>JAIFGZ020000591.1:0-2718040 GCA_019925245.2 Oryza australiensis | reverse complement strand
CGGTAGACGAGGGGGTAGAGAGAGAGAAATGTACAAGGCTTGGCGCAGAGAAAAGAAAAAAAGAAAGAGAAAAGAAAAGAAGGAGAAAAATTAGAAAAAATAGGGAAAATTCTAGAAAATTTGGGGAATATTTTTAGGGAATTTTGGGGAATATTTGTGCAAAATATATAGTTTTCTCGTATTTTTCCTCGAGTAAAATGATTTTCTATATACGATTTTTGAAACTTCCGTTTACGTGAAACTTTCTTGAAGATTTAATATTATTTTTCTTTTCTTTAAACTATACTTAACCACCGGACTCGACAAAGATCTATCAACGAACCTCTTGAACAACATTCGCATTTCCGCTCGTCGTTTTATCGACCCCTTTTACAAAAACCCTAAAAGGTCGAAATTGCCGCTACGGCCGATTTTGCTATAAAAATCCTCCGTGACTCGAGTAGGGTCGTAGGGAAAATAGTTTGGAGAGTTCTTTATGATTTCTCATGCTTTTCGTTCGTTCTATCGGATTTTAACGGAATCCATTTTTTTATTCTTCCTTTTCGCCGTATGATTAGCGACCAGGAGGCGAACACCGACCCCGCAGAAATCCCACTCAAGAAGCGTGCGAACAAGGCAAGTCTTCACACCCTTTGAACATATCGATCCCAATTGCGAAATGATGTTAATTTAAACTCTAAACATGCATGCTTTACCGAGTTACCTATACTTGTTATGCCATACCTTGCTATTGTTTACCTTTAGAATTACACCTTGTAACTCGCAATGTGATACAAATAACCAAGCATAACTCAAACCGCTAGCCATGCTATACTTAGATTTATGCATACTCATGACTTTATGAAAAAGCTTTGTGCTTGGGCAACTACCTTAGGGAAGGTAGTTGAGATTCCGCATGTGGAGACATGAGCGCCACATGACCACGATGAATCAAGTTTGATGAAAATTGAAAGTACTATACAAATGTTTTAGACCGCGCCTAGGATGATTTGGGTGGATTCCGGAAAGGCAAGTGCCGACCCGGTCAATTAAGGACCGAGCCATGAGATAGCCGGAAACGAGCCGCACAACCGTACTTCTCGAATGGGTATAGACCTAAGCTGACTAGATAGCCAGGAGGAAGTATCCTTGCATAGATGGTTCTCTATGATGTGGTTATGGGATGAGGATGAGGTGCGGCTTCCGTTATAAATGGTGGAATTAAACTAACGTTAATTAAACTTAAAGATTGGAAATGTCTTCCCTTACCCCGGTGCGCTTAACCTCTCACCGCTAGAAAAGGACGGCTAGAGTGCATGAGGGCATAAGTTCATGGAGCGGTACCGCTAAAGTGAGGTTATCGAAAGGCTTTGCGTGACTGCCTCATGTGTTGAGGCGTAGGCTCATTTGTTACCGCGGAGTACGGTAAAGTGTACATCCACCGCAGGTGTGAATGAATCAATCTATTCGAATAGCCGTGCTCATGGATATTGAGCATCGTGACAAGACTTTCGCTTGGCTAGACTTTGAACTTAAAAATGCCGGGATGGGTTTGCATGATGATTTTATTGGCTGGTGGATCAACTTCTCGAGAATGCTAGAAGGTGGACTTAAAACTCATGACGACCTGAGTATGGAAGCCATCCTTGGAATCACGGCGGATGGTGTGGCGTAACTGCCGCCTGGATAATGAACTAAGTGAAATTAAAACTTGTTTTGGCTAGACTAGAGGCTCATGAAAAGAATTGCAAAAACCGGCTTTACTTAAAAATAACCCTAGCCATGTTCTTGGAATACCCTTATCATATGCATCAATTTCAAGCAGTTATTGGCGAGTACGGTTGGCCACTCACCCTTTGCTATATACGCACAAACCTCCAAATTACTGGAGTCAAGAGCCTAAGGATTCATACGCTTATCAGCTGGGAGGATTTAGGGAACCGACAGTGCACATTAGACTTTAGCTCCTGTCATTGCCCTGGCAATGGACAAGCCGTCGCTCTTTCCGCCGCCTTATCTAAACCTCGTTTTTATGTTGTGGTCTTAATTCATAAGGTCCCGTGGAATGAACAATGCCTTCTGGGCCTATTTATGTAATAATGGTATTGTAAGACTATTCGTGCATGCGCACTTGATTATCCAAAGACGCATTCGTGGGTACCAACTACTTGATCCAAAGGAAATGGTACTATGTGAACACGAAAGATTCCCGTCTCAAAATCTGGGTCCACAGAGCCGGCATCGTGAGCCATGCGACCGTAGGCTAAGACCAAATGGCGCCTACCCTAACCGTATGGCCAAAGGGAAATATCCCTACCGTGAGGATCGCTTTTAAACTATTATTTCCAAATGCAAACATATCCTTTCTACATCCTGTATTTTATTTTTAACAAATGATTACAGATAGCTCCCTTCCGCTAACCCTAAGTTGCCCGTAAAGCGCATGTCAAACCACCCATTGTAACTTGGGAAGTCACTGTTCGCGGACGAGGGGTTCGTGGTCCAACTCCAGTCCCTACTATGGTGCTTCTGAGGTATCCAACCCCACTTATCACACCAAAAGACATGGGTCGAGATGTATCCAGCCTGGAGGCACCAGATCCATAGAAGCCCGTATGGGAAGCGAGACATCTTATCGTTTCCATACCCGCTACCACGGGACTGCAAGGTAACTATTCAGATGCACTCCCGCGAGGCCTTTCCTTCGCCTTAATGCGGAACACCGTGCCGAACTCACACAACATGAGTTCGTGCATCATCCTCCACGCGAAGAGGGCAAACCTACCGCACTGTGGAGGCTACCCTCAGTCCGCTACAACCCGATGGTCACGCGCGTCTATCCCGCTGGGCTGAGACCGCGAGACGACCGGGCATACAGGAGGCCCTTCTCGAGATCAACGATCGCAGCTACGCCAATGATCGGCTTGTCACCACCAAGGCCGCAGACCTCAGATAGCATACTGCCAGCAGCACCTTACTGCAGGTGCCAATGGTGCTCAAGATGAGCAACTCTGACCGCTTGGTATGGCCCGAGGGGAGGCTCTTAGTAGAACTGGAAGAGCAGCTCAGAAGAGCAAAGAGATCAACCAAATTAGAGGAACAACTTTACTCTTCCGTCTCACATCTAGCCGCAGTACTTCCACCGAGCCCTGCACATCACATCCCGCCCCCGTGCCCGACCACTATTACCATATGACTCCAAAGAAGCTTAGATACTTTTCAAGCCATGATGGAGCAAGCTTGCATGTTGAGCACAGAGCTCAGACCCGTACTCCGGCCGTAACTCCACCGCCGCTTACATCCATGGGACCCACCCGTGAGCTTTTCGTGCACATTCATCCGAGCGGGATCGTGAGAGGTAACCCCATCCGCATCTACACCGATACGCAGTCCGAGGCGAGCCCATGGAGATCAAATGGGAGTCTAGCGACACCACTAAATGGAGGAGGAGTTCCCTCGCCGCCGACCATACTGGACGGCCCCCTACCCGCGATCGCTTCGCAAGAGGCAATGCGCCACCGAGCGCGCAAGATTCGGCGTGACCGAGGCCACCACCCTCCGAGCCGTGGGACTTCCCTGGTTTGCTTTGAAGAAATGACCACCCACTTCCGCCGCCCGGCTCTTATGATGGTTGGATGACTAGGCGCGAAGAACCTTCCCACTTGGCAAGACTTCCTATTTCCTCTTTTAATTAGTTGAAGATGTAGCTTGGACGATATAATTATTATTGCTATCCGGCATGGAGGACTGTGGTGTGTACAAATTCCATGTACCTTATGTAATATGATGAACCCGGCATCGCCTTGCGATGTCTTAATTCGTATGCTTATTATTATTTCACCTTGCTTCGGCTGATTGAAGATCATTCGAAAGAACTTGAAGAAAAATTTCCCGTGAACCATAACCTAAACTAGACCGCTCTCTTAATTCATCTCCCTTCTTCGGATGGCACATCGTCGCAGAGCCATGCGCAACCAACGAAACCCGCCTGAACCCAACCTCTACCTCAAGGAGGTCATGGCTATGCACCCGCCTACCCAAGCGATTGCCAATAATCAAGGAGGTCGAGGAGGATCGAGTCCGGGAATTCATGAGAGCTAAGCCGCCCACTTTTTCCACTCGCCGAAGAACCTAGTGGACGCTGAAGATTGGCTAAGAGTGATAGAGAAGAAGCTAACCCTCGTCAGAGTCCGAGAAGCTGATAGAGTTGTCTTCGCTACTAACCACCGGGAGGGTCCCGCGAGTGACTGTGGGACACCTACAAGGAGACACGAGCCGAAGACGCCGCGAGCCAACATGGGAGGAATCTACACCGTGCTCGTGAGAATTTCGTGCCACCATAGTGATGAGGATGAAGAAGAACGAGTTCCGCAGTCGCGTCAAGGGAACACCTCGGTACAAGAATATCTCAACAAGTTCACCCAGCCTTGCTCAAGTTATGCCACCAAAGGACTGCACGAGGAAGAAAAAAGATAGACAAATTCATTGAAGGACTAAATGACGAACTAAGGGGACCAATGATCTGCAGGATCACACTGTAGCTTCCAAAGCCTCATCAACAAGGTCGTCCGCTTTTCGAGCATGACCAAAAGGTGGTAGACAATAACCGCAAGAGGAGGCTCGCTATGGCTCGCCCACTTCTGTGGAACGCCACAACGCCCAAGGAGCCACCCGTCCGGATGGAAGCCAAACGCCCAGCAACCTGACGTTCTCCCACCTCCGACTCATGTCAACAGTCAGCTACACTCGCCTCCGTACCCACACCAACCCTAGCCGCTCCAGAAGAAGGAATGTGAGCCGTTTTAATTATGAGAATTCGGGCACTACTCCAATAGTCGTCTCCAAACTACGCAACGCCCCCGTACGACTGGGCGCCAATGCAACGCTCGTCCGAGGAACCTCCACCCCGCGCGTGACTTAGTCCCAGACCCTGCTACCCAACGAGGCCCGCACCGGCTTCGACGTGGTCGTGAATCATGTGCGGGCGGGAAGAAGCTCAGAGGACCCAGAGCGTATTGATGGGTATGTTCTCTATCAACTCGCACTCCGCTAAAGTTTTATTCGACTGAGCCTCGTATTCATTCATATCTTCCCAAGTAAGCAAACAACACCACCTACACCAAGCAAACACTTAAGAGGCCGATGTTGGTACACTCACCTGGGGAGACATAACTCGGGTACTCCTGCGGCCTGCATTAATGTGCCCATACGGATTAGAGACGTGGTGTTTCTCTCAAACCTTATGGTGCTATCACCCCGCACTATAGATGTCATACTCGGAATGGATTGCTGACCAAAAATAATGGAATCATAGACTGCCAATGGGCGGGTCAAGTCAAGATCCACCCCGTGGGATCACCGATGAGCATAACTATGGATCAAAACCCAAAGCTATGTGGAGCAAGCCGCGGAGTGTTCACTATGCTACCCTTAGGCGTAATGCCCGTAGCACAAGAATACCCGATGTATTTCCCGAGGAATTACCCTGGAATGCCCAGGACGCAACGTAGAGTTTATCATCGATCTAATGCCCGGTACCGCCCCCATATCCAAGAGACCTTATCGAATGCCGGCCAACGAGTTAGAGGAACTCAAGAAGCAGATACGAACTACAAGAGAAGGATTTGTACGCCCCCACTTTTCTCCCCGGGAGCCCCGTACTCTTCGTCAAAAGAAGGATGGGAGTATGAGAATGTGTGGATTACCTATCGCCGAATGAAGTAACTATCAAGAACAAGTACCCGCCACTCGAATCGATGACCTATTCGATCAACTTAAAGGTGCGCAGGTGTGTTCTCCAAGATTGATCTACTGGCCAGATATCATCAGCTAAAGATTAGAGCCTGAGACATTCCTAAGACGGCGCTTCTACACGTTACGCTTATACGAGTTCACAAGTGATGTCCTTTGGATTAACCAATGCCCCGCCTACTTTATGAATCCGATGAACAAGGTGTTCATGGAATACCTGACAAATTCGTGGTGGTGTTCATCGACGATATACTTATCTACTCCAAGAACGATGAGGAACACGCGAGCATCTACGACTGCATCGAAAAGCTACGAGAGCACCACCGTATGCAAAATTCAGCAAATGCGAGTTCTGCTCAAGCAAAGTCGCTTTTCTTGGTCACGTGGTTTCACGGAGGAGATAGCCGTAGACCCCGCCAAGGTCAAGCCGTTACGGAATGGAAGGGCACCCAGCGTGGACAGACAAGGTTCTGAGTTTTGGGCTTGGCCTATATTACCGACTTCGCTTATCGAAGGGTTTTCCACCAGCCCGACCTATGACTCAACTTCAAGAAGGAAGAAGTTTGAATGGAATGAGAAGTGCCAAAAGCCTTCTTGACCAATTAAAAGAAGAGTTAACCACGCACCAATCTTGACCTTACCCGACAACCAAGGACTTCGTGATGTACCGCGATGCATCCCAAGAAGGATTGGGAGTGGAGTATTGATGCAGATGGGAAGGTCGAGCGTATGCCTCCTCGGCAGCTATTTGACCCTACTGAAGAGAATTATCCCACACACGACCCTGGAATTAGCCGCAGCTTGTACACGCATTGAAGATTTGGAGGCACTATCTGATCGGGAACCATTGTGATGTGTATACCCATCACAAGAGCCTAAAATATTTCTTTACTCACTCGATCTCAATCTACGATGAGGCGATGGTCGGAGTTGATCAAGGATTACAATCTAGGAATCCATTATCATCCCTAAGCAAGGCAAATGTAGTGGCCGATGCGCCGAGCCGCAAAGCCCAATGCAATCACATGGAATTGGGAGGTATGGCGCCGAACTTCAAGAAGAAATGGCCAGACTCAAATCGCACCCGATTCTCACGGAGAAGTGAACTCACTGAAATCCAACCCCACGAGAACTCAAATAGTGGAAGCCCAAAAGGGAATGAGGAAACCCAGAAATTAAGGAACGCATGGCTACTGACGCGCTCACAGAGTTTTCGTGGATGACAAGGGAATCTCGTGGCGCTAAGAAAAGAATCTCCGTGTGCTCGAACGAGGCGGTTTGAGGGGATTGATCTTAAAGGAAGCTCACTGATTCTGCATATTCGCTACATCCTTAAGTACGAAATGTACCAAGACTTGAAAGGAGAATATTGGTGGCCCAATATGAAGAGAGAGATGTAGCCGAATACGTAGCCGTGTGCGATGTGTGCCAAAGGGTGAAAGCCGAGCATCAACTGCCACTGCTTGCCGCAGCCCACTCAAGATTCCCGAATGGAAATGGGACGAGATAGGCATGGATTTCATAGGATTACCCAAACTACGACTGCTACGATTCCATTTGGGTAATAGTAGATCGGCTCACCAAGATCTTGATTATTTATCATGAAAACTAACTAGAACAATACCAAGCTAGCGGAACTATATATGAGTAGGATTGTATGTCTTCACTATGTACCAAAGAGGATCATATCGATCGTGGTACCCAATTCACATCTCATTTTTGGAGCAAAGTCCACGAGGCACTCGAAGTCATCTTCGCTTTCGCACCGCCTATCATCCACGGTAATCACTGGGCACTGGAAGGACGAACTGGCATCGAAGATAAGGCCGAGAGCCTCGTGGCATTGGATTTCACCAAGGATTGGGAGAAATGCTTACCGTACGTCGAGTTCTCTTATAATAATAGCTATCAAGCCGCTTGAAGATGTCGCCAAACGAAGCTCTATTTGGTCGCGATGCCGAACCCCATTGATGTGGTCGAAACCTAAGTGGAACGAATCAGATTCGGCCCGACATAATCATGAGGCCGAGGAAAAGGTTCGCCACCTCGGACCGACTACAAGCCGCTCAATCACGACCAAAAGAGCTACGCGGATACTCGACGAAGAGAATTGGAATTCAAAGAGGGTGACTACGTGTATCTAAAGGTCTCACCACTACGGGGAACACAGAGGTTCAAAGTCAAGGGAAACTCGCACCACGATACGTGGGCCCATTTCTCGATAAGCGCTAGGAAGGGAGAAGTGGCTTATCAATTGGAACCGGCTCGAGAATCTCTCCGATGTCCACCCAAGCATTCCACGTATCGCAGTCAAGAAAATGTCTACGGTGCCGAAGAGCAAACCTCGTTAGAAACCATCCATGTTCACCGTGATCTTACCTACCCGAGCATCCAATCAAGATACTAGATGAAGCGAGAAAAAGAAGACACGAACCAAGTCGTGGCGCATGTACAAAGTACAATGGAGCAATCACACCAAGAAGAAGCTACTCGGGAGAGCGAAGAATTCTCGAGGACGAACATCCACACCTATTTAGCACCGAAGAAAATCTCGGGGACGAGATTTATTGTTAGGGGGGTAGGTTTGTAACGTCCTGAAAATCGAAGGAGTAGAATTCGGAACGTGAAAATCGGAACTCATAAAAACTTTTTGGAATCATTGCTTCTTATCGTGTTTATCGTTCCTATTTGCCAAGCTCTTTTGCATAAGAGTTCTTTTTGAATTGTTTTGATGCGGTTGGAGAAAAACCCTAAGCTTTGATATCTCTAGGTGAGAGTAATAATTCAAAATGTATATATTTGGAGAAGGATAAATAACTAATTTTTGTGGATCTACAAAAGATTCTTTGAAAAGAATATATTTTTGGTTTAAACCCTAACCGGTGGAAGAAAATAATAAACATTTGGATTTGGATGATAAAAATATTTTTTGAAAAGGAAATATGAATTTAGAAATTAATTAAAGACCCCAACTTATTGATTTTAAAAGAAGAAATAAAAATATGAAAAATATATTTTGAAAAATAAAAAAAGTGGGGGAAAAGTTTGAAAATATAATTTCAAAACTATTTTGGGAATATTAGAATTTATTTTGAATTTTTAGGTGAAAGGAAATGGAAATAGAAAATAGGATTTCAAAATTCGGAAAAAGCAAAAGCACACGCATAGCTCAGCAAGTGTTCGACTGCGGTCCTTCCGCCATGGACACGCGCTGCAGACGCCGCCACGTCGCCGCGGCACCACGCCCTTTCGCACAATACGGCCAGGCACCCTCCGTATCAGCCACGCGCCGCGCTTATATGCCGCCGCCACGCCATTGACAAGCCGCCGGTTCGCTCATGATCAGCCGCGATGTGCTTCGCCCAGTAGCTCACACAGCCGCTGCAACGATGCGCTGGCGAGCTCCCGGGTCCACGCCGCCCGTACATGCATGGCCCAAGGCGACGCGCACGCGCATGCCGCCGCAGACACGGATTCCGCCCCGCATGTCACAATGGCTGGACGGCCTTCGCGCGCGCGCCACTCCGCCGCGCGCGTGCAAACGCACGCGCGCTCCGCAACCGACCGCCGCCGTGGCCGCCGACATTCGCCGGTGCCGCCGCTCTCCCCCACTGCCCCGCCCGCCGAGTATAGTGTAAGGGGGGGCAAACTTCCCTTTCTTCCCCACACCTCACGGCCACCATTCTATCCCTTCGCTCCTCGCCATCTCGAAACCGCCGGCCACGCCGGTTTTGGGGCCGAACCGCGCCGCCGTGGCTCGCACGCCCGCCGGACACGGAGCCGCGCGCTCGCCGCCGACCGCAAGTGTCCCATGATTCCATTTTCGCCTTCAAAGTCCGAGCCGACCACACTGCCGCCGCCGCTGCAGCCTGGCTGGTTGCCGGCGCCAAGAGCCACTGGGACGGGGGGTAGACGAGGTAGGGAGAGAGAGAAATGCTGAAAGCCAGAGCTAGAGAAAAGAAAAAAAGAAAGAGAAAAGAAAAGAAGGAGAAAAATGAAAATAGGGAAAAATCTAGAAAAATTTGGGGAATATTTTAGGAATTTTGGGGAATATTTGTAAAAATATATAGTTTTCTCTTGTGTATTTTTCCTTTGAGTAAAATGATTTTCTATATACGATTTTTGGAAACTTCCGTTTACGTGAAACTTTCTTGAAGATTTAATATTATTTTTCTTTTCTTTAAACTATACTTAACCACTGACTCCAGAAAGATATATCAACGAACTCTCTCTTGAACAACATTCGCAAGATTTCCTGCTCTGGCCGTTTTATCGACCCTTTACAAAAACCCTAAAAGGTCGAATTGTCGCTACTACGATTTTGCTAGTAAAAATCCTCCCGTGACTCGAGTAGGGTCGTAGGGGAAAAATAGTTTGGAGAGTTCTTTATGATTTCTCATGCTTTTTCTGCCAAGTTCTTAACGGATTTTTAACCGGAATCCATTTTTTTATTCTTCCTTTTCGCCGTATGATTAGCGACCGAGGAGGCGAACACCGACCCGCAGAAATCCCACTCAAGAAGCGTGCGAACAAGGCAAGTCTTCAAGCACCCTTTGAACATATCAACACTGATCCCAATTGCGAAATGATGTTAATTTAAACTCTAAACATGCATGCTTTACCGAGTTACCTATACTTGTTATGCCATACCTTGCTATTGTTTACCTTTAGAATTACTCCTTGTAACCTCCGTAAATGATAAAATAACCGAAGCATACCCTGGTAAACCTGCTAGCCATGCTATACTTAGATTTATGCATACTCATGACTTTATGAAAAAGCTTTAGGTGCAGGGGCAACTACCTTAGGGAAGGTAGTTGAGATCTCGCATGTGCAGACATGAGCGCCACATGACCATGATGAATTAAGTTTGATGAAAATTGAAAGTACTATACAAATGTTTTAGACTGGCGCCTGGATGATTTGGGTGGATTCCTGGAAAGGCAAGTGCCGACCATGGTCAATTAAGGACCGAGCCATGAGATAGTGGAAACGAGCCAAGACAACTGCATTTCTCGAATGGGTATAGACCTAGCCGACTAGATAGCCGAGCGAGTAGTAGCATTCTTTGCATAGATGGTTCTCTATGATGTGGTTATGGGATGAGGATGAGGCTGCGGCCTCAAGTATAAATGGTGGAATTAACTACTGTTAATTAAACTTAAAGATTGGAAATGTCTTCCCTACCCTCGTGCGCTGCTCCTCTCACCTGCTAGAAAGCTGACGCTGCAGAGTGTACGAGGGCATAAGTTCATGGAGCTGGCATCGCCAAAGTGAGGTTATCGAAAGGCTTTGCTGTGACTGCCTCATGTGTTGAGGCGTAGGCTCATTTGTTACTGTCATGAGTACGGTAGTGTACATCCACCGCAGCTAGGTGAATGAATCAATCTATTCGAATAGCCGTGCTCATGATATTGAGCATCGTGACAAGACTTTCGCTTGGCTAGACTTTGAACTTAAAAATGCTGGGATGGGTTTGTATGATGATTTTATTCGTCAGGATCAACTTCTCGAGAATGCGAGAAGGGGGACTCCCTCGAAAATCATGACGAATCTGAGGCGGAAGCCATCCTTGGAATCACGATGGATGGTAGAGCGTAACCGTCGCCGGGATAATGAACTATGAAATTAAAACTTGTTTTTCTGGCTAGACGGTAGGTTTGTGAAAAGAATTGTGAAAACTGGCTTTACGCAAAAATAACCCTAGCCATGTTCTTTGAATACCCTTATCATATGCATCAATTCTCGTGTTGGCTTGCCGAGTACTGGTTGGTACTCACCCTTGCTATACGCACAAACCTCCAAATTAAGTGGAGTTGAAGAGCCGGAAGATCCATACGCTTATCACCAGGAGGACAGGAACCTGACTTGCAGAGATATTAGACTTAGCCCTCGTCGTTGCTCGTGGCAATGGACAAGTCACGCCTCTTTCCACGCCTTATCTAAACTCGTTTATGTTGTATTCTGACCATAAGGTCCTGTGGAATGAACAATGCCTTCTGGCCTATTTATGTAATAATGGTATTGTAAGACTATTCGCGCATGCGCACTTGATCCAAGCATCGCATTCGTGGGTACCAACTACTTGATCCAGGAAATGGTACTATGAACACGAAAGATTCCTTGCCTCAAAATCGGGGTCCACACTCGCCAAGGAGCAAAGAGCCATACATGGGAAGAGTTTTTGTCATTACTGTGGACTGCACACATTCTATGAATAGTTGCACAAAGAAAAGCGTGAGTTCCGTTCTCTTGAGTGTAGGTAATGTATCGCCATCGAGTATCCGCATGAGTTCAATCGTCTTGCCCGTTATGCCCGTAAGATGCGCACCGGGATGCGTAAAGGCAGAAAAGTTTCTTGGCTGGTTTGGATGATGAACTCACTGGACAAGCTTATCTCCTGAGAGTATGCTAACTTTGAGAAGCTGGAAGCTGACAAGGCTATTCGAGAGGAAGATCAGCCGCTAACAAGATGATCAAGAAGAGAAAAGTATTCCGGCCCCACCTCAACAAAGAGGAAATCAACAGAGGCCGCGTTTCATGCCCGGGAGTCGAGCGGACCTACCACCATGATTGTCTTCGTCAAAGACGACCTTATCACCTGTGGAATTTCCAAACCTGGCGAGTGGCAGTGGGTCAACCACGCCGCACTAGCCCCGCGCCCCTCCAACGCATCATCCCGAAGAATAATACACCACCACCTCCAAGGAAGGATTCTCGGGGCAAGTCAGAGTCTGCTTCAACCTGGTGACCCGGCATTTGTGACAAGTGTCCAAAGCCAAGACGCGCTGGGCAAAAGGTTCATCCAGTGCTGGTCAACCATACGTCCGCGAGGAAGCACAGTACCACTCCTAAAGTTATACCGGTATGTTTCCTGTAAACTTTACTCCCGTCATAGATTATTTGATTCCTGCGCCACATTCTTTTATCTCAAAGCAAACTTTTGTTGGGGCACATGGGTTGTCGCTGAGGCTTAAGATACCTCATGCGGGTTCAAACCTCCTTGAAACCACTTGGATACTACTCGCATTGTCCCCTCTGACCATAGAAATCCGAAGGATCTATGTTTCTAGCCAACCTCATACTCCTTCACCAAAGGCATAGATGTCATTCTTGGGATGGATTGGTTGTCCTGACATAAGGGAGTAATTCTTGATGCGCTAGACGACCATTACTTCAATCAATACGAAAGGAGAAAAATATTTTTTGTTCTCCCATGCAAGTCAAGCCCAGAAGCAGTTTGAATCATGTTTCCACCGGGAATCGTCCGGGCCATGGCGTAAAGACCTCGTGAAGTTAGAGGATATCCCCATCTACGAGAATACCCCAAGTTTTCCTCAAGACTTAACTCGATGCCGCCAGTAAAGGAAATTGAATTCCTGGGATTGATTTAGTACCTCGGACCGCCCAATACACAAGAGACCGTATAGGGATGGAGCCAACGAGTTGGTCAAGTAAAGAAGCAAGTGGATGAACAGCTTGCAAAAAAAGGGTATATCCGTCGAGCACGTCGCCTTGGGGTGCTCCTATGATTTTCATGGAAAAGAAAGATAAGACCAAGAGAATGTGTGTCGATTATCGCGCACTCAATGAGGTTACTATCAAGAACAAGTATCCCTACCACTGATCAATGATTTATTCACATCAACTCAAAGGGCTAAGGTGTTTTCCAAGATAGACCTGCACCTGGGCTATCACCGCTGAGAATTCGTGAAGAGGACATTCCCAAGACCGCTTTCACCACCGTGATACTATCAGAGGAGTGTACTGGTCATGTCTTTTGGACTAACCAACGCACCGACCTTCTTTATGAATCATGAACAAGGTGTCATTTATGGAGTTCTTGGATAAATTTGTGGTGGTGTTCACTGACGACATTTTGGTCTACTCTAAACGGAGGAAGAACATGAGCAACATCTTCTGAGAGTACTTATAGTTGGAGAGAGATCATCAACTCTACGCCAAGTTTAGCAAGTGTTCTTTCCGGTTGAAGGAGGTACGCCTCTCGCCACATCAGAATGCCCATGGAGTAGCCGGATCCAAGCAAATGTGGAATCGCACAAGTGGACTCCCGCCTAAAACGGTTACGTAGATCCAAAGTTTCCTTGACTTTCAAAGTTATTACCGCCGCTTCATCGAAAACTTCTCCAAAATCGCTGGGCCGATGACTCAACCTGAAGAAAGATGAGAAATTTATGGTCGCAGAATGCAACAAGAGTTTTGAAGAGCTTAAGAGGAAGTTGGTGTTCCAGATCTGTGTTAGTTGATCGCTGATCCAAGAAAGGACTTCCAAGTTTATTATGCATGCATCTCTTACCAAGGGTTGGGATGTGTGTTGATGCAAGAAGGCAAAGTGGTCGCATATGCATCTCTGGCCAATTGCGCCACACGAAAACAACTATCCCACTCATGATCCTGGAATTATCCAAAGTGGTTCATGCCCTCAAGATCTCGCGACACTACCTAATTGGTAAATCAAGCCAGTGAAGTGTATATGGATCATAAAAGTCTCAAGTATATTTTCACCCAACCTGTGATTTAAACCTCCGACAATGAAGATGGTTGGAACTGATCAAAGATTATGATTTAGGGATACATTACCATCCGGCAAAGCTAATGTGGTTGCGGATGCACAAAGCCGAAAGAGTTACTGCACCACCCTCGTGTCAAAGGAATGTGCGCACTGGCTATATAGAGTTCGAGTATCTAAATCTACGAGTGGTGGATTTTTGTTCGTGGCTGCTGAAACCCAACCCACTCTCATTGATCAAATTCGGTCGTTTTAGGCATCGGATCCCGAGATGGCCGAACTCAAGAAGAACATGAGAGCTCTTAAAAGCTCGTGGTTTTACTGAAGATGAACACGGCACAACTGATGGGAAAGAGGTTGTGTGTGCGAAGCCAAGGATTTGAAAAATGATCCTTACGGAAGTTCACCAAACTCAATACTTCAATTCACCCTAAAGATACAAAGATGTATCAAGATCTTAAAGAAAAGTTTTGGTGGGTCAAGATGGAGAAGGGAGATAGCCTGGAGTTTGTTACACTTTGTGATGTTTGTCACCGGGTTAAGGCAGCATCAACGCCCTCAGCCAAGTTATTGCAACCACCTGCATTCCAGAGTGGAAATGGGAAGAAATTGGAATGGATTTCATCACGGTTTACCTCAAGACAAAAGTTATGACTCAATTTGGGTCGTGGTGGACCGACTCACCAAAGTGGCCCACTTCATACCAAAGGCATACTACTACACTGGAAGAAGCTAGCAAAGCTTTATCTCGCAAGGATCATGTGTTTGCATGGCGTGCCTAAAAGATCGTGTCCGATAGGGAAGCTGCCACTTCCAAGTTCGGAAGAAGTTGCAAGAAGAGCTCTGGCACCGCTTGAATTTTAGTACGGCCTCATCATCCGCAAAATGTATCAAACCGAGAGAGTGAATCAGATTTTGGAATATGCCGAGAGCATGCGCGCTTGATTTTGGAATAGCGTGGGACAAAAGCTTGCCCTATGCAGAATTCTCCTATACCAAAGAACACTCTATCAAAGCGCATTCAAATGGCACCGTATGAAGCATCAGGATGGACTAAATGCCTCGCACCCCTTTCCGGGATCGATGGGTGAACGCCATTGTTTGGCATAGAAGTAATAAGTGAAGCGGAGACAAAGGTCCGAACGATTCGGGAAAGGCTGAAGATTGCGCAGCCTCCGACGTAAGAGCTACGCAGATAATCGCCGAAGAGACCTTCGCTTTTGAAGGTGGGATTTTGTGTATCTTCGTTACACCACTCTCGGGAGTACACCGTTTCCAAACCAAAGGCGAGTTAGCACCACGTTTCGTGGGACCATACAGATTCGGGAACGCGAGGAGAAGTGGCCTATCGCCTTGAGCTTCCTCCAAAGATGACCGGTATTCACGACGTGTTTCATGGGTCCGCTTAAAGAAGTGGTTATAAGGGTACCATAAGAGCAAAAAGGAGTCCAGCACGATCTGAAATCCAAGAGGACTCTAACTGCACGAGAGAGACTGCACGACTATTCTCGAGATCAGCCGAGAGAAGGACTCTGGAACAAGGTTATCGTGTTTGCAAGGTTGCTCAATGGACTCATCACTCCGGTGGTTAAGCTACTTGGGAAAGAAGATGAGCTAAAGGCCGCGCACCCGCACCTTTTCGCCAGATTCTCCAATCCTGGAGATTCCGTTTTAAGGTAGGTTGTCACACCTCGAGTTTTGCCCTAAATTATTTAAATAATTTACCTCAAATAATCTAATTTCAAATTAACCCAAGCCAACCAGTAATTTAAAAATGCAATTAATAAATGGAAACGGACATGGTAGGATTTTTCTTGAATTCAACATGTCAAAATGCACCAACAGGATTTTTAATGGAATTTTTAGAGCACTTCTAAGTATTTTTAATCAATTAAATAAGGAATCAGAATTAATTAAGCCCCAAAATCCTTTTTCCTTCTTTTTCTTTTCTTTTCCGTACGGCGGCACGCTTTTCCCACCCTTTCCTCTGGGCCGCCGCCGGCCTGGCTCTCCTCGGCCCGAGCCGCTCCCGTGTGCCCTTGGCCGTGGCCAAGCCCGCCACACCAGCCGCGCCGCGCAAGTCCGCAAACCATCCCTCGCTCCTCAAGTCACCGAGCGGTGTGGCCCCGCCGTCACAAGCCCACGCCCCCGCGCCTGCTGCCCAGCCCGCCGCCCGCCATGCCGGGCCGCTCCGCCTCCCATTCCGCTTGAACCCGTGCCACGCCTGACCCATGCCGGCCCGATCCCGCAACAAGCCGACATCCATCTCCGCGTCCTCGTTCGATGCAAACCTTATCCACGCAGGAATTCCGCCGCCGCCCGCTTCTCTCTCCAAATCCGTAACCACCGCGACGAATCCGCGCCTCATCCCGTGCCCTTTCCGATCTCGTTGTGCCTCTATAAAGTTCCCTCTTCGCCGCGCGTTTCCTTTGTTTCTCTCTCGTGAAAGCACCCTAAAACCCGCCGCCATCGGTCGTTCTTCCAACGCCGTGAGTGCACCGCCGCTTCCTTTTCTCTCCGGCTCCCGTGTTGTCCTCGAGTCGCTTCATGCACGCTTTGCTCTCCGGGCTGCTCTCCCGCGCTCGCAGCCGCTCTCCGTCGCCGCTGGGCGGTGCCGCCGGAGATCGGCCACGCCGCAGAGTAGCCATGGCCTGCAGCGCCGAGCGCGCCGCCCAAAACCCTAACCCTAGTGCCGCTCCTGTGGTCGTCCGACGGTCGGATCGGGGAGGATCCGAACCGCTCGATCCCGCCCAATCCGTCGCCGTTCGATCCATCGCCACGCGCCGGATGGCCACCGCGTGTCCGCCCGCCCCGCCGCCCGAACCCTAACCCTACCTCATGATTCGAAGACTGGGCTCCGATCCTTCTGACGGCAAGATCCGGGACCTGAGCCTGCCTCCCGCAAGCTCCTCACCGCCCGACGTCGCGCCCTCGCGGATGCGTGCCGCGGTCCCCGTGACCCGCACTGCCGCCTGCCGGACTCGAGTCCACCATGGACCGCGCCTCGCGCGCTTGCATCAGCCGCTTGCGCTGTCACTGACGCGCCTATCGCCCGCGCCATGCTATATACCCTGGGGCTTAATTGCGCAATAAATGTTTTAATCTTTTTTGTTTAGTTTAAAATCGCAATTAAACTTCTAAAATCCATATCTTTTTGAATCCGAGCTGCTTTTAGCCCCATTCAAATTTCATTAAATCCAGAAAAATGTCAAGAATCCGTTAAAAATACTTTTTCAGTGCTGTTTCAGTAGACTTTTAGGGTGTTTGTTGAGTGCTTTGTTTGTCGTGTAGTGTATCCGAAGTTTTCCCTCGGCGAGCCTGCTTCTTCAAGTAGTCGCCGAGGTTCCTCGGGCCCGCAGCAAGGCAAGTCATACCTTACATTGACCATATTGTACCTATTTTATGTAAATACCTCTTTTTCTTTCAAATACCGCATATGTTTTAGAATATCATTTCAATGGGATGATTATACCTATTGTACTCAACCATAGGATTGTTTACCTTATACCATTGATAACTTGGGGTTCAATGTGACTAGATGATAGCTTAAGGTTTGCTTAGTTGCGTTTAGCGCAACTAGCTCACTTAAGGGAATCACACTAATCAAGCATATAACTAGAAGTTAACTCGATGATGTTGTTGTGACTCTATTTCTAATAATGTTGATCTTATGAAAGGGTGGGTCGGAGCACATGGTTGGGCTTTGGTTAGCGTGCTCATGACAATTTGAGGATCCTGCCTCGGAAACCCCGGAAGAAATGCCATGCATACCACAAGCCGCATGGGTAATGGCCGGGTCTCAGAGCGTAGCCTGCCTCTAGTCAACGTATCCTGCAGAGGGTGGGCGTGATGGAGCTGGGCTCGGCCCTGTTGGGGTTGATCAGCTCCTGATTCACCGCGGCACTAGAGGGGGCTGCCCATTGACCGACGGGATAAATGGGGGCGAAACATCGTGTGGTACGATTGGTTAGTAGGGGTTATGTGAAGGGTCCTCACGCCTTTCCGGTACTACATGGTGGTGCACCCGCGCACGTAACGTGTTGTGGGATTGTGTCTCTGTGGGTACAAACTTGTACACCTCTCGATCGTAGTAAAACTATTCGAATAGCCGTGCTCACACGGGCGATCGACCGATTCACCTTGATTAGATTCACTTATTTATTTGAATGAAATGTTGAAATATGACTAGTACAGTGGATGGATGGGCCCGTTGCAACGTGGTTTGAGCGTTGGTCTCGTGTTTATATTAACACCGCTTTTAATTATGACTACTGCTTTTACCGTTTTCAAATATTGTTGTTATATTCTCGCAAATGTTGTTTATGCAAATCGAGCCTCTTATCCTTTTCCTTGTTATTTATCTTGCATCATGTCCCCTTTTCCTGGTGACTTGTTGAGTACCCAAGGGTTGTACTCCTCACCTTGCTTCTTTTCCCCCTTCGCGCGAGGTTGAGATCGAGGTCTCCGAGGAGGTGCAGGCTTGTTCTCGTCAAGGATTAGCCGTGGTGTTTGCGTTTCGCTCGCTCGTGTCAAGTTTAGCTTAAGCCAGCTTTATTTTCCTTTCCGCTGCATTTGTGTAACTCTTTATATTGTTTCTAAGACGAGGATTCTCAGATTAACAATAACGACGATTTGTGTACCTCTACCGATGCCCGGACGAGGGTGAAATGCACAATCATTAGCCGCGTAAATTGTGTGAATCTCATGATACAAATACGGCCCGACTCCTGTGACTTTCTCCCGACCTCGACTCGACCCGACTTTCTTACTTCCTCGACAAGACATAGCTTGCAAGCGAGGCGAGGAGGGGACAACCCGGCAAGGAATGACGCCACCCTGACAACACAAGACATGTGGTATCTCATGGAGAGGGGTCCAAGCAAGTGTGGATAAGGGACAAGACACCAGGTGCAGTGGCCCGAGAGCATCTCCATGTGCCTTTTCTTCATTCACCTTTTAGATCTTTTAGTCTTAGCTTTCTTGGCCTCAAGTCCCTTGTAATTACTCCCCGAGCTATAAAAGTAAGACACGACGTACTAGAGGAAAAACGATCCAACATCCGAGATCGATCATTTCGATCCTTTGCTTGTTTTTGGCCAGCTTGCTCTAAACCCCAAGAACTCTCTTGTAAACCTTGTTCATCATCCACCCCAACAAAGAACACCGGGCGTAGGCTTATTATCCTCCGGGAGGGCTGAACTAGTATAAATCTCATGTCTCTTGATCTTTGGCTCATCTTAGTGACTCGAGTCGACCACCAGGTCCTTAGAGGAGGTGCATTCCTGACCACTCACTCACCTCCTTGGGCCCACCTCGGAGGACCGCCGACCTACCTGGTCGGCGCTGGCGCGCCTGTGTAGGTGGGTGTTTCTTCTTTGCTTCTAGCGATTTGGTAGAGAATCCCTTCTTCATCGTTCTGCGTCACCTATTACAGCCTTTGGTCATCGGAGCTTGATGCGTTGTGTCGGCGGCTTCGTCCACCACACCCTCCTTCACCAGGCTTTTGGGGGCTCTGATGCACGCAGGCACACGGAGTCAGCTCCCGCGGATTTGACCCTCAAACAGATATGTATTCTGCACTCATCTCTTTTTATAAAAGCAGCCTTGATACCTTTCCATTTGTCGTTTGTTGCTTTTTGCCCTGTCGCCGAGCAGCTTGCAACTACTCAATGGCTTCTATGCTTTGCTTATGGCCAGCCCTGAGCTATGCGGCCTTGACTCCCGATGGTCGGGGTTCCCCGGTAGGTTGTCTGTTGAGTACACGATAGCTGCCTGGGGGCTTGGTGCTCTCTCCCGACCATCGAGTAACATTCGAATGGCCCAATAACTTCCGCGCCGTACTCATGACCAACTTTGAGCTTTGCAGCCCCGACCCCTCACTACTACAGAAAAGGCCAAAGGTGCCGGTTGGGAAACCCCTTAGGTGCCAATTTCCCCAACCATCCGACTACTATTCATCCGACACCTATTCACGAAGAATAGGTGGCGGTTCGTAGTAAGAACCGCCACCTATAGTATAGGTGTCGGTTCTATTATTCATCTGACACCTATAGATATAATAGGTGTCGGATTTAATTGAACCGACACCTTTTGAACCGATACCTATGAGCTTTTTGCAGGTAGTGCCTTATGGTCCATGTTCCTGTGAAGGAAGTTTATCTGATGCGTTTGTGTTGTGACATGATGGTTCAGCCGGCTCTCCCTGAGCACTGTTGGCGCGTCCCTGCCCGATGTAATGGTCCACCCTCGCCTCCTCCGGTTAGAGCATGGGAATCCCTCTGGGTCGGCTATGGTCGGGACCCGATGCACGATGGTCGAACACAATGTCGAATTACTCTTGGGCTTGGTCTTCAAGACCTTTCTAATTTGCCCGTGTCGCAAAGTGAACAAATACTACGCCGAGGCTCGATTTGAAACTTGTTTCCAAGGTCCTGGGCTAGAGAATCCTCCCGGATGCCGCGGCAACGATCACGGTCCGAGGTAATCGTAGTCAAGAACTGTGCGAACGGGTGAACTTAAGCTTGTTTCGCAACTTTCTAAATTGTGTTCTCTCTCACACATTTTGCCTAAGGGCTTGAGTTAAATTACAATAAAAACAAGTTCTTGGGATTCAGCCCATCCTAATCAAATATTGTTCATGACATGTTCATTTACAAAAGGCGCATCAAAGGTCAATTTCGCTAACTCATTTTTTTCGCGCTTGGCATGACCTCGCACAAACATTGTCCACATCTTCGGCTTCACGCCGGGCAAGCCGCCCCTGGGGAAACCTCTCGCAACCTCCACTTGAGGATGGGAGCCTCATCACGACACCGAGGGTGTGTGATATAAGGAAGCCACTGCCCCTCACGAAAAGTGCGTCACAGGCACGGCTCCATTCAGGTGCTCTGATGATGGCGTGCTTACTTTCTTGGCCAAATGCTGAAGCTCATTGTCTAGCCTTTATCTAGCAACGCACCTGCACCTTCCCGGATTAGAGCCAACCGAGCCTCACCCACCTCCCAAGAGCTCCTTGATGGGCCAATCGTTGGTGAGGTCGACAGCGCTCCGAGCGAGATAACGAAGAGGAATTTGGTCGCACGAGACGGAAGACGGAGGAGCGAAGGGGGCTATCGATGTAAACACTTACCTTCTACAAAGCCCTTGGCAGCCTCGACCTCCTTCAGCATCTTCGCCATGTCGGCCATCGACGCCTCGGTGGTGTGAAGCTCCTTCTCCATGTGGCCCTAGCGCCTCGGAGTTGGCCGTTTCTTCTCCGCCTGCCGGCTGCTCCGGAGTCTCCGCCTCTTCTCCGCCTCGGCCCGAGACGCTCCGCCGCTCCCACCGCTTTGCTCGGCTTGTAGCCCTCGCGGCCACCCGAGCGATGTCCGAGAGCCTTAGAAGCTCCTCAACTTCGCCCCGCCCGACCGAAGCACCTCGACCGGCGGCATGCCCTCGTCGGTGCCTCCATGGAAAAGCAGGTCATATGAAGGTCCCCAACGAGAAAGGGAGACGGAGAAGTGGTAAACTCACGATGGGATGCCTCGCCGCCTTTCTCCAAACGTGCACCACATCGCGACTAGCGCGTACGGTGGTCCTCACATTATCATCGCGTTAGAAGTGAACCTCGGCCTGGGTGGCGGTGGCATAAGCGTCTTACCGTGAACAATGATGAAGCGCCAGGTGTTGCTCGAGCTCCGCCACTCGCCGGTTGCTCCTAAGGCTTCGAACCCCTTCGACTCCGCCGCGCCGCACAAGGGCGAACTCGACTCCTGCCTGGCCGGTCCCCGATGTCCTCGACCGCTTCTGGGGTGGCGACGCCGGGCGATAAGGTCCTCGCCTCCCATGGCATGGTCTGGCTTCTGGCCCCGTGCCATCTGTTGTTCGCCCTGGCTGCCGATGATGGGTTAGCGCGAAGCTACGCGAGTCGAAAACAAAAACTTTTCTACCGCGCAAACCAGAACACTTGCAATAAGGGCCGATAGACGTTACCGATTGAGTATAATGAAATAGCCAATCGGGGCTATCTAATCCGAACTGTGGCTGCCGATGATGCTCGATTCTCATAAGCCGACTGAACCGCATTCTGGGACAACCGACACCAATCACCGATTCACCAATTTAGCCGATTCGCAGTCGCCCCGACCGTGCCTCGCACTCGCTCCGATGCGCTCGACCGCACGATTCCACTCACAAAACATGTAGACGATCAACCGCAGTAACGTAGCAGCGCCTTCTACGGCATTCACACGTCCGGAATGTAACGTTTAACACCCGTGTGCTAGCACGATGCAAGGCTAGGTTTGGCTCAAAGTGGGGAGGGTTTCCGTGGGAGATTGATCTCGGCGACTTCGTTGGTCGGATTCTGCCTAATGCGATACCGCAACTCTCCACCTCGCCCTTTATATAGAGTTGGCCGACTGGGACTAGTGGCCGATGAGGACTCTATTTTAAATCGGATCCTATCCGAATCTCACAGAGTTGGCCACCCATATGTCGTAAGCCCATAGAACTCTATCCGATCGAATCCCTATCCGATCGAGCCGTATCCGAGTCCAACTCGAATATCTATTCCATCCCCTTAAGCGTGCGACCTCGTAGGTTCAAGTATACTCGGCTTCGGCTATAGTCTAACTTAGCCGACCGTCGGCTCGAGTCCAACTCACCGACCAGAACAATAGCCCTAGGCAAAGACATATTGACACCATAGTATACAAGAATATAATATCGGCCGAACTCCGTAATGTGTACACAAATCCCTTTGCCTCACGATACCAATTAAGCTATAGGCAAGATGTGTGCCATCCCTTCAATAGCTTAACCATTCACTCGAACCGTATCGGCTGATTATCCGTCCGTTGATTGACTCCTCAATCAACTTAGCATGGCCATGCATTTCCATAATCCATTACCCTCGAGGGCCCAGAGATATCTCTCCAAAGGAGGGGCAAATTCCATCTTGATCACTCACATCCCACTCCATGTTTCATAGAAGCAAACCCGAAACTACTTTTATAACTACCCGCCACGGAATAGCGTTTGGTAGTCCCAAAGTAGGCTACTACACATGTTGGAATCCATGGTGAACTCCGCAGTCTAAGGACTTTGTACCAACACTACTTCGAGACCAACTAATGGCACATTAATTCCCGTAGTGTCTCATGGTGGGTCTATCCAACAATGTGTTCTCTAACACATATGTCCATGTTTATTGACTTGGTATCTCCATACCCATGATCTATGAGACATGATCATCAATCAATAAACATGCTTTATCTTAGAATCATATTAGTTCCAATAATATGATATATGATCGTGATCATTTAGAAATAGATTCATACATATAGAGTCTCATAAATAAGTCACGTACTTATTGATCAATACAAGATGTCTATTTAATGGAACTGAATAACACTTTATTCATAAATACATAAACATTGAAGTGATATCCAACACCTCCATGTTGCCTCTAGGGCATATCACTACAGCGATGCGCTGGAGTAGGTCCAAGTGATCCCAACGGAGACCTCCTCCTCCGCCGCTCGGACATGCCCGACCTCCACGGCCGCCGAGAGTTGTCTCAACCGTGCCGGGCGCAGCCGCCTTGGCTCCTTGAGCGGTCTCCATCACCACCGTTCCCCCGCTTGGTCTGGCCACCGAGGGCACAACTGAGCCTGCGGCGAAGTCCCGCTGACTTCGCCGCTTTGGATGGCATCTCGACCGCCCACGGGTTCACCGCATGGGAGCCGGCGCCTTGCGCCCGATCGAGACGGAGAGTAAACATGCGAAAACAAAAAAGGAGGGAAATTAGTATGGATTACCCGATTCCACTTACATGGATGAGGCCTTGTATACTATCCCGAGACGTTTGGCCATCTTCGAGGGTGACGGAGGCTTCCGCCGCACCAAGCTCCGAGTCGGATGACTCTTCCTCCGACTCCTCCTCCTCGAGGAAACCATGAGCTTCCGCTTCACACGGGGATTTTGAGGCTCCCGACGCCTCTTCTCGACCCCGTCTTTTGTTGGTGGGGCTCCGGCTCCTTCTCCTACTTCTTCTTCCCCTTCGACCTTGGTAGGGATATCCGGATCCTTAGCGGACGGGGCAGTGCACTCGAGGATAAGGGCAAGTCACACGTATGCTTCCTTCCCCCGCCACCACCCACGGCAAGTGAGATACCGAGCAAAGGAGGATGGCGTAAGCGTAACAAAAAAGAGGGAAGGGAAGGCCGAGCTGCGTGGGTCATGGGTTATGGAGGTTGAAGCCGACGTCCGCCGAGCTCGGAAGAAGCCCGACGCAATTGGCGCACGAGCTCGATGGGGACCATTTTCTATCGAAGGTCCCTGGACACCCGAGTTCTTGTATGCCGTGGACTGGCCCTTGTGGTCGGGAGGCAGGGAAGGCGAAGCTCACACACTGGCCCCTGGTCGAGCCCCGCCTTTTCAAGTCCTTGACCGTGGTGACAAGTTCATTGACCTCCTTTGTCATTGGAGGAGCAGTGGCCGTCTCAGGAAAGACAGGCTCGCTCCCCTCGGTGCTCTGAGACGAGCTACAGCACATGGTTCCCATGTAGAATCATTCGATGTGCCAACCATCGTTTGAGGTCTGCCGGGTTGGAGTGAATGTAGCTCTCGTGACATCTTCTCCCAAAAATTGGATTCCAACCCCACTGGTTGCACACACACTGGCCTCCGGCGAAGGCATAATGGCGAAAAACATTAAAATGCGGGTCTATCCCAAGATAGGCCTCGTGAGTAGATGGACGAAGATGGAAACTGAGGATGGAGTTTGGATAAAGGTTGCAAAGGGTAAATGTCGTAGTAATGGAGCAGCCCGAAGAAAGGGCGGCCAGACGCCAACTCCACGGCGAGGAAGGTGGCGAAGACGACCAACTCACCGAGTCCTGGGTTGGGAACCGCTCCCCGCGCATGGCCGCCACATCGCGAGCTCCTAAGGGAAGGACGTCGAGCCGCTAAAACTCCACAATCATCTCCTTCCCGCGCATGAAGGGATGAAGGCCGAGCCAAACCCAACCTCGTCTCCCCACGATGAAGCCTTCGCCGATTTCTTTGACGTCTTCTTTGCGCCATAGGTCTTGGTCAGAAGATCAACGGCCCTTGCTTGTGCGGAGGTGCTCAAGAAGGAAGTGGCGAAAGAGCACGACTGAGCGACGAAAACTTGAAGATGGAGGTGTTTTGGAATTCCTTGGCGATGGAAAGGCGTGAAGAAGAAAGAAAGCGAAACTAGAGTACCGGTATAAAAGGGGCAACACGGCTGGCAACATCCGACCTCGAGAGCACACAACGTCATTAATGACGTGTAACATTCTGAAATTTACACTTTTAAAAATGTCAAGTTTAACATAGAAAATTTTTGCGTCAAGTTCTTTGTTTGTTCTATTTCAAAACATTTAAATTCTTTTGATTTTTACTTACATCCTTTATTTTATTTTCCTTATTTTAATCTAAAAATCATAAATTAATTAAATCATTATGCTTCATTTTTGAAAAATCCCAATTTAACTTTTCATTCAAAAAGATTAAACATAATTAGTTTTGAACTCTAGATCAAAACCATTTTGTTTTTCCCCAATTTTTCCTTTTTCCTATTTTTCTTTTCCTTCCCTTTCTTTTCTTTCTTTTTTTTTCCTTCTTCTTTCCCTTTCCTTCCTTCTTCCTCTCCCGCCGCCAGGCCGTGGGCGCCGCCCCGCCCACTGGAGCCCAGCACCGACGTCGACCACCGCCTCTCCCCTGCCCACGTGCCACAGTACAATTGGAGCACCGCCGTCGTCGTCTAAATCTTCGCCGAACTGACCTAATGCCGCCGCCGTTGCCGCCTGAGCACAAACCAACCTAAACGCCTATAAATCGATCACCCCAAGCCAAGATTTGCATACCAAACTTCTTCCTCACCTTATCCTAAACATTCCACTGGGGTTTTCCCCAATTATTACACCTCAAATTGCTTAAAATCCGAAGAAGCCCGAAGAACCCTAGTTTGAGCCGCACCTGGTAAATCCTCAAAATTCGTCGCCATCAATCGGTTTCTCTTCAAATTGAAGGTATCCTTGTGTTCTACATAGCTAGAGCTTTGTTTCCCCTAATACCCCCAAGCCAATAAGTCGCCGGAAACTCACCACCGGCGAGCCCGCCATGACTCCCCTGCTTCGGCCGCCGCCGTGCGCATGTCGCCAGCCTTCCTCAGTGACATTCCAACCAAACCATTGCCTTAGCTAGCCTCCCCGCACACCGTAGATGCTCCCAAGCCTGCCACTTTGACCACACCATCGCAGGACCGCCGCCGTCACTGCGCGCTCGCCGTCGCCAGCCCACCTCCCCGTCTCCCCGGTCCAGCCAAGCCCTAAAATCGAATCCCCGTGTATCATAGATGGGGTAGACTCTCGCCCCGAGGTATGGCCGCTCGCGGCCGTTCATCCTTCTTCACCGGCGGCCGACCCTGGAGAAGAAGCAGAGAACGGAGAGAGAAAATAGAGAAAGAGAGAAAAAGAAAGAAAGAGAGAGTAAAGGAGAGAGAAAAAATAAATAGGGGTCCAAAAATAATTCTAGGCAAAATAGTTTTATTCTTTAGTTGATCAGTTGACCACTTTTGACTCCTTCCAAAATTCCATTTTATAAATTCAAATTCCTCCCATTTTCCTTTTTAAAATATTTTTATATATTCCTTCTAGTTCTTTTTGTATTTTTATTTTATTCAAGCCCAAAATTTTAAATTTTAGGATATAACAAATAATCCTCCTATTTAGATTTCCAAATTATCTTCTAAATTCTTTTTGAATTTTCATATTCGTTTGGCATTTATTTGGAATTGTTTGTTTGATTTCTTTTATCGATTATCGGAGATCGCGACGTCGAGTTCGCGGAGGAACCGAACTTAACCATAACAATTACGTAAATGCCCTCGTCGTTGTAAAAAAGACGAAGAATTTTAGATTGCTGAAGGCAAGTCAAACTATTCTTGATCATATGTTGAATTCAAAAATAGTTAGATGTCATGTTTTTAATAAGTATATTGAGAAATATTGCATGGGTTGGGTTATTTAAATAGAATAGTAATAACTTATCATTTCATGTGGATATAAATATTCTTTAGATCATATATGTTATTATTTCATGCACTAGAAGAGTCTTTTCATTTTATGCAATGAAAAGGGAAGTTCTATCATTTTATATAATCGTGAAAACCCCTTTTCATTATATTTGTACTACCATAATAGTTTTAACTAAGTATGAAGATACAATATAATAAAATAATTATTATTGCATGATAGTATCATTTTTATGCACAAGTCGTAGAGAATCCTATTATTTCATGTAACAAAAGGGAAAAGAGTTTTTATCATTTCATGATGTATGGATAGGAAAACTGTCATTTCATGTGTGATATAAGAATGGCTTTGCTGGATTCCAAATATAAAACCCCTTGTGCCGTAATAAGGACATAGTTACGCCCATCCATTGGATTCCGCTTTTGCACTTCTGGCCAAGAAATACATTTCCTTATCCAATCTCCTGCAGGGTTTACCTTAATGGTAATGCTAGGCCTTATTGGTAAACAAAATATGTGAACAAAATGACAAAAAAGCCAATGTTAACCGTGATTGAGTACCGACTATTAAGATAGTCCGAGGTGTTACCAAGCCAAAGCAAGTATGTCATAAACAACTATAAAATATTGGGATCAAGCACCATCGCTGGTTAGGATTGGTGCCCATATTAAGATAGCCTTCCAGTCTTATCACACATAAAGAGAAGTTAAAGTTATGTAAATGTTATGTCACCCTTGGCATGGAGTTGTGTCTATGGGGTGAATCCAAGATCATGGCATAAGCAATTTTCTAAATGCTATCATAAAATATGGATATTCATATATAAATGATTTTAAGGAAGGGTAGGAAATAGAATCATGTTAAGGCTAGGTTTATAATCCATATTCTTTTAGGAAACCATGCATATTTATTTATATATAGTTGGATTCAATTGGCTTGCCGAGTACCACCTGTACTCATTTCATACAACATCTTCAGAAACCTCGAAGACGAAGAGGAAGCTCCTAGTACCCTAGTGGACTTAGGAGGAAGAGTACGAAATCTAGTTTGACTCTACACTTGGGCTATCCTCGTGGAAGTACCACTTCGCTTTTGTATTGCAACTATTGGGCCTAGTTGGCCATATTAGTTTACTATCCGATATTGTAAAGTTTGTACTAAACCTTATCGGTTTGTAATAATAAACGAAGTGTAGACCCCGTTTTTGCAACTGTAGAATCAATCGTTGTTCATAGTACCATTTCCTTGGATCGAGTAGTTTGTTACCCACGAATACATCTTAATCAGCTCGGTGCACAATACATTCATCGACATACACAAAATATTACAATATAGAGCCCTGAGGCAAAGTCTAGAACATAGGACCAAACGGCCCGGAATACATCCAAAAGCGAAAAGTAGATAAGGCAAAGTGAAAGAAGGCTACGGCACGCCATTGCCACGTGCAACGGTACCGAGCTAAGACCTACTGGACGCCAACATCCTCCACACCCTCCTGGTAGTATGCACACGGGTCTTCTGGGTCTTCATTATCCACATCTGAATGTTTGTGCGTGTAGCAAGGGTGAGTACCAACCGTACTCAGCAAGTCACCATAACAAAGATGCATATGATAGGGAATGACCAAAGGATGGTTGTGGTTCTTTTGCATAAAGCTAGTTTTGCAATTCTTTTCACAAACCTAACATCTAGCCATGTCAAGTTTTAATTCCATGGTTCATTAAATCGCGACTGCCTGTTCTGTCCACCATCCATCGTGATTCCAAGGATAAATTTTCCGCTTACCGTGGATGGGCGTCCTGGTTTTATGGGGAGCCTACCCTTCTCGCATCTCGAGAAGTTGGTCCACCAATACAGAGAAATTCATCATGCAAACCCATTCCATCATTTTAAAATTTTGAGTCTAGCCAAGAGAGAAAAATGTCACGCTGCTCCATATCCGTGAGCACGGCTATTCGAATAGATTGATTCATTCACACTTTGCAGCTTGATGTACACTTTACCCGTACTCCAATGATTGCCCAACAAATGAGCCTACTTCCCAACACATGAGACTGGTCATGACAAAGCCTTTCGATAACCTCACTTTTATGCTGATACCCGCTCCATGAACTTAAATCCTCTCGCACTCTAGCCATCATTTTCTAGTAGTGTGAGGAGTTCAGCGCTCCCGGGGTAAGGAAAACTTGCTCATTCCTTCCGTTGTACTTAAGTCCAATCTCACCTGATACCCACCAAAGCAGTAAGCCCTCACCGTAGGCCTCTTGCTCATTCTTCTCATTCGGTTACCCACCGCCAGTAACTCCTCACCCCAGTGGCCCTCGCTCCTCATCTCCCTTACATAAGAACCACTATGCGTGGGTACCGCCTCCGCTCGGATATCTACTCCGCTAGGTCTATATCCACTCTGAGAAGTGGGCAGCTTGTATCGGCTCGTTTCATGTTTAAGTCTCGGGGCTCGGTCCTTAATTGACCAGTGGGTTGGCACTTGCCTTTTCCGAGAATCCACCCAAATCATCTAGCCGCCCAAAGAGAAAACATTGGTTTTGTATTTTTAGTTTTCTTCAAAACTCATTTTATCATTCTCAGGACAATGTGGCGCTCATGTCTCCACATGTCGTATCTCAACTACTATTCCCAAGGCAGCTTGCCCAAGCATATAGCATTTTGTAAACATGAGTATGCATGAATCTAATATTAGCATGGCTAAGCATTTACCCAAGATTTCCTTCGGACATATCATATCATAGATTACAAAGAATATATCTATTGGTATTCAATATCAAGGCATGGTATAGCAAGAATAGGAATACTTCGTGTATAGCATGCATGTTTAAGTTTAAAAGCAACACAAGTTCGCAAATAGGCTCAATATGTTCAAAGGTAGTGATGACTTGCCTTGCTCGTAACCTTGTTGACCTCGGGTCTTCAACGCACTCAACAACTCCCTGATTCTACTCATATGTGCGGGAAATCCAATTGAATTCGATTAGAGTTCAAATAAAGATCACCAAAAGCCAAATAAATCGCAAAGCGGCTTCTAAAACTAGTCTACGATTTTAGGCGAATTTAGGTTTGAGTTTCGACGAAATCAGGCTAAAACAAGCGAGTTATAATAGTTTGAAGTTTTTGTGATTTTACTGGAAGTTTAATTTATTATGAGGTGATATTATTCTGAATGAATCCATTTTAATTTTTTTTTTTGAAACATAAAAATCGATGATTCAAGAATATTATATCGAAATGATTAATTCTATTGTATTTCTAAATTTTATTGGACCGACAAACTCTAGAGTTAAAATAATCGGATCCGCGAATAATTAACCCTAAAGCTCGACACTATTTGGAATTTTAAATTTTAGAAAAAAATCATAGTATACAATTAATATTGATTAACAAACTAAATTATAATTTAAACTCCTAAGTGATAGTTAACTAGATCAATTCATGCGATAACTAATATATTAGTCTTTAATTAGTTCAAAATAAAAGATTAATCCAGAAAAATGACATATATATTTATTTTTTACACAAAAATTTTCCCCAAATATTTTTCTTATTATTTACTATTTCCTTCCTTTTTTCTTTTATTTTATTTTTCTTATTTTTTTCTTTTTCTTTTTTCTTTCTTCTTCTTCCTTCTTCTTTCTCTTCTTCCCTTTCTTCCTTCTACTTGCCCGGCCACCAGCGCAAGGCAAAGGCGCAAGGGGGAAAGGGAAGAGGGGGTGCCGCTCACCAGAAGCAACACAATGGCGGCAACGGCGGTGGCGGCGGCGCAAGGCGGCAAGAGAAGGCATCGGCGTGGCGGTGGCTCCCAGCGGCGCGACTCAGGCGGCGACAGGGGAGAGAGGAGGGGGAGGCTTGGGGTGGTGCGGTTTGGCGAGGGGAGGCCGAGCCTCTTTTTTATAGGCGCAGGCATGGCGGGACGACATCGTGGCATGCGTCGGCGGCGTGACAGACAGACGGCAGAGGCACGGTCACGCACGAGCGACGACGGCGGCATGGCGGCCCGACATGTGTATGCGCGGCTATAGCGGCGGCGGACGGCACGGCGATTTGACGCGTGGCCTGAGACGCAGGATGGGGCGATGGCATGGGCGCTGGCTGTTGGCGCAGGCGCAGTACGGTGGCGTGGGCCACGGACGGCCGCAGCGTTATCGCGCGCGTCGTGGCTAACTGCGGCAGCGAACGCGCCCACACTTGCGTACGACGCGACGGCAGTGGTATATGGCGCGTTGATGCGGGGCCTGCGGAACGCGCGGCGACGTGGCGTCGCGGCGGCAAGCAGCGATGCGTGCGCGCGGTGACGGCGTTGAACACACAGCAAGAGATGAATAGTGCACTTTTTCATTTTCCGATTGTTTTTATTTTTTCCTTTTTCATTTCACCAATAAAATTTAAAAATAACATTTTGGTCCCAATCATAAATGTAAATTAAATTCTAAAGTTCTAATCTTTTACCCAACTTTATTATTGTCATTCTTTATATATTTTTTTCTTTATTTATAATTAAATAATTGTTTTTTATATTTTCCTAAGAAATAAGATTTTGATCCCAAAATAAACTTTTATCAATCTTAGCTTTTCCAATTGTATATTTATAATTTTATTTTATTTCTATTATTTATTTTACAATTTCTTTTCCTTTTAGGGTTTAAAACCCTTCTCGACTTTTTTCTGTCTTTTATTAAATGTTTCTTTATTTATAACACGCGGTAAAACTTGCAAACAAGAGCCAAATAGCACGACAAGATGCAACAATCCAAAAGTTTTTGTAAGTTTCAAATTTTAGATTTCGATTTTTAAATCTCGATTTTCGAGGTTGTTACACGAAGTTCTTGTATTTGTACTATCTCATGCATAACAGTACTGGAGGTTATGTGGTGTTGTGGGAGTTGACCTCTCCGGAGGAGACCCACTGAGTGGTATGAGAGCAAAGCTTGGTTTAGGGGTTGACCTAGGTAAGTTAGATCGGATTTGAAATGTTATTTTTAAAAAACTAAAAATATGTGCAAAAATTTTCTATCTATCCTTATCTCAAATCCTTAGTCCTTCTTATCTATTTCTTTCTTCGTATATTTCCTCTATTAAAAGGGTTTTGTTTTATTCCCCTTCTCAACTACTTCAAAATGTCTAAAAAACACTAGGAAATAGTAAAGTTGAATAGTTAAATAGGAACTAGTATTGGTTAGCCTTTTAGGATAGAGTTACCGATAAGCTAAGTCATCCAAAGATAGTTGACGGCTTATCCGTCAAGATAGAACGATGAGTCATGTATTGTATTTTCTTTGTGAATGTTAGTTGATTCATAGGACTTTAGAGTTCTATAGCAATCAGTGTAGTTCCTCATCGTTTTAAAAAGTTTTGAAAAGAAAAAATTTAAGCATGACTTTGTCTATCACCCTTTTCTATTTCCCTTGCTTCTTATTTTCATGCTAAGTTCTTATCTTATCTGTTCAATTCTTATCTTTGAACACTGTAATTAATGATTTTATAAATAACTTGTTACGGACCTTGCTGAAAGAATATGATAAGATATCGGGGACAGAAGGAGATGGAGCTACAGAGCAGCAGACCACAGTCAACCAGGACAATGTTCTTAGGCTTATGGAAACCATGGATCAGGATTACATCAGGCTGTTCGAACAAGTTATCGTTCGCATGCCACAACCTGCAGCACCTGGTGTCTAAGGATTGTCTATGGGATCTAGATGGATCGATTTTCAGAGGACCAAGCCACCAACGTTCGCCACTGCCCCTAAGCCTCTGGCAGTGGACGATTGGTTGTTGGATATTCAGAGGAAGCTAGACACAGTAGACCTTATCCTCTTAGATGTGCAAGGGTTAGATGTGATTTTGGGAATGGATTGGTTGCATAAGCATAAGGGGAGAATGGATTGTGAGAACAAGATCATCCGGTTTGACTAGTGTAGAGGGTAAAAATATGGAATATAGAGCTAAGAAACCACTACTATGGCAATACCCAAGCTCCGAATGTTATGGTAGCGAAGTAGTTGAGAAATGCGATTGTCCGAGAATTTCCGGATGTGTTTTCAACAAGATCTTCCTAGAATGCCACCGGAAAGAGATATTGAATTCTCTATCAAGCTAAGACCTTGTACTAAACCAATAGCAAAGGCCATGTATAGGATGGTTGCATCGAGTTAAGCAGAATTGAAAAGGCAAATAGATGAATTGAAAGAAAAGGATTTATAAGACCAAGTGTTTGAAATGGACAGGCCCGTGCTCTTCGGAAAGAGAAAATATGGAACATTAAGAATGTGTATAGACTACGGGCTCTAAATGAAGTCACGATCAAGAGTAAGTACCACTTTGCCAAGAATTGATGATCTATTTGATCAGTTGAGAGGAACCAAGGTGTCTTCAAAAATAGACTTGAGGTTAGGATATCATCAACTAAGAGTTAGAAAGGAAGATATACCAAAAAGCTGCCTTTATTACCATGTATGGGTTGTATAAGTTTACGTAATGCCCTTTGGTGTGACTAATGCCCTGTCGTCTTCATGAATGTGATGAATAAGACATATATAGAATATTTAGACAAGTTGGTAGTGGTATTTATAGATGATTCCTCATCTATTCCTCCGATCTGAGAAGAACATGAAGAACATTTGAGATTAGCTTTGGAGAAGTTAAAGAGAGCAACAATTGTATGCTAAGTTCTCAAAATGCGAGTTTTGGATGAAGGAAGTACAATTTATTGGGCATATTATAACTACAGAAGGAGTAAAAGTGGACCCGGAAAAGGTGAAGGCAATATAGGAATGGGAACAACCATCAACGGTAAGAGATATTAGGAGCTTTCTTGGAATGGCGGGGAGTATTATCGACGTTTCATTGAAGGGTTTTCTAAAATAGCTAGACCTCTCACTAACCTATTGAAGAAAGATGTGTCTTTTGAGTGGACAGATAAGTGTGAGAAAAGTTTTCAGAGGCTCAAGAAAAGATTGACCACACGATAATGGCTTTACAGGACAACAAGAAGGACTTTCGGTTTTATTGTGACGCTAGTCATCAAGGACTAGGGTGCGTACTGATGCAAGAAGGCAGAGTAGTTGCCTACGCATCCCGCCAACTTAGACCACATGATTGCAAGAAATTAAACAAGAGTTGCAAGTAGGCAAGTGTCAGGCTTTGCAGAGGATGGCAACGGACTGCTTAAATTTTAGGGACGCATCTGTGTCCCAGATGTGAAAGAGTTTAAGGAGATGATCTTACAAGATGCCCATGACTCTTTATTTTCCATCCACCCTGGGAGTACAAAGATATATCAGGACCTTAAAAAGATATTTTGGTGGACCGATATGAAGAAAGAAATAGCGAATATGTGAGCCTATGTGAGGTATGTCAAAAGTAAAAGAGATCATCAAAGACTGCGGGATTGATGGAGCCACTCCCTTGCCCTAAATGGAAATGGGATGAAATTAGAATGGACTTTATCATGGGGTTACCAAAAACAAAAGAAGGATATGATTCTATTTGGGTTATTGTTGATAGGTTAACAAAATTGGCTTAATTTATCCCTATTAAACAGAGACCTATCGAGGGGATAAGTTGGCTGAAATATATTTGACAAGAATAGTTACGCAGCATGGAGTTCCCTAAGAATTGTTGTCAGATCAAGGATTACGGTTTACATCCAGATTTTGGAAGACTTTCCAGAAACTCATGGGAACTAAGTTAGGATTTAGTTCAGCCTATCACCCACAAATTGGAGGGCAGACAAAAAGAGTAAACCAAATTCTTGAAGATATGCTAAGAGCTTGTGTACTAGTATATGGATCGCATGGAATATCCTGCACGCCATTACGCACAATTCTCATATAATAACTTGATTATCAATCCAGTCTAGGAGTGGCACCTTTTGAAGCACTATATGGTCGAAAATGTAGAACCCCTTAATTGGACAAGTCGGAGAAAGACAATTGATAGGGCCACAATTGGCACATGATGCGGAAACCCACGTCGAATTATAAGACAAATTAAGAGTTGCTCAAGTAAGGCGGAAAAGTTATAGTGATCATCGGAGAAGATATTTGAGTTTTAAAGTTGGAGATTTCGTTTATACGAAGGTAACACCATTCAAAGGTGTGCATAGGTTTCAAATGAAAGGGAAGTTATCTCCAAGATATATCGGGTTGTATCGGATTCTTAAGAGAAGAGAAGAAGTTTCCTATCGGTTACATCTACTGAAACGGAGTTAAGTAAAGTGCATTAGGTATTTCATATATCGCAACTCAAGAAGTGTTTGAGACAACCTATCGTAGAAGTATCAATGCAAGATATCGAGTTGCAACCCGACCTAACCTATACGAAAGATCCTGAGAAAATATTGGAAGTATCGAGCAAAAGCTACGAAACTGTCATGTAAAATTTTCTCGAGTCCAGTGGAAGAATCATACAGAGCAAGAGGCAACTTGGAAAACAGATTAAAAGTTAGAAAAGAGGTTCCCAAAATTGTTCAAGAATCAGTAGAATCTCGGAGGCAGAGATTCTTTTAAGGAGGAGTAGATTACGTAATATCCCTAAAATTTACACTTTTAAAAATGTCAAATTTAACGTAGAAAATTTTGCGTCAAGTTCTTTTTTGTTTTCAAAACATTTAAATTCTTTTTATTTTTACTTACATCCTTTATTTTATTTTCCTTAATTTAATCTAAAATCCTAAATCAATTAAATCATTATTCTTCATTTTTGAAAAATCCCAATTTAACATTTCATTCAAAAAGAAATTCCCAAAAATTAAACATAATTAGTTTTGAACTCTAGATCAAATCCTTTTTATTTTTCCCCCAATTTTCCTTTTTCCTATTTTCTTTTCCTTTACTTTCTTTTCTTTTCTTTTTTTCTTGTTCTTCTTTTCCCTTTCCTTCCTTCTTCTTCCACCGCTTACTGGCCGAGGCAACCGTGGCCGCCTTGTCTCCGAGCCACAAGGCCATGGCGCCGCCCGCCCACGGAGCCCGGCACCGAGCGTTGGCCACCGCCTCTCCGTTGTCCACGTGCCACGGTACAATTGGAGCACTTTGTCGTCGTCGTCTAAATCTTCGCCGAACCGACCTATTGCCGCCGCCATTGCCGCCAGAGCACAAACCGACCTAAACGCCTATAAATCAAACACCCCAAGCCAAGATTTGCATAACAAACTTCTTCCTCACGTTCTCCTCAACATTCCCAGGGGTTTTCCCAATTATTACACCTCAAATTGCTTAAAACCCGAATAACTTGAAGAACCCTATTTTAAGCCGCTACTAGGGTAAATCCTCAAAATTCGTCGCCATCAACTGTTTCTCTTCAAATTGAAGGTACCCTTGTGTTCTACATAGCTAGAGCTTTGTTTCCCTAATACGCCCGAGCCAATAAGTGGCGGGGAAACTCACTGCCGGCGAGCCATGGTGACTCCCCACGCCGGCCGCCACCATGCACACGTCGCCGGCCTTCCTCGGTGAAATTCCAGCAAAACCATTGCCTTAGATAGCCTTGCGCACACCGTAGATGCTCCCAAGCCGCCACTTTAACCACACCATCGCGGACCTCGCCGTGACGACGCGCCGCCGCCACTACGAGCTCGGCGTCGCCCCACCTCGCCCGTCTCCCCGCCCGGCCAAGCCTAAAATGGAATCCTGTTAGAGATGATGACGGCAAAACAAGAAGTAAACAAGATCAAACCGCAAAGAAGACACGAGATTTAACGTGGAAAACCCTCTCAACACGAGAGGGAAAAACCACGGCGCCACCGACAACAATCTTCACTATATCTTGGTGAGGTTACAAACGCTGGGATTTACAAGGCGAATCAACATGTCCCATGCGGCTTACAAGAACTTAACTAGGTGGAATCCTAAACCGGGTATAAGGAAACCCTAAATCGGGTAAGTGAAACGCTCCGGCCCAAGCCTCGCGACGGGCCTCGCTACCTTACTACGAGAAGTCGGCCTTTGTTTGTAGATGAATTTGGAACATAAATAACATACTCCACCTTGAGACAAATTCCTTCTATGCAGCATCAATCAGTCCCTCACTGCGAACATAACAAAGAAAAATACCAGCACCCACGGCCTCATGGGCTAAGCTGAAATACCAACCAAGCTTAGCAAATCTCTAACTTGGTAGCAGGAACTGGCTTGGTCATCATATCAGCTGGATTATCATGTGTACTAATCTTGCATACCTTTAACTTCCCTTGTGCAATAGCATCACACACATAATGGTACTTGATATCAATGTGCTTAGTTCTCTCATGAAACTGTTAGTGATATGCCCTAGAGGCAACATGGAGATGTTGCATATCACGTCAATGTTTATGTATAAATGAATAAAGTGTTATTCAGTTCTATGAAATAGACATCTTGTATTGATCAATAAGTACGTGACTTATTTATGAGACTCTATATGTATGAATCTATTTCTAAACGATCCCTGATCATATGTCATATTGTTGGAACAAATATGATTCTAAGATCGGCACGTTTATTGATTGATGATCATGTCTCATAGATAATGGGTATGGAGATACCAAATAAATAAACATGGACATATGTGTTAGAGAACACATTGTTGGATAGACCCACCATGAGACACTACGGGAATTAATGTGCCATTAGTTGGTCTCGAGTAGTGTTAGTACAAAGTCCTTAGACCGAGATCACCATGGATTCCAACATGTGTAGTAGCCTACTTTGGGACTACCAAACGCTATTCCGTAACTGGGTAGTTATGAAGGTAGTTTTCGGGTTTGCTATGAAACATGGAGTGGGATGTGAGTGATCAAGATGGAATTTGCCCCTCCTTTGGAGAGATATCTCTGGGCCCCTCGAGGTAATGGATTATGGAAATGCATGGCCATGCTAAGTTGATTGAGGAGTCAATCAACAGACAGATAATCCAATACGGTTCGAGTGAATGGTTAAGCTATTGAAGGGATGGCACACATCTTGCCTATAGCTTAATTGGTATCGTGAGGCAAAGGGATTTGTGTACACATTACGGGTTCGAGCCGATATTATTCTTGTATACTATGGTGTCAATATGTGCTGCTAGGCGCCATTTGGCCACATTGACAGGTGAGTTAGACTCGAGCCGACGATCGGCTAAGTTAGACTATAGCCGAAACCGAGTATACCTGAACCTACAGGGTCGCATGCTTAAGGGGATAAGAACAGGCATTCGAGTTGGACTCGGATACGGCTCGATCGGATAGGGATCCGATCGGATAGAGTCCTATGGGCTTACGACGTGTGGGCGGCCAACTCTATGAGATACGGATGAGATCCGATTCAAAATAGAGTCCTAATCGGCCACTAGTCCCAGTCGGCCAACTCTATATAAAGGAGGGAGGGGTGGAGAGCTGCGGCATGTCAATTGCATCGCGTGCAACCGAAGTAAAGTCGCGATCAATCTCCACGGAAACCCTCCCCACTTTCGAGCCAAACCCTAGCCTTGCATCGCGTGCTAGCACACGGGTGTACGGCGTTACGTCCCCCGGACGTGTGGATACCGGTAGAGGCGCGCTACGTTGCGCCGCTGTTGATCGGCCGGATCGCACAATGGAGCGATCGGCTGCGGTTGGGCGCATCGGAGCGAGGCGTGAAGCATGGCGGACGACTCGAATCGGCTGATTGGCGAATCCCGGCTGTCTCCGGGAATCGGCTACTTGTTCCGGATCGGATTGCCCGATTGGCTATTCCGCACTCTACTCAATCGGTAACGATCTATCGACCCTTACTTGCAAGTGTTCTGGTTTGCGCGGTAAAAAGTTTTGTTTTCGGCTAGCGTAGCCTCCGCGTAACCCTTCAAGTGGTATCGAGCTAATCTTGCTTAGTTCGGGTTTTAGATTGGATCCGGAACAAGTTTTGCGCACGGGTTGATTAGATCAATCGGTTTTACGGGATACATTGAGGAGAGTAGATGGTAATTGCGTTCCTTGATTATGCCGAAGCTATCTCGTAGTCCGATCTTGTTAGCTGCCTCGCGCCTACACAAACCATCTCCCTTGATAGTGTATCGGGACGGCATAATATGATTACGCCGATATGGTTTCCGTAAGCGATTTCATAGATTGGATCTATGAATTTTGTGTGGTGTTATAGGTCGTCTCGGTGCCGTATCTCTGTGATAGGTAGAAAACGTTTCTACGCCTAACTCGTTTTTGCAGAGAATGCTTTGAGATGGTATGGCCCTATTGTATGTATGAGATGTATCAGATGCATGTGATGCATGTAATATTCTTTCATATGTGCAATCCCTGTAATATTCTTTCATACGTGCAATGCTTGTAATATTCTTTCACGACCTGCGAGTCGATGTAATCTTCAATTAGATCTTCTATAGTAGTAGCGTAGTTTGAAGAAATCAAGCATTCGGCACTCGGAAGAACGGTGATGAAGATGGAGATCCTCTACACCGGCATGGAGATGGAGATCACCATGTGAAGGGGGCCATACTATTTCATGCTATTCTACCTGCTTTCATATATGTGATATGTTTGTTTGATAGGATAGCATCCCTCGCAAAATTAAGTAGTAATGATGCCCTTCCAAATGTTGCACCCGTCACCGTTATGCTTTCGTCAATGGTGGGTGCAAAGCAAGCAGTGTCATTCTCTATCATAACACGAGGGGTATATGTCGGACATATACTGACGCGGGAGCATTTGGTTTACTTAACAAGGCTATCAAAACAGTTTTGGGCCTTGGGGCATAGGTTGGGGCGGGGCATGGAGATGCCACACCAACAACAAGAGTCACATAGAGATGTGATTAGCAAGGTGTTGCTTACCGATGTTACTAATTTTCTAGCAGTGATGCCAAAGCTCACTAGAAAATTAACTAACATGTGGATCTTGACCCAATACGTAACCTAGAGGGAAGGTGTAAAATACGTAATGGGAGTCTAATGTTAAATTGTTTAACAATAGACATAGCATAAACATTGTGCTAAACTTTGCTTTTTCTGTTGTAGAATAAATGGCGGCTAATACTACACCCAGTACTTTTAATTTGCGATCTATTCTCGAAAAGAAAAAATTAAATGGAACAAACTTTATGGATTGGTATCGCAACTTGAGAATTGTTCTCAAGCAAGAGCGTAAGGAGTACGTTCTTGAAGTACCCTATCCTGAGGATTTGCCAAATAATGCCACTGCAACTGCACGGAGAGCTTACGAGAAGCACACTAATGATGCCCTAGACATAAGCTGTCTCATGCTTGCTACAATGTCCCCTGAGCTTCAGAAGCAATATGAGAGCAGCGATGCTCACACTATTATTCAGGCAAGCTCGGGCGAGAGGTTCAACACCTCAAAGTCCTTGTTTGCGTGCGAGCTTGTTGAGGGAATCCACGTCGAGTCCGCATGTGATAAAAATGATTGGCTACATTGAGAGTCGGAAAACTAGGTTTTCCCCTTAGCCAAGAGTTGGCTACTGATGTGATTCTCCAGTCGCTCCCTCCGAGCTTCGAGCCATTCATATTGAATTATCACATGAACAATATGGATAGGACCTTGGCTGAATTGCATGGGATGCTAAAGACAATTTGAGGAGAGTATCCGAAAAACGGTCATCATGTGATGATGATGCGGGAAGGCTAAGCGCAAACCACTGTCAAGAAGCTTTGCACCAAGAGGAAGTTAACTCCCGATGAGATCGCGAGTGCCTCTAATGCAAAGAAGGGCAAGAAGGGGTCGGCGGCATCAGATGCCGTTTGCTTCTATTGCAAGGAGGCAGGCCAGCTGGAAGAGGAACTGCAAGAAGTACATGAAGGATCTCAAAAGAAGCAAAGTACGACTTACGCTTCGGTATTAATGTTATAGACATTAATCTTGCTACTTCACCTATTGACTCTTGGGTATTTGATACCGGATCGGTAGCTCATATTTGCAAGTCGTTGCAGGGAATGAGAAGAAGTAGAGGATTGAGAAGGGGCGAGGTGAACCTGCGCGTCGGCAATAGAGCAAGCATTGCTACCGATTGCTTTGTCGGCACGATACCACTTCATCTACCTTCGGGATTAGTTTTGGAATTGAATAATTGTTATTGTATTCCAACACTATGTCAAAACGTTATTTCCGCTTCATGTTTGCAAGCGGAAGGATATGATTTTAGATCAATGAACAATGGTTGTTCAATATATCTCGAGAGATATGTTCTATTTTCATGCTCCATTGGTGAATGGATTATACGTTTTGAATCTTGAAGCGTCTCCCATCTATAACATTAATACGAAGGCAACTCTCTAATGATATAAACCCCACGTTTATCGGCATTGTCGCTTAGGTCATATAAATAAGAAACGCATGGAGAAGCTCCATAAGGATGGATTGCTTCACTCTTTTGATTTTGAATCATTTGAGACATGTGAGTCTTGTTTACTTGGTAAGATGACAAAGGCACCTTTCACGGGACACAGATAAAAGAGCAAGTGACTTGTTGGCACTCATACATGCGCCGATGTATGTGGACCAATGAGCTCAACGGCCGAGGAGGTTATTAGTACTTCATTACCTTTATCGATGACTTTAGTAGATATGGTTATATCTATTTAATGAGGCATAAGTCCGAATCCTTTGAAAAGTTCAAAGAATTCCCGGAATGAAATGTACTGAGAATCATTTAGGGAAAACAATCAAGTTTCTACGATCGATCGTGGAGGAATACTGAGCCAAGAGTTTGGTAATCATCGAAAGATTGTGGAATTGTTCCACGTTGACTCCCGCCCGGGAACTCCACAATGGAACGGAGTGTCGAGACGGAGAAATCGCACCTTGTTGGACATGGTGCGGTCGATGATGAGCCAAAGTGATCTTCCGTTATCCTTACGGGGATATGCTCTTGAAACATTTGCGCTCACACTAAATAGAGTTCCATCTAAGTCGGTTGAAAAGACACCATATGAGATATGGACGAGGGCAACCCCTAGTTTGTCTTTTCTCAAAATTTGGGGATGCGAAGCTTATGTAAAACGTTTACTGTCGACATGCTCACACCCAAATCGACAAGTGCTTCTTTGTGGGATATCCTAAGGAAACTAAGGGATATTACTTTTATAAACGGGAACAAGGCAAAGTGTTTGTCGCCCAGAACACGGTGTCTTCTTGGAGAAAGAGTTTCTTTCAAGAAGGGTTAGTGGGAGCTTGGGGTGCATCTTGAAGAAGTTCAAGAAACACCGAGAAAATGTTTCGGCGACCACAGAACCACAACAGGAGGAGCAAAGTGTTGCGCCACCGGTTGTAGATACACAGCCCACGGAGTGCGAAAGATCACGTCGTGCACACAGGTACACAGTGCGGAACAACGTGATATATTGTTGTTGGACAACGATGGACCTAAGACCTATGAGGAAGCGATGGTGGGACCCGATTCCAACAAGTGGCTTGGAGCCATGAAATCCAAATAGAATCCATGTATGACAATCAAGTTTGGAACTTGGTTGATCCACTGATGGTGTCAAAACCATTGAGTGTAAATGGGTTTTTAAGAAAAGGCCGATATGGATGGAAATGTTCACATCTATAAGGCGCGATTGGTGGTGAAAGGTTTTAAACAGATTCAAGGAGTTGATTATGATGAAACCTTCTCTCCCGTCGCAATGCTTAAATCTATTCGGATTATCCTAGCGATTGCCGCATATTTCGATTATGAGATATGGCGGATGGATGTCAAAACGGCTTTCCTAAATGGAAACCTAAGCGAGGATGTATACATGATACAACCTCGGGGTTTTGTCGATCCCGAGAATCGCTGGAAAGATATGCAAACTACGAAATCCATTTATGGATTGAAGCAAGCATCTCGGAGTTGGAATATTCGTTTTGATGAAGTAATCAAAGGGTTTGGTTTCATCAAAAACGAAGAAGAGGCTTGTGTTTACAAAGGTCGGTGGGAGCGCAATTGTATTTCTAATCTTATATGTGGATGACATATTGTTGATTGGAAATGATATCCCTATGCTAGAATCCGTCAAGTCTTCATTGAAAAATAGTTTTTCCATGAAAGACTTAGGGAGGCAGCATACATATTGGGCATTCGGATCTATAGAGATAAATCCAAGAGGCTAATTGGATTAAGCCAAAGTACATACATTGACAAGGTGTTGAAAAGGTTCAACATGCATGATTCCAATAAAGGTTTCTTGCCCATGTCACATGGCATTAATCTTAGCAAGAATCGGTGTCCTCGGACACATGATGAGCGGAATAAGATGGGTATGGTTCCATATGCTTCGGCAATTGGATCCATCATGTATGCCATGCTTTGTACACGCCCGGATGTCTCGTACGCTTTGAGTGCTACGAGCGAGATGCATCGAGATCCGGGTGAAGGTCAGCTTGGACTACCGTAAAGAATATCCTTAAGTACTTGAGAAGAACTAAGGATATGTTCCTAGTCTATGGAGGTGAAGAAGAGCTCGTTGTAAGTGGTTACACCGATGCTAGCTTCCAAACGGACAAGGATGATTATAGATCGCAATGGTCTGGGTTCGTGTTACACTTTGAACGGAGCACGGTCAGGTGGAAGAGTTCCAAGCGGATACGTGGCGATTCTACAATGGAGGCCGAGTACATTGTGCTTGAAGCTGCAAAGGAGGCTGTTTGGATCAAGAAATTCGTTTGAGCTTGGTGTGATGACTAGTACGGCGGTCCAATGTCTCTCTATTGTGATAATAGTGGAGCCATTGCGCAAGCCAAGGAGCCGAGGTCACATCGGAAGTCCAAACACATACTTCGGTGATATCATCTCATCCGCGAGATAGTGGACGAGAGGTGATGTCAAGATATGCAAAGTGCACACGGATCTCAACATAGCCGATCCGGCGACAAAACCTCTCCCTGGCCCGAAGCATGAGCGCACACAAGCAATGGGTATTAGATACTTACATGATTGACTCTAGTGCAAGTGGGAGATTGTTAGTGATATGCCCTAGAGGCAACATGGAGATGTTGGATATCACGTCAATGTTTATGTATAAATGAATAAAGTGTTATTCGGTTCCATGAAATAGACATCTTGTATTGATCAATAAGTACGTGACTTATTTATGAGACTCTATATGTATGAATCTATTTCTAAACGATCCACAGATCATATGTCATATTGTTGGAACAAATATGATTCTAAGATCGGCATGTTTATTGATTGATGATCATGTCTCATAGATAATGGGTATGGAGATACCAAATCAATAAACATGGACATATGTGTTAGAGAACACATTGTTGGATAGACCCACCATGAGACACTACGGGAATTAATGTGCCATTAGTTGGTCTCGGATAGTGTTGGTACAAAGTCCTTAGACCTGAGATCACCATGGATTCCAACATGTGTAGTAGCCTACTTTGGGACTACCAAACGCTATTCCGTAACTGGGTAGTTATAAAGGTAGTTTTTGGGTTTGCTATGAAACATGGAGTGGGATGTGAGTGATCAAGATGGAATTTGCCCCTCCTTTGGAGAGATATCTCTGGGCCCCTCGAGGTAATGGATTATGGAAATGCATGGCCATGCTAAGTTGATTGAGGAGTCAATCAACAGACAGATAATCCAATACGGTTCGAGTGAATGGTTAAGCTATTGAAGGGATGGCACACATCTTGCCTATAGCTTAATTGGTATCGTGAGGCAAAGGGATTTGTGTACACATTACAGGTTCAGAGCCGATATTATTCTTGTATACTATGGTGTCAATATGTGCTGCTAGGCGCCGCATTGATGGTCGGCTGAGTTAGACTCGAGCCGACGATCGGCTAAGTTAGACTATAGCTGAAGCCGAGTATACCGAACCTACGGGGTCGCACGCTTAAGGGGATAAGAACGGGCATTCGAGTTGGACTCGGATACGGCTCGATCGTATAGGGATCCGATCGGATAGAGTCCTATGGGCTTACGACGTATGGGCGGCCAACTCTATGAGATACGGATGAGATCCGATTCAAAATAGAGTCCTAATCGGCCACTAGTCCCATCGGCCAACTCTATATAAAGGAGGGGAGGGTGGAGGGCTGCGGCATGTCAATTGCATCGCGTGCAACGAAGTCGTCGAGATCAATCTCCACGGAAACCCTCCACTTTCGAGGCAAACCCTAGCCTTGCATCGCGTGCTAGTACACGGGTGTACGGCGTTACATCCCCCGGACGTGTGGATCTGTAGAGCGGCGCTACGTTGCGCGCGGCGTTGATCGGCCGGATCGGGGGCAATCGGAGCGATCGAGGCTGCGGTCGGGCGCATCGGAGCGAGCGTGAGAACGCGGCCGGACGGCTCGAATCGGCTGATTGGCGAATCGGCTGTCTCCGGGAATCGGCTACAACGTTGCAGATCGGATTGCCACGATTGGCTATTCATTGCACTCTACTCAATCGGTAACGATCTATCGGCCCTTACTTGCAAGTGTTCTGGTTTGCGCGGTAAAAGTTTTGTTTCGGCTAGCGTAGCCTTCGCGTAACCCTTCAGAAACATCTGGTCCTTAGTGAGACATATAGCACTCTGACTATCACAAAACAGGTTAATGCAAGAATCAACTCCACATAACTCAGAATATAAACCTTTCAACCATACCAATTCTTTTGTAGCTTCTGCAACTGCCATGTATTCTGCTTCAGTGGTAGATAATGCAACAACTGGCTGCAATATTGCTCTCCAGCTCACAGCACAACTCCCAATAGTGAACACATATCCTGTGAGTGACCTTCGTCTATCTAAATCAGCAGCATAATCTGAGTCCACATATCCAATGACTCCACTCGCGGTCACGCAAATTTCAAGCGAGGCATCGCGTCCCACGAAGATACGAAAATCCACTTTGAAGCGCCCTCCAATGTTCTTTCTTAGGGATTAGACATATATCGACTGACCCAACTCATAGCATGTGATAAATCCGGGCGAGAAAACCATAGCATACATCAATGAACCAACGGCACTTGAATATGGCACTTTTGACATGTACTCAATATCATCATCGAAGTACTAGGACATTGCTTTGCGAGACAATTTAAAATGAGGTGCAATGGGAGTGCTAACTTGAGGCTTTGCATCTTGCATATTAAAGCATTTAAGAACCTTCTGAAAATATAATTGTGTTGACTAAGAAATAACAAACCAGATTTTACATTCCTAGTAATTTCCATACCTAGGATCTTCTTAGCAGCACCAAGGTCCTTCATATCAAACTCGCCACTCAACAGCTTCTTCAGAGTAGCAATTTGTTCCTTGCTCTTGGCAGCGATCAACATGTCATCAACATATAACAGCAAATACACGGGTGATTCATTCACAAATTTGATGTACACACAGCTATTATAATTTGACCTTTTAAAACCATGTGCCAACATAAATGAATCAAACCTTTTATACCACTGACGAGGGGACTGCTTCAAACCATACAAGGACCTCTTTAACTTGCAAACATAGTTCTCTTTTCCAGGGAATTTGAACCCCTCAGGCTGGTCCATGTATATCTCCTCATTTAACTCTCCATGCAAAAATGCTGTCTTGACATCTAGCTGCTCAAGCTCAAGATCATGCATGGCAACAATACTAAAGAAAGTACGAATAGAACTATGTTTGACCACAGGAGAGAACACATCATTATAGTCAACACCTGGAATCTGACTAAAACCTTTAGCCACTAACCTTGCCTTGTACCTTGGAGGCTCGCTAGGAGATAAACCCTCCTTTCTCTTGAAGATCCACTTGCAACGAACGGTCTTCTTCTTCTTAGGCAATGGTACAACGTCCCAAGTACAATTCTTCTCCAGTGACTGCATTTCTTCTTGCATTGCTGAAATCCACTTTGCACGATCACCAGATGCAATAGCCTCAGAGTATGTATTTGGTTCATATTTATTCTCCACCTGTTCAGCACAACTCAAAGCATAATAAATCATATTACATTCTTCAATCAACCGTTTAGGAGCCCCACAACTTCTCTTCTCTCTACGGAGTGCAATAGGCTGATCGTCTTGCTGCAAAACAGGGGGTGAGTGCTGAACAATATCAACATTGTCATCATAATTTTCATCAATAATTTCTTCTTCAGGAACATCCATGTGCTCCACCTCAAGACCAACCCTCTGCTGCTCATTATTAGAAATTTATGCGGCACAATATCAATAGAAGCAACGTCATTGAACATAATACGATTCATTAAAGACAACATTCGCTGCTCATAAAGGTCTTTCTTGTTTCGGGATTCCACAATTTGTATCCTTTGACACCGAACCATAACCAAGAAAAAGACATTTAATAGCTCTAAAACTCTAACTTTCCATTATCAACATGAGCATAGGCGGTGCAACCAAAAACTTTAAGTGTGAGTAATCGGCGGGTTTGCCGGACCATACCTCAATAGGAGTTTTCTTATCAAGTGGAATAGAAGCGATCGTTTATCAAGTAACATGCGGTGTTGGCGAAACTTACGCCAGAAATGCTTACTCATCTTTGCGTTGGACAGCATGAAACGGGCCACTGGAGATGATGGTCCTATTCATGCGCTCGGCCACACCGTTATAGCTGCGGAGTGTATGGAATAGTGTGGTGTCTCACGATGCCTTCACTCCTGCGAGAAAGCTTTGAACTCATCGGAGCAAAATTCACCACCATTGTCGATCTGAAGCTGACTTTACCTTTTGTCGGTTGCCTTTCTATCATGGTTTTCCATTCTTTAAATGCAACAAAAGGTATCATCCTTACTTTTGAGAAAATATGGCCACACTTTGCGAGAATAATCATAAATGATAGTAAGCATATAATTAGCACCACCATATGAGGTCTTACGAGAAGGCCCCACAAATCAGCATGTATATATTCAAGGATACCTTTGGTGCGATGAGGCAGAGGTATTGAACTTCACCCTCTTATGCTTACCAAAGATGCGGTGTTCACAAAACTTCATCTTGCTCTTTGTGCAGCCATCTAGCGGTTTCTCTTCATCAACTCTGCCATACAGAGTTAGCTCATATGTCCAAGACGCTTATGCCACGAGTCGATCTCATTATTATCGAAACACTTGCATGCACGGCGGAATTATGCAAAGTAGAACCTCTAAGGACATATAATTTAATGGGATTTAAATCACCAATCATATAAACAAGCGAACCTCTTGAAACCTTGAGAACTCCACCTCTAGCGGAGTACTTGAATCCTTCATCATCAAGTGTGCTTTGATCGAAATAAGGTTTCTTGCCATCTCAGGGATATGTCGCACGTTCTCCGGCGTGCGCACCATGCCATCATGCATCTTCAAGCGAACGGATCAATACCAATGATTTTACACGGGTTATCATCCCCCATGCGCATGACATCTCCATTACGCACTGAGACTTATATGAAGTGAACAAATCTTTGTTAATGCGATATGAAAAGAGGCTTTGCCAGTCGAGTATCCATTCATCATGCCTAGCAACACAACCCGCAAATACAACGAGACAATCACTCGAGTCATTAGAGTCGGCCTGGAGACAACGAGAGGCATTACCTTTAGCGGACTTATGTTTCACGTTGGTGCGCATTCTTCCTCTTCTCCTTATTTTTAACTTCAAGCAATCTTCGATGAAGTGATTCATTTTCTTACGGTATATGCAGAACATCTTGTCTCTAGACTTGCTACGTCCACGGCTCTTGTCGCGGTTGTTGTTCTCGAACTTACACTCGGATCTGCCACGACATGTAGCGCCTCGCCCTTGGAGGACGATTGGCCATCACCATGCACCATACTCTTCATTTTCTCCTTACTCGGAGTGCCTCATAAACTTCCGCTAGGATTAGTTCATCACGGCTTATTAATATGGTTTCACGGAAATTGGAATAAGAACTAGGCAAAGAACATAATAACGAAGTCCCAAATCCTCATCCTCAAATTCTATTTCCATGGATTTCGAGATCAGCCACGATCTCCTTGAAAAGCAGATATATGAGACATTACCGATCCTCCCTCCTGGAGCTTGTCTGAGAAAGCTTCATCTTCAAATGCATCTTCTTGGTTAGATCCTTTGACATGCGAATCGATTCAGTTTCAACCAAAGTTCTACGGCCGGTTTTCTCTGCACCACTTCTTGCAAAATATCATTAGAAAGATAAAAATTTGAATAAACGCGACGAGCCTTACGATCTTTGTGAATCTCCTCAGAGTCCAATCTTTCTTGCTCTTCTTTGAATCCTTCCGGTGCCTCATCCGGATCCCTTGTGTTTGGTGGGCGAGTATCGCCCTCATCTTCACTTGCCACGGCGAAAACCTCATCTTGTAGTCGAGCGGTGTAGATCAAACTTCATTGACGCCATCGTGACTCCGATGCAAGAACTCAGCTACGATACCACTTGTTAGAGATGATGACGGCAAAACAAGAAGTAAACAAGATCAAACCGCAAAGAAGACCACGAGATTTAACGTGGAAAACCCTCTCAACACGAGAGGGAAAAACCATGGGCGCCGGCAACAATCTTCACTATATCTTGGTGAGGTTACAAACGCCTGGGATTTACAACTGAATCAACATGTCCCATGCGACGGCTTACAAGAACTTAAATAAGGTGGAAACCCTAAACCGGGTATAAGGAAACCCTAAATCGGGTAAGTGTGGACGGGAACTAGAAGGAATATTTAAAAATATTTTTAGAAAGGAAAATGGGAGGAATTTGAATTTATAAAATGGGATTTTGGAAGGAGTCAAAAGTGGTCAGGCGATCAACTAAAAAATAATCATCCACGCTCAATGAAAGTGACTAAACAATCATCCACGCTCACGGCCCAAGCCTCGCGACGGGCCTCACTTCCTTACGGCGAAGTCGGCCTTTGTTTGTAGATGAATTTGGAACATAAATAACATCCCCGTGTCTCATAGATGGGGTTAGACCCCCTCGCCCCGAGGTCTGGCCGCTCTCGCCGCCGTTCATCCCCTTCTTCACCGGCGGCCGACCCTGGAGAAGAAACAGAGAAGGGAGAGAGAGAGAGAAAATAGAGAAAGAGAGAAAAATAAAGAGAGAGAGGGAGAGGAGAGAGAAAAAATAAATAGGGTTCCAAAAAATAATTCTAGGAAAATTAGTTTTATTTTTTAGTTGATCAGTTGACCACTTTTGACTCCTTCCAAAATCCCATTTTATAAATTCAAATTCCTCCCATTTTCCTTTCTAAAAATATTTTTAAATATTCCTTCTAGTTCTATTTGTATTATTTTTATTTATTCAAGCCCAAATTTTTTAATTTTAGGATCTAACAAATAATTCTCTATTTAAATTTCCAAAAATTATCTTCTAAATTATTTTTTAATTTTCATATTTGTTTGGCATTTATTTGGAATTGTTTATTTATTTCTTTTATCGATTATCGATAGATTGCGACATCGAGTTCGCGGAGAGCCGAACTCGACCATAACGTTGACGTAAACGCCTCGGCATTTGTACAAAAAGACGAAGAATTTTAGGCTGGCGACCCTAAAGGCAAGTCAAACTATCCTTGATCATATGTTGAATTCAAAAATAGTTAGGCGTCATGTTTTAAATAAGTATATTGAGAAATACGCATGGGCTATGTTATATTGAGAAATCCTTGATCATATATGTTATTATTTCATGCACTAGAATAAATATTCTTTAGATCATATATGTTATTATTTCATGCACTACAAGAGTCTTTTCATTTTATGCAATGAAAAGGGGAAGTTCTATCATTTTATGTAATCAGGAATACCCCTTTCATTATATTTGCACTACCATAATAGTTTTAGACCAAGTATGAAGATACGATATAATAAAATAATTATTATTGCATGTAGTATCATTTTATGCATAAGTTGTAGAGAATCCTATTATTTCATGTAATAAAAGGGAAAGAGTTTTATCATTTCATGTGATAGAAGGATAGAAATTACGTATTTCATGTGATATAAGAATGGTTTTCGCTGGATGCCAGAAAATATAAAACCGTTGTGCCAGAATAAGGACATAGTTACACCCATCCGTTGGATCTGTTTTTACCGGCTTAGCAAATACATTTCCCTATCCTGGGTCATCAATGTTCGTTTCCCAAATCGTAGTTATCATCAACTCACCGAATGATTGGGCCAATCAAAGCCGTGAGCTTATCAAGTTGAGCTCGGGGTTTATCACCATCCCTTTGGCGGAGGCCAAGTCCAACACAGCGCCACTCTCGCTTCCAAATCCAGCCACCTCCCTTGCTTCCTTCCGAAATTGGTTGAGGGAAATCTTCCCTTATCCTCCTCTTTCCTTTCCCCAAAAACCGGATCAAATATAGTGTTCTTTGGCCTTGAATCGATCTCTCTCCAGCAAACCCCTAGGTTTTCCTGGCATCGTAGCCTTTGTGTTGTGCTCGGACTCGACCCTTGAACCTATAAATAGGACCCCTTCCCTCTCCTCTTTCCACTTCCACCCTTTCCTTCGCCTATCGTAGCTCATAGCGCCGTCGCCGCCTTCAATCCTAGCACCGTCGTCACCGCTTTCCTACGGTCGAGCTGCACGTCGCGGTCGTCGTTGTCTTCGAGTTATCGGCTTGCCGGTGGCGAATCTAGGATTTTAGCTTAGGGTATGCCGTCAACAAAATTCAACACAAGATTATGGTAATAATTATAAAAGTAATAACGTGATTAGCTATATATGTACTAAGTAACATGATAAAGCTTTGATTCTTAAATTAAATAGAAATGACCTATTAAATAAAATGTAAATAGTTCAAACGCAATACGATAATTAAAATATATGCATAAAAGAGTATCGAGACTTACAATGCTATTTTTCGATTAATTTATTCGACGTTTTCGAAGGGACATGAATGTCTCAATTATATCATCTTCATCAACTTGAAAGAAAATATCCCGCTCAATGAAAGTGACTAAACAATCATCCAAAAGACTATTTCCCATCTTATTTCGTAATTTTGTTTTCAATAAAACCATTGCAAGAAAATGCTCATTCAACACTTCTTTGTTGCCACATGTAAAGCAATACCAATTTGAGAAGCTCATAGACCATATCATAGACCTTGTGTCTTTTGTTTCAACAAGCTTAATTGAGAGATCAACAATATTTTTAAACCTTTGAAACTATCATCCTATGTCATGTCATCAATATAATTATGCACACTGCAATTCAAGTTTGAGCAAATTATAATTTGGGAACTCATTTGGATAGAACTCAGCTAGTACGCGTAGCTTCCGTGCATCAAAAGTATTAAATGAATTAGAAGGATTGAAGGATGATATACAAGACAATAATTCCATATTAATCTCATCAAACCGATTATCATGTTTTTGACTTATTTGATCAAAAACACCAATATATATTTCTCTTCTGAAGTGGTCATCATTGGTTTGCTTTCGGGCACGAGCTCTCCTTACTGATTTTCCATAAGGAACATAATCACCATTCATTGTAGGAACATCAACACCATGTTTATCACAGAATGAAGTGACCCTCTCAAGAAAATTATCCCAACCGTCAGATCTCAATTCTTGCATTCTTTTCTTTGCCACATTAACAAGTGACATTGCATTAAGAATATCTTGCTCCCTTGTTTGCAAACAATTAGATAACTCATTTGTGTATCCAAGAATAAGATACATTAAGTGTGCAAAGAAAACAAATTCAAAGGTCTCAAAAGCTCCAAGAACAAAATGTATTTTGGTCCAATCATCCTTATGTGAATTATGATCTCCAAGATCAGGCAATACATCATAGATAGCTTCATACATAGTAATAATGTTGCATACGGTTTTGTAATGAGATCCCCATCGAGTATCTTCGAGCCTAGGCAAACCCATCATTGATGTAATCCACTTCGATTCAATTTCACCACAATCAAGTGCATTCTTGACACTCTCAAGTCTAGCATTTCTAAGCATGTCATGACACTTACAAGAAACTCCAACAATATTTAACAATATAGATATTTGATAAAAAAACTCTTGCAATCAATATTTCCCTTGGCAACAGCAACAAGAACCAATTGGAGTTGATGAGCAAAACAATGAATGTAATAAGTAGAAGGAGATTCTCGCATTATCAACGTTCTCAACCCTTTAATATCTTCTTTCATGTTGCTAGCCCCATCATATCACGACCACGGATTTGAGTCATAGTCAAGCCATGAGTAACAAGTAAAGTTTCAATTGCATCCTTAAGTGATAGAGGTAGTATCATCTACATGAACAACCCCAATAAAATGCTCACATGGCCTTCCCAATTTATCAACATAACGCAAGCAAAGAGCTAATTGTTCTTTATGTGATATATCACTAGACTCATCACTAAAATTGCATAGGGCTCATCACCAAGTTCTTCAATTATTTTCTTTCTAGTTTCTATGGCACAATAATGAACAATTTGCTTTTGTATGTCGGGCTAGTTAAGGTACAATTACGGAGTACTGTTCAAGACATACTTATTCACTTCTTCTTGTTTCCACAAGAAACTTCAAAAGTTCAATAAAGTTACCTCTTTTGCTAGACTCTTCACTTTACGTCATGTCCATGGAATGCCAATCCTTGATGCAAAAGAAACTTGATACATCTAAGTGAATATGTTAACCTTTTCTTGTAAAGACGAAGATCCTCATCAGTCCACTTCTCAATGTGATAATCAATTGCTACCTTGGGGTTTATAGAACCAATATATCTCTCTTGAGCTGCATTATGTGCCATAGAACCACTATGTTTAAGAAGTGCTTTGTTTCCTATATTCCAATTATTCCATCCATCAACAACAAATGTATTTGAACTTGTACCCTTCTTGAACAAGTAGCATATAAAGCAAAAACCAAATCCTTCTTGATACTATATTCAAGCCACTCATGATTATACATCCATACAAAATTGAATCGGCGATCTCTAGCTCTAATTTTTCTTGATAGAAAATCATGTGCAAAAGGTTTAAATGGACCTTTAATAATATATGCTCTTCGAATTGCATCTTGATCATTAACATGATAACTTTCAATGGGTTGCCTTTCACCTGGATCACGTGGAAGGCGATTGATGTCATAAACCGGCGGTTGTGATGTAGGGGGTGGCACTGACGGAGGCGAGGGCACACGATCTACAATTTCTTCAACGACCACTCTATCTTGCTCTTGATTATGCTCTTGTACAAAAGTTTCAACCGAAGATTGGCAGTGTTTAAACGTAAGTGTGCGCCTTCTTTGCGGCTTTGTTTCTAAAAAAGAGATGCAATGTCTCCTTGTCTCTTCATAATCCAATCGTTCTGAAAAATATCAACGTAACAAAAATTTCTCACTGACGATGTGCAATACAATGCAGTGCGTGAGTAAAAGAGGGACTAAAAACAAAAGAAAATTACTAATAAACTAATCAGAGGAGAACGTGGTTCAGTTGCTAATTGTTATTCAGATTCTTGTTTATAGCAACAGTGGTTATGCACTTATGCAGGCAATGGGCTGGTGTCTTGTTGTGTATATATTATATTAGCACTCTTTGTGCAAGTGGGTAGAGAGAATCAGAATTAAAAAAGTATTCGAGTAGTAGTACATGTGTGATGATGCGTCGGGCCTCGGTTTTCTTTTCTTCCTTCCCACGATCCTGCACTGTTCGTTCCTCTCTTCCTTGTTCTTCTTTCTTCTTCTATTTCACTTTCACATCCGGACACGATCGGGGTGGCCGGGCCGGGACACCGCCGGCCGGCACGAGGGCCGGTGGCAGCGCGGGGCGGTGGCCGGCGGGAGGGGGCACGGGCGTAGCAGCGAGGGACCAGTGGCGGCGCGTGGGCGGCCGGCGTGGCGCGGCTGCCATGCGGCGCGCAATGCGGCGGCAGCGGCCAGCGCGCGGCGGCCGCAGTGTGGGCGGTCGGCGCGGGGCCGGGGAGGGCACGGGCGGCGCGCGAGGACCAGCGTCGTGGGGGCCGTGGCGAGCGGCGTGAAGCCGGCGTGGGCGGCCGGCGTGGGCAGCCGGCGTGGAGCGGCCGAACGCGGGCGGCAAGGGCGGCGGCGACGCGCATCACGCGTGGTTCCAAGGCGACGAGCGAGGCGACGATTCGATTTGCCCTCTGTATGTTTGTTTTATTTTTCACCAAATAAACATATATACTATACCCCTTTATACGTGGGCCCAGGGTATGCCGGGGCCCACCCGAGCATACAATGGATCCACCACTTCCCACTGCCTCCATTGGTTTGCAGGGAGAGTCGGTCTCCATTCGTCCGTCCATTCTTTGTTGCCCATTACCTCAAAGTCGCCCCCACCGCCGATCGACGCCGTCGCTGCTTGGAGCTCGCCATTGGACGTTTCTGTTTGATGTCCTTCGTTGCGTGAGCATAGGTGATGAATTGTGAACCATGTCACTATGGAGGAAGCTATGACCTCTACGGACATTGTCTTGGGTATGTTCCTAGTAAACTCAATATTTGCAACAATTTTATTGGATTCTAGAGCTTCGCATTTGTTTGTTTCTCAGTCTTTTGCTTCTCAACATTAGTTTCCTACTATCCCTCTTAAGTGTTCCTTGCTTATTTATACACCGGGATTAGAGATGAGAACCCAAACTTGTTGTCCTAGAGTGAAGATTGAAATAGAGGGTGTAGAGTTCTTTGCCAACCTGATCTTGTTAGACACACCTCAGCTTGATGTCATCCTAGGGATGGATTGGTTGCATAACAGCAAGCCAGTGCTAGATTGTGGAAGTAGATCTATCACCTTAGAAAACTCTAAAGGAGAGAAAGTGAATTTCAAAGCTATAGTTAATCCCCCTTGGAAAGGAGCCCTAGTTGCAATGGCAGCGAATGAGCTAGCTGAAATGAAGAAGCAGATACAAGAGTTGCAAGAGAAAGGTTATGTCAAACATAGTTCATTGCCATGGGGAGCCCCACTTATCTTCGTTGAGAAGAAAGATGGAACCAAGAGAATGTGTATTGATTACAGAAGTTTGAATTATGTGACCATCAATAATAAGTATCCTTTGCCACGAATATATGATCTCTTTGACCAGATGAAAGGTGTAGGAGTTTTCTCCAAGATTGATCTTAGATATGGGTATCATCAGCTTAAGATCAGACCTGGGGATATTCCGAAGACTGCATTTTCTACTAGATATGGACTCTATGAGTTTACCGTTATGTCTTTTGGATTGAAAAATGCCCCTACCCATTTCATGAACATGATGAATAAGGTATTCATGAAATATTTGGACAAGTTTGTTGTTGTTTTCGTTGACAACATTATCATGTACTCCAAGGATGAAAAAGAGCATGAGAATCATTTGAGGCTTGTGTTAGAAAAGCTAAGGGAGCATCAGTTGTATGCCAAGTTCAGCAAGTGTGAGTTTTGAATGAAAGAAGTTGAATTCCTTGGACATGTTGTGACTGCCGCTAGAGTTGTAGTAGATCCAAAGAAAGTGAATATAGTTACAGTTGGCAACCGCCCAAGACCGTGACACAAGTTCACAGTTTCCTAGGTATGGCAGGATACTATAGAAGGTTCATAGGCGGTTTCTCTAAGGTTGCTCGTCCATTGACATAATTGTTGAAAAAAGAGAAGAAGTTATGTGGACACCAGAGTGCCATAGCAGTTTTGAAGCCCTAAAGAAGAGTTTGACATCAGCCCCAGTGTAGGTTTTGCTAGATATCCATAAAGGGTTTGATATCTACTATGATGCGTCTCGTACAGGACTTGGTTGAGTTCTGATGCAGGAAGGCAAGGTTGTCGCTTATGCTTCATGACAACTATGCCCACATGAGTAGAATTGTCCAACTCATAATTTGGAGCTTGCAGTAGTGATACATGCACTGAACAAATAGAGACATTATCTGATAGGCAATCGATGTGAAGTGTATAATGATCACAAGAGTTTGAAGTATACTTTTACTCAGCATGATTTGAACTTGAGACAAAGAAGATGGTTAGAGTTGATCAAGGATTACGATATGGGAATCCACTACCATCCAAGCAAGGCTAATGTAGTTACCGATGCCTTGAGCAGGAAAGCTTACTGCCACAACATGGATATCAAGGAGAGTCGGTCGTCATTATGGCAGGAGTTCGAAACGTTGAGCTTGGAGATAGTACCTGAAAGGTATGTGGCTAACCTAGATGTCAAACCCACATTGGAAGATCAAATCAAGAAAGCTCAAAAAGATGATGCTTACGTCAAAGGGATCAAGCTTAACATGAAGAAAGGAAAAACCATAGGATTCACTGAAGATGAATTGTTATATGGTTACATGAGAAGTTGGTTGTATCGGATCAGTCAAAACTCAAGAAGCTTATATTGTCAAAGGCACATGAATCCAGTTACTCCATTCATCCTGGAAGTACCAAGATGTATCAAGATCTCAAGAACAGACTATGGTGGCCCAATATGGGACGTGAGATTCCAGAGTATTTAGCACTTTGTGATGTTTGCCAGCGAGTCAAGGAAGAGCACCAACGACCTGTTGAAGGTACCAGAATGGAAGTGGGATGAGATTGACATGGATTTCATCACCAGTTTGCTAAAGACTCAATCAGGTTATGATTCTATATGGGTTAGTGCTGATCGTCTCACCAAGGTGACACACTTTATTCCAGTCAAGATAACCTACTTGGGTGACAAGTTAGCATAACTTTATGTAATCCGGATAGTATGTTTGCATGGAGTACCACAAAAGATAGTCTCAGTTGAGGAACCCAGTTCACCTCATGTTTTAGCGGAGGCTCTTACGTGAAGCAATGGGAACTCGCCTGAATTTTAGTACAACGTATCACCCACAAACGGATGGTCGGACGGAGAGAGTTAATCGGATCTTAGAAGACATGCTCGAGCTTGTGCTCTAGCCTATACTTCTAATTGGGACAAGAATTTACCCTATCTTTGAGTTATCCTATAACAATAGCTACCAAGCAAGCTTGTAGATGTCACCATTTGAAGCTTTGTATGATGATCTTGTAGAACACCCTTGAATTGGAATGATCTTGGAGAAAGAATGGTTTTGGACCGGATGTAATACGTGAAGCCGAAGATAAAGTTGCTCGATCGGGGATAATCACCGAAGGGACTTACACTCGGTCTGTTGAGTGACTCGACCTAAAGCTCACGACGTACCCAAACGTGGAGAATTACAAAGGACGGATAGGGCTGTCACCACCTACCGCCTACCTCTACAACTTCGTGGAGTACGCGGCAAACAAAGGTAAACCCAGCCTAGACACCACGTCTACGCTATTGATTTCTACTCTAGTCTTAGCCAAGAACTCCCATCTTTATCGGGGTCTTAGACTAGAGAACCCATGAATGGACGATGATCCCATAAGTAAACGAAGTAAAGCAATTACTCAACGGAAAGGAATGCAAACATAGGAAATCGAACACTTACTTGATTGAATAAGCATCGTCATCGGTCATATGGGCCCGGGGTATATCGCGGGCGTGGCATTTAAGAAAAAGGAAGGAACCCCTGCCCATCAAGGAGCGCCAAAGTCATGCCCTGAAAGGCTAGGCAAGTCTCGGCCACGGGCGGCCACGTGGCCGCCCCTGAAGGGGCTGGCCCGGAGGCTGCCCGGAGGCCATCATACTTCCAAACGGCGGGGTTCGGGATCTCCCGACCACAGTGGAGGGTCGGGATCGCAGGTTCTCCACCCTCCATCCCACACCTCTCGAGAGAGGCGAACAACGCCAACCAACTCATTCAATGCTCAAATAGGGAAAGTGCGGCGCTGCCCGTCGCATTCAATGCGATGTGAGCGTGGCCGTCATTGCTCCCATCATCACCCCTTTTGCCTATTACGAGGCAAAAGGGGCTAAAGTCCTTGACTAAGACCGCGGTATGGCCTCGCACCCACTCCGCGCACGCCCCCTCATGCCTGTCTGTCGCATTTAATACAGCACAGGCGCTACGTGGGAGAGAGAGTGCGAGCGCAAGCACGGCGCCTATACCTCCCTATGGAATGGGCCGCCGACCGGTGGGACCCATCGGAGGGGTAGGCAAACCATCATCACGTCGGCAGACATGGCCATCACGATGACCGCACTTTTCCACCTTCTATGACGCGGCGAACAGGGAGGAGTAGGAATGGAATGACTTCTCCGACAAGACAAAGCAAAAACCACTCTCTCACGTGGAGTGAAGTAGAGAAAAGGGTAGGACTGCTGTGGTGTTCCCTTGTTCTATAAAAGGAGACCCAAGTCCTTCATAAAAGAGGTTCAGCTCCTTCATATAGACAGGGGGTTCCGTTCCAGTTCAAGAAGAGGAGTACACGTTCTGAGAAATAGGTTAAGCCTCTCCAACTAGCCTGCAGAAATCGCCCATCCACCACAAAGTCTAAGGGAGAGGAACACTCTCATTGTTCTTGGCTACCTCCCCCATATATTGCATACACACAGGAGTAGGGTGTTACACCGCGCTGGTGGCCCGAACCTGTATAAATTCCCGCCTCATTTGCATTATTCCATTTTTTATACATGAGTTTGAGCCAGGATACATCGCTCCCCGTGCCGAACCAAAAAGGGGTCCCCAGGATCCCCGCGTGTCGACCCACGACATCGACAGCTGGCGCGCCAGGTAGGGGGAGCGCGCTGTATTCTGGTTTAAACCTCCGTTTTCCGTCTGTTTTTTGGCGGGAATCCTTCCTCCCTGTCTCAACCATGGTCCACGGCCGTGCCCTGCGCTCCGCGTCAGGCTCACTCGCCACGCACGAGCGTGGCCTGGTCAACGAGGCGGCAGAAGAGGTCGACGCGGGCAGGCACAGCCCCAACTTCCGCCACCTCCGCTCAAGGGGGGAGGGGCCTTTGTCTCCCTCACCCCCGTTGGTGGTAACGGTGGCAGCTGCGCTCGCGCCATCCCTCTGCCCCCCTGAAGCGGCGGGTTAGGCGGAGGGGCCGTGCGTCCTACGGGACCGACAACGCTCTGTGGGGCACGAGACCACGCCCTAGCGGGCGTCCGCGAACCCCCGCCAGGCGCGTTCATCGCCGCCTGGAGTTTGGCACCCCGAGGGTGCCCTGCCGCGCGAAGCCCTTTGCGCCACCCTCCAGCCACCCCAGGGCGAGGGGTCAACGCCAAAAGGTGGCTCGGCGACGTGGCGGCTCGTAGGCACGGCCCAACGCCGGTGGCGGTGACCTCGCTTCCTCCGGCCGCCAACCACGTGGCTCGCACGTCGCGGTGAGCTCTTCCTCTCGGCGACGGGCCCGAAGGGCGGCAGCAGCCATGAGGAAGGAGGAGAACCTCTCGGCGGCGGCCCAGCCTGAGCCGCCCCGAGATCTGTTGTACGCAGGGCGCGACGCCCGCCTCCGCATCGAGCAGCGCCGAGACGAGCGCCGCTTAGGGCGGGTGCCGGACTGCGCCTCCTCGTCAGGAGACGCCACCTCACGGCGAGCGGCCACACGGCCGCAAGTGGAGCCCCACGGCGAACGGTGAGCGGTCGTGATGGCCCAGCCGCCAGCGGGGAGCTCCGCGATGCCCAACGAGGCCCCGCAGCCACTGTCGCCCCCCTGGCTGGCAATGGCTACCAGGCCTTTGTTGCCGACCTCCGTAACATGCGCTAGCCTAACAAGTTTAGGCCGGCCCTTACGGAGAAGTACGATGGCTCGGTTAACCCCACCGAGTTCCTCCAGATCTACACCACGGCCATTGAGGCCGCTGGAGGAGACAGCGCGTCATGCCAACTTCTTTCCCATGGCGCTCAAGGGCCGAGCCCGTTCTGGCTAATGAACTTGTCGGCCGTCGAGTCACCTCTTGGGACGGCCTATGCCGCCGATTCACCTCCGGCTTCCGGGGCACATACCCGTGCCCGGGAGTGGAGGCGGACCTCCACATGGTCCGACGAGGGGAGGACGAGTCCCTGCGCAATACATTCAGCGTTTTTGCCAGGTACGCAACACCATACCTTCCATCGCCGACCATGTAGTGATCTTCGCCTTCCGGAGTGGCGTCTGCCACGACGTCATGTTGGAGAAGATCGAATCCAAGGCTCCCCAGGACCACCACGGAGCTCTTCGAGCTCGCGGTCGGGTGGCCCGCAAGGAGGAGGCCGGGTTTGGAATCCTAGGACTCCTACCCGGCCCCACCGGCGCTGCCCCCTCCGCGTCCCGTGAAGAGTGGCGCGAGTGGCGAGCGAAACGCCGACCATCACGCGGCGGTGAGGAGGGCCACGTCCTCGCCGCCGACGGAGCCGAAAAGCCCTCGCGGAAGGGCAAGCCCACGGGTAACCGCAGGCGGTCCCCGGACCCTCGCCCCCAGGGTCGGGCCGGAGACAAATGGTGCATGGTGCACCAAACCTCCCACCACGACCTCTCGAGTGCCCTTCGGTCAAAAATCCGGCCGAGCGGGTGCAAAGGTATGAGCGGAGCGAAGGGAGAACGAGAAGGAGATCCGCCGCAAGGGCAAGGCACCGGTGGAGCGCCCCGAGCAACCGGCGAAAGGAGGCCGGAGGTACGGCCCCCGCCGGAACGACGGCGACGAGCCGGGCTACCAAGATCTCCAAAGCACGTCATCACCACCATTGACGGCGGCATGGGCGCCCAAATGTCCCGCCGGAGCTTCAAGTCCATGAGACACGATCTCCTCGCGGCCGTGCCGTCTCACGAGGCGGCCGGAGGTCGTGCCGGGCGGAGGTGCCCATCACCTTCGACCAGACCGACCACCCAGAAGTGTCGTGCGTAGCGGCCATTTGGCCCTCGTGACCTCCCCACCATCACGCAACGTCAAGGTCGCCGAGTCCTAATTGACGGAGGTGCGGCCCTCAACGTGCTATCCCGAAGGCCTTTGAGGCAATCAAGGCCCGGGAATGGTGCTCGGGCCTTCTCACCCCATCATTGGGGTGATGCCCTAAAGGTGTGGCCCCTCGGGCGGATCGCCACCGGGTCACCTTGGGGCCCCCACTAATTTCCGCACCGAGCGGATCGACTTCGATGTGGCGGATCTTAATCTTCCCTACAACGCCATGCTTGGGAGGCCGGCGTTGGTGAAGTTCATGGCGGCTACACATTACGCCTACCGCCACTCAAGATGCGGCCCACAGAGCCCCATCACCATCCACGGCGACGTCAAAAGCGTGCTAGGCTCGCGCGAGGCGCGCGTGGGCGACATTGCGGCGGCCGGCCGCGTCGAACCCGAGGACCCCCAAGGAGAGTCATCGGGTTCCGGGCCCCGAGCAGACATCACCTCTGCCGACGAGGTGGTGATTAGAGTCTATCCGTTTGGGCGACGACCCGTCCAAGACCGCCAACATCGGTGGCGGTTTGGACCCCAAATAGGAAGACGCGCTCGTCTCCTTCCCACGGGCGAATATCGACGTGTTTGCTTGGAAGCCGTCGGACATGCCCGGGTCCCAGGAGGTGATCGAGCACCGACTCGCAGATACGGCGAACGCACGCCCGGTCCGGCAAAGGTGAGGCGACAGAGGCCTCGGGTGGCGGGCGTTCATCCGCGAAGAGGTGGCACGGCTCCGGAGGCCGGCTTCATCCGGAGGTACTTCACCGGAGTGGTTGGCAAACCCGTGGTCGTCCCTAAGGCCAACCACAAGCTGCGCATGTGCATCGACTACACCGATCTCAACAAGGCATGTCCCAAAGACCCCTATCCTCTACCCCGAATAGACCACATAGTCGACTCCACTGCGGTGCGACCTTTATGCTTCCTAGATGCATACTCGGCTATCATCAATTTCGCATGGCTGTAGAGGATGAGGAGAAAACTTCATTTATCACTCCTGTGAGTACTTTTTGCTACATGTCTATGCCCTTTGGTTTAAAAAATGCCATGTCCACCTTTCAACGTGGTATCCGCATCACGTTAAAGGACCAAATAGGGCGCAATGTTGAGGCATATGTCGATGATCTCGTAGTCAAATCTCGGGACCGAAGAACTTTGCTCCCGGATTTGGCCGAGATATTCAATAACCTCCGGTCCTCCCGCATGAAACTAAACCCGGAAAAATGCGTGTTTGGGGTACCGGCAGGCAAGCTATTAGGGTTCTTGGTCTCTGCCCGAGGCATCGAGGCCAACCCCACTAAAATAAGAGCAATAGAGGGGATGCGCCCCCCTAGAAAGCTCAAAGACGTACAGAGGCTCACGGGCTGTGTAGCCGCCCTGAGTCGCTTCATATCCGAGTTAGGAGAGCGGGCGCTTCCCTTATTTAAATTGCTAAAACGAGCTGGCCCCTTCACTTGGACGGACGAGGCGGAGAAAGCCTTGGGTGAGCTCAAGCATTACCTCTCCTCGCCGCCTGTATTAGTGGCGCCTCGGGAAGGGGAGCCCCTCCTTTTATATTTGGCGGCGACCCCCCAAGTGATTAGTGCGGCCTTGGTTGTGGAGCGCGACGACGAGCCAGCCTCTCAATCGCCCCCAGCCCTGTCGACACCGGAGGCAGGAGACCTCGGAATGGAGCTGGCCGAGGAAGCGCCCGAACCCGGAGGTGGCCCCTAGCCCCTCGAGCCTCAAGGAGCCTCCCGGCCCCTTAGTCCGGGAGCACCCGAAGCCCCCTCCACCAAGAGTGGCCTCGACGGCCCCGGTGGAGGCGACGGCTCGGGGAGACCGGACACCGAGATGACCCGCCTCGGTACTGTGGCAAGAAGCCCCCGGAACGGAGTTGGTCGAGGAGGCGCCCGAACCCGGAGGTGGCCCTTGGCCCCCCGAGCCTCAGGGAGCCACACGGCACCCTAGTCCGGGGGCAGTCGAAGCCCCCTCCACCCAGAGTGGCCCTGAGGGCCCCGGAGGAGGCGATGGCTCGAAGGCCCCGGACACCGAGGTAACCCGCCCTGGTGTGCCCGAACCAGCCGCCCCTAGCAAGGTAGCCAAGGCCCGCACCAAGGTGCAGCGGCCGGTCTACTTCGTCAGCGAGGCGCTACGGGATGCGAAGACAGGTTACCCACAGGCCCAGAAAATGCTATACGCTCTACTTATGGCCTCCAGGAAGTTGCGTCATTATTTCCAAGCGCACCGGGTAACGGTGGTCACATCCTACCCTCTCGGACAAATCCTGCATAACCGAGAGGGCACGGGACGGGTAGTCAAATGGGCCATCGAGTTGTCGGAATTCGACCTACACTTCGAAGCCCGGCACGCAATCAAAAGCCAAGCTTTGGCTGATTTCTTGCGGAATGGACACCAATAGCCGGAGGCGATCCGCCCCTGGGGGAACCCAAGAGCGCGAAGGATCGCGGCCAAGGAACCGTGCACTGGGTGATGAACTTTGACGGTTCACTCACCTTGCATGGAGCCGGAGCAGGCGTGGTGCTAATTTCCCCAACGGGCGACGTGCTTCGGTACATCGTCCGGATCGATTTCCGAGCAACCAATAACATGGCCGAATATGAGGGGCTCTGGCGGGGTTACGGGCAGCGGCAAAGCGTGGGTATCCACCGTCTGGCTGGTCCTTGGGGATTCCCAACGGTGGTAAACCAGTCTCCAAGGAATACCAATGCACCGACCCCAAATGGAAGCCTATGTCAAGGAAGTGCGGCGTATGGAGCGCCATTTCGATGGCCTCGAGCTACGCCACATTCCCCGAAGAGACAACTCCCGGCGGACGAGCTATCAAGAATCGCGTCCGCGCGAGCCCCACCCGCCAGTGCCTTTGAGGAAAGTCTCACGGAGCCGTCGCGCGCCCGAACCGCCCAGAGGCAGGAATCGGCCGGTCCGATGCCCGGACTCGGCGGGCCAGCCACGGCTGCCCCGCGAGACCGACATCACGTGCCCGGTGGCTTGGATTTCAAATCCGGGCCTACCTAGAAGACGCGTCATTGCCCGAGCAACGTGAGGAAGGCGAACGCATCGCCCGGACCTCCGAGGTACGCGTTGGTAGATGGGACACTCTACCGACGCGGTGCCAACGGAGTGCTCATGAAATGCATTGCTCGGGAACGGGTCTCGAGCTCCTTGCCGAGATCCACGAAGGTGAATGCGGCGCACATTCAGCCTCCCAAACCTTGGTGGGAAAAGCATTCCGCTTTGGGATTCTATTGGCCACCGCGTTGGAGGATGCAACAGACCTCGTGCGTCGGTGCCGAGCATGTCAATTCCACGCCAAGAAGACGCACTGTCGGCCCGGGCACTCCAAACCATCCCGCTCTCATGGCCATTTGCGGTCTGGGGGCTGGACATCCTGAGCCCGTTCAAGCGAGCACGGGGCGAATGCAAGTTCTGTATGTCGCCATCGACAAGTTCACCAAGTGGCGAGGCCTATCCAGATCGGCGTCATCGACAAACATTCGGCTGTGCGGTTCATGAAAGGCATCACGGCAAGGTTCGGGGTCCCCAACGGGCTCATCATCGATAACGGCACCCGGTTCACGAGTGAGCTGTTTGGCGAATATTACGACGACATGGGCATCAAGCTCTGTTTCGCCTCGCCCGCCCACCCCAAAGCAACGAGTCGGGCCGAGCGTGCAAATGCGAAATATTAAAGGGCCTCAAGACCAAGACATACAATGTGCTCAAAAACATGGGGACTCGTGGGTGACGAGGCTGCGGTCCCTTGGGCCAATCGGACAACCCCGAGCCGCGCCACGGGGAAACACCTTTCTTTTTGGTGTATGGAGCCGAGGTGGTCTTGCCCTCCGAGCTCACCACAGGATCGCCCAGCCACATTATACACCGAAGCGGATCAAGAGCAGGCGTCGAGACAACCTGGATTACCTGGAGGAGAGGCGGCGCCGGGCAGCGCTACGCGCGGCCCGCTACCAACAGAGCCTCCGCCGCTACCATCAAAGCAAAGTCAGCCCCCGAGCGCTGCAAATCAATGACCTGGTCCTGCGCCGTGTCCAAATGCGCGCAGCCTAAGCAAGCTGTCCCCGATGTGGGAGGGGCCATACAAAGTTATCGGCACCCGCGTCCGGGAGTAGTCCGCCTAGCCACGAGAGGACGGCACTCCGTTGCCGAACCCGTGGAATATTTCCCACCTGCGCAGGTTCTACCCATAAGCCGCATGGTGTGCGGAGACATGCATACAAGTTCATCCACTGCCCCCGGTGGCATGAGCAATGCGTTTGTTATCATGTTTCATATGTTTCCCTTGTAAATACCTGTTACAGTGTGTTTTCCCCCCATGTGCTCGAGCATGTGCTCTGGACGCGGCTTTCCAATAAGTTCCTCGGCCTTCCCGCCTTAGCTGAGAGCCCTAAGGGTGTCGAGGGTACAGCGATGCTTTGCATACTACCACGCACGGGGGCGATCAACGCGCACAGGGGTTCGGGTGCGAATGACACACGCCTGTCCCGGCCCCCCGTTGCCGCTGCCCTCGCTGGCCTTTTTATGCCTTCACTCCTACCTGGAACCTTGACAAAGGCACCAGCCAACGGCCAGTGCATGCTGCCCGAACCCGGAACAGCCCCCCAGCGGCATGGGACAAATCACGGGGGAAAACAACACTATCACATTATCGCAATAACTAAAGTCTTAAGCTACCAATTGCAGGGAAGCTAACATACAAGGGCTTGGGCCAACCAACCGCCACTACGTGCGTGCTAAGTTGGCCGCGGGCTTCCAACATATACATACATGAAACAACAAAAGCAGCCACGATGAGCTGTTGCAGCACAAGTAAAGGCAAGTTCAATAACTTTATAAACAATGCATAAATGTCTTTTTACACAAGTGCGAGATAGAAGCCGAGGCAAGAGAGCCCTAGGTGGCCGGCGGATCGTGGGAGCTTCCACCGGGAGTCTGTCCCGTGAGTCCTCGCGGAGGGCGAGCCGGAAGGCCGCGGGGTGCCGTCGAAACCCATCATGATGGAATCGACGACGTCTTGGACGCGACGGCGGCGGCCTCCTCGGTGCCTTCGGGAAGTCCTCGGTGGGGATGTAGGGATCGAAGTTGGGGTCGCGGGCTTGGTAGCTCGCCAGGATGAGGGACACGACCTTGCGGGATAAGTCATACGATGACTCCTTCACTACTTCGTCGACCTCATCCGGCACCCTCTGCCGTATCCCCGCGGCGGATCGTCGATGTATGTGGCCAATCCCGCCAAGTTAGGGATGCCGGGTGGTACGATTCACCCCCACCCCGCGAGCCGCCTCCCGAAGGCGCCCGACGGACGAGGACAGGCCACTGATTCCTAGGCGCAGATGCTCTCCGGATCCGCGACTCGGCGGCACGCCTCCTCAAGTTCCGCCCGGCCCCGCAACTACGCTGCGCGTCCATAACCACCTGCTCCCGGGTGGCCAACTCCTGCTCCCGGCCTCCGGCTCGTCACATCGGCGGCCCGGCGCGCGGCGAGCCGCTCGTGGTCCCACATGCCCCTCGGGCACCGGAGGCCTCCTCCTGGGCTTCCACCACCGCGGCCTCTCGACCCTCCACGGCGACCTCGCGCTCGGCGATGGCCTTCTCTGACGGCCCTCCTCGACCTCGGCCTCTCGCCGCGCCACCTCGATCTCCCGGCGGCCAAGGCCTGTGCCCGGCCCAAAGCCCCCTCCGGGAGATGGCGTTGGCCGCCTCCGGCGCCCTGGCGACGACCTCCCTCGCCGCTCTGCGGCCGGATGAGGGGCTCCGTATCCAAAGCGGCCACGAACCCGGACCGGGCGCCCCCAGACTGGGAGTCGGAGCCGGCCGGATCAGCCGCCTGCACCGCCGAGCCACGGAGATCCCCGCGGCGGCGCTGCCGCTTCTTGACTTGGGGGCTCACGGCCGGCTGCGCGGCGGATCAATGGCGGCCCGGCGGGAGATGGCGCCGCCGAATGTGGCGTGGCGAGGGCTGCTGTGGCGGCGATGATGGTTGCCATGGAGGGGACCCCGAGGTTGCTCTCCGCCGCCCTCCGCTGCCCCCTCTACGCCGGCGCCGCCCACGGCTGGCCCCTCCCACCACTCGGTGGGCCTCCCCCGGATCCCGCCGGGTCCTGGGACCGAGCCCGAAGGGGCGGCCGAACCCTGGGGGCTCGGGCGCCCGGACCTCTCCCCATGTGCCTCCCCGAGCCCGGCAGAACCGCCCTTGGGGACAACCCGGGCGAAAATGCATGTGCTCGCGGTGAAGACAAAACAAGATCGCAACAAAAATCGAAAGCGTAGACAAAGGAGCAAGATCCTGATAGGCATTTACACATCGGCAAGGCGTACCTGCGGGCGGAGTTGAACTCCCGGAGACCCCGAGATGGCCCGCTTCTTCTTCGCGGGCGGCCGGGAGGACTCGCCGGGCTCTCGTCCGCCGCGTCCCCGACGCAGAGTCCGCAGAGCAGACCCGCCGCCGTGCGCTCGTCGAGGTGCCCTGGGCCTCCACCGCTGCGGCGCACTCAGGGGACGCGCCCCGGAGCCTTGCTCGCCGTTGTTGTCGCCGCCGTTGCGGGCTCACCCTCGGCATAGTGGCCCCGGGATGGGCCCGCCGCCCGCGAGCCCCGGCTGGGGAGGGGGTGCGGCGCGCTCTCGCTCCGCCGCCTCGTGGTGGAGAAGGGGGAGGAGAGGGGTCCTCCTCTGGCCTCTTCCTCTTCCCTTTGGGATCTGGGCCCCCCGGATCGCCTCGCCCCGGACCTCGGCGGCTCAACCGCCGATCGGGATGTGGTCGTCGGGGTCGTCGTCGTCGCCTCCGCCCCTCGGAACAGCCCTTGGAGCAGCCCCGGTGCAGCCTCGGTGCGGCCGATGAGGAGCCACACCGTCACCCACCACTGCGGCGGAGTGCGGGTTCTCCGGCGTGCGGAATCCGACACGCAGGCACCAACACGGGCGGGAGCTGCGCAAAATCCATCTCCGCGATGCCAAGGCAGCGGCGGACCAGGGTCCGGAGGTCCCTCTCGTCCCAATCGAAGACGGCGCCCACGAAGGTCCGCATGTCGTCGTTGGGGCCCATGTACATGTAGGCGGGGCGCGGCCTCTCCTGCAACGGCGCTATGCGCCTCATCAGGAAGTCACGAAAGACCGCGTGGCTGGACAGGCCCTCCCGCTGGAGATAGCAGATCCGGTCCAGCACCCCGTCCAGCTCCCTCCCGGCTCGTGGGCGCGCCCCCCAGTTCCTCTGGTTCACCGGGATCCCCGTCGGCAAGGAAAGGCGGGGATGGTCGCCCAAGGCGGTGTAGAACCGGAACGCCTCCGGTTCTCCCACGGAGCGAGGGTGGATGTCAATGAAGGAGTCCCAGACCGCCGGTGTTCAGTGGGTTTGGATCGCCACGTACCGCGCTGGGAGACGGCCGGCATATCCGAAGCTGCTGGAAGAGGTAGAGAGAAGGCCTCACCCCCACGAACATCTCGTAGGTGTGGGCGAACACGGCGAGGTAGAAGACGGCGTTGGGGGTGAGGTGGTGCAGCCGGAGGTCGTAGAACTCTAAGACATCGAGGAAGAAGCGGGAGAAGGGCGGCACCAGCCCAACCATGACGAAGGAGGCGAAGAACACCATCCTGTGGGGAGGCCGCTCCTCCGGGATGTCGCCGCCGCTGCGCGTGCCGTTCGGCAAGAATTTGTTGAAGAGGTTGCGAGCCTTCGCAGTGCGCACCAAAGACTTGGGGAGCACACTCCCCGGCTCCAGAGGTGAATCGCGGCCCATTGCGGGGGTGGGTGCGGAAGCACAGAAGGGGAAAGCTGAAGGTGGAAGAAAGAAAGCTGAAGGAGCAGGAGGCGCTAGGTAGACGAAGGGCGAATGCCGAGGAGAGGAGATGGCAGTGGAAAGCGTAGAAACCAGTCCCCTTCCATGCGAATCTGGTTTTATAAGCTGCTGCCGCCCCCTCGGATTCTACGGCATTAAATTCGCCCCACTACCGCACGAAGCGCCCCCTCATCTCCGCGCCCTTTCATCTCCGCGCCCTTTCGATTTTCGCATCCTCTTGGATTCCCCGCCATTCGGATTTCGTGCCGCACAGGGCTCGCGCTGTCGGGCGCACTACGCAGACGGAGAGTGCTAGGCGGTTTGAATGGGCCCCGTGCGCGCGCCCGGACAAACTCGCCCCCCGTCCTAAGTAAAGGCTTGAGTCGGAGTGCGACATCGGTCGCGCGTATCGGCCACACGCCATAGCAAAACACCCAAATACCTAGGCCCACACGCTCAAGGAAATGGCGTCAACCGCGCCCGAGCGACTCGGCCCCCGGTCAACACCGGGGCTACTGTCGGTGATATGGGCCCGGGGTATGTTGCGGGCGTGGCATTTAAGAAAAGGAAGGCACCCCTGCCCATCAAGGAGCGCCAAAGTCATGCCCCGAAGGCTAGGCAAGTCTCGGCCACGGGCGGCCACGTGGCCGCCTGGCGAGAGGCTGGCCCGGAGGCTGCCGGAGGCCATCATACTTCCAAACGGCGGGGTTCGGGATCTCCCGGACCCTAGTCGGAGGGTCCGGGATCGGCCACCCTCACCCTCCATCCCGCACCTCTCGCAGAGAGAGGCGAACCCAACTTGCCAACCAACTCATTCAATGCTCAAATAGGGAAAGCCGAGCGCCCCGCCTCGCCGCATTCAATGCGATGTGAGGCGCGGCCAGTGACTACTCCCATCATCACCCCTTTTTGCCTATTACGAGGCAAAAGGGGGCTAAAAGTCATTGACTAAGACTGCGGTATGGCCGCGCACCCACTCCGCGCACACCCCCCTCACGCCCTGTCCAGTCGCATTTAATGCACTGGGCGGCTGCGTGGGGAGAGAGTGCGGCGCAGGCACGGCGCCTACACCTCCCTATGGAACGGCCGCCGACCGGTGGGACCCATCGAAGGGGGTAGGCAAACCATCATCACGTCGCAAAGCATGGCCATCACGATGACCGCACTTTTCCACCTTCTATGACGCGGCGAACAGGAGGAGTAGGAATGGAATGACTTCTCCGACAAGACAAAGCAAAAACCACTCTCTCACGTGGGAGTGAAGTAGAGAAAAGGAGTAGGACTGCTGTGGTGTTCCCTTGTTCTATAAAAGGAGACCCAAGTCCTTCATAAAAGAGGTTCAGCTCCTTCATATAGAGGGGGTTTCGTTCCGAGTTCAAGAAGAGGAGTACACGTTCGAGAAATAGGTTAAGCCTCTCCAACTAGCTGCGAAAATCGCCCATCCACCACAAAGTCTAAGGGAGAGGAACAATCTCATTGTTCTTGGCTACCTCCCCCATATATTGCATACACACAGAGTAGGGTGTTACACCGCGCCGGTGGCCCGAACTGTATAATTTCCCGCTTCATTTGCATTATTCCATTTTTATACACGAGTTTGAGCAGGATACATCGCTCCCCGTGCCGAACCAAAAGGGTCCCCAGGATCCCCGCGTGTCGACCCACGACATCGACAAAGGCATCCATCAAGGTACAAGATCGGAGGTCGGTGCCGAGATACCTGACACTCCTCCAGACTACCTGTCACTCTCTACCCTATTTTTTAAGCACTAGAGAACTAGGGCTACACCTTTGGAATGAAGCTTTGATCTTCTTGTGTTGTGTGTTGGATGAAATGAAGCTCCCTCCTTTTATAGCCTTTAAATGGCGGTTGTAGATTCGGTTCCCAACCGCCAAACGTGTATAACCATCATAGGGAATGGCCGAGGAGTCGCCACGTGCAAGGGGTGCCGGAGGCACCAAGTTTTGTTCGGCCGAACCATGGTTCAGTCAAACCAAGTCCACCACCTCTGCCCACCGCCTTTGGCCAGAGGATGATAGGTGGGCCCCATGATCGGTTCCTAGGTGTTTGGCCCCACTTTGAGTCAGTTTCATCTAACTTGTGGGCCGTGCAATTCGTGGGATGCTGACGTTGCGAGCGTTTATTGGTTGGAGTTGTGTTTCTTCGCCACGTAAGCATGCTTTCACTTCATTTCGGTGTATTAATCACCTGCATACAAATATTCTCCAACACTTGTGGAACGAATTAGTAAATAACCCTACCGCTATGTTGATGTTCATCTTTTATTCATTTTATGCAGGGTTCAACGATCGGATTTTAGCATTAAGGACCATCAACAAGCTCCCCACACTTAGTCCTTTGCTTGTCCTCGAGTGAAGGTTAAGTACTAAGGTGGAACATGACTTCTTTTGGTACAATGCTGACATACAAGTTATTCCAAAACATACCTATATCTGTCAATCTATATGTATCCATCATGTTATACTGGGTTATTGTAGAATGGAACAGTCTATGTTTAAGTTACCTTCATTCCTTCTGCTTAAGTGATTTGGGGTTTTCAATAGGTCTTCAAAATAGAAAAACATAGCTTTACTCCTCGGATGATTCTCTCATGTCACTCAATGTGTTTGCTTCCTCACCGAGGCATTGTTTTGCCTCTTTTCTCCTACTTCTAATAAGGCTTATGTGGGGCTCATGGTATGGAAATCATGAGGCATACTTGCATCAAATATTTTGTAAAGTCAAATAGTAGATCCAAGAAGAATACTAGTCATGCAGCCATGATCAAGGTTGTGCATAAATATGAAAGGTGGTATGTGTGAAAAGATGAAAAGGAAATCATAGGTTGGTGACTCCTCTCTGTATGATTCTCCTCCCAACCTTTTATTAAGAGAACATGGCTAAGAACACTTTTTTTCATCATGCTCAAGAACCAAGTCCACCGCCTCTAGCCACCGCCTTTGGCTAGAGGATGATAGGTGGGCCCCTTGGTCGGTTCCCGGGTGTTTGGCCCCACTTTGAGTCGGTTTCATCTTGTGGGCCCTCCAATCCGTGGGATGTTGAAGTGATGAGTGTTGATTGGTTAGAGTTGTGTTTCTTCGCCACGTAAGCATGCTTTCACTTAATTTCGATGTATTATTCTCCTGCATACATGTTGATGTTCATCTTTTATTCCTTTTATGTAGGGTTCGACGGTCAGATTTTAGCATTTAAGGACTGTCAACAGTTGTGTGCTAAGTAGTTGCTTAAAGGGCCAACTACATGTCCTTAAGCTGCTACCCTATGCCATTTGCTATTCTAGTTTTGGCAAGTTGCCCTGGTCAATTAAGGACTTTACTTCATAAGCCATTGATCTGAGCCTACTGTAAAAGCACATGTTATCATGGGAAGAACCTAGCCTAGTAAGATTTTGAGTCGTGGCACCGTCGCCAGTGGCTAGATGATAGGTGTTAAGGTTAGCCACGGGTACTTTCTTGTCCGTGTTGGGCGAGTTTCTAAAAAGCCTTGTTACAGACTCCTTGGCCACACACAATCTTAAGTGTGACATTTGAGCATGGCCGTTAAAAGGATGATGTATATTGTGGGTCAAGCTGTACAACCTTCATAGAGTGTTAAACTAATCTATTTGAAAAGCCGTGTTCGTGGTCATGGACATGCTAGGTGATTTCTCATGAGGGGTAGTTTGTGAAAACTGGAAATGAGCTATGTGCAGGTTAAAGAATATAACTAAGTGGTTTTGTGTGGAAAGATCCGTGTGGATGGATGAATTGGTAACACTCGTAATTTATAATTGTTGTTTAAATCTTTATTTATAGATTGTTTATAAGTGTAAATTGTTGTGTTAAGCGAATTAACCATTGCCTTCTTTGTTAGCCTTGCATATGCACATTTCCGTGTACTTGCTAAGTATTCCATGTACTCACCTTGCAATTCCCCCAATTCCGGAAGAGACGTTTCCGTTCTTTCCCGAGCTTTGTTGCAAGACGAGGAATAGGTGTCCCGATCCCACTACCCGTGACATGTTGAATGGAGCTTCTACACGTTTATCGTATTTTTGCTCGCTTTATTTATTTTTCTTAGGCCCTTCGAGGCGAATAAATGTAAAATTAGGCCATAAGTCTTATCATAGTCACATTATTATTAATATTAGGTTTCCTTCGTGATGTTGGTGTGATATTAGTTATGTGTCTCGTGTGTGCTAGCTTGATCCCGGAATAGCACTTATACACAAGAGGTCATGTTTTGGGTCCTCACACATACGAAGTTGGAATGAGGTTGTTCAAGTCTCATAATTCATCTAAAATCATGCTCTACATGTTTGTTTACTTTTACATACCGTTTATTTTTTATTAGTATTTTTCCTTGTTTTGGATGTTAGTTTGTAGTTTCCGTTGTTTTGGAGGTTCATGAGTGCATTGGAAGTGTTCCGAAGGCGGGTTGAAGACCGATTATTGCAAGGTAAGTCACGTAGATCCTAAAACAATCCTTTGAGTATGTTGATCCTTTATTTAAATTATCTATTTATTTCAAAGGTGCATTATTTTTTTAATTTCATCGGGGTGTGAACCTATTCCTTTGTTATGGTCAATTTGCATTGATTACCCTATTCCTTGATATCTTGGGATATAGTTTGACTAGCTTGAACTTTATAGAATGGTTCATCTTAGAAACATTACTATCATTTTATGTGGGATAACTAATGATTCACTATGATTAATGATGGTTAATTAATGATGATTCATGGTGATTGGTCATGGTTGGTTAATATTTGTCCAAGTCAAACTTGACTAATGGTCGGTTGTGAGCACATGGTTGTGTTGGTCGTGCTCATGACAATTAATGACTGGTTTACGAGCTACTATTGTGAAGCATTAACCATACTAACCACATGCCAACGTGGGAAACATATGTACTTTTTGTATAGCATGGTTCATCATGGGGCACCGGATCGAGAAGTGGCGGAGATAAGCCCACGGGGTCGTTTGGGAGTCTGCTTTGGAGACTACGGACGGACTATGATCTAGGAACGGTGCACTATTTTAAAGTGTTTATACGAAGGGTCCTGTCACATCTCCTTTATGAGGTACCATGGTGGTATTCAGGCACATGGGTGGGGTTGTATCTTGTGGGTAAATTTGTACACCTCTAGCTAGAATAAAACTATTCGAAGAGCCATGCCCATAGTTATGGGCGGGTCTAGCAATGTTTTTTGTGATTAGTCTTCCATTGCTCACTAATAATAATAATGTGATAATTGATGATAATTTGTTAGTTCCTGAAATGGAGTTAGATATGTGCAACCGGGATTGGTTCAGAGATGGTTAGGCCAATGCAACATTGGCATGTTGTTCATGATTGGTTAATATTGCTATTTAATTACTCAACTATTTTACTATTTTCAAATGATTGCTAAATGTTGCTTTTACAAATAAGCCCTATTATTGAAACCTTTTGTTATCCCCTGTACTTGCATACTTGTTGTGTAGCTTGCTGAATATTCTATGTACTCATTGCAATAATCATCAAACCTCGTTGAAGAAAGTTTCTTAGGAGAAGACGTTTGACTTATACCCTAGTTGAGGTGCCTATGGGAGTGGAGCTGAACCCAACACTTGATCGTTTGTCCGCTACTATTTTTTTCTTTTGTAAGTATTTAACATTATTATATTGGATGTATATATTGAATTATCGATTTGTGTAGGCTAATTCCTGGATGAGGATTTATGCACAAATTAGTTTAAAAATTACTAGTAAATTTTCGGGCGTGACTCCTGCCCCCTGCTCGACTCTAGCCAACAGCAAGGCCACTTCCTCTTTGCCGTCAGCCGCCTCCTATGCCACCGCCATCACTTGTTCCTCCGTGACTCCAGTCTCCACCACGCTTCATCCGATCGGGCAACAGGGACGGCCACCACCTTCTCACCGCCGCTCATCTTCCTCGACCCTGACCATTGCCTCCTCGGCCTGCTCCTCTTCGTCGACCTTGGCCACCAAATCCTCGTTGCCTCTTCTTCTCCCCGACCCGCCACCGCCGCCTCCTCATCGCCGATCCTTTCTCGACCCCGCCACCTTTCCACCGCTTCTCTCCTAACCCCGGCCACCGTGCCACCATTTTGTCTCCCACACGACCACCTCTTCGATCGTCGCCAAGTCGGCCTCGTCAACTTCCATGATTATCGTCCTTGTCCTCAACCTCTTCCTTGCCACTGTGATCGAGTGTTCATATTTGATACGGTCATAGATAAATCCATAAGCGCACGAATACCATTGTAGCATTTCACCTAGGTGTATTCCAAGGGTATCACATTTGTATTTCCGCAGGAAGGCAACGGTGTAAAGATAAGTCCATATATTCATAATCAATCTATAATTGATATACCATAGTCTAAACAGGGATAAATGATACTTTGAGAAGTGTGACACATAGGATATTCATCTCTAAAATAATGATACACTAGGCAGTGGAGGACTAAAGAGAGCTAAGGTTCATATGACCTTCTACATCTATAATGTTTAGTTTACACTTAACAATTATATGTTTATAAGGCCAGGACTTAGTTCTAGGCACCCGGATACTACCGAGAGACCACTCCCTTCTTAACGCCAGCGTGGTTATGACATTTTACAAATTCTTACGTCATACACGGATGTGGAGGAATATAAAGGACAGACAGGCTTGTCACCACCCATGGCCTACCTCGCATTCCATGGGCTATACCCACATCTAACAGCATTTAACTAACCTAAGAACCTTGCTTATGTTAATAAATAATGTCACTAATTCCCCTGGGACTCCCACTCTTCGGATAAATAAATTAGAACTAGTGCAACCCGTTAAAATTATTGGATCGTGTCAGTGTCAAGGATAAGACATACCTTCTAGACTTGGGTTTGTGGTATATGATAGTACCATATACCTAAAGATATACGAGAAGGTATACTTTAATTAAGGAAATATGGCGGGTATAGAAGGAAATTGTCTTCTCAAAATAGAAGGTGTCGATTCATATTTGGGAAAGACAAGGTTTCCTTAAGCATGTGTCCTATTCTAGTTCTCCGAGTTCTACTTGGAGAAGGAGCTTATCTATGCTATAAATAGAAGGTTCTCCCATGGAGGGGAACATTGAATCATAAGTCATAGCCACTAGCTACATCGAGAAGGAAGTAGGGAGAAGCCAGAGCCATATTTGTCGATTAGATCTCATCGAGTCGTTCTTGGCAAATCTTAATCGGCTAGTTAGTTTATCCATCATACTTTCCCTTTGTAATCCGGGCGGTATTTCTTAATATATACATATAAACCTGGAGTAGGGTTATTACTCATCTTGAGGGTCCAAACCAAGATAATCCTTATTCCATGTTTTCTCGTTATAGTCTCGCATATATCTTGTCCCAATGGTCCCCATACCCTCCAAATACCGTCTTTAGGTATAGCCCATCGACAGACTGTTGCCGTGGCATAGATCAACTAGCCTAATCAAGTGAAGCATATAAATTAAGTATAGTCTATTCATATAACACATAGCTAATAGATGAAGCATATAAATTAAGTATAATCTATTCATATAACACATATCTAATAGACTAGTATATGAACTATGAATACTAATAAGTAAAGAAGATCATTCCTTTATTGCAACTAGAGGTTTACAAGAAGAGTAAAGTACTAAAGACATATCGTAATCTCCAAGAAGACTATAGGACCGAAGACTACTCTCGCCTAACTCCACTATGACTAGAGAGAATACAATATATGGAATGAGAGAATTGCTCCTTGAGGTATGTGCTTGTGAAGTGTGAGAGCTCCCCTTTATAGCTCCTAATAACGGTTGTAGGCCGGTTAACGCCCATAACCGCCATCAAGAGCCATCTAGGAGTCGCCACATGGAAGCCGGGGACCGAGGGTGCACCCCTAGGCCGCGTACCGAACCCACTGGTTTCGCCGAATCGGGGTAACCACCTTTCCTCACCAACTTTGCTCGAGGATGATAGATGGGTCCCTTGGTCGATGCATGGTTGTTTGGCCCCACTTTAGGTCGTTTTGATATGACATATGGGCCCATCAATCCGTGTGCTCGCATGTGATCCGCTGAAGGTGTGTTTCTTTGCATGCCAACTCATGTTTTCTTCACTTTAGTATATAATCTCTGCAAACATAGTAATTCTTCAAGACAAGCGGAACTAAATTATTTTTAACTAATATACATGTAAGAAATGTTAGTTCTCTCTTTATTTATTATAGTAGTTGACGGTCAAAATCGGTACTTAAGGACATCCAACAAAGAAGGTGAATGTTGGTGAACAATGATCAACAATGTGGATGTTTTTCTGAATGCATGCATATACATACATACATACATACATACATACATATATACATACATACATACATACATACATACATACATACATACATACATACATACATACATACATACATACATATATATATATATACTCGCTGTTGATAGTCGTTAAGTACCGATTTTGACCATCAACTACTATAATAAATAAAGAGAGAACTAACATTTCTTACACATATATTAGTCAAAAATATTTAGTTCCTCTTGTCTTGGAGAATTACTACGTATGCAGAGATTATATATATGTGTGTGTGTGTGTGGATGGATATGTGGGGTGATGGGTGACATATATGTATATGTGTTGATATGTAGGTGATTGAGATAAGTGGGCGATGTTTTGGAAAATTTTGCGTCAATGTATGTTGGATGATATATATTTGGGTGAATTTGGGGTGTAATTATTGTGGGTGAAAATATTATGGGTGAATTTGAAGTATATATTTGGGTGAATTTGGGGTGGAAGAATTGTTCAAAATTTGGGGTGGAAGAATTTTCATGCATGAACGGAGGGAGTATTACTTGCGGGTGAATTTGGCATATATTTGGAATTTTAATTTTTGGTGCCATTATTATGTATGTGCGAATGAAATATTGTGTAAATTATTTGTTGGGAAGCTAGCGGGCAGGGTGCAAAAAGGAATAAGCCTCTAACTAGGAAAATCAAGCTTTATTCAAGGAACCGGGGGCTCGGCAAAAGTTGGTTCACTGACCAAAGACGACTTCTTTGTTCTTTAGTAGTTTCCTCCTTGACTAAGCACGTCTGCACGTGCTTAAAGATTTAAGTTCTAAATAATTCTAGGTAGCATATAATAACGAAACCTAAGCTATAAGCCCTCTAAAAGACTGTGTTGATCGCGCGACTGATCATATCCAGCGACCAAGCAGATCAACTAGAAGGTCTCCTCTCTCTACTAGTAGGTCTCCTTGTCTGCTTTGCTTTGCCGAGGGATAGGATAGATGAATAGGTTTGTTAATTTATTGATCAGTTTGATAGGAAAGATGAGATGAAAGCTAGCTATATTCAATCTAGTTCATTCATTGAACATTTGAAAGATGGAGGAAAGATCTATTGCTTTCTAAGGCTCGACCACAAAGAAAAAGGGTTACTCACTAGCATGCGATATCCATCAACACAATCCAATGTCTGTGCTCAAGCCTTTAGTTGTTGAAATATTGTGTAAGTGGACGCTTTATATATTTAATGTTTTGGGGCTAGTACATAACGATGGCCGGTAGCAATAAAGAGAATTAGGATAGGGAGGAACAACCGATAGCCGATGAGAAGGCTCCACAAGCCATCGTGGAGGCCTCGCAGGGTTCAGATAACGACGATGGCGAGGGTGATGACGCATACTCCTCGCCAGGTGACCCGTGCCCAAGCCCTAAAAGAATGAAGAAAGACGTCGACGGATATGAAGGCTTCAAAGACTATGTCCCCCACAAGAAAGCAATACGTTTTAAAATTTAACGATGTCAAGCAAATTCGGTCATCTAGCCGTTTCTTTGGTACTAAATCGACGATGTCTTAATCTCCTAGGGAACGCCCCCATAAAGGTCTCGATGTCAAGAGAAAAAAGCCATCCAACTGGAAGATGTCCCAGCAACCTTGGGCACCAAAAAAAAGTTGTGACTCCTCACAGCCTAAAAAAGGGGGAGAGAGGAGAGGAGCGTCAACATGCTGATCGACGGCCTTTTTGTGGTGACCCATATAAGTCCCAAAGGGGAGCCACTAGCCCCCATAATTGCACGCTCCAAGTATAACTCCCAGTGGGGGCCATTGTCAGAGATAATGTCCCAATCATAATCGAGGATTGGGACCATGTATCAGAAGGGATAAGAAAACACCTTTAGGATGAGTTAAAGAAAAGAATTCAATTCCCAGAGGGATCCAAAGCCACTGCAAGGAATGGTGCGATGTAGACAATGCACAAGACATGGCGCGGATGGAAAAACTCACTTAACACCCACTTGTGTGTAGAAGGGCAAAACACCTTTTGAGAAGTATGGGAAAATTATGTCGTCCTAGTGGGATGGGTATGTTAAGTTCAAGACCTTGCAGGAAGAAATGGAGAAGAGCAACAAGATGTTCGACTTGGCCAAGAGGAACAAATGGCATCATCGCTTGGGCTCCGCTAGGTGTGCACCTAAGATTGAGCAGTGGAGAAAAGAGGAGGAGGAAATGAGGAAGGCAGGGGTACCGGTTCCAATGGAAGAATGGGATGAACGTTCAAAGAACTGGGTAAAAGCTAGAAAGCCCAAGATTATGGATAAGGGCAGAGTTGTATTTGAAATCCTTGAGCAACATAAAATAGCCGACAACATACAATATTTAGCAGGTGCACAGAAGAAGGGGATATTTAAGGCACAGAGATAGAAGGATGTGCTTAGCAAGGCGCTGGGCAATCCTAAGCACAAGGGTTGGGTTCGAGGGGTGTCCTGTAAGCTCAGTTGGAAAGAAAGGTTCAGAAAGGATGACTCTTCATACAAGAAAAATGACGCCTACAAGGATGTTTTGAGAGAGGAAGGGAGATAGCTTTTAAAGAAAGAAATGATGGAGTTTTGTATAAGCCAAGGTTTATTGCCTAAACCTATAGGTTCCTCGAACATACCAGATCCAGGATATCCCTTTGATGATATGATAGAGGATACACTATGTAGGTTGCATATCCCTATTGGAAGAGGTGGTATAACCATTGAGCCCACGAGGGGAATGGCTATCCTGGGCCACACTTATCGCGAGGAAGATATTCCTATAGATTATGCGATATCTTTGGGATGTGCACCGACTCTGCCGATACCTACGCATAAGAAATTGGTCCCTCATGAGGTTGAAAAAGATAGCAAGGAACATGAGGAGGCACCACATGATGTACAGGTTGAAGCTAAACAACCTGCATGTAAGCAAGGAAAGAGCTCAGGGGAAGCACTTGTATCGACAATAGAACCAATTGATGGACAGGCACATGGACCAAAACCCAAAGTACAACTTGTGTTATATGTCCAACACGATCCGAAGGCACAAGTGGGTATGGAATGGGAAGAAATAGAACCCGATGTGTATGAAGACCCATCCAACACAAATGAGGAGGTAGACACACCCAATGGTGATGACAACGGTAACAATAAGTCCGGACTACCTAAAGTGCTACAAAGCCACAAGTCCAAGTCATAGAATGAGGAAAAAGAGAAGTGGATGTTAACTGCATTCCGTGGTGGAAAAAACCAAGCAAAAGAATGCACGGATGATCAGAAAAATGTCGATGAACTTCCTAGCGAGATATATATTGCAACCGATGAAGTATCGACAAAGTTTGAAAATGGCAAAGCCTTTTGGCCTGATTACACGCTTGAAGAAGATTACATAAATGGTACATTGGCACCAGCAAGAAAGGCCTTATGTCCATAATCGTTAGAACACCGCCCCTTGCTTTCATGGGCGGTGAAGTTTTTTCGTGGCTCGATTTTGGTGACCTTCGTGCCATGTACCGCTATGGAAAGCTGGACATCAACTCTGTGTATTAACGCGGTTATACAAATAGATAAATAGAGATTGTAATCCCGATAATGATTAATAAGCCTTTTGTTTTGTAGGATGCAAAATATGGATGCTGAGAAGACACAGCAACCCATCGTTACCTAGACCCAACAAGGATATGTCAAAACCAACATATTGTCTCTCTCAAAGATAATTCTGAGTAGCTTAAGAACAAGACTGGTGAAGAGATCCATGCATATAAGAAAGATTTGCACAACACCAAGTTGCTTATTGTGACCATCTATTTTGGATGAGCATTCCTAAATTTTTATGATAGGCTACATACAACTTTAAGTAAGTCTGCTAGATCTTTGAACTGTCATTACTATGTAGTGATCATTGCATTTGCTTCTTACCCAAAGTATGGGACCGTTACAATCCTCGACCCACTCGATTACAGTCATAAGTTGTATAGAGAATTCCTAAAAAAATTTATAATAGTAAGAGATTCTTATCCATGCATGTATACCATACATGAAGTCTTCATAATTAATTCTGTTCACTAGCATGAACTTTAATATCTTATCACATATACAGTGCATACAACTTCTACAAAGCAAGAGGCGGGGAACAACTGGCAATGAGGGAGAAGTTGCTACTACATACATAATGGCTAGTAATATAATTAATAAATATACTCTGCACACTTATTTGTTTAAATTATATTTCCTGCATGTCTAACTAATTCCTTCTATGTGTATGTCATAATGAAGTGTCACAAGAACCTAGAGGCACTATCCTTTATGAACATTATACTTATGACTTCCTTAGGGTTAATGGAAGGTACAGACCCAACCTGGTCGGAGTATGTAAGTCTCTCAACGTAAAGTATAAGTTCAATGATCGAACACACATATAATTGATGTTGCTATATAATTTTGTGTTGTCATGCAGTTGCCTAGAATTAAAAACGTATAGCGAGATCTCTGCTACTTCATCCACCGTGAGTGCTGCCATAAAGATGGATTGTTCTTTGACCCCCATGGCAGCCTAGCGATGAGTGAAGAATATAAGTCTCTTCGGAGTGAAGCTATGTGCTTATGTAATTAACAATATTATTATTCAAACGAACTATCCTGTAAATATTAATGTATGGCCGACACTTTTCTCTAATGCATGATAATATATTTTATTAATATCCATATTACATATGTATATTAGCTATATTTATGTATTAATTAATTAATTAGTTGCAACATTATTGATTGAAAAATACTATTAGAAAATTTTGTGGACAAATTTACATTTGGCGCAGAGATTTTCCTAGGTGGGCTATCCTACTGAAAGAAAAGCGGAGCGATTCACAGGTGGCGTAGTATAATTTCGTAGGTGGCATGTTGTGTTGCTGTCTCACAGGTGGCGTAGTATAATTTCGTAGGTGGCATGTTGTGTTGCTGTCTGTCTGTGAAAATTGATGATTTTTACAGGCCTTTACCTACCTGCGAAGAGCCATTTCGATCGCCTGCGGAAATCGTTTTTCTAGCAGTGTTCCACGCCATTTTCACCAAGCTCAAGAGGCAAATGATACAATAGTGGACTATAACTGTTAACACATCTTGTATTTATTTTGTCCCACATGGGCTCACTTATCTCTTTGTTTGTTCTTCTCCTTCAACAGCCCGTGCAAGACCGCACCAAGAAATCAGATCAATCCAAGACCAAAGGATCGAAGCTTGATGCCTGAAAAATCAAATCGAAGTAAGACCATAAGCATGAATTGCGGGATGAATAAATCGTGCATCGATTCGGTTCGAAGGAGTCAAGCTTCCGCTCACCATGGGGGGCAAGCCGATCATGACTTGTAGCGCCGGGCGGGAAGGCGGTGAATGTCCTTTATCCGGTTTTAATCGCAGGTTTGGTTCGGTTTTTTTCTAAGCAAAGTTTTGTTTGGCACGAATGAATAACCGATCAGTTCTCGTAAATACTGAAAACCACATAATTCGGGTTTGGTTTTTTCGGTTTTGGTTTTTGCATTTTATCGAAAAAACCGATGAAAGGAAGTCACACGGCGGCGCTATAGCCTAGTCGGCGTGGAGGGGGATGCCGGTGACGGCGCGGCATGGCCGTGCAGAGGGGGCGAGGCACCGGGCCGGCGACGGCGCGGCGTGGCACGGAGGGGGCCGGCGGCGGAGGGGGCTGGGGCAGCGTGGCGGCAGAGAAGGAAGGCATGGGCCACGTGGAGGGGGCGAGGCGTTGGGCCGACGGCGGCGCGGCACGCAAGGGGGCCGACGACGGAGGGCGCACGCGGCGGAGGAGGAAGACGCGGGCTGCGTGGAGAGGGTGAGGCGCTGGGCCAGCGGCGGCGCGGAAGGGGCTTGGGGCGGCGTCGGCATGAAGGGGGCCGGTGGCAGAGGGGGCTGGTGCGGAGTTGGCGCCATGCCTGCCCAGGGCGCCATGTCTGCGCAGAGCCGAGGAGAGAGAGAGGAGAGCGTCGGGCCGCCGACTGATTCGGTTTATTCGGAGTTTTGGTTTTCAGACATCAAAACCAAAGCCAAACCAAATTATTCAGTTTATCCAACACCACGAACCGAACCTGAAACCGAAACTGAAAAGCCACAAACCGAAAAACCCAGGGCGCCATGGTTTTTTTTGTTTTTGGTTTGAAAATGCCCAGCCCTACTTTCACCATTGTTGCCATGGACCATGGTCCTGCCCTCTCAAAGCTCTCTTCCATCGCCATGGCATGTGCCTCGTGCATGCCACTGCTAGATAGATGCCTGAATCCAAGAGGTGTTTACCAGATCTGAGTGAGGAACCTAGCTACCTCCAGCACGACGCCAATGAGAGCCACCGCACTGACCGCGGTGAACCAGACCCCAGCTCAACAGGTGACGACTGCGGATCCAGCTCGACAGCATCAATCACCATTGGGGAGCACCCCGGTGGCCGGCGGGTCAATCATGGTCGTGGACTCATGGCCACAATGCTGATGAAGTTTGTTTTGTAATCTTGAACATTTTGTTTAGCACGTGCAGTAGTTACATGCTAGTTAGTTTGTGGCTTTCAGATATTTGCACGCATAGCTGAACGTAGGCCGGAGTAACGGGCGTTTCAGTTAGTTCCATTTGAATATTTCTTTTGCTGTTAGAGACCGAGCAGGTAACCAGGTCATGGGATGAGACGATTAAGCGGATCCAGCGTTTTAATTGGTCAAGATTTGCAAGCAACTAACTCCCTCGACAGAGGAGAATAAAAGGAGAAAGAAAAACGAAAAGCAGCAGGCATTTTTACGCTGCGCCAGAGTCCGCTCTCGCACTCTGTTCTACTTCTCTGAACTTCAGGTTTCAGGTCACTGTAGTGATAAGACAAAATTTAGTTGATTCAGAGTTGTATCCACCCATATGAGATTGAGCGATTTGAAGGGTATTTTGCTGATAATTGCTATCAGAGCCACGGCTTAGGTGTTGAGGCGATGTCATCTGAGGGAGGATGTCGCTACACAATGCCGCCGAGACGTAGTGTCACTGTAGGCAGCAGCAATGATCACCCAAGCGGCTCCGGGGGCACAGACGGCGCCCAATTTTTGCTTGTACCGTTGTCCAGGGACACCGGCATAGGGGTGAGGCTTCCGGCATTGACGAGAACCAACAACCCGAATTGGGCACTGTTGAAGCATGTTAACCTGTAGGCACAGAGGGTGTGGGGCGCGATCGAGCCCGAGTACACTGAGTACCGGCCGCGTGGTGCTCTCGACGATCCTTCAAGCAGTGCCGCGCAAGATGCTATGTGCGCTGGTGAAGCACGACACAGCAAAGGCGGCGTGGGACGTGTTAAAGACCATGTGGGACATCCTGATCTAATTAGAATGTGGAATGTGTAGCGTATGAGTGCTGTGTGCACTTCATTAGTACCATGTTATTGGTTGAGTAATATTGGTTGAGTAAGAAAGGAACCAACTTATTATGGCATTGTCCCTCAAACTGTACCATTTTTAAGTTAACCTATTTATAGGATACAGTGATGAAAGTGTAAGTGGGATGGTATGTGTATCAGATGGGTTGGGTTACGTGGTTCTAGATAGTGGGATGGTACAAATAGTATCAAAGCTGATTCTCGTGGTTGCCCGTATGGGTCAGCGTGCAGGCTTATGGCGCATGATGTATGTGGGCTCTATGTATGGCACATGGCATAGCATATGGCGTTAGCATTGGATATACGGACTTGCACTAAGAGGGGGCACAATCCTGCATATTTGTCTGTATGCCTGTGTGACTACGCGGGTAAATTGGACCGAAGGGGACATCAGGTCCTTTAAGAGAGTGTATGTGATATCTTATCCCAATTAAGATGTAGCATGTATGGCCCACGAGTATTATGTGCACTTTATTGGTACCACCTTGCTAGTTGACTATGAGTAAAACCTGTTAGTGATATGTCCTAGATGCTACATGAAGATGTTAGATATCATGATCAATATTTATGTATTAATGACTAAAGTGTTATTCGTTCCACGAAATAGATATCTTGTATGGATCAATAAATATGTGACTTATTCATGGGACTCTTTATATGAATCTATTTCTAAATAATCCGTGATCATATACCATATCTATGCAACGAATATGATTCTAAGATCAACACGTGTATTGATTGATGATCATGTCTCATGGATCATGGTATGGAGATACCAAATCAATAAACATGAATATGTGTTAGAGAATACATTGTTGGATAGACCCACATTGAGACACTACAGGGAATTAATATGTCATTAGTTGGTCTCAAGTAGTGTTGGTGTAAAATCCTTAGACCTAATATCATCATGGATTCCAACATGTGTAGTGGCTTACTTAGGGACTGCCTGTTAACGATCAAATTTGGTAAACAAATCTCCGAGTTTGAAGCAAGGATTGAAGCGGAATCGAAGGAAACACGCGATCCTTGGAGACAGAGGTTACATCGGCTTAGTCTAAATCGACTAAGGAGTCAGTCGGCTGAGTACGAGTCGGACTAGTATAGCCGATAGCCGATTTTGATTGGAAACAGAAGATGGCACCAATCCTTGAAGGAAAGCGTTTACTTGGGGGACAGAGCAACAGAAGGCTTTGGATAATATCAAGGATTATCTGAGTTCTCCTTTAGTACTGATCTCTCCACAAAAGGGGGTACTATTCAGGCTATATCTATCGGCCGACGAGAGGTCAATCGGCTCAGTGTTAATCCAGGAGCTCGAAGGAAAGGAAAAGGCAATATTCTATCTCAGCAGAAGACTTTTGGATGCAGAAACAAGGTACTCTCCCGTGGAAAAGTTGTGCTTGTGTGTGGACCCCCGTTTTTGAGGCGGGAATCTTTCGTGTTCATAGTACCATTTCCCTGGATCGAGTAGTTGGTACCCACGAATACAGTACTGGATAATCAAGTGCACATGCACGAATAGTCTTACATTACCATTATTACATCAATAGGCCCGAAGGCAATGTTCAACCCACAGGACCTTATGGTCCGAATACAACATAAAAACAGAATTTAGATAAGGCAGCGGAAAGAGGCAGCGGCTTGTCATTTGCCACAGGCAACGACCGGAGCTAAGGTCTAGTATGCGCCGTCGTCCCTTCGCCCTCCCGGTAATACGCGTATGGGTCTTCGGCTCTTCATTTCCATCACTGGAGGTTTGTGCGTATAGCAAGGGTGAGTACCAACCGTACTCGGCAAGCCAACACGAATTGATGCATATGATAGGGTTATTCAAAGAACATGGCTAGGGTTATTTTGCTTAAAGCCGCTTTCACAATTCTTTTCACAAACCTATCGACTAGCCAATCAAGTTTTAATTTTCACAGTTCTTTAATCCGGTGACGGTTCTGTCTACCATCCCTCGTGATTCCAAGGATGGCTTCCCGCCTCCGGTTCGTCATGATTTTCTGGGGAATCTACCCCTTCTCGCTTATCGAGAAGTTGACCCACCAAGAATGAAATCATCATGCATACCCATCCCAGCAGTTTTTAAGTTTAAAATCTAGCCAAGCGGAAGTCTTGTCACGATGCTCAATATCCGCGAGCACGGCTATTCGAATAGATTGATTCACTCACACTGCAGTGGCTGTACACTTTACCCGTACTCCGCGACAGCCCAACAAATGAGCCTACGCCTCAACACATGAGACGGTCGCGGCAAAGCCTTTTGATAACCTCGCTTTGGCAGTACCCGCTCCATGAACTTGAGCCCTCATGCACTCTAGCCGTCCTTTTCTAGCAGTGAGAGGAGTTCTGGCGCACCCGGGGTAAGGGAAGCTTTCTCAATTTTTAAGTTTAATTAATATCAGTTCAATTCCACCATTCATAACAAGGCCGCAGCCTCATTCTCATCCCGTAACCACATCATAGAGAACCATCTATGCAAGGATACTGCCTCCGCTCGGCTATCTAGTCAGCTAGGTCTATACCCATTCGAGAAGTACGGTTGTACTGGCTCGTTTCCCGGCTATCTCATGGCTCGGTCCTTAATTGACCAGGGTCGGCACTTGCCTTTTTCCGGAATCCGCCCAAATCATCCAGCCGCCCCAGTCTAAAATATTTGTATGGCATTTTTAATTTTGACCAAGCCTAGTTCAACATTCTCATGGCCATGTGGCGCTCATGTCTCCACAGGCCGTATTTCAACTACCTTCCCTAAGGTAGTTGCCCGAGCACAAAGCCATTTTGCAAAATCATGAGTATGCAGGGATCTAGTGTAAGCAGGGCTAAGCATTTGTACCGAAGTTATCCTCCGGTCATATCACATCGAAGGTTACAAAGAATAAATTCTAATGGTGATCAATATCAAAGCAGGGTATATCAAGCATAGGTACTGTTTGTGTAAAGCATGCAATTTGTAATTTGAAACCAACATCATTTCACAAAGTAGGATCAATATGTTCAAAGAGTGTGATGACTTGCCTTGCTCGCACACTTGAGGGGTGGTATCTTCGCGGGGTCGATGCCGGTTTCTTCAGGTGCTACCCGTACGTGCGAAAGATCAATTAAATTCAATTAGAATTCAATAAAATACCGAGAGATCGAAAAGAACCATAAAAGCCATGAAAACAACTCCAAAAATTTTGCCGAAGATTCTACTCGAGTTAGAACAAGGGTCGCTAGGAAAATCCGGGTTTTGGAATCGAGTTGATGACCTAGGGTTTTCGCAAAGTCGGCGATCGCAATAAATTGGGAAATTAAGTTTGAAAATATCAGCGAAGAAGGTTCGTGCTCGAAGTTTGAGGGTTTGAGCACAAAAGAGAAACCTATTTAAATGGCGGGAAAGAATTAAACGGAATCCGGATTTAAAAACGATGCGAAATGAAATTCGGAAAACGCCCGATTCCGATTTTCAAACCTTGCACCGAGAAAATATGCGAGAAAATAATTTATTTTTGCCCAAAATTTTACTCAAGTCATCCCAAAATATTTTCCAAATTTTCCAAAATTTTTCCAAAATTTTTCCCTATTTTTCTTTTCCTTTTCTCTCCTTTTTTTCTTTTTCTCTTTTCTTTTCTCGCGCACTATTCATCGGCTCCAAAGGTGTTCGACCGAACACCTCTCTCTCTGCCTTCTCTTACGGCCGGCGGCCGCGCAAACACAAGTAGAGGGTGGCGGCTCGGCTTACCGGTGATGGCGACGGCAAGGGAAGGGCGGCGGAGCTCGGCGCACGGCGGGTGCTAGGCGATTCGGAAGAGGGAAAGGGCGGCGGCTTGCGGTGGCGTTCGGGAGAGCAACGAGGAGGCGGGCGGTGCGGGAAAGGGGCGGGGTTGCCGGCCCTCTTATAGGCATGGCTGGGGCGAGGGAATGGAGGAGGGGGAGACCGGCGCAGCTTGGGTGCCACGCGGCGCGCTGCGGTTTGGGCGGCTCGGTCGCGCGCGGCGTGGCGGAAGGGCGCGGCGCAAACGCAGGCCACGTACGGCGTCGTGCGCGCGCGCGCGGCGCGGGCGGGGGCCGGCGCGAGTCGAGCGCGCGCGGCGACGCAGCGCGAGGCGCGGCGCGGGGCCGGGCAAGACGGCGACGGCCGCGCGGCGCGGGCGGGCGTCGACGGGCGGGCGCGTGGCGGCAACGGCGCTTGGCGCGGCGGGGCCGGGCGCAGCGCGCGGGGTTGTCCGGGCCGGCGCGGCGCGTGGCGCTCACGCGACACGTGGCGCACGCGGGTGCGGCGCGGTACGGCGGAGCGCGCGCGGCGGCGCGAGGCCGGGCCGGGACGGCGTCGAACAAGTGGTGACCGATGAACAGTGCGACTTTTTAATTTCCCGATTTTCCATTTTCTTTTCCCATTTTCTATTTTCTTTCCTTCTAGAAATTCCAAAATAAATCCTAATATTCCAAAAATAATTTTTAACATTATATTTTAAACTTTTTCTTGACTTTTATTTTTCCATAATTATTTTTCATATTTATTTAAATTCATTTTTCCTAATTTTCATAATTCACCCATTCTATTTTTAAAAAAAAATTTCCCAAATTTCGAGTATGCCTCCGAGAATTTTATTGTTCATTTTGTGTCTTAATTTATCTTCACCAAAAATTTTATTTTATATAGCCCGAAATGCGTTTTCGCAAATCCGCACTTTCCCTCGAATCCCTTCTTAAAACCCTGATGCGGCTTTCGCACCTCCGTTTCGACAACTCCGAAACCTCCAAATACACCGAAAAGGGAATTAACCACGTCCAAATTTATGCAACTGAGCTGGCAAATAAGAAGCAACAAACCCGAGAAGAAGCAATAAGCCAAGGTTTTGAAAGTTCCGATTTTACGTTCGATTTCGGTTCTTCGATTTTCAGATGTTACAAACCTACCCCCTAACAATAAATCTCGTCCCCGAGATTTCTTACCGTTGCGAGTAGGTGTGGGTATTCTCGTCCTCGGGAACTCTTCGCTTTCCCAGGTAGCCTCTTCTTCTGTGTGATTGCTCCATTGTACTTTGTACATGCGCCATGACTTGGTCCGTGTCTTCTTTTCCGCCTCGTCTAGTATCTTGATTGGATGTTCCGGGTAGGTAAGATCACTGTGGACATGGATGGCTTCTAAAGGAGTTTGCTCTTCTGGTACTCGCAAACATTTCTTCAATTGTGACACGTGGAACACTGGGTGGACATCGAGAGGTTCTCGGGCGGTTCAATTGGTAAGCCACTTCTCCTCTCCTAGCGCTTATCAAGAATGGGCCCACGTATCTTGGTGCGAGTTTCCCTTTGACCTTGAACATCCGGGTTCCCCGTAGTGGTGAGACCTTTAGATACACGTAGTAAATTCCAATTCTCTTCGACGGGTGTCCGCGTAGCTCTTTTGTCGTGACTGAGCTGTTTGTAATCGGTCCCGAATCAAGCGAACTTTTTCCTCGGCCTCTTTGATTATGTCAGGCCCGAATACGGTTCGTTCACCGGTTTCTGACCACATTAATGGGGTTCGGCATCGGCGACCAAATAGAGCTTCATTTGGCGACATCTTCGACCGGCTTGATAGCTATTGTTGTAGGAAAACTCGGCGTACGGCAAACAGCTTCTCCCAATCCTTGGTGAAATCCAACGCACAGGCTCTCGGCATATCTTCTAGCACTTGATTCGTCCTCTCGCCTCGTCCGTCGTCGCGGGTGGTAAGCGGTGCGAAGGCGAGGTGACTGCGAGTGCCTCGTGGACCTTGCTCCAAAAATGAGATGTGAATTGGGTACCACGATCCGATATAATCCTCTTTGGTACACCGTGGAGACATACAATCCTACTCATATATAGTTCCGCTAGCTTGGCACCGTTGTAGTTAGTTTTCACGGGAATAAATCGCGATCTTGGTGAGCCGATCTACTATTACCCAAATGGAATCGTAACCGATCGCAGCTTTGGGTAGTCCCACTATGAAATCCATGCCTATCTCGTCCCATTTCCATTCGGGGATCTTGAGTGGCTGCAGCAAGCTCGCTGGTCGTTGATGCTCGCCTTCACCCTTTGGCACACATCGCACATGGCTACGTATTCGGCTACATCTCTCTTCATATTGGGCCACCGGTATTCTCCTTTCAAATCCCGGTACATTTTCGTGCTTCCGGATGTAACGAATATGCCGATTCGTGGGCTTCTTTTCGGATCAATCCTCTCAAACCACCTCGTTCGACACGCAGATTCTTTTCTTGTACCACAGGATTCCCTTGTCATCTACCGAAAACTCCTTAGCGCGTCCAGCGCCATGCGTTCCTTGATTTCTGGTTTCCTCATTCCCTCTTTGGGCTTCTTCTATTTGAGCCCTCGAAGGGGTTGGATTTCCGGTGAGTTCACTTCTCCGTGAGGAATCGGGTGCATTTAGTCTAGCCATTTCTTCTTGGAGTTCGCGGCCATACCTCCCAATCCCATGTGGTTGCATTGGACTTTGCGGCTCAGCATCGGCCACTACATTTGCCTTGCCGGGATGATAATGGATTCCTAGATCGTAATCCTTGATCAACTCCAGCCATCGCCTCGTCGTAGATTGAGATCAGCTGAGTAAAGAAATATTTTAAGCTCTTGTGATCGGTATACACATCACGGTGGTTCCCGATCGATAGTGTCTCCGATCTTCAATGCGTGAACAACCGCGGCTAATTCCAGGTCGTGTGTGGGATAATTCTCTTCGTGGGGTCGTAATCGTCGCGAGGCATACGCTACGACCTTCCCATCCCGCATTAACACTCCTCCTAATCCTTGCTGGGATGCATCACGGACATCACGAAGTCCTTCGGTTGTCGGGTAAGGTCAAGATTGGGGCGGTGGTTAACTTTTCTTTTAATTGGTCGAAGGCTTTTTGACACTTCTCATTCCACTCAAACTTCTTTTCCTTCTTCGAAGTTGAGTCATAGGTCGGGCTACGGTGGAAAACCCTTCGATAAACCGTCGGTAATAACCGGCCAAGCCCAAGAAACTCCGAACTTCATCACGACTTGGGTGCCTTCCATTCCATAACGGCTTCGACCTTGGCGGGGTCTACCGCTACTCCTCCGCTGAAACCATGTGGCCAAGAAAAGCGACTTCCTTGAGCCGAACTCGCATTTGCTGAACTTTGCATACAATGGTGCTCTCGTAGCTTTTCCAGTACTAGTCGTAGATGCTCCGCGTGTTCCTCATCGTTCTTGGAGTAGATAAGTATATCGTCGATGAATACCACTACGAATTTGTCCAGCATTCCATGAATACCTTGTTCATCAGAGTTCATAAAATATGCGGGGGCATTGGTCAATCCAAAGGACATCACGTGAACTCGTATAAGCCGTAACGTGTAGAGAACGCCGTCTTAGGAATATCTCCACTCTAATCTTCAACGATGATATCCGACCGTAGATCAATCTTTGAGAACACTGCGCACCCTTAAGTTGATCGAATAGGTCATCGATTCGAGGTAGTGGGTACTTGTTCTTGATAGTTACTTCATTCGGCGATCGGTAGTCCACACACATTCTCATACTCCCATCCTTCTTCTTGACGAAGAGTACTGGGGCTCCCCAGGGAGAAGAGCTGGGGCGTACAAATCCCTTCTCTTGTAGTTCTCGTATCTGCTTCTTGAGTTCCTCTAACTCGTTGGCCGGCATTCGATAAGGCCTCTTGGATATGGGGGCAGTACCAGGCATTAGATCGATGATAAACTCTATGTCGCGATCCGGGGGCATTCCGGGCAATTCCTCGGGAAACACATCCGGGTATTCTTGTACTACTGGCATTCCGCCTAGAGGTAGCATGGTGAACACTCCCGCAGCTTGTTCACATAGCTTTGGGTTTTGATCCATAGTTATGCTCATCGGTGATCCCCATGGGGTGGATACCGTGACTTCCCTTCGACTGCAGTCTATAATTCCATTGTTCTTGGTCAACCAATCCATTCCGAGTATGACATCTATGGTTTGGGGTGATAGCACCATAAGGTTTGAGAGAAACACCACGTCTCTAATCCGTAGGGGCACATCAATGCAGGCATGGGGTACGGTTATGTCTCCCCCAGGTGATTGTACCAGCATAGGTCTCCTAAGTGCTACTTGGTGTAGGTGGTGTTGTTTGCTTACTCGGGAAGATATGAATGAATGCGAGGCTCCAGAATCGAATAAAACTTTAACTGGTGTAGAGTTGATAGAGAACATACCCATCAATACGCTCTGGTCCTCCTGAGCTTCTTCAGCCCGCACATGATTCACCTGGCCACGTCGAAACCCGGTGGCGGCCTCGTTGGGTAGCGGGGTCTGAAGCACCTCGTCCCGCCGCAGGGTGGGGTTCCTCGGACGGGTGTTGCATTGGCGCCATGCGCACGGGGGTGTTGCGTGGTTTTGGGCAGCTATTGGAGTAGTGCCCGAATTCTCCGCAATTGAAGCGCTCACATTCTTCCTTCCGGAGGCTAGGGTGGTTGGTGTGGGTGTACGAAGCCGAGGTGTAGCCGACTTGTTGGCATGGTCGAAAGCGGGAACGTCCGGTCGCCGGAACGTTTGGCTTCCATCCGACGGGGTGGCTCCCTTGGGGCGTTGTGGCGTTCCCGAAATGGGCGAGCCATAGCGAGCCTCCTCTTGCGGTTATTGTCTACCACCTTTTGGTCATGCTCGAGCCGGACGACCTTGTTGATGAGGCTTTGGAACCGGTGTGATCCCGCCCGATCATTGGTCCTCTCACTCGTCATTTAGTCCCTCGATGAATTTGTCTATCTTCTCTTCTTCGTCCGTCGGTCACCGGGTGGCGTAACGGGCAAGCTGGGTGAACTTGTTCGATACTCTTGTACTGAGGTGTTCCCTTGACGCGATCTGCGGAACTCGTTCTTCTTCATCCTCATAACTGCAGTGGCATGAAATTCTCACGGAACGCAGCCGTGAATTCCTCCCATGTTGGTTCGCCGGCGTCTTCAGCTCGCGTTTCCTTGAAGGTGTCCCACCAGTCACTTGCGGGACCCTCCAGCTGGTTAGTAGCGAAGACAACTCTATCAGCTTCTCGGACTCTGATGAGAGTTAGCTTTTTCTCTATCACTCTCAGCCAATCTTCAGCATCCATAGGTTCTTCGGCCGTGGAAAAGGTTGGTGGCTTAGCTCTCATGAACTCTCCTAGACTCGATCCTCCTCGACTTCCCTGGTTATTAGCAATCGCTTGGAGTAGCTGGGTCTGCAAAGCCATGACCTCCGCCAGAGTGGAAGGGTTGGGTTCTGGCGGGTTCTCGTTGGTTGCTACGGCTCTGCGGCGATGTGCCATCTGAAGAAGATAGATGTATTAAGAGATCGGACCAGTTTAGGTTATGGTCCCTAGGGGGGATTTTTCTTCAAGTTCCTTTAAATGATCTTCAATCAACAAGCAGGGTGGAATAATAATAAGCTCACGAATTAAGACACCGCAAAGCGATGCTCAGGTTCATCATATTACATAAGAGGGTACATGGACTGTACACACACAGTCCTTCATGCCATGATAGCAACAACAACTATATCGTCCAACTACATCAACCAATTAAGGGGAATAGAGAGTGGTTCGTGCCGCCGAGGGGAAGGTCCTCCCTCCTAGTCGTCCAACCATCCGCAAGAGCCGGCGCGGGAAGTGGGTGGTCCGCTGCGAAGCAAATCGGAGTCCCCATGGCTCGGAGGTGGTGGCCTCGGAGTCATGCCGAATCTTCCGACTCGGTGGCCGCGTACTCTTGCGAGCGGTGCGGCGGGTGAGGGGGCCTCCGGTGTGAGTCGCGACGAGTGGGAGCTTCCTCCTCCATTGGGTCGGTGTCGCTGGACTCCCATTTGACCTCCATAGGCTCGCCTCGGACTCCGTGTCGGTGTGGATCCGGATGGGGTTCTCCTCTCCCGATCCAGCTCGGATGGTACGCTACGGAGCTCGAGGTGGGTCCCATGGATGTGGCGAGCGGGGTCTACTGGTATGGTGCGGGCTCGTGCTCAACATAAAAGCTTGCTCCATCATGGCTTGAAAGGTATCCAAGCACGCTGGAGTCATAAGGTAATAGTGGTCGGGCACAGGGAGCGGGAGGTGTTGGTACAGGCTCGGTAGAAGTACCGCATCGTAGACAGGACGAGTGCGCAGCCTGCTCCTCCAGTGGTCGACTTGCCGCTTGCTCTTCCCGAGCCGCTCTTCCAGCTCTACCGAGCTTCCCCACGGGCCATGTAGCGGTCCGAGAGTTGCTCATATTGGGCACCATTGGCCTGCAGCTGAGTTTGCAGCATGTTTATCTGGTCTCCACAGCCTTGGTGGCTCTCGACCAGATCATTGAGGCGTGACTGCTGGTCGTTGATCTCGAGCGGGGCCTCCTCGTAAGCGATCGTCCGCCGTCTCCGCCCAACGTGATAGACGCGTGACCATCGGGTTGTAGCAGCAGGGGTGGCCTCCACGGTGCATCGGGTTGCCCTCTTCGCGATAAGGATGATGCACGAACTCGTCACCGTGAGTTCGGCGCGATGTATCGCATTAAGGCGCAGGAAGGCTTCACGAGCCGCATCCTGAATAGCTGCTTCCGCTAGGTCCCGGTGGTAGCGAATGTGGAAGCAGAAGGATGTTTCACTTCCCATGCGGGCTTCTATGGATACGGCTGCCTCCCGGCTGGATACACTTCGGAACCATGCCTTTTGGTGTGATAGGTGGGTGGTTCCGGGTACCTCAAACACCATAGTAGGGACTGAAGTTGTACCACAAACCCCTCGTCTCGCGGGATAGTGACCTCCAGGCTCCGTCGTGGTTTGACATCCGCTTTTGTAGGCAACTTAGGGTTAGAGGGAGAGAGCTATTATAATCATTTGGTAAAAAGGAAATACAGATGTAGAAAAGGTATATTTGCATTTTCGGAAATAATAGTTTAAAACTGATCCTATGTAGGGATATTTCCCTTTAGCCAACCGGTTAGGGTAGGGCGCCATTTGGTCTTAGCCTACGGTCGCATGGCTCGATACCGCTCCGTGGACCCCGTTTTTGAGGCGGGAATCTTTCGTGTTCATAGTACCCATTTCCCGGATCGAGTAGTTGGTACCCACGAATACAGTACTGGATAATCAAGTGCACATGCACGAATAGTCTTACATTACCATTATTACATCAATAGGCCCGAAGGCAATGTTCAACCCACAGGACCTTATGGTCCGAATACAACATAAAAACAGAATTTAGATAAGGCAATGGAAAGAGGCGCGGCTTGTCATTTGCCACGAGCAACGATCGGAGCTAAGGTCTAGTATGCGCCGTCGGTCCCTTCGCCCTCCCGGTAATACGCGTATGGGTCTTCGGCTCTTCATTTCTATCACCGGAGGTTTGTGCGTATAGCAAGGGTGAGTACCAACCGTACTCGCAAGCCAACACGAAATTGATGCATATGATAGGGTTATTCAAAGAACATGGCTAGGGTTATTTTGCTTAAAGCCAGTTTTCACAATTCTTTTCACAAACCTATCGACTAGCCAATCAAGTTTTAATTTTCACAGTTCTTTAATCCGGTGACGGTTCTGTCTACCATCCATCGTGATCCCAAGGATGGCTTCCCGCCTCTGGTTCGTCATGATTTTCTGGGGAATCTACCCCTTCTTGCTTATCGAGAAGTTGACCCACCAGCGAATGAAATCATCATGCATACCCATCCCAGCAGTTTTTAAGTTTAAAATCTAGCCAAGGGAAAGTCTTGTCACGATGCTCAATATCCGCGAGCACGGCTATTCGAATAGATTGATTCACTCACACTGCAGTGGATGTACACTTTACCCGTCCTCCGCGACAGCCCAACAAATGAGCCTACGCCTCAACACATGAGACGGTCGCGGCAAAGCCTTTTGATAACCTCGCTTTGGCAGTACCCGCTCCATGAACTTGAGCCCTCATGCACTCTAGCCGTCCTTTTCTTGCAGTGAGAGGAGTTCTGGCGCACCCGGGGTAAGGGAAGCTTTCTCAATTTTTAAGTTTAATTAATATCAGTTCAATTCCACCATTCATAACAAGGTCGCAGCCTCATTCTCATCCCGTAACCACATCATAGAGAACCATCTATGCAAGGATACCGCTCTCGCTCGGCTATCTAGTCGGCTAGGTCTATACCCATTCGAGAAGTACGGTTGTGCGGCTCGTTTCCGGCTATCTCATGGCTCGGTCCTTAATTGACCAGGGTCGGCACTTGCCTTTTTCCGGAATCCGCCCAAATCATCCAGCCGCCCCAGTCTAAAATATTTGTATGGCATTTTCAATTTTCACCAAGCCTAGTTCAACATTCTCATGGTCATGTGGCGCTCATGTCTCCACAGCCGTATTTCAACTACCTTCCCTAAGGTAGTTGCCCGAGCACAAAGCCATTTTGCAAAATCATGAGTATGCAGGGATCTAGTGTAAGCGTGGCTAAGCATTTGTACGGTTATCCTCCGGTGATATCACATCGAAGGTTACAAAGAATAAATTCTAATGGTGATCAATATCAAAGCAGGGTATATCAAGCATAGGTACTGTTTGTGTAAAGAATGCAATTTGTAATTTGAAACCAACATCATTTCACAAAGTAGGATCAATATGTTCAAAGAGTGTGATGACTTGCCTTGCTCGCACACTTGAGGGGTGGTATCTTCAGCGGGGTCGATGCCGGTTTCTTCAGGTGCTATCCGTACGTGCGAAAGATCAATTGAATTCAATTAGAATTCAATAAAATACCGAGAGATCGAAAAGAACCATAAAAGCCATGAAAACAACTCCAAAAATTTTGCCGAAGATTCTACTCGAGTTAGAACAAGGGTCGCTAGGAAAATCCGGGTTTTGGAATCGAGTTGATGACCTAGGGTTTTCGCAAAGTCGGCGATCACAATAAATTGGGAAATTAAGTTTGAAAATATCAGCGAAGAAGGTTCATGCTCGAAGTTTGAGGGTTTGAGCACAAAAGAGAAACCTATTTAAATGGCGGGAAAGAATTAAACGGAATCCGGATTTAAAAACGATGCGAAATGAAATTCCGGAAAACGCCCGATTCCGATTTTTCAAACCTTGCACTGAGATAATATGCGAGAAAATAATTTATTTTTGCCCAAAATTTTACTCAAGTCATCCCAAAATATTTTCCAAATTTTCCAAAATTTTTCCAAAATTTTTCCCTATTTTTCTTTTCTTTTTCTTTTCCTTTTCTCTCTTTTTTTTCTTTTTCTCTTTTCTTTTCTCGTGCACTATTCATCGGCTCCAAAGGTGTTCGACCGAACACCTCTCTCTCGCCTTCTTTACGGCGGCCGGCGCAAACACAAGTGGAGGGGTGGCGGCTCGGCTTACCAGTGATGGCGACGGCACGGGACGGGCGGCGGAGCTCCGGCGCACGGCGGCGAGGGCGCTAGGCGGTTCGGAAGAGGGAAAGGGCGGCGGCTTGCGGTGGCGTTCGGGAGAGCAACGAGGAGGCGGTGGCGGTGCGGGAAAGGGGCAGGGTTGCCGGCCCTCTTATAGGCATGGTGGGGGCGAGGGAATGGAGGAGGGGGAGACCGGCGCAGCTTGGGTGCCACGCGGCGGGCCGTGGTTTGGGCCGGCTCGGCGCGCGCGGCGTGGCGGAAGGGCGCGGCGCAAACGCGGGGCCACGTGCGGCGTCGTGCGTGCGCGCGAGCACGGGCGGGGCCGGCGCGAGTCGCGACGCGCGGCGACGATAGCGCGAGGCGCGGCGCGGGGCGGGCAAGACGGCGACGGCCGGGCGGCGGGCGCGGCGCGGGGCCGGTATGACGACGGCGGGCGCGTGGCAGCAACGGCGCTTGGCGCGGGCGGGGCCGGGCGCAGCGCGGGGTTGTCCGGGCCGGGCGCGGCGCGTGCGCGCTCACGCGACGCGTGGCGCACGCGGGTGCGGCGCGGTACGGCAGGCGACGCGCGGCGGGCGCGAGGCCGGGGCCGGGACGGCGTCGAACAAGTGGTGACCGATGAACAGTGCGACTTTTTAATTTCCCGATTTTCCATTTTCTTTTCCCATTTTCTATTTTCTTTCCTTCTAGAAATTCCAAAATAAATCCTAATATTCCAAAAATAATTTTTAACATTATATTTTAAACTTTTTCTTGACTTTTATTTTTCCATAATTATTTTTCATATTTATTTAAATTCCTTTTTCCTAATTTTCATAATTCACCCATTCTATTTTTAAAAAAAATTTCCCAAATTTCGAGTACGCCTCACGGGAATTTTATTGTTCATTTTGTGTCTTAATTTATCTTCACCAAAAATTTTATTTTATATAGCCCGAAATGCGTTTTCGCAAATCCGCACTTTCCCTCGAATCCCTTCTTAAAACCCTGATGCGGCTTTCGCACCTCCGTTTCGACAACTCCGAAACCTCCAAATACACCGAAAAGGGAATTAACCACGTCCAAATTTATGCAACTGAGCTGGCAAATAAGAAGCAACAAACCCGAGAAGAAGCAATAAGCCAAGGTTTTTGAAAGTTCCGATTTTTACGTTCTGATTTTGGTTCTCCGATTTTCAGGATGTTACATTGTGCCTATATTTTTCATGTACAAAGTTGAGGCATTATTTGTTATCCAACGAGTGCACTATAGTTTGCAAAGTCGACGTGGTAAAATATATGCTATCGGCTCCTGTTCTGAAAGGACGAGTTGGGAAGTGGATATTTGCCTTAACAGAGTTCGATTTGAGGTATCAAGCGCCCAAGGCGGTGAAAGGGCAAGCCATAGCCTATTTTATTGTAGAAACAGAGATGATGCAATCGGCTTTGTTGACATCATGCTCTGGACATTGACTTTCGATGGATCGGTCTGCTCAAACGGGTGCGGCATCGGCTTGGTGATAATCTCCCCCAGGGGGAGAAGCTTTGAGTTTGCGTATACTATCGCGCCTCACGCTACAAACAATCAAGACGAGTATGAAGCCGTCCTCAAGCATTTGCAATTGCTGAAGGAAGTTGAAGTCGACGCTGTCGAAATAATGGGTGATTCACTTTTGGTCATCAGCCAGTTATCAGGAGAATACGAGTGCAAGAACAACGCGCTGATGGTCTATTATCAAAAATGTCAAGAGTTGATGGATAATTTTTGGCTAGTAACCTTAAAGCATATCCCTAGAGAGCAAAATTTAGAAGCAAACGATTTGGCTCAGGGGGCATCAGGGTACAAGCCGATGACAAGAGAGGTTGAAGTGGAGATTGCAACTATCTCAGCCGAAGACTGGAGGTATGATGTTCAGAACTATTTACAAAATCCTTCCCAGTCGGCTTCAAGGAAATTATGCTACAAGGCTTTGCGATACGTTTTGCTCGATGATGATTTATACTATCGGACGATTGATGGTGTGCTACTCCAGTGCCTAAGTGCTGATCAAGCCAAAGTCGCCATAGGGGAAGTGCACGAAGGGGTTTGCGGTACTCATCAATCGGCTCACAAAATGAAGTGGCTTCTTCGAAGAGCAGGGTATTTTTGGCCGACTATGCTGGAGGATTGCTTCAAGTATTATAAGGGCTATCAGGATTGTCAAAAGTTTGGAGCTATCCAGAGGACACCAGCATCAGCTATGAATCCAATCGTCAAACCTTGGCCGTTCAGAGGATGGGGAATCGACATGATCGGCCAGATCAATCCACCTTCGAGCAAGGGACATAAGTTCATATTGGTGGCAACCGATTACTTTACCAAATTGATGGAAGCAATTCCTTTGAAGAAGGTTGACTCCGGGGACGCAATAGAGTTTGTCAAGGAGCATATCATCTACAGATTTGGCATCCCTCAAACTATTACCACGGATCAGGGATCTATCTTTGTCTCAGACGAGTTTGTTCAGTTTGCCGACAGCATGGGAATCAAGTTGTTAAATTCTTCACCATATTATGCTCAAGCTAATGGACAGGTAGAAGCCTCCAACAAAAGTCTGATCAAGTTGATAAAGAGAAAGATCTCTAAGTACCCAAAACAATGGCATAGCCGATTAGCCGAATCACTCTAGGCTTATCGGATGGCCTTTCATGGATCGATCCAGGTGCCTCCTTACAAGTTGATCTATGAACACGAAGCTGTTTTGCCATGGGAGAATGTCCTCGGCTCAAGAAGGATTCAGCTACAAGATGAGTTAACAGCCGATGATTATTATAATCTGATGGTAGACTAGTCGGAGGACTTGGTTGTGTCAAGGATGCGTGCCTTGGAAAAGGTGACTAGAGACAAGGAACGTGTGGCTCGTCATTACAACAAGAAGGTGGTACCTAAGTCTTTTGAAGAAGGCAAGCTGGTTTGGAAGTTGATACTGCCAATTGGTTCATGAGATAGTATGTTCGGCAAGTGGTCACCTAACTGGAAAGGGCCTTTCAAGATCCACAAATGCATCTCTAAAGGAGCCTACATGCTGGAGGGATTGGATGGGGAAGTATTTGGAAGGGCCATTAACGGCAAATATCTGAAGAAATACCACCCCAGCGTTTGGATCAATTCATGATTCGGCTAAGTCCTTGTCGATCCATGATAGCCGATGTGTTGTGAGACTACGCACATCGCCTTTAGAAACTTTCATCACAAGTTTTTCTCCCTCTTGATTTTTCAAATCGGCTGAGTTTAGCCGACTGGTGGTGAATGGTGTTATCTTATAATTTTATCAATGCTCGAGTCAACATTGAAAAATTAGGGGGAATATATCATACAAATCAAAATCAGAAGACTTCAAATTTTTGGGGCTTTGAAAACTTTTGAGACATTCAAGGTATGAGGACTGAGAGGAATTGGTAGAAGATTATATGATAAATATTCGGGGCACAGCACGCCGATTACAAAAGTCATGCATTTACAAAATATTACATGAGGTTTTCAAAGACTAGCCCTATTACATGCCGAGAAAATTTTGGATGGCCGACATCGCTTTTTGCTTAATAGCCTTGATTTGGTCGATCGTAGCGATGTCCTCCTCCTCGGTGCCCTAGATCATTTTGGCCGATTTGTTCAAATCTCCCAGGTATTTGATGGAAGAAGCCATCTTGGCTCTTTGGTCTTCGGTAGCCTTGGGGAGATCGGCTATTGTTCTCTTTTTCTCGGCAATTTTGGCGTTGCACTGCTCTAGCTTAGCTTCCAAGTCGGCTTTCTCTATTTCCAGCTGATCGATCTCTGCTTGAGTAGCTGATGGCCCAACAGCCAACTCATCCAACTTGGCTTTGTCAGTAATAACACTCTGTAGGGTAGCATCGATCATGATCTTCAGATCGGCTTGGGCCCTTCTTTCGCTCGACACATGGGGTGCAGCCGATGGAGACCGAGGAGCCTACAAAAAAGGACAAGTGTCAGTACAGATCGGCCAGGTAAAAAAACGAGCAAGGAAAAGACAAAATTAGAGATTACTGAAGAAGCTAGACGAGGAGGCCGATTGGCTAGTCTTTTGTACTGCAAGCAAGAGTTTGGTCAGGGGTCAAATGACTATGATTTGGAATCAAATTCACAAAGCAATATGCATACCAGTCGCTTTGGGGGTGAAGGGGTCGTTTGAGTTTGTTCATCGGCTGGCGGTGTAGTTGCGCTCTGGCTTGAATCACTTGTATTCGCCGCCTGTTCAACGGCTTTGGAGATCTCTTTGTCCATGACCTCTTTGTTAAGTGCTTCCTCTATGCTGGGGTCGAGAGAGGGCAGGCTATCGACTGGTGCAGCAGGCTTCGGCTTCTTCGGCTTCTTGATTGATGCAGCCGATGGGCCCGTGGCCGATGGAGCAACCCTTTTCTTCCTCGTCACGGCCTCACGAGTTTGGCCATGGAGTAGCGTCCTCACCTTTGGCGCTTTGAGGTCGATAAGGGATGGGGCGTAGCCACCGCCATTTGGGATCGTTCCGCGGCAGTAGTTGATTGCGATTCCTGAGTTGCTAACTACAGGAGGGTCCGAGTCCGTTGTCTGCAAGAAGGAAGTCAACCAAGTGTTAGGAAATGATGATAGACGATCGTTTTTTTAAGAGAAAGCTTGAAAGTAAAAGTACTTACGGCCAGGGTCGATTCTGGCAGGAGGTGGTGAGGTACATTGAAGCAGGTTGATGGAAGATATGTCTCTTGATCTCCACCCATCATTGGTCGTAAGCCGCACTTCTTTTATGGGCCAGTTCTAGCACACCTATGCTGCCAAGAGGGGGGCTCTCAATGTTCATCTGCTGATTCATCATAAGTCTTGAGTTAATCTCCCCTCTTGTCTCAATTTTATCGGCATAATAGAAGCCGATTGGCAACTGTCCAAGACCAAGTCTACCAGCCGACATGGGATAGTAGAATTCATATGATTTCGCAATGTTGCAGCCTTGATGGATTCCAGTCGGCAGGATGCAAGGAGTGAGCGCTGAAGTGAAGAGTTCTCTGCACTTAGGGTACTTGTCCGAGTTCACCTCATCGAAGTTCAGCTCAATTGGCAGTTCAAATTCTGTGTGGTCTTGATAAAAGAACCAGGTCCAATTGTTCTTGACGAAGCCATCGTAGAAGAGGGTGAACCATTTGGCTAGCATCTCATTTGATAACTTGGATCCAGTATGAGTAGCAGCGGCCTCTCAAAAAGACAAGCACCTCCGGGTGGTTATTTCTTCCCCCTCATCATCTTTAGTTAGCTCCACCAAGGGGAAGCGTGCATCGGCTAGCTGTGGCTGTCCGGAAATTTTCTGAGTCAACAGTACTAGTCACAGCTGCAGAAACCACCAAGGGCCCCCAGTGCCTATTGATGCATCGGTTGCTATCTTAGCCGATGCTTGGCTCAAGGTCTGATAGAGATAACCCAAGAGGAATTTTCCCAAGGGGATTTTGGTTTTGTTGACTAGGCTTCGGCTACCACTTGCCAATTTGCTGTTGGGCCACAATTAGAGCCACAGAAGACAAATTTTGCTAGCCACATCATAAGGAATGCGACATGCTCTCTAAGGCTGATGGACCCAGTCCCCGTATTCATGCTGACATAGCCGTTCTAGCCTCCAATTGATTTGGTCTTGAAGGAGAATTGTGAAGGGTTACGCGGAGCTCCGCTAGCCAAAAACAAAAACTTTTCTACCGCGCAAACCAGAACACTTGCAAGTAAGGGCCGATAGATCGTTACCGATTGGAGTAAGCGGTGGAAATGACCAATCGGGCTATCCGATCTGGAGCAAGTAGCCGATTCCCGCAAGCCGACAGCTGATTCCCAGGGACAGCCGATTCACCAATCAGCCGATTCGCCAAGTCGTCTGACCGCGTTCTCACGCCTCGCTCCGATGCACTCGACTGCAGCCGATTCCACCACAGCCGATCCGTAGCCGATCAACAGCGCGCAACGTAGAAGCGCCTCTACCAGTATCCACACGTCCTAGGACAGAACGCCGAACACCCGAGTGCTAGCACGCGATGCAAGGCTAGGGTTTGGCTCGAAAGTGGGAGGGTTTCCGTGGAGATTGATCTCGGCGACTTCTGTTGTAGATTCGGTTCAGTGCGATGATGCAACTCTCCACCCCTCGCCCCTTTATATAGAGTTGGCCGACTGGGACTAGTGGCCGATCAGGACTCTCTTTTGAATCGGATCCTATCCGAATCTCATAGAGTTGGCCGCCCATACGTCGTAAGACCATAGTACTCTATTCGATCGGATACCTATCCGATCGAGCCGTATTCGAGTCCAACTCGAATGCCTGTTCTTATCCCCTTAAGCGTGCAACCCTATAGGTTCAGGTATACTCGGTTTCGGCTATAGTCTAACTTAGCCGACCGTCGGCTCGAGTCTAACTCAGCCGACCTGTCAACACGGCGCCTAGCACATATTGACACCATAGTATACAAGAATATAATATCGGCTCTGAACCTGTAATGTTTACACAAATCCCTTTGCCTCACGATACGAATTAAGCTATAGGCAAGATGTGTGCCATCCCTTCAATAGCTTAACCATTCACTCGAACCGTATTGGATTATCCGTCTGTTGATTGACTTCTCCATCAACTTAGCATGGCCATGCATTTCCATAATCCATTACCTCGAGGGGCCCAGAGATATCTCTCCAAAGGAGGGGCAAATTCCATCTTGATCACTCACATCCCACTCCATGCTTCATAGCAAACCTGAAAACTACCTTTATAACTACCCGCACGGAATAGCGTTTGGTAGTCCCAAAGTAGGCTACTACACATGTTGGAATCCATGGTGATCTCAGGTCTAAGGACTTTGTACCAACACTACCTGAGACCAACTAATGGCACATTAATTCCTGTAGTGTCTCATGGTGGGTCTATCCAACAATGTGTTCTCTAACACATATGTCCATGTTTATCGATTTGGTATCTCCATACCCATGATCTACGAGACATGATCATCAATCAATAGACATGCCGATCTTACAATCATATTAGTTCCAATAATATGATATATGATCAGGGATCATTTAGAAATAGATTCATACATATTGAGTCTCATAAATAAGTCACGTACTTATTGATCAATACAAGATGTCTATTTCATGGAACTGAATAACACTTTATTTATAAATACATAAACATTGACGTGATATCCAACATCTCCATGTTGCCTCTAGGGCATATCACTAACAAATTGACCTTTGTTGTCCAGTCGATTCGGGTTAGGTGACGACAGTATATCCAGTCTGGTTATCATAAAAACGTCGGCTAATGTTGGAGTCATTGGGCCTTGTTGGAAAAGAAAGGCATTAAAGGTGTTGTTCCAGAAGTAGCAGGCAGCCGATACTAGTGGTTTATCCTTAGACATATCGGCTATAGAAAGGGCCAAGCATTGGTCTATGCCTACTTCTTCCTAGTGGCTTTGTTTACTGGCTTGCATTCTCTTGTACCAAGAGGGCCAAGATTTATCCGTCGAAGGCCAAGACTTGAAGGTGCCATTCCAGCGGCCTAGGTTGGGGTTTGATATTCTATAGGATATCCTATTGGTTTCGGCAATGATAATGTCAGTTGAGTTTTTATTGCCGATAGGCCCTAGGTAATATCTCTCGTCATTGATTAAACTTGGAATAACTATCTGATGGGCAAGATGCTACAAATAAAAAGAAGGGACGAAATCAAGATTCATGAAGTCTAAGATTCAAATCTACGATTAAGGACGGAAAAAGGAAGGATTCAGCCGACGGAACATACCTCGGCGAACTCGGCGGGAGCGGAGCCAGAGGGGGCAGCGGAGGCCATCATCGCCTTGATTCCGGTTGCCGAAAGAGGGGAGTTGCTGTGGCGGAGTTGAGAAAGCCGAGGAGATCGCTGGAGAACTCGAGAGTGGTTTCTGTCTAGGGCTTTGTGGATTGCAAAGATGACAGCGTGAGTTTGTTCGACGCAGCAGGGGTGTTATTTGAAGAGTTTTCATAACGACCGAAACAGACTCGACTTAGGGTTTCAGGATAAGATTGCACAAATCTGCAACATTACCAATATCGCAGACTTGGGGGGCATGTGTTAACGACCAAATTTGGTAAACAAATCCTTGAGTTTGAAGCAAGGATTGAAGCGGAATCGAAGGAAACACGTGATCCTTGCAGACAGAGGTTACATCGGCTGAGTCCGAATCAGCTAAGGAGCCAATTGGCTGAGTACGAGTCAGACTAGGATAGCCGATAGCCGATTCCGATTGGAAACAGAAGATGGGACCAATCCAGAAAGGAAAGCATGAAGATAATCATTGGGTTCGATTTCCAAATGCTTTGAAGATATTGTCATTTACGGATAACGTCCTACAACGGCAACTGTATCTTTAAATTAGGATATTTTGTATAGTTTCCTTTATAGATAAATGTCGGTTTGCTAAGAGTATTTGTAATCCAATCTATAATAGGAATCGTGTCCGTCACGAACTCATTGTATATCCGGGTATAAATATGACCCGAGACTATGTAATTAACAACACACAACTCAATACAATCTCGGCGCATCACCACCTTTTGTCTTAACTTTTGATTTCGACAAGTTCTTGCCTCGTCTTTGGGTTGCATCGGGTTCCGATCTCCAAACAAGGTAATCTCTTGTTACAAGCAGTTTATGTAATCGGGGTTAGTGCTTCCATCATTATGACACCCTGATCTTGATATCAAAAATTGCTTAATTTATCATATACGATATATAATTTATATCAATGTCTAGATCTATCTCGCGATCGGCTAGCATTTCCTTGAAGATAATAGCCGATGGAGCTAGATCTAGGGGTTGATTTAGGTTATATGGTGTATCCACCATCTTGAAGGACTTTCATTAGCTTATATAGATCTCATGCTTCTTTTTGTACTTGATGTTCATCAATCTGATCTATTAAGTCGCTTTTAGAATCATTTAGATTTATTCCGTTTAATGACTATCTCTAGAGATAGTATCGGGGTTTCAGCCGATCTTACCTGTTTTAGCCATCTTTTGTGTATTATTACTGTTAAATGTGTTTAAGCTGCCTCTTATATCAAGATCTTAATCTATTTAAATATACTAAGCCTTGTATCAATCTGTTAAGTCATATTAACAGCCGATTGACGTTGGTTTAGTGCATTTAGTTCAGGTTAATATCTTCATATAAAACATATCGGAGTATTAGCCGATTTACATTAGATCTGCGATATTGGGTAAGCTATATATATAATTATTGTTCTAATGTGTTTTTGGATACAAGTGATTCATACTGTCTCGGTATACTATCGATCTATCCCAATTACTTAGTCTAAATGCGCTTTGGAATGGTAATTATGTATTATGGATATCTATAGCCGATCGAGTAGGATCTAATTATAGTTTAACTACCTATTCTTTGTTTCTTGTTGGTTACAGGATCAAACCAATTGGCACGCTCTTCAAAATTACCAAAGGCGATCTGATTTGGACCTGCACTAGAGTTAAGCAGATCTCTCAGGCCAGTGCGTGGCAAATTTCTCATCAACGCTGCCAAACGCTATTCCGTAACTAGGTAGTTATAAAAGTAGATTTTGGGTTTGCTATGAAACGTGTAGAGGGATGTGAATGATCAAGATGGAATTTGCCCCTCCTATGGGAGAGATATCTCTGGGCCCCTCGATGTAATGGATTATGGAAGTGCATGGCCATCCCGAGTTGATTAAGGAGTCAATCAACAGATATATATAATCCAATACGGGATCGAGTGAATGATTAAGCTATTGATAGGATGATACGTGTCTTGCCTATAGCTTAATTGGTATCGTGAGGCAATGGGATTTGTGCACACATTACAGGTTCAGCCGATATGATCTTCTTCTAAACTATGGTGTCAATACGTTCTACTAGGGACCACTGTTAACAAGGTCGGCCGAGAGGTGTTCTCGTGCTGGGACCAAGTGTACACAAACGTATTGGGTCGCACACTTAACGTATTGGAACAGGCATACGAGTTTGACTCGGATACGGCTGAGTTTGGATAGGATCCAATCGAATATAAAGCCCCGATGGGCCTTTAGGCCTAGTCGGCCAACTCTATATGGCCTAGTAGGCCAACTCTATAGAAGGAGGGCAAGGGGTGGAGATCATTAAGCGCAACTTCTAAAGCCAGATCAACTTCTCCACGGAAACCCTAGTCTACCTCCGAGCCAAACCCTAGCCGTGCATCGCGTGCTAGCACACAGGTGTTCGGCATTCCTTCCCTGGCTATGTTGATACTGGTAGAGACATCGCTACGTTGCGGTGTAATAGGCGAAGTCGGGCGAGACGGTCCGAGGTCGGTGAGGTCGGGCGAATCGGACCCGAGGTCGGCGAGGTGCTGTCCGAGGTTGGCAAAGCGTTGCTCGAGGTCGGCTAGACGTTCATCGGCTATTTCCACTGCACTGCACATCTTTTGGTAACATCCTTGGGACCCTTACTTGCAAGCTTTCGTGGATTGCGTGGTAGAAAAATTTTGTTTTATGCTATCGTAGCCTACGCGTTATACTACAGTGGTATCAGAGCCAGGTTTGCGTAGTCTGAGTTTTAGATTGTTACATATGATGATATGGAGTTGTAGTAGATTAGATCTATTACAAATTTTGCACACGGGTTGAATAGATCAATCGGTATAGGGGTCGGTAGAGGAAAGGAAGAAGCAGTAAGAGTCGGATTCAGGATGGCGTTCCTCAAGAGCTTCTCGGATCGGTATAATGTGATTATCCCGAAGCTGTTTTGTAGTCTGACTATGACTGCCTCATTGCGCCTATGCAAACCATGTCCCTTGAGAGTGTCTTGGGTCGGCATAATGTGATTATGCCAATATGATTTTCATAAGTGGTTTCATAGATTTGATCTATGATTTTCGTGTAGTGTTCCTGGCGCTGCCCGGAAGCCCACGAGGGGGCGGCTTCCCCCTTGACTCCCCGCCCACTAACCAGCTAGCGAGACCATCGTCTGCGTACCCCCTTTATTTCATCTTGGTATCATATCTCTGCGATAGGTAGAAAACGTTCTACGTCTAACTTGTTTTTGCAGAGAATGTATTGAGATGGTATGGCCCTATTATATGTATGAGATGCATGTGATGCATGTAATATTCTTTCATACGTGTGATGCATGTAATATTCTTTCACGACATGTGTGTCGATGTAATCTTCAATTTATAGCTTCTATAGTAGTAGTTTAGTTTGAAGAAATTCAGCATCAGACACTCAGGAGAACGGTGATGAAGATGAAGATCCTCTACACCGACATGAAGATGGAGATCACCATGTGAAATGGCCATACTATTTTATTATTAAGTGCTATTCTGCCTACTTTCATATATGTGATATGTTTGTTTGATAGGATAGTGTCCCTCAAAAAGTTAAGTAGTGATGATGCCCTCCAAATGTTGCATCTATAACGGTTGTGATCGTCAATTGGTAGGTCTGCCAAAGCAGAGTGCCATTGTCTATCATAATACGATGGGGTATATGTTCGACATATACATGCAAGAGCATTTGGTTTACTTAACAAGGCTATCAAAACAGTTTTGGGCCTTGGGGCATAGGTTGGAGCCGGGGCATGATGATGCCACCCAACGAACAAGAGTCACATAGGGATGTGATTAGCAAGGTGTTGCTTATCCATGTTACTAATCTTCTAGGAGTGATGCCAAAGCTCACTAGAAATTTATTAACATGTGGATCTTGACCCAATACGTAACCTATAGGGAAGGTTTAAAACACGTAGTGGGAGTCTTTTGTTAAATTGTTTAATAGAAGACAACGCATAAACATTGTGCTAAAGTTTGCATATGTTTTCTGCTATAGATTATGGCAGCCAATACTGCACCTAGTTCTTTTAATTTGCGATCTATACTTGAGAAAGAAAAGTTGAATGGAACAAACTTTATGGATTGGTATCGAAACTTGAGAATTGTTCTCAAGCAAGAGCGAAAGGAGTACGTTATTGAAGTTCCTTGTCCTGATGATTTGCCTGATAAGGCTAATGCTGCTGCATGGAGGGCTTATGAGAAGCACACTAATGGTTCCCTAGATATAAATTGTCTCATGCTTGCCACAATGTCCTTTGAGTTTCAGAAGCAATACGAGAGAAGTGATGCTTATAGTATTATTGAGGGTCTACGTGGCATGTTTGAGAACCAAGCTAAGGTCGAAAGGTTCAACACTTCAAAGTCCTTGTTTGTGTGCAGGCTTGTAGAGGGGAATCCTGTCAGTCCACACGTGATAAAGATGATCGGTTATATTAAGAGTCTTGAAAAACTAGGTTTTCCTCTTAGCCAAGAGTTGGCTACAAATGTGATTCTCCAATTGCTCCTTCCGAGCTTTGAGCCATTCATACTAAATTATCACATGAACAGCATGGTTAAAACCTTGGCCGAATTGCATGGGATGCTAAAGACCGTTGAGGAAAGTATCAAGAAAAATGGTCATTATATGATGATGATGCAGAAAGCTAAGCACAAACCCCCTGTCAAGAAACTTTGCAACAAGAGGAAGTTAACTCCTGATGAGATCAAGAGTGTTTCAAAAGCAAAGAAAGGCAAAAAGGGGTCGGCGATGGCAAATGATGTTTGCTTTTATTGCAAGGAGGCAGGTCACTGGAAGAGGAACTGTAAGAAGTACTTGGAGGATCTCAAAAAGAAGCAAAGTGAGACTCTGCTTTAGGTATTAATGTTATAGAAATCAATCTTGCTACTTCATCTACTGACTCTTGGGTATTTGATACCGGATCAATAGCGCATATATGCAAAATGTTGCAGGGTCCGAGAAGAAGTAGAAGCTTGAGAAGGGACGAGGTGAACCTGCGGGTGGGCAATGGAGCAAGGGCTGCCACAGTTGTTGTCGGCACTATGCCACTTCACTTACCTTCAGGATTAGTTTTGCAATTAAATAATTGTTATTGTATTCCAACTCTATGTCAAAACGTAATTTTCGCTTCATGTTTGCAAGCGGAAGGATATGATTTTAGATCAGTGGACAATGGTTGTTCAATTTATCTTAGAGATGTGCTCTATTTTCATACCCGATTGGTGAATGGATTATACGTTTTGGATCTTAAAGTGTTTCCTATCTATAACATTAATACAGAGAGGCAACTCCTAAATGAAATAAACCCCATATTTATTTCGCATTGTCGCCTAGGCCATATAAATGAGAAACGCATGGAGAAGCTCCATAAAGATAGTCTGCTACACTCTTTTGATTTTGAATCATTGGAGACATGCGAATCTTGTTTACTTGGTAAGATGACAAGAGCACCTTTCATGGGTCACAGTGAGAGGGCATCCGACTTGTTGGCACTCATACATACGGATGTATGTGGACCAATGTGTTCAACAGCCAGAGGTGGGTTCCAGTACTTCATAACTTTTACCGATGACTTTAGTAGATATGGTTATATCTACTTAATGAGGCATAAGTCTGAATCCTTTGAAAAGTTGAAAGAATTCTAGAATGAAGTACATAATCATTTAGGGAATACAATTAAGTTTACACGATCAGATCGTGGTGGTGAATACTTAAGCCAAGAATTTGGTAATGATCTAAAAGATTGTGGAATTGTTCCACAGTTGACTCCGCCAGGAACTCCTCAATGGAACGGGGTGTTCGAACGAAGAAATTACACCTTGTTTGACATGGTGCGGTCCATGATGAGCCAATGTGATCTTCCATTATCCTTCTGGGGATATGCTCTTGAAACAGCTGCGTTCACACTAAGTAGAGTTCCATCTAAGTCAGTGAAAAAGACATCATATGAGATATGGACAGGGCAGCCCCCTAGCTTGTCTTTTCTCAAAATTTGGGGATGTGAAGCTTATGTAAAGCATTTACAATCCGACAAGCTTACACCCAAATCTGACAAGTGCTTCTTTATGGGGTATCGTAAGAAAACAAAAGGATATTATTTTTATAATCGGGAACAAGGCAAAGTGTTTGTCGCTCGACATGGTGTTTTCTTGAAGAAAGAGTTTCTTTCAAGAAAGGTTAGTGGGAGCAGGGTGGATTCAAGAAACACCAGAAAATGTTTCAGCTACCACAGGACCACAAGAGGAGGAACAATATGTTGCGCCATCTATACTAGATACACCAGCCCCACGTAGGTCCGGAAGAGCATGTCGTGCGCCTGAAAGGTACACAGGCGTAGAACAACGTGACATATTGTTGTTAGACAACGATGAGCCTAAGACCTATGAGGAAGCGATGGTGGGACCAGATTCCAACAAATGGCTTGGAGCCATGAAATCCGAAATAGAATCCATGTATGATAATCAAGTTTGGAACTTGGTTGATCCACCTGATGGTGTCAAAACCATTGAGTGCAAATGGGTTTTTAAGAAAAAAGCATACATGGATTAAAATGTTCACATCTATAAGGCACGATTGGTGGGAAAAGGTTTTAAACAGATTCAAGATGTTGATTATGATGAAACCTTCTCGCCCGTCGCAATGCTAAAGTCTTTTCGGATTATTCTAGCGATCGCTGCATATTTTGATTATGAGATATGGCAGATGGATGTCAAAACGGCTTTCCTAAATGGAAACCTAAGTGAGGATGTGTATATGATACAGCCAGAAGGTTTTGCCGATCCACAATTGCCTAGAAAGATATGTAAGCTACAAAAATCCATTTATGGATTGAAGCAAGCATCTCGGAGTTGGAAAATTCGTTTTGATGAGGTAATCAAAGGGTTTGATTTCATCAAAAATGAAAAGGAGGTCTGTGTTTACAAAAGGGTCAGTGGGAGCGCGATTGACATATTGTTGATTGGAAATGATATCCCTATGTTAGAATCCATCAAGTCTTCATTGAAAAATAGTTTCTCCATGAAAGACTTAGAGGATGTCGCATACATTCTGGGCATTAGGATCTATAGAGATAGATCTAAGTGGCTAATTACATTAAGCCAAAGTACATACATTGACAGGTGTTGAAGAGATTCAACATGAATGAATCCAAGAAAGGTTTCTTGCCAATGTCGCATGGCATTACTCTCAGCAAGAATCAATGTCCTAGGACATCTGACGAGCAGAGTAAGATGAACATAGTTCCATATGCTTCGACAATTGGGTCTATCATGTATGCTATGTTTTGTACACGTACAGATGTGTTGTATGCTTTGAGTGCTATGAGTAGATACCAATCAGATCCAGGAGAAAGACACTGGATAGCCGTAAAGAATATCCTTAAGTACTTGAGAAGAACTAAGGATATGTTCCTAGTTTATGGAGGTGAAGAAGAGCTCATTGTAAATGGTTACACCAATGCTAGCTTTCAAACAAACAAAGATGACTATAGATCACAATCTGCGTTCATGTTCTGCCTAAACGAAGGCGCAGTCAGCTGGAAGAGTTCCAAGCAGGACACTATTGCTGATTCTACAATGGAGGTCGAGTACATCGCTGCTTCTGAAGCTGCAAAGGAGGCTGTTTGGATAGAGGAGTTCCTGGTGGAGTCAACTGTGGAACGATTCCACAATCTTTTAGATGATTACCGAATTCATGGATTAAGTATTCACCACCACGATCTAATCATATAAACTTAATTGTTTTCTCTAAATGATTATGTACTTCATTATGGAATTCTTTGAACTTTTCAAAGGATTCGGACTTATGGCTCATTAAGTATATATAATCATATCTACTAAAGTCGTCGGTAAAAGTTATGAAGTACTGGAACCCACCTCTGGCTGTTGAACTCATTGGTCCACATACATCCGTATGTATGAGTGCCAACAAGTCGGATGCCCTCTCACTGTGACCCATGAAAGGTGCTCTTGTCATCTTACCAAGTAAACAAGATTCGCATGTCTCAAATGATTCAAAATCAAAAGAGTATATGTGGACCAATGAGTTATTTCAGATATAGTGTCCCGATGGGCCTTTAGGCCCAGTCGGCCAACTCTATATAAAAAGGGCAAGGGGTGGAGATCATTGAGCGCAACTTTTAAATGAAATAAACTCCTAAATCAAATAAACCTCACATTTATTTGGCATTGTCGCCTAGGTCATATAAATGAGAAACGCATGGAGAAGCTCCATAAAGATGGTCTGCTAAAGTAAAACCAACTTGTAAGGCTTTGTCCATCCAAAGATACAACTTCTGGATTAACCCTTTGCATAAAGCGATAACAAAAATGTAAGTGGGATGATAAGTGTAAGTGGACCCGCCCGTCGGATGGGTTGGGTTGCGTGGTTCTGGAGGATGGGTTGTTACACAATGTGGGTCGGCATCGACCGCGTTAAGAAGGCCAAGGAGCAGGTGTTCTAGCAATAATTTGAGTCCATGCGCTTCAAGAATGGTGAGACATTGGAGGGATTTCCGTGACATCGGGGGAGTCATCGAGGACTAGTACATGAACAAGATGTTCCTTCGAGTCGCCCCAAAGAAGTACAAGTAGGTGGTGATCTCCATCAAGCAGCTGCTTGATATCAAGATTATGCCAATGGACCAGCTCGTTGGGCAGCTGTCCTTGGTAGACGACCGTGGCAAGCTGTTCCTCACAAAGGAGCAGGATGGCTCACATGAAGCTAAAGGAGCAAGATGGCTCTAGCAACAACAGCAAGGGTGGTGTCGGCTCTGGCAACCAGAATCACCAGCGCAACAATGGCTCACTGAAGGGCAAGGAGGCAGTGTCCCGGGGCGGCGCGCATGACATCTCCAAGCTTAAGTGTTTCAGTTGTAATGATATTGGTAACTATGCAAGGCAATGCCGCAAACCACGTTGCTGGTGCAAAGGGGAGGCAAATTTCTCTCAAGCGTAGGAAGAGATAGCTCTTCTCATGGCAGATGTAACTAGTGCTTCATTGCCTAGGGTGGTGGCACTGGATTGAACACCTAGGGTGCATGAGGTGCACTTCACCAACAAGAAGCTGAATATGGTGGAGCTAGGAGATAGGTTTCCCCGGGTCGGAGTTAGATAACTTATTTACTTGAAAGGAGTTTCTATTCTTATTTGTTATATTTCCATATTTTAGTATATCTTCCCGTATAATATTAGGTATGTGGTATTCATGGTGGTTACGAATCCAAGTATAGGAGGTATACATAATCCATAACACTGATAGTAGCCCTCGACCTCATCGCAAATGATAGGCACAACGTTCTCGGCTATATAATCCAAGAAAGTTAACTTGCTAGGATTTTTTAACGAACTCGAGACAACGAGTAGGTAAATAGTCCTTAGACAAGTGACCTTTCTTGGCACCAGGCCGAAAAGGTTGCCGAGTTTTGAATTTGGATTGAGGTTAGAACACAACCAACATGTGGGAAAACCACTAAACTTCAGCCAAAAATCTCTCCACTTTTCTCGAAATACGAACTATCACCCGTGGTTTATAAAACCTACTTCCAAGATTCATTTGAGTTCCATTTGCAAGCATTGTTGTCCTTTCCCCTTCCCTCTCTGAATTCACCACAACACACAGAAAACCCTAGCCAAAGTTTTCCCTTTCACCACCAAGTTTGCAATGGATCTCCTAGAGTCCAATGTCAACAAGGCGGCCATGGACAAGCTCCAGCATGACAGGGCACATCTTGCAAAAATCATGATCCTTTCTTCTTTTGTCCAATGTGGATTCTTGCCACCTCCCTCGAAATTTCTCACCCTCCCCATTGACTTCTATGACCTGCATGTCACACCCTCAAAGTTTCCCTTTCTAGCCCTAAATTATTTAATAAATCAGTCGAAAATATTATCGGAAATTAATCTACAGCAAAAACCTAATTAATAAATCCATTTAATAAGTGGAATTGGCTTGGTGGGATTTTTCATAAATTCCACATGCTAAAATATATTAACAAGAATTTTTGTGGAATTTTAAGAGCAAAGGAAATAATTATAATAATTGAAATACGATTATCGGAATTAAATTAAATCCAAACTTTATTTTTCTTTTTCTTTTCTTTTTCTTATTTTCCCCAGCCATGGGCCATTTACGGCCCATCTCCGACCTCTAGCCTGCACCCACGCCTCGCCTCCTCCTGTTGGGTCGGCCTGTGGCCGCGGCCTAGCCAGCCAGCAAATTCCGCTTTGCCTCCCTTTCACTTCCAGGCACCGATAGGTCGGCCGCACTGTCGAACCCATCGTCCACCTCCAGCCGGAGAGAGCGGGCTGATGTCGCCACACCGCCGCTCTCCCCGCGCCCCTCCCACCCACTCCACGCTGCCCCAAGATGCCGCGCCCTCTCCCCTACTCCCGGTGCGTATCGTGCCACGAAATAGCATGGATTCAAAATCCGAATCCGCCGCACGTTCCCCTCTCCCTCTCCCCACGTCTCCGGCGTTTTTGCCTCCTGCAGGCCACATCCGAGCCCGTCCTGGCCTATAAATGCTGCCCCTGAGATCCTCTCTTCCCCTTTCCACATCACAATAGCTCCCCATGCCCTCTCGCTCCAGCATCGTTATTCTCTAGCGTCGCGCTCTCCACCACCTTTGGCTACCTCAAGCCACCACGCCGCTCGCAGCCGAGCCGTGCCGTTGTCACCGTCGGCTTCAAGAGACCAGCAAGCACCCCGGCCGCCGCTTGGACGCCGTCCTCCATCGCCGAAACTCGGTTCCCCTCGTGCACCGGTAAGCCCCTCCATTCTTTTCCCCTCTAGCCAGCGATGTCTGCCACCATGCACCCCCTCTCTCCTCTAACCCCCTTTCTCTCCATCCTTAGCCGCCACTGAACACTATCCACCCTTTGGTTCGCTGGATCGCCATCGCAGTCGCCATTGTCACTGTCCCCTTCTCTCGCGTTGGTCATGCCGTCTCGGTGAGCTTGCCCCTCCCCCTTGCCCCTTTTCATTCATGGATGTCGCTTCCTCTTGTGGGTTACCGCTTGCCGTGCACGTCGCTCCTTCCCACGCCGTCCCCGCTCGCCGCCGATGACCATTTGGTGTTGGGCGCCGCCGTCGTGCCGCCGTGTGCTCCGCCAGCCAACGCAGCCGCCACCCCTTTTTGCCTGCGACATCGGATTCACCTCGGGTGAATCCGGGCTGGCCGCGTGACCGCCTCGGTGTCGTCCCACATCAGTGCCACCTCCGCCCTCGTGGCTGCCGCGTCGGTGCCATGTGTCTGCCACGTGGTGCACCCATCCCCTCGGCCCAGTGGACTTGGTCCACCATGCACCGACCGCCTTGCGTCACTACCAGTCGGGCACGCCCGCGACGCCGATCTCCCTCGCGACATCAGCCCTCGGGCTTAATTGCGGAATAAACGAATAAGGACTTTTCAATTTATAGTAAAATATAGTGAATCTTCTAAAGTTCGTAGAAAATTCATCCGAGCTCCATTTAAGTAAATTCAAATTGCAGTTAATTTATTAAATTCCTAGAATCCATTAAAAATGGTTTTGTTGTCTGTTTCAGTAGACTTATAGTCTGTTTGCTTGTCTGCATTGTTTGTCATGTAGATTCTGGCAGTTCGATGCTCCGATTTACTTTGAAGTCATTGCAGAAGTCCCAGCAGCACTAGAGCAAGGCAAGTCATGTAGTTCTCATTGAATATATTGTGCCTACTTGCAAATGTCTCGCGTTCTATTTTGCATTATTTTTATAATGTCATGTGGGATGGTTCATATTGTACTCAGCCTAGCTTGTTTACCCTATGCCATTGATAACTTTTTGATTAATTTGACTGGATGTTGGCTTAGAAAATGTTTAGTCATGCTTGGATCAACTAGCTCACTATGGGAAATACAATTACTACCCTATACCTTGGATTAATGAGTATATTGATGGACATGTACCACCATGGTATTAATTCCACTAAATATGCCTAATGGTGGGTTATGGGTCCATGATTTTGATAGATGCGCCCATGGCATTTAAGGACTGGTTCACGGAAAACCCTAAAAGAATTACCGTGCATAGTACAAGCCAACATGGGCAACGGCTTGACTTGTAGTGTAGCTTTTCCCTGTCCGACGTACCCAGGCAAGGGTGGCCGTGATGGAGTTTGGATGGGCCCTGCGACGGCCTATACAGCTTTCGGATTCACCTAGACACAAGGGGGCTACCTACCTTGGTCTTAAAAGTAGGGGTGAAACCTGAAGTGTGGTGCGCTTGGTCAAAGAGGGTAATGCGAAAGGTCCTGTCACAGTTCCTTTCCGGTATGTCGTGGTGGCATGTCGGTGCACGGAAACATGTCGTAGGGCTGTGTCTTGTGGCTACAGTTGTACACTTTTGATCAGAGTAAAACTATTCGAATAGTCGTGCCCATGGTTATGGGCGATCAACCAGATTCACCGTGATTAGCCCCATCATTAATAATTTGACTTAATGGAACTAGCATAGATCAGGTGGATGGTTGGGTCTATTGCAACATGATGTAACATTGGACAGTGATGTTTAATACAGCTTAATTAAATATAACTATTTTACTGCTTTCAACTATTGCTTTTAAATGCATGTTTTATGCAAAAGAATCCTTAGCTTTCTTTGGAATTACCTGCATCATATCTCCTCTTGGTATGACTTACTGAGTACAGTGGGTAGTACTCAGTATTGCTCTATCTCCCCTACCTCAAAGCTGGAGGACTACTCGGATGAAGGTTACGCGGAGGAGTACGTTTCGTCGCTACCATCGAGGATGCCCATGGAGTGGAGTTGCCATGCTGCGAGCGCCAAGATGTTTAGACTAGCTTGCTTTTATTTTTCACTGCATATGTAGGACTTTATGTTGTTTTGTAAGACATTTTGTCGTTTGTGTACTTTTGTTGGTCCTGAATAGGGATTTAATGCACATTCAGCTTGGGAATTCTGGTCATGAATTTCTGGGCGCGACACTGCACCTCCTTTACATGAACCAAAACTCGATCACCTTTCTTAGTATTTTCACCCACCTATGTGAGGAAACGACATCCTGGTCCAATTAGGATTTGGCCTGTGTGACCCATGAGAGTTGTGTGCGCATGTTTAGTCCACATTGCTAGTTTATCAAAAGTGGAACCAACTTATAAGAGCTTATCCCTCTAACCATATCACTCTCGGGTTAACTCTTTTACATGAAGTGAGGACAAAAGTGTAAGTGAGGTGGTATGTGTGAGTGGGCCCGCCCATCGGTTGATTAACTCTTTTACACGAAGTGAGGTCAAAAGTGTAACTGAGGTGGTATGTCCCATCGGTTGGGCTGGGCTACGCGGTTTGGAGAGCCGGCTGTTACATATGCATACCTCAGAGTGCGACCTTTCCTGGATCTATTTAGATATTTTTTATGAGGTTAGGTTTATGGAGCAGTCGAGGATCACAGGCTACTGTTGTCTTCACGTTAGAGATGGGATAAGGGACGAGTACATCCCCGTTAACTGCCTCACCTCTAGAAAGAATGGAGGAATATATGGTTTTATCTCCACATAGACACTACATCCTCTTGCATTTCCCTCCCCGACTTCAAACCAGTCCAACAAAAGTCCTGGATTTTGAGTCTGACTGAATCCCTAGGTTGTTTTGTTGAAAAGATCAAAGATCTCCGTGGTTGTAGTCTGACGGGGTACGAGATCGTTGAGGATTTCGTGTATATCGGATTCAACATCTCCATTCTCATGCTCATCCCACGTACAAGTACATAGGAGATGAAGACACTACTGGATAAAGGGTCACTTATCCCGGTTGGTAACCCTCAGTAGTCCCGGTTGTCAAACCGGGACTACGAATCCGGGACTAGAGATGGGCGATCTCTAGTCCCGGTTAAATAACCGGGACTAAAGATGCACCTTTAGTCCCGGTTGGTATTATCAACCGGGACTAAAGATATATAGGCCCCACATGATCTCTGCCACTTTTTTTGCTTTTTACTGTTTTTACATTGTTTTTTTGCCAAAATTCACAGCCCCATACTCAAATCGGTCAAAATAACATCCCAAATCGAATTCACATCACACCAATTCCCATCCCAACATCAAATTTATATCACAAATCATAGCAACATTCATCACAAATTCACATACATACAGACCAAACTCAAGTAATGAAAATCACAAAACTCAAAAAAATTCACAAATTTCACTGAGAGCGGGAGAGGACTCGGCCGCCGCTACCGGCCGCCGCACGGCCGCGCGATCCGCCACCGCACGGCCCCGCCCCCGCCGCTGCCGACGCCGGCCTCGACACCCACCGCCGCACGGCCCCGCCGCACGCGCGCGCGGCCGTCCCCGACGCCCGCCGCCGCACGGCCCCGCCCCGCCCGCCGTTGCGCGGCCGCGTCGCTCCACCGCCCGGCCGCCCGCGCGGGCCGCCGCCGCATGCCCGCACGGGGCCACCGGCTGCCTTGGCCCGCCCGGCCGCACGCCCACCCGCCGCTCCGGCCGGGGGAGAGAGAGATCTAGAGGAGAGAGGGGAGGGGAGAGGGGAGAGCTGAGGGGAGAAGGAGAGGAAAAGATAAGTCTGAGGGAGAGGGAGAGAGAGGGAGTACTACTTGATCTGTGAAGAAGAGTACTACTTGGTGCACGGGAGACGAGGAGATAAAGGCCAAGCACTGTGCACGATGTGGTTTAGTCCTGGTTGGTAACAACAACCGGGACTAAAGATGTTGTTTTTGTCCCGGTTGGTGTTACCAACCGGGACTAAAGATGTCCGGCGCTCTCATAGGCTCTGACAATATTTGAACCGGGACTAGAGGTGATCTTTAGTCCCGGTTCCTGACATGAACCGGGACTAATGTTCTTAGAAATCCGTAGACTTTTTAAACCGGGACTAGAGATCATCCTTAGTTTCGGGTGCAACTCAAATCAGAACTACTGTGGTTTTTGCCACTTCAACCAAAGATGGTTTCTCCAGTAGTGAGACACGACGCGGAAATCACCCTGGGTATATTGTCTGCTGTTATCAGTAGTATTTCTTGGAAAAGAAGCTTTTGCTGAGTACTAATCTTGACAACATCTATGCAGTTCTCTTGGACGACATGGTGAAGGACCACGTTGGCAACATGGTGACACATCCACCGTCGGATGCCGACAACATCCCTCGGTCACTCTACGACCTCCCACGGAAAGAGCGGGAGGCAATTGTCAATGTAAATACTCAATCTCAACTCCTTATCACCTTAGCTTATTTTATAGGAGTAGTAATTCGAATACTTCCAGGATTGGATTCTGGCGGGCATCATCGGGCTGCTGGTCACCCACTAGGAATCCGCCTCGCTTCAAGTGAACATCAAGGTGCACCTGCAATCATCCTCCAAGCTCGCTTCGGCTACCACAACTTCTTCAGGCCCTGGCCCTAGCAGCACCGCCGGTGTCAAGAAGACACCCTGGTCCAAGCTTTCCAAAGCAAAGAGAGTAGGGACGCTGACAAAGGTCAATGGCTCCGAGGTAAATAAAACACCAGCACTATTATGTTTCATAGGAAACACTTCTTAGTGACCGATATCTTACTTCTCTTTTTTGCACACCTCCTCTGCCGAGAAGGCTACCACCAACGCCCCTGGAAGGACTGGTCCCCTGAAGCTGAAAAGGTTCAGGTAAGTTGATCTCTTACTTGATTAATCTTTCCATTCTTTGTTCTAAAATCTAACTTCGTCGAGCCCATTCATTTGCTCTTGATGAAGGCTAACCCTGACATCGTCGGGGCAAAGCTCAGAGCCGCTGGATGAAGCCACCTCCCATCCAACCCCTGTCGCCGCAACCCCTCTGCCCGTGTTGCCGCCAATGATCAGCTCCCCTCCAGTTAAAACATCAAACCTAGTATTCGACCATTTGACGTAGGCGTGTCGAGTACTGGAGACCAGTGCCCGAATGCCATACCGAACTCAACCACCTACAAAAGGAGGCGAGCACGGTTGGCAAGAAGGTGAAGATGCTTATCTACATGGGATCTCACCTGAATCACCTAATCTATCCTCCTGAGAAGAAGTTTATTTGGGTTCAAACTCCCATTCAAACAGGAGGAATACGCCATGCTAATGTGCCTTGAATGATCCACTCTTCGGCTCAGGTGCTAAGGAGCACATTGAACTATCCATGTGGCTGAGAGCCCTCACAGCCCAGGCACAATGACGCAATTATCAGGGGGCTGCACGAAGCAGACTCCGACAACAACAAGCTTCGCAAATTGGTGCAAGACAAACAAAGTCATCCGCAAGGAAGGCGAAGATGCTTTGTTAGAGGAGAAGGGGAAGATGGCGGCTCTTCACGAGGGGCTGAAGAAAAACTTCTCATGCCTCAACGAGATCATCATGGGGCTCAGTCATGGAGTGCCGCCTCCTCAATTTTCCGACGAGACATCCATCTTGTCGTGTTTAGGGGAGCTGGCAACATCATTGGAGGGTGTCTCCGTGTCACGCACCAACCAAGTCACGGAGAGCATGTGCACTGGTCTGTTGACCGGTGCCTACCACGTCCTCACCTCCTTGAAGCTCACTCACCACGAGATCAATATCAAAGACATGATGTCACGGAGTGGGGCTAATTAAAAGCGCGAGGACGTCATGACCGATATGGAGGACGCCGGAGACTCTATTATCGGATTCTTTTTGAAGAGTAAACATCTCGAATGCCCTTGTATTAAAAACAATTTTTGTCCTTTATTTTGTCGGAACAACTTTTATCTAGCCAGAAACTTGTTTTAAAAGAAGGCATTGTGTGTTTTTCACTCGCTTGTCCCCTTTATCTGATCGTAGAGATGATGAGGAAGATGTCATGGATGACCAGCAAAGCGGTCATCCCGACGCCATAGTAATCGTGCGGATTCACCTACTGCATCTTCATGTCCTGATGATAGCGCCAACAGAGCACTGGCCTCATCGGCTCCCAATAACAACGCCAACTGAGCACTAGCCTCGTGCGAAGCCTGCTGCAATTCTTCCAAGGACAGTGCCAAAGTAAGATATGCTTTTCTCCTTTAGATACTTCTTGCTCCTTTCATGAGTAGAAATATAACTAGAGAGAATAACACTATTGTCAGACTTTGAAACCTCTTGTGAAGAGTTGCAATGGCGGGAGAAGTACTGGGAGACCAAGTTCGAGAAGAAGAAATTGGAACATGAAACAGACATCCTTAAGAAAGACCAAGAATTTGAAACTTTGCAAGGATAAAACATATGGATATCGACCTATTTAGAAAGAAGTTGCAACTCCCTTAGTCGACTCTATCAAGAGTTGCGCGTTGTCTGTCCACCTCCTCAGAAGACTTTGTTGGGATATCTTAGCTGGTTGAGGGCTATATGCGAAGAGCTCTTAGGCATAGCTAGTCGGATTGACCACTGCCTCAAAGAGGAATATCATCGAGCTAGTCGATATGCAGGAAGCCATATCTTAGCATGCATAATAGAGATTCTCGACCTAGCATGGATCTCCGCTTCCTGCGCGATGGTTTCAACTGATCTCGTTGGTCGCCTGAGGAGATAGACGCATTGGCACGTTCTCTATCTTAAACTGCTAAGGATGTTTTCAAGTCCATGAACTGGCAATGGCCATCATGGTGGCATCACTTTATTTACCTGCAAGAACACTCATTTGGCAGCATTAGTATTGTACTATAAATATTTATCTATGCTTCAATGGAAATGTAATATAAAAAGCATCTATGTGTGGCCAATAGTGTAATCATAGAGTCGAAGCTTCCTCTTGACAGAGTTGTATACTCCCCCAAGCCTCTGGTTCTTTTTTTGGGAAAGAGAATTTCTCGGGAAGGTAGCCAGTATTTACATCCCACAAAGTTGAAGCAAAAAGGCTCCTAGCCCCTAATGGTGAAGTTGGGAAAACCAATTGCCGATTACACAGCTAGTAAATACGTTACTCTGGAGTAGTATATTGCCCATAGGTCCCAACTAATCAAACATATAGGGCGTCCCTTACCTATTGAAAGACACGTAGAAGCACGTAGTAGTTATAGAGTTCAACCAATATAGACATGACTAGATAGGATTATTGGGGCATATAGTGCACACTTTATTCATATACAGATATAAACTTACACAGATCAACCACTCTAAACATAAAATTTACGTAATTGGCTGATGTTCCAAGAATTGGGTGGTTCTCGGCTTCGTCGTCAGTAATCTTGTACGCGCCTGATCGCAGAACTCGAACCACCATGTACAGCCCTTCCCAGTTGGGGGAAAGCTTGTTCCATCCCGCTTGGCTTTGAACTAGTCGAAGGACATAATCATTGATGGTGAGTGAGCAGGCTCGTATTTGCTTTTTGTGATATCAATGAAGGGCTTACTGGCAATGTGCTGCTTGGATGGCAACTTGTAATCAATACTTTTCCAATAGATTCATGTTGTCTGCTCATCGTTCATCTTGCTCTTCATTGGAGTTCTCTTCCACCCGGGCGGACCGTGACATAACTCTGAAGGGAGCATGGCCTTGGATCCATAAATGAGGAAGAATGGTGTCTCTTTTGTGGCTGTCATCGGAGTTGTGCAAGTGGCTAGAGTAGCAAGGATAGTTCGTCAACTCATCGTGAGTCATAGGCATGAGCCTGTCATACATGCGAGTTTCGATCCCTTGTAAGTTGATGCCATTCCCACGCTCCACTTGGCCATTCCTCTAAAGATGTGAAATCGAAGCAAAGAAGATTTTGACCCTGAAGTTTAATCTTGGAAATCGTAGCTTGTGAACTGGGTACCGTACATTGTTTGTCAATATTCGATGTGGAAGACCTTAACGGCAAAATATCCCTTTGGTGAACTGTGAGGACCCAAAATAGGACCTCCTGTGTGATAAACCCTGAGCTCCACTTGATAAGCTCATGCTTTGATTGGGCCGATCTTTCGGTGAGTTGATCATAACTATGATTTGGAAGAAACATTGAGGACTCGACTACAACCGTACGAGACGTTGTTGTGTTGCACCTTAGCGATCGATACACCTCTCCATGGGTTGCTGATCTTGCCGATGCATATCAACTTTATTCCCGCAAGCAAATCAAAAAAATAAGCAAGAACAAGATAAAAGCAATATAGATTGTAAATAGAAACTGAATACAAATAATAAGTTGGGATTCCGTAACGAGAAAATGGCAATCTAACCGATAACAGCTTTACCCAAAAAGTAGCAATGGCTAAACTTTAATCTAAACAAAACCCGAGAAACCCTGACGGTGTAGCTAGCTATTTAAGAAGGTGGGAGGAAAACCTAGGGGTCCCTAGGGTCATGCTCTACCAGGTTGGGGCGCATCCCACTTGGGCCCCACTTGGGTCGGGGTCCTAGATAATGTAAGAATCCCATAGACCCATTATAGGTGATGTACCAAATTGTTTCTATGATTGTAGTTGACTGCGATGGAATTTGGAGATGAGGCAGGATCCACTGGAAAGAGAACTCCAAGAGCTTTTCATCAAGTACTCATGGGCCCAAAACGGTGCTCGTATGCATATTTGGCGGCCGTTTGAAGTCAATTGTGTTGTAGGTGGCCGAATTGGATTCCAAAACTTATGCGGCTTAATCTCGATGTCTTTTGATTGTCCTATGATGTGAGCAATGGTTGTATCAACGGTAGCCATGGTCACAACACTGTGTATAAGTGCTAGTTCACAATCAAGCTAGCATACACAGAAACAAGCATATTATCATAGCCAACATCATGAAGGAAACCTAATATTAATAATAATGTGACTATGATAGCCTTATGGCCTAAGTTTACATTTATTCTGCCTCGAAGGGTCTAAGAAAAATAAATAAAGCAACAGTAGAAAATACGATAAACACGCAGAAGCACCATTCAACTTCCCATGAGTAGTCAACCGGGACACACAGCATATTCCTCGTCTTCAGCAACAAACTCCTCAGGAAACAATGGAAACCTCTCTTCTGGAATTGGGGGAATTGCAAGGTGAGTACATGGAATACTCAGCAGGTACAGAGAATTATGCATATGCAAGGCTGGCAAAGAAGGCAATGGTTATTTTGCATAACACAAAAATTTGCAGTTATAAACAATTTGCAAATAAAGATTTATAGAACAATTATAAATAATGGGTGTTACCAACCATGTATCCACATAGGATATATCCACACAGAACCACTTAGCTATATTCATTAACCTGCAACACAGCTCATTCCCAATCTTCATAAACTACCCATCATAAGTCACCGAGCATGTCCATGACTATGGACGTGGCTATTCAAATAGATTAGTTTAACACTATCCAGAGGTTGTATAGCTTGGCCCATAAGATACATCGTCCTTTTAATGGCCATGCGCAAATGTCACACATCAGGTTGTGTGCGGTCAAGGAGTCGGTAACAAGGCTTTTTAGAAACTGCGCCCAACATAGACAAGAAAGTACACATGGCTAACCTTAACACCTATCATCTAGCCACCTGGGCTGACAATGCCAAGACTTGGAATCTTACTGGGCCAGGTTCTTCCCATGAGAACACATGGTTGTACGCTAGGCTTAGATCAATGCCTTATGAAGTCCAGTCCTTAATTGACCAGGGCAACTTGCAAAAACTACAATAGCACACAACATAGAGTAGCAACTTAATGACACGTAGTTGGCCCTTTGAGCAACTAATTAGCACACGGCTTGAACGGTATGCTCACAAAGAGACCATCCATGGTAACGATCACACAGATACATTACCACATAACCAGGTTCACACAAAACCACCCATCACCCCTGGTCCAAAATGTTTTTTCCGCTCGTTGTTTATTACAAGGTGCAACACATGCTACCGGAAAGATAGCACACAACCACATAGTTTATATAAAAGTAATTATAGTATATGATTAATCAAGATTATGTTTTGCTTGAAAAACAACCTTGAGCAGGTCTAAACATAGCTACTCTACCCTGAGTTTAGCCCAAAGTTCAACTCTCAAAGACTAGGGTGACAAGGTATCATAGGTAATCAATAATTATCAAAGGCATGGTATAATAACAATTAGATCACACTACCCATCGATACTTTATAAGTAAAATCATAGATGTTCAAAACAAAACATTTTATAAACTGAGTTCAATATGTTCAAAGATCAAAGAGTGCACTTGCCTTGCTCCCAGTACTATCCTTACTCTCAGTCTTCTAAAGCGAACTGCCCCTCTGCTCCAACGTCGAGTACTCGTGGAGGCCGGTGCGGCGAAATGGATATTTTAGGGTTTTTTAATTCCTTTATTTTTCTTGCGCTTGGGGCGAGGTGGGGGAATAGGTTTAAATGCCCTGGAGCTCGGGGGTAAACGGCTGCTTGCTCACGAGTACTCACGAGTACTCAGGTCCCTGTTAAATTTTGCCATTTCAGCACCGACGACGCGGCGGTGGTGGCATAGACTCAGGTCAAGTTCGTCCCAACCCTAGCGAGCCAATTTTAATCTCTTGCACGCAGCCTGACCAGGAACGGAAAATTAATGAAGCGTATCTCTGGTGGCGGCGCGGCGAGGCCGAGCGCGGAGAGGCAGAGGAGGAAGGCGTGGCGCAGCAGGTCGAGCAGCTGCAGCACCAACACCAGCGGCTATGGCAGGATCACGCAGTAGCACACCGATGGGAAACCCATGGCCGGCGGCGACCTCCTCCTCCTTCTAGAGAGAGAAACAAAATCAAAGATGGAATCTTTAGAGAGAGATAGAAGGGGGTTGTATGTGTGTGAGGAAGAGGGTGGGGTGGGTGGGAGAGTATATATATAAGAGAGAAGGAGGAGGGCCTGATTGCTTAATTGCAACAGGGAGGCTAACCCAACCCAACCCAAGCTAGCCTAATCTAAGCTAAAGAACACTATACTAATAACTAATAATAAGAGGATGAATAATAGTAATCAATCACATGAGACGCCCTATGTGCACGGTTGCATGATTTGTAGACCTTGTTTATCCGTGACATTGAGGACGATTTTAGAAGAATTTAGGAACAAGAACGGGTCGAATCGGAGTTCGGACGAAAATGTTATGGCCTCCGAAAGTTTGAATTGAAAGAAAATCCGAGCATAAAAAGAAAAGGAATATTCTGGGAAAATTCTCTAGATTTTTAAATCAGGAATTGAATTATTGTTCAATAGAAAAATATGGTGGGGACCACTGGTGACAATGGTGGTGGCGGCTCAAAAAAAGCGTACAAGGAGCGACACAGGTGGCTATTTATAGGGGATGAAGGGGGACTAGGGTTAGGGTTAGGGCGGCTCGGATTTAAGGAAAGGTGGTGGCTTGCGGAAGACCGATGATGGCATGGCGCTATGCGGCGTCGTGGCTTGGCGGCGCGGGCCGGGCTCGGTCAGGACAGCGGCATGGGCCGAGGACGACACGGAGGGGGAGAAGAGCGGCCGGGCCGAGGCGACGGCACGGGCTCAGGGGCTTGGCCACCTTGGGCCGGTAGCTTGAGGGAGAGAGAAGGAGGTAGCCGGGCTTGAGGTTAAAGAATGTGGACCCCCATTTTTGGAACGGGAATCATTCGTGTTTATAGTACCATTTCCCTGGATCGAGTAGTTTGGTACCCACAAATACAGTACTGAATTATCAGGTGCAAAGTGCATGAATAGTCTTACATCAAAAGTATTACAATAATAGGTCCAAAGGCAGTATCATTACATGCAGGACCTACAGGTCCAGATACAACCAAAAGCAGAAATTAGATAAGATAGCAGTCGGAAGGCAGCGGCATGTCGATTGCCACAGGCAACGACTGGGGACTAAGACCAAGTAGACGCCTTCTCCTTCTTCGCCCACCTGGCAGTAAGCATAGGGGTCCTCCAGTTCTTCGTTTCCACCATCTGAAGGTTTGTGCGTATAGCAAGTGTGAGTACCCAACGTACTCAGCAGCCAACACAGAATAATGCACATGATAGGGTCATTCAAAGGATGGCTATGGTTTCTTTGCACAAAGCACTTTTTCACAAATCATTTCACAAACCTAACATCTTAGCCAGGTCAAGTTTTAGTTCCATAGTATATTAAGTCGGTGACGGTTCTGTCTATCATCCATCGTGATTCCAAGGATGGCTTCCCGCCTCCGGATCATCATGGTTTTCTGGGAAGTCCACCCATTCTCGTAGTTCGAGAAGTTGAGTCCACCAGCACACAAAATCATTATGCATTCCCACCCATCATTTTAGAATTTATAAGTCTAGCCACGGGAGAAACTTGTCACGCCGCTCATTATCTGCGAGCACGGCTATTCGAATAGATTGATTTACTCACACTGCAGTGGATGTACACTTTGCCCGTACTCCGCAACTACTCATTGAATGAGCTTTCATCCCTTCATATGGGATTGTCACGGCAAAGCCTTTCGATAACCTTACTTTGGCAGTACCCGCTCAATGAACTTAAATCCTCTTGCACTCTAGCCGTCCTTTCCTAGCAGTGAGAGGAGTTCTGGCGCTCCCGGGGTAAGGGAAAACTCACAAAATTCTCATTCATTACTCAACACTTAGGTCGCAGCCTTATCTCGATAACCAAAACCACCTCTCCACTCAAGAACCACTATGCAGGGATACTGCCTCTGCTCGACTATCTACTCTACTAGGTCTATACCCATTCGAGAAGTACGGTTGTACTGGCTCATTCTAGGTTATAAGTCTCATGGCTCGGTCCTTAATCGACTAGGGATGGTTCTTGCCTTTACCGGAATCCACCCAAATCCATCCATCCGCCCCAGTCAAAAACATTGGTTTTGTACTTTCATTTTTCTATCAAGACTATTTTCATCATGTTCAAGGCAACGTGGCGCTCATGTGTAACACCCTAAAAATCCGATGTTTTAAAAGTCGAAATACAAAAATCGGAGCTTACAAAAATCTTTTGACTATTTGCATCTTGTCGAATTTATTTGCCTCTTGTTTACAAATCTTCGATGCCGAATTGAATAAGTGAATATTTGGAAGGTCGATAGGGTTTTAAAATACTAAAGGAAAGAAAACTATAACTACTAGGAATAAAATTTAGAAATAAATATTCAGGGAAAGGTTAAGATTTAATAGCAATTTACTTTTGAGCAGAGGATATTAAATTTTTGGGGTATAAATACACACATTTACTAAGTTATAAATAACAGGGAAAAGTATAAAAAGATAATAATAAATGTATAATTAAAATAATATATATGTATATAATAAAGTGGGCAAAAATTCAAAATGTAATTAAATTACGATTGGGCCAAAATCCTATTTAGTTTATAAATGAAATACAAAAGGAATTGATGGAAAAAATAATAAAAAAAGAAAAAGAAAAAATTAGGAAAATAAAAAATAAACTATTCATTGCGCGCAGGGTGTTCGGTCCGGTCCCGAGCCTCGCGCGCCGCGTGCCGCCCCATCCCTCGCACCCCGCACGCGACGCGTGCCTCCCATCGCCGCAGCGCGCCATCGCCCTCGCGCCGCGCGCCCCCTCTGGCCGTGCCGCGCGCGTCGCCCTCGCGTCGCCATCGCCCTCGCGCCCCGCGTCGTCCCTCGCCGCGCGGCGTCATGTCGCGGGCCCGCACCACCTGTTTTCTCCCCCATCGACGCGCCTATAAAAGGGAGGCACACCCCCTTTCGCCCCTCACCCCGCGGCCAATGTCCACTTCCCCATTTCCCCTCTTCTCTCCCGTGCACCGAAGCTCTGCCTCGCCGCCGCCACTCTGCGCCATGCCGCGTCGCCTCCGTCCTAGCCGCCGGTAAGCCGCCTCTCTGCCCCCCTACCCCCTTCGCCGTAGGCCGCCGTCCCTCATGCGCCACTCCGGCCTTGGCTCGGCAAGCTTGCAGGGAGGTAGAAGAGAGAAAGAAAAGGGAGAAACACAAGAGGCGAAGGAGAAAGAAGGGAAAAGAAAAGAAGAGAAAAGAAGATAAAGAAAGAAAAGAAGAAGAAAAAAAGAGAAAAGAGAACAAAAATAAAAAAAATAGGAAATATTTTTTAAAAAAATTAAAGTAAAAATCTATTTTCTCTCCTAGAATAAAAGTGTATTTTTGTAATATTTATGAATTAGGAATTTAATTGTGACTTAGTTGCTATTAAACCCTAATTTATTTTGAGTTCAATTCTTAAATTATTAAATGCAATCTTTTGTTTGGATAAATCATTTAGGAATTCTAATGTAATCTAGTCTAACCTAGAACCTTGTCATATAAAATTTTTAGAATTTAAATTCTAAATCAATTAGCCTAAGTGACACGCTTTAGAGTAAATTATTGGGAAATTTTGCTCAGATACACTGAAAAACGTTGTTATTTGCCGCTGGACACCGCCAACTCGATAATTGGCTGAGTACCATTATGAAAGCTAGTTTCTTTGCCAAAAGACACCGCAGCCAATATTTTAATCGTTTCCGTGGTTTGGGAGAGAGAAGCAGCAGTGAATGGACAATATTGACCCTGGCACGCTGAGGCGCTTATATGGTTCGGTTGAACCAAGTCGTGCAGACGGCGGAGCGGATGCAGCCGGTGCAGATGGAGGCCGGGAGGTCGGAGCGGCACTGGTAGATGCCGACCACCGAGTTCGACGTCGGTGAGGTGAAGTTGGCGTAGGGGGCGTAGGGCGCGCTGTTGGCGACGGAGGTGAGCACGGAGTCGACGTCCGATGTACTGCGTGCCGGAGGCGTAGCGCCACTGCGAGCACCCGGCGTACACGAACCCCGAGTAATCGTTAGCGCCCCACGCGCGCGCCAGGAGAAGCGAGAGGATGATTGCCGGGGGAGGCTACCGCGTCGGCGGGTCGGGGTGTGCGGGCCATGTCTCGGTGCGTGGGGACACGGCGCCAAGGCTCGCTCCGACAGCGTCTCGCCGCCGCCGGCAACTCAAGTCCGGCTGCGCTACGCCCGGCCGGCGAGGTGTTCCTCAAGCACCAGGGTCAATATTGTCCATTCGCCGCTGCTTCTCTCTCCCAAACCACGGAAACGATTAAAATATTGGCTGCGGTGTCTTTTGGCAAAGAAACTAGCTTTCATAATGGTACTCAGCCGATTATCGAGTTGGCGGTGTCCAGCGACAAATAACAACGTTGTTCAGTGTCTCTGAGCAAAATTTCCTAGAATTTGTCGGCTCGTTAAAATTGCAATCCTAGAATTTGTCGGCTCGTTAAAATTGGAATTAACCACTTCCTTTGTCGGTATAATATTTTTCTTATTATCGGCCGATATCTCTTTTTCTAAGTTATAATAAACTAACTCGAAGCAACATCACCTTATGATTAATTAAGTCGATAAAACGCAAAATTTCAAATTATTGCATCTCGTTCATTGTAACTAGGATTTTGCCAAAACTCGAACCTAAACTTACGTAAAATCATAACCTAGTGTTAGAAGTCACTTTTGCAATTTATTTGGCTTTCATTGGATTTTATTTGAATTCTAATCGAATTCAATTGGATTTCTTGCACGTACGGTAGAGTCCGAGGGAGCCGTTGAGAACGTCGAAGACTCAAGCCAACAAGGTCACGAGCAAGGCAAGTCATCACTCTCTTCGAACATGTTGATCCTATTTGCGAACTTGTGTTGATTCTAAAACGAAAATATGCATGCTATACACAAAAATAATACCTATTCTTGTTATGCCATACCTTGATGTTGATTACCTTTAGTTATATTCTTTGTAACCCTCGACATGATGTAACCGAAGGAAATCTTCGATAAAATGCTTAGCCATGCTATTATTAGATTCATGCATACTCATGTTTTCACAAAAGAGCTATATGCTTGGGCAACTACCTTTGGGAAAGGTAGTTGAAGTACGATATGTGAAGACATTAGCGCCACATTGCCATGAGAATGATCAAATGAGTTTTGATGAAAACTAAAAATACCAAAAAATTGTTAGACTGGGGCGGCTGGATGATTTGGGTGGATTCCGGAAAAGGAAAGTGCCGACCCCGGTCAATTAAGGACCGAGCCATGAGATAGCCGGGAAACAAGCCAGTACAACCGTACTTCTCAAATGGGTATAGACCTAGCGGAATAAATAGCCGAGCGGAGGTGGTACCCCTGCATAGTGGTTCCTATGTATGAGATGAGATTGGGAATGGATGATTGAAAATCAAAATTAACTATAACTTGAAGAATGAAGTTTTCCCTTACCCCGGGAGCGCCAGAACTCCTCACACCGCTAGAAAAGGACGGCTAGAGTGCAAGAGGATTTAAGTTCATAGAGCGGGTACTGCCAAAGTGAGGTTATTGAAAGTCTTTGTCGTGACACGTCTCATGTGTTGGGACGTAGGCTCATTTGTTGGGCAGTCGCGGAGTATGGGTAAAGTGTACATCCACTGCAGTGTGAATTAACCAATCTATTCGAATAGCCGTGCTCGCGGATATAGAGCATCGTGATAAGACTTTCGCTTGGCTAGACTCTAAATTTTAAAATGATGGGATGGGTTTGCATGATGATTCTTATTCACTGGTGGATCAACTTCTCGAAAGGCGAGAAGGGGTGGACTCCCCAGAAAGCCATGACGATCCGAAGGCGGGAAGCCATCCTTGGAATCACAATGGATGGTACACAAAACCGTCGCCGACTTAATGAACTACGAAAATAAACTTGACTTGGCTAGATGCTAGGTTTGTGAAAAGATTTGCAAAGTTGGCTTTGTGCAAATAAACCACGACATTTCCTTGAGAATCCCCTATCATGTGCACCTTTCCGCGTTGGCTTGCTGAGTACGGTTGGCACTCACCCTTGCTATACGCACAAACCTTCAGATGGTGAAAATGAAGACTTGGAGGATCCATATGCCTACTACCAGGAGGGCGGAGAAGACGATGGTGCCTGCTAGGTCTTAGTCTCCGGTCGTTGCCTGTGGCAATCGACAGGCCGCTGCCTTCATTCCGCTGCCTTATCTAAATTTCTGCTTTTGGTTGTATCTGGACCATGAGTTCCTATATGTTGGATATTGCCTTCGGGCCTATATTGTAATACTTTTGCTGTAAGACTATTCGTGCATTTGCACCTGATTATTCAGTACTGTATTTCGTGGGTACCAAACTACTCGATCCAGGGAAATGGTACTATGAACACGAATGATTCCCGTTCCAAAAAGGGGGTCCACAGAGCTGGTATCAGAGCAATGCGACTGTAGGATAAGACCAACTGGCGCCCCACCCCCCTTGATAGCTGGCAAAAGGGAGAAATCCCCATCTAGGGTTATTTTGAAAATAAAAGCATTATGTTATTCCTTGTACTCTTGTCCCTTTCCTCTTTATAAAAATTTGTTTTACTACCGCCTTCACCTAACTCTGGTTTTCATAGGAATAGATGGCAGGACGAGGTCAGAACGGAGTCTGGGAAATTGAGGTTCCACGAGAGGATGGATACGTGGCGCAGCTACGACAACTGATGCGGTGCTTGAGATACTCTGAGTTACCCATCTTCAGGAGGAGGAGGTTTGGTACAGAAGACCGTCCCGAGTGGGAGGCTATCGTGACGATCAAGTCACGCATGGCTAGTGAGCTGGAGTTTCACTTCAGGACACGCTACCAGCGTGACTCAGCAGAGGCTGCAGTTCAGGATGCTGCCCGAGAGGCATTCCTCCACCTTAACGCCGTCCATAGAGTTGAGCTGGCGAGGACCGAGTATGCACATCACCCGTATCGGGAGGATGGCAACTCCGTCTGTACCGTACAGGATACCCCGTGCTGCTACAACCCTATGGTGACCTGTCTGTCTCAGTGGGCCGAGACCGCAGACGACGGCAATGAGAAGGCACTACTGGAGATCGAGGAGCAGCAGAGACGCTTGGGCGAGCTCGAGGAGGAGCACCACGCCTGTGGCAACAAGATCAACTCGTTGAAGACCCAACTCCAGTTTAATGACACGCAGTACGATCAGCTCTCGGACCGGTATGTCGCACATGGTGAGGCTATGGTTACCCTTGAGGAACAACTGAGGAAGAGCCAGAGGCAAGTCAGTCAGCTGGAGGAGCAGCTCCGTATGGTCTCGGTTATTGCTGTGGCTGCCTCTACTTCCACCGCACCGCCACCACCCCCTGCATCGGCCCGTGACCACTACTACTTCCTCACTCCGCCGTGCTTGGCGACTTTCCACGCAATACTGGAGGAGGTGGACATGCTGAACACTGAGCCTGCACCCTACCTGGTGGATCCTACTGTGACTCAGCCTGCTGTTGCAGAGACGGAGCCCACCCCGATTGCCACAGCTGCTTCATCTGAGCCCGGTTCCGGAGTGGAGATCCCGATCCAGATTGATTCCGACCCAGGGACTGAGTCAGATCCAGAGGAGGTTGAGAGGGAGCCCAGCATCACAGATTCGTCAGAGGACGAGACTCCTGCTTACCGCATCACCTATGCGGGAGGACCCATCACTCGTAGGACTGCCCGCAAGAGCACCCGACCTAGGGGCAAGAAGCCCAAGACTGACCCTGAGGCGACCACTTCTGAGCCATGGGGACTACGGTTTGCATCCGCCAGGGATCACCCACTTCCTGCACCAGGTTCCTGCGGTTGGCTGGACGACTAAACGAGAGGTCGGCACCAGCTTTGACCTTGCTTTGGATGGTTTTTGACAGCAAGGATTACACCCTCCCCCCCTAGTAGCTAATGGCAGTAGTGCGATGTTAGCTTTTGCATTGTGTTGTGTGGAACTACGTATGTGCAGTCTGTTGTATCTCCCATTGATGTATTAACTATGGACCTATGTAATGTTTTATGGTATGTTATGAATGAGTTTATTCCACCATGCTTGCTCTGTTCAAAGATCACTTAAAAACAACTTTAAGAGAAAATCACTTGGAAACCATGACCTTAGTGGGTCCAATCTCTTACCTCATCTACCTTCTTCAGATGGCGCACCGTCGTAGAGCCTCAACATCCAACGAGAACCCACCAGAGCCTAATCCCTCCACCCTAGCAGAGGTCATGGCTTTGCAAACCCAGTTGCTTCAAGCCATCGCCAACAACCAAGGGAATCGCAGAGGATCAAGCTTGGGAGAGTTTATGCGAGCTAAGCCGCCTACATTTTCCATGGCAGACGAGCCAATGGATGCTGAAGACTGGCTGAGAGTAATAGAGAAAAAGTTGACCCTTGTCCGAGTGCGAGAAGCTGACAGAGTCGTCTTTGCCACCAATCAGCTGGAAGGTCCCGCAAGTGACTGGTGGGACACCTACAAAGAGACACGGACAGAAGATGCCAGACAACCAACCTGGGAGGAGTTCACGACCGTTTTTCGTGAAAATTTTGTACCCGCCGTGGTCATGAGGATGAAGAAGAACAAATTTTGAAGGTTGCGCCAAGGCAACACCACGGTACAAGAATACCTGAACAAGTTCACACAGCTTGCCCGATATGCCACCTGTGACCTGGCAGACGAAGAAGAGAAAATAGATAAATTTATCGAAGGATTGAACGATGAGCTGAGAGGGCTAATGATCGGTCAAGACCACGTCAGCTTCCAAAGCCTTATCAACAAGGTTGTGCGATTGGAGCATGACGAGAAGATTGTGGAGAACAACCGCAAGAGGAGGCTCGCTATGACCCGCCCACTTCAGGGAGCGTCTCAGCGTCCCAAGGGAGCCACCCCATCTGGATGGAAACCAACCGTCGTGGCAGCTAGTCGTCCTACTGCACCCGATAATGTCAGCAGGCCGACTGTGCCCTAGTTCCGTACTCGACACCGACCTTAGCCGCTCCTGGAAGAAGAAATGTGAACTGCTTCAACTGTGAAGAGTTTGGGCACTACTCCAACAGCTGCCCCAAGCCACGCAGCACCCCTATGCGTACCGGCACCAATACGACGGCTATGCGAGGGACTACTACCCCTGCTGCTGGACGCGGTCTGTTTAGGACGCCGCAACCCAATGAGACTGCTATCGGATTCCGTTGCAGACAAGTGAACCATGTGCGTGCCGAGGAAGCACAGGATCAGAGCGTGCTGATGGGTATGTTCTCTATCAACTCTACCCCAGTTAAAGTCTTATTTGATTCTGGAGCATCGCATTCGTTCATATCATCACGAATAAGCAAACAACACCACCTACACCAGGTAGAACTTAAGAGACTCATGTTAATACACTCACCTGGGGGAAACATAACCGTACCCCATGCTTGCATCAATGTGCCCATCCGGATTAGAGACGTGGTATTTCTTGCAAACCTTATGGTATTACCACCACAAACTCTTGACATCATACTTGGAATGGATTGGTTGACTAAGAACAATGGAGTCATAGACTGTGACCGAAGGGAAGTCACAGTATCCACCCCATGGGGATCACCAATGAACATAACCATGGACCAAAACCCGATGCTATGTGAGCAAGCTGCGGGAATATTTACCATGCTACCTTTGAGCGGGATGGCAGTAGTGCAAGATTACCCGGACGTATTTCCTGAGGAATTGCCTGGAATGCCCCCTGATCGTGACATAGAATTTATCGCCGACCTAATGCCTGGTACTGCCCCCATATCCAAGAGACCCTACCGAATGCCGGCTAACGAACTAGAAGAACTCAAGAAGCAAATCAGAGAACTACAGGAAAAAGGATTCGTACGCCCTAGTTCCTCTCCCTGGGGAGCCCCGGTGCTCTTCATCAAGAAGAAGGATGGAAGTATGAGGATGTGTGTAGATTACCGATCATTGAATGAAGTGACCATCAAAAACAAGTACCCATTACCTCAAATCGATGACTTATTTGATCAACTCAAGGGCGCCCAAGTGTTCTCGAAGATTGATCTTCGGCATCAGTTGAAGATTAGAGCTGGAGATATCCCGAAAACAGCATTCTCTACGCGTTATGGCTTGTATGAGTTCACAGTAATGTCTTTTGGATTGACCAATGCCCCGGCGTATTTCATGAACCTAATGAACAAAGTATTCATGGAATATCTGGATAAATTTGTGATGGTGTTTATCGATGATATTCTTATCTATTCCAAAGACGATGAGGAGCATGCAGAACACCTACGACTAGTACTGGAGAAGTTACGAGAGCATCAGTTGTATGCAAAGTTTAGTAAATGTGAGTTCTGGCTTAAGGAAGTCGCTTTTCTTGGCCATGTGGTCTCAGCCGGAGGAGTAGCGGTAGACCCTGCCAAGGTCGAAGCTGTTACAGAATGGAAGGCACCCAAGTCAGTAACAGAGGTTCAGAGTTTCTTGGGATTGGCCGGATATTATCGGCGATTCATCGAAGGGTTTTCCATGAAAGCCCGACCCATGACTCAACTTCTGAAGAAAGAGAAGAAATTCGCCTGGAACAAGAAGTGTCAGGAAGTCTTTGACCAACTAAAAGAAAAGTTAACCACCGCCCCAATCTTAATCCTACCTGACAACCGTAAGGACTTTGTGATATACTGTGATGCGTCCCGACAAGGACTGGGATGCGTATTGATGCAGGATGGAAAGGTCGTGGCGTATGCCTCGAGACAGCTGCGACCCCACGAGGAAAACTACCCCACACATGACTTGGAATTAGTAGCTCGTTCATGCGTTAAAAATCTGGAGACACTATCTGATCGGGAATCAGTGTGATGTATACACTGATCACAAGAGCCTGAAATACTTCCTTACTCAGTCCGATCTCAACTTACGTCAGAGACGGTGGTTGGAATTGATCAAGGACTACGATATAGGAATCCATTACCACCCCGACAAGGCGAATGTAGTGGCCGACACGTTAAGCCGCAAAGCCCAATGCAACCACATGAGATTGGAAGGCATGGCCAATGAGCTTCAAGAAGAAATGGCTCGACTCAACTTACACCTAATTCCTCACAGAGAAGTGAACTCACTAGAAATCCAACCTCTCCTGAGGACTCAGATAGAAGAAGCTCAGAAGGATAATGGAGAAACTCAAGCGATCAAAGAGCGCATGGCCGCTGGGCACGCGAAGGAATTTTCCGTAGATTACAATGGAACCCTGTGGTATAAGAAAAAGGATCTACGTGCCTGAGCAAGGTGGTTTGAGAGGATTGATCCTAAAAGAAGCACACGAATCAGCATATTCGCTACATCCTGGCAGCACGAAGATGTACCAGGATTTGAAGGAGGAATACTGGTGGCCCAATATGAAGAGGGACGTAGCCGAATACGTGGCCGTATGCGATGTATGCCAAAGGGTAAAAGTTGAGCATCAACGACCGGCAGGCTTGTTGCAGCCACTCAAGATTCCCGAGTGGAAATGGGATGAGATAGGCATGGACTTCATCGTTGGACTACCCAAAACTACAGCGGGATATGATTCTATTTGGGTAATAGTAGATCGGCTCACCAAGACCGCCAGATTTATCCCCGTTAAGACTAACAACAATAGTGCCAAACTGGCGGAACTATACATGAGTAGGATCGTGTGTCTTCATGGGGTACCAAAAAGAATTATATCAGATCGCGATACGCAATTCACGTCCCATTTCTGGAGCAAGGTTCATGAGGCACTCGGAAGTCACCTTGCCTTCAGTACCGCTTACCACCCGCAGACCGACGGGCAGACCGAAAGGACAAATCAAGTTCTTGAGGATATGCTGAGAGCTTGTGCGTTCGATTTCACCAAGGATTGGGAAAGATGCCTACTGTACGCCGAATTCTCCTACAACAACAGCTACCAAGCAAGTCTGAAGATGTCGCCAAATGAAGCCCTATTTGGTCGGCGATGCCGAACTCCATTGATGTGGTCAGAAACTGGTGAACGAGCCGTGTTTGGACCTGACATAATCAAATAAGCCGAGGAAAAGGTCTGTCTGATCCGAGACCGATTAAAGGCGGCCCAATCTCGACAGAAGAGCTACGCGGATACTCGTCGAAGGGACTTAGAGTTTAATGTAGGCGACTATGTGTACCTTAAGGTCTCACCACTACGAGGGACCCAGAGGTTCAAGGTCAAAGGGAAACTTGAGCCAAGATACATGGGCCCATTCCTGATAAGCGCCAGAAGAGGCGAAGTGGCCTACCGCTAGAGTTACCCGAGAACATCTCCGATGTCCACCCAAGTATTCCATGTGTCGCAATTGAAAAAGTGCTGCGAGTGCCTAAGAGCAAGCTCCTTTGGAAACCATCCATATCGACAAGTGATCTCACATACCAAACATCCAATAAAGATATTGGACGAGGCAGAAAAGAGGACACGAACCAAGTCATGGCGCATGTACAAAGTGTAATGGAGAAATCACACCGAAGAAGAGGCCACCTGGGAGAGCGAAGATTTTCTAAAGACTGAATACGCACACCTACTCAACAACCGGTAAGAAATCTCGGGGACGAGATTTATTTAAGGGGGGTAGGTTTGTAACACCCTAAAATCCGATGTTTTAAAAATCGAAATACAAAAATCAGAGCTTACAAAAATCTTTTGACTATTTGCATCTTGTCGAATTTATTTGCCTCTTGTTTACAAATCTTCGATGCCGAATTGAATAAGTGAATATTTGGAAGGTCGATAGGGTTTTAAAATACTAAAGGAAAGGAAACTATAACTACTAGGAATAAAATTTAGAAATAAAGATTCAGGAAAGGTTAAGATTTAATAGCAATTTACTTTTGAGCAGAGGATATTAAATTTTTGGGGTATAAATACACACATTTACTAAGTTATAAATAACAGGGAAAAGTATAAAAAGATAATAATAAATGTATAATTAAAATAATATATATGTATATAATAAAGTGGGCAAAAATTCAAAATGTAATTAAATTACGATTGGGCCAAAATCCTATTTAGTTTATAAATGAAATACAAAAGGAATTGATGGAAAAAATAAAAAAAGAAAAAGAAAAAAATAGGGAAAATAAAAAAATGCACTATTCATTGCGCGCAGGGTGTTCGGTCCGGTCCCGAGCCCGCGCGCCGCGCCTGTCCCATCCCTCGCACCCCGCGTGCGCCGCGCGCGTCCCGTCGCCGCATCGTGCCATCGCCCTCGCGCCCCGCGCCCCCTCTGGCCGCGCCGCACGCGTCGCCCTCGCGTCGCCATCGCCCTCGCGCCCCGCACTGTCCCTCGCCGCGCCGCATCATGTCGCCGACCCGCGCCGCCCGTTTTCTCCCCACCGGTGCGCCTATAAAAGGGAGGCACACCCCTTTCGCCCTCACCCCGCCGCCCACGTCCACTTCCCCATTTCCCTCTTGTCTCCCGTGCGCCGGAGCTCCGCCTCGCCGCCGCCACTCGCGCGTGCCGCGTCGCCTCCGTCCTAGCCGCCCGTAAGCCGCCTCTCTACCCCCCTACCCACTTCGCCGTAGGCCGCCGTCCCTCATGCGCCACTCCGGCCTTGGCTCGACAAGCTTGCAGGGAGGTAGAAGAGAGAAAGAAAAGGGAGAAACAGAGCAGGCAGAAGGAGAAAGAAGGGAAAAGAAAAGAAAAGAAAAGAAGAGAAAGAAAGAAAAGAAGAAGAAAAAAAGAGAAAAGAAAAATAAAGAAAAAATAGGAAATAATTTTTTTAAAAAAATTGGAAGTGAAAATCTATTTTCTCTCCTAGAATAAAAGTGTATTTTTGCAATATTTATAAATTAGGAATTTAATTGTGACTTAGTTGCTATTGAACCCTAATTTATTTTGAGTTCAATTCTTAAATTATTAAAAGCAATCTTTTGTTTGGAATAAATCATTTAGGAATTTGAATGTAATCTAGTCTAACCTAGAACCTTGTCATACAAAATTTTTAGAATTTAAATTCTAAATCAATTACCCTAAGTGACACGCTTTAGAGTAAATTATTTTAGATTCGAATTTAATTGCAACCCTACAATTTGTTGGCTCGTTAAAATTGGAATTAACCACTTCCTTTGTCGGTATAATATTTTTCTAATTATCGGCCGATATCTCTTTTTCTAAGTTATAATAAACTAACTCGAAGCAACATCACCTTATGATTAATTAAGTCGATAAAACGCGAAATTTCAAATTATTGCATCTCGTTCATTCTAACTCGGATTTGCCAAAACTCGAACCTAAACTTACGTAAAATCATAACCTAGTGTTAGAAGTCGGTTTTGCAATTTATTTGGCTTTCATTGGATTTTATTTGAATTCTAATCGAATTCAATTGGATTTCTTGCACGTACGGTAGAGTCCGAGGGAGCCGTTGAGAACGTCGAAGACTCAAGCCAACAAGGTCACGAGCAAGGCAAGTCATCACTCTCTTCGAACATGTTGATCCTATTTGCGAACTTGTGTTGATTCTAAAACGAAAATATGCATGCTATACACAAAAATAATACCTATTCTTGTTATGCCATACCTTGATGTTGATTACCTTTAGTTATATTCTTTGTAACCCTCGACATGATGTAACCGAAGGAAATCTTCGGTAAAATGCTTAGCCATGCTATTATTAGATTCATGCATACTCATGTTTTCACAAAAGAGCTATATGCTTGGGCAACTACCTTTGGGAAAGGTAGTTGAAGTACGGCATGTGGAGACATGAGCACCACATTGCCATGAGAATGATCAAATGAGTTTTGATAAAAACTAAAAATACCAAAAAATTGTTTTAGACTGGGGCGGCTGGATGATTTGGGTGGATTCCGGAAAAGGCAAGTGCCGACCCCGGTCAATTAAGGACCGAGCCATGAGATAGCCGGGAAACAAACCAGTACAACCGTACTTCTCAAATGGGTATAGACCTAGCGGAATAAATAGCCGAGCGGAGGCGGTACCCCTGCATAGTGGTTCCTATGTATGAGATGAGATTGGGAATGGATGATTGAAAATCAAAATTAATTATAACTTGAAGAATGAAGTTTTCCCTTACCCCCGGAGCGCGGAACTCCTCACACCGCTAGAGAAGGACGGCTAGAGTGCAAGAGGATTTAAGTTCATGGAGCGGGTACGCCAAGGTGAGGTTATTGAAAGGCTTTGCCGTGACACGTCTCATGTGTTGGGACGTAGGCTCATTTGTTGGGCGTCGCGGAGTACGGGTAAAGTGTACATCCACCGCAGGTGAATTAACCAATCTATTCGAATAGCCGTGCTCGCGGATATAGAGCATCGTGATAAGACTTTCGCTTGGCTAGACTCTAAATTTTAAAATGATGGGATGGGTTTGCATGATGATTCTTATTCACTGGTGGATCAACTTCTCGAAAGGCGAGAAGGGGTGGACTCCCCAGAAAGCCATGACGATCTGGAGGCGGGAAGCCATCCTTGGAATCACAATGGATGGTAGACAGAACCATCGCCGACTTAATGAACTATGGAACTAAAACTTGACTTGGCTAGATGCTAGGTTTGTGAAAAGATTTGCAAAGTTGGCTTTGTGCAAATAAACCACAGCATTTCCTTGAGAATCCCCTATCATGTGCACTTTTCCGTGTTGGCTTGCTGAGTACGGTTGGTACTCACCCTTGCTATACGCACAAACCTTCAAATGGTGGAAATGAAGACTTGGAGGATCCATATGCCTACTACCAGGAGGGCGGAGAAGACGATGGTGCCTGCTAGGTCTTAGTCTCCGGTCGTTGCCTGTGGTACTATGCTCGATCCAGGAAAATGGTACTATGAACACGAATGATTCCCATTCCAAAAATGGGGGAACACATCATGTCTCCACATGTCGTATTCCAACTACCTTCCCTAAGATAGTTGCCCAAGCATGAAGCCTCTTTGTAAAATCATGAGTATGCACGAATCTAATATAAGCATGGCTAAGCATTTTACTGAAGATATCCTTCGGTTATATCTCATCGAAGGTTACAAAGAATAATTCTAAGGGTAATCAATATCAAGGCATGGTTTATCAAGCATAGGTATTCAATCGTGTGTAGCATGCATATTGGGAGTTTAAATCAACATCATTTTGCAACATAGGATCAACATGTTCAAAAGGGGAAGTGTTGACTTGCCTTGCTCGCACGCTTGTTGGACGGGGTCTTCACTGTAGTCAGTGCCTGCTCCTCGGTTGCTATTCGTACGTGCGAAAATCAATTAAATTCGATCGAATTCAATAAAAGTACCAAGAGATCAAAAGAACCATAAAAATGACTCCAAATATTTAGCCTAAAATTTTAATCGAGTTTGGGTGAGGGTTTTGGGATGAAATCCGATTTAAAAAGCGAGTTCGGAATTTTTAGGGTTTTCGCAAAATACCGATCTAATTGATTAGGGTAATAAACTTAAAAGGCGTTGTTCAAAAAGAATTGGTGTTCAAAGTTTTGGAGGGTCCGAATACCAAAAGAACATATTTTTAATGGCAAAAAGAAAATAGATAAACTCGAGTAAAAACGACGCGAGAACGAGATCTCCGAAATTCCTATTTTTGAATTCGAATTTGCTCACGAAAATATATGAGAAAACTATATATTTTTGCCCAAATATTTTCCGAAATATTTCCCAAAAGTTTTTCCTAATTTTTCTGGATTTTTCCTATTTTTTCCCTATTTTTCTCTTTTTTTCTTTTTCTTTCTTTCTCTTTCTTTCCTTTTCTTTTTCTTTTCTTTTTTTTCTACCCCACTGTTCACTCTCTTTCCTCTCGCATCTAACCGTCTACCCCCCTTCATCTCCCTCGCGTCCGGCTATGGCCGGACGGCGGCGAGGCGGCAGGGCGGCGGTGACGACGGCGCGGCGGTGCGCGGAGGGAAAAACCTTGCCCCCTAACAACAAATCTCGTCCCCGAGATTTCTTACCGTTCGCGGAATAGGTTTGGGTACTCGATCTTCAAAAAGTCTTCTTTTTCCCAGGTGGCTTCGTCTTCAGTGTGGTTGCTCCATTGCACCTTGTACATTCGCCACGTCTTGGTCCTAGTCTTTTTCTCGGCTTCGTCCAAAATCTTCACGGGGTGTTCGGGGTATGTGAGGTCTTCGCTGATAAGGACGTCTTTCGAGGGAATTCGCTCTTCCGGTACTCGCAAACATTTCTTCAGTTGTGATACGTGAAAGACAGGGTGTACATCGGAAAGATTTTCTGGCAGGTCCAATTGATAGGCCACTTCGCCTCTTCTGGCGCTTATCGGGAAAGGTCCAACATATCTCAGTGCCAGTTTTCCTTTGACCTTGAACCTCTTGGTCCCTCTTAGTGGCAAAACTTTTAGGTACACAAAGTCTCCTATTTTGAATTCCAACTCTCTTCGGCGAGTGTCCGCATAGCTCTTTTGCCGGGACTGGGCTACCTTAAGCCGATCTCTTATCAAACGAACTTTCTCTTCGGCTTCCCTAATGATATCTGGTCCAAATATGGCGCGCTCACCGGTCTCCGACCACATCAATGAGGTTCGGCATCTTCGTCCAAACAAAGCCTCGTTCGGCGACATCTTCAGACTAGCCTGGTAGCTGTTGTTATAGGAGAACTCTGCATAGGGCAGGCATTTCTCCCAGTCCTTAGTAAAATCCAATGCACAGGCTCTTAGCATGTCCTCAAGGACTTGGTTTGTCCTCTCGGTTTGTCCATCAGTCTGAGGGTGATAAGCAATACTGAAGGCGAGGTGAGTTTCCAACGCCTCGTGAAACTTATCACAGAAGTGAGATGTGAATTGAGTACCACGATCTGACACAATCCTCTTGGGTATTCCATGTAGGCACACAAGTTTGGACATGTACAGCTCTGCCAATTTAGCACTGCTATATCGAATCTTGACCGGGATAAATCGGGCAATCTTGGTAAGTATATCCATGATCACCCAAATGGAATCATATCCTGTAGCAGTTTTGGGTAGTCCCACTATGAAGTCCATGCATATTTCATCCCATTTCCACTCAGGGATCCTGAGTGGTTATAGCAATCCTATCGGTCTCTAATGCTCAGCCTTGACTCGTTGACACACGTCGCAAATGGCTACATATTCTGCCACGTCTCTTTTCATGTTGGGCCACCAGTATTCTGTTTTCAAATCGTGGTACATCTTGGTGCTTCCTGGGTGTAGCGAGTATGCTGACTCATGGGCTTCCTTGAGGATCAGTCCTCTCAATCCTCCTTTCTCTCGTACATAAATCCTTTTACAATACCATAGGGTTCCATCGTTGTCGGCTGTGAATTCCTTGGCCAGTCCTTCGGTCATGTGTTCCTTGATCTGTTGGATTTCCTCGCAATCCTTCTGGGTTTCCTTAATCTGACTTTGTAGGAGAGGTTGTATCTCTAGCAAATTCAGTTGTCCATGAGGAATCAACTGTAGGTTAAGCCGAGCCATTTCTTCTTGAAGCTTGTTGGCCATACATTCTAGCTTCAGGTAATTGCATTGAGTCTTGCGGCTCAAAGCGTCGACTACAACATTGGCCTTACCAGGGTGGCAATGGATTCCTAGGTCATAATCCTTGATTAGCTCCAGCCATCTTCTCTGTGGCAGGTTAAGATCTGTCTGGGTAAAGAAATATTTCAAGCTCTTGTGGTCCGTGTATATATCATAGTGGTTTTCGATCAGGTAGTGCCTCCATATCTTCAAGGCATGCACCACTGCGGCCAATTCTAAGTCATGGGTGGGATAATTCTCCTCATGCGGTCGCAGTTGTCTCGAGGCATAAGCCACAACTTTTCCATCTTTCATCAACACACCTCCTAGTCCTTGTCGGATGCATCACAGTATATGACGAAGTCTTTCCGGTTGTCCGGTAGGACTAAGATCGGGGCGGTGGTTAACTTTTCTTTGAGCTGGTCAAATGCCTATTAACACTGCTCAGTCCATGCATACTTCTTTTCCTTCTTCAATAGTTGGGTCAGGGGTCGAGCTATCTTAGAAAATCCTTCAATAAACCTCCGGTAATATCTGGCCAATCCCAAGAAACGTCTAATCTTTGTTACTGACTGGGGTGCTTTCCACTTGGTAACAGCTTCGACCTTGGCAGGGTCAACTGCTACGCCTCCAACTGAGATTACATGTCCGAGGAAAGCTATCTCCTTAAGCCAGAATTCACACTTGTTGAATTTGGCATATAGCTGATGCTCTCGCAACTTCTCTAGTACCAGGCACAAATGTTCTGTGTGTTCTTCATCATCCTTGGAATAGATGAGGATATCATCAATGAACACTACCACGAACTTTTCCAGATATTCCATAAATACCTTGTTCATGAGGTTCATGAAGTAGGCTGGGGCATTGGTTAGTCCAAAAGACATCACTGTGAACTCGTACAAGCCGTAGCGTGTAGAGAACGCAGTCTTGGGTATATTCTCAATTCTAATCTTCAGCTGATGGTATCCGGATCGAAGATCGATCTTTGAGAACACTCGGGCTCCCTTGAGCTGATCGAACAGGTCGTCGATTCGAGGTAACGGGTACTTGTTCTTAATGGTAACCTCATTCAATGACCGATAGTCTATGCACATTCTCATGCTTCCGTCCTTTTTCTTAACAAACAGCACTGGGGCTCCCCACGGTGAAGAACTAGGGCGTATGAAGCCTTTCTCTTGTAGTTCCCTTATCTGCTTCTTAAGTTCTTCCAATTCGTTCACTGGCATCCGATAGGGTCTCTTAGCTATGGGGGCGATGCCAGGCATGAGGTCAATGATAAACTCTATGTCTCGGTCTGCGGGCATTCCCGGTAGTTCCACAGGAAATACATTCGGGTAATCCTGAATTACTGGCATTCCAACTATGGGTAGCATGGTGAATATTCCCGTAGCTCGGTCACAGAGCATAGGGTCTTGATCCATGGCTACTGTCATCGGTGATCCCCACGGGGTAAATAATGTAACTTCTCTTCGTCCACAATCTAATACCCCTTGGTTCTTGGTCAACCAATCCATTCCTAGTATGATGTCCAGGGTTTGGGGTGGTAAAACCATAAGGTTCGAAAGGAATACCACATCCTTAATCCGAATGGGCACATCGATGCACGCATGGGGTATAGTTACATCTCCCTTGGGTGAATGTACTACCATTGGTCTCTTAAGGTCTACCCGGTGTAGGTTGTGCTCTTTGCTTATTCTTGATGAGATAAATGAATGCGAAGCTCCAGAATCAAACAAAATCTTAACTGGTGCAGAGTGGATAGAAAACGTACCCATCAGCATGCTTTGGTCCACTTGAGCTTCCTCAGCGTGCACATGGTTCACCTGACCACGACGGAATCCAGTTGTAGCTTCCTTTGGTTGGGGCGTTCTGAACAGACTGCGTCCAGGTGTCGGGGCGAGGGTTCCTTGTACTGCGATGGCGTTGGCTCCGGTGTGGTTAGGGGTGTTGCGCGGCTTAGGGCAGCTGTTGGCGTAATGCCCAAATTCTCCACAGTTGAAGCAATTGACATTCCTTGTTCCTAGGGCTGCAAAAGTAGGTGCCAGAGTGCGAGACGATGTTGCAGGTGGCCTGCTGACGTTGCCGGGTGCGGCAGGGCGATTGGTTGCCACTATGGCTGGCTTCCAACCTGACGGGGTTGCTCCTTTGGGTCGCTGGGATGTCCCTTGAATTGGGCGGGCCATTGCAAGCCTTCTCTTTCGGTTGTTTTCAACCGTCCTTTGGTCATGCTCAAGCCTCACGACCTTGTTGATGAGGCTTTGGAAGCTGGCGTGGTCCTGACCGATCATCGGTCCTCTCAGCTCGTCGTTCAGTCCCTCGATAAACGTATTCATCTTCTCTTCTTCGTCTACCAAGTCGCTTGTGGCATAACGTGCAAGCTGCGTGAACTTGTTAAGGTACTCTTGTACCGTGGTGTTGCCTTGGCGCAGCCTACGGAACTCATTCTTCTTCATCCTCATGACTGCAGCAGGGACGAAGTTTTCATGGAAGGCAGCCGTGAATTCTTCCCAAGTTGGTTCACCGGCATCTTCAGCCCGGGTTTCCTTGTAGGTGTCCCACCAGTCACTTGCGGGACCTTCCAGCTGTTTGGTGGCGAAGATGCCTCTGTCAGCTTCCCGTACTCGGACGAGAGTCAACTTCTTCTCTATTACCCTCAACCAATCTTCAGCATCCATGGGTTCATCTGTCGAGGAGAATGTCGGCAGCTTTGCTCTCATAAATTCGCCGAGGTTGGATCCTCCGCGTTGTCCTTGGTTGTTGGCGATAGCTTGAAGCAGTTGGGTCTGTAAAGCCATGACTTCCGCTAGGGTGGAGGGGTTAGGCTCTGGTGGGTTTTCAGTGGCTGTTGGGGCTCTGCGACGATGCGCCATCTGAACAACGTGGATAAGGTAAGAGGCTTGATCTGCTAACGTCACGATTCTAAGGAATTTTTCTTTGAGTTGTTTAAGGTGATCTTTTGAAGCAAGTTTGGTGGAATAAACTTATTTAAGACGTAACATGGAACTCCATATCAGTTCATAGATGTTACATCAGGGGGATACATTGGACATGTGTAGTCCCATACAACACAATACAACATCACTAATATCAATCTAGGGTTTTCATATATAAGGGTAGGGGGCATTGTCGTTGTTGTCTTAACTCCATCCAAAGCAAGACCAGAGCTGCTGCAGGTATCCAAACTAGTCATCCAGCCATCCGCATGATCCAGGTGCTGGCAGAGGGTGATCCTTGGCTGAAGCGAATCGAAGTCCCCATGGCTCAGAGGTAGTGGCCTCGAAGTCATGTCTGATCCTCCTGCTTGGTGGCCTGGTGCGCTTACGGGCAGTCCTAAGGGTGATAGGACCTCCGGTGAGTGTCATGCGGTGGGTAGGAGCGTCCTCCTCTGATGGATCTGTGTCACTGAGCTCCCACTTGACCTCCATGGGTTCTGTCTTGTATTCGGAGTCAGTGTTGATCTGAATAGGGTTATCCTCTCCCGAACCAGGCTCAGATGGTGCAGCCGTGGAAATCAGTGTGGGCTCCGATGGGGTAGCAGCAGTAGGGTCGATCAGGTATGGTCCTGACTCAGTGCTTAGCATGAAGGCTTGCTCCATCATGGCATGAAAGGTGGCCAAGCATGCTGGAGTCATGAAATAGTAGTGGTCGGGCACAGGAGCAGGGGGTGTTGGTGTAGCTGAAGTAGAAGTGCCAACGACGGGGACAGGGTTGAAGCGAAGTTGTTCCTCCAGTTGGCCAACCTGTCGCTGGCTCCTCCGAAGCTGCTCCTCCAACTCAACCAAAGCCTCTCCACAAGCCATATAACGATCAGAGAGTTGTTCATATTGGGTGCCGTTAGCTTGCAGCTGGGTCTTCAGAGAGTCGATCTGGTTTCCGCAATTTTGGTGTTCCTCCTCCAAATCATTCATGCGTCGCTGTTGCTCGTCTATCTTGAGTAATGCCTCTTCATAACAATCATCATCTGTTTCCGCCCAGCGGGACAAACGGGTAACCATGGGGTTATAGCAGCAAGGGGTAGCCTCCACGGTGCAGACTGGGTTGCCTTCCTCCCGGTAGGGATGGTGTACGAACTCAGTTACTGTAAGCTCAGTACGGTGGATGGCATTGAGGAGTAGGAATGCCTCGCGGGCTGCGTCCTGAAGGGCTGCTTCCATCAAATCTCTGTAGTAACGTGTATGGAAGCAATAGGGTGACTCGCTCCCAATACGGACCTCAATTGAAACCGCAGCTTCCCACACTGGGTGTTCTTCAGTGCCATGTCTTCGCTCCGGTAGGTGGGTGTGTCCGGGTATCTTAGGCACCATAGCAACCGCGCTGTGACACGTATCCTTCCTCCCGGGACCTTGATCTCCCATGCTCCAACATGGTCTGACATCTGTTCTGAAGATAACTTAGGGTCAGAGAGGGGTAATACCAAAACAAATTTTAGTAGAGGAATGGGGGACGAGAGTATAAGAGAAAACATACTTGTTTTGTGAAAATAGTCTGTATTTTCAAAATAATCCTATGTAAGGATATTTCCCTTTAACCAGCTATTCAGGGGTAGGGCGCCAGTTGGTCTTATCCTACAGTCGCACTGCTCTGATACCAGCTCTGTGGACCCCCGTTTTTGGAACGAGAATCATTCGTGTTCATAGTACCATTTCCCTGGATCGAGTAGTTTGGTACCCACGAATACAGTACTGAATTATCAGGTGCAAAGTGCACGAATAGTCTTACATCAAAAGTATTACAATAATAGGCCCGAAGGCAATATCATTATATGAAGGACCTACAGGTCCGAATACAACCAAAAGCAGAAATTAGATAAGATAGCAGTCGGAAGGCAGCGGCATGTCGATTGCCACAGGCAACGACCGAGGACTAAGACCTAGTAGACGCCTTCTCCTTCTTCGCCCACCTGGCAGTAAGCATAGGGGTCCTCCAGTTCTTCGTTTCCACCATCTGAAGGTTTGTGCGTATAGTAAGGGTGAGTACCCAACGTACTCAGCAACCAACACGAAATGATGCACATGATAGGGTCATTCAAAGGATGGCTATGGTTTCTTTGCACAAAGCCAATTTTCACAAATCATTTCACAAACCTAACATCTAGCCAGGTCAAGTTTTAGTTCCATAGTATATTAAGTCGGTGACGGTTCTGTCTACCATCCATCGTGATTTGTCTCCGGATCGTCATGGTTTTCTGGGGAGTCCACCCCTTCTCGCAGTTCGAGAAGTTGAGTCCACCAGCACACAAAATCATTATGCATTCCCACCCATCATTTTAGAATTTATGAGTCTAGCCACGAGAGAAACTTGTCACGCCGCTCATTATCCGCGAGCACGGCAATTCGAATAGATTGATTTACTCACACTACAGTGGATGTACACTTTACCCATACTCCGCAACTGCTCATTTAATGAGCTTTCATCCCTTCATATGGGATGGTCACGGCAAAGCCTTTCGATAACCTTACTTTGCCAGTACCCGCTCCATGAACTTAAATCCTCTTGCACTAGCCGTCCTTTCCTAGCAGTGAGAGGAGTTTTGGCGCTCCCGGGGTAAGGAAAAACTCACAAAATTCTCATTCATTACTCAACACTTAGGCCGCAGCCTTATCTCGATAACCAAAACCACCTCTCCACTCAAGAACCACTATGCAGGGATACTGCCTCCGCTCGGCTATCTACTCCGCTAGGTCTATACCCATTCGAGAAGTACGGTTGTACTGGCTCGTTCCAGGTTATAAGTCTCATGGCTCGGTCCTTAATCGACTAGGGACAGTTCTTGCCTTTACCGGAATCCACCAAAATCCATCCATCCGCCCCAGTCTAAAAGCATTGGTTTTGTACTTTTATTTTTCTATCAAGACTATTTTCATCATGTTCAAGGCAACGTGGTGCTCATGTCTCCACATGCCGTTGTCGAAACTTGGTTTCGGCAATATATTTTCTGGGGTCGCAGTCAAGATCGCCAAGCACAATGGGTTAGAAGAAGAAGAAGATTTAGACAGGTTCAGGCCCTCTCGTGAGGTAATACCCTACTCCTGTTTCGGTGGATTCGATCCGCCGAGTGTCTTTATTGATCTCGTGATCTAAAGCTGAGAGCTAAAAGCTGAACTTCTATCGGAATATCTGATCTAGAATCTGATATCTGATCAAGTCTAAGATATCCCTCAAGGGACGCCCCTTACCCCCCTTATATAGTCTTGGGAGGAAGGGTTTACAAGTCGAAAACCCTATCTTATTCTAAGTTGGTCTCCTCAATCTTACCAAACCGTGACTATAGGCCGATTGTCTTATCTCTATCGGCAACCGTAAACACCTAAGTCAAGTTCGGCTTACAGATATAGCAGCGCAATCTATCCCTACCTCCAGGATAAGCTTGCCATGTGGATACCCGATTGCCACAATCTCCACAAGAGCCCCCGAGTCCTTTTCGGCCGACGAGACAACTCAGCTTCAGACCAAAGCAGCACTCAACCAAAAAATCTCTTTGATCGAGTGCTTTTGGCGCCGAGTGATTCCATCATCTCTACCTGAATCTTTCCGAGTGGCTCCAAAGACTGTGAAGGGCTAGAAAAAATATACATAAAAATTCTCAAAAAATAAATACCTAGGTGCATCTCCTGATGCACCTAATTATAGGTGTAGCCCCGACTATGTGGTTAGTCAAAAATAGACTAAGCATATAGTCAAGAACTATAAAAAATTATTCTCATGTAGATGCCTAGCTCATGCTAAAGCAATCATAGAAATCTCATTACTCAAAGTTCATACTCAACCGAGTGAATTTGCCCGAGTCATCTCGTAACAAATAATTCAATCATCCCTCATGGGTAAAAAGCACTCGGTAAACTCTTGCTCAACCGAGTGGATTCGCCCGAGTAATCCCGGAATAAATATTTCATTCATCCCTCATGGGAAAACAAGTTCTTTCAATCATATGAAAAATATGACCAAGTTATTAAATAGCTTTTGCCATAATACTGGTCTCAATCTTATAAAGATCTTCACCAAGGTGGAAAATAAGCAAGATCGGCAAGATTACCCAACCAAATGCCGAAAAACCAAACAGCCCTTGTTCACCAAGGTAGCTATAAAAACTCAGCTGTTGGTCACCTTCCAAATTGCATCGTGTCGCCTTCTCATGAAGTCGACAAACCACGGTATGGAAGGATCTTTAAAGGTATTGGGCACTCTGGACACGCGCATATTGCCGTGGCAAATCCGCTTAAGCTCATCCGCTTAAGTCCCTAAGGACACGTATCGGACCACACCTTAGCCGGGCCGTAGATTTTCTTATGGGCTCGGCCCACTCACCGAAAACCTAGCGCAACCCTCAAATCTTTCTTATAAAGACACGAGGTCGTCCCCGCCTCTTTGCCTTCCAAACGATTCCCCTTCTCACGGCATCGTTCAACACTCACCGCGGAGAACCCTAGGCTTGCGCGCTCCCTAGTCCATCCGCCAAGAAGCTCGCTTGCCGCGACAACTAGCTTCTGCAGCCAAAACTCCCACATCCATCGCCCAAGATCTAACCTTTCTCAGCCAGATCCGCTCCCCAACAACCTCGCTCCCATGGCGGAGGAGAAGAGGATTCCGTTCGACCAATGGGCCACCTCGGACGTGAGGGAATACACCCTCAAGGAGATGGTAAAGCACGGCGTGCTTCCGCCGAAGGAACTTGTGGGATGGCGCCCGGCGGGGGAGGACTTCCCGACCCCAAACACCGTGAGCTCGTTGTCTTTACCTCCTTTTTCTATTGCGGGTTCAGCCTTCCCACCTCCGAATTCTTTCGGGGGCTCTTGGACTATTATGGCCTTCACATCTACCATCTGAACCCCAACTCGATGCTTCACATAGCACTCTTTATTCATGTGTGTGAAGCCTTCCTTGGCATTCTTCCTCATTTCAATCTGTTCCGTCGTATGTTCTACCTGAAACCCCATCCGAACAAGGATCAACCTTGCGTCGTTGGTGGGGCAGGCTTTCAGCTTCGCGGATCCCTCCGCAAAGACTATTTCTCTCTCCCCTTGAAATCTTCCAACAAAGGCTGGCATGCGAACTGGTTCTACATCAGCAATCTTGAACCCAGCCTTCCTGCCTTTGTCGGTCTTCCTCCTGTCCCCAAGCCATCTTGGAGCACCGTCCCGGTAGCCCAAGAATGGGATGAAGCCAACGATCTACTCGCGAAGATCCTGGCGATGAAGAAGAGGAATCTTCGCGGGGAACAAATCACTCGGCACTTCATTAGGTGCCGACCGGCGCCGATCAAGGAGCGGTCGAAGCCGGCCTTCGAGTATGAAGGTGGAACGGACCCCAATCGGGAGGACCCGATCCACTCACATACGAGATCCCGAAGATCCGGATGTACAAGCTCTTCTCATCCGGGATCTCGCCGAGCGGGCCCTCATACGCCAGTCCTTCCATTCAAGCATCCACCGACCTCCTCCTCCGTTAAGCCGATTGGATGCTTCATAGTATCTTTCGATCTTGACGTCTTGTCGTTTAATGTTGCACTTTCCCTTTTCGCAGGAAAACGCCTCTATCACCTCCAAGCCATATAAGGTGGCTCACGATGACGCGCCACGTCGTCCCGTCAAGAAGCCAACCGGCGGGATCAAGATCCAAGCCGATCCGTCGGGAAGCGGGCGCGCGAGTGAGGACTCGAACAAGCGCGCAAGTAAAAGGCGGCTGATCATCGAGGACTCGGATGACGACGTCCCGGCTCCTCCGGCCGAGACCCCGCCTCTAAGGCGATCGCGCGGACCGCACCGAAGATCCGCCGGTCATCCGTAAGCTCCAAACCAAAGTCCCGAGCTCTTTCGCGTAAAACTTTTCTTTATCTTCGCCGTGTTCACTTGTGCAGGAGGCCCCAGACATAGATCCTGCCGGAGGGGTGAAGGGCCGACCCGGCCGCTGCTCCCGAAGTGCCAAGGCCGTCGAGCAAAACCCTGAGCCCGCAACCGAGTGCGAGCATTCCGAGAAGCATCCTTCTCCTCGAAGGAGAGCGCCCTAGGGAGGAGCCCCGACGCCGCCGGGTATCCCGACCGGAAACCGCCGGCCAGTGCGGGAACCCACGGCTGCGCCCGAGCGCCCGACCGAGGGTCACTCGGCACAGAGCCCGAAGAAGAAAAGGGCCCGGCTGCCCCACCTAGGCAGCAGCCACCGAAACCGGTGAGACTTGCTTCGAACTTTCCTTTGTTCTTTCAATTTTGAATCCTTCATGTCTTCATTGGTCTTTCTTATTTGCCACCACGGTAGAAGAGATCCCTGTGCTACGATCCGCTGAGACCGGGTTCCTCCGATCGAATCGAGTGGCGGGACTCGGAAGGCGAGAGACAGGGCATCATCCTCGACCGGCAGTGCGAAAAGGATGAAAGGGATGCCCTCGTCGAGAGCCCGAATGAGGCGACCCGACCGCTCAACGTAAGCCTTCATCTTTCTTTTTGATTATATCTTCGTTACTCTTCATCGATCATTCTTCGCTTCGCATGCGAAAGAATATTGCCGCTCAATGGCAAAATCCGAGGTGCTGGAAAAGCTGGTACCTCACTTAAACTCCTTGGAGGACGTTCAGCGACAGTGAAGGTCACTCGGGAGGCCGCTTCGAGGGAGGCCGCTTTAAGGAGGGAGATCTCGGAGCTTCGGGAGGCGAACCTCGACCTCCGCGGATCAATCGGAAGTAAGCTCGCCTCTCCCAGCTTTATCATGATTCTTTTGTTGATCTTGTCAATTGATAACCTTCTTTCGTTGTAGAAAATTCTTCGGAGGTCCACTCGCTTCAAGTCCATGAAGCGGTCAACCTTGACAAGGCCGAAATGGAGGCCGAATTTGAAGGTAACTTTGTTTGAAGTCAAATCCCGTGTGTGCTTTATTTCCGAGTGCCTTGACTGATCTAGGACTCCTTGCAGCTTATAAGATTAAGACCCGAGCCCAATACGACGTCTTGCTTGGGCGGATTAAGTCCAGCGACGAGATACGGGAAGAGGTCGCTAACGCCGCCACGCCGATCTTAACCTCCTTGTTTGATCAAGGAGTTGGGGCCAGCTCGCCGAGCCGATCGAGATCTTCGACAAGCTCCGGATGGCTCCCAGCAAGCATCTCGAAGAACATCACCGAAGCAGCCAACATGGGGGCTGGTCTGGCTCTTGCACAGACCAAGTCCCTCTACCCCCGAGTGGATATTCATTCAATCGGGAGGGCTTCGCCGAGGGACAACAGACGAGCAGCCTTAGATATGCTCGCGAGGCGCAAGAGGCGGCGAAGAAGATCTCTTTAGATGTAGTAAACAATTTTAAGCTCGAACTCGTATTTTGACTTTGCTTTGTGAATGTCATGTAATCGTAACACTCGACATGGAATCTTTGTGACTATTTTTAGTTTATTTATGTCAATGCCTTGATTCGAGCCTTTGCGTGAAATTTCTTAAGTAGTTTTCGTCCGTCGTCATCAAGCCTAGGCTCGATTAGGTCATCGGAAAACTCTCGGTCCTTAGACACCGAGCTCGAGTCGAAGGACATTAAACAATGATAAACTAAATTGTGCACAAAAATTTGATGAGGAAAATTCGAGCTTTATTGATATGTGTATCACCCCGCTAGCTCAAGAAGTCATCTTGCTTGAGGTTGGCAATCAAGGAAAACATGAGGCCTTAGCCAAATTAGGCGTAAAACCGCCGAAGATGCTCGATGTTCCAGGAGTTCTCCACCATGGACCCGTCTTCGCGCTTAGCCGTAAGCACCGGCCGAGTCACTTCGGCGATTTTATAGGGTCCTTCCCATAAGGGAGATAACTTGTGTCGGTCTTTGGTGGTCCGGATCTTGCGTAGGACCAGTCGCCAACAATGAAAGCTCGTGCTCGCACGTTGCGACCGTGGTATCTTCCGAGCCCTTGAAGGTATTTGGCCGACGGATGAGGGCGCCTCACGGGCCTCTTCCAATCGGGTGAGGTCATCCACTCGGTCGATGTCGTAGCGTTCATCGCTGAAGCTGCGGACCCGGAGGGACTCAAACTCCATCTCGTTTGGCAACATGGCTTCTACGCCATAGACCAGAAAGAAAGGAGTTTGGCCGGTGGCCCGACTGGGTGTAGTTCGCAGCAACCATAGAACCGAGGGAAGTTCTTGGACCCACTTGCCAGCGTAAGGGCTTAGCCGGTCGAAGACGCGAGCCTTGATGCCTTGAAGGACCATGCCGTTTGCTCGCTCGACTTGCCCATTGCTTTTGGGGTGAGCTACTGATGCGTAGCAGATTTTGATTCCAAAGTCTTCGCAGAATTCCTTGAAGATGCCTCCTGTGAATTGAGTCCCGTTATCAGTTATGATTCTGTTTGGGACGCCGAAGCGGTGCACGATGTTGAGGAAAAAGTCTCGTGCTTTGTCAGCAGTGATTGTGGCAACCGGTTTGGCTTCAATCCACTTGGAGAACTTGTCGATTGCAACGAAGAGGTGTGTGAAACCTCCTGGAGCTTTCTTGAAAGGGCCAACCATGTCCAGCCCCCATACCGCGAACGGCCAGGAAAGCGGGATTGTTTGGAGTTCCTGGGCCGGGACATGGGTTTGTCGGGCAAAAAACTGGCAGCCTTCGCAGGTTCTTACGACTTTTTCCGCGTCGGAGACCGCGGTGAGCCAGAAGAATCCTTGCCTATAAGCTTTGCCGACCAGAGTGCGTGCTGCCGCGTGGCTTCCGCATATGCCCGAGTGGATATCTTGGAGTAATTGTTTCCCTTCTTCGGGTGTGATGCACCTCATTAGAATTCCGGAGGGGCTCCTCTTGTATAGATCGGAGTCGACCATGACGTACGCTTGGCAACGACGCCGGACGCGTTCGCTTCATCCGGTCATCCGCAGCTCTTGCTGAGTTAAGAATTTGATGAGCGGCGTCCTCCGGTCGGTATCGATCATGGTGACTTCGTTCGTGGTTTGTTCGTTGAGAGCTGTCTTAGCCGTGATCGTTGGCTCGTAAAGATGTTCGACAAAGACATCTCGTTGGAGCAGCTTCGCGCTTGATCCGAACCGTGCTAGCTCATCGGCGGCTTCGTTGTTATGTCTCGGACATGTGAGAGTTCGAGCCCGTCAAACTTGTCCTCAAGCTTGCGGACCTCTTGTCGGTAGGCCTCCATAGTGTCGTTTAAGCGGGACCGGTCTTTCATCACTTGATTGACGACCAGCGGGAGTCGCCTTCACAATAAGCCGACGAATCCGAGTGAGACCGCAAGGCGCATCCATGTAAAAGAGCTTCGTATTCGGCGACGTTGTGTGAGGCGGAGAAGTGGAGGTGAAGGGCATATCTTAGCCTTTCCCCTCGGGGAGATCGCAACTCCCGCTCCCAAGCCGGTGATCCTCTTGGATCCGTCGAAGTGCATGGTCCAGTGTTGGAGGTCTTCTCGGGGAACATGCTCTTGCTGTTCATCCACTCGGCCAGGGAAGTCCGCTAAGGCTTGTGACTTAATGGACGTCCCGGGCTTAAAAGTTAAGTCCAGCGGCATCGGTTCCGTGGCCCACTTGGCGATGCGCCCGTTGCCTCGCGGTTGTGGACGACGTCGCCGAGTGGAAAAGAGGTGATGACGGTGACCGAGTGACCCCGAAAGTAGTGTGCCAATTTCCTCGCGGTTATTAGAACACCATAAAGCAATTTTTGTACCTGGGGGTATCGGATTTTGGCTCCTGCCAATACTTCGCTGACAAAGTAAATTGGTCTTTGAATCTTCTGGGCCCGTCCTTCTTCTTCTCGTTCAACCACAAGGACCGTGCCGACCACTTGGTGAGTGGCCGAGACGTACAACAAGAGGGGTTCCCTGGGCCGAGGTGAAGCTAGGACGGGTGGCGTGGTAAGGAACTCTTTGAAATCTTCAAAGGCCTTGTCGCCTTCGTGGTCCACTGGAAGTCGTCTGTCTTCTTCAGCAGCTCAAGAAGGGCATGCCTCGTTCGCCGAGTCGGGATATGAAATGGCTCGTGCCGCCATGCAGCCAGTGAGCTTTTGGACGTCTTTCTGATTACTCGGGGGCTTCATGTTTAAGATGGCGTTGATCTTTTCTGGGTTTGCTTCAATGCCGCGATGTGATACCATGAAGCCGAGCGGTTGCCCGATGGGACGCCGAAGGTGCACTTCTCCGGTTCAACTTCATTCGAAGGCCCTGGATGTTTGCAAAGGTTTCTTCTAAGTCGGCGATCGTGTCTTCTTTCGCTTGGTCTTGATGACAACATCGTCGACATAAGCTTCAACGTTTTTGCCGATCTGCGTTTGGAAGCATCTTTGGATCATGCGTTGGTATGTAGCTCCGGCGTTCTTCAGCCGAAAGGCATGGTGATGTAGCAAGAGGCCCGAACGGCGTGATGAAAGATGTTTTCAAGCAATGGATTCTTTCGATCGATCCGGTGATAGCCCGAGTAACAATCCAGAAACTCGGAGTTCGCCGCCGCCGTTGAGTCGATGACTTGGTCGATGCGAGGCAGCCGAACGGATCTTTGGGGCAGGCTTTGTTGAGGTCGGTGTAATCGACACACATGCACCATTGCCCTTTCTTTTTGCGGACCAGACTGGATTGGCTAACCGGTCGGGATGAAGGACTTCTTTAATGAAGCCGGCGCCAAGAGCTTTGCAAGTTCTTCTTTGATCGCGTCTTTTCGATCCCGTGCGAACCTCGCGTAATCGTTGCTTTATTGGTTTGGCGTCATCTTTGACGTTCAAAGAGTGCTCGATCACCTCCCTAGGAATTCCAGGGCATATCGATGGTTTCCAAGCAAAAACATCTTTATTATTTTGGAGGAAGGTGACGAGCGCGCTTCCTATTTAGGATCTAGGTCGGCGCCGATTACGCAGCTTTTGGAGGGATCGACGAATCAAGGGAGATCTTCTTGGTCTTGGCGTCGCCGGATCCCGATTTGGCTATCTTCTTCGCGGGACTTCGCCCTCCGCCGGTTGATGCAGCCAATCGGACTTCTTGTTGGCCACGTAATCTCTCGCGAGATTGGGCCATGTCGCAGCTCTCCTTGTCGCAGGTGAAGGCTTGCTTCACGTCGCGCGAAGAGTGATGACGCCGTTGGGACCCGGCATCTTCATGCAAAGATAAGTGTAGTGAGGGATCGCCATGAACTTGGCAAGCGCAGCCTTCCGATGATGGCATGATACGCCGTTTCAAGTCGGCCACCTCGAAGGTGACGTTCTCCATTCGGAAGTTCTCTCGGGCTCCGAAGGTGACTGGGAGGGAGATATGCCCGAGTGGAGTTGAAGACAGCCGGGATAACTCCGTGAAAAGGGGCCGAGCTTGCTTTTAGTTCGGCCCTCGGGATCTGCATTTCGTCCATGGTCTTGGCGAACAGGATGTTGAGGGCGCTGCCCCCATCGATGAGGACGCGCTTAAGCCTCGATATTCCGGACCACGGGGTCCGGGACGAGTGGATAGCGCCCTGGATGAACCACTCGGTCGGATGATCCGAGCGGTCAAAGGTGATGGCCACTTCCGACCATCGCAGATATCGAGGGACTTCGGGTTGAGCCGCGTTGACCTCTCGGTCGCTAGCTTTTGTTTCCTCTTGGATTCATAAGCTAATGGGCCCCCGAAGATGTGGTTGAGCTCTCCCACCGGATCTTGAAAAGGTTCGGCATTTTCAGCCGCGTTGTTCTTCTTGGCGCCGGACGGGCCAGCCTCGTCGGGCTTCTTGTTGAGTCGCGCCGCAGATCGCTCATGCAACCGCTTGTAGATAAACGTCCTTTGCCGCGTGCTTGTGATTCGGATGGTGGGTGCACCGGGCGTTCATGATGGCGTCGTAGGCGGCGAATCGGGGACGGCGTTGAGTATTGGAGGTTGCGGCCACCAGTGTCTTCGATTGGCGCTTGCGATCTTTCGGCCCCGGTTGCCGTTGTTGCCGCCATCCTTCTTAGGATTTCGGCTTCCTCCCGCTTGCTTGTCCTCTCTTCGTCAGCCGGTCTTGACGGGCGGCCTTGATGGCGTCGTTTGATTTGGCGTATGAATTCGCCGTCTCAAACATCTCGCTTCACCGTCTTCGGTGGCTTGCGTCCGAACTTGCCGATAAGCAGCTCATCACGGACTCCCTTCGGAAGGCGGCGATGATGATGTCATCGGTGATGTTCGGGATCTTGTTGCGCTTCTCGGAGAAGCGACGAATGTAATCCTTCGAGGCTCGTCCGCTTCGGATGACATTGCGGAGGTCGAAGTGTGCCGGGCCTCTCGAAGGTGCCTTGGAAGTTGGCGATAAAGTGGTCCCTCGCTCGCTCCACGAGCCGATTGAGCCTCTTGGCAGTGGTGAGCCAATTTCTGGCCGAGTTTGCGAGGGCCACGGGCGGTAGTTGGCCATGGCTTTGTTGTCGCCACCGCAGCTCGGATGGCAAGAGTATATACGCTTAACCAAGATTCGGGTCGGTTTTGCCATCGTACCTTTCTATCCCCGTTGGCTTAAAGCCACTCGGCCAATGCACTCGGCGGAGCTCTCGAGTGAAGGCCGGTACTCCATCGTCGCCGCTATCGGGTGATCCCCTCCGATCTTCCCGGTGCGACGGCCGCGCTCTTGGTAGCGGCGGTCGAGGACTTCCCGCAGATCACTCGGCGGGGTCTTCGTTGGCTGGTTGGGTAGCCGGAACCGTTGCGGCGGACTCGGTGGTGGACGGGTGGACGTCCGTGTCGTTTGTGGCGGAAGTCGACCGTCCTCTTGGTGCCTCGGGGTGGACTCGGGAGGTGGGCCTCTTGGCCTAGTTGACGACCGAGCCGGCTCGGCCTCCCGTAGTCTCCCGACCTTAGGGGTGGGAGCCGGCTCTTGTCGTGTTTCGGCCACGGATTCGCCGGCCTTCTTGCCGAAGTGGTGGGAGGGCCGTTAGCCGTGGCAAGAACGATGGTCTTGATTTTATCAAGTATAGGAGTCACGTTGGCCGGAGCCGTCTCCATGACGGTATCCAAGAGCGTGAGTGCGGCGGCGCGTTCGCCGTGGCGTCTGGAAGACATTGGTGTTGTGAACCCGTGTTTGGAGGATGGCCTCCCGGCGGATCGTCCGCCGCACGCAGATCCCGCTTCCTTTTGTCGCCTCGTCTTTGCGTTGTTTGTCCTCCTCGGCTGTCTTGCGTTCAAGCTCCACTCTAGCTCGCTCCTCTTCGGCAAGCCTTCGGCCATGGCTGAGTCGGACTCATCCGGCTCGGCCATGAGGACGTCAAGCACTTCGGCTCGCATCCATATGGCGCCGGAGTTGTCGGCTTCGTCGAAGGGATGCCGTAGAGATTGTCGAAGCCGGCGGAGCTGAGGTATCCGTTGAGCTCGAAGATGAGCAGAGCCAAAGGACGGGAGGATGACACCGACCTCCCTTGATCCCGGGAAATCCGGATCCGGATCGCTCCGGTCCGAGTCTGAGCTTGGGGATTAGGCTCCTCCGAGTGGATCGTCGCCAACTCGGGGAAAGCAGCTTGATGTAGATCTTGGCGACGTTTGGTAACCCAAACGGCACCGAGAGGTCTTCACTGAGTAGATTGCTTCCGTCGGGAGGCAAGAAGATTGGCGCAGATTTCGGCGGCATTCGGTAATCCGAATGGCGCCGAGTGAAGTCCGTCGTCGGAGAAGGTGGATCGCATCTTGATCTTTAAGATGTTGTCGAAGATCTCGGCGCGTTGGAGAGCCCGAACGGCGCCGAGTAGGTTTTTCCCTTCGACCGGTTTGAATCCGAGTCGAGGAGGAGTCGCCGGCGGTTGGCGGCGAAGTCGCCGAGTCTTGAAGGAGATCCCATCACGCTTGTCGGCGAGATTGTTGAAGAAGTCTTGACGCGCGGCCCCTACCTGGCGCGCCAACCGCCGAAACTTGGTTTCGGCAATATATTTTCTGGGGTCGCAGCAAGATCGCCAAGCACAATGGGTTAGAAGAAGAAGAAGATTTAGACAGTTCAGCCCTCTCGTGAGGTAATACCCTACTCCGTTTCGGTGGATTCGATCCGCCGAGTGTCTTTATTGATCTCGTGATCTAAAGCTGAGAGCTAAAAGCTGAACTTCTATCGGAATATCTGATCTAGAATCTGATATCTGATCAAGTCTAAGATATCCCTCAAGGGACGCCCCTTACCCCCCTTATATAGTCTTGGGAGGAAGGGTTTACAAGTCGGAAACCCTATCTTATTTTAAGTTGGTCTCCTCAATCTTACCAAACCGTGACTATAGGCCGATTGCCTTATCTCTATCGGCAACCGTAACACCTAAGTCAAGTTCGGCTTACAGATATAGCAGGCGCAATCTATCCCTACCTCCAGTCGGATAAGCTTGCCATGTGGATACCCGATTGCCACAATCTCCACAGCCGTATTCCAAATACCTTCCCGAAGATAGTTGCCTAAGCATGAAGCATCTTTGTAAAATCATGAGTATGCACGAATCTAATATAAGCATGGCTAAGTATTTTACCGAAGATATCCTTCGGTTATATCTCATCGAAGGTTACAAAGAATAATTCTAAGGGTAATCAATATCAAGGCATGGTTTATCAAGCATAGGTATTCAATCGTGTGTAGCATGCATATTGGGAGTTTAAATCAACATCATTTCGCAACATAGGATCAACATGTTCAAAAGGGGAAGTGTTGACTTGCCTTGCTCGCACGCTTGTTGGACGGGGTCTTCACTGTAGTCAGTGCCTGCTTCCTCGGTTGCTATTCGTACGTGCGAAAAATCAATTGAATTCGATCAGAATTCAATAAAAGTACCAAGAGATCAAAAAGAACCATAAAAACGACACCAAATATTTAGCCTAAAATTTTAATCGAGTTTGGGTGAGGGTTTTGGGATGAAATCCGATTTAAAAAGCGAGTTAGGGTTTTTGCAAAATACCGAACTAATTGATTAGGGTGATAAACTTAAAAAGGCGTCATTCAAAAAGAATTGGTATTCAAAGTTTTGGAGGGTCCGAATACCAAAAGAACATATTTTTAATGCCAAAAAGAAAATAGATAAACTCCAAGTAAAAACGACGCGAGAACGAGATCTCCAAAATTTCTATTTTTGAATTCCGAATTTGCTCAGAGAAAATATATGAGAAAACTATATATTTTTGCCCAAATATTTCCCAAAAGTTTTTCCTAATTTTTCTGGATTTTTCCTATTTTTTCCTATTTTTCTCTTTTTTTCTTTTTCTTTTTCTTTCTTTCTCTTTCTTTCCTTTTCTTTTTCTTTTTTTTTTTCTACCCCACCTGTTCACTCTCTTTCCTCTCGCATCTAACCGTCTACACCCCCTTCATCTCCCTCGCGTTCGCCGTGTGGCCTGACGGCGGCGAGGGGGCGGGCGGCGGTGACGACGCGCGGCGGTGCACGGAGGGAAAAACGGGAGAGCGGCGGCTTACGAGCGGCGGCAGCATGGCAACCCGGCGCGGCGGCACAGCAAGGGCGCAGCGGCGGTTGCGGCGAACGGCGGCGAATGGCAGGCCGGGAAGAGAGAAGAATGGGAGAGGCGAGGGCGGTGGGGATGGGGAAACGGGAGAGACTCGCACCCCCTTTTATAGGGCTCCGCCGAGAGAGAAAGGAGAGGGGGCCCTGGCGGCTGGGGCGCGGCGAGCCACGCGGCAGCGCGGGTGGCGGGGCCGGGTGCGGCGAGCGCGAAGTGGCGGCGACGTGCGCGCGGCGCGAGGCATGGGCGCGATGGGGTCCGGCGAGGTCGACGCGTGGCGGCGCTCGGGCGGGGTCCGGCGTGGGCGCGGTGCGGGCGCACGAGGACGGCGGGGTCCAGCGCGAGGGCGGCACGTGGCGCGCGGCGGCGGCGGTCCGGCGCGGCAGCGCGGCGCGCGAGGACGGCGGGGTCCGGCGCGAGTGCGGCGCGTGGCGCGCGCGGCGCGAGGTCGAGCGCGGGAGCGCGAGGATAGCGTGCGGGCGTGCAGTGCGAGGGTGGGGCCGGGCGCGGCGCAGCGCAGCGCGTGTCGCGCACGCGGGCGGGGGCGCGCGGTACGGCAAGCATTTACGTCGAACACGTATAGCGCAATGAATAGTGCAATTTTCCAATATCCCGATTTAATTTCCTATTTTCCCATTTATTTTTCCTTTCACATCTAAAATTTAAAATAAAATCTAGCACACCCAAAAATTAAGTTGTAAAATATGTTTTCAACCTTTTCACCCACTTTTATTATTTTAAAAATTTATTTTACATATTTAATTTAATTCTTTTCCTAAATTCAAGAAAATATGACTTTGATTCAAAATAATTTTCTAAACTTCAGATATACCCTTTTAAAAATATTTTATCACTCATTTTGCTCACTAATTAATATTACTCCACCACAAAATAATGTTTTGAACCAAAGTATATTTTACAGTATATTTTTTTGTAAATCCACCACCCTTTTCTATTTTATATTAAAATTCCAACTCTATACTTTGAAATTTTTCTCCCCTTTGGAATTTCAAATCATTTGGTTTTTCTCAAACATCAAGATGAATCACTCTCTTTATAAATTTTATGCAACAAAGTGGCAAATAAGAAGGAATAAACACGATGAGAAGCAATAAGCCAAAAGTTTTTGTGAGTTCCGATTTTTAATTCTCGTTTTAAATTCTTCAATTTCCAGTGGTGTTACAAAGAATAAGGGGAAAACGTTAAAAAGAAGAAAGGAGACGGGCTAAACTGCATAAAGGAAAATTAAAGGAAAGAAAGAAGAGATAAGGAAAAAGGAATAGGGACATTTTTGTAAAATTCCAAATTTGGATTATTTGGGTTTTTTAGGAGATTTAGGATTTTAGGAATTGAATTGGAAATTTGGATTTGGGAGCAATTGGTTAGGAATTTAAGGTCCAATTCTGAAACACGAATTAAAAAAATCCGATTAACTCCAATTAAGACACACAAAGCAAGACATATTTAAGTCATTAATCAAATTAAACACTTTTGATTTAACGAAATTTTAATTAAGCTGTTTTAGGCGAACAAACCAAAGGTGAATTTTCACAAACATGCGAAAAGAATGAAAAGTGAAAAATCAGGACGTGACAAACCTACCTCCTTAAACAGAACCTCGACCCCAAGATTCGGACTAGCTTGGAAACAACTCCTGAAACTCTGCCTTCAGATCATCTCACGTGTCACGCCCAGAAATTTATCCCAAATTTCCAAGCTATTTTGCGTATTAAATCCCTATCCAGGAATCAACCAGGGTACATAAAATGACAAATTAATACACAGATCCAAACGTAAAATAAAGCATATAAATACTTACAAAAGAGGCACTTAGTCCTCGCACTCGAAGGAAAACAACAACGGAAAGGAAGGACGATCCTAGCGGGGCTTCAGCTCCACTCCACAGGCAAACTCAACTGGGGTCTAAGCCTTGTTCCTCTAACTCCGACTTCAACTCAGAAACACTGAACTTCTGAAAGGGGGAAGAATTGCAAGGCTGAGTACAACTAACGTACTCAACAAGCCATGTCGAGAAAATGCAAAAATAATGCAAGCGGTACAAAGAATTCATATAAAAGGCTATTTTGAAAAAAACTAGCATTTAAAAGCATTTAAATATTTTAAGGCATTTCAATAAAACGTGAGCCTATCCCTAGTCAAATTTTTATCAAGCTGCTGTCGATGCGAAAAACACACATTGGCCTGAGATCTGCTTAACTCTAGTGCAGGACCTAAATCTTGTTTTTGGGTTCAAGGGCGTGCCAGTTGGTTTGATCCTGCAACCAACAAGAAACTAAAGAAAGAAAACAATGTTAAATCCATAAACGATAGCCGATCGGGTAGTGGCCAATGACGTATTGTTCAATATTGAGCCGATGCAATATGCATGGGATCGGCAAAGGGAAAATTAGATTTACTCGATCGGCGTAGATATCAATAATATATAATCTAGGTCTCAAAATATGTTTAAACCAAGTGACGGGGATAGATCGGCAGCGTGCCGAGACAGTATATGTCTAAATGTACCTTAGGATATAGATTATATATATTTATAGCGTAGCCGATGTAAAAAATATGACACATATCGGCTAATACTCCGATACCACTTTATACTAAGATACCAATATAGATTAAATAGATTAAACAAGAATCAATCAAGTGTTAAGATGACCTAACAGATTGATAACAAGCTTAACATATTTTATCACAGTGAGATCTTAATATAAAGGGCAGATTTAGCATATCGAGTAAACATGTAGGAAACAGGAATAGCTAAACCAGGCAAGATCGGCTGAAACCCCGATACTATCTCTAAGATCAATCATAGAACAAGATAGATCTTATGATTCTAGATAATACTTAGTAGGTCGGACTTAACCGATGCAGCATTGAGTATAGAGAGAAGCATAAGGTCTAAACAAGTCAATGAAAGCCTTTTGAGATGGTGGATACACTATATAATCTAGGTCAACGTTGATATCTAACTCTATCGGCCGTTGTCTAGTAACAGATGCTAGCCGATTAGGGTTAGATAGCAATATTGACTTATATTATATAGCATATATGATAACTCGACGATTTACGTAAACAAGCTTAGAGTGTCATAAAGATGTAAGCACTAATTCCGAGAACGCAAGCCACCATAACAAGTTTTACCTCTTGTCGGAGATCGAACCCGATGCAGCCCAACTTGAAAGCAAGAACTTGTCGAAACAAACTAAAGTAAAAAAGGTGGCGATGCGCCAAAAGTGTTATTGAGCTGATTGTTGTTTGATTACATGGTCTTGGGCTATATTTATACCCAAATACAAAATATGTCCTTGTCAAACACGACTCTTATCTCTATTACAACTCAAAATATGAACAAGTCCCTTAGACAGACTCTTACCGACACAATCTATAAGGAAACTACTTAAAACAACCTAATTAATGGATACAATTGCCTTTCTAGGACCCTATACATATGTGGCAATCCTCATGAAGCATATTAACCCGATCCGACAGTGATCCCAATGTCATCTTACCAGAATCGGCTACATTGGCTTACCTTGTCCGATTCGGTATCAGCCGATTGAATACCTTAGCCGATTCGGTATCAGTCGATGAACTACTTAGCTGATTCGGCTTGCGACTGGTGCGTACTCTGTTTCTGAGAATCACGTTCTCTTCCAAATCTACTTCGGCCTTAATTCCAAATCTAATTCATGACTTGCCAAAATTGGTCGCTAACAGTCGTGCTTTAACACGATCTTGTCTTAACTTAGGCCAACATGTGCTAACTCTAATTATTTTAGTTTTAAACAGAATTAAACTCAGGGTACATTGTTCGGCTTGCCCATAACCGAGGGTGCGGCTATTCGGATAGATTAAACTCTGATCAAAAGTGTACATCTTTACCCACCAGACATGCCTTCCTCACGTGTTGCGACGTGCCAGTTGCCACCATGGCATACGGATGGAAGCCATGACGTAACTCATCGTTTAATACCACTCTAAACAAACAAGACCGACATAGACTTCCCTCGCCATGTGCCCTGGGTCGAGCAGACAGTCTATGCCCCCGGGCATCTTGACTCGTTCTGAGCCTTCACTTGCTAGAGACGTCAGCCCTAGCTAGGACCTCATTTGCCCCCTATCCGTGTCTTTTTTGTTCATGACCGCACTAGACGATGTGTTAAGCCTTACCCATTAGACAGGTGGTAGTACGAAATATGATTTGCAATAGAGGCCCAAAGACCAGTCCTTATGACAGCCGAGGTGCGACTAACAAAACCAAGCACTCTGTGCCCAGCCGAAAACATGTTTTGGGTATTTTTGAAGGGGACATTTATTGCCACAGCTAAACAGCGAATATTTCTATTATTTACAAGTTATTCCTTGGTCTAGTTATTGAAAACATCTATTTGTTTCTATTCAAGCAAAGCTAAGCATATCCCAAGTTTGCTAGTGAGTACCGCATATATAAAGTGCTCAATAGGTTTATTTTTTCCTAGAGTTATCAAGGATCATAATAATACTAGTAATAGGGCTATAACAATGGGAATTGGTAAGGCTAAATAAAACAATGATTAGCACGGAAATTTAATAAAGCGAAATACAATAATTTAAATAAACATTATTTTATAAGTTCGGACAACAATATGATCAAAATGACATGACTTGCCTTGCTTCTTCGAACAAATCTTCTTTTCCTCACGAGCACGAACCTCCAAAACAACAAAGTCTATACGCTGGCACACAAAACAAGGAAAAACCCTCATTAAAATCAAATAAACAGTACATAAAAGTAAACCAACATGTAAAGCTCAATTTTATATGAATTTTGCAATTTGAATGGCCCAATTTGGAGTTCGTATAAATTAGATATGAATTTTAGAAGTTTTGGGCCATTTAAATGAATTCTGGAAATTAAATTGATATATTGCGCAATTTTTAATTATTTCTACCAGGAAAAAGGGCTGGCATGACGACAACGGGCAAGGATGGTGGAGGGTGCAGAGGGAGAAAGGAGCTCACCGTGCGCACGACGGTGAGAAGAGGCGACAATGGCGCACAGCAGCGAGCGGAGGAAAGGCCAGCGTACGAGTGCTGACGCAGGTGATGAGGACAACAACGGCAACCAGCAGTGGCTGCACGGGGGCAAGGATGGCGTGGAACATGCTGTTGTGTTGCCAACGACGGAGACAACGAGGCCACAGGGCGACGTGCCGACAAGGAGGAATGGTTGGCCGAAGATTGCACCAGCGAGGACGATCACAGGACACTGACGACAAATGGCAAACCAAGCGGAAGCCAGAAAAAGAGACGATGCCACGATGCCGGGGAAGGAGACAGCGACATCAGATGGAACACTGGCGAGGTGGCAATGGCTGTCGGAGGTGGAGAACAACAATGTTCTTCACCGGTTGCAAGTTAGGGCGCGCTACAGGTGGACTTGAGCAAAACGGAGGGGTGGCCGAGGAAGTAGACGCTGCGGTGATGCCGGAAAAGAATATGACGATGTCAGGTAGCACTCCGGCAAGGCGGTAGGGGCTACCGTAGTGGCGCCGGCGAGGACAAGGGAGAGGCACCATGGGCAACAAGGTTTCGGCGGGTTCTGGGCGAAAACGGGGCTTGGCCGAGGTGGAGGACGATGCTGCGATGCCACAGGTGGCGATGGCACAGCCGACCGGCGCACGGGCAAGGAGGAACAGCCAGCTGGAGTTGCGTCAGTGAGATGGTTGAAGAGGCGGCACGGTTGGAGAGAGGAGGGTGGCGTGAGGGGAAAGAGGAGGGGGCTGGGGATTCCCTTTTATAGGCCGGAGGAGAGAGGGAAGGGCGCCGAGGAGGGGAACGGCCGAGGAGAGGAGGGGTCGGCCGGCCATCCATGGCAGCCATGGCGCAGTTCAGCATTGATGACCACACATCAAAATCCACCATGAATTGATGCGGGATTGAGTGAAAAATTATGGGGGAAGTGGAGAAGATGAGGTGGGGATTAATTCCCCTCAATCAATTTTAGATTTTGGCAAGGGATTTGATAGGATTTGGAAAGGGAAGAAAACAACTACAACTAGGGATGAACAGTGCTGGCTGGCTGCACGAAGAAGACAGTACTGTAGCGCAGTGAGGTAAAGTAAACTTTTTCCTTCCAAACATCTTTGAATTTTTATAAAAACTTTCAATGCTCAAATAATTCTAAGAAAAATCTTGAAAATATATGGACACTCAAGGTATTTAATAACATATAAACAGATCATTTACTGATTACTTTATTTATTTAAATAATTATGAAATGTTCTTTGTAGTATTCAAATTAATATTTGAGTTGTGAAAAATCCGAGAAAATTTCAGAGAGTACTTTAGGGCATGGAGAATATTTCAAAAATATCTCCAGCAATGTTTTTTAAAGGAAATTTTTATTTCCTTATTAATTTACACTTGATTAATTTGCTTTAAATTTATTTAATTTAAAATGAATTATTTAATGATTTTTAATCCCGAACGAAATCGGAGTGTGACATCACACTCCCATGTGGCTTCAGCTTCTGCATGATGACTCCAGTAAACTTTGTAGAAACAAATAGTCCTACTCCTTATAGTTTGCTCTGCAATCTCAAGAATTCTGATTAGAACCTCCCGATATGTCAAATCTGGATGCAACTCCACTAACTGCAGCGGTGTTTCCTCTTCAAGCACACGAAGACATTTCTTCAACTGGGACACATGGAATACGTCATGAATACCTGACATCGAAGGCAACAGCTCCAACTGATATGCAACTTCTCCTCGATGCGCAATGATCCAGAATGGTCCAACATATTTGGGGGCTAGCTTTTCTTTCACCAAAAACCGCTTGGTTCCTCTCGTTGGGGTCATCATCAAATACACAAAATCTTCTTTTTTTAAGAGGTTAAGTCCCTTCAGTGATTATCTGCATAGCTCTTCTGACGAGATTGGGCCACCTTTAATCCATCCCTGATCAGAGCAACTTTCTCTTCGGCTTCACGTATTACATATGGTCCAAAAACCATTCCTTCTCTAGTTTCATTCCAATTCAAGGGTGTTCTACAAGACCATCCATACAAAGCTTCAAATGGTGGACATCTGCAAGCTTCCTCGGTAGCTGCTATTATAGGAGAACTCAGCATAGGGTAAATTCTTGTCCCAATTATAAGTATAGGCTAGAGAACAAGCTCGGAGCATGTCTTCCAAGATCTGATTAACTCTCTCCGTCTGACCATCTGTTTGTGGGTGATACGTTGTACTAAAACTCAGGCGAGTTCCCATTGCTTCATGAAGAACCTACCAGAAACGTGAGGTGAACTGGGTTCCTCGATCTGAGACTATCTTTCGTGGTACTCCACGCGAACATACTATTCGGTTCACATAAGATTATGCTAACTTGTCACCTCGGTAGGTTATCTTGACTAGAATAAAGTATGCCACCTTGGTGATACGATCAACTATAACCCAAATAGAATCATAACCTGGTCGAGTCTTTGGCAAACATGTGAGGAAATCCATGCCAATCTCATCCCACTTCCATTTTGGTACCTTCAACGGTTGTAGCAGTCTGACAGGTTGTTGGCACTCTGCCTTAGACTCGCTGGTAAACATCACAAAGTGCTACATACTCTACAATCTCACGTCTCATACTGGGCCACCATAGTCTGCTCTTGAGATCTTGATACATCTTGGTACTTCCAGGATGAATGGAGTAACGTGATTCATGTGCCTCTGACAATATAAGCTTCTTGGGTTCTGGCTGATCCGATACAACCAACTTCTCATGTAACCATATAACAACATTATCATCATTAGTGAATCCTATGGCTTTTCCTTTCTTCATGTTAAGCTTGATCCCTTTGACATTAGCATCATGTTTTTGAGCTTCCTTGATTTGACCATCCAATGTGGGTTTGACTTCTAGGTTAGCCACGTACCCTTTAGGCACTATCTCCAAGCACAAACCTTTCGAACTCCCGGCATAATGACAACTGGCTCTCCTTGATCTCCATGTTGTGGCAGTAAGCTTTCCTGCTCAAGGCATCGGCAACTACATTAGCCTTGCCAGGATGGTAGTGGATTCCCATATCATAATCCTTGATCAACTCTAACCATCTTCTTTGTCTCAAGTTCAAATCATGCTCAGTGAAAATATACTTCAAAGTCTTGTGATTAGTGGGCGTAGTTGTCGTGAAGCACAAGCGACAACCTTGCCTTCCTGCATCAAAACACAACCAAGTCATGTACGAGATGCATCACAATAGATATCAAACCGTTTATGGATATCTGGCAAAACCAACACTAGGGCTAATGTCAAACTCTTCTTTAGGGCTTCAAAACTGCTATGGCACTCTGGTGTCCACATAAAGTTCTTCTATTTCTTCAACAATTGTGTCAATGGACGAGCAACCTTGGAGAAACCTTCTATGAACCTTCTGTAGTATCCTGCCATACCCAGGAAATTGCAAACTTGTGTCATGGTCTTGGGTGGCTGCCAACTGATAACTATATTCACTTTCTTTGGATCTACTGCAACTCCAATGGTGGTCACAACATGTCCAAGAAATTCAACTTTTTTCATCCAAAACTCACACTTGTTGAACTTGGCATACAACTGATGATCCCTTAGCTTTTCTAACACAAGCCTCAAATGATCCTCATGCTCTTTTTCATCCTTGGAGTAGATGAGAATGTCGTCAATGAAAACAACAACAAACTTGTCCAAATATTCCATGAATATATTATTCATCATGTTCATGAAATAGGCAGGAGCATTTGTCAATCCAAAAGACATAACGGTAAAACTCATAGAGTCCATATCTGGTAGAAAATGCAGTCTTCGGAATATACTTAGCTCTGATCCTAAGCTGATGATACCCAGATCTAAGATCAATCTTGGAGAAAACTCCTGCTCCTTTCATCTGGTCAAAGAGATCATCAATCTATGGCAAAGGATACTTATTCTTGATGGTCACATCATTCAAACTTCTGTAATCAATACACATTGTCTTGGTTCCATCTTTCTTCTCAACGAAGATAATTGGGGCTCCCCATGGCGATGAACTGGGTCTGACATAATCTTTCTCTTGCTACTCTTGTATCTGCCTCTTCATTTCAGCTAGCTCATTCGCTGCCATATGATATGATTGCTTGGATATAGGTGATGTCCCTGGGACTAAATCAATGACGAACTCAATATTCCTATGTGGTGCATGCCTGGGAACTCTTCCGGGAAGACATCTAGATATTCTCTAACAATAGGTGCCTTTTGTAGCTTGAAAACTTCCATATGGTGCACTAGGGCTCCTCTTTCTCTCCTTTAGAGTTTTCTAAGGTGATAAATTTACTTCCACAATCTAGCCCTGCCTTGCTGTTATGCAACCAGTCCATCCCTAGGATGACATCAAGTTGAGGTGTGTCTAACATGATCAGGTTAGCAAAGAACTCCACACCCTCTATTTCAATCTTCACTCTAGGACAACCGGTTTGGGTTCTCATCTCTGATCTCGGTGTTTCAATAAGCAAGGAACACTTAAGAGCGATAGTACGAAACTAATGTTGAGAAGCAAAAGACTAAGAAACGAACGAATGTGAAGCCCCATAATCTAATAAAATTGTTGCGGGTATTGAGTTCACTAGGAACTTACACAAGACCACGTCCATAAAGGTCTGAGCTTCCTCCAAAGTGACATTGTTCACACGTTCTCTGACAATGGTCTATTGCGATGCTGATGTAACTTGTGGTGCTGCTCCTAGTGCTGGCGTCTTGGCTGGGGTGTTTCCCAAGTTGAACTTCACTAGAGTAATGTTCTTCAGACGAGGATAGTTGTTGGCGACATGGCCTAAGTCTTTGCAGTTGTAGCAACAACCAAAGTTACTGATGCCGGCGGCATATGCCGTGCGGCCCCTCGGCGGCACGGCGAATTTCGCCGAAATTCGCGAAAGCCGGCGGCAATCAACAGTAACAAATTTGAATTTGAATGATTTCGTGCATACCGCGAAAACCGCGCAAAACCGCGAAAACCGCGCAAAAAACCGCGAAAACCGCCCAAAAACACGCGAAAACCGCGAAAACCATGAAAACCGTAATTTAAATTTGAACCAAATTGAAATCCGCGTCGTGCCGCGGATTTCGCAAAACCATATACCGCGATTTTCGCGGCAAACATCGTGAAATTTATATTTTTTATAAAAAATATATATATTTTTGTGTTAAAATGAATTTTTAAAATTTTTGAATTTCCACGAAATTTTTTAAACGAAACCGCGGGGATGCCGTGCCGCACCCCCGCGAAACGACCAAATTTCGCGAAAGCCGAGCCGGCTTTCACGGCATCGGCAACCTTGGCAACAACGAATAAATGTTGGACTCCCTGCACCTTGCACTGACTGGGTGGGAGTAGCCTAACGAGGTGCCTGAGTTGTTAGATTTGACGTCTGTGGAATAGTCCTGAACTATGGAGCAGTTGGCTGATGATTATTAAACTATTGAAACCGTCCACGTGACCTATGCCTTGGACCACTGGCTTGTTGGTTCATCTTGTGCTTGAGAACTTCACCAAGTTTCCTATGTTCCTCTTCTAATAACAGAATCTTGTTCACCAGGCTCTGGAAATTGCTAAAATCATGAGCAACAAGTTCCACCTTGAGTCCAGAATTGAGACCTCTCAAAAATGCCTCTGGCAATCTGCATCTCTAGCAACATCCTCTGGTGCATAGTGGGCAAGAGTAGTGAACTGAGCAGGTACTGCTACACTGTCTTGTTATCCTGCTGAAGAGTACGGAATTCTTCCTTCTTTAGCTCCTTGGTGCCAGCAGGGGCGTAGTAATCACGAAAAATTGTACGGAATTCCTCAAAAGTCAGATCTTTCAGATCATCCAAGCCTCCCCTGAGATTCTCATACCAATCTAGGGCAACTCCTTCCAACTGTTGGACAGTGAAACGGACTTTCACCCTATCTAAGCACTAAGTGATCTCCAGCTTGCGTTCCATGGTACGCATCCAGTCTTCTACATCAAGTGGAGTACAAATTCCCTCGAAGGTTGGCGGCTTGGTGCGTAGAAACTCAAAAATCTTGCTCTATGGGGGTGGAGCGCCTTGGGGTTCTTTCTACGGCTGTCGCTGCTGGTTTTGAAGTTGTTGCATCATCATCCTCATAAGCTCAGTCTAGGTCTGCATGAAGACTTCAAAGTTTTGCTGATTCACTTGGGGTGCTTGAGGCAGTTGTTGACCAGTAGCGTGGGCATCATTGTTCTCATTATCTACCATGACCTTCAGTCCTAGTGTTCACCATCTATTCATCATGTGACTGGTTAGAAAGATACTAGGAAGAAAAGAACAGCTATAAGAAGAGGCAACTAAGTGGGGTAGAACTGCACATCCGGACAACACACACATACAACTGTTTGGGAGTTAAAGGGCTACAAACAGACCGTACGACAAACCGAAAGAACCAAAAGCTAAGAAAAACAAGCAACGCGTCTAGCACACAAGCTTAATGTCTTACTAACGTGAGCTACTAACTAAAGGCAAAGCGACACCAAGGCAAAAGCCACTTCTAGAATTAAATCCTGGTTCCCGACAAAGCTTCCTCAAGACTCCAACGCAACACTGGTGTAGATCATCCTTCCAAAGCTGACGATAGATTAAAACAGATAGAAGGATACCCAGAGAAGAAGAAGACAGAAAAGAGTGAGGAAATAAAGAACAAATTATATTATTTTGTGTTTTCTGAAAACAGTTTTGAAATACGACCAGGATATCTAAGCGACCTACAGTCGACGCGGCTCTGATACCAACTTAGTGAGGACCCAAAATAGGACCTCCTGTGTATAAGTGCTAGTCCAGGATCAAGCTAGCACACACAGACACAAGGATAGTATCACAGCCAACATCATGAAGGAAACCTAATATTAATAATAATGTGACTGTGATAAGCCTTATGGCTTAAATTTACACTTATTCTACCTCAAAGGGCCTAAGAAAAATAAATAAAGCAGAAGCAAAAAATACGATAAACGCGTAGAAGCTCCATTCAACTTGCCATACACAGTCGACTTGGACACACGGCCTATTCCTTTTCTTCAGCAGCAAACTAATTAGGAAACAATGGAAACCTCTCTTCTGGAATTGGGAGAATTGCAAGGTAAGTACATGGAATACTCAGCAAGTACACGGAAATATGCATATGCAAGGCTGACAAAGAAGGCAATGGCAATTTTGCATAATACAACAATTTGCAGTTATAAACAATTTATAAATAAATATTTACACAACAATTATAAATAACGGGTGTTACCAACCATCCATCCACACAGGATCTGTCCACACAACCACTTAGCTATATTCTTTAACCTACACACAGCTCATTCCCAGTTTTCACAAACTACCCTTCATGAGAAATCACCGAGCATGTCCATGACTGCTGACACGGCTATTCGAATAGATTAGTTTAACACTCTGCAGAGGTTGTACAGTTTGACCCACAAGATACATCGTCCTTTTAACGGCCATTCACAAATGTCACACTTTAGGTTGTGTGCGGCCAAGGAGTCGGTAACAAGGCTTTTTAGAAACTCTGCCCCAACACTGCCTTCCCCCATGAGACACCTTTCCCTCACACAGACAAGAAAGTACCCATAGCTAACCTTAACGCCTATCATCTAGCCACCTAGCTAACAGTGCCAAGACTCAAAATCTTACTTGGCCAGGTTCTTCCCATGAGAACATGTGGTTGTACGGTAGGCTCAGATCAATGACTTATGAAGTCAAGTTCTTAATTGACCAATGCAAAAACTACAATATGCTGATATAGCACACAACATAGGGTAGCAGCTTAAGGCACGTAGTTGGCCCTTTGAGCAAATAATTAGCACACAGCTTGATAGTAGGCTCACACAAAGACCATACCTGGTAATGATCACATAGATACATTATCATCTAACTAGGTTCACACAGAATCACCCGTCTCCCCGGTCCAAAATGTTTTATCCATCTGTTGTTTATTACACAGTGCAACACATGCTACCGGAAAGATAGCACACAACCACATAGTTTATATAAAAGTAATTATAAGTATATGATTAATCAAGATTATTCTCGACCCTCGTTTTTGAGGACGGGAATCATTCGTGTTCATAGTACCATATCCCTGGATCGAGTAGTTTGGTACCCACGAATACAGTTCTGAATTACTAGGTGCAAAGTGCACGAATAGTCTTACATCAAAATTATTACAATAATAGGCCCAAAGGCAATATCCATTACATATAGGACCTACTGGTCCGGATACAACCAAAAGCAGAATTTAGATAAGATAGCAGTCAGAAGGCAGCGGCATGTCGATTGCCACAAGCAACGACCGGGGACTAAGACCTAGCAGACGCCTTCTCCTTCTTCGCCCACCTGGCAGTAAGCATAGGGGTCCTCCAGTTCTTCGTTTCCACCATCTGAAGGTTTGTGCGTATAGCAAGGGTGAGTACCCAACGTACTCAGCAAGCCAACATGGAATGATGCACATGATAGGGTCATTCAAAGGGAGGTTGTGGTTTATTTGCACAAAGCCAATTTTCGCAAATCATTTCACAAACCTAACATCTAGCCAGTCAAGTTTTAGTTTCAGAGTATTTTAAATCGGTGACGGTTCTGTCTGCCATCCATCGTGATACCAAGGATGGTTTCCCGTCTCCGGTTCATCATGGTTTCCTGGGGAGTCTATCCCTTCTCGCAGGTCGAGAAGTTGAGTCCACCAGCATACAAAATCATTATGCATCCCCACCCATCATTTTAAAATTTATGAGTCTAGCCACGGGAGAAACTTGTCACGTCGCTCATTAACCGCGAGCACGGCTATTTGAATAGATTGATTTACTCACACTGCAGTGGATGTACATTTTACCCGTACTCCGCAACTGCTCATTGAATGAGCTTTCATCCCTCTATATGGGACGGTCACGGCAAAGCCTTTCGATAACCTCACTTTGGCAGTACCCGCTCCATGAACTTAAGTCCTCATGCACTCTAGCCGTCATTTCCTAGCAGTGAGAGGAGTTCTAGCGTTCCCGGGGTAAGAGAGAAAACTCACTTAATCTTTAAGTCACCGTTAAGTTCAGTTTATTATTCACATAAAGGCCTTTTTGTCTTATCACAATCACGGGCACTCTACCATTGGTAAGCCCAAGACACTCTACCTATTGGTAGGTCCTTAACTCCACACCTACACCTGAACCACTATGCAGGGATACTGCCTCCGCTCGGCTATCTACTCCGGTAGGTCTATACCCATTCGAGAAGTACGGTTGTACTGGTTCGCTCTAAGTTATAAGTCTCATGGCTCGGTCCTTAATTGACCAGGGACGGTACTAGCCTTTGCCGGAATCCACCCAAATCCATCCATCCGCCCCAGTCTAAAAACATTGGTTTTTCCTTTTTGGTTTTCATAAAAACCCATTTCATCATGTTCGAGGCAATGTGGCGCTCATGTCTCCACATGCCATGTTCCAACTACCTTCCCTAAGGTAGTTGCCCAAGCATATAGCATTTTGTAAAAAAAATATGAATATGCAAGATTCTAGTATAAGCATGGCTAAGCATTTTACCGAAGATATCCTCTGATTGTATCACATCGAGGGTTACAAAGAATATTTCTAAGGGTAATCAATATCAAGGCATGGTATATCAAGCATAGGTATTCATTTTTGTATAGCATGCATGTTTTGAAGTTTAAATCAACATCATTTCGCAAAATAGGTTCAATATGTTCAAAGGGGAGTGTTGACTTGCCTTGCTCGTGACCTTGTTGGCTTGAGTCTTCGACGTTCTCGATGGTTCCCTCGGACTCTATCATACGTGCGAGAAATCCAATTTGAATTTGATTAGAATTCAAATAAAATTCAATAAGATCCAATAAAAGCCAAATGAATCGCGAAAGCGGCTCCTAATACTAGGCTACGACTCTACGCGATCCTTGGTTCGAGTTTCGGCGAAATCCGAGTTAGAGCGAAAGAGTTGCAATGATTTGATGTTTTGTGTTGAACCCGATTTAATTAAATATGTTGTGATATTTATTTTAAGTTAATATGCTTAAAGTTTGAGAAATATTGGGGTTGATGATTCAATTAATAAAAAGGAAGTGGTTATCCTTCAATTTTATCAAAATTTTCATTGGGTCAAGAAGCCCTAGGGTTTATAATAATTTAAATCAAAATTAATTGGTGTCGCGGTCAATCGAAAATGGGTTGGGAAGGATAAAACATATATTTCAAAAAAAGAGTTGATCGGGAATTATAAAGATAGCTTATACTTCTTTGAAAAGATTCTTGATTTGTGAATATAACCTAAGGAAATGAATGGGCCTCTCAAAGATATATAAACATTTTGGAAATTTATCGGATTAAAAGTTCGAAGTCCAAGTAAATATAAACTTCATAATTATTTGCAAAGCAATCTAAAAATAAATAAACTCCTTTAAAAGATGCAAAATCTTTGTGATTAGATTTTTAGAAGAGTTTAAAAGAATTAAATATTTTTCTAGGATTTTTTTCATTAGGCTCTATTAATTTTAAACTCCTCAAAAGAAATAAAAAAAATTTTAAAGTTTGCACCGGCTGGGAATCGAACCCGCGACCTTCGGCTCGCATGGCTTGGCTCCAGCCGCGCCACCGAGCCGATCACGTCTATCCCCCTCTCTTTCTTTCTTTTCTTTCTTCTTTTCCCTTCTTCTTCCCCGCGAGGCCGACGGCGCGCGCACCCCGAACGACGGTGAGGGGGACCGGAGCTCGAGAACTAAAGGGCCAAGCACCATCCTCGAACCACGGGGACCCTATTTCGAGGCACGGCCGAACCGGGAGGCGGCGGGTGGGCCGGCGACGGCGAGGCGGCCATGGCGACGGCGGCACTCGTCGCGGGGTCCTCCGGCCATATCTAAGTCAATTCTTCCCGCTTGAGAGCTTCTAGGGACTACAAGGATAACTCTGATGCTGTTAGTTGGCTCGGGTATGGCTTGGGTTGGCTTGGCACCGTGCGCGGCGGCGGCGGCGGTCGAATAGAGGGCTTGGCGGCGCTCGTCGCCGGCGTGCTCCGGCGGCCCATTGGCTCGGGAAACCTAGGGAAAAGAAAACTATGGCTCCATAGATTTATACCATACCTTAAATTGCAGAGGAAACGGATTGTAGACGACGAATTTCGATTCTTTTCTCCGGGCGGCCGAATTAGGGTTCTTCCGACTGGGCTCCGATCTTTTGCGAAATTCTTAGCACACAGGCTATGTCGGCTGGGGACCTTTGAGGGGTTTTACAGAGTGAAAGATCGCGATCAAGATTGGTGTATAGAGTTTGTGCTATTGAGGTCTATTTATATCGATTTCACGGTGACACCGCGGTGGCGTTGCAGGACACGGGCGTGGCACCGTTGCGTGCGTCACGGCGTGGCGCGCGCGTGGCCGACGTCGGCGAGGCATGGGAACAGGAGCGACGACGGCGGCATGGGCACGGGAGGTGTAGCGACGCGCGGACGAGGGACCTGGGTGAAGGGCAACGCGTGGGCGCGGGCGGCGGGACCGGCGCGGCGAGCGGCGCGTGGCGCGCGAGGGCGGGTCCGGCGCGGTGCGCGAGGACAGCAGGGGCGAGGGCGGCGGCGTCGGCTCGGCGCGGGCACGGTGCGGCGGCGTGGGGCACGGCGCTTCGGGCGCGACGCGCGGCGCACGGTGGCGAGGCGGTCCGGGCCCCGGGTACGGCGTCGAACACTTGGCGGACGATGAATAGTGGACTTTTGCAATTTTCCAATTTAAATTTCCTATTTTCCCAATTATTTTTCCTTTCACCTCTAAAATTTAAAATAAATTCTAGCACGCCCAAAATTAAGTTGTAAAGTATATTTTCAACCTTGTCACCCACTTTATATATATATATATATATATATATATATATCCTTATGTATATTTTGTATGAGTATATATATATATATTCACATGTACATTTTCCTTCTTAATTATATTTAGAAATTCTTGGTATTTTATCCTAATATTTTAATATTGTTCCCAAAAGCAAGTTTTATTAGATCATAGCTCCCCCTAATTTATTTTCCTTAGAATTTTATTTTTAATTATTTTATTCTTGCAACCACTCTTTTCCTTTTTAGGATTTTGAAATTTCTCTCAACCTTATCCTTTTCAAAACAATTATTTATTTATTTTAACTTGGTATCAAAGACTCGCGAATAAAAGGCAATTAAATACGGCAAGATGCAATCAATCAAATGATTTTTGCAAGTTCCGGTTTTTGTGTTTTGATTTTTAAAACTCCAGATTTTTAGGGTGTTATAATTATGTTTTTCTTGAAAAACAACCTTGACAAAGGATGGTCAAGACCTCGGCATAAACTTGGTTCAACCGGATGGCCACAAATGTTCATCTTAGCTCAAGCATTGACCCCGAGTTGGATGGTGCAAGGCAAAGATATAATGGAGCTAAGAATATTTTCTTAGACTTTTCCTGGTCTTGGTGTTTGGTGTAGACCGGATTTGCTAGATAGGTGTTGTACTATCAAGAGGGGTCTATGAAGTGAGCATGTGGATGATCTTGTGCCATATTACTTCATACGCATGTGGGTGCATTTGGTGGGATTGTCTAGCCAAGTATGGTGAGTTTTCTCAAGTCCCAAACAAAGAGAAAAGTGGGCACATCCTATAGGAATGGGTAGCCTCGTGTGGTTATGTCTGGTGGAGTATCCTTTGGAGTGTGAACCCTTTCTCCCTGACAAAAGTTGTGTTTTTTGTATAGATTGTTCATGGGTTGGATAGCCCTTTGAATATGCTTTCCATAGAATCCAAGAATGTCAATTTTCGACATCTGAGTCATGAGATATCGCCATTTAACTAACGGTTGGTTGTGCTGAAAAATGACTTGTGGTCTGATTGCAGCCCTTATGGAGGTCTGATCGCAGCTCTCATGGTGGTCTAACTGCTGCTCCTGAAATTGAAGAATAGGTCTCGTCTTGGCGATACAAAGCCACCAGAGCCGAAGTCGGTCTGACCGGAGGAAGCTCGGTCTGACCAGAGTCGATCACGGTCTAACCAGCCAGCTTATGGTGGTTAGACTGCGAGTACATTAAATGCACTGCAACGGCTAGTTTTCTAGCCATTGCATGCATTAGAGGATGGTCTGACCGGCCACTCCATGGCGGACTGACTGGCGGGCACCTATGAGTTGGGAATTCGCTCCTAACGGCTAGTTTTGGTGGTTGGGGGTATATATACCCACTCCCCACCAGCAAGGGTAAGGTTTTGGCACTCCATTGCATTATCTTGAACCCTTGCAAGAGCTCTCACACCCTTGTACACTTAGTTTATCATTGAGGTGTTGGAGAGTGAGTTAAACAAATCCAAGTGCATTGCTTCATTGTTAAAGCTAGTATGACACTTGATCATCCACAGCAAGCATCCTAGACTTGTTACTTTTGGAGGTTGCCATATCCTAGACGTTGGAGGAGTTGCCCGGTGACCTTTTCGAGAAGGTTGTGGAGGAGGCCTGGTGTTGATTGTGAGTGGCTCGGTGTTCGTCATCTCCAAAGTAGAGGAAGAACAACCATGGTGATAGAGGCTTGGGAAACCACTTTGGGACCGGCTCCCACCTTGCCCATCTCTTGACGAGGAAGTTCGGAGGCTTGGTGGTTTGAGCGGTGAAGTTGGGCTCCCCTCAATGATGACGTAGGAAGTTGGCAAGCTTCTGAACATCGGGTGAAAAATCCTTCACTTGTCTCTTTTATTTTGTGCAAATTTACTTTGAGCAAGTTTACATACTAGAGTTTATTTGTGCTAATATCACCATAGGCTTGCAAACCTCAACATAGGCTAGCTTCTTTGTGCACTTAATTGAGACTTGATGCTTAGGTTTCAAATTGTGCAAAACCGTTTTGATTTACGCTTTCGCATACAAAACTCGGTTTTAGCCAAATGTTTTTAAACTGTCTATTCACCCTTCACCCTCTAGTCGGTCTTCTTGATCCTACACCATTCATGCCATGTGGCCCCGTGCGCCGCATGCGGCACCTGCTCCCACGTCGCCACCATTGATGCCCTCCTCCACGGCACCGTCGGCTGGAGAGAGGAGGTCGTGCCGGGCGGTGGGAGGCAGGCGGCGGGAGGCGTGGACAGGTGTGGCGGGCGGCCCCTGTGAATCGTCAGGATGAGCCTACCGCTACCCGGCCGGCATCGACGATCACCATGACAAGCATACGCACATAGTCATGTCGATGGGCCTCGCCACCACGTCCTCCGCCCCTTCATGGCCATCGCTAGCCAGAACATACGTATCATCCACACCGTGAGCTGCAACGTCGGCGCGTTCTCAACCCCGATGTAGCCGGTCCTCGCCTCCAACTTCGACGTGATGGCGCTGGTCATTAGTCAACCTCGGACAGGGCCTCAAATGTAGCTATAATAAGGGAAGTAATATGAACTTCTTCCTCTTTTTTAAGTAGTTGGGCCATGTGTCGTTTGAATGAGAAAAGCTTTGGTTATTTATTGTCACATCGGACGTATGACTAGAGAAGTATTATCGCCCTTGAAAAGTTTTTCAAGTACTTTGTCAGTTCGTGAAACTTTGTGCAATTTTATTCCTCATATTTAGCTATCCCTTCCATTTTGAGTGCTTCTTGGGGAAACGAACGGTTCAGAAAACACTGCAATAGAAAAATAAAAAATCAAAAAAATGCCATTGACAAACATCCAAATCCAAAAAATATCATCGATAAGTGTGAATTTCATAAAATATCATTGTACAAACGATTTAATCCTAGAAATGCTAGAAATGTTATCGCCGTTAGAGTTTGTTCATCCCGCACCGTTAAATGCACTGTTCATCCTATAGCACTTAACCGAATGCATCTATCACATACCCAAATTTTAGGGTCAGAAAATTTTTGTCAAAACCACATGATAGTGAAGTTTTTCAATTTTGAGAAACCAAAATTTTTCTTTTCTAATCATGAGAGACCAACCTAGACCTTTGCATGATAACCTAAATTTTAGGACAAAATACAACTTTTCCATTCATAACCTAGAACATAAGTGCCACCAAACATAAGTGCATGCATATGCATAAAACATGTTTGATCAAGTGTCCTTTGTGCATTCGGATTTTGGATTCGCATTTTCATTTTAGGTCTCATGAGCATAACCTAAAGGATTTAAAATTCACCAAACAAGCCTACAGCTAACTTAGGGTAATGATATGTGGGTATATAAATTTAATCCAAGGTTCACCTCCTCAGCCCAAAAGGAAATTTAATATGAACACAAATAACTATAATAGATGCATGCACATAGAGTGAACACCTAAAACTAGGGCAGTTACCCTGATTTTCTAAAACAATCTATGCAAGATAAAATCATGAAAAAATTCATGAATGTGCCAAACATTATATACACCTTAACATAATTTTTGTAAAATTTAAAAATTAGTTTTGATGCCCCAAACAAATTAGAAAAAACAGCCAATAGTAGGCTAGTTATGATTTTTAATCGGCTAAAACCATACATCACCCAAAAGTGAATTAAAATGCACATAAATATACCTGTGAAATAATGTATTCAAATGCCAGATTAATTATCATGTCTAAATATAATTTTTCTAGAATTTGTCTTCTCTGTTTAGGCCTTCTAAAAATTCAAACTAGTCTCCAAATACCCCAAATTTGTTGAATTTATGAGAGCAAACCACAAATAATTTTCGAGTGCAACCAAGGAAAATGGACTCTATGTTTGCTTCCCTATTTCCAGAAAAATTTTCATCAATTTACCAAACATACACAACAAGTTAAGGGGCTGCAAAGTTAGAGGTGAAGATTAATTCGAAAAATCGTCCAAAAATCAATTGTACTCCATCTTCTACCCAAACCTCTCTTGTTTGCCTTGATCACCATGGCTGGGACCCACCTAGCAGTCACCCTGGCTAACCCTCGCCCTGTCTCTCACCTCACTCGGTCGGGAACATAGGAGAGCGCAAGCAGACAGCGTGCAGAGCACCGTCTCACGTGGTCGCGACGTGCCGGCGTGTGAAGCACCTTCACTTAATCTCAAACTCCTTTGGTCGCGTCGCCCAATGCCATACTCCACCCCTGAGCCGATCAGACCGAGGGAGGAAGCCTCAGCTCTCTCTTCTTTCTCATCTCATCGCCGTCGGACCTGAAGAAGACGACCGCCGCCGTCGCCAAGGAGCCTCAGTCTTTTCCTTCTCTTTAACGTTCTACACTCTCCACACAATGCCGAACCTTTTCTCTTTTAACCCTAGCGCCATTTGTGCATCACAGCAACGGGAACGCCGTCGCACCCAAAGGAGCTCTGGAGCACGCACCGGAGCACCGCCGCAATGCACCCGCTCGTCGACAGCCATCCACGGTGAGCCATTGGCCAAACCCTCTCGCCAACATATTTTCCAGTACCTGACAATGGTGTAACTCGAAGGAATCGCCGTGAAGTGCACCAAGGAGAGAGTTTCGTTTTCCTTCCCCAACTTCGGCTGCCCATCACCACCGATGAATCCTCCCTCTCCGGTGAGACATTGCCAAATTCCTTGCGCATGCACCATCCCTGGGACCTAATCAACCTCATGGACATGCATGCATGGCCGCTCTTCAAGTAGATCAAGCCGTCAACGTTCACCCCAGAAGATCTTGTCGCCGTCGCCAGGTCCGTTCATCGCCAAGACCCTGTCGGGCCTCTGCAAGCCACGGACGAGTTTCGATAAGTACCCTAGTGCCTCATAGACTGACATGCATGTGTTAGTTTGCGCTAATTCGAGCCACAACTTGACATGCACTTGCATGCCGAGCTGCATCGCCGCCGGCGCGATTCCGGCCACCACTGCACACAAAACCACCACCAACAGGTTCGCAAAGGACCGCTCCACCTTTTCTCTTTTGGTCACCCCCTCTGGAATGCCGTTGTTCGCCATGCCGATGAGGGCGGGAAGGAGCTCCGGCCACCTCTGCTCTGCCCCAGCCGGCTCTCCCCTTCCATGTGTGTATGACAAGCGGGACCCACAGGGTTAAGCACCCATGAACCGAGCCTAGAAAAGGATTTAAAATGCCAGGGATTAATTAGTAAAAGTACACTCTATGACATGTGGGACCAAGGACTTGTTAGCAGATATGTTAAAACACGAGGACTCTTAATAAATTTGGTTTTAACACGTGCTAGGGACTCTGGGTTCTATTTCTGAGACTCCAGGGGCCTATGTGCAAAGTGACCAAGTCTATGACAGATATAAAGGAAATTAGCTAAAACAATATCTTTTAGCAGAAAAATTTGATCAACTTGAAAATTTCATATAAAATCTAATATAACTTATTTTGGGATAAAACTGAAGGGTTACGCGGAGGCTACGCTAGCCGAAAACAAAAACTTTTTACCGCGCAAACCAGGAACACTTGCAAGTAAGGGCCGATAGATCGTTACCGATTGGAGTAGAGTGCAATGGAATAGCCAATCGTGGCAATCCGATCCGAAGCAGTAGCCGATTCCCGAGAGACGCCGATTCGCCAATCAGCCGATTCGAGTCGTCCGGCCGCGTTCTCACGCCTCGCTCCGTCTGCGGCCGACCGGCCGATCCGAAGCCGATCAACGGCGCGCAATGTGGCAGGCGCCTCTACCGGTATCCACACGTTCGGGGACGAACGTCGTACACCCGTGTGCTAGCACGCGATGCAAGGCTAGGGTTTGGCTCGAAAGTGGGGAGGGTTTCCGTGGAGATTGATCTCGACGACTTCGTTGCACGCGATGCAATTGACATGTCGCAGCTCTCCACCCCTCCCTCCTTTATATAGAGTTGGCCGACGGGACTAGTGGCCGATTAGGACTCTATTTTGAATCGGATCTCATCCGTATCTCATAGAGTTGGCCGCCCATACGTCGTAAGCCCATAGGACTCTATCCGATCGGATCCCTATCCGATCGAGCCGTATCCGAGTCCAACTCGAATATCTATTCTATCCCCTTAAGCGTGCGACCACGTAGGTTCAGGTATACTCGGTTTCGGCTATAGTCTAACTTGGCCGATCGTCGGCTCGAGTCCAACTCAGCCGACCCAACGCGGCGCCTAGCAGCACATATTGACACCATAGTATACAAGAATAATATCGGCTCGAACTGTAATGTGTACACAAATCCCTTTGCCTCACGATACCGGTTAAGCTATAGGCAAGATGTGTGCCATCCCTTCAATAGCTTAACCATTCACTCGAACCGTATTGGATTATCGTCACGTTGATTGACTCCTCAATCAACTTAGCATGGCCATGCATTTCCATAATCCATTACCTCGAGGGCCCAGAGATATCTCTCCAAAGGAGGGGCAAATTCCATCTTGATCACTCACATCCCACTCCATGTTTCATAGCAAACCCGAAAACTACCGTTATAACTACTCAGTTACGGAATAGCGTTTGGTAGTCCCAAAGTAGGCTACTACACATGTTGGAATCCATGGTGATCTCGGTCTAAGGACTTTGTACCAACACTACCCGAGACCAACTAATGGCACATTAATTCCTGTAGTGTCTCATGGTGGGTCTATCCAACAATGTGTTCTCCAACACATATGTCCATGTTTATTGATTTGGTATCTTCATACCCATGATCTATGAGACATGATCATCAATCAATAAACATGCCGATCTTAGAATCATATTTGTTCCAACAATATGACATATGATCAGGGATCGTTTAGAAATAGATTCATACATATAGAGTCTCATAAATAAGTCACGTACTTATTGATCAATACAAGATGTCTATTTCATGGAACTGAATAACACTTTATTCATAAATACATAAACATTGACGTGATATCCAACATCTCCATGTTGCCTCTAGGGCATATCACTAACAAAAACAAATTTCTGTGAACTCACGAAATAATAAACTTTAATCTAAAAGTATAAAACTTGACCCTCACTGTACAAATTTTGTCTCTAAAAATTTTCTAAGTTAAATCACACATAGAGCTACCACAAACTTATAAAGTACATAGAAAATCTAATCTAACTTATTTTTGGACAAACTAAAATTTCATAGATGCACCATCTTACACTCCATATTTAGGAAAAATAAAAACCTATGGTTAGCTTGTACCAAATACCTTTAAAATTATTGACATTTAAAATGATGAACTATAGGTAGGCTGAACTTTAAAAATTTATATAAAATTCATTTTAATTCCTTTTTGAGTAAAATCAAGTTCTGTAGAACGACCAGAACATATACTTTCAAAATATAAAATAAAAGTATATGCCTTCTGTATAGTGAAACCTCTTAAATATTTAAATAAGGAAATAAATAGCTTAGTATATGCTTCAACTTGTGAAATTTGTAGAAAATTCATTTTTGATCCATTTGAAGTGAGCCAAGTTTCTATAGAATCAGCAACTACTGAACTTCAATTAGGTAAAATAAAATATGACAACCTCTATACTAAATATGTCAGTAGACTTTAAATAGGGAAAACTAGGTGCAAATCACTACACTAGGTAGACATCATATATGTGTACAAGTGTAGATGTATATGCACATATGCATTCTAAGTTCTAAGAAAAATCAAAATTTGTTGAACCAGAGAAACCATAGTTTCAACCCTAATTACCAAAAACATAGTACACATAGCTCATATAATAATCTCTAAGTTGATGTGTAAAGTTTCTAACATAAAACACCCCCTATAGCAAAATAATCCAAACCCTAAAATTATTAACCAACATTAGATTGGTTAACAAATCATTCATTTTGTATATCATAAACAAATGGGACAAGTTCTGGACCTAAATCTCCAAAGCCACGTACACACAAGACTATATGCCTAGAACCCGATATAACTTGTAAAATACATAAGAAACTCTTTGTAGCTCTAAAAATTATGAAACCAAATGTGTTAGTCTTAGAAAACACCCTTCTACACTCCTAAGATGTTAAGCCTAATGATGATCACTTTGCAAAAATACTTTAGAACACTACCTAATGAAATACCACCCTATACCAAGTAAACTTCTAAAATACATAACTCCTAAATGGAATAAGATAAATTAGAAGTTCTTTCGCCTAAATTCACTTTAGATTAGTACCTACTCAATGTACCCAAATCATTCATTTTAGAGCATTTTGAATTTTTGCCTATTTTTGGTGTTTAATTGCATATCGTGTATTTTGTCTAGATAATTACATAAATGGTGAAGGAGTGGATTAGGTGTTAACATTTCTCCAGATCAAGACAAGTTCTTCCCTCCTTTCCTTTGAACACATTGAATCTCATGTTTTGAGGGATGAAAATATTTGTTTGCAAAGCTGCATGTGAACCTAGACTACATAGAGTTTTAAAATTTGGTTGTGGTAGTTATGACCTAACTTGCTGCATTTCCTACTCTACTTTGATTAATTGAATTCCTTGCTGATTGTACCCTTAGAAATGGTTAGAATACTTTCTTTGTGCTCAAATGGGATTATATATGCTTTATACAATACTTGCTTAGCCCTGCCTAGAAATTATGCAAATGCTTATTCCATCGTATACTAAAATATGTTTTGATATGAGACCCCTTGCTGAAATGGATTTAAAATGATGTGTTGGAGAAATAAAGTGGGTAAAAATGTGATTTTGACTTGGACGGCAAGTGGCATAAACAATTGATGTATTTCTATGCCGAGGGAGAGTGTTTGCCCGAGTCCGTAAGGACCGAACTTGTGTCACCAATTAAAGTTAAACATACATCCACATGTGTTAGTATGGAATGACCTAAGCTGAATAATCTACTTAGCACCTAGCCTTGCATTATGATAGGCGCGGTGAGTATGGGTTCGGATAACCCAAAGGAACTTTCTAATTACCCCGAAGCGGTAGTCTAGGCGACTAAGTTTGTCCAATACAACGATATTGTGTCACGTGTGTGGCTTCTGTCGTGTCTGCCACCACGCCGTCAAGTTTAAGGCGGGGCCACGCTACTTGACGATTCTAGGTTATATTCCAGTATGCCTAGGATGAAGGAACCCAAGTCGTGCTGGTACAAGGCTAGGGATTAAGTAGTATAAAGGCTTCGTTATGACCTCTAGATCATACTCAACATGAAGAGTGTGATAGAGTCTTGCAAACTCAAAACAAACTAGAGTGTTCATATCATGTGGATAAAGTTGTATAAACTCTGCAGAGTTCTAAAAACTAATCGATTCACCGTGCTCACGGTCAAGAGCACTTTGGTGAAGTGTCATGAGTATTTACAAAAAAAAATGAAAATGTGTGACTTGATTTTGAAAGTGACAAAATGTGTTGAGTTGTGTGAGTATGGTGACATTTATATACATATATTGACTTGTTGTCACGGAGGATGACAAGATATTGTTTAGGATGTAACCATAATGAGATTAATGATGAAACTTAAAATTTTTCTTTGTTAATTGAATCATCAACTCCTTTACAAATGTTTTATGAAATAAAACTTACCTTATGCTAAAAGTGAACCACTCTCATAGCCTTCTTTGATTATATGCCTATCATATAGTATGTTAGGTTTGATTTGTGCTTGCTAGTACATTAACTAGATTAATGTACTGACTCTTGCCGTTGGAATATCCATTTTGCTTGCAGGTTAGAATTAGTTCTAGAATGATGTGAGTTTTCGATTCGTTTTTTAGGAATCGAACTTAAAGGGATAAACTCCTAGTCGGTGTGCTTGTGAAATAGGTAGTCAAGCTTCCGTTGTTCTCTGATTTAATTGTATCTATTTGGTCGGTCAGCCTATGTAATAATTAAGTAGAGGTAATTATTTAAGTTACTTTCTCTTACATGTATTCGCTATGTATATCTATGCTTGAGATTAAAGTGTGAATCTAATGCACATCCTGAGAACTAGATTCATATGAGTAAGAGTTAAGGTTATTTGAGATGTCGTAGATCTTTAGCCATTTTGTTAAGTCTTCTAAATGTGTAACAGATCTGATCGCCGCCTTCGAGTGGTTTGACGGACACATCTCAGGCTAAAGTTGACTGGCAAGCTAAAAGCCTAGCAATGTCTCACGTATCCTTCTCTTGGAACATCGGACGTCTCGTTATGTTTGTTTGATGACTTGAAGCGTTTCCCTTCATCATGCAAATGTAATAAGATGGTCGGGTCGTCTTCGACAACTGCAGGAAACCCTAACGACGATGGTATTTCTAAGACAAAATCACTTGTATGATGATATTTTATGAAACTCGTATTTATCAATGGCATTTCTTAGAATTGAAAATTTGTCAATGGCATTTTTTGGATTTTCTCGTAGAAAAAGTGCAGGAATATGATGTCACGTGCCCTACACGAAAAAAGTTCACAGCAATTTCTAAAACAACTTGTTTAGTCACCCCGTAGGAAAAACATACGAAATCTTAGACACAAGCAAGAGAAACCATGATATACGGCCTCATGTTAGTTTCCTCCAAAAATCTCATGAAATGGCCCACTCCATTGGAAATGGCTCATTCAATTGGAATTTTTGAGAATTTTTGTCAGAAAAACACCTTATCACAAAAGCATTCGCACATGAGCTTCTTAGATAATTTAACAGGGTCTAAATATAAACGGCACCCTGACAGTAGTGTTTCCAAACGTACGGATAGACCATTACTCGACAATGTCAATCAACTACAAATATATATACATTTGTTTAAAACTACAGATAAATGGTACAGATGTTAAAGGTAAATTTCACATGATGTTAAAAGCCAGCTGCTTATGTTTGAAATGAACTGGCAATGAGACCTGACTGTTATATCTACATGATAATCATATATACATATTTTCTAAGCCGAACCAATCATATGAACAACAGACTGTTTACTTGATTGTAACTATTTCCACAAGGAATAGCTGCAGTGCAGGATGAGACTGATGAACTAAAGGGCACGCAATGCAAACAATCTGAAAGTCAAGGTTAGAAGAGTGCATCTGGAGCGAAAAGGAGATAAAGCGGTGTTGCAATTTGGACCTAACTGAGGTTGATTTCAACACGCTCCGGTGTCCCCCTCTCGCTTTGCTGCGCCACGAGTTCGGTTCCTAGCTGACCTTTGTCCCCTGCACCAAACGCATAGAGTTTCCCTGAATCTGTCAGTGCAAATGTATGTGCATTCCAATATATGGAGTTAGTCAGGCTGATCTGAGCCACCCTTTCATTTGTTCTTTTCAAAGAGGTCACCAGCTCTGGGCTAAGAAAATTAGTGTGCCTATTGTTACCCTGGAAAAAGAACAAAAAACCTGTACATCAGATTCAGAAGCAGGGATAGTAAAGAAAACGTTTATATTGATTCTAATTCACAGATAGAAATGGAAAGTTACAAAAGGTATATGAGCAAATGTGTTTATCTTTTTACTGAAGATTATCATTGTGAGTAAGGATGAGCAGATAGGTGGAGAGCAAAATAAAATGAAATTCACAATCTCTGGTTAATAGACCCTCAATCTTGTGACAAAAAGGCAGACATTACTGACAAATACTCTTGACAAAACAACGACAGTAGATTGAAATACATATTGTGTTCTCATAGGTATATAATTGGTAAATTACAGTTTTCATGTGTCATTAACCAAAACTATGTAACTGTGTAAACAACCATAAAACATTGACAGTGTGAATATACGAACAGAATCAAAATATAACTCCATGTTTTTCTTAAAAAATTTCAAGTACTCAAAACATGAAAACTAGTGGTGCCTAACCTCAGTTATAATGTTGTGCCCAAGACTTGATGATTCACCGCATCCAAACGAGTAAACATCACCTTTATCTGACACAACAAATGTGGTGTAATCTCCAGTTGCTACATGGACAGCCCTCACATTGACTAAGGACTCAACAACCTTTGGAACAGACTCGCATTCCTCATTACCGTGACCCAAGCAGCCATACCGCCCCCATCCCCAAGTGCAAACTCGTCCATCCTTGCCTACAACAGCAGCGTGCCAAGCACCAGCAGCAACCACCACTGGTTGTATATTCAAAGTTTGGAACTGCTCAATTAACCTAGGGTATTTCTCATCAGTTCGAGAACCATGGCCAAGTTTCCCACCTAAACCACAACCAACAGAATAAACAGACCTGCAATAAAAATAGGACAAAAGCATTTGAATAGTTTTTTCATATCTAAAACACGCTGGTGAATAGGCAAAAATAATCAAAACTTGCACACTGGTTCACCTGTCTATCAAAGCAAAAGACGAATTCATTGAAAATGTTAAAGCAATTTTTCATATGTTATAATGTAATAAGAGAGATTGTTTTTTTCTTATCTGATCATACAAAACGTTAAAATAATATGGTAGCCATACTACATGCAAATGTAATACTTACTTGACATTAGTTCACCTATTAGCTAATTGTTGTCAAATTAACCAAGGCTGAATAGTGAAGAGTGAGGCTAAATGCAAATGGCATGTGTTTTGTTTATTAAAAAATAGTATATCACTAAGCCATACTTCACAGCATTGACGACAAGTTCCGTGTGAAAAATCTTACATGCCACTTGGTTGGCATGCCAGAGCCAGGAGATAGCAGTAGCCTGCGGCAATCTGCACAACTGGAATGTTCTCAAGAGGGCCTGCTAGAAAATGAGGCTGAACATCATTTGGCTCTGTCTGATGACCAAGTTTCATGTCGTTCCCCCAAGAAAATGTATACACACGACCTTCCCGAGATAAAACTGCAGTAAAGAAGTTCCCGATTGCTGCCTGGACAATGTATATGTCCTTCAGTGATTCCACCATCTGTGGTGTGGTGACAACCCTAGAACCTTGAGCTGCATATTCCACTTCTCCAAATGAATCCTTTCCAAATGCATAGACCCTACCAGCATCACTAACAAGCATTGTCCGTCCTGCTCCTGCTGCCGCTTGAATAATTCTAATACCCTGCAATGATCTATACGAGCACCAACAGATGTTTAGCACTCTTTTAATCTACATTTGTGTCATGACTAGAGTTATGATAACTGTAGATTCTAGAAGCACCTGATTATCCGTGGCCTCCACTCCTCTTCTAAACTACCATGGCCAAGTTGACCAGAGCTGTTGGACCCAAATGTATACACTGCACCGCTTGTTGTCACAGCGATGCTGTGACCAGGTCCAGCAATTGCCTGAGATTTTTCCCTCCGGCAGCATGCTTCACCTGCCATTATAAACCTAAGAACCAGCTTCCAACTCCCGCCGCAGCGTTGCTTAAACAATTCTCTTTCTTGCTGAATCATGGGTTTAAATACCGCCCGTTTCTGGCACATATCCAACGCTGCGAGTTCTGACATTGACAACTGAAAATCGGGAGGGAAATTCGCAGGCTTCCGGAAAAACGAGCATGTTGCCTATCGCAAGCACAAATTTCATCAGTGGCAATATCAATTCTACATTGCAGAGGGACAACGAAACACTACTTGCCTCCAAGTGAGCGAGGTCATCAGGTTCCAGATTGCATGATGTGAGGACATGGAGGACAATTGATGGGTTCGCGGCCAAGGGGAATTCTCCAGGAGCAGAGTCACCAAAGCAATGGCGCTGTGACCGCTGAAACGACTGCTGCAACGGGGAAACAAGGGCAAGAGCATCATCTATGATAAGGTGGAGGGGTAGAGAGGAGGAAGCTCCACTGCTCGTCCTGGCGTCCATCCGCCACGGCTGGAACTTGCACTGCCCTATGCTTTTATCTCAAACTTGTGGTGTTCCTGGCTCTCCAGAGTGAATTAAGTACAGGACCATTCTGCAATGTGGAATGCATTAATGTAACCAAGGCATGTAACTACAATCATTAATTGTAAGTAACTTCTCTAACAAGCTCATCCGCACACCTTAGTTTAGCACAACTAAACAATCCAATAAAATAATATGTTATATTATTCATCTGAATCAGAAAAATGGATGAGAAAGAATCCATCCAACACTTGTAAACAAACAATCAGAGCATATCAATAATTGAAAGCATTCCCAAAGTCAATGCAATCAAACAGAGCATATCACCCTGACCAAACATATAGAGATGCCATATTCTTCTGGATGGCAAACAGACAGTAAATCAGATGCAAAACAACCTCCACAAATCAAGGAAACAAAGGAAGAAAACAACTGAAATCTCAAAACAGTGCCCCCAAACCCAGTCAAGAATACTATTAGCCGGTTGTGAGGCTTGCACCAAGAAATGATTGATGGAGAACAGGAATATGTAAAATGGTAAAGGACGAGTCACCTCCACCCCCTCACAAAACAAAGCATATTCCTCCCAACTCCACCCCCACAAAAGTCTTACCTTTCTTATCCTATCCAACAATTATCAACAATATCCACAGTTCACCAGTACTGCACACAAACAATCAAGATGCCAACAGCATCATCGGCGGCAAAGGATCACACCCACTAACATCCTGCCAGTAAAGAAAGACCCCCAATTCGAGCAAACAACGAAGGATCCATGCTAATCGCTCCGATTCTGATGAAGGATCACCAAAACCGACCCCCCCAAAAAAAAAAGATCATCTTTGGGCAGAGTTCACCAATCCGAACAGAACAGCGCCGCGATCGCGATCATCGCCATGATCGGCTCCGATCATCCAACCTAACACCTAACATCTAATTGATCGGCAAGAAACCAAGAAACCAAGAAATCCTCACCCACAAAATCCCCCTTGGTTCTTGGACCAAAAACAACAGAATCGAACCACCTCCTCACCAGAGGCAAAAGAATCAACGAGCACGCACCGCGTTGGTGGTCGGCCAATCAATCGGTCGGGAATTCTTTGGGAGGATGAAGAGGCGTGAATCTAACCGAGAAACGGGGGAGGAGAGAGAGAGGAGGGAGCAGGCGACGGACAGGGACGAGTCTCCCAATAATGATGATGGGCGTGCGTTGCGAAGAGAGAGGAGAAGACGTTGCTGTTTCGATGCGTATTTCTGCAGCTTTGCTTTTTTCCCCCTCCTCTCTCTCTCTCTCTCTCTCCACCCTCGTCGGCTGGTTCTTGGTGTCCGGGGGAGATGAGGTGTCGAGGAAGAGGCGACGTCGAGGAGCAAATCGCAGCGGCCACCGAGGAATCTCCTGTTTGAATTACGGGGAATGCCATCGCTGTAGCTGACAGGTGGGGTTATGGAAGGAGGTGCGGGGTCAGTGGGGCCCACGTGTCGGTGGATTATGGTGGGACGGTTTGGGTGTGCGAGGGGTGTGTTTATCGTTGTGCTGTTGCCTGTTGGGGGTCAATTACTTTGCGAGCCGATTTGTTCTATGCCGTCAAGCAACGTTTCTGCAAAGAGTTTGTTTTGTCACTGCTGGTTATACTGTTATTTTTTCTCTCGGGTAAGTTTTTTTTTTCACTCCTAACTAATTTTCACTCTTGGTTATACGATTACTACTCCGTCCGTTCTTTGATAATAAACATTTTGACCGAAGCACCTAAAACAAAAACAACAATTAGTTTAAAATTTATGAGCAATTTGCCCTTGGCGATGGTTAGGAGCAGGGGCTTGCCGTATCGTCCCCGGGTGAAAAAGTGGTATTCGTGCGAAAACCATGTTCAAATGAACAGTAACGGAATTTAAATTTGAACCAAATTCAAATCGGTATTATATCGCGATTTTCGCTCAAACCGCGAGAAAACTGTGCCAAATACCGCGGTTTTTAGGGTGAACAGAGATAAATTTATTGCTGTGGCGTGTTAGAAATTTTGAAAAATACTAAAATTACTTATAAATATGTATTAATATATTTTTGTGATGAAATAATTTTTTTCAAATTTTTGAATTCGCACAAGATTATTCAAACGAAACCGCATGGATGTCATTTCGCACCCCCGTGATACGCCGAAAACCGCGACGGTTTTGCGGTATAAAAACCCTAGTTAGGAGATGTACTATGGCTTTAAAATGTAGGATTGTAAAAAAATAGATAAAAGATAAACTATAATGTCGTCCTCATTGAATTCTTAAAAAGTTTTAAATTATGTTTGATTGGCACCCAAAATAAAGGATATAGGAAGAAGAAAATATAATGTGAGACTTCATGTTTATTTTTCTCTAAAATTATCACCCATATCGACCTTCTTCGCTATGAAAAAAATACAAGATTTTCATGGGAATCAACTTGTGAAATTCCTCCAAAAATCCTCTACTCATAGGAATTTCAAAGAAATTAGTGAGAATTAATCCTTTATTTCAAAAGGCTTAATATGATTATTTCTCATAGGATATAAATCATCTCGAATTTGTATGTTTTCCATTTGTTTTTGGGGGCAAGGAGGGTGGGGAAGGGATGGATCCAAAATAGAAGTAACTCGAGGGAAAAGTTAGAATTTTGCAAATGAAAAGTGTGGTGGTGACAAGTATTTAGAAACAAATGGTTTGGTGTTATTCACAAAACGAGAGAGTTTTTTCTTCTCCCTAAAAGTAGTTTCTTAACGTGTTTTTTCAATTAAACGGAAGATCCACACGCACGCTGCATTCTCACACCCGAGAGAATGCACTCCTAACACACTCTTCCAGACAGACACCAGTGACAAATGCCTTGCTTCACTAAATTTCTAAATTTCTAGCTGTAGCGTATCCGTTTGCATGTAATATTTGTAAGCATTAGGATTTAAATTCTAGTGGCTAAATTCTCACTAGATAAATTCTTGCAGCATTGTTCAACCACCCCAACATTAGTGATTTCCCTTGATCCCTGCATCTTTATTCACATTGAAAATGAGAGACCGCGGTTTAACCAAAACATTACAAAATTTTGGTGGGCACATCAGATCAGTCACAAAAATTTGAAGAAATGTGGACAATCCATTCGAAAAAAAGAAGAACGGGCAGGCAGTCACATGCAGGAAGCCGATCAAAACTGTTGCAAGAGCTTATTCTTGCTCATTTTCAATCTTGTTTAAATTTCAGTACTTTATATTATTTAAAATCCTAGTCAATCAGAACTCAAGAACCTGAAAACTCAAGCTAGTACGGTAATGGAAAGACCTGCTGCTCCTGATCGAGACGGTTAATTGATCAATCTAATCTGTGCTATTGGGACCTGCTGGGTTTTCAGCATGAATTCCCTTTCAAGAACCCTAGTCGCGACTTTCCAAAAAGAGACCTTTTCGTAACTCATTTTAGATACAAATGTTTTGCACAAAAAATAAGTGAAGTTGCTTTAGATTTCCCAGTTCCGAAAGAGGCTTAAGCACATTTCATTTCAAAAAGAAAAAAAAGATGGGGTTAAGTGACTGATGCACAATGAAGATATCACACTTATAATCAAATACAAATTTGAACATTGTTCACTGCAAACTCCGAAACAATATTAACATAAATTGCAACGGTCTCAGTCCAAAAGATTAACGCAGACAGTTGGAGGCATAGCAAATAGGTAAAATGGGAAAACAATTCTAATTCCAAGAGACAATTTTCAGGACATTTAACTATTTGTCACTTTTAAGATGTGGCGTTTAACAGTTTGCCACTCATAGTCTATGGCATGTGGCAAGTTATTGAACGCCATATATAAAAGTGGCAAATAGTTAAAATATCTCACAATTTTCTTCTACTTTGTATGAAGCTAATAACAAATTGACTAGTGTATGAATGATTGAACGTTTACAAGTTAGGCCACTTACAAACAAATATCAGTGTGTTCTCAATGTTGGAGTGAGCTTGAAGTGTTCAGAAATAAGAGGGGGCAGAATGTTACATGATCCACCTTTCCATTCTGTATCTATATAAACTAGATGTTCCAGTGCTACCAAAATGTTTTGTGCTGCTGGGAAGATCCCCAACATAATAACTACTTGAAAACTCGTTCTCTATCCTGATGGGTTCCACTTTCTTAACAGGCCGAGGTCCCAAAGTATTTAGATCTATGAGGGAACCATAATCTTGGCATGCCTCCATTACAGTATCATATGATTTTGCAGGAAGCTCAAGCCCTTGGTTGCAAGCCCTGATGTACATCTCATAGGCAAGCCTGGGTTTACCATCTTGTACAAGAGCTTCAATCAGCATCTGATATGTAATTTCATTTGGCTCAATGCTCTGCACTTTCATCCTGTGGAACCATTCGAAAGCAGCGCCACCCTTGTTGTTTCTCACACATGCACTGATTATCGCATTGAACGTTACAACAGTTGGTTCTATCTTTGCTGACAGCATGCCACGAAGAACAGAATCTACCATAGCATGATTCCCCTTGCCAATGTAAATTGATACTAAGATAGTATATGCATGTAGGTTCGGCTTAACGCCTAATTTGCACATGTGTTCCCAAACTCGGAGTGCCTCGTCATACAGTTTCCCCTTCTCAAGTGCACTCAATAGGGCTCCGTAAGAGACTATATCCGGTGTCAACCCTTGATCAATCATTCTCTTAAATATATCCACTGCAGCAGATGTTTCAGCTGCTCTAGAACACGCAAGAAGGACGGCATTCCACTCTTTGCTTCCAGGCTTCAAGCCCTTCTCTTGCATCTTATCAAGCAGCCTGACACCCCATCTCCAAATGCCCCTTCTCTTTGCGGCATTGAGTAAGATATTGAAATGTGATATGATCAGCTCATACGACAAATTATTGGGTTTGGGGCCTTTATCCAACAAATCCTCATAAATCTCAAGAGCTGCCCACCACTTCTTAGCCTTGCCCGTCAGCCAAATCAGATGGTTGCACACGGACAAGCTGATCACACCATCACCACGCTCACGGATCCTTTGGTACAGCTCCTTGGCAATGGGGTAATGCTCCTCACCTGTACATGCCCACACAAGCCGCTCATAGTCACTCCTGTCTGGCTTCACCCTGGCTTCATCCATGCCAAGAAGAACCTTCAGCACCTCACCTACTGGATTCTCACCACCCACAAGAGACCGTCGCATCGCCATATAGCATACACGAACGGTCAACTTCTCAAACTTGACAAATTCTCGGTCCCAATCTTCACGAATCCCCGACAATTCACCCTTGTTGTACATCTCCCTGAGCTTGGCGAAGAAGTTGAGCGCCACGAACGCATCGCCAGCCTTCTTGTAGGCCGACATTACCGTCGAGTATGTCGCCGCGGTGGGCACCAGCCCACAGCCCTCGATGGTGGCAAACACCCTGAAGACCTCATCAATATTCCCTTGCTCGACATAGATGGACATCAGAGTGTTGAATGTCACGACATTTGGGGGAACCCCCTGTGCTTCCATGTCTGCAAGCACGTCGTGGATCCTCCCAAATTCCCCACTGTTCTTCACCGCGCCCAGAAGGCAGTTGTAAACGAACTGGTTGACGCCGCCCCTCCTCTTGAGATGCTCCACGACGGCGAACGCGGCGTCGAGACGCCTCTCCTTGCCCAGCCCCCGGATCACGGAGGTGTACACCTGGAGCGGCAGGTGCTCGTCGTCGCCGCCGCCGTCCAGGAAGCCATTCACCAGGGTCTCCACTTCGTCGGCCGTCCTGGCGTCGCGCAGCGCCGCGGCGACCGCGGCGACGTCGACGCCGCCGCCGCCTCCTCCCCTCGCTCTCCTTCCGCCGCCTGCGCCGGTGCCGCCGTCAGTGCCGCCGACCGCGAACTGCGGGATCCTAGAACGGAACGCGTCACACTCCATTGAATGGCGATGATTGAGTACAAGGGTTCGGGAGTACCTCGGCGGCAAACCTGCGGCGGTGGGGGCGGGGCGACGAAGGGGGCTGGTAGAGATGCATGGGCGGCGGCGGCTCGCGCGGGGAGTGGTGGCGGCGAGCGGCGGCGGCGTGGAGGTGGGCGGCGGGGTGGAAGACGGCGAGGGAGGAGGCCATTGGGAAGGGGAGGGGAGTGCGGCGTCAGGGGGCGCTGGTGGCCGCTGAAAGAGAAGAGAAGGAGGGGCTATCTGCTGCTGCGATGGCCACAAGTTTCCGCCGACTTGGCGTGCGTGCGCGCCTGTGCGTGCTGCGGTAGACGACAAGGTTTGGCTAGCTTGTGTTTGTGGGTCAAATTGGATGTGCGTCAATGTTGGATGGCAATCGTCTTGAGCACACTCGTAATAATGTAGGAATTTTGTCCATTCACTATGATTTTCCTATGAAAGCTGTGATATTTCTTCTGATAAAATGTCAATTTCTTGCTGAACAATTTTTATCTTGTTTAATTTTAAACTCTAGAATCAGGTAAAGATTTATTTCCTAAATATAAATATCAATAAAACCCATGTCTCTATGGGATCTTCTTAGGTGGTGTCTGCTTCTCATGGTGGAAATCATAGCAAACTCATATAAATTTTGACAATCAAGATCCACCGTAAATTGAATCCAATTTAAATCTTACATGCAGAATGCAGAATCTCTTAATGACAAGAAAGACTAATTGTCACCTGAGAACCTAACAGGACCTGGGATGACTTTTAATATTTTAAGAAGTGGACTTTTAATATTTTAAGAAGTGGATCGATAAATTTCGTCAAGTTCGAAACTAGAGATATGATAATTAAATTATGTTAAGAGTTAACATATATACAAGAATAGACATTTTTTTAAATAAAATCATCATAAAACTACCATAAAATTTGGGCGTTTACTAGATACTTGCTCTTTTGTTCGGCTCAATGAGTTAAGAACTAATCACTTGCTCACTTGCGAGAGTTACACGAAGCGATTTATTTATCATTATTATTATAAATTAATTAAGTATTAACTAATTTTTTAAAAAATAATATGATTTTTAAATTTTTTAAGAAAACATATAATTTAAGTTTTAAAAATATGTGTGTGGAAAATGAGGAAGCGAAGGTTTGCAAAAGTGAGAATCGAATAGAGACTAAGGCTGCATGGTAGGTGCAATTTAAATATTATTTTTAGAAAAGCATCACTTTTTTTTTAGATTTAATGTTTCTTACGTGAAGACACTACCAAACTATACGAGCAATTTCTACGTGGATCATACTCTTACGCGCTTAATGATTTATAAGGGAATATCCTCCAATTTTGTCGAAAGTATAGTTTTACTTTACCTAAACTGAAAACAGGTAAACTAAAAACAGTTTTAGACCTAAAACGGCTAGACAAATATAACCACTTCTATTCCAATTACACCTAGTTTTGACACACTAGCGTTGACTCCTGTCAGACTAATATTGGTGTGCCTCACTCCAATTCCCTCTCCTATATCAAAAGGAGAGATTAATCTCTCACTGAATAAGGTCAGCATAAAAAATAATATAAAGAAGAAAGAAAAATGTTACTTCGATGAATCTCTCACTTGTAAAAAAAATCTTTTCCTCCGCACAATTGTTTAGGGGAACTGTCAAAGTTGATACATTTACTGTATCATCTTTCCTCGAAGATAATATGTATGAAACGCAAGGGATAACATGATGTTTCATTCTATCTTTTTTTTCTTCTCAATTGTCATATTTGATTTGTTGGGTATTTCTTATAGTGTGTCAAGAAGTACCTGCAGATGAGGACACACCATCTATGTGTGCAAAGTACTTAAAATGCCTAAGCAAGATAACCTTATATGGTTTTGTTTATGATATAAGAGTATAGAATTGCCAATTGCAGCCTCTTTCGGATTAATTAACTTCACGATTAACTCCATTGAAGTAATAAAAAGAGAGAGTCTTAAAATATTGTTGTCCGGAGAAGATGTGTTATTGCATGAATTATCATACCTAGAATATTTTGAGATATGCTATTAGATCAATAATACGGCATAAATGCAATTTTGAAATATTTTTCTTTCGAAATTCACGTGTTTTGAGTTAGGTTAAAACAAGATCTAGCGGGACAATTTTAATGGAATCAGAAAAGTTCAAAATTAAAATGTAAAATATGTATTGATGAAATAAACTATTTTCCTTTCTCCACATCAGGGTTTTGTATTTCGTCGAAGTATACCGTGTCGCACCATGGCGGTAGCGCGGTTTTCGCACGAAAACCACTCAAAAAACCACGAAAACCATAATTTAAATTTAAATCAAATTCAAATTCTTGTCGTGCGCGGTTTTCGCTCAAAGCGTGCCACATATCGCGATTTTCGCGCAAACCGCGCGAAATTCATTTTTGATAATATATATATATATATTTATGATAAAATGATTTTTTTAAATTTTTGAATTCGCACAAAATTATTCAAACGAAACCACGAGAATGTTGTGCCGCACCTCCATGGTACGCGCGAATACAAAAAAACCACGGCGATTTTCATAGTTTTCAAAACCTTGCTCCATATCACCACCCTATAATATGTGTTGATGTTTACATTATGTTGTGATGAAAGGTTGATGTTATGGACTTAAATTGTTGTGTACTTATGTTGATGAAAATAAATTGTACATTGACTTGTCTTCAAAGTCAGGTTGTCCAAATTATACGAGGGTTATGCCAAAGTTTTTCATTATTTTTTCAAAATTTTTCCACATCTTCCCTACATATTCTCATAGTGTTCACCACTTTCCCATCGATTTCCCAGGTTTAGTATTGTTTCTTTTTCATTTTTTAACACTTTTTTAAATTTTCTAGATTGTCCTCATTTCTTTGTATTATGCATTTATTCTATTTCCAGTCAAAAAAATTAAACGAATCTCTTACCAACTAAATGGATTCCAAATATTAAAGAATGCATTTTAATTCTAAATTTGAAAGTTATCCAAAGTTCAAATTCAAAATTTGGTTTGTGAATTTTTGAACCAAGATAATGTGGTACCACCACTTGTGATGTGATAATTTAATAATAATTTGTCACGTCACCATGAGTCACGTCACGATTTTTTTATCAGTGTGGCCGCATTGTCATGTCTCTATAGATTTATCTTCGAAATACATTTTGAAGTTTATTTTAAAATTTAAACTAAGAAAATAGTTTGAAATTAAAATTCCTACATGAGAGAGGACAACCCTTTTGTCTTTACACCCACCTGCCAGAATCTTCAGTGTCAAACAACCCAGAAAAGCTCCTTAATCCAAATCCTTAATCCCCCACGCTAAAAGAAGCAGGGAATTTCCCAGCAGGCAAGGCAGCCTCGTCACTCAACCGATTATTAATTTGATTTGATAAAACAAAAAGAAAAGAAAAGAAAAGAAACCCTCTAAATAAAATCATCAGATAGCCTCGCCTCCTCCCCCTTCCCCTCTCTTTCGATAAAGCCCCCGGAGGTCGGAGGGCGTCGACCACCACCAACCCCCATCCATGGCGTCTCTCGCCGCCTTCCACCCCACCCTCCCCGCCGCCCCCACGCCCGGGCCCATCACCCTCGCCGCCCCAACCCCGCCACCGGCCTCCTCCGCCTCCGCCTCCTCCCCTCCCGCCGACGGACCCGCGCCGCCGTCCGCCTCGCGGTCTCCGCCTCCGCGGGCGCGGCGTCGCCCTCCCCGGCCGCCGGGCGTGACCGGTCCGACGCGGCGTCATCGCTGGAGCGGTGCCTGGCCGCGTCGGGGTCCGCGGCGCCGGCCTCGGCGCCCACGCGCGCCCCACCGGCGATGAAGGGAGGGAAGCAGTACGGGTCGTTCGGCGCCGTCACTCTCGAGCGGAAGGTCGACCTCTCCAAGGGACGGAAGAAGATCACGCCCGAGGTAGGGTGGCTAATCATCATCCTTTTGGAGATAGGTTTAGGGAGTTTGGGAGATAGATAAGTATCGCCTTGTGTGGTTCATGCCCTATGGGATGAATTACATGGTAGAGAGGGTGAGGATATCAATCTAAATTCGTTTCGAAACTGGATGGACTCGAAGGCCAAAATATAATGGATAAGGTTTGATGATGCAATGGCTCATGTGTTCTTGTATGGCGTTTGTAGGAGATTATTCATGATCTGGGAGCAATTTCCTATTTGTATGTTTCAGAAAAATAACATGCCCCCTGAATTTGCTTCGAATAGAGTACTAGGGACAATTACTATAGATTTAATGTTATACCCAAACTCATGTTATTTATCTGAGTGATGTTGATCTGGTAGTAGGTTTGGGATTCTTAGAACTATCATTTGTCCAACTTCATCGGGTGCTTCATTTCTTTGCTCTAGAAAAAAAATACTGTACCATTTTGTTTTTCTGAACTAGATGAAATTGCCCTGTCATGTTGAGACAAGCTTGATGCGCTGTTAGCTTAATAAGTCAGTTCTGTATGCATATCTGTTTTACTTTGAAGGCGATGTAGTTGTTATTCCATCGTACTGCCATATTAATTTGTGAGTTTGATGACTGGATTGTATATTTTCATCATATGCCTCTTCTTTTAAAATGTTGCAGCTGGCAACAGGTGGTGGCGGTGGTGATATTGGGAAAAGGATTGGTCATGGTGGTGGTGATGGTGGAGATGACGATGGCGATGATGATGATTACTTCGATGATTTTGATGATGGCGATGAAGAAGAAGGTGGTCTTTTTCGGAGACGAATTGTCATACAGGAGGTGAAATCCCTAAATATTTATATTCAAATACATTAATTGCTAAATCCTGGAAAATCTTGAAACCTATGTGCTGATTATTTGTTCTTTGATTGTACCAGCTTTTCAATAGAGAGTTTGTGGATGCTGTGATGCAAGAGTGGTGCAAAACGATGAACAATTTGCCTGCTGGTCTCCGCCAAGCTTATGAGATGGTAAGATTTCATCTTTTGTTTCTCATGGCATACTTTGGTTCCAATGACTGAATTGCATTGACTGATCATGGTATAACAATCTAGGGTTTGGTAAGTTCTGCCCAGCTGGTGCGATATTTGGCGATATTTGCAAGGCCTACTCATTCTAGGTCCTTCTCACGAGCTCTTCCTGGATGGCTTTCCAGAGGTCTTGTTGGAAGGTAACAACTAGATGTCCACAGTTAGTTTTTTGTCTACTGCATTGTGTAAGTGTTTTGCATATAATTTTGTTGGCATTCATTCATATGCCTTCTCAGGCATAATTCACGTTGCGATAGGCATAAATTACCTTGTTGTACTATGATTAGATTGCTAATATTTTCTTGGTTGCACTTTTTGCTGCGAGGGTTATACAGAGAGAAAAGAGATAACCTCACTATTTCTAGGTTTATTCATATACCTTTTTTGTTGTAATGCCCCAACCACCCATTTTGTGACAAGTTTCGTTTACCAGTCAAAACTACGAAAAATAATATTTTTGTATATACTCCCCAGAACAATGTTTCAGCTTGCTGCTTGCTGCCACATTGCGACAGCTGAACATCCATCTGAGGAATTAGTTACCAAGGACCACATGTTGAAACATTGACCAGAGCGGGAAGCTCTTTGAAAGGCCAAAATGGAAGCCTTTTCCCTCTATACCATCTCCTTTCTATTCCACAGATGTGACCGTAACTCAACATCGTTTCCTCTAAATTCCACATCTTGCTTGCCCCATGCAACATGACTGCCAGCTATTTCTCAGGTGGCACCCGTTAGAAGAATGCTGGCATGGGTCCCATGTATAGCCATCATATGTGAAAAAAATTTGGGGTAATTTACCACTATCAAGCAGTTCCAACCTTGCCTCAGCACCATCACCTGTGCCTGTGTGGGAGGGCTTGAGGATGGTTTGGCACAATCAGTACAGGATTAGGGGCGGTTGATCTCATACGAAGTAGGGTGCACCCTGCCATCTGCATGTTTCTGTTATCCATGGCCTTGTGAAGTACTTGTTGATGCTATTCCACTTCTAGTTGCACCTTTCCATAGTACACCACTGACCACTATACAGACCTCACCTCTGCCATGGTGTGCGGAAGATAAGTAACATGCTGCAGATTCCGCTTAGTAGAGAAGCATTGATAGGATGTATCTAGAATTTGTTATGGAGGTGGGATAAAGCTTTCATTGAGTACAGGCGGCATGGATACTATTGGCAACATGTGCAGTGGGCAACCTTAACATTTGAACTCAACCCCGCATGGTTTATTTGCCTAGCTGGTGGAAAGTGCCATCAAGCAGCAGTTTTAATCATTCCAGTGGTATATGCAAAATGTGTTTAGCGACTGCATATGCAAAAAGCAGCTAATTTCTAATGTATGCGCAAAATTTGCTCTCATAAACTAATGAATCAGAGTGGAGGTTTATTTTAGTGTTTGTACTTTTAACGTCAGTTCTGCAGTATATTGTCTGTTCCTATGTATTCCTGGAAGTCTTGTGCTCATATTTTGTCTATAATAGCCCCACAGTTTCTGTCAAATGATACGGAGTATCATTGTTCAATATTTTACTGAACAAAAAGAATGGCAATTGGCTAGCAAAAACTATTTATAACAATAGATGTAGGGGTAAACCGTGATGCGCTCTTAGCTGTATATGCTCTTTGTTTGAAAGAAATCCTTTCTCATCATGTAAGTGTTTACATCATTTTAATTTACTCATGCTCATTGAATGGCCTTCATAGCTGAAACAAAAGAAGCTTATTTTAAATAAAAATTGGGGGAAGGGCCAATATAACATATTTGGAATATGAAAGATAAACAAATATGTAGTATCTTGGGTGGCACTGCTTATTTGAAGATGGTAGGTGACACCTAGCTCTCTTTCCCTCATTTTGTTTGAGGGAGGGGTGTTTTAGGCTGGCAGTAGGAATGGCGATTTAGTTATTTGGACTTATATAATGCAAGCCAGAAAGCAAAGTTGAGACGTTCCCATCCTTTATTAGAGAAGCATGTTCATGAATACTGTCTCATGAAGTGCTTTTTCTTCTTATTTGGATTTATGATTGAAATGATTGAAGTTGGTCACCATAATTTTGGTTCCATCTATATAGGATATATAGATTTATCACTTAACTTGTAGGTTTACTGAATTTAAAATGAAACTGTAACATATATGGTCATCTGTAACATGAATATTTCTTGTTTTGGTACCTTAAGAAATCTTAACTTCCAACTTTATATGCTTAGCTTGTATTTCAGTAGCTGGTGAACTCCATCAAACAACACTTGCATTTCGTTGGCCACGCTTACTCAATAAATGCTTGGTTAAATATGAATGGAGATGTCTTGGTTGTAAATCTGGCATATTCCATTGTTGATTTTCGTAACACCAGTTTAAATTGTCTTGTGTTCTGTCAAAATGCAGAACGCTTGCAGATCCATCATTCCCACATAAGATAGCTTTTGAGTTCATGGCTACCTTTTTCTCATCTGTTTGGTGGGAGATGAACATACGTAAGGAGAGGTATGTTGTACATTATCTGCGATCTCCTATTCAAAAGTTTAATTTTCACCAATTCTTCTAACTCTGAGAATTAGGTTTGAACAAGAATGGGATTTGGCTGTCGTCAATGCTCTGACTGCATCTTGTTGCAATGTGATGGTTCTTGGGCTTCTGGCATCATGCCGCTCATATGGGAGCACATCCCGATTTGACTTCCAGAATGCAATTGAGAAACTTCCCAACAACATTTTTGAGAAGAGTTATCCTTTGAGACAGTTTGATCTACAAAAACGAATCAGTGCTTTCTTTTACAAAGCGGCAGAGCTTAGCTTGGTAGGGGTAGTTGCTGGCTCTATTCAAGGTGGTCTCTCAAAAGCCTTGTCTGCAAGAAAGGAAAGGAGGTGGGTTCACCACAGTTTTAGTTCATATAGTCATAAGAAAAGATTCTTCTAAGCTTTTATGATCTAATCATTCTGGAATTTAATCTTTGGGTCTTTATTGTGCTAATCTTATATATAGGTTATCGGTAACCATTCCTTCTGTCAGCACAAATGCCCTTGGCTATGGAGCCTTCCTAGGACTATATGCAAACTTGCGATATCAACTACTGTGTGGACTGGATCATTATATGGTCAGGCGATTTGATGTTCTTGGTGTGGCAATCTTCTTCAGCACAGCACTAAGGTAAATATGTATTGAGCTATCTAGAATATCCCACAGATAGTGTGCTTTGTTATGCATAAAGGCAGAAACTTGGTTTTCTGAGATTAAACCATTGTTGGTGCATGGGATATCACAGTTGGTGCACATATTGTCTGTATCAATTTAATTACATGGATTGTTAATACGTTCTGATTGATTTTATCACCTTTTCATCTTGGGCTGTGAAAGTGGACAGCAATCTTATCAATCATTGAGATCTAGGCACTAACATAAATGGTTATTTCTGATATCTGTATTATCTAGAAACAAGATTAAGTAGCAATTTGCAATGGTAGAGCCATAAAAACATGGATTTCCCAGAGTTTTGGAGTTCACTCTATTGGTATAACATACCGTTTTAGATAAGAACACTCTTCAAAAAAATTTTTGTCAAGTATGTACCTTTCGGTACCTGTTGTTGGGCCTGTGGCTCTCTCCTGCCTGTTACAGATTAGAAATTGGAAATCATTGCCAGTTGGCTATCAAAATTGAAATAGGAATGTTTGCATTTATCTGATGATGACCAGGAAGTTCATGCGCAGTTCCAGCAGATAATCAGTTACTATGTTCATGGAAAAAATATTTTTGGCAAATTTAAATTTAATAAATCCTAAATATGCAGTTTGATTAGCGGGTATCTGCTCGATTTTAGTTCTCGCAGCACTAGATCTGATTTGCTTCATAGTATTTGGTTTTAGGTTTATGCCTTTGAAATTTACACATTGTTAACTGTCCCCTGATATATGCACTATTCTTGTAGTGAGACATGCTTGTCGAGTTGCTTTATTTAGTGATAATCGTATGCTCATGACCGTCCACAGTTGGGTTGTGGTTAGAGTTCATAATTATGGATATGGCTGTGGCTGTGTAGAGACTGAACTTTTCAGCAGTGCTTTGTTTGTATGTTGAGTTGTTGACTAAAAGTTGTCTAGGAGCATTGCTGCAGTTTAATTGTGTATGCTAGATGATTATATCTTAATTATATTATAATTCACTTTAATTTTAACAGTTGCATATTTCTGTAATAATTGCTTTCTTTAATAATTCCATCGGTTCGCTCTATTTCTATTGCCTGTGTTCCAGTCTTCCAGGAGTGTTTTAACTGCATTTTATGGGGGCCACACTCTTGTTACTAAGCCTGGTGTCATTTGTATTGCAGATTGACGAATATTCAGATTGGTGAATCATCGAGACGCACATGGCTTGGGGAGGAAGCTGATCCACAGTATTCAGATCGGCTGCTGAGAGCATATAAAAGACCAGTCGAGGTTGCTGGAGAACAACAAGATTCAAGGTGGTTTATATCGAAGGATGCGATTGTATCTGGCCTTGGTCTTCTCGGCATCAAGCAAGGTGGAACAGAAGCTGCATTGTCCAAGCCTCGCAGAAAGAGAGTTGTCCGAAAGAAAGTTGCCTCAAGTTGAATCTAGTGGATTTTGTCTTAATGCTGGAACAATTTTGCTTTAGTTCCACTACGCCATATTGAGTTCTTTCTACCCAGCAAGGCGAACAAGGAAAACCGTAGTTGGCAGCCAGCCTTGCAGTCTATCGTGGAAGGCATCGAAGCGGTGGTGGTCATAACTGGGAGGGGGTGGTTCAGAACTGCAGGCCCTTTACCATTTTGTATCTTCTTTTTTTTCTCGCTTTCTGATAAGAATTAACATCCCAATTTCTTGTACTGTTTTGAGCCAAGTAGACTCGGCATAGTTGTAGTCCTGGAGATTGTTAAAGATACAGTCGTTAATATGAGCAAAAACATTCCATTTTTGATTTAGATCATGTAGTTGCCCGATGTATTGCTTTGCTTGTAGCGTTACAGAACTGGATGCCTCTTTATCGTCGGATCCAAATGGTGTATCTTGGAAGCATTATGAGCTTTATAGCCGTCAATTTTAACTGATATTTGCTGTAAAATGTACTTACTAGTTGTGTCAGTTGTATTAGTCTACAACATCATCGACGAGCGAAGTGGAAATTTTTTTGTTACTACTTACCAAATTTGGGGGATTGTTTGGTCGATGATTAACATGGTCAAATCTCACATTAGGCAAGTTATAGGTTGTCACCGCATCTTAGGCAAGCTTAACTAAGAAATTCTGTCTTTGAAAATTAGTATGGCTAGCCAAAGCCCATAACAATGGTATGAACTAAACAACCTAAGAATTTGTGATATGCTAAGGTTTATCTTTATCTTGTCAAGTTGATGCATCTAACCAGATCATACTCCATTTTGACCAAAAGTCGAGGGAGTACACCCTTAGTACCCCACGTGTGTTATGAACTAAATGTCTAACATAGACAGATGTTTAAGATGCATTTAACTAAAATTTAAAATATTAAATCACTAATACTATTGAAATTTGATCCGTAAAAATAAAACGAACAGATTTGGCACATAGGTTATTTCTAATAAATTTTATTAATCTATGTTCGAAAAAGTAGTGACGAAATATGTGGACGAAAGAATATTTTATTTTTTTCTGTTTCAATCATGTGCCTCATGGTATAAATTTGGAATTGAGTTAAGTCTGGTTTACCCATCTTTAGCTAATTTTATATGGATAGTCTTACAAACTAGACAATACCATCCTAACAAACCCATCCTAATAAAGAGCGGTTCCTAATCCTACATGTCACACTTCATAGCAATATAGTTAGTAAACTATTAAAGAAAATGCTTAAAAAAATCTAGTTGATTCACATGTTAGTCTAAAACATTTCTTCAATAAATTTTAAACTTAACGAATTTCATTTGTTATGTGAAAACACTCCGTGTACATGGATACTTTGAAAAATGTGGCGACTTCTAAAAGGGCCTTCAATTAATATAAAGAAATATGTGTACTCAAAATCTGGGGCCACACAAAACATAGACTGAATGCTTTTGCTTGCTCAAAAAGAACAAGCCTAGTCAAGAAAGTGTTTTAGCATGCCAGTAATTAGCTTTAGTATCTTAGTGGAACAGAATAACCATGATGTTGATGACACATTTTCTAACAAAAGCTTAACGATCGACAAGAAGGCTATTGGCCACAAAAGTAGTATATGCGTCAGAGTTATTCAGCTGTTGGACACAATTATGGCTGTTGCTGAAAGCTGCAGATATTGTACACCACGAATCCTTTACAACTCTCAAATCTGCCCAGGTACATTATACAATCCTTTCAATCATTACTTAAAAAAACATTTTTCATATGACCAAAACTTATTTTTTATTTTTTATACGGTTGAACCATCCGTCTGTCCGAAAATGTCTTTGAAAATCGCTATTTTTTCATACAGATGTTTATGTTGTCCGCCTGTAAAAATAAAAATCCAAAAAAATTAAAAATTTCAAAAAATCAAAACTCGCAGCCGTAGCTAGGTCCCATCTGCCGACGACATCGTCGTCGCAGTCTGCCGCCGCTCGTCGTTGTCATCGTGGAGGATGCCATCGCCCCTCCTACGCCTCCACTGCCTCTGCACCCCGATGGCAGTGACAACGTGGATCCGGTGGCCCCGCCGACTACAGATCCGCTAGTCATGGAGTCGCAGTTGTCATCGCTGAGCCCGCTGCCATCGGCTGCCCGAGGTCGCCGTTCCTCAGAGGTCTCTAAGCTCGCAGAGGTCGTCGAGGCCAGCTGCCCGCCCGCTCGCTCCGCTCAAGCCCGCTGCCGCCGTCGCTCGGGAGGAAAACTCGAGGGAGAGAGAGGAGAGGTGAGAAATGAGAGGGAGAAGTGAGAGATAGGACTGGCGTTCGGGTTTACTGAAATTTCGGGTTCGGTAGTTTGGTGTTTTTTAAATTTCGGGTTTTCAAAAATGATACCCGATATATTACCCGATCACCTATTTACCCAAAATTCCAGTACCCGTTATTTCAGTTCCGATTTTGGGTTACCCGAGCGGCGCGTGAGGGCGAGCGGCGCCGACGCGAGGGCACGAGGGAAAGCGGCGGCGTCGGCCGCAGCGGCGGAGGCACCGGCGCGAGGGCGAGCGGCGACGGCGTGAGAGGCGAGAGGCGAGCGGCGGCGGCGCGTGGGCGGCGGTGCTGCGCGCCAAGCGGCAGCAGCCGCGCGCGGGCGAGCGGCGGCGGCTCCGCGAGGGCGAGCGGCGAGCGGTGAGCGGCGAGGGCTAGCGCGACGGCGAGGCACGAGCGGCGAGGTGGCGGCGGCGCGGGGGTAGGGTTAGGGTTAGGGTTACGGGCGGGCGGGCGCACGGGGTAACGGGTTGCGAGCGCACGGGTTGTTCGGGTTATCGGGTACTGCAAGTTACAACCCGATTAACTCGAAATAATATTGGGTTTTCAGGTTATCTACCCGATATCGGTGTTTGGGTTTCGGGTTTCGGGTAGTTCAGATTCGGGTTTGGGTTTTTTCGGGTTCGGGCTTCGGGCTTGGGTTTTATGCCCACTCCTAGTGAGAGATAATATGAGGAGAAGAGGAGGTGTGAGAGAGAAGGTGAGAAGATAAAGATGATGACTTGAAAAATTTCAAAGTGCTAAGAGAGAAAAGGAGGAAAGATAGAAAAGACTCGCCTAGAAAAATACTTATTTTCTTAGGCGGAGCTCTTAAGCAAGCGAGAAAGGATTGCCTGCAATCTATTGGAGTCTTCGTCTGCAAAAGTCGTTTTTAGTAGTCAATAAAATGTTTATTATATAAAATGGACATTAACTAAATATATAGCTTAAGGTATGAAAGCACTACAACTACAAAATAAATATAAACATTAAATCACATGTACAAATAAAGCTATAATTTTATAAACATTAAATCAACAAATCTTATCCTGTTTTCTAATTAATTTCTACCCATGTATTTCATCTGTCACGGCACGTTTGCTTCCTCAAGATTGTGATGGTGGAAGAACTCCTGAGATCCATGTTCTACTTGTGCATAATTAGGAAATAAAGTACTCAGAATTGAAATAAGAAGGCAGTGGTGAGTATAAAAGTATTCAGCAAGTAAGGAAAAAAAGAAGAATAGAAACCTAGAATAAATACAAAAGGGCAATGAATAAAATTTATTTATGAACATTGATTTTGTTAAAAATATATAGATTGTTTACTCAACCTACTTTCACTAGTACTTATCCTCTCATCTATGACGGCCTCTCATATATCTGGATTTTACGGACCGTCACAACGAAGTCATCTCAAACGGGCTTAAAAAGAGACCGACAAAGAAATACTCGTACAGACATGTTAAATGTGCATAAACTCGAGCCCATCACGGATGATACCTATCGGTGACGAGCTCAAATCACGGTGACGGGGTCCAACTTGAGGCCCGATTGAGATAAAAATTATGCCCGTCACCGATGAGTGTCATTACTGATGGGCTTCTACTTAGGCCCGACAAAGATAACTTAAATACCCATCACCGTTGTTAGTTTGTTAGCCATTATAGATATTTATTGTAGGCTATAAATACCCGATCACCTAGTGTATTGGTTATCCTACTGTTTACTATTTTGGTGGGAGGAAGAAGGGGTGATTTTTGTCTCTTCTTTCCAAGAAAATTAGAAAGTGCAAAAGCAATTAAAAATAGTAGTCAATTCTCATAAACTTAGTAAATACTTACCTATAAAATGGTTATATAATATTTTCCACTTTTTTTAGCTCAGGGATGGATCAAAGTTGGATGTATGGAAAAACTGTGCGACGTTATAGCGAAGAGTATAGAAATGACATGTTAAATTTTTATAAACGCCGCGGAGGAGGATAGGAAAAGAAGAAAGAACGATTACATGTGTTGTCTACGTGCAGATTACAAAAATGAGAATATATTTGATAGCAGAGTAGATGTACACGCTTATCTGATACAACGAGGATTCATGGAGGGCTACACATGTTGGGTGAAACATGGAGAGCAAGAATCAGGCAGTGGTGCAGCTGCAGACAGTTTGGTGCACAAAATATGAAAGATGAAGATGAACATGAAATATTTGTACCTTTTCCACTGGGTGGTGAAATGGTTGATATGGATCACGATCTGCTGCAAGACATGTTACGTGACATTGAGGACCCAACCTACAATGAGAGAGATTTCATGAAGTTCAGCAGGTTGGTCAGTGACTCGGAGAAACCTCTATACGCCGGATGCAAGACAAAACACACCAAATAGTCAGCTACCTTGGAGCTAATGAAGCTAAAGACAAGTAGTGCATAGATAGACAAGAGTTTCACAAAGCATTTAGGAATTTTTAAGGCCATGCTTTTTTCCCGATGAGAACACATTGTCCAAGACGACATATGAAGCAAAATAGGAGGTTTTGTGTCCCCTAGGATTAGAGGTCCGTAGAATTCACTCTTTGTCCAAACGACTGCATACTGTACCACAAGCAATATGCGGACTTAAATGCTTGTCCTGTCTGCAAGGCTTTTCGATACAAGAGAACGAAAAGTGCTGACAAAGAAAAAAGTCAAAGCGGGGTGGTCCGACGAAGGTTGTATGGTATCTACCTATCATTGATCGTTTCAAGAGAATCTTTACCAACCCCAAGGAAGCAGAGTTAGTACGTTGGAAATAATATAGTAATATAAATAGTATTTTACAAGTAAAATAATAATATAATAGTATTTTGTTTATATGCAAAAATAAAAAATATATAATGGTGACGGGCTCAAGTAAAGCCCAATTATACTGTCACCATCTCAATCGGGCTTAAACATAATAGCCCGATAGAAATGTTGGATCATAAGCGACGGGTCTTAATTTTTTAAAGCCCGATAGAGATGATGACAGTATCAATCGGGCTTAAACTCTAAGCCCGTCACCGATGATCTTATCCTTGACGGGTTTTAGATTAAGCCCGATTTGAGATGATGTCACCTCTATCGGGCTTAAGCTTAAGCCCTCACCGATAGTATTTTTCATCGGCCTTTAAATTTTTCATAGCACGCCGATGTAGATCTCATCTGTGACAGTAGTTTAACAGGATAGAACAGTTTGGTATGGTGTCATCTTTATCGGTCTTAAAGCTAAGCATGTCATAGATGTGCTTCCAAATTATTTTCCAGAGCGCGCCAATTCAGAGTCCTCACTAGTGCAAAAAATTTGTAAGTCCTCACTAGCGCCGATTCAGAACCCGAGCCCGTTGCCGTCCCTCGCGCCCGAGCCCGAGCGCCGTCGTCCCTGAGCCCGAGCATCACCATCCCTGAGCCCGGCCACCTCGCATGTGCTGCTGTACTCCCTCATGTGTCATTTGGTTGTATGCTGAAGATCTATTGATTGATTTGGTTGTATCCCTCATGTATGCCGAAGATCTATTGATTTGGTTGTCTATTGATTTGGTTGTATGCCGAAGATCTATTGATTTGGCTATATCCCTCATGTATGCCGAAGAGCTAATGTGACTATTATATGCCGTAGCTATATGGAAAGTTAGAATGTAACTATAAGGATTGTGTTACATTTACATCTCATAAATTTTGAGAAAAAAATGTCAAAAAATGTACATGCAATAATAATTGAGGGCTCCCTTAGATTGAGGAAATTTCATATGAAATTTGGAGGATTCAGACCTTGGAAATTTTTCTTATGAGGACTTTTAGAACATATGAATCATACATTACTCTATTCGGTATGGTATTTTATTCCCACATTTTTCTTGTTGATGTATTCAGCATGTCTTTTTATTGCTGTTATTAGAAACATTTGGTCTGTTGGTAATTAATTTCAATTGATAGGCAAAACCAATTAATTTCAATGGATAATGCTTTTTAAATTTTGTTACATAATAATGAATATGATATGTAAGTCAATCTAATCAACATTGAAACAAAAAAATTGTATGTTATTTTATCTCACTAGATAATAGTGGATGTAAACATACTTATTTCTGATTAAGAGATAGACTTTAAATCCGTTTCTGTTAGTTCATTCATAGGAGTTGGTTTAAAAACTAGCAGCACCCTTTCCCCTCCCTTTCAAAGATTCAAAGATTCAAAGAATAACAATAAATTCAAATATTTATTCTCCTCTCTTTCTCCTCCCTTTCAAAAATAAATTCAAAGGTTCATTCTACTGTCTTTCTCTTTCCTTTCAAAAATAAATTTATAGATTCTTTCCAATCCCTCTTCTTATTGATTTAATTATTTTTTTCATTTTGTGATTTTGTAAGCAATTTAGATGATGTCTCAGCACGAGGAACCAATATCGGCGACAACTAGTGGGTCCATAAGAACACGGATCCCTAAAAGCGAAAATAAAATCCCAAAGGAACAATACACCATAATAGAGGTGGACCTCCTAGGAGTGCCGACCACTCCCCCGAATGTGGGTAAGAAGTTCAGGTCGATCTGTGGGATAATAGGGAGGCATAACTTCAGTATTTTGAATCATCACATCAAGCAAGTGCCGGATGTGGAGAAGGAAACTGTTTGGCTGAAGTTCAAGGAGAGCTTCGAATATCCTGCAGCCTACGAGGACAGGCTAAAGCGGATGGCTTTCAAGACGATGGGACTTGCTTGAAAAAATATTAAGTCAAAGCTGGTCACCGAATACATCTTCAACCCCAGCACCCCGAAGCCATTCGGGAACTTCCCCTACATCATGCCAGCCATGTGGGAGGAATTCTACGAGAAGAAGTCAACTGCCAAATCCCGAGCCAGAAACGAGGCTTATAGGGCACTCCAGGCTCGGAACGTGCACCCGCACCGGCTTGGCACCGGAGGATATGCCGGGAAGCAGGAGCAATGGCAGAAAGAGAATGAGGCGGCAGAGGCATTGAACTCATCATCTCCATTTGCTAATATTCCGCACCCACGTGCAAGGAGCTGGGCAAGAGCAAGGGCCATGAAGAACAGCGATGGAAAAATCACTTTGCCAAATGCCTAAGATCAACAAGTCTACGAAAATATTGTAAGTGTCTCACCTTAATTTCTTTACATATATCATACACTCGATTTATACCGATCTCATTTATACTGCAAAAAGAGTTGGTTGCTGTGAGACAGTCCTCCCAAGAGGCCTGCTTTGCTAGACGTGAGGATGACATCCTCACGTAGTGTTGAGCACCGGCGAACACCGTGGACGAACAAGGGGCGTTGGCTCTACCGTCCCTTGGTAATATGGATTTCCAGAATACACTGGGCAGTATAAGAAGCGGACCCTCACGAAGGCGGAAAAAGATGCATGCCTAGCTGAGAGGATCCGGGAGTAGGTCAGAGCCAATCTGAGCTCTGAATTTGACGAGAAGCTAGTCCAGGTGGAGGCACAGATCAAGCAGAAATCCGAGCCGAGCAGCAGATCACCGAGCTCGTCGCCGCTCCGCACCGAGAAAGTCCAACACAAAGGTGGAGCAGTTGTGCATCAACTGAGGTGACAAAAAATCCACCACCGGTCCTAGCTGCCATCGACCATATAACGGTAAAACTCTCGGCCAAAATGCGTAACAGTCTTAACAAATCCATTTTTTTCTACAAAATATTCTAAAATTATGGATGAATCTATAGTAGGAATCAACTAACTATGTGATAACAATTAGGGTGATGCCCTCCTTCACAGTTTCGGCGGCTGAGGGACTAGCTTACAAGCTGACCGTCGATACAAGAGTGCATGGGGTGCAACTGATGGCCAGCCATGCGAAAGTGCAAGTGGACACGGTGAAGACTGAATGGGCCCATTTGCCACTGCAGCATCCACTGAACGATGAGATCCAAACCCTAGGAGCTACACGTGGTACCTTTATCCAATGGCCCAAGGACCTCATTGAGATAAAGGTGATTCCGAGGTCAACCACTACACCAAGCGCTCATCCGCCGCTAAGACCTGCTCCTGCTCCTTCAACCCCTCTAGCTTCCACTCATGATGAACAAGTTGACGAATTCGACTTGCAGTATGATACATATTTGGGGGATGATCATATGGATGCCGATAACATAGCGATCCCTAAACCCCACCCATGAAAAAGAGCAGGAAGGCACATTCTTTCCCTCCGCAAATAACTAACAAAAAACCTGCTGCAAGGTGTAGAGGAAGAGGAAAAAGGAAAGGTGCAGGCCTCGCTTCTGGCTCCAAAGAAGCTAGATATGGGCAAGGGGCAGGAATTACTTAAGAAGAGCGTTGCTCCGGCGTCCTTCCAACTAGGCATGCCATTGGTTGGAGACGACGCGCTAGGAATGATGGATGACGCTTGCAAGGAGCTCCACCGCTACTATATGGAGAGATCAAACGGCAAGAGGACGAATAGGGAGAGTGACATAATAGGCCATCACGATCGACAACCATTTCTTGGGCCAAAAAATTATATTGTCATTGACTTCAAGGATTTATTCGACCTCTACAGGCTCCGAGCGGTGGACATAAGTCTACTTAAGTGCTACTCCTTGTAAGTATTGTTGTGTTTCTCAATTTGGTAACAACAATCCTTATAACATGCTTATAAGAACGTTTGTGTTGTGTGTAGGTATAGTTGGAAGTGGTGTCAGAAAAAAGCACCAGAAGTGGCCCTCCTCGATCCACAAATGGTCGCAGTCACTAATCTCCAAGATGATCGCAAGGGAATGATAGACTATATACATAACACCTTGTGGGCCCACCAAGACAAGGAATACATTTTGTGCGCCTATAATCAATAGTAAGTGTGTATCATAATATATGCAATTGCATGACACGTATAGCTTTATTATTTTACTTTCACTATATTAATGCCATAGTGCCCATTGGATCCTTCTGGTCATAACGCCAAAGTGGAGACATGCCACTACATGAACTCCAAAATCAGTAAGGACTATGACTGGACACTGATCCAACAAGCAATAAATGAAGCGTGGGGCCCATATGTGAAGAAAGGAGGTTTGCATAAGAAAGGACAAAAAAGCCTAATCCACAAAAAGGACTTCCCGATCAAACAACAAGTTGACAACCAGTGCGGATTTTATGTGTGCCACAACATGCAGACTCTGTACAACAAAAAGGTGAAGAGTTTGATCAAATTTGAGGTTTGTGATCTCAATTGTGATATATACTAACTACTTCGAAGTATGTGTATATATAGATTGATCGACTAATTTTGAAGTATGTACATGTAGGAAAATATATCCAAGTCTGCGTGTGCCAGCTTTGAGGAGATAGCGGGCTTCATCGTCCATGACATAATGCACCCCAAAGGAATGTTTAGACGACGGGGTTAAAGTTAAATGATGAACATTATTGAACATTTCAAAATTAATGTTAAAGACATGTAATTATGTAACACTTATGTTTATATTGTAAATTACAATCTACTTATATGATATACTTGCAATGCTAAATATAAATTTGTTCCAATTTACAACTCGATTTTGCAGATTTTGATCCTTAGCACTTGAAGATATTATTGTGAAATATGTGAATAATGGATGTGTGAAATATGTGAATGACATAGGTGATTTCTGAATAGGTTTCTGTGAATAATTGTATATATGAATAGAGATGCTCGGAAAGGAAATATATATCTCTATTTCTCTCATTTTGCAGCGGGCATGGCTAGCAAAGGCCTGATGCTAGCCAAAAACAGAATTTATTTTTTTGTTTGGGAAGCACTCATCGGTGACGAACTTTAACATAAGTCTTATGGAGATTATTTTCATTGGTTACGAGCTTTAACTTAAGCCCGATGAAGATGATATCATCCGTGATGGGCTTAAATTAAAGCCCAATTGAGTGGTTAGTCATCTGTGACAGGCGTTAATTTGTGGTCCGATTGAGTTGTTAGTCATCGATGGCGGACGTAGCTTAAAGTCTGATTGAGTTGTTAGTCATCTGTGACGGGCTTATCTTAAAGCCCGATAGAGTTATTAGTCATATGTGACGGGTTTTAGTTGAAACCCGATTGAGATTATATGATCGGTGATGGGCCTCTGTTTGACTGGTCTTTTGGGTCAAACCTATCGAATACTGGCTTTAGTTTAGGCCCAACAAAGATAAATACATCGTTGACAGACTTTTGCTCGATAGAGATGACTTCTCACATCACTGATCATTTCGTCATGACGGGCGTCATACTGGATATAAATGAGGGTTGCCGCCCGATTGAGATGAGGGTAACCGTTGTAGTGTTTTAACTATCTACACAAGCTAGAACCTTCCACAAACATAAGTTTAAATTCAGAAACCAAGTAGTGAATGATCACATTTTCTTTAATTTGTAGAGGGGTTCTACTTTACCCATGATAACTTTTAGCTTTGTTTCCTCTACCTAGGCCCAGCTAATTAAAGAATAGAGCTACTTTCCAATGTTTTTACTCTTACACCTTCTCTTAACATAGTCCAAAACTATGTTGTCACAAGGAGGATACGCCCATTATTGGCTGCTATCTGGGATATAGTACCCAACCTTAGCCAACGTTTTCTTTTCAGGGATACAGTCCCCAACCGTAGCAAACAAGATGTAGGAATTGCTCAAATTCTCAGTTTGCAACCTCTTAGTCCTGGGTTACAAACTAAAACCATAAAAACGGACTAAAGATATTGATCTTTTTAAAATGATCAAGACTATAACATCACCTGGGACTAAAAATATTTTTTTATTTTTCTTAATTTTGCTCCTGTTGTTTGCTACTTGTTTATATATTATACATATATAATTATAATAATTATATATTAGGTATATATATATGTATATATATATTCATAATATATATATATATATAATATAATATGTATATATATGTAATATATATGCATATATATGAATACATATTTGACACACATATATATGCACTTAAATAAATATATACATATTTTACCAAAATATATAGACACACATATATATATATACATATATTACAATCTTTCTTAATTTCTAATATTACAAAATCTAGTCCGTAGGGTGGGGTTAATGAACTGGATTTTCATCATAGTGGAACTCTCCCGTGGGATCAATAATCTGTTCATTGATAAATCTCATCATTGATTCTTGAACAACCTTTATAAATTCGTCGTAGGAGCGTCTGTCCCTCATGTGATGTATTTATTATTTGAAAAATGAGAAATAAATAAATATAAATCCATAAGAAATTGAGACACAATGTATGAATGATTTTTATGTATATCCAGATCCTTGTCAGATTTGATTTGGTGAACTAGGCGGTGAGTATAGTCGTAGATGTAGTAGTCGCACAAGTTCGTCCCCTGCTCCTGTTGTGCACGCTAAAGAAGAAACAATGATATATTTAATATACGTTTCTGTTTTAAAATAAATTAATGATTTAATATAATTTTGGAGCATGTATTCACCGAAAATTTGTCCTCGTAACAAGTTTTCTTTCCAATTCCCATGTACCAATGTAAGGAACCGTGCCCATGCCTTATGTACAGTTGCAAGCTATGATTAATTATCTGAGATCCATATAGTAGCAATAACATTCATAATGATAGTATTCAGATGGCATTACCTGTCTATCACTTCAAAATTCTTTGCGAAGGTAGACTCTGGTTTATCCATTGAGTCATAGATATGGATTTCACGAGGAAAGGTCGAAAAGGAAAAGGACCCAATGGAATCTACAAATTGTGTGAGATGATATATATGAAACTGTATGAGAAAGAAATTGGTACGAAAGACAGTAAAAACTCACGCCGTGTTGTATGAGAAGAGTATCCAAGTCTTGTAATGCTGCTGCACCAGCAAATGGACAATATTGTCCTTTGTATCTTGCTCAAAATCATGTATCATGTCTGTGTTAATTTTGCGGGGTCTATGAATCCAATGTTGAAACACCCTTACTTACGACACTGTTGAATCTCTAATCTATAATGGATAAAATGAATTTTCATCAGTTACATACAAGGAGCTAAGGAATCCTGGTGACGTGATAAAGTCTGACAAGAAATAAACTAGGACTAAAAATGATCTTTAGTCCCGGTTGGTAGATCATAAAGTCCTATTGCACTTTTTAACTGAGACTAAAAATATTTTTAGTCTCGGTTCTAATAGAAACCTTGGAACCGAGACTATTGTCAATTTTAACAGATGAATCAAAAAATCTCGGTTCCAATGAAAACTATTGTTAATTTTAATAGATGAATAAAAATCATTTCTTTCAGTAGCGACATATACGTAGTGGCAGAGCCACCGCCCGGGCTAGCTCGTCGGCTCATGCGTAATAGAATTTCGCTTGCAAATACTTAACGCAATTAGATTTGTCAGGGCTCAAACTTTTCTGAATATAGCACTGCGTACATATGATATATCGATACGCCCGCTTTTAGCTGCTTGACAAACATGCTTCACTTAGCCTATCCAATTTGTGTACTGTTCTTAACATACTGAGGTACTTACTAGCAGATAAAAAGAGTTATTAACCTTTCCTTATAAACCATATGCACGCACATGATCGTGCTTTAACTGCACATCGGTTGGATGTAGAGGCTGGGTTTTACCCATTTCAAAAAAAAAAAAGAAGAACTGATACACTCACCCAACCTCTACCAGCCATAAAATGTGTTTGGGCATCCCCTTGTCCAAACTCCTAGCACAATGACTGATTTCCAGCATTTTTTTAAAAGTTTCAAGTAGATTATTGTTATAACACCTATTAGCTGCAAACCATTTTTTTAAAAATAGGACATCAACATAATAAAGGTATCAGTGGATTATCGATTATTAACATGTAACTGATTATATTTCTCCCATGATTTCCAATACACCTATAACTATCTATAAAACAATTTTTCGTCCACCTTACTATTTTACATAAAACTCCTTGAGTGTTTATAAAATTAACCTGCAATGCTAAAAAGAAAAGGGAGGTCTTGGATGAAAAAAAAACCCCTGCCCCTCCCTCCCTACGCCCCTTCCTCCCGTCCCCATCCGCGTCCGGCGGACTATTTTATAGAAATCCCTTGAGTGTTTATAAAATTAACACACATCCTAATGTTGAAAAGAAAGAAACGCTTGGATGAAAAAAGACCTCCTGCGCCCCCTCCTCCCGTCCCCATCCGCGCCGTGCCCCGCGTGGCGCCTACGCCCCTCCCTCCCGTCGCTGCTCGGAGCTCCCGTGCCATGCCCCGTGCCGTCCTCATCCGTGCCTCGCCCCGATTTCACCTGTTGCAACGCATGGGCACAATAGTGTTTCTACCCAAATTTTTCGTCCACCTGACTATTTTGCATAAAACTCCTTGAGTGTTTATAAAATTAACTCAGTCCCAATGCTGAAAAGAAAGGAAGGACTTGGATGAAAAAAGACCTTCGCCCCTCCCTCCCGTCCCCATCCGCGTTCGACGGACTATTTTGTAGAAAACCCCTTGAGTGTTTATAAAATTAACCCGCAGTTCTAATGCTGAAAAGAAAGGGAGGGCTTGGATAAAAAAAGACCTCCTGCGCCCCTTCCTCCCGTCCCCATCCGCGTCGTGCCCCGCGCGGCGCCTACGCCCCTCCCTCCCGTCGCTGCTCAGAGCTCCCGTGCCGCGCCCCGTGCCGCGCATACGCTCCTCCCTCCCGTCCCCATCCGTACCGTGCCCCGACTTCATCTGTTGCAACGTACGGGCACATTTGCTAGTGATATCAAAATCCATAGTAATGTCGAAACCAGAAATCCTAATAAAATCCTACCTTTGCTCCCTTCACCCTTTTCTTCCTTTTCTCCTCTTGTTTCCTTTTCCTTTTTCCTCTTCTTCTCTTTTGTTCCACTTCTTTATCTTTTCTCTGCTCCTGGTACTAGCTGCACGTGCTCCTCCCTATTGGTCTCCTCCCCTTCTTTCTTCTAATGCTTGGGCATGCAATTTTATCCGCTCTTAGGTATTCACTGTTCCACATATATTTGACTAGTTTGTGCGGAATAGAAAAATGTAGCGCTCATTTGGTTCTCTACATTACCAATTTATAGGTAGCATCAAAATCTAAGCAAATTTTGGCACGACCAATCTTTTGGTAGGACAATGCTAGCGAACATTTTCGAAAATTGTTCAAATCTTTTGGTAGGACAATGTTAGCTAAATTTTAATAGCTCAACTAGTTAGCTAAATGTTATTTTCGGAAATGGGCCATTGAATCCGGATGAGAAAGTGAGCTATGCTAATTGCACACAAGCTAATATTCCTAACAATAAAAATAAAATCATAAGAATCAAGGGTTTGAGATTTATTTTGTACTCATAGGAAAGATGAAAGAGAAAAAGGAGAAGGAAAAGAAGAAAGACAAAAAACATTAGAGGAAAATGGAAAAGGAGGAAAAGGAAAGGGAAAAGAGAGAACAAGAAGAAACAAGGAAAAATATATTAATAGAAACAAAATATGTGGGCAATCGTCAGAAAAAATGACAACAAAGTTTTAAATAATTAATTAGTCAAACTAAAACTATTGTTTTGAAATTTTTGTTAAGCTAGAAGTAAATGAACCGAACAATAATTTTATAATGTGGCAAAGCTGGAACTTAGAAAACCATGATACGATGGACAATACCTTTAGAATAAAAAACATGGTATCGACTGTGGCCCTGAAAGATGTAGGGTAAAAGTATTAATACATGCGTACTCCCTCCCTCCCAAAATGTACCGGATTGGACACAATCTAACCGTCCAGATTCTAACACTTTTCTGCGCTCAAGTAGTATGAGTACTTCCTCTATCCACAACATAAGCACTTTTAGGTCTGTCCTAGCTAAACCTTTTTAATTTTGACTTACAATAGCAAAAATTTAATGTAAAAATGATGCTACTAAATTCATAAAGATATAATATGTAATTCATTTCATTTGAAACAATTTATCTTTATCAATATTATTGGTTAAAGTATCCTAATAGAGACCATGTCGATATGCTAAAGTGGTTATATCAGTAGACGGAGGGACAATTTGATAAGACTTATTGTAGCTTCTCTACGGCTGACTTGTTTTGACTCATTGCCATTTCTAAACTTATCAAAGTTTTCAATTGAAGTCAACAAACCAAACAAAATTGGTAATGGAAACAAAGGTCTCAATAATTTTGTAACTCCAAATCATTGAGAGTTAGTCGGTTACTATGCAATTAGAATTTACTATTAGAATCCTGATGTTTGCCTAGTGCCCAGAAGTTTGTCGAGTGCATAATCTTGGACACTCACAAAGTCTCTTCTCTTTGCCGAGTACCGTCCACTCAACAAATAGTTTATCGAGTGCCTGTAGCCTATCTCTCGATAAATAGGCTTTTGCTGACTCTGTATTTGTCGAGAGAGGTTTGTCGAGAGTAGCACTCGGCAAACCCTTTGCCGAGTGGAATATGGGTTTCGTCGAGTGTCCTGGACACTCGACAAATAGCCTTAAGCCCGGTAGTGATTCGTCCAAATTTTGCTTAGTTCTGTATTTGTCCTCTCTTCCAATGGCAACATGATCGGTGCGGATATGAAACAACATAGAGTATTTATGGATGCGATGGATGTGGTGGAGACAAAGGCCTTACCAAATTTGATTGTACTCTTTTATGGTATGGTCAGATATAAGATGCCCGAGGGTATTTTTGTTAAACCACACTAAAAAAATATGATAAGATTACAAATGGCAATGCAGACACTATTGAACTTTGGAATATACTTTTTTCCTTTATACCGTGGCCCAAAAGAGACTGAGAGCCAATGTTTTTATTCCAAGGGCATTTAACTATTTGTCATTCTTAGATGTGGTGTTTAACTATTTGCCCCCACACACACACACACACACATATATATATATATATATATATATATATATATATATATATATATATATTGTGTGTGTGTGACGCACCGCACAGCCCTATCCCGTGTGGTATGGCCGAATCTCTAATTTGAAAACTCAAATTAAAAATCTGAACCGTTCAAATTATTATACATATTAATATCGCTTGTATACCAAATTTTATATTTTTTTCATTTTTACTATTTTATCGGATAGGTCAAAAATGCAATAAAATAGATACTCGAAATCGTTGGATTAATGCATCTTTGACCTATCTGATAAAATAGTAAAAAAATTCAAAAATATAAAATTTGGTACACAAGGCGATATTAATATGTAGAACAATTTGAACGGTTCGGATTTTTAATTTGAGTTTTCAAATTAGAGATTTGGCCATGTCACACAGGATGGGGCTATGCGACGCGCCACAAAGGGCCATGTCACCAAATTTTATATTTTTTTAATTTTTTACTATTTTATCGGATAGGTCAAAATGCAATAATCCAACGATTTCGGAGTATTTATTTTATTGCATTTTGACCTATATGATAAAATAGTAAAAAAATTCAAAAAAATGTAAAATTTGGTATACAAAACAATATTAATATATATAACAATTTGAACGGTTCGGATTTTCAATTTGAGTTTTTAAATTAGAGATTCGGCCACGCCACACGGGATGGGGCTGTGCGGCGCGCCACACAGTAGCCCATATATATATATATATATATATGTATATGTATATGACATGCAGACCCTTTATGTGTCTATGATATATTGGTTCAGATGAAAAATTATTACACATCACATCTAAAAGTGACAAAATATCTTTTTTTAAAAGAAAGACAAAAGCATAACAGGCTGACAGGCCCAAATGTTGGCAGGCCCTTTGTTTGAGCAACTACATAAGAAATCCGGCCCTCGGCTTGCACTTGAATCCATCCAAACATTGGAACAACAAGGTAGCTAGGGTTGACAACTGGTGTGGGCTAGCGGTAATGGCGCCATCAAGCAGCCGAGAGGAGCCTCGTACTACCGCTGGTGGCACCGGTGCAAAACTGGTTGGTGGTTTCTCCATCGACCACCAACCAGCCTGCAGAGAAGCTGCATGCAGCTGCCCGGGCGATAATGACACCGCTGCTGCTAGCAGCGGCTTGCTTTGGTGCTTGCTAGGTTTACTTTCTTTTCAGCAGGGAAGACGCACGACAGCCGCTGCCGACAATGACGGCTCGTGCATTTTATGCCATGCTTGCCGGAGACACACCTCCGGCGATGGGCGATGGCCGTCGACCCAGCAGCAAGCTCTCATGCAACGAAGTAGAAGAAGGCGCGCCGTCGTTGGTCAGTCCACTTCGAGGGCTACCACCTGACACGGCACTCCTGGAGGGCATCACCATTGAAGGAAACACACTACTGCAGTTTTGATTTGACAAGGCTCTTAATAGTTTTCAGGTGGAAACCGGTCCTGAGTGTTGGATCACACGGGATAATGCATTATTCCGTACGGTCTATTTAAGCGATCGCACGGGCTATTATCCCGTACGGCCGCTTAAGTGGACCGCACGAGATAATGCGATTATCCCGTGCGGTCCACTTAACGGCCCGCACGGGATAATGGTGCATTATCCCGTGTGGCCCACTTAGGACCCACACGGGATAATGCACTTTCCCGTACGGGCCGTTAAGTGGACCACACGCGATGATGCACCATAAAACAATCGCCCAACCCGACAGTGCCACATTTAACATGGTGTTTCTCTCTTAAAAAGGGCAATTATAGGGAAGAAGGTTTTTAACTTGAATTCTTCAATTGGAATCAATACAAAAGGTACCATAGTTGATCTCCTCTTCCATTTGTTTTCATTTTTGAAAATTTTTATTGGTTGAATGCGAAGATATTTGAAATTTTTTTAACTCGGTTTCTCTCTCCAATAATAGGCAATTTCTTTTGGTGGGAGGTTTTAGACTTGAAATCTTCAATTGAAATTAATATAAAAGGTAATATGGATCATCTCTTTTATTTGCTTCTTTTTTAAAATTTCATCGGTTGAATGCGAAGATATTTAAACTTGTTTGAATTGTCATTTTGAGCTATTTTTGTAATTTGTAGGTCAAATATTTTGTTTTTTACTTAACTATTTTTTGGTAACTAATTTTTTCTCAGTATTATTATTTCTGTGAATGAGGTTTTAGTTATAAAGTAGGATTTAAGTTTAATTTATTTATTTAGAAAAACTAGCAATATAATATTAATTTATACGTCAATTTTTTTAGATGGATCGAACATGGATGTATGAGACACGGAGAACTCATCCGGTGTTCATGAGAGAAGCATCAACATTTATTAATAAGGCTAGGGCACACGCTTTGAGGGAGAATAGGAATGATATTTTCTGTCCTTGTGTAGATGAAAGAATCAGGAGATGTGGAAAGATCCGAATGTAATTCTAGGACACATAATTTAGCGTGGATTTGTGGAGAAATACACAGTTTGGACTTATCACGGGGAAGTTGCCCTTCCGAAAGAGATTCCTGATATTTGGTTTGATGAGGCAGAGAATTTTATAATTGAGGACATGTCCCGTGAAATGACGGATGATTTTGGCGGCTCTGGTTTTGATGATGCAGAGGTTGATATTGATCTTGGTCTTGAGGATATGTTGCGGCACACTAAACCAGAGGTCCTAACAGAGAAAGTAAGAGATTTAAACAATTGGGAGGTGTTGCAGAAATCGGCGAAAGATCTATTGTACGATCAATCAAAGGGATATCACATGGATTATACAGTGTTACGGTCGGTGCTAGAACTTCTTAGATTGAAAGCCAGGCACGGATGGTCTGATACTAGTTTCAACGACTTGATGGGTCTCCTGAGAGCTATGCGCCGACTGACAAGAAGCAGGATCAAACGCCAAAGTTGTCGAAGTCATAACAATCGGTGAAAAACCAAGCGGAGGTTCTGCAAAATTGGACCTTGGACGAAGTGCCAACAAAGTACGAGTACGGCAAGCCGTTCCTGCCATCACATGTCATGAAAGACATGCCATGGGAAATTAGGCTAATGCACGACTGGTACCTAAAGACGTCCAGAATGGGGCTCAGCATGCTTACCGTGAAGGTCCCAGATAATGTTTTCACTAGTGGCCCAAATGGGATACTGGTCAGCGATTTCAACGACCTTCACGCTTTATTCAAAATGAAAAAAATGGATATAAATCTCATTGCTGCGTTTTGCCTGTAAGTATCAATCACACTTAATATCATTAATGAATTCATTTGCAAACTAACTTCTAAATAATTACCCGCTGCATTACTTAGGATGCAATTTCAAGATGTGTCAAAGACCAACTATCTAGTTGGATACATTAACCCAACAAGGATATGCTAGACAGAACAAGAGGTTCACATTCGTGCAGATTGCGATGCCCTCAAAGGCAAAACGAAGTCCCAAAGAGACGTGACCATCAAAAAAAATGCACAAGAAGAAGATGATCGCGGTAGCATTCTACTTGGGCCAAGCTATGATGGAGCACAAAGACAAAAATGTCCTCATGGTCTCTTATGCGCTGCGGTACGTAATATTCTTCCGAACAATCTATATTTTACTACGATATCACCTACAATTAACATATCTCTTCTATCCCAGTGATCATTACATACTTTTTCTGGCATATCCGTGGGACCACGTGGTCGTAGTGCTTGATCCGGCACACTACAAGGAGGAATCATTCAAAGAGTTCCTCGTCTTGTTAAATTTGTAAGTACTATCATGCACCATTTAATAAGTTTTGTCTGTTGTTACTATCGAATAAACAATTGACTGAAACAATTACTTTGTCTACATAGAGCACACGCACATTATGTACGAAACGGTGGACCGGTCAAGGATCCACAAAAAAGAAGCTTCTGGTGAAGACACAATGGCCGGTAATTATATGCCCGCTATATGCCAATATTTTATATTATGTTTAATTTCAACTATTGACGTACGTATACAATTTTATTCAACACAGTGTTATAAGCAACCACCAGACACTAGCCTATGCGGCTACTACGTGTGCGAGATGCAAAGAATCTATGGGAGATACACTATAAAGTTTGAACAAGTAAGTTCAGAGAAAATATCTTTCTACATGTTAAGAACGATCTTGTATAATTTTCTTAATCGTATCTATGTGTATTCTTTCTTAAACAGATTGAGTCCGTTCCAGTTGTAGCGAACCGGTTCGACAATCGAACAATGCTTAACTTGGTTGCAGATATTTGTCGCTTCATCTGTCGCGATGTCTGCAACCATTTGGACGATTTCTACGATCCGAAGAGCGAGCTTGTGACGAACGATAAATTCAAAAGACTTAGGGAGTGGGAAAAATGCCATCTGTAAATTGCGAGTACTTCTTTAATTTGTGAGACGAAACTTGATATGTATATAAACTTTGCATTATGTGTACACATTTATATCTTTTATGAGGAAATAATATAATTAAATATCTTTTTTTTCGTGTGAAATATATATACATGCATTTGATCAATCGATCGATAATATTACTGAGAGAGAGGAGAGGAGAGAGAGGACAAAGAGGAGAGGGAGAGAGGGTGAGAGAGGACACTAGCTAAAGAGAGTTTTGCACATAAAATAAAGCGCACGGGAGGCAATCTTCTCGTGCGGTCGACTTAACGGACCGCACGGGAAGATCGATTATCCCGTGCTATCGGGTAATGTGAATCGCACGGGATGATCGATCTTCCTGTGCGGGCCGCTTAAACCAACCGCATGGGATAATCTATCTTCTCGTGCAGTTGGGTCGCCCGCACGTGAAAATGGTCTTTTTCCAGACCTTCTTGCGCGTGCGGGCATGCCTTTCATACGGAAAGATGCCTTTTGGTCCACACGAAAAAATCGTTTCTTTAGTAGTGCACCGCGCTGCACGTGGTGGCCACACATGGTGACGCTGCCAACTTCTTGGAGTGCGCTGAAATCTTTTGCAATAGGGCCAGGCGCCTCTTGTCCGACACAAACAACAAGGGTGACACGCCCCTGCATTTTGCTGCCAGGGCCGGGAGGTTGGAGATGGCCTCTCGTCTCATTGCTCTAGCCAAAGCTGGGGACGACACGATCGTGGCCAAGCATCGTTTATCAAGGTACTCCTGAGAACTGAAAATGAACACATGCAATATGAAACAGCCTTGCATGATGCAGTTCGCACCGGAGATGGTGATATGGTCCGGCGGCTAATGGACGAGGACCCAGATTTGGCTTTGTTCCTTGTATTTGTGCCTGGCTATCTCGCTACGGAATGGCACTATTGCTGAGATACTAACTACATGAGAAGGGTCCTACTCCGGACCACATGGACAAAATGCACTGCATGCTGCGGTTCATCAAGACAACGGTACTCACGCTCCATAAGTCCATATATTCCTTTGGAACTTAAAAGTTCATCATCAGATATATATTTCTCTGCAAATTATGTTGTTTGTGTATATTTTGACATTTAACCTGGATTTTAATTTCTTAATTAGCTTTTACTATCACTGGTGGAGAAACCCACTATTGTCTCGGTTCGTAACCTCCTGTAGTCCCGGTTGTCGAACCGGGACTACGAAAGCGATTGAAATAACCAGGACTAAAGATGGCGGCACCACGTGGCTGGCTCCGCCATCTTCAGTCCCGATTGGTGTTACCAACCGGGACTAAAGATTTTTTAATTTTTTTAATTTAGTTTTTTTCTGCTAGTTGCTAGCTTGCCGCCTTTCAATTATATATATTATGCATACATATTTTACACACATATATATTTATACATATATATGCAACATGCATATATATATATATATGTATAAATATATATTTTACACACATATAAATGAACTTAATAAAAGAAATATATACATATATTACCAAAATATGTACACATATGTACAATATCTACATATATTTTGTATGTTACAAAAAAATTGTCTACTTTGTGGATCCAGTGGTAAAGTTACTTAATTATACTAAAGTAGAACTCTCCCGCGGGATCAATGACCTGCTCGTTTATAAATCCCATCAATTCTTCTTGAGCAGCCTGTATAAAAGTAGTGTAGGGAAGATTGTCTCTTACTTGCATAAGCTGTCATTAATTCGAATAAACGAGAAATAAATATATAAAATAAATAAGAAATCGAGACGTAATGTATGAATGGCTGTTATACTTACATCTATATCGTCGAGACTATTGACTTCGGTAACAAAGCGATGAATATAACAGACGTAGTAGCCGCATAAGTTGGTCCCCTGCGCCCTGCGCCTGTTTTGCACACTAAAGGAGAAACGATGACAGATTAAATATACATTTTATATTTTAGAACAAATTAATGATTCAATACAACTTTGGAGCATGTTACTCAGTGGAAAGTTCATCCTCACAGAGAGCTTATCTTTCCAATTCCCGCGAACATTCACTCGGAACCTTGCCCATGCCCTACGTGCAGTTGAAAGATAGCTAGTAATTATTTGAGAACTGCATATATGCAATAACAAGTAAGATGGCATTACCTGTTTAGCAGTTCAAATATCTTTGCGTACGTGGACTCTGGTTTATTCATTGAGTCAAAGACATGGATCCACGAGTCCATGTCAATTACGAACAGAGCCAAGTGGAATCTGCAAATTGGTTGAGATGACACATATGGAACTTTATGTATGCACGGGGTTAAAATTGATACGGAAGGTAGAAAAAACTTATGCTGTGTTGTAAGGCAGAAGGATAAACGTCTTGTAGTGGTGCTGCACCAGCACATTATATATGTTATCCTCTATTTGCTCCGGATATTGATCAACCAACGCGGTGTTGATTTTTCTTGGGTCCATGAATCCATGTTTGGGATCTTCTTGCTTGTTGCAATATTGGATCGCCATTCTACAATGGTTAAAAGAATTTAAGTCAGCTAAATATAAGAAGCTAAGGAATGAAATAAATATAACTGAACGATACTTACAAGACCCGCGTGGCTAGAAGAGAGACGTCGAGGGCATCAAGCTGGTACAGGTCGAATATGTATTCGAATCGGATAAAGAAGTTGTCACCTCCATCGAAGAAATAGTCCAGTAAGTATTTGCCCATGACCATCTCTGTACCTCTGCTGGATTCTTGCATGTACCACTTATGGAAGCGGTACATCTGTGTAGGTAGCTGTTTAACTTGATCCGGCTTTACAAGAGGCTTTCCAAGTTTGAACTTGTACTTCAGCGAAGCCTTCGCGAGGGGAGCATGTTCGGATAATTGATCCATTGTTATTCTAGCAGATTCCATAAATTCTCTTAACTCCGTTCGAACATTTGGAACCGTGCTGAACTCCAGGGGTTTTTGAGGCTGCTTGTCGAGCTGCGGTACATCTTTGCCCTTTCTTTGCGCCTTGCCGCACCTTTCGATAGTCCTGTCATAGTCGGATTGCGGTTGCGGTTGTGGTTTAGGCGTGGCGTTAGGTACATCTTCTTAAAAGTCCTTGGTCTCTGGGTGATTTCAAGAGGCTTCTCGGAGACTTCTTTTTAAAGTGGGCCTTGACTTCGCTTAGACGCCTCGTGCGCTCCTATGGAATCATGTCGTATGTTGTGTTCTTTGGGGCTGGTGGGAGGGGGTAAAGTTTAGGCCTCTTGCTTCTTGGTCCACTGGTTGACATTGACCGTGCGCGTGGCTCGAGCTCTGCGCTTAAGAGGCGACGGAGGAGGCAAAGTAGGATGAGTTGCTGACTGTTTAGGAGTCGGTGCTCGTTGTGGCGACGGAGGAGGCTAAGCAGGCGGTGGAGTGGGAGACAGCCGTTTAGGAGTCGGTGCTCGTGGAGGCGACGCAGGAGACAGAGGAGGCGGAGTTGGCGAAGGAGGCCGAGGAGACGGTCCACTGGGAATATGATGAAGGGCTTCCTCCAAAGAAATATCCCATGAGTTGTTTCTCCTAGTGTCGTCTCCCCGTCTCCTCTGGAGATATCTAGCTCGAGATCTTCGTATCTGCGTTCCACCTGTTCAACTTTCACTTTTGAGTACGCAGGCGGAACGGGCCTGCAGTGGTTGGTGCCATCTCGTTCTACTGGAATCTGGGTTCTGGCCCTTCGGGACGTATTTCTTGTGTAACTCCTTCTTATAGTTCCTAAAGAGCTCTACCATCTTCTTTAACGTCCAATCCTTGACTTTTGCTTATTCGGAGTCTGGGATGGTGAACGTTTGCAGCATTGTCGGCCAGAGCATCTCTTTCTCTGTGTCCAGGAGATAGCTCTGCTCATCTCCTCCTGTCCTTGATCGCCTCCAGTTAACAACGTTGATGGGCACATGATCCCTCACCACCCATCCGCTATGTGCCACAAACTTCCTTGCGGCATCCGTTGGGTAACTTGGTTGACCGTCCGGTGCTACTTCTGTTATGACATGTTGACCCTCAATGCGCTTGCTGACACCGCGTTGCCCGCGTGCCCTCTTCTGTCCAACGGATGAGGAGCCCTCATTCCCCTCCTCGTTTCCCTCCTCGTTCTCCTCCTCGTTCCCCCCTTGTTCCCTCCTCGTTGAGGTATTGATCTGGATCCTCGGTCCCCTCCTCAGTGTAATACTGTGTGCTACCGTGTGCGATCTCGTCAAGGAGAAACTGTTCGTCGTCACGATCCACCATTTGATTATTGTGGGTTCGAGGACTTAATCAAAGAATTCTAACAAGGAAAAAATTATTCGGTTAATACATTTATTAATTATTCAGGGAAATCATGTATGTCTACGTAGAAAACCCTAACCCTAAACCCTAAACCGATAGAATGAACGAAACTATCGTTCGTTTGTTCGTTCACGTTCGTTCGTTCATGTCCGTTCGTTCTATCAATCGTTCTATCATTCGTTCAGGTCCGTTCGTACGATCGTCTGGAGGCGAGGAAGATAAGAGGAGAGGAGAGAAAGAGAGGAGGATGTCGTGAGGGAGATAAGGTGGAGAAGTGAGGAAGTGGAGAGGAGAGGAGAGAAAGAGAGGAAGTTGCATGCTGAGGTACGTTGTAACGACCGACCGAACGAACGAACAACCAACGAACGAACGAACAAACGAACGAGTTTCGTTCGTTTGTTCGTTCACGTCCGTTCTATCGTTTTATCGTTTTCGTTCGTTCGAAAATACAAAATTCACATTCACAAGTCACATTCACATTCAAATTTAAATCTATTCATACATTCAAATTTAAATAAAAAGTCAATAAGTCCATTTAATACACATTTAAATCTATTCATTCATTCAAATTTAAATAAAAAGTCCATAAGTCCATTAATACACATCAAAATTTATGAATTTAATGAAAATTCGATCAAAACATCCATACAAATACACATCAAAATTTACATTCTAGCATTTTAAATTCCATACACATCATAAATTACAAATTTAACATTCAAAATTTCCACATTTAACATTCAAAATTTCCACATTTAACATTTCCACATTCAAAATTTCCACATTTAACAATTAACATTATAAATTCCATATGCATTCAAATTTTACAAATTAAATTCAATCAATGTGCGGTCGGGGAGACAGAGGGCGCGTGGCGGTGGCGGGGAGGCAGAGGGTGGCGGTGGCGTGGAGGGGAGGCAAAGGACGGCGACGGCGTGGAGGGGAGGCAGAGGACGGCGGTGGCGTGGAGGGGAGGCAAGGGGCAGCGTCGACGTGGAGGGGAGGCAGCGACGGCGGCGGCGGCGGCATGTGGAGGGGCAGGAAGGGGCGGCGGCGTGTGGGGGTCAGGAAGGGGCGACGATAGTGGCAATGGTGCCTGCCTAGGCCGGACGGCCTAGAAACCCTAGGTGCACACAGAAAAAAGGGGGCTTGATCGGATCGACTAACCTGCGGCGGAATCCGGCGACGGCGACGGAGACTCCGGCAACAGCTACTCCTCTCTGGCAACGAGGATGGCAGCGGCTAGAGAAGAATCAGCGGCGCGGCGACGTTAGGGTTCTCGACAACGACGATGAAGACGATGGACTGCACGAAAACGGCTAAGTGTTGGATCTCCCCGCTGCCCCTGCTATATATAGTCATCGGGCTCTTTTGTCCCGGTTGAATCCACGAACCGGGACAAAAGATACTTTAGTCCTGGTTGGTGGTTTTAACCGGGACAAAAGATATCTCTTTAGTCCGTTGGAGCCACCAACCGGGACTAAAGATGGCGGAGCAGCGACGTGGCCCACTTAGGTGGGCATCTTTAGTCCCGGTTGAAGCCACCAACCGGGGCTAAAGATATTTTCCCGCCTTTCCAAATTTATTTTTTTTCTCGGTTTGTGTTAAAAACCGGGATTAAATATTTAAACAGGCCCTATTATAATGTATTTTAAACTGTAATAATCACATAGTATTTTAAATTTAATAAATAATATAAAATTAACACATATATAATTAAATTCTACCAATCATATATAATTAAATATTTTAAATATAATTAACATATGAGCTATTTTAAAAATATTTTAAATATAAATAATACAATATAATTAACATTTGTCATATTCAAAACTATTTTAAATTTAAATAATAATATATAATTAACGTATGGCCTATTTGAAAAATATTTTAAATTTAAATAATTATATGTTATTAACATTTGCCCTATTCAAAAGTATTTTAAATTCTAACAATCATATATAATTATCATTTGACCTATTCAAAAGTATTTTAAATTCTAATAATTAACATTTGCCATATTTTAAATTCTAACAATAATATTCAATAATTTACAATAATTTACGATAAATTCAAATGGTTATAATAATATTCAAAAATTCAATTTAATTAAGATTGTTTATACAAAAATTTAGCTAAGTGATGGTTGTCCTCACGTACTTTCTCCGCACAATTGTTCCTTCGTTATGATCATTGCGTGAGTAAGGGGTGTCCTCATTTGATAGGAGGATGCTCGGGTCAACCGCCACCACGAACGGAGGTTGTCCGTCAATTTGATCGTAATCTTCGTCAGTTCTATCCTCGACAACCATGATTTTTCTTTTGCTTGGGAGAACCACGTGATGCTTTGGCTCGTCGGACCCTTTCCCCTTCTTTGCTTTGCTAGCCATGTCCTTGCATAGAAAACTTGTCGTACACCATTGGCAAGGACGAAGGGTTCGTCTGAGTATCCAACCTTGCTCAGTTCGACCGTTGTCATCCCACTTGCATCAATGGTTACGCCTCCACCACTAAGCCTAACCCACTGGCACCGAAACAGAGGGACCTTCAGAGGTCCATAGTCCAGCTCCCATTTGTCATCGTGCTCTTCAAGTCTTGGGCCCGTGTGTAAAATATGTACCTATTGATTTCATATGCCTGGAATGTGGTGATCGAGCAAGATAGTCACCTTGCCAAGAAGGCTAGTTGTTGGTCAATGCTCGTGTTGCCCATGAGACGATGTCGCAGCCAAGCAGGATATGCATCGATGTGATGGTGTGTAATACAGGCATTCGTCTTACCGATATTTTCCGAGCGAACAATCGCCAAGTGCTCCTCGATGTAAGGAGCCACCAAGGAAGATTGTTGCAACACGGTCCAATGTGCATTCCTGAACAAGTCGTTGTCTATGTTCATTATTGCCTTCCTTACAAGAGTTCCCTTCCCCTGTAGTCTACCTTCATGGCTTGATTCAGGCACTCTGATGGGACGAAGGTCTTCAATAAAGTCGATACAAAACTCAATCACCTCCTCTGTTCCATATCCCGTGGCGATGCTAGCCTCCGGACGAGAACGGTTACGGACGTACTTCTTTAGAACACCCATATACCTCTCGAAAGGGAACATGTTGTGTAGGAATACCGGAATGAGGATACAGATCTCTTTGACAAGGTGGCATAGGAGATGCATCATGATATTGAAGAAGGAAGGCGGAAAGATCATCTCAAAGTGTTGATGAGAAATCTCTCTCACGCGCTGGCCTGGGAGATCTGCTTAGCTCCAGTGCAGGTCCTTCTCGGCTGCCTACGTTATGCAGGGCGTGCCACTTGATTTGAACTGTCAATCAACAAGAAAAATAAGGGAATATGCGTTAAGTGTTAGGTTAGATCCCCACGGGATTGGCTGAGGGAATCCATGAACATATATATGCTATTCTAAACCATATTTAAGCCAAATGACTGTAATGGATCGGCTATGCCGAGACAACATCAGCTGCTTAACCTAAATACAGTAAAGAATAACAAATATTTGGATCGATAACCTAGCTGATACTGGAAAGCTAACAAGGGATCGGCTATTACTCTGATAAATCTTATATAAAGATATCACCCCTAAATTAGACGCATAGCCCAGAAATCGGCTATCGGCTGTCTATGACAAGCCGATTTCGGCTGGCAGCATCCGACAGGAGTGCGATCTTAACATAAGAGGCAGTCCTAATACAAATCTAATAATGAATATATTAAAAGAAATATATCAGGGCAGATAAGGCCGGCTGAAACCCCAACATTGTCTCTAAATAATATAAATCTCAGATAAACAGATCATTGATAGTTCTAAAAATGACTTAACAGATCATTGCGCCAAAGGTTTGATTGATGTGAATAATGTTTTTACAGAGGGCCTCAGGTCCTATTTATACCCAAGATACAATTATCTGTAAAGACCCTGGACTCTATCTAAACTACTATTTAAAACATCACATTATCCCAAACGGGACCCATGTCGTGTTACAACTAATAGTCTAACAAATCTCTAGATTACATATACAATTGCCGTTACAGGACTCTATCCATAAGTGGAAATATCACTTAACGCGCAATTAACAACCGAATCCTCTATCCTCAAACTTCTGTATTAGAAACGGTCTCATCTCTTCTAAACCTGGAATCGGCTATCGGCTACCCCTATCCAATTCATCCTTAGCCGATTAACCTTCGCAGCCGATCACTCCTTAGCCGATGCGACCCTTATTTCCAGCCGATCCGACTCTGCTTCGCCTTTGCAAACTTAGGGATTCAATTACCAAATTTCGGTGTCAACACATGCCCCCCAAGTCCGTGATACAAAGTGTTACGGATTTGCTTGCCTATCCAAACTCCCGCTTCCTTCTTGACCTAAACCGCTTTGGCTTATCCCCAAGTGCCCTTTAAAAACCCACTCCCCTCGGCCGAGCCGCCTACGCTTTCAAAGCGCACTCAGCCTCCTTCGCAAACAAGCCGCTTTCCTGCTCTCTCTCCTCCGGCGATTTCACCGGTGCTCGTCGAACTCCCTCATGTTCTTCAGACCCATCTTCATCTCCGAGCATCCCGATGGCCTCCACCGCGCCGCATCGAGCACCTCCGTTTCGTCGGCCACCGCCGCCACACCGCCCAGCCGCTGCGCCGTGCGCCGCCGTTTCAGTTCGCCGCAACCGAGTTCCCTGAGGTACTCTCTTCCGATCCATAATTTCACTTTCAAATCTGCTTCTTCAAACATCTTGTATCAACATTACGTTTGGCCATCTTTCAAGTAGCATTTTACTTCGCATTCTTATCAATTAGTACTTTTTCCCTTCTCCGAACCGTAATACGCAACCGTTCTTGATTAGCGCCTCTCTTCTCTTTTCTGAACTGTAGCACCTATCACATAAAGTACTTATCCCCAATTCGACACAAGCAGAGAGGTACTTCCTCGGCCCCATCGACAACACAGATCCAGCCGATATCATCATAGCCGAAACTAACCGTATCCCTTTCAACACCGCCAAACCATCCCTCTCCCACTGGAACAGAACATTCAAAGCATGGCCGTCCACTGACGCAGCCTGGATTGAATGGTACAAGAGGGTGCGATCGGCTAAGTTCGCTCAGTGGGAAGAAAAAGGGCTTGCCCAATGTCTGGAACTGTCCATTGCTGGCATGGAAAAAGACGAGCCGCTCTTATCGGCTGCAAACTACTTTTGGAACGACAATTTCAATGCCTTCATATTCCGGCAAGGGCCGATGACTATCACATTGGCCGACATATTCATGACAACTGGACTGGATATCGAATCGTCGGCCGACCCCAACACCTTGAACAGAAAAAGCCAACATCAGTTCAAAACCAAGGCCATTGGCGGGAGGAGCGGCTTCATTGCCCAAAACATGAAGGAAGGGACAGTCAGCCACAGGGAGCACACCACATTCCTAATGATGTGGCTTGAAAAGTTTGCGTTCTGCGGATCAAGCTGTGGGCCGACCACCAATTGGCAAATTGTGGCCGAAGTTCTGGCCGATGGGAGGAACCTTGCGTTGGGGAAATACCTCCTCGGCTACTTGTATCAAATGCTGCATCAGGCCGCCGCGAAGATAGCCGCCAACACTCCAATCAACACTGGCGGCCCCTGGTGGTTTCTTCAAATCTGGATAGTGCTGGTGACCCAGAAGATAGCCGGTCGGCCCCTTCTGACAGAAGCCGGATTCCCAAGGCTGGAGCCGATTGAAGATGATGAAGGCAACCAGATCACCACCAGGAGATGCATGAGCTACGGAGAGGCAGCCGCCGCCCACGAAGGCTCAAAGCAATCGGCCGAGCTGCTGGCCGAATGGTTCATAGCCCTCTATGACGGGCTGTCTCGCGATAACCGCGCCTGATACTTTTACCAGGACCGGGGGATGTTCGAGTTGCCGGCTGATTTCAATTGGAACGACCTAACCTCAGCCGACAACCCAAGGTGCAGGGAACTGTTTATCACCGCTCCGTCCCCCTGCATCTTGTCGACTGGGATTCACCAAGGCCGATCGGTGGCCAAGAGCTACGAATTCTACTACCCAGTGTCGGCGGCGAGGCAGCTTGGTCTTGGGCAGCTGCCCATCAGCTTTTTCTACGCCGATAAGATTGAAACGAGGGGGGTGGTCGTCCAGGACCTAATAATGGATCGGCTGCTGAACATAGCCGGCCCTCCCCTCGGCAACGTCGGCGTGATAACATTGTCGCTAAGGAGAAGCACCGCTTACGACCGGTGGTGGTCCAAAATTAAGCGCCATATCTTCCACCAACGGTCGTCTTGCTATCTCGACCTGCTTCTGCCTAACGAGATCCCCTCGGTAATCTTCTGCTTCAGGTTCAAATAATTTTCTCCTTCCCATCATCGGCTGACACAGCCGAGTCGTCTTTTGTTTTGCAGGAGACAGAGACGGAGCGGCCGACGGTGAGTAACTCCGGACGCCCCATCGAATACAACTCAGGCGTCCTGGATGAGGGCGGCCTTGCTCCGTCGGCCATCGGCTGGGGGGTGCCGAAACTGGCGTCGCTGCTGCGAGGACAGGTGCGTCAGCCGATCGCACAGAAGAGAAAAGCTGCACCACCACCACGGTCATCGGCCGCGCTTACCCCCAAGAGGCTGAAAAAGACAAAGCCAGCAGCGCCAGCCGATAGCCTCCCTCCCTTGGATCCAGCCGTCGCGCAATTCCTCGACTCCGTCGCCAGCGAGGAAGTGTCGGCGGTTGTCGGGCGGCGGCCGAACCCGGGATTTCGAGTCTGAGTCGGTCAATGCCCCGGCCAGACGTCCCGCCAGTCCCAAGTCCCCAAAAACGTCGGCGGTAAGCCTTTACTCCACCGGATTTGGCTTCATGATGATCACTTGCATCTGATCGAACCATTGCTTTTAGGTCAAGAAATTGGCCGGTTGCACTTCTCGCCCCGCGCCATCGGTAATCATCCTCTGCCACCTTACTTGTAGTAATCGATCGGCTTGTCCGTTAACTGTTTCTTCTGCAGCCCCCGCAGTCTACATCGGCTGCCCCCCAGGCGTCTGGCGAGCATACTGTGCCTGTTGGGGGCGGTGGCGACAACGCCGACGAAGAGGCCCCAACGGCCGCGGGCAACGATCTGGCCGAACCAACAGCTCCGACCCCGGTGCCGACGGTAAGCCAACTAATTTTGATGATCGGCTTTGTCGGCTTAATATGTCCTTGATCATCTTCTACTTTGCTACAGAACATAGCCGACCTCCTCAACTTTGACTTGTCGGAGTTTGAGAAGCCCGACGACATCGGCGAGGAGGCGTTTGCGATGCCGGCTGAGGACCTGAGGGCCACCTTAGCCGACATCGGCAATCGGCTGGAAGCCTCACTGGACGCGCTGGTGGTTGACAGCGGCTAGATACGTGCGCGATTCAGAGATATTCAAGACCAGTTGCCGGAAGCCGTAGCCGAAGCCATCGTGTCGGCGACCTTCATGGAAGCCCATCAGTTCAAGTACGAGAGGGCACGGCAGCGGATAATCGATCGCCGCGAGAGTCAAGCGCGGTCGGCCACCATCCAGTCCACCAAGGGCGCCATCGAGAGCCGGAAGGCCGCCTTCGACCGCCTGAAGACCGAGCCGGCGACCAAGCTCGAGCAACTCCGCACTCGTCAAGATCAGCTGATAGCCGATCTCGTTCAAGTCATGAACGAGATCGATGTTCACAAGGAGTACATGGCTGGCTTGCCGGCCAAGATTGAAGCTGAACGCCAGGGCATCAAGGCGGTCGTGGCACACCTGCGCAACTTGGTGAGGAGCGTCCGACCGGTGGCGGGGTCTGAGGCCGACGACGTTAGGGCCATTGGAGAAATAGACCAAATTAGGCGGAAGGCTTTGTCGGCCATAGCCGATTTTCTGAAAAAATAAGATTGTAATGTTCCGGCCTTTTGAAATCGGCTAACGCTTCTGTATCATATTTACCATGTTTCTGTGATGGGATTGGACGATCATCTTACTCGTGCTTGTTCTTGGCTTCGAATCGTGTGTCATAATTTATCGATCTTCTGCCACTGCGCTCGTAGATAAGACCGGCTGTACTTGTAGATAAGATTGGCCTTCGACCGTGCGTGGTGTCTTGACTTGCTTACGTTGAAATCGGCTCCAGCCGCTCGCATCATTTCGTGTTGGCGACTCCGAGACCACGCCACGACTGTTAGTGTTATCGTTCGAACACCAGTCTTATTTGGCTATCGGCCGATGTTTCCGAGTGCACTGCCGATTTGGTTTCATAGTCCGACTCATTCAAATCTGTATTTCAAGAACCCGTGAGTTCTGGACGACAGGTATCCAGCCTTGAGGAGTCGCCACTCATTCAACGATTCCCAACGCCTTTAATGATGGCCTCTTCGACTTTCGCATCGGCAGTGACCTTTCACATCTGAAACCGCATCTTTTCTTTCTATAAATGGACTCCTTCAGGCCTTCCTGAATAACTCATAGCCGAAGAAGAATCCACTCCCTAGGTGTACAACATCCAGATCTCCAAGCTTTCGGCAGGGCTCCTTATGGCTTCCTCAAGCTCATCTATGAACCAGGTGATTTTCCAACTCATCCATTCTCACCATTTCTTCTCCCTAAGTACTCAAGAGTGAACCTTCTCGCAGCCGCTCCATCCCCTTCGGGTGATCCTAGCGATCATGGACACGCCGTACGAACTGACGCCTAGCCAAGAACGACAAGTGAGAACCAACTTGAAGCACTTCAGGGAGCTGGAGGCTCGTCATCCGGCGGCCAGACCTCCCATCAACCTCGGTAGCATCCTGGCCGCTGTCCCTCTGGCGTCTTCAATGCTCACGCGCCTTGACCGGCTGGAAGCAAGGAAAACACGACTTGCCAACGAATTGCTGACCACAACCACCGACATAAGGGTCACTCGGCTGGAGTATCTGATCTTGGATGCTCTAGAGATGGAGTCTTCGGAGACCACCGACCGAGCTCTGGCGGCCATCAGAGATTACCTAGGAGATATGTAATCAAAAACGGCTGTGTGCTGATTATGAATAAAAATTGGCGAATGTTGTAGCCTGATTTTGCGTTGCAATCGGCTCGATTTTGCGATCGGCTTGTGTACGTATATGCCCCCCAAGTTTTGTTGATAGCTTCGGTGTCGACAAAATTGTGAGTTCAAGCCACTCGCGCATCCTGGCCATCCTCATCGGTCACTCATGAGCCGATCGTAGGGCACTTGGCAAAAAATGTTGTATAAAAATGCCTAAAGGCGATGCCTCGTAAATGTGAGACATTGGCTGTTGTAAATCGGCTGAAGTAACCATATCCGAATCACGAGTTGATCCACACGCTTGGGTAGTATTTCTTTAAATACTTTCCATTGAGAGCCCTTCCGAATACCTCTCCGTTCAACCCTTTTAGCATGTAAGCTCCTTTAGAGACGCATTTGTGGATCTTGAAAGGCCCCTCCCAATTCGGTGACCACTTGCCGAACTTGTTGTCTCTAGATCCGATCGGCAGTATAAGTTTCCAATCGAGCTCGCCTTCCTCAAAAGATTTGGGCACCACTTTTTTATTATAATGCCCGGCTACTCATTCTTTATCTTTTGTGACCTTTTCCAAGGCCCTCATCCTGGATAAAACTAGATCTTCCGATTCGTCTATCATCAGGTGATAATAATCGTCGGCTGTGAGTTGATCCTGTAACTGGATGCGCCTTGAGCCGACGACACTTTCCCATGGCAGCACTGCCTCATGTCCATAGACCAGTTTGTACGGAGGGACTTGGATTGACCCGTGGCATGCCATCCGATACGCCCATAGTGACTCGGCTAATCGGCTATGCCATTGCTTAGGATACTCAGAGATCTTTCTTTTAATCAGCTTGATCAAACTTTTGTTTGAGGCCTCAGCTTGCTCGTTGGCTTGTGCGTAGTACGGTGAAGAATTAAGTAGCTTGATCCCCATGCCGTCGGCAAACTGAACAAATTCGTCCGATACAAAGATAGATCCCTGGTCTGTTGTTATTGTTTGTGGAACGCCAAATCGGTAAATGATGTGTTCTTTGACAAACTCGATTGCGTCCTTGGAATCCACCTTTCTGAGGGGAATCGCCTCCACCCATTTCGTGAAATAGTCCGTTGCCACTAGGATAAACTTATGCCCTTTTCTTGAGGGTGGATTGATCTGGCCGATCATATCGATGCCCCATCCTCTGAACGACCAAGGCTTGATGATCAGGTTCATAGCCGATGCTGGTGCTCGTTGTATGGCGCCAAACTTCTGGCAATCTTGGCACCCCTTATAATATCTGAAACAATCCTCCAGCATCGTCGGCCAGAAATACCCTGCTCAGCGAAGTAGCCACTTCATTTTTTGGGCAGATTGGTGCGTGCCACAGATTCCTTCATGTACTTCCCCGATGGCCACTGTGGCTTGATCGGCTCCCAAGCACTTTAGCAGCACGCCGTCAATCGTCCGATAGTACAGGTCTTCATCGAGCAACACGTATCGTAATGCCTTGTATCGTAGTTTCCTTGTGGCCGATTGAGAGGGATTTTTGAGATAGTTGTAAACTTCAAACCGCCAATCATCGACCGTAATGACGGCCACGTCTATGTCTACTTCTTTCAGCATCGGCCGATGGCCCGATGCTCCTTGAGCCAAGTCATTGGCCTCTGTGCTCTGCTCTCTGGGTGTATGCTTCAAAGTGACTAGCCAAAAATCATCCATTAATTCCCGACATTGCTGATAATAGACCACCAACGCGTCATTTTTGCATTCATATTCTCCTGATAATTGACTGATGACCAATAGTGAATCTCCCATTATTTCGACGGCGTCGGCTTCAACTTCCTTGAGTAGATGCAACCCTTTGAGGACGACTTCGTATTCGGCTTGGTTGTTTGTAGCGTGGGGGTTAATGGCGAAAGCAAACTCGAAGCTTGCCCCCCTTGGCGAAATAATGACCAAGCCGATGCCACAGCCGTTGGTGCACACCGAGCCATCGAACGTCAAAGTCCAAGGCATAATTTCCACTGAGCCGATTGAGTCGTTTCTGTGTTCCACAATGAAATCGGCTATGGCTTGTCCCTTGACTGCCCTTGATGCCTGATACCTCAGATCGAACTCTGTTAGTACGAAGATCCACTTTCCGATTCTTCCTTTGAGCACTGGGGCCGACAGCATATACTTAACTACATTGGCTTTGCAAATTACCGTGCACTCGTTGGACAACAAATAGTGCCTTAACTTTGTACATGAAAAATAAAGGCACAGGCTTAACTTCTCCACAGGTGAATACCTCGTTTCTGCGTCTAGCAACCGTCGGCTGAGATAGAAGATGGCTTTTTCTTTTCTGTCGACCTCTTGTATTAGGACTGAGCCGATTGATTTTTCGTCGGCTAATAAGTACAGCTTGAACAGTATCCCCTTTTGTGGAGGCATTAAAACTGGAGGGGAGCTTAGATAATCTTTTATGTTGTCTAAGGCTTTCTGTTGTTCTGCCCCCCATGTGAACGCCTGATCGGCCTTCAGTCGAAGCAGTGGTGTGAATGGCTCCATTTTTTCTGAGAGGTTGGCTATGAACCGTCTGATGAAGTTTATCTTGCCGATCAATGACTGGAGTTGCTTTTTATCTTTCGGAGGCTGGATTGTCTTGATGGCATTTATGCTTCTTGGTGTAACTTCAATCCCTCTTTCATGGACCAGAAATTCCAAGAATTGTCCGGCCGACACGCCGAACGCGCACTTAAGCGGATTCATCTTTAGACCGTATTTCCTCGTCCATTCTAACACTTGTCTCAGATCGGCTACGTGGCCTTCTATCTCTCTAGACTTGACAACCACGTCGTCAATGTATATCTCTACCAACGAGTCGATCACATCGTGAAAAATGTAATTCATGGCTCGCTGATATGTTGCCCCAGCATTCTTCAAGCCGAACGTCATTACTACCCACTCGTATAGGCCGATTGCGTCGGGGCACCGAAAAGCGGTCTTGTGGATGTCCTCGTCGGCCATGAATATTTGGTTGTATCCTGCATTGCCATCCATGAAACTGATGATTTTGTGGCCTGAAGCAGCATCGACAAGCAGATCGGCTATCGGCATTGGGTACTCATCTTTAGGGGTTGCCTTGTTTAGATCCCTGAAATCGATGCACACCCTAAGTTTACCGTTTTTCTTTAACACTGGGACAATGTTTGAGACCCACTCGGCGTACCGGCAAGGCCGAATGAATCCTGCGTCGTACAACCGAGTGATTTCGGCTTTAATTGCATCGTACATATCGGCCTTAAACCTCCTGGAAGGTTGTTTGAATGGTCGATAGCCTGCCTTAATCGGCAGTTGATGGACCACTATCGATCGACTGAGACCGGGCATCTCGAAGTACTCCCAAGCAAAACAATCTTTATATTCTTTTAATAATTCAATAAGCTGGGATCTACAATGAGGAGACAGATTTTTGCTAATGTACGTCGGCCTCGGCTTATCACCAGAGCCGATGTCGATTTGACGTAAAGCCTTGTCCTAACTTGCCATCGTCTTCGTCCGCGGCGGCTACGCCGAGAACGCTTGAGCCCTCCACCATGTCTTGTTCAAAGTAGCAGCTGCGGCTCGTCATTTCCAATCGGCTGTATTGTGGAATTGGAAATATTCAGAAAATCGGCTTGCCAAACTTTCCCGGATAAACAATCGATGCCTTCGATTTCCCAAAGCGGCAAATCAGCATTGACGATACTAACTGACCTGTCGGCTGGCACGATCTCGATCTTGTCGCCGTCCCATTGGATCAGGCTTTGGTGCATTGTAGAAGGGATGCAGCAATTGGCGTGTATCCAGTCCCTTCCGAGCGAGGTCATAATACCCCTTCCGTCGATGACAAAGAATGTTGTGGGCACAGTCTTGTTGCCGACGGTCGGCTCAATATTGAGGATGCGCTTGGTCTCCGATGGGTTGCCGCCGAAGTCCTTGAGCACCATGTTGGTTTTTATCAGTCTTCAGTTCCCTTGCCTAACTTTTTGAACGTCGCGTAAGGCATGAGATTGACTGCAGCTCCCCCATCAACCAGCATTTTGGAAATCGGCTTGTCGTTGACGAATCCCTTAATGTACAACGACTTTAAGTGCCGATTTTCGGTTCCTTCTGGTTTGTCGAAGATAGCCTGATCTGGTGAGATTGCTAGCTTCACCAGGTCATCTTCGATGGTGTCTGCATCGGCTTCGGGAGCGCCGAACTCGGCTGGCAACACGAAGACCATGTTAACCGATGCAAAAATTTTGCCTTTCCCTTTGGCTGCCCTCCTGGCTTGATCGGCTGGGCTTTCCTCGGCTTGTTCCTCGTTGGCTATGGCATCTTTCTTTTTGGGTACCCACCGCCTTTTGATTTTGCCAGCCGATGGCGTTGTTCGTGGATCATTTGCCGTACTTCGTCTTCTCTCCCTTCGCGCTTAAACCGTTGAACCCTTCTTTTCTGTGTCTTTGTGAAGAGATCGGACGGGCACCATTGGGGTTGGCCAATTCTTCATTGTTGGCCTTTTCATCGTCGCGGCTGTTCCCGTCGTGGTTTTCATCGACGAAGAAAGCCTGGTGGATCGGGTCGAGCCGATCGTGGACAGACCGCCGCCTTCGGTTTAGCCGAATGGCTCTGGGAGCGAACCGGGTTGGACTTGTAGACGGTGATCTCCTGTGCTCGTTGTTGCGACGGTCGTTGCAGGCTGGGCAGTCGTCCAATGTCGGCAATCTCATGCTGGATTCCCAGCAATACCTGAAAAAATCACAATGCCAATGTGGATCGGCATTGTCGTGGTTTACCTCGTATCGCCTGCTTTGGGTGTTTGGTTCGCGCCGACGAGGTCCTTCATCGTAAGCTTCTTCCTGCCGGGACCGGTATTGATGGCGGTATCGGCTATGTTCATGGATTAGCCGTCGGTCGACTGACCTGATGACTGGGCGCACCATATTAATTGGCGCGGCGTGACATTCAATTTGGTCGCCTTCGCCTTGGCCCCGACCGATGGATTGACTAAGCCGTTAGCCATTACGTTCGTCGATCGCTTGCAGGGCCGGCTTGGACCGTGTTAACCGAAACGGATTGCCATCTACTTTCATCGGCCGACTTGAATCGGCGAACTTCGAGTTTCCGGCCTCGATCGCCGACTGGATTTGCTGCCTGAAGACCTTGCAGTCGTTGGTGGCGTGGGATGTGGAGTTGTGCCACTTGCAGTACTTCTTTTTCTTCAGCTCTTCGGCCGACGGGATCACATGATTTTTTGGTAACTGAATCTGCTTCTCCTTGAGCAGTAAGTCGAAAATCTTGTCGGCTTTGGTGATGTCGAAGTCGTACCTTTCTTCCTTAGCCGTCTTCAACAGCCATTGGCAGACGATGGCCTTTTTGTTCTTGGCCCACTCGGCCGCTGCTACTTTCGCGTCATCGTCATCGGACACGTAGTCTGACTCGACGAGGACCTGAGTTATATTCTTGACGACCTTCCTGGTGTCTTGGAATCGCTGCTCGTGGGCCGTCACCTTCTGCGCCAAGTGGGCTAAACTGTCGAAGTCTTGAGCAGAGAATCGCTCTCTGATTGGCGCGATTAAGCCATGAATGGCCAGATCGGCTAGCTGGGCGTCCGATAGCACTAGGCTGTAACATCGGTTCCTCATCTCCCTAAAGCGCTGGATGTAGTCTTGGACCGATTCATTGTGTTTTTGCCTGATGCCGGTGAGGTCCGACAACTTCATCTCGTGATTGCCGGAGTAGAAGTAGCTGTGGAATTATTTTTCAAGATCGACCCAGCTCTGAATTGAGTTGTAGGGCAACGAGGAGAACCACGTAAAGGCTGATCCTGAAAGAGAAAGAGGGAATAGTCAAACCCTCAAGGTGTCCATAGCCGATGCCTCACCACATTGTGCTAAGAACCGGCTAACGTGCTCGTATGTTGAAACGTTGTCCTGCCCTAAGAACTTTGAAAAGTCCAGGATCTTGTATCGGTTGGGTAACGGGATCCGCTCAAAGTGCTCCGGATAGGGATACCGATACATGTTCCCTGAGTCTTTTGGCCTGAGGCCGAATTGATCGCGCATGACATCTGCGATCCGATCGGCCCACGTTCGGTTGTCTTGCTGTATCGGCTCGTATGGTTCATACGGCGCGGGTGCTTGCCGATACAGCGGTGGTGGCGTCTGAGGCCTTTAACGATGATCTTGACGGCCTCCTTGGTACTGGTAGTGATGATCAGCGGGCGGTGGCCGAGGCGTCGGTTGTGGCATTGGTGGTTCTGGAAACAACTGTCGGTCACCGGCGTTGTACCGTCTATCTGGATCAATCGGCTCTGACTGCCGATTGTCATTGAACATGTGAGCAAGTTGACCCTGGGCAGCGGCCGTTGTCGGTTCAGTATAGTAATTGCTGGCCTTATAGCCGTTTCACCTAGATTCGACTGACCGAGGACTCCTCCCGATTGTCCTTGTTGCGCCAGCGGTGGGATCGACCTATTCTGCTGACTAGCGTCCTATAACCAGGAAACTGGCCGTCTGTGAAGTACGTTGGTCCTCGTTGCAGCTGGTCGGCTATTTTGGCGTCGACCACAGTAGCAATCATGTTATTAAGAGTGTTGAACAGGATGCTACTTTGGTTGACCAACGCGTGATGCACGGCCGAGTCAATCCAGTCTTGTAGAGAATATACAGCTGCATCATCCTGCACCTGGGTCGGCTCCTTCACCTTCTGTTTGCCTTTTGTATCACCAGAGGAGGATGCCTTGGTATCATTCAGGCTGAACTTATATTTCTGATGCACAGCCCCGAATCTTGTTTGGGTGAAAGATTGCAAATAGTTAGCCTGGAGTTCTTCCACCATCTTCTTATATTCGGCTTGCTGCTCAGCTGATAATTGTTCCATCTTTACAGGCACGATGTTGTCCTGCGTAATGATGGGGCTCTTGGAGTCGACCATCTTGCCGGCTAAATCTATGCATCCGAGTCGACCGACAAAGAAAGTCCCACCGGGCGTGCCAAGAAGCGTGTTGATGAGAAATCTCTCTCACGCGCTGGCCTGGGAGATCTGCTTCGCTCCAGTGTCCTTCTCGGCTACCTACGTTATGCAGGGCGTGCCAGTTGATTTGATCTGTCAATCAACAATAAAAACAAGGGAATATGCGTTAAGTGTTAGGTTAGATCCCCACGGGATCAGCTGAGGGAATCCATGAACATATATATGCTATTCTAATCCATATTTAAGCCAAATGACTGTAATGGATCGGCTATGCCGAGACAACATCAGCCGCTTAACCCAAATAAAGTAAAGAATAACAAATATTTGGATCGATAACCTAGCCGATACTGGAAAGCTAATAAGGGATCGACTTGTACTCCGATGAATCTTATTGAAAGATATCACCCCTAAATCAGACACATAGCCCAGAAATCGGCTATCGGCTATCTATGACAAGCCGATTTTGGTTGGCAGCATCCGACAGGAGTGCGATCTTAACATAAGAGGCAGTCCTAATACAAATCTAATAATGAATATATTAAAAGAAATATATCAGGGCAGATAAGGCCGGCTGAAACCCCAACACTGTCTCTAAATAATATAAATCTCAGATAAACAGATCATTGATAGTTCTAAAAACGACTTAACAGTTCGAACCCGATGCAGCATTAAGTATAAAAAAGAAAAACCCGATCTGTTGTAGCCGATTTATACTCCTTGAGACGGTGGATACCGCATATAAATCAGCCAACCTTTAGATCTATCCCTATTGGCTGCACATTCTTGATAGAACTAGCCAATGGTAGGATAGATCTAAACATTGATCTAATTTACATGCGCTATATGATACATAGCGCAGTATAAACTCTGATTCTAATGTGTCATTGTGATGGAAGCACTAGAAATAGTAAATCATACCACTAATGATAGCGTTTACCTAGATCCGGGGATCGAAACGATGCAGCCCGTAGCCAAACAAAGTGCTCGTCTGAAGAAAAAGTTGGCGATGCGCCGAAGGTTTGATTGATGTGAATAATGTTTTTACAGAGGGCCTCGAGTCCTATTTATACCCAAGATACAATTATCTGTAAAGACCCTGGACTCTATCTAAACTACTATTTAAAATACCACATTATCCCAAACGGGACCCATGCCGTGTTACAACTAACAGTCTAACAAATCTCTAGATTACAGATACAATTGCCATTACAGGACTCTATCCATAAGTGGCAATATCACTTAACACGCAATTAACAACCGAATCCTCCGTTTATCCTCAAACTTCTGTATTAGAAACGGTCTCATCTCTTCTAAACTTGGAATCGGCTATCGGCTACCCCTATTGAATTCATCCTTAGCCGATTAACCTTCGCAGCCGATCACTCCTCAGCCGATGCGACCCTTATTTCCAGCCGATCCGACTCTGCTTCACCTTTGCAAACTTAGGGATTCGATTACCAAATTTCGGTGTCAACACAAAGCTGACAAGACATTTGACCACATCATTTTGAAAGTCTTCTAGTCTGTCTGGATCGATGATCTTCTGTGGAATTATGTTCAGGAAAGCACATAGCTTTGTTATTGATGCCTAGATATTATCAGGAAGGATACCCTGAATTATAACGGGCAGCAGCTGTGTCATTAGCACGTGGCAGTCATGGGACTTTAGATTTATGAACTTCTTATCCTTCATGCTTATTATTCCCTTTATATTCGAGGAGTATCCAGACGGTACCTTGATGCTCTCCAGGCATTCAAACATTATTTCCTTCTCTGCCTTGCTTAGAGTGTAGCTGGCTGGACTTAGGTAGTGGGCTCCTTTCTCCTTTGGTTGCGGATGAAGGTCGTTGCATTGTGCCATATATTTCATATCGTTACGTGCCTCAAGTGTATCTTTTGATTTTCCGTATAGACCTAGGAAGCCCAGTAGGTTTACGCAAAGGTTCTTAGTGAGGTACATCACGTCGATTGCGTGGCGGACGTCCAAGACTTCCCAATAGGACAACTCCCAAAAAATTGACTTCTTCTTCCACATCGCCACGTGGCCACCTTCACTTGCTATAGGTTGGTTGCCGGGTCCCTTTCCAAATACTACTTTGAGGTCTTTCACCATGGCAAACACATCCTTTCTGTTGCAATGCTTTGGCTTAGTACAATGGTCTGCCTTTTGATCAAAATGGTTGCCTTTTCTCCAGACAGGGTGGCTTGCAACAAGAAAGCGACGATGACCCATGTACACTACCTTCTTACGGTGTTTCAGGTACGTACATTCGGTCTCATCCAAACAATGGGTGCAAGTGTTGTACCCCTTGTTTGACTGTTCGGATAGGTTGCCAAGTGCAGACCAATCGTTGATGGTAACAAACAGCAACCCTCGTAGGTTAAACTGCTCCTGTTTATCCTTATCCCACACGAGGACACCTTCTTGCTTCCACAGCAGTATTAGATCTTCGATCAGCGGTCTCAGATACACATTGAAGTTGTTTACAGGTTTCTTTGGGCCTTGAATAATAACCGGCATCTGAATGTACTTCCGCTTCATGCATAGCCAAGGCGGGAGGTTGTAGATACACATTGTTACAGGCCAAGTGCTATGCTTGCTGCTCATCTCTCCAAAAGGATTCATGCCGTCCGTACTTAAGCTGAACCTTAGGTTTCTTGCATCCTCGCCAAAGTTTTTAAATGTTCTGTCGATGTTTCGCCACTGTGACCCATCGACGGGATGTCACAGCATGCCGTCTTGTAGGTGTTCTTCCGTGTGCCAGCGCATCATCCTTGCATGCTCCTTGTTCCTGAACAGACGCTTCAGCCGTGGTATTATAGGAAAATATCACATCATCTTAGCAGGAACCCTTTTCTTTGAAGGCCGTCTGTCAACTTCGCCTGGATCATCTTGTCTGATCTTGTATCAAAGTGCTTTACAAATCGGACATGCTATTAGGTTCTCGTAGTCCTCACCGCGGTAAAGGATACAATCGTGAGGACATGCGTGTATCTTCTGTACCTCCAGTCCTAGAGGGCAGACTAACTTCTTAGCCTCGTACGTTGATTCCAACAATTCGTTTCCCTTTGGAAAAATGTTCTTCATGAGTTTTAGTAACTCGCCAAAGGCCTCGTCACTGACACCATTTTTAGCCTTCCATTGCAAGAATTCTAGCGTGGTACCCAACTTTTTGTGCCCCTGTTCACAGCATGGGTACAAGGACGTTTTGTGGTCTTCCAACATATGCTCCAATTTCTGCACCTCCTTTTCTCCTTCGCAGTCCCCCTATACGTCGCGCAACATCTGACCAAGGTCATCGGAACCGTAGTTTTCTTCAGCATCCCCGCCCGCCTCGCCTGCTGTATTCTCTTCAAACCCACCATATTGACCACAGTCCGGAATGTTATCGTCGTCTTCTTCATCTTCTTCCATTGCAACCCCCACCTCTCCGTGCGATGTCCAACAATTGTAGTGAGGCATGAATCCTGACTGAAACAAGTGGGCATGAATAATTCTTGATGTAGAATACTCCTTCTCGTTTTTGCACTTTTTGCATGGACAACGTATGAAACCCTTCTGCTTGTTGGCATCGGCCACACTGAAAAAATAATGCACGCCTTGAATAAACTCGGTCGGCCGTCGATCCGCGTTGTACATCCATTGCCGATCCATCTACATGGAATGCACAAAAATTATAACAAAAATCCACGAAATACAAACCATTTAAATATTATTACAATAATTATATATATAATCGACAATAATTATATACTAATCCAACATATGTAATGTGTTGTTCTAAAAAATTAGAATTCTTTTTAAAAGGTCTTTTAAAGTGGTAAACATAAAATTAATTAGTTATTTTACAAGTTCTTTTTAATGTACGCATTGTACATATTTCTAACTATTTTAACAATCTTAAAATTACCTTACTTTTCTAATCTACTATCAAATTTTTTATATTTTTTCCTTTGTCATCTATTTTATAACTTTTTTGACCAAAATTTTCTCTCTCATAATTTTCCATAAACATTTTTTGAGATGAAATTGTACGTAATGAATTCCTACAAATGTAACGAGCTAAGCATACTTTTCTTCCTCTTTATTTTCGCAAACATTTTTCTCAACACTATGTAATATGTTTAGTAAAATAATTAGTCCCAAACAAATTTTCTCTCTCTTCATGTTTGGATAAAAATCTAGAGATGAAAATATATAAAAAACAACCATAAAAAGCAAAGTGCTAAGCATAGAACATAAGAGGAAGTAGTTGCTAACCTTGTAGCTAGCAAAGATTTGTGTATTACCATCAAAATAAAATCACAAAAATTTTTGGCAGCACCTCCCCTCTAGCTAGAGCAAAAGTTTGAATACAAGTGGAGTTGGCTCGGGCTGGAGGAGGAAGAAGAAGTATAAAAAGCAACTCCATCTTTTGTCCCGATTTCTGTTACCAGCCGACACTAAAGATTAAAATAATCTTTAGTCCCGGTTGGTAACACCAACTGGGACAAAAAATAGCATCTTTAGTCCCGGTTGGTGTTACCAACCGAGACTAAAGATCTGAGGCGCCCTGACAGGTTCTAACAGGATTTGAACTGGGACTAAAGATCATCTTTAGTCCCGGTTCGTGACACGAATCGAGACTAAAGTTCTTAGAGAGCCGTTGCCTTTTTAAACCGGGACTAAAAATATTTTTTAGTCCCGGGTACAACTATAACCGGGACTATTGTGGTTTTTGCCACTTCAACCATAGATGGTTTCTCCAGTAGTGTATATGTACATGTTTATGGCATGCTATCTATTTTGCATCGATTGAGTGGTCATTACCCTTACATATATAGGTGAAACTGTTAGTGATATGCCCTAGAGGCAACATGGAGATGTTGGATATCACGTCAATGTTTATGTATAAATGAATAAAGTGTTATTCAGTTCCATGAAATAGACATCTTGTATTGATCAATAAGTACGTGGCTTATTTATGAGACTCTATATGTATGAATCTATTTCTAAACGATCCCTGATCATATGTCATATTGTTGGAACAAATATGATTCTAAGATCGGCATGTTTATTGATTGATGATCATGTCTCATAGATCATGGGTATGGAGATACCAAATCAATAAACATGGACATATGTGTTGGAGAACACATTGTTGGATAGACCCACCATGAGACACTACAGAATTAATGTGCCATTAGTTGGTCTCGGGTAGTGTTGGTACAAAGTCCTTAGACTCGAGATCACCATGGATTCCAACATGTGTAGTAGCCTACTTTGGGACTACCAAACGCTATTCCGTAATCGGGTAGTTATAAAGGTAGTTTTCGGGTTTGCTATGAAACATGGAGTGGGAGGTGAGTGATCAAGATGGAATTTGCCCCTCCTTTGGAGAGATATCTCGGGCCCCTCGAGGTAATGGATTATGGAAATGCATGGCCATGCTAAGTTGATTGAGGAGTCAATCAACGGATAGATAATCCAATACGGTTCGAGTGAATGGTTAAGCTATTGAAGGGATGGCACACATCTTGCCTATAGCTTAACCGGTATCGTGAGGCAAAGGGATTTGTGTACACATTATAGGTTCAGAGCCGATATTATATTCTTGTATACTATGGTGTCAATATGTGCTGCTAGGCGCCGCTATTGACAGTCGGCTGAGTTGGACTCGAGCTGACGGTCGGCTAAGTTAGACTATAGCCGAAACCGAGTATACCTGAACCTACAGGGTCGCACGCTTAAGGGGATAGAATAGATATTCGAGTTGGATTCGGATACGGCTCGATCGGATAGGGATCCGATCGGATAGAGTCCTATGGGCTTACGACGTATGGGCGGCCAACTCTATGAGATACGGATGAGATCCGATTCAAAATAGAGTCCTAATCGGCCACTAGTCCCGCCGGCCAACTCTATATAAAGGAGGGAGGGGTGGAGAGCTGCCACATGTCAATTGCATCGCGTGCAACAGAAGTCGCCGAGATCAATCTCCACGGAAACCCTCCCCACTTTCGAGCCAAACCCTAGCCTTGCATCGCGTGCTAGCACACGGGTGTACGGCGTTCGTCCCCGGACGTGCGGATACCGTAGAGGCGCCGCTACGTTGCGCGCTGTTGATCGGCTTGGATCGGCTGCAATCGGAGCGATCGGCGTGGTGGGATCGGCTGCGGTCGGGCGCATCGGAGCGAGGCGTGAGAACGCGGCCGGACGACTCGAATCGGGCGATTGACGTATCGGCCGTCTCCGGGAATCGGCTACACCTTCCGGATCGGATTGCCCGATTGGCTATTCCGCTGCACTCTACTCCAATCGGTAACGATCTATCGGCCCTTACTTGCAAGTGTTCCTGGTTTGCACGGTAAAAAGTTTTTGTTTTCGGCTAGCGTAGCCTCCGCGTAACCCTTCAGAAACATAGTCATATAGTATTTATTAGTATTTGTAAGAATATGGATGTGTTAACGACCAATTTTGGTAACCTAACTCCCGAGTTTGAAGTAGAGATTGAAGCGGAATCGGAGAAGATGCGTGATCTGAGAAGAGATGGAAGCAAAATTAGCCGAGTTCGAATCAGCTACGAAGCAAGTCGGCTGAGAGTGAATCGGACTAGGACAGCCGATAGCCAATTCTGAGTTAGGGTGGAGTGGGACCAATCCCGATGAAAACGTAGAGATAAGGAGTTGGATTCGGTTCCCAAATTGTGCGTTAAAAGATATTGCCATCTATGGATAGAGTCCTGTAACGGCAATTGTATCTGTAAATTGAGAATTTGTTCAGATTTCTTATTGTATTATGGCATGGGACCATATCTGGGATATTGTCGTATCATGTATAGTAGATTAGATAGAAACCGTGTCTTGCACGGGTAGTTTTATTCTTGGGTATAAACAGGACCCGAGACCCCTGTAAATAATCAATACACAATCAATCAATTTTCGGCGCATCGCCTCCTATTTTCTTCAGACGAACACTTGATCCGGCTTCGGGCTGCATCGTTTCGATCCCCGACTAAGGTAAATGTTTGTCGTTAGTGGTGTATCTTGTCGAATTTAGTGGTTCCATCGGTATGATACTCTAGATTCGATGATTTACACTGCGCTAGTTATCATATATCGCATATAATCTAGAACAATGTCTAGATCTATCTTGACATATCAAGAACCAGCAGTCGATAGAGCTAGATCTAGGGATTGGCCTAGGTTATATGCGGTATCCACCGTCTCGAGGGGTTTGCATCAGCTATAATAGATCTGATTGTTCTTTTTATACTTAATGCTGCATCAATTTGACCTATTAAGTCGTTCTTAGAGCTCTTATGATCTACTCGGCTAGATGTATATGCTTAGAGACAGTGTCGGGGTTTCAGCCGGCCTTATCTGTTTTAATATTCTTTTGGTATGTTTGCTATTAGATTTATTAAAGCCGCCTCTTATATTAATATCTTGCTCTGGTTAAATGCTCTAAGCCAGAATCAGCCTGTCAGCCACAACCGACAGCCGACTGATCTAGGCTTCGCGCATTTAGCTTAGATCAATATCTTTTCATAAGATGTATCGGAGTACTAGTCGATCCACAGTTAGTCTTACGGTGTCGGCTAGGTTATTACAGCATATATTTCTTATGCTTTTGTATATTCAGATTAAGTGGTTAATACTGTCTCGGCATAGCCGATCTATCCCAATCACTTAGTTTAAATGTGCTTTGGGATAGCATATATATGTAAATTGATTCCCTCAGCCGATCCAGTGGGATCTAACCTAACCCTTAACGCATATATCTTTGTTTTTTCTTGTTGGTTAACAGATCAAACCAACTAGCACGCCCTGTATTTCGCAGATAGCCGAGAAGGACCTGCATTGGAGTTAAGCAGATCTCCCAGGCCAGCACGTGAGAGAAATTTCTCATCAACACGCTTCTTTGCACGGCCAGTGGGACTATCTCTGTCAACTCGGCTAGGACGCATCGACGCAGCTGACAAGATGGTTGATATAAAGAGCCCAACGTTTCTCAGGAAAACATCGTGCCCTTGAAGATGGAACAACTATCGGCTGAACAACAAGCCGACTACCAGAGGATGGTAGAAGAGCTCCAAGCCAACTACCTACAGTCGTTCACCCACACAAGGTTTGGGCTGTCCACCAGAAATATGAATTCAGCATGGACGAATTCAAGGCGTCCTCCTCCAGCGGATCAAAGGACAAACAAAAGGTGGAGGAGCCGACTTAGGAGCAAGGTGATTCGGGTTTACATACTCTACAAGACCGAATTGATTCGGCCGTGCACCATGCACTGGTCAACCAAAGTGGCATTCTGTAACACCGTGGAAATTGAAGAATTTAAAATCGGGAATTAAAAATCGGAACTCACAAAAACTTTTGGTTTATTGCTTCTCATCGTGTTTATTGCTTCTTATTTGCCAGCTTTGTTGCATAAAATTTATGAGGAGAGTGATTCATCTTGATGTTTGAGAAAATTCAAATGATTCGAATTTCCAATGGGAGAAAAATTTCAAAGTATTGAGTTGGAAATTTTAATATAAAATAGGAAAGGGTGGTGAATTTACGAAATATACTGTAAAAATATACTTTGGTTCAAAACATTATTTTTGTGGTTGTGTAATATAAATTAGTGAGCAAAATGAGTGATAAGATATTTTTAAAGGATATATATGAAGTCTAGAAATTATTTCGAATCGAAGTCGCATTTTTGGAATTTAGAAAAAGAATTAAATTAAATATGTAAAATATATTTTTAAAATAATGAAAGTGGGTGAAAAGGTTGAAAACATATTTTACAATTTAATTTTGGGTATGCTAGATTTTATTTTAAATTTTAGGGGTGAAAGGAAAAAGAAATGGGAAATTAGGAAATTAAATCGGGAAATTGTGAAATGTCTCTGTTCATTGCACACAACGTGCTCGACGTCGTCGGCGCCGCGCGCGCGACGTTTTTACTCGGAGTTTGTCTATTTTCTTTTTGCCATTAAAAATATGTTCTTTTGGTATTCGGACCTCCAAAACTTTGAATATCAATTCTTTTGATCAACGCCTTTTAAGTTTATTCCCTTAATCAATTAGAGCAATATTTTGCGAAAACCCTAAAATCCCAAACTCGCTTTTTAAATCGAATCTCATCCCAAAACTCTTGCCCAAAATTTTAGACTAAATATTTGGAGTCCTTTTTTATGGTTCTTTTGGATCTCTTGGTAATTTTATTGAATGCTGATCGAATTCAATTGATTTTTCGCACGTACGGATAGCGACCGAGGAAGTAGGCACTCACTACGGTGAATACCCCGTCCAACAAGCGTGCGAGCAAGGCAAGTCAACACTTCCCTTTGAACATATTGAACCTATTTTGCGAAATGATGTTGATTTAAACTTCAAACATGCATGCTCTACACAAATGAATACCTATGCTTGTTATACCCTGCCTTGATATTGATTGCCCTTAGAATTATTCTTTGTAACCCTCGATGTGATATAACCGGAGGATATCTTCGGTAAAAATGCTTAGCCATGCTTATATTAGATTCGTGCATACTCATGATTTTACAAAGAAGCTTCGTGCTTGGGAAACTATCTTAGGGAAGATAGTTGGAATACGGCATGTGGAGACATGAGCGCCACATTGCCTTGATCATGATGAAAATAGTTTTGATGGAAAAATAAAAAGTATAAAACCAATGTTTTTAGACTGGGGCGGATGGATGGATTTGGATGGATTCCGGTAAAGGCAAGAACTGTCCCTGGTCAATTAAGGACCGAGCTATGGGACTTATAACCTGGAACGAGCCAGTACAACCGTACTTCTCGAATGGGTATAGACCTAGCGGAGTAGATAGCCGAGCGGAGGCAATATCCCTGCATAGTGATTCTTGAGTGAAGAGGTGGTTCTGGTTATCCAGATAAGGCTGCGGCCTAAGTGTTGAGTAATGAATGAGATTGTTGTGAATTTCCCCTTACCCCGGGAGCGCCAGAACTCCTCTCACTGCTAGGAAAGGACGGCTAGAGTGCAAGAGGATTTAAGATCATGGAGCGGGTACTGCCAAAGTAAGGTTATCGAAAGGCTTTGTCGTGACCATCCCATATGAAGGGATGAAAGCTCATTCAATGAGCAGTTGCGGAGTACGGGTAAAGTGTACATCCACTGCAGTGTGAGTAAATTAATCTATTCGAATAGCCGTGCTCGCGGTTAATGAGCGACGTGACAAGTTTCTCCCGTGGCTAGACTCATAAATTTCAAAATGATGGGTGGGAATGCATAATGATTTTGTGTGCTGGTGGACTCAACTTCTCGAACTGCAAGAAGGGGTGGATTCCCCAGAAAACCATGACGAACCGGAGACAGGAAGCCATCCTTGGAATCATGATGGATGGTAGACAGAACCATCACTGACTTAATATACTATGGAACTAAAACTTGACCTGGCTAGATGTTAGGTTTGTGAAATGATTTGTGAAAATTGGCTTTGTGCAAATAAACCATAGCCATCCTTTGAATGACTCTATCATGTGCATCATTCCGTGTCGGCTTGCTGAGTATGTTGGGTACTCACCCTTGCTATACGCACAAACCTTCAGATGGTGGAAACGAAGAACTGGAGGACCCCTATGCTTACTGCCAGGTGGGCAAAAAGGAGGAGGCATCTACTAGGTCTTAGTCCCTGGTCGTTGCTTGTGGCAATCGACATGTCGCTGCCTTCCGACTGCTATCTTATCTAAATTCTGCTTTTGGTTGTACCCAGACCAGTAGGTCCTTTATGTATTGGATATTGCCTTCGGGCCTATTATTGTAATACTTTTGATGTAAGACTATTCGTGCACTTTGCACCTGATAATTCAGTACTGTATTCGTGGGTACCAAACTACTCAATCCAGGGATATGGTGCTATGAACACGAATGATTCCCGTTCCAAAAACGGGGGTCCACAGAGCTGGTATCAGAGCAGTGCGACTGTAGGATAAGACCAACTGGCGCCCTACCCCTGAATAGCTGGTTAAAGGGAAATATCCCTACATAGGATTATTTTGAAAATACATACTATTTTCACAAAACAAATATGTTTCCCCTTATACTCTTATCCCCCATTCCTCTACTAAAATTTGTTTTGGATTACCCCTCTCTGACCCTAAGTTATCTTCAAAACAGATGATAGGTCATGATCGAAAATGGAACAAGGGATGGATATACCCGGATCCGGACCCAAGAAAAGGAGCGGTGCACAATAAGAGAAAGTCACTAGACTAGGATATAAGTTGTGATAGCAAAATGATCATCACAGGCACGGTGTTTACGCCCGAAGATACTGCGAAGATTCCCCGACACCTAAGGAACAACACCTTCCGTGGTGCGCGTCAGTTAACCCGACATCTCCAGCTTTATGGATCACCCCAACCAGAAGACGATACATCGGAAGAGATGTCCTCCGGAGATGATGAAGAAGAAAACATGGAAAGTGATAGTGAAGGAGAGCTGAGACCCAAGGCGTGTACTCATTGTGGAGAAGTTGGACACACTGCAAGTATGTGCAACTACCTCTGTAGCTGCGGTGAAGACACCCACATGCCGAAAGATTGCCCCACAAGGGCCATTACATGCTTCTTGTGTGAAGGGACATATCATGTACCTAAGGACTGTCAACTAACGATAATCTTAGACAAGCTAAAGAAGGACCAAAAGGTATTCTGGCGATCCGCCAATCAACTCTTGGATGGTACCACTAATAGAGAAGATGTTTCGGATCCTGAAACAGCCCCAACTTCGGCAAAGGCCAATAATGGCAACAAAGGCGTGTGGTATACCCAAAAGAATGCACCTTGTGATAAATCGGGTATGATCTGCTTCAACTGTTGTGAGATGGGACACTTTTTCAATAAATGTCCTCTTCCGAGACCGGCAAAAGAAGACCGACGTTGCTTCAACTGTGGTGGAATAGGACATGTAGCCAGAAATTGCCCACTGCCCAAGCCCCTCAGTCTCTAGACGACCGCATGACCTGCAACACCGGTAGTCCACAAGAGCCAAAACAACACCTAGATCATGCGGATGGCTAGATGACTAGTTTGGATACCTGCAGCAGCTCTGGTCTTGCTTTGGATGGAGTTAAGATAGCAATGACCATGCCCCTAGCCCTTTATGTATGAAGACCCTAGATCGATGTTAGTGTTGTTGTATTGTGTTGTATGGACTACACATGTCCAATGTATCCCCCTGATGTAACATCTATGAACTGATATGAAGTTTCATGTTATGTCATAAATGAGTTTATTCCATCAAGCTTGCTTTGAAAGATCACCTTAAACAACTCAAAGAAAAAAATCCCTTAGAACCGTGACGTTAGCAAATCTTGTCTCTTACCTTATCCACATTGTTCAGATGGCGCATTGTTGCAGAGCCCCGGCAGCTACTGAGAACCCGCCAGAGCCTAACCCCTCCACCCTAGCGGAAGTCAAGGCTTTACAGACCCAACTGCTTAGAGCTATCGCCAACAACCAAGGACAACACGGAGGATCAAACCTCGACGAATTTATGAGAGCAAAGCCACCGACATTCTCCTCGGCAGATGAACCCATGGATGCTGAAGATTGGCTAAGGGTAATAGAGAAGAAGTTGACTCTCATCCGAGTACGGGAAGCTGACAGAGTCGTCTTCACTACCAATCAGCTGGAAGGTCCCGCAAGTGACTAGTGGGACACCTACAAGGAAACCCGGGCCGAAGATGCTGGTGAACCAACTTGGGAAGAATTCATGGCTGCCTTTCGTGAAAACTTCGTACCTGCTGCAGTCATGAGGATGAAGAAGAATGAGTTTCGTAGGCTGCGCCAAGGCAACACCATGGTACAAGAGTACCTTAACAGGTTCACGCAGCTTGCACGTTACGCCACAAGCGACCTGGCAGACGAAGAAGAGAAGATGGATAAGTTTATCGAAGGACTGAACGACGAGCTGAGAGGACCGATGATCGGTCAGGACCACGCCAGCTTCCAAAGCCTCATCAACAAGGTCATGAGGCTTGAGCATGACCAAAGGACGGTTGAAAAACAACCGAAAGAGAAGGCTTGCAATGACCCGCCCAATTCAAGGAACACCCCAGCAACCCAAAGGAGCAACCCCGTCAGGTTGGAAGCCAACCATAGTGGCAACTAATCGCGCTGCCGCACCCGGCAACGTCAGCAGACCACCTCTAACACCGTCTCGCACTCCGGCACCTACTTTGGCAGCCCCAGGGACCAGGAAATTCAACTACTTCAACTGCAGAGAATTTGGGCATTACGCCAACAACTGCCCTAAGCCGCGCAACACCCCCAACCGCACCGGAGCCAACGCCATCGTAGTACGAGGAACCCCCGCTCCGGCACCTGGACGCGGTCTATTCAGAACGCCCCCAATCAAAGGAAGCTGCAACTGGATTCCGCCGTGGTCAGGTTAACCATGTGCATGCTGAGGTAGCTCAGGAGGACCAAAGCGTGCTAATGGGTATGTTTTCTATCCATTCTGCACAAGTTAAAGTTTTGTTTGATTCTGGAGCTTCGCATTTATTTATATCATCAAGAATAAGCAAAGAGCACAACTTGCACCGAGTAGACCTTAAGAGACCAATGGTAGTACATTCACCTAGGGGAGACGTAACTATACCCCATGCGTGCATTAATGTGCCCATTCGGATCAAGGACGTGGTATTCCTGTCCAACCTTATGGTTTTACCACCCCAAACCCTGGACATCATATTAGGAATGGATTGGTTGACCAAGAACCAAGGGGTATTAGACTATGGACGAAGAGAAGATACCTTATCTACCCCATGGGGATCACCGATGACAGTAGCCATGGATCAAGACCCTATGCTCTGTGACCGAGCTACGGGAATATTCACCATGCTGCCCATAGATGGAATGCCAGTAATTCAAGATTACCCGGATGTATTTCCTGAGGAACTACCCGGAATGCCCCAGACCGAGACATAGAGTTCATCATTGACCTCATGCCTGGCACCGCCCCGATAGCTAAGAGACCCTACCGGATGCCAGTGAACGAATTGGAAGAACTTAAGAAGCAGATAAGGGAACTGCAAGAGAAAGGCTTCATACGCCCTAGTTCTTCACCGTGGGGAGCCCCAGTGCTGTTTGTTAAGAAAAAGGACGGAAGCATGAGAATGTGCATAGACTATCGGTCATTGAATGAGGTTACCATTAAGAACAAGTACCCGTTACCTCGAATCGACGACCTGTTCGATCAGCTCAAAGGAGCCCGAGTGTTCTCAAAGATCGATCTTCGATCTGGATACCATCAGCTGAAAATTAGGACAGAGGATATACCCAAGACTGCATTCTCTACACGCTACGGCTTGTACGAGTTCACAGTGATATCCTTCGGACTGACCAATGCCCCAGCCTACTTTATGAACCTCGTGAACAAAGTATTTATGGAATATCTGGACAAGTTCGTGGTAGTGTTCATTGATGATATCCTCATCTATTCCAAGGACGATGAAGAACACGCAGAACATTTGCGTCTGGTACTAGGGAAGTTGCGAGAGCATCAGCTATATGCCAAATTCAGCAAGTGTGAATTCTTGCTTAAGGAAGTAGCTTTCCTCGGACATGTAATCTCAGCTGGAGGCGTAGCAGTAGACCCTGCCAAGGTCGAAGCTGTTACCAAGTGGAAAGCACCCCAGTCGGTAACATAGATTAGAAGTTTCTTGGGATTGGCTGGATATTACCGGAGGTTTATTGAAGGATTTTCTAAGATAGCTCGACCCCTGACCCAGCTATTGAAGAAGGAAAAGAAGTATGCATGGAGTGAGCAGTGTCAACAGGCATTTGACCAGCTCAAAGAAAAAGTTAATCACCGCCCCGATCTTAGTCCTACCGGACAACCAGAAATACTTCGTCATATACTGTGATGCATCTCGACAAGGATTAGGAGGTGTGTTGATGTAGGATGGAAAAGTTGTGGCTTATGCCTCAAGACAACTACGACCGCATGAGGAGAATTATCTCACCCATGACTTAGAATTGGCCGCAGTGGTGCATGCCTTGATGATTTGGAGGCACTACCTGATCGAAACCATTGTGATATATACACGGACCACAAGAGCTTGAAATATTTCTTTACCTGCACGATCTTAACTGCGCCGAGAAGATGGTGGAGCTAATCAAGGATTATGACCTAGGAATCCATTACCACCCTGGTAAGGCCAATGTTGTAGCTGACGCTTTGAGCCGCAAAGGCCAGTGCAACCAACTGAGGATGGAATGTATGGCCAACGAGCTTCAAGAAGAAATGGCTTGGCTTAACCTATAGCTGATTCCTCATGGACAACTGAAGTCGTTGGAGATACAACCTCTCCTACAAAGTAAGATTAAGGAAGCCCTGAAGGATTGTGAGGAAATCCACCTAATCAAGGAGCGCATGGCCGAAGGACTGGCTAAGGAATTCACAGCCGACAACGATGGAATCCTATGGTATCGTAAAAGGATTTACGTACTGGAGAAAGGTGGATTGAGAAGGCTAATCTTAAAAGAAGCCCATGAGTCAGCCTACTTGCTACACCCGGGCAGCACCAAAATGTACCAGGATTTGAAAACGGAATACTGGTGGCCCAACATGAAAAGAGACGTAGCGGAATATGTGGCCGTATGTGATGTATGCCAACGAGTCAAGGCTGAGCATCAGCGACCAGCAGGGTTACTACAACCACTCAAGATCCCTGAATGGAAATGGGATGAAATAGGCATGGACTTTATAGTTGGACTACCCAAAACTGCTACAGGATACGATTCCATTTGGGTTATCGTGGACAGACTGACCAAGACTGCCCGATTTATCCCAGTCAAGACTCGGTATAGAAGCGCTAAATTGGCAGAGCTGTACATGTCCAAAATTGTGTGCCTACATGGAGTACCCAAGAGGATTGTGTCAGATCGTGGTACTCAATTCACATCTCACTTCTGGGATAAGTTTCACGAGGCGTTGGGAACTCACCTCGCCTTCAGTATTGCTTATCACCCTCAGACTGACGGACAAACTGAGAGGACAAACTAGGTCCTTGAGGACATGCTAAGAGCCTGTGTGGATTTTACTAAGGATTGGGAGAAGTGCCTGCCCTATGCAGAGTTCTCTTATAACAACAGCTACTAGGCTAGTCTGAAGATGTCGCCGAACGAGGCTTTGTTTGGACGAAGATGTCGAACCCCGTTGATGTGCTCGGAGACCGGTGAGCGAGCTGTATTTGGACCAGACATCATTAGGGAAGCCGAAGAGAAAGTTCGTCTGATAAGAGATCGGCTTAAGGTAGCCCAGTCCCGGCAAAAGAGCTACGTGGACACTCGCCGCAGAGAGTTGGAATTCAAAATAGGCGACTTTGTGTACCAAAAAGTTTCGCCACTAAGAGAAACCAAGAGGTTCAAGGTCAAAGGAAAACTGGCGCGAAGATATGTTGGACCTTTCCCGATAAGCGCTAGAAGAGGCGAAGTGGCCTACCAACTGGACCTGCCGGAAAATCTTTCCGATGTACACCCTGTCTTTCACGTATCACAACTGAAGAAATGTTTGTGAGTACCGGAAGAGCAAATCCCCTCGAAAGACGTCCTTATAAGCGAAGACCTCACATACCCCGAACACCCCGTGAAGATTTTGGACGAGGCCGAGAAAAAGACTAGGACCAAGACATGGCGAATGTGCAAGGTGCAATGGAGCAACCACACCGAAGAAGAGGCCACCTGGGAGAAAGAAGACTTTTTGAAGACCGAGTACTCGAACCTATTCCACGAATGGTAAGAAATCTCGGGACGAGATTTATTGTTAGGGCGGTAGGTTTGTAACACCCTGGAAATTGAAGAATATAAAATCGGGAATTAAAAATCGAAACTCACAAAAACTTTTGGTTTATTGCTTCTTATCATGTTTATTGCTTCTTATTTGCCAGCTTTGTTGCATAAAATTTATGAGGAGAGTAATTCATCTTGATGTTTGAGAAAATTCACATGATTTGAATTTCCAATGGGAGAAAAATTTCAAAGTATTGAGTTGGAAACTTTAATATAAAATAGGAAAGGGTGGTGAATTTACAAAATATACTGTAAAAATATACTTTGGTTCAAAACATTATTTTTGTGGTTGTGTAATATAAATTAGTGAGCAAAATGAGTGATAAAATATTTTTAAAGGATATATATGAAGTCTAGAAATTATTTCAAATCGAAGTCGTATTTTCGGAATTTAGGAAAAAGAATTAAAGTAAATATGTAAAATATATTTTTAAAATAATAAAAGTGGGTGAAAAGGTTGAAAACATATTTTACAATTTAATTTTGGGTATGCTAGATTTTATTTTAAATTTTAGGGGTGAAAGGAAAAAGAAATGGGAAATTAGGAAATTAAATCGAGAAATTGTGAAATGTCACTGTTCATTGCGCGCCACATGCTCGACGCCGTACCGTCGTACCGCGCGCCCGGCCCCAACCTCGCGCCGCGCGCCGCGCTCGCCGCGCGCCCGGACCCCAGCCCGCGCGCGCCACGCGCCGCCCGCGCCCGACCCCGCGCGCCCGTGCTCACCCATCCTAGACCCCACCGCCTCGTGCGCACCACGCGCCGCACGCGCCCGTACCGCCGCCCGCGCGCCACGCGTCGCACGCGCCCGGACCTCGCCGCCCGCGTGCGCGCCCCGCGCCCGCGCCATACCGGCCCCGTCCGCGCCTCGCCGCATGTCGCGCTGCCCGCTCGCGCGCCGACCCTCCTCTTCCTCGCCGGTCGGCTATAAATTGGGAGCCGCCCTCCATTTTTCCCCCACATTCTCCCGTTCCCTCTTCCTCTCGCTGCGCTCGCCGCCTCGCCTTGCGCCGCCAGCGCGCCGCGCCGCCGCCGGGAGCCGCCGCCGTCGTGCGCCGGAGCCGCCGTCGTCGTCCACCGTGCACCCGGAGTTCCGCCGCCTCCTCGCCGTCGCCGTCGCCCGTCGGTAAGCCCGGCTGCCGCCCCTTGCACCTTACGTCGGCGCCGGTCGAAAACAGAGAGAGAGCGCGGACAAAACAGAGGAGGAAGGAAATGAAGGAAGGAAAAAAAGAAAAGAAAAAGAAAAGGAAGGAGAAAAAATTAAAAGAAAAAGAAAGAAAAAGGAAAAGAGAAAAATTGGGAAAAATTGGGAAAAAATACAGAAAAATTAGGAAAAATATTTGGGAAAATATTTGGGCAAAAATATATTGTTTTCTTATATATTTTCTCTGAGTAATGTCGAATTCAAAATAGGAATTTCGGAGGTCTCGTTCTCGCGTCGATTTTACTCGGAGTTTGTCTATTTTCTTTTTGCCATTAAAAATATGTTCTTTGGTATTCGGACCTCCAAAACTTTGAATATCACTTCTTTTGATCAACGCCTTTTAAGTTTATTCCCTTAATCAATTAGAGCGATATTTTGCGAAAACCCTAAAATCCCAAACTCGCTTTTTAAATCGGATCTCATCCCAAAACTCTCGCCAAAACTCGATTAAAATTTTAGTCTAAATATTTGAAGTCGTTTTTATGGTTCTTTTGGATCTCTTGGTAATTTTATTAAATGCTGATCGAATTCAATTGATTTTTCGCACGTACGGATAAATCGATGGCATTGATTGTTTGTCCAGGAAAATCTGGCAAGCCGATTTTCTAAAAGTGTCCGATTCTGCCATACAGCCAATTGGAGACGACGAGCCGCAGCTGCTGCTTTTAGCAAGACGTCATGAAGGGCTCAAGCGTCTACGGCATGGACACCGCGGACGAAGACGATGGCAAGTTTGGGCAAGGTTTTACGTCGGTCGACGAATTAGAGGAAATAGACATAGGCTCTGGAGACAAGCCTAGGCCGACGTATATTAGCAAAAATTTATCTTCTCATTGTAGATCCCAGCTCATTGCTTTGTTAAAAGAATATAAAGATTGTTTTACTTGGGAGTATTTTGAGATGCCTGGTCTTTGCCAATCTATCGTTGTTCATCAACTGCCGATCAAGGCAGGCTATCGGCCATTCAAACAGCCGCCCAGGAGGTTCAAGGCCGATATGTATGATGCGATCAAAGCTAAAATCACTCGGCTATACGATGCTAGATTCATTTGTTAGTGATATGCCCTAGAGGCAACATGGAGATGTTGGATATCACGTCAATGTTTATGTATTTATGAATAAAGTGTTATTCAGTTCCATGAAATAGACATCTTGTATTGATCAATAAGTACGTGACTTATTTATGAGACTCTTTATGTATGAATCTATTTCTAAACGATCCCTGATCATATGTCATATTGTTGGAACAAATATGATTCTAAGATCGGCATGTTTATTGATTGATGATCATGTCTCATAGATCATGGGTATGAAGATACCATATCAATAAACATGGACATATGTGTTGGAGAACACATTGTTGGATAGACCCACCATGAGACACTACAGGAATTAATGTGCCATTAGTTGGTCTCAGGTAGTGTTGGTACAAAGTCCTTAGACCTGAGATCACCATGGATTCCAACATGTGTAGTAGCCTACTTTGGGACTACCAAACGCTATTCTCAGAATCGGGTAGTTATAAAGGTAGTTTTCGGGTTTGCTATGAAACATGGAGTGGGATGTGAGTGATCAAGATGGAATTTGCCCCTCCTTTGGAGAGATATCTCTGGGCCCCTCGAGGTAATGGATTATGGAAATGCATGGCCATGCTAAGGTGATTGAGGAGTCAATCAACAGACAGATAATCCAATACGGTTCGAGTGAATGGTTAAGCTATTGAAGGGATGGCACACATCTTGCCTATAGCTTAACGGTATCGTGAGGCAAAGGGATTTGTGTACACATTACGGGTTCGAGCCGATATTATATTCTTGTATACTATGGTGTCAATATGTGCTGCTAGGCGCCGTGGATGTGTCGGCTGAGTTGGACTCGAGCCGACGGTCGGCTAAGTTAGACTATAGCCGAAACCAAGTATACCTGAACCTACAGGGTCGCACGCTTAAGGGGATAAGAACAGGCATTCGAGTTGGACTCGGATACGGCTCGATCGGATAGGGATCCGATCGGATAGAGTCCTATGGGCTTACGACGTATGGGCAGCCAACTCTGTGAGATTCGGATAGGATCCGATTCAAAATAGAGTCCTGATCGGCCACTAGTCCCAGTCGGCCAACTCTATATAAAGGAGGGAGGGGTGGAGAGCTGCGGCACGTCAATTGCATCGCGTGCAACAGAAGTCGTCGAGATCAATCTCCACGGAAACCCTCCCCACTTTCGAGCCAAACCCTAGCCTTGCATCGCGTGCTAGCACACGGGTGTACGGCGTTTTGTCCCCGGACGTGTGGATACCGGTAGAGGCGCTGCTACATTGCACGCTGTTGATCGGCTTCGGATCGGCTGCGGTCGGGCGCATCGGAGCGAGGCGCGAGAACACGGTCGGACGACTCGGATCGGCTACGGCATCTACGAATCGGCTGATTGGCGAATCGGCTGTCCCTGCATCGGCCGTCGGCTTGCGAGAATCGACTACACTGTTCCGGATCGGATAGCCCCGATTGGTCAAGCTTTCACCGCACACTCCAATCGGTAACGATCTATCGGCCCTTACTTGCAAGTGTTCCTGGTTTGCGCGGTAGAAAATTTTGTTTTTGGCTAGCGCAGCTTCCGCGTAACCCTACACATTCGGCCTTGCCGATACGCCGAGTGGGTCTCAAATATTGTCCCAGTATTAAAAAAAAATGGTAAACTTAGGTGTGCATTGATTTCAGAGATTTAAATAAGGCTACCCCCAAAGACGAATACCCGATGCCTATAGCCGATTTGCTCATAGACGCTGCTTCAGGCCACAAGATCATCAGTTTTATGGATGGCAATGCAGGTTACAATCAAATCTTTAAGGCCGAAGAAGACATTCACAATACTGCTTTTCGATGTCCTGGAGCAATCGGCTTATATGAATGGGTTGTTATGACATTTGGGCTGAAGAATGCTGGGGCAACATATCAACGGGCCATGAATTATATCTTCCACGACATGATCGGCTCTCTGGTGGAGATCTACATTGACGATGTTGTTGTCAAATCCAGGGAGATAGAGAACCACATAGCATATCTGAAGCAGGTTTTGGAGCGGACAAGAAAATATGACCTGAAGATGAATCCGTTGAAGTGCGCGTTAGGCGTGTTGGCCGGGCAGTTTCTGGGGTTTGTTGTTCATGAAAGAGGAATTGAGGTCACACCATGGAGCATCAACGCTATCAAGACGATACAGCCTCCGAAGGACAAGAAGCAACTCCAATCGTTGATCGGCAAAATCAACTTCATCAGGCGGTTTATAGCCTATCTTTGAGAGAAGATGGAGAGGTTCACACCGCTGCTTCGGCTGGAAGCCGATCAAGCATTCACATGGGGGGCAGAGCAGCAGAAAGCTTTGGACAACATCAAGGATTATTTAAGCTCGCCCCCAATTTTAATGTCTTCACAAAAAGGGATACCGTTCAAGCTGTACCTGTCAGCTGACGACAAGTCAATCGGCTCAGTCCTAATCCAAGAGGTTGAGGGCAAGGAAAAAGCTATCTTCTATTTCAGCCGACGGCTGTTGGACACAGAAACAAGGTATTTACCAGTGGAGAAGCTATGTCTGTGCCTATATTTTTCATGTACGAAGGTAAGGCATTATTTGCTATCCAATGAGTGCACAATAATATGTAAAGCCAATGTAGTCAAATACATGCTATCGGCTCCTGTGTTAAAAGGCGAATTGGAAAATGGATTTTTGCCTTGACAGAGTTTGATCTGAGGTATCAGGCACCCAGGGCTATAGCTGATTTTATCGTGAACACAGAGATGACTCAATCGGCTCAGTTGAAATCATGCCTTGGACATTCACGTTTGATGGCTCGGTGTGCACCAACGACTGCGGTATCGGATTGGTCATTATTTCGCCTAGGGGGGCAAGCTTTGAATTTGCCTTTTCTATGAACCCCCATGCTACAAATAACCAAGCCGAGTATGAGGCCGTGCTCAAAGGGTTACGTCTGCTCAAAGAAGTTGAAGCCGATGCCATCAAAATAATGGGAGATTCACTGTTGGTCATCAGCCAGTTGTCAAGAGAATATGAATGCAAAAACGATGCGCTGATGGTCTACTATCAACAATGCCGAGAATTGATAGATGATTTTTGGCTAGTTACTCTAAAACATATCCCCAGGGAGCAGAATACAGAAGCCAATGATTTAGCTCAAGGGGCATCGGGCTACAGGCCGATGATAAGAGACATTGAAGTGGAAGTTGCTGCCATCACAGCCGATGATTGGAGGTTTGAAGTCTACAGCTGTCTACAGAATCCTTCTCAATCGGCCTCAAGGAAATTGTGATACAAGGCGTTAATATATGTTTTGCTCGACGAAGATCTTTATTATCGGACGATCGATGGAGTGCTGCTAAAGTGCTTTGGAGCCGATCAAGCCAAAGTGGCTATTGGAGAAGTTCATGAAGGGATTTGCGGCACGCATCAATCGGCTCATAAGATGAAGTGGCTACTTCGGAGAGCAGGGTATTTCTGGCCGACGATGCTGGAGGACTGTTTCAAATATTATAAAGGTTGCCAGGATTGTGAGAAATTCATCGCCATACAAAGAGCGCCAGCATCGGCTATGAACCCGATCATCAAGCCTTGGCCGTTCAGAGGATGGGGCATCGACATGATCGACCAGATCAATCCACCCTCAAGCAAAGGGCATAAATTCATTCTGGTAGCGACAGACTATTTTACAAAGTGGGTGGAGGCAATTCCTTTGAAGAAAGTCAACTCCAAGGACGCAATCGAGTTTGTTAAAGAGCATATCATCTACCAATTTGGCGTCCCACAAATGATTACAACAGACCAGGGATCTATCTTCATATCAGATGAGTTTGTTTAGTTTGCCGATGGCATGGGGATCAAATTACTTAATTCTTCGCCGTACTATGCACAGGCCAACGGGCAAGCAGAGGCTTCAAACAAGAGTCTGATCAAGCTGATTAAGAGGAAGATTTCTGAGTACCCAAAGCAATGGCATAGCCGATTAGCCGAATCACTTTGGGCATATCGGATGGCATGCCACGGATCTATCCAAGTCCCTCCATACAAGTTGGTCTATGGGCACGAAGCACTACTGCCATGGGAAAATATCATTGGCTGCTTCATTCCATACAAGTTGGTCTATGAGCGATTTCAGTGCGACGTTCTTCTAGCTGCTTCATTAGGTCGGCTTCCTTGGCCTTCAAGCTGGCAATCCGAGCCTGAGACGTAGTGGGGCCGGCTTTCAACTCGTTCAGCTTTGCCTTTTTAGCTTCCACGCTCTTGACCGTGTCATTAATCTTGGCCGTCACATTGGCTTGGGCAAGCCTCTCAATCATTCGTTGCATCGCACGCCCAAGCCTTGGCCGATGTAAATCGATGCAGACAGCAGCAGCGACCTTGGCGGCTAGATCATCAGGGAGCTGTCCCTCAATGTCGAAGAATCGACACTTGGCCGATCCACACTCCTCCACCAGCCTGTTCACATCGATGTCCAGCCGATGGCGTATGTCTTGAAGTTTCTCTTTAAGCTCATCGGCTGGGGCTTTATCCGGGCTGGTAGCTTCCCTTTCTTCTTCACCAAGAAATTCCTTGATGTCAAAAGAGAGCAAATCGGCCAGAGGCTGCATAAAGGAAACAACAGGGTTAAGCTACAATTGGAACGGCCGATTGTTCAAGATATTGCGAGGAGAAGGATGGGGTAAACTTACTCTCGCTGTAGGCATCGGATCGGCCTCTTCTTCAATTTCGGCCGGCTCGGCGGGGGTAGTGCCTTCTTCGGCAGAGTCGCCAGCTGAGGTTGCTGCATCAACTTGTTCATCGGCTAGCTCCGTGACGTCCCAGCTTCTTGGCCACCCACAGCCGACGCCGTGTGCTCGCTCGACGCCTGGGGGCAGCCGACGGAGATGAAGAAGGCTGCAAAAGAAAAGACAAGTGTCAGTGGTTGAATCGGTTGGAGTTAGAAAGCCGAGATACAAGCCGAAAGGGATGGTTACTGGTGGAGCGCGACACGGAGGACGGCGAGCCAGATTTTTCACCTACACAAGATACATTCGGTTAAGTACAAAGTGATGTTATGTTGAGGCCGAATCTAACAAGACAAGGACTTACCGGTCGTTGCTTCGTGGGAGGGCTTGGAACTAGCGGGCTGTCGGCCGGAGGATTGATTGAGTTACGGCTCGAATTGCTTGATTCAGCCGCTGCTCCGACAGCTGCTGACATTTCTTCGTCAGCAACCTCCTCGTTGAGGAATTGGTCGACGTTGGGATCCACAGACGGGAGGCTGTCGGCTGGCGTGATCGGCTGCTTCTTCTTTGGTTTCTTTGCAGGTGCAGCCGATGGTTTCGTGCTTGGAGGAGTTCTTTTTTGCCGAGCCAGCGGCTGGCGCGTCTGCCCGTGCAGCAAGGTGTTCAGTTTTGGCGTGCCCATTTGGCAGAACGCCTAGGCGGTACTCGATTAGGATGCCCGAGTTACTCACCATCGGCTGTTCGGTTTCAGTAACCTGCGAGCGGAAAATGTTCAAGTGTTAGCAGATTAAATCAGCTGATGATCGAAAAGGAAGAATAACTTGAAGTTCAAGACTTACTGAGGGGTTTTCATCTGACAGTAGCAGGGTGATGTAATGGGAAGACCGCTGGTGAAAGATGTGATGTTTGATGTCGACCCACCAACGGTCGTAAGCTGCGCTCTTCTTGTATGCTAGCACCATGTCAGCAATACTGCCAAGGGGGGGACCGGCTATGTCCATTAGTCTGTTCATAATAGTGGCTTGGTCCACAATTCCCCTTGTCTCAATCTTATCAGCGTAATAACAGCCGATGGGCAGTTGCCCAAGTCCGAATTGCCTAACGACCGACACAGGGTAGTAAAATTCATAACTCTGGGCCACTGATCGGCCCTGGTGGATCCCAGTCGGCAGGATGCAAGGACTGAGGGCAGTTGTGAACAAATCTCTGCACTTGGGGTAGTCGTCTGAGTTGATCTCCTCCAAGTTAAATTCAATAGGGAGCTCAAAGAGCGGCCGATCCCTATAGAAATACCAGATGCGGTTGTTCTTTGCAAATCCGTCATAGAGGGATACGAACCACTCGGCTAGCAGTTCGGCCGATTACTTTGACCCGGCGTGCATGGCTGCTGCTTCTCCATAACTCAGACACCTGCTGGTGGTTATCTCATTTCCTTCATCATCTTCGATCGGCTCTAAACGCGGGAAGCGTGCTTCAGTCAAAGGTGGCCGACCGGCTATTTCCTAGGTCATCAATACCAGCCAGATCTGAAGGAACCACCAGGGACCCCGGTATTTGTAGAGGCATTGGCGGCTATCTTAGCAACTGCTTGATGGCAGGTTTGATATAGGTAGCCGAGGAGGTACTTTCCCAAAGGAATCTTCCGTTTTTCCACCAAGGCCTTGGCTACAACCTGCCAGTTGGCAATCGGCCCACAGCTTGAGCTGCAGAACATGAATTTCTCTAGCCACATCATGAGAAATGCGGCATGTTCCCTAGGGCTGACTGGTCCATCTTTCATATTCATGGCCACATAGCCGCTCCATCCTCCTATGGCCTTTGTCTTCAATTGGTGTTGGCCTTTCCTAGTCAGTCCTTCAGGGTTAGCCGACGACAGGATATCTAGCCCAGTGGTCATGACTACGTCGGCTAAGGTGATTGTCATTGGACCTTGTTGGAACATGAAGGCATTCAAGGTGTCATTCCAGAAGTAGATTGCAGCCGACATTAATGGTTCATCTTTTTCCATATCGGCTATAGACAGAGCTAAGCATTGAGCTATCCCTACTTCCTCCCAATGGGTTTGTTTGGCCGATTGCATTCTCTTATACCATTCGGGCCAAGACTTGTCCATGTACGGCCATGATTTAAAGGTTTCGGCCTAGTGATTCAGAGTGGGTTTCCTCATGTTGTAAGGTATCCTATCGGTTTTGGCTATTATGATATCAGTTGGGTCCTGGTTGCCGATAGGCCCTAGAAAGTATCTGTTTTGCTGAACAAGGCTGGGGATGGCTATCTGATGGGACAAGTGCTACAATCGAAAAGAAGAATAGATTCATAAATCAAAAACCCTAGAATGCAGATCTATAAGTTGAAGCGGAAAAGAAAGGGTTTTGAGCCGATTACGGCGTACCTCGGGGAACTCAGCAGATGCGGCGGCTGATGTGGCAGCGGCAGTGGCGAAAGAGGCCATTGCGTGAGCGAAGATCGCCGGGGGGGAAGGAATCGCCGGTGCGGGTCTTGAGAACTGTACGGGTCACCGGAGAGCTCGAGGGTTGCTGAGGTGGCTGTTTGTTTGTGACGGCGTGACTTGTGTGGCGGCCGCGGGGGCGGTATTTGAAGAGTTTTTGCGATGGTCGAAACAGAGTCATGCTGGGATTGCGCCTTGGATTTGAATCGCCTAAAATCCGCAACATTTCATATCGCGGACTTGGGGAGCATGTGTTATCGACCAATTTTGGTAACCTAACTCCCGGGTTTGAAGCAGAGATTGAAGCGGAATCGGAGAAGATGCATTATCTGAGAAGAGATGGAAGCAGAATCGGTTGAGTCCGAGTCGGCTACGGAGCTAGTCGGCTAAGAGTGAATCGGACTAGGACAGTCGATAGCCGATTCTGAGTTTGGGTGGAGTGGGACCAATCCCGATGAAAACGTAGAGATAAGGAGTTTGATTCGGTTCCCAAATTGCACGTTAAAAGATATTGCCATCTATGGATAGAGTCCTGTAATGGCAATTGTATCTATAAATTTGGAATTTGTTCAGATTTCATATTGTAATACGGCATGGGACCATATCCCGGGATATTGTCGTATCATGTATAGTAGATTAGATAGAAACCGTGTCTTGCACGAGTAGTTTTATTCTTGGGTATAAATAGGACCCGAGACCCCTGTAAATAATCAATACACAATCAATAAACTTTCGGCGCATCGCCTCCTATTTTCTTCAGACGAACACTTGATCCGGCTTCGGGCTGTATCGTTTCAATCCCCGACTAAGGTAAATGTTTGTCGTTAGTGGTGTATCTCGTCGAATTTAGTGGTTCCATCGGTATGATACTCTAGATTCGATGATTTATGTTGCGCTAGTTATCATATATCGCATATAATCTAGAACAATGTCTAGATCTATCTTGACATCGGCTTGTTTCTATCAAGAACCAGCAGTCGATAGAGCTAGATCTAGGGATTGGCCTAGGTTATATGTATCCACCATCTCGAGAGATTTGATTGTTCTTTTTATACTTAATGCTGCATCAATTTGACCTATTAAGTCGTTCTTAGAGCTCTTATGATCTATTCGGCTAGATATATATGCTTAGAGACAGTGTCGGAGTTTCAGCCGGCCTTATCTGTTTTAATATTCTTTTGGTATGTTTGTGTTAGATTTATTAAAGCCGCCTCTTATATTAATATCTTGCTCGGTTAAATGCCCCGAGCGAATCGCTGTCAACCACAAACTGACACGATCTAGGCTTATCGCATTTAGCTTAGATCAATATCTTTTCATAAGATGTATCGGAGTACTAGTCGATCCACAGTTAGTCTTACGGTGTTGGCTAGTTATTAAAGCATATATTTATTATCCTTTTGTATATTCAGATTAAATGGTTAATACTGTCTCGGCATAGTCGATCTATCCCAATCACTTAGTTTAAATGTGCTTTAGGATAGCATATATATGTAAATTGATTCCCTCAGCCGATCCAGTGGGATCTAACCTAACCCTTAACGCATATATCTTTGTTTTTTCTTGTTGGTTAACAGATCAAACCAATTGGCACGCCCTGTATTTCACAGACAACCGAGAAGGACCTGCACTGGAGTTAAACAGATCTCCCAGGCCAGCGCGTGAGAGAAATTTCTCATCAACAGGATGTCAATTACTGCGCTAGAATAAGGAAGTGAAGTATATATGTTTAATATGATTCCTTTTATTTTGCAGTGGTGATGACAGAACAAGTATTGAAATGGAACAACAAACTTGTACAAGAAGGGGACGAAAATGGTAGTACGCCTGTTCATTTTGCCGCACTACAGCCCAAATATCAAACGTATAGAACATACTACTACAACGGTCATTCTCATCTCAATGGGCGGAAACCCTCATATGTGTCGGGTATGACGCCCGTCACGATGCAAAGGTCACCGTTCTGAGAAGTCATCTCTAGCGGGAAAAGTTCATCACCGATGAACTTATCTTTGTCAGGCCTAAACTACAGCCTGTCACCGATATGTTTGACCAAGAAGACCAGTCAAACAAGGGCCCGACACCGATGATATAATCTCAAACGGGCTCTAATTAGAGCCTGTCACGGATGACTAACATCTCAATCGGGCTTTACTTTAATCCTGTCATGGATGACTAACATCTCCATCGGACTTAAATCCGTCATCGATGAGTTTTTCCCCAAAAAATTATTCTGTTTTTTGGCTAGCCTTAGGCCTTTGCTAGCCATGCCTGCTGCAAAAATCTTTACCACTTATAATGCACCTTAGCAACGGTTTAGATCTAACCTCTTTCTCTTATTCACTCATAATCCAATAGATGAAAATCAGAGTTCACTTGTTTGTTTCATATTATTTCCAATTTTTATTGTTGCATGCATGCATGAATTTAATTGCGAGAGGTTATCCGTGATTTGCTCCTTTTTTCAGGCCTGCATGCATTCAGGTTATCCGAGATTTGCTCCTTTTTTTTGGCTTGCATGTATGCTTGGATTTAAAAAGGAGTGATTGATTATATTACTGTAGCGTTAGCACGAGTATATTACTAGTGATAGAAACAAAGATATATTACATCTGACATTCACATACATTCACATACATTTGATATTCTCACACATCTATTCAGATACACATCCATTATTCACATATGTCACATTGCAAGTATAAAGCACATTTGACAAATCTAATTTAATAATATCATAAATGTTACATATTTACATGTCTTTGACATTAATTCAAAATGTTAAAAAAGTTTATCCTATCCCAGACTTTAATCTCGTAACCTGCACATTCCATTGGGATGTATTATCTCGTGGACAATAAATTTTGGTATCTCTTCTCTAATCCCGTCAAAGCTTTTAGGCACAGAATTGGATATAGTATCCTACATGTACATAGTTCGACATTAGTCGATCGATATATATATATAATTCGAATTAGTTAGGACATTTCACAATTGAGATCACAAACCTCAAATTTGGCCATACTCTTGAACTTGTTGTTGTACAGAATTCACATGTTGTAGCACACATGGAATCCACACTAGTCGCCTATTTGTTGTTTGACGGGGAAGTCCATTTTGTGGATGAGGCTTTTTTGTAATTGTTATGCCGGCCTCCTTTCGTTGATTGCTTCTTGGATCGGGGTCTAGTCATACGTCTTAGTGATTTTGGAGTTTATGTAATGACATGTACACCACTTTGGCGTAATGACCAGAAGGATCCAATGGGCACTGCGGCTTTAATATAGTGAAAGTTAAATTCTAAAGCACTACGTGTCATGCAATTGCATATATTTAGGGTACACACTTACTATTGATTATAGATGCACAGAAAGTTCTCCTTGTCTTGGTGGGCCAACAAGGTCTCAAATATGTAGTCCACCATGGCCTTACTGTTGTGTTGAAGATTGGCTACCATGACCAATTGTGGATCCAGGAAGGTCACCTGCAGTGCATATCTCTGGCACCACTTTCAACTATGCCTACACACAAGACAAACGCTCTTATAAGTGTGTTATAAGGATTGTTGTTACCAAAATTGAGAAACACAAGAATACTTACAAGGATTAGCACTTGAGTAGACTTGTGTCCACTGCCCATAGTCTGTAGAGATCGAACAAATCCTTGAAGTCTATGGCAATGTAGTTTTCAGGTCCAGAAAATGGTTCTCCACCGTGATAGCCTATGATGTCATTCTCCTTGTTTGTCCTCTTACTTGTCCTATCCATGTAGTAGAGATGGAGCTTCCTGCAAGCTTTGCCCATCGTTCGTAGGGCGTCCTCTCCAACCAAAGGCATGCTTAGTTGGAACAACACCGAAGGAACATTCTAGCTTCTTCAGATCTAGACGCGAGGGCTGCGCCTTTCCTTGGGCTATTCCTCTCACCCTTGTCGCAGGTTTTTTGTTAGTTATTTGTGGAGGAGAGAAACACACCTTCCTTGATTTCTTGAGCGGTGGGGGATTAATGGTCGTGCTGTCAGCCTCCATGACACCTTGTCGAACAGCGAGAGCTGGAGGGGCTGAAGGAGCAGGTGCTGGTTGGGGCGGTGGCCGAGTGCTTGGTGGAGTGGCTGCCTCGGAGTCAACTTGATTTCAATGAGGTCCTTCTGCCATTGGATAAAGGTTCCATGTGCAGCTCCTAGGGTTAGGATCTCATTGTTTGGTGGATGCTGTAGTGGCAAATGAGTCCATTCGTTCTTCACCGTGTCTACTTGCACTTTCGCCTGGTCAGCCATCGGTTGCACCCCTGTGGACAAGAAATTTCCCTCATGCGCTGGCCTGAGAGATCTGCTTAACTCCAGTGCAGGTCCTTCTCAGCTGCCTGTGCAGTGCAGGGCGTGTCAGTTGGTTTGATTTGTTAACCAACAAGAAAAATAAGATACATGCGTTAAGTGTTAGGTTAGATCCCCACTGGATCGGCTGAGGGAATCCATGAGCATATATATGCTATCCTAAAATATATTTTAGTCAAGCGACTGGAATGGATCGGCTACAGTAAGAAAGCATCAGCCGCTTAACCCAAATACGGTAAAGGATAATAAATATATGTATTGACAACCTAGCCGATACTGGAAAGCGAACTATGGATCGGCTAGTACTCCGATGATTCTTATGAAAAGATATCATTCTTGAACCAGATACAATTAGCCTAGGAAATCGGCCGTCGGCCGTTGATGGCAGGCTGATTTCGGCTTATAACATCCGACAAGAATGGGATCTTAATATAAGAGGCAGTCCTTACATAAATCTAGTAATAAATATACTAAAAGAAATATATTAGGGCAGATAAGGCTGGCTGAAACCCCGGCACTGTCTCTTAAACATATAATCTAACCGAACAGATCATTGGGAGTTCTAAAAACGACTTAATAGTTCAACGTTGATGCAGCATTAAGTATAAAAAGAACAACCCGATCTGTTGTAGCTGATTTATACCTCTCAAGACGATGGATACCGCATATAAACTAGACAACCTTTAGATCTAGCCTTATTGGCTGTGGGTTCTTGATAGAACTGGCCAATGGCAGGATAGATCTAAACATTGCTTCACTTTATATGCGATATATTGTAAATAGCGCAGTATAAACCCCTGAATCTAATGTGTCATTATGATGGAAGCACTAGAATCTGCAGAACATACCACTAATGACAAGCATTTACCTGGATTAGGGGATCGAAACGATGCAGCCCGTAGCCAAATCAATCGCTCGTCTGAAGAAAAAGGTTGGCGATGCGCCAAAGGTTGTTTGATTGATTGTGTTTTTTAATTATAGGGGGTCTCGGGTCCTATTTACACCCAAGATAACATTATCTGTACAGACCCTGGACTCTATCTAACCACTATTTAAAATACGACGATATCCTGGGAAGGGCCCACGCCGCATTACAATAAACGATTTAGACAAACTCCTAATTTACATATAACATTGCCGTTACAGGACTCTATCCATAGATGGCAATATCTTTTAACACACAAACTAATAACCGAATCTTCTATTTATCTTCAAACATCTGCACCAGAAACAGTTTTATCTTCTCTGAACCTAGAATCGGCTATCGGCCGCTCTTGTCGGATTCAACCTTAGCCGACTGGCATCGCAGCCGATCGCTTCCTAGCCAATGCGGCCTCTGTTTCTCCATCAAACCAGCCGATCCGATTCTGTCTCACCCTTGCCAGGACTTAGGGATTCAATTACCAATTTTAGGTGTTAACACATGCCCCCAAGTCCGTGATACGAAGTGTTACGGATTTGTTGCCTGTTCAAATTCCCGCTCTTTTCTGACCTAAACCGCTTCGGCTGCCCCAAGTGCCCTTTAAATAGCCCTTCGCTTTGACCGAAACGATTACGCCTTCAAAGCGCACTCAAAACACTTCGCAAACAAGCCTCCTCTTCCTCTTTCCTCTCCGGCGATTCACCGGCGCCCTTCATCACCTCCCGTCGATCTTAACGGACCAGGACCCATTTTCGTCTTTGACAACTCCGATGGCTTCCAACACCGCTGCCGCTTCAAGCGCCTCCGCCGCACCGGCCGCCGCCGCCGCACCAACTGTCGTCGCCACACCAGCTGCCGCCACCGCACCGGCCACCATCGCCATCGAGTTCCGTGAGGTATGCCCACCGGTTCAAAACTCTTTTCCTCGGATTTCTTTTTCCAGCCATGCCTCCTAGCATTGTTGCATTCATCATGCCTTTAGCCGTTCTTGATTAGCACTTTTTCCCTTTTCAAACTGTAGCACCTGTCACATCAAGTGGTCATCCCAAGTTTGACCCAAGAAGAGAGGTACTTTCTCGGCCCCATTGGCAACACTGACCCAGCCGATGTCATCATAGCCGAGACCAACAGAATCCCCTACAACACCAACAAGCCATCCCTAGCCCACTGGAACGGGACTTTTAAGTCGTGGCCGACCACAGACGTAGCCTGGATTGAATGGTATAAGAGGGTGCGATCGGCCAAGTACGCTCAATGGGAGGAAACCGGAATAGCCTAGTGCTTGGCCCTGTCCGTCGCCAGCATGGAGAAAGATGAGCCGCTTCTGTCGGCTACAACATACTTTTGGAATGACAGCTTCAATGTCTTCATATTCCGGCAAGGGCCGATGATGATCACCTTAGCCGATGTATACATGACGACCGGACTAGACATCTTGGCGTCGGCTAACACCGAAAACCTGAACCGAAAGGGGCAGCACCAATTCAAAACCAAAGCCATCGGCGGGTGGAGCGGCTTCATCGCTCAAAACATGAAGGACGAATCAGTCGGCCACAGGGAACCCACCGCGTTTCTCATGATGTGACTTGAGAAGTTCTTGTTCTGTGGATCGAGCTGCGGACTGACCGCCAACTGGCAGGTCGTAGCCGAACTCCTGGCCGATGGGAGCAAGCTTGCGCTGGGGAAATATCTCCTCGGCTATCTGTATCAGATGCTGCATCAAGCCGTCGCAAAGATAGCCGCCAACACCCCTGTCAACACCGGCGACCCCTGGTGGTTTTTACAGATCTGGTTGGTGCTGGCAACCCAGAAAATAGCCGATCGACTCCCCTTGACTGAGGCTATTTTCCCAAGATTGGAGCCGATCGAAGACGAAGACGGCAACCAGATCACCACCACCAGATGCATGAGCTATGGAGAAGCAGCGACCGCTCATGCAGGCTCAAATCAATCGGCCAACCTATTGGCCAAATGGTTCATTGCGCAGTACGACGGGCTGTCACGCGAGAACCGCGCCTGGTACTTTTACCGGGATCGGGCACTGTTCGAGTTGCCGGCCGATTTCAATTGGGAAGACATCAACTCAGCCGACAACCCAAAGTGCAGGGAGTTGTTCATCGCCGCTCTGTCCCCTTGCATCCTGTCGACCGGGATCCACCAGGGCCGATCAGTGGCCAAAAGTTATGAATTTTACTACCCGATGTTGGCTGCGAGACAGTTTGGTCTTGGGCAACTGCCCGTCGGCTTCTATTATGCCGACAAGATTGAGACGAGGGGAGTGGTGAGCCAAGAACTGGTAATGCATCGGCTGCTGAACATAGCCGGCCCTCCCCTCAGCAGCATCGACAAGATGGACCTGGCGCTCAAGAAAAGCACGGCCTACAACCAATGGTGGGCCGAAATCAAGCAACACATCTTCTACCAGCGGTCATCTTACTACATCGATCTGCTCCTGCCCGAAGAGATCCCCTCGGTGAGCTTTAAACTCTAAATGATTTTTCCTTTTTTAACATCGGCCGATGTAGCCAATTAACACTTGTCCTCTGACTTGCAGGAGACCGAGATGGAGCGGCCGACGGTGAGCGACTCTGGGATCCCCATCGAATACCGTCTAGGTGTTCTAGATGGGGACGACCTTGCTCCGTCGGTGATTGGCTGGGGAGTGTCGAAGCTGGCGTCTTTGCTGCGCGAGCAAGTGCGCGAGCTGATCGCTCAGAAGAAAAGGGACGCGCCTCTCGTACAGCCATCGGCCGCGCCTTCCCCCAAGAAGCTGAAGGAGAAGAAACCGGCCGTGCCAACCGATAGCCTCCCCCCTTGGATCCGAGCGTCACGTAGTTCCTTGACGCCATCGCCAGCAAGGAGATGCTGGCAACTGTTGGAGTGGCGGCTGAACCCGAGAGCTCTAGCCACGAATCTGTCAATGCTCCAGCCGACGTCCCGCCGGTTCGAAGTCCCCCCGCGAAAAATCGTCCGGTAAGCCCTCATCTCACCAAATTCGGCCTTATGATGATATCACTTGCATCTGACCGAACACCTCTTCTCAGGTCAAGAAATTGGACGGCCGCACTCCACATCACGCGCCATCGGTAACCGTCCCTTGCGACTTGATTTATAGAACTTAGCCGACTTGACCGCTAACCCTTTCTTTTGCAGCCCCCACGATCTCCGTAGGCTGCCCCCAGGCGTCCTGTGAGCACATCATGACTGCCGCAGGCGCGGCAATGGCACCGGTGATGAGGCCCCGACGGCTGCAGGCGGCGAACCAGCCGAGCCAGTCGCTCCGACCCCGGTGCCCACGGTAAGCCGACTAATTCTATGATCGGCTATGCCAACTCAGCATTTTCTAATCATCTTTCTCTTTGCAGAACATAGCCAACCTCCTCAATTTTGACCTGTCGGAGTTCGAGGAATCCGGCGAGATCGGCGAGGAGGCGCTGGTGACGTCAGCCGAGGACCTAAGGGCCAGCCTAGCTGACATCGGCAACCGGCTGGAGGCCTCGCTGGACGCGCTGGTGGTCGACAGCGGCTCGATCCGCGCACGCTTCAAGGAGATCTAAGGCTAGCTGCCAGAAGCTCTAGCCGATGCCATCGTGCCGGCCACCTTCTTGGAAGCCCACCAACTCAATTACGAGCGGGCACGACAGCGGATAGCTGACCGTCGCGAGAACCAGATGCGGTCGGCCACCCTCCAGTCGACCAAGGAAGCCATCGAGAGCCAGAAGGCCGCCTTCGACTGCCTGAAAACCAAGCCGGTGGCCAAGCTTAAGCAACTCCTCTCTCGCCAAGACCAGCTGATGGCCGATCTTGTTCAAGTCATGAACGAGATCGATGTCCACAAGGAGTACATGGCCGGGCTGCCAGTCGAGATCGATGTTCAACGTAAAAGTATCAAGGCGGCCGGTGGCTGGGTCCGAGGCCGACGACATCAAGGCCATTGAGGAGGTGGACCAGATCAGGCGGACGGTGCTGTCAGCCATAGCCGATTTCCTAAAGAAATAAACTTAGTAATATTTTAGCATTCTGAAATCGGCTACTGCTTCATGTAATATATTCGTCAAACTGCTATAATGCGCTTTAACTGATCAATTGCTCAAATCTTGTAATTGGCTCTTGCTCTTGTGTAATATTGTTTGTCAATCTTTTGCAGCTGTGCTTGTGGATGAGATCGGCTCCGGCCGCATGTAATGTCTTGTATCACCGTCAACTCTGAATTGCTTATGCTGAAATCGGCCCTAGCCGTCCGTGTCATGTCACGTTTGCCGATTCTAAAACCACACCACAACCGTCGATCCTAACACCTGAATTATGGCCACCGATGCCAATCACTTAAACGCCTTTATATTAACTGCCGATTACGAATTTCCTGACGTAAAAAATTTAGAATTTCCTGACACCCAATTTTGTAATCGGCTCGTGTATGTATATGCCCCCAAATTTTGTTGATAGCTTTGGTGTCGACAAAATTGTGAATCCAAGCCATCTGCACCTCATTGCCATCGCTATCAGCCAATCGTTGGCCAACCGTAGAAAACTCAGTGAAAAAATGTTGCATAAAAATGCCTAAAGGCGATGCCTTATTGAAACAAGACACCGGCTGTCATAAATCGGCTAAGCAACCAGAGCCGAATCATGAGTTGATCCATACACTTGGGTAGTATTTCTTCAGGTATTTTCCATTAAGATCCCTTCCAAATACTTCTCCGTCTAATCCTTCTAGCATGTAAGCTCCTTTAGAGACGCATTTGTGGATCTTGAAAGGCCCTTCCCAATTTGGTGACCATTTGCCGAATTTGTTATCCCTGAGATCTGATCGGCAGTATCAATTTCCAAATGAGTTCGCCTTCCTCGAAAGATTTAGTCACCACTTTTTTATTATAATGTCGGCTACTCATTCTTTATCGCTTGTAACTTTTTCCAAGGCCCTCATCCTGGATAAAACTAAGTCTTCTGATTCGTCCACCATCAAGTGATAATAATCGTCAGCTGTAAGTTGATCCTGTAGCTGAATGTGCCTTGAGCCGACAACGCTTTCCCATGGTAGCACCGCCTCATGCCCGTAGACCAGCTTGTACGGAGGGACTTGAATTGATCCGTGACATGCCATCCGATACACCCACAGTGATTCGGCTAATCGGCTGTGCCATTGTTTGGGGTACTCAGAGATCTTTCTTTTAATCAATTTAATCAAACTTTTATTTGAAACTTCGGCTTGCCCGTTGGCCTGTGCGTAGTATGGCGAAGAATTAAGTAGCTTGATCCCCATGTCATCGGCAAACCAAATAAACTCATCCGATACGAAGATAGATCCCTGGTCTGTTGTTATCGTTTGTGGGATGCCAAATCGGTAGATAATATGTTCTTTGACAAACTCGATTGCGTCCTTAGAATCTACTTTCTTCAGAGGAACTGCATCCACCCATTTTGTGAAATAATCTGTTGCCACCAGAATAAACTTATGCCCTTTGCTTGAGGATGGATTGATCTGGCCGATCATATCAATGCCCCATCCTCTGAACGGCCAAGGCTTAATAATTGGGTTCATGGCCGACGCTGGTGCTCGTTGTATAGCACCAAATTTCTGACAATCCTTGAAACCCTTGTAATATTTGAAACAATCCTCCAGCATTGTCGGCCAGAAAAATCCTGCTCGGCGAAGCAACCACTTCATTTTGTGGGCCAATTGATGTGTGCCACAGATCCCTTCATGCACTTCTCCGATGGCCACCTTGGCCTGATCGGCTCCCAAACACTTGAATAGCACACCATCAATCGTTCGATAGTACAGATCTTCATCAAGCAAAACATATCTTAACGCTTTGTATCGTAATTTCCTTGTAGCCGATTGAGAGGGTTTTTTGAGATAGCTGTAAACTTCTAACCTCCAATCATCGGCTGTAATGGCGGCAACTTCTATGTCAATCTCTTTCACCATCGCCCGATAGCCCGATGCCCCTTGAGCTAAATCATTGGCTTCTGTGTTCTGCTCTCTGGGGATATGTTTCAAAGTAACTAGCCGAAAACCGTCCATTAATTCCCAGCATTACTGATAATAGACCATCAGCGCATCATTTTTGCATTCGTACTCTCCTGATAATTGGCTGATGACCAACAATGAATCTCCCATAGTTTTGATGACGCCGGCTTCGACTTCCTTGAGTAGATGTAATCCTTTAAGGACGGCTTCGTATTCGGCTTGGTTGTTTGTAGCCTGGGGGTTGATAGCGAAAGCAAATTCGAAACTTGCCCCCCGGGTGAAATAATGACTAAGCCGATACCGCAGCCATTGGTGCAAACCGAGCCGTCAAATGTCAAAGTCCAGGGCATAGTTTCCACTGAGCCGATCGAGTCATTTCTGTGCTCCACAATGAAATCGGCTATAGCTTGTCCTTTGACTGCCCTGGGTGCCTGATACCTCAAATCAAATTCTGTTAGCGCAAAAATCCACCTCCCAATTCTTCCTTTTAACACTGGAGCCGATAGCATGTATTTAACTACATCGGCTTTGCAGATTATTGTGCACTCGTTGGATAGCAGATAATGCCTTACCTTCGTACATGAAAAATAGAGGCACAGGCATAGCTTCTCCACAGGCGAATACCTTGTTTCTGCGTCTAGTAACCATCGGCTGAGACAAAAGATGGCTTTTTCTTTGCCCTCAACTTCTTGGATTAAAACGGAGCCGATTGACTTGTCATCGGCTGATAGGTACAGCTTAAACGGTATCCCTCTTTGTGGAGGCATTAGAACTGGAGGGGAACTCAGATAATCCTTGATGTTGTCCAAAGCCTTTTGCTACTCTGCCCCCCATGTGAATGCTTGATCGGCTTTCAGCCGAAGCAGTGATGTGAACGGCTCCATCTTTTCTGAGAGGTTGGCTATGAACCGCCTGTTGAAATTTATCTTGCCGATCAACGACTGGAGTTGTTTCTTGTCCTTCGGAGGCTGAATTGTCTTGATAGCATTTATGCTCCTCGGTGTAACCTCAATTCCTCTTTCATGAACAAGAAACCCCAGGAACTGCCTAGCCGACACGCCGAATGCGCACTTAAGTGGATTCATCTTCAGGCCATATTTCCTCGTCTGTTCTAACAATTGTCTCAGATCGGCTATGTGGCCCTCTATCTCCCTGGACTTGACAACCACGTCATCAATGTAGATTTCTACTAGTGAGCCAATCATGTCATGAAAAATGAGGTTCATGGCCTGTTGATATGTTGCCCCAATATTCTTCAGGCCGAATGTCATTACCACCCATTGGTACAAGCCGATTGCGCCAGGACACCGAAAAGCAGTCTTGTGGATGTCTTCGCCGGCCATAAATATTTGATTACAACCTGCATTGCCATCCATAAAACTAATAATCTTGTGGCCTGAAGCAGCATCGACAAGCAAATCGGATATCGGCATTGGGTATTCGTCCTTAGGGGTGGCCTTGTTTAGATCTCTGAAATCGATGCACACCCTAAGTTTACCGTTCTTCTTCAACACTGGGACAATGTTTGAGACCCACTTGGCGTATCGGTAAGGCCGAATGAATCCCGCATCGTATAGCCGAGTGATTTCGGCTTTGATTGCATCATACATATCGGCTTTAAACCTCCTGGGAGGCTGTTTGAACGGCCGATAGCCTGCCTTAATCGGCAGTTGATGGACCACTATTGATCGGCTAAGGCCGGGCATCTCGAAGTACTCCCAAGCAAAACAATCTTTATATTCTTTTAACAAATCAATGAGCTGGGATCTACAATGAGGATATAAATTTTTGCTAATATACGTCGGCCTCGGCTTATCACCAGAGCGAATGTCAATTTCCTCTAATTCGTCGGCCGATGTGAAACCTTGCCCGAGCTTGCCATCGTCTTCGTCTGCGGTGTCCATGCCGAAGACGCTTGAGCCCTCCACCATGTCTTGTTCAAAGCAGCAGTTGCGGCTCGTCGTCTTCAATCGGCTATCGGCTGGTACGATCTCAATCTTGTCACCGTCCCATTGGATCAGGCTCTGATGCATTGTAGAAGGAACGCAACTATTAGCGTGTATCCAGTCCCTTCCGAGTAGCAGGCTGTAAGACCCCTTCCCGTCGATGACAAAGAATATTGTGGGCACGGTCTTATTGCCGACGGTCAGTTCAACGTTGAGGATGCCCTTGGTTTCTGATGGGTTGCCACCGAAGTCTTTGAGCACCATATTGGTCTTTATCGGTTTTCGGCTCCCTTGTCTAGTTTTCGAACGTTGCGTAGGGCATGAGGTTGACTGCAGCTCCCCATCGACTAGCATCTTGGACATTGGCTTGCCGTTGACGAATCCTTTAACGTACAACGGCTTCAAGTGCTGATTTTCGGTCCCCTCGGGTTTGTCGAAAATAGCTTGGTCCGGTGAGATTGCTGGTAGTACGAACACCATGTTGATCGATGCGGAAACTTTGCCTTTCCCTTTGGCTGCCCTCCTGGCATGATCGGCTGGACTCTCCTGGGCTTGCTCCTCGTCGACTGTGGCGGTTTTCTCCTTTGGAACCCATCGCCTTTTGATCTTGCCCAGCCAACGGCGCTGTTCTTGGATCATTTGCCGAACCTCATCTTCTCTCCATTCACATTTGAGTCGTTGAATTCTTCTTTTCTACGTCTTTGTGAAGAGATCGGGTGGGCACCATTGGGGATTGGCCGATTCCTCGTCGTCGGCCTCTTCGTCGTCGCGGTTGTTGTCGTAGCGGTCTTCATCGACGAAGAAGTCTTGATGGATCGGGCCGAGCCGATCATGGACGGACCACCGCCTCTGATTTAGCCGCACGGCTCTAGGGACGAACCCGGCGGGGCTTGCAGCCGATGAGCTCCTGTGCTCGTCGTCACGGCGATCGTTGCACGCTGGGCAGTCGTCCAGCGTCGGCAGCCTCATGCCAGATTCCCAGCAGTACCTGAAAAAATCACAATGCCAATGCGGATCGGCACTGTTGTGGCTCGCATCGTACCGGTGGTTTTGGGTGTTCGGCTCATGTCGATGAGGTGCTTCATCGCGAGCTTCTTCCCACCGAGACCGGTGCTGAGGACGGCGTTGACTGTCATCACGGACTGGCCGTCGGTCAGCCGATCTGATAACGGGGCGCACCATGTTGATTGGCGCGGCGTGATGTCCAGTCGGCTCGCCTTCTGTCCTGGCCCCGATTGATGCGTTGACTAAGTCGTGCGCCATTCTGTTCTGTCGATCAGCTTGCCTGGGGCCGGCTTGAACTGTGTTGACCGGGAATGGGTTGTCGTCTACCTTCATCGGCCGACTTGAATCGGCAAACTTAAATTTCCCAGCCTCAATTGCTAACTGGATTTGCTGCCTGAAGACTTTGCAATCGTTGGTGGCATGGGATGTGGAGTTGTGCCACTTGCAATATTTCTTCTTCTTTAATTCTTCGGCCGATGGGATCACATGATTTCAGGGGAGCTGGATCTGTTTCTCCTTGAGCAGCAAGTCAAAGATCCTGTCGGCCTTAGTGATGTCAAAGTCATATCTTTCTTCTTTGGCTGTCTTCAGCAGCCATTGGCAGACGATGCCTTTTTTGTTCTTGGCCCATTCGACTGCTGCCACTTCTGCGTCGTCGTCATCGGAATCATAGTTTGATTCAACAATGACTTGAGTTATGTTTTTGACGGCCTTCCTGGTGTCTTGGAATCGCTGTTCGTGGGCCGTCACCTTTTGCGCCAAGTGGGCTAGGCTGTCGAAGTCCTGCGTAGAGAATCGCTCTCGGATCGGCGTGATCAAGCCGTGAAAGGCCAAATCGGCCAACTGAGTGTCCGATAGCACCAGGCGGTAGCATCGGTTCCTCATCTCTCTGAAGCGTTGGATGTACTCTTGAACCGATTCGTTGTGCTTTTGCCTGATACTGGTGAGGTCCGACAACTTCATTTCGTGGTTGCCGGAGTAAAAGTAGCTGTGAAATTGCTTTTCAAGATCGGCCCAACTCTAAATTGAGTTGTAAGGCAATGAGGAGAACCAGGTAAAAGCCGATCCTGAAAGGGAAGAGGGAACAAACGGACTCTCAAGGCGTCTGTAGCCGATGCTTCGCCGCACTACGCCAAGAATCGGCTAACATGTTCGTAGGTTGATACGTTGTCTTGCCCCGAGAACTTCGAAAAATCCGGGATCTTGTATCGGTTGGGCAACGGAATCCGCTCGAAATGCTCTGTGTAGGGATACCGATACATGTTCCCCGAGTCCTTTGCCTTGAGGCCGAATTGATCGTGCATGATGAAGGGTTACGCGGAGGCTACGCTAGCCGAAAACAAAACTTTTCTACCGCGCAATCTAGGAACACTTGCAAGTAAGGGCCGATAGATCGTTACCGATTGGAGTAGAGTGCAGCGGACTAGCCAATCAGGGCTATCCGATCTGGAACAGTGCTGGCTGATGATAGCCGATTTGCCGACAGCCAATTCCTGGGGACAGCCGATTCACCAATCAGCCGATTCGCCGAGCAGCCGATTTGCCGAGTCGTCCGGTCATGTTCTCGCGCCTCGCTCCGATGCGCTCAACCTTAGCCGATTCTTAGCCGATCAACAGCGCCGCAATGTAGCAGCGCCTCTACCGGTATCCACACGTCCAGGAACAGAACACCTAACACCCGTGTGCTAGCACGCGATGCAAGGCTAGGGTTTTGGCTCGAAGGTGGGGAGGGTTTCCGTGGAGATTGATCTCGTCGACTTGTTGCGCCAAATCAGATTAATTCGGTTCCATTGCGATCCAGCAGCTCTCCAGCCCTCACCCCTTTATATAGAGTTGCCGGTTGGGCCTAGAGGCCCATCGGGACTCTATTTTGAATCGGATCCTATCCGAATCTCAAAGAGTTGGTCGGCCGGACTTCGTAAGCCCATTGGACTCTATCCGATCGGATCCTTTTCCGATCGAGCCATATTTGAGTCCAACCCGAATGCATGTTCTTATCCCCTTAAGCGTGCGACCCTGTAGGTTCAGGTATACTCGGTTTCGGCTATAGTCCAACTCAGCCGACCGTCGGCTCGAGTCCAACTCAGCCGACCTGTCAACAGCAGTGCCTAGCAGCACAAATTGACACCATATCATACAAGAATATAATATCGGCTCTGAACCTGTAATGTGTACACAAATCCCTTTGCCTCACGATACCAATTAAGCTATAGGCAAGATGTGTGCCATCCCTTCAATAGCTTAACCATTCACTCGAACCGTATTGGATTATCTGTCTGTTGATTGACTCCTCAATCAACTTAGCATGGCCATGCATTTCAATAATCCATTACCTTGAGGGGCCCAGAGATATCTCTCCAAAGGAGGTGCAAATTTCATCTTAATCATTCACATCCCACTACATGTTTCATAGCAAACCCGAAGACTACTTTTATATCTACACAGTTACGGAATAGTGTTTGGTAGTCCCAAAGTAGGTTACTACACATGTCGGAATCCATGATGATCTCAGGTTTAAGGACTTTGCACCAACACTACTTGAGACCAACTAATGACACATTTATTCCTGTAGTGTCTCATGGTGGATCTATCCAACAATGTGTTCTCTAACACATGTGTCCATGTTTATTTATTTGGTATCTCCATACCCATGATCTATGAGACATGATCATCATTCAATAAACATGCCGATCTTAGAGTCATATTTGTTCCAATAATATGACATGTGATCAGGGACCATTTAGAAATAGATTCATGCATAAAGAGTCTCATAAATAAGTCACGTACTTATTGATCAATACAAGATGTCTATTTTATGTAACTGAATAACACTTTATTCATTTATACATAAACATTGACCATGATATCCAACATCTCCATGTTGCCTCTAGGTCATATCACTAACACATGACATCTGCAATCAGATCGGCCCAAGTCCGGTTGTCCTGCTGTATCGGCTCATATGGGTCATATGGCGCTGGTGTTTGCCGATACAGCGGTGGTGGCGTCTGAGGCCTGTAGTGATGATATTGGCGGCCTCCTTGATACTGGTTATGGAGTGGATGATCAGCAGAAGGCGGCCGATGCGCCGGTGGTGGCGTTGGTGGTCCCGGGAACAGCTGTCGACCACCGGCGTTGTACCATCTGTCCAGGTCAATCTGGGCAATAGGTTCTGACTGCCGATTGTCATTGAACATGTTAGCAATCTGATCCTGGGGCAGCGGTTGCTGTCGGTTCAGCAAGGTGATCACTGGCCTTGTAGCCGATTCAGTTGGATTTGGCCGGCCGAGGACCCCTCCTGGCAGCCCTGGTTGTCCTAGTGGTGGGATCGGCCAATTCTGGATGACCAACGTCCTGTAACCAAGAAACCAGCCGTCTGTGAAGTACGTCGGCCCCCGTTGAAGCTGGTCGGCTATCTTGGAGTCGACCATGGTATTGATCATGTTGTTGAGAGTATTGACCAGGATGCTACTTTGGTTGACCAGCGCATGGTGAACGGCCGAATCAATTCGGTCTTGCAAGGTATACAGGGCCGAATCGTCTTGTTCCTGAATCGGCTCCTCCATCTTCTGTTTGCCTTTTGACCCACCAGAGGAGGATGCCTTGAGCTCGTCCATGCTGAATTTATACTTTTGATGCACAGCCCCGAATCTTGTTTGGGTGAAAGATTGCAAGTAGTTGGCCTGGAGCTCTTCCATCATCTTCTTATAATCGGCTTGCTGCTCAGCCGATAACTGCTCCATCTTCATAGGCACGATGTTGTCCTGGGAAATATTGGGGCTCTTGGAGTCGACCATCTTGTCGACTGAGTCGATCCGTCCTAGCCAAGCCGACATTGAAAGTCCCATCGGGCGTGCCAAGAAGCGTGTTGACGAGAAATTTCTCTCACGCGCCGGCTCGGGAGATCCGCTTAACTCCAGGGTGTCCTTCTCTGCCGCTATGCGGTGCGGGGCGTGCGCTGGTTTGATCTGTTAACCAACAAGAAAAACAAGATACATGCGTTAAGTATTAGGTTAGATCCCCACTGGATCGACTGAGGGAATCCATGAGCATATATACGCTATCCTTAAATATATTTAAGTCAAGCGACTGGAATGGATCGGCTACACCGAGACAGCATTAGCCGCTTAATCCAAATACAGTAAAGGATAATAAATATATGTATTGACAACCTAGCCGATACTGAAAAGCTAACTATGGATGGGCTAGTACTTCGATGATTCTTATGAAAAGATATCATTGTTGAACCAGATACGATTAGCCTGGGAAATTGGCCGTCGGCCGTTGATGGCAGGCCGATTTTGGCTTATAACGTCCGACAAGAATGGGATCTTAATATAAGAGGTAGTCCTAACATAAATCTAGTAATAAATATACTAAAAGAAATATATTAGGGCAGATAAGGCCGGCTGAAACCCTGGCACTGTCTCTTAAACATATAAATCTAACCAAATAGATCATTGGGAGTTCTAAAAACGACTTAATAGTTCAACGTTGATGTAGCATTAAGTATAAAAAGAACAACCCGATCTGTTGTAGCTGATTTGTACCTCTCGAGACGGTGGATACCGCATATAAACCAGCCAACCTTTAGATCTAGCCTTATTGGCTGTGGGTTCTTGATAGAACTGGCCAATGGCAGGATAGATCTAAATATTGCTTCAATTTATAAGCGATATATGGTAAATAGCGCAGTATAAAGCCCTGAATCTAATGTGTCATTACGATGGAAGCACTAGAATCAGCAGAACATACCACTAGTGACAAGCATTTACCTGGATTAGGGGATCGAAACGATGCAGCCCGTAGCCAAATCAATTGCTCGTCTGAAGAAAAAGGTTGGCGATGCGCCAAAGGTTGTTTGATTGATTGTGTTTTTTAATTACAGGAGGTCTCACGTCCTATTTATACCCAAGATAACATTATATGTACAAACCCTGGACTCTATCTAAACCACTATTTATACCCAAGATAACATTATCCTAGGAAGGGCCCATGCCGCATTACAATAAACGATTTAAACAAACTCCTAATTTACAGATAACATTGTCGTTACAGGACTCTATCCATAGATGGCAATATCTTTTAACACACAAACTGATAACCCAATCTTCTATTTATCTTCAAACATCTGCACCAGAAACGGTTTTATCTTCTCTGAACCTAGAATCGGCTATCGATCGCTCTTGTCCGATTCAACTTTAGCCGATTGGCATCGCAGCCGATCGCTTCTTAGCCGATGCGGCCTCTTTTTCTCCATCAAACCAGCCGATCCGATTCTGTTTCACCCTTGCCAGGACTTAGGGATTCAATTCTGGTTGTGGATGTTCTGCCACCTCGGTTGATGCACAACGCTCTCGCTTTTGTGTTGAACTCTCTCGAGCGGAACGACGGCATGCTCGGCGGCCTGCTGCTGTGCTCGCATCTCTTCCCTGATCTTAGTAGTCACCACTTGCAGCTTCTCCTATAATTCAGAGCTTAGCTCGATTATGACCTGCTCCCAAATCTTCTAGACCAGACGTGCGTTCAACCCGTCCTTTGTATTTCCGGGAATATTCAGCAGTAGTGGTACCAAACTCTCACATACATTCTTTTCTACGTGCATCAGATCAATGCAATGACGGACCTCGATATCTTTCCAGTAAGGAAGTTGCCAAAATATGGATTTTTCTTCCACATACCCTTGTCCATTGCCTTACTTCGTTTTTATCTTCCCAAACTCATTAGTTAGGTCCTTGACCATGTTGTGGACCACATTTCCGGACAAATTCTTGGGTGGAGTCTGAAGTTCCCTCTTACCATTGAAAAGTTTATTTTTCTTCTAAATGCGTGTTGGAGAGGGACCCATCTCCTATAACCCATGTAAACCATCTTTCTAGATTTCTTCAGCCACCTGCTGTGTGTATGTTCCATACAGTCGGAGCATACCTTCTTTCCTTTCACGGTTTGTCCAGAAAGATTACCAAGTGTGAGATAGTCATTAATGGTGCAGAACAATAGAACGCGTAGGTTCAAGTTCTCCTGGCCATACACATCCCAAGTTTCCAAACCTTCTTTCCGGAGAGTCTCAAGGTCATCCATAACAGGCTCCAAGAACACATCAATGTCATTGTCCGGTTGTTTCGGCCCTTGGATTAACAAGCATAGCATAATGCATTTTCTTTTGAAGCACAATCATGGTGATAGGTTATAGTTTGCAATCAAAAGTGGCCATGTGCTATGAGAACTGCTCATGTCTCCAAAAGCATTGATGCCATCCATACACAAAACATACTCTCATGTTTCTAGGCTCGGCTGCGAAGGCTGGGTATCCTCGATCAATATTCCTCCATTGAATGGAATCTGCGGGGTGTCTTAGCATACCATCATTCCTTCTCTCTGTGACATGCCAACGTACTAGCTTTGCTTCCTTGGGGTTCGCAAATATTATCTTGAAACGATTAATGATAGGTAGGTACCACACAACCTTCGTCAGACCACCCCGCTTTGACTTCTTTCCTTCGTCAGCACTTTTCGTTCTCTTGTATCGAGAAGTCTTGCAGAGAGGACAAGCATCTAAGTCCGCATATTGTTTGTGGTAAAGTATGCAGTCGTTTGGACAAAAGTGAATTCTACGGACCTCTAGTCCCAGGGGACACAAAACCTGCTTTACTTCATATGTCGTCTCGGGCAATGTGTTTTCATCGGGAAGCATGGTCTTTAGAATTCTCAAAAGTTGTGTGAAACTCTTGTCTGTCCATCCACTACTTGTCTTCAGCTTCATTAGCTTCAAGGTAGCTGACAATTTGGTGTGTTTTGCCTTGCATCCGGCGTATAGAGGCTTCTCCAAGTCACTGACCAACCTGCTGAACTTCATGGAATCTCTATCGTTGTAGGCTGGGTCCTTAACATCATGTAACATGTCTTGCAGCAGATCGTAATCTACATCAACCCTTTCACCGCCCAATGGAGAAGGTACAAACATGTCATGTTTATCTTCATCTTCTTCATTTTGTGCATCACTTATGTCTGCAGCTTCACCACTGCCTGATTCTTGTTCTCCATGTTTCACCCAACATGTGTAGCCTTCCATGAATTCTCGTTGTATCAGATAAGTGTGTACGTCCACTCTGCTACCAAACATATTCTTATTTTTGTAATCTACACGTGGACAACACATGTAATCACTCTTTCTTCTTTTCCTATCCTCCTATGCGGCATTTATAAAATATAAGATGCCATTTCGATACTTTTCGCTATAACGTCACATAGTTTTTCCATACATCCAACTTCGATCCATCGCTAAGCTCCAAAAAAGTGAAAAAATATAAAAATCATTTTTGTAGGTAAGTATTTACAAGATTTATGAGAAATGACTACTATTTTTCAATTACCTTTACATTTTCTGATTTCCTTGGGAAAAAGAAAAAAATTTGCCCCCTTCGTCCTCCCACCAAAATAGTGAATAGTCATTTATAGAGTGCAATAACTATCTATAACAGCAACGAACTAGCAGCTATGATGAGTATTACAGTTATTTTTGTCAGGCCTAACTACAAGCCCGTCACCAACAACACTCATCGGTGACGGGTCTAATTGTTATCTCAATCGGGCCATGAGTTAGAGCTCGTCCCTGATGACAAACATCGATAACAGGCTTATATTGGGGACCGACAAAGATACAAAGATATCATTGGTTATCTTTGTCAGACCATAGATTGCGCCCGTCACAGATAGGTACCATCCGTGATGGGCTCTAGATTTATGCACATCTAACATGTCTGTGCGAGTATATCTTTGTCGGTCTTTTTTAGGCCCGTTTGAGATAACTTAGTTTTGACAGCCCGTAAATCTCAAACATGTGATGGCCCATCATAGAGAAAAGGATATACTAGTGTGACATCAAACGCGTCCTTGGATTCGATTTCGAGAGTTCTGAGAATAAATCTCATCACGGTTGGATGATGATACTATGGTAGATCCATTCTATCAATCAGACAAGAATGGAATGTTCCCCATACATGTCGCACTACGAAAAATCCCCTTTTTGCTGAGTGCCTGGGACACTCGGCGAAGGCTGTTTAACACTCGGCGAAAATTTCGCTAACTGTTGCACTCGGCATAGATCACACGGTGAACTTTGGATCGGCAAAGAGCTCTTTGCCGAGAGTTTTCCATCGGGCACTCGGCGAAATCTTCGCCGAGTGTCACTTCGACACTCGGCAAAAAAAAGTACATGTTAGGTTGGGTATACGGTGACAAAAAGTTTGCCGAGAGCCGGAAAAACACTCGGCGAAGTTTTTAATTTTGCCGAGAGCACAGGAAGAAAACACTCGGCGAAAACCCATAATTCGCCAAGTGTTTTTGCAAAAGCACTCGGCGAAATTGAAAACTTCGCCGAGTGCTTTGTCAAAAACACTCGACGAAAGGGGTAATTTCGTCGAGTGCTTTTACCACAGCTCTCGGTGAAGATTGGGCATTCGGCAAAGAGGGTTGCCAGAATCCCCAGGTTGCGCTCTTTGCCGAGTGTTTTGGCCATTACTCTCAGCGAAGGCCCTCTTTGCCGAGTGTTGCACTCGGCAAAGTGAAAATTTTAACCCTGTTTTATTTGTTCGCCGCATATTTCACAAATTTTCAAAATATACATCACATTCACAACCCTAATCATTCCACAACCCCATAAGCATCATTCCACATCCCCAATCAGTATAACCACTTTCACAACCACAATCACAACAGCTTAGCCATAATTCATAATCCACAAGACATAAATATAATTCACAATCGTAGTCACAGTCACAATCCACAAAACATAAACATAGTAGTTCACAGTACGTAGTCCACAATTCGCAAACGAAATTCGAAGAAAATATAGTAGTTCACAGTAGATAGTCCAGAATTACAGTTGTTCAAAGAAATTTACCGAGATGGCCACGGAGCCCAACCGTCGTGGTCATTACTGGGGTGTTATTTGATGCCACTGACTGAGACTGCACAAAAGGAAAATAGAATAGTATAGGTTGTCAAGATAGTAACATTCGCAAATAAGAAAATCATATGCGAGGTTAAGTGACTCACCGGAGTGCCTACAAAAGGATGTGGAGGAGTGAATACCACAGGCTGTGGTGGCGGTACGACAGGAAGACCCATGTTTTGACTGATTGATTGCACGTAGCTGTACATCTCAGTCATCCTCATCTCAATCTCCCGCCGTTTCCTTTTCTCCTCTTCCAACTCGTCCTACAATATTCCATTTCAATTTTACAAAGTGAAGCAAACAATCAGTAAATATTAATGAATTGAGGAAAAAAGAATTTTCTAACCCGGAGGTGCTGCACTTCGGTTTGTGCAGCAGTCGGCCATGTGCATATGGCCGGGCTTTCGCTCGTGCTCCTTGCTCAAAGCTGGGACAGAGTGGGTGTACTGGCTGTGTCGAGGAGGTTGTCGCCAATCCAGTACCGCCCATGCTTCTTGCCTCCTCCCACCCTCATGACGACTTCTCCATCAATATCCTGGGTAGTAGGATCGAAATCCTCCCCATGGAGCTCCCTTGCCATCGTGGTGTACTGACTGAGGCGGCTGTGGATGGTCGCATTGGTGTACGCCAAGGGCCCGTCCTCTGGGTTGTAGTCGACGTCGGACGTCGCCTTGCCCTTGTGGGCCAAAGCCCATGCCTTGAACTGGGAGATAGGTTGCCCATCATGTGACGCCGACTGCGAATAAAACAATAGTATGGTTAAGAAATATTGAGCATTGGTCGTTGAAATGAAAAATAGAATTCACGTACCCATCTAGCTGCATACTGGTTGAGGCTAAGGCTCCCTTGGTGGTGTGGTGCACCTGGCATCATCAAACGCCGCTCCCGGCAAGCGGAGTGCGTCTCCCCGCTCCCGGCAAGCGGAGTGCGTCTCCTGCCACTCGGCAGCGCACCATCTATCCACCATGCGCTCGATGGCCGGTAAAGACAGCGGCACCTGCAAATTAGGGAAGCACGGCTCGATGGCCGACACACAAGCGACGGCATGGCTGCACGATGCGACTCCATTCATACGGGCATATATACAATAATATATATACGTGCATACAATAAATATCATTCCTTTTACCATTGATTTGTTTATAATAAATACCTAAATTTGTTTCTTTTTGCCATCAATTTGTTTCTAATGTTGCACATGGTATTATATCGATTAATGTTTGTAATGCAAACAACAAACTCATGTTTCAAATCTATTAACAAAATCTCACAAAAAAAATTTTAATGTATGCAAAATATGACAAAAAATTACCTAGGGATAGCCAGATCGGTGGCACTCGGCAAAGGCGTATTTCGCCGAGTGCCTAGGGATAGCTCTCAGCAAAGCATGCGATGAGGATCTTTTTGAACCATTTTGCCGTGTGTCACATTTGTGCCGAGAGCTACGCTTGGCAAACAATTTTATTAGTTTTTTTGCTTCTAATAATTTAGAAATTATCAAACGGACTCAAAAATTTACAAAATTTTTGCATAAACCCATATATGCTATTTATTGCCTAGGGAAAAAGATTTGAAATCAAACGACAATTCGACCGTCACTTTCTCTCCAAATCTAACCAATCCTTCTCAACACTTATAATCTACTCCGGAGAATCATCGGTTTTGTGAGCGTCGTACCTGATAAAATATTCGAAACCTTCTCGATTTTTTACCATGGTCTCAGTGTATGATATCATGACATCCTGACAATTTTCATTATTTTCCAACTTCGTTTGCTATTTTTACAATTTTAAAAGCATTCGCTCAATAGGTTTCTATCCATGTTTCGTGAAATTTTTTTTTGAAATTTCTGTTCATTAACAAAGCATAATGACTCAAAAGGGTCTAAATAACATGTATAAAATTTTTTCACTAATTTTATTTCTTTTTTAACCACTTGCGCTTCTAATTTCGAGACTAGCCAAAAAATTCACAAAAATACAATAAATCAAAGAAATATAGCAAAACCAATCAAAAAATTACCAAATTTTATAATTAGGGATTACATGTGGTATTTACATAATAGAAAAAGTTTCGAGGGTACATGAGGAAAAATCTTCATAATTTTGCCGAGAGCCAGGATAAGACACTTGGCAAAATATCACCTTTGCCGAGTGCCTGTGCGAGACACTCGGCAAAGGTCCTATTTTGCCGAGTGCCACGCTTTGGCTCTCGGCAAATAATACATTTTGCCGAGTGTTTTGACTGGCACTCGGCAAAACGTTTGACAAACGGCTTGATGACGGCTGTTGCAATTTTGCCGAGTGTCTCTTATTGGCACTCGGCAAAAATATGATTTTGCCGAGAGCCTTGCTGTGGACCCCCGATTTTGAGTCGGGAATCTTTCGTGTTCATAGTACCATTTCCTGGATCAAGTAGTTGGTACCCACGAATGCAGTTTGGATAATCAAGTGCGCATGCACGAATAGTCTTACAATACCATTATTACATAAATAGGCCCGAAGGCATTGTTCATCCTACAGACCTTATGGTCCGCATACAATATAAAAACAGAGTTTAGAAAAGGCGGAAAGAGGCAGCGGCTTGTCCATTGCCACAGGCAACGACCGGGACTAAGATCTAATATGCGCCGTCGCCCTCGTCCTCCGGTGGTAAGCATATGGATCTTCCGGCTCTTCAACTCCATCACTGGGTTTGTGCGTATAGCAAGGGTGAGTACCAACCGTACTCGCAAGTCAACACGAATTGATGCATATGACAGGTTATTCAAAGAACATGGCGAGGGTTATCTTTGCGTAAAGCCGCACAATTCTTTTCACAAGCCTATAATCTAGCCAAAGCAAGTTTTAATTTCATAGTTCATTAACCCGGCGACGGTTCTGTCTACCATCCATCGTGATTCCAAGGATGGCTTCCCGCCTCCGGTTCGTCATGATTTTCTGGGGAGTCCAACCCTTCTCGCATTCTCGAGAAGTTGATCCACCAGCGAATGAAACCATCATGCATACCCATCCCAGCAGTTTTAAGTTTAAAGATCTAGCCAAGCGAAAGTCTTGTCACGATGCTCAATATCCGCGAGCACGGCTATTCGAATAGATTGATTCACTCACACTGCAGTGGATGTACACTTTACCCGTACTCCGCGACAGCCCAACAAATGAGCCTACGCCTCAACACATGAGACGGCCACGGCAAAGCCTTTTGATAACCTCACTTTGGCAGTACCCGCTCCATGAACTTAAGCCCTCATGCACTCTAGCCGTCCTTTTCTAGCAGTGAGAGGAGTTCTGGCGCACCCGGGGTAAGGGAAGACATTTCCAATCTTTAAGTTTAATTAACATTAGTTTAATACCACCATTCATAACAAAGGCCGCAGCCTCATCCTCATCCCATAACCACATTATAGAGAACCATCTATGCAAGGATACTCGCCTCCGCTCGGCTACCTAGTCGGCTAGGTCTATACCCATTCGAGAAGTACGGTTGTACTGGCTCGTTTCCGCTATCTCATGGCTCGGTCCTTAACGACCGGGTCGGCACTTGCCTTTTCCGGAATCCACCCAAATCATCCGACCGCCCCAGCCTAAAACATTTGTATAGTACTTTCAATTTCCACCAAACTTAGTTCATCATGGCCATGTGGCGCTCATGTCTCCACATGCCGAATCTCAACTACCTTCCCTAAGGTAGTTGCCCAAGCACAAAGCTTTTTCATAAAGTCATGAGTATGCATAGTCTAAGTTTAGCAGGGCTAAGCGGTTTACCGAAGTTATGCTTCGGTTATTTGTATCACATCGCGAGTTACAAGGAGTAAGTCTAAAGGTGCTCAATAGCAAGGAATGGCACAACAAGTATAGGTAACTCGGTAAAGCATGCATGTTTAGAGTTTAAAATAACATCATTTCACAATTGGGATCAATATGTTCAAAGGGTGTGAAGACTTGCCTTGTTCGTACGCTTCTTGAGTGGTGTCTCCTGCGGGGTCGTGTTCGCCTCCTCGGCGCTATCCGTACGTGCGAAAAGAAGGGTTGAATCCAATTAAAATCCAACAATATCAACGAAGAGAAAGAGATCTCAAAATGATCGCGGAAAGCGGATTCCAAACACAACCTCAAACTTCGTAAATTTTAATAGTTGGATCAACGGAAAGAAGTCCAGCTAAACCGGGCGAACCATCTCGTAATAAATATATATTTTGTTCCTAAATTTGAAGATATCCTAAAATAATTATATCTCTAATTTCCATATCTCCAATAATTGATCTTTAATATTGCAACTATATTTGCTAGGGTTTTGAAACTCTAACGACCGAATAATGACATTCATGCTTAGCCAATCTTAAAAAAACCTCATGTGAACTTCGATAACAAATTAGAGGTCGGTCAATACTTGAATTCATAAAAAGGAAAAAAAATTTAATCTAGAAATTATTTTCACAAAGTATTTCTTTTTGGAAGGAAAAAGAATATTATATCCATTCCTAGATAATAATATTGTAAAACCTTATTTTATATCCTAAAAATATTTCCAAAATAATGTTTTCACCTTTACCCTAATTCTTTTACTATTTTTCTTTCTTTTCTTTATTTATTTTTTTTCTTCTTTTCTTTCCTTCCTCTGTTTCTTCCCTCCCTTTCCCCTGCTCTGTTCTTCCCCGGCGACCGACGGTGAGAGAGGGGGTGCCGACGGCGAGGGAGGGCCGGAGCTAGGGAAATGAGGGGCGCTACACCATCTTGGGACCACGAGGGCTCCATTTCTCCACTCGGCCGAGACCGGGGAGCGGCGGAAAAGGCCGGCGACGGCGAGGTGATTCAGCGGCGGTGGCGCTCGTCGGCGGCAAAATCCGGCGAAGCCCTCGGCTAAAGTGAGGGGTCTACGAGCTTCGGTGAACCCGTGGATGCTAACGGTGGGGTTGGTTCGGCCGGAGAGGCACTGCACGGCCGGGCGACGGCGAGGTGGTTCGGCGGCCGAAACAGAGGAGTTCAAGGGGTTCGCCGCCGGCGATTTTCCGCGACCAATTGGCTCGGGAGCTTAGGGGAATTAATACCTAGAGCACGGGGATGATGATGGTACCTTCAATTCGGGAAGAAATCGGCCGAGGGTGACGAATTTCGGAGTGTCGCACGGGCGGTCGAATTAGGGTTCTTCCGCCGAGCTCCGATCTTTCCCAAAATTCGCGCAATGTAGTGGCTAATCCTTGGGGAAATTTGGGGGAAAGCACGAGCGATCACCGGGGAGTATTTTCGATGTTGGGAGCTGGGTCCGGGAGGCTTCATATAGGCGGTCGACGGCGAGGGCGACGCGACGGCAGCAATGGCGCAAGCGTCGGCGGCATGGCTCGGTCGCGGGGAGATCGTGCGCGGCGTGCGGCAGGCTGCAGCTGATGCATGTGCGTACGGTGAGCGCGGCGAGGCGGAGCATGCGGATCGAGACACGGCGCTTACGCAGCAGACGGCGACGATATGGCGACGGCCTAGCGCGGCGTCGCGGCGACTCGGCCCGCGGAGTGGCGCGATCATCGGGCGGAGCTGTGCGCGCAAAACCGTGTCGTCGGCGAGAGCACGCGGGCGAGGGCGTCCTGGTACGGCGCGGCACGGCGCTCGGCACGTGGCGCGCGCGGACGTGGCTGCGGTTCGTCGAACACCGCTGAGCTAATGAACAAGTGCACCTTTGCTTTTTCCCGATTTTAAATTCCTATTTTCCATTTCCATTTCCTTTCACCCTAAAAATTCGAAATAAATTCTAATATTCCTCAAAATGATTTTGAAATTATAGTTTCAAACTTTTCCCCCACTTTTTATTTTTTAAAAATATATTTTTCATATTTTTATTTCTTCTTTTTAAAATTAACAAATTGGGGTCCTTGATTAATTTCTAATTTCATATTTTCCATTTTCAAAATATTTTATCATCCAAGCCCAAATATTTATTATTTTTCTTCCACCAGTTAGGGTTTAAACCAAAATGTATTCTTTTCAAGAATCTTTTGTAAATCCACAAATTATGTATTTACCCTTCTCCAATTATATATTTTGAATTATCACTCCCACCTAGGATATCAAAACTTAGGGTTTTTATCCAACTTCACATCAAAGCAATTCAAAAGAACTCTTACGCAACGAGCTTGGCAAATAAGAACGATAAACACGATAAGAAGCAATTAATCCAAAAGGTTTTTGTGAGTTCCGATTTTCACGTTCCGAATTCTACTCCTTTGATTTTCAGGATGTTACAAACCTACCCCCCTAACAATAAATCTCGTCCTCGAGATTTCTTACCGGTTGCTGAATAGGTGTGGATGTTCGTCCTCAGGGAATTCTTCGCTCTCCCGGTAGCTTCTTCTTCGTGTGATTGCTCCATTGTACTTTGTACATGCGCCACGACTTGGTTCTTGTCTTCTTTTCGCTTCGTCTAGTATCTTGATTGGATGTTCCTGGTAGGTAAGATCACTGTGGACATGGATGGTTTCTAACGAGGTTTGCTCTTCCGGTACCGCAGACATTTCTTCAGCTGCGATACGTGGAATACTGGGTGGACATCGGAGAGATTCTCGGCGGTTCCAAATGATAAGCCACTTCTCCCTTCTTAGCGCTTATCAGGAAGGGGCCCACGTATCGTGGTGCGAGTTTCCCTTTTACCTTGAATCTCTGTGTTCCCCGTAGTGGTGAGACCTTCAAATACACGTAATCACCTTCTTTAAATTCTAATTCTCTTCGTCGGGTATCCGCGTAGCTCTTTTGTCGTGATTGAGCAGCTTGTAGTCGGTCCCGGATCAGGCGAACCTTTTCCTCAGCCTCCTTGATTATGTCGGGCCCGAATACGGTTCGTTCACCGGTTTCTGACCACATCAATGGGGTTCAACATCGGCGACCAAATAGAGCTTCGTTTGGCGACATCTTCAAACTGGCTTGATAGCTATTATTATAAGAGAACTCGGCATACGGTAAGCATTTCTCCCAATCCTTGGTGAAATCCAATGCACAGCTCTCGCATATCTTCCAAGATTTGGTTCGTCCTTTCGCCCGCCCATCGGTCGTGGATGGTAGGCGGTCGAAAGCGAGATGACTTCCGAGTGCCTCGTGGACTTTGCTCCAAAAATGAGATGTGAATTGGGTACCACGATCCGATATGATCCTCTTTGGTACACCGTGAAGACATACAATCCTGCTCATATATAGTTCCGCTAGCTTGGCGCTGTTGTAGTTAGTTTTCACCGGTATAAATCTGCGCCTTGGTGAGCCGATCTACTATTACCCAAATGGAATCGTAACCGCGTAGTCTTGGGTAGTCCCACTATGAAATCCATGCCTATCTCGTCCCATTTCCATTCGGGAATCTTGAGTGGCTGCAGCAAGCCACCGGCCGTTGATGCTCGGCTTTCACCCTTTGGCACACATCGCACACGGCTACGTATTCGGCTACATCCCTCTTCATATTGGGCCACCAATATTCTCCTTTCAAGTCTTGGTACATTTTCGTGCTTCCGGGATGTAACGAATATGCTGATTCGTGGGCTTCCTTTAAGATCAATCCCCTCAAACCGCCTCGTTCGTGCACACGATTCTTTTCTTGTACCACAGATTCCCTTGTCATCCACTCGAAAACTCCCGAGCGCGTCCAGCGGCCATGCGTTCCTTGATTTCCGGGTTTCCTCATTCCCTTTTGGGCTTCCTCTATTTGAGTTCTCGTAGGGGTTGGATTTCCAATGAGTTCACTTCTCCGTGAGGAATCAGTGCATGATTGAGTCCGGCCATTTCTTCTTGAAGTTCGCCGCCATACCTCCCAATTCCATGTGATTGCATTGGGCTTTGCGGCTCAGCGCATCGGCCACTACATTTGCCTTGCCGGGATGATAATGGATTCCTAGACTGTAATCCTTGATCAACTCCAGCCATCGCCTCGTCGTAGATTGAGATCAGCTGAGTAAAGAAATATTTTAGGCTCTTGTGATCGGTATACACATCACAGGTTCCCAATCGATAGTGCCTCCAAATCTTCAATGCGTGTACAACGCGGCTAATTCCAGTGTCGTGTGTGGGATAATTCTCTTCGTGGGGTCGTAATCGCGCGCGAGGCATACGCCACGACCTTCCCTCTGCATCAATACTCCTCCCAATCCTTGCCGGGATGCATCACAAGACATCACGAAGTCCTTCCGTTGTCGGGTAAGGTCAAGATTGGGGCAAGTGGTTAACTTTTCTTTTAATTGATCGAAGGCTTTTTGGCACTTCTCATTCCATTCAAACTTCTTTTCCTTCTTCGAAGTTGAGTCATAGGTCGGGCTACAGTGGAAAATCCTTCAATAAACCGTCGGTAATAACCGGCCAAGCCCAAGAAACTCCGAACTTCTGTCACTGACTTGGGTGCCTTCCATCCCGTAACGGCTTCGACCTTGGCGGGGTCTACGGCTACTCCTCCGCTGAAACCACGTGACCAAGAAAAGCGACTTCCTTGAGCCGAACTCACATTTGCTGAACTTTGCGTACGGTGCTCTCGTAGCTTTTCCAAGACTAGTCGTAGATGCTCCGCGTGTTCCTCATCGTTCTTGGAGTAGATAAGTATATCATCGATGAACACCACCACGAATTTGTCCAGGTATTCCATGAATACCTTGTTCATCAGTTCATAAAGTACGCAGGGCATTGGTTAATCCAAAGGACATCACCGTGAACTCGTATAAGCCGTAACGTGTAGAGAACGCCGTCTTAGGAATGTCTCCGCTCTAATCTTCAACCGATGATATCCCGACCGTAGATCAATCTTTGAGAACACCTGTGCACCCTTAAGTTGATCGAATAGGTCATCGATCCGGCAGCGGGTACTTGTTCTTGATAGTTACTTCATTCAGCGATCGGTAGTCCACGCACATTCTCATACTCCCATCCTTCTTTTTGACGAAGAGTACGGGGGCTCCCCAGGGAGAAGAGCTGGGGCGTACAAATCCCTTCTCTTGTAGTTCCCTTATCTGCTTCTTGAGTTCCTCTAACTCGTTGGCCGGCATTCGATAAGGTCTCTTGGATATGGGGGCAGACATGTGCATTAGATCGATGATAAATTCTACGTCGCGATCCGGGGCATTCCGGGTAATTCCTCGGGAAACACATCCGGGTATTCTTGTACCTACGGCATTCCTCCTAAGGGTAGCATGGTGAACACTCCCGCAGCTTGCTCACATAGCTTTGGGTTTTGATCCATAGTTATGCTCATCGGTGATCCCCATGGGGTGGATACCGTGACTTCCCTTCGACCGCAGCCTATAATCCCATTATTTTTGGTCAACCAATCCATCCCGAGTATGACATCTATGGTTTGGGGAGATAACACCATAAGGTTTGAGAGAAACACCACGTCTCTAATCCGTATGGGCACATTAATGCGGCATGGGGTACGGTTATGTCTCCCGTGAGTGTACCAACATCGGCCTCTTAAGTGCTACTTGGTGTAGGTGGTGTTGTTTGCTTATTTGGGAAGATATGAATGAATGCGAGGCTCCGTAATCGAATAAAACTTTAACGGTGCGAGTTGATAGAGAACATACCCATCACTACGCTCCGGTCCTCCCGAGCTTCTTCCGCCCGCACATGATTCACCCGACCACGTCGAAATCCGGTGGCAGCCTCGTTGGGTAGCGGGGTCCCGAAGCACCTCGTCCCGCCGCAGGGGGGGGTTCCTCGACGGGCGTTGCATTGGCGCCGGTGCGTACGGGGCGTTGCGTGGTTTTGGGCAGCTATTGGAGTAGTGCCCGAATTCTCCGCAATTAAAACAGCTCACATTCCTTCTTCCTGGAGCAGCTAGGGTTGGTGTGGGCGTACGGAACTGAGGTGTAGCTGACCTGTTGACATGGTCGGAAGCGGGAGAACGTCCGGTTGCCGGGACGTTTGGCTTCCATCCAGACGGAGTGGCTCCTTTGGGGCGTTGTGGCGTTCCCTGAAATGGGCGAGCCATAGCGAGCCTCCTCTTGCGGTTATTGTCTACCACCTTTTGGTCATGCTCAAGCCGGACGACCTTGTTGATGAGGCTTTGGAAACTGGTGTGGTCCTGCCCGATCATTGGTCCCCTCAGTTCGTCATTTAGCCCCTCAATGAATTTGTCTATCTTTTCTTCTTCGTCTGCCAGGTCACTGGTGGCGTAACGGGCAAGCTGGGTGAACTTGTTCAGATATTCTTGTACTGAGGTGTTCCCTTGACGCAGCCTGCGGAACTCGTTCTTCTTCATCCTCATCACTGCAGCTGGCACAAAATTCTCTCGGAATGCCGCCGTGAATTCCTCCCATGTTGGCTCGCCGGCGTCTTCGGCTCGTGTCTCCTTGTAGGTGTCCCACCGCCACTCGCGGGACCCTCCACCGGTTAGTAGCGAAGATAACTCTATCGCCTTCTCGGACTCGACGAGGGTTAACTTCTTCTCTACCACTCTTAACCAATCTTCGTCCATAGGTTCTTCGGCCGTGGAAAAAGTGGGCGGCTTAGCTCTCATGAATTCCCCGCACTCGATCCTCCTCGACCTCCTTGATTATTGGCAATCGCTTGGTAGTAGCCGGGTCTCGCATAGCCATGACCTCCGCCAGGTGGAGGGTTGGGTTCCGCGGGTTTTCGTTGGTTGCCGCGCTCGCGACGATGTGCCATCCGAAGAAGGGAGATGAATTTAAGAGAGCGGACTAGTTTAGGTCATGGTTCACAGGGAAATTTTTCTTCAAGTTCTTTCGAATGATCTTCAATCAACAGACAAGGTGAAATAATAATAAGCATACGGATTAAGACATCGCAAGGCGATGCCTGTGTTCATCATATTACATAAGGGGGTACATGGACCGTACATACACAGTCCTTCATGCCAGGATAGCAATAATAACTATATCGTCCAACTAGATCAACTAATTATGGGGAAATAGGAAGTGCTGCCGAGCTGGGAAGGTCCTTCCGCCTAGTCATCCAACCACCCGCAAGAGCCAGGCGCCGGAAGTGGGTGGTCCGCTGCTGAAGCAAACCGAAGTCCCCACGGCTCAGAGGTGGTGGCCTCGGAGTCACGCCGAATCTTCCGACTCGGTGGCCGCGTACTCTTGCGAGCAGTCTGGCGGGTGAGGGGGCCTCCCGTGTGAGTCAGGCGACGAGGGGGAACTTCCTCCTCCATTGAGTCGGTGTCGCTAGACTCCCATTTGATCTCCATGGGCTCGCCTCGACTCCGTATCGGTGTAGATCCGGATGGGGTTACCCTCTCCCGATCCCGGCTCGGATGGTACCGGTATGGAGCTCTGGTGGGTCCCATGAATGTAGCAAGCGGGGTCGACTGTATGGTGCGTGCTCGTGCTCAACATGAAAGCTTGCTCCATCATAGCTTGAAAAGTATCAAAGCTTGCTGGAGTCATATGGTAATAGTGGTCGGGCACAGGGGCAGGATGTGATGGTATAGGCTCAGTGGAAGTACCTGCAGCGTGGACAGGACGAGTGCGCAGCTGTTCCTCTAGCTGGTTGATCTGTTGTTTGCTCTTCCTGAGCTGCTCTTCCAGCTCCACCAGAGCCTCCCCTCGGGCCATGTAGCGGTCCGAGAGTTGCTCGTACTGAGCACCATTGGCCTGCAGCTGAGTCTGCAGCATGCTTATCTGGTCTCCGCAGCCTTGGTGGTGTTGACCGATCATTGAGGCGTGATCGCTGGTCGTTGATCTCGAGAAGGGCCTCCTCGTAATGCTGCTCGCTGTCTCGCCCAACGCGATAGACGCGTGACCATCGGGTTGTAACAAGGGGGGTAGCCTCCAAGCTGGCAGACGGGTTGCCCTCTTCGCGGTAAGGATGATGCACGAACTCGTCATTGTGAGTTCGGCACGGTGTTCCGCATTAAGGCGAAGGAAAGCCTCGCGAGCTGCATCCTGAATAGCTGCTTCTGCTAGGTCCCGGTGGTAGCGAGTATGGAAACAGTAAGATGTCTCGCTTCCCATACGGGCTTCTATGGATACATCTCCCCGGCTGGATACTCTTCTGAGCCATGCCTTTTGATGTGATAGGTGGGTGGCTCCGGTATCTCAAGCACCACAGAGGGACTGGAGTTGGACCACGAACCCCTCGTCCCGCGGAATGCTGACTTCCCAAGTTCCGTCGTGGTTTGACATCTGTTTTACAGGCAATTTAGGGTTAGCGGGAGGGAGCTATCATAATCATTTGGTCAAAAAGAAAGACAGATGTAGAAAAGATATATTTGCATTTTCGGAAATAATAGTTTAAAACTGATCCTACGGTAGGGATATTTCCCTTTGGCCATCTGGTTAGGGGTAGGGCGCCATTTGGTCTTAGCCTACGGCCGCATGGCTCGATATCACTCGTGGACCCCGATTTTGAGTCGGGAATCTTTCGTGTTCATAGTACCATTTCCTGGATCAAGTAGTTGGTACCCACGAATGCAAGATCGATAATCAAGTGCGCATGCACGAATAGTCTTACAATACCATTATTACATAAATAGGCCCGAAGGCATTGTTCATCCTACAGGACCTTATGGTCCGCATACAATATAAAAACAGAGTTTAGATAAGGCAGCGGAAAGAGGCAGCGGCTTGTCCATTGCCACAGGCAACGACCGGGACTAAGATCTAATATGCGCCGTCAGTTCCCTCGTCCTCCTGGTGGTAAGCATATGGATCTTCCGGCTCTTCAACTCCATCACCGGGTTTGTGCGTATAGCAAGGGTGAGTACCAACCGTACTCGGCAAGTCAACACGAATTGATGCATATGACAGGGGTTATTCAAAGAACATGGCGAGGGTTATCTTTGCGTAAAGCCGCCACAATTCTTTTCACAAGCCTATAATCTAGCCAAAGCAAGTTTTAATTTCATAGTTCATTAACCCGGCGACGGTTCTGTCTACCATCCATCGTGATTCCAAGGATGGCTTCCCGCCTCCGGTTCGTCATGATTTTCTGGGGAGTCCAACCCTTCTCGCATTCTCGAGAAGTTGATCCACCAGCGAATGAAACCATCATGCATACCCATCCCAGCAGTTTTAAGTTTAAAGATCTAGCCAAGCGAAAGTCTTGTCACGATGCTCAATATCCGCGAGCACGGCTATTCGAATAGATTGATTCACTCACACTGCAGTGGATGTACACTTTACCCGTACTCCGCGACAGCCCAACAAATGAGCCTACGCCTCAACACATGAGACGGCCACGGCAAAGCCTTTTGATAACCTCACTTTGGCACCCGCTCCATGAACTTAAGCCCTCATGCACTCTAGCCGTCCTTTTCTAGCAAGGAGAGGAGTTCGCGCACCCGGGGTAAGGGAAGACATTTCCAATCTTTAAGTTTAATTAACATTAGTTTAATACCACCATTCATAACAAAGGCCGCAGCCTCATCCTCATCCCATAACCACATTATAGAGAACCATCTATGCAAGGATACTACCTCGCTCGGCTACCTAGTCACTAGGTCTATACCCATTCGAGAAGTACGGTTGTACGGCTCGTTTCCGCTATCTCATGGCTCGGTCCTTAACGACTGTGGTCGGCACTTGCCTTTTCCGGAATCCACCCAAATCATCCGCCGCCCCGCCTAAAACATTTGTATAGTACTTTCAATTTCCACCAAACTTAGTTCATCATGGCCATGTGGCGCTCATGTCTCCACATGCCGAATCTCAACTACCTTCCCTAAGGTAGTTGCCCAAGCACAAAGCTTTTTCATAAAGTCATGAGTATGCATAGTCTAAGTTTAGCAGGCTAAGCGCTTTACGGTTATGGCTTCGGTTATTTGTATCACATCGCGAGTTACAAGGAGTAAGTCTAAAGGTGCTCAATAGCAAGGAATGGCACAACAAGTATAGGTAACTCGGTAAAGCATGCATGTTTAGAGTTTAAAATAACATCATTTCGCAATTGGGATCAATATGTTCAAAGGGTGTGAAGACTTGCCTTGTTCGTACGCTTCTTGAGTGGTGTCTCCTGCGGGGTCGTGTTCGCCTCCTCGAACGCTATCCGTACGTGCGAAAAGAAGGGTTGAATCCAATTAAAATCCAACAATATCAACGAAGAGAAAGAGATCTCAAAACGATCGCGAAAGCGGATTCCAAACACAACCTCAAACTTCGTAAATTTTAATAGTTGGATCAACGGAAAGAAGTCCAGTTAAACCGGGCGAACCATCTCGTAATAAATATATATTTTGTTCCTAAATTTGAAGATATCCTAAAATAATTATATCTCTAATTTCCATATCTCCAATAATTGATCTTTAATATTGCAACTATATTTGCTAGGGTTTTTGAAACTCTAACGACCGAATAATGACATTCATGCTTAGCCAATCTTAAAAAAACCTCATGTGAACTTCGATAACAAATTAGAGGTCGGTCAATACTTGAATTCATAAAAAGGAAAAAAATTTAATCTAGAAATTATTTTCACAAAGTATTTCTTTTTGGAAGGAAAAAGAATATTATATCCATTCCTAGATAATAATATTGTAAAACCTTATTTTATATCCTAAAATATTTCCAAAATAATGTTTTCACCTTTACCCTAATTCTTTTACTATTTTTCTTTCTTTTCTTTATTTATTTTTTTCTTCTTTTCTTTCCTTCCTCTCGTTTCTTCGCTCCCTTTCCCCGCTCCGTTCTTCCCTGGCGACCGACGGTGAGAGAGGGGTGCCGACGGCGAGGAGGGCCGGAGCTAGGGAAATGAGGGGCGCTACACCATCTTGGGACCACGAGGGCTCCATTTCTCCACTCGCCGAGACCGGGAGCGGCGGAAAAGGCCGGCGACGGCGAGGTGATTCAGCCGCGGTGGCGCTCGTCGGCGGCAAAATCCGGCGAAGCCCTGGCTAAAGTGAGGGGTCTACGAGCTTCAGTGAACCCCAGGGATGCTAACGGTGGGGTTGGTTCGGCCGGAGAGGCACCGCAGCGGGCCGGCGACGACGAGGTGGTTCGGCGGCCGAAACAGAGGAGTTTAAGGGGTTCGCCGCCGGCGATTTTCCGGCGACCAATTGGCTCGGGAGCTTAGGGGAATTAATACCTAGAGCACGGGGATGATGATGGTACCTTCAATTCGGGAAGAAATCGGCCGAGGGTGACGAATTTCGGAGTGTCGCACGGGCGGTCGAATTAGGGTTCTTCCGACCGAGCTCCGATCTTTCCCAAAATTCGCGCAATGTAGTGGCTAATCCTTGGGGGAAATTTGGGGGAAAGCACGAGCGATCACTGGAGTATTTTCGATGTTGGGAGCTGGGTCCGGGAGGCTTCATATAGGCGGTCGACGGCGAGGGCGACGCGACGGCAAAGAATGGCGCAAGCGTCGCGGCATGGCTCTGGCGCGGGAGATCGTGCGCGGCGCGGCATGCAGCGATGCATGTGCGTACGGTGAGCGCGAGGGCGGAGCATGCGGATCGCAGACACGGCGCTACGCAGCAAGACGGCGACGATATGGCGACGGCCTAGCGCGGCGTCGGCGCGCACTCGGCGATCGCGGAGTGGCGCGACGACGGCGGCACTGTGGCGCGCAAAACCGTGTCGTCGCGAGAGCACGCGGCGAGGGCGTCCTGGTACGGCGCGGCACGGCGCTCGGCGCGTGGCGCGCGGACGTGGCTGTCGGTTCGGTCGAACACCGCGAGCTAATGAACAGTGCACCTTTGCTTTTTCCCGATTTTAAATTCCTATTTTCCATTTCCATTTCCTTTCACCCTAAAAATTCGAAATAAATTCTAATATTCCTCAAAATGATTTTGAAATTATAGTTTCAAACTTTTCCCCACTTTTTATTTTTTAAAAATATATTTTTCATATTTTTATTTCTTCTTTTTAAAATTAACAAATTGGGGTCCTTGATTAATTTCTAATTTCATATTTTCCATTTTCAAAATATTTTTATCATCCAAGCCCAAATATTTATTATTTTTCTTCCACCAGCTTAGGGTTTAAACCAAAATGTATTCTCTTCAAGAATCTTTTGTAAATCCACAAATTATGTATTTACCCTTCTCCAATTATATATTTTGAATTATCACTCCCACCTAGGATATCAAAACTTAGGGTTTTTATCCAACTTCACATCAAAGCAATTCAAAAAGAACTCTTACGCAATGAGCTTGGCAAATAAGAACGATAAACACGATAAGAAGCAATTAATCCAAAAGGTTTTTGTGAGTTTCGATTTTCACGTTCCGAATTCTACTCCTTTGATTTTCAGGATGTTACACTTGCGGAGGCACTCGGCAAAAATTACTTGTTTGCCGAGCGTTTTTGTTCGCCGAGTGTTTACTTTCGGCGAAGTGTTGACTTTGCCGAGGGTTTCTTTTTGTCGAGAGCCCTCTCGACAAAAATGTTATTCGCTGAGTGCCTGATACAAAGCACTCGACAAAGATTTTTATACTCGGCAACCATTGGCTTTCCCGTAGTGTCGCTGCTTCAATCGGCACACAAATTACTGTGGCCTTTTTGCTTAATAAGTTCCCTGAAAGCGCAGGTTTGCGTGATGCCAATGGGAGGACATTCCTTCATGTCGCTGTTGAGAAAAAGAAATTAGTGGTGTTGTTCAATTTGCCTGCCGGACTCCATCGATAAATTGGATTTTGAATATGCAAGACAAGGATGAGAATACTGCAGTGCACCTTGTTATCCAGGGCCAGGCCACACTTCTTCGAATATTTCGTGATCTTTTAGGGACTAGGAAAGTAGCCCACGCATTTACATGGGCATATATTATAAATTGCGTTGAAAAATTTATATAGATGGAATATCTACCGAATGATACCTGTCATATTTCAAAAATACTATTTCTCCATAAATTTTTTTATCGGCATTACTTAGATGATTTTTTCAAACTATTTGTTAGCTTTTTAAATATATATTATTTAATACATCTCAATAAATAATTTTATATGATCTCTTTATTATTGAGTTAGATTTAGTTTGTATTGAAAAATGTGTGTAAATCAAAAGTAAGGTGCTTTGTCTTATTTAATTTAATGTGGTTTTGTTAACAAATCCTAAAGAACTATTATTGTTAATAAATACTCCCTATGTGCCACTTAATAAGACACACACATATTCTAAAATTTATCTCTTAAATTGATTGACAACAATTATTTTTATTATAAATTAAATTTTATGTGAAAAATAATATCATTAGATTAACATTTGAATTTACTTTTATATTATTATAATTTTGTGATTATTATAATGTATGAAAAATCTAAGGTCAACGATTAGTTTTGAAGATCACATCAAGTTTGATCATGTCTTATTCAGTGGGAGAGAGGGAGCATGTTTTATTTGACCATCAAGTTAGTTTTCTGGTTCAGATTAACGCAAGTTATTGTATGCTTACATATATTAATAAAGATATATTGTAGACCTCACTTCTTTAAAATAAAATACCTTTAACATGAATACAAAAATAGTAACTAATATAACTTTTCAACCAACCGTATTAGTGTGACATAGAAACTCATAATGCTATAGAGAAATTATGATCTTACGACTTATAATTAGTTAAAAAATCTAATATAGTTGGTTCCGTCGTTTCTAATTGTTAATTAGTTAAAAATTAAAAAAGAACGAATTAAATGAGAGAGGAGTGAAAGAGAGAGTCGAAGGGAAGAGAGCATGCGTAAATATAATTATAATAATTTTTTTACAGGTTAATAGTGTTTTAGTTATAATATTTCTTTTCAAAGTTGGATTACAGTGGGTATGGTCTAGATGTTATAATTACTTATTTTTTAGCATAACTTTGCTTTCGGACGTGTTCTTAAGTCCATCTTCACAAATTCATCTCCTTCGTTTTCACACGCATGTTTTCCAAATTGCTAAATGGTTTATGTTTTTTTAAAAAATTTATATAAAAGTTTCTTTAAAAATCATATTAATCTATTTTTTAAAAAATCATATTAATCTATTTTTTTATGTTTTTAAGCTAATACTTAATTAATCATACGTTAATTTTAAAAATTATATTAATCTATTTTTTAAAAATCATATTAATCTATTTTTTTATGTTTTTAAGCTAATACTTAATTAATCATATGTTAATGTGCGTTTTGTGTTGCGTGCCAAAGTGGAGGGAGTCCCAACCCTTCATCCCAAACATTAGTCATTGTTTCATTTTATTTTGTGATTGTAGATCTAATTTAGTTATTATGAAGTTATGTATGATCATAAAATCTATATTATCATTATTATTTCATATTTTTTGTAATTGCTTGAATGGCATGAAAAAGTCAAAAAAATATAACTCAAATGACATTTCTTTTTAAAGTTTAATTATAGTGGAATTTGGTCTTCAGCTATAAATTTAGTCATAAATAATTCAATGATGTAGGTAGATAAAATTAGTTGTATGATTTAAACATTATAGTTGATTAATTGTTTAACACAAAATTTTTGTATTTCTAACTAATAAAGCATGAAAATAAGAAAATAAATAGGTGAAAAAAAGAGAAAGGAACTGAGAGACGAGGAGGGTGGATGTTTCATGTAGTACATTTTTTTATAAAAAATCAACGTATGTAAAGTATGTAGCCCAGGTGGGCCCTGGTTTGAAAGATGATCGTTTTTCTAGAACATAAATCTGATGGTTCATTAAATTTAATAAAAATTAATGGTGAAATATCTAATGGTTGTAAATAATAAATGGTTGTAAATAATGGGTTCACTAGATTTAATTGAAAATCAATAGCAAGATTTTTTAAATATTTTTATATTTTCACTAATTTATTATAGTGTCCCGTGACAACTTATGAGCGTTAAAAATATTGGGTCCCCTAATTTATGTGAAAGTAGTCGAGATACATCTTATATTCCTAATTTAATTTAATGTGTAAAGAATATAATGCAATAAGTTTTATTTAAACGTAGTAGATATGTATGCCGAGTTATACGATGATATAGTCCATGTTAGCAAAGTTATAACTGTTTAAAATTGTTTATTGTAAGTAATAAATGTTATCTTCATTATACTTAGAAAATAAGAGGAAAGCTAGGAGGGAAAAAGGACGTTGTCAGGGCGGATGCGTACGTAGTTACTGATATGTATGCACATACGGAAGATGTGGGACCATTGTATCCGATAAGATTATCTAATCCAACGGCTTATAGTATCGGACTCACCAATAATTTATGGTTGGATGTTGTTTTTAAGAACTAATTTATTAACATCATATGGCGGTTTTAAAGTGCCATGTGAGGGCTTCGCTTTGAAGCGTTTATAGTAAGTTTAATAGATTTTTAAGTATATAACTAGGAAGGTAGTACGCGTATTATACGGGTATATATTTTAGATTGTGTTTGAAAAACTTATATAGACGGAATATCCGATGCTTGCCATGTCTCAAAAGTACTATTTATGTTTAAATTTTTTTATCGGCATTACTTAGATAAAATTTTCAAAGCTATTTGTTAGCTTTTAAAATATATTTAATGCACCGTATAAACAATTACATATCTATGATCTCTCAATTATAAAGTTAGATTTAGTTTGTTTGGAAAATATGTCTAACAAATTAGGTGTAAATTAAAAGTAAGATGTTTTGTCTTATTTAATTGAATGTTTAGTGCCTTTTTTAACAAACCTTAAAGAACTATTATATTATTGTTAGTAAAGATGCTTTATTTGTAGCATCTGTTTACACCCAAAATTGACACCTAGGAATCGTGGAAGGAATATTGTCAATGTTTGGGAAGTATGCCGGTTTTCTTCAGGAAGGCCAGTATGACCGCCATGTATAGGTCGGTCGAGGCCAGGCCTTAGGCCGGCTCCGACCGGCGGCATGTGGCCGATCCGACCGCAGAGTCCGAAACCTAGCCGAATTCATTGGTACTAAGATTTCCTTCCTCCATACAGTATGTCTCGGGTTTCCAGAAGTGTCTATCCCGAATTAGACGTGGAGGAGGGCCTGTGGAAGGCAAGACCACCCCTATTTAAGGGCCAAGGTCGGTTCAATTGGCAACAACAACGCATACACAACACAAGATCAATCTAGTTTGTAGATTTTAGCCAATTGAATCATTCTTTTACTTTTTTCTATATCAGTTCGTCCATCTTTGTCGATTTGCGCCGTAAATCGTCCGCCGCCGCTGCGAGAGTGCGACACCTCTTTGTAAGTTTGTCTTGGAAACTTTTCGTTCGCCCACGAGATGGGTGTTTATCTGTCATTTTATCTAAATCGGCTTTGCTAGCCGGTTTAATCTATACAACCCATCTTGCTTTAGTTCTTTGCTAGATCGAGGTGACTGGCGACTCCATATCACCGCAATGCGTTTAGGTGTGTCGATCGTGTTTGTGCCTTTGCCAAAAACGGTGCCAACACGATTTTTTGCGACCCCGCTGGGGACGTCCACTCAACGTCATCTCAACTTCGACGCCGCCATGACGAAGCAAGTTGCACAAGAGGTGAGCCCATCTAACGTCGTCCACATCTAATGACCTAGATGGAGAGGCACGCAAGGTAATGGAGGAGCGGATCAAAGCGATCACGCAGGAGGTCTTGGACAAGTCGTGTAGCAAGACCCGTCAACGCGTTGTCCTCAAGCCCGAGAGCCCGCTAAAAGTCATCCGAGATGAGGTAAGCGCTGATGACCTAGCTCTTCCTATTCAACAGCTCGTAGCAAGTACGGTGGATGAGTCTGTCACCGCCGTCATCAACAATAGAATTGAATCTGCTATGGAGTCTTGCTTTAATAGGATGTTTAATGCACATATGGGTGCTAAATCCGGCTCTCCCAAGGCCGATTTGCCATTTACCTCTGTTGCAAGCACTAGTAGAGCCCCTGTACATCACATATTTAGCAAAACCGACGGGGCAATCGTGCAACAACACGAGGGGGTGAGTTCTACGGCTTCTGTCGATCTGACCGGCCCTACAGCCGGTCTGGCCGGCGCATCCTACATCGGTCAGACCGGTCCACGGGCCGGTCAGACCTTTCCCCACCTCGGTCAGACTAGCCTACAGGCCGGTCCGACCGCCCCCTTCACCGGTTTGACCGGTGGCTACACGGCCGGTCAGACAGCACCCTACATGGCCGGTCAGACCGAGCCCCTGGCCGGTCAGACCGATGCTCTAGTACCGATACAGGAGATAGATCCGATCACGGGTAATTTGGTTTTATACCACGTTCCTGTGCACGACCCCCCTGTAGCTACTGTTCATGCGCAAGTTCCCCCACACGTCCCCAATTAGTACAATGATCCTAATAGAGGATACCCGCATGACACTGGGTATGGCCAATATGACAATATTGCGTCACAACAACCGTTTTTTAGGCCGCTGGTTTTACCCAATCCGCCAAGGCCTGAAAATATGGAGGAACAAATTAGAAACATCACCAGAGAGTTGTTTGGAATTGAGCCCAGGGAATCGTGCTAAGGTTTACCAAAAGCCGTATCCTGACTATTTTGATAACATCCCATATCCTCGCGGTTATAGGGTCCCTGAATTCACTAAGTTCAGCGGTGAGAATAATAGGACTACATGGGAGCACATAGGCCAATTTTTAGCGCAATGCGAAGAGGCTAGCACTTCTGATGCTTTTAAATTGCTCTTATTTCTTTATCATTGTTCGGTACTACTTTTACATGGTTTACTTCATTACCGGCTAACTCTATTCATACTTGGGCTCAGTTAGAACAAAAATTCCATGATTATTTTTATACTGGTGAAACTAAGCTTAGGCTTTGTGATTTAACATCGGTTAGACAAAAATATAATGAATCTGTCACCGATTACATTAAGAGGTTTAGAGATGCTAGAAACCGGTGTTTTAGTCTAAATATAACTGAAAAAGATTTGGCCGATCTTGCTTTTAGCGGCTTACTTGCCCCCATTAAAGAAAGATTAGATGGTCAACATTTCTGGATGTTAGTCAGGTCATGCAAAAGGCTCTGGCTCAGGAAAGCCGGGTCAGAGATAGCAAAAGATTTGTTAGGCCCAATGATAAAAAGCCTCATGTTAGCATGATCGATTGCCCTGATAGCGATTCTGATGTTGATGAGGGCGATCATGATATGTACATTGCCGAGTGGTCCTGGACTAACAAAAACAAGCCTTTTGTTTGTTCTAGCTTGATGCCGACTCCTCGCAAGGATCGGCAAAGTGAGACTAAATATAGTTTTGATGTGGCGAAGTGCGATAAAATTTTTGATTATCTCTTGCAAGAGAAGCAAATTAGATTGCCTAAAGGCCATGTGGTACCTTCAGCAGAAGAATTGAAGCATCGCTCTTACTGTAAGTGGCATGACTATTATTCTCATTCTACTAATGAGTGTAATATTTTTCGTCGATAGGTTCAATCGGCCATAGAGGAAGGACGGTTGAAATTTACTGAGGGTGCCAAGATGAAGCTTGACAGTGACCCTTTCCCTGTTAATGTCATTGATCTCAATGGCAAGAAGGTGTTGATTCGGCCGGAGCAAGCCGAATCTACTAAGGGGAAGGAGGTTGTCATTGGAGAGGCCAAGCCCAAGATGGTTGTGCCGAAAAGTCCGGAGGTTGGCGTTTGGAAGAAAAACGAGGGTAAGGCTTCAACATCAAGAAAACCCCAGAAGCCAAAGGTGACGTTTGATATGCTCTTAGACAAGTATGAGAAGAGAAGCATGGAGAAAGAGCATAACAAAGGCAAGAGGCCAAGATCACCTCACCGTTCCCGCACTGTCCTCAAGTCATGCCATGGGGACCTTGCCCAATGCCGCCGCCAGGTTATCCTTTTCCTTACTTCATGCCTTGGGGGCCACCACCACTAATGTATAGTCATATGCTCCCAATGCAATTTCATCAAGGATGGGGGAAGGAAAGGAGATCTTTTCATGGAGGTGCGTCCTCATCAAAGGGAAACCGGTTTTCACCAAGAAATCGGTTTGGGGGGGAGAATAGGGCGCATAAACGCGCTAAGGTTGAGGAGAGGGCTTTGGATGTGGTCACTATCAACATAGGGTCTCATGATGTGCCGATACCGTTTGGAGAAGAGGCTAAGATGGTTTTTGACAATCGAGTCGAAGCCGAGAAGAGTTCTGCACAGGAGAGCAGTCAGATCGAACTCTCTGGCCGGTCTGACCGAAGCCCTGCGGCCAGTCTGACCGAGCCCCCTGGCCGGTCTGACCGTGGTCCCCATACCGGTCTAACCGGGCCTAATGGCCGGTCTGACCGACAGCCTAGAGACGGTCTGACCGTAGGCACAAGGCCAGTCCGACCAGTTACCATAGCCGGTCTGATCGAAAGTCTGCCAGAGGTGGTTCTGATTTTGCTTCTTCGTCGCGAAAAAATAACGAAGGACATTATATACCGCCTGGAATAGAGCCAAAGCCAAGGTGGATGCTTAAGGATTTGGATTTGACGGCTACTCATAGGAGGAGGTTGCAGCGTCTTTGGGCCAGTGAGTTGAGGGAGAAGGAGGCCAAAGAATGGAGAGACAAAAGATTCGAGGAGTTGCGGCCACCACCAATGAAGGAATGGAGATCCAAATCAGCGAAAGGTGAAGAGCCGGTGGTTGTTTGGGAAGAAGAAGAAGAGAAGGAGGAAGACGAACAATCGGCTGAGGTGTCATCACCGGGTAAAAGCATGGACATCAGTATGGTGTGCATGTTGCCCATGGAATTCTGTGCCATGGAGGAAGCTGAAGTAGCTCAACTCTCATTAGGTCCAAGAGATGCGGCTTTTAAAAAACCCGACGAGTCCAATCATCATATGAAGCCTCTTTATCTTAAGGGTCATATTGATGGAAAGCCGGTCTCCAGGATGCTAGTAGATGGAGGCGCTGCTATGAACCTGATGCCATATTCTTTGTTCAAGAAGTTGGGTCGTGAGGAAGCTGAGTTGAAGAAGACCAACATGCTACTTAACGGCTTCAATGGTGAATCAATGGAGGCTAAGGGGATCTTGTCTGTGGAGCTCACGGTGGGTAACAAGACGTTGCCTACTGCCTTCTTCATTGTCGACGTGCGAGGTAACTACAGTCTTATTTTGGGGTGTTGTTGGATTCATGCCAACTGTTGTGTTCCCTCTACCTTGCATCAATGTGTAATTCAATGGGACGGTGATGATGTTGAGGTTGTTCAAGCAGACAGATCGGCTGAGATTGCAATGGCCGATGTTTTAGTAGGGTGGAAACATGGAGATATGCAGTGCTTGTCAGGGTTAGATGTTTCTAGCTTTGATTTTATTAGTGTTTCCAAGGATGGTTTTGTGCCTATCTTTGTAAAGCCGGCTAGTCTAGCACGGCTAGGTGATATTACTTTATATGATGAATAAAACAACCAATTTAGAGTGGTTACAAAAGAGGGTACAAGAATATCAGTCTACAAAGAACGATATTAGGGAAACCATGGAAGATTTCGATGAAGTAGAGAAGCTCGGTCAGGGGTTTAGATCAGCCGATCCATTGGAAGAGGTGGACATAGGAGATGGAAGTGTTCCAAGGCCAACTTTTGTAAACAAAAACATGAAAGCCGATTATAAAGTTAAAATAATCGAGCTGCTTAAAGAATACGTTGATTGCTTTCCATTGGAGTACCATGAGATGCCAGGACTTAGCCGTGAGCTTGTTGAGCATCGATTTACGATAAAAATCAGGGTTTAGGCCTTATAAACAGCCCCCTCGTCGCTTTAACCCCCTCATATATGATCGTGTCAAAGAAGAGATAGACCGATTATTGAAGGCGGGGTTTATTAGGCCATGCCGGTATGCGGAGTGGGTGTCCAACATCGTTCCAGTTGAGAAGAAAGGGAGCGGTAAGATTAGAGTATGCATAGATTTTAGAGATCTAAATAAAGACACTCCTAAAGTTGAATATCCTATGCCTATAGCCGACATGTTAATAAATGATGCCTCGGGTCATAGAGTGATTAGCCTTTTAAATGGCAATGTCGGCTACAATCAAATCTTTATGGCAGAATAGGATATGTACAAGACGGCTTTTAGGTGTCCAGGGTTTGTTGGGTTGTTTGAGTGGGTCGTCATGACATTCGGGTTAAAGAATGCCGGCGCAACATATCAAAGAGCGATGAACTTGATTTTTCATGATTTGCTAGGTTCATCCTAGGAATTTATATTGATGATATTGTCGTCAAATCGGATGGTATGGATGGTCATATAGCCGATTTGAGATTAGCTTTTGAGAGGATGTGTCGGTATGGTTTGGAGATGAATCCACTCAAGTGTGCTTTTGGTGTGTCGGCGGGGAAGTTCTTAGGATTCATGGTACATGAGAGAGGGATTGAGATTGATCCTAAGAAGGTTGAGAACATTCAAGATTTTAAAGCGCCGACATGAAAGAGAGAAGTTCAGAAGTTGCTAGGTAAGGTGAATTACTTGAGGAGATTTATATCTAACGTAGCGGGTAAAATCGATGCTTTTGTTCCTATCTTACATTTGAAAAGAGAAGCCGATTTTACTTGGGCGGCAGCACAACAAGAGGCGTTTGAGGGTTTGAAGAAGTATCTGTCTACTCCACCTGTGGTGCGAGCGCCTAAAGGCGGAATTCCGTTTCGGTTGTATATCGCTGCCGAAGACAATGTTATTGGAGTTGTTTTGACACAGGAGGAAGATGGCAAAGAATATATAATTACATATTTGAGTCGCCGTCTTTTGGATGCCAAAACGAGGTATGTTTTTTTAGAGAGACTTTGTCTTTGTTTATACTATGCTTGTACCAAGTTGCGTCATTACCTGTTATCTAGTACATGCATAGTTGCTTGTCAGACCGATGTCGTTAAGCATATGTTGCAAAGGCCAATTGTAAGTGGGAGAATTGGCAAGTGGGCATATACCTTGATTGAGTATGATTTGGCTTATGAATCATTGAAATCTATGGAAGGCCAAATTGTAGTAGATTTTATAGTAGACCATCATATAGATATTGCTTATGAAGATGAAGTTTGCTTGCTTACTGTTATACCTTGGAAGATTTATTTTTATGGTTCTTCATGTAAAGAGGGTCAAGGTATAGGTGTAGTTTTGATTTCGCCCAATGGTCAATGTTTTGAAGCATCGGTTTGTTTGGAGTATTATTGTACAAATAATCAAGCCGAATACGATGCTTTGTTATTCAGTTTACAAGTGATGGAGATCGTTGGAGCTAGACACGTAGAATTGGTGGTGCAATAAGTTGCCGGGGTTTACAAGTGTTTTGATGGGTCGCTAAACAGGTATCTTGATCAATGCTTGGATATTATTGCCAATTTTGATGATTTTGCCATTAAGCATATTGCTAGGAGTGAAAATTCTAGAGCGAATGATCTCACACAACAGACATCTGGTTATAGTGTTAAAAGAGGAGTATTTTTTATCCTAGAAAATCCGGTGCTTGATTACAATTCTTTGAGCGAAATTTGTAGAGATGCAGATCGCAGGCGGTCTGACCGGTGCACTATTGCTGGTCGGACCGTGGATGGCCGGCGGTCTGACCGGAATATTGTTGCCGGTGTAACCGTGGGTGGTCAGCGGTCTGACCGGCGTTGCTTGGCCGGTCAGATCGGGTTCACACAACATGCTGGGGGGCATGATTTCATTGATACAGAGGCCGAGTTGAGTTTGAATTCGGACATTTGTGTTATGGAAACAGCAGAAGATTCGAGAGTACCTTTGATTCAATATTTAAAAGATCCTAGCCTTAAGGTTGATCGAAAAATTCGGCGGCAAACATTTAAGTATAGTTTGCTCGATGGAGATTTGTATCGCCAAAATATAGATGGGGTATTATTGAAGTGCCTAGATAGTGATCAATCTAAAGTGGCTATGGGAGAGGTACATGAGGGTATTTGTGGAACACATCAATCGGCCCATAAGATGAATTGGTTGCTTAGAAGAGCGGGGTTCTATTGGCCAAAAATGATATATGATTGTTTCAGATATTATAGAGGATGCGAAGCCTGTTGTTAACGCCTAAATTTGGTAACCGAACCCCTAAGTTCTAGCGAGGTTAAAACAGAATCGGATCGGCTGGCGGAGAAGCAGAGGCTGCGTTGGCTATGCTCAAATTGGCTGAGTAACGATCGGCTACGGGGTCAATCGGCTGAGGTTGGATCGGATGAGGATAGCTGATAGCCGATGCTGAGTCAGAGAAGATAAAACCGTTTCCGATGAAAGTGCTTGGAGATAAAGTAAAGGATTCGGTTATCAATTTACGCGTTAAAAGATATTGCCATCTATGGATAGAGTCATGTAACGGCAATTGTATCTGTAAATTAGAAATTTGTTTAAACTGTTTATTGTAATGCGGCGTGGGTCCTTCCTGAGATATCGTCGTATTTTAAATAGTAGTTTAGATAGAGTTCAAGGTCTGTACAGATAATGTTCTTCTTGGGTATAAATAGGACCCGAGACCCCCTATAATTATTGATTCAACAATCAATCAAACAACTCTCGGCGCATCACCAAACCTTTTCTTTAGCGAGCAATTGATTTGGCTCTGGGCTGCATCGTTTCGATCCCAAAATCCAGGTAAATGCTTGTCATTAGTGGTATGTTCTACTGATTCTAATGCTTCCATCGTAATGACACATTAGATTCAGGGGTTTATACTGCACTATTTATCATATATCGCATATAAACTGGAGCAATGTTTAGATCTATTCTGCCATCGGCCAGTTCTATCAAGAACCCGTAGCTGATAAGGCTAGATCTAAAGGTTGAACTAGTTTTTATGCGGTATCCACCGTCTCGAGAGGTATAAATCAGCTACAATAGATCAGGTTGTTCTTTTTATACTTAATGCTGCATTAACATTGAACTATTAAGTCATTTTTAGAACCTCCAATGATCTGTTTAGTTAGATTTATATGTTTAGAGATAGTGTCGGGGTTTCAGCCGGCCTTACCTGCCCTGATATATTTTTAGTATATTTATTACTAGATTTATGTTAGGACTGCCTCTTATATTAAGATCCCATTCTTGTCGGACATCATAAGCCAAAATCTGCCTGCTAGCAACAGCCGACGGTCGATTTCCTAGGCTAAGCGTATCTGGTTCAAGAATGATATCTTTTCATAAGAATCATCAGAGTACTAGCTGATCCATAGTTAGCTTTCCAGTATCGGCTAGGTTATCAATACATATATTTATTATACTTTACGTATTTGGGTTAAGCGATACTCGTCTCGGTATAGCCAATCCATTCCAGTCACTTGGCTTAAATATATTTAAGGATAGCGTATATATGCTCATGGATTCCCTCAGCCGATCCAGTGGGGATCTAACCTAACACTTAACGTATATATCTTGTTTTTCTTGTTGGTTAGTAGATCAAACCAACTGGCACGCCTTGAACAGCACAGGTAGCCAAGAAGGACCTACACTAGAGCTAAGCAGATGTCCCGGGCCAGCGTGTGAGAGAAATTTCTCATCAACACGCTTCTTGGCACACCCAGTGGGACTTTCTTTGTCGGCTTGGCTAGGACGCATCGACTCAGCCGACAAGATGGTCGACTCCAAGAGCTCCAATGTTTCTCAGGACAACATCGTGCCTGTGAAGATGAAGCAATTATCGGCTGAGCAGCAAGCCGTTTACAAGAAGATGGTGGAAGAGCTCCAGGCCAACTACTTACAATCATTCACCCAGACCAGATCCGGGGTTGTACATCAAAAGTACAAGTTCAGCATAGACGAGCTCAAGGCATCCTCCTCCAGTGGATCAAAGGGCAAACAAAAGGTGGAGGAGCCGATTCAGGAACAAGATGATTCAGCCCTGCATACTTTGCAAGACCGGATCGATTCGGCCGTCCATCATGCGTTGGTCAACCAAAATAGCATCCTGGTCAACACTCTCAACATCATGATTGCTACTGTGGTCAACGCCAAGATAGTCGACCAGCTGCAGCGGGGCCAACGTACTTCATAGACGGCCGGTTCCCGGTTACGGACGTTGGTCACCCGAATCGGCGATTCCACCACCAACACAACCAGGGCTGCCAGGAGGGGTCCTCGGCCAGCCGAATCCAACTGAATCGGCTACAAGGCCAGTGATTACCATGCTGAACCGACAGCAACCGCTGCCCCATGATCAGATTGCTAACATGTTCAACGACAATCGGCAGTTAGAGTCGTTTGCCCAGATTGACCTGGACAGACGACACAACGCCGGTGGCCGACAGCTGTTCCTAGGTCCACCAACGCCACCACCGGCGAATCGGCCGCCTCCCGCTGATGATCCACTCCACTACCAGTATCAAGGAGGCCGTCAAGATCATCACTACAGGCCTCAGATGCCACCACCACTGTATCGGCAAGCACCCACACCGTATGATCCATATGAGCCGATACAGCAGGACAACCGAACTTGGGCCGATCTGATTGCAGACGTCATGCACGATCAATTCGGCCTCAAGCCAAAGGACTTAGGGAACATGTATCGGTATCCCTATCCAGAGCATTTTGAGTGGATTCCGTTGCCCAACCGATACAAGATCCCAGATTTTTCCAAGTTCTCAGGGCAAGACAACGTTTCGACCTACGAACATGTCAGTCGATTCTTGGCGCAGTGTGGCAAAGCATCAGCTACAGACGCCTTGAGAGTTCGTTTGTTCCCTCTGTCTCTTTCAGAATCGGCTTTTACCTGGTTCTCTCATTGCCTTACAACTCAATTCAGAGTTGGGCTGATCTCGAAAAACAATTTCACATCTACTTTTACTCCGGCAACCATGAGATGAAGTTGTCGGACCTCACCAGTATTAGGTAGTAACACAACGAGTCAGTTCAAGAGTACATCCAACGCTTCAGAGAAATGAGGAACCGATGCTACATCCTACTGCTATCGGACGCCTAGTTGGCCGGTTTGGCCTTTCACACCTTGATCACGCCGATCCGAGAGCGATTCTCTGCGCAGGACTTCGACAGCATAGCCCACTTGGCGCAGAAGGTGACGGCCCATGAGCAGCGATTCCAAGACACCAGGAAGACCGTCAAGAGCATAAGTCAAATTGTCGTTGAGTCAGACTCCGATTCCAATGACGTTGACGAAGAGGTGGCGGCAGCCGAATGGGCCAAGAACAAAAAGGCCATCGTCTGCCAATGGCTGCTGAAGACGGCCAAAGAAGAGAGATACGACTTCGACATCACCAAGGCCGACAGGATTTTTGATTTGCTGCTCAAGGAGAAACAGATCCAACTCCCTGAAAACCACGTGATCCCATCGGCCGAAGAACTGAAGAAGAAGAAGAAATATTGCAAGTGGCACAACTCCACATCCCATGCCACTAACGATTGCAAAGTCTTCAGGCAGCAAATTTAGTCGGCAATTGAGGCTGGGAAATTGAAGTTTGCTGATTCAAATCGGCCGATGAAGGTAGACGGCAACCCTTTCCCGGTCAACACAGTTCAAGCCGGCCCCAGGCAAGTCGATCGACAGAACAGAATGGCGCACGGCTTAGTCAACACATCAATCGGGGCCAGGGCAGAAGGCGAGCCGACTGGACATCACGCCGCGCCAATCAACATGGTGCACCCCACTATCAGATCGGCTGACCGACTGCCAGTCCACGACGACAGCCGACGCCATCCTCAGCACCGGTCTCGGTGGGAAGAAGCTCGCGATGAAGCACCTCGTCGGCGCGAGCCGGAAACCCAAAGCCACCGGTACGAGGCAAGCCACAGTAGTGCCGATCCGCATTGGCATTGTGATTTTTTCAGGTACTGCTGGGAATCCAGCATGAGGCTATCGACACTGGATGACTGCTCGGCGTGCAACGATCATCGCGACGTCGAGCACAGGAGCACATTGGCTGTAAGCCCAACCCGGTTCATCCCTAGAGCCGTTCGGCTAAATCAGAGGCGGCGGTCCGTCCATGATCGGCTCGGCCTGATCCATCAAGACTTCTTCATCGATGAACACAACAACGACAACAACCGCGACGACGAAGAGGCCAACGACGAGGAATCGTCCAATCCCCAATGGTGCCCGTCCGATCTCTTCACAAAGACGCAGAAAAGAAGAATTCAGCGACTCAAGCATGAAGGGAGAGAAGATGAAGTTCGACAAATGATCCAAGAACAGCGTCGTCGGCTGGGTAAGATCAAAAGGCGATGGGTTCCCAAAGAGAAAACCGTCGCAGCCGACGAGGGGCAAGCCAAGGAGAGCCCAGCCGATCAAGCCAGGAGGGCAGCCAAAGGGAAAGGCAAAGTTTTTGCATACATGGTGTTCATACTGCCAGCCGAATTCAGTGCTCCTAAAGCCAATGCAGACACCATCGAAGACGACTTGGTGAAACTAGCAATCTCACCGGACCAAGCTATTTTTGACAAACCCGAGGGGACCAAAAATCGGTAGCTGAAGCCGTTGTACGTTAAAGGATTCGTCAACGGCAAGCCGATGTCTAAGATGCTAGTTGATGGGGGAGCCGCAGTCAACCTAATGCCCTACGCAACATTCAGAAAACTAGGCAAAGGAACCGAAGACCTGATAAAGACTAATATGGTGCTCAAAGACTTCGGCGGCAACCATCAGAAACCAAGGGCGTCCTCAACGTCGAACTGACCATCGGCAATAAGATCGTGCCCACAACATTGTTTGTCATCGACGGGAAGGGGTCTTATAGCCTGCTGCTCGGAAGGGACTGGATACACGCCAATTGTTGCGTTCCTTCTACAATGCATCAGAGCCTGATCCAATGGGACAGCGACAAGATTGAGATCGTACCAGCCGACAGGTCAGTTAGCGTCGTTAGTGCTGATTTGCCGCTTTGGGAAATCGAAGGCATTGATTGTTTGTCTGGGAAAATCTAGCACGCCGATTTTCTAAATGTGTCCAATTCCACAATACAGCCGATTGGAGATGACGAGCTGCAACTGCTGCTTTGAACAAGACATGGTGGAGGGCTCAAGCGTCTTCGGCATGGACACCGCAGACGAAGATGATGGCAAGCTTGGGCAAGGTTTTATGTCGGCCGACGAGTTAGAAGAAATTGACATCGGCTCTGGTGACAAGCCGATGCCGACGTATATTAGCAAAAACCTATCTCCTCATTGTAGATCCCAGCTCATCAATGTATTAAAAGAATACAAAGATTGTTTTGCTTGGGAGTACTTCGAGATGCCCGGTCTTAGCCGATCAATAGTGGTCCATCAATTGCCGATTAAGGCAGGCTATCGGCCATTCAAACAACCTCCCAGGAGGTTAAAAGTCGATATGTACGACACGATTAAAGCCGAAATAACTCGGCTATACGATGTTGGATTCATTTGGCCTTGCAGATACGCCGAGTGGGTCCCAAACATTGTCCCAGTGTTGAAGAAAAACGGTAAACTTAGGCTGTGCATCGATTTCAGAGATCTAAACAAGGCCACCCCTAAGGACGAATACCCAATGCCAATAGCCGATTTGCTCGTCGATGCTGCTTCAGGCCACAAGATTATTAGTTTTATGGACATCAATGTAGGTTATAATCAGATATTTATGGCTGACGAGGACATCCACAAGACTGCTTTTCGGTGTCCTGGTGCAATCGGCTTGTACTAATGGGTGGTAATGACATTCGGCTTGAAGAACGCTGGGGCAACATATCAACGGGCCATGAACTATATTTTTCATGACATGATCGGCTCACTAGTGGAGATCTACATTGATGATGTATTGTCAAGTCCAGAGAGATGGAAAACCACATAGCCGATCTGAGACAAGTGTTAGAGCGGACGAGGAAATATGGCCTGAAGATGAATCCACTTAAGTGTGCATTCGGCGTATCGGCTGGGCAGTTTCTGAGATTTCTTGTTCATGAAAGAGGAATTGAGGTTACACCAAGGAGCATAAACGCTATCAAAGCAATTCAGCCTCTGAAGGATAAGAAACAACTCCAATCTTTGATCGGCAAAATCAACTTCATCAGGCAAATCATAGCCAATCTCTCAGAAAAGATGGAGCCGTTCACCCCACTGCTTCGGCTGAAAGCCGATCAAGCATTCACATGGGGGGCAGAGCAACAAAAGGCTTTGGACAACATGAAGGATTATCTAAGTTTCCCTCCAGTTCTAATGCCTCCACAAGAAGGGATACCGTTTAAGCTGTACCTATCAGCCGATGACAAGTCAATCGGCTCCGTTTTAATCCAAGAAGTTGAGGGCAAAGAAAAAACCATCTTCTATTTCAGCCGATGGCTACTAGACACAGAAACAAGGTATTCAACAAAGTTAAGGCATTATCTGCTATCCAACGAGTGCACAATAATCTGTAAAGCCGATGTAGTTAAGTACATGCTATCGGCCCCAGTGTTGAAGGGAAGAATTGGGAAGTGGATTTTTCCTCTAACAGAGTTTGATTTGAGGTATCAATCACCCATGGCAGTCAAAGGACAAGCTATAGCCGATTTTATTGTAGAGCACAGAAATGACTCAATCGGCTCCGTGGAAATCATGCCTTGGACATTGACATTTGACGGCTCGGTTTGCACCAACGGCTGTGGTATCGGCTTAGTCATTATTTCACCCAGGGGGCAAGTTTCAAATTTGCTTTCGCTATCAACCCCCATGCTACAAACAACCAAGCCGAGTACAAAGCCATCCTTAAAGGATTACATCTACTCAAAGAAGTTGAAGCCGATGCCATCGAAATAATGGGAGACTCACTCTTAGTCATCAGCCAATTATCAAGAGAATATGAGTGCAAAAACAATGCGCTGATGGTCTACTATCAACAATGCCGGGAATGGATGGACGGTTTTCGGCTAGTTACTTTGAAACATATCCCCAGAGAGCAAAACACAGAAGCCAATGATTTAGCTCAAGGGGCATCGGGCTATCGGCCGATGTTGAAAGAGATTGAAATAGAGGTTGCCGCCATTACAGCAGATGATTGGAGGTTTAAAGTCTACAACTATCTCAAGAACCCCACTCAATCGGCTACAAGGAAATTACGATACAAGGCGTTAAGATATGTTTTGCTCGATGAAGATCTGTACTATCGGATGATTGATGGTGTGCTACTCAAGTGTTTGGGAGCCGATCAGGCCAAAGTGGCTATCGGAGAAGTACATGAAGGGATTTGTGGCACGCATCAATCGGCCCACAAAATGAAGTGGCTACTTCGTCGAGCAGGATATTTCTGGCCGACAATGGTGGAGGATTGTTTCAAATATTATAAGGGTTGCCAGGATTGTCAGAAATTTGGCGCCATACAACGACCACCAGCGTCGGCTATGAACTCAATTATCAAGCCTTGGCCGTTCAGAGGATGGGGTATTGATATGATCGGCCAGATCAATCCACCCTCAACCAAAGGACACAAATTTATTTTGGTGGCAACAGACTACTTCACAAAATGGGTGGAGGCAGTTCCTCTGAAGAAAGTGGATTCTAAGGATGCAATCGAGTTTGTTAAAGAGCACATTATCTACCGATTTGGCGTCCCGCAAACCATTACAACTGACCAGGGATTTATATACAAATCGGATGAGTTTGTTCAGTTTGCCGACGGCATGGGGATCAAGCTACTTAATTCTTCACCGTACTACGCACAGGCCAACGGGCAAGCCGAAGCTTCAAATAAAAGTTTGATTAAGTTAATTAAAAAAGATCTCGAATACCCCAAGCAATGGCACACCGATTACAGCGAATCACTGTGGGCATATCGGATGGCATGCCATGGATCAATTCAAGTCCCTCCGTACAAGCTAGTCTACGGGCATGAGGCGGTGCTACCATGGGAAAGCGTCATCGGCTCAAGGCGCATTCAACTACAGGATCAACTCACAGCCGATGATTATTATCACTTGATGGTGGACGAATCAGAAGACTTGGTTTTATCCAGGATGAGGGCCTTGGAAAAAGTTACAAGGGATAAAGAACGAGTAGCCAAACATTATAAAAAAAAGTGGTGCCTAAATGTTTTGAAGCGGGCGAGCTCATTTGGAAATTACTATTGCCGATTGGATCCAGAGATAACAAATTCGGCAAGTGGTCACTAAATTGGGAAGGGCCTTTCAAGATCCACAAATGCGTCTCTAAAGGAGCTTACATGCTAGAAGGATTAGACAGAGAAGTATTTGGAAGGGCTCTTAATGGAAAATACTTGAAGAAATACTACCCAAGTGTATGGATCAACTCATGATTCGGCTCTGTTAGCTTAGCTGATTTATGACATCCGATGTATTGTTTCCATAAGACATCGCCTTAAGGCATTTTTATGCAACATTTTTCCCCTAAGTTTTCTACGGTCGGCTAACGATTGGCCGATAGCGATGACAATGAGGTGCAAATGGCTTGGATTCACAATTTTGTCGACACCGAAGCTATCAACAAAATTTGGGGGGCATATACATACACGAGCCAATTACAAAATTGAGCGTCAGGAAATTTTTTAAGCTTTATAATCGGCAATCAATATAAAGGTGTTTCAAGTGTTAAGATCGACGGTCGTGGTGTGGTTTCGGAATCGGCAAATGTGACGTAACACGGACGACTAGAACCAATTTCAGCATAAGCAATTTGGAATTAACAGTTATACTAAGACAATGCATAAGGCTGAAGCCGATTTCATTCACAATCGCGGTTTTGGAAATCGACGAGTTGTGTTGAAGGCTTCGACGGAGCCAATTATAAAAGTCAGACAAATATTTTACAGAAAGCCAAAGCCGAGTTCATTCATGACCATGGGTTAGAAACGGATAGGCTACGTTTAAACATTCGATGAAGCTAATTACAAAAGCTGGATGGGTATATTACATAAGGTAGTAGCCGATTTCAGAATACAAAATATTTTCATTTCTTCAGGAAATCGGCTATAGCTGACAACGCCGTTCGCCTGATTCGATCCACCTCCTCGATGGTCTTGATGTCGTCGGCTTCGGATCCGGCCACCGGCGGAATCCCTTTCACCAAGTCGCGGAGATGCGCCACAGCCGCCTTGATACTTTGACGTTGGGCGTCGATTTCGGCTGGTAGGCTGGCCATATACTCCTTGTGGACGTCGATCTTGTTCGTGACTTGAACGAGATCGGCCATCAGCTGGTCCTGGCAAGAAAGGAGCTGCTTGAGCTTGGCCGCCGGTTCGGTTTTCAGGCGGTCGAAGGCGGCTTTCTGACTCTCGATGGCCTCTTTGGTCGACTGGAGGGTTGCCGACCGCATTTGATTCTCCCACCGGTCGGCTATCCGCTGCCGAGCCCACTCGTATTTGAGTTGGTGGGCTTCCAAGAAGGTTGCCGGCACGATGGCGTCGGCTAGAGCTTCCGGCAGCTGGCCTTTGATCTCCCTGAAGCATGCGCGGATCGAGCCGCTGTCGGTTACTAGCGCGTCTAGCGAGGCCTCCAGCCGATTGCCGATGTCGGCTAGACAGGCCCTCAGGTCCTCATCCAGCGTCACCAGCGCCTCCTCGCCGATCTCGCCAGACTCCTCAAACTCTGACAAATCGAAGCCGAGGAGGTCGGCTATGTTCTGCAAAAGGAAGATGATGATTAGAAAAGAGTTGTTAAGTTGGCAGAGCCGGTCATAAAATTCGGTTTACCTTGGGCACTGGGGTCGGAGCAACTGGTTCGGCTGGTTCGCCGCCTGTAGCCGACGGGGCCCCATCATCGGCACCATTGCGCGCCCGCGGCGGTCACTTGGCAGGATCACTCGACGCCCGGGGGCAGCCGACGGAGATCGTGGAGCGTGAAAAAGAAAGGGTGTTAACAGCCAAATCGGCTAAGTTTTATAAATCAAACTGCAAGGGGTTGTTACCGATGGTGCACGACGTGGAGTGCGGCCAGCCAATTTCTTGACCTAAAAAGGATGTGTTCGGTCAGATGCAAGTGATATTATCATAAGGCCGAATTTGATGAGGCGAGAGTTTACCGGCTGATTTTTCGCGGGAGGACTCAAAACTGGCGGGACGTCGGCTGGAGCGTTGACAGGATCATGGTTCGAGCTCTCGTATTCAGCCGCCGCCCCAACAGCTGCCGGTATCTCCTCGCTAGCAACGGCGTCATCAAAAAACTTCGCGATGCTCGGGTCCAAGGTGGGAAGGCTGTCGGCCGGCGCGATCGGCTTCTTCTCCTTTAGCTTCTTGGGGGCAGGCGCGGCCGATGGCTGTACGGGAGGCGTAGCTCTTTTCTTGTGAGCTATCGGCTCACGCACCTGGCCGCGCAGTAGGGACGCCAGTTTCGGCGCGTCCCAGCCGATCGCTGACGGAGCAAGGCTGCCCCCATCAAGAACACCTAGGCGGTATTCAATGGGGATCCCGGAGTCACTCACCGTCGGCCGTTCCGTCTCGGTCTCTTGCAAGCCAAAGAGGACAAGTGTTAGTCGGCTACATCGGCCGATGATAAGAAAAGAGGAATCATTTGGAGTTTAAAACTTACCGAGGGGATTTCTTCGGGCAGCAGCAAGTCGACATAATAAGATGACCGTTGATGGAAGATATGTCGCTTTATCTCGGCCCACCATTGGTCGTAGCCTGCGCTCTTCTTGAGCACCAGAATCATCTCGCCGATGCTGCCAAGGGGAGGGCCGGCTATGTTCAGCAGCCGATGCATTATCTGTTCTTGGCTCACGACTCCCCTCGTCTCGATCTTGTCGGCATAATAGTAGCCGACGGGCAGTTGCCCAAGACCGAACTGCCTCGCAGCCGACACCAGATAGTAAAATTCATAACTTCTGGCCATTGATCGGCCCTGATGGATCCCGGTCGACAGAATGCAAGGGGGTTAGGGCAGCGGTGAACAACTCCCTGCGACTAGGGTTGTCAGCTGAGTTGATGTCTTCCCAGTTGAAATCGAACGGCAACTCGAACAGTGCCTGATCTCGGTAAAAGTACCAGATGTGATTCTCGCGTGATAGCCCATCATACATGGCAATGAACCACTCGACTAGTAGATAGGCCGATTGCTTGCAGCCCGCATGCATAGCCGCTGCCTCCCCGTAGCTCATGCACCTGGTGGTGGTGATCTCGTTGCCGTCATCATCTTCGATCGGCTCCAATCTTGGGAAAGCAGCCTCAGTGAGGGGCAGTCGATAGGCTATTTTCTGCGCCATCAGCACTAGCCAGATTTGGAGGAACTACCAGGGGCCATCGGTGTTGACAAGGGCGTTGGGGGCTATCTTCGCGGCAGCTTGATGCAGCATCTGGTACAGGTAGCCGAGGAGATATTTCCCCGCGCGAGCTTGTTCCCATCGGCTAGGGATTCGGCTACGACCTGCCAGTTGGCGGTCGGCCCGCAGCTTGAGCCACAGAACAGGAACTTCTCTAGCCACATCATCAGGAACACGGCGTGTTCCCTGTGGCCGACCGATCCATCCTTCATGTTTTGAGCGATGAAGCCACTCCACCCGCCGATGGCTTTGGTCTTGAATTGATGTTGCCCCTTCCGGCTCACGTTTCCAGGGTTAGCCGATGCCAGGATGTCCAATCCAGTTGTTATGTATACGTCGGCTAGAGTGACTGTCATCGGCCCTTGCTGGAACATGAAAGCATTGAAGCTGTCGTTCCAAAAGTACGCCGCAGCCGACATTATTGGCTCATCCTTCTCCATGCTGACAACAGACAAGGCCATGCACTGGGCTATCTCGGTTTCCTCCCATTGAGCGTACTTGGCCGATTGCACCCTCTTATACCACTCAATCCAAGCAGCGTCTGTTGTCGGCCACGACTTAAAAGTCCCATTCCAGTGGGCTAGGGATGGCTTCCTAGTGTTGTAAGGGATTCTGTTGGTTTTAGCTATGATTACATCGGCTGGATTAGTGTTGCCAATAGGGCCGAGAAAGTATCTCTTTTCTTGAGTCAAACTTGGGATGACTACTTGATGTGACAGATGCTACAGTTTGGGAAAGAAAAAATTGCTAATCAAGAGCAGCTGAAGGCATGATGAACGCAACAACGCTAGGAGGCATGGGTGGAAACAAAATCTGAAGAGGAAGAGTTTTGAACCGATGGGCATACCTCGGGGAACTCGGCGGCAGAAGCGGCCGGTGCGATGATGGTGTTGGAAGCCATTGGGGTCGTCGGAGGTGAATCGGGTCCTGGGTCACGAAGATCGCCGGGATGTGATGAAGAGCGCCGGTGAATCGCCGGAGAGGAGAGAGGAAAAGAAGGCTTGTTTGCGAAGTGCTTGAGTACGGTTTGAAGGCTTGTTTGCGAAGTACTCGAGTGCGGTTTGAAGGCGTGATTGTTTCAGTCGAGATAACAGGGCTATTTAAAGAGGATATGGGGCAGCCGAAACGGCTTAGGTCAGAAAAGAGCAGGAATTTGAACAAGCAACAAATCCGCAACACTTCATACCACAGACTTGGGGAGCATGTGTTAACGCCTAAATTTGGTAACCGAACACCTAAGTTCTAGCGAGGTTAAAACAAAATCGGATTGGCTGGCGGAGAAGCAGAGGCTGCGTTGACTATGCTCAAATCGGCTGAGTGACGATCGGCTATGGGGTCAATCGACTGAGGTTGGATCGGATGAGGATAGCCGATAGCCGATGCTGAGTCAGAGAAGATAAAACCGTTTTCGATGAAAGTGCTTGGAGATAAAGTAAAGGATTCAGTTATCAATTTGCGCGCTAAAAGATATTGCCATCTATGGATAGAGTCCTGTAATGGCAATTGTATCTCTAAATTAGGAATTTGTTTAAACTGTTTATTGTAATGTGGCGTGGGTCCTTCCCGGGATATCATCGTATTTTAAATAGTAGTTTAGATAGAGTCCAGGGTCTGTACAGATAATGTTATTCTTGGGTATAAATAGGACCCGAGACCCCATATAATTATTGATTCAACAATCAATCAAACAACTCTCGGCGCATCGCCAAACCTTTTCTTTAGACGAGCAATTGATTTGGCTCTGGGATGCATCATTTCGATCTCCAAATCCACGTAAATGCTTGTCATTAGTGGTATGTTCTATTGATTCTAATGCTTCCATCGTAATGACACATTAGATTAAGGGGTTTATACTGTGCTATTTACCATATATCGCATATAAACTGGAGCAATGTTTAGATCTATTCTACCATCGGCTAGTTCTATCAAGAACCCGCAGCCGATAGGGCTAGATCTAAAGGTTGAACTAGTTTATATGCGGAATCCACCGTCTCGAGAGGTATAAATCAGCTACAATAGATCAGGTTGTTGTTTTTATACTTAATTCTGCATCAACATTGAACTATTAAGTCGTTTTTAGAACCTCCAATGATCTGTTTAGTTAGATTTATATGTTTAGAGACAGTGCCGGGGTTTCAGCCGGCCTTACGTGCCCTGATATATTTTTAGTATATTTATTACTAGATTTATGTTAGGACTGCCTCTTATATTAAGATCTCATTCTTGTCGGACATCATAAGCCAAAATATGCCTGCTAGCAACAGCCGACGGCCGATTTCCTAGGCTAAGCGTATCTGGTTCAAGAATGATATCTTTTCATAAGAATCATCGGAGTACTAGCCGATCCATAGTTAGCTTTCCAATATCGGCTAGGTTATCAATACATATATTTATTATCCTTTACTGTATTTGGGTTAAGCGGCTGATGCTGTCTCGGTATAGCCGATCCATTCCAGTCACTTGGCTTAAATATATTTTAGGATAGCATATATATGCTCATGGATTCCCTCAGTCGATTCAGTGGGGATCTAACCTAACACTTAACGTATATATCTTGTTTTTCTTGTTGGTTAGCAGATCAAACCAACTGTCACGCCTTGAACAGCACAGGTAGCCAAGAAGGACCTACACTGGAGCTAAGCAGATCTCCCAGACCAGCGCGTGAGAGAAATTTCTCGTCAACACCTGTCAACGGTTTGGCAATGTTCAATCGGCACCAGCTGCGGTGTTGAACCCTACTATTAAACCATGTCCGTTTCGGGGTTGGGCTTTGGACTTCATTGGTCAAATTTATCCTTCGTCATCAAAAGGGCATCTGTTCGTGCTAGTTGCGACGGATTACTTCACCAAGTGGACCGAAGCCGTGCCACTCAAGAATATGACTCATACAGAGGTAATTGACTTTATTTTGAAGCATATCATACATAGATTCGGCATTCCTCAAACATTGACTACGGATCAAGGAGCTTCTTTCATGTCCAAAGAGTTAAAAAATCTTGCCGAATCTTATGGTATCAAGTTATTGAGTTCTTCTTCTTACTACGCTCAGGCTAATGGACAAGCCGAGTCTAGTAATAAAACTTTGCTAAAGTTGGTTAAAAAGAAGATCGAAGAACACCCCAAGAGGTGGAATGAGGTGCTTTCTGAGGCATTATGGGCACATCGAATGTCTAAACATGGTGCTACCAAGGTAACCCCTTTTGACCTAGTCTATGGACAAGAAGCAGTTTTACCGGTTGAGCTAAATCTTGGCTCTCTTCGATATATAAAGCAAGACGATTTGTCGGCTGAAGACTACAAGTTAATGATGGGAGATAATCTCGATGAAGTGGTTGACAAACGTTTGAAAGCTTTGGAAGAAATAGAAAAGGAGAAGAAGAGGGTGGCCAAAGCGTACAACAAAAGGGTGAAGGCGAAGACATTCCAAGTGGGAGATTTGGTGTGGAAGACAATTTTGCCTTTGGGTTCTTGATCTAAGGAATTCGGTAAGTGGTCGCCAAGTTGGGAGGGACCTTATCGATATGCGGAATCATTCGAGGGAATGCATATTTTTTGGAAACACTTCAAGGAGAACGATTTCAACGAGCAATTAATGGTAAATACCTAAAGAAATACTTCCCAAGTGTTTGGCGAGATGCTTAGGAAGTCCTATGGCCGGTAATTAGATTATCGCCCTAAGATAAACATGTTTCATGCTTTTAGATTCACGATGTTCATCATAAAAGGCAGGGGCATGTGTTTACACCCGAAATTGGCACCTGGGAATCATGATAGGAATATTGCCAATGTTTGGGAAGTATGCAGGTTTCCTTCAGGAAGGCTGGTCTGACCGCCATGTATAGGTCGGTCAGACGGGCCTTAGGGCCGATCAGACCGGCGGCATGTGGCCGGTCAAACCGGCAGAGTCTGAAACTAGCTGAATTCATCTGTACTCAGGTTTCCTTCCTCCATACGGTATGTCTCAGGTTTTCAGAGGTGTCTATCCCGAATTGGACATGGAGGAGGGCCTATGGAAGGCAAGACCAACCCCTATTTAAGGGCTGAGGCCGGTTCAATTGGCAACAACACATACACAACACAAGATCAATCTAGTTTCTAGTTTTTAGCCAATTAAATCATTCTTTTACTTTTTTCTACATCAGTTCGTCCATTTTTGTCGATTTGCGCTATAAATCGTCTACCGCCGCTGCGAGAGTGCGACACCTCTTTGTAAGTGTCTCTTGAAAACTTTCCGTTCGCCCACGAGACGGGTGTTTTGTGTTAGTGATATGCCCTAGAGGCAACATGGAGATGTTGGATATCACGTCAATGTTTATGTATAAATGAATAAAGTGTTATTCAGTTCCATGAAATAGACATCTTGTATTGATCAATAAGTACGTGACTTATTTATGAGACTCGATATGTATGAATCTATTTCTAAACGATCCCTGATCATATGTCATATTGTTGGAACAAATATGATTCTAAGATCGGCATGTTTATTGATTGATGATCATGTCTCATAGATCATGGGTATGGAGATACCAAATCAATAAACATGGACATATGTGTTAGAGAACACATTGTTGGATAGACCCACCATGAGACACTACAGGAATTAATGTGCCATTAGTTGGTCTCGGTAGTGTTGGTACAAAGTCCTTAGACCTGAGATCACCATGGATTCCAACATGTGTAGTAGCCTACTTTGGGACTACCAAACGCTATTCCGTAATCGGATAGTTATAAAGGTAGTTTTCGGGTTTGCTATGAAACATGGAGTGGGATGTGAGTGATCAAGATGGAATTTGCCCCTCCTTTGGAGAGATATCTCGGGCCCTCGAGGTAATGGATTATGGAAATGCATGGCCATGCTAAGTTGATTGAGGAGTCAATCAACGACAGATAATCCAATACGGTTCGAGTGAATGGTTAAGCTATTGAAGGGATGGCACACATCTTGCCTATAGCTTAACCGGTATCGTGAGGCAAAGGGATTTCTACACATTACAGGTTCGAGCCGATATTATATTCTTGTATACTATGGTGTCAATATGTGCTGCTAGGCGCCGCTATTGATAGGTCGGCCGAGTTGGACTCGAGCCGACGATCGGCTAAGTTAGACTATAGCCGAAACCGAGTATACCTGAACCTACGGGTCGCACGCTTAAGGGGATAAGAACAGGCATTCGAGTTGGACTCGGATACGGCTCGATCGGATAGGGATCCGATCGGATAGAGTCCTATGGGCTTACGACGTATGGGCGGCCAACTCTATGAGATACGGATGAGATCCGATTCAAAATAGAGTCCTAATCGGCCACTAGTCCCGTCGGCCAACTCTATATAAAGGAGGGAGGGTGGAGAGCTGAATAGACGTCAATTGCATCGCGTGCAACGAAGTCGCCGAGATCAATCTCCACGGAAACCCTCCCCACTTTCGAGCCAAACACTAGCCTTGCATCGCGTGCTAGCACACGGGTGTACGCGCGTTGTCCCCGGACGTGTGGATACCGGTAGAGGCACTTGCTACGTTGCGCGCTCTTGATCGGCTTCGGATCGGCTACAATCGGAGCGATCGGCTGTGGTGGAATCGGCTGCGGTCGGACGCATCGGAGCGAGGCGTGAGAACGCGGCCGGACGACTCGAATCGGCTGATTGGCGAATCGGCTGTCTCCGGGAATCGGCTACACTGTTTCGGATCGGATTGCCCTGATTGGCTATTCCGCTGCACTCTACTCCAATCGGTAACGATCTATCGGCCCTTACTTGCAAGTGTTCCTGGTTTGCGCGCTAAAAGTTTTTGTTTTTGGCTAGCGTAGCCTCCGCGTAACCCTTCAGTGGTATCAGAGCTAATCTTGCTTAGTTCGGGTTTTAGATTGGATCTGGAACAAGTTTTGCACATGGGTTGATTAGATCAATCGGTTTTACGGGATCTGTTGAGGAGAGTAGATGGTAATTGCGTTCCTTGATAGTGTATCGGAACGACGTAATGTGATTACGTCGAAGCAATTTCCAAATAACTCGGTTTGAGTTGGGTTCGAGATAGCGTTCCTTGATAGTGTATCGGAACGGTATAATGTGATTATACCGAAGCTATCTCGTAGTCCGACTTTGTTGCTGCCTAGTGTATCGGGACGGCATAATATGCTTATGCCGATATGGTTTCCATAAGCGATTTCATAGATTGGATCTATGAATTTCGTGTGGTACCCCCTTATAGGTCGTCTCGATGCCGTATCTCTGCGATAGGTAGAAAACGTTTCTACGCCTAACTTGTTTTTGCAGAGAATGCTTTGAGATGGTATGGCCCTATTGTATGTATGAGATGCATGTGATGCATGTAATATTTTTTCATATGTGCAATCCCTGTAATATTCTTTCATACGTGCAATGCTTGTAATATTCTTTCACGACCTGCGAGTCGATGTAATCTTCAATTAGAGCTTCTATAGTAGTAGCTTAGTTTGAAGATATCAAGCATTCGACACTTGGAAGATGGTGCCGAAGATGGAGATCCTCAGCGCCGGCATGGAGATGGAGATCACCATGTGAAGGGGGCCATACTATTTCATTATATGCTATTCTTCTTGCTTTCATATGTGATATGTTTGTTTGATAGGATAGCATCCCTCTCAAAATTAAGTAGTAATGATGCCCTTCCAAATGTTGCACCCGTCACCGTTATGCTCGTCAATGGTGGGTCTGCCAAAGCAGAGTGCCATTCTCTATCATAACACGAGGGGGTATATGTCAGACATATACATACAGGAGCATTTGGTTTACTTAACAAGGCTATCAAAACAGTTTTGGGCCTTGGGGCATAGGTTGGCGCCGGGGCATGGAGATGCCACACCAACAACAAGAGTCACATAGAGATGTGATTAGCAAGGTGTTGCTTACCGATGTTACTAATTTTCTAGCAAGTGATGCCAAAGCTCACTAGAAAATTAATTAACATGTGGATCTTGACCCAATACGTAACCTAGAGGGAAAGTGGAAAATACGTAATGGGAGTCTAATGTTAAATTGTTTAACAATAGACATAGCATAAACATTGTGCTAAACTTTGCTTTTTTCGTTGTAGAATAAATGGCGGCTAATACTACACCCAGTACCTTTAATTTGTGATCTATTCTCGAAAAGGAATAATTAAATGGAACAAACTTTATGGATTGGTATCGCAACTTGAGAATTGTTCTCAAGCAAGAGCGTAAGGAGTACGTTCTTGAAGTACCCTATCCCGAGGATTTGCCAACCAATGCCACTGCAACGCACGGAGGGCTTATGAGAAGCACACTAATGATGCCCTAGATATAAGCTGTCTCATGCTTGCTACAATGTCCCCGAGCTTCGAAGCAATATGAGAGCAACGATGCTCACACTATTATTCGGGGACTGCATGGCATGTTTGAGAACCAAGCTCGGGCCGAGAGGTTCAACACCTCAAAGTCCTTGTTTGCGTGCAGGCTTGTTGAGGGAATCCCGTCGATCCGCATGTGATAAAGATGATTGACTACATTGAGAGTCCGGAAAACCTGGGTTTTCCCCTTAGCCAAGAGTTGGCTACGATGTGATTCTCCGTCGCTCCCTCCGAGCTTCGAGCCATTCATATTAAATTATCACATGAACAATATGGATAGGACGTTGGCTGAATTGCATGGGATGCTAAAGACAGTTGAGGAGAGTATCCAAAAACGGTCATCATGTGATGATGATGCGAAGGCTAAGCGCAAACCACTGTCAAGAAACTTTGCACCAAGAGGAAGTTAACTCCCGATGAGATCGCGAGTGCCTCTAATGCAAAGAAGGGCAAGAAGGGTCGGCGGCATCGATGCCGTTTGCTTCTACCGCAAGGAGACAGCCACTGGAAAAGGAACTGCAAGAAGTACATGGAGGATCTCAAGAAGAAGCAAAGTACGACTTCGCCGGTATTAATGTTATAGACATTAATCTTGCTACTTCACCTACGACTCTTGGGTATTTGATACCGGATCGTAGCTCATATTTGCAAATCGTTGCGGGGAATGAGAAGAAGTAGAGGATTGAGAAGGGGCGAGGTGAACTGCGCGTCGGCAATGGAGCAAGCGTTGCTACGCTTGTCGCTCGCACAGCACCACTTCATCTACCTTCGGGATTAGTTTTGGAATTAAATAATTGTTATTGTGTTCCAACACTATGTCAAAACGTTATTTCGCTTCATGTTTGCAAGCGGAAGGATATGATTTTAGATCAATGAACAATGGTTGTTCAATATATCTCGAGATATGTTCTATTTTCATGCTCCATTGGTGAATGGATTATACATTTTGAATCTTGAAGCGTCTCCCATCTATAACATTAATACGAAAGGCAACTCTCTAATGATATAAACCCCACGTTTATCCGGCATTGTCGCTTAGGCCATATAAATAAGAAACGCATGGAGAAGCTCCATAAGGATGGATTGCTTCACTCTTTTGATTTTGAATCATTTGAGACATGTGAGTCTTGTTTACTTGGTAAGATGACAAAGGCACCTTTCACGGACACGTGAAAGAGCAAGTGACTTGTTGGCACTCGTACATACCGATGTATGTGGACCAATGAGCTCAACGGCCGAGGTGGTTATCGACTTCATTACCTTTACCGATGACTTTAGTAGATATGGTTATATCTACTTAATGAGGCATAAGTCCGAATCCTTTGAAAAGTTCAAAGAATTCCGAATGAAGTACGAATCATTTAGGAAAAACAATCAAGTTTCTACGATCGATCGTGGAGGGGAATACTTGAGCCAAGAGTTTGGTAATCATCTCGAAAGATTGTGGAATTGTTCCACGCTTAACTCCGCCAGAACTCCACAATGGAACGGAGTGTCCGAACGGAGAAATCGCACCTTGTTGGACATGGTGCGGTCGATGATGAGCCAAAGTGATCTTCCGTTATCTTTCTCGGGACATGCTCTTGAAACAAATTTGCGCTCACACTAAATAGAGTTCCATCTAAGTCGTTGAAAAGACACCATATGAGATATGGACAGGGCAACCCCCTAGTTTGTCTTTTCTCAAAATATGGGGATGCGAAGCTTATGTAAAACGTTTACCGACAAAGCTCACACCCAAATCGACAAGTGCTTCTTTGTGGGATATCCTAAGGAAACTAAGAGATATTACTTTTATAATCGGGAACAAGGCAAAGTGTTTGTCGCCCGACACGGTGTCTTCTTGGAGAAAGAGTTTCTTTCAAGAAGGGTTAGTGGGAGCAGGGTGCATCTTGAAGAAGTTCAAGAAACACCGAGAAAAATGTTTCGCGACCACGTAACCACAACAGAGGGTGCAAAGTGTTGCGCCACCGGTTGTAGATACACCAGCCCTACGGAGGTCCGAAAGATCACATCGTGCACCGACAGTACACAAGTGCGGAACAACGTGATATATTGTTGTTGGACAACGATGAACCTAAGACCTATGAGGAAGCGATGGTGGGACCCGATTCCAACAAGTGGCTTGGAGCCATGAAATCCGAAATAGAATCCATGTACGACAATCAAGTTTGGAACTTGGTTGATCCACTGATGGTGTCAAAACCATTGAGTGTAAATGGGTTTTTAAGAAAAGGCCGATATGGATGGAAATGTTCACATCTATAAGGCGCGATTGGTGGCGAAAGGTTTTAAACAGATTCAAGGAGTTGATTATGATGAAACCTTCTCGCCCGTCGCAATGCTTAAATCTATTCGGATTATCCTAGCAATTGCTGCATATTTCGATTATGAGATATGGCGATGGATGTCAAAACGGCTTTCCTGAATGGAAACCTAAGCGAGGATGTATACATGATACAACCTCGGGTTTTGTCGATCCGAATCGCTGAAAGATATGCAAGCTACGAAATCTATTTATGGATTGAAGCAAGCATCTCGGAGTTGGAATATTCGTTTTGATGAAGTAATCAAAGGGTTTGGTTTCATCAAAAACGAAGAAGAGGCCTGTGTTTACAAAAAGGTCAGTGGGAGCGCAATTGTATTTCTAATCTTATATGTGGATGACATATTACTGATTGGAAATGATATCCCTATGCTTGAATCCGTCAAGTCTTCATTGAAAAATAGTTTTTCCATGAAAGACTTAGGGGAGGCAGCATATATATTGGGCATTCGGATCTATAGAGATAGATCCAAGAGGCTAATTGGATTAAGCCAAAGTACATACATTGACAAGGTGTTGAAAAGGTTCAACATGCATGATTCCAAGAAAGGTTTCTTGCCTATGTCACATGGCATCAATCTTAGCAAGAATCGGTGTCCTCGGACACATGATGAGCGGAATAAGATGGGTATGGTTCCATATGCTTCGGCAATTGGATCCATCATGTATGCCATGCTTTGTACACGCCCGCATGTCTCGTACGCTTTGAGTGCTACGAGCGGATACCGCCGATCCAGTGAAGGTCACTCGATCTGCCGTAAAGAATATCCTTAAGTAATTGAGAAGAACTAAGGATATGTTCCTAGTCTATGGAGGTGAGGAAGAGCTCATTGTAAGTGGTTACACCGATGCTAGCTTCCAAACGGACAAGGATGATTATAGATCGCAATCCGGGTTCGTGTTCTGCCCGAACGGAGGCGCAGTCACTGGAAGAGTTCCAAGCGGGATACTGTTGCTGATTCTACAACGGAGGCCGAGTACATTGCTGCTTCGGAAGCTGCAGAGGAGGCTATTTGGATCAAGAAATTCGTTTCGAGCTTGGTGTGATGACTAGTACGACGGGTCCAATGTCTCTCTATTGTGACAATAGTGGAGCCATTGCGCAAGCCAAGGAGCCGAGGTCACATCGAAGTCCAAACACATACTTCGGCGATATCATCTCATCCGCGAGATTGTGGACGGAGGTGATGTCAAGATATGCAAAGTGCACACGGATCTCAACATAGCCGATCCGCCGACAAAACCTCTCCCTCGCCGAAGCATGAGGCGCACACAAGAGCAATGGGTATTAGATACTTACATGATTGACTCTAGTGCAAGTGGGAGATTGTTAGTGATATGCCCTAGAGGCAACATGGAGATGTTGGATATCACGTCAATATTTATGTATAAATGAATAAAGTGTTATTCGGCATGAAATAGACATCTTGTATTGATCAATAAGTACGTGACTTATTTATGAGACTCGATATATATGAATCTATTTCTAAACGATCCCGATCATATGTCATATTGTTGGAACAAATATGATTCTAAGATCGGCATGTTTATTGATTGATGATCATGTCTCATAGATCATGGGTATGGAGATACCAAATCAATAAACATGGACATATGTGTTAGAGAACACATTGTTGGATAGACCCACCATGAGACACTACAGGAATTAATGTGCCATTAGTTGGTCTCGGGTAGTGTTGGTACAAAGTCCTTAGACCTGAGATCACCATGGATTCCAACATGTGTAGTAGCCTACTTTGGGACTACCAAACGCTATTCCGAATCGGATAGTTATAAAGGTAGTTTTCGGGTTTGCTATGAAACATGGAGTGGGATGTGAGTGATCAAGATGGAATTTGCCCCTCCTTTGGAGAGATATCTCGGGCCCCTCGAGGTAATGGATTATGGAAATGCATGGCCATGCTAAGTTGATTGAGGAGTCAATCAACAGACAGATAATCCAATACGGTTCGAGTGAATGGTTAAGCTATTGAAGGGATGGCACACATCTTGCCTATAGCTTAACCGGTATCGTGAGGCAAAGGGATTTGTGTACACATTACGGGTTCGAGCCGATATTATATTCTTGTATACTATGGTGTCAATATGTGCTGCTAGGCGCCGCTGTGACAGTGTCGGCTGAGTTGGACTCGAGCCGACGATCGGCTAAGTTAGACTATAGCCGAAACCGAGTATACCTGAACCTACGGGGTCGCACGCTTAAGGGGATAAGAACAGGCATTCGAGTTGGACTCGGATACGGCTCGATCGGATAGGGATCCGATCGGATAGAGTCCTATGGGCTTACGACGTATGGGCGACCAACTCTATGAGATACGGATGAGATCCGATTCAAAATAGAGTCCTAATCGGCCACTAGTCCCAGTCGGCCAACTCTATATAAAGGAGGGAGGGGTGGAGAGCTGAATAGACGTCAATTGCATCGCGTGCAACAAAAGTCGCCGAGATCAATCTCCACGGAAACCCTCCCCACTTTCGAGCCAAACACTAGCCTTGCATCGCGTGCTAGCACACGGGTGTACGGCATTCTGTCCCCGGACGTGTGGATACTGGTAGAGGCGCTGCTACGTTGCGCGCTCTTGATCGGCTTCGGATCGGCCGCAATCGGAGCGATCGGCCGTGGTGGAATCGGCTGCGGTCGGACGCACGGAGCGAGGCGTGAGAACGCGGCCGGACGACTCGAATCGGCTGATTGGCGAATCGGCGTCTCTCCGGGAATCGGCTACACTGTTCCGGATCGGATTGCCCGATTGGCTATTCCGCTGCACTCTACTCCAATCGGTAACGATCTATCGGCCCTTACTTGCAAGTGTTCCTAGTTTGCGCGGTAAAAGTTTTTGTTTTTGGCTAGCGTAGCCTCCGCGTAACCCTTCATTTTGTTAGTGATATGTCCTAGAGGCAACATTGAGATGTTGGATATCATTATCAATGTTTATGTATAAATGAATAAAGTGTTATTCAGTTCCATGAAATAGACATATTGTATTGATCAATAAGTACGTGACTTATTTGTGAGACTCTTTATGCATGAATCTATTTCTAAATGATCCCTGATCACATGTCATATTATTGGAACAAATATGACTCTAAGATCGGCATGTTTATTGATTGATGATCATATCTCATAGATCATGAGTATGGAGATACCAAATCAATAAACATGGACACATGTGTTAGAGAACACATTGTTGGATAGACCCACCAAGAGACACTACAGGAATTAATGTGCCATTAGTTGGTCTCAAGTAGTGTTGGTGCAAAGTCCTTAGACCTGAGATCATCATGGATTCCAACATGTGTAGTAGCCTACTTTGGGACTACCAAACGCTATTCCGTAACTGGGTAGTTATAAAAGTAGTTTTTGGGTTTGCTATGAAACATGTAGTGGGATGTGAATGATCAAGATGGAATTTGCCCCTCCTTTGGAGAGATATCTCTAGGCCCCTCGAGGTAATAGATTATGAAAATGCATGGCCATGCTAAGTTGATTGAGGAGTCAATCAACAGACAGCATAATCCAATATGGTTCGAGTGAATGGTTAAGCTATTGAAGGGATGGCACACATCTTGCCTATAGCTTAATTGGTATCTTGAGGCAAAGGGATTTGTGTACACATTACAGGTTCAGAGCCGATATTATATTCTTGTATGCTATGGTGTCAATATGTGCTGCTAGGCGTCGCTGTTGACAAATCGGCTGAGTTAGACTCGAGCGAAACCAAGTATACCTGAACCTACAGGGTCACACGCTTAAGGGGATAGAATAGATATTCAAGTTGAACTCGGATATGGCTCGATCGGATAGGGATCCGATCGGATAGAGTTCTATGGGCTTACGACGTATGGGCGGCCAACTCTATGAGATTCGGATGGGATCCGATTCAATATAGAGTCCTGATTGGCCACTAGTCACAGTCGGCCAACTCTATATAAAGGGGCGAGGGGTGGAGTGTTACGGAATTGAATTGCATTGCGCCGAGATCAATCTCCATGGAAACCGTCCCCACTTTCGAGCCAAACCCTAGCCTTGCATCACGTGGTAGCACACAGGTGTTCGGCATTCTGTCCCCGGACATGTGGATACCGGTAGAGGCGCTGCTACCTTGCGGCGTTGTTGATCGGCTATGAATCGGCTGCAATCGGAGCGAGGCAACTGCGGCAGATCGGCGACGCAAGCGCGGCATCGACGAATCGGCTGATTGGTGAATCGGCTGTCCTTGGGAATCGACTGTCGGCAAATCGGCAGTCTTTGGCCAGCACTGTTCCAGATCGGATAGCCCTGATTGGCTAGACCGCTGCACTCTATTCCAATCGGTAACAATCTATCGGCCCTTACTTGCAAGTGTTCCTGGTTTGCTCGGTAGAAAAGTTTTGTTTTTAGCTAGCGTAGCCTCCGTGTAACCCTTCAGTGGTATCAGAGCTAATCTTGCTTAGTTCGGGTTTTATATTGGATCTGGAACAAGTTTAGTACACGGGTTGATTAGATCAATCGGTTTTACGGGATCTGTTGAGGAGATTAGATGGTAATTGCGTTCCTTGATAGTGTATTGAGTCGGTTTCGAGATAGTGTTCCTTGATAGTGTATCGGAACGGTATAATGTGATTATACCGAAGCTATCTCGTAGTCTGACCTTGTTTGCAACCTCACGCCTACGCAAACCATCTCCCTTGATAGTGTATCGGGACGGCATAATGTGATTACGTCGATATGGTTTCCGTAAGCAATTTCATAGATTGGATCTATGGATTTCGTGTGGTGTTCCGGGCGCTGCCCGGAAGCCCGCGAGGGGACGGCTTCCCCCTCGCCCCCCGCCCGCTAACCAGCTAGCGGGACCGGCGTGTGCGTACCCCCTTATAGGTCGTCTCGATGCCGTATCTCTCCGATAGGTAGAAAACGTTCTACGCCTAACTTGTTTTTGTAGAGAATGCTTTGAGATGGTATAGCCCTATTGTATGTATGAGATGCATGTGATGCATGTAATATTCTTTCATGTGTGCAATCCCTGTAATATTCTTTCTTACGTGCAATGCTTGTAATATTCTTTCACGACCTACGAGTCAATGTAATCTTCAATTATAGCTTCTATAGTAGTAGCTTAGTTTGAAGATGGAAATGTTCACATCTATAAGGCGCGATTGGTGGCGAAAGGTTTTAAACAGATTCAAGGTGTTGATTATGATGAAACCTTCTCGCCCGTCGCAATGCTTAAGTCTATTCGGATTATTCTAGCGATTGCTGCATATTTTCATTATGTGATATGGCAGATGGATGTCAAAACGGCTTTCCTAAATGGAAACCTAAGCGAGGATGTATACATGATACAACTGAGGGTTTTGTCGATCCACAATCGCTGGAAAGATATGCAAGCTACGAAATCCATTTATGGATTGAAGCAAGCATCTCGAGTTGGAATATTCGTTTTGATGAAGTAATCAAAGGGTTTGGTTTCATCAAAAACGAAGAGGAGGCCTGTGTTTACAAAAGGTCGGTGGGAGCGCAATTGTATTTCGAATCTTATATGTGGATGACATATTACTGATTGGAAATGATATCCCTATGCTAGAATCCGTCAAGTCTTCATTGAAAAATAGTTTTTCCATGAAAGACTTAGGGGAGGCATACATATTGGGCATTCGGATCTATAGAGATAGACCCAAGAGGCTAATTGGATTAAGCCAAAGTACATTCATTGACAAGGTGTTGAAAAGGTTCAACATGCATGATTCCAAGAAAGGTTTCTTGCCCATGTCACATGGCATTAATCTTAGCAAGAATCAGTGTCCTCAGACACATGATGAGCGGAATAAGATGGGTATGGTTCCATATGCTTCGGTAATTGGATCCATCATGTATGTCATGCTTTGTACACGTCCAGATGTCTCGTACGCTTTGAGTGCTACGACCACCAGTCAGATCCAGGTGAAGGTCACTGGACTGCCATAAAGAATATCCTTAAGTACTTGAGAAGAACTAAGGACATGTTCCTAGTTTATGGAGGTGAAGAAGAGCTCGTTGTAAGTGGTTACACCGATGCTAGCTTCCAAACATACAAGGATGATTATAGATCTCAATCTGGGTTCGTGTTCTGCCTGAACGAAGGCGCATTCAGCTGGAAGAGTTCCAAGCTAGATATTGTTGTTGACTCTACAACAAAGGCCGAGTACATTGCTGCTTCAGAAGCTACAAAGGAGGTTGTTTGGATCAAGAAATTCGTTTCTAAACTTGGTGTGATGACTAGTGCGACTGGTCCAATGTCTCTCTATTATGATAATAGTTGGAGCCATTGCGCAAGCCAAGGAGCCGAAGTCACATCAGAAGTCCAAACACATACTTCGGCGATATCATCTCATCCGTGAGATAGTGGACAGAGGTGATTTCAAGATATGCAAAGTGCACACGGAACTCAACATAGCCGATCTGCTGACAAAACCTCTCCCTCAGCCGAAACATGAGGCGCACACAAGAGCAATGGGTATTAGATACTTACATGATTGACTCTAGTCCAAGTGGGAGACTGTTAGTGATATGCCCTAGAGGCAACATGGAGATGTTAGATATCATGGTCAATGTTTATGTATAAATGAATAAAGTGTTATTCAGTTCCATGAAATAGACATCTTGTATTGATCAATAAGTACGTGACTTATTTAATGGACTCTTTATGCATTAATCTATTTCTAAATGATCCCTGATCACATGTCATATTATTGGAACAAATATGACTCTAAGATCGGCATGTTTATTGATTGATGATCATGTCTCATAGATCATGGGTATGGAGATACAAAATCAATAAACATGGACACATGTGTTGGAGAATACATTGTTGGATAGACCCACCAAGAGACACTACAGGAATTAATGTGTCATTAGTTGGTCTCAAGTAGTGTTGGTGCAAAGTCCTTAGACCTGAGATCATCATGGATTCCAACATGTGTAGTAGCCTACTTTGGGACTACCAAAAGCTATTATGTAACTGGGTAGTTATAGAAGTAGTTTTCGGGTTTGCTATGAAACATGGAGTGGGATGTGAGTGATCAAGATGGAATTTGCCCCTCCTTTGGAGAGATATCTCTGGGCCCCTCGAGGTAATGGATTATGGAAATGCATGGTCATGCTAAGTTGATTGAGGAGTCAATCAACAGACAGATAATCCAATACGGTTCGAGTGAATGGTTGAGCTATTGAAGGGATGGCACACATCTTGCCTATAGCTTAATTGGTATCGTGAGGCAAAGGGATTTGTGTAAACATTACAGGTTCGGAGCCGATATTATATTCTTGTATGCTATGGTGTCAATATGTGCTGCTAGGCGCCGCTGTTGACAGGTCGGCAGAGTTGGACTCGAGCCGACGGTCGGCTGAGTTGGACTATAGCCGAACCGAGTATACCTGAACCTACAAGGTCGCACACTTAATGGGATAAGAACAGGCATTCGAGTTGGACTCGGATACGGCTTGATCGGATATGGATCCGATCGGATAGAGTCCTATGGGCTTACGAAGTGAAGGATTGCGCGGAGGCTACGCTAGCCGAAAACAAAAATTTTAACCGCGCAAACCAGGAACACTTGCAAGTAAGGGCCAATAGATCGTTACCGATTGGAGTAGAGTGCAGCGGAATAGCCAATCAGGGCAATCCGATCCGAACAGTGTAGCCGATTCCCGGAGACAGCCGATTCACCAATCAGCCGATTCGAGTCGTCCGGCCGCGTTCTCACGCCTCGCTCCGATGCGCCCGACCGCAGCCGATTCCACCACAGCCGATCGCTCCGATTGTAGCTCTCCACCCCTCCCTCCTTTATATAGAGTTGGCCGACGGGACTAGTGGCCGATTAGGACTCTATTTTGAATCGGATCTCATCCGTATCTCATAGAGTTGGCCGGCCATACGTCGTAAGCCCATAGGACTCTATCCGATCGGATCCCTATCCGATCGAGCCGTATCCGAGTCCAACTCGAATATCTATTCTATCCCCTTAAGCGTGCGACCCGTAGGTTCAGGTATACTCGGTTTCGGCTATAGTCTAACTTAGCCGACCGTCGGCTCGAGTCCAACTCACCGACCACACACGGCGCCTAGCAGCACATATTGACACCATAGTATACAAGAATATAATATCGGCTCGAACCTGTAATGTGTACACAAATCCCTTTGCCTCACGATACCTTAAGCTATAGGCAAGATGTGTGCCATCCCTTCAATAGCTTAACCATTCACTCGAACCGTATTGGATTATCCGTCCGTTGATTGACTCCTCAATCAACTTAGCATGGCCATGCATTTCCATAATCCATTACCTCGAGGGGCCCAGAGATATCTCTCCAAAGGAGGGGCAAATTCCATCTTGATCACTCACATCCCACTCCAGGTTTCATAGCAAACCCGAAAACTACCTTTATAACTACCCGCATTACGGAATAGCGTTTGGTAGTCCTAAAGTAGGCTACTCACATGTTGGAATCCATGGTGATCTCAGTGTCTAAGGACTTTGTACCAACACTACCCGAGACCAACTAATGGCACATTGATTCTGTAGTGTCTCATGGTGGGTCTATCCAACAATGTGTTCTCTAACACATATGTCCATGTTTATTGATTTGGTATCTCCATACCCATGATCTATGAGACATGATCATCAATCAATAAACATGTCGATCTTAGAATCATATTTGTTCCAACAATACGACATATGATCGGGATCATTTAGAAATAGATTCATACATATCGAGTCTCATAAATAAGTCACGTACTTATTGATCAATACAAGATGTCTATTTCATGGAACTGAATAACACTTTATTCATTTATACATAAACATTGACGTGATATCCAACATCTCCATGTTGCCTCTAGGGCATATCACTAACAATTTCCCACTTGCACTAGAGTCAATCATGTAAGTATCTAATACCCATTGCTTTGTGTGCGCCTCATGCTTCGGCGAGGGAGAGGTTTTGTCGGGGATCGGCTATGTTGAGATCCGTGTGCACTTTGCATATCTTGACATCACCTCTCGTCCACTATCTCGCGGATGAGATGATATCGCCGAAGTATGTGTTTCGACTTCGACGTGACCTCGGCTCCTTGGCTTGCGCAATGGCTCCACTATTATCACAATAGAGAGACATTGGACCGCCGTACTAGTCATCACACCAAGCTCGAAACGAATTTCTTTATCCAAACGCCTCCTTTGCGGCTTCCGAAGAGCAATGTACTCGGCCTCCGTTGTAGAATCAGCAACGTATCCCGCTTGGAACTCTTCCACACGTGCCTCCGTTCAGCGAACACGAACCCGATTGCGATCTATAATCATCCTTGTCCGTTTGGAAGCTAGCATCGGTGTAACCACTTACAACGAGCTCTTCTTCACCTCCATAGACTAGGAACATATCCTTAGTTCTTCTCAAGTACTTAAGGATATTCTTTACTAATCCCAGTGACCTTCACCGGATCTCGAGTATCTGCTCGTAGCACTCAAAGCGTACGAGACATCTGGGCGTGTACAAAGCATGGCATACATGATGGATCCAATTGCCGAAGCATATGGAACCATACCCATCTTATTCCGCTCATCATGTGTCCGAGGACACCGATTCTTGCTAAGATTAATGCCATGTGACATGGGCAAGAAACCTTTCTTGGAATCATGCATGTTGAACCTTTTCAACACCTTGTCAATGTATGTACTTTGGCTTAATCCAATTAGCCTCTTGGATCTATCTCTATAGATCCGAATGCTAATATGTATGTTGCCTCCCCTAAGTCTTTCATGGAAAAACTATTTTTCAATGAAGACTTGACGGATTCTAGCATAGGGATATCATTTCCAATCGTAATATGTCATCCACATATAAGATTAGAAATACAATTGCGCTCCCATGACCTTTTGTAAACACAGCCTCTTCTTCATTTTTGATGAAACCAAACCCTTTGATTACTTCATCAAAACGAATATTCCAACTCCGAGATGCTTGCTTCAATCCATAAATGGATTTCTCGTAGCTTGCATATCTTTCCGGCGATTCTGGATCGACAAAACCCGAGGTTGTATCATGTATACATCCTCGCTTAGGTTTCCATTTAGGAAAGCCGTTTTGACATCCATCTGCCATATCTCATAATCGAAATATGCAGCAATCGCTAGGATAATCCGAATAGATTTAAGCATTGCGACGGGCGAGAAGGTTTCATCATAATCAACTCCTTGAATCTGTTTAAAACCTTTCGCCACCAATCGCGCCTTATAGATGTGAACATTTCCATCCATATCGGCCTTTTCTTAAAAACCCATTTACACTCAATGGTTTTGACACCATCAGTGGATCAACCAAGTTCCAAACTTGATTGTCATACATGGATTCTATTTCGGATTTCATGGCTCCAAGCCACTTGTTGGAATCGGGTCCCACCATCGCTTCCTAATAGGTCTTAGGTTCATCGTTGTCCAACAACAATATATCACGTTGTTCCGCACTGTGTACTGTCAGTGCACGACGTGATCTTTCGCCTCCGTGGGGCCGGTGTATCTACAACCGGTGGCGCAACACTTTGCACCTCCCGTTGTGGTTCTCGTGGTCGCTGAAACATTTTCCGGTGTTTCTTGAACTTCTTCAAGATGCACCCTGCTCCCACTAACCCTTCTTGAAAGAAACTCTTTCTCCAAGAAGACACCGTGTCGGGTGACAAACACTTTGCCTTGTTCTCGATTATAAAAGTAATATCCCTTAGTTTCCTTATGATATCCCACAAAGAAGCACTTGTCGATTTGGGTGTGAGCTTGTCGCGTAAACGTTTTACATAAGCTTCGCATCCCCAAATTTTGAGAAAAGACAAACTAGGGGTTGCCCTGTCCATATCTCATATGGTGTCTTTTCAACGACTTAGATGGAACTCTATTTAGTGTGAGCGCAATCTGTTTCAAGAGCATATCCCGAAGGATAACGGAAGATCACTTTGGCTCATCATCGACCGCACCATGTCCAACAAGGTGCGATTTCTCCGTTCGGACACTCCGTTCCATTGTGGAGTTCCCGGCGGAGTCAACGTGGAACAATTCCACAATCTTTCGATGATTACCAAACTCTTGGCTCAAGTATTCCCTCCACGATCTGATCGTAGAAACTTGATTGTTTTCCCTAAATGATTCTCGTACTTCATTCTGGAATTCTTTGAACTTTTCAAAGGATTCGGACTTATGCCTCATTAAGTAGATATAACCATATCTACTAAAGTCATCGTAAAGGTAATGAAGTACGATAACCACCTCTCGGCCGTTGAGCTCATTGGTCCACATACATCGTATGTATGAGTGCCAACAAGTCACTTGCTCTTTCACTGTGTCCCGTGAAAGGTGCCTTTGTCATCTTACAAAGTAAACAAGACTCACATGTCTCAAATGATTCAAAATCAAAAGAGTGAAGCAATCCATCCTTATGGAGCTTCTCCATGCGTTTCTTATTTATATGGCCTAAGCGACAATGCCGGATAAACGTGGGGTTTATATCATTAGAGAGTTGTTTTTTCGTATTAATGTTATAGATGGGAGACGCTTCAAGATTCAAAACGTATAATCCATTCACCAATGGAGCATGAAAATAGAACATATCTCTCGAGATATATTGAACAACCATTGTCCATTGATCTAAAATCATATCCTTCCGCTTGCAAACATGAAGCGGAAATAACGTTTTTACATAGTGTTGGAACACAATAACAATTATTCAATTCCAAAACTAGTTGGAACACAATAACAATTATTCAATTCCAATACTAATCCCGAAGGTAGATGAAGTGGTACGTGCCGACAAGCAACTATAGCAACGCTTGCTCCATTGCCGACGCGCAGTTCACCTCGCCCTTCTCAATCCTCTACTTCTTCTCATTCCCCGCAACGATTTGCAAATATGAGCTACCGATCCGGTATCAAATACCCAAGAGTCGTAGGTGAAGTAGCAAGATTAATGTCTATAACATTAATACCTGAACGAAGTCGTACTTTGCTTCTTTTTGAGATCCTCCATGTACTTCTTGCAGTTCCTCTTCCAGGGCTCGTCACCTTGCAATAGAAGCAAACGGCATCCGATGCCGTCGACCCCTTCTTGCCCTTCTTTGCATTGGAGGCACTCGCGATCTCATCGGGAGTTAACTTCCTCTTGGTGCAAAGTTTCTTGACAGTGGTTTGCGCTTTGCCTTCGCATCATCATCACATGATGACCAATTTCTCGGATACTCTCCTCACTGTCTTTAGCATCCCATGCAATTCAGCCAAGGTTCTATCCATATTGTTCATGTGATAATTCAATATGAATGGCTCGAAGCTCGGAGGGAGCGGCCGGAGAATCACATCGTAGCCAACTCTTGGCTAAGGGGAAAACCTAGTTTTTCCGGACTCTCGATATAGCCAATCATCTTTATCACATGCGGCGACGGGATTCCCTCAACAAGCTCGCACGCAAACAAGGACTTTGAGGTGTTGAACCTCTCGGCCCGAGCTTGGTTCTCAAACATGTCACGCAGTCCCCGAATAATAGTGTGAGCATCGCTGCTCTCATATTGCTTCAAGCTCGGGGACATTGTAGCAAGCATGAGACAGCTTATATCTAGGGCATCATTAGTGTGCTTCTCATAAGCCCTCCGTGCGGTTGCGGTGGCGTTATTAGGCAAATCCTCGGATAAGGTACTTCAAAAATGTACTCCTTACGCTCTTGCTTGAGAACAATTCTCAAGTTGCGATACCAATCCATAAAGTTTGTTCCATTTAATTTTTTTCTTTTCGAGAATAGATCGCAAATTAAAAGAACTGGGTGTAGTATTAGCCGTCATTTATTCTACAACAGAAAAGAAAAGTTTAGCACAATGTTTATGCTATGTCTATTGTTAAACAATTTAACATAAGACTCCAAATACGTATTTTCCACCTTCCTCTAGGTTACGTATTGGGTCAAGATCCACATGTTAATTAATTTTCTAGTGAGCTTTGGCATCACCGCTAGAAAATTAGTAACATCGGTAAGCAACACCTTGCTAATCACATCTCTATGTGACTCTTGTTGTTGGTGTGGCATCTCCATGCCCCGGCGCCAACCTATGCCCCAAGGCCCAAAACTGTTTTGATAGCCTTGTTAAGTAAACCAAATGCTCCCGCATGTATATGTCGACATATACCCTCTCGTGTTATGATAGAGAATGGCACTTTGCTTTGGCAGACCCACCATTGACGAGCATAACGGTGACGGGTGCAACATTTGGAAGGGCATCATTACTACTTAATTTTGCGAGGGATGCTATCCTATCAAACAAACATATCACATATGAAAGCAAGTAGAATAGCATGAAATAGTATGGCCCCCTTCACATGGTGATCTCTATCTCCATGCCGGTGTAGAGGATCTCCATCTTCATCACCGTTCTTCCGAGTGCCGAATGCTTGATATCTTCAAACTAAGCTACTACTATAGAAGCTCTAATTGAAGATTACATCGACTCGCAGTCGTGAAAGAATATTACAAGCATTGCACGTATGAAAGAATATTACAGGATTGCACATATGAAAGAATATTACATGCATCACATGCATCTCATACATCTCATACATACAATAGGGCCATACCATCTCAAAGAATTCTCTGCAAAAACAAGTTAGGTGTAGAAACGTTTTCTACTTATCGCAGAGCTACAGCATCGAGACGACCTATAAGGGGGTACGCACACGGAGATCCAATCATATTATGCCGTCCCGATACACTATCAAGGGAGATGGTTTGCGTAGGCACGAGGCAGCTAACAAGATCGGACTACGAGATAGCTTCGGCATAATCACATTATACCGTTCCGATACACTATCAAGGAACGCTATCTCGAACCCAACTCAAACCGAGTTATATGGAAATTTCTTCGACGTAATCACATTACGCCGTTCCGATACACTATCAAGGAATGCAATTACCATTAACTCTCCTCAACGATCCGTAAAACCGATTGATCTAATCAACCCGTGCGCAAAACTTGTTCCAGATCCAATCTAAAACCCGAACTAAGCAAGATTAGCTCTGATACCACTGAAGGATTGCGCGGAGGCTACGCTAGCCGAAAACAAAAATTTTAACCGCGCAAACCAGAACACTTGCAAGTAAGGGCCGATAGATCGTTACCGATTGGAGTAGAGTGCAGGAATAGCCAATCGGGGCAATCCGATCCGGAACGTAGCCGATTCCCGGAGACACCGATTCACCAATCAGCCGATTCGAGTCGTCCGGCCGCGTTCTCACGCCTCGCTCCGATGCGCCCGACCGCAGCCGATTCCACCACGGCCCGATCGCTCCGATTGTAGCTCTCCACCCTCCCTCCTTTATATAGAGTTGGCCGACGGGACTAGTGGCCGATTAGGACTCTATTTTGAATCGGATCTCATCCGTATCTCATAGAGTTGGCCGGCCATACGTCGTAAGCCCATAGGACTCTATCCGATCGGATCCCTATCCGATCGAGCCGTATCCGAGTCCAACTCGAATATCTATTCTATCCCCTTAAGCGTGCGACCCGTAGGTTCAGGTATACTCGGTTTCGGCTATAGTCTAACTTAGCCGACCGTCGGCTCGAGTCCAACTCAGCCGACTGCATCACAGCGGCGCCTAGCAGCACATATTGACACCATAGTATACAAGAATATAATATCGGCTCGAACCTGTAATGTGTACACAAATCCCTTTGCCTCACGATACCGTTAAGCTATAGGCAAGATGTGTGCCATCCCTTCAATAGCTTAACCATTCACTCGAACTATATTGGATTATCCGTCCGTTGATTGACTCCTCAATCAACTTAGCATGGCCATGCATTTCCATAATCCATTACCTCGAGGGGCCTAGAGATATCTCTCCAAAGGAGGGGCAAATTCCATCTTGATCACTCACATCCCACTCCGTGTTTCATAGCAAACCCGAAAACTACCTTTATAACTACCCATTACGGAATAGCGTTTGGTAGTCCCAAAGTAGGCTACTACACATGTTGGAATCCATGGTGATCTCGAGGTCTAAGGACTTTGTACCAACACTACCCGAGACCAACTAATGGCACATTGATTCTGTAGTGTCTCATGGTGGGTCTATCCAACAATGTGTTCTCTAACACATATGTCCATGTTTATTGATTTGGTATCTCCATAACCATGATCTATGAGACATGATCATCAATCAATAAACATGCCGATCTTAGAATCATATTTGTTCCAACAATATGACATATGATCAGGGATCATTTAGAAATAGATTCATACATATCGAGTCTCATAAATAAGTCACGTACTTATTGATCAATACAAGATGTCTATTTCATGGAACTGAATAACACTTTATTCATTTATACATAAACATTGACGTGATATCCAACATCTCCATGTTGCCTCTAGGGCATATCACTAACACGAAGTCCGGCCGGCCAGCTCTATGAGATTCGGATGGGATCCGATTCAAAATAGAGTCCCGATGGGTCTCTAGGCCCAACCAAAAACTCTATATAAAGGGGTGAGGGGTGGAGAGCTGCTGTATTGCAATTGAACCGAATCAATCTGATTTGGCGCAACAAGTCGGCGAGATCAATCTCCACGGAAACCCTCCCCACCTTCGAGCCAAAACCCTAGCCTTGCATCACGTGCTAGCACTCGGGTGTTAGGCGTTCTGTTCCCGGACGTGTGGATACCGGTAGAGGCGTTGCTACGTTGCGGCGTTGTTGATCGGCTACGAATTGGCTGTGGTCGAGCGCATCGGAGCGAGGCACGAGAACGCGGTCGGACGACTCGGATCGGCTGCGGCATCGATGAAGCTCCGATTGGCATTGATCGGCTGCCCTCGGAATCATTGTCAGAATCGGCAGCATCGGCCACTTTCCCAGATCGGATAGCCCTGATTGGCTAGTCCACTCCACTCTACTCCAATCGATAACGATCTATCGGCACTTACTTGCAAGTGTTCCTGGTTTGCGCGGTAGAAAAATTTTTGTTTTCAGCTAGCATAGCCTCCGCGTAACCCTTCAACCGGGACTAAAGTGAAGGTGCTTTTTTTAACTGCGTCACTTAAAAATATGGTTTGTTGTAAAGAAATGGACATAATTTTGCTACATGATTCAAATGGCCTGAAATTAATTTGAGAGGATCTGTAATTGAAAAGTGGTGGTGTTGTGTGGAGATAGGTGGTTGAAGATAGAAGCAAGCTTTAATTATTATATTGTAATTAAAAATTATCATATAGTTATTAACTAATGATTCTCAATATACAATTTTTTTTGAAATTGTTTTGATGGTGTTGATCCCAAATCGTACCGAAGTTGACTTGGAAAACCGCTCACTGGCCTGAGAGATTTGCTTTACTCTAGTGCAGGTCCAAAGTATTGTTTCTTAGGTTCGTAGGTGTGCCAGTTGATTTGATCCTGCAATCAACAAGAACAAAGAAACAAGTATTAGTCTCGCAAATGATAGCCAATCGTGCGGTGGCCGATGACGTATCGTCATTGTTAAGCCGATGCGGTGTGCGCTAAATCGGTGGGATGATTAAACCTAATCAATCGATCGAAGATATTCATAATACATAATCTAAATATCAAAATACATTTAAACTAAGTGATTGGGATAGATCGGTAACGTACCGAGACAGTATGAATCACTTAAGTCCAAATATAACTCAATATATAGATTATGTATATTTATAACATAGCCGATGGCATAAATTTAATGTGTATTGGCTAGTACTCCGATACCACTTTATACTAAGATATCATTATAAACCAAATACCCTAAACAAGGACCGATTTAATGTCAAGATGACTTAATAGATCGGTAACAAGCTTAGCATATTTAATTATAGTGAGATCTTAATACAAATGGCAGCTTTAACATATCAAGTAAATATAAGACACACAAGACAGTTAAAACAGATAAGATCGACTGAAACCTCGATATTATCTCTAATAATGATCATAAAATAAGATAGATATGTTATGATTTTAAGAACAACTTAATAGGTCGAACCTAACCGATGCAGCATTAAGTATAAAAGAAGGATAGGATCTATACTAATCTATGAATACCTTTCAAAATGGTGGATACATCGTATAATCTAAATCGACGACAAAACCTAACCCTATCGGCTGTTGTCTAATAACAGAGACTAGCCGATTAGGGTTAGATCGCATTATCGATCTAGGTTATACAGTATATATGATAAATCAACAATTTACATAAACAAGATTAGAGTATCATAATGATGGAAGCACTAATCCCGAGAATGCAAGCCACTGTGTCGAAACTCGGTTTCGGCAATAGAAATTTGGGGGTGCAGTCAAGATCGCCAAGCACAATGGGTTAGGTGGAAAACAAGGTTTAGACAGGTTCAGGCCCTCTCGTGAGGTAATACCCTACTCCTGTTTCAGGGATTCGATCCGCCGAGTGTTTATTGATCTCAAGATCTATGGCTCTTATGTTGCATATGAAATCTGATCTAAAGCTGATATCCCTCAAGGGACGCCCCTTACCCCCCTTATATAGTCTTGGGAGGCAGCTTACAAATCGGAAACCCTATCATACTGTAAATCGGTTTCCTCAATCTTACCAAACCGTGACTATGAGCCGTTTCCTTATCTAATCGACAACGTAACACCCAAGTCATAGTTGGTTTACATATTAGGTAGGCGCGACCTATCCCTATCTCCAGTCGGATAAGCTCGCCATGTGGATATCCGATTGCCATAATCTCCACAGTAGCCCACGAGTCCTTTGTAGTCGACGAGAGAACTCAGCCTCAAACCAAGATAGTACACACCCAAACAACTCTTTAGCCGAGTGCTTCTGGCACCGAGTGATTCCATCACCTCTGCCTGAAATTCCCGAGTAGCTCCAAAGACTGTGAAGGGCTGGAAAATATATCCTAAAAATTATCAAAAAATAAATACCTAGGTGCATCTCCTGATGCACCTAATTAGGTGTAGCCTCCGACTATGTGGTTAGTCAAAAACAGACTAAACATATAGTCAAGAACTATATAAAAAATCATTCTTATATAGATGCTTAGCTGTAACATCCTGAAAATCGGAGAACCGAAATCGGAACGTAAAAATCGGAACTTTCAAAAACTTTCGTTGGTTGCTTCTTCTCGGGTTTGTTGCTTCTTATTTGCCAGCTCAGTTGCATAAATTTAGTCGTGGTCAATTCCCCTTTCGGTGTTTTTGGATGATTCGGAGTTGTCGAAATGGAGGTGCGAAAGCCGCATCTGGGTTTTTAAAAAAGAGATCGGGGAAAGCACGGATTTGTGAAAACGCGTTTTGGGGAAAAATAAAATAAAATTTTTGGTTGGGGAGAAGATAAATTAAGACACAAAATGAACAAGAAAATTCTCGGGAGGCGTACTCGAAATTTGGGAAATTTTTGAAAATAAAGTGGGTGAATTATGAAAATTAGGAAAAAGGAATTTGAATAAGTATGAAAAATAATTATGGAAAAATAAAAGTCAAGAAAAAGATTAAAACATAATGTTAAAAATTATTTTTGGAATATTAGGATTTATTTTGGAATTTTTAGAAGAAAAGAAAATAGAAAATGGGAAAGGAAAATAGAAAATCGGGAAAAATCAAAAAGTTCACCGTTCATTGCGCTAGAGGTGCTCCACGCCGTACGCCCCGCCGCGCGCCCGCGCGCGCGCCGGCCGTACCGCGCCCGCGCCGCGCACGCCACGCGCCACGCCGTGCACGCCGCGCCCGCCCTACCCCGCGCGCCACGCGCCGCGCGTGCGCCCGCCCGCGCTGCACCCCGCGCCACCCACGCCCGCCCGCGCGCCCGGCCCTCGCTCGCGCGCGCGCGCTGCGCCACGCGCTCGCCGCTGCACGGCCCCACACCCGCCGCCGCGCGCTTGCGCCACGCGCCCGCCGCGCGCGCCGCCCGCCCGCGCTCGCACCTCGCGCGCTCGCGCCTGTCCGGACCCCGCCGCGTCCCGCCGCCGCACCACGCCGCAAGCGCCGCGCCCGGCCCGCCTTCCGCGCCGCCGCGTGGAGGCCGCCGCCCCGGCCCTCCCCAAGCGCAGCCGCGTGCCCCACCCGCGCCGCGCCGAGCCGGCCCTCTCCCTTCCACCCCGTGCCCGCGCCGAGCGCGCCTCGGCCGCGCCTATAAAAGGCGGCGCCTGCCCTTTTTCCGCCGCACACCGCCGTTCCTTCCCCTCTCCCAAAGCGCCGCCGCCGCCTAGCCATCGGAGCCGTCGCCGCCGTGCGCAAGTTCCTCTCCGTGCCCCACTGCTCCTCCCGAGCCGCCGTCGCCGTAAGCCCCTCCTTGCGCCGCCCTTTTTCCTCACTGCCGCCGCCCGGTTTAAAGCGCCCGGTCGAACACCTAGGAGCGGATGAACAAGGCCGACCAGTGAAAAGAAAAAAAGAAAAGAAAGGAAAAATTAGGAAAATTTGTGGAAAATTTGGAAAATATTTTGGGGATAACTTGAGTAAAATTTTGGGCAAAAATAAATTATTTTCTCGCATGTTTTCTCGGTGCAAAGTTTGAAAAATCGGAATCGGACGTTTTCCGGGATTCGTTTCGTCCGTTTTTAAATCCGGACTCCGATTAGTTCTTTCTCGCCATTTAAATAGGCTTCCCTTTTGTGCTCAAACCCTCAAACCTCGAGCGCGAATTTTCCTCCGCTAATATTTTCAAACCTAAATTCCCAAATTATTACGATCGCCGTCTTTGCGAAAACCCTAGGAAATTGACTCGATTTCAAAACTCGGATTTTCCTAGCAACCCTTGTTCTAACTCAAGTAGAATTTTTGGCAAAACTTTTGGAGTTGTTTTCATGGCTTTTATGGTCCTTTTCGATCTCTCGGTATATTATTGAATTCTAATTGAATTCAATTGATCTTTCGCACGTACGGATAGCACCTGAAGAAACCGGCATCGACCCCGCTGAAGATACCACCCCTCAAGTGTGCGAGCAAGGCAAGTCATCACACTCTTTGAACATATTGATCCTACTTTGTGAAATGATGTTGATTTCAAATTACAAATTGCATGCCTTACACAAACAGTACCTAAGCTTGATATACCCTGCTTTGATATTGATCACCATTAGTATTTATTCTTTGTAACCTTCGATGTGATATGACCGGAGGATAACTTCGGTACAAATGCTTAGCCCTGCTTACACTAGATCCCTGCATACTCATGGTTTTGCAAGATAGCTTTGTGCTCGGGCAACTACCTTAGGGGAGGTAGTTGAAATACGGCCTGTGGAGACATGAGCGCCACATGGCCATGAGAATGTTGAACTAGGCTCGTTGAAAATTGAAAATGCTATACAAATGTTTTAGACTGGGGCGGCTGGATGATTTGGGTGGATTCCGAAAAAGGCAAGTGCCGACCCTGGTCAATTAAGGACCGAGCCATGAGATAGCCGGGAAACGAGCCAGTACAACCGTACTTCTCGAATGGGTATAGACCTAGCTGACTAGATAGCCGAGCGGAGGCAGTATCCTTGCATAGATGGTTCTCTATGATGTGGTCACGGGATGAGAATGAGGCTGCGGCCTTTGTTATGAATGGTGGAATTAAACTGATATTAATTAAACTTAAAGATTGAGAAAACTTCCCTTACCCCGGGTGCGCCAGGACTCCTCTCACTGCTAGAAAAGGACGGCTAGAGTGCATGAGGGCTTAAGTTCATGGAGCGCGTACTGCCAAAGCAAGGTTATCGAAAGGCTTTGCCGTGACCGTCTCATGTGTTGAGGCGTAGGCTCATTTGTTGGGCTGTCGCGGAGTACGGGTAAAGTGTACATCCAGTGCAGTGTGAGTGAATCAATCTATTCGAATAGCCGTGCTCGCGGATATTGAGCATCGTGACAAGACTTTCGCTTGGCTAGACTTTAAACTTAAAACTGCTGGGATGGGTTTGCATGATGATTTCATTCATCGGTGAATCAACTTCTCGAGATGCGAGAAGGGGTAGATTCCCTGGAAAATCATGACGAATCGGAGGCGGGAAGCCATCCTTGGAATCACGATGGATGGTAGACAGAACCGTCACCGAATTAATGAACTGTGAAATTAAACATTGATTTGGCTAGTTGATAGGCTTGTGAAAAGAATTGTGAAAATTGGCTTTATGCAAAAGAACACCAGCCCTTCTCTGAATAACCCTATCATATGCATCAATTCCGTGTCGGCTTGCTGAGTACGGTTGGTACTCACCCTTGCTATACGCACAAACCTTCAGCTGATGGGAATGAAGAGCCGGAGGACCCGTATGCGTATTACCAGGAGGGTGAAGGAACTGACGGCGCATACTAAATCTTAGCTCCGGTCGTTGCCTGTGGCAAATGACAAGCCGCTGCCTCTATTCCGCTACCGTATCTAAATTCTGTTCTTGTGTTGTATGCGGACCATAAGGTCCTGTGGGTTGAACATTGCCTTCGGGCCTATTGATGTAATAATGGTGATGTAAGACTATTCGTGCATGTGCACCTGATTATCCAGTACTGTATTCGTGGGTACCAACTACTCGATCCAGGGAAATGGTACTATGAACACGAAAGATTCCCGTCTCAAAAACGGGGGTCCACATTAGCTCAAGCTAAAGCAATCATAAAAAATTTCATCACTCGACAAGCTCATGCTTACCCAAGTGAACTTGCCCGAGTCATCTCAGAACAAGTAGTTCAATCAACCCTCGTGGGTGAAAAGCAATCGGTAAGCTCATGTTTATCCGAGTGGATCTATCTGAGCTCATGGGTAAACAAGTTTTTCAGTCATCTGAAAAATATGACCAAAATATTAAATAGATCTTGCCATAATATTGGTCTCAATCTAAAAAGATCTTCACCAAAGTGGAAAAATAGCATTGATATAATCATTTAATCAAATGCTTAAAAACCAAACAGTCCATGTCATCAAGGCAGCCATGAAAAGCTTCACTATTTCTCACCTTTCAAATTGCATCGTGCTAACTTCTCATGAAGTTACGCAAACCACGGTATGAAAGGATTTCCAAAGGTACAGGGCACTCAGACACATGCATATTGCCAAAGCAAATCTGCTTAAATTCATCCACTTAAGTCCCTAAGGACACGCATCAGGCCACACCTTAGCTAGGTCGTGAGTTTCTCATGGGCTCAGCCCAATTGCGAGAAAACCTAGCGCAACCCTCAAATCTCTTACAAAGCCTCGAGGTCATCCCCGCCACTTCGTCTTCCCAGAAAAAATTCCCCAATCGCAACACTGTTCATCAGCTTGCAGCGGAGAACCCTAAGCTCTCGTGCGCACCCAATCCACCAATCCAGAAGCTCGTGCTTCGTCACCAGCTAGCCTCCACATCCATCTTCACAGATCCCCAACCCAAATCTCCATCCTTCAAGCCAGTCCACTCCCCCACAAACCACACTCATGGCAGGAGAGAAGAAGATCCCTTTCGAGCAATGGGCTACCTCGGATGTCAGGGAGTCCACCCTCAAGGAGATGGTGAAGCACGGAGTTCTCCCTCCTAAGGAGATCGTGAGCTGACGCCCGGCGTCCAGTGAGGAGTTCCCCACTCCGAACGCCGGTGAGCTCATCGTCTTCACTTCTTTCTTCTATTGCGGTTTCAGCCTCCCTGCCTCTGAGTTCTTTAGGGGTCTTCTCGATTATTATGGCCTCCAACTTTATCATTTGAACCCAAACTCCATGCTCCACATAGCCCTTTTCATTCATCTGTGAAGATTTCCTCGGCATCCTCCCCCACTTTCAACTCTTGCGGCGCATGTTCTATCTTAAGCCGCACCCGAACAAGGATCAGCCCTACGTTGTTGGTGGGGCTGGCTTCCAACTCCGCGGATCCCTCCGCAAAGAATATTTTTCTCTTCCATTGAAATCTTCTAACAAGGGCTGGCACGCGAGCTAGTTCTATATCGCCAACCTTGAACCCAGCCTGCCAAACTTCGTTGGCCTTCCCCCTGTGCCTAGGCCCAACTGGAGCACTGTGCGAGTGGCCCAAGACTGGGATGAAGCCAACAAGCTGCTAGCGAAGATCTTGGAGATGAAGTAGAAAGGTCTTCGGGGCGAGCAGATCACTCGTCACTTCATTAGGAGCCGACTGGCTCCGATCAAGGAGCGGTCTAGGCATGTCTTTGAATATGAGGGTGAGAGGGACCCCAATCGGGAAGACCGCGACTCCCTTAGCTTCGAGATCTTGAAGATTCGCATGTACAAGATTTTCTCGACTGGAATCGCAGTTGAGCGCCTCATGCTGCCGCTCCTCCCATACAGCCTTTATCGTCCTCCTCCTCCGGTAAGCTGACTTAGCTCCTTTGTTACCTTTCAATCTTGATATCACACATCTCAGTGTTGAAAGAATCTTTCTAGCAGGAAAATGTCTCCATCATCTCAAAGCCATATAAATCCATTATGACGATGTGCCGGCTCAGCCTGCTAAGAAGCCATCCGGTAGCGTGAAGATCCAAAGCGATCCAACCGGGAAGAGGGCGGCCCCAAGTGAAGACATCAGTAAGCGGGCGAACAAGAGGAGGCTGATTATTGATGACTTGGACGACGATGTCCCAGCCCCTCAAGCCGATGCGACCCCCCCGAGGCCATCACCGAAGACGGCGCCCAAGATCCGCCGATCGACCAGGTAAGCCCTACGACCGAAATCAAGCTCTTTGTTAAGAATTTCTTCATCTTCATCCCGATTGCTCTTGTCTTTCTTTTGCAGGAGGCCTCAAAACATTGATCCTACTAGGCAAAGTGAGGGCCCAGCACCAGCTGTAACAACTGAGGCATCGAAGCCTGCAGAGCCAAAGCCCTAGAGCCGTCTCCCAAGCGAGAGCGTCCCGGGTGAAAGGCCTTCACCTCCTAGTGAGGACACTCCAAGGACAGAGCCCCGACCGCCGGCGGTACCACGACGGAAACCAATCGGCCGCGAGAGAGCCCCGGCGCTACCCAAAAGGCCCCGGCGAGACCCCGAGTCGGGCAAGAGCCAAGAAGGGAAAAGCAACCGGGAAGTGCCGGTTAAAGATCCAGCCACCGAAACTGGTAAGTCTTGAATCGATCTTTAGCTTTTTGATCTCTAGTCAATTTTTCTTCATCTTCATCTGCTCCTTCTGATCCGATCAGCCAAAGTAGAGGAGATCCCTAGGTTGCAATCTTCGAAACTGGGTCCCTCCGATCAAGATCGAGTGGCGTGATTCGAAGGCCGAGACAAGGCATCATCCTGAATAAGCAAATGGTGAATGAAGAAAGAGATGCGCTTGTAGACAGCCTGAATGAAGCGACTCGGCTGTTAAATGTAAGTTCTTCTCCCTTTTTCTGTTGTATCTTTATCATTGTTTTTCAATCGACCAATCTGCAGAACTTGTATGCAGAGGGTGTACTGCCGATCAAGGGCGTAATCCGATGCGCTCGAGAAGCTGGTCCCACACTTGAACTCCCTGGAGAACATCCAGCAGGAGCTAAAGACCACTCGAGAAGATGCTGCATCGAGGGAAGCGGCTCTGAGGAGAGAGATAGCCGCACTCTAAGAGCAGAACCTCGACCTCCGGGGTTCAGTCGGGAGTAAGCTCGATCTCCTTAATCTTTCCTGCCTTTAATTGTAGTTCGTGTTGATCCTGGTTGTTGACATCCTTTCTTGTTGCAGAGAACTCGTCGGAGGTCCACTTGCTCCAAGCCCAGCTGGAAGAAGCCAACACCAGCAAAGCCGAGCTGGAGACCAAGTTTGAAAGTGAGTTCTTTCAACACAGCGTTCCTTGTGTTGTTTCGTCCTTGAATGCTTTGTGTGATCATATATCTTTGGCAGCTTATAAGATCAAGACCCGAGCTCAGTACGACGTCTTGATTGAGAGGGTCAAAAAGGCTGAGAGCGTTAGGGAGGATGTTGCTAACGCGGGGACGCCGATCTTGTTGTCGCTGTTCCATAACGGACTCGGGACCAGCTCGTTGGACCCGGTTGAGATCTTTGACAAGCTTCGGAGGGCCCCTGATCAGTACTTGGCCAATATTTCTGAAGCAGCCATTATGGGAGCGGGGTTCGCCCTTGCACAGACCAAGTCGCTCTACCCCCGGGTGGATATTGATTCAATCGGGGAAGGGTTCGCCGACGGTACTTCAGACGAGCAGGCCCTGGACTTGATTAGTGAGGCACAGGAATTGGCCAAAAATGTGGCCGCTGATGTAGTGAACAACTTTCGACCTTGATTGTATCGCGAGCATTTGTATGTTGTAACTTTTACACATGACTTGTAAATATTCAGCTTATTTATGTTAACACCTTGATCCTAGTTTTTATGTAAAATTTCTTGAGTAATTTTTGTCCGACTGTCACCAAGCCTAGGCTTGATTAGGTCATCAAAAAATTCTCAGTCCTTATACGTTGAACTCGAATCAAGGAACATTAAACAATGATAAACCGAATATGCATAAGTTGCTGAAGAAAACTATGCTTTATTGACATATGTACAGCCCCCGACTGCTAACTCAAGAAGTCATCTTGCTTGAGGTTGGCAGTCAAGAAGAGCATGAAACTTAAGGCAATTTAAGCGTAGTATCATCGAAGATGTTCGATGTTCCAGGAGTTTTCCACCATGGATCCGTCTCCACGTTTTAGTCGGTATGCACCTGGCCGAGTCACCTCAGTAATTATATATGGTCCTTCCCATAAGGGGGATAACTTGTGACGGTCCTTGGTGGTCTGAATCTTACGTAGAACCAGATCGCCAACGATAAAAGCTCGTGCTCGAACTTTGCGACTATGGTATTGTTTGAGCCCTTGAAGATATTTTGTCGACTGGATGAGGGCTGCCTCACGGGCCTCTTCCAGTCGGGTAAGGTCATCCACTCGGTCTTGGTCGTAGCATTCGTCGTTAAAGCTGCGGACTCGGAGAGATTCGTACTCCATCTCATTTGGCAACATGGCTTCTGCGCCATAGACCAAAAAGAAAGGAGTTTGGCCGGTAGCCCGACTGGGCGTAGTCCGCAGAGACCATAGAACCGAGGGGAGCTCTTGAACCCACTTGCCGGCATAAGGATTTAGCCTGTCAAACACTCGAGCCTTGATGGCTTGAAGAACCATGCCGTTGGCACGTTCAACTTGTCCATTGCTTTTGGGGTGTGCGACCGATGCGTAGCAAATTTTGATTCCAAAGTCTTCGTAAAATTCCTTAAAGATGCCCCTAGTGAATTGAGTTGCATTGTCGGTTATTATTCTGTTTGGGACGCCGAAACGGTGCACGATGTTGAGGATGAATTCTCGTGCCTCGTCCGCTGTGATCGTGGCAACCGGCTTAGCTTCGATCCACTTGGAGAATTTGTCAATTGCGACGAATAAGTGTGTGAATCCTCCTGGAGCCTTATTGAAAGGGCCAACCATGTCTAAGCCCCATACCGCAAACGGCCAGGATAATGGAATTGTTTGTAGCTCTTGGGCTGGGACATGGCTCTGCCGAGTGAAGAACTGGCAACCTCCACAGGTTCGTACCACTTTGTCAGCGTCGGAGACCGCCATGAGCCAGAAGAAACCTTGTCTGTAGGTTTTGCCCACCAAGGTGCGTGTTGCCACGTGGCTTCCGCATATGCCCGAGTGGATATCTTGGAGTAGTTGTCGTCCTTCCTCAGGTGTGATGCATCTCATCAGGACTCCAGAGGGACTTCTTTTGTATAAATCGGAATCAACCATGACATAAGCCTGACAACGACGTCGGACACGTTCTGCCTCATCCCAGTTTTCCGGTAGCTCTTGCTGAGTTAAAATTTTGATGAGTGGTGTCCTCCAGTCTGCGTCGATCATGGCGACTTCGTTTGTAGCTTGCTTGTTGGGAGTTGGTTTGGCTGCAACAGTTGGTTCGTAGAGATGCTCCACAAAAACGTCTGTTGGAGCGGCTTCTCGCTTGGACCCGAACTGTGCCAACTCGTCCGCTGCCTCGTTATTATGTCTTAGGACATGGGATAGTTCCATCCGTCAAACCTGTCTTCAAGTTTGCGAACTTCTTGCCGGTAGGCCTCCATGGTGTCGTTTAGATAGGACCAGTCCTTCATCACTTGGTTCACAACCAGCTGGGAATCCCCTTTTATGACGAGCCATCGTATCCTGAGTGAAACAGCAAGCCGCAGTCCATGTAGCAGAGCTTCATACTCGGCGACATTGTGTGAGGCAGAGAAGTGAAGGTGGAGAACATAACTTAGCCTTTCCCCAGTCGGGGAGATCAGCACGACTCCTGCTCCCAAGCTGGTGATCCTCTTGGATCCGTCGAAGTGCATGGTCCAGTATTGAAGGTCTTCCCGAGGTACGTCTTCTTGTTGTTCGGTCCACTCGGCCAAGAAATCCGCCAGGACTTGCGACTTCACAGACATCCTCGCCTTGAAAGTTAAGTCCAGCGGCATCAGTTCCAGGGCCCACTTCACGATGCGCCCAGTCGCCTCTCGGTTGTGGATGACATCGCCGAGTGGAAAGGAAGTGATGACAGTGACCGAGTGACCCTGAAAGTAGTGTGCCAATTTCCTCGCGGTTATCAGAACACCATATAGCAGTTTTTGTACCTGAGGGTAGCGGATTTTGGCTCCTGCTAGCACTTCGCTAACGAAGTAGATTGGCCTTTGGATTTTTTGGACTCATCCTTCTTCTTCGCGCTCGACCACAAGAACCATACTGACCACTTGGTGAGTGGCTGAGACGTATAGTAGCAGGGGCTCCTGTGGCTGAGGTGAGGCTAGGACGGGCGGTGTCATGAGGAATTCTTTAAAATCTTCAAAGGCCTTATGGGCTTCCGTAGTCCACTGGAAGTCGTCCGTTTTCTTTAACAACCTGAAGAAAGGCATGCCTCTTTTGCCAAGTCGAGAGATGAATCGGCTTAGCGCCGCCATGCAGCCGGTGAGCTTCTGGACATCCTTCTGGTTACTCGGGGGCTTCATGCTCAGGATAGCGTTGATTTTTTCTGGGTTGGCTTCAATGCCACTATGTGACACCATGAAGCCGTGCAGTTTGCCTGATGGCATGCTGAACGTGCACTTCTCCGGGTTCAACTTCATTCTGAAGGCCCGAATGTTCGCAAAGGTTTCTTCTAAGTCGGCAATCAGGTCTTCTTTCTGCTTGGTCTTGATGACGACATCGTCGACGTAAGCTTCCACATTCTTCCCAATCTGCATCTGAAAACATCTTTGGATCATGCATTGATACGTGGCTCCGGCGTTCTTTAGGCCGAAAGGCATCGGGATGTAACAGTAGGCCCCAAACGGCATGATGAACGATGTTTTCAGGCAGTCGGATTCCTTCAAGCTGATTTGGTGGTAGCCCGAGTAACAGTCCAAAAAGCTTAAGAGTTGACAGTCGGCTGTTGAGTCCACGACTTGGTCGATGCGAGGCAGTCCGAACGGATCTTTAGGGCAGGCTTTGTTGAAGTCAGTGTAGTCAACGCACATGCGCCATTGCCCCGTCTTCTTCCGGACCAGAACCGGGTTAGCCAACCAGTCGGGATGTAGGACTTCCTTGATAAAACCGGCAGCTAAGAGCTTTGTGAGTTCTTCCTTGATGGCATCTTTTCGATCCTGGGCAAACCTGTGTAATCGTTGTTTGATCGGTTTTGCGTCATCTTTGACGTGTAAAGAGTGCTCGATCACCTCCCTAGAAATTCCAGGCATATCAGATGGTTTCCAAGCAAAAACATCTTTATTATTTTGGAGGAAGGTGATGAGCGCGCTTTCCTATTTAGGATCTAGTTCAGCGCCAATTATAGTGATTTTTGAAGGATCCGATGGATCAAGGGAGATCTTCTTCGTTTTGGCGTCGCCTTGTCCCGATTTGGCTATCTTCTTCGCGGGGATTTCACCCTCTGCCGAGGTTGATGTGGCCAATCGGATTTCCTCCTGGCCACACGATCTCTCGCGAGATTGGGCCATGTCGCAGCTCTCCTTGTCGCAGGTGAAGGCTTGCTTTATGTCGCTGCGCAAGGTGATGACGCCGTTCGGACCCGACATCTTCATGCAGAGGTAGGTATAATGCGGTATCGCCATGAACTTGGCGAGTGCAGGCCTTCCAATGATCGTGTGGTAGGCCGTCTCGAAGTCGACCACCTCGAAAGTGATATTCTCCGTTCGGAAGTTCTCGCGAACTCCGAAGGTGACTGCAAGGGCGATGAGCCTGAGTGGCGTGGATGACAGCCCCGGGATCACTCCATGGAAGGGGGCTGAGCTTGCCTTCAGTTTAGCTCCCGGGATCTGCATCTCGTCCAAGGTCTTGGCGAACAAAATATTGAGGGCGCTGCCCCCATCAATGAGGACGCGCTTGAGCTTGATATTGCGGACCACCGGGTCTAGTACCAGGGGATAGCGTCCCGGGTGAACCACTCGGTCAGGGTGATCCGAGCGGTCGAACGTGATGGCCACCTCCGACCATCGTAGGTACTGTGGCACTTCGGGTTGCGCCGCGTTGACCTCGCGGTCGGTTAGCTTCTATTTCCTCTTGGATTCATAGGCTTGCGGCCCCCCGAAGATGTGGTTCAGCTCGCCCACGAGGTCTTGAAAGGGCTCCACGTTTCCAGCCGGGTTGTTCTTCTTGGTGCCCGATGGACCGGCTTCGTCAGTCAGCTTCTTGTTGAGTTGTGCCGCATATTGCCCGGCGAACTGCTTGTAAATGAAGCAATCCTTGGCCGTGTGCTTGTGGTTGGGATGATGCGTGCACTGAGCGTTCATGATAGCGTCATAGGCCGTGACTCGGGGACGGCGTTGGGAGTTGGAAGTCGCAGCAACTAGGTCTTCAGGTCGGCGCTTGCGGTCCTTCTGACCCTGGTTGTTGTTGCCATTATCCTTCTTAGGATATCGGTTTCCTCCCGATTGCTTGTCACCCCTCCTGTCAGGCCGGTCTTGGCGCGCCGCTTTGATCGTGTCGCTAGATTTGGCATAAGAGTTTGCCGTCTCGAACATCTGCTTCACCGTCTTTGGTGGCGCGCCTAAATTTTCCGATCAACAGCTTATCACGGACTCCTTTCTGGAAGGCGGCGATAATGATGTCGTCCGTGATGTTGGGGATCTTGTTGCGCTTTTCGGAGAAGCGCTGGATGTAGTCCTTCAAAGGCTCATCCGGCTTCTGGACGATGTTGTAAAGGTCAAAGTGGGTCCCAGGTCTCTCGAAGGTGCCTTGGAAGATGGCGATGAAGTGGTCCCTTAACTCACTCCATGAGCCGATCGAGCCTCTTGGCAGGCTCATGAGCCAGTTCCTGGCTGAGTTAGCAAGGGCGACAGGCAGGTAATTGGCCATGGCCTTATTGTTGCCTCCTGCCGCCCAGTTCGGTTAGCCATGACTCGGGGTCGGTCTTCCCGTCGTACTTCTCGATTCCAGTCGGCTTGAAACCATTCGGCCAATGCACTCGGCGAAGGTCCTTAGTGAAAGAGGGTACTCCATCGTCATTGCTGTCGGGCGATCCCCTTCAATCTTCCCGAGAGCGTTGATCTCATTCTTGAAAACGCCGGTCAAGGACTTCCCGCAGATCGCTCGGTGGGGTCCTTGGCAGGCTGCTTCGGTAGTTGGAGTCGTTGCTGTGGCGGACCCGGTGGTGGACGGGTGGTCGTCCGTGCCGCTTCTCGCAGGAGTTGGCCGATTGCTCCTGATGCTTGCGCGTGGTCTCGTTGCGAAGTTCTCTTGACCTAGTGGCCGCCCAGTCTTGCTCGGGCCTCCTGTAATCCTTGGATCTCAGCAACGGGAGTCGGTTTCTATCGGGCATTTCTGCCATGGACTTAGTCGGCCTTCGTGCTGAGGTGGAGGGAGAACCATTGGCTGTAGCCGCGATGATGGTCTTGATCTTGTCTAAGATTGGCGTCACGTCGGGGGGCGCCGTCTCAATCACGGTGTCCAAGAGCGTAAGGGCAGCGACAGCATTCTGCTGAGGCGTCTGGAAGATGTTGGTGTTGTGGATTCGCGTTTGGAGTATGGCCTCCCGAGTGGATCGTCCGGTTGCCCTCAGATCCTGCTTTCTTCTGTTGGCTTCCTCCTTGCGCTTCTTCTCCTCTTCCGCCATCTTGCGTTCTCGCTCAAGTCTGGCTTGTTCTTCCTCTGCGACCCTGCGGGCCATGGCTGAGTCGGTCTCGGCCACCTCAGCCATGAGGACGTCGAAGCACTTCGGCTCGTAATCCTTGTCGCAGTCGGAGTCGTTGGCTTCGTCCGAGGGGATGTCGTAAAGGTCGTCGAAGCCTGAGGAGCTGAGGTATTCATCGAGCTCCGAGAATGAGCATGACCCGAACGGTTGGAGGATGACGGCGATTTCCCTTGAGCTTGCGTTGCTCGAGTCTGGATCGTTCCAGTCCAAGTAGTAGCTTGGTGACGTGGATCCCTTCGAGTGGGTCGATCTTGGCTCGGGGGAGAGGAGCTTGCAGTAGATCTCAGCGGCGTTTGGTAATCCAAGCGACGCTGAGAGGTTTTCTCCCGAGTAGATTGGTTCCGACGGGGAGGTGAGAAGACCATTGTAGATCTCAGCGGCGTTCGGTAGCCCGAACAGCGCCGAGTGGATTCCTCCTTCAGAGTGGATTGATTGCCTCTTGGAACTCAGGATTCGATCGCAGATCTTGGCGTTGTTCGGAAGCCCGAACGGCGCCAAGTGGGTTTCCCCTCCCGACTGGTCCGAATCCGAGTCGGAGGAGGAAAGCTTGTTGAAGCCGTTGGCGGCGAAGTCGTCGATGTCTGAAGAAGATCCCATCACGCTTGCCGGCGAGATTATTGAAAAGAAGTCTTGACGCGCGGGCCCCTACCTGGCGCGCCAACTGTCGGAACTCGGTTTCGGCAATAGAAATTTGGGGGTGCAGTCAAGATCGCCAAGCACAATGGGTTAGGTGGAAAACAAGGTTTAGACAGGTTCAGGCCCTCTCATGAGGTAATACCCTACTCCTGTTTCGGGGATTCGATCCGCCGAGTGTTTATTGATCTCAAGATCTATGGCTCTTATGTTGCATATGAAATCTGATCTAAAGCTGATATCCCTCAAGGGACGCCCCTTACCCCCCTTATATAGTCTTGGGAGGCGGGCTTACAAATCAGAAACTCTATCATACTCTAAATCGGTTTCCTCAATCTTACCAAACCGTGACTATGAGCCGTTGCCTTATCTAATCGACAACGTAACACCCAAGTCATAGTTGGTTTACATATTTGGCAGGTGCGACCTATCCCTATCTCCAGTCGGATAAGCCTGCCATGTGGATATCCGATTGCCATAATCTCCACACACTGTGACAAGATTTACCTTTTCACTAGAGATCAAACGATGCAGCCCAACTAGAAGTAAGAACTCGTCGAAACTATTAAAAGAAAAGGTTGGCGATGCGCCGAAGGTTGTATTGAACTTGGTTGTTGTTAATTTACATGGTCCTGGGTTGTATTTATACCCAAATACAAGATAACTTCGTGACAGACATGATTCCTACCTCTATTACAAATTGAATTACAGATATGCCTAAAACAAACTCTCACCGACATTATCTATAAGGAAACTATTTAAAATATCCTAATTAATGGATACAATTGTCTTTCCTGGACTCTATCCATGTGTTGCAATCCTCATGAAACACTTTAACCTGAATCCGAGGATAACTCCAATGCTCTTTTCCTTAGGATTGGTCCACCAACTGTCTTTATCGGAATCGGCTGCATCGGCTATCCTTATCCGATTCGATATCAGCTGACAGTTACCTTAGCCGATTCGATTTGCACTTGACACGCACTCCGACTTCAGAAGAACTCGATTCTCTCCAAATCAGCTTGGGCTATGGATCCAAACCTGCTAATTTGCTTACCAAATTTGGTCGTTAACAGGTGGTAATATATAAATAGGAGGGATCTAAAATATTGATAAGAATATCACTTCGTCAGATCCACACAACATAACTTCACTAGACATGCAAGGTCCAATCACTATTGCTTATGTTCTTCGTTGCGCAGGTAGGGATTAGCCTTCTTGACGAGGTCAACCGGGTCTGTGTCTCAGTTGATAACCAGACAAGTTGTGGTGCTAAGATTGCAGGCACGAATCTTTTGATCTGAAGTCGGATAGGTGTGTCACTAGAACCTTCCGTGCCAACGCCTTTGCATATTTCAGTTTCAGAGTCCGTCGTGTCGAGTTTTTCTTTTGGGTCGAGGTCTTGTTACTTGTTAGATCGTGTTAGAGTCTAGTTCGTGTGTTTCCCCACTTTGTTTCCATCAAACCCTAGCCGTCGCGTCTAGTTTGTGCGCGTGTAACAAGTTTTTACGCGTATTGTTCCCATTTTGTCCTCTAATTCGGAGTCGGTTTTTAAAACAACCATTCACATACGGACTCCGATTGAGACGTTCCATATATATAAATCTACCAAAAAAAATTTTTGGATGTGTTCGTCCCCACCTTTGATGGGTTCGGCGATTTTATTTTTCCCAAAAACTGCTAAAGATTGTCTTTTCGAGCCCAAAAGCTTTTTTGAATTCTGAGGGCGTCTTCTGAATTTTACACCGGCCACGTCTTTCACTTATTTAGGCACAAATTTTCTGTGGTTACCTCTCGTGTGCTCCTAAGTCAAGAAAAATATAAAAAAGAAAAAGAAAAAGTCAATTTTTTTCAAAAAAACAACAACAACCCAAAAAAAATAGAAAAAAGAGAGGGGCAAAGAATAACAATATCTACTGGAGCATATAGAGCGGTGCAATGTCTAGGATTATCAAGTAAACTTGAGCTTCAAAAGGAATATGTTAACTACAATTTAAAACAATTTTATGTCAGCATATGTTATTTATATATGATTATTACAATTTAATAACAATTTAAACTATTTTAAATGTTTTCTCATTAATTTTTTGATTTGATTAAATTTTAATGCATTACTTATTATTGTTTTAAACCTATATATAGTGAAATTAATGTGGCCCGATTTAATGGATTATCTAATTTTATATCGGTTGTTAACCTTAGCCAGGAAAAAAATTAGAAATAGCGAAAAATTATCTTTTGCCTACGGAAAGATAATTTCCCACTATTTCCAATTCATCTTTAGTCCCGGTTGGTGCCACTAACTGGGACTACAGATCCAGGGGTAAATATATCCTAGCGCGCATCGTCTTCTTCACGATGCAATACTTAGCTGTCTCTCCCACTCTCAGCTCTCTCTTCCTCTCTCACCTCTCTCTCGCTCCGACAATGTCGGTGGGAGGAGAGGAGATGGTGGCGGCTCAGAGGTGGCGGCGGTGCCCTCCCCTCCGCAAGATCCGATGCAAGGAGAGGTGGTAGCGGCTCGGAGTTGGCGGCGGCCCGGCGGCTCGGAGGTGGCTGCGGAGAGACGCCTCAGAGGTGGCGGCGGCCTCCTCCCTTTCCTCCTCTTCCTTGTCCTCTCCAGGAGCGGCAAACAGTGGCGGGCCGCGGGCAGGGGCGAGGGCGCGGGCGGGGACGTCCCCTCCGCCGGATCTGGGGTTGTGAAATTTTTTTTAGAATTTTGTGAAGCTCTATACTCGAATTTGATATGTGATATATGTGTATCTGTGATATATATGATATATGATATATGTGAATTTTATGATGTTCATTACTGGATATGGAGGAGATTTGAGGATGTTAATTTGATATGTGAATTTGATTTCGACAGAAAAAACAAAAACAAAAAAAATATTTGGGGATGTCGGGAGCATAATATATAAACAAGCAGCAAGAGCAAAATTAAAAAAAGAAAAAAATCTTTAGTCCCAGTTGGTAACACCAACCAAGACTAAAGATAGCGGAGCCAGCCACGTGGCGTCACCATCTTTAGTCCTGGTTATTTCAACCAGGACTAAAGAAATGTATCTTTAGTCCTGTTTTTATAGTCCTGATTTGAAACCCAAAACTAAAGGGGGTTACAAATCTGGACTAAAGCTAGTTTTTCCAGCAGTGATATGTCATCTAACGGCTGTGGAAGGGTTGCGAACACATGGCACGTCCTCCAGCCAAGAATCCCGACGGAGCACAATGCGCGATGCCACATGGCCCAATGGGAGGCCCAGGATTGGATCCTGAAATCGGTTTATAAGATCATATGCAATGGCTGCCCAATATCCTCTAAAATCCCTATTTTTAACTAATTTAAACGAAATTTATCTTCTAATAGATTGCCTATCTCATTTCAAAAAAACTTTGGTTCCTTTCCCATCATTTTCGTTCTTCACAAATGCTAACCGGGTCGACACCCAATATCGGTTTCGCGCCATTGTACTTCTTCCCGCGCGCGCGTTTTTGGTGTCGCGTGCCTGGCCCTGCTCGTCCCCCGCCACCGCATCCTCCCCCGCCTCCTCTACCACCGCCGCCCCTCCTCGACCCCTCCTCGTACACGGCCGTCGCATCCTCCGCCGCCGAAGCCTCTTCCCGTCGCCTCCTCGTACCGACGCCGCCGCACTCCTCCCCTCCCTTCCCTTCCCGCCGCCGTATCCTCCACCACCGCCGCATCCTACAACGCTGCCAAAATCAGGCCCAAAGCAATTTTGAATTTATGGAAAACCAAATTTTAAGAATTCTGTTGGATGAGAGATGCTATATTGGAAATTAATTTTTTTAGAATGACTGAAAACAAAATTGTTGAGAATTTATTTAGCCATTTTGTTGCATGTGCTCTAAGATTTTCATATATATATGTACGTTTACTGGATGGGATTGATTCTAAGCAGCTGCTAGTTGTGCCGTTATTAATTTATTTACCTGAACAATTTTACTATTAGAATCGTGAAATTAAGGGGAAATTTTACGATACTCGTTGCTGGGTGTTCATCAAGTAGTACGTATCAAGTGCTCATCAACCCGTATCACTTTTGACCATAAATTTGTTAAATTTACTGCTAATTATTCTTACTTTAGTAAGTCTCTTTTAATACTCACTGTTTATTTGTGGACTTGGGGAGTAGGGCAAATGCCTCTAAATGAACTTGGGACGGAATTTAAATGCTAAAACAAATTCTTGACAAAGAAAGTATCATATATACTCTCCCCATCCAAAAACAAGTGCATTTCTAGTTTTAAGTCAAAATATGAGTAGGTTCATAGAAAAAAGTATTAATATCTACACACCAAATAAGTAATCTATGAAATTATATTTCATAATGGATATAATGATAGTCATTTAATATCGTAAATATTATTATTATTTTCTCTAGAATTGGTTTACTTAGGATGTTGAACTTACAACAAAATTGTGGAGATTAGGACAATCGGGTACCTACATGGCAAGCTTATCCGACTGGAGATAGGGATAGATTGCGCCTGCTATATCTGTAAACCGAACATGACTTGGGTGTTACGATTGCCGATAGAGATAAGGCAATCGGCCTATAGTCACGGTATGGTAAGATTGAGGAAACCAACTTAGAATAAGATAGGGTTTCCGATCTGTAAGCCCTCCTCCCAAGACTATATAAGGGGGTAGGGGGCGTCCCTTGAGGGATATCGGAGACTAGATCAGACATCATATGCTTTATGAGCCTTTAGCTTTCAACCTTAGATCACGAGATCAATAAAGACACTCGGCGGATCGAATCCACCGAAACAGGAGTAGGGTATTACCTCACGAGAGGGCATGAACCTGTCTAAACCTTCTTCTTCCTCTAACCCATTGTGCTTGGCGATCTCGACTGCGACCCCAGAAATCATATTGCCGAAACCAAGTTTCGACAGTTGGCGCGCCAGGTAGGAGCCGCGCGTCGAGACTTCTTCAACAAATCTCGCTGACAAGCGTGATGGGATCTCCTTCAAGACTCGGCGACTTCGCCGCCAACTTCGTCGACGATTCCTCCTTCGACTCGGATTCGGACCAGTCGGTAGGAGAAATCCACTCGACACCGTTCGGACTTCCGAACAGCGCCACGATCTACAACGACGTCTTGAAGACCAAGATGCAATCTACTTTCTCCGACGATGGACTTCACTCGGCACCACTCGGATTACCGAATACCGCCGAAATCTGCGCCAATCTTCTCACCTCCCCGACGGAGGCGATCTACTCAGATGAAGATCTCTCAGTGTCGTTTGGGTTACCAAACGTCGCCGAGATTGTCAAAAACTTCTCTCCCGAGTCGGCGACGACCCACTCGAGGAGCCCACACCCCCAAGCTCGACTCGGACCGGAACGATCCGATCCGGGTTACCCAGATCAAGGGAGGTCGCCGTCATCCTCCCATCATTCGGCTCCCGCTCATCTTCGGAGCTCAATGGATACCTCGCTCCGTCGGCTTCGACAACCTCTACGGCATCCCTTCTGACAAAGCCGACAACTCCGACTGCCACATGGACTGTGAGCCGAAGTGCTTTGACGTCCTCATGGCCGAGCCGGACGAGTCCGACTCAGCCATGGCCAGAAGGCTTGCAGAAGAAGAGCGAGCCAGGGTGGAGTTCGAGCGCAAGACGGCCGAGGAGGAGAAACAACGCAAGGACGAGGCCGACAAGAGGAAGCAGGATCTACGTGCAGACGATCCGCCCAGAGGCCATACTCCAAACGCGGGTTCGCAACACCAACATCTTCCAAACGCCACGCGTAACGCCGTTGCTGCGCTCACCCTCTTGGACACCGTCATGGAGACGGCTCGCCAACGTGACTCCGATACTCGACAAGATCAAGACCATCGTCGCCGCCACGAGAAACGGCCACCCCACCACCTCGGCACGAAGGCCGACCGAATCCGTGGCCGAAACACTGACAAGAGCCGGCTTCCGCCTCGAGGTCGGGAGACTATAAGAGGCCCGAGCGATCGGTCGACGACCGGCCAAGAGGCCCACCCCGCGAGTCCACGCTAAAATACCGAGAGCACGACGCGACTCGCGACAAACGGCACGGACGTCCACCCGTCCACCACCGCGTCCGTCGCAATAGCTCCAGCTACTACCGACGCCAACCAAAGACCCCGCCGAGTGATCGCGGGAAGTCCTCGATCGTCGCTACCAGAGCGCGACCGACGCACTCGGGAAGATCGGAGGGGATCACCCGATAGCGGCGACGACGGAGTACCGCCTTCACTCGGGAGCTTCGCCGAGTGCATTGGCCGGGTGGGTTTAAGCCCACGGGATTGAAAGGTATGATGGCAAGACCGACCCGAATCTTGGCTAACCGTATACACCCTTGCCATCCGAGCGCAGTGGCGACAACAAGGCTATGGCCAATTACTCGCCCGAGGCCCTCGCAAACTCAGCCGAAATTGGCTCACGAGCCTGCCAAGAGGCTCAATCGGCTCGTGGAGCGAGCCGAGGACCACTTCATCGCCAACTTCCAAGGTACCTTTGAGAGGCCCGGCACACACTTCGACCTATACAACGTCATCCAAAAGCCGGACGAGCCTCGAAGGATTACATTCGTCGTTTCTCGAGAAGCGCAACAAGATCCCGAACATTACCGATGACATCATCATCGCCGCCTTCCGTAAGGGGGTCCGTGATGAGCTGCTCATCGGGAAGTTCGGCGCAAACCACCGAAGACGATGAAGCAAATGTTCGAAACGGCGAACTCATACGCCAAATCCAATGACGCCATTAAGGCCGCCCGTCAAGACCGGCCCGATAGAAGGGAGGACAAGCAAGCGGGAGGAAGCCGTAATCCTAAGAAGGATGGCGGCAACAACAGCAACGGCGAGAAAGATCGCAAGCGCCGATTTGAGGACCTAGTGGCCGCAACCTCCAACACTCAACGCCGTCCCCGAGTCGCCGCCTACGACGCCATCATGAACGCCCAAAGGCACCCATCATTCGAATCATAAGCACACGGCGAAGGACCGCTTATCTACAAGCGTTCGCCAAGATACGGCGCACTCAACAAGAAGCCAACCGACGAGGCTGGCCTGCCGGCGCCAAAAAGAACAACGCGGCTGAAAATGCCGAACCTTTTCAAGACCCAGGGGGAGCTCAACCACATCTTCGAGGTCCGCTAGCCTATGAGTCTAAGAGGAAACAAAAGCTAACCGACCGGGAGGTCAATGCGGCACAACCCGAAGTCCTCAATATCTCGCGATGGTCGGAAGTGGCCATCACCTTTGACCGCTCGGATCATCCCGACCGAGTGGTTCACCCGGGCGCTATCCACTCGTCCCGACCCCATGGTCCGCAACATCGCTTAAGCGCGTCCTCATCGATGGGGGTAGCGCCCTCAACATCCTATTTGCCAAGACCATGGATGAGATGCAGATCCCGAGGGCCGAACTAAAGGCAAGCTCAGCCCCCTTCCACGGAGTTATCCTGTGGCTATCTTCTACACCACTCGGGCATATCTCCCTCCCAATCACCTTCGGAGCCCGAGAGAACTTCCGAACAGAGAACGTCACCTTTGAGGTGGCCGACTTCGAAACAACATATCACGCCATCATCGGAAGGCTGCGCTTGCCAAGTTCATGGCGATCCCTCACTACACCTACCTCTCGCATGAAGATGCCGGGTCCCAACGGCGTCATCACTCTTCGCAGCGACGTGAAGCAAGCCTTCACTGCGATAAGGAGAGCCGCGACATGGCCCAATCTCGCGAGAGATTACGTGGCCAATAAGAAGTCCGATTGGCAGCATCAACTTCGGCAGAGGGCGAAGTCCCCGCGAAGAAGATAGCCAAATCAGGATCCGGCGATGCCAAGACCAAGAAGATCTCCCTTGATCCGTCGGATCCCTCAAAAACTGCTGTAATCGGCGCTGACCTAGATCCCAAATAGGAAAGCACGCTCGTCACCTTCCTCCAAAATAATAAAGATGTTTTTGCTTGGAAACCATCCGATATGCCTGGAATTCCTAGGGAGGTGATCGAGCACTCTTTGAACGTCAAAGATGATGCCAAACCGATAAAACAACGATTACGCAGATTTGCACAGGATCGAAAAGATGCTATCAAAGAAGAACTCGCAAAGCTCTTGGTTGCCGGCTTCATTAAAGAAGTCCTCCATCCCGACTGGTTAGCCAACCCAGTCCTGGTCCGCAAGAAGACGGGGCAATGGTGCATGTGCGTTGACTATACCGACCTCAACAAAGCATGCCCCAAAGATCCATTCGGGCTGCCTCGCATCGACCAAGTCGTCGACTCAACAGCCGGCTGCCAACTCCTGAGTTTCCTGGACTGTTACTCGGGCTATCACCAGATCAGCTTAAAAGAATCCGACTGCCTGAAGACATCGTTCATCACGCCGTTTGGGGCCTACTGCTACATCACCATGCCTTTCGGCCTGAAGAACGCCGGGGCCACATACCAACGCATGATCCAAAGATGTTTCCAGACGCAGATCGGCAAGAACGTTGAAGCTTATGTCGACGACGTTGTCATCAAGACCAAGCAGAAAGAAGACCTGATCGCCGACTTAGAAGAAACCTTCACGAACATCCGGGCCTTCAGAATGAAGCTAAACCCGGAGAAGTGCACTTTCGGTGTTCCATCAGGCAAACTACTCGGCTTCATGGTATCACATCACGGCATTGAAGCAAATCCAGAAAAGATCAACGCCATCTTAAACATGAAACCCCCGAGTAACCAGAAAGACATTCAGAAGCTCACTGGCTGCATGGCGGCACTAAGCCGTTTCATATCCCGACTCGGTGACGAGGCATGCCGTTCTTCAGACTACTAAAGAAGACAGACGACTTCCAATGGACCGCGGAAGCCAACAAAGCCTTTGAAGATTTCAAAGAGTTCCTTACAACGCCACCCGTCCTGGCCTCGCCTCAACCCCAAGAACCTCTGCTGCTGTACGTTTCAGCCACTCACCAAGTTGTTAGTACGGTCCTTGTGGTCGAACGTGAAGAAGAAGGATGGGCCCAAAAGATTCAAAGGCCAATCTACTTTGTTAGCGAAGTATTGGCAGGAGCCAAAATTCGCTACCCTCAGGTACAAAAGCTGCTCTATGGTGTTCTAATAACTGCGAGGAAATTGGAACACTATTTTCAGGGCCACTCGGTCACCGTCGTCACCTCTTTCCCACTCGGCGATGTCATCCACAACCACGAGGCAACCGGACGCATCGCCAAATGGGCCTTAGAGCTGATGCCGCTGGACTTGATTTTTAAGATAAGGACGTCCATAAAGTCACAAGCCTTAGCGGACTTCCTGGCCGAGTCGACTGAACAGCAAGAGAACGTGCCTCGGGAAGACCTCCAACACTGGACCATGCACTTCGACGGATCCAAGAGGATCACTGGCTTGAGAGCGGGAGTCGTGCTGATCTCCCCGACCGGGGAAAGGCTAAGATATGTTCTTCACCTCCACTTCTCCGCCTCACACAACATTGCCGAGTACGAAGCTCTTCTACATGGACTGCGCCTTGCAGTCTCACTCGGGATACGACGGCTTATTGTGAAAGGCGACTCCCAGCTGGTCGTCAATCAGGTGATGAAAGACTGGTCCTGCCTAAACGACACTATGGAGGCCTATCGGCAAGAGGTCCGCAAGCTTGAGGACAAGTTTGACGGGCTCGAACTCTCACATGTCCTAAGACATAACAACGAAGCCACCGATGAGCTGGCACAGTTTGGATCTAAGCGCGAAGCTGCCCCAACAGACGTCTTTGTCGAACATCTCTACGAACCAACCATCACGGCAAAGACAACTCCCAACGAGCAAACCACGAACGAAGTCGCCATGACCGATACCGACCGGAGGACGCCGCTCATCAAATTCTTAACCCAAGAAGAGCCGCCGGATGACCGGGATGAAGCGTAACGCGTCCGACGTCGTTGCCAAGCATATGTCATGGTTGACTCCGATCTATACAAGAGAAGCCCCTCCGGAATCCTAATGAGGTGCATCACACCCGAAGAAGGGAAACAGCTACTCCAAGACATCCACTCGGGCATATGCGGAAGCCATGCGGCAGCACGCACTCTAGTCGGCAAAGCTTACAGGCAAGGTTTTTTCTGGCTTACCACGGTCTCCGACGCGGATCAAGTCGTACGAACCTGCGAAGGCTGCCAGTTTTTCACCCGACAAAGCCATGTCCCGGCCCAGGAGCTTCAAACAATCCCACTTTCCTGGCCGTTCGCGGTATGGGGGCTGGACATGGTTGGCCCTTTCAAAAAGGCTCCAGGAGGATTCACACACCTCTTCGTCGCAATCGACAAGTTCTCCAAGTGGATCGAGGCCAAGCCGGTCGCCACAATTACTGCTGATAAAGCACGGGATTTCTTCCTCAACATCGTGCACCGCTTCGGCATCCCAAACAGAATCATAACTGACAACGGGACTCAATTCACGGGAGGCATCTTCAAGGAATTCTGCGAGGACTTCGGAATCAAGATCTGCTACGCATCAGTAGCTCATCCCAAAAGCAACGGACAAGTCAAGCGAGACAACGGCATGGTCCTCCAAGGCATCAAAGCCCGCGTTTTCGACCGCCCAAACCCTTACGCTGGAAAGTGGGTCCAAGAACTTCCCTCGGTTTTATGGTCGCTGCGGACCACACCCAGTCGGGCTACCGGCCAAACTCCTTTCTTTCTGGTCTATGGCGCAGAAGCCATGTTGCCAAACGAGATGGAATATGAATCCCTCCGGGTCCGCAGCTTCAACGATGAACTCTACGACCCTGACCGAGTGGATGACCTCACCCGATTGGAAGAGGCCCGTGAGGCGGCCCTCATCCAGTCGGCCAAATACCTCCAAGGGCTCAGAAGATACCACAGCCGCAACGTGCGAGCACGAGCTTTCATTGTTGGCGACCTGGTTCTACGCAAGATCCAGACCACCAAAGACCGACATAAGTTATCTCCCTTATGGGAGGGACCGTACATAATCGCTGAAGTGACTCGGCCCGGTGCATACCGGTTAAAGCGTGAAGACGGGTCTATGGTGGAGAACTCCTGGAACATCGAGCATCTTCGACGGTTTTATGCCTAACTTGGCTAAGGCCTCATGTTTTCCTTGACTGCCAACCTCAAGCAAGATGACTTCTTGAGTTAGCAGTCGGGGGCTGTACACATGCCAATAAAGCTCAAGTTTTCCTCATCAACTTTTGTGCATAATTTTGTTTATCATTGTTTAATGTCCTTTGATTCGAGCTCAATGTCTAAGGACTGAGAGTTTTCCGACGACCTAATCGAGCCTAGGCTTGATGACAGCCAGATGAAAACTACTTAAGAAATTTCACGCAAAAGCTCGGATCAAGGCATTAACATAAATAGACTAAAAATATCACAAGTTCTACATCTGAACGTTATGGTTATGCGACATTTACAAAACAAAGTCAGAAAGACAAATCAAATCTTGAAATTGTTCACTACATCAAGGGATATTTTCTTCGCCGCCTCCTGCGCCTCACTTAGCATGTCCAAGGCCTGCTCGTCGGTCGTCCGTCGCAAAGCTTTCCCAACCGAGTGGATGTCCACTGGGGTAGAGGGACTTGGTCTCGTGCAAGAGCCGCACCAGCCCCCATGTTGGCTGCTTCGGTGATGTTGGCCAGGTACCGGTCGGGAGCCAGCCGCAGCTTGTCAAATATTTCCACCGGCTCCAACGAACTGGCCCCGACTCCTTGATCGAATAAGGAAAGCAAGATCGGCATAGCGGCATTGGCGACCTCTTCCCGAATCTCGTTGCTTCGTCGACCCGCCCAAGCAAGACGTCGTATTGGGCTCGGGTCTTTACCTTGTAAGCCGCCAAAAGCTCCGGATCATTCAAGGCACTCGGAAACGAAGCGGCGCAAGAAGTTTTACTCCAAAGAAGATTACCTTCAAACTCGGCTTCTATCTCGGCTTTGTCGAGGCTGACTGCCTCCAGCTGGACTTGAAGCGAATGGACCTCCGAAGAGTTTTCTACAAGAGAAGACCGTCAACAACCGAGATTAACATGAGAATCGTAAAGAAAATGGAGAGACGGGCTTACTCCCGATTGATCCTCGGAGGTCGAGATTCGCTCGAAGCTCGCGATCTCCTCCTTAAAGCCGCCTCCCTTGACGCGGCCTCCTCCCGAGTGGCCTTCACTGCCGCCGAACGTCCTCTAGGGAGTTCAGGTGGGGAACCAGCTTCTCCAGCACCTCAGATTTTGCCATGGAGCGGCAATACTCCTTCTGTGCGCGAAAGCAGGAGAGTGACCGACTGAAAGATAATGATAGTACAATTAAAGAGAAAGTCGAAGGCTTACGTTGAGCAGCCGGGTCGCCTCGTTCAAGCTCTTGACAAGGGCATCCCTTTCATCTTTTTCGGCTTGCCGGTCTAGGATGATGCCCTGCCTCTCGTCTTCCGAGTCCCGCCACTCGATCCGAATAGGGGAACCCGGCCGAGGACCGCAACCTGGGATCTCCTCTACCGTGGTCGGCAAACAAGAAGGACAAATGAAGACATGAAAGATTCAAACCGAAAGAGCAAAAGAGTACTTCAAACAAATCTCACCGCTTCGCGGCCGCTTGCTTAGGTGGAGCGGCCCGGCCGGCCTCCTTCTTTTGACTCCGCGCCGAGTGGCCCTCGGCGGGGCGCTTGAGCCGCGGCCTCGGCTTCCGGCCGGACTGGTTTCCGGTCGGGATATCCCGGCGGGGCGGGGCTCCTTCCTGGGGCATCCTTCTTCGGAGGCGAAGGTTGTTTCCCGCAGCGCCGCACTTGGTTGTGGGCTCCGGGCTTTGGCTCGCGGCCTTGGCACCTCGGGAGCAGCGGGCGGAGTTGGTCCTTCACTCCCCGGCAGATCTATGTCCCGGGGCCTCCGCGAAAGTCAACACAGCAGGGGTAAAGACAAAGAAAAGTTTTCAACGAAAGAGTTCAGACTTCGGTTTCAGAGCATACCTGGATGACCGGCAGATCTTCGGCGCCGTCCGCGGCAATCGTCTTAAAGATGGGGTCTCGGTGGGAGGAGCCGGGACGTCATCATCCGAGTCCTCGATAATCAGCCTCCTTTTGCTTGCACGCTTGTTCGAGTCTTCACGGCGCCGCTCGCTTCCCGGTCGGGTCGCCTTGGATCTTGATCCCGCCAGCCGGCTTCTTGGTGGGGCGACGCGGCGCGTCGTCGTGGGACATCTTGTATGGCTTGGAGGTGATAGAGGTGTTTTCCTGCAGAAGAAAGAGTGTACAATGCTAAGAGACAAGATGTCAAGATTGAAAGATGTTATGGAGTAACCAGTTGGCTTACCGGAGGAGGAGGTCGGTGGATGCTAAAGGGGAGGACCGGCAGAATGAGGGCCCGCTCAACTGCGATTCCAGTCGAGAAGATCTTGTACATCCGGATCTTCAGGATCTCGTACTTGAGTGGATCTGGATCTTCCCGATTGGGGTCCGTCCCGCCTTCATACTCGAAGGTCGGCTTCGACCGTTCCTTGATCGGCGCCAGTCGGCACCTGATGAAGTGCCGAGTGATTTGTTCCCCGCGAAGACCTCTTTTTTTCATCGCCAGGATCTTCGCGAGCAGCTCGTTGGCCTCGTCCCAATCTTGGGCTACTGGAACAGTGCTCCATGATGGATTGGGGACAGGAGGAAGGCCGACGAAAGATGGCAGGCTGGGTTCTAGGTTGCTGACGTAAAACCAGCCCGCATGCCATCCTTTGTTGGAAGACTTCAAAGGAAGAGAGAAATACTCCTTGCGGAGAGATCCGCGGAGCTGGAAACCTGCCCCGCCAACAACGCAAGGGTGGTCCTTGTTTGGATGTGGTTTGAGATAGAACATGCGCCGGAAGATTTGGAAGTGGGGTAGGATGCCAAGGAAGGCTTCACATACATGAATGAAGAGAGCGATGTGAAGCATTGAGTTGGGGTTCAGATGGTAGAGATGAAGCCCATAGTAATCCAGAAGCCCCCGGAAGAACTCGGAAGTGGCAAGGCTGAACCCGCAGTAGAAAAAAGAAGTGAAAACGACGAGCTCACCGGTGTTTGGGGTCGGGAAGTCCTCCCCCGCCGTCGGGCGCCATCCCACGATTTCCTTTGGCGGAAGCACGCCGTGCTTCACCATTTCCTTGAGGGTGGATTCCCTCACATCCGAAGCGGCCCATTAGTCGAACGGAATCCTCTTTTCCTCCGCCATGAGAGTGGTGTTGATGGGAAGTGGATCTAGTCGAAAAGGTTGGGTTTTTGACAAGGGAACGTGGGAGATTTGGTGCGGAAGCTGGTTGTTGTAAAGAGCGAGTTCCTAGATGGATGGATCGGGAGCGCGCGAGTCTAGGGTTCTCCGCAGTGAACTGGTGAACAGTACTGCGAAAAGGGAATTTTTGGAAGATGAAGAGGCGGGGACGACCTCGTGCCTTTATAGAAAGATTTGAGGGTTGCGCTAGGTTTTCTAGTGATTGGGCCGAGCCCATAAGAAAATCTACGGCCCAGCTAAGGTGTGGCCCGACGCGTGTCCTTAGGGACTTAAGTGGATGAGCTTAAGCAGATTTGCCCTGGCAATATGCGCGTGTCCGAGTGCCCTATACCTTTGAAAATCCTTCCATACCGCGGTTTGCCTGACTTCATAAGAAGCTGGCACGATGCAACTTGGAAGGTGGCCGACAGCTAAGTTTTTATAGCTGCCTTGATGATAAGGGTTGTTTGGTTTTTTGGCATTTGGTCAGGTAACCTTACCAATGCTATTTATTTTTTCACCTTGGTGAAGATCTTTATAGATTGAGACCAGTATTATGGCAAAAGCTATTTAATAACTTGGTCATATTTTTCATGTGATTGAAAAACTCGTTTTCCCATGAGGGATGATTGAAATATTTGTTCCGGGATTACTCGGGCAGATCCACTCGGACAAGCATAAGCTTACTGAGTGCTTTTCACCCATGAGGGTTGATGGAGTTATTTGTTCTGAGATGACTCGGGCAAATTCACTCGGATGAGTATGAACTTGCCGAGTAATGAGATTTCTATGATTGCTTAGGCATGAGCTAGGCATTTACATAAAAATGATTTTTTATAGTTCTTGACTATATGCTTAGTCTGTTTTTGACTAACCACATAGTCGGGGGCTACACCTAATTAGGTGCATCAGGAGATGCACCTAGATATTTTCCAGCCCTTCACAGTCTTTGGAGCCACTCGGGAAGATACAGGCAGAGATGATGAAATTACTTGGTACCAAAAGCACTCGGTCAAAGAGATTTTTGGCTGAGTGTTGCTTTGGTTTGAAGCTGAGTTGTCTCGTCGACTGAAAAGGCCTCGGGGGCTACTGTGGAGATTATGGCAATCGGGTATCTACATGGCAAGCTTATCCGACTGGAGGTAGGGATTGATTGCGCCTGCTATATTTGTAAACCGAACATGACTTGGGTGTTACGATTGCCGATAGAGATAAGGCAATCGGCCTATAGTCACGGTTTGGTAAGATTGAGGAAACCAACTTAGAATAAGATAGGGTTTCCGATCTGTAAGCCCTCCTCCCAAGACTATATAAGGGGGGTAGGGGGCGTCCCTTGTGGGATATCGGAGACTAGATCAGACATCATATGCTTTATGAGCCTTTAGCTTTCAACCTTAGATCACGAGATCAATAAAGACACTCGGCGGATCGAATCCACCGAAACAGGAGTAGGGTATTACCTCACGAGAGGGCCTAAACCTGTCTAAACCTTCTTCTTCCTCTAACCCATTGTGCTTGGCGATCTCGACTGCGACCCCAGAAATCATATTGCCGAAACCAAGTTTCGACAAAAATCGTAAATCCGTTTATTTGGGGACAAATGGAGGAGTAGATGATATAAATTTAGCTAACTTAGATGATGCATGGTTCTATTGAGGGGATGCTAATCCGTGCAGTTACACCAGTTGACGACACATCCCACACGCCCCACGATACTGAACATAACTAGAGATGGCAATGGGTACCCGAAACTTGAGTACCCGACGGATTTTATCCGATAAGAGACGGGTATAGGATAAATTTTCTATCCACATGTACGTTGTTGAACGAAAACACATACCCATCGAGTATGTCAGGTACAAGTGCGGGTGTTTACTACCCATCTACCTGCGGGTACATAAAGAAGTCTAGCTGCGCTCTCTCATTTAGCCAATTTAGCCCATATGCCCTCCCTCAAGTAAAATCCTAGTTTTACTCCTTCCAGTCCGAGCCGACTTCAGTCCACTTCACACCCGGCGGCGCCGCCATCTCTGCCTGACGCCACGCTCCCTCACCGCCCGTCCCACACCGTCGGTCGCCAGGCCGTCCGACCACCACCACGCCGTTCACCGCCGGGTCGTCCGACCGTCGCCACATCGTTCGCCCCCAGCCTCCCACATTGTCTCCGCCGCCACGCCACCCGCCCCCACGACGTCCACCTCCACGCCGTCCGACGGCACCGCAGCCTCCCACGTCGTCGCCTTCGGTAGCCACGTCGTCGACGCCACCGTCACGACGTCGACGCCATCGCATTCTTGCTGCTTCTGATGAACTACTATGCATCACTAAATCCTCTGTATAGTCTGTCAGGTGCGGGTAACCCATCGAGTAGAATTACCCATATGGGTACGGGTATGGAAGTATTTTCTTACCCGCGTGTGGGTATGGGTAACCCGACAAGTAAAATTCAACCTGACGGGTACAGATATGGCCCATCGCATATGTACCCGTTGCCATCCCTAAACATAACTCTTAGCGCTAAGCGTTATAATAAAACAATAAAGCAATAGTTGAGTTAAATGTTTTAAAATATGAGTTGAAAGTTTCAAAAATTAAATCAGAATTTTATAATTTCAGTTGAAAGTTGCAAATTGGTTAGAGTTCAAAATTTTAAAATTTGAGATGTAATTTTTAGTTGAAAAAGTCTATTACAATTTTTTATTGAATTTGAAAAGGTATTAAAAATGACTAGAAGTTGTTTTTAAAAATTTTAGATAACTCTCTTATCTATTATAAAACACTTAATAGGAAAATGGTTTAAAAAATTATTGCATACTCCCCTGGTTCCATTATTTTTGACGATTTGGATCAAGATGTGCCTTCTCCCAACACCTTCATTGTATGTACCACGGTCAGACAACTAGAACGTTAACTATCAAGAAATTTTTAAAAAAATCAAAAACACTAGAAAACGATGTATAAGATTAGTCTTAAAAATTACTTTAATAAACTTAAATATATTTAGTTATTTTCTATATATTATAATAAAACATCATAAGCCATATATATATTAAGACAGAGAGAATATTAAAAACATCAAACTATACTTCTCCATCCAAAAGTGTTAGGCCTATTACTTTTGTCAAGAAAAATTAACTCACCATGCATGTAACATACCAAGAAGCGTATGTATACATGTACATACATGTAACAAATGGGTATTAAGATAATTACTTGAATTTCGGCCAATGGATACATGGAGATAGGGATGGATAAGAGTCAACTTAGCTAGTTAAGGCTCGTCTCGTTTGAGCTCGTTCACCTTAACGAGCAAACAGCTTAGCTCGGCTTCTCACGAGTTGGCTCATTAAGCTCGTTAGGCTCATTAACATATTTTATTCCACCTTCATAATTTCAAATTTACTAAACATATATAAACATAATAATAAACATTAACTAATAAAGAATTTGTTAAATACAAATAGTTTGGATATATTTAAGTGATGAAATACCAGTTAAAAATAATAATATATAAAGATACAGTGATATCTCATACTAATGAGCTAAACAAACAGCTCGTGAGCTAGCTCGTTTAACGAACTCACAAACTAAAAGCTTAGCTTGGCTAACCTCATTAAGATTACAAGTTCAAGTCCATCCAAGTAAAGCTTGCTACGAGCCTCGAAAACGAGTTTTCTGTCTGTAGAGAAACTCAAGTTTTCTATCTATCTCTACATGGAGACTGCAGATATAACTATTTTATTTGAAAAGACCAAAGGATGAAATAAGTCCGACACTTTTGGATGGAGAAAGGACTTTAATCGTGCGTGTTCACTATTGGTGCAGCCACAACAATTAGCTAGACGTGGCTACAAATCGGGAGCTCGGTTTTGTAGACCTTCGTTTTTTAGACGGGAATCATTCATGTTCATAGTACCTTATCCCTGGATCGAGTAGTTTGGTACCCACGAATACAGTTCTGAATTACCAGGTGCAAAGTGCACGAATAGTCTTACAACGAAATTATTACAATAATAGGCCCGAAGGCAATATCCAATACATATAGGACCTACCAGTCCGGATACATCCGAAAACAGAAATTAGATAAGATAGCAGACGGAAGGCAGCAGCATGCCGATTGCCACAGGCAACGACTGGGGACTAAGACCTGTTGCGCTCCATTGTCTTCATTCCTCCTAGTAGTATGTGTACGGGTCTTCCTCATCTCCTTCATCTGGAGGTTTGTGCGTATAGCAAGGGTGAGTACCCAACGTACTCAGCAATCCAACACGGAATGATGCACATGATAGGGTCATTGAAAGGATGGCTATGGTTTATTTGCGCAAAGCCAATTTTCACAAATCATTTCACAAACCTAACATCTAGCCAGATCAGGTTTTAGGTCCATAGTATATTAAGTCGGCGACGGTTCTGTCCACCATCCATTGTGATCCCAAGGATAGCTTTCCGCCTCCGATTCGTCATGGTTTTTTTCGGTGTCTTTCCCCCCTTCTCTCAGATAGAGAAGTTGGTTTCCCCAGCACATAAAGTCATTATGCAATCCCACCCATCATTTTAAAATTTATGAGTCTAGCCACGGAAGAAACTTGTCACGTCGCTCATTAACCGCGAGCACGGCTATTCGAATAGATTGATTGACTCACACTGCAGTGGATGTACACTTTACCCATACTCCGCAACTACTCATTGAATGAGCTTACATCCCTCTATATGGGACGGTCACGGCAAAGCCTTTCGATAACCTCACTTTGGCAATACCCGCTCCATGAACTTAAGCCCTCATGCACTCTAGCCGTCATTTCCTAGCAGTGAGAGGAGTTCTGGCGTTCCCGGGTAAGAGAAAGAATTGCTCTATCCTTGAACTTTCCATCTTCATGTACTTTTCTTCATGTCTTCATTTCATCATGTTGATCGCATGCCCGATCTCGCCTGTACCAACCAGCGGTACACCCCCTGCCGGAAGGCCCTTAACTATCGTCCGCATCCACCGGTGGTGCACCCCCACCGCAGCAAGCCCTTACCTCAACGCCAATACCTGAACCTACTATGCAAGGGTACGCTCCGCTCGGATATTTAATCAACTAGGTCTATACCCATTCGAGAAGTACGGTTGTACGGCTCGTTCTAAGTTGTAGTCTCATGGCTCGGTCCTTAATCGACTGTGGACGTACTAGCCTTTTCCGGAATCCACCCAAATCCATCCATCCGCTCCAGCCTAAAAACATTGGTTTGTATTTTCATTTTTCATCAAAGCCATTTTCAACATGATCAAGGCAACGTGGCGCTCATGTCTCCACTTGCCGTGTCTCAACCATCTTCCCAAGATAGTTGCCCAAGCACGAGGCTTATTTGTAAAATCATGAGTATGCAAGAATCTAGTATAAGCGTGGCTAAGCATTTTACCGAAGATAACCTCCGGTTGCATCACATCGAAGGTTTACAAAGAATATTTCTGGGGGTATTCAATATCAAGGCAGGATACATCAAGAATAGGTACTCATTTGTGTATAACATGCAATTTGTAATTGAAAACAACATCATTTCACAAAGTAGGATCAATATGTTCAAAGGGATGTGTTGACTTGCCTTGCTCGCACACTTGTTGGTTGGGGTCTTTTGCGTACTCAACGCCTTCCTCGGACGCTAATTGTACGTGCGAGAAATCAAATTTGAATTCGATTAGAATTCAAATAGAATCCAGTAAGATCCAAAAGAAAACGAAGTAATCGCAATAGCGGCTCCTAATACTAGGCTATGACTCTATGCGAACCTAGGCTCGAGTTTCGACGAACTCCGGGTTAGAGCGAAAGGGTTATAAGGATTTGAAGTTTCGTATTGAATCCGATTTTGTTAAGAAGGATGCGATATTTATTTTAATATGCTTAAAGTTTGAGAAATACTAGAGTTGATGATTCAATTAATAAAAGAAAGTGATTACCTTTCAATTTCATCAAATTATTTCTCGGGTCGAGAAGCCCTAGGGTTTATAATAATCAAAATTAATTGGTGACGCGGTCTACCGAAAATGGGTTGGTAAGGATTTAACATAAAACATATATGTCGAAAAAGGGTTGATCCGAAATTATGAAGATAGTTTATAATCTTTTGAAAAGATCCTTGTTTTATGAGTATAACCTAAATGAATGAATGGACCCCTCCAAAATATATAAACATTTTGGACATTTATCAGATCAAAAGTTCGATGTTTAAATATAAACTCCATAATTATTTGTAAAGCGATTTAAAAGTAAATAAATAAACTCTTTTGAAAGATGCAAAATCTTTGTGAATAAAGTTTTAGAAGAGTTTAAAAGAATTTAAATATTTTTCTAGGATTTTTACCAAGCTTATTCTTATTTTTAATCTCTCAGAAAAATTAAAATAAAAATGTTCAAAAATTTGCTTCGGCTGGAGTCGAACCCACGCCCTCACAAACTCTTGGCTCAACTCAAGCCACTAGGCTATCGAGCCCATCTCATTCCATTTTCTCCTTCTTTTCTTTTCTTCGTTCTTTCCTCTCTTGCGCTGGCAAAGGAAGAGAAAAAATAAAATAAAATGGAGCAGGGAGGGATTCAATCCCGCGACCTCACTCTTCTCTCTCGTTTCTCCCCACTGCGCCAACCAATTTTTCTCGTTTCCTTCTCTCCTTTCACTCTTTTTCTTCCCTTCTTCACTCCCTTCTTCTTCTCCGTGAAGCCGACGGCCATGGCACCACCGAACGACGGCGAGGGGGACCGGAGCGCGGGGGATAAAGGGCCACGCACCATCTACGAACCACGGGGACCCTATTTTGAGACACGGCCGGACCGGGGAGGCGGTGGGATGGGCCGGCGACGGCGAGGCGGCCATGGCGACGGCGGCGCACGTTGCGGTGGCTAACCGGCGACGGAACGGCCACGGAGAGGGGACTGGGAGCATCAAAAGGGTACGGAGAAGCTAGCTAGGGGATTTGTTCGGCCGAGGAAATGCTACGGCGAGCTGGCACCGTGCACATGGCGGCATCCGAAGCAGGGGAAACACGGCGGGCTCGTCGCCGGCGAACTCCGGTGGCTAATCGGCTCGGGAAACATGGGGGAAATATAGTTTAGAGCATAGAGATCGTGTAAGTACCTTCAATTTGGGAAGAACTCGACCGAGGGCGACGAATTTTGGATTGTGCCTCGGGCGGCCGGCGCTAGGGTTCTTCGGTGTTCTTCAAAATTCGACCCGCGCACCGCATGATTTTTGGGGAAATTTGGGGAGGGGCTAGATGAGGTAATTGCGCACAGCTTTTGTGTTTCAAGTTGTGGCCGAGGAGCGCTATTTATAGCAGGATGTTTTCGACTTGAGCTCGGCGGCAATGGCGGTGCGGGACGGGAGTAGCGGGCACGCGCGGGGAGGGGGCCTGGGGTGAAATGCGACGCATGGCGGCGCTCGGGAGGGGGCCTGGCGCGGCGAGCGGCACGTGGCGGCGCTGGGCGGGGTCCGGCGCGGCGGCGTGGCACGAGCGTGGCGACGCACGCGCGACGTGGAACAAGCAGCGCGACGTAACGGCGACTCCGTGCGCGCAGGAGGGTGACGCCGGCGAGAACATGCGTGCACGAGGCCCCTGGTACGGCGAGTGACGCGCGGCGCGCGGTGGCGAGGCGGTCCGGGGTCCGGGGTACGGCGTCGAACAGGTGGCGCGCAATGAATAGTGACTTTTCCGATTTTCCCGAATTAAATTTCCTATTTTCCCAATTTTATTTCCTTTCACCCCCAAAATTCAAAATAAAATATAAAACATCTAAAAATAAGTTGTAAAATATATGTCCAACCTTTTCACCCACTTTTATTATTTTAAAAATATATTTTACATAATTAATTTAATTCTTTTCCTCACTTCCACAAAATGTGATTTTGATTCAAATAAATTTTTAGATTTCATATATATACCCTAAAATATTTTATTACTCATTTTTTCTTTTTCACTAATTAATATTACTCAATCACCTAAATAATGTTTTGCTCCCAATTCTAAACTCCGAAAATTTTCTCCCAGCAGAAATTCGAATCGTTTGGTTTTTCACAAACACCGAGATGAATCGCTCGCGTATAAATTTATGCAACCAAGCTGACAAATAAGAAGCGAAAACTCGATCAAGAAGCAACAATCAAAAGGTTTTGTTTTTGTAAGTTCTGATTCTTGATTCCTGATTTTAAATTCCTCGATTTTCAGGATGTTACAGGTTTTTTCCTCCAAAAAATTGGGTGCCCTCCTCATCTACCTGATAAGCCACCCGCTATCACTGGCTGCTTATTTGTCATATTCTATTGACGTGACTATACACCATTGGTTGTTCCCTTGCTATACTCTAGATTATTTGGATGATTTGTCTTGTATTCTGTTTAACTAGTATTTATTTATTTTCTCCTATACCTTCTTAGCATGCCTTCTAACAATAGTTTAACAAACTTCAAAATGTTTTTCTTCTAAAGTACTTATCCAATTCATGATCTAACTACATAATTATATTTCTAATTAATATATATAATTATATTTCTAATTAAAATATTTTTATATTGTACATGAACAACAACTTGTAACGGCTAAAACATCACAAAATAATTATTGAAACATTTAAAGAACATCACGTGCGACATTTGCCAAAATGCAAATGAATAGTTAAACATCATAAAATAATTATTGCAACATCTGAAATAACAGTATAACACCATGTGCAATATTAAAAAAAATATTGCAACAAAAAATTAAAAATATGTAACATAGCCGGATCCTAGATGAAACACCAGCTTCTCTTGCTTGAAACATTGACTTCAAACAGTTGAACATATATTTTTTCATGAGAATATAATTACGTGGTATCCGAATACAACGAGATCATTAATTGGATAAATAGTTTAGAAAATACTTAATTTGAAATTTACACTCACACGTATGTATGCATATATGTAGTACACTGCTTGTGGAGTGGAGAGAACGTAGAAGAGTTTGTGTAAGAGTAGAGAATTCGCTGTGTCTTCATATGAGAGTGTATGGGTACATATACAAGTGCCGATCAGAGCTAGCAAAGCTATCCAAACTAACTCCTACATGCATGGATCTGCTAAAGAACCGGATGTATGAGCTAACAGCCAAGCTACTACTAACTGATGAGGCTGATCTAACTGAAGCCGGAAGAATAGGTGTTTTACAGTTTGAGTATGCATGGGGAACTGGATCCTCTAACGTACAGGAATCTATGTTAGAGGGATTTAGTTCGCTGCATCGTCCTCCCTTCTGCATCCGACGGTGCTGTCCTCCTACGTCGGATGTGCAATGTCCAACTGCTTCATTCTCCATATTTTTGGCCTAAGAGCGATGCCCAGTTGTCTCCTTGGGGTGTCCCTAATACGCAATTAATTGTGCTTCAATAATACGCAATTATTCTTTAGGCTGATCTAACTGAAGCCTGAAGAATAGGTGTTTTACACCCCCCTCCCCCCCCTAGTTGAAGCTTTGGTTGAACGTATGCACAAACTGTCTCTGAACTCATTGAACAGGGCTGTTGGTAATCCTTTTGTCATGATGTCTGCAAATTGATACCGAGTAGGTATTGGCAGGACCTTGAATTGGCCGAGGGCAACCTTCTCTCGCACAAAATGAATATCAAGCTCCACATGTTTGGTATGTCGGAGATGCACTGGGTTTTCCGACAGATATACCGCAGACACATTGTCGTAATAGATAATTGTTGCTTTGTCGACGATGACGTGTAGTTCTTGAAGGAGATTTCAAAGCCAACAAGTTTCCGCAGTCGCATTAGCCACTGCTCGATATTCGGCCTGTTAGTGATATGCCCTAAAGACAACATGGAGATGTTGGATATCATGGTCAATGTTTATGTATTTATGAATAAAGTGTTATTCACTTCTATGAAATAGACAACATATATTGATCAAAAGTATGTGACTTATTTATGAGACTCTTTATGTATGAATCTATTTCTAAACGATCTCTGATCATATGTCATATTGTTGGAACAAATATGATTCTAAGATCGGCATGTGTATTAATTGATGATCACGTCTCATAGATCAATGTATGAAGATACCAAATCAATATACATGGACATGTGTTAGGGAACACATTGTTAGATAGACCCACCCTGAGACACTACAGGAATTAATGTGCCATTAGTTGGTCTCAAGTAGTGTTGGTGCAAAGTCCTTAGACCTGAGATCATCATGGATTCCAACATATGTAGTAGCCTACTTTGGGACTACCAAACACTATTTCATAACTGGGTAGTTATAAAAGTAGTCTTCGGGTTTGCTATGAAACATGGAGTGGGATGTGAGTGATCAAGATGGAATTTGCCCCTCCTTTGGAAGAGATATCTCTGGGCCCCTCGAGGTAATGGATTATGGAAGTGCATGGCCATGCCGAGTTGATTGAGGAGTCAATTAACAAACATATAATCCAATACAGTTCGAGTGAATGGTTAAGCTATTGAAGGGATGGAACACATCTTGCCTATAGCTTAATTGGTATCGTGAGGCAAAGGGATTTGTGTACACATTATAGGTTCAGAGCCGATATTATATTCTTGTATGCTATGGTGTCAATATGTGCTGCTAGGCGCCGCTGTTGACAAGTCGGCTGAGTTGGACTTGAGCCGAAACTGAGTATACCTGAACCTACAGGGTCGCACGCTTAAGGGGATAAGAACAGGCATTCGAGTTGGACTCAAATATGGCTCAATTCGGATAAGATTTGATTTAATATAGAATCCTATGGGCTTACAAAGTATGGGTGGCCAACTCTATGAGATTCGGATGGGATCCGATTCAAAATAGAGTCCCGATCGGCCACTAGACCTAGTCGGCCAACTCTATATATAAGGGGGAGGGATGGAGAGCTGTGGCAAGTCAATTGGAACCGAATCAATCTGATTTGACGCAACAGAAGTCGGTGAGATCAATCTCCACGGAAACCCTCCCCACCTCCGAGCCAAAACCCTAGCCTTGCATCTTGTGCTAGCACACGGGTGTTAGGCGTTCTATTCCCGGACGTGTGGATACCGGTAGAGACACTGCTACGTTGCGGTGCTTATCGACGGCTGCAAATCGGCTATGGTCGGACAGATCGGCTACGATCGGGTGCATCAGAGGAAGACAGTCGCGATCAGGTAAGGCGCGCAAGCACGATCGGACGATTCAACGAATTAGCGAGTCGGCTATCGCTGAATCGGCTACGGCAGATCGGCTGTGACGAATCGGCTGCGGCAGATCGGCTGTGACGAATCGGCTACGGCAAATCGGCTACACGCAGGAATCAGCTGTGATCGGGCAGTATAGTTCCGGATCGAATAGCTTCCTATTGGCTATATCCGCTGCACTCTACTCCAATCGGTAACGATCTATCGACCCTTACTTTCAAGTGTTCCTGGTTTGCGTGGTAGAAATTTTTGTTATTAGCTATCGTAGCTTCCGCGTAACCCTTCGGCACTGGAATGCGAAACTGTAGTCTGGTGTTTGGAGGACCAAGATACGAGCAAATCACCAAGGAAGATGCAGTAGCCGGATGTTGAACGCTGGGTGTTTGGGCACCCGGCCCAGTCCGCATCGGAATAGACTTTGAGCTCCGTCGATGGAGTAGTCGAAATCTTGATGCCGTAGTCGATTGAGCCGCAAAGATACCAGAGGATGCGCTTGACGAGGTTCCACTGAACATCGCGGAGCATGCATGTGGAGGCATGCCTGGTTAACGCCGTAGGCAATGTCCGGACGTGTGAGTGTGAGATATTGTAGCGCGCTAGTGATGCTACGGTAGAATGTGCCATCAGATGCAAGCTCGCCATCGCTCGCAGAGAGTTTCGGCATGGCCTCAACCGGAGTGGAAGCCGGTTTGCAATTCGCCATTCTTGCGCGGTCGAGGATGCCTTCCGTGTACTGGGCTTGGTTGAGGAAGAACACGGTCGCATCATGTCGCACCTGAACACCAAGAAAGAAATGTAGGTTGCCGAGGTCCTTGATGGCAAAAGCTTGACGAAGTTGGTGGACGACGTGGCGCAGGAAGGCAGCAGTCGAGGTGGTGAGGATGATGTCATCAACATAGACCAAGAGATATGCTGCTTGAACGCCGGTCTTGTAGATAAATAAAGAGCTGTCAGAGCCAGACACGGGGAAGCCCATGAGGCGGAGCTAATTGCCAAGACACTGGAACCATGCCCGCGGCGCCTGTTTGAGGCCGTAGAGCAATTTGACGAGCATGCAAACATGGTTGGGGAAGTCTGGATCGACGAAGCCTGCAGGCTGGTGACAATACACACGCTCGCCAAGATGACCGTGTAGGAACGCGTTCTTCACGTCGAGCTGATGAACCGACAATTTTCTTGTTGCCACAAGGTGCAAGACGGTGTGAATCGTGGCCAGCTTGGCGACGGGAGAGAATGTTTGATGAAAGTCGATGCCAGTGCGCTGGGAAAATCAGCGAGCAACCCACCGAGCCATGCGACGTTCCAGGGAGCCGTCGGGATGGAGCTTGTTTTTGAACAACCATTTACCGATGATGACGTTAGCATTCGCAGGGCGAGGCACTAGTGTCCACGTGCCATTGCTCTTGAGGGCATCGAATTCGTCCTGCATCACTGCCTTCCACTCATGATTGCGAATAGCAGCGCGAACACTGGATGGCGGCGCAGTTGTAGTGGCGACATAAGCATACTTCGGGTTAGGCATATGAATGCCAGCGCGTGCATGGGTGATCATGGGGTGTCGTAGCGGCGGCTCAGGAGGAGTGGGTAAAGTAGGTGAGGGCGATGGAGTGTGTTGAGGTGAGGCAGGCTGCACAGATGGTGTGGAAGTGGTTTCGGTGCTGGTAGTGGTAAGCGGCATGGCTGGAGCACGGCGGTTGTGTTGGCGCGGATCCGAGGGAATCAGGAGGATGTCCAGTAAGCAGGAGGGGCAGGGAGCTGGCGCCGGTGGCGGTGGCGCGGTCATCTGCGCAAAAGGAAAGCAAGATTCATCGAAATACACATGATGTGAGATGATGACACGTTTGGTAACTGGATTGTAACATTTGTATCCCTTTTGATCGAGCGGATAACCGAGGAAAACGCAGCGAGCAGAACGCGAAGCCAATTTGTGAGGAGCTGTGGCGGCGGTAATGGGGTAGCATAGGCAACCAAAGACACGAAGGTGTGTGTAATCCGAAGGTGATTGAAATAGGAGCTCAAAGGGTGTCAAGTGTTGGCGAGGAAGGCAAGGCCGCCAGTTGAGTAGGAGGAGGCAGCGAGAGCGTCGGGCCAAAATCGGTCAGGAACGGATGCCCAAAAGAGCAATGAACGAAAACCATCGTGGAGAGTGTGTAAAATGCATTCTGCGCGGCCATTTTGTTGAGAGGTGTAGGGGCAGGTTAGACGAAGGGCGATGCCGTGGGTGGCGAAGAAAACACGCGATGCCGAGTTATCAAACTCTTTGCCGTTGTCAATTTGGAGACACATTATGGGTAGCTGAAATTGAGTGCGAACAAAAGCATGAAATGAAATTAAAGTGGGGAGAACGTCGGATTTATGGCGCAAAGGGAAGGTCCAAACATAGTGGGAGTGATCATCCAAAATGACAAGGTAGAATTTATAGCCCGAATTGCTTAGGATAGGAGAGGTCCATACATCACAATGTAAAAGCTGAAAAGGAATGTGCGAAACATTATTGGAATCTTGAAAGGGCAGCCTCACATGCTTGCCAAGATGATAGGCGTCACAAGTGTGCCAGCTGGACTTGGAGCAGCAGAAGCCGATGGTGCGAGACAATCGATGGAGGACGTCGCGACCAGGATGACCGAGATGGACATGCCATAGTATGCTATCTAGCGAGGCAAGGAGGGTAACCAAAGATGGCGACGAAGTGCTGGGGTGGTGGCGAAGAGGGTAGAGATCGCCGGAAGAATCACATCGGACAAGAACCGTGCGGGTGTGGAGATCCTTGATCGAGAAACCCAAGGGATCAAAAGTAACAGAAACGCAATTGTCACAAGTTAGAGCACGCACGGAATGAGATTTTTAACAAGGTTAGGGGCAATGAGAATATCACGAAGTTGTAATGGAGAACAAGTAGTAGGAATGTATGTAATGCCAGTGCAGTGAGCAGAGAGGTGTTGGCCGTTGCCGACAAGAATGGAACGAGGAACAGTGTATTGTGGAGAAGAGTCGAGTATACCGGAGTCATTCGCCATGTGTGCGGAGGCACCTGTATCAAGGAACCAATCACTGCCGCTGCCACCAGAATTGCTCACAGACAAGCCGTTGAGGGCAGAGTAGAGACCGACCGGAAGGGAGCCCGGCACGCCATCGTCGGGAGCCGAGAGGGCTGCCATCGCTTGAGGTGGGTTGATACCTGGGCGTGAGCCAACGATGCTAGGACGCCTTGCGTTCATCGGCCAAGCCTGGACCACTCCTTGCCAAGGGTTGTAAGCCGAGGCCCATGTGGGTGGTGGCGGTGCGCCGGCGGGGAACGTCAGGGGAGCGTGTGCGACAGTGCTGGGCATGCTGGAGTTGTACTGGCGAGGACGGCCGTCGGAGGACTTGCATTTCTTGCGGCGGTTAGAAGCGCCGGGACGGGACACCGGTGACGTAGCCGGGAGCGACGGGGTAGGTCGTGGAGCTGGTGAGCTGGGGTGGGCGGCAAGGAGCGCCGTTTGCACCTCCATCTGGAGCGATTGTTTGATACGATGCTCCTCATGCAACAGATAAGATTTGGTGTAGAGAAATGTCGGTGGTGGCGTCATGGTGGAGAGGACGGCGATGGCTTGACTGAATTTGTTGTTGAGGCCGCGCAAAGTGTTGATGACCAGCGTCGGATCAGAGACAGCAGCGCCGTAGTCGTAGAGGGTGTCGGCGAGGCGCTTGAGGCGGCCGCAGTACTCGCTAACATCCATGTCGCCTTGAAAAAGGCTATGAAACTCCTGTTGGGCGTAAACGGTGCGTTGAAGGCTATTGTCAAGGAATTGTCGTGTGATGGCCGTCCAGGCAGAGTAGGCAGTGGCGCCGGGCTTGTTGACGTCGTTCCAAATTTCTTTTGAAACGGTGGAGTAGAGCCAGGAGACTATACACGAATCAATTTGAAGCCACTCCGGGTCGGCGATCATGGCGGCGGCATCAACAGTGCCGTCGATGTGATTGACGAGGCCAAACTTCTTGAACGTGAGATCGAAGAAAGAGCGCCATTGACGGAAGTTGCCATCGTCGGCGGAAAGAGTGACTGGAACATGGTTGCGTATGTTGATGAGGACAAGAGTGGAGGCCGAAGGAGGGGCAGGTTCTGTGTTTGCGGCAAACGGATTGGAAGAGGTAGAGCCGGGAGAGCTGTCCGTCGCATCCATGGCGACGGGCAGGGAAGGTGGAGAGGATCGAAGAGATTAGTCTGATACCATGTAAGAATAGAGAATTCGTTGTGTCTTCATATGACAGTGTATGGGCAGGGGTGAAAACGGTACGGATAATATTCGGATTCCGTCCGAAAAATCGGATACGGATAGTGTCATCCGGATAATTTTCGGATAATTTCGGATTCGAAAACGGAAACGGATATTTTTTCTCGGATACGGATACGAATACGGTAGAGACATTATCCGGCGGATAGCGGATACGGTCGGATAATATCCGGATACCTCAAAATCGGATACGGATATTGTCGTCGGATAATTTTCGGATAATTTCAGATTCGGAAACGAAACGGATAATTTTTCTCGGATATGGATACGAATACGGTAGAGACATTATCCGGCGAGATAGTGGATACGGTCGGATAATATCCGGATAACTCATCGGATAATATCCGGACCCTAGGTGTGAAGCCTTTGGCCGCCGGCTCATGACCATAACTCCATAAGCCCAAAAAAACACTATTTTGTGATAAACTATTTAAATTATGATATACACTTATGTGAGTGAATTATTTTTTATTATGAATGTCTAAAATTACTATGCTTGATTTATAATGATATTTGATATGAAAGATAATATGGTTATGAAATTAGTAAAACAATGTTGATATGGATATTTAAAATTTATCATATATGTTGCTTAGCTGAAAAATTATAAATATTGATTAGTTTGAGAAGGTTTAATATTCCGATCAATATCCGTTATCGTATTTGTTTCGATTCGTATCCGTTTCGTATTTGTTTCCGATATTATTTGTTTCCGTTTCGTATCCGAGGTTTCCGATTCCGAATCCGATTTCGGAAAAAATATGAAAACAAATACGGTATATCTAGTTTCCGACCGTATCCGATCCGTTTTCATCCCTATGTATGGGTACATATACAAGTGCCGATCAGAGCTAGCAAAGCTATCCAAACTAACTCCTACATGCATGGATCTGCTAAAGAACCGGATGTATGAGCTAACAGCCAAGCTACTACTAACTAATGAGGCTGATCTAACTGAAACCGGAAGAATATGTGTTTTACGGTTTGAGTATGCATGGGGAACTGGATCCTCTAACGTACATGAATCTATGTTAGAGGGATTTAGTTCGCTGCATCGTCCTCCCTTGTGCATCCGACGGTGCTGTCCTCCTACGTCGGATGTGCAATGTCCAACTGCTTCATTCTCCATATTTTTGGCCTAAGAGCGATGCCCAGCTGTCTCCTTGGGTTGTCGCTAATACGCAATTAATTGCGCTTCTCTCGGCGCGTGCGACACAAGACGATAAAACACGAGCGACAAAACCCCTGTCTCGCTGATGTGTGAACCAGGCCGCACGGATTCTCTTTTCCTGCCTGCTTTTCGGCAAGAAAAAAAGACAGTCGCTTTTTCCCTTTTACTCCCCCGGCCCAAACAGGAAAGACGGCCCAGTTATTTTTCTCCCTGTGCCTTTTCCCTTTTTTTTCTGGGATGGGGTATAGTAGGGATAGAAGTTGGGTGGGGAAATCATATAGAAGTAACTTTCATTTGAAAATACATAAATCTTCCAACCGCCAGGTGTGAAAAAATGAAAAAAAATTATAATAAGTAAACTTCACTTGTATTAGACTAAAAACTTCCAATAGTTTTGAAATGCAATAATTGTGCTAAAAACAAAAAAATGTTCTTATACATAATAAGACAAACAATATTTCTGAGATTTTCTAGTCCAGCTGTTAACAGAGCAAGTGAACGAATTTTGCACAAAAGACCAAGTTCATAGGCTTTATTTTTTTAAATTTCAGATTCACCTTTGGATTCAATCAAACAAATTTCATGACAAAAAGGCTGAAAATTTTAAAAGGCTGAAAATTTTATACTTTTCTTACACATTATGAAAATTTTATTATTATCCATTGGATTAGATTTTGCACATGCTAGCATTGGTTAAAAATGAAAAAAGATGTGTTGCGAATCAACAAACATGACCTTCATGTTTAGATTGGTATGAGTCTAAAAGCAAACTGTTTAGATTTGCACCTGCTAGCGATGTAAATAAAATAAAATAAAAATCTGTTCTCTTGGAGTAATCAACAATAATTGTTGACTTATATGTTTTTAACGGAAGCATCTAATTTAACTAGAATTAGATCGGACATGAATCATGAGGTGTAAAACCAGTACAAACTTGAAAAATTACATGTACAGCTGAGAGAAAAGCCTAGGTAATAAAATTGTTTGTAATATGTAGTCTCAGACAGAAGTTTTCGTCGACCCCTGATTTGCAAACAAAGATAGTGGCATCAGCAAAAAAAAACTTTTTATATGTAATCACTGTGATGTCAATCCCTGAGTCCAAGTTTATCCATTTCAAAACGTTGTGTCTTCAGCCATCATGTGAATGACATACTTGTTTAGTATGCCATACACTCGCATATAACAGCCAAATGTTTTACGGTCAAACAAATTTAAATAATTCGACGGCTGAAAAAAATAACAAGAAAATAACACATATGTGAGTTTGGGTAGTGTAGCCACTAAAATTGTATATGCTTGCATATATAAAACAACCAAAAAAATATGCATAGAGTGTGGAAAAATCAATGTGACTGTGAAGTAAACTTGTATAGGCAATTTTGTATGAAGATAGTAATACACTTTTTTAAGACGGTGTGCATACAAACTTTGCTACAAGGAAAAATGTTTGTAATGAGAAATATAAACTTTGTTCATACAAAATTTTCATATGTAATAAACTTTAGTATGGAAAATAGTTTTAGTATGAAAAATAGTTTGAAGTAATTTAAACTTTGTTACAGATGTAGGCAAGTTCATATTATGGAAAAAATACATACACTTAGCAAGAAAAGGTAATATATGTTGACAAGTGTGAATATTTATCACGCCCGGTTTTCGTTCAAGATTAAAAATGATTTAATAATGCATTTTCTAGAAATTACATTAAAAAATAAATTAATCAAGTGAATTTAATAAGGAAATTAAATTTTCCTTTAAAAATCATGGCCGAAATTTTTTAATATTCTCTATGTCCTAAAGTACTCGTAAAATTTTTCCGAAATTTTGGAGCTCCAAAAATAATTTTAATAATAAAAAATAGCATTTTAGTGATTATTTAAATAAATAATTTAATTAGTAAATAATTTGGTTATATTTTTATTAAATACTTTGAGTGTCCATTTATTTTCAGAATTTTTCTTGAAATTATTTCAGCATTGAAATGTATTTATAAAATTGAGATCATTTATGTGATTAAATAAAAAGAAAAATAAATTAAAATTCTCCTATGCTTGGGCCGTCACAAAGTCCGTTTGCCTTCCCCGCCGCCGTCCTTCTCTCCCCTCGGTCCGGCATAGCTCACTGGCCACTCCTTTTCCCCTTCCCGCAGGTGCCGCAAGTCCGCTTTACCTCCCTAGCTCGATCTCTCTCCCCTCTCACCGACAGTGGACGGGGGCCCCACATGTTAGCCCCTTCTCTGTCCTCCCTAGCCACCGACAGATAGGGCCCACCTATAGGGCTCGTCCCTAGCCTCCACCCCACCAATCTCGGCTGCCGCCGCCATGGCCACGACCCCGCCGTCGCGTTTCCTGGCCACCTCGCCTCCTCGTTCGTGCGTGCGTCGACCCTGCTTCTCGGCCGCACCGGGTTTTCCCACTTCTCGCAAAGCTTGGCGCTGAAACACCGACTTAGCCCGCATCAGCCGTGCCACTCTGCCCGCAAAATCCGCCGCTCCCCGGCCTTCCCACCGCCTCCCGCACCCCTATAAATCACCCCGAGCCTCGGCCGAGCCGTTCCCCTCGCTCATTTGCCGCTCCTGCACTCGCCATCACTCCCGCGCCGAGAAACCTAAGCCACCGCCGCCAAATCCCAACTCCGACCGTGCAATTCGCTCACTCCGCCACTCGCCGCACTAAACTGCCGTCACCGCCGTGTGCACCGCCCCTCATAGATCATCGGCCGCCACCTTTCCCCAAATTTCCACCGCTTATTCTTGCCGGCCATCGTCGTCTTCCCCTTCTCCGGCAACCGGTGAGCACCATCTCTCTCCCCCTCGTTTTTCCTTCTCTCCGGCCGTCCCCGAGCCGTCGAGTCCCTTCGCCGTGTGTACGCCGCACGTCCCGTGCCGCCGCCTCGCCGCCGGCCGCGCTTGTGCCACCCCTCTTCCGCATTTGCACCCAAGCGTGCGCGTGTGCGTGCCGCTCCCGTTTCGAGCCGCCGCCTCTCTCACCATGTCGCGCGCGTGCACATGCGCCTTCCACCGCTCTCGTGTCGCTCTCGCAAGCCCGCACGCCTTCTTCCGCCGCAGCGCTCCGCTCGCCACACCGCTCACACCGCCCCGTGCCACCGTGTCTCGCCCAACGCCGCACCTCGCCGCTGGCCGCAACCACCGCCCCTCCAATGTCGTGCCTCACAGTGAGCTTCCCCTCTCCTTTCCCATCTCCGCTGGTTGTCTCCGTTGCATTTCTGGTGCATGCCACTTGTCGCCAGTGACCTTCGGGCCCCGTGCGCCGCCCGTGCCGCCAGTCGGCCGGTCGGCCATCGCCGCCCCTCGACTCGCTCCTGGCTATCGCATCGGTCCCAGACCGATTCGAGCCGTCGGTCCCCCGTGGCCACCCGATCCCCTTCGGGGTGATCTGGGCCGTCCACGTGGCGGCCGACGTGGCTGCCAACGGTGCTGTTGCATCGGCGCCGTGTCGGCTGGCTATCTCCCGTGGCCGACCGCGTGGTAGCCACGTGGTGGGCCCATGGGCCTGTCCCGCTGGACTCGATCCACCGTGGACCCATGCGCCGGCTGAAGTCAGCCCTCATCCTGCTGACATCATCTCGAGCCTTTTCGCTTGTAAAAATAATTAAAAATTACGCAATAAATTGATTTAATTTCCAAAATTCATTTAAATGGCCCAAAACTTCTAAAATTCATATATAATCCATACTAACTCCAAATTGGGCCATTCAAATTGCAAAGTTAATCTAAAATTGAGCTCTATATGTTTGTTTACTTTTCATGTACTGTTTATTTGGTTTTTATTAGTTTTTTCCTTGTTTTGTGTGATAGTGTGTAGACTTCACCGTTTCGAAAGTTTGCGCTCGCAAAGAAGAGAAGATTGTCTGAAGAAGAAGGCAAGTCACATTCCTCCTTAAAGCATGTTGAACCTACTTTATAAATGTTTATCATTTGTAAATAAAATTGCATGTTTTGCTAATTACATGGGAATTGGGACTATCTATCTGATTGCTTGTGCCATATTTATTTGATAACCATTCATTGTCAAGCTCAGGTAATAATTTGACTAGCTCACGTCACCTGTGTAACCTTGCTAGAATTGATTACGCTTAGCCATGCTTAATTAGACTAGCTCACCTAATGGGAGAAATATACTACTAGTTTATAGTCACATGAAATGATGGCCATGGACCAGTATTACCTTGGAATAAAGGTTAAATAAAATATGACTTAATGGTGGGCTATGGGTGCATGGTTTTGCTTATCACACCCATGGTAATTAAGGACTGGTTCATGGATAATCCTGAAAGACTTACCGTATTTACCACAAGCAAGAATGGACAACTGTTGGACTTGTAGTGTAGCTTTCCCTGATTGACGTACCTAAGCAAGGGTGGGTGTGATGGAGTTCAGATGGACCGGACAAGGTCTATGCAGCTCTCGGATTCACCAAGGCACCAGGGGGGCTGCCTACCCTGGATTTAGGGGTAGGGGCGAAACCTCAGTGTGGTATCGCTTGGTCAGGGGGAGTTATGCGAAGGGTCTTGTCACGATCACTCGCATGGTAACGTGTCCGCCCAGGCACGGTGACACACGGTGGATTGTGTCTTGTGGGTACAGTTGTACACCTCTGGCCAGAGTAGAACTATTCAGATACTCGTGCTCGCGGTTATGGGCAATCAACCATATTCACCGTGATTAGTCCCACCTTTAATAATTTGACTTAATAGAACTGATTTAGTTCAGGGGGATTGGTTGGGCCTGTTCAACGTGGTTTAACGTTGTTCAGTGGAGAATAAATCTTGACTTAATTAAACAACATTTTCTTATTCTAAACTGAAAGGTTTGAAACCACATTTATGCAAATAGCCCAAAGCCTCTCTTTGTCTCTCCTTGCACCGTCTGCATCCTCGACGTGGCTTGCTGAGTACGGTGGTTGTACTCAGTTTTCCTTTTTCTCCTTTTTCTCAGAAGTATAGTGCTTCTGAGCTGAAGACGGAGTTAGAAGACCAAGGCTCAGACCCCAGTTGAGTTTGCCTGTGGAGTGGAGCTAAAGCCCCGCTAGGATTGCCTTTTTCCGCTACTGCTGTTTTCTTTCGAGTGCGAGGACTAAGTGCCTCTTCTGTAAGTATTTTACACTTTATTTTACGTATGGATCTGTTTATTGATTTGTCATTTTGTGTATCCTGGTTGATTCCTGAACAGGGATTTATACACAAAATAGTCTAAAAATTTGGCTAAATTTTTGAGCGTGACAATATTACACTAGCAAAGTTTATATTACGGAGTATAAACTTTGAAAAAAGGGACAATTATTGTTTACATATAAAACCTTTATATAAACTTGTACAAACTATGTACTTATGGATTTTAGGTATAAATATTTGTGCTGATAATATAAAAAGTTTAATGTATGAAAGTTTATATTAGGGGATATAAAGTTTATATATATGATGTTATGTAAACTTTGTAGAGGGTGTGTGTACAATCTTTGCTGAAAGGGAAAAAATTTGTAATGACGAATATAAACTATGTACATAGAATTTTTTGTTTGTATTAAACTTTAGTACGTAAATAGTTTAAAAGGTATTTAATTTTTTTGCAAGAAATATTGGTTTATTTGTATAATTTTAGTTTAGGCAAGTTCATATTATGAAAAAATACATAAACTTTGGAAAAAAATAATCTATGTTGACATGTGTCAATTTTACTCTGCCAAAGTTTGTATTATGGAGCATAAACTTTGTAAAAACAGATAACAACATTATTGTTTGTGAATATGAACTTTATATCTCCTCATACAAACATTATACTTGTGGACTTTATGCATAGATATAAGTGTTGATAAAGCTTAAATTGTGTTACAATGTAAAGTGTACACAAATGACAGTAACATGGAACTTGGTATAAAAAGTGTAATGTATAAAAGTTTCTATTGAGAAATATAAACTCTACAAGTATGATTGTTTTGTATAAGATAATATAGAAATATTTCTAATTGAATTGGACCATCATCATGAGAGAAAAGAAAAGTAAAGGGCATTCTCTTGTTCTGAATAAACTTTAACTTAGATAATTTTGTATAAGATAATATGAAAACATTGTATAGTGGATGTGTACAAAGATTTTTTTCTCCAAGGAAAAGTTTGTGTTAAGAAATATAAACTTTGTAAGTAGAAAATATTTTTCATATGCATGAAACTCTGGAAAAAGTTTAAAGAAAAAAAAGTTTGTGCAATATTGGTTTATCTTTGTAACTTAGACCATAGGAAAGTTCATATTAGGGGATTACAAAAAACTTTGTGCAAAAAGGGAAAATTTATTAATGTATACCGTAGAAAATTGTAACTGGGGAAATGTGTTCATATGTGCAAAAGTAAAAAAAGTGTACAAGCAATGAATGTTAACATTTATGAACTTTAGTTTGGGAAATTTTATATTAAGTATTAGAAACTTACTAAAAACAGAAGACAAAATATTTTCTATTTTTGGAAATATAAACTTTTATATCTTCTTTTGGGAACTTTATACTTATGAAGTTTATTAGAAATATAAGTAATACTATGTGTTATGAAAAAATAAGAAAGTTTTGCACAACCAATATATGTTGACATGTGTGAACATTGCTGTGTCAAAAGTTTATATCAGAGAGTACAAACTGTGTACAAAGAAAAAAGTGTTTGTGTGTGGTGTTGAGGAGTACTATAAACTCAAAATTTTAGGTACTCCCTCTGTCCTAAAATATAGCAACCTAGGATCGGATGGAACATATCCTAGTACTACAGATCTAGATAGGGGTGTATAGATTTTAAATTTATGAACTTTGTACTCAAAATATAATGGTTGATACATTTAGAATTTTGACCCCTGTAAATTATTCGGACAATTAGACGTATTAGCTTCTACTTTGAATAAGAAATGTACTAGCTAGAGAAAAGAAATAAAACATAAAAGCTGTGCGGTTGGATTATATATGAAACATAGCATGATACTATTGGATTAGTCAGGTTCTAAGGATTAATTACCACATCAGGATGGTCATGTCAGAGAACCCACTATAACGTATTAACTGGCGTGTAATCGGGAATTGGTTTTCTCAACCTCATGGCTGGGGGCTTGGAATTCATAACTTGAGTATAGTCCTATATAAGATTTAAGGCCCTTTTTGGAAACCTTTTCCATAAAACCAGCTAGGAGCTAGGAAGGGTATCTAACTCCATTCTGCTAAATACAACACTTGTGAGAGTACTTGATCACTACTACACATATATTACATGTTTTCATCAATTACTTAGAATATTACAAATCAAACTACGCAAAAAGATTTACTAATGTTTAGGTCAAGTGTTTTATGCAGGGTTCACTAAATATTACATTCGCCAAGATAGTCATATCCACTGCATCGAGGCAAACACATCCACAACAAGTGGAGCCAAAGACTGTGCCAGCTGGTCAATCTCAGCGGCCGTCCATTAAGAACGAGTAAACCCATCCCGAAGAAAACCCAGATTCATATGCGATTGCCAGTCATGGGTACATGCAAGCACATGAGCACCAGCGTACTGACTAGCTTGACGACACTCTTGTTTAAGACCGTTGTCGATTCTTCGAGTATCTTGCGAGATCATCGCAAGTATTCCATAGCAAGCTCACATATCCTAACATGGACTTCTCGGGAGGAGGACGGATCACTTGCAGCTCTTGGCACAACCGGTTAAGCGAGGTGCAGCACCCTTCGAGATAAGCTTCCATCCAGACTTTTCTTCCCTTGAGAAGCTCCATGCCTTGGTCTTTCTTGATTTTGTCGGCTGCCCACTCTAGTTGTTCCTTGACAAACATGGTTCGCCTCCTCAAAATAACTCTCCAGATCTGACAAGGACATTGTTATCGTTAGCCTCCCTATTATGAGAATAAGGGCAATAGGCTACAACAACAACCTTCCTTACTCTTGTATTGTTCACGAAGGAGCGGAGTTGAGCTTCACAAGAAGACAACTCATTGTCAGGAAGCATGGTCATCGACACTAGGAGTCGATGAAGCATGGGGTGAGTTTGCAACATCAACTGGATCAGTAGGTTGTCCGCGTTGCTAGACGACTATGGTCTTGTCTTCAAAACATCTACATTGCCAGAATGGCCTATGGATTTAAGAACAAACAAACCAAAAGTGTTCACAAGAACAAAAGACCAGAAATTGTTCTTAGATTACATAAGATGAAAACAAAGAAATTACTCTTCGAAAAAGGGGAATACAGATTCCCCGACCTCTTCTAGCTCTGACATCACGTCTCGTCGGCTCCTCCATTGGTCATCATCTCTTCGATGTTGATCTCTGGGTGTGTGAGCTTAAGACACGCGAGAACGTGGTACGTGCCAGTCTTCAATCCGGTCTGCATCGCCTCCGCCACCTGATCCGTCTTGGAGCTCGCAACGGTCTCTAGCTCGGTTATCAGGGTCCCCATAGATCCCAGGACAGTTGTCTCGTCAGGAAACTAGGGACGAGGAGCATGCTTCCCTAAGCATTTAGCGACTATGTCAAGGCAACATAGTTCTCATGCAAACCTGATCGGAGGGAGACCAAGTTATCCCTCAAGTTGGACAAAGCTTTCTCGAGCCCTTTGCGCTAGTTCTCCTCCCCCATGATCACCTCCCACAGTTTCTGGTTGTACACACGCTCCGTCTTCAACTAAGCCCCTAGAGCGACGACGCGGTCGTTGGTGAAAGACGCAGCCGTCATAAGATGGCTGATCTCCGTGACGACACCATGAGAACATGCCTCAACTGAACGTCAAGCTCAGAGAAGCTTGTCGATCCTTGAAGATGACCTAGGGTGACAACTATGCCGGCGGTAGAAGGTGGCGGTAAGGGAAGGACAGGTGTAGCCGTTGGAGGAGACTTCGAGCTCATGTCCTCGTGGGCCCCCACGCTCTACTGGGATGCAAAAGGAGATGGACCACAATCAAGAACATTTGAATGGTCGTAATATAACCAAACACCCCGGAGAGCAACAGCGACAAAGGCTTGGCCGAGAAAACTCATCTGATCTTAGCCCACTTCAGTAGCTTGCCCTCCCATAGGAGGCGGGCTTCGCACTGGAGGTGGTTTATAGAAAAAGCAAAATGAGGTTGGTGTCGGTATCACAACTATCAAACAATCATGGATTGAAATCTTACCTCAGAGCCGCCGGTCTTTGTCAATGTTCTGGCTCTGGTGGGCCTCACCAATGTCAGCCAGCGCTTCCTCTTGGAACAACTGCCTTTTGGTACAGAGGCCGCCACTTTTTGCTTGGCCTCGGCCTGCTCCTTCAAGAGAGGCTGAAGCCTAGTGGTCGACCAAGAGACCGATGACATCCATGAGAGGCCAAATCTACGTAGTTTGGATTACTATTCCTATGGGAAAAGATACGATTGACGAGGAAAGTGGTATGAGTACTTACGTTCACGATGGCATTCTGCTCTGTTTGCGGGAGGTCGCATATCGGTGCAGGGATGTCGGTGGCAGCGGACGATGGATCGATCACCACCGGTGCCCCTCGATCCTTCACGGTCACCGCGTCGAGGACTGCAACAACAATTGTTTCACAAGACCATTAGAAGGGAGCAATTGAAGTCTTTAAGCTATTGTGGAAGACTACAAGTTGTATACCCCGATGCGATAGTCGCATCACGTCTTGTTCCTCCTGGGTACTCGTACGTGGGGTGAGAATGAGCTTGGAGAGGTTGGTTTCGACGACGGACAAAGTCTTGAACAACTTCATATCCGGTCAGACCGTGTTGTCGGAGATCATGGATTTTTCTACAAAACTTTCGAGGGCAGGGGTCAAAGAAGGTTTGGATGTTCACGACTCCAAGCGCGATGGCTTTTTTTCGAGAACAAGACAAGAGGCATGGTCGGTAACATAGAGATATAACCATTTCTTCCTCTAGTCCATCCTCGAGGATGGGCAGTTAAAAGGTTCATCTTTCATCCCATCCCAAAGACGGAGACCGCAACACCCAGAAATCCTAGAGGCCTCCATCCATCTAAGCTCACAAAAGAATCTAAACAAATATAGAAAAGCTGTACCCCAAGGTACGCTTTGCATAAATGAGTGAAGATACTCAGGAAAGCAATGGAGTTGGGGTTTAGATGAAGAAAATGGATATCATAGAAATCAAGAAGAAGATAAAGGAATTATGAAGGAAGGGGCAGAAAGCCGCATTGAACAAATGACACGAGACTGACAATTTCTCCCAAGTCAGTCAAGGGATCTGTACCTCCTTTCGACCACTTTGAGAGATCCATGAGGTTGCTAATGGAGATTGATGAAGTTTGCAGGTTAGGATTTTGTGAAAGCTAGGGTGAAAGGTTGGGCATGCAAGAGGGAAGTGAAGAGTCTGTTTGGGCGAACGAAACCCAAATAGATCTCAAAAGTGGGATTTATAAGTCACATCTAGCGTTTCGAATTTTGAGGAAGAAAGAGAGATTGCTGACGGAATTTTTGCACATTTGTTTATGGCAGTTTAAGTTGTTGACTTCAATCCAAATTCGACTCATGGTTGTGTTCTCGGTCTAGACTAGGCAAAGAATATAATCTCAAATTCTATACCTTCTTAGCCTCCCGAGAATAGTTAGACGAGTTTGACAACTAAAATTTTCAGGTTCTTGCACAAGAACATTGTCTTGCTCTTTTGCATTGAAGTCTGAGGGCTACTGTCATTGTCAATTGTCAAGGATAAGGGACATACCTCCTATACTTAGGTTCGTGGTATACGACAATATCATATATGTAATGACGTACGAGAAGATATCTTTTAATTAAAAAAATATATCAGATATAGAAAAAAATTATCTTTTCAAAAATTATCCTGATCATACTCACAAGGGTCTCGGGTATCTTGTTTACATCAAACGTAACGTCTATTACGGATGGCTCCTAATCTTTTTTTCTCCTTAAAATGTCCTTTCCGCACACTAAAATCTTTCGTTCTAGCATAAAGTTTACCAGGCTCATCTTCAATCTAGGTGAGCAATATCCACTACTTCATCAACATTATATATGTACATATCGTGGCTATTGCTAGATCATGAGGCTAACTGGCTAACCAGCATTGTTGTTCCCCTGTTATTAAATAAATATTTCCAGCCCCTGCAAAATAAATAAATAAATATTTCCATCCATCATTACAAACATAAACTACTACTCTCTCCATCTATTTCTTTTGTCACCAATTACTAAGAAGAAATTAACTTATCTCTTTATAACAAATACCAAAAACTAGATGTATTAATAAGTATTAAAGTAGCTGTTTAGGTATTAGTTAATAATTTAATTTAACATTGTAAAACGAAAGGGTAACCTCTTCATTTAAACCTTAAACGTTAGATATTAAACCTTAGATACATAAAGATCATAAATATATAAAATATGTAAAATATTAGGAAGACTTTTAAAATAGATGGAGTACATGAAAAAGACCCTTGCAAAGCGACGAGCCATGCACTCGGTTATGCACATAAAATAGATGGAGTACATAAAAAAATACTTCTAAACACTACTACAGAATACCTTATAGGTGCCAGTTGAGAAACCTCCTTGGGTGCCGGTTTTCCCAATCGACACCTATTGGTTGACACTAATAAAAAATAAATATATGCCGGTTTAAGCACCGTCACCTATTAGGTCCATGAAATCAAAAAAAATATCCGGCTCGATACATCGGCTTGTCAAGCCGATGCATCGAGCCGAGCAGTCCTTCCATCCACCACACAAGAATTCATCCATCCATAACAAGAATTCATCCACATCCATCACAGATCAATTTACATACACTCCAATCCACAGATCAATTCACAAGAACACAAATTTTAGACAAAAAAAATCCACACCTCTTTTGGCCGCCGCCGTCTTCGTGCTTGCGTCGCCCACACGAACCCCGCCGACCTCCGAGGCCCCCGCGCACGCCGAACCCCGTCGGCCGCCGCCGCCGCCGCTCCTCGGCAATGGGCTTGCTCGCCGCCACCATCTTCGTGCTTGCACCGCCCCACCAAACTCCAATGACCTCTGAGGCCCCTGCCACGCGTCGAACCCCGCCGACCGCCGCCGCGGCCTCCTCCCGCCAGATCCGCAGAGGGAGGGTCTTCCACCGCTCCGCCGCTCTCCTTGGTGACGGGCTCGCCTGCCGCCACCGTCTTTGCGCTTGCGCCGCCCCGCTGAACCCTGCTAGCCTCCGAGGACCCTGCCGCACGTCGAACCCCACCGGCCGTCGTTGCCGCCTCCCCTCCCGCCGGATCTGGCGGAGGGGAGGGTCCTCCACCTGCCGTCGCCGCTCCCTGTCGCCATCCCCATGCTCACGCCGCCCCTCCGCTGGAGAGAAGAGGAGTTCACGGAGAGAAGAAGAGAGAGTACTGGAGAGAAGAGATGAAGAGATAAGGTTGGAGAGAAGAAGAGATAAGGACGGCATATACAACCCCAGTCAGCCGGCTTGCGGCTCGGCTTGGTGGTTTAGGTGCCGATTTTTTAAAAAACTGGTACCTTTAATAAATTTTAGGTGTCGGTTTTTTTAAAAAACCAACATTTATATTATAGGTGTCGTTTTTTCTTTAAAACCGACACCTATAATATAGGTGTCGGTTTTTATTGAGAGCCGCTATCTATTATTTTAATAGTGTCGGTTTTTGTTGAACCGACACCTATTAGGCCGACACCTATGCATGTTTTTTAATAGTGAAAATAGATGAAGTACATAAATAAAAAACACTTTGTTTGTCGAGTGTTCGAGGTTATGCACTCGATAAACTTTTGAACACTTGACAAACATCGGAATTTCAGCAGTGCATGCCGCTACGCACGCAGGCCTTCAATGCATGCATGTGGAAGAACTTGAATTACGGGAGTCAGGGAGGTGCTGCTGCCGTGGTCGCCATGTATTTTTGGAATTTTGAAAAATAACTGTTGTGCGTCGTATAATTTGATGGAGTATATATTCCATCTGTTTTAAAATCAAAACATAAGACAGTCACCACTAACATAAAGATAAAAAAGAATTTAAATACATATAAGTAATGTAATTGGGGTTGATGGTAGAGGATTTAAAACAAAGTTAATTCAGATAAGGAAGAGATACCAGTAACTATGCATGCCTATGCATGTCACATGGAGAAAAAAGATCGTGCCTTATATTTTTTGGATGGAGGAGTAACATACTAGCGGAAGAAATTTTTATACGACCCTTACCTTTCACCTATCGAAAAGACCTCCCTTTCTATGACACTTGATGTTTCACAATCTCAAAGCAAAGAATTCAATTCAGTTCTTGCGGCCGTCGATCCGTCAACTGGTTTGATCGAGGAAATATACCCAACAAATGAAATCGATCGGTTCAGTCCTACCGAAAATTTTGACGATCCTCATCAGTGAGATCATGGTCTTCACGTCGTCATATCTATGTGCTAATCTTTTAGAATTCTTTTTCTTCATTTCTTTCTGCAGGTTACGTAGAGTTGTATCACTGGTGGATAAATAATCTTTGCTCTACTGTTCAAAATTCATAATAGTTTTGGTTTTAATAAAAATCGAGATTAGAAAACATTTTTAGGTCCAGTTAAAAAAGACAACCGCTCTCTAGAATCTTTAGTCCCGGTTGGTGTTATCAACCAGGACTAAAGATCATCTTTAGTCCCAGTTAGATTCTTATGAGAATCTGTCAGGCCAACGATCATTTTTGTCTCGGTTGGTGTTACAAATCGGAACTAAAGATCTAATTGATCTTTAGTCCTGGTTAGTAACATCAACCAGGACTAAAGTGATTGTGCTTTTTTTAACTGCATCAGTTAAAAATATGGTTTGTTGTAAAGAAATGGACATAATTTTGCTGCATGATTCAAATGGCCTGAAATTAATTTGAGAGGATTTATAATTGAAAAGAGAGTGGTGTTGTGTGGGGGTGGGTGATTGAAGATAGAAGAAAGCTTTAATCGTTACATTGTAATTACAAATTATCATATTGTTATTAACTAATGATTCTCAATATACAAATTTTTTTGAAATTCTTTTGATGATAATATTCAAATCGTAGGGATCTATATTATTGATAAGAACATCACTTCTTCGGATATACACATCATTCCTTCACTGGACATGCAAGGTTCAATCACTATTGCTTGTGTTGTTCGTTGCACAGGCAGAGAATAGACTTCTTGGCGAGGTCAACCGGATCTGTGTCTCGGTTGATAACTAGAGAAGTTGTGGTGCTAAGATTGCAGACATGAATCTTTTGATCTAAAGCCGGATTGGTGTGTCACTAGAACCTTCCGTGCCATAGCCTTTGCATATTTCAGTTTCAGAGTCTGTCATGTCGAGTTTGTGTCCTGGTCGAGGCCTTGTTGCTAGTTAGATCGTGTCAGAGTCCAGTTTGTGAGTATTCCCTCTTTGTTTTCATCAAACCCTAGCCGTCGCGTCTAGTTTGTACGCGTGTAACAAGTTTTTACGCGTATTGTTCCCGTCTTGTCCCCTAACTCGGAGTCAGTTTTTAAAACAACCATAACTTTCACATACGGACTCCGATTGAGACGTCCCATACATGAAAATCGATCAGAAAAAATTGCGGATCCGTTCGTCCACCGCTTTGCTAGGCTCGGCGATTTTCCCCCAAAGCGTCGAAGATTATCTTTTTGAGCCCGAAAGCTTTTTTAATTCGAGCGTGTCTACTGAATTTTCTACCGCCACGTCTTTCACTTGTTTAGGGTCAAATTTTATGTGGTTACCTCTCGTGTGCTCCTAAGTCAAGAAAAATATACAAAAACAAAGAAGTCAAATTTTTCAAAAAAACAACAACCACCCAAAATTGAAAAAAGGAGGGGCAAAAGAGAAACAATATCTAGAGAACCACATAGAGATGTGCAATATCTAGGATTATCAAGTAAACTCAAGCTTCGAGGGAATATGTTAATTATAATTTAAAATAATTTTATATCGACATATATTAATTATATATGATTATTATAATTTAATAATATTTTAAAACTATTTTAAATGTTTTCTCATTAATTTTATGATTTGATTAAATTTTAATGCATTACTTATTATTATTTTAAACCTACATGCAATAAAATTAATTTGGCCCAATTTAATAGATTATTTAATTTTATATCGGTTGTTAACCCTAGTCGGGAAAAAATTTGGAAATAGCGGCAAATTATCTTTAGTTTTGGTTGGTAGCTACAACCGGGACTAAAGATGAATTGAAAATAGCGGAAAATTATCTTTAGTCCCGGTTGGTGATACCAACTAGGACTAAAAATTGAATCTTTAGGCTCGATTGGTGCCACCAATTGGGACTAATATATCTTTAGTCTCGATTGTTGGTACCAACCAGGACTACGGATCCAGGGGTATATATCTTGGCACGAATCGTTTTCTCCACCGATCCAACACTTAGTTGTCTCTCCCTCTCTCAGCTCTCTCCCTCAGCTCTCTCTCGCTCCGACGATGACGATGGGAGGGGAGGAGATGGCGGCGGCGTCCTCCCCTTGACAAGATCCGGTGGGAGGGGAGATGGTAGCGGCTCAAAGATGGCGGCGGCCCGGCGGCTCGGAGGTGGCTGTGGTGCCTCCTCCCTTCCCTCGTCCTCTCCAGGAGCCGCGGGGGCAGGGGCGACAGCGTCCCCTCCGCCGGATCCGGCGTCCCCTTCGTCGGATCCAGCGCTGTGAATTTTTTAAGAATTTTTATATGTTCTATACTCGAATTTGATATGTGATATATGTATATCTGTGATATATACGATATATGATATGTGTAAATTTTGTAATGTTCATTACTTGATATGGAGGAGATTTGAGAATGTTAATTTGATATGTGAATTTGATTCCGACAGAAAAACAACGAAAAATAATAAAAAAACAAAAAATATTTGAGAATGTCGGAAGCATAAATATATAAACAAGCAGCATGAGTAAAATTTTTAAAAAAATCTTTAGTCTCTATTAGTAACACCAACCAAAATTAAAGAGGTGGGTTATAAACCAAAACTAAAATGGATTTCTGCAATAGTGTCCGAGATCTTTTCAGTTTTGAAGAACATAGAGTTCTACGAGACTATGATTATGCCACTGTTACAGAAGACGAGATGACGGCGACGGGCTGATGAAGGAGTAGCCACACAATGCATCGCGTTGATTTTGGCAGCTGGTGGATGACAGACATTCAGGAGTACGTAGTTGTTGTTTGAGGAGAACTACCGGAATCTGCCAGACACAGATGGACTTGTTAGCCGCTGGAGTCAACTTCGGTCAGAATTAGCAGCAGGCAGCCAGGTGAGACACGTTCTGTCCCTCCCTGTGAGCGAGAAAATATATATAGTCAAACGCTTGTTTAATTTAGCTAATTTTTCGTCTTGTTAACCAAATTATCATTGATTATACACTTCTCAAAATACGTTGTCTCAAAATATATACATTGTTCTATACTTACCGGTTTTAAACTATTTTAAGTTTATTTTTTAGATATTTAATTTATCTCCACAACCAACTAAAAAATCTACGATAACAAATCTGCTTAATGATCTGCTTGAAGCGTTAACTAGTGGCCCATTGAGTATGTATGCTAGCTCCATATGCCTACAACCATAGATCTACTATTGACTAGCTGAAATTTCCAGAAATCCTGTTGACGCAATCTAATTCATTCCACACGACGCAGTCCTCGCGCATGGAGGCGTCAACACGCCGGTCATCAGTTAATTAATGAAGAGGGGCGAAAAAAATTAAGGGGATCAAGCTAGTGCGAATTAGCTGTATCACTACAGGAAAGTCCTTATTTTGGCAAGTATAAAATTGTTTGTCGAAAGCTTTTCTTCGAATACTCGACGAACTACGTGTTTATCGAGTGTATACTCGGCAAAAATAAAATCCTGGCAAAATATATTATTTGCCAAGTGCAAACACTCGAAAAAAACACTCGACAAAGAGCGAATTTTGCCAAGTGCCCTGATATTGACACTCGGCAAAAAGACTATTTTGCCGAGTGCCACTTTCAGACGCTCGGCAAAAATGTAACGACCATCACCTATGCGATACAACGGCCGTTCTTCAAGATCTTTGCCGAGTGACAGAATAGTCACTCGGCAAAATTCACTTTTGCCGAGTGTCTAACCAAAGCACTCGGCAAAATTACAATTTTGCCGAGTGCCTAGTCCTGGCACTCGGCAAAGTTTTGAAAATTTTTTCTTCCCCATCCTCCAAACTTTCTCTACTAAGTAATTACAACATGTAACTCCTAATTATAAAATTTGGTAATTTTTTGATAGATTTTGCTATTTTTTATTTGTTTTGTTCTCATGAATTTTTTTACAAGTGTCAAATTGTCAAATTTGAACTGCAAGTGACAAAAAAAGAAATAAAATTAGTGCAAAAATTATATTCATACTATTTAGACCCTTTTGAGTCAATATGATGTAAATGAGAATAAATTTCGAAATATTCTTCGCAGAACATGATTAGAAACCTATTGATCAAATCAATTTAAAATTGTAGAAATAGCAAACGAAGTCGAAAAATAATGAAAATTATGTGGATGGCATGATATCATACGTTGAGGCTGTGGTAAAAAATTGAGAAGGTTTCAAATATTTTACCAGGTACGACGCTCACAAAACCGAAGATTCTCCGGAGAAGATTATGAGTGTTGAGAAGGATTGGTTAGATTTAGAGAAAAGTGACGGTCGAATGGTCGTTTGATTTAAAAAGCTTTTTCCTAGGCAACAATTAGCATATATTGGATTATGCAAAAATTAGGAAATTTTTTAATCCATTTGATAATTTTTAAATTATTAATAGCGTAAAATGAATTTATACTCGGCAAAGGTTGTACACACGGCAAATCCAAAATAAAAAAGTAGATGTTTGAAATCTATGCCAAGTGCATATGGCTGACACTCGGCAAATAAATCCTTTGCCAACTATTTCATGCATGCGCTTGGCATATTTGATAGTTTGCCGAGTGCCAGATCTAGGGCACTCGGGAAAGGGGGCTTTTGCCGAGTGCCTAGATCGGGGCACTTCGCAAAGTGGCACCATAAGGCCCTCCCTGCGCCCAGTAAATTTCGCACTTAGCCAAAAAAAAACTACCTCCACAGCCCGCGCCGCACTTCCACGTCCTCCCAACGCCGCACTTCATTTGGCACTGGTGACAGAAAATATCTCTAACGGGCACAAGGCCGTCACGGATGCACATTATCTCAATTGGGCCAAAATAAAGGCCCATTACAGATGAGTTTGAAAGTCAAACCAGGTGTGTTGGGAGCCCGTCACGGATGATAACACATCTCTAACAGGTCATAGTTAGTAGGCCGTCACCGATAGAGTTGACCAACCATGGAGTCAAATATAGTCCCGGTTTGTTGCCCCTCACGGATAACATATCTCGAACGGGCTGTAATACTGAGCCCATCACGGACGACCTATCTCTATCGGGCTGGTAGGTTGAGCCCGTTACGGATGACCTATCTCTATCGGGCTTTTTCAAATGCCCGTCAGGGATGTGTTTATTATAAAAAAATAAAATTTGTTTTTGCTAGCCTCAGGCCTTTGCTAGCCATGCTCGCTGCAAAAATAACAGAGATATAGTACCATTCAAGTCCCCATTCCCAGTCACAGCACAGCCATAGCCACAGCCATAGCCATAGCCAATTCAGTCCATTCACATATTGTTGGTGAGAAAAATCTCTCACGCGCTGGCCTGGAAGATCTACTTAGCTTCAGTGCAGGTTCGTCCTTGGCTACCTGTGATGATCTAGGCATGTCAATTGGTTTGATCTGCTAACTAATAAGAAATAATAAACAGATACATGCGTTAAGGTTAAAGTTAGACTCTACCGGATCGGCTCCGGAAACCAACCTGCATATAATTACTTTCTCGAAGCATATTTAAACAAGTGACTGGGATAGATCGGCTGCACCGAGACAGTACAAATCACTTAACCTAAATATACATCAAGATAATAAATATATGCGTTCATAACCTAGCCGATGTTGCAGGTCTAACGTGAATCGGCTAGTACTCCGATATATCTTATAAAAAGATATCGATCTGACCTGAATACGTTAAACCTAGATCAATCGACTGCCGACTGATGCCAATGGACTAATACTGGCTTAAGGCATTTAACTAGATTGAAATCTTAATATAACAGGCAACTCTAACATACTAAAAGAAATATTAAAATAGATAAGGCCGGTTGAAACCCCGGCACTGTCTCTATAAATTTACATCTAGCCGAATATATCATAATACTTCTAAAAGCGACTTAATAGATCATGGATGATGCAGCATTAAGTACAAAAAGATAGCATTGGATCTATATGGACCGATCTAAACCCTTCAAGACGGTGGATACAACATATAATCCAGGCCAACATCTAGATCTAGCTCTATTGGCTACTGCTTCCTGAGAAGAACAAGCCGATGGAAAGATAGATCTAGACATTGTTCTAGATTATATGTCGTATATGATAATTTACGTAGATTATAACATTAAACCTAGAGTTCATAATGATGTAAGCACTAGATTTGAGGAAATAAACCACTAAACGACGAGAATTTACCTTATTCAGGGTTCGAATCGATGCAGCCCGAAGCTAGATCAACAACTCGACTAAAAGAAAAATAGGAGGCGATGCACCGAGATTGTATTGATTGTGACCTAGCCAAAAAACTCTTCGTCTCCTCGGCGACCTCGTCGGACCCGAAGCGCGACATCACCAACAACCCTTTCCGCAGCGCCAATCCCGCCCATCAATGGCGTCCCCAAGCACTCACTCCGAAGCGACCCAAACGGAATACCCAGAGGTAAGTCTCATCGGGTACCGCCCTTTACTTCTTGCAATTTGGCTTTCATCTTTTGTAATCTTGTTTTTATCTTTTAAATCACAGCATCTCGCCTACCAAATTGCCATTCCAGACCTTGCTAGTCCCAATCAATTCTTGTTAGGGCCAATCGGCAATGTAGACCCTAGCGAGCTCATTAACGCTGAAACGAACTGAGTCCCTTTCAGATTTTCCACTCCTGACCTAGCCCACTGATCCAGTGCCTTCAAGTCTTGGCCCTCAACAGATAAAACTTGACCAGCTTGGTACTCACGGATGTCGGCTAGGCAACAAACCCACTGGACTAAGATAGGAATAAACCAATGCCTAGCCTTGATAGTAGCCGATATCTCAAAGGACGAACCCCTCCTATCGGCTGCCACCTACTTCTGGTCGGACACGCTAAATGCGTTCCTTTTCAGGCAAGGGCCGATGACACCAACCCTTATGGATATAGTGATGATCACAGGGTTGGATATAACATCCATAGTTGACCCAATCGGCCTCAACATCAAGTGTTCTCACAACTTTAAGACCAAAAGCATAGGGGGCTGGAGCGGCTTCATATCCATGAACATGAAAGACGGCCCAATTTCTGAGAGAGAACACACTGCTTTCTTGCTAATGTTGTTGGAGAAATATGTCTTCTGCGGATCGAGCTGTGGACCGACTAGCAATTGGCAGCACATAGCCGAAGCCTTAGTGAGCAAAAAACAAGTTCCTTTGGGAAAATACTTGCTCGGCTACCTATACCAGATGCTAAGTAATGCATCGGCCCGACTAGCTTCTCAACAAGCCATCAACACAGGAGGGCCATGGTGGCTGCTGCAGCTGTGGCTAAACCTTCACCTCCATCGGGTTGCAGAAAGACCGTCCCTATTAGAGGCTGATTTCCCTTTAATCAAGCCAAGATTTGAAGATGATGAAGAAGTGACCACCCGCCGATGCCTATCATATGGGGAAGCAGCAGCAACCTATCCCGGATCTAAGCTAAAAGCCGAACACTTCAAAAACTGGTTTGGCAACCTATACAGCGGCTTCCCAAGTAGCTCAAGGATATGGTTCACTTACACAGATTTCGAAAGATTCGAACTCCCAGATGATCTTCGGCTGGATGAGCTCAACTCTAAGGGCTATGACAAACCAAGGGAAATCTATACATCGGCTATCACACCTTGCATCCTGCCTGTCGGCATTCACCAAGGATGCAACATTCAAAAAATCTTATGAGTTCTATCATCCGATGGTGGCCACAAGACAACTTGGCATGGGCCAGCTGCCGATTGGCCTCTATTATGTAGACAAGATCCAATCCAGAGGCAAGATCAAGGGAGATATCATGATGAATCGGCTGCTCAGCATTCCTGGCCCCCCTTTAGGCAGCATCGACAATATTGATCTGGCGGTGAGAAGGACACCAATCTTCAGCCGATGGTGGAATGAATGGAAATGGCACTTGTTCCATCAGTCGACCTCAATATACCTGACCATCATCGACCCGGAAATGACTCCATCTGTAAGTATCTTTATTTGTCTTAGCTTTTTTCAACCACTTCCTATATTATTGACTGATCATGCCTCATTCCTTTGCAGACGACCGACTCCTCACCTCTGCATACAAGCAACACGGGAGTGGCCATCCACTATGCTCCTGGCATGCTATCCGGCGGCTGCGGACTGGCCCAGTCCATCATCGGTTGCCATGCGCCGAACATGGGCACTTTGTTTCACGGCCAGACCCGTGCGCCACTGCATTGGCTGAAAAGGGTGGCACCGTCGGCTGTTGCTACACTGTCACACCCTGGGTTTTTCCTAAATTATTTAAATAATTTACCCTGAAATAATCGGAATTTCTGAAATTAACCTGGAGCCAACCAATAATTTTAAAATGCAATTAATAAATGGAAACGACATGGTAGGATTTTTCTTGAATTCTGCATGTCAAAATGCGCTAACAGGATTTTTACTGGAATTTTTAGAGCACTCTAAGTATTTTTAATCAATTAAATGAGAAATCAGGATTTAATTAAGCCCCCAAAAATCCTTTTTCCTTTTTCTTTTTTCTTTTCCGTACGGCCGCACAGTGTTCCCGCTCTCCCCTCTTGGGCCGCCGGCCCGGTTCCCTCCCCGGCCCAAGCCGCCCCATGCGCGCGCCCCTTCGGTCGTGGGCCGAGGCCCGTGACGCCCGCCGCGTCGCGCAAGTCCGCGGAGCCTCCTCGCTGCGAGGCACCGGCAGTGGGTCCCGCTGTCGGGTCCCCGTCCCCGCGCCCGATCGGCCCAGCCCGCCGCCCGCCATGCGCGCCGCCGCTCCGCTCCTTTCCGTTTGAACCCGAGCCACGTCGGACCCATGCCAAGCCCAATCCCGCAACGCCGCATCCATCTCCGCAACCTCGCGCCCGATGGAAACCCTATCCGCGAGGAATCCGTTGTCGTTGTTTCCCTCTCCCTCTCTCCGAATCCGTGAACAACGGCGACGAATCCGCGCCGTTTCCGTGCTCGTTCCGGTCTCGTTGTGCCTATAAAATTCCCTTCGCCGCCGCGCGCGTTTCCTTTGTTTCCTAGCGCTAGCCCCAAATCCGCCGTCGCCATCGTCGTCTTCTCCAACGCCGGTGAGTGCGCCGCCGTTCCTTTTTCTCTTCGGTTTTCCGGGTTGCCTCCCGAGACGCTCCCGCGCGCATCGTTTCGCTCTTCGCCGTGGTCTCCGCGCCGCAGCACCCTCCGCCGCCGCGCCGTGCCGCGGAGATCGGCGGCCGCCGCGCGGCCATGGCCGGCGGGCGAGCTCGCCGCCGCCGCCCAAAACCTAACCCTAGCGTCGCTTCCCTGGGCCGTCCGATCGTCGGATCGGGAGAATCCGCACCGTCCGATGCCGCCAATCCGTCGCCGTTCGATCGGTCGCCGCACACCGGATGGCTGCCGCGTGTCCGTCCTTGGCCGCCGCCCGAACCCTAACCCTTCCCGCGATCCGCACCGTCCGATCCTTCGGATCGGGCGGATCTGGACCGTTCCCACGCGCGCAAGCCGTCGCCGTCCGATCGCCGCCGCCCTCACCGATGCGCGCCGCGTGTCCCCGCTCTCTCGCCACGCCCGTGGACTCGTCCACCGTGGACCACGCCGCGCCGCTGCGTCGGCCGCTTGCACCAGCCGACGTCGCCCTACCGCTTGCGCCATGCTTGCGTCACCCGGGGCTTAATTGCGCAATAAATATTTTAATCTTTTCGTTTAGTTTAAAAATCACAATTAAACTTCTAAAATTCATATCTTTTGAATCCGAGCTCCGTTTTAGCCCATTCAAATTTTATTAAATCCAGAAAAATGTCAAGAATCCATTAAAAATACTTTTCAGTGCTGTTTCAGTAGACTTTTTAGGGTGTTGTTGAGTGCTTTGTTTGTCGTGTAGATCCCGAGTTTTCCGGCGAACCCGTTCTCTTGAAGTAGTCGCCGAGGTTCCTCGCTCCGAGCAAGGCAAGTCATACCTTACATTGACCATATTGTACCTATTTTATGTAAACACCTCTTTTTCTTTCAAATACGCATATGTTTTAGAATGTCATTTCATGGGATGTTTATACCTATTGTACTCAACCATAGGATTGTTTATCTTATACCATTGATAACTTGGGGTTCAATGTGACTAGATGATAGCTTAAGGTTTGCTTAGTTTTGCTTAGCGCAACTAGCTCACTTAAGGGAATCACATTAATCAAGTATATTACTAGAAGTTAACTCTCGATGATGTTAAGTTGTGACCCTGTTTCTAATAATATTGAATTATGAAAAAAAGGTGGGTCGTGAGCACATGGTTGGACTTTGGTTAGCGTGCTCATGACAATTAAGGACCGGTTCTCGGGAAACCCCGGAAGAAATGCCGTACTTACCACAAGCCGGCATGGGTAATGGCTGGGTGCAGCGTAGCCGTCTCTAGTCAACGTATCCCGAGAGGGTGGGCGTGATGGAGTTGGGTCGGCCCGGTTTTAAGGGTTGATCAGCTTTCGGATTCACCGCGGCATTAGAGGGGCTGCCCATTGCCCGATGGGAATGGGGGCGAAACCTTGGTGTGGTACGATTGGTTAGAGTGGGTTATGTGAAGGGTCCCCGGTTCCTTTCCGGGTACCATGGTGGTGCACCGGCGCACGGTAACGTGTTGTGGGATTGTGTCTTGTGGGTACAGATTGTACACCTCGATCGAGTAAAAACTATTCGAATAGCCGTGCCCATGGTTACGGGCGATCGACAGATTCACCTTGATTAGTCCCACTTATTTATTTGAATAAAATGTTGAAATATGACTAGTGCGGGTGGATTGATGGGCCTGTTGCAACGTGGTTTGAGCGTTGGACGGTGTTTGTTTAATACTTGCTTAAATACTACTCTTTTTTCTGTCTTCAAATATTGTTATTATATTCGCAAATGCTTGTTTATGCAAATTGAGCCTCTTAACCCTTTCCTTGTTATTTATCTTGCATCATGTCCCCTTTTTCCGGTGTGACTTGTTGAGTACGGTGGTTGTACTCAGCCTTGCTTCTTTTCCCCCTTCGGTGCTCGAGGTTGAGACCGAGGTCTCCGAGGAGGTGTAGGCTTGTTCCCGTCAAGGATTAGGCGTGGTGTTGGCGTTACGCTCGCTCGTGTCAAGTTTAGCTTAAGTCGGTTTTATTTTTCCTTTCCGCTGCATTTGTGTAACTCTTTTATATTGTTTCTAAGACGAGGATTACTGTATTATCAATAACGTCGATTTGTGTACCTCGGCGATGCCGGACGAGGTGTAATGCACAAATTAGCTGCAGGAATTCTGGTGTGAATTTCTGGGCGTGACATACACCGGCTGCAGAAAAAAGAAAACAAGCTTCATAGAAGTCGAGGACAACTCCAGCCGACGACTTGCCCCCAAAACGAGCTTTTGAGCATGTTTTGATTTTCCCACTCCTTTGTTTCTATAGATGGCAGGTTCCCCAGCGACGCACTGCGGAAAAGGGATGACGGGCTTTGTGGCAGACCTGGTGCGTATGGCCCTTGCAATCGGATATCCTGAAGCACCAGAGTATACAACAGTTGCGTCTCTCAGTGTCGAGTTGCCCTACCGTGTTCGACTGGAGGTTCACGGGTTCGTGGGAACGTGTCTTCCCAACATGGAGGTCACCGCTTCCGGAGGCACGTCAGATCACGCTTGTCAAGAGGCCGCCTACCTGATGTTGGCCAGGATGAGGGAGCTGCATGATGCTGACCTTCGCACCTCCTCCTACCGCTACCATCCCCGTCGAGGTAGTTCCTCCGAGGTCAGCGCATTCAAGTCTACAGCAGAGGAGAATGACTCTACCTTCGGCCACATGTGCACCGTGCTCAAAGGACTGGATAAGATGCACTCTGACCTACACAAGGCAACCAAAGAGCTGAACGACAAGAAGATGCTAAGGATCGTGCGACTGCAGGACGAAGTGGTTCGTCTGAAGAAGGAGGTAGCTGAGTTGAAGGGACTCCCGCCACCAGTTGGTGTCAGGCTCCGCACTACGCCTCGGAAGACCACCACCGTGCCTGTCCGTATCCAACTGGCACCTCGGATTCCACCTCCTTCTCCAGCTCCACCCGCTCCAGTTCCGGCGCCGGTTCCAGTTCCTCCCTCTGCAGGCTCTGCTCTCACCTTTGCTCCGGCTTCGGTGAATCAAGGCGGAGGTGGCGTAATGGTTGGATCTCCATCTCCGGTAACTCAAGCTCGAGAATTCGGTGAAGACATGGACTCCGAAGAGACTCGAGATTCCTCGGAGGAAAGAGGCAGGATCGGGTGGGCTACGGCAACTGATTAAGAAGAGTCCAAGTCTGAGGTGACGCCCGAGGACTCTAGAAGCCGTTCGGAAGAATGGGGATCTTCTGAAGGAAGCAGTTTCGACTCCTCGTCTCGTGGATCGTTCTAGTTGCCCTCCTTAGTTTTACCGTTTAACTTAGTTTGTCTTCTTGGTAGTTCTTTGTGCTAGGCTGCGTGTGTGGGATAGCCGCGTCGATATCAAGTGTGATATGACCGACCAATTAAGGATGTTTGGTGCTTTTCCTTGTTTTTAGTCAAGATCAGAACAATGCATTTGAATTCTAATAATAAAGATTAGCTCTAAGTTTGTCTGTTTTTCTTCTTCTCTCTCTCTTCGGTCGGTCGTCTCCTTCAGATGGTGAACACCCGGACCAGCGGGGCGAACAGCAACAATGGGCAGTCGGGCGCTAACAACAAAGAGTCTCACGACGCCAATGGCAATGCTCCTCCACCGCCACCCGAGAACCCCACCATTGCTCAAGTGCTCGCTTCACGACACGAGATGATGGCTGCAATGATGCGCAGATGCAACAACAACACCATCAGATGCAACAGCAGATGCTGCAACAAATGCAACAGCAGCAGCAGAACAATCAGTTTGCCGCCCCACCACCCCAGTCCAAGTTGCCAGAGTTCCTTCGTGTCCGACCGCCGACCTTCTCCAGTACTACTAATCCCATGGAGGCTAATGATTGGCTTCATGCCATAGAGAAGAAGTTAGATCTGCTGCAGTGCACGGACCAGGAGAAAGTCTCGTTTGCCACTCATTAGTTACGGGTCCTGCTTCAGCTTGGTGGGACAACTACACGTTACTCGCCGGCGGGAGCAGCAGTTAGCGGGAAGAGTTTCGTCGCGCGGGACCGCACATATTCCTCAGGGAATAGTTGCACGAAAAGCGTAAGTTTCGTTCTCTTGAGCGGGGTAACGTATCGATTCGGAGTATCGCACGAGTTCAACCGCCTTGCCCGTTACGCCCCAGAAGACGTGCGCACTGATGCAGAAAGGATGGAAAAGTTTTTGGCTGGTTTGGATAATGAACTCACGGACAAGCTTATCTCCGGAGAGTATGCTAACTTTGAGAAGTGGTTGACAAGGCCATTCGACAGAAGATCGGCGCAACAAGATGATCAAGAAGAGAAAAGTATTCCAGTCCCGACCTCCTCAACACGGGAAATCAGCGAGGCCGCGTTTCATGCACGGGAGTCGAGTGGACCTACCACCATGATTGTTCGTCAGCATCGACCTTATCACCCAGGGAATTTCCAAACTGGCAGTAGTGGTAGTGGTCAACAACAGCGTACTCCAGCCCCGCGCCCTCCAACGGCATCATCCCAGCAACAGTCACATCCACCACCTCCAAGGAAAGACTCTGGGGGCAAGCCAGGGGTCTGTTTCAACTGTGGTGACCCCCGGGCATTTTGCGGACAAGTGTTCAAAGCCAAGACGCTGGGCCAAGGTTCATCCAGGCTCGAGTCAACCATGCGTCCGCCGAGGAAGCACGACCGCTCCCGAAGTTATATTGGGTATGTTTCCCGTAAACTTTACTCCCCCACGTATTATTTGATTCGGGGCTACACATTCATTTATCTCAAAGCATTTTGTTGGGGCACATGGGTTGTCAGTAGTGGGACTTAAGATACCTATGCGGGTTCAAACCCCTGGAAACCAGTTGGAGACCACTCAGTTTTGCCCCTCAGTGACCATATAAATCCAAGGATCTATGTTTCTAGCCAACCTCATCCTCCTCCAGTCCAAAGGCATAGATCTCATTCTTGGGATGGATTGGTTGTCCAGACACAAGGGAGTAATTGACTGTGCTAGTCGCACCATTACTTTAATCAATACGAAAGGAGAAAGAATTGTTTTTCGCTCTCCCATGCAAGTCAAGCCCGTAGCAAGTTTGAATCATATTTCCACCGGGGAATCGTCCGAAATGGCGGCAAAGACCCCTGTGAAGTTAGAGGATATCCCCATCGTTAGAGAATACCCTAAAGTTTTCCCCGAAGACTTAACTCAAATGCCGCCGAAAGGGAAATTGAATTCGGATTGATCTAGTACAGGACCGCCCCAATACACAAGAGGCCGCGTAGGATGGGAGCCAACGAGTTGGCGAAGTAAAGAAGCAAGTGGATGAACAGTTGCAAAAAGGGTATATTCGCTCGAGCACGTCGCCTTGGGGTGCTCCGGTGATTTTCGTGGAAAAGAAAGACAAGACCAAGAGAATGTGTGTCGATTATCGCGCACTCAATGAGGTTACTATCAAGAACAAGTATCCCCTACCACGGATTGATGATTTATTCGATCAACTCAAAGGGGCCAAGGTGTTTTCCAAGATAGACTGCGATCGGGCTATCACCGTTGAGAATTCGGGAAGAGGACATTCCCAAGACCGCCTTCACCACCAGTACGGCTGTATGAGTGTACGGTCATGTCTTTTGGGTTAACCAACGCACCGGCCTTCTTTATGAATCGATGAACAAGGTGTTTATGGAGTTCTTGGATAAATTTGTGGTGGTGTTCATTGATGACATTTTGGTCTACTCTAAGTCGGAGGAAGATCATGAGCAACATCTTCGGATAGTACTCGAGAAATTGAGAGATCATCAGCTCTACGCCAAGTTTAGCAAGTGTGCTTTCTGGTTAAAGGAGGTACAGTTCCTCGGCCACATTGTGAATGCCCAAGGAGTAGCCGTGGATCCAGCAAATGTGGAATCAGTTACCAAGTGGACCCCGCCTAAAACGGTTACGCAGATCCGAAGTTTCCTGGGACTTGTAGGTTACTACCGCCGCTTCATTGAGAATTTCTCCAAAATCGCCAAGCCGATGACTCAACTGTTCAAGAAAGATGAGAAATTTAAGTGGTCGGCAGAATGCAACAAGAGTTTTGAAGAGCTTAAGAGGAAGTTGGTGTCTGCACCAGTGTTGATACTGCCAGATCCAGCAAAGGACTTCCAAGTTTATTGCAATGCATCTCGCCAAGGGTTGGGATGTGTGTTGATGCAAGAAGGCAAAGTGGTCGCATATGCATCTCGTCAATTGCGCCCACACAAAAACAACTACCCCACTCATGATCTGGAGTTATCCGCAGTGGTTCATGCACTGAAGATCTGGCGACACTACCTAATTGGTAACCGTTGTGAAGTGTATAAGGATCATAAAAGTCTCAAGTATATTTTCACCCAACCGGATTTAAACCTCCGACAGCGAAGATGGTTGGAACTGATCAAAGATTATGATTTAGGGATACATTACCAACCCGGCAAAGCTAATGTGGTTGCGGATGCACTAAGCCGAAAGAGTTACTTGCACCACCCTCGGTGTCGAAGGAATGTGCGACCGACCGAAAGCGAATTCGAGTACCTAAATCTACGAGTGGTAGATTTCGGTTTTGTGGCTGCTCTGGAAGCCCAACCCACTCTCATTGATCAAATTCAGGCTGCTCGGGCATCGATCCCGAGATGGCCGAACTCAAGAAGAACATGAGAATCGGAAAAGCTCATGGTTTTACGGAAGACGAACGCGGCACCATCTGGATGGGAAAGAGGTTGTGTGTGCCAGAAGACAAGGATTTGAAAAAAATGATCCTCACGGAAGTTCACCAAACTCAATACTCAATTCACCCGGGCAATACAAAGATGTATCAAGATCTTAAAGAAAAGTTTTGGTGGGTCAGTATGAGGAGGGAGATAGCTGAGTTTGTTGCACTTTGTGATGTTTGTCAGCGGGTTAAGGCAGAACATCAACGACCCGCCGGGTTGTTGCAACCACTTCAGATTCCAGTGGAAATGGGAAGAAATTGGAATGGATTTCATCACGGGTTTACCCCGCACAACGTCAGGATATGACTCAATTTGGGTCGTGGTGGACCGACTCACCAAGGTGGCCCACTTCATACCAGTGCATACTACCTACTCAGGAAAGAAGCTAGCAGAGCTTTATCTCGCAAGGATCATGTGTTTGCATGGCGTGCCTAAGAAGATCGTGTCCGATAGGGAAAGTCGGTTTACTTCCAAGTTCGGAAGAAGTTGCGGGAAGAGCTCGGTACTGTTTGAATTTTAGTACGGCCTATCATCCGCAAAGCAGACGGTCAAACGAGAGAGTGAAACAGATTTTGGAAGACATGCTGAGAGCATGCGCGCTCGATTTTGGAAAAGCCTGGGACAAAAGCTTGCCCTATGCAGAATTCTCCTATAACAACAGCTATCAGGCCAGCATTCAAATGGCACCGTATGAAGCACTGTATGGACAGAAATGCCGCACACCCCTTTTCTGGGATCAGACGGGTGAGCGCCAGTTGTTTGGCACAGAAGTAATAAGTGAAGCAGAGGCAAAGGTCCGAACGATTCGGGAAAGGTTGAAGATTGCGCAGTCCCGACAGAAGAGCTACGCAGATAATCGTCGAAGAGACCTCTCTTTTGAAGCAGGGGATTTTGTGTATCTTCGCGTTACACCACTCCGGGGAGTACACCGTTTCCAAACCAAAGGCAAGTTGGCACCACGTTTCGTGGGACCATACAGGATTCGAGAACGTCGAGGAGAAGTGGCCTATCAGCTTGAGCTTCCCTCCAACATGACTGGCATTCACGACGTGTTTCATGTATCCCAGTTAAAGAAGTGTTTGAGGGTACCAGAGGAGCAGGCGAGTCCAGACCAGATCGAAATCCAAGAGGACTTAACCTACGTAGAGAGACCAGCACGTATTCTCAAGATCAGCGAGAGAAGGACTCGGAACAAGGTTATCAGGTTTTGCAAGGTTCAATGGACTCATCACTCCGAGGAAGAAGCTACTTGGGAACGAGAAGATGAGCTTAAGGCCGCGCACCCGCACCTTTCGCGTACCTCCGAATCTCGGGGTCGAGATTCCGTTTAAGGGGGTAGGTTGTCACACCCGGTTTTTCCTAAATTATTTAAATAATTTACCCGAAATAATCGAAATTTCTAAAATTAACTGGAGCCAACCAATAATTTTAAAATGCAATTAATAAATGGAAACGACATGGTAGGATTTTTCTTGAATTCTGCATGTCAAAATGTGCTAACAGGATTTTTACTGGAATTTTTAGAGCACTCTAAGTATTTTTAATCAATTAAATGAGAAATCGGGATTTAATTAAGCCCCCAAAATCATTTTTCCTTTTTCTTTTTTCTTTTCCGTACGGCCGCACGTGTTCCCGCTCTTCCTCTTGGGCCGCCGCCCGGTTCCTCCCCGGCCCAAGCCGCCCGCGCGCGCGCCCTTCGGTCGTGGGCCGAGGCCCGTGACGCCCGCCGCGTCGCGCAAGTCCGCGAAGCCTCCCTCGCCCGCGAGGCACCGACAGGTGGGTCCCGCCTGTCAGGTCCCCCGTCCGCGCGCCCGATCGGCCCAGCCGCCGCCCCGCCATGCGCGCCGCTCCGCTCCTTTTCGATTGAACCCGAGCCACGTCGGACCCATGCCGAGCCCAATCCGGCAACGCCGCATCCATCTCCGCAACCCTCGCGCCCGATGGAAACCCTATCCGCGAGGAATCCGTTGCCGTTGTTTCCCTCTCTCTCTCTCTCCGAATCCGTGAACAACGACGATGAATCCACGCCGTTTCCGTGCTCATTCCGGTCTCGTTGTGCCCCTATAAAATTCCCCCTTCGCCGCCGCGCGTTTCCCCTTTGTTTCCCCCTAGCGCTAGCCCAAAATCCGCCGTCACCATCGTCGTCTTCTCCAACGCCGGTGAGTGCGCCGCCGTTCCTTTTTCTCTTCGGTTTTCCGGGTTGCCTCCCGAGCCGCTCCCGCGCGCATCGTTTTCGCTCTTCACCGTGGTCTCCCGCGCCCGCAGCACCCTCCGCCGCCGTCGCCGGTGCCGCCGGATATCGGCCGGCCGCCGCGCGGCCATGGTCGGCAGGCGAGCTCGAGCCGCCGCCGCCCAAAACCCTAACCCTAGCGCCGCTTCCCCTGGGCCGTCCGATCGGTCGGATCGGGAGAATCCGCACCGTCCGATCCCGCCCAATCCGTCGCCGTTCGATCCGGTCGCCGCACGCCGGATGGCTGCCGCGTGTCCTGTTAGTGATATGCCCTAGAGGCAACATGGAGATTTTGGATATCACGTCAATGTTTATGTATTTATGAATAAAGTGTTATTCAGTTCCATGAAATAGACATCTTGTATTGATCAATAAGTACGTGACTTATTTATGAGACTCTTTATGTATGAATCTATTTCTAAACGATCCCTGATCATATGTCATATTGTTGGAACAAATATGATTCTAAGGTCGGCATGTTTATTGATTGATGATCATGTCTCATAGATCATGGGTATGAAGATACCAAATCAATAAACATGGACATATGTGTTGGAGAACACATTGTTGGATAGACCCACCATGAGACACTACAGGAATTAATGTGCCATTAGTTGGTCTCAGGTAGTGTTGGTACAAAGTCCTTAGACCTGAGATCACCATGGATTCCAACATGTGTAGTAGCCTACTTTGGGACTACCAAACGCTATTCTGTAACTTGGTAGTTATAAAGGTAGTTTTCGGGTTTGCTATGAAACATGGAGTGGGATGTGAGTGATCAAGATGGAATTTGCCCCTCCTTTGGAGAGATATCTGGCCCCTCGAGGTAATGGATTATGGAAATGCATGGCCATGCTAAGTTGATTGAGGAGTCAATCAACGAACGGATAATCCAATACGGTTCGAGTGAATGGTTAAGCTATTGAAGGGATGGCACACATCTTGCCTATAGCTTAACGGTATCGTGAGGCAAAGGGATTTGTGTACACATTACAGGTTCGAGCCGATATTATATTCTTGTATACTATGGTGTCAATATGTGCTCGCTAGGCGCCGCTTGGACAGTGCGGCCGAGTTGGACTCGAGCCGACGGTCGGCTAAGTTAGACTATAGCCGAAACCGAGTATACCTGAACCTACGGGTCGCACGCTTAAGGGGATAAGAACAGGCATTCGAGTTGGACTCGGATACGGCTCGATCGGATAGGGATCCGATCGGATAGAGTCCTATGGGCTTACGACGTATGGGCAGCCAACTCGTGAGATTCGGATAGGATCCGATTCAAAATAGAGTCCGATCGGCCACTAGTCCCGCGCCAACTCTATATAAAGGAGGGAGGGGTGGAGAGCTGCGACACGTCAATTGCATCGCGTGCAACGAAGTCGCCGAGATCAATCTCCACGGAAACCCTCCCCACTTTCGAGCCAAACCCTAGCCTTGCATCGCGTGCTAGCACACGGGTGTACGGCGTTTTGTCCCCGGACATGTGGATACCGGTAGAGGCGCTGCTACGTTGCGCGCGTTGATCGGCTTCGGATCGGCTACGGCATCGCGAATCGGGCGATTGGCAAATCGGCTGTCCCAGTGTCTATTCGTCGGCTTGCGAGAATCGGCTACACATTCGGATCGGATAGCCACGATTGGCTGTTTCCGCTGCACACTCCAATCGGTAACAATCTATCGGCCCTTACTTGCAAGTGTTCCTGGTTTGCGCGGTAGAAAATTTTTGTTTTCGGCTAGCGTAGCTTCCGCGTAACCCTTCATGTCCGTCCTCGGCCGCCGCCCGAACCCTAACCCTTCCCGTGATCCGCACCATCCGATCCTTCGGATCGGGCGGATCTGGACCGTTCCCACGCGCGCAAGCCGTCGCCGTCCGATCGCCGCCGCCCCTCATCGATACGCGCCGCGTGTCCCGCTTCTCGCCGCGGCCGTGGACTCGATCCACCGTGGACCGCGCCCGTGCCGCTTGCGCGCCGCTTGCGCCCGACGTCGCCCTACCGCTTGCGCCATGCTTGCGTCACCCGGGGGCTTAATTGCGCAATAAATATTTTAATCTTTTCTGTTTAGTTTAAAAATCGCAATTAAACTTCTAAAATTCATATCTTTTGAATCCGAGCTCCGTTTTAGCCCATTCAAATTTTATTAAATCCAGAAAAATGTCAAGAATCCATTAAAAATACTTTTCAGTGCTGTTTCGGTAGACATTTTAGGGTGTTGTTGAGTGCTTTGTTTGTCGTGTAGATCTCGAGTTTTTCGGCGAACCCGTTCTCTTCGAAGTAGTCGCCGAGGTTCCTCAGTCTCCAGAGCAAGGCAAGTCATACCTTACATTGACCATATTGTACCTATTTTATGTAAATACCTCTTTTTCTTTCAAATACTGCATATGTTTTAGAATGTCATTTCATGGGATGTTTATACCTATTGTACTCAACCATAGGATTGTTTATCTTATACCATTGATAACTTGGGGTTCAATGTGACTAGATGATAGCTTAAGGTTTGCTTAGTTTTGCTTAGCGCAACTAGCTCACTTAAGGGAATCACATTAATCAAGTATATTACTAGAAGTTAACTCTCAGATGATGTTAAGTTGTGACCCTGTTTCTAATAATATTGAATTATGAAAAAAAAGGTGGGTCGTGAGCACATGGTTGGACTTTGGTTAGCGTGCTCATGACAATTAAGGACCGGTTCTCGGGAAACCCTGGAAGAAATGCCGTGCTTACCACAAGCCAGCATGGGTAATGGCTAGGTCTGTAGCGTAGCCGTCTCTAGTCAACGTATCCCAGAGAGGGTGGGCGTGATGGAGTTGGGTCGGCCCCGGTTTTAAGGGTTGATCAGCTTTCGGATTCACCGCGGCACTAGAGGGGGCTGCCCATTGCCCGATGGGAATGGGGGCGAAACCTTGGTGTGGTACGATTGGTTAGAGGGGTTATGTGAAGGGTCCTGTCACAGTTCCTTTTCGGGGTACCATGGTGGTGCACCGGCGCACGGTAACGTGTTGTGAGATTGTGTCTTGTGGGTACAGTTGTACACCTCTGATCAGAGTAAAAAAACTATTCGAATAGCCGTGCCCACGGTTACGGGCGATCGACCAGATTCACCTTGATTAGTCCCACTTATTTATTTGAATAAAATGTTGAAATATGACTAGTGCAGGTGGATTGATGGGCCTGTTGCAACGTGGTTTGAGCGTTGGACAGTGTTTGTTTAATACTGCTTAAATACTACTACTGTTTTACTGTCTTCAAATATTGTTATTATATTCTGCAAATGCTGTTTATGCAAATTGAGCCTCTTAACCCTTTCCTTGTTATTTATCTTGCATCATGTCCCCTTTTTCCGGTGTGACTTGTTGAGTACGGTGGTTGTACTCAGCCTTGCTTCTTTTTCCCCCTTCAGTGCCTGAGGTTGAGATCGAGGTCTCCGAGGAGGTGTAGGCTTGTTCCCGTCAAGGATTAGCTGTGGTGTTGGCGTTCTGCTTCGCTCGTGTCAAGTTTAGCTTAAGTCAGTTTTATTTTTCCTTTCCGCTGCATTTGTGTAACTCTTTTATATTGTTTCTAAGACGAGGATTCTGTATTATCAATAACGTCGATTTGTGTACCTCGGCTGATGCCTGGACGAGGGTGTAATGCACAAATTAGCTGCAGGAATTCTGGTGTGAATTTCTGGGCGTGACATACACCGGCTGCAGAAAAAAGAAAACGAGCTTCATAGAAGTCGAGGACAACTCCAGCCGACGACTTGCCCCCAATCGACCCAGACGTGGACGCGGCCCTTGAAGAAGAAGTTAGGGATGAGGAAATGGAGGAAGCCGTCAACGCCGCCGCAGCCGAAGCAAGGTCTTCGGACAAGTACACTCAGACTCTATCGGCCGAGCAGACCACCGAGCGAACTCCAAGGCCTTCGAAACGCGTCCCTCGTCCTCAGCCAGTAAACATTTTTCATCGCTTAATCATGCCATCCCTTTTTTATATCACTATAACTTATCGGCTTTCTATGTTTGTAGGTAAAGAAATTAACCACCAAGAAGAAAACAGTTCCCCCTCCTTCGGTAAACTCTATCTTCATTTCCTTCTTATTAGCACAACCGAATTTCTGACTTTACATTTTTCCCAGCCTCTGCGTGCTCCAACACCTGCCGCCCATGTATCAAGGGAGCCGACGCCGATGGCCGCACGTGATGGTGACGCTGAGGACGTGGCAACCTCAGTTCCAGCTATCCGAGTAAGTCCTGTTCAGCTTCACAAATCGGCTTATTAATCTTGTCAGCTCTCTTAACCAACTTTTAACTTGTAGCCTGTAGCCGATCTCTTGGATTTTGATCTATCGGAATTCCTTGACCCCGACGAGGGCACTGATAATGCCATGGTGGTATCAGACGAGGAGCTACGAGCAACTTTGTCAGATATAGCCAAACGGCTAGAGTGCTCTCTCGATTTCCTGGTCATCGACTACGGTTCCATCTATAGTCGGTTTGAAGACATCCAAGATCGGCTGCCGGACCAGCTGGCTGACACCATTGCACCGACTACTTTTATGGAGGCGCATCGGCACAAGCTTGAGCGAGCTAAATAGAGGATAGCGGATCGCCGTGAAAGCCAGGCATTGGAGGCCACCATCAAGGCTAGCCAGCAAGAGATCACTGCCGAGAAGGCGAAGTTCGACGCTTTGAAGACCGAGCCGATTGCTGAACTTGATCGGCTTCGCAAGCGTCAGGAAGAGCTGATAGCCGAACTCGCCAACATCGACGCCAATATCGTGGCCAAGGAACAACGCGTGGCCGGCCTGCCGAAGGAGATCGAGGACTAGCGAGCAAAGATCAAGGCGGTGTTAACGGCTAAATTTGGTAACCGAATCCCTAAGTCCTAGCAAGGATGAAACCGAATCGGATCGGCTGGTTTGACGGAGAAACAGAGGCCGCATCGGCTGAGAAGCGATCGGCATGAAGCCAGTCGGCTAAGGTTGAATAGGACAAGAATAGCCGATAGCCGATGCTGAGTCAGAGGAGAAGATAAAACCGTTTCCGATGAAAGTGCTTGGAGATAAAGTGAAGGATTCGGTTATCAGTTTGCACGTTAAAAGATATTGCCATCTATGGATAGAGTCCTGTAACGGCAATTGGATCTGTAAATTAGGAATTTGTTTAAACTGTTTATTGTAATGCGGCATGGGTCCTTCCTGGGATATCGTCGTATTTTAAATAGTAGTTTAGATAGAGTCCAGGGTCTGTACAGATAATGTTATCTTGGGTATAAATAGGACCCGAGATCCTTGTAAAACATTGAAACACAATCAATCAAACAACTTTCGACGCATCGCCAAACCTTTTCTTCAGACGAGCAATTGATTTGGCTCCGGGCTGCATTGTTTCGATCCCCAAATCCAGGTAAATGCTTGTCATTAGTGGTACGTTCTACTGATTCTAATGCTTCCATCGTAATGACACATTAGATTCAGGGGTTTATACTGCGCTATTTACCATATATCACATATAAACTGGAGTAATGTTTAGATCTATTCTGCCATCGGCCAGTTCTATCAAGAACCCGCAGTCGATAGGGCTAGATCTAAAGGTAGAACTAGTTTATATGTGGTATCCACCGTCTCGAGAGGTATAAATCAGCTACAAAAAGAAACCCTAAAAGTTGATTGTTTTGCTTATTAAGTACAAAAAGATAGCATTGGATCTATATGGACCGATGTAAACCCTTCAAGACGGTGGATACAACATATAATCCAGGCCAACATCTAGATCTAGCTCTATCGGCTACTGCTTCTTGAGAAGAACAAGCCGATGGCAAGATAGATCCAGACATTGTTCTAGATTATATGTCGTATATGATAACTTGCACAGTTTATAACATTAAACCTAGAGTGTCATAATGATGTAAGCACTAGATTCGATGAAATAAACCACTAAACGATGAGAATTTACCTTATTCGGGGTTCGAATCGATGCAGCCCGAAGCTAGATCAAGAACTCGACTAAAAGAAAATAGGAGGCGATGCGTCGAGATTGTATTAATTATGATTGTTATTTACAAGAGGTCTTAGGTCCTATTTATACCCAAGAATAACACTATCCGTGTAAGACACGGTTTCTATCTAATCTACTATTCAAAATACGATAATATCTCGGGATACAGTCCCATGTCGCATTACAAAAGGAAATATCTAAACAAACCCTATTTTACAGATACAATTGCCGTTACAGGACTTTATCCATATATGGCAATATTTTAACGAACATTTGGGAACCGAATCTTCCTTCTATCTTCAAGCTTCTTTATCGGAAACGGTTCCATCTCCTTCTCTGAATCGGAATCGGCTATCGGCTATCCATGTCCGATTCGGCCTCAGCCGACTGGCCTTCTAGCTGATTTGATCGTAGCCGATGCAACCTCTGTTTTCTCCGCAGATCATTTTCCAATCCGATTCCGCTATAACCTCGGCTCGGACTTAGGGATTTAGTTACCAAATTTGGTCTTTAACGTATATATAACATCATAGCCACAGTTTCAGTCCATTCACATATATAACATCACAGGCACAACCACAGCCAATTCACATCCACAAGATTCACATCCATTCACCCACAACCCATTCACATATATGTCATTCACATTCATCTCTAACAAGTGTAGATGGTCTGTTCTTATCAAAAAAAGAAGAAGTGTAGTGCCCCAAAAAAAGAACAAGTGTCAATGGTTGTTCTTATCCACAAAAGAACAAGTATAGATCCCAAAAAAATAACAAGTGTAGATGGTCTGTTTTATCAAAAAAACAAGTGTAGTGTCTCAAAAAAAACAAGTGTAGATGACTATTTTTTTCCAAAAAGGAACAAATGTAGTTTCCAAAAAAAGATAAGTGTAGATGGTTGTTTTTTTCCAAAAAAGAACAAGTATAGTTCCCAAAAAATAACAAGTGTAGATGATCAGTTCTTATCAAAAAAAGAACAAGTGTAGTGCCAAAAAAAAGAACAAGTGTAGATGGTTGTTTCTTGCAAAAAAGAATAAGTGTAGTTCCCAAAAAAAAGACAAGTGTAGATGGCTGTTTTTTCCAAAAAAAGAATGAGTGTAGTTCCAAAAAAAGTAACAAATGTAGATGGTATGTTCTAATAAAAAGAACAAGTCTACGCCCCAAAAATAACAAGTAGATGATGTTTTTTTCCAAAAAAGAACAAGTTTAGTTCCAAAAAAATAACAAGTGTAAATGGTCTGTTCTTATCAAAAAAAAGAACAAGTGTACTGCCCCCAAAAAAAGAACAAGTTGTGTTTTTCCAAAAAAACAAGTGTAGTTCCCAAAAAAACAAGTGTAGATGGTCATTCACATTCATTTTTTGCTCTCCAAACCGTCGACATGCATCAAAACCTAGAAAACTGTATTACAAAGAAAAGCAAGTATATACAGAAACAACGTGCAGAATTGTATTATAAAGAATATTTACAAAAGTCAAATGTTTCTCGCAAAAGCATTGCAAATGTTCTACCATTCAGAAGCGAGCTACCTAGGACTTTACTCTAAACATTCCCTTCGAAGATAATATATCATCTAGTATGAATTGTGTTATCTCCTCTCTAATGATATCGAAGTTGTTATCCGGAATGCTTGATAGTTTATCCTGCATGTAGTTGTCGTCCTATGTATATAAACAAGTGCAAATGCTTGTGTCACCCTAACGACTAGGGTGCACGATATGGGTGCCTGCAATAGAATCGTACGTGTCATTAGTGTTAGTGATATGCCCTAGAGGCAACATGGAGATGTTGGATATCATGATCAATGTTTATGTATAAATGAATAAAGTGTTATTCAGTTCCATGAAATAGACAACTTGTATTGATCAATAAGTACGTGACTTATTTATGAGACTCTTTATGTATGAATCTATTTCTAAATGATCCCTGATCACATGTCATATTGTTGGAACAAATATGATTCTAAAATCGACATGTTTATTGATTGATGATCATGTCTCATAGATCATGGTATGGAGATACCAAATCAATATACGTGGGCATGTGTTAGAGAAAACATTGTTGGATAGACCCACCATGAGACACTATAGGAATTAATGTGCCATTAGTTGATCTCAAGTAGTGTTGGTGCAAAGTCCTTAGACCTGAGATCATCATGGATTCTGACATGTGTAGTAGCCTACTTTGGGACTACCAAACGCTATTCTGTAACTGGATAGTTATAAAAGTAGTCTTCGGGTTTGCTATGAAACATGGAGTGGAATGTGAGTAATCAAGATGGAATCTGCCCCTCCTTTGGAGAGATATCTCTGGGCCCCTCGAGATAATGGATTATGGAAGTGCATGGCCATGCCAAGTTGACTGAGGAGTCAATCACAGACAGATAATCTAATACGGTTCGAGTGAATGATTAAGCTATTGATAGGATGGCACACATCTTGCCTATAGCTTAATTGGTATCGTGAGGCAAAGGGATTTGTGTACACATTACAGGTTCAGAGCCGATATTATATTATTGTATACTATGGTGTCAATATGTGCTGCTAGACGCCGCTATTGACGATCAGCCGAGTTGGACTCAGGTCGAAACCGAGTATACCTAAACCTACAGGGTCGCACGGTTAAGGGGATAGGAACAGGCATTCGAGTTGGACTCGGATACGGCTTGATCAGATAGGGATCCGATCGGATAGATTCCCGATGGGCCTATAGGCCCAGTCGACAACTCTATATAAAGGGGCGAAGGGTGGAGAGCTACGGCATCACATTGAACCGAATCAATCTGATTTGGCGCAACATACTAAAACACGCGCGGCTTCAAAAGTCGGCGAGTTCAAGATCTCCACGAAAACCCTCCCAACCTCCGAGCCAAACCCTGGCTTTGCATTTGTGCTAGCACACGGATGTTAGGCGTTCTATCCCTAGACGTGTGGATACCGGTAGAGGCATTACTATATTGTGGTGCTATTCGGCGGCTGTGAATCGGCCACGGTTGGGCGCATCGGAGCAAGGCAGGCGCAGTTGGGCGACTCGGCGAATCGGCTGTGGTCGGATCGGCTGCGACATCGGCAAATCGGCTGTAGTCGGATCGGCTGCGATTAGGCGACTCGGGAATCGACTGTGGTCAAAAGATCGGTTGTGATCGGTCAGTACTATTCCGGATCAGATAGCTCCTGATTGGCTATATCCGCTGCACTCCACTCCAATCGGTAACGGTCTATCGACCCTTACTTGCAAGGTTCCTAGTTTGTGCGGTAGAATTTTTTTGTTATTAGCTTTCATAGCCTCCACGTAACCCTTCAATTACGACTAGGGTGTACTGTGGTGCTAATACAAAATATGCATTTGTTTATTTTCTTACCGTTATGTAGTCCACCGCGGCGGGGATTGGTGCTTGTTCTGCCGCCGCCTCAGTTGATGCGTAGCTGCTACGCCTTTGCGTGGGGCTCACTTCTACTCTAGGAGCTACAGCGGGCTCGCCTTCGGCGATCATCTTCTCATAGATCTCCACCCAAGCCTCCACTCGTGCCAACTTATCATTGAACTCTTCGGCGAGGTCGACTCTAAGCTCCTCCTGAAGTTGCTTCTTAAGGCGTGCTTGTTTCTCCGTCTTTGAAAGCTTGTGCTTCTTGTACTACCACGCGAATTGGGGAAACCCATACTTCCATGGGACATTGGAGCCAATGCCCCTTGTTCGTCCACGGTGTTCTTCGGTTCCCAAATCTTTTTTGAGGATGTCATCCTCGCGTCTTTGTGAGCAGACCTCTTGGGCGGACTGTCTCTCAGCAGTCATCTGGACCTACCATACAGTTAGGATGAATTAAATCAAGAGTACGATACAACCTATTGAAACATATTTTATGTATTAAACTTACAAGTTTATCGTACACCACTTGATCTTCAGGGTTTGGGAACGTCAGTGTTCCATCACTATTCTTCTTTGCCCTTGCCCTTGCCCAGTTCCTTGCTCGGGTAGTCAGGATATCACCAAGGATTGGCGGGGTGCTAGATTTCGCGGCAACTTCACCCTCCCTCTGCCATTCCTGCTGTTTCCTGGCGTATCCTCCGGTGCCAAGCCGGTGCGGGTGAAGGTTTTTTGTCTGCAACGCCCTATAGGCCTCGCTTTTTGCCTGAGACTTAGGGGTTGATTTGGCGGCATGGAACTCGTCCCACATGGCCTCGGTGATGAATGGGTACTTCCCAAATGGTTCTGGTTGGTTGCGATTGAGGATGTAGTCGGTGACAAGCGTGGTCTTGAAATTTTTCCACAAGTTGCCGATCTTGCGGATAGCCTGCCGCTTTAGTCTTTCCTCGCCCTCTTCCGGGTACTCGAAGCTGTCCTTAAACTCCTTCCAGGCCTCATCTTTTTCTGCCTGTGGGACCAGATCGATGTGGTCCACCAGAATTGTGAAGTTCCGCCTCCCTAGGATTCTGCAGATCGTTGAGAACTTTTTGACAGCTTTCACAGGAGCCGTCGGAAATCCCCGATCGTCCACCTCTGGTATTCTATACACTTCCTTAGGAATCTTATTCTGGGACCTTGGAGCCCGGCTCGTTGTGGTCCACTAGTATTCACCGACATTTTCTATCGAAGAAAAAAATATTACTAAACTTTTACATATTGATAACAAATATTGGAAAGTGAAAGTATTAAGATGTGGCCTCAGTTTTGCTCAGAAATTGTGCATCAATTACAATCATTTGCAAGTGTAGTTTCCAAAAAAAGAACAAGTGTAGATCCCAACAAAAAATAACAAGCGTAGATGGTCTGTTCTTATCAAAAAAAGAGGAAGTGTAGTGCCCCCCAAAAAAAGGACAAGTGTCCATGGCTGTTTTTCCCCAAAAAAACAAGTGTAGTTCCAAAAAAAATAACTAGTGTAGATGGTCCGTTCTTATCAAAAAAATAACCAGTGTACTGCCCCAAAAAAATAACAACTGTAGGTGGTCTTCTTATGTAAAAAGAACAAGTGAACTGCCCCCCAAAAAAGAAACAAGTGTAGATGGTTTGTTCTTATGGTCTGATGTTGAGCATTCATCACTGGCCAGGAAGAGAAGTGGAGAGAAGAAAGGTGAGAAAAGGAACAGCATATGCATAGATTAAAAAAATATAAACAAATGCATTGGGGATGCTCAAAACAACATGAACTCTGCCTAATTAATCCAGGAAAGTGGAGATAAGAAAGGTGAGGAAAGGAACAACAAGTTAGAAAAGTTTAGCATTGGTATCAGGAGAGAAGTTAGAAAAAAGAGCAAGCAATCAACAAGTTTCTATCAAATTTCCAGTTTCTATCAAATTTCTAGTTTCTATCAAATTTCTAGCAATCATCAATTTGAGCAAGTTAGAGAAGAAATGTGAGGAAAGGAAGTTACAGGAAGAAGATAGGGCCAAGAGTATCATAGGGCCAAGTGGTGATAGTGGCTAATTACAGGATGCAATCAACATGATATGATTCTAAGTCAACAGTATATAATCAACAGTATGCAATCAACAGTATATAATCCCGGAAGAGAGGAGAAGCATCATCATCCACTATCATCCAGATCTGCTATTCTAAGCCCGGCCATACAAATCAATCAAAACTATTGTTCTAAGTCAAGTCCTAATTCGTCCAAGAACATAATTAATAAATCCAGACCAGGAAAAAAGGCTAAATTAATTCATCCAAGAACAGCATGCATGTAAACTGAAATACTGAATTATTTAGACTTGTAGAACATGATTAAACAGGAGATAGACTTGTAGAACAGTATATAACATGACAAACAATGAACAGTATATAATCCCAAAAACATGACAAATATCTAGACTTGTAGAACAGATTAAATAGGAGATAGATACAGACAAACAATTTCAAAGTACTTGGTATGGCATCCCGAAAGTGTATAACTTTAGTTAATATAATTTAACTCTAAGTGACCTTAGACTAAACTATGAAAATTTCAAAGTGCTAATTAAACGTAATCAGGATCTGAAGAAGAACACAAATCAACAAACAATTATAGATCATGACAATCCGGAGCAAAGAAATCACCGCACCTATCCATGCATGCAAGAGTAAGAACACGAACGAGACAAGTGCATAGGGATTAAGCAAGAAGATAAGAGACGGGGAGGAGGATTAGGGATGATAAACCTAGAGAGGATGGTGGCGTCTTCTCGTCTTCTTCTGGCTCTCGTGCGTGCGGCAACCCACGAAGAAGATCTCCTCCACTAGACGAGGAGGCAGCCAGGCTCGGTGAGGAGGCGGCCTCGGGATCGACGTGGAGGCGGCTAGGCTCGGCGAGGAGGCGGACGGGCTCGGGGTCGACGAGGAGGCGACCGGGCTCGGCGAGAAGGCGGCCGTGCTCAGGGAGGAGGAGGCGGGAGGAGGAGGCGGTGAGGAGGCGGCGGCATTAACACTAGGCCCGATACTGATGACATCATCCGCATCGGGCATTAACACCAGGCCCGATAGAAATTAAAATGCCATATTAAATTAGTTTACAATTGTTATTACATTTTAAAAAATTATTGTAAGTATCGAGATGCATTATTTAAATAGTGTAAATTTGCCATTAAATTTGAAAAAACCCATAAGAAATTAAAATATGACATATTTTAAATTAGTTTACAATTGTTATTACATTTTTAAAAATTACGTAGTTATTAGATGCATTATTTAAATAGTGTAAATTTTCCATTAAATTTCAAAAAACCCATAAGAAATTAAAATATGTCATATTAAATTAGTTTACAATTGTTATTACATTTTTAAAAATTATTGCAATTATCGATGCATTATTTAAATAGTGTAAATTTGCCATTAAATTTCAAAAACCCATATGAAATTAAGGCATGAAAAATATGCAAATCATTCATTAAGGCACCGGTACAAAATACTTCATTACTTACATCAATTTGCAAATCACAATACTAGAAAGACTATATTTACAAGGATATGCCTTCCGAATGGTCTGAGCGAGCGTATGCCACTTCGTCTTCGGGATCATTGTCAAGGTCGATCTGAGGTCTCACATGAAGATTCTGGTTGTATTCTTCTTCATTGACGATGTTGTCAACCCCAACAATTCTTTGTTTGCCATCCCTAACGACATGCAGCTTCTTGTTTGCGGGGTCTTTTATATATAAAATCTGCTTGAGCTGCTTGGCTAGGACGAATGGTTCGTTCGTGTTTCCAACCTTGGCCAGGTCTACTAAAGTGAATCCTTCCTTGTCGACTTTAACACCGATTCGGATATTCACCCAGCTGCAACGAAACAAAGGGACTTTAAAGCTCCTGTAGTTCATCTCCCAAATCTGCTCTATGCGGCCATAGTATGTGTTCGATCCAGCTTTATCCTGATATGCATCTATACGGACTCCACTATTCTGCACTGTGCTTTTGTCATCTTGTGTGACGGTGTAGAATGTGTATCCATTGATATCATACCCTTCCCATGTGTCAACATCCCAGCTTGGGCCCCTTGCCAACCTTCGTATTATCTCACTTGGGCCATCAGTTGACCGTGCGATACGATCCTTGAACCATGCGTTGAAGCGGGTACTATGTTCTCTGTTGATCCACATGTCTGATCAACCCTTGTTGTCCTGTCGGACCTTCGCTAGATGCTCCTCAAAGTACGAAGTTACTTCAGCCATATGTTGTAGCACAGCGAAATGAGCCTGCGCATAGGAAGCCTGATCGGCAACAATTCTTTTTCTGCCTATTGTGCCAAGGCCTGCGAACCTTCCTTCGTGGCGAGACGCAAGAACTCTGATAGGATCAGTCTCGGCCATGTAGTCAATATAGAATTCAAGAACCTCCTTCGTCGTGTACCCTTCAATGATGCTTCCCTCCGGTTTTGCTCTGTTTCGAACGTACGACTTAAGAACTCCCATATTCCTCTCAAACGGGTACATCTCCCTTAGAAAAGCTGGGTCACATATTTTTGTTTGATTCACTAGATGAACAGGGAGATGAACCATGATATCAAAGAAAGACAGTGGAAAATACATCTCTAAGTGACACAGGGTATTGACAATATCAGCCTGCATCTAATCTAGATCTTCGAGATCTATAATCTTTTGGCCAATTGCATTGAAGAAGGCACAAAGCCGTTGGATTGTGTGACGGACTTTGGGTGGTAGAATGCATCTGATAGCAACTGGTAAGATCTGTGCGATCAGTACATGGCAATCGTGAGACTTCATTCCAACCAGTTTTAGATCCTCCAATTTAACGTACTTACTGATCCTTGCTGAATAGTCCAAAGGAACCTTAATATCAGCCAAGCATGACAGCATTGTGATCTTCTCATTCTTCAACAATGTGTGGCAAGCTAGTGGAAGGTACACTCTTCCTGTCTCTTCATCCATAACAGGCTGAAGCTCACTGCGAATGTTCAATTCCTGCAGACCTTAGGCAAGCATTCAAACCGTCCTTTTTCTTTCCAGACATATTAAGCAGTAGCCCGAGCAAACTATTGCAAACGTTCTTCTCTACGTGCATTAGATCAATGCAATGCCAGACCTCAAGGTCTTTCCAATATGGTAGCCGCCAAAATATGGATTTTTTTCTTCCACATACCCTTATTATTTTTCTTGCCACGTTTTCTTTTCTTCCCAAACTCATTAGTTATATCTTTGACCATGTCGTGGACCTCTTCTCCAGAAAAATCCTTGGGAGCAGTTCCAAGTTCTCTCCTATCGTTGAAAATTTTCTTCTTTCTTCTAAAGGCATGGCGTAGCGGGAGCCATCTCCTATGACCCATGTAAACCATCTTTCTGGATTTCTTCGCCACCTGCTGTGTGTATGTTTCATACAGTCGGAGCAGGCCTTCTTTTCTTTCATAGTTTGTCCAGAAAGATTGCCCAATGCGGGATAGTCATTAATGATGCAGAACAGTAGAACTCGTAGCTTGAATTTCTCCTGACCATATGCATCCCAAGTGTCCACACCTTCTTTCCAAAGAATCTCAAGATCATTGATAAAAGGCTCCAAGAATACATCGATATCATTGCCCGGTTGTTTCGGACCTTGCATTAACAAGCACAACATAATATATTTCCTTTTGAAGCACAATAGTGGCGGAAGGTTATAGTTCGCAACAAGGACAGGCCAAGTGCTATGAGAACTACTCATATCTCCAAAAGGATTCATGCCATCCGTACACAAACATATCCTCATGTTTCTGGGATCGGCAACAAAGTCTTTGTGCTTTGGATCAATATTCCTCCATTGAATCGAATCCGCAGGGTACCTTAGCAAACCATCGTTTGTTCTCTCTTCGGCATGCCAATGCACTAACTTTGCTTCCTTCGGGTTGGCAAATATTCTCTTGAAGCGATCAATGATGGGTAAATACCACACAACCTTTGCCGGACCACCCCGCTTTGACTTCTTTTCCTCTCCCACACTTTTCTTTTGCTTATATCGAGAAGCCTTGCACACAGGACAAGCTTTTAGGTCCACATATTGCTTGTGGTACAATATGCAGTTGTTTGGACAAGCGTGAATTCTACGGACCTCTAACCCTAGGGGACATAGAACCTGTTTTGCTTCATATGTCGTCTCGGGCAATGTGTTCTCTTCAGGAAGCATGGCCTTCAATATTCCCAAAAGTTCTGTAAAATTTTTGTCTGTCCATCTAGTACTTCCCTTCAACTTCATTAGGTCCAAGGTAGCTGACAATTTGGTGTGCTTTGCCTTGCATCCGGCGTATAGAGCTGTCTTGGAGTCACTGACCAACCTGCTGAACTTCATCGAATCTCTCTCGTTGTGAGTTTGCTCCTCAACATCACGTAACATCTCTTGCAGCATATCAGGATCCACATCAACCATTTCACCGTCCAATGGAGATGAAATAAACATGTCACGCTCATCTTCATCTTCATGATTGTCTGCACCGATGCTGTCTGCAGCTGCACCACTACCCGATTCTGTCTCTCCATGCTTCACCCAACATGTGTAGTCCTTCATAAATCCCCATTGTATCAAGTGAGAGTGTGTCTCCTCTCCACTAAACATAATCTCATTCTTGCAATCTCTACATGGACAACACATGTATTTGTTATTTCTTCTTCTCCTATCCTCCTCCGTGACATTCATAAAACTTAAAACACCATCTCTATACTCCTTGCAATGACGCTTCAAAGTTATCGCATTCATCTAACTTCGATCCATCGCTACAAAAGTTAACAAAATATTAGTTATCATACTACTAAATTAAAAAAATATTACAACCTTTATACTTACTTCTAATATTTTCTTGTTTTTCTTTAAAAAATAACAAAAATTCGCCCTCTTCAACCTCCCACAAAAAAAGTGAACAGTGGGATATCGTCAGACAGCGGTTTCTGGTGCATTTATAGTATGTCCGAACTATATCTCAATCGGCCAATTAAACGACATCTGTAACAAGCGCACCGTTATCTTTAACGGGCATCAATAAAAGCCCGACACCGATATGAGTCATCGGTGACGGGCTTTAAAGTCATCTCGATCGGGCCATATTTTGAGCCCGTCACCGATGACCCTCATCTCTGACGGGCTCGGTATGTGGGCCCGATTGAGATATGCTAGGTCATGTCAATCGGGTCTACATTTGAGCCCGTCATAGATGAATGTCATTGGTGACGGGCTCTTTGTATTTGGGACTGTACGAGTACATCTACAACGATGCAAATTTATGTCCGATTGAGATGACTTTGTTCTGACGGCCCAAGTACTCCAGGCATATTTGAGCTCGTCACAGATGATAAAATCTGTACTAGTGTTTCGTAACACAAATTTAAATTTATTTTAGATTCCAACATAAAAGTAGTTAGTATTGTGATTTACGCATGCTTTTATGTCACATAAAGAATAATCTAATAATGTAATTGTCGATCAAAACCTTTCTAACAAAACAAACTACGCCATATCTTTTGAAACCGAGGAAGTAGCAAATAAGTCTTGAGGCGCATATGTGCACTGTCGTACGTACATTACATACCTACTATATATGGCATATATGAAGCTCAACACACGATAAAGAAGAAAGAAAATGCAGTATTAATAGAGTATCCAAGTAAGTTGATCTTGACTAATTAAACTAAAGCTATATCTACAATAATACGGAGTACTTACTACTATCTGCTAACGACGCACTAACTAGCTAATCGTATCGTAGCTACTCTTCTCCACCATTCGTTGACCAGCTATCTTTCTCCTACCTTCCTTGCTGAGACTTGGAGTTCAACTTCACAGTCAAATTTGCCAGAGCCACCCGGCCCATTGCCCATCTCCTATATATACAAGCTCAAGCTCATCGTCACTCAGCATCAAGCAACTAGCTAGCTCAGCCTCACTACACCAACACCACCATAAATCTCTTTGATATACTTTTTTTTGAGATAAATCTCTTTGCTATACTTGAGAAGAGCATCAATGGCGCCAGTAGCAATGTTGCTCGTTCTCCTGGTGCTTCACCCGTCGAGCACTCTGTCCTCTCGGGCGGGGCCGCCTTCTTCCAAACACAGCCATGGTGGCCACGCCAAGCGCGCGCCGCCGCCGGTGTCTCCATCGTCGCTACCACCACCACCACCACCTGCACAAACGGCGGCGCCGGCGCTGGTGCGTGCCACCTGCAACTCCACCGCCTACTACAACCTCTGCATCGCCGAGCTGTCCGCCGACCCGTCGAGCGCCACGGCAGACGTGCGCGGCCTGTCCTCCATCGCGGTCTCCGCCGCCGCAGCCAACGCGTCCGGTGCAGCGCAGGCCGCCGCAGCGCTGGCGAATGCAACCGCCACGGGGACGACGGCGGGCCTCGCCGAAGGCGGCGCCGTCGTACAGAAGCTGCTCAGCACCTGCGCGGCCAAGTACGGCGACGCCTGCGACGCGCTCGCCGCGGCCAAGGCATCCATCGCGCAGCAGGACTACGACATGGCGTCCGTGCACGTCAGTGCCGCCGCCGAGTACCCGCAGGTGTGCAAGACGCTATTTGGCCGGCAGAGCCCGGGAGCCTACCCGCCGGAGCTCGCCGCGGCGGAGGAGGCTCTCAGGCAGCTCTGCTCCGTCGCGCTCGACATCATCGCGCTCCTCAGTTCGTCCAATAACTAGCTTAGCTTGTTAGCGAGCTCAAGGTCACTCAACCAGCTACTCGCATCGTATAGGTACAACGGTACAAATTAATACAGTACAATACTACTGCGTAGAATACTACGTGTAATGACACGTTTTTTTTGCAAGGACACCGGACACGTATATCAATTAATTGTGTGTCCCAATTAGATCCGGATCCACTTGATATGTTCTTTTATTAATTTGTATTTGTATTATCAAGTACTCGATACATAGAGGAGTTGCTGCAGTGCAAAAGGTAGCATGCGGGCAGTACGTATTTCACTTCAGTTTCAATATAATAGTGGCTATTCATATTTGTTTAATTAAAATGATGTGACTACACTCCATTCTGTGTTTGATGATCATGTAGTCTATGTTGGAATTCAAACGGTTGAACCTCCATAGTAACACTATTATTTCAATCCCAGTTAAAAGTGTTCAAGTTGCTAGATATGCTCCTTTGCTTGTACCGAACTTTGATTTATATCTGTTTTTGGATAATGGGATCTTTTTAAATAACTAGGCCCATGCAGTTACAACGGCAAAGGCTATATTTATGCTAAATTTCAAAGATAAACGATGATTTTTATATGTGGATTATATGGTTTCAAAATACACTAGAACTTATGAATAAATATGTTCTCAGGGATAAACAAAATGAGATTGAGAGCAGGGTGCCAATCATCTAAGTCAGATATTGTGATTGAGGTGGTGTATATTTCCTCGAAATAAATATAGGTCTTTAATTTGTACCTAAACACGGAGGAATAGTTGTAAAAAACAGAGAGGATAAAATTTTACTTTGATGGCAAAAGAGAGAAATACAGTGCAACTAATGACAAAAAGAAAAATTTCCCTATAAAAACCTTAGTACTTCTGGTTATATATTCTAATATGATGTTGATTGCACTGTCATCCTTTTTTCCATGTCGTTAAATCTGCGGCCACATGGCTACAGATGCTGAGAGAAAGTCTCTACTCATTTTGTACCAATTGGGGACAATGCTGAGGAATAGTCCAATGGTAGCTTAGAGGAAGAGATCATGGTTTCCTTATTATGTTTTTTGTACTTTCTTTTTTCTTGCGAGCACAAAGAAACGGTCAAAATTCCGTGTGTACCCATCGATGGAACCGTAGGGTCCAAGCAAAAACTGAGGGATACAGGAGCGATCCAGTAAAACTCGGGGTATTAAAGATATCAGGTAAGTTTTCGAGGGGTACACAAGGTATTCTCTCTTATTCTTCAAGTAAAATAGCAGCAAATAGTATATGATAACATATCGTCGTAGCTAACAAATAGAATAACTCCTCTACTTGAATTAACTCGAATAGCAGCAAGAACATAGATGAAAGTCAGAAAGGAAAAGTAGGTAGTTGTTCCTTGGGTTGAGGTTGGGATCGACAATGAAGTGCACCTCTTGCATGACGCGTTTGATCTGTAGTTGTAGTTGTGCTAAACAAACCTAACCTAGTGCTTCACATATGGCCGAAATTCAGCTTAATCTTGGGCCTACCCCAACCTTTCATAGGTGATATCTGATTTTGTTATGGATTTGCTAATACACCATAGGTAGATGTTACTAGAAACTGTCAAGATTTCCGGTCTACGTTAATGAGGTCGTTAATGAGGGGTGTCTAACGCATGGCCGGTAACACTTCATTCATCCGTGCATGCAAATTGAATGTGTCCCAATGTCCGTGTTCTCTCAGGTTCCTACTCAGCTAGCTTGACTAATTTATAAGGACTATCAGAGAAACCATTTTCATTTTGGGTTGAAGTGTCAAAATCCACAATAGTTTTGGTTTGAGTTGCATCCGGAACTAAAGAATATTTTTAATCCCGGTTTAAAAAGTCTACGGATTTCTAGAAACATTAATCTCGGTTCGTGACACAAACCGGGACTAAAGATCAAATATTGTCAGAACCTGTCAGAGCGCCGAACATCTTTAGTCCCGGTTGGTAACACCAATCGAGACTAAAGATGCTATATTTTGTTAACACCAACCGGGACTAAATATGCCCGTGCTCTGACAGGTTCTGACAGCCTCTCGTGCCATCTTTAGTCCCTATTGATAACACCAACCGGGCCTAAAGTCGGCTTGCTTTTTACACTCCTTCTTCCTCCTCCAGCCCAAGCCAGCTATACTTGTCTTCAAAAAAAATTTTTAGCTAGAGGGAAGGTGCTACCAAAATTTTTTGTGATTTTGTTTTGATGATAATACACAAATCTTTGCTATCTACAAGGTTAGCAACCTCTTTCTCTTATGATCTATGCTTAGCACTTCGTATTTTATGGTTGTTTTTCTATACATTTTCATCTCTAGATTTTTTTAAACATGAGGAGAGAGAAAATTTGTTTGGACTAATTATTTTGCTAAGCACATTACATTGTGTTGAGAAAAAAGTTAGGAAATATAAAGAGCAAGAAAAGTATGCTTAGCACGTTACATTTTTAGGAATTTAGTCCGTACAATTTTATCTCAAAAAATGTTTACGGAAAATGATGAGAGATAATCTTTTGGACAAAAAAGTTATAAAATAGATGACAAAGAACCTTTTAAAATAGATACAAAATAATTAATTAATTTTATGTTTATACTTTAAAAGACCTTTTAAAAATAATTCTAATTTTTTAGAACAACACATTACGTATGTTGGATTAACATATAATAATTGTCTGATTACATATATATATATTTATTGTAATAATATTTAAATAGTTTGAATTTCGTCGAATTTTCTTACGATTGTTTTGCATTCCATGTAGATGGATCGGCAATGGATGTACAACGCGGATCGACGGCCGAGAGTGTTTATTCAAAGCGTCAATTATTTTTTGAGTGTGGCGATGCCAACAAGCAGAATGGTTTCATACGTTGTCCATGCAAAAGTGCAAAAATGAGAAGGAGTATTCTACATCAAGAATTATTCATGCCCACTTGTTTCAGTCGGGATTCATGCCTCACTACAATTGCTGGACATCGCACGAAGAGGTAAGGGTTGCAATGGAAGAAGATGAAGAAGACGATGACAATATTCCGGACTGTGGTCAATACGGTGGGTTTGAAGAGAATACAGCAGGCGAGGCGGACGGGGATGCAGAAGAAAACGACGGTGCCGATGATCTTGGTCAGATGTTGCGCGACGTATAGGGGGACTGCGAAGGCATAAAGGAGGTGCAGAAATTGGAGCGTATGTTGGCGGATCACAAAAGGTCCTTGTACCCAGGTTGTGAACAGGGGCACAAAAGGTTGGGTACCACGCTGGAATTCTTGCAATGGAAGGCCAAAAATGGTGTCAGCGACAAGGCATTTGGCAAGTTACTAAAACTCGTGAAGAACATTCTTCCAGAGGGAAACGAATTGTCGGAATCAACGTACGAGGCTAAGAAGTTAGTCTGCCCTCTAGGACTAGAGGTACAGAAGATACACGCATGTCCTAACGATTGTATCCTATATCGCGGTGAGGAGTACGAGAACCTAGAAGCATATCCGGTTTGTAAAGCACTTCGATACAAGATCAGATGAGATGATCCAGGCGAAGTTGATGGACGGTCCTCGAAGAAAAGGGTTCCTGCTAAGGTGATGTGGTATTTTCCTATAATACCACGGCTGAAGCGTCTGTTCAGGAACAAGGAGCATGCAAGAATGATACGTTGGCACGCAGAAGAACGCCTACAAGACGGCATGCTGAGACATCCCTCCGATGGGTCACAGTGGCGAAACATCGACAAAACATTTGAAGACTTCGGCGAGGATGCAAGAAACCTAAGGTTCGGCTTAAGCATGGACGGCATGAATCCTTTTGGAGAGATGAGCAGCGGGCATAGCACTTGGCCTGTGACAATATGTATCTACAACTTCCCGCCTTGGCTATGCATGAAGCGAAAGTACATTCAGATGCCGGTTATTATTCAAGGCCCGAAGCAACCTGGTAACGACATCGATGTGTACCTGAGACCGCTGATCGAAGATCTAAAACTGATGTGGAAGAAACAAGGTGTTCCCGTGTGGGATGAAGATAAACAGGAGCAGTTTAACCTACGATGGTTGCTATTTGTTACCATCAATGATTGGCCTGCACTTGACAACCTATCCAGGCAGTCAAACAAGGGGTACAACGCTTGCACCCACTGTATGGATGAGACTGAGTGTATGTACCTGAAAACACTGTGAGAAGGTAGTGTACATGAGCCGTCGTCGCTTTCTTGCTGCAAGCCACCCTGTCCAGAGAAGAGGCAAACATTTTGATTAAAAGGCAGACCATCGTACTAAACCAAAGCATCGCAACGGAAAGGCCGTGTTTGCCATGGTGAAAGACCTCAAAGTAGTATTTGGAAAGGGACCCGACAACTAATCTATAGCAAGTGAAGGTGGTCAAGCGGCGATATGGAAGAAGAAGTCAATTTTTTGGGAGTTGCCCTACTGGGAAGTCTTGGACGTCCGCTATGCAATCGACGTGATGCACCTCACCAAGAACCTTTGCATAAACCTGCTTGGCTTCCTAGGTGTATACGGAAAATTAAAAGATACACTTGAGGCACATAATGATATGAAACATATGGCACAACGCGACAACCTTCACCCGCAACCAAAGGAGAAAGGAGCCTAATACCTAAGTCCAGCCAGCTACACTCTGAGCAGGGCAGAGAAGGAAATAATGTTTGAATGCCTAGAGAGCATCAAGGTGTCCTCTGGATACTCCTCGAATATAAAGGGAATAATAAGCACGGAGGATAAGAAGTTCACAAATCTAAAGTCCCATGACTGCCACGTGTTGATGACACAGCTGCTTTCCGTTATAATTCGGGGTATCCTTCCCGATAATGTCCGGGCAACAATAACAAAGCTATGTGCTTTCCTGAACGCAATTTCACAGAAGATCATTGATCCAGACAAACTAGAAGACTTTCAAAATGATGTGGTCCAATGTCTTGTCAGCTTTGAGATGATCTTTCCGCCTTCCTTCTTCAATATCATGACGCATCTCCTATGCCACCTTGTCAAAGAGATCGGTATCCTCGGTCCGCTATTCCTACACAACATGTTCCCCTTCGAGAGGTATATGGGCGTTCTAAAGAAGTACGTCCGTAACCGTTCGCGTCCGGAGGCCAGCATCACCAAGGGATATGGAACGGAGGAGGTGATTGAGTTTTGCGTCGACTTTATTGAAGACCTCTGTTCCATCAGGGTGCCTGAATCAAGCCATGAAGGTATACTACAGGGGAAGGAAACTCTTGGAAGGAAGGCAATAATGAACATAGACAATGACTTGTACAGGAAAGCACATTGGACCGTGTTGCAACAATCTTCCTTGGTGGCTCCTTACATCGAGGAGCACTTGGCGATTGTTCGCTCGGAAAACATTGGTAAGACGGACGCCTGGATTACACGTCATCACATCGATGCATTCCCTGCTTGGCTGCGACAACGTCTCATGGGCAACGCGAGCATTGACCAACAACTAGCCTTCTTGGCGAGGGGACCATCTTGCTCGATCACCACATTCCAGGCATATGAAATCAATGGGTACACATTTTACACACGGGCCCAAGACTTAAAGAGCACGAATCAGAACAGCGTTGTTTGCATCGATGCCATGGGATACGACGGTACGACTAGTACATATTACGGCAGCATTGATGATATATGGGAGCTGGACTATGGACCTCTGAAGGTCCCTCTGTTTCGGTGCCAGTGGGTTAGGCTCAGTGGTGGAGGCGTAACCATTGATGCAAGTGGGATGACAACGGTCGACCTGAGCAAGGTTGGATACTCATACGAACCCTTCGTCCTTGCCAATGATGTACGACGACAGTTTTCTATGTCAAGGACTGTTAACGACTAAATTTGTAACCGAACCCCTAAGTTCTAGCGAGGTTAAAACAGAATCGGATCGGCTGGTTTGGCGGAGAACTAGAGGCTGTGTCGGCTATGCTATCGGCTGAGTAACGATCGGCTATGGGGTCAATTGGCTGAGGTTGGATCGGATGAGGATAGCAGATAGCCGAAGCTGAGTAAGAGGAGAAGATAAAACCGTTTCCGACGAAAGTGCTTGGAGATAAAGTGAAGGATTCGGTTATCAGTTTGCGCGTTAAAACACATTGCCATCTATGGATAGAGTCCTGTAACGGCAATTGTATCTATTAATTAGGAATTTTTTTAAACTGTTTATTGTAATGCGGCATGGGTCCTTCCCGGGATATCGTCGTATTTTAAATAGTAGTTTAGATAGAGTCGGGTATAAATAGGACCCGAGATCCTTGTAATTAGAGAATCACAATCAATCAAACAACTTTCGGCGCATCGCCAAACCTTTTATTCAGACGAGCAATTGATTTGGCTCCAGGCTGCATCGTTTCGATCCCCAAATCCAGGTAAATGCTTATCATTAGTGGTATGTTCTACTGACTCTAATGCTTCCATCGTAATGACACATTAGATTCAAGGGTTTATTCTGCGCTATTTACCATATATCGCATATAAACTGGAGCAATGTTTAGATCTATCCTGCCATCGGTCAGTTCTATCAAGAACCCGCAGCCGATAAGGCTAGATCTAAAGGTTGAACTAGTTTATATGCGGTATCCACCGTCTCGAGAGGTATAAATCAGCTACAATAGATTAGGTTGTTCTTTTTATACTTAATGTTGCATCAACATTGAACTATTAAGTCGTTTTTAGAACTTCCAATGATCTGTTTAGTTAAATTTATGTGTTTAGAGACAGTGCCGGGGTTTCAGCCGGCCTTACCTGCCCTGATATATTTTTAGTATATTTATTACTAGATTTATGTTAGGGCTGCCTCTTATATTAAGATCTCATTCTTGTCGGACATCATAAGCCGAAATCGGCCTGCTAGCAACAGCCGACAGCCGATTTCCTAGGCTAAGTATATTTGGTTCAAGAATGATATCTTCTCATAAGAATCATCAGAGTACTAGCCGATCCATAGTTAGCTTTCCAGTATCAGCTAGGTTATCAATACATATATTTATTATCCTTTACTGTATTGGGTTAAGCGGCTGATGCTGTCTCGGTATAGCCGATCCATTCCAGTCACTTGGCTTAAATATATTTTAGGATAGCATATATATGCTCACGGATTCCCTCAGCCGATCCAGTGGGGATCTAACCTAACTCTTGACGCATATATCTTGTTTTTCTTATTGATTAACAGATCAAACCAACTGGCACGCCTTGAACAACATAGGTAGCCAAGATGGACCTGCACTGGAGCTAAGCAGATCTCCCAGGCCAGCGCGTGAGAGAAATTTCTCGTCAGCACGCTTCTTGGCACGCCCAGTGGGACTTTCTTTGTCAACTCGGCTAGGACGCATCAACGCAGCCGACAAGATGGTCGACTCCAAGAGCCCCAATGTTTCTCAGGACAACATCGTGCCTGTGTAGATGGAGCAATTATCGGCTGAGCAGCAAGCCGATTACAAGAAGATGGTGGAAGAGCTCCGAGCCAACTACTTACAATCATTCACCCAGACAAGATCTGGGGCTATACATCAAAAGTACAAGTTCAGCATAGACGAGCTTAAGGCATCCTCCTCCAGTGGATCAAAGGGCAAACAAAAGGTGGAGGAGCCGATTCAGGAACAAGATGATTCGGCCCTGCATACTTTGCAAGACCGGATCGATTCGGCCGTCCATCACGCGTTGGTCAACCAGAGTAGCATCCTTGTCAACACCCTTAACAACATGATTGCTACGGTGGTCGACGCCAAGATAGCCGACCAGCTGCAACGGGGGCCGACGTACTTCACAGACGGCCAGTTTCCTGGTTACAGGAGGTTGGTCACCCAGAATCGGCCGATCCCATCATCAGCACAACTAGGGCCGCCAGGAGGGGTCCTCAACCAGCCGAATCCATCCGGATTGACTGCGAAACCGGTGATCACTATGCTGAACCGGCAACAACCACTGCTCCAGGACCAGATCGCTAACATGTTCAACGACAATCGGTAGTTAGAGCCGATTGCCCATATTGACCTAGACAGACGGTATAGCGCCAGTGGCCGACAGCTGTTCCCAGGTCCACCAACACCACCACCAAATCGGCCGCCTCCCGCTGATCATCCACTCCACTACCAGTATCAAGGAGGTCGCCAAGATCATCACCACAGGCCTCAGACGCCACCACCACTGTATCGGCAAGCACCCGCACCGTATGATCCATATGAGCCGATACAACAGGACAACCGAACTTGGGCCAATTTGATTGCAGACGTCATGCGCGATCAATTCGGCCTCAAGCCAAAGGACTCAGGGAACATGTATCGGTATCCTTATCCAGAGCATTTTGAGAGGATTCCGTTGCCCAACCGATACAAGATCCCAGATTTTTCGAAGTTCTCAGGGCAAGACAATGTTTCGACCTACGAGCATGTCACCCGATTCTTGGCGCAATGCTGCGAAGCATCGACTACAGACGCCTTGAGAGTTCGTTTGTTCCCCCTGTCCCTTTTGAGATCGACTTTTACCTGGTTCTCTTCATTGCCTTACAACTCAATTCAGAGCTGGGCCGATCTCGAAAAATAATTCCATAGCAACTTCTACTCCGGCAATCATGAAATAAAGTTGTCGGACCTCACCAGTATGAGGCAGAAGCACAACGAGTCGGTTTAAGAATACATCCAACGCTTCAGAGAAATGAGGAACCATGCTACAGCCTGGTGCTGTCGGATGCCCAGCTAGCCGATTTGGCCTTCCATGGCCTAATCACGTCGATCCGTGAACGCTTCTCCGCTCAGGACTTCGACAGCCTGGCACATCTGGCACAGAAGGTGACGGCCCACGAACAAAGATTTCAAGACACCAGGAAGGTCGTCAAGAACATAACTCAAGTCGTCGTTGAGTCAGATTCCGATTCCAACGACGATAACACAGAGATGGCGGCAACCAAATGGGCCAAGAACAAAAAAGCCATCGTCTGCCAGTGGCTGCTGAAGACGGCCAAAGAAGAGAGATATGACTTCGACATCACCAAGGCCGACAGGATTTTTGACTTATGCTCAAGGAAAAACAGATCCAGCTTCCTGAGAATCACGTGATCCCATCGGCCGAAGAACTCAAAAAGAAGAAATATTGCAAGTGACACAACTCCACATCCCACGCTACTAACGATTGCATAGTCTTCAGGCAACAAATCCAGTTGGCAATAGAAGCCGGGAAACTCAAGTTCGCCGATTCCAATCGGCCGATGAAGGTAGATGGCCACCCCTTCCTAATCAACATGGTTCAAACCGGCCCTAGGCAAGTTGATCGGTAGCGCAGAATGACGTACAGCTTAGCCAAAACTTTGAAAGGGGTCAATGCAGAAGGAGAGCCGACTGGAAGCCAAGCCGCGCCAATCAACATGGTGCGCCTGTTGTCCGATCGACTGATCAACGGCCGATCGACATGAATAGCCGACGTCGCCCCCAACAGCAATCTTGGCAGGAAGAAGCCTGGTTTGAAAGGTTTTATCGGCAAACGCTAGAAACGCGAGGGTAGACTTGACATGATTATTTGTATTTATATATTTGTGTTTAAGTTCTAGATTTGACAAATGTACTTGTATTTATGACTAATTATTGTTTTAGTGGTACGCGATTTACTTAAGGTGAATGTATATTGCTTGTGAGCGCTGCGTTTGTGTTTTGTTTAAAAAAATATGGGGACAAATACTGACGTCCAGATAAACACTTCTAACTTTGTTTAAAAAAAGTTGGTTAAAGTTGATTGTGAATATCGTCCCCAGCTTGCTTTTCCCATTCTATTCCTCAACTGATTCCGTTGGATACCGCAGTTATGAAAAACGTAAATTACATTTCTTTGGAGTAGTAGTAATAAGTAAATAAATATAGAGAATTTATTTTGCCCCGCAAAAACAAAATCCCGCGGAGACTCTACGGGCTCTTCGAATTCCATTTCCTGCACTAATCGCTTTCCTCTTCTTCCATCCTCGCGCCGACTCCCCACACCACATGGCGGCGGCGGTGGGAGGAGGAAGACGCTCGCGGCGTTGATGGCCACGAGGGCGCCGCGGCCGGCGTCGATCCGCCCGGAGGCGGTGTGGGCCGCCGAGGCCGCCGCGCGCGAGGTGCTGCTGCGTGTGGCGCCCACGGAGGAGGCGGAGCGGCGCCGGCAGGACGTCGTCGGCTACCTCAGGCGGCTCTTCGGCACGGCGCTCGGCTGTGAGGTTCGTGCGTGATTAACCTTCCTCGTCGCGAGCGTGTGATCCGGTCCGCGTCGGCGGCGGCGCCCCCTCGTCGTCGCTAGTCCGGCCGGCCACCGACCGCGCCTCGTGATCCGCGCGGATGACGTGGTTCTGTTTCTCTATATGTTTTTTTGTTTTTTGGCCAAAATAAAACAAACAGAACAAAAATGCAGTTGCTTCATGTAATTATGTTTGTTTCGTGTAGCTTACATGCATCCGCATCCATTCACAAAAGGGAATTTGTCATTTGGATGATGAGCTTTCGCTTTAGTCGCTTGCTCAGCTTATGTTGTTATCAATTTATCATCTTTGTTCCGTTTTGGTGATTAGGATTAGACTAATCCATCCATCTCGTCTGGATTAGGACTAATTGGTAAGTAGTCACTTCATATCCTCGAACCCATCCAGATCCTTTTGCTAACACTTATTTGACAATTGACTGACTAGTCCTATTCACTGCACGATCGTCGTAACTCCAATCAAATGTTGTGCCTACTGCCTAGCGAGTGACATCATGTCAGTTTTGTATTTACTATTTATAAAGTAAGAGGAGAATATAATTCTTTGACCATATTTTTTGGCTTTTTTACTGGCTTACATCTTTCATTACTCTTACCTTCCACCTTAGCGTAAATACAGGCTTGTTTTCAGAAACAGGAATGCTTTGGCATGTAGCTTTCTAATAACACGAAGAATTGTATTTTTAGTCCCCCAATTCTAAGGTAAAAGTGTTGTTCTTTCATGCCCGTAAACTTGCGTGCATGTGTCGGATTGCGGCATGGGTTGGTGAGCAATAAGTATTGCAGTCGTCTCTCATGATGTGGCTAGAGCAATAGCAAGATTTTGACACGGCGCGCATTCGAAATTCTCTAAGATGGTGTTTTTTTTTCTCATGATTTCTGTTTGATACTTTCAGATCATTGCGTTTGGGTCAGTTCCACTGAAGAGCTATCTCCCAGATGGTGATGTTGATATAACTGTACTTGGGAACACGGCTCTGGACGGCACTTGCATTAGCGATGTTCACACTATACTTGAGTCAGAGGAGCAGGACAGTGGTGCAGAACTTGAAATAAAGGATTTACATTTCATCAATGCTGAGGTGCATTTCTTATGTTATACCTCTGTCAAGTCATTTATTTTAGCGGGAGTTCAGGTGAAGAAAGTTATGGGGCACTAACAATGTTTTGACACTTTTCCTTGTTTTTACATCAGTCATCATGCATGGTCTCTTAACAAGGCAGATTTTTCTTTGCTATGCATTGGAAAAGAGATTGAACTATTCCTCACCTCTAAATATGCCACTGATATAAGGCTATGCGCAATCTCATGAAATTCTGCCTTTGTTTTTGCATCCAGGTAAAGCTCATTAAATGTGTTATTGAGAATATTGTTGTTGACATCTCGTTCAACCAAATTGGTGGGGTGTCCACCATAGTTATTATGGTGACACGGCGTGGCGCGGTGACCAACCACCTTCACACGATATATCGACAATGGCGTGCGGCATCGCGACGCCATAGACTTTGCAACGTGGCGATACAACCATAGTCCATAGCAATATATAGGTTTATAGCACACAATATAAAGGTTCGTAGCACAAAATAGTTTAGGATAAGGGAAATTATCCTAGGTTCAGCCATTGTAGTCAATGTCTCCTTGCACTGCTTGATCACTTCTTGCTGTCAAGAGCTGCTTGCTGCCACGAGTTGAGGAGTAGAGGAGTTGAGGTCAATGATGAGGAGAGGATACAAGATAGAAGGAAGAGGAGGATACAGGAATAATAGAAGAGATGAGATGAAGACCAAATACAAATAAAAGCATACCAAATAGGCGCGGAAGGCAGGGCAGGCAGGGGCGCCACAGGCAGGGGAGGCACGGCAAGGGCGGCGTAGGCAGAGTAGGCACGGTAGGGAACGGGGACGCGGCGCGAGAGAGTCGGGCATGGGCGGCGCAGGGGATTTGGGCAGGGGAGGCGCGGCGCAGTGGACTCGGGACCCTAACCCTTGTGGCAACGCAACCCTAACTCTCGCAAAAATAAAACACATCGCTGGCTGGCGCCTGGCGCAACCTTAGGTCTTATGGCGTCCGCCACATGGCGCCACGGGGATATAGCGATGCCACGAGCGCCACAAGGACGCCACGAGCGCCATGGCGGACGCCACGAGCGCCATGGCGGACGCCACGAGCGCCATGGCGGACGCCACAGACCATTGTGATGTGGCGAGGCCGTGGCGAGTGGCGAAATCACGCCATGCCGCTATAGTGTCGATATGGCGACGCCATAATAACTATGGTGTCCACACTCTGTTTTCTTGAGCTGGTATGTCGATGCAAATCTAAAGCCTATCTGCTCCACTCGAAAGTATTCATCTTGAATACGCACCAAAAAATTTGAACAAATGTAGTGTGCGATGTTGATCACATACCTGAATGTTTTTTTCCTTCTTCAGGCTGACCGTAAATTTGGGAAAAATCATCTGTTGAAGAGGAGCATTATGCTAATCAAGGCTTGGTGTTATCATGAAAGCCGCATACTGGGAGCTCATCATGGACTATTATCTACTTACACCTTGGAAACACTTGTTCTTTACATATCCAATATATTTCACAAATCTCTGCACGGCCCCTTGGAGGTAATTCTCTAAAACCATAACATTTTTTATAGTTTTTACAAGTCGCTTTCTAAGATGAGTGTGCTAAAATGATTTTGGATGAAATGCTTTTCACTAATTTATTAAGAGAACTTACATAGCGTGGACTGAAATTCTTCTACTTGTGGTCCTTGTTTAACAGGCCTTTTACAAGTTTTTGGAATATTTTAGCAAGTCTGACTGGGACAAGTATTGCATAAGTTTAAATGGTCCTGTTCTTTTGTCATCCTTGCCCAACCTTGCTGGTTAGTCATGTATTGTTTTCCTTTTTCAAGTAATCATCAGGTATGTATAATGCATTGACTGATCTAAATATTATAATCCCTGTGACATGTAGTTGAACCTTCAAGCATACATGATGAACTACTGTTTGGCAAGGAGACCTTCCAGAAGTTTCTGATGGATCAAACATAAATTTTTGCCTGAAGCATCTAAACATAATCGATCCATTGAAGTGGAGTAATAATCTTGGTAGAAGCGTCAGCAGAGGTCAGAATAACCTAGAGACTGCATCATTTTGTCTTTATTTTTTACATCATTTTATTTTTCTATGTTCCACAACCGTATATAGTGCACATTTCTGTATATGTGCTTACTCACGCGGCATTTTTTTTGGGTGCTTTGCATGTGAAGAAAGGCATATGTTCCTAACTGCATACAACACACATTGAGATCTCTTTGCAGGATGGTTCTGATAAGTTTTGTAACATGCTGATATTCTGCAGGAAGCTTTTATCGCATAAGAGGTGCTTTCTCGATTGGTGCGCAAAAGCTTGGTCAAATCTCATGCTACCTTCTGACATAATTCCACCTGTGATCTTTGGATTTTTTGCGAACACCTTGGAGAGACATGGAAGAGGAGAAAGATCAGACGTTGGCAATAATGATTCAATCGAATCGTTGCTTGGTCCTGAATATGCTCTTGGGGAAGATGCATCAGACTTCACAAATTCCAACACGAATCAAGATGAAAACAGAAATCCAAATCTGCAGTCGACTTCAGATAGATATTTTCGTGGTGATGCAAAAGATCGTCCTTGGAACAAAATCTGGTTTACAAATTTTGATATTCATTATTACAACATGGTTTCAGGAGCTAGTTTCAGTAGCCACTCAACATCTTCCACAGAGAGTGGCCACCACAACATTAAACAGCGGTGCAGTAGATCACTTATGGAGCAACAGATTTATGCAAACAACCAATCACATATATTGACTCACTCTACTCATGCAAATACTTTTGATGTTGTCAACTCTTGCACAGCTGAGTCAAATAGGAGTGACCTCCATGAAGAAAAACTACTACTTTCTCCTTTCTCACCATCAAATTTGTTGGATCTATCAGGGGATCTGGATTTGCACTTGAGATGCCTTCAGAAAATTCAGTACCACCTGGAGTCCATGTTTGATGGGTTGGTGCAGCTGATTCAGGAAGCATTTTTGTCTGGGCTGCTAGATGAAGACTCCTTCAAGATTCCAACCAACAACTTCCCAAATACTGATGAAAGGACTCCAGGGCTATTGCCAATTGCATCTGTTGATGCTGATACAAGGAACTTATCTCCAGTTTCCTATTTTCCTAGCACAGGAAATGTTTCTCATAAATCACACACTGAGGGTCAAGTTAATGCAGTTTGGCAGCAGTATGTGGCGTTGCCCTCGGGAACACGTATTATATCCAACGGGTTTGCATTGCCGCCATCTCCTCCTGCTGATTTAGAGAATTATCCTGTTTCTTGCTTTCATAACACACAGGATATTATGGCTCACGGAACTGGCATGCAAACTCTCAATGTAAGAACCTTTGGGGCTTTTGTGCATTAGCTTTTTGTTGTCCATGGTTTGGAATTAGTTATGTTGTCAATAATTTGACTCAACTCTTTTGTTCTATATGCGCAGAATGTGTCGTTGCTTCTTGGAACAGATGTACTATCAAATGTAGTCGGACAACTTCCATTTCTTGCAGCTGGTTCAGAGAACTATAGCTTTTTCCGGTCTCATACACAAGAAATAAACGTGTGATGCGTGGAACTGGCACATTCCTTCCCAGAATGGTGAGGACTCTTGGGAAATCATTGTTTCTTGTTCATGCTCCATGATTTTGAACTTCAAAAAGATTTTGTGTTCAGTTGTTGGACTCATTAATTTGCTGCTTCTTTTGCTACATTATTGCCACACTTTATGCAACTCTTATTCTTTGTTCCTCCTGGGCTGGAACTGATTCGTTCATTATCATTTTGGGCATTACAAAAGCTGGAGACAAGTTGTTTTATGCAACACACTCAACACCCATAGTAGTATAAACTAGAAATCATGTATTGGTGCATTTCTTACTAAATCTATGTAAGTAATTAGTTTATTACATAGTTATTCTACATAGTTCATTTCGGCAGTTCATTTGTTTATTATAGAGTAATTATACATACAAGGAACGCGTATTACCTGAAAAAGTAAGAAGGCAAAGAGAAAGGTTACCAGATCGACCATGGAAGATTAAAACCAACCCAACTGGGGACCTTCACCAGCACACCTCACCTGAAATGGGATGTTCTGGTGCAAGCATTGGGGGTATTACTGTTGAAAGTATAAACCATGTGCCAACAAACCAAAACAGTTCACAACAGGATTACTCAAGCAGAAGTGTAGTTCCAGCTGAAGGAGGCCTTTTTCAGGAGAGAGCACTAACAAACCGTGTAAGCGGACTAACATCTGTTCATAACAATCAACATGGGTATGTTTGCTCAGAGATGAGTATGGTTGACAACCAAAATCCTGGTAGTACTAGTGAAGGCCTTATCGGGCAATGAATCAAGGGAGCTACCGTTTCACCATCCACCAGAAGTTCAATTCAGCGAAACTATGGCATCATCACCTTGTATAGCGCTTCCTCATTGTGTCGACGATGGTCAAGGAAATTTATTCCAAGAATCCAATACTTGCCAGCCCTTCCCACCTGCAACAGAGGTTTGTCACTCAATCAAAACAAAACAAGATGGAAATCTTGAGTTTGGATCTTTCGGACAAACTAGCAAGGGGCCTGCAGAAGCCCCAGTTTCAACTCTGGTGATTAGCCCTTGACCTGCTGAAATCAAAAGCAGGTGATCCTATCCCATGGACTGTTTTTTTAGGTAATTCTTACCTTGCAATCTTTTGTTTTTGCACTTCATGATACGATCATGCTGTTGCAATTTTCTGCTAATTAAAGAGCATAATTTTGTGAATGAAAATCTGCTGAGAGATGAAGCTGACTTCCCTCCTCTCCAGACTGGTTCTTGCTGAGACTTGCAATGGATTTATCATAGGGCCTGTTTGGTAGGGCTTTTGATTCTATGATTCTCTGATTCTAGATTCTGATTCTCCTGAATCAGATTCTGGAGAGAATCAGAATCGGTATAATAAAGTAATAATTAGAATAATATTTTAGGTGATTTTTTGGTGATTTTTGGGAGAAACTGGTTTCAGGTGATTCTGAGGAGAAACTGTTTTTAGGTGATTCTCACTCCCTATGTAAAACTGTTGAATCACTTGAAGTGATTCTTCTCAGAATCAGTTGGAAAATAACCTGTTTGCCAAAGATTCTATTGATTCTGTTGAGAATCAGAGAGAAGAATCCTTACCAAACGGGGCCATAGTATGCACTCAGCTGTGTGAAACACCAATAATCCTTTCTTCTTTAGGTGTGTTAACTCCTGGTAGAATCTTTAATTTAAAAAGAACTTGTTAGCACCTTTTTGTTATTTACGGGGAAACTAATTCTCCTACAGCTTATATAACCCAAAAAAAGTAAAGCAAAAAATGCTAAAAAAGGACCTCACATTTATAGATCCTTTTAACTTTTTAATACAAGGTAAAAGAAACAATGTTTAGATCCAACACCCTTCTGCTGTGCTTTATGTTGATTTAGAGCTTAATACGGCTTCAGCATCTATCAATGGCCCTCCTACTTCATCCTTATGACCAGGCTGAGCCTAGACGAGAGGCAGAAATTGAAAGCATATCCGTTAGGGTATGCTCGAGGGGAGAGTGGATCTTATTGTTTCACCCTCTCCTTCAACAACCCTTCTAAGTGGCGTGATGATGACTGAGAGCCTGTGGGTAATCAATTGGTTGGAGTTGGTTGTAGGTAGTTTGTTTGTGACCTCTTCGAAGGGCTGGCGGTGTCTGGTCACGTAGAGGCCGGTTTGGTGGTAGGTCTAGCCATTAGTACAGATCCTCTTCTCTATGACGGGTCATCATATGTCTGAGATTTATGGGTCATTATAACAAAATCATTTCAAACGGACCTATAAAAAGGTCAAAAAGATATACACGTACAGACATGTTAGATGTGCATATAACTTGAGCCCGTCACGGATGACAGTTATCGGTGACGGGCCCAATTCATGGCTCGACAAAGATAACCAATGTTATCTTTGTCGGGCCCTAATATAAGCTCGTCACCGATGTTTGTCATTGGTGATGAGCTCTAACTCATTGTCTAATTGAGATAACTGAAGGGTTACGTGGAGGCTACGATAGCTAATAACAAAAATTTCTACCGCGCAAACCAGGAACCTTGCAAGTAAGGGTCCATAGATCGTTACCGATTGGAGTGGAATGCAGCGGATATAGCCAATCAAGAGCTATCCGATCTGGAACAGTACTGTACGATCACAGCTGATTTGCTGACCACAGCCGATTCCCGAGTCGCCTGATTGCAGCCGATCCGACTACAGCCGATTTGCCGCAGCCGATTCGACGATTCATTGAGTCGCCGAACTGTGTCTGCCTCGCTCCGATGCGCCCGACCGCAGCTGAATCGCAACCGTCGAATAGCACCACAATGTAGCAATGCCTCTATCGGTATCCACATGTCCAGGGATAGAATGCCTAACACCTGTGTGCTAGCATAAGATGCAAGGCTAGGGTTTGGCTCGGAGGTGGGGAGGGTTTTCGTGGAGATCTTGAACTCGCCGACTTTTGAAGCCGCGCGTGTTTTAGGCTGTTGCGCCAAATCAGATTGATTCGGTTCAATGTGATGTCGTAGCTCTCCACCCTTCGCCCCTTTATATAGAGTTGTCGACTGGGCCTATAGGCCCATCGGGACTCTATCCAATCGGATCCCTATCCGATCGAGCCGTATCCAAGTCCAATTCGAATGCTTGTTCTTATCCCATTAAGCGTGCGACCCTGTAGGTTCAGGTATATTTTTTTCGACCCTAGTCCAACTCGGCCGACCGTCAATAGCGGCGCCTAGCACCATATATTGACAACATAGTATACAAGAATATAATATCGGCTCTGAACCTGTAATGTGTACACAAATTCCTTTGCCTCACGATACCAATTAAGCTATAGGCAAGATGTGTGCCAACCTATCAATAGCTTAATCATTCACTCGAACCGTATTGGATTATCTGTCTGTTGATTGACTCCTCAATCAATTTGGCATGGCTATGCACTTCCATAATCCATTACCTCGAGGGGCCCAGAGATATCTCTACAAAGGAGGGGCAAATTTCATTTTGATCACTCACATCCCATTTCATGTTTCATAGCAAACCCGAAGACTACTTTTATAACTACCCAATTACGAAATAGCGTTGGGTAGTCCCAAAGTAGGCTACTACACATGTCAGAATCCATGATGATTTCAGGTCTAAAGACTTTGCACCAACACTACTTGAGACCAACTAATGACACATTAATTCCTGTAGTGTCTCATGGTGGGTCTATCCAACAATGTGTTCTCTAACACATGTCCACGTATATTGATTCAGTATCTCCACACCATGATCTATGAGACATGATAATTAATCAATAAACATGTCGATCTTAGAATAATATTTATTCCAACAATATGACATGTGATCAGGGATCGTTTAGAAATAAATTCATACATAAAGAGTCTCATAAATAAGTCACGTACTTATTGATCAATACAAGTTGTCTATTTCATGGAACTGAATGAAACTTTATTCATTTATACATAAACATTGATCATGATATCCAACATCTCTATGTTGCCTCTAGGGCATATCACTAACAGTAACAATTAGGCCCGTCATCGATGAGTGTCGTCGGTGACATGCTTGTTTTTTGATCGTTAAAAAACTGGGGGGAGGTCCCCACAGTTACGAGCAAACTTTATAGAAAAGAAAACGAAGAAAGAGTTTTAGAGTACAACCTTTGGATAACCGGGCCAAGATACCCAGAAACAACCGCTGGCCAGAGCGGCAAAGCGGCAAAGCGATGAAGCAGCTAAGCAAGAGAACAGCTAAGCGGCAAACAAACTAAGGAGCTAGGCAGCTAGGCAGCTTGGCCTCATGGTCATTATGCCCGCTAGGTCGCTGGGCCGCTAGAGAGAGAAACCTAACTGTAGGCATCTAGCCAAGCACAAAAGGAGGTCTTATCTTGCATTTGAAGTCTGATCACTTGAAGAGAACATTGGTGACAGGCTTGTTGTTAGGCCTGACAAAGATAACAGTAATATCCGTCACAGTTGCTAGTTCGTTGGCCGTTATAGATATTTATTGCACTCTATAAATGCCCCAACCAACTAATGGAATGATTATCCCATTGTTCACTGTCTTCCTGGGAGGAGGAATAGGGCGATTTTTTTGTCTTTTTTTAGAAAATCAGAAAGTACAAAAGTAATTGAAAAAGTAGTAGTCATTTCTCATAAATCTAGTAAAAACTTACCTACAAAATGTTATTTTAATATTTTCTATTTTTTTCAGCTCAGCGATGGATCGAAGTTGGATGTATGGAAAAACTGCGCGGCGTTATAGCGAAGAGTATCGAAATGGCATGTTAAATTTTATAAACGCCACGGAGGAGGATAGGAAAAGAAGAAAGAGCGATTACATGTGTTGTCCATGCGTAGATTGCAAAAATAAGAATATGTTTCGTAGCATAGTGGACGTACACGCTCATCTGATACAACGAGGATTCATGGAGGGCTACACATGTTGGGTGAAACACAGAAAGCAAGAATCAGGCAATGGTGCAGCTGTAGACAAAAGTGATGCACAAAATAAGAAGACGAAAATGAACATAACATGTTTGTACCTTCTCCACTAGGCGGTGAAAGGGTTGATGTGGATCACGATCTACTGCAAGACATGTTACGTAACGTTGAAGACCCAACCTACAATGAGAGAGATTTCATGAAGTTCAGCAGGTTGGTCAGTGTCTCAGAGAAGCTTCTATATGCCGGATGCAAGGCAAAACAAACAAAATTATCAGCTACATTGAAGCTAATGAAGCTGAAGGCAAGTAGTGGATGGACAGACAAGAGTTTCACACAGCTTTTGGGAATTCTGAAGACCATGCTTCCAGATGAGAACACATTGCTCGAGACGACATATGCAGCAAAACAAGTTTTGTGTCCCCTAAGGTTAGAGGTCCGTAGAATTCACGCTTGTTCAAACGACTGCATACTGTATCACAAGCAATATGCGGACCTAGATGCTTGTCCTGTCTGCAAGGCTTCTTGATACAAGAAAACAAAAATTGCTAACAAAGGAAGGAAGTCAAAGCGGGATGGTCCGACAAAGGTCGTGTGGTACCTACCTATCATTAATCATTTTAAGAGAATATTTGCCAACCCCAATGAAGCAAAGTTAATACGCTGGCATGCTATAGAGAGAAGGAACGATGGTATGCTAAGACATCTTGCTGATTTCATTCAATGGAAGAATATTGATCGAAGTATGTTTGTGTACGGATGACATGAATCCTTTCGGAGACATGAGCAGCTCTCATAGCACATGACCAGTTTTAATTGCAAACTATAACCTACCGTCATGGTTGTACTTCAAAAGAAAATACATTATGCTATGCATGTTAATCCAAGGATCGAAACAACCCGACAATGACATTGATATGTTCTTGGAGCCTGTTTGGAAAGAAGGGGTGGAAACTTGGGATGCGTACGGCCAGGAGAACTTCAACCTATGCGTTCTATTGTTCTGCACCATTAATGATTATCCTGCACTTGACAATCTTTCTGGACAAACCGTGAAAGGAAAGAAGACATGCTCCGACTGTATGAAACATATACGCAGCAGATGGCTGAAAAAATCCAAAAAGATGGTTTACATGGGTCATACGAGATGGCTCTCTCTTCAACACGCATTTAGAAGGAAAAATTTTTCAACGGTAAGAGTAAACTTCAGACTGTACTCAAGGATCTGTCCGGAGATGTGGTCAACAACATGGTCAAGGACCTAACTAATGAGTTTGGCAAGAAAAGAAAACGAAGTAAGGCAACGAATAAGGGTATGTGAAAGAAAAAATCTATATTTTGACGACTTCCTTACTGGAAAGATATCGAGATCCGTCATTGCATTGATCTGATGCACGTTGAGAAGAATGTGTGAGAGAGTCTGGTAGGGCTACTGCTGAATATTCCTGGGAAGACAAAGGACGGGTTGAACGCACACCTTGATCTACAGGAGATGAATATGTAAAATCAAAGTGTATTTGATTCTTTATTTGATGATGAACAATTGATATCTTGGATTATTGTCTTGTGTGTTTTGTTATTTAGAGATTTATTGACAAAGTGGTTTTGGTTTTCGGATAATGAATGTTGTTCGCCGCCATCGCCACGCCATCTCGGACCGGAGGTGTACGGACGGTCGACCGGCGCTTGCTCGCGGTCGGACCAAGCCAAGCATGATCCCGACCGGTTGCCGATTTCGTTTTGGTTTGTTTCCTTACACATACATGGAAGTTTCGTGTTCCTATGCACGTATCTGGTTGTTTATGCTAACAATGAGTCAAGTTTGGATAGCTTATGCTCGGATATGGTATTTTTTGTTTAATTGTGTGCAGGTATTCTTTATGCCTCGGGAAAGTGTTGTCGGTGATCGAGTCGTAGTCAACTTAGAGATAAGGTGACGTCTGAGATGAGGATCATGCGGGATGCTGAAGGGTAGAGATTGGTGCACATAATTGGTGAAGTTTCCATATGGCATACAATGGAGATATTGTTGCGCATGGAAAGCGGAATTTCGGTTTTAGGAAAACCAAGATTGTTACGGTTAGTTTATGTAAAGTTCGTTTCTTGTACGGGAAGGTTTCCTAGAGGATTAGGGCTTTTTGTATAAGTAGGATTCGTGGCTCTTGGCCGCGTATCTTGGGTATAAATAGTGAGGGGAGGCGTGGCCTCTCTGTATCGCTTTTATCGCTTTGGAGTTCAAGTTTTTAGGGTTTCGAGTTAGGGTTTCAAGTTTAGCTTGAGATTTTGTGAGGAGTGCTTTGTTTGCACTTTGTAAACACAGAGAGTTTTAATAAAGATCAATCTTCTTGAGAATTCTTTGTGTCTACTTCTTCCTTAGTGCGGCGGCGTAATTGTCGATTCAACCGGATCTGCTAACCGGTCAGACCGTAGATACTACGGCGGTCAGACCGTGCCTTCTTCCTGGTTAGACCGCAAGTACATCGACGGTCAGACCGGCGGGCATCGGACTCCATCGGCATTGGCTACATCGAGCAAGCTCGGCTGAGGCGATCGGCTACGGGTGGTTAGATCGAAGGTCATCAGGCGGTCAGACCGACGCAAGACCTGCGGTCAGACCGGCTTCAGAAAACAGAGGTAAAGTTTTATTTTCCGCTAAAACTTTGTTTTTGAGGTACTCAACCATTCACCCCTCCTCTGGTTGGCTTTTTATTGGGCATTCGATCCTACAAGTGGTATCAGAGCCACGTTTTTCTGCTTTGGATTTTCTTCGATCTGAAGTTTTCTCATCATGACGGATAAATTTTCAACAAAATTGCATGTTTTTGATGGCACCGATTTTGTGTATTGGTGTAGTAAGATGCAATCTTACATCATGGCTCAAGACTATGATGTGTGGCAAAAGGTTACTCTTCCCTACACCATACCCGATGCAATTAATTCTGATGCTTTGAAAACTGAATTTAATAATAATTGCAAAGCTCGAAACATTTTGTTGAATGGAATTTCACGTTCTGATTTTGATCGTGTTTCTCATCTTCAAACCGCTAATGAAATTTGGAATGCTTTGAAAAACTTTCATCAAGGAACTACAAACATAAAAGAACTTCATCGAGATCTTTTTAAAAAGGAATATATAAAATTTGAGATGAAACCCGAAGCTTTGAATGACTATCTTGATAGGTTTAATAAAATCTTGAGCAATCTTAGATCTGTTGATTCTTCTTATGACACTAATTATCCACAGTCTGAGATTTCTCGCCACTTTTTAAATGGTCTTGACATGTCTGTTTGGGAGATAAAAGTAACTTCTATTCAAGAATCTGTTAACATGGCAAATTTGACTTTGGATTCGCTTTATACAAAACTCAAAACTCATGAGATGAATATTCTTTCTCGAAAAATGGATTCTAAGTCAAGTGCTTTGATTTCTCCTTCGACTTCTTTAGATGTTGCTTCTTCATCATCTCCAAATGCTCTTGCTTTAATTAACGCCATGTCCAATGAACAACTCGAGCAATTTGAGGAGGAGGATTTGGCTCTTGCTGCTAACAAACTTTCCGAGCTATGAACAGAGTTAGGTTCAGGAAGAAAGGAGGACCAACGCGTTGCTTTGAGTGCGGCGCCTTGGATCACATCCGCTCCCGCCCCCTAGCGTGGGAGGAGCAAGAAGGAGGACAAGAGCGCCGAGAAAACAAAAGATGACAAGCCCAAGGGTAGGCGCTCCAAGGAGATGATGAAGAAAATGCTGAGTCAAGTCTATGCCGCTTTTGAGCCACTCAGCGACATAGATTCTGACAGTGAGAAGGAGAAGGGCAAGAACATCTCCGGCGTTTGTCTCATGACGCGTGGAGATGAAGATTCTTCGAAGAAGAGAATGAGGTAAGCTCACCGAGGAGGAAATTCTTGTTTTAAGTGCTAAGAATAAAAAGTGTGAGAAAATATTTAAAAAACAAGAATTTGTGATTGAATCTTTAAATGCTGAAATTGCTAGATTGAAATCTCTTATTCCCAATGATGATAATTGTAACAATTGTGAGGTTTTAATGCTAGAAATTTCAAAGATTAGAGATGTCAATAATTCTGAAGTTTTGGCTGCTAAATCTTGTTTAACTTGTGATGCTAATGAATTGAAATTAAAATATGCTTTAGCTCGAGTTAAGCAAATGGAAGAACTAGGTAAACAAGATGAGGTAGCTTCTTGCTCTAGATGTCGCAAGGGTAAAAATGTCATGATTGATTGTGAAAATTGTGTTAATCTTAGAAAAGAAGTTTCTTACTTGAAAAGTTCTTTGCAAAAATTTTCTGATGGTAAGAAACAACTTAACATGATTTTGGACAAATCTAAAGTGTGTAATGACAATAAAGGAATAGGTTTTGATGCACATGACTATTTCACCAAAAATCCTCCAAATGTTTTAGGAATAACTAAAAACGGTGAAATCTTGACAAAACGTAAAACCATGAAAATAGTTTTTAAGTCTGCTGGAAATTTGCCATCCCTTTCTGTTTATCTAAGAGAAACTAAACCTAATTGTTCAAAACCATCTGTTACTAAAGAAAAGTTTTCTTACTCTTTTTATGGTAAAGATGGTCATCTTGTTGGTTTTTGTTTCAGATTAGCACGAAAACAGAAAAAGGAAAGAGAAAATAATTTTGCAAAATCAAAGTGGCAAAAATCCGGTTTTCCCTCGGGAAGGCCGGTCCGATCAGCTTGGTCGACCGGCCGACTCAGCCGTGGCACTCGGCCGACCGCTTCTCACCGCCTGGCCGACGGCGATGGCGCCCGATCGACCAAAAGTACCCCAATGGTCGACTCGGCCTCGAAGGAATTTTTCTGAAAATTCCAAAACTGTTTTCTCTCATGGTTTTGTGCCAATTGGATCTACTGGTCGTGTGTCTCAGTACTAGATTCCTAAGTTTCTTTTAACTAACCCCAGTACTGAGGCTTCGACATCCTTTGTTTTGTAGGCTTTCATGGCGAGGAAGGAGAACGTGTGGATCATGGACTCCGGTTGTTCGCGGCACATGACCGGAGATAAGAAGTGGTTCTCCTCCCTCAAGATGGCATCCAAGACGGAATCGATAATCTTTGGGGATGCTTCAACAAGTGCCGTTCTCGGTACCGGATCCGTCAAGGTAAGTGACAAGTTCAAATTAAAAGACGTAGCTTTGGTAGAGGACTTAAAGTACAATTTACTTTTAGTTTCACAAATTATTGATGAAAACTTTGAAGTTCATTTCAAGAAAACTGGAAGTAAAATATTTGATTTTTGTGGTGATTCTGTTTTGAACATTTCTCGTTATGGGAGAGTTTTTAAAGTTGATTTTGAAAACCCTGTTTCTTCTGTTGTTACGTGTTTAGTTGCAAAATTCAACAATGATTTGATGTTCTGGCATCGTAGACTTGGTCATGTTGGATTTGATCATTTGACTTGTTTAAGTGGTTTGGATCTTGTTCGTGGTTTACCAAAACTCAAAAAGGATCTTGATTTGGTTTGTGTACCATGTCGTCATGGTAAAATGGTTGTTTCTTCACACACACCAATTCTTTCTATGATAACGGATGCACCGGGACAACATTTACACACGGACACTGTTGGTCCAGCTAGAGTGCAATCTGTTGGACGAAAATGGTATGTGTTAGTTATTGTTGACGATTTTTCTCGATATTCTTGGGTTTTCTTCATGGCAACTAAGGACGAGGCCTTTGGACACTTTCGAAGTCTTTTTCTTCACTTAAATTGTGAAATTCCCAACTTTTTAAAAATAATTTGAAGTGATAATGGTTGTGAATTTAAAAATGCTTCTTTTGAACATTTTTGTGTTGAAAAGGAATTGAACATCAATTTTCTTCTTCTCGTGTTCCTCAACAAAATAGTGTTGTCGAAAAAAAATCGTTCTTTGGTTGAAATGGCTAGGACAATGCTAGATGAATTTCACACACCTAGAAAATTTTGGGCCGAAGCTATTAACGTTGCTTGCTATGTTTCTAATCGTATTTTCTTGCGTTCTAAACTTGGCAAAACTCCTTATGAGCTTCGTTTTGGTCGTCAGCCCAAAGTTTCACATTTGCGTGTTTTTGGTTGCAAGTGCTTTGTGTTAAAATCTGGAAATTTGGACAAGTTTGAATCACGTTCAACTGATGGTTTATTTCTTGGTTACCCCGCACACACTCGTGGCTATCGTGTACTTGTTTTAGAAACTAACAAAATTGTCGAGACTTGCAAAGTCACTTTTGATGAGGCTAGTCCCGGTACTAGACCAGATCTTTCAGGTACACTGCCACAGGGTCTGGGGGAGTTTGGTCGAATCTTTGAAGACGAAAGCGACGATGACGACGACGAGGTCGACCTGCCCGGTCAGACCGGCAAGGTGCCGTCGGTCAGACCGGCAGAGCCTGCTCGGTCAGACCGACCAGAGACCCGGTCAGACCGACAGGCCGACCGCTTCGGACTCCGTCGATTCCAATCAAGAAGATTATTCGGGGACCACGACCGTGCTGAACGAGAACATGAATCAACTTCTGAGATCACTGCACCTTTACACATTCAGCGACGATATCCGTCGGTACAAATAATAGGTAATTTAAATGAGCGGACGACAAGATCAAAGGTAACTGCGGATGATTTAGCGAATTCTGCTTTTGTTGCTTCTTTTGAACCCAAAGATGTTACTCATGCATTAACTGACGAATTGTGAATTAACGCCATGCATGAAGAACTTGAAAATTTTGAAAGAAACAAAGTTTGGTCTTTAGTTGAACCTCCTTCTGGACATAATGTTATTGGAACCAAGTGGGTTTTCAAAAATAAACAAAATGAGGATGGTTTGATTGTTCGCAATAAGGCTAGATTAGTTGCTCAGGGTTATACTTAGGTGGAGGGTTTGAATTTTGATGAAACTTTTGCTCCTGTTGCTAGGATTGAGGCAATTAGGCTTTTGCTAGCTTTTGCTGCTTCCAAAGGTTTTAAATTGTTTCAAATGGATCTTAAAGGTGCTTTTCTTAATGGTTTTATACAGGAGGAAGTTTATGTTAAACAACCATCGAGTTTTGAAAATTCTAATTTTCCCAACCATGTTTTTAAACTTTCAAAAGCTTTATATGGTTTGACACAAGCACCTAGAGCATGGTATGACAGACTTAAGAACTTTTTGCTTGAAAAAGGTTTTAAAATGGGAAAAATTGACAAAACGCTTTTTGTTCTTAAGCATGATGAAAATCAACTTTTCGTTCAGATATATGTTGATGATATCATCTTTGGTTGTTCGACTCACTCTTTGGTTGTAGAATTTGCTTGAGACTATGCGTAGGGAATTTGAGATGAGCATGATGGGTGAGTTGTCGTATTTCTTGGGATTACAAATCAAGCAAACACCTCAAGGTACGTTTATCCATAAAACAAAATACACCAAAGATCTTTTGCGCAAGTTCAAAATGGAGAGTTGCAAGCCAATCTCTACACCCATTGGATCTACTGTTGTTCTTGATCCCGATGAAGATGGTGAAGCTGTGGATCAAAAGGAGTATAGAAGCATGATTGGATCCTTGTTGTATCTAACTGCTTCTAGGCCAGACATACAGTTTGCTGTGTGTTTGTGTGCACGCTTTCAAGCTTCTCCACGTGCTTCACATCGTCAAGCGGTCAAGCGCATCATGAGGTATTTAAGTCATACATTTGAGTTTGGTATTTGGTATTCTACTTTATCTTCTCTTTGCTTAAGTGGTTATTCAGATGCTGATTTTGCGGGTTGTAGAATAGATAAAAAAGTACTAGTGGAACATGCCATTTTCTTGGAACTTTATTGATTGCATGGTCTTCTAGGAAACAATCTAGTGTAGCTCAATCCACTGCTGAATCTGAATATGTTGCTGCTGTAAGTTGTTGTTCACAGATTCTTTGTCTGATTTCTACTTTGAAAGATTATGGACTTGTTTTCGAAAATGTGCCTCTTTATTGTGATAATACAAGTGCCATTAACATTGCTAAGAATCATGTTCAACACTCATGCACTAAGCACATTGATATTCGTTTTCACTTCTTGCGAGATCATGTTGAGAAGAAAGATGTTGAATTGAAATTTTTGGACACAAAATTGCAACTTGCTGATATTTTCACAAAACCTTCGGATTCTTCTCGCTTTGTTTTTCTTCGAGGGGAATTGGGAATCATTCATCCTTTTGGCATGTTTTGAGGGGGAGTTTTTGTGAAGAAAGATGTTGAATTGAAATTTTTGGACACAAAATTGCAACTTGCTGATATTTTCACAAAACCTTCAGATTCTTCTCGCTTTGTTTTTCTTCGAGGGGAATTGGGAATCATTCATCCTTTTGGCATGTTTTGAGGGGGAGTTTTTGTGCTCTTTGTTTTATCAAGCTACATGATTAAAATAAATTGAAAAAGAGAGTTTTATCCTTACATATTGTTGATCATATGCATGCTAGCAACATTATGAAGGTTTATTTGTCACTAGCATAGCTTATATGTATTCTAGTATTTTTATGAGATCTAGATTTTATATTTAAGAGAAATAATGCATGACACTTTAATATTACACTTGAATTAAAGAAATATGCAATGTTGATACTAGTACTTGTGTTGGATTTTAAATGCTTATATATATATTATGTTGCATTAATATTCCTCAAATTACTTTAAAATTGCTCATTGTGAAAAGAGAATAAAGTATTATCTATGAGAGAAAAAATGAATACCAAATCCTTGGAAACAGTCTTGACGACAAGGACGTATTCGATATGAGCAAAAATAATGAGTACCGAATCCTTGGAAACAGTAAGGACGTACTCGGAATAATTGAGAAAAAAATATATGAGCAACAAATATGGCTCAAATCAATATGAAAGATTTTTCTCTTGAATTATATGTGAAAAAGGTAAATTTGAGAAAGAATAAAGATTGCAATAGGTATATATGTTTGGGTTTATCTTTCAACCTATGTGCTTGTAAAGATGTTGCATTATAAATCGTTTGAATCCATGAATTTTTATTGCATTGTTGATCTTACTTATAAAATATTTGATTCATGATTATACTTTAATGCATATTTGTTATCTAATTGATAAGTTTATCTTCTTATTATTGTAACACATGACATGACTTGTTTTATGTATGGTGTTAAGCTCTTGAATATTCATAAACATAATTCTTATGCTTGATGAATTTATTGTCAAAGGGGGAGAAAATAATGTTGTTTGGGAGAACATTTGCATGGGAGAACAAAAGTGCAAGTTTTTTTGGGTCAAGGGATTTTCTTTCTTTTCAAAAGGGAGAGAAATTTTCTTTGATTTTTGAGCACTCAAATGATTTTTATTATTTTTGTTTTAAATTTTCCAAACACCAAAACAACATTTTTATTTTGTTTGCCAATGTGTTCATCAAGGGGGAGATTGTAAAATCAAAGTGTGTTTGATTCTTTATTTGATGATGAACAATTGGCATTTGGGATTATTGTCTTGTGTGTTTTGTTATTTGGAGATTTATTGACAAAGTGGTTTTGGTTTTGGATAATGAACAAGTGTTCGCCCGCACCGCCGGCCCGACGGAGGAGGTCTGGACGGTCGACCGGCGCTGCTCGCGGTCGACCCCCGGCACAACCGACCGGTTGCCGATTTCGTTTTGGTTTGTTTCCTTACACATACATGGAAGTTTCGTGTTCCTATGCACGTATCTGGTTGTTTATGCTAACAATGAGTCAAGTTTGGATAGCTTATGCTCGGATATGGTATTTTTTGTTTAATTGTGTGCAGGTATTCTTTACGCCTCGGGAAAGTGTTGCCGATGATCGAGTCGTAGTCAACTTGGAGATAAGGTGACGTCTGAGATGAGGATCATGCAGGATGCTGAAGGGTAGAGATTGGTGCACATAATTGGTGAAGTTTCCATATGGCATACAATGGAGATATTATTGCGTATGGAAAGCAAAATTTCGGTTTTAGGAAAACCGAGATTGTTACGGTTGGTTTATGTAAGTTCGTTAGACCGTGCCTTCTTCCCGGTTAGACGGCAAGTACATCGGCGGTCAGACCGACGGGCATCGGACTCCATCGGCATCGGCTACATCGAGCAATCGGCTGAGGCGATCGGCTACGGGCGGTTAGACCGAAGGTCATCAGGCGGTCAGACCGTCAAGGCTACTCGGTCAGACCGACGTAAGACCTGCGGTCAGACCGGCTTAAGAAAACAGAGGTAAAGTTTTATTTCCGCTAAAACTTTGTTTTGGGGGTACTCAACCATTCACCCCCCTCTGGTTGGCTTTTCATTGGGCATTTGATCCTACAGAATATTCACAGTGAACTCCTGCCTGTAACAAATGCAGAGACAGATAGAGTGTATCTCCCTCCAGTTTGCCACACATTGTCGAAGAATGAGAAGATCACAATGCTATCATATCTTAGATATATCAAAGGTCCATCAGGCTATTCAACAAGGATAAGTAAGTACGTCAAATTGGACGAGCTAAAACTAGTTGGAATGAAGTCTCACGATTGCCATGTGCTCATCACGCAAATCTTGTCAATTGCTATCAGAGGCATTCTACCACCCAAAGTCCACCACACGATCCAATGTTTGTGTGCCTTCTTCAATGCAATCGGTCAGAAGGTTATAGATCCTGAAGACCTAGATGGATTGTAGACCGATATTGTCAATACCCTCTGTCACATGAAGATGTTTATTTCTCTGTCTTTCTTTGATATCATGACACATCTCCCTGTACATCTCGTGAAGCAAACAAAACTATGTGGCCCAACATTTCTAAGATAAATGTATCCGTTCGAGAGGTACATGGGAGTTCTAAAGTCTTACGTGAGAAACAGAGCAAAACCAGAGGAGAGCATCATTAAAGGTTACATGACCGAAGAGATTATTGAATTTTGCGTTGATTATATGGCCGAGGTCGACCCTATCGGAGTTCCAGCGTCTCATCACGAAGAAAGGTTGTCAGGCGCTGTCACAATAGGTAGGAAAAGAGTTTTGCCTGATCGACCCTCCTATTCGCAGGCTCATTTCGTTGTTCTCCAACCTATGACAGAAGTTTCCCCATACTTTGAGGAGCATTTAGCAGAAATCCGACAGGAGAACTTGGGGCTATCAGACATGTGGATTAATAGAGAACATAACTCCAGGTTTAACGAATGGTTCAAGAAGCGTATTACAATGTTGACGGATGATTCAACTGAGACAGTACGGTTGTTGGTGATGGACCGTGTTGGGAGATAGACACATGGCAAGGATACGATATCAACGGTTACATGTTTTACACCGTACAACAAGATGACAAAAGCACAGTCAAAACAACGGAGTCCCTATAGATGCGTTCCAGGATCAAGTTGGGTCCAACACATACTACGGTCTCATTGAATAGATCTGGGAGCTGAACTACGTGAGATTCAAATTCCCTCTGTTTCGATGCCGTTGGGTGAATATACGCACGGGTGTCAAAGTCGACAAGGAAGATTTCACTTTAATATATCTATCCAAGGTTGGATACACCGATGAACCATTCGTGCTTGCGAAACAGGTCGAGCAGATATTCTACATAAAATACCCTGCAAACAAGAAGATGCCCATCATCACGGATGGCAAGCGCCGAATTGTCAGGGTTGAAAATGTTGTCGACGAAGAAGAATACAATCATAATCTTCATGTTAGACCTCACATCAACCTTGATGATGATCCCCAAGAGGATGTGGCATATGCTCGGTCAGATCATACTCAAGGCATAACCTTGTGACTGATGCCTTTGTACTTTTTTGTTTTGCTATTTCTCGTAATGAATGAACTATTTTTAATTAGCAACCCTTTTATGTCAATTATTTAGTGAATTACATGAGAATAGTAGTTTATACATTGAATTTAGTTAACATGGAGAATTATTTAGTGATTAAATAATTTATTAAACATGGAGAATTATTTAGTAAATACTTCAAGAAATAAATAAATTTTGTAATGGATAAAATATTTTGTATTAAATTTTATTGAACATGGAGAATTATTTAGTGCATTATTCAGTGAAATATATAAATTGTACAAGTGGAAAAATTGTATCGGTGATGGGCTTTATATTAAAGAACGATAGGGAAGATGTGTGTTCCAAATGGGCTTAAGCTTTGAGTCTGACAGAGATGATTAATGCACTAATCGGGTTTAAACTTTATGCCCGTCACCGATGAGTCATCGATGACGGGCTTTAATTACATTCTGACAAAGATGATCAATGTACTAATCGGGCTTAAACTTTAAACCCATCATCGATGAGGTCATCCGTGACGGGCATTATATCAAGCCCGTTACCGATATAATTTTTCCATCGACCGTTGAGTGCTGAACTAGACATCATCTCTGATGGGCTCTATATTAAGCCCAATTGAGATGAGTCATCTTAATCGGGCTTAATCTAAAGCCCGTCACAGATGTGATTCCAAATCTGTTCAGCTCTATACATTAGCGCGAAAAATTTCTAAGTCCTCACTCACTAAGAACCCTAGCATCGTCGCCGTCTCTCGCGCCCTCCCGAGCCCAGCGCCGTTGTCCCCGAGCACGTCGCTGTCGTCCTCGAGCCCTGCGTCGTCGTCCCCGAGCCCGTCGCCGTCCCCGAGCCCGTAGCCATCCCCGAGCCCGGGGCCATCTTCTTTCCTCGTCGCCACCGAGCGCTGCCATCCCCGAGCCCGATGCCATCTTCTTCCCTCGTTGCCACTGAGCGTCGCCATCCCCAAGCCCGGCACCGTCTTCCTTCCCTCGCTGCTCCAGGTTAGTCTCCATCTCCCTCATGTGCCCGCAATATAATGGTGTTGAATCTGAGATGTGCCATGCATGTATATGAATCTGAGATGTGCCATGCAATGAATTCAAGACTCTGATGCCATGATAATGTTGTATATGTGTATAATGGGACTACAATAATACTGTGTAATGTGTGTATAATGGGACTCTTATAATGGGACTTCTTTGTGTATAATGGGACTTCTTTGCTGTATAATGGGAATGTAGATGAATTTAGCTTTGTTATATTTTCATGTTGGCATCAATATAATGCTATAGTGACATATATAGTTTCCGGGCACTTTTTACAAATTGACAAATATCTAGTGAGAAATGAGCATATATTGGTGTTGTCATATTATATTTGAGGTAGTCCTTTCCTCAAATGAAAAATAAGAGAATATATATAAAGCATGTGATCTTTATTTTTCTTGAAATCAAATGCATATATTAGTGATTGTGCTAGGACTCTTATAGTTGTATTGATGTTAGTTAGTGACCAGCCTATTATCTGTATATCTGTATTATCTCCTACCTTTCAAAATTATATTCAAAGATTTATTTTCCTCCCTTTAAAAAATAAATTCTTTATTTCCAATCCCTCTTCTTCTTGATTAAATTAATTTTTTCATTTTATGATGTTGCAAGCTATTTAGAGGATGTCGCAGCACGACGGAACACCGTCGGTGACAACTAGTGGGTCCACATGGACACAGGCCCCTAGGAGCGGCAATAGAATCCCAAGGGTGAGGTACACCATAAAAGAGGTGGACCTCCTTGGAAAGCCGACCGCATCCAAGAACGTGTGCAAGAAATTTAGCTCCATATGCGAGACAATAGGGAGGCAGACCTTCATGATCTTGGTTGATAACATCAAGGATGTGCCGGACGTCGAGAAGGAATCTGCATGGCTGAAGTTCAAGGAGAGCTTCGACTATGCTGCAGTCGACGAGGAAAGGCTAAAGACTATGGCCTTCAAGTCGTTTGGAACCGCTTGGAAGAACTTTAAGTCCAAGCTAGTCAACGAGTACATCAACAACCCCAGCGTAGGGGAGCCTTTTGGGGAATGCCCCTGGCTCACGCAAAGAGGCGTGGGAGCAGTTCGTCGAGAAGAAATCAACTGAGGAAGCCCGAGCCTAAGCCGAGGCTTTGAGGGCACTCCATGCTCGGAACGTGCACCCGCACCGGCTTGGCACCGGGGGATATGCCAGGAAGCTTGAGCAATGGCAGAAAGAGGCGCCGTCTCCATTTGCCGATATCCCGCACCCAAGGGCAAGGAGCTGGGCAAGGGCAAGGGCTATGAAGAACAGCGATGGAACAATCAGTTTTCCGAATACCCAAGATCAACAAGTTTACGAACATATTGTAAGTGTCTCATCTTAATATGTTTATTTTCTTTACACAAATCGTACTCTCGATTTATATCGAACTCACTTGTACTGCATAAAGAGTTGGTTGCCATGAGACAAATCTCCCAAGAGGCCTGCTCTTCTAGACGCGAGGATGATATCCTCACTCAAGCGTTAGGCAACAACGAACACCGTGGACGGACTAGGGGCATTGGTGCTTCCGTCCCTTGGAAATATGGTTTTCAAGAATACGCGAGGCAGTACAAGAAGCGGGCCCTCTCAAAGGCGGAAAAAGATGCATGTCTGGTCGAGAAGATTCGGGAGCAGGTCAGAGCCAAGCTCCGCTCTGAATTACAGGAGAAGCTGCAAGACATGGCTACCCAGATTAGGGAAGAGATGCGAGCAGATCTTCCGACCGTCGAGCACGTCGTCGTTCCGCACCAAGACAGTCCAACATAGAGGCGGAGCAGTTGCGCGTCAACTGAGGCGGCAGAACCTCCACAACTAGTCCCAGCCGTCGTCAATTAAATAACAGTAAAACTCTCGGCCACAGTGCATAACAGTCTTAACAAATCCTTCTAATATAGTATTCTAAAAATATGGATAAATCTATTGCAGGAACCGACAAATTGCGTGCTATTAGTTAAGGTGATGCCTTTAAGCCGGTGGCTGAGGTACTTGCCTTTAAGCTGACCCCAGATACAAGAGTGCATGGGGCGCAACTGATGACCGACATGGCAAAAGTGCAAGTTGACACGACCAAGAACGAATGGGCCCATTTGCCACTGCTGCATCCACCTAACGACGAGATCCTAACCCTAGGAGCTGCACGTGGAAGTTTTATCCAATGGCCCAAGGAGCTCATTGAAATCAAGTTGACTCCGAGGCCAGCCACTGCACCGAGCACTCGGCCGCCGCCCCGACCGAGACCTGCTCCTTCAGCCCCTCCAGCTCCCGCTGCTCCATAAGGTGACATGGAGGCCAATAGTACGACCATTAATCCCCCACTGCTCAAGAAATCAAGGAAGACGTGTTCCTCTCCTTCGCAAATAACTAACGAAAAACCTGCGGCAAGGGTGAGAGGAAGAGCCCAAGGCAAGGGGAAGCCCTCGCGTCTTCAACCGAAGAAGCTAGACATGAGCAAGAACGTACCTCCAGCGTCGTTCTCACTAGGCATGCCTTTGGTTGGAGACGACGCCCTACGAAAGATGGGCAATGCGTGCAGGAAGCTCCACCTCTACTACATGGAGAGGACAAGCAAGAGGACGAACAAGGACAATGACATCATAGGCCATCACGGTAAAGAATCATTTTTTTGGGCCTGAAAACTACGTTGCCATAGACTTCAAGGACTTGTTCGACCTCTACAGACTACGAGCGATGGAAACAAGTCTACTCAAGTGCTACTCCTTGTAAGTATTCTTGCGTTCCTCAATTTTGATAAAAACAATCCTTATAACATGCTTATAAGAGCATTTGTCTTACGTGTAGGCTTAGTTGAAAGTGGTGCCAGAGATATGCACCGGAAGTGGCCTTCCTGGATCCACAAATGGTCACGGTCGTCAATTTAGAACACGACAGGAAGGCCATGGTGGACTACATTTTTGAGACCTTGTTGGCCCACCAAGACAAGAAGTACTTTCTGTGCGTCTATAATCAATAGTAAGTGTGTATCCTATATATATGCAATTGCATGACACGTGGTGCTTTAGAATTTAACTTTCACTATATTAATGCCGCAGTGCCCATTAGATCTTTCTGGTCATTACGCCAAAGTGGAGTACATGCCACTACGTGAACTCCAAAATCACTAAGACGTATGACTGGACCCCGATCCAAGAAGCAATCAACGAAGCTTGGGGAACATATGTGGAGAAAGGAGGCCGGCATAAAAATTACCGAAAAACCCTCATCCACAAAAGGACATCCCTGTCAAACAAAAAGTAGGCGACCAGTGCGGATTCCATGTGTGTCACAACATGTGACTCCTGTACAACAAGTTCAAGACTATGACCAAATTTGAAGTTTGAAATCTCAATTGTGATATATACTAACTACTTCGAATTATATATATATATGTATTGATCGAGTAATTTCGAGCTATGTACATATAGGAAAATATATCCAAGTCTGCGTCTAATAGCTTTGACGGGATTAGAGAAGAGATAGCAGACTTTATTGTCCATGAAATAGTAGATCCCAAAGGAATGTCTATAGTAAGAGTATAGGGTTAAATTCTGGTACAGGATAAACTTTTTTGAATATTTTGGAATTAATGTCAACCACATGTAAATATGTAACACTTATGACATTATTAAATTACAATTTTGTCAAATGTGTTTTATACTTGCAATGTGAATATGTGAATAATGGATGTGTATGTGAATAGATGTATGAGAATGTCAGATGTATGTGAATGTATGTGAAATATCTCTGTTTCTATCATTTTTGCAGGGGCATGGCTAGCAAAAGCCTGAGGCTAGCCAAAAAATATAATACTTTTTTTGGGAAAAAACTCATCGGTGACGGGCTTTAAATTAAGCCCGATGGAGATGTTAGTCATCAGTGATGGGCTTAAGTTAATGTCCAATTGAGATGTTAGTCATCTGTGACAGGCACTAAATAGGGCCCGTTTGAGATTATATCATCGGTGTCGGGCCCTTGTTTGACTGGTCTTTTGGGTGACGGGCTGTAGTTTAGGCTCGACAAAGATAAGTGCATCGGCGACGGGCCTTTGCTTGATAGAGATGACTTCTCACAACACTAACCTTTGCGTCGTGACAGGCTCCATACCCGACACAGATGAGGGTTGCCGCCCGATTGAGATGAGGATGACCGTTGTAGTGAGCACGCGACCAACCGTGCGACGGTGTTGCCCGCGATCAACTCCATGCTAGCTTCGATGCCACACGCTCATTACATGGATAGGTCATTTTGCTGATGTGGCATCCTAGTCCGCATGAATAAAAAAACATGGGGCCCACATGTAAAGAGGAGCTTGCCGGTGGGGGTAAGGGGCGACAGCTAGTGAATCCGTCCTCAGGAAGCGGCAACAACATTGGAGGTCTCGTGTCATCTCATGTGTCGCCTTGTTCGGATCAACTCATCTTCCTCCTCCCCACTTGTGCGAGAAGAGAAGAGCACACACTGCACAGTGCGCACTTGCATAGCCTCGAGGAGAGGAGTTTTGACTTGCTTGCCCCATGGCGAGACCGCTGCCATCGAGGATGCCACTGATGCGACAGATTCTATTGATGTGCTCGGTCATGGTCCTATGCTCCTACTACCTCCTCGTGCTCCACGCGTAGGCCTCCGTGCCGTCGTGCTACGATGGGGATGCTGCAACTGCCGCCTAGAAGGACAACATTCTCGTCGAGTCCTTCCTCGACCCATTCTGCTGTCACGCCCAGAAATTTAGCCAAATTTTCATACTATTTTGTGTATAAATCCCTGTCTAGGAATCAACCAGGGTACACAAAAAGACAAATCAATACATAGATCCAAGCGTAAAATACTTATAATAGAGGCACTTAGTCCTCACACCGAAAAGAACGTAGCAGCGGAAAAGAAGGACGATCCTAGCGGGGCTTCAGCTCCACTCCACAGGCAAACTCAACTGAGGTATGAGCCTTGGTCCTCTAACTTCGTCTTCGACTCAGAAGCACTACACTTCTAGAAAAGGGGGAAATAGCAAGGCTGAGTACAACCATCGTACTCAAGAAGCCACGTCGAGGATGCAGACGTGCAAGGGGAGAGAAAGAGGGGCTGGTGGCTATTTGCATACATGCGGTTGTAAACCTTTCTAGTTGAAAATAGGAAAATGTTGGTTAATTAATTCAATGTTAATTCTCCACTGAACAATGCTAAACCATGTTGAATAGGCCCAACCATCCCATATGAACTAAACCAGTTTATTAAGCCAATTTGATTAATAGTGTGAGTCTAATCATAGTGAATCTGGTCGATTGCCCATAACCGCGGGCACTGCTATTCAAATAGTTCTACTCTAATAAGAGGTGTACAACTGTACCCACAAGACACAATCCACCATCATGTTACTGTGCCCGGCCGGACATGTCACCATGGCGAGGATTGTGACAAGACCCTTCGTATAAATCCCCCTGACCAAGCAATACCACGCTGCTGATGAGAAAATTTCCCACCCTGAGAGATTTACTTTACTCTAGTGCAGGTCCAAATTATTGATTCGAGGTTTGTAGGTTGCCAGTTAATTTGTTCCTACAACCAACAAGAAACTAAAAAGAGAATGCAAAGTTAGATTGATAACCGATCGGCTGGTGGCCGACGACGTACCCCTTTAGTGTTGTGCCGATGCAACTTTCACTGAATCAATAACAACTAGATTCATCCGATCGGCTGTAGATGTTAACAGAATACAATCCAAATCCTAAAAACATGTTTAAATCAAGTGATTGAGATAGATCGGTAGTATATCGAGGCAGTATAAATCACTTAAATCTAAAAATGTCATAAGGCAAGGATTATACATGTTTACAGCATAGCTGAAGAGATAAATATAATATGTATCAGCTAATACTCCGATACTGCTGTATACAAAGATATCATAACAGACTAAATACATTGCAATCAAATATTAAGATACCTTAACAGATTGATAACAAGCTTAACATATTTAATATAATGAGACCTTAATATAAAGGGCAGATTTAACATATTAAGCAAAACTAAAATATGCAAGACGGTTAAATCAGGTAAGATTGGATGAAACCCCGATACCATCTCTAATAACGATCATGAAGCAAGTTAGATCTTTATGATTCTAAGGGCGACTTAATAGATCGAACCTAACCGATGCAGCATTAAGTACCAAAAGAAGCATATGATCTAAAGTAGCTTAATGATAGCCTTTCAAGATTGTAGATATACTATATAATCCGGATCAACAATGAGATCTAATCTTGACGGCTGTCATCTAGCAATTGATGCTAGCCGATTAGGGTTTAGATTGCAACATTGATCTAAATTATACAACATATATGATAACTGTGCAGATTACGATAACGAGATTAGAGTATCATGACGATGGAAGTAATAATCCTGAGAACGCAAGCCGCTTGTAACAAGAGTTACCTCTCGTCAGAGATCGAAGCCCGATGCAGCCCAACTTGAAGCAAGAACTTGTCGAGATTAAACTAAAAGGAAAAGGTGGCAATACGTCGAAATTGTATTGATCGTGTGTTGATTGATTAAGATTACATGGTGTCGGGTCATATTTATACCCAGATACACGATGAGTCCGTGAAGGACACGATTCCTATCTTCATTACAAATTGAATTACAAATATGCCTAAAACAAACTAACATTACCTATAAGGAAACTATACAAAATATCATAACTTAAAGATACAACTGCCTTTTCAAGACTTTATCCATAGATGACAACATCTCTGAAGCATTGGAAACCGAATCCAATAATGACCTCCATGCTTTCCCACCGGAATCGGTCACATTTAGTTACCCCAATCGGAATCGGCTATGCCAGACACCTTATCCGATTCGGTCTCAGCCGATTGACTCCTTAGCCGATTCGGACTCAGCCGATGCACACTCTCTTTCTGAGAATCGCACGCTCCTCTAATTCCACTTCAATTATAGATTCAAACCCGGGGATTAGCTTGCCAAATTTGATCATCAACACATGCCCCCCAAGTCCGTGATACCGTTAATGTTGTGGATTTTGGGTGATCCTACCCTCTCGAGAAAACCTAGAGCATTTTTGTTTCGGCCGTTACGCCTCTTTAAATAACGCCCAAACACATCGAAAAAACTCACGTTGTCAATTGCGCACTCAAAGCCTTCAGCCAAAAAACCCCTCAAATCTCTCTGCAGATTCCATCAGAGCTCCCAAGAAACTTGGCAGCCTCCCCTCCCGGCGACGACCTTATCCATGCCAATGGCATCTTCATCTGCTCCCTCCGATGCCCCATTGACCGAGTTTGCCAAGATAAGTTCTATCGGTTGAATCTCCTTTCTTTTCGTTTGCAATCGTAGATCTGCGTTCTTGGTTTTTATGATCCCCCTTTGTCCTTCCCAATGTAGCACCTTGCTCATTTGATTGTTGTTCCTAGCTTAACTCATGATGGTCGATATTTCTTGGGCCCAATCGGCAATATGGATCCAACTGAGATTATCAATGTCGCAACCAATAGGATGCCCTATAGGATTTCGAACCCTAGTGTAGTACATTGGAACGAAACGTTCAAGTCTTGGCCTTCAACCGACAAATCTTGGCCAACCTGGTACAAAAGGATGGTAGCTAGCAAATAGACCCATTGGGACGAAGTGGACATAGCTCAGTGCTTGGCTCTTACAATAGCCGATCAGCCCAAGGATGAGCCCCTCATGTCGGCTGCAACCTATTTTTGGAACAACACCTTCAATGCCTTCTTCTTCCAGCAAAGACCCATGACCCCTTGATCGATGTGTTTATGATAACTGGCCTAGACATAATGTCATCGACTAATCCTAACCGATTCGACACCAAGTGACAATACTCCTTTAAGACAAGGGTCATTGGAGGCCGGAATGGTTACATAACCCAAAAAACCCAAAACATGGGCACCGGATCCGTCGGCCCCGAGAACACACCGCTTTTAATAATGTGGCTGGAAAATTTATCTTTTGTGGATCTAGCGGCGGCCCCACAGCTAACTGGCAGCTCATAGCCAAAGCCCTAGTGTCAAAGACCAAAGCCCCCTTGGGAAAATTTTTACTGGGCTATCTGTACCAAACCCTCAACCAAGCATCGGCTAAGATCGCAGCCGATTCAGTCATAGGAACCGAGGGTCCCTGGCGGTTCTTGCAGCTGTGGCTGGTCCTTCTGACACAAAAAATTACCGACAGACCCAATCTGGCCGGTGTTGAATTTCCAAGGGTAGAGCCGATTGTGGACGATGACGGTGAAGAAGTGACTACACACTGGTGTATGTCTTTTGGAGAGGTTGCCTCTGTCCATCCCAGCTCCAAGCTATCAAGCCAACTCCTAGCCGATTGGTCCACTGGTTTCTACGATGGTTTCTCAAAGCACAATCGAACTTGGTTCTTTTACTCAGGCTGCCCAGAGTTTGAACTCCCCACGGATCTCAACTTTGATGAGCTCAATTCAGAGGAATTTCCAAAGCCAAGAGAAATCTTTACTACAGCCATCACCCCTTGAATTTTACCAATCGGCGTCCACCAAGGCAGAAATATCTCTAAGTCTTATGACTTTTACCATCCGACATAGTCTGCCAGGCAAATAGGACTAGGACAACTGCCGATTGGTCTATATTTTATTGACAAGATCCAAACAAGGGGCGAGATCACCTCAAGAATAATGACGGATCGTTTGATGAACATAGAGGGCCCCTCTCTTGGCAGCATAGGCACTTTGGAACTGGCTTTAAAGAGGAGTTCAACTTTTGACAGATGGTGGATTGAGTTGAAAAGACATATTTTCCATTAGTCATCTTCTATGTACCTCACCACGCTCCTTCTAGAATCAATCCCTGATGTGAGTACTTCTCTCTGTCAATATTTTAAGCAATCGACTGACATGGGTTAAGTGTTTTCTTGTTTCTACAGACAACCAATTCTTCTCCCCCTCTTGTGAGCAACTCAGGAGTTGAGATTCATTACACTTCAGAGCTGATCCCAAATGGTGGAGGACTTGCTCCCTCCATCACCAGCTTCAATGCGCCGAAGGTGGGAACCTTGTTACATGGCCAAACCGCGAGGCGTTATCAAGGAAGAAGAGGTCGAAACCATCGGCTGCTGGTCCGTCGGCTGCACCACAGAAGAAGCTAAAGAAGCGAAAGACCATACCAGCTGACGACTTGCCTGCATTGGACCCGAGAGTGGAGGAGGCCCTCAATCAAGAGGAAATGGATGAAGAAATCGAACAATTTGTTGAGGAAGCGACGGCCGAATCAAGTGATTCGAGCAGATATGCACCAACGCCATCAGCCGCCAACCAGCCTCAGAAAACTCCTTCTCCTCCAAAGCGTCCTCCTCGCCCTCAACCAGTATGCATATTTCCTTTCTTGAAGCTTGGTTAATTTAAAGTATTCTTATCTTGTCCTTAACAAAACTCTTTTGTTCACAGCATAAAAGATTGGCTCATCGACAACCACACCCAGCTTCACTAGTAACCTCCAAACTCACCTCTCTTCCTTTCTTGTTAGCTTGCCGATTTTAACTAACACTTGTATTCTTGTGAAGCCTCCTCAGTCTCCATCAGCTACCCCCCATGTGTCAAGCGAGCACACTCCATCGGCTAGGGGTAGCCACCATGTTGAAGAGGAGGAACCGACACCAGCTCCCACTGTTAAGGTAAGAAACTTTCTCAAGAACAGAATCGGCTAAACTTGACTTGAATCTTGCAGGATTTAGTTGATATGTTCTCTTTTGACATAAGGGAGTTCATTGGTGAAGAAGAAGAGATTACTAGCCAGACCCAGGCTCCTATAGCCGATGAATTAAAAGAGAAGCTCTTGGATATTGCTCGTCGGCTGGATAGCTCACTGGGTCACCTGGTTACCAACTGCAGGCCAATCAAAGCTAGATTCGAAGAGATTGAGAGCCAGCTCCCGGATGAAATAGCTGATATTATCTCCCAAACTGTCGATCTCGATCTGCATCGGCATAAACTGGAAAGGGCACGACAAAGGATGGCCGATAGGAAGACGAAGGCTGACCTTGAAGCCATGATCGAGGCCAATCGGCAGTGCGTCATTGCCAAAAGAAGCCAAGCTAAATGATCTGATTGCCGGGCCATCTACCACCGAATCCAACATTGATCGGCTAAAGAAATGACAAGCTGAACTCACCGCCCAGTTGGAAAAATGCAAAGCTGAGCTGGCTTCCGAAGAGCAAAAGCTAGCCGATCTCCCAAGGGCCACTGAAGAGCAAAGGGCCAGGTTGACATCCTCCATACAATACTTAGGAGACCTGCAGAAATTGTTGAAGACGGCTCCAGGAACTGATGCAGCTAATGCTGAAACAATAGACAAGATTGAGCAAATCAAGCAAAAGGCGATATCGGCTATCAACAATCTAACCGGCAACTAAGTCGATCTGTAATAGGGCTAGCACTTGTGAACTTTTGCAACACTTGTAATATATTCTTTTGCATCGACAAACTCTGTAAACTTCAATTCCCCATCTTGCAATATATTCTTTGCCGATCTCTGGAACCTATCTTGTCTTGAAAAATTTTCAAAAATCCTCAAAAATTTTGAAGCCCACTTGATTTCACTTGTGTATGTATATATATGCCCCCTTAATTTTACAATGTCAACCGATCATTAATAATTATAGTTCGAGGATGACACCACGCAAGATCGGCCATTATACATTGGCAAAAATATAACTGATTGCGATAAGAACAAAACGACTAAGGGCGATATAACTGATATCGGCCAACAAATATCGGCAGAGCACAACCGATTATAGTAAATTTGAAGAGATTAAGGGTGATATGTATGATATCGGCCATCTAAAGGCGATGTAAATACATCGGCTACCATGTATCGGCTCAATACAGCCGAATCATGTGTTGATCCATATACTGGGATAATATTTCTTCAAGTACTTTCCATTTAAAGCCCTTCCAAATACCTCTCCATCGAGTCCTTCTAGCTTGTAAGCTCCCTTGGAACACATTTGTGGATCTTAAAAGGCTCTTCCCAGTTAGGTGACCACTTGCCGAACTTGTTATCTCTTATGCCAATCGACAAGATCAGTTTCCACACCAACTTGCCTTTTGAAAATGACTTGGGCACAACTTTCTTGTCATAATGACGAGCAATTCTCTCTTATCCCTGGTCACCTTTTCCAAAGCACGCATCCTGGACAAAACCAAGTCCTCCGATTCGTCTACCATAAGATTGTGATAATCATCGACTGTCAATTCGTCTTGTAATTCAATCCTTCTTGAGCCGATGGTGGTCTCCCATGACAATACAGCTTCATGTCCATATACCAATTTGTAAGGAGGCACTTGGATTGATCCATGACATGCCATCTGATAGGACCACAGTGCTTCGGCCAATCGACTATGCCACTGCTTTGGATATTCAGAGATCTTTCTCTTTATCAGTCTGATCAAACTTTTGTTGGATGCTTCTACCTGTCCATTAGCCTATGCATAATATGGTGAAAAATTCAGCAATTTAATCCCTATGCTTTTTGCAAATTGGACGAACTCATCCGAGATAAAGATAGACCCCTGATAGGTTGTAATCGTTTGAGGGACACCGAATCGGTAAATGATGTGTTCTTTGACAAACTCGACTGCATCCCCAGAATCAACTTTCTTCAAAGGAATTGCCTCCACCCACTTTGTAAAATAATCGGTTGCCACCAATATAAACTTGTGTCCTTTACTCGAGGGTGGATTAATCTGGCCGATCATATCAATTTCCCATCCTTTGAACGACCAATGCTTGATAATAGGGTTCATAGTCGACGCTGGTGCTCTTTGAATGCCCCAAATCTCGGCGCATCCCGACAACCTTTGTAATATTTGAAACAATCTTCCAAAGATCGTCACCAAAAATATCCTGCTATTCGGAGTAACCATTTCATCTTGTGAGCCGATTGATGAGTACCACAAATGTCTTCGTGCACTTCTCCCATTACAACTCTGGCTTGATCAGCACTCAAACATTTAAGTAGCACTCCATCAATCGTCCGATAATAGAGATCGTCGTCGAGCAAAACATATATTAAAGCCTTGTAACGCAATTTTCTTGAAGCCGATTGGGAAGGATTCTTTAAATAATTAAAAACATCATACCTCCAATCGTCGGTTGTGATCGTTGCAACTTCAACTTCAATATCTTTAGTCATCGGCTTGTAGCCTGATGCCCCTTAGCCAAGTCGTTTGCTTCAGCATTCTGCTCTCGAGGGATATGTTTGAAAGTTACTAGCCAAAAACCATCCATCAATTCTCGGCACTTTTGATTGTAGATCATCAATGTGTTATTCTTGCATTCATATTCTCATGCTAATTGGCTGATGACCAAGAAGGAATCACCCATAATCTCCACAGCATCGGCTTCAACCTCTTTCAAAAGTTGTAAACCCTTGAGGACAACTTCGTATTCAGCTTGATTGTTTGTAGCTTAAGGCGCAATACTATAAGCAAATCCAAAACTCACCTCCCTGGGTGATATGATAACCAAGCCGATGCCACAATCGTGAGTGCAAACTAATCCATCAAAAAACAATGTCCAAGGCACCATGTCGATCGAGCCGATTGAATCATCCCGGTGTTCAACAATGAAATCGGCTATAGCTTGACCCTTAACTGCCTTGGGTGCTTGATATCTTAGGTCAAATTCTGTCAAAGCAAAAATTCACTTCCCAACTCGCCCTTTCAAAACTGGAGCCGATAGCATGTATTTGACTACGTCGGCTTTGCAAATAATGGTGCACTCGTTGGATAATAAATAATGCCTCAACTTTGTACAAGAAAAATATAAGCACAAGCACAACTTTTTCACAGGAGAGTACCTTGTTTTTGCATTCAAAAGCCTTCTGTTGAGATAAAATACTGCTTTTTCCTTGACTTCAAACTCTTGGATCAAAGCTGAACCAATTGATTTTTCATCGGCTGACAAATACAACTCAAAAGGCACTCCCTTCTGTGGAGGGATCAAAACTAGACGATAGCTTAAATAATCCTTTATTTTGTCCAAAGCTTTCTGCTGCTCTGCCCCCCAAGTAAACTCTTGATTAGCTTTTAGACTTAGCAAACGCATGAACAACTCCATCTTCTGAGATAAATTAGCAATAAAACGCCTGATGAAATTTACCTTACCGATCAGAGATTGCAGCTGCTTCTTGTCCTGTGGAGGTTTAATACTCTTGATTGCATCAATACTTCTCTGTGTCACCTCAATCCCCTCTCATAAACAAGAAAACCCAAAAATTGTCCAGCCGATACACCAAAAGTGCATTTAGTAGGATTCATCTTCAAGCCATACTTTCTAGTCCTTTCCAAAACCTTCCTCAAATTGGCTATGTGATCTTCTACTTCTTTCGATTTGACGACCACATTATCAATGTAGATTTCAACCAAGAAGCCGATTAAGTCGTGAAAAATATAGTTCGTGGTTCTCAGATAAGTAGCCCCAACATTTTTCAAGCCGAATGTCATGACAACCCATTCATATAAGCCGATTGCACCAGGACACCGAAAGGCAGTTTTATGGATATCTTCCTCGGCCATAAAAATTTGATTGTATCCAGCATTGTCATCCATAAAACTTATAATCTTATGCCCTGAAGAAGCATCCACCAATAAATCGACAATCGGCATGGGGTACTCGTCCTTAGGGGTAGCTTTGTTTAGGTCTTGAAAGTCGATGCACACCCTAAGCTTGTCGTTTTTCTTGATAACTGGAACTATGTTTGAAACCCATTCAGCGTATCAGCACGGTCGGATAAAACCGACATCATATAACCAAGTGATTTTGGCCTTGGTTGCATCATACATATCGGCTTTAAATTTCCTAGGAGGATATTTGTATTGCCGATAGTCTGGCTTAATAGGGAGTCGATGCTCAACAATTGATCGGCTAAGACCTGGCATCTCAAAATACTCCCAAGCAAAGCAATATTTATATTCCTTTAGCAACTCAATAAGCTTGGTTCTAAAATGAGAAGACAAATTTTTACTAATGTATGTCGGCCTAGGCTATCTCCTGGACCTATATCAACCTCTTCAAGCTCGTCGGCCGACATAAAACCTTGTCCTAGCTTGCCATCGAGATCGTCCACGGTGTCCTTGGCGTATATGCTTGAACCCTCCATGGTGCTCTCAAAGTAATAATTGAGGCTCTTCATCTCCAATTGGCTGTATAGTAGAATCGAACACCTTTAGAAAATCAGCCTCCCAAACCTTGCCGGACAAGCAATCGATGTCGTTGATTTCCCAAAGGGTTAAATTGGCCTTGGCTACATTTACTGACCTGTCGGCTGGAACAATTTTGATCTTATCGCCTTGCCATTGGATCAAGCTCTGATGCATGGTAGAAGGGATGCAACAATTGGTGTGGATCCAATCCCTCCCCAACAGTAAGCTGTATGACCCCTTCCCGTCAATGACAAAAAAGGTAGTAGGCACTATCTTACTGCCGATGGTCAGCTCAACATTAAGAGCCCCTTTTGTTTCAGATGGGTTTCCGCCAAAATCCTTAAGGACAATATTTGTTTTGATGAGGTCATCGAAACTCTTGCCCAGCTTTCCAAAAGTAGCATAAGGCATTAGATTGACATCAGCTCCCCATCAACTAGAATTTTTGACATCGGCTTCCCATTGACAAATCCTTTGACATAAAAAGGCTTAAGATGTCGATGTCCTACTTGCTCCGGGGACAACACCAGTTTGGCCAGTGACTCCTCTACGACGTCTGCATTGGCTTGGGTCGCTTCAAATTCGACTAGTAACACAAAAACCATATTAACCGATGCAGAGGTCACAACCTTTCCCTAGGCCTTTCTCTTTGGCTTGTCGGCTTGGTCTTCATCGGCTGCAACGACATTATTCTTCACGCGCCACTGCTTCCTTGGGCGCTCTTTCTCCTCCTTCTTTCTTAGAGAATAATAAATTTTGGCTTGAACCTCTTGCAGCTGACCCTCTCTCTTCATCTGTTGCACCTTCCATTTCTGGGTCTTTGTAAACGTGTCGGAGGGGCACTATTGTGGGTTGGCAGCTTGTTCTTCGTCATCCTGAAGTCCTCCTGAAAGAAATCTTCATGGATTGGGCCCAACCTTTGGTGAATAGGGTGTTTCCTTTGTCTCGGCCGATTCTCTCTAGGTGGCAATCGGCTGGAGCTTTCAGCCTTCTCATCTCCATAACCACTGCATGCTGGACAGTCTTGGAGTGATGGTAGCTTCATCCCCTGATTCTAACAAAACCTGAAGAATTTACAGCTCCAATAGAGATCGAAGCCATTGTGTTACCGATAGTAAACCTCTTCTTGCCGATCATATTTTCTTGGATGCACTCTGTAGACTCTGCCCGTCTCTCTTTCTTCGTGTCCCTTCATGAATTTGACCAAGCTATCCATCTCTCGGGGTGATGATCGATTGATTGGCAACTGGCATAAACCATGTTAACGGGAAAAAAGTTCCCATCAACCTTCATCGGCTTCTTTGGGTCTTCAAATTTAATTTTCCCTGCCTCTATAGCCAACTGGATTTGCTAGTGAAACACCTTGCAGTCGTTCGTACTATGGGAACCGGTGTTGTGCCACTTGCAGTATTTCCTCTTTTTTAACTCCTCAGCCGATGGGATGACGTGATTGGCTGGAAGTTGGATCTGTTTCTCCCGAAGCAACAAATCAAATATTTTGTCGGCTTTAGTAATGTCAAAATCATACTTCTCTTCTTTATCTGAATTCTTCACCCATTGGCAGGTTATGATATTTTTGTTCCTTGTCCATTTGGATGCTGCCACTTCGGTTTTACTATCAGTTAAATCAGAGTCAGAAGCGTAGGCAACATGGCTAACCTTCTTAAAGGCTTTCTTGGCTTCCTGAAAACGTTGCTCATGGGCAGTGATTTTCTGGGCCAAGTGTGCCAAGCTTTCAAAATCCTGAGCCAAAAATCTCTCCCTGATGGGTGTTAACAAACTCTGGAAGGCATGATCGGCTAGCTGGGAATCGGATAGCACCAAACTGTAGCACCGATTTCTCATGTCTCTGAATCTTTGGATATAATCTTGGACTGATTCGTCGTGCTTCTGCCTGATGGCCGTTAAGTCGGATAGCTTCATCTCGTGGATGCCGGTGTAAAAGTAGCAATGAAACTGTTTTTCCAAATCGGCCCAACTCTGAGCAGAATTGTATGGAAGCGAAGAAAACCAAGTAAATGTTGATCTAGAGAGGGAGAGGGGAAAAAGCCTCAGGGTGTCTGTAGCCGATGCCTCTCCGCACTGGGCTAAAAATCGGCTAACATGCTCATAGGTAGAAACATTGTCCTACCCTAAGAATTTGGAAAAATCTGATACTTTGTATCGGTTGGGCAATGAAACCCTTTCAAAATATTCAGGATATGGGTACCGATACATGTTGCCAGTGTCTTTGGGCTTGAGACCGAACTGCTCTCTCATCACATCGGCAATTAGGTCCACCTAGGGCTTGCTTTGTTGAGGTGTTTCTTGCGCTTGCTGCTGTATCGGCTCATATTGATCAAATTGGAGTGGTCCCTGCCAATACGGCATCTGAGGCGAGTGAGGCTGATATTGCTGGTTGAAGTTGCCTCCTGCGCGCTGCTGAGGAGATTGATGCATCATGTGAGGCTGCTGATCATGCAGAGGCTGAGAGCCGACAGGATGTTGAGGGAAACTTGATGGGTAGGATCCTATCGGCACCTTGGGCAGAATAGGTGGCCGATTTGTGCTGAACACAACCTCAATCCGTTCTGGAGAAATCCGAGGAATCTCATAGCCCGTATGCTGAGGTTGTGGCCTCATCAGGACCCTATTTGATATTTAAGAGTCTAGTCAAGAGTAGTACAAGTCCCGACGCTCATTAACCGCTAGCACGGCTATTCAAATAGATTGGTTTACTCACACTATAGTGGATGTATATTGTACCCGCAATCCATGACATGCCCAACACATGAGCCTCGTCCCAACAAATGAGACGAATCACTGCCTAGTTTTTTGGATCTTCTAGAATTCGGCACCTGCTCCAGAGACTATGAACCCCTATGCACCCCTTGGCCCTTCATCCCGCCATGCCAGTTGTGAGGGGAGTCTTGGACCCGAGGTATCAAAGAAAAGGGAAGTAAGCAAGGGTTCATTTTACATGACGTCATTATTAGACGCATTATCCTCTTCCTCCATTCACAACACAACGCATTGTGTTTCGAACAGGTCATGACTGGGGTGCCGCCCCACTAGAATCACCTAATCGATTAGGTCTATACCCACTCAATAAATGCGATCGAAACTCTGATCGTTTCTTGCATGTTTTCTTGACTCGGTCCTTACTTGGCTAGGGTCGGCTCTAGCCTTTTCCAGGAACCACCCAAATAAAACTGAGGAGGACATCTCTCCTTCGGATACACACAACATTCCTCCGCTGGACATGCATGATCCAATCACGAGAGCTCGTGCACGACCATTGAATTTAGAGGTGAGCTTGCTCCTAAGCACTTATTTATATGATCTTGAGAATCGATTGCTATCTAATAATTATATTATGATTAGAAACTATGGAGAGGATCAAGTGATGCATGGAGAAGGTCTAGGAGGCATCCAGGACAAGAAAGGGAGCGCAAGCCATGTTGGAGGTCCAATACAAATCAAGTTCGGGTCGGTTTCGGAGTCCAGGAGTAGTCTGTATTAAAACGGACACCCAGGGTGCATACGGGCTCTGAATTAGACGTTCTATATATGTATGGAAAGCTAAGAAGATAACCTTTCGAATGGCACCAGTCACATGCCAAAGTTCATCCAAAATAAATAGGAATCTTCGAAATAACTAGATATCCATAATATGTCTCGGTGTTGCGCCAGCGTTTATGGCCTTTGGGCTGTGTACCAAGTCCAAGTCCAATTGGGAACGCATCAAGGGTTTCTTGGACGACCCTGAGTCTTTATATACAGTAGCAGCCGCCTAATTTAGGTTTTGGGTTTTGCTTAGATTAATCTATCAAGAACAGTTTCATCGTTCATCGGTTTGTGAGACCCCAACTTTGTGAGATTAATCATCCATATGCAAATTGATTGTTTTATTTCTTTTTCTTGCTTGTGTTCTTCATTGTGCAGGCAGAGATTAGCCTTCTTGGCGAGGTCAACAGGTACTATGTCTCGATTGATAACCAGAGAAGTCGTGGTGCTAAGATTGTAGGGTCGGATCTTTCGATCTAAAGCCGAATCAATGTGTCACTCTCCGCCACAGCGATAGTTACCTCTACCTGACGAAAGATCGGGAACCCCCGTCCACATCACAAACCTTGTCGCCCCAGCCAAAAATAGTTTTGTCCATTAACCTTGATTTTTTCTCAAATAGTTCTCAAATGACTCACAAGTGGCATTTCATGTCTCCACTTGTATAACTGTAATCACTCCCTACCCAGAGCGATTACTCCCATTCCATTTATCTCATAATAAAGTATGACTCATCTAGCAAGTATGACTAAGCTTTTGTCAATAATTGACTAGGGACATAGAGTGGTGTATGACATCAAGGGACATGGCAACAGTATCAAAGGATGGGCATACGCAACAATATAGGAACACGGTTTAACATAGCATGCAATTTTAGTTGCAAACAAAACATTTTGCAATAGGATCAACATGTTCAAAGGAGGGGGCGCGATGACTTGCCTTGCTCCGGATGATACAAACTGATTAACTTGCTTTTGCTCAACCTTCAGCTCCTTGGGTAGCACCTTCACGATTCTCACGATCGATACAGTCTAAAGCGCGGGAAGAAGCAAATACAACAACCAATCAACACATAAAACCGAAACCTTAACCTAGGGGAGATCTAAGCGGTTGTTGGCTATCTTTCACACTTCCTACATCTATAGGGTTGCTCGCTAACATACCAAAGGCTAAGGGTTTGACTTCTATTTCAATACTAAGGTCTCTAGAGGACTGGGCTAAACTAACCTAAGCCAAAGCTAAGGCCTAAGTTTGCTATAGGGCACATAAGAACAATTTAGTAAAGTATTCTTTGGTTGATTTGTCATTTGACTTGATGTGATAGCTTGTATATTATGAGGTGTTCAAGTTGTAGATAGACATTTATTCCATTTGCTAGGTTTAAGAGTTGACGTTCATTTTATTTTACATGTTGATTTAGTATGTGAAGGTGTGCGTGGAGTTTTAAATTGCCATTTTGGATTTATTTGAGTTAGGTTGACTACTGAAGGTGTGTTTACTAGGTGGAGGCATTTGTTTGCTGACAAGTGATATTTAGGTATTGACTCGTAAATTTACTTATGTGTATCATTGACATAAAGAGCCTCGTGAATTACTTAAAGTGCTACCAAGTGAGTGCAACTTATCTGCTAATTGGTGAGCCCAATGTTTGTTGTTTAGCCACTTGGTTTTTGTGGGTTTAATCTATTTGTGAAAATTTGACCTTGTGTAGCTTTGGTATGACATGCTTACTTAGGCTAGGTCAAGTTTCAAAAACTATATTTGGTTATTAATTTTCGGCCTAAACATGTTCTTAAGTTATTACTTGGGTTAGGTCAATTTTTACTGTAGTACCCAACTACTTAGTTTGATGTCATCTATATCTTGGAAATTTTATTTATTGCTTGATCAGGGTTTTAAAAGGTGTTTATTTAGGTTTTAAAATTTTACAAGTGTGCATAAATTAATTACTCATTGAATTAAGAGCATTTAGTATTTATTTGAGTGGTTGTCTAACTTAAATTTTGGCGTTTCTTCATGCATTCATATTAGAGTGTTGTTATTTGTACCTTGAAGGTTTTATTCTTTTTAAAAGTTAATAATTTGACCTAATACAATTTTTTTAGTATAGAGAATTAATTATCCTATTAGGTTTATTTCATTTTAGGCATAAAGCATCTTAGTTATAGCTTTTATTTTTGGTCCAGATTGTAGAGCTTGAATTTACAAAATTTTCGAAGACCAATTTCATTTGATTTGGAGATCACTTGAAATAGTTATGAATTTTCAAAGTTTAAAACATCTTCGGCTAAATTGAAATAAAGCTATTTCCTTTTATTTTTTGAATTATTCTTGTTAAAGAAAAGGCTTGGGTCACTCACTGGCAGGACCTACAGGTTTTCACTTCTGTTTGAGAAAAATATTTTCTCATACCCCTCACCTAGTCATGTTGACTGCCATGGTGGCCGTGGGACCCATATATCAGTGAACGTGTCTTAGTTTGTGTTTTAGTTAGATTTTCCTAACGATTAGGGCCCACTTGTCACTCTAAAATTTCAATTACCTAATTTACTTAATTACTTTTATTAACTTTTTGATTAAGGTGAGTTCCACATATCATACTGAGAGAGGAAAAAGGGATTCACCCCTTCTCCCTTTCTCTACTTCATCCCGCCTGACACGACGTTGCCGAGTGTGGGGCGGCGATGTCGCCGGGCCGCCGGGCAGGAGAGGGATGGTGGTGGGAGGCGACGGTGGCGGCGAGCTCACGGCGGTGCGCGCGAGGACCGAGGTGGCCCATCGCGGTGGTTTGATGCGAGTGGGGAGGGGGCTAGGGAAAGCTACGACGACGGCCGGGAGAGGGGAGAGAACAAAGGGAAAAATATGGTGAGGTGCTCACCATGCGGTGGTCGGCGATGGCGACGGTGTCCAATTGTGGTCCCAGGCGGCCTTCTCCTCCTTGCTCCGGCTCCATGCCACTCTGGTTGTTGTTGGCTCAAGCACGGGGAGTAGATTTTGCTCCTGCTGTCGAGCGAGAGGGAGTCGGAAAGGGGGCAGACGTGAAAGAGGCCTCGTGGTGATTGAGGTCGAAGAGGAGAGAGTGTGGCGAGGGCGGTGGCCATGGCATCTCGGTCCGTCCTATTTATAGGGTTGGACGGCACGCCGATGCTTGGGGGTTGAGGGGAAAAAGGCGGTGAGGATAGAGGGTGACGCAAGCGACGGGATTCAACGAGGACGGGACGACACGAGCAGCGGGGAAGGGGAGTCACCTGGCGGTCCATCGTCGTGGCTTGCGTACGGGATCGGTCCCAAGGGGGGGGTGGCGGTGCTTGGTCCGGGGGTTCAAAGGGGGCGGCGGCGTGGGGCGCATGGCTCGGATGGTGGCGGGACAGGTGACTGGCGTGGGCGGCATATGGCGACAACTTGGGGTCGTCGTTGTACGCGCGAGCGTCGGCGGGGGAACAGGCGGCGTGTAAGGACGGAAGGACAGCATGGGAAGCGGGGTAGGCATCAGTGGCATGGGGAAAAAGTAGCGCTGGCACGGGGCTGGTGTGTTGGCGACGTGCACGGAAGGCTGGCGTGCTGAGGGCGAGGACGTGGGAGGTGGCACGGCGCTCGGTCCGCCGGACGGAGTGGTGACGGAGGGAAGGGGATGAGCGCGTGAGGCCGTCTCAGGCGGGCGCTCGCGGGCGTCTCACGTCGCTGACAGGTGGGCCCTGCCCGATGCCAATCTAGCGGGCGCGCGGAGGCAAACTTGCGAGTGGCCACGGATAAAGAAAGAGAGGGACTAGTAATAGACTTCTAGGGCGCGGGGCAAAACGGCTGAGGCCGACCCGGCTTGGCTGGGCTTGCGAGAGGGAAAGAGAGAACTGGGGAGGGAAGTTGGGCTGGGCTGAGAGAAGGGAAACAGGAAGGATGCCGAGGGAAGTGAAATAGACTTTTCGAGCTTGAGTGAAGGAGGCAGAGGAAGGCCATCTAGACTCATGTCTGGGCTGGGGTTTGGGCTTAGGAAGGGAAGGAATAAACTTAATTCTAGGACTTGAATTTAGGTAAGGATTTTTATTAGTAATTCTTGGTTGAAAGAAGAATTATATTTGTGACATAATTTAATTTATGGACTTTTCCATTTGGATTAAGGTAAAACATAATTATTGTATTATAATAAAATGATCTTTATTGCATTTGTGGGTTAGCTTTAACTTCCCATTAATGAATATTTTTGAATTCTCAAAATAGAGTTACTAGATGTTTTGTATTTGGTATGTTGGGAATACAAATCAAATTAGTATTTTAATTCCTCGGTAGCTTTCAGTATTTAATTATTCATAGCTTGGTTTTAGGTCACATAATGATGCAAAAGTAATAAAGATCACAGAATGATGTAAAAGTTTTAAAAAGTTTTAAAATTTACGTATTTTCTTTAACTGGATTTTCAGGGTGTTACACCTTCCTACCAAAGTCATATGTCAATTTTAATGATAAACCTTATACCTATGTTGTTTGCCATCATTTTGAGCTTTTTCAAATGGTTGTGACCCTTGTTATATTTTTTTCATATTTTCATGACCAAAGTCTTGCGCACTTATCCACCAAATATATTGCTTGCCCTCTACACTGGAGGACTAGCAAAATATGTCATCCACCTACCATATGCTAAATTTCTATACCAGAAATTGCTATCCACCATCTTTATCCACCAAATAAAGACTCCAAACATTACGATTCCCCATCCTCCTATCCATGCCAAATGAGACATGAGCTAAAAAAACGTGTTGTTATAAAATCAAAATGCTCAAAAGGGAATGATGCAAAATATTCTCGAGCATGATAAAAAAGAGAGAGATACAAAATAGCCGTGCTCTCCAAATAAAGTATAGGGAGGAGGATAATACAAAATGAGTCATCATTACATTTTCTCATCATCCACCTACATATATAAGTGCACAAGTTTGGTCATGGTTATATGATTGGTTATCTACGTGGATCCTCTGTTTGACTTTACAATATATCTAATGTAAGTATGCCATTTCTTATTCTCTATCCCGAGCTTCACATAAGCCTTAGTAGAAAGATAGGATAAGAAAAGGAAACATCAATGTCTTGATGAGGAATAAACACTTTGAGTGACTTGAGAGAATCAATTGAGGAGTATAGTAAAAGTTATGTTTTCATGAGCATCAAAGAAAACCCCAAGGTAATTCATCAGAAGAAGTATAGGTGACTTGAGTCAAAGCCATTCCATTTTTCAATCACCCAAGATAACATAGTAGACACATCAAAGTTTATAAGTTCAAGTATGTCTCAGAATAACTTGTATGTTGTGTCATTGACAGAAGTCATTTCTCTAGTGATCCATGAGCTTTACTCAGGAATGAGTAAAGGACAAGTTTGGGTTTGTTGTTGACAGTCGTTAAGTGCAAAATTTAACCATCAACTCCTACATAAAAGATAACAAATATTATATCAAAACTCATTGGTAGGGGTTTACTACTAACTATTCCCACTAGTCTTCGTAAATATATGTATGCAGGTCATTTATGGATGAAAATACACCCACCATGCGATAAAATGAACTTTTGGCCAATCACACACGAGTGCAAGGATTGGAGGGCCAACGTGACGGTCGAAAACAACCTAAAGTGGGGGCAAACCAACCTCAACCGCCATGGGGGCCCACCTATCATTCACTGAACAAAGTCGGTGGCCAGAGGCGGCGGGAGTGGTTCGGCCAAACCAGACTTGCCACCCCTGGTTCCAACTTTGCACATGGTAGCTCCCCATTGGTCCCCAATGATGGTTGTGGATGAACCGGCCTCTACAGCCACCATTGCAATCGTCATTGGCACACTATAAAAGGAGGAGCTCAACACACTTCACAAGACACAACATCAACTCAAGTTGTTAGTGAGAGAGCGAGGGGAAGCTCCGAAAGGAGTGCCCCAAAGTATCGGAGTTCTCTCCAAGAATTTCTGGAGGAGTGTCGGGTTTGTTAGCATTCTTCCATCGTAGTTTCAGAGAAGCGCTGGAGCTATCGGCCTTCATCTTGCTTTTACCTCAGCGGATGCTTCTTTTATAAAGTAAGTATTCAAAATCTCTTATGTTATTTAATTAGTTTACTTAAGTGAGATATATTCTCATCGGTGTGGGTTCGTCGCTTAGTTTATATGAACCCAACTCCTGCTTCTTGGTTATTGAACGCTCCATTGAAGGCCATTGTCCATCTCTCGTTATCCGCATGACCGACTTTGCCGTCCTCGGGGACGATCCAGTCGGCAACGAAATCAGCGAGTACTTGGGACTTGACGGTTGTTTGTGGAACAAAGTGGACATCTAATTGGCTGAGCTTGATAACCCATTTGGCAATGCATCCTGAGACCTCTTTGCTACGAACAATTTCTCCCAAGGCATATGATGAGACAACCATGACTTTGTGGGCCTAGAATTAGTGGCGCAACTTTTGAGATTTCATGACCATAGCGTAGAGTAGTTTTTGGACTTGTGGATATCTAGCTTTGGCATCATGAAGGACTTCACTGCCGTAGTAGACATGATGTTGAATCTTCTCGTGCTTGACAACGATGACGGTGCTGAGTGCTGACAGAGTATGGTGTTGCTGCGATACAAAGGAATAGTTCCTCCAGTGGTTGTGGGGTGATGAGGACCGATGGATTGGCCAGGTAGCTTTGAGGGCAAGGAACACCTCTTCGGCCTCTGGTGTGCACTCGAATCTGTCTTGCTTTTTCAACAAGTTGAAAAATGGTAGTCCTCGTTCTCCCATCCTAGCCACAAATCGACTGAGTGTTGCTATACAATCGGTGAGCTTCTATACTTCCTTGAGCCTTGTCGGGGACTTCATGTTCTTGATAACCTTGATTTTTCTCGGGATTTGCTTCGATGCCCCGTCCGGAGATTAGGAAGCCGAGCAACTTGCCTGATGGTATTCCGACGTACACTTCTCTGGGTTCAGTTTGAGCTGATGTTTCCAAAGATTGTTGAACGTTTCCCTCAGGTGGTTGATTAGGCGATCTTGAGTCTTGGTCTTGACGACAACATCATCGACATAAGCTTCAACGTTGTTGCCGAACTGAGGTTGGAAAGCCTCCTAGATTTCTCACTGGTAGGTGATCTTGCATTGATCAATCCGAAGGGCATCTTGACATAGCGAAATACATCGAAGGGCGTGATGATGGTACCCGGAGTAAGCATCAAAACTTAACAACTCACAACCTACGGTAGAGTCGATTAGTTGGTCGATACGTGGAAGGTGAAAGTGGTCCTTGGGGCATGACTTATTAAGGTCGGTGAAGTCTACACACATCCTTCACTTGCTATTGGTCTTGCACACCATAACTGGGTTTGGAGTCATTCTAGATGGAGCACTTCTCTGATGAAACCGGCCTCAAGGAGTTTGTTGAGCTCTTCTCGGATAGCCTCTTTTCGTCCTGGTGTGAATCGATGTAGCTTTTGTTTTAGAGGCTTGGTGTCGGGTCGAACCATCAACTTGTGCTCAATCACCTTCCTAGGGACCATGGGCATGTCAGACGGTTGCCAGGAAAACACGTCTGCATTATTGTGGAGGAAGGTGATGTGCTCAAGTTTCTATTTTTTGTCGAGCGAGGCCTCGATCTTGACTTTCTTGTTGGGGGTACTGCATGACAGTCGGATCAACTTGATGGCTCCATCTGGTTTTGTCATCGAGTTTGGTTTGCTCAGTTTTCGGGGAGGCTCGGTTGCGGTGGGAGTGGTGGGATTTTGCTTGACCAGGTTGAGGCTCCTCTTGTCGCACTGCACGGCCATCTTCTCGTTCCCTGGAACTATGATTATCCCCTTCGGGCCTAGAATCTTGATCAGCTAATAGGCATAATGTGAGGCCACCATGAATTTGGCAAGCGTTGTTCTTCGAATGATGGCGTTGTAGGTTGTGTCAAACTTAGCCATGCCGAAGGTCATTTGCTTGGTCCGAAAGTTGTCAGCTTTGCCAAAGGTCACAGGCAATGTGATCTTCCCCAATGGCTTGGACGATGAGTCTAGGATGATGCCGTGGAAGGGCTGCTCTGAAGGGGTGAGCTCGCTTCGAGGAATCCCCATGGCGTTAAGTGTGCTGGCGAAGAGGAGGTTAATCGAGCTCCCACTGTCGATAAGAACTTGGGTGACTTTGATGTTCCGAATAGTAGACTCGACTACTATTGGATATCGTCCTGGGGTTGTTATTAAAGATGGGTGGTCGGCGCTCGAAGAACTCAATCTTTTGATCCGACCACTTCAACTTGGACCTCCTTTCCTTGGATGTGGAGCATACTTCTCGTATTCCTATTTATAACAATAAGAGGTGGATCTGCCAAAGATATGTGCCACATGTTGGTCAAAGTCAGGGAAGTCTGGTTCATTGTCGGATGGAGGTTGTCATTTCCTTTCTCTACGATTCAAACTCGTTTTCCTTTGTCAAGGGCCAGTTTCCTGGCCATAGCTCGTTGAAAAACGAGGCACTCCTCGAATGTGTGTGCGCTTGTCTTGTGTACTGGAAACCATTGTTGGACTCGCTTATTGTCTTGACAAGTAGGTTGCCAGGGACCAATGGTTCCTTGTTCGGCGATAAGGACTTCCGTCTGTGCCTTTCGCTTCCCGCCCTTCTTGCGACCTTGGCCAGATTTTTGACTTGATTTTGACGTGTCTTTTTGGAAGGCTGCTTCTCCTCTACTACTTTTCTTTTCCCGTCGTTCCTCTAGACTACTTGTCACCAGAGCATTGTAACGAGGGAATGTTCTCAGGGGAGCGACACCCTCTGTGTTGAATCAAATGAGTTTTATTTATAGTTTATGTGATGAAACATTGGATTTGCAACTGGATTTGTGCTTTGAATTGAATGTGTGATTTTTTGTGTGACGGTTAGACCGGCCAGACATGACCGGTGCGACCGGTGTATGCGCACGGTCTGACCGGAGGTGTGTGTGCGCCCGACGACGAGTCCGACTCACGCCGGTCGACCGACTTCGACTCGCGGCCGGACTCCGTCTTCGCCGATCGGGACCGGCACGGCCTCGACCGCCGTCTCTCGATTTCTGCTTTGGATTGTTTCTTTGTGGATTTGATTTCTAGATTATTCTTATGCGTGTGGTTACTGTTGACAAGTTAATGTGAGTCAAGTTTGGACAAACTTGTGCTTGGTATATTGTTTCTTTGTCGTATATATGCAGGTATCACTTGAGGCCTCGGATAGTATTGCCGGTGCCGGATCAGAGTCGACTTGGGAGAAGTAGACGTCCAGCACGAGGGATACTAAAAGGCTAGAAGATAATGCACATAGAAGACGGAGAAGTTATATGACATACGAGAGGGATCGTATGTGGAGTCAAATTTGGAAAGGAATCCGAATTCGGGAAGTTTGATTAAGATAAGGAAAAAGTAGAGTCTATGGCTGGCAAGATAGGGTTTCCTACATGGATTAGGAGTCCTACTTGGTGACGAATTCATGGACCTATTGCATATATAAATAGAGAGGGAGGGTGTGCCTCCTAGATATCGATTTTCAAGAGCACAACTTGAGAGAATAGCTAGGGTTTCGAATTAGGTCGAGATTTTGGTGAGGAGTGCTATTGTTGCACTTTGTAAACACTTTTAGATGCAATAAAGTTGAAATAGTTTGATCTACTTCTTCGAGAGTTCATATTTCGGTGTTTTCTGGATCTCGACGGTCTAACCGCAGGTGTGCGCGCAGTCTGACCGGCGGGTTGCAGCGGCGGTCCAACCGAAGGCTAGGCGGCGGTCTGACCGGCCAAGAGGGGCGGTCTGACCGGGGCAGGTAAGGTGGTGTGACCGGTGGCGGCTTCAACAGTTCCTGTTCATTGTCGCTTTGTAGATTGGTTTCATCGGTAAGAGGTAAATCTTTTAATTCCGCAAAAGATTTGGTTTTTGGTTTTCCCTACCATTCACCCCTCCTCTGGTAGTTTTGTTTGGTCTTGGTCGATCCTACAAGTGGTATCAGAGCATCGTTCTTGATTTGCTTTTCTGATCTTTTGCCATGGCTAAAAAGTTTTCAAACAAACCTCATGTTTTCAATGGAACCGATTTTGACTATTGGAAGAAAAAGATGGAATCTTACATAACATCTCAAGGTTATGACATTTGGTTAAAAGTTTCAGAATCTTATGACATCCCTCATCGCATTGATACTCCTACTCTCAAATTGGATTTGAAAATAATTGCAAAGCTCGGAACATTATTCTTAATGCAATTTCTCGCTCCGATTTTGATCGTGTTTCGCATCTTACCACTGCAAATGAGATTTGGAAAGCTTTGAATGATTTTCATACTGGATCTTCAAACATTAAAGAGTTGCGAAAAGATGTTTTCAAAAAGGAGTACATCAAATTTGAGATGACACATGGAGAGTCATTGGATGACTATCTAGGCCGTTTTAACAAAATTTTGAGTAATCTTAGATCTGTTGATTCTTCTTATAATGATAATTATTCTCAATCTGAGGTTGCTCGTCATTTTATGAATGGTCTTGATATGAAGGTTTGGAAAGTTAAGGTTACCTCAATTCAGGAATATGTTGATATAAACACCTTGACTTTAGATGTTCTTTATACTAAATTAAAAACCTATGAGATGAACATTGTTTCTAAAAGGATTGATTCGAAATCTTCTGCCTTGGTGTCTACTTCTGCATCTTCTGATTCTTCTTCATAGTCGATGTTTGCTTCTTTCTCTGCCATGTCCGATGATCAACAGGAAGAAATCAGTGAGGAGGACTTGGTATCGCTTGCTAATCGAATTTCTCGAGCTGTGAATAATATTAGGTCCAGGAGACGAGGAGGACCAATTCGGTGTTTTGGCTGTGGTCAACCAGGACACATCCACTCCCAATCACTACGGGAAAGCCAAGGGTTGCCGATTGTAAAAATGTTTGCCGAGTGCTTTCTATCGGGCACTCGGCGAATAACATATTTGCCGAGAGGGCTCTCGGCAAAAAGACACACTCGGAAAATCAACCCTTCGCCGAGAGTAAACACTCGCGGACAAAAACACTCGGTAAACAGTTACTTTGCCGAGTGCCTCCACACGTCTCGACAAAATTACATTTTTGCCGAGTTCCAATAAGAGACACTCGGCAAAATTGCAACGGCCGTCGCTGAAGCCGTTTGTCAAAGGATTTGCCGAGTGCTAGGTCAAGACACTCGGCAAAATATCTCCTTTGCCGAGAGCCAAGGCATGGCACTCGGCAAAATTGGTCCTTTGCCGAGTGTCTCACAAAGGCACTCGGCAAAGGTGATATTTTGCCGAGTGTCTTGTCCTGGCACTCGGCAAAATAGTGAAGATTTTTCCTCATCTACCCTCCAAACTTTCTCTATTATGTAAATACAACATGTAATCCCTAATTATAAAATTTGGTAATTTTTTGATTGGTTTTGCTATATTTCTTTGATTTATTGTATTTTCGTGAATTTTTTGGCTAGTCTCAAATTAGAACCGCAAGTGGTTAAAAAAGAAATAAAATTAGTGAAAAAATATATACATGTTATTTAGACCCTTTTGAGTCATTATGCGGTTAATGAACAGAAATTTCAAAATTTTTCTTCACGAAAGATGGTTAGGAACCTATTGAGCGAATGATTTTAAAATTGTAAAAATAGCAAACAAAGTTGGAAAATCATGAAAACTGTCGATGTCATGATATCATACACTCGACCGTGGTAAAAAATTAAGAAGGTTTCGAATATTTTATCAGGTACGACGCTCACAAAACCGAAGATTCTCCGGAGTAGATTATAAGTGTTGAGAAGGATTGGTTAGATTTGGAGAGAAAGTGATGGCCGAATTGTCGTTTGATTTCAAATCTTTTTCCCTAGGCAATAAATAGCATATATGGGTTTATGCAAAAATTTGGTAAATTTTTGAGTCCGTTTGATATTTTTAAATTATTAGAAAAAAAAAAACTAATAAATTTTTTTGTCGAGCGTAGCTCTCGGCAAAAATATGCCACACGGTAAAATTGTTCAAAAAGATCCGATCGCAAGCTTTGCCGAGTGCTTTCCCGGCACTCGGCGAAATTTGTTTTTGCCGAGTGCTACCGATCGCTCTCGGCAAAGCTGGTTTTTGCCGAGTGCCCGGATCGGGCACTCGGCAAAGTTCAGCACACGACAATTTTTTTAATATGGCCGCCTCCTCACGGCGCTATTCATTTTGTGACTTAGCGAATTTACTCGCCGTCGCCGCCTCCCGTGCCCCATCCGCCGCCGCCCGCCGCCCCAGCCCTCCAGCCCTCGCGCGCTCGCGCCCCCGGCCGACGCCCTCGTCCCGGCCCGCCGACGCGCCCGCTGGCCGACGCCACCATGCCCGGACATCGCCACCCGGCCGACGCCGCCACGCCCGGACGCCGCCCCCGCCGACACCGCCCGAACGACGCCGCCCTACCCCCGGCCGCCAACCACCCCTCGGCCGACGCCCCTCGATTGACGGCTCCCCACTCCGGCCTAGGTAATCTTCTTGTCATATTTTGCATACATTAGAATTTTTTGTGAGATTTTTTAATAGATTTAAAACATGAGTTTGTTGGTCGCATTAGAAACATTAATCGATATAATACCATGTGCAACATTAGAAACAAATTGATGGCAAAAAGAAACAAATTTAGGTATTTATTATAAACAAATCAATGGTAAAAGGAATGGTATTTATTGTATGCACGTATATATTTTGAAGTTTATTGTATATATGCCCGTATGAATGGAGTTGCACCGCGCAGCCATGTCGTCGCTTGTGTGCCGGCCATCGAGCCGTGCTTCCCTATTTTGCAGGTGCCATTGTCTTTACCGTCGTTTGTCTGTGTATAACGTAACCTTAGGCGTCTCCCGTTCGAAAGAGATACGGATGAAAATATGTGTCTTCTTGCATATCTTTAACCGTATCTTTTTCGAATTGTCCACGTTTTTTGGACAGCCCGAGGATGTGTAGATGAGTTTAGTTTCCATGGTCTAGTATTCTGGTCCTAATCAGAATTTCGATAGTATCTCCCAGTTGTTCTCCGGATACACAATCTCCCTGTCAGGACGTGTATTTGGAGAACAGCGGGAAGGTGCTGCCGAAATTCTGTCTCAGAGCGGAGTACTAGAGCATGGGAAGTAAACTCATCTACACATCCTCGGATGGGATTAGGACCTATCTTTACCTATTAGACAGTATAGGCACTTGGTAGACAGAAATAATATTTATATGATTGTTCGATATGATAGAAGATGGATGACCGTGAGTGGATGTATACGGGCCGCTCAAGTCACGGTTCGTTGACCGATGAATGGATCGAGAAGACCGATGCTTTCTTGGAACTTGCATTTGCCAAGGTTAAAGGAGCGCGTACCACATGGTGTCCCTGTAGCAAATGTGGTAACATGAAGCGACAAACAAAAGAGATCATGGGCAAACACCTTTGCAAGAATGGTTTTACAGCTGATTATACCCGGTGGACGTTCCATGGTGAAGCCTACCGTGGGAGAGACAAGGTCGTCCGACAACGCATCGAGGAGTTTGATTCTGATGCCAGGGTAGGAGACATGTTAAATGACTATGATGAAGCACACTTCGATGAAGGATGTAGGGAGGAGGAGTCGGAGCCTACCGCAAAGGCGTATTATGACATGTTGTCTGCGGCACAGCAACCCCTTCATGGGCATACAAAGGTTTCTCAACTGGATGCCATTGCACGGCTAATGGCCGTAAAGTCCCAGTTTAGCTGGAGTAGAGAGGCCTTTGATGTTATGTTGACAGTTGTTGGGAGCCTGCTTCCGAATGGTCACCTTCTACCAAAGAGCATGTATGAGGCACAAAAACTCTTTCGTGCACTTAAGATGCCATATGAGCAGATACATGCTTGTCCGAACGGATGTATCCTATTTAGGAAAGAGCATGCGGAAGCAAAATACTGTGCAAAGTGTGGATCCTCTAGGTTCGTAGAGGTAGACTCTGGTGATGGGCATAAGAGGCAACTCGCTATCCCCATGAAGATCTTACGGTACCTTCCGTTCATACCGAGGATCCAACGGCTTTACATGACCGAGGAATCCACAAAACAGATGACATGGCACAAGCTCGGATGTCGATACAATCTCGAGAAGCTTGTACATCCATCCGATGGTGAAGCTTGGAGAAGGTTTGATGTGATTCATTCTGGGAAAGCTCTAAAGGCTCGTAATGTATGGGTTGCGTTGGCAACGGATGGGTTCAACCCTTATGGAATGGCGGCTGCCCCATACACATGTTGGCCCATGTTCATTATTCCCCTCAATCTCCCCCCCGCGTCATCTTCCAACGATCGAATATATTCTTGTCGTTGATAATTCCTGGACATCCGGGGAAGAATATGAGTATTTACATGGAGCCTTTGATTGATGATTTGGTCCGTACTTGGGAGGAAGGGGTATGGACATATGACCGAGCTACAAAGACAAACTTCAAAATGCATATTTGGTACCATAACTCCCCGCATGACTTGCCGGCATATGGGATATTCTACGGATGGTGTGTTCACGGGAAGTTTCCATGTCCGGTATGCAAGGCAGCTCTGAAGTTCATCTGGTTGGTGAAGGGTGGTAAATATTCTTCTTTTGACAAACATCGACAATTCCTCCCTCTTGACCATCCATTCAAAGGGACATCAAGAACTTTACAAAAGATGTAATAATTACTGAGGCTGCACCACAGATGATGACAGGTGCCGAGTTTCGTGCTCAGTTAGAAGCTCTGAAGATGTCCGATATGCAAGGCAGCTTTGAAGATCAATGAAGAAGACGGTTGTTTTCTGGGATATGGTGAGCAACATGTCTGGACTCAAAAATCTGCCTTGTGGAGGCTCCCATATTTTCAAGATCTCCTTCTTCCACATAACATTGATGTGATGCACACCGAAAAATGTTGCCGAGGCACTTTTTGTACAATCATGGACATTCCTGATAAGACAAAAGACAACGTAAAAGCTCGAGTGGATCAAACTATGTTATGCAATAGACCAAAGCTAGACATGGCGCCTCCCAGAGACGGCAAGTCATGGAGAAAGCCTAAGGCCGATTTTGTTCTGACGAGGGCCCAAAGGAGGGAAGTACTCGAATGGTTCCAAACATTGATGTTCCCTGATGGGTATGCAGCCAATTTGAAGAGGGGAGTGAACTTATCTACCATGCGAATCAATGGGCTCAAGAGTCATGACTACCACATATGGATTGAGAGGCTTCTCCCGGTGATGGTTCGTGGCTATGTCCCTGAGCATGTCTGGATAATCCTTGCAGAGTTGAGCAATTTCTTCCGTCAGCTGTGTGCTAAGGAGTTATCTCCGACTGTGATTGACGAAATGGAAAGACTGGCGCCTATGTTGCTATGTAAGTTAGAGAAGATCTTTCCTCCCGGCTTCTTCAATCCGATGCAGCATTTGATTTTGCATCTCCCACACGAGTGCCGAATGGGGGGCCTGTGCAGTGCCGTTGGTGCTATGTAATTGAGAGATGTCTAAAGGTTATTAGAACGAAATGCAAAAATAAATGCAAGATTGAAGCTTCTATTGCAGAGGCATACATTCTGGAGGAGGTTTCAAATTTCACATCAAAATACTATGCTGACAACCTTCCTAGCGTGCATAATCCACCCCCTCGTTACAATGCTGGCGAAGATGAATTGAACCTCAGTTTTTTCGAGGCCAACTTGGAAGTGCGAGTGAAGCGACCAAAAGAACATTGAATCATCATGAGTGGCGCAACATCATGCTATACGTGTTGACCAACCTCGATGAAGTGGAGCCGTACATGTGGTAAGTTCTCAACAAATTTGTTACCAATTAGTCACTATTCTCATTGTTCAACCCCCTTGTTCTCGTTCGTACAGGGAATTTCAACATCAATTCTAGCGTCAACTAAGGGAAACTACCGCGCAAGAAGTCAAAAACATTCTAAGGTAGGGTGCGGGAAATGGAATGCCCGATTTCATTTCTTGGTTCAAAAATAAGGTACTATCGAAAACCTTCTAATGCTTAATCTTTTTGCTTGAAATTTAGAAGTTTGACTCTACAACCTGCTTTAACTTGCAGGGCCAAAACGATGCGTTTATGAGTGCCGAGTTGAGACAAGTTTTTGGTGGCTGTTCGTATAGGGTTAAGTCATTTTCCGGCTATGATGTGAATGGATATCGCTTTCACACAACAAGCCATGAGCAGAGTCAACCCAATCGAAGAACCACAAATACTGGAGTTTTTACTCCAGGGCTCGATGGGGTTGATTACTATGGAAGAATATAAGAAATATATGAACTCGAGTTTCATGGTTATAGACCTCTTAATCCTGTCATATTCAAATGTCATTGGTTTGATCCTGCTCAAGTGAGACAGACTCCTAATCTTGGCCTAGTCGAAATTTGACAGTCAACCGTCCTAGCAGGAGACGATGTGTATATCGTTGCTCAACAGACGACACAAGTTTATTATCTGTCATATCCATGCCAAACAGACGACCGTCTTCAGGGTTGGGATGTTGTGTACAAGGTATCGCCACATGGTAAACTACCTGTACCAAACAATGAAGACTACAACATGGACCCAAACACATATGACGGAGAGTTCTTTCAAGAAGATGGGCTACAAGGAAGTTTTGAGATAGACTTAACCGAAGCGATGGGGATGGATGTAGGCAATGAAATGGTTGTTGATGAGGACGTTGGAGATGAGGTTCGTAATGTGAAGGACTTAGAATTGCTTCAGCGGTTACATTTAGGAAATGAGAGGGACGACAACATTCCTCCTGCCGAGGAGGAACCTAATGATTATATCGACATGGCTGATAGTGATGATGACAATTATGATCCAGCTAATCCCGACCATGATGACTATTTCTAATACATGTATGCACTGCGTTAACTATGTTCTATTTATTTTGCATCTATGTTCTATTTATTTTGCATCTCTCTCTTCGTATTTTTGTATATCTGTGCTAATTGGTTTACTCTTTCTACGTGCAGGTGATTGAACAAAGATGATGGGTGGTTTGAGGAAGTGTGCGTCGGTGTTCAGAAGAGTCGCCGATGCCATTCGAGGGTCCGATGCAGCTGAGGGGTCTGGTAGGAGTCGCGGCAGGGGTCGACGCAAGGTTTGTGCTGGTAGGGGTCAAGGGAGGATACCCTCCCCTGTAGCGTCCTCTAGTGATGACGAGCAAGAGGAGCGGGTGGAGGAGGAGCAGGCGGAGCTGGAGGCTGAGGGTTCTACTGCCTCTAGTGAGGAGCAGGAGGAGCAGGAGGCTGGGGGGTTTGCCTCGGCTAGGGGTTCTGCTTCCGCAGGGGGGTCTACCTCGACTGTTTGGTTGCGAGGTCTCTCGACCCTCCCACGGCGACCGATACCTTTCGAGAGACGCTCGCTGATTCAGCCTGAAGGGACTCGGTAAGTAACCTTGGATGTTGTCAATACTTTTTCATTTGATTTGTTAAAAATCACAATTAAAACTAATAATTCATTGCATTTTCACTTGGCAGGTGTTGGACTGTGATTAGAGGAGGTGATCACAAACGCCAAGTCAACGGCATCCTGGGTCTTCTGTGCAGAGTACACTTTCCTGGCCTTGTTCAGTACGCCGGAAGGTCGGAGCATGCCTACACGTTTGACCACTACGTCGCTGTCCCCGATTTTCCTGATCGAGATGGAAGGATCTTCAACAACATGGCGGAGTGGTTGAAGGCCGAGTTGTGGGTAAGTCTTCTGTCAAACCACGTCCCTCAATACATCACATTCATTGCACATTATTGAAACAATGGCTCAATACATCATGTGTTTATGCAGGATTTTTTTAGATGCCTGACAGGATACGAGGCAAGAGCGGCTGCGGTGGCTGACAAATCCTGTCGCAAACTCATGACTGACATGCATTACGAGGCGCGCATCCAGGCCATCATTGCATACAACGCTGCATACAACAACCTGAAGGTCACCAAAACCGAAGCAAGAACCATGACTCTGACAAAGGAACAATACATGCTGGTAAATATAACATCAGATTTTTGAACGATTAAGTACATTTGATTTGATCTAGGTATATCTCTTATACTTGATGACATGTAGGAGCCTGTTTGGTGGTGTGGCCAGCTTCTCGATTGCTGGGAGCGCATGGTGGATAGGTGGTGCGCTGCCGAGTGGCAGGAGACACACTCCGCTTGCCGGGAGCGGCGTTTGATGATGCCATGTGCACCACACCACCAAGGTAGCCTTAGCCTCAACCAGTATGCAGCTAGATGGGTACGTGAATTCTATTTTTCATTTCAACGACCAATGCTCAATAGTTCTTAATCATACTATTGTTTTATTCGCAGTCGACGTCGCATGATGGGCAACCTATCTCCCAGTTCAAGGCATGGGCTTTGGCCCACAAGGGCAAGGCGACGTCCGACGTCGACTACAACCCAAAGGACGGGCCCTCGGCGTACACCAATGCGACCGTCCACAGCCACCTCAGTCAGTACACCACGATGGCAAGGGAGCTCCATGGGGAGGATTTCGATCCTACTACCTAGGATATTGATGGAGAAGTCGTCATGAGGGTGGGAGGAGGCAAGAAGCATGGGCGGTACTGGATTGGCGACAACCTCCTCGACACAGCCAGTACACCCACTCTGTCCCAGCTTCAAGCAAGGAGCACGAGTGAAAGCCCGGCCAAACGCACACGGCCGACCACTTCACACACCGAAGTGCAGCAACTCCGGGTGAGAAATTTTCGGTTTTGTGCTCAATTCATTAATATTTACTGATTGTTTGCTTCGTTTTGTAACATTGGGATGGAATATTGTAGGACGAATTGGAAGAGGAGAGAAGGAAACGGTGGGTTAGAAAATTCTTTTGTTCTCAATTCATTAATATTTATTGATTGTTTGCTTCACTTTGTAACATTGGAATGGAATATTGTAGAACGAGTTGGAAGAGGAGAGAAGGAAACGGTGGGAGATTGAGATGAGGATGACTGAGATGTACAACTACGTGCAAACAATCAGTCAAAACATGCGTATTCCTGTCATACCGCCACCACAGCCTGTGGTATTCACTCCTCCACATCCTGTTGTAGGCACTCCGGTGAGTCACTTAACCCGCATTTAATTTTCTTATTTGCGAATGTTACTATCTTGACAACCTATACTATTCTATTTTCCTTTTGTGCAGCCTCAGTCGGAGGCATCAAATAACCCCAGTAATGACCACGTAGGTTGGGCCGTGGCCACCTCGGTAATTTTCTTTGAACAATTGTAATTGTGGACTACCTACTGTGAACTACTATGTTTTCTTCGAATTTCGTTTACAAATTGTGGACTACGTACTGTGAACTACTATGTTTATGTTTTGTGGATTGTGACTGTGACTACGATTGTGGATTATATTTATGTCTTGTGGATTGTGAATTATGGCTAAGGTTGTTGTGATTGTGGTTGTTGATGTGGTTATGCTGATTGGGGTTGTGATTGGAGATGTGGAATGATGCTTATGGGCTTGTGAATGTGATGTATATTTTGAAAATTTGTGAAATATGCGACTGAACAAATAAAACAGGGTTAAAATTATCACTTTGCCGAGTGTAACACTCGGCAAAGAGGGCCTTTGCCAAGTGCAATGGCCAAAACACTCGGCAAAGAGGGCAAATTGGGGATTCTGGGAACCCTCTTTGCCGAGTGCGCAAACTTCGCCGAGAGCTGTGACAAAAGCACTCGCGAAATTCCCTTTCGCCGAGTGTTGTTGCAAAAATACTGGCGAACTTTTCAATTTCGCCGAGAGCATTTGCAAAAACACTCGGCGAAAGGTGGGATTTTGCCGAGTGTTTTTCGCCGCTCTCGGCAAAATTGAAAAGTTCGCCGAGTGTTTTTTCCGGTCTCGGCAAAATTTTCCGTCACCGTCCACCCAACCTAACGTGTACTTTTTTTGCCGAGTGTCAAAGGGACACTCGGCGAAGATTTCGCCAAGTGCCCGATGGAAAACACTCGGCAAAGAGCTCTTTGCTGACCCATAATTCACCATGTTAGATATGCCGAGTGTAACACTCGGCGAAGTGTTCGCCGAGTGTTTACGGCCTTCGCCGAGTGTCCCGGGCACTCGGCAAAAATGGGATTTCCGTAGTGAATGTCCCAAGGCTGGAAAAGGTATACAGAAAGAAAAAGCTCAAGATGGATCTAAGGAAGCCAAGCAGAGCAAGAAGCGGGCCAAAAACATGAAGATGAGAAAGTACTACCAAAAGGCCTTGGATGAAGCTTTTGCAGCCGTACAGGGATCTAGCGATATTGAGTACTCAGATGATGATGAGGAAGACAAAGGGAAGAGCATCGCTGATGTTTGTCTCATGGCAAAGAGTACTGAAGATTCTGATGAAGAAAATGAGGCCCTTTTGGCGAGGAAGGAGAATGTGGATCATTGATTCCTGTTGTTCACGACACATGATTGGTGATAAAAGTTGGTTCTCCTCCCTCGTTAAGGCATCAAGGAAGGACTCAATCATCTTCGGCTAGCACGATCACTGCAACTCGATCTGTCAAGGTAAGTGACAAGTTTACATTGAATAATGTCGCTTTGGTTGAAAATTTGAAGTACAACATGCTTTCGGTTTCTCAAATTGTGGATGAAGACTTTGATGTGATTTTTAAGAAAAGTGGAAGTAAAGTTTTTGATTCTTCCGGTGATGTGGTGCTTAATGTTTCTCGATACGGAAGAGTATTTAAAGCGGATTTTGAAAATAGTATTTCTTTTGAAGTTACATGTCTTGTTGCAAAATTTTCAAAAGATGTGATGTTTTGGCATCGTAGACTTGGTCATGTTGGTTTTGATCATCTCACTAGGATTAGTGGTTCGGATCTTGTTTGAGGTTTGCCTAAACTTAAGAAAGATCTTGAATTGGTTTGTTCGCCATGTCGTCATGCTAAGATGGTTGCTTCTTCGCATACTTCCATATTTTCTGTGATGATGGATGCACCAGGACAGCTGTTACACATGGATACTGTTGGTCCAGCTAGAGTGCAATCCGTTGGAGGAAAGTGGTATGTTTTGGTCATTGTTGACAATTTTTCTCGATATTCTTGGGTTTATTTTATGGCTACTAAGGATGAAGCTTTTGATCACTTTAAAAATTTATATCTTCGTTTGGCTCTTGAATTTCCAAAAGTTTTGAGAACTATTCGAAGTGATAATGGTGGTGAGTTCAAAAATGCTTCTTTTGAAAAGTTTTGTGATGAAAAAGGACTTGAACATCAATTTTCATCTCCTCGGGTTCCTCAACAAAACGGTGTTGTTAAAAGAAAAAACCATTCTTTGGTTGAAATGGCTAGGACTATGCTTGATGAATACTCTACTCCTAAAAAATTTTGGGCTAAAGCTATTAACACTGCTTGTTATATTTCCAATCGTGTTTTCTTGAGATCTAAACTTGGAAAAACTTCTTATGAGCTTCGCTTTGGACACTCACCGAAGATTTCTCACTTGCGTGTTTTTGGATGTAAATGTTTTGTGCTCAAATCTAGAAATTTGGATAAATTCGAATCTTGCTCTGTTGATGGACTTATGTTGGGATATTCTGCTCATTCACGAGGTTACCACGTACTTGTTTTAGAAACTAATAAAATTATTGAGATTTGTGAAGTCACTTTTGATGAGGCTGTTAGTGATATGCCCTAGAGGCAACATGGAGATGTTGGATATCACGTCAATGTTTATGTATAAATGAATAAAGTGTTATTCAGTTCCATGAAATAGACATCTTGTATTGATCAATAAGTACGTGACTTATTTATGAGACTCTATATGTATGAATCTATTTCTAAACGATCCCTGATCATATGTCATATTGTTGGAACAAATATGATTCTAAGATCGGCATGTTTATTGATTGATGATCATGTCTCATAGATCATGGGTATGGAGATACCAAATCAATAAACATGGACATATGTGTTGGAGAACACATTGTTGGATAGACCCACCATGAGACACTACAGAATTAATGTGCCATTAGTTGGTCTCGGGTAGTGTTGGTACAAAGTCCTTAGACCTGAGATCACCATGGATTCCAACATGTGTAGTAGCCTACTTTGGGACTACCAAACGCTATTCCGTAATGGGGTAGTTATAAAGGTAGTTTTTGGGTTTGCTATGAAACATGGAGTGGGATGTGAGTGATCAAGATGGAATTTGCCCCTCCTTTGGAGAGATATCTCTGGGCCCTCGAGGTAATGGATTATGAAAATGCATGGCCATGCTAAGTTGATTGAGGAGTCAATCAACGGACGTATAATCCAATACGGTTTGAGTGAATGGTTAAGCTATTGAAGGGATGGCACACATCTTGCCTATAGCTTAACTGGTATCGTGAGGCAAAGGGATTTGTGTACACATTACAGGTTCGAGCCGATATTATTCTTGTATATTATGGTGTCAATATGTGCTGCTAGGCGCCGTGTTGACGGTCGGCTGAGTTAGACTCGAGCCGACGATCGGCTAAGTTAGACTATAGCCGAAACCGAGTATACCCGAACCTACTGGGTCGCACGCTTAAGGGGATAGAATAGATATTCGGATAGGGATCCGATCGGATAGAGTCCTATAGGCTTACGACGTATGGGCGGCCAACTCTATGAGATACGGATGAGATCCGGTTCAAAAATAGAGTCCTGATCGGCCACTAGTCCTAGTCGGCCAACTCTTTATAAAGGAGGGAGGGGTGGAGAGCTGTGACACATCAATTGCATCGCGTGCAACGAAGTCGCCGAGATCAATCTCCACGGAAACCCTCCCCACTTTCGAGCCAAACCCTAGCCTTGCATCGCGTGCTAGCACACGGGTGTACGGCGTTCGTCCCCGGACGTGTGGATACCGGTAGAGCGCCGCTACGTTGCGCGCTGTTGATCGGCTTGGATCGGCCGCAATCGGAGCGATCGGGCGTGGTGGAATCGGCCGCGGTCGGGCGCATCGGAGCGAGGCGTGAGAACGCGGCCGGACGACTCGAATCGGCTGATTGGCGAATCGACGTCTCCGGGAATCGGCTACACTTCCGGATCGGATTGCCCGATTGGCTATTCCGCTGCACTCTACTCCAATCGGTAACGATCTATCGGCCCTTACTTGCAAGTGTTCCGGTTTGCGCGGAAAAGTTTTTGTTTTCGGCTAGCGTAGCCTCCGCATAACCCTTCGGTGGTATCGAGCTAATCTTGCTTAGTTCGGGTTTTAGATTGGATCTGGAACAAGTTTAGCGCCCGGGTTGATTAGATCAATCGGTTTTACGGGATCTGTTGAGGAGAGTAGATGGTAATTGCGTTCCTTGATAGTGTATCGGAACGACGTAATGTGATTACGTCGAAGCAATTTCCAAATAACTCGGTTTGAGTTGGGTTCGAGATAGCGTTCCTTGATAGTGTATCGGAACGGTATAATGTGATTATACCGAAGCTATCTCGTAGTCCGACTTTGTTGCTGCCTCGCGCCTACGCAAACCATCTCCCTTGATAGCGTATCGGGACGGCATAATATGATTATGCCGATATGGTTTCCATAAGCGATTTCATAGATTGGATCTATGAATTTCGGGACCGCCGTGTGCGTACCCCCTTATAGGTCGTCTCGGTGCCGTAGCTCGCGATAAGTAGAAAACGTTTCTACGCCTAACTTGTTTTTGCAAAGAATGCTTTGAGATGGTATGGCCCTATTGTATGTATGAGATGCATGTGATGCATGTAATATTCTTTCATATGTGCAATCCTGTAATATTCTTTCATACGTGCAATGCTTGTAATATTCTTTCACGACTGCGAGTCGATGTAATCTTCAATTAGAGCTTCTATAGTAGTAGCTTAGTTTGAAGATATCAAGCATTCGACACTTGGAAGATGGTGCCGAAGATGGAGATCCTCGGCCGACATGGAGATGGAGATCACCATGTGAAGGGGGCCATACTATTTCATTATATGCTATTCTTCTTGCTTTCATATGTGATATGTTTGTTTGATAGGATAGCATCCCTCTCAAAATTAAGTAGTAATGATGCCCTTCCAAATGTTGCACCCCACCGTTATGCTCGTCAATGGTGGGTCCGCCAAAGCAGAGTGCCATTCTCTATCATAACACGAGGGGTATATGTCGACATATACATGCAGGAGCATTTGGTTTACTTAACAAGGCTATCAAAACAGTTTTGGGCCTTGGGGCATAGGTTGGCGCCGGGGCATGGAGATGCCACACCAACAACAAGAGTCACATAGAGATGTGATTAGCAAGGTGTTGCTTACCGATGTTACTAATTTTCTAGCAGATGCCAAAGCTCACTAGAAAATTAACTAACATGTGGATCTTGACCCAATACGTAACCTAGAGGGAAGGTGGAAAATACGTAATGGGAGTCTTATGTTAAATTGTTTAACAATAGACATAGCATAAACATTGTGCTAAACTTTGTTTTCTGTTGTAGAATAAATGGCGGCTAATACTACACCCAGTACCTTTAATTTGCGATCTATTCTCGAAAAGGAAAAATTAAATGGAACAAACTTTATGGATTGGTATCGCAACCTGAGAATTGTTCTCAAGCAAGAGCGTAAGGAGTACGTTCTTGAAGTACCCTATCCTGAGGATTTGCCAACTAATGCTACTGCAACTGCACGGAGGGCTTATGAGAAGCACACTAATGATGCCCTAGATATAAGCTGTCTCATGCTTGCTACAATGTCCCCTGAGCTTCAGAAGCAATATGAGAGCAACGATGCTCACACTATTATTCGGGACTGCGTGGCATGTTTGAGAACCAAGCTCGGGCCGAGAGGTTCAACACCTCAAAGTCCTTGTTTGCGTGCGGGCTTGTTGAGGGAATCCCGTCGTCCGCATGTGATAAAGATGATTGGCTACATTGAGAGTCCGGAAAACTGGGTTTTCCCTTAGCCAAGAGTTGGCTACGATGTGATTCTTCGCCGCTCCCTCCGAGCTTCGAGCCATTCATATTAAACTATCACATGAACAATATGGATAGAACCTTGGCTGAATTGCATGGGATGCTAAAGACAGTGAGGAGAGTATCCAGAAAAACGGTCATCATGTGATGATGATACGAAAGGCAAAGCGCAAACCACTGTCAAGAGACTTTGCACCAAGAGGAAGTTAACTCCCGATGAGATCGCGAGTGCCTCCAATGCAAAGAAGGGCAAGAAGGGGTCGGCGGCATCGGATGCCGTTTGCTTCTCTGCAAGGAGACAGCCACTGGAAAAGGAACTGCAAGAAGTACATGGAGGATCTCAAGAAGAAGCAAAGTACGACTTCGCTCTCGGTATTAATGTTATAGACATTAATCTCGCTACTTCACCTACGACTCTTGGGTATTTGATACCGGATCGTAGCTCATATTTGCAAGTCGTTGCGGGAATGAGAAGAAGTAGAGGATTGAGAAGGGGCGAGGTGAACCTGCGCGTCGGCAATGGAGCAAGCGTTGCTACGCTTGTCGGCACGATGCCACTTCATCCGCCTTCGGGATTAGTTTTGGAATTAAATAATTGTTATTGTGTTCCAACACTATGTCAAAACGTTATTTCCGCTTCATGTTTGCAAGCGGAAGGATATGATTTTAGATCAATGAACAATGGTTGTTCAATATATCTCGAGATATGTTCTATTTTCATGCTCCATTGGTGAATGGATTATACGTTTTGAATCTTGAAGCGTCTCCCATCTATAACATTAATACGAAAGGCAACTCTCTAATGATATAAACCCCACGTTTATCCGGCATTGTCGCTTAGGCCATATAAATAAGAAACGCATGGAGAAGCTCCATAAGGATGGATTGCTTCACTCTTTTGATTTTGAATCATTTGAGACATGTGAGTCTTGTTTACTTGGTAAGATGACAAAGGCACCTTTCACGGGACACGGTGAAAGAGCAAGTGACTTGTTGGCACTCGTACATACCGATGTATGTGGACCAATGAGCTCAACGGCCGAGGTGGTTATCGATACTTCATTACCTTTACCGATGACTTTAGTAGATATGGTTATATCTACTTAATGAGGCATAAGTCCGAATCCTTTGAAAAGTTCAAAGAATTCCGAATGAAGTACGAATCATTTAGGGAAAACAATCAAGTTTCTACGATCGATCGTGGAGGGAATACTTGAGCCAAGAGTTTGGTAATCATCCGAAAGATTGTGGAATTGTTCCACGTTAACTCCGCCAGAACTCCACAATGGAACGGAGTGTCCGAACGGAGAAATCGCACCTTGTTGGACATGGTGCGGTCGATGATGAGCCAAAGTGATCTTCCGTTATCTTTCGGGGATATGCTCTTGAAACATTTGCGCTCACACTAAATAGAGTTCCATCTAAGTCGGTTGAAAAGACACCATATGAGATATGGACAGGGCAACCCCCTAGTTTGTCTTTTCTCAAAATTTGGGGATGCGAAGCTTATGTAAAACGTTTACATCGACAAGCTCACACCCAAATCGACAAGTGCTTCTTTGTGGGATATCCTAAGGAAACTAAGGGATATTACTTTTATAATCGGGAACAAGGCAAAGTGTTTGTCGCCCGACACGGTGTCTTCTTGGAGAAAGAGTTTCTTTCAAGAAGGGTTAGTGGGAGCAGGGTGCATCTTGAAGAAGTTCAAGAAACACCGAAAAACATTTCAGCGACCACGGCCACAACAGGAGGAGCAAAGTGTTGCGCCACCGCTTGTAGACACACCACCCCACGGAGGTCGAAAGATCACGTCGTGCACCCGACAGTACACAGTGCGGAACAACGTGATATATTGTTGTTAGACAACGATGAGCCTAAGACCTATGAGGAAGCGATGGTGGGACCCGATTCCAACAAGTGGCTTGGAGCCATGAAATCCGAAATAGAATCCATGTACGACAATCAAGTTTGGAACTTGGTTGATCCACTGATGGTGTCAAAACCATTGAGTGTAAATGGGTTTTTAAGAAAAGGCCGATATGGATGGAAATGTTCACATCTATAAGGCGCGATTGGTGGCGAAAGGTTTTAAACAGATTCAAGGAGTTGATTATGATGAAACCTTCTCGCCCGTCGCAATGCTTAAATCTATTCGGATTATCCTAGCGATTGCTGCATATTTCGATTATGAGATATGGCGAGATGGATGTCAAAACGGCTTTCCGAATGGAAACCTAAGCGAGGATGTATACATGATGCAACCTCGGGTTTTGTCGATCCGAGATCGCTGGAAAGATATGCAAGCTACGAAGTCCATTTATGGATTGAAGCAAGCATCTCGGAGTTGGAATATTCGTTTTGATGAAGTAATCAAAGGGTTTGGTTTCATCAAAAATGAAGAAGAGGCCTGTGTTTACAAAAAGGTCAGTGGGAGCGCAATTGTATTTCTAATCTTATATGTGGATGACATATTACTGATTGGAAATGATATCCCTATGCTAGAATCCGTCAAGTCTTCATTGAAAAATAGTTTTTCCATGAAAGACTTAGGGGAGGCAACATATATATTGGGCATTCGGATCTATAGAGATAGATCCAAGAGGCTAATTGGATTAAGCCAAAGTACATACATTGACAAGGTGTTGAAAAGGTTCAACATGCATGATTCCAAGAAAGGTTTCTTGCCCATGTCACATGGCATTAATCTTAGCAAGAATCGGTGTCCTCGGACACATGATGAGCGGAATAAGATGGGTATGGTTCCATATGCTTCGGCAATTGGATCCATCATGTATGCCATGCTTTGTACACGCCCGATGTCTCGTACGCTTTGAGTGCTACGAGCAGATACTCGAGATCCGTGAAGGTCACTGGATCGTCAGAAAGAATATCCTTAAGTACTTGAGAAGAACTAAGGATATGTTCCTAGTCTATGGAGGTGAAGAAGAGCTCGTTGTAAGTGGTTACACCGATGCTAGCTTCCAAACAGACAAGGATGATTATAGATCGCAATGCGGGTTCGTGTTCGCCCGAACGGAGGCGCGATCCATGGAAGAGTTCCAAGCGGGATACCGTTGCTGATTCTACAACGGAGGCCGAGTACATTGCTGCTTCGAAGCTGCAAAGGAGGCTGTTTGGATCAAGAAATTCGTTTCGAGCTTGGTGTGATGACTAGTACGACGGTCCAATGTCTCTCTATTGTGATAATAGTGGAGCCATTGCGCAAGCCAAGGAGCCGAGGTCACATCGAAGTCCAAACACATACTTCGGCGATATCATCTCATCCGCGAGATAGTGGACAGAGGTGATGTCAAGATATGCAAAGTGCACACGGATCTCAACATAGCCGATCCGTGACAAAACCTCTCCCTCGACCGAAGCATGAGGCGCACACAAGAGCAATGGGTATTAGATACTTACATGATTGACTCTAAGTGCAAGTGGGAGATTGTTAGTGATATGCCCTAGAGGCAACATGGAGATGTTGGATATCACGTCAATGTTTATGTATAAATGAATAAAGTGTTATTCGGTTCCATGAAATAGACATCTTGTATTGATCAATAAGTACGTGACTTATTTATGAGACTCTATATGTATGAATCTATTTCTAAACGATCCCGATCATATGTCATATTGTTGGAACAAATATGATTCTAAGATCGGCATGTTTATTGATTGATGATCATGTCTCATAGATCATGGGTATGGAGATACCAAATCAATAAACATGGACATATGTGTTGGAGAACACATTGTTGGATAGACCCACCATGAGACACTACAGAATTAATGTGCCATTAGTTGGTCTCGGGTAGTGTTGGTACAAAGTCCTTAGACCTGAGATCACCATGGATTCCAACATGTGTAGTAGCCTACTTTGGGACTACCAAACGCTATTCCGTAATCGGGGTAGTTATAAAGGTAGTTTTCGGGTTTGCTATGAAACATGGAGTGGGATGTGAGTGATCAAGATGGAATTTGCCCCTCCTTTGGAGAGATATCTCTGGGCCCCTCGAGGTAATGGATTATGAAAATGCATGGCCATGCTAAGTTGATTGAGGAGTCAATCAACGGACGGATAATCCAATACGGTTTGAGTGAATGGTTAAGCTATTGAAGGGATGGCACACATCTTGCCTATAGCTTAACGGTATCGTGAGGCAAAGGGATTTGTGTACACATTACAGGTTCGAGCCGATATTATTCTTGTATATTATGGTGTCAATATGTGCTGCTAGGCGCCGTCAGGATGTGCAGTCGGGAGTTAGACTCGAGCCGACGATCGGCTAAGTTAGACTATAGCCGAAACCGAGTATACCTGAACCTATAGGGTCGCACGCTTAAGGGGATAGAATAGATATTCGAGTTGGACTCGGATACGGCTCGATCGGATAGGGATCCGATCGGATAGAGTCCTATAGGCTTACGACGTATGGGCGGCCAACTCTATGAGATACGGATGAGATCCGGTTCAAAAATAGAGTCCGATCGGCCACTAGTCCTAGTCGGCCAACTCTATATAAAGGAGGGAGGGGTGGAGAGCTGTGACACATCAATTGCATCGCGTGCAACGAAGTCGCCGAGATCAATCTCCACGGAAACCCTCCCCACTTTCGAGCCAAACCCTAGCCTTGCATCGCGTGCTAGCACACGGGTGTACGGCGTTCGTCCCCGGACGTGTGGATACCGGTAGAGGCGCTACGTTGCGCGCTGTTGATCGGCTTCGGATCGGGCCGCAATCGGAGCGATCGGGCGTGGTGGAATCGGCTGCGGTCGGGCGCATCGGAGCGAGGCGTGAGAACGCGGCGGACGACTCGAATCGGGCGATTGGCGAATCGACCGTCTCCGGGAATCGGCTACACCTGTTCCGATCGGATTGCCTGATTGGCTATTCCGCTGCACTCTACTCCAATCGGTAACGATCTATCGGCCCTTACTTGCAAGTGTTCCGGTTTGCGCGGGAAAGTTTTTGTTTTCGGCTAGCGTAGCCTCCGCATAACCCTTCAGAGGCTAGTCCAGGGACTAGACCCAAAATTTCAGGTACCCTATCACAGGTTCAGGGGGAGGATATTTTTGTGAAAAGCGATGAAGAAGACGACGAGGATGCGTCGGCCGGTCTGACCGGCATGGCGCCGGCCGATCGAGGATGACACGCGGTCGACCGCAAGCAGAGGAGCGGGCCGACCGGCCGAGTGGTTCTTCGGGAGCCTTGGGTAATGATGCCAATAGACCTCCGAAGTTTCAACTTCATCGGAACAAGCTACGGAAGATGAACAAACTTCAGATGTAAGTGCTCCACTTCATATTCAATGACACATCCTCCGGAACAGATAATAGGTAATTTGGGTGAACGTACTACAAGGTATAAGGTAACAAATTGTGATTTTCATGCAAATTCTTCTTTTATTTCTAATTTTGAACCCAAATATGTTACTCATGCACTAACTGACGAATCGTGGATTAACGCCATGTATAACTTGAGAATTTTGAAAGAAACAAAGTCTGGTTTTTAGTTGAACCTCCTGTTGGTCATAATATTCTTGGAACTAAATGGGTTTTCAAAAATAAACAAAATGAGGATGGTTTAATTGTTAGAAATAAAGCTAGGCTTGTTGCTTAGGGTTTTACTCAAATGGAAGGGTTGGATTATGATGAAACTTTTGCTCCTGTTGCTAGGATTAAAGCAATTAGACTTTTGTTGGCTTTTGCTGCTTCAAAAGGTTTTAAGTTGTTTCAAATGGATGTTAAAAGTGTTTTTCTTAATGGTTACATATAGGAGGAAGTTTATGTAAAACAACCACCAGGTTTTGAAAATCCTGATTTTTCCAACCATGTTTTTCGTTTATCAAAAGCTTTGTATGGTTTGAAACAAGCACCTAGAGCTTGGTATGATAGACTTAAAAACTTTTTACTTGCAAAGGGCTTTACAATGGGAAAAATTGATAAAACTCTCTTTGTTCTTAAGCATGGTGATGATCTACTGTTTGTTCAGATTTATGTGGATGATATCATCTTTGGTTGTTCATCTCACACTTCGGTTGTGGAGTTTGCTGAAACAATGCTCAGGGAATTTGAGATGAGCATGATGGGCAAATTGACTTACTTTTTGGGATTGCAAATTAAGCAAACACCTCAAGGTACGTTTGTTCATCGGACAAAGTACACCAAGGATCTTCTACGACGCTTCAAAATGGACGATTGCAAGCCGTTGACTACACCGATAGGAACTACCACTATTTTGGATCCCGATGAAGATGGTGAAGCTGTGAACCAAAAGGAATACAGGAGCATGATTGGTTCGTTGCTCTACCTCCGCTTCGAGGCCAGACATACAGTTTGCTGTGTGTTTGTGTGCTCGATTTCAAGCTTCTCCAAGGGCTTCGCATCGTCAAGCTGTGAAACACATCATGAGGTATTTGAAACATACTCTTGAATTTGGAATTTTGTATTCTACCTCTTCTTCTATTTGCTTGAGTGGTTATTCTGATGCGGATTTTGGAGGTTGTAGAATTGATAGAAAGAGTACAAGTGGTACATGTCTTTTTCTTGGTACTTCTTTGATTTCATGGTCTTCTCGAAAACAATCAAATGTTTCTCAATCAACTACTGAGTCTAAATATGTTGCTGCTGCTAGTTGTTGTTCTCAGATTCTTTGGCTTATTTCAACCATGAGAGATTATTTGTCTTACTTTTGATAAAGTTCCTCCCTTTTGTGATAATGCAAGTGCTATAAATATTGCTAAGAATCCTGAACAACACTCACTCACCAAGCACATTGACATTCGCTTTCATTTTTTGAGGGATCATGTTGAAAAGGGGGACATTGAATTGAAATTTGTGGATACAAAGTTACAACTTATAGATATTTTCACCAAACCTTTGGATTCTTCTCGTTTTGCTTTTCTTAGGGGAGAATTAGGTGTTATTCATCCTTTTGGCATCAATTGAGGGGGAGAGTTGTTGGCTCTTTGTTGTATGCATATTTTCCTTCTTCTTTTGCATTCATGTTTTAATTCATGCATGGTGTGATAAAAAAAGGGAGAAAAAAGAAAAGAAAATAAAAGGTGGATGAGCTATGTCTTATATCTTTAGTATATTCTAGTGCTTGCTAGCAATGCTTGTTAGATAAATTGATTACTATATTAGCTTGTGTGCATTTTAGTAATTACTTGAACTTTTGATATTGCTTTTAAAAGATATGATACATGACACATAATTATTTTACTTGAATTAATAAAATATGCAATATTGAAGCAAGTGCTTAGATTGAATGATTAATGCTTTTGTATATGCTTTATGAGTTGTTATTCCTCATATTAATCCTTTTGTTCCAATCACCACAAGAGTACATAAATGCTTATTTATACGAGAGAAAAAATGAATATTGAATCCTTGGAAACAGTCTTGATGACAAAGACGTATTCGCGGTGAGATAAAAAAAGGGGTACCGAATCCTTGAAAACAGTCTTGACGACAAGGACGTACCCGCAATAATTGAGAGAAAAGTATAAAAAAGAAGATGTTCAAATAGAATGAGCTAAAAGTTCTCTCGGTTATTTTTGGGGAAGGCATTAATTTGAGAAAGAGTATCAATGTCATAAGTATATATACTTGAGTTTTTCTTTCAGTCTTTGCACTTGTTAATATGTTGCATTTTAAATCATTGAAATCATAAATCATTAATGTTGACTTGATCTTAATTGTAATATTTTAGGTTCATGTCTTTACTCTAGTGTATGCTTGTTAATTAGCTAGTCACTTTTTCTACCTTGTTATTGCAAAACATGTACTTGAGATACTTTTGATATAATACAAAGCTCTTCCATGCTTTTGATAATTGATAAACTCATTGTCAAAAGGGGAGAACAAGGAAATTGCATCATTTTCATATTGAATTTTTCATATTCAAAGATGAATTTTCAAAGAAGAATTTTCAAAGCATTTTCTTGCATTCGAAATGCTTTTTGGGTTGCCAATGGTTTCATCAAGGGGGAGATTGTTGAATCAAATGAGTTTGATTTATAGGTTATGTGATGAAACATTTGATTTGCGATTGGATTTGTGCTTTGAATTGAATGTGTGATTTTTTGTGTGGCGGTTAGACCGGCCAGACATGACCGGTCAGACCGGTGTGTGCGCACGGTCTGACCGGAGGTGTGTGTACGGTCTGACCGGACGAGTCCGACTCACAGTCGGTCAGACCGGCTTCGACTCGCGGTCGGACTCCGACTCTCAGTCGGTCAAACCGGCGCGGTCTGACCGGCCGTCTCTGATTTCTCGGTTTTGGATTGTTTCTTTGTGGATTTGATTTCTAGATTATTCTTATGCGTGTGGTTACTGTTGACAAGCTAATGTGAGTCAAGTTTGGACAAACTTATGCTCGATATATTGTTTCTTTGTCGTACATGTGCAGGTATCGCTTGAGGCCTTGGATAGTATTGCCGGTGTCGGATTGGAGTTGACTTGGGCGAAGTAGACGTCCAGCACGCGGGATACTAAAAGGCTAGAGGATAATGCACAAAGAAGACGGAGAAGTTATATGGCATACGAGAGGGATCGTATGTGGAGTCGAATTTGGAAAGGAATCCGAATTCGGAAAGTTTGATTAAGATAAGGAAAAAGTAGAGTCTATGGCTGGCAAGAGAAGGTTCCCTACATGGATTAGGAGTCCTACTTGGTGAAGAATTCATGGACCTATTGCATGTATAAATAGAGAGGGAGGGTATGCCTCCTAGATATCATTTTCAAGAGCAAAACTTTAGAGAATAGCTAGGGTTTCGAATTAGGTCGAGATTTTGGTGAGGAGTGCTGTTGTTGCACTTTGTAAACACTTTTAGATGCAATAAAGTTGAAATAGTTTGATCTACTTCTTCGAGAGTTCATTTTTGGTGTTTTCTGGATCTCGACGGTCTGACCGCAGGTGTGCGCGTGGTCTGACCGGTGGGTTGCGGCGGCGGTCTGATCGGCCAGGAGGGGCGGTCTGACCGGGGCAGGCGGTGTGACCGGCGGCGGCTTCAACAGTTCCTGTTCATTGTCGCTTTGTAGATTGGTTTCATCGGTAAGAGGTGAATCTTTTAATTCCGCAAAAGATTTGGTTTTTGGTTTTCCCTGCCATTCACCCTCCTCTGGTAGGTTTGTTTGGTCTTGTTCGATCCTACACTCTGTTGTCTACATTTGGGCTTCTAGTGGCGTCTATGTCCTCGGGAACCTCGTCGTTCTGAGGGGGTCTCTTTAGGCTGTAGCGGTCCTGAAGGCAGAATTGAGGTTGGCGATGATGGACTTCATACTCTCCAACCAAGCGTCCGCATCAGGATGAGTCACCGGTTCAAAGGGAGCCTATTGTAGTAGATTCTTGACATTGGTCAAATGCTCAGTAGGCTTTTAGACTGGATCAACCGAGGCAGGAGTCCTGTGTCAGGAGTGGATTTCTCCATCGTCTACACTATCCTGAGCATGATCATCGTCACCCATATTGTTGATTGCTTTGTCAATCACGTTCACGTCACGAAGTGAAATCGAACTTGGTGATTCAAGGTTGTCCAAGCTGTCAACAACAGATGGCTCGAGGGGGTCCAAGTGATGTCCATCCGATTAGGCACATCCGAGGTGTTGTCGTCCATAGATGCATCGCCTAACTGTTTTCAATGAGAGTGGATCGGATAGTATGAAGAGATGGGGCCTCCGATAGATGAGGAGACATAGGAATTGGTAATCTTGAGAAAAATCTGGCATCCCATAAGAGGATGGTTCCTAGACTTATGAATTGGACACCATGTTTTATACGGGGACGACGCTGTTCCTCGTAGGCATCGAGTTCAGCCTTCACATCTTGTATGACCCAATTGTTCATCTTGTTCATCTTGGACACCATGTTTTATACGGGGACATACGCTGTTCCTCGTAGGAATCGAGTTCAGCCTTCACATTTGAGTTATTGTTCATCTTGTTCTTACTAGTTCTTCGGTTGCTTGCAGGAATAACCCTAGTGGCTTGGTTGATCGTGCTCTGCAAGATCGCATCAACCAGTAGGGTTGGTGTATCGGTCGCTAAGGCCAATTACTCCGTGGGATATTGTAGTTGGGTCGTGAACATCGCTACATTAAATCGAAGTTATCGTCTCCATCGAAAGATCGGGACACCCTAGTGCATATCAGGTGAAAGGGAAAGAGAATGTCATTGTTGATGCATATCTAGGAGATATACCCTGTTGAATCAACTTGACTATAAAATCTTTGGTTTAGAAACAATTAAAGACCAATAAGTTCATGATTCTTATTTTAAAGATGTGTTACTGCATTGTAAAGATGAGAAAGGATGGAACAAATTTATTATTAGTGATGGGTTTGTGTTTAGGAATAACAAGCTTTGCATTCTAGCTAGGTCCGTTCGTTTGTTGTTGCTGCAGGAAGCACATGGAGATGGTTTGATGGGACATTTTGGGTCAAAGAAGACAGGACATACTTGCTGGTCATTCTTTTAGCCAAAGATGAGGAGAGACGTGTAGAGATTTGTTTCTCGCTGCACTAAATGTGAAAGGGCTAAGTCACGATTAAATCCACATGTTTTGTATACTCCTTTACCCATTCCTAATGTACGTTGGAAGGATATTTCAATGGATTTTGTGTTAGGTTTGCCTCGTACTCGGAAGGGACGTGATAGTATTTTTGTGGTTGTGGATAGATTTTCTAAGATGGCACATTTCAAACCTTGTCGTAAGACTGATGATGCTACACATGTTGCTGATTTATTCCTTCATTAAATTGTTCGTTTGCATGGTATGCCAAATACAATTGTTTTTTATCATGATGTTAAATTTTTTGGCTATTTTTGGAGAACTTTATGGGCTAAATTGGGGACTAAGCTTTTATTTTCTACTACGTATTATCCACAAACTAATGGTCAAATTGACCTAGTAAATAGAACTTGATCTACTATGCTTAGGGCTGTTTTGAAGAAAAACATTAGGATGTGGGAGAAATGTTTGCCTCCCGTTGAGTTTGCTTACAATCGTTCATTGCATTTTACTACCAAGATGTGTCCATTTGGGATTATTTATGGATGTTTGTCTCGTGCTCCTATTGATTTAATGCATTTACCATCTTTTGAAAAATTGAATTTTGATGCTACGCAACGTGCCAAGTTGATGTTAAAACTGCATGAAATAACTAAAGAAAACATAGAGCACATGAATGCAAGTATAAGCTTGCTGGTGATAAAGAAAGAATGCAATTGACTTTTGAACCTAGAGATTTAGTTTGGTTGCATTTGAGAAAAGACAAGTTTCCTGCGTCGAGAAAGTCTAAGCTGATGCCTAGAGCTGATGGACCTATAAAAGTTTTCCAGAAAATTAATGACAATCCACATAAGCTTGATCTGTCTTTAGATTTTGGGGTTAGTCTCATATTTAACATTGCGGATTTGAAGCCATATTTGGGAGAAGAGAATGAGTTTGAGTCGAGGACGACGCAAATGCAAGAAGGGAAGGATGATGAGGACATCAACACCATTGATATATCCACTCCTGCACCAACCTCATTTGGTCCTATCACTCACGCTCGTGCCCATCAAATCAACCAACTAGTAAGTTTTTCTTAAGCTCCTGTTCATCATATTTAGACAATGAAGATGTGTGCACTGTTGTTTTGTTTAGACATGATGGAGAGGATCAAAAGGGAAAAGGATTCTCGCAGGCTAGAGTCGGACTGCAGGACAGCACCAACCTGGTGATGGTTGTCACGGCTTCATACGAACTCCAATTTGGGTGTTCACGTACTTCATGAAAAGCTTATGAAGTCTACTTTCTAACGGATCTGGCCTCACTTTCATATCTATTACGAGCCGACCGTAATCATCAATTTAGTAAAGATACCTTGTTTTGTTCGAGGTGTTTCACCACCAAAATTGGATCCAATGGGCCTTGTATCAAGTGGAGTCCATTAGGGATGTGCCTTAGGGTTGGAGGGTGACCCCAACTCGTCTTTCCACCTATATATATCTCCTAGCCATCATAAAACAACTTGTGTTTTTTATATAAGTTTAGCTCTTGCTACTTCCTTATAGACACGTGTGTCGGCTAGACCATCTGTTCTATTCGATTCGGAACCACTTCTTTTTTATGTGCATCAAATCTGAAACTAATATTTATAATTAGGTTGTTGTTCATCTTGTTCTTCCGAGTTCTTCAGTTGCTTGCAGAAATAACCCTAGTGCTTGGTTGATCGTGCTCACTAAGATCGTGTCAACCAGTGGGATTGGTGTATCGATCGCTAAGGCGTAATTACTCTGTGGAGTATTGTAGTCGGGCCGTGAACGATATTTCACTAAATCGAAATTATCATCTCCATCAAAAGATCGAGACATCCTAATACGTATCAATTAGATATATGGTATTGTCGTATACCATAAACCTTCGTACAATGGACACTACTCAAATACACTTATACTTCCATGAAGGCACCCATTAACACACTCTAAAAAGACGGATTGCACTAACATCTCGCTAAAACCCTATTAAAAGAGAGTACCCGTAAGTGTAATATATGTGGATACCGGTGTTTAAACTCTGGTGGTTGAAGTTACTCACGACTCTACCTACACGCCACCGGTGCTCCATCAGAAGCCGAGGTATAGTGTTACTATACTTCTTATTTTTATTATCTAGAGCCTAACACCCCCTGTACCTTGATTACATGCATGTTAAGGTCCCGACCGCAAATTAATAACAACTGTTGCACTTCATCGCGCAAAGACAGTAACAAAGTTCTTATGAACCCAGGAAGTAAGGAGAAGCAGTGTGCATTTGAATCTTTGAACGGAGGGACCTGGCACCTTGAATCATGTCAATCTTCTGCCCAGCCTTGACGAAGGCGAAGGTGGGTACTACTCCGTCGACATCATACGAGTCTGCAACTTCCTCCAGCTCATCGATATCGACCTTCAGGAAAACTGCTCCAGCGAACTCCTTGGCATACTCAGCAAAAACTGGAGCGATCCTGCGTGAAGGTTCGCACCAGGAAGCACCGAACTCGATGACTACGAGCTTGCCAGACACCATAGCCTGTTCAATGAGATACGAGAACTCATCCATGGTGTGGCACTCGGTCAACATCCCTTCCACGCCGAAGGGCATTTCCTCTTCTCGCCTCTGCCGGCTGCAACAAGTCAAGAGATCTGTTTCAATCTTTTGCATATATTATCTACATAATATTGAATGGTTTTGATCTATGGTAATAAGACTTTAATATTTCACATCTGCCTCAAAAGTGTGACCATAGTGAACTTTACAAAATTTTAAGCGGTTGATTAACAAAAATAATCAGGGGACAAAGTAAACGTAGCTAAGTTCATCGTGGTAGAACAGTCCACCCAAAATTTAAGTCTCAAACTTGATACAGGTATTTACATTTACATTTACAGCTAATTATTTTTCAATGATTGAGGTTTTCAATGATAGACGACGTATCCATCAATAACGATGTGTCTATGGTTAGTTTGTCAATCTAATGTTGGCTTAGTCTTTCGGATATATTTACAAGGGTAAGATGTGCGTGTATGCGTTTTAGAAGATGAGGATATACGTGCTGAGTGTCTGTATACATTGTGTTTCTACAAAAATCAGGGGAATATATATATTGAAATTCCCTTATTTGCCACGTAATATCTGATATTCCCTAATATGCCACTAAACAAATTTTTGGTCTTTTACAATACACTTTCATCACTTCTGTTAGGTCAATTAACTCTGAGCTTGCTATTTCTTTGAAAATGATAAAATCACTAAAACGATGCCACCAAATATTTTATAGGCGATGTCTATCTAATAAAACATATATTATATACTAAAAATCTATTAATTTTTTTAAAACGCTCTAAAAATGCCATGTGACGCTCTAAAAATATTCTCAAATATTCTCAAGCTGCCATGATGTTCTAACAAATTAAATAAATTAAAGATAATCTCAGAAATTGTGAGAAAAAACCTCTAACCTCAATTTTCATTTAAATTGATGAGTCTATTATTTTAAATCATTATATTAGATCTCCCTTCCTCCTAACATCCTGTGCACTTAAGATAGAAAATATACTTTCGTTGGAAAAAGCCGAAAAAGTATACACGTACATGCGTACGATCGGGGAAAGAACGATATAAGGCCGAAAAAACTTACTACATACGTACACCCACATAGACGATCAGGAAAAATATACGTAAACCTACATAGGACGATCAGGAAAAAAACGACGGTCTTCAAACTTTCTGTAGTATAAATATATAACTGTACAAAACATACAAAAAACATACACAACTAACATAGGTCAATAATATAACATAACAAATCAACATGCTTAAACTTTATCTTTTAAATTATCCAATTTATGAACCTATTATATTGCTTTGATTAAATGAACCATTAGTTACTTATAATTGGTTATAATGGTTATATATTGTAGTGCTAAATATGTCATAACAGATGGTGTTGACAGATAATAATTGATGTCATAATAATTTTAAATATCATTTGACAAACATATAACACTATTTTGAATCTATATATGTAAAAATAAAAACAAAAAAAATTTAATTATGTTTTTTAAAGTATATCTTATTTAATTTTAATTTGGGTGGGATTAAGATTTTCATAATTTTACATCATTTTTAAAAACAATGATAATTGACCATAGGCGAATTAACATATATGCTTGGGACAAAGTGTTTTTTTGGAATTTGGAATACATTTTTCTCATTTTATTAATCAAATTATGGTTTATTTCACGGCATAAATATTTTTTCTTTTTTTATTATAAGGTCATTACAATCGTGTGGCTTCTGTAAGCATTGTTTTAATAAACAATAAACAAAGCACTCTAAATATCCATTAAATATCTTATAAATACTTCTGAACTACCATAAAACAATCTGCAAACGCTTATTTGTCATCACATGGCACTCTAGTAAATTTGTAAAGTACTACAAATTTTGAGGAAAATAACATTTTATAGCTTCCTCCAAGGGCATCTATTTAAGCCCGAGACAAATTAAGAAAAAAAGATATTATCCCCAAAGGAAAAACATTCAATATTAATTCTCCCTTAGTTTGATGGACCCATTACTCACTTGCTGGCACCTCACTTAAGCTCAAATGTGTTTGTAGCTGTGGACGTCGCATTTATGCTTTTTGCTATCGTATATATGTGATGTGACATAAAGATATTTCTACTTTGTAGTTGAATACTCAATTCAAATTTGTCACGTGAAATAAATCTAAGTAATTATATTGTGTAAATGAAACAATGTTCTTAAATATTATTTACCTTATTAATGTATGTATTAAACATTTTCTTCCAACACCATAGTGGCCTGTATTGTTGGTTAAACTAACGAAACTGGATTTTCATAAAACTCCACACAGTAAGCATCTTTCTCGCACATGTATTTTTAGGTATTTTAGATTTAATTTAGTGTATGTTTATAAAATGGTGTATGATGATATAATATATGTTATCAATTTTTTATAATATTTTATAGCTATTTAGGTACTATGCAAAGAGTAAAAAAACCGGATGTTATGATATTGAATTATTGATTTAGTTTTAAATAAAACAATGGTTCAGATAACTTAAAATTTAGTGAATATCTAATGATTTATTTTTTCATCTTAAATTGTTTCATTGAAATAATTATTTTCTTGAAAATAGAAGAGAAAGGAGAGGGGAGGAGATGGCATCGGGGAGGTAGGATGGGGGCCTCGTGCTTACGAGGAGAGGGAGGGGTGGATCTGATTAGGGGCTCATCAATCAATAATCAATTTAAGTGAGGATCAAGGTTCGATGGTATGCTCTCTCTTTTTTTGAATTTCTAAAATTTTAATTATAGTGGCACATAATGGTCAATTATAAGAAGGATCAGCTTGATGGTAGAAAAATATATATTTATTAGCAATAACAGTTTTCTTTTAGAATTTGGTAGGAAAGGGAACACAGAAACACCTTACCTCTTTTTAGAAAAGCACCTCACTTTTAATTTACACTTAGTTGGACATGTTTACCAAATAAATTAGATACACCATTTTTTCTAGGTAATGAAGAAGATAATAGTTAATTATAATTAAATATTACATAGTTTAAAGCTAACAAATAGCATAGAAAAAAATCTAAACAATGCTGACAAAGAAGATATGTGGAGAATGATAACTTTTGTAGTACGGAAGAAGTCTTCTGGTTGATATTCATTTGTCCTTATAAATTTCTAAAACATATGTTAAATGCCCATACGAATGCGCGACCTACCACTACTGAAGAAATAATCTTTGATCCACTGGTAAAAATCCACAATAGTCCTGGTTCCTATAAAACCAAGACTAGAAAAATTTTTAGTCCCGGTTAAAAAAGGTATCGGCTCTCAAGGATCTTTAGTCCTGGTTGGTGTCATCAACCGAGACCAAAGATCATATTTAGTCCCGGTTAGATTTCTGTCAGAACCTGTCAGGGCGTCGTGATCTTTAGTCTCGGTTGGTAGCACCGACCGGGACTAAAGATACTAACTTTAGTCCCGGTTGGTGTTACTAACCGAGAGTAAAGATCCAAATAATCTTTAGTGTTGGTGGTAACACCAATCGGGACTAAAATGAAGGTGTTTTCTATATTTTTTCCTCCTTCAGCTCGAGCAAGTGTCTTCAAAGGTTTGCAAAAGAAGAGAGGTGCTGCCAAAATTTTTTGTGAAATTATTTTGGTGATAATACACAAATCTGAGGGATCTACAAGGTTAGCAACTTCATTCTCTTATAATCTATGCTTAGCATATTACTTTTTACGGTTTATTCTATATATTTTTATCTTTAAATAGGTTAATGAAAAATGAAGAGAGAGAAAATTTGTTTGGAAAAATTATTTACTTCTTAAAATCCACAACTCCATCCTCTAAGTACGCTTAACATATTATATTTATAGGTATATTTTACATACACTTTTATCTCTAAAAATTTTATGGAAAATTATTAGAGAGAAACTTGTGGACAAAAAATATTATAAAATAGATGATAAAGGAAAAATATAGAAAATTTCGTAGTAGATTAGAAAACTAAGGTAACTTAAAAATTATTAAAATAGTTAGAAATAAGTACACTACGTACATTAAAAATATGTTGCACGACGTACAGAAGGATTGCAAAGGTGAAAAGGAGGTGCAGAAATTAGAGCGTATGTTGGCGGACCACAAAACGTCCTTGTACTCAGGTTGTGAACTGGGGCACAAAAAGTTAAGTACCACGCTGGAATTCTTGCAATGAAAGGCCAAAAATGGTGTCAGTGAGAAGACATTTGACGAGTTACTAAAACTCGTGAAGAACATTCTTCCAAAGGAAAACGAATTGCCGGAATCAACGTACGAAGCTAAGAAGTTGGTATGCCCTCTAGGACTAGAGGTACATAAGATACACGCATGTCCTAACGATTGTATCCTCTATCGCGGTGAGGAGTACGAGAACCTAGAAGCATATCCGGTTTGTAAAGCACTTTGATACAAGATCAGACAAGATGATCCAGGCAAAGTTGACGGACGACCTTCAAAAAAAAGAGTTCCTGCTAAGTTGATATGGTATTCTCCTATAATACCACAGCTCAAGTGTATGTTCAGGAACAAAGAGCATGCAAGGATGATGCATTGGCACGTAGAAGAACGCCAACAAGACGGCATGCTGAGACATCCCGCCGATGGGTCATAGTGGCGAAACATCAACAGAACATTTAAAGACTTCGGTGAGGATGCAAGAAACATAAGGTTCAGCTATGGACAACATGAATCCTATTGGAGAGATGAGCAGCGGCCACAGCACTTGACCTGTAACGATGTGTATCTACAGCCTACCACCTTAGCTATGTATGAAGCAGAAATATATTCAGATGCCAATTATTATTCAAGGCCCAAAGCAACCTGGTAACGACATCGATGTGTACCTGCGACCGCTGATCGAAGATCTAAAACTGATGTAGAAGAAAGAAGGTGTCCCCGTGTGGGATGAGGATAAATAGGAGCACTTTAACCTATGAGCATTGCTGTTCGTTACCATCAACGATTGGCCTGCACTTGGCAACCTATCCGGACAGTCAAACAAGGGGTACAATGTTTGCACCCACTGTATGGATAAAGTCAAAAGTACGTACTTGAAACACTGTAAGAAGATAGTGTACATGGGTCATCGTTGCTTTCTTGTTGCAAGCCACTCTGTCCGGAGAAAAGGTAAACATTTTGAACAAAAGGTAGACCATCGTACTAACCAAAGCATCGCAACAGAAAGACCATGTTTGCCATAGTGAAAGACCTCAAAGTAGTATTTGAAAAGGGACCTGGCAGCCAACCTATAGCAAATGAAGATGGTCACGCCGCGATATGGAAGAAGAAGTCCATTTTTTGAGAGTTACCCTATTGGGAAGTCTTGGACGTTTGCCACGCAATCGACGCGATACATCTCACTAATAACCTTTGCGTCAACTTGATAGGCTTCCCGGGTGTATATGGAAAATCAAAATATACACTTGCGCCACGAAATGATATGAAGCATATGGCACAACGCGACAGCCTTCACCCGGAATCAAAGGAGAAAGGAAGCCACTACTTGAGTCCAGCCAGCTACACTCTGAGCAAGACAGAGAAGGAAAGCATGTTTGAATGTCTGGAGAGCATCAAGGTACCGTCTGGATACTCCTCGAATATAAAGAGAATAATAAGCACGAAGGATAAGAAGTTCACAAACCTAAAGTCTCATGACTGCCATATTCTGATGACATAGCCGTTTCTCGTTATAATTTGGGGTATCCTTCCTGATAATGTCCGGGCAACAATAACAAAGCTATGTGCTTTTTTGAACGCAATTTTGAAGAAGATCATCGATCCAGACAGACTAGAAGCCTTTTCAAAATGATGTGGTGCAATGTCTTGTTAGTTTTGAAATGATCTTTCTGCCTTCCTTCTTCAATATCATGACGCATCTCCTATGCCACCTTGTCAAAGATGTTCGTATCCTCGGTCCTGTATTTCCACACAACATGTTCCCTTTCGAGAGGTATATGGACGTTCTAAGGAAGTACATTTGTAACCGTTGTCGTCCGAAGGCCAATATCGCCAAGGGATATGGAACATAGGAGGTCATTGAGTTCTGCGTCAACTTTGTTGAAGACCTTCGTCCCATCGGGGTGACCGAATCAAGCCATGAAGGGAGACTACGGGTAAGGAGACTCTTGGAAGGAAGGCAATAATGACCGTAGATAATGACTTGTTCAGGAAAGCACATTGGACTATTTTGCAGCAATCTTCCCTGGTAGCTCCTTACATCGAGGAGCACTTGACGATAGTTCGCTCCAAAAACATGCATCTTTAGTCCCGGGTATTTCAACCAGGACTAAAGAAAGGGATCTTTTGTCGCGCTTTTGTAGTCCCGGTTTGAAACCCGAGACTAAAGGGGGTTACAAACCGGAACTAAATACGGTTTTCCCCAGCAGTGTACCTAGTTATCCATAATAACCTTAGATTCTACTATTGAGATCAACAAATTAACTAATGTATGATCGAATCATTCGCTAGAGTTTTGATCAAAAAAATTATTGGTGAGGGTCATAATGTTCCAAGGACTTGCTAAATGATATGTGCCATTGTTTAGAACATTAAGTGAAGAGACTGTTTAGTCTGTTTTTTCATTCTGAGGTCGGTCGTAATTTTTCAAAGGGTTACTTGGTACATGTTGGTATATATCTACTACCGTTGTCCTAAAATTTAGCAACTTAGGATGGGTCTAATATCATTCTAATACTACAAATCTGGACGGGACATGCTTAGATTCCTAGTTATAGGATAGGTTTTCATAATTGTAATATTAGCACTACTAGAGAAGTGGTTTTTGATCCATCTGTCAAATCCACAATAGTCCCGAAGTTAATGGGAACCAAGACTGAAAAATATTTTTTCAGTCCTAGTAAAAAAGTGTAACGGGACTTTATAATCTTTAGTCCCGGTTGGTGTTACGGGACAGAAGGTTATTTTTAGTCCCGATTAAAAAAACCTACAGGCCGTGTCAGGCCCCATTATTTTTAGTCTCGGTTGGTAACACCCGGTTTTTTATATCAACGGGACATGTGAGCACTCGGCCTTATCTCCTTGTCCCCCGCACGCGTCCTTATCTCCCCTGGCCCTCTCCCTCTCATCTCTCTCTCTGGCGACCCTGGCCGGCCAGCTCTCCCTCTCTCGCGCGACACCGGCCAGCTCTTCGGCACCAACTCTCCCTCTCTCTCGGCTCTCTCTCTCTCGTGACGCGTGGGAGGGGAGAAGATGGCGGCGGCGGGAAGGGGCGGGGGCACGGCGGCTCTCTCCCTCTCTCTCAACTCTAAGTCTCGCAATGGTGTGGAAGGGGAGGAGATGACGGCGGCGGGACGGGGCGTAGTGGCTCTCCTCTATCTCTCCCTCTCTCGGCTCACGAGTCTCGCGACGACGGTGGGAGGGGAGGAGATGGCGGCGGCGGGACGGGGGCGTAGGTGGTGGCCGGAGCGTCCCCTCCGCCGGATTCGGCCTCCCCTCCACCGGCGTCCCCTCCGCCGGATCTGCGCTGTGAAATTTTTTTTAGAATTTTGTGATGTTCTATACTTTGAGTTTGATCTGTGATATATGTGAATTTTGTGATGTTCATTACTTGATTTGCGATGTGAATTTGTGATGTGGAGGAGATCCAAGGATGTTAATTTGATATGCGAATTTGATTTTGGTAGCAAAAAACAACAAAAAACAAAAAAAGAACATTTGGGGATGTCGGGAGCATGCTGCCTATATATCTTACCAACCGAAACTAAAGATTCACTTTTAGTCCCGATTATTTCACCCGAGACTAAAGATGACATCTTTAGCCCCGCTTTCATTGTCTCGGTTTATAACCCGAGACTAAAAGAGTTACAAATCGGGACTAAAAGTGGTTTTTCCAATAAGGTAGGACAGGTCTAATTATTGTTATATTTTGAGATAGAGGGAGTAGTTTTTATGTCCTAACATAGAAGTTTGTGTTTAATAGTATGTTTGAACCATTTTAAAAGGAGGGAACGTATCGTGTACGTGGACACAAAGTTTTTAGTACATTTATTGTGTGCACAAATAACAAAAGTAAATTTCACAAAAAATTGAGATACTCACGAATTTAACATATTTTATCACAATATTTATCACAGATTTAACATGTTGTACCATATAATACATATTTAACAACAAATTTATCAGGAACAAAACTACGGATTAAGTAGCAAATTTATAAAAAACTATATATTTAGTGACAATTTAATCACAAATCTGCAACGTTTACCTCCAACATAACGGTAGCGCTAGGAATTGAAACTCTACAATCTATAATTTTATAATATATAGTTTTATAGTTTTATGGTAACTTCAATATTAAATTGGTTTTTATAAAATTAGTGTTAAATCTATAGTTTTATGATAAAATTAATGCTGAATCAAGTTTTATAAAAATTTAAATACAAACAGTATCAGTATTTTAAAATATATACATGTAGTCCTAGGCTTAGTCCATCTATATATAAATTTTCAACTTCATATTCCTATTCATTGCACATAGAGAGCTGGAAAAATGTGAAAACTCTGACAAATCTATACTCTTTAAAACTGTAAGGTTTTTCTTTTTCTTTTTACTTCTGAGATAATGAATCGCGGAGGAGGACATTCTGTGTAGGTGGACTAATATTAGAAGTGCATGCGTGTACAAATATTTTTAGAAGTGACATTTTTTACTTTATGTCTACTGCAAGAGTACACATGAAAATTATATGCATAAGATATATTTCTTCTCTGGAAAGGTCTTTGTGAAAGTACTTCATACCTGCCACCACCCTGCATGTTGCTATCTTCGATCAAGTTCATTTGAACAAATTGATCTCGCCGCTCTGTTGTATCTGTTTTGTGTAGTACAGTTATGATTAATCATAAATTAGTACTATATCTTGTGCCATCTTTTTTTTCATACGAATCGCCCACATTGGCATAAGCGTTTGCAACGCAGATTTAAAAAAGATATGCCATGGTTTTTAGCACATGGGTATTTTAAAATCAAACGGGAGGTATTAATTGTATCCGCATGGAGGTATATGAAACACATCACGCTTTTTGAGTGTCAAGGACCAAGAGATGCCATAAATCTATATACTGCTATAATAAAAGACAATAGCAGTGATGGTGGTGGCTCTACCACCGTCACTTTTATAAATTAGTTTTGATATTTTCTAAAATTATATAATAGTCTATAATATTTATTTGAGCAACAAGTGAATTATAACATTTTATCCATACTAAAACATAGCCATTTTGTCTATTTTATAAAAATATATTTTATCTATGACATATTATTATATATTATTTTTCCCCCACAGTAAGGTATGGGTATTTTGCTAGTTAACACTAAAAATGGGGTACTGCATTTAGCACCTCAAGGATTGAAAAGAAAAAAATCAAAAAAACTGTAAAAAGACAGAATGAAATTACCTCTATTCTGTTGATGTGAAGATGATCTCGATAGCATACAAAACCTAATGCAAGTTGACAATAACCATTTAGATTCCATTAAAATTGGCTATCAAACGAGAATAAAGGAGCTTTAAGACGGAAGGTAGAGAAAGAAGTACAAGAAAAGCCTTTTCGTCAAAGTAAATTAAAATCCATACCCATTGTCTTCTTGTATTATGGAATTTTCATCCGAATCTCTCTCTTCAGCATCAAAGATCCAGTCCACCCATCGTATGTTGACGATAAGAGTGCTCGGATGCTTGCGAATTTCAGTCATCAAGGCAGACTCTACGTTTCTTTTGTCAGGTTCATCGGCATCTGCACCCCCAATTCTTGCAGAAATATCTTCCAGGGCTGCCAAGTGCTCGAAGCCAAGCTCTACAGAGTCATACTGTTTGAACTCATTGGCATTGAACCTTAGATTTAACCTCTGTACACTAGGCATTGCTCCTTGCACAAAGGTAATGCATGGTGCAGCACAGACGAACATGAAGTACTTGAGAGCCAAGAACTCCCCATCGGCAACGACAATCCTTTGTGCAGGTGCTGTTTTGACATGGAGCGAGAGAGCAGTGAGAGCAGCCAGTCCTTTGAGAGTATCAAGACCTTCATGAGAAAACTGCATGACTGCAATGTTTAAAATGCGGAGCCTATCGAGCTTTCCAGTCCATTCGGGGAGGCTGGGGATTATGTACCTGTGGCTTTGATAGTGAGGGAGCAGCTCAAGCAGTACAAGACGAAGGTGCAGCAAACCCTTGGAATGAACAATATCCACTGGGACAGCACCTGCTCTTGCATCTACTTCCATTGTCTGCAAGTATTGTAGTCCTTGAATCCGTTCTGGAAGTTTAGCTGTGATATTGCCTGTAATCTTCAGACATCTCAGCTGAAATAGTTCAGAAATCCAAGTGAGGTCGCAGCTGGTTTTTTCTTGATCATCCCAAAAATGAAGAATCAGAACTCGAAGAAGCCTATACCCTGCAATGGAAGGCATACACTTCACTTGCCCAAGAAAGGCCATCGATCGAACTTGTGATAGCCTCAAACCTGCTAACGGAATTGTATCTTGTGCATTGCCAAAGTGAAGAGACAGTCGCCGAACCTTGTCAGCATGTCTTACTGTCGTTTGAGAATGATCTAATGTAATGCTGAAATTCTCTTCTACAGACTTGCATCTGATGAAGTTTAGTACCACGTGGTGCACTATACAGGACAGTACCTCATTTTTGCAGTTAATATCTACTGGTTGGATCAGTCCCCTACTAACAAGTTCATCAAAATAGCTCCCTGCAACTTCTTCAATATCATTATTTTCTCTTGAATTGATGAAACCTTCAGCCATCCATTGCTTCACCAAGTTATCCTTCCTGATTATGTAGTCGTCTTTGTAGATGCTAAGATAAAGCACACATGCTTTCAAACAATGGGGAAGATTGTTGTAAATAAGGTTGAGTACTTGTCTCATCAACTGCATAGTAGGATTTTTCTGGAAATTGGAGGTCAATGAATTTTGTATGTGATTCCATTGCTGCATCCTATCTAACTGGCTTTTTAAATGTCTGGCTGTTAATGTTATTGCGAGCGGCAAGCCACCACATTTTTTTATTATGTCATTAGAAATGTCTACAAGATCTTCAGGGAATTCATTTCCTTCGCCAACAAATGTACTGACAAACAATTTTCTCGAGAATTCTTCATTAAGTGGATCAATCTTAATGAAGTGCATTCTGTTATAAGCACAGCATGCCAAAGCTACTGGTTCAATTTCTGTTGTTATTAATATTCTACTGCAAAGATGATTCTCTGGCAAACCGCGTCTAATAACATCCCACGTTGACGAAGCCCATAAATCTTCAATTATAATGAAGTACCTGCAGAATATTAATACTTTGCTAAATATCAGACATATATACTGTTCAAAATCATTTTTTTGGGAGGCACGTGGGATAGCATGCTAACTTTTAAAGGGTTCAATGCAACATCATTTTGTCACGTCTTTACAAAAACTCATGACCTATATATCCATGTAAAATTAAAAAATTAAACTTATGAGACACGAGAATAGTCAACTCCCCCATACGTAAATAATCAATTTAGACTGTCCACAACTACTAATTGTACTCATTTTTGTCAATTTCAATCTTACAAATAGATGGAACTAGAGGATAATTAAGAACATGATTTTTTGTGGTACACCACTTGTTAAGCATTCATTGTATATTGATCTAAGGTTAGAATTACTCTTATCGGAGTAGGTGGTGAGATGTCATTTATTACAATTCCAATTGCTATATGGAAATAAGTAAAGATGCAATTTCTTTGCTTGTACCTATAAAAATTTATAAGTAATACCACGAATAAATCTGCTAGTAAAATTCAAATTTCAACTAACCAATGTTTGCTAGTTTAGTCGAATGTGATTTAATTTCTTGCTTTCAGTATGTAATCTAACATTTGAATTAATTTTGGAAAATTAAATATATTTAATTAAATTTTCTTTCATGTCAAAAATTTCTAGTAAATTATAAATACTTTCAATACAAACTGCCATATCCATACTACAAATATTTTTCTACATGGGTTCTCTTTCTCAATACTCTGTTTTATACTGCAAGACGTTTTGACTTTTTTCTAATCAAATTTTGTTTAAGCTCGACCAACTTTGTAAAAAAAAATTAGCAACATCTAAAACATCAAATTAGTTTTATTAAATCTAACATTGAATGTATTTTGATTTATGTTTGTTTCATGTTAGAAATGTTGATACTTTTTTCTACATACTTGATCAAATTTAAAAGGTTTAAATATGAAAAGAATTAAAATGTATGAAAGAGAGGGGGAGTACGTAACTAAGGAAAATTAATACATTGAACAATGCTTTGACCGTGGTTGTACTAATAGGACAATGAATATTTTATATTTTCTCATCCAATGTGCCATATTTATTTAAATTCCAACTCAATTATTGTTGGTAGAATGTGGGTACAGTTATTTGGTACTAGTTATAAATCACTATTATGGCTCACATTGTTTCTCTTGGTACACTAGTAAAGACCATAACAAAAAAAGTACTAAATTAAAAATCTTTGACATTCACAACTAGACTTGAGAGCTACCCTGTGGGCTGTGATATATTCTGTCGGTCCTGCAAGAAACCTACGGAAAAATATATTTTTGTGACGGGTTCAGTTGAACTCACAGAAAAACTATAATATTTCTGTCGGTTTGGCCAAGACTCAGAAAAAAACTACCTCTGACATGTGGTCCATATAACCACCATACAAAAGTGAGGCAGCCAGACCCCCGAAACCTAGTTTAGCATCTCTGGTCCCTCAACGTCAGAAATATATCTCACAAACCCAACTCTTGTGAAATTTTTCTGTGGTCCACCCACAGAAAAAACCAGTTAGAAATAATTTCTCTGTAGGTAAAACCACAGGAAAATTGAATTTTCCGTGGTCTTTTTCTGCCTGCAATTTCTGATGGTCCACCTATCGGGATAAAATTTCTGACAGTAAAAGCAGTTTTTCTGACGGTTTTGCTCCTACAGGGTTGGTTCTAAGTCTGGTAGTGATTGTCTGGTAAAGGGATTGACTGTTTGTCAATTTATTGATTTTTTATTATCTATGGTTGACTCTTTGCAGTAATAGACCAATGTACAATAACTCATACTTTAGTTTTTCTTCTTGTTGTGAAATAAAAGAAGTGTACTCTGTTGTTACCCCTCACTGATATGGAGAAATGCTATGACCTATCTATTATATATTAAATTAAAAGTCCCTTAAACTTTCTTAAAACATTTTCAAAATATCATGTGACGCTCTAAAAATATTCTCAAGCTGCCATATAGCTCTCTAATAAATTAAAAAAATCTTAGAAATTTTGAAAAAAACAAAAATATCTAACCCATTATTACCATTAGATTAGATCTAGTAATCCTTCCTCCTAATATCCTGCACACTTACGATAGAAAATATACTTTCGCTGGAAAAAAAGCCAAAAAAATAAACATGTCCATACCTACGATCGGAAAAAGAACGATATAAAGGCCCAAAAAAACGTACTACATACGTACAACTACATAGGACGATGATCAGAAAAACATATGTACAACACCTACATAGGACAATCAGAAAAAATCCATCGGTCTTCAAACTTTCTCTCATATAAATATATCACTCCACAGAACATACAAAGCTAACATTGATCAATAATATGAAATAACAAATCAACGTGCTTAAACTTCATTTTTTAAATTATCCAATTTATGATCCTGTTATATTGCACTATTAATTATTTGTAATGGTCATATAATGTAGTGCTAAATATATATATGACAAACACATGACGCCGACACATAATAATAATTGATGTCATAATAATTCTACATAATTTTACACCATATTTTATATAGTGTCAAAGATCACTTGAAAAATATAAACATTAACTTGAATCTACATATGTAAAAATAAAAACAAAATATTCTAATTGTGTTTTTAAAGTATATCTTATTTTATTTTAATTAGTGTGGGATTAAGATTTTAAAATTTTTTACATCTATTAAATCAGTGCTCAGCTTTCAAAACAATGATAACTGACAATAGACTAATTAATAGATAACCAGGACAAAGTGTTTTTTTTGGAATTTGGGATACATTCTTCTCATTTTATAAATTAAAGTCTACAGTTTATGTCACCGTATAAATATTTTTTTATTATAAGGTTATTACAGTGGCTTCTGTAAGCATTGTTTTGATAAACAATAAATAAGCACTCTAAATGTCTATTAAATATCCTATAAATCCTCTGAACTGCCATAAGATACTCCTGCAAACGTTCCTATGCCACCGCATGGCACTCTAATAGTAAAATCCTACAAATTTTGAGAAAAATAACATATTATGGCTTCCTCCTACAAAATATATATATATATATATATATATATATATATATATATATATAAGCCTGAGACAAATTAAGAAAAAAAGATATTATTCCCCATAGGGAAACATTCGACATTTAATTCTTCATTAGTTTGATGAACCCATTACTCACTTGCTGACACCTCACTTAAGCTCAAATGTGGTCGTATCTGTGGACGTCGCATTTATGCTTTCTGCCGTTGTGTACGTGATGTGACATAAAGACACTTTTTTACTTTATATATTGAATATTCAATTTGAATTTGTCACGTGAAATAAATCTAAGTATTTATATATGTTGTGTAAATGAAACAATATTATTTACATATATATTACTAGCAAAATGCCCGTGCGTTGTAACGGATCAATAACGTAGGGAGGGAAACAGGCGGAGGGCAAAAGGTTCAGGCGGCGCGGCGCGGGGCGCAGCATGGATGGGGACGGAAGAAAGGGACGCAGGAGGTCTTTTTTTATCCAAGCTCTTCCTTTCTTTTCAGCATTGAGACTGCGGGTTAATTTTATAAACACTCAAAGGGTTTTCTGCAAAATAACCACTTTTTCTTCTTTAACTGAGTTTTTTAAAATAACCAAGTGGACTGCGGGTTAATTTCAGAAAAACTCAAGGGGTTTTCTACAAAATAGCCAGACAAAACAAAATTTAGATGAAAACATTACTTGCTTTATAGAGATATAGTTATAGATTATAGATTTAAATATGTATTAAACCTTTTCTTCTAACCCCCATAGCGCGGCCTATATTGTACATTAAATTAACGAAACTGGATTTTCTTTAAACTCCAAACGGTAAGCATGCATCTTTCTCACACATGTATTTTTAGATATTTTAGATCTAATTTAGTTATACATGTATATTTATAGAATGGTGTTTGATGTATAATATATGTTCTCAATTTTTTACAATATATTATAGCTACTTAGGTAGTGCAAAGAGTATAATAATTGGGTATTATCATACTGAACTATTGGTTTAGTTTTAAATAAAACAATGGTCCAGACAACTTAAAATTTGGTGAATATCTAACTATTTATTTTTTATCTTAAATTGTTTCGTTGAAAATAGATGAGAAAGAAGATAGGAGGAGTTGGCATAGGGGAGGTAGGGTGAGGATGTTGTGCGTACGAGGAGCGGGGAGGGGAGGATTTGATTAGGGGGTCATCAATTTAAATGTTTTTATTTTTTTGAATTTTTCAAATTTTTTTAATTTATTAGAGTGGCGGATGATGGTCAATTGCAAGAAGGGCCAGCTTGATGGTAGACAAAAAAATTCGTTAGCAATAACAATTTTTTAGAATTTGGTAGGAAAACGAACACAGAAATACCTTACCTTTTTCTAAAAAAATACCTCACTTTTAATTTATACTTAGTTAGACATGTTTACCAAATAAATTAGGTATACTTTTTAGGTAATGAAGAAGATAATAGTTAATTGTTTATATGGATGAATCAAATATTAACATAGTTTAAAGCTAACAAACAGAGTAGAAAAATATCTAAACAATACCGGCGAAGTAGTGGAGAATTAAAACTTTTGTAGTGCGGCAGGTGTTTTCTTATTGATATTTTATCCTTATAAGTTTTTTAAAACACAACATACCTACATGTCTGCGTGAATACACGCACTATCTTCCTAGTTTAAGAAAATGCATATATATTCGTTGAATTGACAAATGAATTAATCTATACTAAACCTTCTGCAGGTTTAGGTGACTGACAATGAAGAACAAATTAAAGTGATTAATTAATAGCAAAGTGGAAAATAATATACGAAGGATAAAAAGATAATTACTTCTTATCTTGCAAATGTGCCCTGATAGTTTCAATGAGTCGATGAACGTCCCAAACGTCCGGCGATTGATGTCGACGTTGTGGTCGCAGTTGTGACAGCATATCGGTGAGGATTTTCGTCATGTCAGGCTTCCGGGACGTCCGGACGAAAGCCCGGCAGTCGAATCGCCGGCCGTGCAGACGATAGATTTCTGTGGCCACCGTCGTCTTGCCAACACCTCCGAATCCAAGAACCGATCCCACCTTGAGCTTTGGCTCGCCATCAGTGAGCAGCTGGACGACGGGCGATTTCATAAAGCTCTCCCTACCAACAAGGGGGCCGTGCAGATCCATCCCTAACGTCAGGGACAGAAACCGGTGGCGTTCGTCGTCGTCCTTGATAGGCCTCGAGGTGCACCTGTCAAGATTGTAGCTCTCATGCCGGAGAATGGCATCTTTCACGCGGGCCCTTAACCGCGTGACTTCGTCACCGATCCATCGCTGCCGGTTGAGCTGACGTCGAAGCCGGGCGATCATACTCGTCTTCTTGGCGGCGGCGGCAGCAGCAGCAGCAATAGTACTACTACTACTGCCATGGCCGTCACAGTGGAGGAGCTGGATTGTTAGCTCGTCGAGGAAGTCATCGACGTCGTAGGAGAGCTCGCGCACCTCCTTCGCCCAGCATGCCGCCGTCGAGTCCGACGGCTCCGTGAGGTAGTCAGCTAGCAAGTCCTGGAGGTCGCCTTTCAGGAGGAGGATCTTCTTCTTCTCCCCCTTCCGCAGCGAGGGTTGCGCAGGCGGCGGCGCCGGCTGCAGCAGCAGAGAGTCCAGCTTGCTCGGTAGGGTCCGCATGACACCGTGGGATGCATTGACCGTCGCCGCCATGGACCTATAGCTCGATCGCCGGCGCTGCAGCAGCAGAAGCCATGCATGGCCATCGCCATATATGAATATGACCGGCAAAGCACAGATCAATTAAGTGAGAGACGAGAGATTACACTTAGCACACAAAAGAAATTCCGAAGCTTATACGTACCTAATACTCAGTATCTAGTAAGAGATCGATCATGCAAGGATATATACGATGCAATGCAAATGTAGTTCGGCCATAGCCTTAGAAGGTGCATGTCGAAAGAACAAAGAAGAAGCACTCGATCCCTCGTCTCTTTCGTCATATGGAGTAAGCTAATTAACGGAGTGACTTTTCCTACTTTGAACTAAGAAGGACATATATATGATTCTCGCTAGGGGTGGACAGGAAACTCATGGCTCGTTAGCTCGCTCGGCTCGCGACAAGCTCGGCTCGGCTCGTTTCATTTTCGTAACGAGCTGAGCTGGCTCTGAAGCTCGTTAGAGATAACGAGCCGGCTCCAGCTAGCTCGCGAGCCGCTCACGAGCCGAACGAGCCGCACAACCCAACCCAACCGCACCGCACCGCACGGCACAGCACGGCCCGCACCTACGCAACGCTAACCCTAGCCGCACCCACACGGCTCGGCTGCTTGGCCAGTCGCCATGCCCACGCCCCAGTCCCGAATCGTCTCGATTCGCCTTTCCCCCATCACGCCGCGCCGCATCAAGGCTAGCAGATCCAGCACCGCCGCCGGCCCGCCGCTCGCGCGCGCCGCATCGGAGGCTAGCAGATCCAGAACCACCGCCGCCCGCGCGCACACTCGGGAGAGGAGACCCTGCCTCACCCACCACGCGGCAACCGCACTCAGGACCCTGCCTGCCAGCTGCCGCCAGCCCGCCGCCGTAGCCGGAGCGCCACCGCGCGACGCGCGCACACACCAGCGGCAGGCGGCAGTCACCACAACCGCCCGTCGCCACTCCCCTTCCCTCCCTCTTCCTGTGCCGGCTGCAGCTGCAATGGAGGAAGAATGAGAGGCTGCAGCTCACGAGCCTAACGAGCCGGCTCGAGCTTCATAACGAGCCGAGCCGAGCCGGGTTTCTAGCTCGTTAGGATAACGAGCTGAGCCAGCTCGTTATCCTAACGAGCTAAACTGAGCCGAGCCGAGCCGAGCCGAGCCGGCTTGCTATCCACCCCTAATTCTCGCTTTAGAGTGATAATATTAGTGCGTCTGTACTCTGTACAGTAGTTATGCACTTGAAATATCGCTGGATTATGTTAGGCCTGCCAAACTCCAAAGAGATAAAGTTGAAAGATAGTCAAAAACAGGCTAGATTGGAGGAGATGGGCCCATGTGGAACAAAAAAGTGCATGTCATGCAACTAGTGGCTAAGAGCATCCACAATATGCGTTTTGGAGGGGTACAAGAGGACAGAGGATGCTATAGCACACCGGATCTATACATTGCATGCTTATTTTCAAAACAGCCGCTAGTATAGATCCTTTTTCTCTGTGACGAGTCATCACATGCCTACGAATTACGGACCATCACAACGAAGTCATATCAAATGGGTCTAAAAAGAGGCCGACAAAGATATACACGCCCTTACGTGTTAGATTTGCATAAAACTATAGCCTGTCATGGATTATAATTATCCGTGACGGGCTCAAATAAAAGCCAAAGGTTATCTTTGTCGGGCACAAATATGAGCCTGTCACCGACGTGTGACATCAGTGACGGGCGTGAAACTATAGCCCGATTGAGATAACTATTATAGCCCGACATTATGGCCCGTCACTAATGAGTACATCGGTGATGGGCTTGAACTGTGGCCCGACAAAGATAACTTGATGGGCTTCTCAGCCTATAAATACCCCCTTCACCTATTATACTGGTTATCCCATAGTTGGGAGGTGTAGGGGGTGAATTTTTGTCTTTTTTAAGGAATATTTGAAAAATAGTAGATCAGTGCCCTTATAGCCTCATGATCTTCTCATCCTGCAGCTTCTGTTCACATTCTCGCCGCCATCTTTGTCGCCGTTGTGATAGACTCCTTCTTCCATGTTACTCCAAATACTCAGGATATTTTCGTCGAAGATGGTGTAAGGCTCGTCTACATTGACAGGTAAAAAATACGTAAACTTTCAAAGCTTTTTACCGCATATTTGCTTGAATCCATGATATTCCATTGTTAGTCGGTACAAAGACTTGTAGTCCCTTGCAAGAAGCTGCTTTGAATACTAGTATAGAAATGGCGAGTGAAAAAGAAACATCCTCTCATAACTGGTAATAAAGATTCAATCGACTGCGACTAGCTTGCATGTAGAAATTGCTTCCTGCCATTTGAAGCTCGAGTTTACATGATAATCCTAGACATTGCACCCCATTATTTTGAATAAGGCGAGACCGAGGAAGGCGAAGAAGACGTCGTGGCCCCTTCACGGACCAGCAGCGGCATGCGGTGCGGATGCCGACGATACGACTAAGGTGACCTACTCCATTGACCGCGACTCACTCGAGGGCGAGATTTGCTTCATGCCATTTGAAGCTCGAGTTACTTCCAGTTATGCTCAGTGCTGCATATTGGTGTGAACTTTCCTTTTAGATATTTCTGCAATAGCATTTTACAAGGCTCAGCCAGTAATAAACTTTGCAGTTCAGTATTTGAACATTCCGGATGTTCAAATACTCTTTGAAATATCTAGGATGTTCAAAGACTACTTGAAACATCTTGGATGTTCAAATACTGAACTGCGAAGTTCATCTAACCTCGACAATGCTTAGAGCCACAAAGGCATGATTTGAGGTTTCAAGCTTTGAAGAGTTTCCCCTCAAAGCCAGGGGGACCACGTCTTCTTCCATAATCATATGTCAGTTCAGTAATGACTTTTTGCAATGCATGCATGCAGCCGTTCGTTACCGAGGTGGTGATGATAAATAGTAGACACACGTAGTATGATCGTTCATGCCAACACATGTGCCGCCTCAATGGCTACTTTCAATGCAAACACTGGTAGTAATTCTGGTGTACTTATAGTATGTATTGCATGATATCCTGCTCCATGGCTACTTTCGCTTTGCCTCCGCAAGATGGTGTGTGTGATTACATATCTTCTAAGCATAAAGATGAGACTCTAGTTGTCTGCATCATTTCATCTGGAGACTATGAAAATGACGATGATGACACTGACATTTTGGTGTACACAGTACAGGGAGGCAATAGTCTTGTGTACAGGAAGACTATTGCCTCCCTGTCCTGTGTACACCAAAATGTTAGTGTCATTGTCGTCATTTTCATAGCCTCCAAATGAAATGATGCAGATAGCCAGAGTCATTAATTAAAGCCCGATTGAGATGATGAGGTCATCCGATCGGGCTTCAACCTCTAGGCCGTCACCGATAAGAGCATCGTGACGGGCCTTAGCTATCGCCCGATTGAGATATTGATCTTACCAGATCGGGCTAGGTATTTAAGCACGTCACTGATTACTATATCAGTGACGGGCTTTGGTTTTTGCCCATCACTGATAGAATTTTCCCATCGTCCTCGCGCGCGAAACTAGAATCTTATGTGTGACGGGCATTACATTAAGCCTGATTGAGATGACTGATCTCAATCGGGCTTAATCTTATAGCCCGTCATGGATTTGCTTCGAATTTCTTTAAAAGAACGCACTGATTCAGATCTACACTTCTCGCAAAAAAATTCTAAGTCCTCGAACCCTAGCGCTGCCGCCGTCCCTCGCGTCCTCGCTCGCCGCCGCCGGCCGTCTCCGAGCCCGGTGACGTCCTCCCTCGCCGCCACCACCGAGCGCCGTCGCCAGGTTAGTCATTAATCTTCCTTGATTTGTGTGGCCCTTCATCTCCCGGCCGTTTCTCCCCCCCCCCCGACCGATGCCCTCCCGACGCCGTTGAACTCCCGGCCGCCCACCGTCGCAGCTCCGACGCCCCCACCATCGTTGCCCCGACGCCCCACACCACCGTCGTCGCCCGATGCCCCCCACCGTTGCCGTCCCGAGCCCCTCGCCGATGCCCCCACGCTGTTGCACTCCCGGCCGCCCACCGTAGCCGCCCCGATCTCGCCGAACCCTAACTCCCACACCCCGTCGCCGCCGCCGCCGCACGCCCTTGCAGCTGCACCGGGCATGTTTGATTAATGATTGTGTGAATATATATGAAATGTGATGGCACCCTTTTGTTTAATATGGACTGTGAATTCGTGGACTTTGTGAATGGAGTTTGAATATATGAGTAGACTCTGAATTTGATTATATATTTAGTGACTGTGAATTGTGAATGTGAATGTACTTTGAGATCAAATTTTGACTGAATTTTGAATTATAGGCAAAGAATTTTGAATTTTGAATGTTAATTAATTTTGAATGTGAATGGACTTTAGATTTTCTTATGATAGTGAATCATATATATATATATGTATATATATATGGACTGAATTTTGAATGTGAATGGACTTTGATTTTTCTTATGACTGTGAACCATATATATATATGGACTATGAATTTTGAATCTTAATTAATTTTGAATGTGAATGGACTTTAGATTTTTTCTTATGACTATGTACATCGTTAATAATAGTGTCAGTGGTTCTACAAAATTTCACTTAAAAACAACTTTTATCTCCCTCGCCATTCCACCTCTCCCTCGCCATATTTGTTAAGACGCAAATACATGTTTCTAAACACATATTATGTTTTCACATATTCAATCTTTCATTTGCAGAAATTATATATTCCGACAAGTCAGTTATTGCCACATGTTTGCTTAGCTCTCGCTGATCCGACATGTCATCTCGCCGGGCGGCGCATATCATGTTTCGAGGGCTCCAGATGGGCTAATGGTTTCCTTTAGGGTGGATGCCCTAGTGTAACTTTAGACAGTCGATTGACAACAAGGAATAAGCATTAGAGTCGATTGAACACAAAGAACAACTTTGATAATCATTTGTAAATTACAATGTTGTCAAATGTGTTCATGAGAAATAAGTCAACAATGAATGTGTTTGTGGATAGACGTGTGAATGTCAGATGTATGTGAATATATATAAAAGGGGATGTATGTGAATGTCTGATATATGGCTAGCAGAGGCCAAAGGCTAGCCAAAAAATAATATATTTTTCTGAAAAAACTCGTCACTGACAAACTTTTACTGAAGCCCGATGGAGATGATAGTCATCCGTGACGGACATAATTCAAAACCCGATTGAGTAGTTAGTTATCCTTGACAGACTTTAATTGTAGCCCGTTTGAGATTGTATCCTCTGTGTCGGGCCATTGTTTGACTGGTCTTTTGGGTCAAAATCATCAGTGACGGGCCTAAGTTTAGGCTCGACAAAGATAAGTGCAGTGGTGACGGGAGTTTGCCCGACAAAGATGATTACTCACATCAGTGACCTTTGCGCCGTGACGGACGCCATACCTGACATAGATAAGGGTTATCGCCCGTTTGAGATGAGGATAACCGTAGTAGTGAGCCAGTCCTAGTAAAGAACTAGACATCAAGCATATAGTAGCTGATCCTTGGGAGGGAATATTCATAGCCCACTAGTTAGTACAAAACTAAAGAAAGAGAGAGAGAGAGCATTCACTACAAAGGGAACCCTCATCTCAATCGGACAGCAACCCTCATCTGTGTCAGGTACGACGCTCGTCATGACGGAAAGATCAGTGATGTGAGAAGTTATCTCTATTAGGCAAAAGCCTGTCACCGATGCACTTATTTTTGTCGGGCCTAAACTAAAGCACGTCACCAATAGGTTTGATCCAGAAGCCCAGTCAATCAAGGGCCCATCACTGATGAAATAATCTCAACGGGCCCCAATTAATATTTATCACATATGACTAACATCGGTGACGGGCTTTAACTTAAGCTCGTCACAGATGACACCATCTGTGACGGGCTTAAGTTAAAGCCCGTTATCGATAAGTGTTTCCTAGACAGAAAAATAAATTCGTTTTTTGGCTAGCCTTAGGCCTTTGCTAGCCATGTTCGCTGAAAAGTTTGAGAAACAAAGATATATATTCTCATTCCCAGCATCCCCATTCATATATACAATTATTTACAGGAAACTCAATTCAGAACTTACATATGACATTCACATGTTTCACACTTCCATTCATATATACAATTTATTTTTTAAAATGAAGGAGAATATATACATGTCCTATTATACAACCCAAACAAAAGTGACATTGTCTCAGATCTATGCATGTCCCATTAAAAGTGACCAATATACAACCAATACATGACATGACATTCATATCAGATTCAATACATGGTATGACATTCATCTCAAATGTATACATAAGAGAGCACGATAACATATGAGGGAGATGGACTTACCTGGACCACGGTGGCGCTCGGTGGCTAGGCTCGGGGACGACGGCGCTCGGTGGTCGGGCTCGACGACGGCGGCGCTTGGTGGTCAGGCTCGAGGACGGCGGCACTCGGTGTCGGTGAGGGAGAACGACGGTGCCGGGCTCAAGAGGGCGCGAGGGACGGTGGTGACGGGCTCTGAGAGACGGCGGTAGCTCTAGGGTTTGCAATATGAGGACTTAGAAAATTTTTGCGCTCATGTGTAGATCTGAATCGGCTCTTGGGCTAGATTAAATGATTTTGAAGCATATCCATGATGGGGTTAAGTTTAAGCTTGATAGAAATGACATTAGCTCAATCGGGCCTAAGTAAAAGCTCGTCACCGATGATACTTAGCGGTGACAGGCCTAATTATTATCTTAATCAGGTCTCAGGTTGAAGCCCGTCACCGATGACGCTCATCGCTGATGGGCCTAATTGTTATCTCAATCGGGTCTCAGGTTGGTGTCGGTCACCGATGAGTGTCATTGGTGATGGATTTCTGTTGGGGCCCGACAAAGATACTGTAGGTTATCTTTGTCGGGCCATGATTTGAGCCCGTCACCGATAGGTATCATCCGTGACGGGCTCGAGTTTTATGCACATCTAATATGTTTGTATGAGTATATCTTTGTTGACATCTTTTTAGGCCCGTTTGAGATGACTTCGTTGTGACGGCCCGCAAAACCCAGACATATGAGAGACCGTCATAGATGATAGGATCTATACTCGTGATACCATGTCTATCTGTTGGAACGTAGTGGCAAGTAGAAAAGTTGGTTTTTTTAATGTTTTTTCTAATCAAACACTCCATCCTTTCATAATATGTAGCAACCTAGGATGAGTTTCCATCTTACAACAACGAACCTGGACGTACCTTAGTCGAGATTGATATGTCCAGATTCTTTCTCATCCTAGGTTGGGACATAATGGAACGGAAAGAGAAGTGGGGCTTACCAGGTGCCTATACACTGCAGCACTATTTTAAATGGTGTGCTCTTGAGGTGACATTTTAGTACCCTTGAGGGTGCTAAACATTTCTAATGCTCTAAGGGCATTTGCAACAACCTGTGATAGTAGCATAGGGATAAAAAACATACTATGTTGAGAGTACTAATCCTACGAGTCTAACAATATTTTTAATCATGTGTACTAACGCTAATTAGTCGTTAGTCTAGCGAAGCGATAGGCCACTGCTACAAAACCGCTCATCCTAATCAGCTCATTTGTGTTGGAGGCCTGCCTTTCATCACATAACATTCACCTGTGATGGGCAGGATAAAGCCCTCAAATAGGCACTTGGAGAGACACTCAACTGAGGCCTCACCGCCGAACCTATCACTCATCAGTGACGGCGTTTGTTTCTGGCCCATCACAACTAATTTGTGTCGGGCCATAAAAAACATCATCATCAATGAGAGTCATCGGAGACGAGTTTGAAATACGACCTGCTGATAAAGATGACACCTTAGACCTATCATCGATGACTGTAACCTTTGATGGCATTTGCCGCCTGTTACTAATAGCCCACACTATATATATATCTATTACCTTCATGAAATGGTTATTCCAATTGAGTATAGTGTTCATATTTCTGGTGGGAGGGCAAGAGAGGTGAAATTTTGTCTTTTTTGAAAAAATAAAAAGAAATTAATTCTAGGTAATACTGAAGAAATCATGTGTATAAATTTCCTAATATATATCACTAAAGAAATTATATTTAACATGTGTTCACATTTGCAGAGAGGTAGATAGAAGTTGAATGTATGGAATTGATCGATATAACAAAGAGTATAGAAGTGACATTGCAAATTTTATCAATATCGTTGAGGAGGAGAAGAAGAAAAGAACAAATGATTATATGACTTTTCTATGTGTAGATTAGAAGAGTGAGAAGATGTTTATTAGATATACACACTCATATATATGAGGATTTATGAAGAACCAATCATGATGAGCGAATCGGTTAATATTGAAGATGAATTGAGCGGTGGACCAAAATAAGAAAAAAGATGAAGATGACATATGTTTGTTTTTCTACTTTGGGGAGTGAAATGGTTGATGCTGACAATGATACAGATGTGACAGTGTTTAGTGAGGATCCGTTTAAGATTAATATCACCAGTGACGGCTTCTCACGGCTTCTCGCCCGAAACTGATGTGATTTCACATCATTGACCAATTATTAGTGATCAGGCCCTTTGCTAATAAAGATAAGGGTTTTCGTCAGACATAGATAACCAGTTCTCCACTACTGGGTGCGTAATAACTTGAGCTTACTTGTATCTTCAAATTAGCCCTAAAAAGCATTTCCAAAAGACTCTTCATATTTTTTCTAAATGCTAGGAATAGAGATTTTAATAAAAAACTATCCTTCAACAACTTTTCTAAATGACCATTCAAATATAACCATTTTCTATTCCAAATTTTTTGCTTGCCAAAAATAGAAGACAAAAATAACTCTATAGAGTATGTAGGATATATAGAAAAACTGTTGGAGAGTAAAAAGTTATAGAAAACGATTTTTATGCAAATGATTTTTCAAATAATAATTTAGACAATGAAATTTAAAAAAACTCTTGATGCTCTAACAATTCTATTTTGGCGTCTTCTATTTTTTGAATTGCTATTTATTTGTCGATTGTTCTCTCAATTGAATTTCGGATAGTTGGATTCGCTTCGAGATTCCTGCAGATGAGGGGAATGGGAAAAAATAGTGCCACTGTGTTAGCACCTGATTTTGATTCTTATATAGAAGTTATATACTATTTATATTATAATTAGAAAACATATGCACAGCCTGTGCACATAAGCTCTCCGTATATACACCATGCATACTAACCAACAAAATTCACTACAAAATTGTTTAAAAAAATGTACATGTACATACTACACCCATGTGTAATTTATTAACCTTAAATTCATTATATTTAGCCGTATAAAAAACAATTCTGACCATTTTAAAAGTACCAATTTGTTAGAATTTATCTTTTTATTGCTATCTCTATATAATAAATTTGAAAATGTGACTTTATACTTTGATGTTGTAGTATATAATTATATATACAATTTTTTTTAGAACTCTTAGTGATATTTGTTAGTTGGTATGTACATGAGAAAGAAAATTTATGTGTATAGGATACATTTCCTATTACTATTAGTTATAGTACACTATATAGTTGTACTATTGTTATATTTAAAAGTTTTGTGTCATTTTTTTCAAAGTAGTATATTTGTTTAAACAAGTACCGAGGTTAAGCCTCAGTAGATGATATATTGGTAGTCAACTGCGAGTATATGCAGTTTTACAAAGAGGCTCTTAAAGATGGGAAAATTAACATAAGATCCTAACATTTGCAAAGAAAGGCTTCTAAAAATAAAAAAGCAATCAAGTCCTCTTCTCCAGCAGGTTGGAGGCCAGATTCATGGTGACGATGACAGCGACAAAGAAACCATGAGAAGCTGCAGATGGAAGTGCCAGGAAGCATACCCAATGAATACTTATGAGGGGTTAAAGGTTGGAGGTTGAAGCCTCCACCAGTTGAAGCTTCCTTGGCAAAACGATGAATATGCAACTGCTCATTGAAGATCCACCGCCAGTGAAGAAGGAGGTCAACATCCTTGCAGTTGACTCAACGGATCTTGTCAAGCAAATTTGCCTTACTTCTAACTGAGGGTGTCTTAGAACTAACAAGGAGACCATATCCCATGGAAGGTTTTTACCGGAAAAACATGGGATGCCACCGGGACGAGAGACACGCGAAACCGGCAAATTCTTGCACTATATAGGAGCATCAAAAGGGAGAAGAAAACAAAAGGAAAGACCTGTATAGATACCCCTCAATATTTCCTTTATGCCTTTATAACTTTTTTAATTATTTTATTTTGTCTAGATTTTATAAAGAGAAGCGTACAAAAAATATACTAAAATCACCCCAACCTTATTTCCATCCTCCATCTCAACTCCCGAATTTCCATCCTCCATCTCAACTCCCGACAGTGGCGCAATGCCTTGTGCCCTCTCTTTTGCCATTGTCTGCCTCCACGCCAGCGCCCTCTCCCTGCGATGGATCTCTCTCCTTCGCCATCACCAACCTACAGTAGTGTTCCTGGCCGCTGCCACATCCTAAATCATCTTTTCGCCTGATCGAGGTGATACCTCACCAATCTGGCTACTAAGTACTAACTAATATTTTGATCTCTTTGTATCTATGGCAAAGGGTCTCCGTCAGTGGTGTCTCGATGGGGAAACAATTGCAGCTGTGGCCAGCAGCCTTGTGTTGGCCTAGAGCCCTAGAAGACCACATGCATGAGATGAGTAACCTTTTCTTTTCTTGGGCTACGGTTTCTCTTCCCAGGCTCGTGTGCTATGTAGAAGGCACACTTGACACGATTTCAAGCCACCATATAGCCTCCCTCTCTCCTCCGTCTGGCATCCAAGCCTATATTGTCCTGTGAGGTTAGTACATCTAGGGTAGAACTTTGCAAATACTCTATGAACATTCATAGTGGAAGGCTGTTAGGAATTGTTCTATGTTGGTTGTTTGGGAAGAGTTGAAACTTAAAAGTTAGGGGAAGTTCCTCACCTCATGAGCTAGCTTTTGGGTTGCAGCAAGGTTTCGTCCCGGTTTAGGCCAGTTGGGCTAACGTTTTCCGGTTTTAGGGCAACAAGATGGGTTAAATCCATAAGCTCTAGTGCTCGTGCACATGGGTGGTAGGCCGAAACCCGGTGGACCACGGGTGTGGGGCCGGTCAGTGTTGAGGGGCACCATTATGTGACTGAGAATATTGTTGGCAATAGTTCTACATTGGTTCTTTTGAGAAGAGTTGAACCAACTTAAAAGACCTTTAAAGGACCGGTGATGAAGGAGATTATTGGGAATGGTCCGACATTTGTTGCTTGGGAAGAGGTGAACTACCAACTTAAATGTTGGGGGAGTCCCTCTCTTCTTAACTAGCTTTTAAGGTGCAGCGAGGCTTCTTTGTAGTTTAGGTCAGTTGGGCCAATATCTTCCAGCTTTGGGCCAATAGAGCATGAGAGGGGGAGGGGGATGGACTCATGTAATGACTTGGAGGGAGGAGGAATGGTCGCCTCGTCGCCTATCCTCACCAGTCACCACCCGTACCCCCATCCCTGTCTCAATGAGCCACTATGACTAATCATCTCGTCCTCAATCCTACCGTTCTTGGGATAAAGAACGATCCTAGCATATAATGCATGATGGCCTCAACAGCAACAGGAATGCGCTATTTTTTATGTCATGTGGTGGTGACGTTGTTCTTAATGGCAATAGATCTATCATCTTGGGAACAACGTCTTCCTTATAGTAACGTCAACAACACTTTCCATACCCACACGCTAATATTTCAGTGCCATTTAGAGCAAGGATAATTGTGGACTATATACCAGCGGCAAATTGGTTTTTTGATGATTAATTTTGACACAAAAATATTTTTCTCATCATAAACAAGCGACTATGGCGAATTCTGAAGTTGGCACTAATCATCACTGATAATCGAGCCACAAATAACATAGTGATGATTTTTGGTACGCCACAAATATTCATGAGTATTAGTAATGGTAAAATTTGCCACTGATAACAGTTACATCGATCATCATCAGAGAGGTACGATGCTAGAAATAAGTTTAATATAGTGGCTAAAGTTTCATCACTTATGATGTTTATGGTCGTACCAAAATTTGCCACATTTAGTTGACTATTATGACTATGAAATTGTCACTACTGTGATTAACAAAAGTGATAACTTTTATTATCATTTCTTCCATTAGATCTGTGGCAGTGGTACATCACTTGTGATGTTTTATGTGGTGGAATTGCTTATCACCTTTGAACCTTTGCATTGATTGAAACACTCCATTTTTGAAATAATAGTAATGTATTTATCATCATAAATGAATAGTTAGAGTTAAAATTTTTATCACAAATAATCTCTTTTCATGGCGATGCAGCATATGAAATGTGACAAAATTTCATCACAAGAACTTATACTCCCAAGACCAATGTTTTTTTCACCATGACAATTATTTTGAAAAATATATAAATTTTTGCAACAACACCATTAAGAAATACTTTCAACTCAACTAAGGCAAATTTGGGAACAATAGTATTCAAATATTTATTCTGAAGTCGTACAATCAAACAAATGTTGGACTCGACAAGAAGCTGGAGTAGCAATTTCTCTCAAGAAGCTCTCATAAACATCATTACGAAAATTAAGCCAATCGCAAAAACTTATATAGAACTTATACTGAATTATTTGGTGTAATAGACTCCAGGATGGCTGCAGGTTGATGAAATAGACTTGTGTAGATCAACTTCCTGCATTCGTATGGTCATGTAAATAAAGCTTATGTCGAGGAGAGAGACATTAGAAAATAAAATAAAGGATGTTGGATCTTGATAAGCCCTAATCTCCACTAGATACACTCACGACTCAGGTTGGCTCGATCTTTCGGGAAGTTGAGATAACTACGATTTGGGAGAAACGTTGATGACCCGGCTACAACCGTATAAGACATTGTTGTGTTGCATCTTAGCAATCAATACATCTCTCCGTTGATTATTGATATTGCCGATGCAAATCAACCTTATTCCTGTAAGTAAATAAAAAAACAAGCAAGAACAAGATAAAAGTAATCTGAATTGCAACTAGAAATTAAAGCTTATGATAAGGTGGGGTTCCGAAGACGAGTAATTAGGTGGTCTACCGACATGCATAAGTAGAAGATAAAGTAGCAATGATAAATTTAATATAAACAAAAACCCAAGAAACCTTAAAGGGCTACCTAGCTATTTAAGGAGGTGAGAGAACGACCAAAGGGTCACTAGGGTCGCTCTCCACTAGATTGGGGTGCACCCCACATGGGCCTCACTTGGGCAGGTGTCCTAGACAAAGTTAGAAGGCCATATGGCCATTACAGGTGATGTAACACCTTGTTTCTTTCATTGCGGATGACCGAGATAGAATTTGTCGAGCACGCCGAAAATTATACTGTCCAATGCTCATTGTGATTACCACATGGTTTTGGCTGAATGCGATTCATACCCGCATAATAACCATTCACACCTCAATGTGCCATAATCACAAGTAATGCCATTCAATATAATTTACGAAGTACCGAATAGTGAGCAAAAAGGATACCACTGGGACTCGTGCACACCAGTCAATTTTAGCCTGAGATGTGCTCGTCAAACCACTCGAAGGCAGCAACCAAATGTGTTACACATCTAGGAGATTTGACTCAAATTTGCTTGAGCTCTACGATAGCTCAATTGATCAATATCCATACTCATGTATGGCAAGTTCTATAGGCATAGAACCTACCAAGACACTTTCATCAAGCATTAGATATTCATAAAAGGGAGTTCTAACACATGGATAATTTAAAGTTAAGACTATTATACATATGGCCGTCCGGCCAAATAGTTATCAGTTCAGCGGAAGCATTGTTCTACCCAAAAGATCTTTTATGCAACCGACTAGGGTAGACCCTAGTTAGAACCGTGTTGAAACATGGAGTTGTCCCCAGCAAAACACTCCTCAATCAACATAAACTTCACATGCATCTGAGTCTAAATAACAAAAATACAACAATAAAAACAAGAGTCAGTCCATTATAAATAATGTATTGGCAATGCCAATCCTAACATACATGCATGGTAATATCAAAGGAGGGCTTATAATGGTTTATTTTCAGCATAAGACAAATTTTATTTTTACAAACATTTTTCAAACAGATTTAAGCAATTAAATTTTAGCAAGCATACACATATCATTATGCATCATTTGTACGGTAGAATCATACATAAATATACAACTTGGTGCTATCCATAGCAACAAGTAACATGAACCATTCCAAACTTCATTTCATCATCATTTCAAAAGAGCATAATTTAGAAATAGAGAGTAAAAGGAATAAAACACAAGTCTATACTCAACACATATCCTTATGTCGCTCATGCCCATGATCATGGCTAACCGATTAGTTTTAATTCTGTAGAGTTCATACACTGTACCCACACGATGTAAAGTAATAATCATGTAAAATATGCCACGTGATACCAAAGTACTCGTTTTACTACTCACAACACAGTCGTTACCACGACCGGTGAATAGTTAGTTCCTATGATTATTGCTAAGACTAATTAATACTACTCCGGCCTACCAAAACGCAAGGCTAAATAATGAGCAACTTAATAAGCTATGACTATCCTATAACAACAGATGTGGTCATACTATAAAACACAAGTATCTGACGAGGTAGGTCTTTAAAACGTCTCAGGCAAACACTCCCCCTATCAGTACACAATTAAACACCATATGTGTACCATATGGTGCTCAAGACTATAATCATCGTTTCCATCATTTTAGTTCTCAAATAATTACATTTTCATTTTTTGTCCAAAAGTATTTAAAATCAAATTTAAGGAATGCCCATAGTGATAATTGCTTAAACTAGGCATGGCTAAGCATAGCATGCCAATAGAACATGATCCCATATATTTTTAATAAAAGGACAGTACACTGTCATCTCTTAATAGTGACAATCAGTAAGGTGAACGAGTATCAAGGAGAAGAATGAACGAATTAGGTTTGTAGCTATCACATATCAGATTTCAAACTTTTAAGTTTAAGGTAAGCATGCAATATTTTTCAAATAACACATTTAACCTCCAAAACATGAGATTAATATTGTCAATGAGAGAAGGGAGCTGGCTTGCCTTGCTCTTGCTCTACACCCTGCTTAGCTATGAAGTAAAGTTCTTCAACTATTACTTGATTGTCGTCTAAACATACACGGGAAAACCAAATTACATATATGCATAACAAAATTCAATATGCTCTAAAATGAATGTTGTTGTTATTGTGTATAGGTACTATGATCGCATGGTTTTTAGTGAAGGAATTTTTATTTTATCGTGTTCTGTTTGCAAAATATAAATTTCCAAAGTTTCAAACTAATAAATTAAAGCCTAGATGAATTTCGGACTTTTGAGATATAAATCATGAAGGTTAAGCTAAGTTGAAGAATTTTGGATTATAGAGCATACAAATATGAACCTAACAAAAGTTAGTTTGCAATTTTTTGAGCTATAATAAATTTGTTATGAATTTCCAAAGTTATACTAATTTTCACTTTAACAGAAAGTGTTACAATCATTTCCTTTATTTTTTTCCTAAATCCAACGGACCTCGGGTCCACCAGTCAGTGACTACACATTTGCGCATAGACCCCTAGGGTTCTGGGGATTGGATCCCGCAGTACTTTTAACACGGGGTTTAGGTTTTTATCAAAAGAGTTCTCGGGTTTAAATCTATTTACATATAGATCCAGAACCCACACGTAAGTGACAGGTTATTATGCTAATACACCACTGGAAGTATTGAAAGTCTACAAAGCTAAGCCCTCGCGCTAATGAGACAGGGCAGCGGCGCGGCGGCGAGTTTCATGGCGTCGCCAGCGGTGAACGGTGGGGTTTCGGACGATGCAACCAAAAGAAAAAAAATAGAGAGGAGCCCTAGACAAAGATCACTCGAGGTCGAAGAGCGGCGATGGAGATCTCGCCGACATCAGAGAAGATGCCTGCCTTCCCGGCAAACCAAGGCTATATTTTTTCGGTTGTTCCGCAAAACAAGAAGAGGGCAAGAATAAGGAGGATGGCGATTGGCTGGCGGGGTCTTATACGGTGATAGTGACAAAACGGAGGAGAGGGGCAACATTGGCACGAGTGTGGGACTGACCGGTGGGTCCCACCATGGCCTGGGGCCCGTTTGTCAGTGAGAGATGTGAGAGAGATTGAGCAAAAGCTGAAAAGTGGCCAAGTCCGTGTCTGCTGCTAGATTCCAACTTTGCCCTCATGTTAATGTATTTCCCAGTGGTATTTAGTCATGGTGTTCAACAGCAAAGTTGTAATGTGGTCTTTGCTCTATGATTTGGACCAAGTCCCACAGCCAAAATCATTTTGGTCGAAATTTGGGAGGATGACAAAGTAGGCTTCAGAGAATCTGTAATTTTGCAGATTTTGAATTTATCGAGCGAGTTTTTTGAGCTACCCAAAGGTGTGATAAAATTTGGCAAAAATTACAGAGAGCTACATGTCCCTTAGGTGATCCATATGAATTTTTTCCAGGTTTGTAAGTCTTACCAATTATTTTCAATAATTTAAATATTAGTTTCTTATGCATATGCTTCTAGAATGACCGGGCATAAAAGAGCCAAAATCAATTGAAAAGAAATTTATGCATCACATGAGAGCTTTTATATGACCATCCATTAAGATTATATAATTTCCATAATATATTTTTAGTGGATCCATTGGAAAGAGGACTCCAAGAGCTTTTCATCAAATACTCATGGGGCCAAATGGAGCTCGTAAGCATATTTGATGGCAGTTTGAAGTCAGCAATATAACACATGGCCGAATGGATTCTAGAACATGGACAACTTGATCTTATGTCTTCCAGTTAACCTATGAAGTGAACAATGGTTGTATCAATAGTAGTCATCGTCACATCATCATTGCCTTATTCACGGAAAACCATCCTCAGTTTTTTCATATGGTGCTTTTTGCGCAGTGTATGATCTTGCCCCATAGAAGTGTCTGGTAATGGGGATGCACAACAAAGTACATAGGAACAATATTGTAATTATTCTCTTGCAGCTCCTCTTGCTCACCTTCTTTGGAAAGCAAGTAATTACATTATGCTCTTTTAATGGCGTATGGTAGGAGCATTGAGCGATTTGGTCATGCCCCTTCTTCAAAACCATCCTGTTTATTTAAATCAAAATAAGACAAACTCAGGATAACATGATTAGCAACAACATATCTCTTTAGCTTGCAATTTTTATCCTCAACTACAGGAGGTTCTAAATCTGAACATATGTAAACTCTATGCATCGAATACATTCCTTGATGATTGTGTCTGCCAAATATTTGAAAAGTGGCATTCGTAGGACATGAAAAAATAGATTTAGCAAATAATTTCTCCTTCAAATATCTAGGTTCACAAAGTTCATCAAACAGAATATACCCCAATGTATTCAAAGTTGAAAGCAACTCACGTTCATTAGCTTCACTAGCAATGTGAACAACATGCTTAAATTCAGCGCATAAAGAATTAACAACAAAAATAGCATGTTCATTCGTTAGTTGTGGCATGGATAAAAGTGAAGCTTTATCACACAACTCTTCTTTATGGCAAGGATCAGCAAACAAATCAACTTGTGACAAATGAATCTTGGCAATAGGTTCCACTAATGGTTGCTCTACTATAGCATGAAAAGTGAAGATGTGTAGCTCAGCTTGAGAATACTCACCGATATTTATCTCAGCACAATTTATTTTACCTTGCAAACTTTCTTCAGACATCAGAGATGCTTCATGCTTCTCCTCTTTCTTCTCAAGAACATCATTCTCCTCCTTTTGTTGAATGTTCTGAACTTCCTGCAAAACATTAGTAATAGGAGACACAAAAGGTTGCTCCTCCATGTTTGCACATCATCATTGCACAAGGATATAAGAGATTCAGAAACAAGAGATAAATCACATTGTTTATGCTTTCTCGCATTCGATATGAATTCTTGTAAAATCTGACTCTCAATGCTACGAGCAAGTATAAATAGGTGTCAATATGATTATATGTCATACTAGCAAGCAAAACCTGAACTACAGAATTGAGCCCATTGAAAAATCTATGCATTGTGTTTTGATTGCATTCCTTTAGACCACTATAGATGATACAAACATTAAATTCATGGATGTACTCCATAACAGTTCACCTTGTTTCAGATGTTCTAATTTCCCAAGAAGAGTACATTTGTAATAAGAACTCACAAAACGCTTTCTCATCATGGTTTTGCATTCGTCTCAAGTTTCAAGCTTATTACTAACATGACTCCACCAAAATAATGCAGAAGAGGTCAACTTAGTACTAGCAACCTTAACCATTTGAGCATCAGAAAATTCATATTTATCAAATTCATTGTCTACTGCTAGCTCCCAATCAATATAAGCAATAGAATCATACTTACCATCGTAAAATGGTAACTTAGATTCCACTCGTGCAAAATTATAGTCAGGTACCTCATATGCATCACCTGGAGAAGTTGCCACATCTCGTTGAAAGTAAAGAAGTCGATATTGAGCATGACCGTCTCGTATCCCCTTGTGTAATCCTGCCATGGTTAGTTGCAAACAAGAAACATACACAAGAATATGCATGCTCCAATCAAATACTAGGTAGTCTAGGTTCAAGTTCCACACACACTTAAGCTTTTAACCAAGCTCTTACAAGATCTTACCAAAGCAAGCGGAATGGTGACCACACCGACTCAACCTAGACCTAATGGAGGTTGGATGTATCGATGCCTTGGCAAACACCAGCTACCAGAGAATGCAAAGTTCAATAATCATTCAAAGTTAGTATCGTGCTGGTTCTAGGCTAGAGCATACTAGAGACATGAGCCTAGGCATAAATGGTACCACAAGATAACACAAGAAACAACTCAAACACATCTATTATATATGAAAGCAAATTCAAAGACTGATTTTCTCTTTTCTTTCTTTCTTTTTTTGGCTTTTTTCTTTTTGTAAGCACCTTTCTGCCTTTTCTCTCTTTTTTTTTGATTTTTTCAAGCAAAAACCAACTTAAGGACATCAAAGTAAAATTACACAAGCTTAAATGTAAATATAAAAATTACAGGATGAAATGCAAAAGTGCAAATCCTAAATTTAAAATTATACAAAAATTGAATTCTCTCATCCCATTAGTTCCGTTTATGTAAATAGATCTCGATCCGATACTCAAAAAAATTTCAAGAAAGTGTATGAGAAGTCATGGAACTAATTGAAACCGAGAGGAGAACGTGGCTAGGTGGTCTCGGACTCTTCTTGTCTTGGCCACTAGCCCACACAAAGTGGTGGGACTCGTGAAAACTTTGAAAGAAGGCAGCCCAATTCCTTTTCTTCTCGTAGAAACCAATCTACAAGACTCCACTCCGTAGGAAACCAATCTACAAAACTTTCTTTGAAAACCTATTTGTTATCCTCTCTTCTTCCTCGTACACACATGCACGGCACAATCACGGATTAGAAACCCTAGATGCATCTCTAAAACCAATTGATAGAAACTTTTGGGAACTACAAAAATCGAACCTTGGCAGCGATGTGATTTTGTTTTTGTAGGTCCCGACGACAACAAAGACACGGTGACAACAACGACAACAATGGTACTAGAGATGACAAGAACTCGAAACTCCAAGCGGACTAGACGCTAAGACTAGCAATACGACAACAATGTAACACAAAACTCAACAAAGCAAAAACTGAAAAGAACAATGCATCGGCTCAAAGATGGCTAGGCAATGGATGCAATATTTTTGTATGGCTATTTTCTGGTTATAAGTAGATAAAAAACTCATCGAGCAATGAAGGCTTTGATACCACTTGATAAGTCTTGAGCTCGACTAGATACGCTCATGGCTTAGATTGGCCCGATCTTTCGGTGAGTTGAGATAACAACGATATGAGAGAATGTTGAAGACCTGACTACAACCGTGCAAGACGATGCTGTGTTGCGTCTTAACGATCGATACAACTCTCCATGGGTTGTTGATATTGCTGATACAAATCAACCTTATTCCTGCAAACAAATCAAAGAAACAAGCAAGAGCAAAATAAAAGCAATCTGAATTGCAACTAGGAATTAAGGCTCATGATAAGGTGCGGTATTGAAGACAAGTAATTAGGTGGTGTAATATACATGCATAAGTAGAAGGTAAAATAGCAATGACTAAACTTTAATATAGACAACCAAGAAACCATAAAGGGGTACCTAGCTATTTAAGAAGGTGGGAGGACGACCAAAGGGTCACTAGGGTCGTGCTCCACTAGATTGGGGCGCACCCCACATGGGGCCTACTAGGGCCGGGGTCCCAGACGACGTTATGAGCTCATATGGCCATTAATTACGGTGTCGTAGCACTTTGTTTCTTCCATTGCAGATGACTAAGATGGAATTTGGTGATGTGGCTTTATCCATTGGAAAGATGACTCATAGAGCTTTTCATCAAGTACTCATGGGTCCAAAACGGAGCTCATACGCATATTCGACGGTCGTTTGAAGTCAGCAATGTAGCAAGTGACCAAATTGGATTCTAGAACTGGGACAACTTGATCTTTATGTCGTCTAGTTGACCTATGGTATGAGCAATGGTTGTATCAATAATAGTAATGATCATATCTGCTTTTATGCAAAAGCTGGCTCTATGCATTCTCCTAGATAAATAAATTAAATTATAAAATGTACAAGTGAGAGAAAGAGAGAGGAGAAGAAAAGTAAAGGCAAGCTTAGTAATCTACTATGTATGTTGGTTCTAACATGGGCTTATATCTAGCAGCGAGCTCTACTATTAAACTTGCTCTTATGGGTGGTAATGGGTCATGGCCCATAGGTTCTTTCACAACCTAACTCATCCCTCATATATATTTTATCTCAAAAATCTATCAAAACTTAGCCCTGTCCTTTTTGGGCTATGTTAGCGGCTCTTATACCAAATAGAAGTTAATCTGCAAGCGTATGAATATCACTGTAGCTTTTACTTGGGAGTATTTCAAAGTATTGAATCCGTGAGAAACAGAATTAGTTTTTAGTCCGAGTGGACTATCTAGTTTTGAAAATAGCGACCAAGTTAAATATAAGGTAAGAAGAGAATTCATAGATGGGAGGTGTCTTCCCATCTAGGCTGCCATATGAATATCCTTACGATCCAATTCAGTCCATAATTCTCTTGATGGCTTTCGGTATGAGAATGTATACTCTTCCTAGTTGAGATGGTCTCGTCATTACACACCGACGTACTAAATTTAACGTGGCCGACTAGAGAAGACGAAGCCCTATCACCACCCAATCGCCTATGACCATCCGTTCTTTTAGCTAACCTTTCTAGATAAAATTATGATGTAACACCACACATGCACGCAAAATTACTACTCCATTCAAAAGCGACTTAAGTAAAGCAATGTTCTATCCTACAGCATTATTTATACAATGCGACACCTTCTTCTTCAGTTCTCCAACTTGGTCCATCTCTCGAATGGCATCGGGAGGGAGCGAGGTGTCAAGCCGTGATTTTCTTTCGGGATTTAAAAATCATTAAATAATTCATTTCTAGAATTTATATCAAAATAAAAACCAAATTTAAGAAGTGAAGTTAAATGTGGAAAATAAAATTTCCTTTAAAAATTATTAAATAATTTATTTCTAGAATTTATATCAAAATAAAAACCAAATTTAAGAAGTGAAGTTAAATGTGGAAAATAAAATTTCCTTTAAAAATCATCCCTAAAATATTCTCTAAAATTTCCTTGAATTTTCGGAGCTTAAGAAGTAATTTTAATAATAAAAAGTTCATTTCAAACATTTTTTAAATAAAAAACTAATTAAAATCCCTCTCCTTCTTTTGGGCCTTTTCGGCCGAAGTCCATCCTTCCTCCTTCGGCCTCGGGCTCGTTTCTCTTTCATCTCTCGAGCCGGCTCCCTTTCCCCTCTCTTTGCCGGCCTAGTCCGCTCAGCCTAGCCACCTTGCCTAACTCCACTTCACGTCTCTTCTCCCTTGTGCCGTTGATAGGTAGGGCCCACCTGTCAGCTCTTTCCCCAACCTTCGGGCGGGAGAACTGAGTGACGTCGCCCACGTCGCCGCTGCCTGTCCTGTGTCCCCGTGCTCCCACACTCGCCTCCAAATCATGGAGACCAAGCCTCCCCAACCACCTCCACCATCTCCCCCAATTCATCTGACGAAATCGAAAGAGGTCGGAGCCCTCGAGCCCACGGTGTTGCCTCCCTCTTTCTCCTCCAAATCCACCATTCCCTGGCCTCCCCGTTGCTCTCGGAGCTATAAAAACAGACCCCGAAACTTCCTCTCCCCTTTTCCCACCTCCACCGAGCTGAATCGTGCCTCATTCCACCCTGCCACCACGCACCACAGTTCCACCGCTCACTGTCGTACTCCGATCGACCATCGGCACCACTTCAGCCGCTGCTGCATCACCCCAACGATGCCTTTAGCTTCGCCACTTTGCATAGCACCTTGGTCACTACCCCGCTTCCTCAACCCAAGCTATGCTGCCAAATCTGCCTCCTCCGACCGGCGATAGCGTTATGGTTCATGTCCCCTAAGGTGTGTGTTGGTATTTATCATGATCAGAGATAAATCCGTAAGCGCACGGATACTATTGTAACATTTCACCCGTGAATATTTAGAGTATTATTATTTATTTTTCCACAGTGAAGACGAGGTTTAAAGACTGAGCCAATATACTCACGATCATAGTACGATTAATATACCATAGTCTAAGTAGTGGTAAATGATAATATTGCGATAGTGTAACAAACAGAAAAATCATCTCTCTATTAATGATAAACCAGATTGTGGACAAGGATAAAAGAGAGCTTGGACTTACGATGCAATACGTATACATATACAAGCTTAGGACTTAGTTCTATGCACCCATGCAATACCAACAGACCGCTCCCTACTGGTCTGCCAGCATGGTTACGAAAAATTTCAAACTCTTATGTCATACCCAAACATAGATGATTACAAAGCACAAACATGGCTGTCACCACCTGTTGTCTACCTCTACAACCCATGGGGTACACCCACATCCAACAACATTTAGTCAACCCAAGCATCATGCTTGCGTTGCTAAATAATACATCGAGTTTCCTCGAGACTCCCACTCTATGGATGGACAAGAAAGAACTAGCGCAACCTGTGAAGATCATCAGACCAATGTTGTGGCATAGATCGACTATCCTAAATATATATAGCATATGGAATAAGTATAAACTAATCAAGGAACATATAATTAACAAAGTAATATATGAACCATGAACACCGATATATAAAATATATAATTTCATTACTAAGCTGAAAGTCTTACAAAGAGAGAAAAGTACTATAGACATACCCGAGTCTCCAAGAAGGCTTGGAAACCAAATAGTAAAGCTACTCTTAGCTTAAACTCCACTAATCTATAGAGTAATACAAATGAGAGAGAGATTGCTTCTTGAGTGTGTGTTTTGAGAGTGAGAGCATCTCCTTATTTTATAGCTCCCAATGACTGTTGTTTATGTCGGTTCACCCATAACAGTCATAAGGGACCAATGCGGAGTTGCCACGTGGAAGATGGTGGTGAGAGGGCCCTAGTCTGGTTCGGCCGACCCCTTGTTTGGTCGAACAAGGGCAACCACCTCTCTCCACCGCCTTTCTTTGTGAGCATGATATGTGGGCCTTGAGTCGGTGCCTAGTGGATTAGCCTCAAATATGCCGGTTTGTTCTGACTTGTGGCCCTTCAATTCGTGTGTGCTCTCATGATTGGCCGAAAGTGTGTTTCTTTGCATGTCGGCTCATTTTCTCCTTCATTTTGCATGTAATCTGCATTCATAATATTCTCCAAGGGCAAGTGGAACTACATTATTTGAAAGTAATATGCATTTTGTATATTATTCTCCTTATTTTCAAATAATGTAGTTCCACTTGTCCTTGGATATTACTTTCTTCCTTTGTTCCACTAGTTCCCTTATTTGTCGATATAATTGATTGTTGAAATTGGTACTTACCAACCATCAACACCGTGTGCCACCACCTGTTGACGGTTGTTAAGCACCGATTCCGACCATCACATACCTCGGGAATAAAAGAGGAATCAGCATCTCTTACACACATATAGGTTTAAAATTAATAAAGTTCCACATGTCCCTGGAGATTATTTGAGTCTAGGTACTTATACAAGGAAATGAAGTGAAAGCATGCTTACATGGCGAAGAAACATATCTCCGACCAATCGACGCTCTCCATGTTAGCATCCCACGGATTGAGGGGCCCACAAGTAAGCTTAAAACAACTTAAAGTGGGACCAAGCCACCCTCAACCACCTTAGGGGCCCACCTGCAAGCCTATGGTGAAAGGCGGTGGAGAAAGGTGGGGCCCAGGGGGTGGCCGAATCAGGGGTTCGGCCAAACCAATCCTGGCCCCCCTCATCTCCACCTTACACGTGGACGCTCTAGATTACTTTCCTATGGCAGTTATGAGTGATTAACGGGAAGAAACCGACTTTAGAACCGTCATTTGAAGGCTATAAGAGGAGGGGACTTCACTTCATCAAACACACCACAAGAAGAGTTCCTACTTTTCACTCTTAGTCTCTAGGCTAGTGGTGTTAGGAGTTAGGCTAGAGCTTCTACTCGGTTCCCAAGTCGTTATTGGTGAGTCGGGTATGGCTATTGTATCTTATTTACCTTGTACAACTTTGATCTATTCAATATATTTATCTTCTCGTATAGTTGAGTATGGTTCATATGCTAGTTGGTTGATTATATGTTTCTTCCATAGTTTATATAAAAATTATGTCATGGATAGACAAGTAACTCTATTGCCACGGTCACGGTCCAATGTGCAATTAGGATATAGGTTGCTCTTGTCTTAGTCATTGATGCCATGTAGGAAAGAGTATCTATGACAATGTAAGCGCGACGCTTAGATTGTTTCATAGATATTGGTTATGGTCATATCCCACGAGTTGTAGAGGTAGGCAGCAAGTAGTGATAGCGCTGTCCGTCCTTTGTAATCCTCCACGCTCGGGTATGGCGTTGGGCGAACGGTAAGAGATCAACTCTGGGTGGAAGGCCGGTCCACTAGAGGTGGTACCCCCGAAGGCCTGGGAGCATAGAACTAGGTAACTAACTATGAACATAATTGTTTGTATGATCTGTGTAATTATAGAAGTACATTAGGAACTTAGCTCTAATAGTATACTCTCTACTTAGCATTAGTATATTATTTATTAGGACTCCTCTATGTGTCATTCTGCCCCTTTATCATATAGCTCTTACCCCTGCTTAGACTTTGGTAGCTCAAATATAGCATATGAATATTCATAGTAACTTAATATTCTCTTCTCGACCGCCATCTTCCTTTGGGATAAAATACGATACCCCAGAGTACTCCTGGGTGAAATGCTACAACGGTATATCCGTGCACTTGTGGATTAATCTGTGATCGTAAGAAATACCAACAAGCATTTCTGGCGCCGTTGTCGGGGAATACATTGGTCTAAGAATAAATGTTTATAGTTGACTTACCTTTGCTCTAGCAGGCTGACCTTGGTCTATTTTCTCTTTTATGTGAAAATAAGGTAGTAAATGACCGGTTTCAACTTGCCGACAATTACAATAAAAATCTGAAAGCAGTTGTGAGAAGTGTTCAACCTAGTGTCATTCCTCCTCAAGTGAGCCTCTCGACAAGTGAACTGGCAATTAATGCATCCTCAAGCTCAATGGCCCAAAAGACCCTCTGTGACTTCACGGCTCCCTCGGCTGCCAACGTCCTTACCGGACTAGCCGTCAGCAGGGGTGATGCTGGCTTTGAGATCAAGACGGGTCTAATTACTATGGTGCAGGCTAACCCATTCTGTGGGAAAGCCAACGAGGACACAAGCACTCATCTCCAATCATTCCTAGAGATCTAGAGAACTTTCACTATCAAGGGAGTCACCCAAGATGTCATCTGACTCTGATTGTTTCTTTTCTCTCTCCTTGGGAGGGCAAAACAGTGGTTCTACACAAACCAAAGTGGTGTCAGCTCCTAGGACAAATGTTCCAATGCATTCCTCGCAAAGTTCTTCCTGATGGGTAAAACCAATGCCCTTCGTAGAAGAATTTCAAGCTTCTAGTAGACGTCAGACGAGTCGATCCCTGAAGCGTGGAAGTGTTTCCAAGAGTACATCTTGTCTTTCCCTCACCACGGGATGGATGATTAGCTCATCATACAAAGCTTCTATAACGGGTTAACTACGACTGCTCGTGATCATATTGATGCTGCTGCGGGAGGAGCTTTCTTCTCGTTAATCGTTGCTAACGCAAGGGAGCTAATTGAGAATATGGTCTCCAACCAAGGGTGGAGCGATGATTGTCTCCAAACCTGTAAGTGGGGCATGAAAACCGTTAAGGAAATGGACATGGCCGCCGCTAAAATGGACCTCCTATTGAAGAGATTGGACGATAAGGCCAAAGGAATGAACAATGTCCAAGCTATTGACGCTCGCATGACGTGCGAGGTATGCGACAACATTGGCCACTCAGGGAGTAATTGCCCCGAGACCCACGAAGATGCATGCTATATGAATAACAACAATGAGTATCGTTCTCAAGGAGGCCAAGGGTGGAATCAAGAACGCCCTTATTATCAAGGAGGTAACAACTCTTCCCACAATTTTAATTCAAAATAAACCCTTCTTGAAATATCTTGTCTTAGGCCAAGCTAAAATTAATGAAACCATGTCTAAAAGATTAGCTGCCAATGACAAGACTTTAGAAAGCATAAATGCTAAAATGGAAGGTCTTTCTTCAGAAATCAAAAAATAATTGAGCTTTAATAAAATGTTAGAAACTCAATTAGTTGCTACTGTCCCATCATTTGAATCAAAGAAGATTCTAGGGCAACCCAAACCTTCCTTGGAAAATGTTAGTGCGGTGACCACACAAGGGGGTAAAACCACTCGTGATCCGACGAATCCTAACAATGCAAGGAAAGCAACAGAGAAAGAGAAGGAAGATAGACCGTCCAACAATAAAAATCAAGTACATGAGGGAAATACGGCTCCGCATGAGTTCTATGATACAACCCTACTGCCGTTCCCTCATCACAACAGGAAACCAACCGTGGACGAGCAATTCGCTTGTTTTGTTGAGGTCATTCAGAAAATCAACATCAACGTCCCTTTGCTTGATGTGATGCAAGTTCCAACTTATGCTCGCTATCTCAAGGACATCCTCAACAACAAAAGGCCGATGCCAACCATGGAAATTGTCAAACTGATGAAGGACAGTAGCACAACTATACTCAACAAACTTCTTGAAAAGAAGAAAGATTCGGGGTGCCCAACAATCACTTTTCAATTGCACAATAATTTGACCACACCCTATGTGACCTTGAAGCAAGCGTCAGTGTTATGCCCAAGGAAATATTTGATCGACTAAACTACACCAATCTATCATCAACTCCGATGCGGTTACACCTGGCCGATTCCTTGGTCCGCTACCGAACAGGAATAGCCAAAGACATTTCTGTGAAAATCTGGGGTTGCTTCATTCCCGTTGACATTGTGGTGCTCAAAATGGATGTCGATAAGAAAACGCCGCTCATCCTTGGGCAACTGTTCCTTAGCACCATGGATGCCCGCATCGATATGGGAGCTGCAGAAATCCGACTCCACATCAATGGAAAAGAGGAGAAGTTTGACTTCCAACCTAGAGTGGAACTAATCTCAATGGTCAGGATCAAGTATGGGCCGAACACGAGGAATATTAAAGAGGTCGAAGTAAAACCCTTGGAAAAGGACAGCCTCATCATGTTCATGATGAAATTCCTTGAAAAGTTGTTACCGCCGCATCGCCATCAAGGAAGAATCAAAATGACGGTGAGGCAGTCGGTGTCCATTCAACTGCCACTACGAAAGTCTGAAAAACCCATGATCGCTCCAAGCAAGCAAAAGCAAACCAAGAAGGTATGGCGAGTGAAACAAGTGCAGCCATCCGTGTCTACTTCTCCAAGACTGCACGATGCAGTGTCAACATAATTGTATGGAGTCCCGCTCGTCGGACTTAAAATGGGAAGTCCTTGCGACGGGTAAAACAAGAGTTATCTCATATTTAATTTGTCCAAAAGCATGTTTATTTTGTTAAAATTTTTGACTTCAAATTCTGCATACTCAGATAGCATGTTTAATTTTTCGAATCATACATAAAAAAATTGAACTTTGGATTGTAATAATGAGAATTCTTGTGCACTACTTGACAAAACATTTCCCTTTGATTCCAAACACCAAACCTGCACTGGATAAAAATTTTTCTATTGAACAATGGATTCTTGGGTGGGAACCAAAGGCCCCCATAATGGTTCGGCCGAACCAAGATTACACCCATTTGTGTTTAGGTTTTGTGTATAGCATGCTGTGATGTTTGTGTTAGGGAATCCAGAATTTGGAGGGGAGAAGAGCACCCCTTGGTTTGGCTGAACCAATGATTAGCTCCCTCTATAAAAGCCAAGTCATGGAGCTTGCTCTCCTTCCCTCAAATTGAGTTGCACCTAGTTGCTCTCAAGTTCTCTTCTCCTCTCTTGAGTTCCCATGGTGTTCTTGCTCTAAGTTTATCAAAAATATTTCTCAAAGATTTCTTGCACCTTGAGTTTCCTCCACATATTACCACAAGAACGATTTTGTGGTGGCAACCAAGCTCCACAAGAACGACTAACTCTCAGACGACAAACCTACTTTAAACTAACACTTAACCCATCTCGAGTGTTCTTGTGTTGTTTGTTGATGGTTGTTAAGTACCAAATCCGACCTTACAGACCTCGTAAATAAAACGGAATTAGCATCCTTTACCTGCATATAGGTTTAGAATTAATAAAGTTCCACATGTCCTTGGAGATTATGAGAATGCAGGAACATATTTGAATAAATGAAGTGAAGACACGCTCGCGTGGCGAAGAAGCACAACTCCGACCAATCGATGCTCGCCACGTCAACTTCTCGTGGATCGAAGGGCCCACAAGTTAGGTGAAACTGACTTAAAGTGAGGCCAAACACCAGAGAACCGCCTTAGGGGCCCACATGGAGGAGATAGGTGAAAGGCAGTGGAGAGGGGAGCTGACTAGAGTTCGATCGAACCCTGGTTCGGTCGAGCCCCGACTGGCCCCTCTCACCTCCACCGACCACGTAGCACTCTCTCAGCCCTTCACAATGGTGGTTAGGTAGGTATGGCGGTTGTAAACCGCCATTACAACCGTCATTTGAAGCTATTTAAGGAGGAGGCTTCACTCCAATCAACACACACCACAAGAAGTAGTTCCTACATTTCTATCATAGTCTCTAGGCTAATGGAGTTTAGAAATGGTTTAGAGTTTCTACTCGATTCCCGAGTCATCTTCGGAAGTCGGGTATGTCTTTTGTATCTTTCTTCCTTTGTACGAATTTGAGCTTATTAATATATCCATCTTCTAGTTTATCTGAGTGTGGTTCATATTCCACTTGCTTAGATATGTGTTGCATTTATAGTTTATATAATAATTATGACATGGTTAGACGATGACATGGTTAGACGAGTAACTCTATTGCCATGGACATGGTCCAATGAGCAATTAGATGTAGGTGTGCCTTTGCCTTAGTCATTGATGTCCTGGGAGGCAAGGGTATCTATGGCAATATAAGCGCGGTGCTTAGATTGTTACAAAGACATTGGTTATGGTCATATCCCATGGGTTGTAGAGGTAGGCGGCAGGTGGTGATAGCCCTGTCCGTCCTTTGTAATCTTTCGTGTTCGGGTATGGCGTAGGGGGACGGTAAGAAATCGCCTTTATGGCAGGCTAGGCCACTAGAGGGAGTAGCCCTGTAGTCCTAGAAGCTTAGAGCTGGGTAACTAACTATGAATATAATTATACGTATAATCTATATACTCATACTAGAAGAACTTTAGTAACCTAGCTCTAACACTATACCCTCCACTTAGAAGTAGTGTACTATTTATTAGGACTCTTCTGTGTCACACTACCAATTTAACATATATCTCTTACCCTTGTCTAGACTTAGGCATCTCAACTATAACTTATGAATATTCAAAGTACCATAATATTCTCTTCTAGACTACCGTCTTCCTTTGGGATAAAACAAATACTATACCCTAGAATACTCCAGGGTGAAATGCTACAACGGTATATCTGTGCGCTTGCAGATTTATCTATAAACGTAATACATACCAACAAGCATTTCTGGCGCCGTTGCCGGTGATGACATTGGTCTAAGAAGAAATATTAAGTACTTGTACATTGATATAGTTAAAGTCGACTTACCTTTGCTCTAGCAGGTTTACTTGGTTTGTTTTCTCTTTTATGTGAAAACAGGGTAGTGGATGACCGGTTTCAACTTGCCAACAAATTATACTCCAAATTTGGAAGCACTTGTAAGAAGAGTTCCACGCGTCGTTCCTTCTCAAGTCATCCTCTCGGCAGTTGAAACGACAGTTAAAGCACCATCAAGCTCAATGGCCCAAAAGACCCTCCGTGATTTCTTGGCACCCTCGGCTGCCAAAGTCCTTACTGGACTGGCTGTCAATAGGGTGAAGCCGGTTTTGAAATCAAGATGGGTCTCATTACTATGGTGCAGGCTAACCCCTTCTGTGGGAAAGCCAGTGAGGACGCAACCCTTCATCTCCAGACATTCCTGGAGATCTGCAACACTTTTACCATCAAGGGAGTCACACAAGATGTTATCCGATTCCGATTGTTCCCATTCTCTCTCCTTGGGAGGGCGAAACAATGGTTCTATGCGAACCAAAGTGCTGTGGACTCCTAGGATAAATGCTCCAATGTTCCTCGCAAAGTTCTTCCCGATGGGTAAGACCAATGCCCTTCGTGGAAGGATTTTGAGTTTCCAGCAGACATCGGATGAGTCAATCCTCGAAGCGTGGGAGTGCTTTCAAGAGTACATCTTGCCTTGCCCTCAGCACGGGATGGACGATTGGCTCATAATTCGGAACTTCTACAACGGGTTAACTACGACTACCCATGATCATATCGATGCTGCAGCGGGAGGAGCCTTCTTTTCGTTAACCGTTGCTAATGCAACGGAGTTGATTGAAAAGATAGTCTCCAACCAAAGGTGGAGGGACGATCGTTTCCAACCCCATAAGCGGGGCATGCATACCTTTAAGGAAACGAACATCCTCGCTGCCAAATTGGACCTCTTACTAAAGAAGTTGGACGACAAGGCCGAAGGAGTTCATGCCATAGATGCTCGCATGATGTGCGAGACATGCGGCAACACTGGCCACTCGGTGAATAATTGCCCCGAGACCAATGAAGACACGTTATATCTAAACAACAACGGATATCATCCACAAGGAGGTCAAGGGTGGAATCAACAACGTCCTTACTATCAAGGAGGTTACAATTCTTCTCATGCTTTCAATTCAAATCGACCCTCCTTAAAGGATCTTGTCTTAGGCCAGGCTAAAGTTAATGAAAATATTTCTAAAAGATTAGCTGCCAATGACAAATTATTAGAGAGCATTAATGCCAAAATGGAAGGTCTTTCCTCTGCTATCAAAAATCAAATGAGTTTTAATAAAATGCTAGAAACCCAATTAGCTCAATTGGCTGCTGCTATCCCTTCATCTGAATTGGGAAAGATTCGGGGCAACATGAACCTTCTCTATAAAATGTTAGTGCGGTGACCACACGAGGGGGTAAAACCACTCGTGATCTGCCATATCCTAACAATGCAGGGAAGGCAAAAGAGAAGGAGGATGGACCGTCCAACATCCAAAACCAAGTGCATGAGGGAAACACTGCTCCGAATGAGTTCAATGACACAACTCTATTGCCGTTCCCTCATTGCAATAGGAAGCCAACCGCGGACGAGCAGTTTGCTTGCTTTGTTGAGGTTATCTAGAAGATCCATATCAATGTCCCTCTGATGGATGCGATGCAAGTTCCCACTTATGCTCACTACCTCAAGGACATCCTCAACAACAAAAGGCCGATGCCAACCACGGAGATCATTAAGTTGACAGAAGAGTGTAGTGCAGCTATACTCAATCAGCTTCCTGAGAAGAAGAAAGATCTTGGGTGCCCCGCAATTACCTGTTCAATTGGGGCACAACAATTCGACCACACCCTATGTGACCTTGGAGCAAGCGTTAGCATTATTCCCAAGAAGGTTTTTGACCTGCTGAATTACACCACTCTATCATCAACTCCTATGCAGTTGCAGCTGGCCGATTCTTCGGTCCGTTATCTGGCGAAAATTGCCAAAGACATTGCGGTGAAAATTCGGGGTTGCTTCATTCCCATTGATTTTATGGTTCTCGACATGGATGTTGATAAGAGAACGCGATTCATTCTTGGGCGACCATTCCTAAGCACCGCGGATGCCCGCATCGACGTGGGAGCTGGAGAAATCTGACTCCACATTAGTGGAAAGGAGAAATTCAATTTTAACCCAAGAGTGGAGCAGTATTCAATGGTCAGAATCAAATATGGGCCGAATACAAAGAATATCAAAGAGGTCAAAGTTAAATGATGAAATTCCTGGAAAAGGAACTACCGTCACAAAGAAAAACCAAAAAGCCGGTGAGGCAGGCGTTGACAGTTCAACCACCCCCGAAGTCAGGATAATCCTCGATCACACCGACAAAACAAAAGAAGACCAAGAAGGTGTGGCGAGCGAAACAATGCAGTCATCTGCGTCTACTTCTCCGAGACCGCACGGTGCAACAGCTTAACTGCACGAAGAAAGTCCCACTCGTTGGACTTTAAACGATGAGTCCTTGCCGACAGGTAAATTAGTATGTATCCACATATTTATTTTCCAAATGCATATTTAATTTCCTTGCAATTTTTGATTTAAATTCTTGCATACTAGCATGGCATGTTTACTTTTGCAAATCATACACAAAAATATAATTGAATTTAGGATGTTAATATTGAGAATTTTTGTGCTCATCATGACAAAACTTTTTCCTTGGATTCCAACCACCAAACCTACAAATTGCTGATCTAAATTGCATGATTGAGCATTGGATTCTTGGGTGGGGGCAAAAGCCCACCATAAGGGTCCGACCAACCCTAGTGGAGCCCCCTAGTGCTCAAACTTTTTTGTGTAATGTGCTTTGATGATTGGACTAGGGAATCCAAAGTTTAGAGGGGAGAGGAGCCCCCTTGGTTCGGTCGAACCAAGGGTGAGCTCACTCTATAAAAGGTAAGGCTTGGAGGTTGCTCTTCTTGCCCCAAATTGAGTTGCACTGGTTTTCTCTCAAGTTCTCTCTTCCTCTCTTGAGTTCTCATAATATTCTTGCCCTATGTTCATAAAAAATATTTCCCAAATTTTCTTTGCATTCGGAGTTTCCTCCGCGTGATTTCACGCAAGAACGATTTGTGGTAACAACTAAGCTCCCCAAGAACGGCTAACTCTCGGATGACTGACTTGTTTTCAACTAACCCTTAACCCGTTCCAAGTGTTCTTGTGTTCTTGTTCTTTTGCAACGTCAGGTATAAAGAAAGGTGTCAAGCGGTTGTTCGGTGCTATGCGCAAAGCATCAGGGACAAGCTCGAGCCATTCAAGCTTAGCTTCGTCCATCGGCTATGCACCTAGTCCGACAAGACAGGATGAACCACAAGCCGCTGAATTGAGGGAGAAGCAAATGCTCGTGCTTCACCACTCATCTCTGACACCGATCTCGTTCTATGGGACGATCAAGAGAGATAAGCCTACGTCCTTCTCAAGGACCGGGACTTTGCTCACACCCAAGCATATGACCCAAATTGCTCACCAAAACAGGTATGGATACTGACTTTCTTAATGTTTGGCATACCCTTCAAGCCGAACAGCCTGCTCCACTTCAAGCTGATTTCCCGTTGACAGAGCTGCAATAGCCACCATGGACCTCCGGTGCCAACAGACTGCTTGGAGGCCAGCCGAGCCAAAGCGGAACCCATGACTTGGTATAGATAACCCAATAGGTACTTGCCTAAGGGGATTTTCTTTTTCTCCACTAGGGCTTCGGCTACATGCTGCCAGTTGCTGGTTGGACCGCAGCTAGATCCACAAAACACAAACTTCTCCAACCACATGAGGAGGAAGGCGGTGTGCTGTCTGTCCGAAATCGGCCCATCCCTCATGTTCATAGAGATGAAGCCGCTCCAGCCACCAATGCTTTTGGTCTTGAAGACGTGTTGGCACTTGCGCTGAAGATCGCTTGGGCGGACCAGGGAAGTGATGTCCAGGCCGGTCATCATCACCACATCCATCAGAGTGGGGGTCATCGGCCCTTGTCTAAACAGGAAAGCGTTAAGTGTATCGGACCAGAAGTAGTGAGCAACTGATAGAAGGGACTCGTTCTTGGGCATGTCGGCTATTGTTAGTTCTAAGCACCGATCTATTCCAAGCTCGGTCTAGTGCGTCCTTTTCCTAGCCGACATCCTTAGATACCAGGCCGGCCAGGATTTGTCAGTTGACGGCCACGACTTCAAGGCACCAGTCCAATATGACAGATTAGGGGTTAAAAACCTAAAGGGGATCCGATCGGTTTCTGTGTTTATCATTTCGCTTGGATCCAAATTGCCGATCGGCCCTAGGAAATATTGGTTCGATGGACTAGGTTGGGGATTGCGATTTGGTGGGCTAAGTGCTACGAACGAGGAAAGGAATAGGGAATCATGAAGAGGCAGAAACTAAATCGCGAAAAGGAAAAGGGGATGAAGCTGATGAACTTACCTCGGGGTACGATGGCTACTGCGACGCGTCGGCGGGGGTGTTTGAGGAAGCCATTGCTGGGGATCGCCGCCTCTTGGGGTTCGCTGGAGAGGATGCAGGCTTCGGGTCGTCGAGATTGCTGGGGAGGTCGCTGGAGGAGAAGAAAGGGTTTGTTGCTGGGATTGAGTGCGCGAAAGTGACAACATGGCCTGTTTCGGTGTTGGACGAGGGGTATTTAAAGAGTATTTTTTGGCAGCCAAAACGGTTTAGGTCAAAAAGAGCAGGAATTTGAAAAAGCATTAAATCCGCGATATTATCTTACCACGGACTTGGGGGGCATGTGTTAATGGCTAAATTTGGTAACCAAATCCCTAAGTCCCAGTCGAGATTGAAGCGAAATCGGATCGGAAGATTGGCGGAGAAATAGAGGTCGAGTTGGCTGCGATGCGATCAGCTACGAGGCCAGTCGGCTAAGGTTGGGTCGGACAAGGACAACCGATGGCCGATTCCGAGTCAGAGAAGAAGATGGAACCGTTTCCGGTAAAGGTGCTTAAAGATAAATAGAAGATTCGGTTCCCAAATTGCGCGTTAAAGATATTGCCATCTATGGATAGAGTCCTGTAACGGCAAGTGTACCTGTATAGTAGGAATTTGTTTAGATTTCCTATTGTAATATGGCATGGGACCATGTCCCGGGATATTGTCGCACCATGTATAGTAGATTAGATAGAAACCGTGTCTTGCACGGGTAGTTTTATTCTTGGGTATAAATAGGACCCGAGACCCCTGTAAACAATATCAATACACAATCAATCAACTTTCGGCGCATCGCCTCCTATTTTCTTCAGACGAACACTTGACCGGCTTCGGGCTGCATCATTTCAATCCCCGATTAAGGTAAATGTTTGTCATTAGTGGTGTATCTCGTCGAATTTAGTGCTTCCATCACTATGATACTCTAGATTCAATAATTTACACTGCGCTAGTTATCATATATCGCATATAATCTAAAAGAATGTCTAGATCTATCTTGACATCGGCCTGTTTCTGTCAAGAACCAGCAGCCGATAGAGCTAGATCTAGGGGTTGGCCTAGGTTATATGCGGTATCCACCGTCTTGAGGGGTTTACATTAGCTATAACAGATCTGATTGTTCTTTTTATACTTAATGCTGCATCAATTTGACCTATTAAGTTCGTTCTTAGAGCTCTTATGATCTATTCGGCTAGATGTATATGTTTAGAGACAGTGCCGGGGTTTCAGCCAGCCTTATCTGCTTTAATATTCTTTTAATGTGTTTACTATTAGATTTATTAAAGCCGCCTCTTATATTAAGATCTTACTCTGGTTAAATGCCCTAAGCCAGAATCAGCCTGTTAGCCACAGCCGCCAGCCGATTGATCTAGGCTTAGCGCATTTAGCTTAGATCAATATCTTTTCATAATATGTATCGGAGTACTAGCCGATCCACACTTAGTCTTACGGTGCCGGCTAGGTTATTAAAGCATATATTTATTATTTTTTTGTATATTTAGATTAAGTGGTTAATACTGTCTCGGCATAGCCGATCTATCCCAATCACTTAGTTTAAATGTGCTTTGGGGTAGTATATATATGTTAATTGATTCCCTCAGCCGATCCAGTAGGATCTAACCTAACCCTTAACGCATACATCATTGTTTTTCTTGTTGGTTAACACATCAAACCAACTGGCACTCCCTGTATTTCACAGACAGCCAAGAAGGACCTGTACTGGAGTTAAGCAGATCAGGCCAGCGCGTGAGAGAAATTTCTCATCAACACCCTTGTTAGAATCTTTTCATGCTTTCATGATCAATGTCTTGTGCATATCCGCCATAAAAAATTACTTTCCCTCTACATTAGAGGTTTAGACAAAAAAATATATTCCCTACCATATGCTAACTTCTACTCTGGAAGTTTGCATCCACCAAATAAAGACTCCAAACAATTATGATCATTTATCCTCATATCAATGCCAAATGAGACATGAGCTAATTGTATACATACAAAATGATAGTAGAAAAATCATGATGCTTACAAAAGAAGAAACAAATCTTCTTGAGCATGATGACAAAAAAGAGGTATGTATTCATAGCCATTTTCTCTATAATAAAAAGATAGGGAGAATGATCATACAAAAAGGAGTCACCAACCCCTTTGTTTTTCTTTCTTCCAATTTTCCATGTATATTTCCACTTCCAAATATATGCACAAGCTTGAGCTTGGTTGCATGACCAGTATTCTTATAGGATCTGCCTTTTGACTTTACAAAATAATTGATGCAAGTATGCCTCATGATTTTCCCTACCTTGAGCCCCACATAATCCTTATTAGAAGTAGGAGAAAAGATGCAAAATAATGCCTTGGTAAGGAATTGAAACACATTGAGTGATACGAGAGTATCATTCAAGGAATTCTTCTCTTTTATTTTTTTAAAAAATTGAAAACCTCCGGATGAAAGTGGAACAAGGACTGAGAGAGTAACACTCTCACATCTACCATTATTTTTCTCAACCACCGAAGACAAGGAGAATCCAAAAGCCCCATGAGGAGAAAGGTAAAAAGGATGAGACTACCATTGCCAACTTATTCAATTCAAGGTAGAATACTTTGTTATAGGCATGGTACTTTAGAGAAATAAAATATGGTAGCAACTCCTGATCCACCGAGCCTAAGTCTTGACTTTGCTCGAGGACGAGCAAAGGATAAGCTTGGGGGAGTCTGTTGACGGTCGTTAAGTACAAAATCCGGCCGTCACAGACTTCTGAAATAAAACAAAATTAGCATACTTTACCTGCATATAGGTTTAGAATTAATAAAGTTCCACATGTCCTTAAAGATTATGAGAATGCAGGAACATATTTGAACAAATGAAGTGAAGACACGCTCGTGTGGCGAAGCACAACTCCGACGATGCTCGCCACGTCAGCTTCCTGCGGATCGAAGGGCCCACAAGTCTTATGAAACTGACTTAAAGTGGGGCCAAACACACAAGAACCGTCTTAGGGGCCCACATGGAGGTGACCGGTGAATGGCGGTGGAGAGGAGAGCTGACCAGGGTTTGACCGAACCCTGGTTCGGTCGAACCCCGGGTGGCCCCTCTCACTTCCACCGACCACGTGGCACTCTCTCAGCCCTTCACAATGGTGGTTAGGTATGTATGGCGGTTGTAAACCGCCATTAGAACCGTCATTTGAAGCTATTTAAGAAGGAGGCTTCACTTCAATCAACACAAACCACAAGAAGTAGTTGCTACATTTCTATCATAGTCTCTAGGCTATTGGAGTTTAGAAATAGTTTAGAGTTTCTACTTGGTTCCCGAGTCATCTTCGGAAGTCGGGTATGCCTTTTGTATCTTCCTTCCTTTGTACGACTTTGAGCTTATTAATATATCCATCTTCTAGTTTATGTGAGTGTGGCTCATGTTCTACTTACTCAGATATGTGTTTCATTTATAGTTTATATAATAATTATGACATGGTTAAACGAGTAACTCTATTAGCACAGACACGGTCCAATGTGCAATAAGGATATAGGTGTGCCTTTGCCTTAGTCATTGATGTCCAAAGAGGCAAGGATATCTATGGCAATATAAGCACGGTGCTTAGATTGTTACATAGACATTGGTTATGATCATATTCCACGGGTTGTAGAGTTAGGTGGCAGGTGGTGACAGCCCTGTCCGTGCATTGTAATTCTCCACGTTCGGGTATGGCGTTGGGCGGACGGTAAGAAATCACCTTATGGTGACAGGCCGGGCCACTGGAGGCAGTACCCCATAGTCTTGGGAGCATACAACTCGGTAACTAACCATGAATATAATTTTATGTATAATCTATATACTCATACTAGAATAACTTTAGGAACCTAGCTCTAAGACTATACCCTCCATTTAGCAGTAGTGTACTATTTATTAGGACTCTGATGTGTGTGTCACACTACCAATTTACCATATATCTCTTAACCCTGTCTAGACTTAGGCATCTGAACTATAACTTATGAATATTCACAATATCTTAATATTCTCTTCTAGACCATCGTCTTCCTTTGGGATAAAATAAATACAATACCCAGGAATACTCCAGGGTGAAATGCTACAATGGTATATCCGTGCGCTTATGGATTTATCTTTAAACGTAAGAAATACCAATATTGTTCTTGTTATTTTTAGCTATAGATATGAAGAAAGGTGTCAAGCGGTTGTTCGGTGCTATGCTGAAAGAAACAGGGCTAGTCAACCGGCTATGCACCTAACCCGGTGAGAGAAGAGGAACCACAAGCCGCTGCAACAAGGGGAGAAATAAGCACCAACGCTCCACCATCCCTCTCCGACACCGACTTCGATCTTAGAGATGATCGAGAACGACAAGCCTACACCATCCTCAAAGACCGGGACTTTGTTCACCACACCTGAGCATGTGACCTGGAATTGCTCACGAAAATAGGTATGGATGTTGACTTCCTTAATGTTTGGCAAGCCATATGGTGGCATGAATTTGCACATGTGAGGGAAGAAGGTTCAGGCCTTCTTACCATCTAATTTCATTGCACCCTAAAAGAAGTAGGGGAATGAATTACTTTTCGGTTTTTCGGGAAGGAATACTATTACACATGGAAAAAGTTTAGTCTCCTTCTTGGGTTTGACCAACGCTGTTGTATGAACTAGTAGTCACCACTATCAATATTTAATAAACAAATATTTCAGGTAATTTTTTTTGTAGTAAGCCAAGAACCAATGATATTCATAATCCTACCTTGATGTTGATGCATAAATGCCTAGCTTTTACTATCTTTCTTAGGAAGGATGTTAGGCCAATAAGAGTTGATGAATTAATTATCCTATATTCCATGGCTAGAAAATTAAAATCTCTCCTATGAAAGTAATAATAAAACATTGGTCAGAACATTTTAACATGAAGGGACCCATTGAGTTCACTTCGTTAATCACTCATATTGCATTTAATGTCGAGGCCTTGGGAGATGTACAAGTCCCGTACATCACCAAACCCCGCGAAATAATAGACGAGGATTATCTAGTGCAAGGTCATACCTTGAAACATGGTCCTAAGGAATCCCTTATATTTTTCTTTCACAGATATACGAATGAGATTCCGTTACTTAACCGGGAATATCATTTGTATAAGTGCCGGGTGCTAACCATCCCTCTCCATCCAAAAGAGGTTGCTCGTTGGAGTAGTATTTTGGCAGGATCACAAGAAGCATGTCGAGAAGGGCCGCTATGCAGGAATAACCACAACAGCCCCCGCCGTACACTCATCAGTCGGGGTGGGTTCCGACTGGATATGCATCTGGTTGGGAACAACCCGCGCAATACTATGAGGCTGGAGGTTCGTCATGGCAATCAGCTAGTAGTGGACAATGGGCACAAGGACCAAGGTGTACCATGAACAGCCCACGGAGTCATAAAGCTCTAGTGGTTTACCTCCATCGTTTGGTGCTCAACGCTCGTTCTCGGCACAAGGTTTTCGTGATCAAGGATTTGTGAAGATCACTCAAAGAATGGGTGAATTGGACATGAGAACCACTGAAATCCAAGATACACTCCATCAACATGTCTAAGAAACACAACAATGGCAGCGCCGAACAAACGAACAACTTAGGGAAATCAACTCTGCACTGCAGCAAGGCCAATCCGACTTGATGGCCTACCTCTGTTCGCAAGGGTTCAATACCTATTGCGGACCGTGAGCAGGAAACAAGCTTGGGGGAAGGCCCCTATGTGAGGTAACTCGTATCTTTTATTTTTTGCATTACATATAAAAAAATTAATAAGGTAGCTATGCGCGGTAGGAATGTTATTTCCCTAACCTTGGAAATGATGAATAGTTGCTCTGTTTTATTTCCCTTTCGTGCCTAGTTTACAACTTAGTATTCTCCAAGTTTTGAGTTTGTTGGTTTGAGTATATCACCGTGAACTTGGAAACTTGTGGTTGGCAAGTGCATAATCCAAGTCTAGCTTGTTGTGGGCTATGATATGGTAAAGTAGAGTTGCTATGATCTTGTTCCAAGTGAAACTTGAATCTGGAGTTTTTATGTTCAAAATTTAAAAAAATGATGAGTTCCTCCTTGATGATAAATTCCTACCAAAGCCATATGTTGATTACATGTAAAATCCTATACATATGCTGCTTGTAGTCATTTTGAGTTTGCTCAAATAGATAAACTCTTGTTAGATTCTTTTCATGCTTTCATGATCAAAGTCTTGTGCATACCCACTATATAAATTTCTCTCCCTCTACACTAGTTGTTTAGAAAAAATATCCCATTCACCACCATATGCAAATTTCTACTGTGGAAGTTGGCATCCACCATCATCCCTCCACCAAATAAAGTCTCCAAATGATTATGATCCTCTATTCTCCTACCCATGCCAAATGAGACATGAGCTAAAAGAACATATATAAAGGTGATGGTAGAAAATCATAATGCTCCCAAGAGAAGAAAAAAATACTCTTGCGCATGATGAAAAAAAATATAAATGTTCTCACCCATGTTCTCTAAATAAAAGATAGGGAGGAGGATCATACAAAAAGGAGTCACCAACTTATTTCTTTTACTTCTTGCATTTTTCCACTCACATATCCCCTTCCACATTTCTGCACAAGCTTGATCATGGTTGCATGACTAGTATTATTCTTGGATATACTCTTTGACTTTACAAAATATTGGATGCAAGTATGCCATTCTTATTCCCCTATATTAAGCTCCACATAAGCCTTACTAGAAAAGTAGGATAAGAAGAGGCAAAGCAATGCCTTGGTAAGGAATCAAATGCATTGAGCGATCCGAGAGTATCATTCAAGAAACTCTGTTTTCTTTTCAAAAATTATTAAAAACCTCCGGACGAAAGTGAAACAAGGAATGAGAGAGTAGTACTATCATGATCGCCATTCTATCTGTCAACCACCCAAGACAAGGAGAAGCCAAAAGCCCCATCAGGACTAAGGTAAAAAGGGTGAGATTACCATTGCCAACTTATTAAATTCAAGATAGAATACTTTGTTGTAGGTATGGTACTTAGACAAACAAATGAAGTGGAAGCACGCTTACGTGGCGACGAAACACAACTCCGACCAATCGACTCTTGCCATGTTAGCATCCCACAGATTGTGGGGCCCACAAGTCAACTTAAACCGGCTTAAAGTCGGACCAAACCACCCTCAACCTCCTTAGAGGCCCACCTGGAAGCCTTTGGTCAAAGGCGGTTGAGAAAGGTGGAGGCAGGTGTCGGCCGAACCCCTGGTTCGGCCGAACCAATCCTGCCCCCCTCGTCTCCACCTTACATGTGGACGCTCTGGATTACTTCCCTATGGTGGTTATGAGTGATTCGCGGGAAGAAACCAACTTTAGAACCGTCATTTGAAGGCAATGAGAGGAGGGGACTTCACTTCATCAAACACACACCACAAGAGAGGGTTCCTACTTTTCACTCTTAGTCTCCAGGCTAGTGGAGTTAGGAGTTAGGCTAGAGCTTCTACTTGGTTCCCAAGTTGTCGTTGGTCAGTCGGGTATGGCTATTGTATCTTACTTACCTTGTACAATTTTGATTATTCAATATATTTATCTTCTTGTACAGTTGAGTATGGTCCATATGCTAGTTGGTTGGTTATATGTTCCATCCATAGTTTATATGATAATTATGTCATGGTTAGATGAGTAACTCTATTGCCCCGGTCACGGTCCAATGTGCAATTACGATGTAGGTGTCCATTTGTCTTAGTCATTAACGCCATGCGAGGCAAGAGTATCTACGGCAATGTAAGTGTGGTGCTTAGATTGTTTCGTAGACATTAGTTATTGTGGAGATTATGGCAATCGGATATCCACATGGCAAGCTTATCCGACTGGAGATAGAGATAGGTTGTGCCTGCTAAATATGTAAACCAACTATGACTTGGGTATTACATTGCCGATTAGATACGGCTCATAGTCATTGTTTGGTAAGATTAGGGAAACCGACTTAGAGTAAGATAGGGTTTCCGATATGTAAGTCGGCCTCCCAAGACTATATAAGGGTGGTAAGGGGCGTCCCTTGAGGGATATCAGAGGTTAGATCAGACATATGAGTTTTCTGAGTTACAGATCTTGAGATCAATATACATTCGGCGGATCGAATCCCCGAAACAGGAGTAGGGTATTACCTCACGAGAGGGCCTGAACTTGTCTAAATCCTTGTTTTCCACCTAACCCATTGTGCTTGGCGATCTTGACTGCACCCCCAAAATTCTATTGCCGAGACCAAGTTTCGACAGTTGGCGCGCCAGGTAGGGGCCCGCGCGACAAGACTTCTTTGACAATCTCGCAGACAGGCGCGATGGGATCTTCTTCAAGCTTCGGCGACTTCGCCACCAACAACTTTGACAAGTTCTCCTCCTTTGACTCGGATTCGGACCAGTCGGGAGGGGAGACGCACTCGGCACCGTTCGAGCTCCCGAACAACGCCAAGATCTACGACGAAATCTTGGATTCCAAGATGCAGACCATCTACTCTGACGGAGGAACCCACTCGGCGCCGTTCGGACTACCGAACGTCGCTGAGATCTGCAACGGTCTTCTCATCTTCCCGTCGGAGCCAATCTACTCAGAAGAGAACCTCTCGGCGCCATTTGGATTACCAAACGCCGCTGAGATCTACTGCAAGCTCCTCTCCCCCGAGTCGAGGTCGACCCACTCGGAGGAGTCCACATCATCAAGCTACGACTCAGACTTGAACGATCCAGATCCGAGCAACCCAGGCTCGAGGGAAGTCGCGGTCATCCTCCAGCCATTCGGCTCATGCTCATCCTCGGAGCTCAATGAGTATCTTAGCTCTTCAGGCTTTGACGACCTTTATGGCATCCCCTCGGACGAAGCCAACGACTCCGATTACGACAAGGACTACGAGCCGAAGTGCTTTGACGTCCTCATGGCTGAGGTGGCCGAGACCGACTCAGCCATGGCCCGCAGGCTTGCGGAAGAAGAACGAGCCAGAATTGAGCAAGAGCGCAAGCTGGCAGAAGAGGAGAAGAAGCGCAAAGAGGAAGCCGACAGAAGGAAGCAGGATCTAAGGGCAGCCGGACGGTCCGCTCAAGAGACTATACTTCAAACGCGGGTCCGCAACACCAATATCTTTCAGACGCCACAGCAGAACGCTGTCGCTGCCCTCATACTCCTGGACACCGTTATCGAGACGACGCCCCTCGACGTAACCCCAATTTTGGACAAGATCAAGACCATCGTTGCGGCTACGGCCAACGATCATCCCTCCACCTCAGCCCGAAGGCCGACTGAGTCCGTGGCAGAAACGCCCGACAGAAGCCGACTCCCGCCGCTGAGGTCAAGGGATTACAAGAGGCCCGAGCCAGACCGATCGGCGACCAGGTCAAGAGGCCCACGTCACGAGACCACGCACAAGCATCAGGAGCAAACGGCCGACTCCCGTGAGAAGCAAGATGGACGTCCACCCATCCACCACCGGGTCCGCCGCAACAACAGCTCCGATTACCGAAGCAGCTTACCGAAGACCCCGCCGAGTGACATGCGGGAAGTCCTCGACCGATGCTACCAAGAACGGGATCAACACACCCGGGAAGATCGAAGGGGATCACCCGACAGTAATGACGATGGAGTACCGGCTTTCACCCGGGAGCTTCGCCGAGTGCATTGGCAGAACGGATTCAAGCTGACTGGAATCGAGAAGTACGATTGGAAGACCGACCCCGAGTCATGGCTAACCGTGTACACTCTCGCCATCCATGCGGCAGGAGGCGACAGCAAGGCCATGGCCAATTACCTGCATGTGGCCCTTGCCTACTCGGCCAGCAACTGGCTCACGAGCTTGCCACGAGGCTCGATCGGCTCGTGGAGTGAGTTAAGGGACCACTTCATCGCCAACTTCCAAGGTACCTTCGAGAGACCCGGAACCCACTTCGACCTTTATAACGTCATCCAGAAGCCGAACGAGCCTCTGAAGGACTACATCCGGCGCTTCTCCAAAAAAGTGCAACAAGATCCCCAACATCACCGACGACATCATCATCACCGCCTTCCAGAAGGGAGTCCGTGATGAGCTGTTGATCGGAAAGTTTGGGCGCAAACCACCGAAGACGGTGAAGCAGATGTTTGAGACGGCAAATTCCTATGCCAAATCCAACGATGCCATCAAAGCGGCGCGCCAAGACCAGCCCGACAGGAGGGACGACAAGCAGGCGGGTGGAAGCCAGCATCCAAAGAAGGACAACGGCAACAACAACCAGGCCCAGAAGGACCGCAAGCGTCGACCCGAGGACCTGGTTGCCGCGACGTCCAACTCCCAACGTCGCCCCCGAGTCGCGGCCTACGACGCCATCATGAACGCTCAGTGCACGCATCATCCCAATCACAAGCACGCGGCTAAGGACTGCTTTATTTATAAACAGTTCGCCGAGCAATATGCGGCACAGCTCAACAAGAAGCCGACTGATGAAGCCAGCCCATCGGGCGCCAAGAAGAACAACACGGTTGAAAATGTCGAGCCCTTTCAAGACCCCGTGGGCGAGCTGAATCACATCTTCGGGGGGCCGCAAGCCTATGAATCCAAGAGGAAACAGAAGCTAACTGACCACGAGGTCAATGCGGCGCAACCCAAGGTCCCACAATAACTACGATGGTCGGAGGTGGCCATCACTTTTGACCGCTCGGATCATCCCGACCGAGTGGTTCACCTGGGGCGCTATCCACTTGTCTTGGACCCGGTGGTCCGCAACAGCAAGCTCAAACACATCCTCATCGATGGGGGCACCGCCCTCAATATTTTGTTTGCCAAGACCTTGGACGAGATACAGATCCCGAGAGCCGAACTGAAGGCAAGCTCAGCCCCCTTCCATGGAGTTATCCCGGGGTTGTCATCTACGCCACTCGGGCACATCGCCCTTCCCGTCACCTTCGGAGTTCGAGAGAATTTCCGGACGGAGAACATTACTTTCGAGGTGGCCGACTTCGAGACGGCTTACCACGTAATCATCGGAAGGCCTGCACTCGCCAAGTTCATGGCGATACCCCATTACACCTACCTCTGCATGAAGATGCCGGGTCCCAACGGCGTCATCACTCTTCGCAGCGACGTGAATCAAACCTTCACCTGCGACAATGAGAGCTGCGACATGGCCCAATCTCGCGAGAGATCGTGTGGCCAGCAAGAAATCCGATTGGCCGCATCGACTTTGGCAGAGCGTGAAATCCCCGCGAAGTAGATAGCCAAATCAGGAACCGACGACGCCAAGACTAAGAAGATCTCCCTTGATCCATCGGATCCCTCAAAAACTGCTGTAGTCAGCGTCGAACTAGATCCTAAATAGGAAAGTGCGCTCGTCACCTTCCTCCAAAATAATAAAGATGTTTTCGCTTGGAAACCATTTGATATGCCTGGAATTCCTAGGGAGGTGATTGAGCACTCTTTACACGTCAAAGATGACGCAAAACCGATTAAACAACAATTACGCAGGTTCGGGCAGGATCGAAAAGATGCCATCAAGGAGGAGCTCACAAAGCTCTTAGCCGCCGGTTTTATCAAGGAAGTCCTACATCCCGACTGGTTGGCCAACCCGGTTCTGGTCCGAAAAAAGATGGGGCAATGGCGCATGCGTTGACTACACCGACCTCAACAAAGCCTGCCCCAAAGATCCATTTGGGCTGCCTCGCATTGACCAAGTCGTAGATTCAACAGCCGGCTGCCAACTCTTAAGCTTTTTGGACTGTTACTCGGGCTACCACCAAATCAGCTTAAAGGAATCCGACTGCCTAAAGACATCGTTCATTACGCCGTTTGGAGCCTACTGCTACATCACAATGCCCTTCGGCCTGAAGAACGCCGAGGCCACATACCAACGCATGATCCAGAGGTGCTTTCAGACGTAGATTGGGAAGAACGTGGAAGCTTATGTCGACGATGTCGTCATCAAGACCAAGTAGAAAGAAAACCTGATTGTCGACCTAGTAGAAACCTTCGCAAATATTCGGTCCTTCAGAATGAAGTTAAACCCGGAGAAGTGCACTTTCGGCGTCCCATCAGACAAACTTCTCGGCTTCATGGTGTCACATCACGGCATTGAAGCCAATCCAGAAAAAATCAACGCTATCTTGAACATGAAACCCTCGAGTAATCAGAAGGATGTCAAGAAGCTTACTGGCTGCATGGCGGCACTAAGTCGCTTCATCTCTCGACTCGGCGAACGTGGCATGCTTTTCTTCAAGCTGCTGAAGAAAACGAACGACTTCCAATGGACTACGGAAGACCACAAAGCCTTTGAAAATTTTAAAGAATTTCTCACGACGCCGCCCGTCCTAGCCTCACCTCAGCCCCAGGAGCCCCTGCTACTGTACGTTTTAGCCACTCACCAAGTGGTTAGTACGGTCCTCGTGGTCAAGCGCGAAGAAGAAGCGCGGGTCTAGAAGATTCAAAGGCCAATCTACTTTGTTAGCGAAGTGCTGGCAGGAGCCAAAATTCGCTATCCTCAGGTACAAAAATTGCTATATGGTGTTCTGATAACCGCGAGGAAATTGGCGCAATATTTTCAGGGTCACTCGGTCACCGTCGTCACTTTCTTTCCACTCGGCGATGTCATCCACAACCGGGAGGCAACTGGGCGCATCGCGAAGTGGGCCACTGGAGCGATGCGCTGGACTTAACTTTTAAGGCGAGGACGTCGCAAAGTCACAAGCCCGGTGGACTTCTTGGCCGAGTGGACCGAACAACAAGAAGACATACCTCGGGAAGACCTTCAACACTCGACCATGCACTTCAACGGATCCAAGAGGATCACCGGCTTGGGAGCAGGAGTTGTGCTGATCTCCCCGACTGGGGAAAGGCTAAGATACGTTCTCCACCTACACTTCTCCGCCTCACACAAAGTCGCCGAATACGAAGCCCTGCTACATGGACTGCGGCTCGCAGTTTCACTCGGGATACGTCGGCTCATCGTGAAAGGGGATTCCCAGCTAGTTTTAAACCAAGTAATGAAGGACAGGTCCTGTCTAAACGACACCATGGAGGCCTACCGACAGGAAGTTCGCAAACTTGGAGACAAGTTTGACGGACTAGAGCTATCCCATGTCTTGAGACACAACAACGAGGCAGCTGACGAATTGGCGCAGTTCGGGTCCAAGCGAGAAGCCGCTCCAACAGATGTTTTCGTAGAACACCTCTACGAACCAATGAGCAAGTTGCAACCGAAGTCGCCATGGTCGACGCCGACTGGAGGACACCGCTCATCAAATTTTTAACACAGCAAGAGCTGCCGGAAGACCGGGATGAGGCAGAGCGTGTCCGACGTCGTTGTCAAGCCTATGTCATGGTTGACTCTGATTTATACAAGAGAAGTCCCTCCGGAGTCCTGATGAGATGCATCACACCTGAGGAAGGACGACAACTACTCCAAGACATCCACTCGGGCATATGCGAAAGCCACGCGGCAGCACACACCTTGGTGGGCAAAGCCTACAGACAAGGTTTCTTCTGGCTCACGGCAGTCTCCGACGCTGACAAAGTGGTACGCACTTGTGAAGGTTGCCAAATCTTCGCCCGACAGAGCCATGTCCCAACCCAAGAACTACAAACAATTCCATTATCCTGGCCATTTGCGGTATGGGGCTTAGACATGGTCAGCCCCTTCAAGAAGGCTCCAGGAGGATTCACACACCTATTCGACGCAATCGACAAGTTCTCCAAGTGGATTGAAGCTAAGCCGGTTGCGACAATTACTGCTGACAAGGCACTAGACTTCATCCTCAACATCGTGCACCGGTTCAGCGTCCCAAACAGAATTATAACCGACAATGGGACTCAATTCACTGGTGGCATCTTCAAAGAATTTTGTGAAGACTTTGGGATTAAAATCTGCTATGCGTCGGTCGCACATCCCAAAAGCAATGGGCAAGTTGAGCGTGCCAACGGCATGGTTCTTCAAGGCATCAAGGCCCATGTGTTTGATCGTTTAAGTCCTTATGCCGGCAAGTGGGTTCAAGAGCCCCCCTCGGTTCTATGGTCTCTGCGGACCACGCCCAGTCGGGCTACCGGCCAAACTCCTTTCTTTTTGGTTTACGGCGTAGAAGCCATGTTGCCAAACAAGATGGAATACGAATCCCTCCGAGTCCGCAGCTTCAACGATGAACGCTACGACCCAAACCGAGTGGATGACCTCACCCGACTAGAAGAGGCCCGTGAGGCAGCCCTCATCCAGTCGGCAAAATATCTTTAAGGGCTCAGAAGATACCACAGTCGCAACGTTCGAGCACGAGCTTTTATCGTTGGCGATCTGGTTCTATGCAAGATTCAGACCACCAAGGACCGTCACAAGCTATCCCCCTTATGGGAAGGACCGTATATAATTGCTGAGGTGACTCGGCCAGTCGCATACCGATTAAAGCGTGAAGACGGATCTATGATGGAGAACTCCTGGAACATCGAGCATCTTCAACGATACTATGCTTAAATTGCCTTAAGTCTCATGTTCTTCTTGACTGCCAACCTCAAGCAAGATGACTTCTTGAGTTAGTAGTCGGGGGTTGTACATATGTCAATAAAGCATGGTTTTTTTCGGCAACCTGTGCATATTTGGTTTATCATTGTCTAATGTTCCTTGATTCGGGTTCAATGTTTAAGGACTGAGAATTTTTTGATGACCTAGCCAAGCTTAGGCTTGGTGACAGTCAGACGAAAAGTACTTAAGAAATTATACATGAAAACTCGGATCAAGACATTAACATAAATAAGCTGAATATTTACAAAGTTTACATCAGAAAGTTGCCTACAATGTTCCACAATACAATCAAAGTTGAAAATGGTTCACTACATCGGCGGCCACCTTTTTGGTCGATTCCCTGTGCCTCACCAATTAATTCGAGGGCCTGCTCATCTGAAGTGCCATCAGCAAAGCCCTCCCCGACTGAATCGATGTCCACTCGAGGGTAGAGTGACTTCGCTTCAGCAAGGACAAAGCCCGCTCCCATGACAGCCGCCTCGAAAATGTTGGCCAAATATTGGTCAAGGGCTCGCCTAAGCTTATCAAAGATCTCGACTGGGTCCAGTGAGCTGGTCCCGACTCCATGATGGAACAGGGACAGCAGGATCGGCGTCGCCGCGTTAGCAACATCTTCTTGGACCTTTCCAGCTTGTTTGACCCTCTCAAGCAAAACATCGTATTGAGCTCGGGTCTTGACTTTGTAAGCTGCCAAAGAAATATGATCACACAAAGTATTCGAAGACAAAGCAGTACAAAGAATGTTACTTTCAAGGAGCTCACCTTCAAACTCGGTCTCCAGCTCGGCCTTGCCGATGTTGATCGCTTCCAGCTGGACCTGGAGCAAGTGGACCTCCGATGAATTTTCTAAAAAACAAGAAAGGTTATCAACAACCAAAATCGACACAGAAGCCATAAAGATACTGAGAGGGTTAAGCTTACTCCCGACTGAACCCTGGAGGTCGAGGTTCTCTTCCTGGAGTTTGGCTATTTCTCTCCTCAGGGCCGCTTCCCTCGATGCGGCTTCTTCTCGAGTGGTCTTCAATTCTTGCTGGACGTTCTCCAGAGAGTTTAGGTGTGGGACCAGCTTCTCGAGTGCATCGGATTTCGCCATGGATCGGTAGTACTCCCTCTGTACACAAGATCTGAAGTTGGCCGACTGGAAAGAAATAATGACGCTACAACAGAAAAGGATCAGAACTTACGTTGAGTAGTCGAGTCGCTTCATTCAGGCTGTTCACAAGCGCATCTCTTTCCTCGCTTTCCATTGTTTATCCAAGATGATGCCTTGTCTTTGGCCTTTCGAATCTCGGCACTCAATCTTGATCGGGGGAACCCAGGTTTTAGAAGACTGTAACCTGGGGATTTCTTCTACTATGGCTGGATGGATCAGGAGGAACAGATGAAGCTACGAGAGAATTAAACTGAAGATTAAAAATGAAATGTTGACTCAAGACTTACCAGTTTCAGTGGACGAATCCTTAACTGGTGCAGCCCGGCTGCTCTTTTCTTTCTGACTTTTGATCGACTGGCCTTCAGTCGGGGCCCTTTGAGCCGTAGCCGGGGGATTCTCCGTAGCCGACTAGTTTCCAGTCGGGGTATCCCGGCTGGCGGTCGGGGGCTCCCTCCTTGGGATATCTTCGCTGGGAGGTGAGGGTCTTCCACTCGGAGCGCTCTCGCTCGGGAGAGGGCTCCGGGGTTTTGGCTCCGCAGGCTTGGATGCCTCGGTTGTTGCAGCTAGCGTCTGCCCCCTCACTCTTCCCAGCGGGGTCTATATCTTGAGGCCTCCTGCCAAACGAACGACAAGTGCAGTCGGGATGAAGACGAAGGAATTTTTGACGAACAAACTTGATTTTGGTCGTAAGATGTACCTGGACGATCGGCGGATCTTAGGCGCCGCTTTTGGTGATGGCCTTGGAGGGGTTGCTTCGGCTTGAGGGCCCGGGACATCGTCGTCCGAATCATCAATGATCAGCCTCCTCTTGCTCGCCCGCTTACTAATGTCTTCACTCGGGGCTGCCCTCTTCCCGGCTGGATCACTCTGGATCTTCACGCCACCGACCGGCTTCTTGGCAGGCCAAGTCGGCACGTCGTCATGAGGAATTTTGTACGGCTTCGAAATGATGGAGGCATTTTCCTGCAAGAAAGATTCTTACAACACTAAGAAGTGTGACATCAAGATTGCAAGGCAATGAAAGAGTTAAGTTGGCTTACCAGAGGAGGAGGGCGATATAGGCTGTATGGGAGGACTGGCAGCATGAGGCTGCGTTCGATTCATTCGAGAAGACCTTGTACATGCGGATCTTCAAGATTTCGAAGCTGAGGGAGTCACGGTCTTCCCGATTGGGGTCCCTCTCGCCCTCGTACTCAAAAGCCGGCTTGGATCGTTCCTTGATCGGAGCCAATCGGCTCCTGATAAAGTGCTGAGTGATTTGCTCGCCGTGAAGACCTTTTTGCTTCATCTCCAAGATCTTCGCTAGCAACTTGTTGCCTTCATCCCAGTCTTGGGCTACTGGTACAGTGCTCCAGGTAGGCCTGGGCACGGGGGAAGGCGAACGAAGTTGGGCAGGCTGGGTTCGAGATTGTTAATGTAGAACCAGCTCGCATGCCAGCCCTTGTTGGAGGATTTCAAGGGGAGAGAGAAATACTCCTTGCGGAGGGATCCGCGGAGTTGAAAACCCGCTCCACCGATGACGCAAGGTTGATCTTTGTTCGGATGCGGCTTAAGGTAGAACATGCGTCGGAAGAGTTGAAAGTAGGGGAGAATGCCAAGGAAAGCTTCACACACATGGATGAAAAGAGCGATGTGGAGCATAGAGTTGGGGTTCAAATGATAAAGACGAAGACCATAATAGTCAAGAAGCCCCTAAAGAACTCGGAGGTGGGGAGGCTGAAGCCGCAGTAAAAGAAAGAGGTGAAAACGACGAGCTCACCGGTGTTCGGAGTGGGGAACTCCTCACCTGCCGCCGGGCGCCAGCCCACGATCTCCTTAGGAGGAAGCACTCCGTGCTTCACCATCTCCTTGAGGGTGGATTCCCTCACATCCGAAGTGGCCCACTGCTCGAAAGGGATTTTCTTCTCACCCGTCATAAGTGTGGTTTGTGTGGGGAGCAGATCTGGCTTGAAGGATGGGGATTGAGATGGGGGTCTGGGAAGATGGATGCGGAGGCTAGCTGTGAGCAAAGCGCAGGCTTCTTGATCGGTGGATTGGGTGCACGCTAGGGCTTAGGGTTCTCCGCTGCGAGTTGATGAACAGTGTTGAGATTGGGGAATTTTTTCTGGGAAGACGAAGTGGCAGGGATGACCTCGAGGCTTTGTAAGAGATTTGAGGGTTGCGCTAGGTTTTCTTGCGATTGGGCCGAGCCCATGGGAAACTTGCGGCCCAGCTAAGGTGTGGCCAAACACGTGTCCTTAGGGACTTAAGTGGATGAGCTTAAGCAGATTTGCTCTGGCAATATGCACGTGTCTAAGTGCCCTGTACCTTTGGAAATCCTTTCATACCGTGGTTTGCCTGACTTCATGAGAAGTTGGCACGATGCAATTTGAAAGGTGACAAACATCTAAGCTTTTTATGGCTGCCTTGATGACAGGGGCTGTTTGGTTTTCTAGCATTTGATTAAATGATTATATCAATGCTATTTTTCCATCTTGGTGAAGGTCTTTTTTAGATTGAGACCAATATTATGGCAGGAGCTATTTAATATTTTGGTCGCATTTTTCAGATGACTGAAAAACTTGTTTACCCATGTGGGATGATTAAAATATTTGTTTCGAGATGACTCGGGCAGATCCACTCGGATAAACATGAGCTTACCGAGTGCTTTTCACTCACGAGGGTTGATTGAGTTATTTGTTCTGAGATGGCTCGGGCAAATTCACTCGGATAAGCACGAGCTTGCCGAGTGATGAGATTTTTTATGATTGCTTTAACTTGAGCTAAGCATCTACATGAGAATAATTTTTTATAAGTTCTTGACTATATGTTTAGTCTGTTTTTGGCTAACCACACAGTCGGGGGCTACACCTAAATAGGTGTATCAAGAGATGCATCTAGATATTTATTTTTTGGATATTTTCCAGCCTTTCACAGTCTTTGGAGCCACTCGGGAGATTCGGGCAGAGATGATGGAATCGCTTGGTGCCGGAAGCACTCGGCCAAAGAGTTGTTTGGTCGTGTACTGGCTTGGTTCAAGGCTGAGTTATCTCGTCGACTGCAAAGGACTCGGGGGCTACTGTGGAGATTATGGCAATCGGATATCGACATGGTAAGCTTATCCGATTGGAGATAGGGATAGGTTGCGCCTGCTAAATATGTAAACCAACTATGACTTAGGTATTACGTTGCCGATTAGATAAGGCAACGGCTCATAGTCATGGTTTGGTAAGATTGAGAAAACCGACTTAGAGTAAGATAGGGTTTCCGATATGTAAGCCGGCCTCCCAAGACTATATAAGGGTGGCAAGGGGCGTCCCTTGAGGGATATCAGAGGTTAGATCAGCCATATGAGTTTTCTGAGTTACAGATCTTGAGATCAATATACATTCGGCGGATCAAATCCCCGAAACAGGAGTAGAGTATTACCTCACGAGAGGGCCTGAACCTGTCTAAATCCTTGTTTTCCACCTAACCCATTGTGCTTGGCGATCTTGACTGCACCCCCAAAATTGTATTGCGGAAACCAAGTTTCGACAGTTATATCCCATGGGTTGTAGAGGTAGGCGGCAGGTGGTGACAGCCCTGTCCGTCCTTTGTAATCCTCCATGCTCGGGTATGGCGTAGGGCGAACGGTAAGAGATCGACTCTGGGTGGATGGCCGGGCCATTGGAGGCGGTACCCCCGGAGGCCTGGGAGCATAGAACTGGGTAACTAACTATTAACATAATTGTTTGTATAATCTGTGCAATTATATTAGAAATACATTAGGAACTTAGCTCTAACACTATACTCTCCACTTAGCATTAATATATTATTTATTAGGACTCTTCCATGTGTGTCATACTATCCCTTTATCATGTGCCTCTTACCCCTGCTTAGACTTTGGTACCTCAACTATACATATGAATATTCATAGTAACTTAGTATTCTCTTCTCGACTATCATCTTCCTTTGGGATAAAATACGATACCCCAGAATACACCTGGGTGAAATGCTATAACAGAATATTCGTGCGCTTGCAGATTAATCTGTGATTGTAAGAAATACAAACACCACCAATCTAGACCACCCACTCCCGTGGAGAACTTCCATGGTCTCGGTCCATGGTGAGCCGGCTGCTTTGTCTCGCTGATGCATGGGGCCCACCCTTGGTAGACTTGGACCGCGACCCATTCCCACTGCTGACATAATAATCCTTGATTTCCTGATAAATAATAATAATAATTGTGTCATAAATCGAGTTTAATTCCAGAAAATTATTTAAATGGCTCAAAACTTGTAAAATTCATAACTAATTCATATGAACTCCAAATCGGGCCATTCAACTTGGAAAATTCTTATAAAATTGAGCTCTACGTGTTTGTTCACTTTTCATTTATTGTTTACTTGGTTTTATTAGGGTTTCTCCTTATTTTGCATGCCATCATGTAGAATCTACCATTTCAAAGGATTGCGACCGTGAGGGAAATAGTTCAGAAGATTAATCGAAGAAGTAAGGCAAGTCACACATTCCTACTTGAGCATATTAAACCTACGTTATAAAATTTTACTTGGTTTTTATTAGGGTTTCTCCTTATTTTGCATGCCAACATGTAGAATCTTCAATTTCAAAGGATTGCTACCGCGAGGAAAAGAGTTCAAAAGATTAATCGAAGAAGTAAGACAAGTCACACATTCCTGCTTGAGCATATTGAACCTATGGTATAAAATGTTATGCTGCTTGCAAATAAAATAAATTTTTTGCTAATTACATGGAAATAGGGATTACCTATCCACTTGCTTGTGGCCATGTTTACTGGATATCCATTTTGTCAGTGTCAAGGATAAGCATACCTCTTATACTTGGGTTTCTAGCATACACGAATACCATATACCTAAAGATATATGGGAAGGTATCCTTTTGATTAATGAAATATGACAAATATAGAAGGAAATTGTCATCCTGGGATAGAAGGTGTCAGAGTCCTATTCGGGGAAGACAAGGTCTCCTTATCCCGTGTCCTATTCTAGTTCTCCATGTCCTACTTGGAGAAGAAGGTGATCTACGCTATAAATACAAGGTTCTCCTGTGGAGAAGGGATATTGAATTACAAGCCATAGCCACCAGCGACATTGAGAAGCAACTCAGAGGATGCCAGAGCCATATTCGCCGATTAGATCTCATCGGGCCATTCTTGGCGGATCCTAGTCGGCGAGTTAGTTTAGCCATCTTACTCTCCCTCTATAATCTGTGTTGTATTTCTTCATATATTCATATAAATTGGATTAGGGCTATTATTCTATATAGAGGGCTTGAACCAGTATAAATGCTTGTCTCGTGTTCTCTTGATACAGTCTCATGTATATCCTAGTTCCAATGTCCCCTATACTCTCTAGATACCGTCTCCGGGGATAGCCTATCGATAGTGGCATGCTAGGTAGGGGGCTTGGTGCAAAGGGATCTTGCATGATGAGATGATTTCAAGAGCCGAATTTTCCAAAAAGGGCTTCTACGACCGTCTTGGCCTGGAATATCCAACTCAGCCGGTCTTCGCTTTGGTCCGGGTCGGATCCGTCATCTTCTAGATGTTCACTGCCATCCTAGTCACCCTGTCCTCACTCCTGCCAAAAACGCCACGATGACGCAACAGGCGAACAATCTTCCTACGGTGGCCATTTCTTCGGTCTATACCAAAAACGATGTGCAAACATCACAATCTACTGATGGACTTCCTAGGACGGTCAATTTCACTGCTCTCGTCGAGAACCAAGTGCCAACACGGAAATACATCCACAAGCACTCCAATTGGTGTGCAATACACAAGACTTCCACACATTCTTTAAGGAATTGTTGGATCATTCATCAAGTGAAAGCTGAACTTGACGTCTGCAAGGAACGAGATATTCCAGCACACCTCCCCATACAAGGTTTGGTGACCGATATAGAAGTCTAAAGGCCACCCCTTGACCGGATGCAATACCTTCCTCAAGATATCCAAATGCACGGCCTCTAAATCTCGGATAGGTCCCCCATCTTCATGTTGTCCGATTCACTATCGCTGAGATCAATCTATCAACACATCGATCGATACAACACCCATGATGACTATGATCGGACGATTTGATACATCAGCATAGATCCCCTTGAACCATCTGTTCTTCACAGCTTGGACGAATGTTGGTATTTCATACGTTTGTAGATAAATCCGCAAGCGCACGGATATACCATTGTAGCATTTCACCCTAGAGTATTCCGGGGTATCGTATTTATTTTATCCCAAAGGAAGACGACGGTTGTCGGTGATATGGGCCCGGGGGTATATCGAGAATATGATATCTGAAGAAGGAAGACACCTTCGCTTACCAGGGCGCCCCAAGGACATGTCCTGGACGGCTCATGCGGGTCCGGGCCACGGGCGGCCACGTGGCTAAGCATCTACGTGGACGTGGCCACGCGGCTAGGGTAGAAAGTCCTTGACGACGACCGCAGTATGGCCACACGGTCATTCCACGCACGCCCCCCTCCGTGCCCCGTCCAGTCGCATTAAATGCGTTGGGCGGCCGCGTGGGAGAGAGGATACGAGCGCTAGGGGTGTCACGTCCACCCCTCTCCAGGCGGAGGGCCACTGACCGGTAGGCCCCACTAGAGTAGGTAAGTTCACCCCTCTTCACGTCAGCAGCATGGCAGCCACGACGCCCGTTTTTCTCCACCAACTCCCGCAACGTGGCAACAGGAGCAGGAATGCGGGTAGATCCCTGACAAGACAGGACAAGAGCCGCTCCATCACGTGAAGAGGAGTATAGAAAGCTAGGACTACTGTGGTGTCCCCTTGCACTATAAAAGAGGCCCAAGTCCATCATAGAATAGGGTCTGCCTTTTTGGGGGTTCCTGAGTTGGTCTGTTGTTCATCTAGTTCTGCCTTGGGCTTTGTATTTTCCACCTCCGTCATCAGCTCCAGCTTTCCAAGGGAAGAACAATCACACCCCATCCTTGTAATTCAACCTCCACATAACACAAAAACAGGAGTAGGGTATTACGTCCCCCCGACGGCCTGAACCTGTACAACTCTTCTGTGTCTTTTGTGATTGCGGCTTATCTCCACCTTCCTACTTTCTATCTGCCTCACCGCGAGTTCGAACCCTGATTCACCGCTCCCCTGTGCCGAACCAAAAAGGGGGTCCCCTGGGTCCCCGCGTGTCGAGCACACGCATCGACAGCTGGCGCGCCAGGTAGGGGGCGCGTGCTGCACTAGGGTTTAAACACGCGTATTCCTTCCATCTCCCAGTGGAACCGCCCGCCTCCGTCCTTGCCATGGTCCACGGCCGCGTCCCACGGACCGCGTCTGGCTCACTCGCTACCCACGAGTGTGACTTGGCCAACAAGGCCATCGAGGAGGTCGATACGGGCGGGCACAGCCCCAACTTCCAACATCTCCGCTCGGAGGAGGGTGTACCGTTGTCCCCCTCACCCCCTCCGATGGTTGCGACGGCAGCCAGAGCTGCACCACCTCCCTTGCCCCCCACTAAGACAGCGGCTGTGGGCGGAGGAGGCCAGGCGCCCCCACGGTCACCAACACACCTGCAGGATCCGGGCTACGCCCGAGCGGACGTTTTGGCGAGCCGCGCCGGAGCAACGTCCATCGTCGACTGGAGTTTGGCATGGCTGAAGGCGCCCTCTAGGCGGCGGAGGTGCTCTTGCGCCACCCCACGGTAACACCGGGTGAGGGGTCCAACGCCAAACGTTGGTTTGACGACGTGGCGAAGCTAGTCAGCACGGCCCAGCGTCAGCTTGCCGCCGACCTCGCTTGTTCAAGTCACCGGCCGCGTGGTTCATACACCACGGTCAGCTCGTCCTCTCGACGACGAGCTCGAAGGGCAACGGCCACCGCGAGGGCAGACGAAAGCTCCCCGGCCGCAGCCCAACCAGAGGCGCCTCGGGATCTGCTATACGTGGAACGGGATGCCCGTCTTCGTATTGAGCAGCGCCGCGACGAACGTCGCACGGGGCGAGCTCAGGACTGCACTTCCTTGTCAGGAGGCGCCAACGCTCGGCGAGCGGTCGTAGCGGCCCCGCCACAGGGGGAACCCCCCAGGACACGGCGAGCGGTTGTGGTGGCCCAGCCTCGAGAAGGACATTCTGAGGCGCCCAAAGGCCCCCCAGCCCTCGTCGCCACCTCCAGTCGGCAACGGCTGTCAGGCATTTGTCACCAGCCTCTGCAATGTGCGCTGGCTTAACAAGTTTAGGCTGGCCCTCATGGAGAAGTATGACGGCTCGGTGAATCCCACCGAGTTCCTCCAGATTTATACCATGGCCATCGAGGCAGCTGGAGGCGATGAGCTCGTCATGGCCAACTTCTTCCCCATGGCGCTCAAGGGCCAGGCCCGTTTCTGGCTAATGAACCTGCCGGCCAGGTCGGTCACCTCGTGGGACGACTTGTGCCGGTAGTTCGTCTCTAACTTCTAGGGTATGTACCCGCGCCCGGGAGTGGAGGCTGACCTCCACATGGTTCGGCGAGGGGAGGACGAGTCCCTGCGCAGATACATCAAGCGTTTTTGCCAGGTACGCAACACCATACCGTCCATCGCTGACCATGTAGTGATCTTCGCCTTCAGGAGTGGTGTGTGCCACGACGTCATGCTGGAGAAGATTGAATCCAAGGTCCCCCGGACCACCACCGAGCTCTTCGAGCTTGCTGACCGGGTGGCCCGCAAGGAAGAGGGTCGGATCTGGAATCCTAGGAATCCCGCTCCAGCCTCCACCAACGCTGCCCCCTCCGCGTCCCGAGAGGAACGGCGTGAGCGGCGACGGAAGCGCAAGCCATCGCGCGGTGGAGAGGAAGGCCACGTCCTCGCCGACGACGATGCCGAGAAGCCCTCGCGGAAGGGCAAGCCCGCGGGCAACCGCAGGCGCACCCCGGACCCTCGCCCCTAGGGCCAGGACGGGGCATGTGGTGCATGGTGCACCAGACCTCCCACCACGACCTCTCTGAGTGCCACTTGGTAAAGAACTTGGCCGAGCGGGTACAAAAGTACGAGCAGGAGAGGAGGGAGAGGGAGAAAGAAGCCCGCCACAAGGGTAAAACCCCGGCGAATTTCACGGACAACCGATGAGAGGAGGCCAAGAGTGCGGCCCCCGTCGGAGACGAAGGTGACGACCTAGGCTACCAGGACCCCAAGCACGTTGTCGCCACCATCGACGGAGGGGCATGCGCCCAGGTGTCCCGTCGGAGCCTCAAGACCATGAGGCGTGAGCTCCTCGCTGCCGTGCCGTCCCATGAGGCAACCCGAAAATCGCGCTTGGCGGGGGTGCGAATCACCTTCGACCAGGCGGATCACCCTAGGAGCATCGCACGAAGTGGCCACTTGGCCCTCGTGACCTCCCCCACCATTTGCAATGTCAAGGTTGCCCGAGTCTTAATTGACGGGGGTGCGGCTCTCAATATCCTGTCCCCGAAGGCCTTCGATGTGATCAAGGCCCCAGGGATGGTGCTCGGGCCATCCTACCCCATCATTGGGGTGACACCTGGGAAGGTGTGGCCCCTCGGGCAGATCGCGCTGCCGGTCACATTTGGGAGCCCCACCAATTTCCGCACCGAGCGGATTGACTTCGATGTGGCAGACCTTAACCTGCCCTACAATGCTGTGCTCGGGAGGCCAGCATTGGTGAAGTTCATGGCGGCTACCCATTACGCCTACCGCCAACTCAAGATGCCGGGCCCCGGAGGCCCCATCACCATCCATGCCCACGTCAAGACCGCGCTGGATTGCATAGAAGCATGCGTGGATGACATTGCGGCGGCCGACCGCGTTGAACCCGAGGACCCTCAAGGGGAGGCCTCGGGTTCCCGGGCCCCCAAGAAGCGCATCACCTTTGCCGATGAGGTGGTAATCAAGTCCATTCAGCTGGGCGACGACCCGTCCAAGACCACCAAAATTGGCGGCAACTTGGACCCCAAATAGGAAGACGCGCTCGTCTCCTTCCTGCGGGCGAATACCGACGTGTTTGCTTGGAAGCCGTCGGATTGAGCACCAATTTGCAGTACGGCCGGATGCCCGACCAGTCCGGCAAAAGGTGAGGCGACAGGCCCCGGAGCGACAGGCGTTCATCCGTGAAGAGGTGGCATGACTCCAGGAGGCCGGCTTCATCCGGGAGGTGCTGCATCCGGAGTGGTTGGCTAACCTGGTGGTCGTCCCGAAGGCCAACCACAAGCTGCGCATGTGCATCGACTACACCGACCTCAACAAGGCATGTCCTAAAGAACCATATCCTCTGCCTCGAATAGACCAGATAGTCGACACCACTACGGGGTGCGACCTTTTATGTTTCCTAGATGCATATTCTGGTTATCATCAGTTTCACATGGCTGTAGAGGATGAGGAGAAAACTGCATTTATCACCCCTATGGGTACCTTTTTCTACATATCTATGCCTTTTGGTTTAAAGAATGCCATGTCTACTTTCCAACGCGATGTCCGCATCACGTTGAAAGACCAAATAGGGCGCAATGTTGAGGCGTATGTCAATGATCTTGTGGTCAAGTCCCGGGATCAAAAGACCTTGCTCCCGGACCTGGCCGAGACATTTGATAACCTCCAGTCCTCCCGCATGAAACTGAACCCAGAAAAATGTGTGTTCGGGGTACCGGCAGGCAAACTCTTGGGATTTTTGGTCTCTGCCCGTGGCATTAAGGCCAACCGTGCAAAGATAAAGGCGATAGAGGAGATGCGCCCCCAAGGAAGCTCAGGGACGTGCAGAAAGTCACTGGTTGTGTAGCTGCCCTGAGCCGTTTTATATCAAGGCTGGGAGAGCGGGCGCTCCCTCTATTCAAGTTGCTAAAGCGAACTGGCCCCTTCACTTGAACGGATGAGGTAGAGAAAGCCTTGAGCGAGCTCAAGCATTATCTCTCCTCGCCGCCCATATTGGTGGCACCTCAAGAAGGAGAACCCCTCCTTTTATATTTGGCGGTAACTCCCCAAGTGATCAGTGTGGCGTTGGTTGTGGAGCGCAACAACGAGCCAGTCTCCCGGACGCCCCCAGCCTCATCACACCAGGAGGCAGGAGACCTTGGAACGGTGTTGGCTGAGGAAACACCTGGAGCCGGAGGTAGCCTTTGGCCCCCCGAGCTTCAGGGAGCCACCCAGCCCCCTAGTCCGGGGGCTCCCGAGGCCTCTTTCACCCAGAGCGGCCTTGAGGGCCCCGGGGAAGGCGATGGCCCGGCAGCCCCGGACACCGACGTAACCTGCCGCGGTGCACCTGAGCCTATTGCCCCTGGTAAAGTGGCTAAGGCCCGCACCAAGGTGCAGCGGCCAGTCTACTTTGTCAGTGAGGCGCTACGGGACGCAAAGACACATTACCCATAGCCCCAAAAAATGCTGTACGCCGTGCTCATGGCCTCCCGGAAGCTGCGCCACTACTTCCAGGCACATCGGGTAACGGTAGTCACGTCTTACCCTCTCGGGTAGATCTTGCATAACCGAGAGGGTACAGGACGGGTAGTCAAGTGGGCTATCGAATTGTCAGAGTTCGACCTGCATTTTGAAGCTCGCCACGCGATCAAGAGCCAGGCCTTGGCCAATTTTGTGGCAGAATGGACGCCAGTGGCCGACAACGATCAACCCCCGGGTGAACCCGAGAGCGCGGAGGATCGTGGCCAATGGACCATGCATTGGGTGATGAACTTTGACGGTTCACTCACCTTACAGGGGGCCGGGGCAGGCATTGCGTTAACTCCCCAACAGGTGACGTACTCCGATACATCGTTGACGTACTCCGATACATCGTTCGACTTGACATCCGAGCAACCAATAACATGGCCGAGTATGAAGGGCTCCTAGCGGGGTTGCGAGCGGCGGCAGGCATGGGCATCCGTTGTCTGCTAGTCCTCGGCGACTCTCAACTAGTCGTGAACCAAGTTTCCAAGGAATACCAATGCACCGACCCCCAGATGGAAGCATATGTCAAGGAAGTACGGCGTATGGACTGCCATTTCGATGGCCTCGAGCTACGCCATATTCCCAGAAGAGACAATACCTTGGCGGACGAGCTATCTAGGATCGCGTCCGTGCGAGCCCCAGCCATGCCAGGCGCATTTGAAGAAAAACTCACAGAGCCGTCGGCACGCCCCGAACCACCCATAGGGCAGGAGTCGGCTGGCCCCGACGCCTCGGACCTGGTGGGCCAGCCACAGCCTGGTCCTGCCGGGACCAACATCACGCGCCAGGTGGCCTGGATTTCGGAAATCCAGGTGTATCTACAAGACGCGTCATTGCCCGAGCAACATGAGGGAAGCGAGCGCATTGCCCGCATCTCCAAAAGGTACGTGTTGGTGGAAGAGACACTCTACCGGCGCGGTGCCAATGGAGTGCTCATGAAATGCATAGCTCGGGAACGGGGTCTCGAGCTCCCGGCTGAGATTCAAGAAGGAGAATGTGGAGCGCACTTAGCCTCCTGAACCTTTGTAGGAAAGGCATTCCGCCAAGGTTTTTACTGGCCCACCGCGTTGGAGGATGCAGCAGACCTCGTGCGGCGGTGCCGGGCATGCCAATTCCACGCCAAGTAGACGCACCAGCCAGCCCAGGCCCTTCAAACCATCCCGCTCTCATGGCCTTTCATGGTCTGGGGGCCGGACATCTTGGGCCCATTCAAGCAGGTGCGTGGCGGCTGCAATATTCTGTATGTCGCCATTGACAAATTCACCAAGTGGCCCGAGGCCTATCCAGTCAGCGTCATCGACAAGCATTCGGCTGTGCGGTTCATGATAGGCATCACGACAAGGTTCGGGGTCCCCAATAGGCTCATCATCGACAACGGCACCCAGTTCACGAGTGAGCTGTTTGGCGAGTATTGCAATGACATGGGCATCAAACTCTGCTTCACCTCGCCCGCCCACCTCCAAAGCAACGGCCAGGCCAAGCGTGCAAATGCGGAAATATTGAAAGGCCTCAAGACAAAGACCTACAACGTCCTCAAGAAGCATGGGGACTCGTGGACTGACAAGCTTCCAGCGGTCCTCTAGGCCAACCGGACAACACCAAGCCGTGCCACCGGGGAAACACCATTTCTCTTGGTGTATGGAGCTGAGGCGGTCTTGCCTTCCGAGCTCACCCTGGGATCGCCCCGAGCCACACTATACACCGAAGCAAATTAAGAGCAGCTACGTCGCGACGACCTGGACTACCTAGAAGAAAGACGACGCTGCGCAGCGCTTCGTGCGGCCCGTTCTCAGCAGAGCCTCCGCCGCTATCACCAACACAAGGTCAGCCCCCGAGCGCTGCAAATCAATGATCTCGTTCTGCACCGTGTGCAAACACGTACGAGGCTAAGCAAGTTATCTCCGATGTGGGAAGGGCCATACAAAGTTATCGGCACTCCGCGTCCGGGAGCAGTTCGCCTAGCCACAGAGGACGACACTCCGCTGCCGAACCCGTGGAACATTTCCCACCTGCGCAAATTCTACCCATAAGCCGCATGGTGTGTTGAATCCCCAATATATATGAAAGCACGTTCACTGCCTCCAGTGGCATGAACAATGAGTTCGCCCATTTATACTCTTTTTGCTTTTCCCTTACAAATATCTACATTGCAGTATGTTTTTCCCCTCCATGTTCCGGAACATGTATTGCAGATACTGGTTTCCAGTCGTCTTCTGGCCCTGCCCGCCCTAGGCTGAGAGGCCCTAAGGGTGTCGAGGGTAGAGCGACGCTGCATGCAAGTGCCCCGGGGTAGTCAACGCCTGGAGGCTCGGGTGCGTATTGGCACGCCTGTCCCGATCCCCCCGTTGCTGCTGCCCCCGCTGGCCCTTCATGCCCTCGCTTCTACCCGGAGCCCCGAGAAAGCCACCAGCCACCGGCCGATGCACGCTGCCTGAACCCGGACCAGCTCCCAATTACATGGGATGAATCATGGTAGGAAACCATACTGTCCATATTCCTACATTGGCTAAACTAACTAAAAGAGTGGACTACCGTTGCAGGAAAACGAACAGGCAAGGGCTTGGGCCAACTAACCGCCACCGTGTGTGCGCTAAATTGGCCAGGGGCTCCCTATATATATATATATATCATCGTCTACAGAGTCGGTCACGATGGGCTGCTACAGTGCGAATCCGGCATGAGAAAGGCAAGTGCATTGATAACATAAATAGTATTACAATGTTTTTACAAATACAGGATAGAAGCAAAAAGTGGGGGAGTCCTAGGCGGCCGGTGGATCGCCAGGGGCGTTTTTCGTGTCATCCTCGTCCGGCGGGCCCTCGCGGTAGGCAAGCTGAAATGCCGCCAGAGTTCCGTCGAAGCCGATCATGATGGAGTCGACGGCATCCTTGACGCGGCGCCGAGCAACCTCCTCTGTGCCCTCGGGGAAGTCCTCAGTGGGGACGTACGGGTTGAAGCCGGGGTCGCTGGCCTGGTAGCTTGCCAGGATCAGTGTCGCAACCTGGCGAGACAAGTCGTACGATGACTCCTTCGCCACATCGTCCACCTCCTGCGGCACCCTTTTGATCCCCTCGGCCAGCTCATCTATTTGGGTGGCCAATCCCCCCAAGGTAGAGCTGACGGCGTGGAGGCATACAACCCCCACCTCACGGGCCACCTCTCGAAGACGCGCGACGGATGAGGTCACGGTCCAGAGCCCTAAGCCTAGGCCGTGCTCCAGCTCCGCGATCCGGCGGCTCGCCTCCTCCAAATCTGGCGCCGCTTCGCTGGAGCGAGGGGCCGGCTGGGGCGGCAGAACCCGCTCCCGCTGCTCCAACTCCCGCTCCCACCGCTCCAGCTCTTCCTGCCGATGGCACGAGGTGGCTGCGAGCTGCTGCTCATGCTCCCAGATGGCCTTCAGGCACCGAGAGACCTCCTCCTGGGCTTGTAGCATGGCCACCTCGCGCCCCTCCACCGCGGCCCCGTGCTCGGCGATGGCCTTCTCCTGGGCCACCACGTTCTCCTCCTGCGCGACAGAGTCCTCCTCGGCCTTGGCCACGGTGGCCTCCTGATCCCCGACTGCACGCCGCGCCGCCTCCAGAGCCTTCTCGCGCTCTCCCAGGCCATCCTCGCGGGCCTGGAGCTCGATGTCGGTGCTGGCGGCGGCGGCCTCGGCATCGCGCAGGACGTGCTCACGCCGGTTGAGTTCCTGGGCGCGCTCGTTGAGGTCGCGGATGAACTCCCCATCAGTGGTGCGGACCCTCTCCTCTGCAGCAGCGGCTGCCTGCTCGCGGAAGTTGGCGGTGTGCCGCTCAATGACGATGTCCTCAAACACCTGATTGAGTTCACCCTGACGATGCTCGAGGTCCGCCAGCTCCCGCTTCCGGACGAGGCCCTCGACCCTCGCCGTGATCACATACTCACGGCGGCCTTCGGCAACCTCAGTCTCCCGCCGCGCCACCGCGACCTCCCTGGCGGTCAAAGCCTGAATCTGAGCCCGAAGCCCTTCCAGGGAGACCACGTTGACCTCCTCCAGCGCCCGGGACACGATCATCCTCGCCCGCTCCTGCGATCGCACGAGGGGCTCGGTGTCCAAGACGACCACAAACCCTGACCGAGCATCCCCGGATTCGGAGTCGGAGCTCGAGCCAAGGTCGACCACCTGCTCAGGACTGGGAGGCGAGGGTGCCCCACGGCCGGAGCCGTCCACCGCCGCTTCACCCACCGGCGTTGCCTCGCCCTCCGGTGAGGCTACTCGCGGCGTCGGTGGATCGTGATGGACCAGCACCGATGATGTTGGAGTCGGCTGGTGGGGCGACAGTGTTGATTGGCGTGGCATGGACGACGGCTGGCGTAGTAGTGGCGATTGTTGCCGCGGTGGGGACCCCAGGGGTTGCTCTCCGCTGCCCGTCGCCGCCTCCACCTCCGCGTCGGGGCTAGCTCGCCCCGAATCTGTTGCCGGCGGAGGGCCCCCAGCTTGCTCCTGGTGGGCGACCGACGCCCCGGCATCTTGGTGGGCCCCCTCCTCAGGCCGCGCCGAACCCAAGCCCGAACCCGCTAGGGGTGACCCAGACCCGGTGGGCTCCACCACCCCGGGTCTCTCCTGCGCTTCCCCCGCGAAGCTGAAAGCAGAACCACCTTAGGTATAACCTTGGGGTGAAAATGCTGGTGCTCGCGGCTAGGAACAAAAGTAAACGCAACGAGAAATCAAAATACAAATAGCCCAAAACACACAGGGCTCACAAGAAATGTATGCATCTACAAGGCTTTACCTGCGGGCGGCGTTGAAGCTCCATGAGACCCGGGAGATGGCCCGTTTCTTCTTAACGGGGCCACCGGAGGGCTCACTGGGCTGCAGCCCGCTGACTCCGCCGCCGCAGAGGTGCTGCGGCCAGCCTCCGCCAATGGCGTGCTCGCCGTGGGTGTACCACCGGCCACCACCGGGGGCGTTGTCGTAGCGGCCGTGCTAGCCCTCGTCGGAGTGGCCCCTGGGGCAGGGCCCGCCGCCTGCGGGCCTCCAGACCTGTGGTGGGGAGCGATGCGCTCTGCGCCGCCGCCGCATGGTGTCGATGGGGGAGGCGCGGGGTCGTGCTCCGGCCTCTTCCTCTTCCCCTTCGCATCCGGGGCCCCCGGTCCGCTCCTACCCGGGCCCCGGCGGCCCAGCCGCCCGATCGGCACCTGGTCGTCAGCGTCGTCGCAGTCGTCGTCGCCACCCCCCAGGGCGGTGCTTGGCACTACTGACGATGAACCCACGCCATCGCCCACCACCCACAGAGTGTGCAGGATCTCCGGGCGTGTCGGATCTTGGCACAACGTGACCAGCCCCAGAGGGAGCTGCGTCAGGTCCATCACCGTGATGCCGAGGGTGCGGTGGACCAGGATCATGAGGTCGTTCTCGTTCTAGTCGAAGGGAGCACCAACATGGGTGCGCATGTCGTCGTTGAAGTTCGTGTACATATAGGTTGGGCGCGGCCTCTCCTGCAACGACGAGATGCGCCATGTCTGAAAATCCTGGAAGACGGCGTGGCTGGACAGGCCCCCCTCCGGAGATAGCTGATCTGCTCCAGCACCCCATCAAGCTCTCTCCCAGCGTGCGGCCGCGCCCCCCAATTCCTCTGGTTCACCGGAATCCCCGTCGGAAGGGAAAGACGGGGGTGGTCGCCCAAACTGGTGTAGAACCAGTAGGCCCTCCAGTTCTCCCACCTGGAGCAGGGGTGGATGTCGATGAAGGCAGTGTCGACGGCCCTGTTGTTGCGCGGCTGGATCGCAACATATCCAACCGCACGAGGGGACCCCGCTCGGCATACGCGGAAGAACTGCTAGAAGAGATGCAGTGAGGGCATCACCCCCACGAACATCTCGCAGGTGTAGGTGAAGATGGCGAGGTAGAAGACCGCGTTGGGGGTGAGGTAGCTGAAGGTCGTAGAACTCCAGCACATCGAAGAAGAACCGGGAGAAGGGCAGCACCAACCCGACCATGGAAAAGGAGGTGAAGAACACCATCTTCGTGGGGGGCCGCTCAGCCGGAATGTCGCCACCGCTGCGTGTGTCGCATGGCAGATACTTGTTGAAGAGGCTTCGAGCCTCCGCGGAGCAAACCAGGGACTTGGGGAGCACGCTCCCGGGCACCAATGGCGTGTCGCGGGTCATCTCCGAGGAAAGCGCCAGAATACGGAGAGAACTGGTGGCGGGGAGGAAGGAGTCGAAAGGACAAAGGTGCTGGAAGGACAAGAGGCGATGGCTGAGGAATGCGTAGAAACTGATCCCCCTTCTCGCGGATCCGTTTTTATAGGCAACCCCAGCCCCCTCGAATTCTATGGCATTAATTCTGCTCCACTACCGCGCAACGCGCCTCTTTGGCTCCGCGCCCCTTCGTTTTTCACGTCTCTTCGGTTTTCACGCTGCTTGGGTTTTGCGCCGCCTGGGATTTCGTGCCCACCAGGCGCACTACACGGATGGAGGGAGATAAGCGGTTAGAAGGGCCCCCCGTGTGCGCGGCCCAATAACACGCCCCCCGTCTGGAAAGGCTTAATCAAGCGTGGTGTCAATTACCTCACGCCTATCTCTTGCTGCGGCGTGGCAAATCCAACACCCGGGCCCATCCACTCAAGAATATGGCATTAACCGCACCCGAACCTGACTTCGGTCCTGGTCAACACCAGGGGCTAATGTCAGTCGACATGTGCCTAGGGGTATATCGAGAATATGATATCTGAGAAAGGAAGACACCTTCGCTTACCAGGGCGCCCCAAGGACATGTCCTGGACGGCTCATGCGGGTCTGGGCCACGGGCGGCCACGTGGCCATCGCAAGGGGGACTTGGCTCGGGGGCTGCCCGGAGGCCGCCGCTTTCCCAAATGACAGGGTTCGGGATCACCCGGACCCCCATCCATCACCCCGCACCTCTCTGAGAGGGGAACGAGATCAACTGCCAACTGCCAACCACCACATTTAATGCCTGGAGAGAGGCCAGACGCCTGCCCCGTCGCATTTATTACGATGTGAGGCACGTCTGTCAGCCGCTCATCATCACCCTTTTTGCCCGTCACGAGGGAGAGAGGGTAGAAAGTCCTTGACGGCGACCGCAGTATGGCCGCATGGTCATTCCACGCACACTCCCCTCCGTGCCCCGTCCAGTCGCATTAAATGCGTTGGGCAGCCGCGTGGGAGAGAGGATACGAGCGCTGGGGGTGTCACGTCCACCCCTCTCCAGGCGGAGGGCTACTGACCGGTAGGCCCCACTGGAGTGGTAAGTTGACCCCTCTTCACGTTAGCAGCATGGCAGCCACGACGCCCGTTTTTCTCCACCAACTCCCGCAACGTGGCAACATGAGCAGGAATGGGGGTAGATCCCCGACAAGACAGGATAAGAGCCACTCCATCACGTGAAGAGGAGTATAGAAAGCTAGGACTACTGTTGTGTCCCCTTGCACTATAAAAGAGGCCCAAGTCCATCATAGAACGGGGTCTGCCTTTTTGGGGGTTCCTGAGTTGGTCTATTGTTCAGCTACTTCTGCCCTGGGCTTTGAGCATTTTCCACCTCAGTCATCAGCTCCAGCTTCCCCAACGAAGAACAACCACACCCCATCCTTGTAATACAACCTCCACATAACACAAAAACAAGAGTAGGGTATTACGTCCCCCCGACGGCCCGAACATGTATAACTCTTCTGTGTCTTTTGTGATTGCGGCTTATCTCCACCTTCCAAATTTCCATCTGCCTCACCGCGAGTTTGAACCCTGATTCACCACTCCCTTGTGCCGAACCAAAAAGGGGGTCCCCAGGGTCCCCGCGTGTCGAGCACACGCATCGACAACGGTCAAGAAGAGAATATTAATTTACTATGAATATTCATATGTTATAGTTGAGTTGCCAAAGCCTAAGCAGAGATAAGATATATATGGATAAATTGGTAGTATCACACACACAAAAGAGTCGTAACAATTGGTACACTAATGCTGAGTGGAGAGTATTGTATTAGAGCTAGGTTTCTAAATTACTTCTAGTATAGTTGTATACGTTACAAAATAATTATATTCATGCTTAGTTACCCAGTTCTATGCTCCTAGGACTCTGGGGGTACTGCCTCTAGTGGCCAAGCCTGTCACCAAGAGTTGATTTAGCCTGTCACCAAGAGTTGATTTCTTACCGTTCACCCTATGCCATACCCGAACGTGGAGGATTACAAAGGTCAGAAATGGCTGTCACCACTTGCCGCTTACCTCTACAACCCATGGGATATGACCATAACCAACGTCTATGAAACAATCTAAGCACCGTGCTTACATTGCCACATATACCCTTGCCTCCTAGGACATCAATGACTAAGGCAAGGGCATACCTACATCCTAAATGCACATTGGACCGTGACCGTGGCAATAGAGTTACTCGTCTAACAATGTTATAACTACCATATAAATTATATATGAGACATATATTTAAGCAAGTAAAATATGAACCACACTAAAATATACGAAAAGATAAATATATTATATTGATCAAAGTCGTACAAAGAAAGAAAGATACAAGATATATTCCCCACTTTTCGAAGACGACTCAGAACCGAGAAGATGCTCTAAACTAAACTCCTAACTCCACTAGCCTAAGACTAAGTATGAAATGTAGAAACTGCTTCTAGTGGTGTGTTTTGAATGTGAAGTGAAGCTCCCCTCCGTAGGGCCACACATGTAGAACACTATAGGACTAGAACACGCTATAAGTTATAAAATGCCTAAGTAATTTACAATAGCTCTAAAAATTATGGAACCAATTTTTTTAGACTTAGAAAATGTATTCCCTTGTCCCTGTGAAGTCAAATTAATAAAAATCAGATTATAGAAACACTGTCCAAACATCACTAGCCCTATACCCAAAAAAAATCTAAAAATCATAACTCCCAAATAGAGTAAGATAAATTAGAAATTCTTTCACCTAAATTCACTTTAGACCAGTACCTACTCAATATACAAAAACCATTCATTTTAGAGCATTTTGAATTTTTCGCATATTTCGGTGTTTAATTGCATGCCATATATTCGTTTAGATGATTGCACAAACGATGGAGGAGTGGATTAGGCGCTGACATTTGTGAAGTCCAAGGCAAGTTCATGCCTTCCTTTGATCACATTGAAACCCATGTTTTTCGGGCTAAATGTTTTGTTTGTATAGTTGCATGCATACTTTACTCTATTGACATTTAAAACATTGATCTGTAGTTATATCCTGAAAACTTGCATGAATCCTTTGTAAATCACCCTCTTGCCATTTTGAACCTTAGGAATTAATTAGAGTACTCTAGATGTGCTCATATGACTATGTTATGTTTTACAAATTGCAAATGCTTAGCCTTGCTCAAGTAGTAAAACTAAGACATGATTATGGATTAAATATTGTTCTTTGAACCAGAGGTGAACCTATGAATATTTGTGAAACAAAATGAAATAAAACCTGATTTTAGACTGGGCGGCAAGTGGTATGCGATTGATGTATTCGTATACGATAGGGGGGAGTGTTTGCCCAAGTCAATTAAGGACTAAACTACATGTCATTCATTGTGTAGACCGTATAACCACATGTGCTAGTATGGGATAGCCTTAGCCGAGTAATCTATTTAGCACCTAGCCTTGCATTATGGTAGGCCGAAGTGTATGGGTTCGGATAACCCAAAGGAACTTCCTATTTACCCCGTCGTGGTAGTTTAGGCGACTTAGTTTGTCCAATACAACGATATCGTGCCACGTGGGTGGGTTCCTGTCGTGTCCGCCACCACGGAGTTAAGTTAAGGCATGGGCCCGCCACTTAACGGTTCTAGGTCTTATTCCAGTATGACCTAGGATGGAGGAAACACGTATCATGCTGGTGCAAGGCTAGGGACTAAGTAGTGTAAAGGTTACGTTATGACCTCTAGATCGCACTCAACGTGAAGAGTGTGATAGAATCTTGCAAACTTGAAACAAACTAGACTGTTCGTATCATGTGGGTAAAGCTGTACAAACTCTGCAGAGTTAACAAAACTAATTGATTAGCTGTGCTCATGGTCATGAGCGACATGATGAAATGCTATGGGTATAAATTTTTTGATTGTGTTTTCCCCTAAATGGTCTTGAAAATGAAATATATTGTGTTGAAAATAATGTTGTTTCATGATTCGTATTTGCCTTACTCCCCGATGTAGTAATGGATTAGTATATACTTTTTAATATAAGATAAGACCATGCCATGGTTAGTAAAGAATTTTGTGTTTTGCTTGAAATGCCTTGCTTAAATTGTGTTGCAAATGGATTGTGAACTAAAATCTGCTTTATGGCATAAAAATTTGAACTACTATCAGCCTTCCATTGAAGTAGAGCTTTCATGTACTTAGGTTTGATTGTGCGCTTGCCAGTACATTATTTCAAATAATGTACTAACCCTTGTGATTGGAATATCCATTTTGATGCAGGTTTTAGACTTAGTTTTGAGAGATGCGGAAAATCGATTGTTTCTTCTAGGGTGAGAACTTAACGGGCTAAACCCCTAGTCGGTGTGCTTGTGGGTGGGTAATCAAGCCACCGCTGTTCGCTGTACTCTGATTTATTCGTATTTATTTGGCCGGTCGACCCATGTAATCAGTATGATGATGTAATCTTTTAATTACCTTTCAACTAAGATGTATTAGCTTTGTATAACCATGCTTGAGATGAAAGTGTGAATCTAGCGCACTTCCTGGGAGCTAGATTCACATGAGTATGAGTTATGAATATTTGTGATATTGTAGATCTTTAGCCATTGTTGTCAAGTCTCTTGAATGTGTAACACATCTGGTCGCCACCTTCGAGTGGTTTGACGGGCACATCTCAGGCTGAAGTTGACTGGTAGGCTAAAGGTCTAGCAATGTCTCAATTATCTGTCTCTCGGAGCATCGGGTATCTTACTATGCTTGTGAGAAGAATGGATGAGTACCATTCAGCTCTTAGATATAGTAAGAGGTCCGAAGGCGTCCTGACAGCAAGGTTATACGAAGGGTCTTGTCACAATCTCTCGCATGGTGATGTGTCAGGCTTGACACGATAATATGACTATGGATTGTGTCTTATGGCTATAGTTGTACACATCTGGCTAGAGTAAAACTGCTCGAATAGTCGTGCCCGCGGTTATGGGCGATCGACCCGCTTCGCAGTGATTAGTCTCACATTGTTAATTAATTTGACTTAATGAACTGGTGTAGTTCAAGTGGTTTGGTTGGGTCTGGTCAACGTGGTTTAGCGGTGTTCAGTGGAGATTAATCTTACCTTAATTAATCAACTATTTTACTACTTTAAATTATTAAATGTTTACAACTTCCTTTAAGCAACAGAGCCACAGACCTCCCTTTGCCTTCCCTTTCACGACTGCATCGTTGGTGTGCCTTTCTGAGTATGGTGGTTGTACTTAGTCTTGCTATATTCCAGCTTTTCAGAACTCCAGTGCTTTTGTGCTGAAGAAAAAGTTAGAGGACCAAGGTGTTAATGGCAAAATTTGGCAATTTTCGTTAGTCAAGACCAAGTCAAAGATGGGATTAACGCAACAATTATATTTGATTTGGTTGGCAAGATTTTTTTGGTTTTGGTATTAGCTTCCATGGTAAGGAAGGTTTATCTCTAATGCTATAGATATAGTCCTGAGCCGATGAAGTTCTCTTGGAATCGGACTCAGTTGGTTTCTTTATTACGTAAGTTAGCCGATAGAAAGCATTTTTTCAGTCGGACTTGTAATAATAGTTTCCTTAGTTGGATTAGAGTCCTGAGTCAATCCTATCATATCAAAGTTGGACTTTATCATCCTATAGGTATAAATATGTACACCCAACAGTCCTTATAATTTAATAATAGTTCAATATACAACTTGTGACACATCGCCAACCCTAGTTCTAGTTTCAACGAGTTATTGTTTTTGAGTTTAGATTGCATTGGTTTTGATCTCCGGCGAAAAAGTAAGTTTCATCAACTTCACTTGTATCAGCAGAATTAGTATTTTTTTGGTTTAGTCCGATATACTAATTTAAGCTTCTACTCGTGTTGTCTATCTGATATATTGCTTCTTTCCTAGATTGCTTTGTTATCTTAGTTAGATTCTTATGCCCACCAATACGCCCATCGCCCTTATGCTTGGAAGTTGGGTCCACCCCGAGCCACTGTCTCTTTCCTTCTTCCTTTGTATGGAGTAAACCTCTTCACGGGAAATCAAGAACTTATGAAAGGTCCTCCAAAGCTATACAGGTCACCCCTTCGATCGACTCGATGGTGGGATGTGAGCTTACGTGGAATGTATTATTGTGAATGCTCTTGTTTACCAGCGTGGTCCTACCCCTGGCGCGGTTCGGGAGGCGACGGCCCGGCCGGCCCCCTCCCCCTCCTTCCTCCTCCGCCTCGCCGCCATCCGTGCGGCCGACGGCAAAGCCGCACGACCGCAAGGACGACGGCGGCAGGGCTTCTCGCCGGCTGAGAGCTTGGGTGGTCTAGGGAGTCGCCCAGGGCGACGATAGTGGCGGTGACCACCAGATCCACGCTGCTCTGACCGGATCTGGTAGTGGGGACGATGCTGATGGCGAGGAAGACACCCAGAGTGGTGGGGTGAGGGTGCTGCACGGGCGGGTGAAGGCGGAGCGAGGCCCGCGTTGAGCTGTGTCCCGTATGGCGGCGACGCGTGTGGGTTCGACTTGCTGCCTATGTACATTCCTTAGCAGCAGGACCCGGTCTTTCTGATGCCGGCTTCCCTCCCACGGCGGCGAGCGAGCCCCAGAAAACGCAGGTGGTGCCTCCTTTCTACGGCAACGTCATGAGGAGTGAGTCGGAGCACGAGCTCAAGTGGGACAGCTTGGGCGGCTACTCCGGTGGCGACAGGGATCTCTGGAACATGGCGGGGACGACGTCGCTGTTGTGCAGGCAGGCCAGCGATGGCAACGACCTCACGTAGTGGTTCGCCGATGACAATAGCTAGTCGGCAGCGACAAGAGCGCTGAGGGGGCGAGCCATGCGCGACCTGGCGGCCGGGGTGCTTGTCGCGGAGAGGTTCCTGGTGGGAGGATATGGTGGCACTCCGAGTGAGGAGGTGGTGAGACCAGGATGTGGCGGGAGGTGCACGGTGTCGAGACTGCCGTGCGCGGAATGGCCGCCTTGCAGCTATAGACCTCGCCACTGCGGACACCGAGGTGGCAGAGGCAGATGGTGTTCTACTGCTGGTGATGGTGGCATGACGTGGTCATGGATGACATGGCGGCCGGCGTCTTGGGCAGTGAGCATGGTAGGCCCATGGACAAGTCGAGGTCCAGGTCGGGGCACCGCGACGCGTACGTGCTGCCGCCGCCGCTGCTGTGGCCGTCCTCTGACGGCGTGGACGCCGTGGACCTAGCGAAGCTTGCTTTGCTTGGAACCTGGCAGCGCTGGTGCCGTCGCCAGGGATGGGAGGGCGGCAATGTTGGCCATCGTGGTCAGCCCACTCACCGCGTCGGTCGCCAGGCTCAGCGGCGACGCCAAGATCATCATTCTCAGCGGAGCGCGATGGCAGAGCCGCGAAAAAGAAAAAAAAGGAAAAAAATAAAAAAATAAAAAAGAGTGTAAAAGAGAAAAAAGAAAAGAGAAAGAAGAGAAAAAAAGAGAAAAGAGAGAGAGAGAAAAAAGAAAAAGAAGAAGAAAGAAAGAAAAAGAAGAAGAAGCGCAAGGATCCGCAGCACGTGCTTGAGGATGGGCAAGTGCTTGAAAGTGTCTACGGTTCTGAGGCACCATCGCCTCAGGCAACGATTCAGAGATGTGGCACAGCGGCATGGCGAGGGAAGGCGCAACGATGGACCAGGCTTTTGAGCTTTTGGTGGCAACCAGGGGTTGTTGCATGGTTGTCAGTTTCCAGCAGCTTGCAGCGGACCGCGGTAGCTGAAGTTGCTTGCCAATGGTCAGTGCGGTGTGGGACTGCGTCAGTAAACGACGCTTGTGGCGACGGTATTGTCCGACGACTAGGCTTGCAGCGGATCGTGGTGGATTGTTCATCCTTGCTGGGCTATCTGGTGCGGTGCATCGTCGAAAGACGGCGCAAGCGACTTCTTTGGTTTGCTGGCTTAGCGGAGAAGGCTAAACATGAGGGCGAGGTATTGAGACCAGGTTGACTCTCTGCAGTGACACAACTGTTCCATGGAGATTGAGGAAGCAGGGCAACTACTCTCCCACTATGACGGCAACAAAAGAAACAGATGCATGACGAGGAGTGCAGTAGCAGGCGTGGTGTGGCCCTCGCGAAGAGGAGTACAGTAGCGGGCGTGGGGTGGCCCCCGTGAGCGGCGAGATGGTGTCCAACGGCGGATGTGGCAAGGCCCCCACGCATTGAGTCCTATAAGAAATCCGGATCTGGTCGTTTTAACCCCGTCGGGTGGGGTTTACCTTGCGGCATAGGGCGACGAGTACCGCGTGGCGCGGACCCTTTCGATGTAGTGCAGTCTGTCTTTCCCTAATGTCCAGTTGAATGGGAGCTTTGCTGTAAGGTTTTGACGGCCAGTTGTGTGTACGTCTTGTGGGTGCCGCCGTATAAGGCTTCGATCTGTCGACCACGTGGGGTGAGTTGGTTTCGATAGGGTTGTTGTGGAGGCTCATGTTGAGCATTTTGCCCGTTTTGATGTCCCAATCCAACCGGGCGAGTTTCTTCTTTTCTTTTTCCTGTCTATGGCCTCTCAGGGCTGTAATCTTGTTTTTTTTGCTATACCAATGAAACACGCGTTATCTTGTGTGTTTCATTTAAAAAAAGTGAATGCTCTTGTCTCGGTTGTCGGCTAACCGATGTTGTTACATACCCTCTGACATGGTTACAATTTAATATATTATTGAATTAGATATTGTAACACATCTGCAAACAACCCCTCCCACCCTCCACCCATTTTTTTCAGACAGTATATTCTATTTTTAAGAAAATGGTAGCATTAGTTAGCAACCAAAACTCGGCTGATTTTTTGTGAAATTTCTTCACATTCTTTCAAAAAATTCATTTGATTTTTTTCAAGAAAAAGAGAAGAACTACAAAAAATGTGCATTATAAAAAAATAAAAAGTGATATTTCACAACCTATGTGTTGCCAAGTTGGCAATCATTCTTCATCGCTTTAGCAAAGACGATCACCCTTACTAGATGCTGATCGGCCTATAATGAGACGACAAGATAGTAGTAGATGCTAACAAGGAAAGCAATAAGCATGAATGCATGATGAGCATGAAGGTAAACACTGCTTGGAGAAACCCACTATTGTCCTGGTCCGTAACCCCTCTAGTCCCGGTTCTCGAACCGGGACTACGAAAGCGGACTAAAGATCGGCATCTTTAGTCCCGGTTGAAACAACCGGGGACTAAAGATGCATCTTTAGTCCGGTTGGTAGCACCAACCGGGACTAAAGTTTTTTATTTTTTTAATTTTTTTCCTGCTAGCTACTAGCTTGTTAATTATATATTATGCATATATATTTTACACACATATATATTTATACATATGTATATACATGTATAAATATATATGTATATATATATGTATATATATGTATAAATATATATTTTACACACATATAAATGAACTTAATAAAGGAAATATATACGTATATTACCAAAATATGTACACACATACAATATCCACATATATTTCGTATGTTACAAAAAATTGTCTACTTTGTGGATCCAGTGGTGAAGTTACTCAAACTAAAGTAGAACTCTTCTCTCGGATAATTATCGGCTCGTTTATAAATCCCATCAATTCTTCTTGAGCAGCTTATATGAAAGTCCCATGGGGGAGGTTGTCCCTTGCTTGCATAAGCTGTTATTAATTCGAATAAACGAGAAATAAATATATGAAATGAATAAGAAATTGACACGCAATGTATGAATGGTTGTTATACGTATATCTATATCATCGAGACTTGTCACTTCGGTAACAAAGCGGTGAATGTATTCACAGACATAGTAGCCGCATAAGTTAGTCCCCTGTGCTTGTTTTGCACACTAAAGAAGAAACGACGACAGATTGAATATACATTTTGTGGAGATTATGGCAGTCGGATATCCACATGGCAAGCTTATCCCACTGGGGATAGGGATAGGTTACGCCTGCCAATTATGTAAACCGGCTATGACTTGGGTATTACGTTGCCGATTAGATAAGGCAACGGCCCATAGTCACGGTTTGGTAAGATTGAGGAAACCGACTTAGAGTAGGATAGCGTTTCCTACTTGTAATCCCGCCTCCCAAGACTATATAAAGCGGGTAAGGGGCGTCCCTTGAGGGATATCAGAGGTTAGATCAGATTTCATATGCAACACAAGAGCTATAGATCTTGAGATCAATAAACACTCGGCGGGTCGAATCCCCGAAACAGGAGTAGGGTATTACCTCACGAGAGGGCCTGAACCTGTCTAAACCTTGTTTTCCACCTAACCCATTGTGCTTGGCGGTCTTGACTGCACCCCCAAATTTCTATTGCCAAAACCGAGTTTCGACAGTTGACGCGCCAGGTAGGGGCCCGTGCGTCAAGACTTCTTCGACAATCTCGTCGGCAAGCGCGATGGGATCTTCTTCAGGCATCGACGACTTTGTCGCCAACGGCTTCAACAAGATCTCCTTCCCCGACTCAGATTCGGACCAGTCGGGAGGGGGAATCCGCTTGGTGCCGTTCGGGTTACCTTACAACGCCGAGATCTGCGACAACGTCCTGACTTCCAATGTGCAGTCTATCCACTCAGAAGGAAGAACCCACTCGGCGCCGTTCGGACTACTGAACCCTGCTGAGATCTACAGCTGTCTTCTCACCTCCCCGTCGGAATCAATCTACTCGGAGGGAGAAACCCTCTCAGCACCGTTTGGATTACCAAACACCTCTGAGGTCTAGTGCAAACTCTTCTCCCCCGAGTCAAGATCAACCCACTCGGAGGCATCCACGCCGTCAAGCTACGACTCGGACTGGAACGATCCAGATTCGAGCAATCCAGGCTCGAGGGAAGTCATAGTCATCCTCCAACCGTTCGGGTCATGCTCATCCTCGGAGCTCGATGAATACCTCAGCTCTTCAGGCTTCGACGATCTCTACGGCATCCCCTCGGATGAAGCCAACGACTCCGACTGCGACAAGGACTACGAGCCGAAGAGCTTCGACGTCCTCATGGCTGAGGTGGACGAGACCGACTCAGCCATGGCCCGTAGGGTCACAGAAGAAGAACAAACCAGACTTGAGCAGGAGTGCAAGCTGGCAGAAGAAGAGAGGAGGCGCAAGGAGGACGCCGACAGGAGAAAGCGAGACCTGAGGGCGACCGGACGATCCGCTCGGGAGGCCATACTTTAGACGCGAGTCAACAATGCCAATATCTTCCAAACGCCTCAGCAGAACGCCGTTGCCGCACTCACCCTCCTCGACACCGTGATCGAAACGGCTCCTGCCAACGTGACACCGATTCTGGACAAGATCAAGACCATTGTCGCCGCCACGACCAACTGCTCTCCCTCCACCTCAGCCCGAAGGCCGACTGAGTCTGTGGCAGAAACGGCCGACAGAAGCCGACTCCCGCCGCTGAGGTCGAAGGATTACAAGAGGCCCGAACAAGACCGGACAGCCACTAGGTCAAGAGACCTTCGCCACGAGACCACGCGCAAGCATCAAGAGAAATCGGCTGACTCCCGCGAAAAGCGGCATGGACGACCACCCGTCCACCACCGGGTCCGTCGCAGCAACAACTCCGACTACCGAAGCAGCCTCCCAAGGACCCCGCCAAGTGATCTGCGGGAAGTCCTCGACCGATGCTATCAGGAACGAGATCAGCGCTCCCACGAAGATCGAAGGAGCTTACTCGACAGCAATGACGATGGAGTACCCGCTTTCACTCGTGACCTGCGCCGAGTGCATTGGCCGAATGTTTTCATGTCGACAGGAATCGAGAAGTACAACGGGAAGACCGACCCCGAGTCATGGCTAACCGTGTACACCCTCGCCATCCGTGCGGCAGGAGGTGACAACAAGGCCATGGCCAATTACTTGCCTGTTGCCCTTGCTAACTCAGCCAGGAACTGGCTCACGAGCTTGCCAAGAGGCTCGATCGGCTCGTGGAGTGAGTTAAGGGACCACTTCATCGCCAACTTCCAACGGCTCATGGAGTGAGTTAAGGGACCACTTCATCGCCAACTTCCAAGGCACTTTTGAAAGGCCTGGGACCAACTTCGACCTCTACAACGTCGTCCGAAGCCGACGAGCCATTGAAGGACTACATCCGACGCTTCTCGAAAAGCGCAACAAGATCCCCAACATCACCGACGACATCATCATCGCTGCCTTCCAGAAGAGAGTCTGTGATGAACTGTTGATCAGAAAATTTGGGCGCAAGCCACCGAAGACGGTGAAGCAGATGTTCGAGGCGGCAAACTCTTACGCCAAGTCCAACGACGCGATCAAAGCAGTGTGCCAAGAGCGGCCTGACAGAAGGGACGACAAGCAGTCGGGAGGAAGCCTGCACCCTAAGAAGGATAATGGCAACAACAACCAGGCCCAGAAGGACCGCAAGTGCCGGCCTAAGGACCTGGTTGCCACGATGTCCAACTCCCAACGCCGTCCCCGAGTCGCGACCTATGACGCAATCATGAACGCCCAGTGCACGCATCATCCCAACCACAAGCATGCGGCCAAGGACTGCTTTATTTATAAGCAGTTCGCTGAGCAATATGCAGCACAACTCAACAAGAAGCCGACTAACGAAGCTGGTCCATCGGGGACCAAGAAGAACAACCCGACTGGAAACACGGAGCCCTTCCAAGACCCCGTAGGCGAGCTGAATCACATCTTCAGGGGGCCGCAAGCTTATGAATCCAAGAGGAAATAGAAGCTAACCGACCGCAAGGTCAACGCGGCACAACCTGAGGTCCCACAATATCTACGGTGGTCGGAGGTGGCCATCACGTTCGACCGCTCGGATCACCCTGACCGAGTGGTTCACCCGGGGCGGTATCCTCTAGTGCTAGACCCGGTGGTCCGCAACATCAAGCTGAAGCTCGTCCTCATTGATGGGGGCAGTGCCCTGAATATTTTGTTCACCAAGACCTTGGACGAGATGCAAATCCCGAGAGCCGAACTGAAGGCAAGCTCAGCCCCCTTCCACGGAGTTATCCCGAGGCTGTCGTCCACGCCACTCGGGCACATCGCCCTTCCAGTCACCTTCGGAGTTCGCGAGAACTTTCGGACGGAGAACATCACTTTCGAGGTGGCTGACTTCGAGACGGCCTGCCACGCGATCATTGGAAGGCCTGCACTCACCAAGTTCATGGCGATACCACACTATACCTACCTCTGCATGAAGATGCCCGGTCCAAACGGCGTCATCACTCTGCGCAGCGACGTCAAACAAGCCTTCACTTGCGACAAGGAAAGCTGCGACATGGCCCAATCTCGTGAGAGATTGCATCGCCAGGAGAAAATCCGATTGGCTGTATCAACCTCTGCAGAAGGTGAAATCCCCGCAAAGAAGATAGCCAAGTCGGGACAAGGCGACGCCAAAACGAAGAAGATCTCCCTTGATCCATCGGATCCTTCAAAAACCGTTGTAATCGGTGCTGAGCTAGATCCTAAATAGGAAAGCGCGCTCGTCACCTTCCTCCAAAATAATAAAGATGTTTTTGCTTGGAAACCATCTGATATGCCTGGAATTCCTAGGGAGGTGATTGAGCACTCTTTACACGTCAAAGATGACGCGAAACCAATCAAACAACGATTGCGCCGTTTTGCTCAGCATCGAAAAGATGCCATCAAGGAAGAACTCACAATGCTTTTGGCCGCCGGTTTTATCAAGGAAGTTCTACATCCTGACTGGTTGGCTAATCCGGTTCTAGTCCGGAAGAAGACAGGACAATGGCACATGTGCGTCGACTACACCAATCTCAACAAAGCCTGCCCTAAGGACCCATTCGGGTTACCTCGAATTGACCAAGTCATGGACTCAACAGCCGGCTGCCAGCTCTTAAGCTTTCTGGATTGCTACTCGGGCTACCACCAAATCAGCTTAAAGGAATCCGACTGCCTGAAAACATTGTTCATCATGCCGTTTGGAGCTTACTGCTATGTCACGATGCCCTTCGGCCTAAAGAACGTCGGAGCCACATACCAACGCATGATTCAAAGATGCTTTCAAACGCAGATTAGGAAGAACGTGGAAGCTTACGTCGACGATGTCGTCATCAACACCAAGCAGAAGGAAGACCTGATTGCCGACTTAGAAGAAACCTTCGGGAACATCCGGTCCTTCAGAATGAAGTTGAACCCGGAGAAGTGCACGTTTGGCGTGCCATCAGGCAAACTGCTCGGCTTCATGGTGTCACATCACGGCATTGAAGCTAACCCAGAAAAAATCAACGCTATCCTGAATATGAAGCCCTCGAGTAACCAGAAAGACGTTCACATTCACATTCAAATTTAAATATATTCATCCATGCATTCAAATTAAAGAAAAAGTCCATAAGTCCATTTAATACACATTTAATACATCGTTCGTTCACGTCCGTTTAAATCATCCATGCACATAAAGTCCATTCTAACATTTTAAATTCCATACACATCAAAATTTACAAATTTAATGAAAATGCAATCAGATCATCCATACACATAAAAGTCCATTCTAACATTTTAATCAAATCATCCATCCATCCATGCATTCAAAATTTCACATCTAACATTTCTAAAATTCACATCCTCGTGGAGGCGGCAAGGGGAGGCAGTCGGCGATGATGGCATCAAGGGGAGGCGGGGGCGACGTCGTCGAGGAGAGGCGCGCGGCGCGGCGGCGGCCGACCGGGCGGTGAGGAGGAGGAGGCGGGGCGGCGCATAGCAGGGAGAGGCAGAGGGCGACGGCTTGAAGGGAGCGCGGCAGCGGCGGCGAGGAGGGAGGTAGGGTGCGGCGGCGATGGCGGCGGCGATGCCACCCTGAAACCCTAAACCCTAGACGTACGCATCACACACAGAGGGGAAAAGGGGCGGCGGTTAACACCTCGCTGCGGCGGTTGCCGATGGCGTCTCCCCGGCCGACGGCGGGTCTCCGGCGAAGACGGCGGCGTGGCGGCTTCGGCTTTTAGGGCTCGGCGACGGCAACGAAGACGATGAAGTTGTGCGCAAAAACGGCTAAGTCTTGGATCCCCCGTGGCCCCTACTATATATAGTCATCGGACTCTTTTGTCCCGGTTGAAGCCACCAACCGGGACTAAAGATGTTTTCCCGCCTTTCCAAATTCATTTTTTGTCCTGGTTTGTGTTAAAAACCGAGATTAAATATTTCAATCGTGCGCTATTATAATGTATTTTAAATATAAATAATAACATATACTTAACATTTCTCATATGCAAAACTATTTTAAATTTAAATAATAATATATAATTAACATATGGCCTATTTGAAAAATATTTTATATTTAAATAATAATATGTTCTTAACATTTACCCTATTCAAAAGTATTTTAAATTCTAACAATCATCTATAATTAAATATGTTAAATATGATTAACATATGGCCTATTTTAAAAATATTTTAAATTTAAATAATAACATATAATTAACAGTTGTCATATTCAAAACTACTTTAAATTTAAATAAAAATATATAGTTAACGTATGGCCTATTTTAAATTCTAACAATCATATGTAATTAACATTTTGACCACTTCAATAATTTACAATAACATTTGATCTATAATTTACAATAATATTCAATAATTTACAATAAATTTAAATGGTTACAATAATATTAAAAAATTTAATTTAATTTACATCGTCCATACAAAAGTTTAGCTAAGTGATGATTGTCCTCACGTACTTTCTTCGCACAATTGTTCCTTCGTTATGATCGTTGCTTGAGTAAGGGGTGTCCTCATTTGACAGGAGGATGCTCGGGTCAACCGCCACCACAAACGGAGGTTGCCGGTCAAACTAATCATAATCTTCGTCACTTCTATCCTCGACTCCCACGATTTTTCTTTTGCCTGGAAGAACCACGTGGCGCTTTGGCTCGTCGGACCCTTTCCCCTTCTTTGCTTTGCTAGCCATGTCCTTGACATAGAAAATTTGTCATACATCATTGGCAAGGACGAAGGGTTCGTATGAGTATCCAACCTTGCTCAGGTCGACCGTTATCATCCCACTTGCATCAATAGTTACACCTCCACCACTGAGCCTAACCCACTGGCAATGAAACAAAGAGACCTTCAGAGGTCCATAGTCCAGCTCCCATATGTCATCGATGTTGCCGTAATATGTGCTAGTCGTACCATCGTATCCTATGGCATCGATACGGACAACGTTGTTCTGATTCGTGCTCTTCAAGTCTTAGGCCCGTGTGTAAAATGTGTACCCATTGATTTCATATGCCTGGAATGTGGTGATCGAGCAAGATGGTCCCCTCGCCAAGAAGGCTAGTTGTTGGTCAATGCTCGCGTTGCCCATGAGACGTTGTCGCAGCTAAGCAGGGAATTCATCAATGTGATGGCGTGTAATCCAGGCATCTGTCTTATTGATTTTTTCCGAGCGAACAATCGCCAAGTGCTCCTAGATGTAAGGAGCCACCAAGGAAGATTGTTGCAACACCGTCCAATGTGCTTTCCTGTATAAGTCATTGTCTATGTTCATTATTGCCTTCCTTCCAAAAGTTCCCTTTCCCCGTAGTCTACCTTCATGGCTTGATTCAGGCACCCCGATGGGACGAAAGTCTTCAATAAAGTCGACGCAAAACTCAATCACCTCCTCTGTTCCATATCCCTTGGCGATGCTGGCCTCCGGACGAGAATGGCTACGGACGTAATTCTTTAGAACGACCATATATCTCTCGAAAGGGAACATGTTGTGTAGGAATACCGGACCGAGGATACGGATCTCTCGAAAGTGTATCTTTTGATTTTCCGTGTACACCTAGGAAGCCCAGCAGGTTTACGCAATGGTTCTTAGTGAGGTCATCACGTCGATTGCGTGGCGGACGTTCAAGAATTCCCAATAGGGCAACTCCCAAAAAATTGACTTCTTCTTCCACATCGCCGCATGACCACCTTCACTTGCTATAGGTTGGTTGTCGGGTCCCTTTCCAAATACTACTTTGAGGTCTTTCACCATGGCAAACACGGCCTTTCCGTTGCGATGCTTTGGCTTAGTACGATGGTCTGCCTTTTGATCAAAATGTTTGCCTCTTCTCCGGATAGGGTGGCTTGCAATAAGAAAGCGACGATGGCCCATGTACACTATCTTCTTACAGTGTTTCAGGTACGTATATTTGGTCTCATCCAAACAATGGGTGCAAGCGTTGTACCCCTTGTTTAACTGTCTGGATAGGTTGCCAAGTGCAGGCCAATCGTTAATGGTAACAAACAGTAACCCTCGTAGGTTAAACTGCTCCTGTTTATCCTCATCCCACACGGGGACACCTTCTTTCTTCCATAGCAGTTTTAGATCTTCGATCAGTGGTCTCAGTTACACATCGATGTCGTTACCAGGTTGCTTCGGGCCTTGAATAATAACCGGCATCTGAATGTACTTCCGCTTCATGCATAGCCTAGGTGAGAGGTTGTAGATACACATCGTTGCAGGCCAAGTGCTATGCCCACTGCTCATCTTTCCAAAAGGATTCATGATGTCCGTACTTAAGCTGAACCTTAGGTTTCTTGCATCCTCGCCGAAGTCTTTAAATGTTATGTCGATGTTTCGCCACTGTGACCCATCGGCGGGATGTCTCAGTATGCCGTCTTGTAGACGTTCTTCTGCATGCCAGCGCATCATTCTTACATGCTCCTTGTTCCTGAACAGACGCTTCAGCCGTGGTATTATAGGAAAATACCACATCAGCATAGCAGGAACCCTTTTCTTCGAAGGCCGTCCGTCAACTTCACCTAGATCATCTCGTCTGATCTTGTATCAAAGTGCTTTACAAACCGGATATGCTTCTAGGTTCTTGTACTCCTCACCGCGGTAGAGGATACAATCGTTACGACATGCGTGCATCTTCTGTACCTCCAGTCCTACAGGGCAGACTAACTTCTTAGCCTCGTACATTGATTCCGGCAATTCGTTTTCCTCTGGAAGAATGTTCTTCATGAGTTTTAGTAACTCACCAAATGCCTTATCACTGACATCATTTTTGGCCTTCCATTGCAATAATTCTAGCATGGTACCTAACTTTTTGTGCCCCTGTTCACAGCCTGGGTACAAGGACGTTTTGTGGTCCGCCAACATATGCTCCAATTTTTGCACCTCCTTTTCATCTTCGCAGTCTCCCTGTACGTCGTGCAACATCTGACCATTGTCATCGGAACCGTCGTTTTCTTCAGCGTCCCCACCTGCCTCGCCTGCTGTATTCTCATCAAACCCACCGTATTGACCATAGTCCGGAATGTTGTCGTCGTCTTCTTCATCTTCTTCCATTGCAACCCTCACCTCTCTGTGCGATGTCCAGTAATTGTAGTGAGGCATGAATCCCGACTGAAACAAGTGGGCATGAATAATTCTTCATGTAAAATACTCCTTCTCGTTTTTACACTTTTTGCATTGACAACGTATGAAACCCTTCTGCTTGTTGGCATCGGCCACACTCAAAAAATAATGTACGTCTTGAATAAACTCTGTCGACCATCGATCCGCGTTGTACATCCATTGCCGATTCATCTATATGGAATGCACAAAAATTATAAAAAAATCTATGAAATTCAAACCATTTAAATATTATTATAATAATTATATATATATATAATCAGATAATAATTATATATTAATCCAACATATGTAATGTTTTGTTCTAGAAAAATTAGAATTTTTTTTAAAAGGTCTTTTAAAGTGGTCAACATAAAATTAATTAATTATTTTACAAGTTTTTTTAATGTACGCATTGTACATGTTTTTAACTATTTTAACGATTTTAAAATTACCTTACTTTTCTAATTTACTATCAAATTTTCATTATTTTTCCTTTGTCATCTATTTTATAACTTTTTACCAAAAGTTTCTCTCTCATAATTTTTCATAACATATTTTTACATAAAATTGTACGTAATAAATTTCTACAAATGTAACGTGCTAAGCATACTTTTCTTTCTCTTTATTTTCTAAAACATTTTTCTTAACACAATGTAATGTGCGTGCTAAGCATAGATCATAAGAGAAAGTAGTTGATAACCTTGTAGTTAGCAAAGATTTGTGTATTACCACCAAAACAAAATCATAAAAAATTTTGGTATCACCTCCCCTTTAGCTAGAGCAAAAGTTTGAAGACAAGTGGAGCTCGCTCGGTGAAGGACAAAGAAGGAGTATAAAAATTAACTCCATCTTTACTCTCGATTTGTGTTAGCAATGACAATAAAAGATCAAAATAATTTTTAGTCCTGGTTGGTAACACCAACCGGGACAAAAAATATCATCTTTAGTCCCGGTTGATGTTACCAATCGAGATTAAAGATCCGAGGCGTCCTGACAGGTTATGACAGGATTTGAACAGAGACTAAAACCTAGTTCGTGACACGAACCAGGACTAAAGTTTTTAGAGAGCCGTTGCCCTTTTAAACCAGGACTTAAAAATATTTTTTAGTCTTGGTTACAATTATAAGCAAAACTATTATGATTTTTGCCATTTTAAATAAAGATGGTTTTTTTATAATGAAACTAGACAAAATGTGCTATCGAAAGGAAAGAAAAGTAGCAAGATGCCCTTACAAAGGTTGATGTAACCTGGGAACCTATGCTTTTAATCGCAGGCAATGAGTCAGTCAAGCACTAAGGATGCCCAAAAAATATAAAGAAATAATCCTCTCTTTTAAGATGCACTAAGGAAAAGGACACACGTGAGATAATCCCCTCTTTTAAAATCACGACTTTCGCTGACAGTGACTTTGCTTAATTAGCACGAAGTAGCTAGTGTCTCGGAGTGGCAAACAAAGCAGACGGTTGGGCTGGATCGGAATATATGCCTTTGTTTTCCTCTAGAACTATAGATCCTGGCGATTTATTTCTGACGCGGAACTCACACGAAAATTAATTCCCGATACTAGTCGCCAATCCGTACATTGCACGGGTAATTATTATTATGTATATTTTGAATAATTTATAAAATTAAATTTAATCATATATGTTGCTGAATATGTTGGTTGAATGTTTTTTCCCCAAAATCAGTGTAAATAATGGCACTATGAAAAATAAAAAAACTAATTAATTGAACTTAATATTGAATTTCTAAATCACTTATCATTGTCACAAATCTTAAAAAATAACAGTATTCAACTATTGTGCAAGATAGTAAATAATAAAAATATTATTTTCGAATTCCAATGGAATTGATGTATTTATATTTTCATTGTTGGGTCCACAAAGCTTTGCTTTCATTTCCTGTTTTAAGGAAAGTGTTTAATTTTTTTTCTTCTGCTATCTATAGCTGAGCTCCGCTCTTTCACGGTGTCCTTTCTTGCTCAATTTTGTTGTTCTTTACACAATTTGGTTAAAATGATAGTACAATAAAAGTTCACCATATTAAGTACCGTACATATGAATTTATAAAAGTCGTACCAGTAGTACATGAGCAGATGCAACAACCACTGATGAATCTATCAAGCATTGCAAATGAATTTGACTGATTCATCAGAGGATGGTCTAGAGAGGTCTTGTGCGCATCCAAGTAGGCTGTATAAATATATTGCAATGAAAATTAGTGGTCAAAGTGATATTTGAAAGATTATATCCGCGTCTTCGATCATGATCTTGAATTCAATGAGAAACAAAGACACTGACCTGTTCTGTCAATACTATAATGGGATACATTCTGAAGAAGGAAGAAATATATGCTACAGAACCTTTGTCGATATATGTGATGTTTCGGTTTGTCCGTGCAAGTCTCTCTATGAACGTGCGCACGCATGGTATAATTTATTGATCACTTTGCAGCAGCTGTCATCTGATTTAATTTTTTCCATGCATATCCAGGAAAAAATATGCACAATTGCATCAGTGGTTGATCTATCGATCAGCAAGTTTTGCTGGCTTTTTGCTATATATGTTCTCCCATCGTCTCCTTTTCTTCATATGAAACTGAAAGGACGTGAATTGTAGAGCTTTTGGCCTGCAGCATGCCAGCAACTATACTAACATTACTGAAGAAACCATCATTAGTTGAATGATGACAAAAAAAATACAGTAATCCTGATTTGAGTTGCACCTAAGACTAAAGATCTTTAGTCCCGGTTTAAAAATTTAACTGCCCTCTAGGAACAGTAGTCCCGGTTCATGTCACGAACCGGGACTAACAATCACTTCTAGTCCCGGTTCAAATGTTGTCAGCGCGTGTCAGAGCATCGGGGACCTTTAGTCCCGGTTGGTAACACCAACTGGAACTAGAGGTAGCATATCTAGTCCTGGTTGGTGTTACCAACCGGGACTAAAGTTCCCCAGCACTCTGACACGCGCTGACAACATTTGAACCGTCATCTCTAGTCCCGGTTCTTGAAACTAACCGGGACTAAAGGTTCTAGAGAGCCGTTGAAATTTTTATACCGTTGCCTCGGGACTAGAGATGGCATCTCTAGTCCCGGTTGGTTTTACCAACCGGGACTAGAGATTTTCTTTATATACTCCTTCCTCCTCCATCCCGAGCCAGCCACACTTGTACATCTTCAAAATTTTTCTCAGCTAGAGGTCCGGTGCTGCCAAGGTTAGCAACTTCTTTGGTGATAATACACAAATATTTGCTATCTATAAGGTTAGCAACTTCTTCCTCTTATATATATACGGTTGTTTTCTATACATTTTGCTATCTACATGACATGTGCTATCTACAATCTTAGCACTTGGTATTTTGCGGTTATTTTATATACATTTTCATCTCTAGATTACAATCTTAGCACTTCGTATTTTGCGGTTATTTTATATATATATTCATTTCTAGATTTGTATGCAAACATGAGGAGATATTTTCCCGCTCACTGAAATTCATCTCTAGTCCGGTTGGTTTTAAAACCGAGACTAATTATTACAATGCCCAATTATATTATGTTATATTCATATATAATTATATTAACATATGTTCATATATTCATATATAATTAACATATGTTCATATAATTAACATAAAATATTATAAATTAAAATAATAACATATAATTAACATTTTTCATATTCCAAACTATTTAAAATTTAAATAATAATATATATTTAACATATGGCATATTTAAAAAAATAAATTAAAATAATAACATATAATTAACATTTGTCGTATTTAAAACTATTTTAAACCATAAACCCTAAACCCTAAACCCTAAACCTTAAACCTAAACCCTTTTACCATTAACCCTTAACCTAAACCCTAAACCCTATTTTAAACCCTAAACCCTCGTGCGGCTGCGTGATTGGCATGTAGAAGTCTGCGACATGTGCTTGAACGTCAATGCCTTCTCCTCGATCTAACATCGTCTCTCATGCTCTTGGAGGTGTTCGTTCTCATCAGTAATAGAGCAGTAGAAATCTCTTCTCACTTTGTTCTACCTTATTCTCCGATTGCTCCATCTCATCCCAATACTTCAGCATATCATCTTCAAAGATGACACCAAGCTCGTCGCATGACAAGAAACAAGTGTCTAAGCAACACAAATCCGAAAGCACCATTCCTTTTCGATTAGAAAAAGAGAGCATCATTCTTGCGTTGATCCGAGTAGAATGAAAAGAAGCATACCTTGTAAAACATTGCTTTGCATGACAGTAGAGCAGAATGGCTGGGGATGGAAGCTCGGGAAGGAGATACTGGAGAAGAGAGCTTTCTCCTCAAGCAGGTAACTATCAGGCCAAAGGCTAGTGCAATAAGGCCCCCAGCTAGTTCATGAAAAAAGGTTAGATCAATAACAGATAAACAAAAATAGTCTTACAGCCAAAAGAAGCCACTGCTATAAAATTTTCTTAGCGAAGAGCATGGTTAACCATATGCATGATGCAAGACAAAACTGCATTTACATATGTTTTTGGGTGGGCTCCATTATTTCGAGAGACATGAATCAAATCTCACACTCCAATGAGTCGGGATCAATGAAATAGCTTATTTTAGTCGTCTCGTCCACATCCGTATCCAGTTGCTCCTGATGATCCGTGGAGAGGCCCCGACGTTTTTTTCCTGCCTTCTTCACCGATCTTGGTCTCTTCAACATGTCATGATCCATCGTAGTAGCTTTCTTCACCGATCTTGGTCTCTTCAATATTTAATGATCTGGATCACTGTCTTTTTTCTTGCTTTTCTCCCTTTGCTTCATAATCTCTGTCTTGCTCTTTCTTCGAGTACGATGTAGCAGTACTCGTGTATCTCCATCAAACTTTGAATAGCGAGAGATATGGCAATGATTGGATAGTGCGGTTATATATGGCAATGATGGCTTGCCTCCCCCGTTTCCGTCTCAATGTCTTGGCGGCGCCATGGAAGCCGCCGGTGACGCGCATGATGGCAGACTACCTCTATCCGTCCGCCGTGATCGATGGGTACTACCGTCGCCGCCGCCCCAGTCTTGGCTCCAACCGCCACCGCTGCCGCCGGTCTCCCTGATTTAGAGGTGTGCTTTCTCTGTGTTTCAGCGGCAATATTATAGTTCTCTATCTTCCGCCTTATTCTCGTGAATTGCCACATAAGCATTAGTGTTAGAGCATTAGTGTCCTAACCACAAGTTAGGATCTTCTTTGAGTGTGGAGCATGTCGACGGCCGCCCTCCTCCTCCGCTTGTAATTCTCCCTGAGGACTTTTTCATCGACCTCGGTCTCACCCTTTTACCGTTTTTATTCATAGCTCCCTGCAATTGTAATATGATCTAGGGGAATTGATTATGAATTCAGTGGATGGTGTTGGTACCTCCTCCAACGTGGTTCCCCTTGTTCACTGTCCGAGGGATTGTTCAGTGCCTGATGAACTTCTTCCTCCTCCAACGGTTGTTTTCTAACGTCATCAGGCACTGAACAGTCCCTCGGGCAGTGAACAAGGGGAACCACGTTGGAGGAGGCACCAACACCATCCACTGAATTCATAGTCAATTCCCCTAGATCATATTACAATTGCAGGGAGCTATGAATAAAAACGGTAAAAGGGTGAGACCGAGGTCGACGAAAAAGTCCTCAGGGAGAATTACAAGCGGAGGAGGAGGGCGGCCGTCGACATGCTCCATACTCACAGAAGATCCTAACTTGTGGTCAGGACAATAATGCTCTAACGGCTAATGCTTATGTGGCAATTCACGAGAATAAGGCAGAAGACATTAGCAACAAGAACTTGAACATTGCCGCTGAAACACAGAGAAAGCACACCTCTAAATAAGGAAGACCGGCGGCAGCGGTGGCGGCGGGAGCAAAGACTGGGGCGGCGGCGGCGGTAGTACTGCTCAATCACGGCGGGCGGATAGAGGTAGTCCATCGTCGTGCATGTCACCGGCGGCTTCCATAGCGCCGTCGAGGCATTGAGACGGGAACGGGGGAGGCAAGCCATCATTGTCATATACAGCCGCACTATCCAATCATTGCCATATCTCTCGCTATTCAAAGTTTGATGGACATACACGAGTACTTCTACGCCGTACTCGAAGAAAGAGCAAGACAGAAACATTATGAAGCAAAGGGAGAAAAGCAAGAAAAAAATACCGTGATCCGGATCATGAAATGTTGAAGAGACCAAGATCGGTGATGAAAGCTACTACGATCGATCATGACATGTTGAAGAGACCAAGATCGGTGAAGAAGGCAAGAAGAAAACGTCGGGGCCTCTCCACGGATCATAAAGAGCAACTGGATGCGGATGTGGACGAGACGACTAAGATAAGCTATTTCATTGATCCCGACTCATTGGAGTATGAGATTTGCTTCATGTTTCTCGAAATAATGGAGCCCCACCAAAAACATAGGTAAATGCATTTTTGTCTTGCATCATGCATATGGTTAACCATGCTCATCGCTGAGAAAATTTTATAGCAGTAGCTTATTTTGGCTGCAAGACTGTATTTGTTTATCTGTTTATCTATTATTGATCTAACCTTTTTTCATGAACTAGCTGGTGGCCTTATTGCACTAGCCTTTGGCCTGATAGTTACCTGCTTGAGGAGGAAGCTCTTTTCTCCAGTATCTCCTTCCCGAGCTTCCATTCCCAGCCATTCTGCTCTACTGTCATGCAAAGCAACGTTTTACAAGGTATGATTCTTTTCTTTCTATTCAGATCAACGCAAGAATGATGCTATCTTTTTTCTAATCAAAAAGGAATGGTGCTTTCTGGATTTGTGTTGCTTAGACACTTTTTTCTTGCCATGCAGACGAGCTTGGTGTCATCTTTGAAGATGATGTGCTGAAGTATTGGGATGAGATGGAGCAATCGGAGAACAAGATAGAACAAAGTGAGAAGAGATTGCCACTGCTCTATTACAGTGATGAGAACGGAGCAGCCTCCAAGAGCATGAGAGACGATGTTATATCAGAGGAGAAGGCATTGACGTTCCAGCTCGTGTCGCAGTACTTCTACATGCCAATCACACAGGCCGCACGAGGGTTTAGGGTTTAGGGTTTAGGGTTTAGGTTAAGGGTTAATGTTAAAAGGGTTTAGGTTTAGGGTTTAAGGTTTATGGTTTAAAATAGTTTTAAATACGACAAATGTTAATTATATGTTATTATTTCAATTTTAAATTTTTTTCAAATAGGTCATATGTCAAATATATATTATTATTTAAATTTTAAATATTTTCGAATATGACAAATGTTAATTATATGTTATTATTTTAATTTATAATATTTTATGTTAATTATATGAACATATGTTAATTATATATGAATATATGAACATATGTTAATTATAATTATTATGAATATAACACAATATAATTGGGTAGTGTAATAATTAGTCCGCTTTTGAAACCACCCGGACTAGAGGTGAATTTCGAGTGGGCGAAAAACATCTCTAGTCCGGTTGGTGGCTTCAACCGGGACTAGAAATGCCTACCTACCCGGGACACGTGGTTGCCCGCCATCTCTAATCCCGGTTGAAGCCACCAACCGGGACAAAAGGTACGATCTATTGTCCCGGTTGAATCCACCAATCGGGACTATTTCATCTCTAGTCCCGGTTGGTGGCTTCAACCGGACAATAGATGCCGTACCTATATATAGCAAGGGCTTCACTGGGATCCAAACACTTAGCCGTTTTCGCACAACTGCATCGTCTTCTTGGTCGCCGTCGCCGAGCACAAGGACGCCGCCGCAGCACGCCGTCTCCGCCGTCTTCGTCGCCATCGTCATCGTCGGAGGACCACCGCGCCAAGGTCTTCATCGCCGTCGCCGCCGCTGCCGCAGGTTAGCTGCCGCCGTCCCCTTTTTCTTCGTGATGCGCGCTAGGGTTAGCCACCGCCGTCGATGCCATCGCCATCACCACCATTCTCGTCTCCGTCACCGCCGCCGCCGCCATCGCCATCGCCGCCGCCGTCGCCGCCCACTCCCCTTTCCGCCCCCTCCCTGATCCCCACGCCGGCCGGCCGCCCCCTAAACCCTTAAACCTTGCCTCCCCCTCCACGCGGCCGGCCGACCGCCTACATCATCGTCGCCGCCGTTGCCTCCCCTCCATGTTGTCGCCGCCGCCGCTGCCGCTGCCGTGCTATATGTTTAATGAATATGAATGTTAATAAATTTTGTGAATTTTGTGAATTTTGTGAATGTGAATGAATGAGGAGGATTTGAATATGATTTTGATGTGTATGTGTAAATTTGTGAATATGATTTCGATGTGTATGTGTAAATTTGCATGGACTTTATATGTAAATGGACTGTTTATTTAAATTTTAATGCATGAATATTGTGAATTTAGAATTTTGAATGTGTATTTAAATTTAAATGCATGAATATATTTAAATTTGAATGTGTATGTGACTTGTGAAGTTTGTATTTTTCAACGAACGGACGGACGCACGAATGAACACTCGTTTGTTCGGTCGGTCGTCCGTTCGTTCATTCGTTCGTTCGGTCGTTCATTCGGTCGGTCGTTCGTTCGGTCGTTACAACGTACATAGGCATGCAACGTCCTCTCTCTCCTCTCCTCTCCACTTCCTCTCCTCTCCACCTTATCTCCCTCACATACATGATCATCTCTTTCTCTCCTCTCCTCCAGATGATCGTACTCACAGACGTCAACGAACGTTAGAACGAACGGACGATAGTTTAGGATTTGGGTTTGGGTTAGGGTTAATGGTCCGAACGAATGGACGTGAACGAACGATAGGTTAGGGTTAGGGTTGGGTTTAGGGAACTGCATTTAGGGTTTAGGGTTTAGGGTTTAGGGCTTAGGGTGAACGAACAAACGACAATATCATCATTGTGGATATGCACAATTGGATCTGGTGTCTATCGGATTTCATTTATTTTTTCCATCTTCTTCTTTTCTGACTATGTTTTTTTTACGTAGACATACATGATATTCCTAAACAATTGATACATGTATTAACCGAATAAATTTTTTTTTCAGAATTCTTTGATTAAGTCCTCGACCCACATCAATCAAATGGCGGATCGTGACGAGGAACAGTTTCTCCTTGATGAGATCGCACGAGGAACAGAGTTTTACAACAAGGAGGGACACGAAGATCCAGATCAGTACCTCAACGAGGAGGGGAACGACGGGGGGGGGACGAGCAGAGGAACGAGGAGAGGAATGAGGGCTCCGCCTTCGCTGGACAGAAGAGTCCACGCGGCCTCAGCAAGAAAATAGAGGGTCGACATGTCATAACGGAGGTGGCACCTGACGATCGACCAATTGCCCCAGAGGACGCCGCAAGGAAGTTTTGGCGCACAGCGGATGGGTGGTGTGGGATCACGTGCCCGTAAGTGTTGCCAACTGGAGGCGGTCTACCAAAGGAGGAGAGGAGCAGAGCTATCTCCCAGACTCAGAGAAAGAGATGCTCTGGACCACAATGCTGCAGACGTTCACCATCCCAGACTCAGATCAGGCAAGGGTCAAGGAATGGACATTGAAGAAAATGGCAGAGCTCTTCAGGAACTATAAGAAACAGTTACACAATAAATATATCCTGAAGGGCCAGACACCAGACTTTGACAAGTTCCCAAAGCTTAGAGATCATTGGGATGCTTTTATTGAGCACAAGACCAGTGAAGAAGCGCAATCTATCATAGAAAAGAACAAGGTCAACGCAGCCAAAAAGAAATACCATTACAGGCTTGGGTCAGGCGGCTATAAAAAGCAATGGAGAAATGGGAAAAAATGGAAGCCGACCTAGAAGCACGGGATATCGTTCCAAGCATAGCAAACTCGCCGGAACGATCAAAGAACTGGTTCTATGCTCACGGTGGCTCACTAAATCCCGTCGACGGCACAGTGATCTTTGGTGATGAAATTCAAGAAGCCGGACGAAGGTTAGAGGAGGCGGTGCAGGCCAGTTCCTTGGTCTCGTTCAGGCCCGATAGAGAGAAGGACGAGCTAACGCTCGGCCTTCAAAACCCAGAGCACCCGGGGCGTACGCGAGGAAAAGGCGTCGTCCCCTGGAAATACGGTTCCAAGCTGACATTGACACATACAGGAGCCGAATGAGGTCAAAGCGAGAGAATGATGCTAGATTCGCTGAGATGAAAATGAGGCTCACGCAGATCGATCAGATTGTCGACGAAAGGGTGGCCGTAAGGTTGGCTGAGGAGCGGAGCCAGTGGGTTAGCCAACAGCCGGATCCAGCAACAATCGCACAACTCCAACAACAGCGCAGCAGCTGCGCGTCTACTGGAAATGATGGCGAGCTGGCCCCACAAGCTCAACCGGGTCCGCCATGCCCTGTGGATGACATCACATAGCGGACCCCGTGTGATCTGCACATCCCGCTGAAAAACATAACAATAAAGGTATGTTCGTACTTTTATGTTGTCAATCAACGTTCATTATTAACTAATAAGCAATCTTCTCAAACAGGTCGCGTCCGGCATGGCTATTCCAGTAGCCCAAGACGGCACCTACCACTCCCAGCCCGTTCCACCTTCGTACTCGAAGGTTGAAATTGAATAGGTGGAACGCGGCTATGAAGATCTGGAGCTAGATATCCCCGGAGGAGACGGGGTGACGACGCTAGGAGAAACGGCTCATGGAATATTTCTTTGGAGGAAGATCTTCATAAAATTCCCTGGACGAACAGTGTCTCCTATCGTTCCACCGCCCTTGCCTCCACGTGGGTCGTCTCCTCTGCCTCCTTCGCTGCCTCCGCCTCCTCCGTCTCCTGCGTCGCCTCCACGAGCACCGACTCCTAAACGGCCGTCTCCAACTCCACCGCCTTCCAAACCTCCTCCGTCGCCACAACTAGCATCGACTCCTAAACGGTCATCATCCAAGAGCGCGTCGTCAATATCAAGCGGTCGTCCAAGAAAGACTCAGAGAATTGACAAGACGCCGCCACCCGCACCAAAGCGGTCGGCCTCAAGCAGGGCGAAGAAAACAGGCAAAGATGTACCCCAGCTTGGCATGCAGCTGCAGAAGCCTATGGAGTTCAACACGATTCCAAATATTAGACCTGATTTAAGACAATTCATGCAAGAAGCTAGAATTAATATGGATCAATTACACGGGCGTGCACCCCTGGCGAAGGCTCCGCTTAAATACAAGTTCAACCTTGGAAAGCCTCTCGTCAAGCCGGATCTCGTGAAAAGGCTTCCAACTCAGATGTACCGCTTCCATCAGTTGTACATGCAACGATCCAGCAAGGGTGAAGACATGATAACATGCAAATATTCAATTGACTACTTCTTCGATGGAGATGACGACCTCTATATCCGATTCGAAGATATATTCGACCTGTACCAACTTGATGCCCTCGACGTCTCACTTCTAACCGTGCGGGTTTTGTAAGTATCGCCCGGTTATTTCGTTTCTTACCTCCTTGAATTTAGCTGACTAAATTCTTTTTAACCGTTGTAGAATGGCGATCCAATACTGCAACAAGCACGAATGCACCAAGCATGGATTCATGGATCCACACAAAATCAACGGCCCATTGGTTGATCGTTTCCTACTGACACCGTGGACAACATATACAACACGCTTGTGAAGCAACCCTTCCGGTCCTTCATCCTTCTGCCCTATAATACTGCGTAAGTTTTTTCTTTCTTTCCAAACCAATTTCAATCCCATGCATACATAAAGTTTCATATGTGTCATCTAAACCAATTTACAGATTCCACTGGATTCTGTTAGTACTTGACATGGGTCAGTCGAAGATCCATGTCTTTGACTCAATGGATAAACCAGAGTCCACGTACTCCCACATATTTGAACTGTTTAATAGGTAATGCCATCTTAGTTTCTATTGCATATATGCGGTTCTCGGATAATTACGTGCTAACTTTCAACTGCACATAGGGCATGGGAACGATTTCAAGGCAATGTTCGCGGAAATTGGAAAAATAAGCTCTCTGTGCGGATGAAGTTTCCAGTGAGTAACAAGCCTGCTCCTAATTTGAGTTGAATCATTATTATGTTCTAAAATATGAAATGCATATTAAATTAGTCGTCGTTTCTCTTTTAGTGTGCAAAACAGTCGCAGGGCACCAACCTATGTGGATATTACGTCTACGACTACATTCACCGCTTTGTGACCGAAGTCAAAACTGTCGATGATCTAGATGTATGTATAACACCAATTCATACATTACGTCTCGATTTCTTATTCACTTCATATATTTATTTCTCGTTTATTCTAATTAATGATAGCTTATGCGAGTCAGAGATGACCTCCCCCACGAGACTTTCATACAAGCCGCTCAGGAAGATTTGATGGGATTTATTAACGAGCAGGTTGTTGATCCCGCGGGGAAGTTCTTCATTAATTTTAGTAGCTAAACCACAGGAAAGTAGATTAGAGACGATTTTTTTATAAGCTAGCTAGGAAACATGTATGAATATTGTACATATTTTGGTAATATATGTATATTTTCTTTCTTAAGTTCATTTAATTGTGTGTAAATTATATATTATGTGTAATATAATATATGTGTAATATATATATAGTAGTACCGCTGGAGAAATGGCAAATTAAAAATATTTGCATCTTTAGTCCTGGTTGAAGCCACCAACCGGGACTAAAGATTGCGGAGCCAGCCACGTGGCTCCGCCACCTTTAGTCCCGGTTGGTGGCTTCAACTGGGACTAAAGATGCATCTCTAGTCCCGGTGATTTACACGGGACTAGAGATAGTCCATCTCTAGTCCCGGATTCGTAGTCCCGGTTTGACAACCGGGATTACTGAGGGTTACGAACCGGGACTAGTGTGGCTTTCTCCAGTAGTGTGAGCTCCATGCCTTCATGAATCAGCTGTCAACCACACCTGCATCCATCGTAATTTGGTTCTCTCTACTCAGTGACAGACCCAAAAAATTTTAATAGCATGAAGGAACCACACGAACTAAATAATCGATAATACCAATCATGCAAACATATCAATCACTAATATAAATAAAATTTTAGGCTCAAAGTCATTGTTTAATAGACATACCTTAGGTACGATTAAAAGTATGAGGCAGTTGTATCTTTCGAGTCTTAGTATTTTGAAACCATTCATATGATGATTGTAGAGGGAGTGCAGACAATAGAGCAAGTTGCATTTTCATCTTGAGAAGTACAAATCGTTGGCATTTATTCATCATGGTTGACCGTCGTTAGTAGACTTAACTGGTGGTTAAGTTTAGACCCAACAGGAAGAACAAATGAGGGATCTATGGTACCTGATAGAGATGTAGTTGTCTTCTTCTTACATTGTTCATACTCACAGTTCTTTGAAGCCTAGCTTATTTCTACTCAGTAGAGAGTGAAGCATACGTCTTCCTTTCATGCTTTTTTCTAACCTCGCAGCAGTGAAGTTTGTTACATCGTCAAGTGTGCCTCTTCCTAAAACATGTGGCATGGAAAAGTAAAACCAAACCATTATGTGATCAAAAACATGTTGTGGTCAGAAAAATATTAATTATAGCAAGGTAGTGAAGATAAAACTTTGCAAAGAATATACCTGACTGTGTTGAAAAATGTGGCGTGGTGTTCGCATCATTTTTTACCTGTACATCTTCCTTCCAAACACAGTTCTCTGATACTTTTTAACCGATATTGAAGGAGGCCGCAACTCGCAAGGGGGCCGACGCCGACTGTAGCCGCCGCCTGCCTGCTTCTGCCGCCCGCCGCCCGACCGGCGCCCGCCTGGCATGCTCCTGCTGTCGACGTGGCGCCGCCCTGACCACCTTAAACCGTAGGCGCCGCCTCGATGCTGTCGCGGCGCCATCCCGACCACTGAAGACCGCAAGCTCCCGCCCGCTTGATGCTGATGTGGCGCGGCCCCGCCCCCTGATGCTGTCACGGCGCCGTCCCGCTCGCCTGCTCCTGCTACCGCCAATCCCGTCGGGTGTCGGCATCTCCCATGGTGGCGCTCGTCCCGCGGCGGCTCCCCTGCCACCTGCTGCCCGCTGCCGTTGGTCGTGCGCACCGACGCGGAGGAAGCCAACGCCGAGGATGCCGCGGACGCGGAGGATGCTGAGGATGGCTCCACCGATCGGCTTCCACAAAGCCGACGAAGACGCGAAGCGACCCGCCGCCAGACGCGCGACTGTTCGGCTCCTTAACCCGCGCCAAGCCCGATGGTTTTCAGCCCACAAATGATATCTGACCCAGCTACAAGGGGTGAGGGAGCCCGGATAGCGGCCCAAGATCGCTGGGCCTTGGGCCCACCCCTGGTCTGCTGGTTGGTCGGCCAAGCCTCCTTCGGCCCGCTAACTCATGGTGCCGACCGGCCACCCTGACTTAGCGAGCTAGCCATTCCTTGGCCAACGGGCCAGGCCGGACTTCTTCTTGTAAATACAGTACAATTCAGCACACTTTCCCCTCATTTTTCATATGTTCCTGCAAAATACCTTGAGAACAACAAAACTCAAGAAACTCATTAGAAAAATCCAAATCAGTCAAGGTAACATGTATTTATTCAGAATTTTACTGCAATGTTGGCTATACGTTTGGGGTTTTACGACCGCCTACATGCCCAGCGCCCTTATGCTAGGTAGTTGGGTCCACCCCTAGCCACTATCTCTTTCGCTTTTCTTCTGTATGGAGTACACCCTCTCTCCAGGGTAAATTAAGAACTTATGAAAGGTCCTCCAAAGCTATGCGGGACACCCCTTCGATCGACTCCAGGGTGGGATATGCATTATTGTGAATGCTCTTGTTTCGGTTGTCTGCTAATCAATGTTTTTACATACCCTCTGACATGGTTACAATTTCATAGATTATCGAATTAAACATTGTAACACCCATCATGCAAACAACCCCTCCCACCCTCCACCCATTTTCTTAAGATAGTACGAGTATATATATACTAAGTAGAACTTTCTCTTTTTAAGAAAATTGAAGCTACCAAAACTCGGCTGATTTTTAGTGAAATTTCTTCGTATTCTTTAAAAAAATTCATTTGATGTTTTTTCAAGAAAAAGAGAAGAACTACAAGAAATGTGCATTATAAAAAATTTAAAAGTGATATTTCACAACCTATGTGCTGCCAAGTTGGCAATCATTCTTCATCGCTTTAGCAAAGACGATCACCCTTACTAGATGCTGATCCGCCTGTAATGAGACGACAAGATAGTAGTAGATGCTAACAAGTAAAGCAATAAGCATGAATGCATGATGAGCATGAATGGAAAAGTACATAAACTAGACAAAATGTGGTATCGAAAGGAAAGGAAAGTAGCAAGATGCCCTTACAAAGGTTGATGTAACCTGGGAACCTATGCTTTTAATTGCAGGCAATGAGTCAGTCAAGCACTAAGAAAGGATGCCCAAAAAATATAAAGAAATAATCCTCTCTTTTAAGATGCACTAAGGAAAAGGACACACGTGAGATAATCCCCTCTTTTAAAATCACGACTTTCGCTGACAGTGACTTTGCTTAATTAGCACGAAGTAGCTAGTGTTTCGGAGTGGCAAACAAAGCAGACGGTTGGGCTGGATCGGAATATATGCCTTTGTTTTCCTCTCTAGAACTACAGATCTTGGCGATTTATTTCTGATGGAGAACCCACACGAAAATTAATTCCCGATATGTTGGGTCCTTATTTTCCTGAAAAGTTTTCAACCTCACGGAAGATCGCTTGTCTAAGGTCTCATTCGGATGTGATAACCACGAAGAGTAAACATAGAGCATATCAAACGAGAAAAAGTCATTAGTCTATGATAAATTAAGTTTTAGTTATTTTACATTTTTTAAAAAATTGATTTATTTGATATTTTATAGCAATTTCTATTTGCACAAAATACACAGTTTAATCGTTTAATAAACATATAAAAACCAAGGTAAATTCTATATCTTAATCATAAACTAAAATGACCTAATTGTGAGTAGTTTTTCATACCTTGCGTACATACTAGATAAAATTCACTTATCTGTTGATGGAAAACATGACGGCCTGAAAGATAGCTTTAGATTCAGAGCGTACGAGTTGGTTTGATCTTGTAACCAACAAGATAGACAATGGCAAATGTTATAAGACGATAGTCGATCGTCCAATAGGTCAATGTCGTATCGTATCGCGATGTACGAATGAATAGGCTAAGCTGTAAAATATGACGTTCATAGACTAGATTTACATTAAATATAATCATAAACAACTTTTTAATGAAACTAATCCTATAGGTCGAACTCAATCGATGCAATATATATAAGACTGAAATATAGAAGTCAATTGTTACACAATTATATGATTTAAATAACTAGCCAATGTATAGATAATTATAGATTAAACCTAATTCAATTACAATCGGCTGTAGAGGTAAATAACATGTAATTACCAACTTAATATTTTTCTTAGATACAAGCAATTACAATAGATCAGACCTAACCAAGACAATATTAACTACTTACACTTAAGATAAGACAAATTAAATTACATATATTTATATCATAGCCGATGGAGCAATTACAAAAGATCGGCAAGGCCTAATGAAGTTAGAATCATAGAGTCTTGTAATTTCTATCTTGATAGCATCATACATCTTAGGCTTAAATCTCCTTGGCAGTTGTTTGTATGGCCGATACCCTGGTTTAATATGCAGTCGATGTTCTACTATTGATCGGCTAAGTCCTAGCATCTTATGATATTTCCACGCAAAACAATATTTATATTCTTTTAATAATTCAATTAACTATTTTTTTAAATCCATTGGACAATTTAGCACTTACAAATGTCGGCCTTGGCCTATCACCAGTTCCAATATCAACTTCTTCCAACTCATTGGTCGACATAAAACCCTATCCTAGCTTGCCTTCAAAATCATCCACAGTATTCTTAGAGTAAAAGTTGAGGCCCTTCATCGGTGACTGGCTATAAATCATAATCGTACACTTTTAAGAAATTACCTCCCCAAACTTTTTCAGACAAGCAATCAATTCAATCCATATTCCAAATAGATAAATTGACAATAGCAACATTAACTGACTTGTTGGACTGCACGATTTCTACCTGGTCTCCTTGCTATTGTATCAAACATTAATGCATCATTGCTGAGATACAACAATTAGTATGAATCCAATGTATCCCAAGCAACAAACTATGAGAACTCTTCCTATCAATGACAGAAAATATGGTAGAAATAGTTTTACTGCCTACTGTCAACTTCACATTTAGAACTCCTTTGGTATCTGATGAATTCCCACCAAAATCCTTGAGAGCCATGTTTGTCTTGACTAAATCTTTTGAAGTCTTCCTAAGCTATCTGTACTTAATATAAGGCATCAAATTCACTGCAGCCCCTCCATCAACCAACATCTTAGACATCGGCTACCCATTAACAAATCTCTTAACATATCATGGTCGAAGATGACAATGCTATGCTTCTTCAGGCTTCTCAAATACAACTTGTTGAGGAGATAAAATGAATTGTGCCATCGAGTCTTCATAAATTTCATCACCATACGAAGAAATCTTGTATTTTGTAGTCAATATAAAAACCATGTTTATGGAAGATGAAGTCCCAACATTGTCAACCCTGACAGCTTTTCCCTTAGCAGAAGCTGGGATCCTTGTTCTACCGGGTTTAACATCATCGGCTTAAGAATTTTGCTCTCTACTCGCCACTCCTTGTACATCTTGACCGATGGTTGATTTCTTCTTCAACTCTTCCATTTTTTTGTTCCTCAAACACTGAACTCTTCTCTTCTAATTTTTAATTAAAATTCCACTTGTACACCATTGAGGATTTTGTACTTGTTCATTTTGTTCTTGTTCATTATCTTCAAAATACTCTTCATGAATTGGCCCCAATCATTTTGTTCTTGTTCATTATCTTCAAAATACTCTTCATGAATTGGCCCCAATCGTTGATGCACTGGAAGTTTCTTCTGCTTCGGTCGATGTGAATCGTTCGTATCATATCGTTGAGAACTCCCATAATCATAAGCTGATTCATCACCATTGCAGCTTGGGAAATCTTCAATTGAAGGTAATCTCATCCCCTTATTCCAAAAGAACCAAAAAAAATTCACATTCCCAGTGTGGAGCAAAACAAGATATATCATCTCCATAATAATTATTCATTTCCTTTTCATGCTGTTTTTGATACATGTTGATCAAACTTGTTGAGTTAATTCTAGCCCGATGATTTCTTCTATCGACCTCATCTTCAGATCTCTTTGGATAAACCATGTTTACTGGAAAAGGGTGCCCCATCAATCTTCATCGGCTTCCATGAGCCTTTTTAGTAAACATTATTAATATTGTTAGCCTTTTTAGTAAACATTATTGTATTTATATCATAGCCGATGGAGTAACTTAGGTGATTAAAGATAACGTATCGGCTATAACTCTGATATAGCCTTATATAATACTATCAATCTTAGATTAAATCTACAAAACCAGTTGTATCTCAGCAGATCAGACTTAACTGAGACAGTGCAAGATTACTAACAAGCTTAATAGATTTAAGGGATTGATAAACTTGTATCAGATGATAGATACAACACCTTAAGTAAAAGACCACAAGAATCTTAAATGAAAATAGTTATACCAGGTAAGTTCAGCTGAAACCCCGAAAGTACCCTTATCGGCAATTCAAGAGCAAGTTAGTTCTTACAACCTAAACTATGACTTAGTAGGTCAAACCTAATTGATGCAACACTAAGTTACAATTGAAGTTATAAAATCTAAATAAACCTTTGATTTTTTTAGGGTGTTGGATATATTAATCAATCTATGCTAACAATAGTGATTTAAGCGATATTGACTTATTCAAACCAAACTAGCCGATAGGGTGTTGACGGGAAAAATGTCACGCACTGGCCTGAGAGATCTGCTTAACTCTAGTGCAGGTCCAAATCTTGCTTTTCAGGTTCATAGGCGTGCCAGTTGGTTTGATCCTGCAACCAACAAGAAACAAACAAAGAAAATGAAGTTAAATCCGTAAACAATATCCGATCGGGTATAGCCCATGACGTATCGTTCAATATTGAACCGATGCAATATGCACTGAATCGGCAAAGGGAAAATTAGATCTAATCGATCGGTGGTAGATATCCATAATATATAATCTATGTCTTGAAATACGTTTAAACCATGTGATTGGGGTAGATCGGTAGCGTGCCAAGACAGTATAAATCACTTATGTCTAAAAGTACATTAGGACAAAGATTATACATATTTATAACATAACCGATGTCATAGATCTAACATGTATCGGCTAGTACTCCGATACTACTTTATACTAAGATATCAATATATATTAAATACATTAAACATGAACTGATCTGGTGTTAAGCTAACCTAACAGATCGATAACAAGCTTAATATATTTCATCACAGTGAGATCTTAATATAAAGGGCAAATTTGGCATATAAAGTAAACATGTAGGAAACAATATAACTAAACCAGATAAGATCGTCTGAAACCCCGATACTATCTCTAATAGCAATCATGGGACATGATAGGTATTATGATTATAGATAATACTTACTAGGTCAGACTCTACTGGTGTAACACTAAGCGTAAAGAGAAGCATAAGATCTAAACAAGTCAATAAAAGCCTTTCAAGATGGTGGATACACTATATAATCTAGGTCAACGTTGATATCTAACCCTATCAGTTGTTGTCTAGTAACAGATGCTAGCCGATTAGAGTTAGACAACAATATCGATCTAGATTACATGACATATATGATAACTCGACGATTTACATAAACATGATTAGAGTGTCATAAAGATGGAAACACTAATCCCGAGAGCACAAGCCGCCATAACAAGCTTTACCTCTCGTCGGAGATCGAACCCGATGCAGCCCAACTCGAAAGCAAGAACTCATTGAAACAAACAAAAGTAAAAAGGTGGCGATGCGTCAAAGGTGTATTGAACTGATTATTGTTAGATCCTTGATTACATGGTCTTAGGCTATATTTATACCCAAATACAAAATATGTCTTTGTCGGACATGACTCTTATCTCTATTACAATTCAAAATACGAATAAGTCCCTTGGGCGGACTCTTACTAGCACAATCTATAAGGAAACTATTTAAAATAATCTAATTAATAGATACAATTGCCTTTTTTGGACTCTATCCATGCATGGCAATCCTCATGAAGCACTTCAAACGAATCCGATGATGATTCCAATGCCCTTTACGGGATCAGCTACATCGGCTATCCTTATCGGAATCGGCTACATCTGCTATGTCCAACTCAGTCTTAGCCGATGAACACCTTAGCTGATTCGGTCTCAGCCGACACGCAATCTGTCTCCAAGAACCACGATCTCCTCCAAATCCGCTTCGGCTTTAGTTCCAAATCCGATGGTTGGCTTACCAAATTTGGTTGTTAACACATGCCCCCCAAGTCCGTTATATTTGTAATATTGCGGATTTGCTTGATCTTATCTCCGAGAAAATTTAGGGCTTTTCGTTTCGGCCGTTACCGCACCTCTTTAAATAATAACCAGTGCCTTGAAGTTTTTCATGTCGTCACTTGCACTTTCGCCGCTCTAGCCACAAACATTCCCAATCCTCATCGGCGACCACCTGGGAGCCCCCGGTGAACCTACAAGCAACTCTCTCGCAGCGACAGCCTCATCCCTGGCGATGTCGACCTCAGCTATTCCTTCTGGTGCGCCATCGGCTGAGTACCCTGAGGTAAGCCCCATCGACTATAACTTCTTTCCTTGCTGCGGATTTGTTTTTGCTTTTCGTGATTCGCCTTTTTCCATTGTATCATCTCACCGACCAAATTGCAGTCCCTAGCCTTGTTCACCCCAACCGATTCTTCCTAGGCCCAATCTGTAATTCAGACCCCACCGAGCTCATAAACGCTGAGACCAATAGGGTTCCTTTTAGATTAACAACCCTAGTTTGGTACATTGGGTTGGAACTTTCAAGTCTTGGCCATCCACCGACAAAACATGGCCAGAGTGGTACAACAGGGTATCGGCTAGCAAGCAAAGCCACTGGGAAGAACTTGGGATAGCACAATGCCTAGCCCTGACTGTGGACCCCCGTTTTTGGAACGGGAAGCTTTCGTGTTCTTAGTACCATTTCCCTGGATCGAGTAGTTGGTACCCACGAAGTACAGTACTGAATAACCAGGTGCACATGCACGAATAGTCTTACAACGAAATTATTACATTCATAGGCCCGAAGGCAATGTTCACCACATAGGACCTCATGGTCCAGATACAACACAAAAGCAGAAATTAGATACGGCAGCGGAATAAAGGAAGCGACATGTCGGTTGCCACAGGCAACGACCGGGGCTAAGACCTAGTAAGCTCCATCAGCTTCTTCGCCATCCTGGTAGTAAGCATAAGGATCCTCTGATTCTTCGTTCCCACCATTTGGAGGTTTGTGCGTATAGCAAGGGTGAGTACCAACCGTACTCAGCAAGCCAACACGGAAGTGATGCATATGATAGGGTTATTCAAGGAATGGCTGGAGCTCTTTTGCATAAAGCCAATTTTCACAAATTTTTTCACAAGCCTAACAACTAGCTAAGTCAAGTTTTAGTTCCATAGTTCATTAATTCGGCGACGGTTCTGTCTACCATCCATCGTGATTCCAAGGATGGCTTTCCGCCTCCGATTCGTCATGGTTTTCTGGGGAATCCACCCCTTCTCGCATCTCGAGAAGTTGATCCACCAGCGAATGCAATCATCATGCAAACCCATCCCAGCATTTTTAAGTTTAAAGTCTAGCCAAGCGAAAGTCTTGTCACGATGCTCAATATCCGCGAGCACGGCTATTCGAATAGACTGATTCATTCACACTGCAGTGGATGTACACTTTACCCGTACTCCGCGACAGCCCAACAAATGAGCCTACGTCCCAACACATAAGACGGTCACGGCAAAGCTTTTTGATAACCTCACTTTGGTAGTACCCGCTCCATGAACTTAAGCCCTCATGCACTCTAGCCATCATTTTCTAGCAGCGAGAGGAGTTCTGGCGCACCCGGGGTAAGGGAAAAACTTCCTCAATCTTTAAGTTTAATTAATATCGATTTAATTCCACCATCCACAATAAAGGCCGCAGCCTCATCCTCATCACACAAACCACATCATAAAGAACCATCTATGTAAGGATACTGCCTCCGCTCGGCTATCTAGTCAGCTAGGTCTATACCCATTCGAGAAATACGGTTGTACTGGCTCGTTTCCCGGCTATCTCATGGCTCGGTCCTTAATCGACCAGGGTCGGCACTTGCCTTTTCCGAAATCCACCCAAATCATCCGGCCGCCCCAGTCTAAAACATTTGTATAGTACTTTCAATTTTCATCAAACTTAGTTCATCATTCTCATGGCCATGTGGCGCTCATGTCTCCACAGGCCGCATCTCAACTACCTTCCCTAAGGCAATTGCCCAAGCACAAAGCTTCTTTGTAAAATCATGCGTATGCAGGGATCTAGTATAAGCAGGGCTAAGCATTTTCACCGATGTTAGCCTCCGGTCATATCACATCGAAGGTTACAAAGAATAATTCTAATGGTGATCAACATCAAAGTAGGGTATATCAATCATAGGTACATATCTGTGTATAGCATGCAATTTGCAATTGAAATCAACATCATTTCGCAAAGTAGGATCAATATGTTCAAAGAGTGTTTATGACTTGCCTTGCTCGCACGCTTGTGGAGTGGTGTCTTCAACGGGGTCGATGCCGGTCTCTTCAGGTGCTACCCGTACGTGCGAAAAATCAATCGATTCCGATTAGAATCCCATATAACACCAAAAGGTCGAAAAGATTCGAAAAAGCCTCAGAAACGATTCCAAGCGCTAAGCCCAAATTCCTACTTAAGTTTGTACTAAGATCGCCCAGGAAAACTCCAAGTTTTGACGTCGGGTCGATGACTTAGGGTTTTCACAAAGCGGCGATCGCGATTTATTCGAGAAAATGGATTTGAAAATATCCGCGGAGGAATTGGTGCTCGAGGTCTTGGAGGTCCGAGCACAAAAATAGAAACATGTTTAAATGGTGAGAAAGATCTAAACGAAATTCGGATTCAAAACGACGCAAAACGAAATTTCGAAAAGTCTTTTGATTTTCAAATTTTCGCACCGGAAAACATACAAAAATATACTTTAATTTTGCCCAAAATTTTACTCAAATCTTTCCAAAATATTTTCCAAATTTTCTAAAATTTTTCCAAATTTTTCCTATTTTTCTTTTTTTTTAATTTTCCCAGCCGCCACTGTTCATTGCCCGAAAGGTGCTCGACGTGGCGCGGCAAAACAGAGGCGGCGGCGGCGCTCTGCGCGAGGAAAAAGGGGGCGGCGGGCGGGGCTTACCGGTGTCGGCGGCCCTCGAGGAGCTGCGGCGAGGCACGGGCGACTACGGCGCACGGCGACGACGGCGTTTTTGGGTGGTGTTGGGCTCGGGAAGGGAGAAGGGAGGGCGGCGGCGGTGCGGCAAAGGGCGGGGACGCCGGCCCTTTTATAGGCGTGGCCGGAGAGAAGATGGGGAAAGGAGGGGCCGGCGCAAGCTCGGATGCCACGCGGCGGCGCAAGGGGCCGGGCCGGCTCGGCGCTTCCGACGTGGCCGAAGGGCGCGCGCGCGGCGTGGGGCGCGTATGGCGTCGTGCGCGCGGGCGCGAGCGCGGGCGGCCGGCGGGGCCGGCACGCGCGGCGATGATGGCGCGAGGCGCGGCGGCTGCGGCGGCGCACGGCCGCGGACGCGAGGCGCGCGCGGGGTCCGGCGCGGGCGGCGCGCGCGGCGATGATGGCGCGGGCAGGGCGGTGCAGGCGCACGGCCGCGGGACGCGAGGCGCGGCGGGTCCGCGCGAGGCCGTGGCGCGCGCGGCGCGGCGCGCGCTCGTGCGGCGCGTGGCGCGCGGCGGGGTAGGGCCGGCGCGCGCGTGGTGCGAGGGCGGGGCCGGGCGCGGGCGCGCGCGGCGGGCGCGGCGCGTGTCGCGCGCACGGCTGGCGCGGTACGGCGTCGAACACTTGGCGCAGCGTGAATAGCGCGATTTTCTATTTTCCCGATTTTTTATTTTTAATTCCTATTTCTATTTTCCTCCCTTCTAAAAATTCCAAATTAAATTCCTATATTCCAAAAATAATTTTTAATACTATATTTTCAACTTTTCTCCCCTTTTATCTTCCCACAATATTTTTCATATTTATTTATTTAAATTCCTTTTTCCAAATTTTTATACCTCACCTATTTATTTTCCAAAAATTCCCCAGATTCCGAGTAAGACTCCCAATTATTTTATTGTTTATTTTGTGTCCTAATTTATCTTCCCCCAACCACAATTACTATCCTATTTCTTCAAACTCGTATTTTCATAAATTCGCACTTCATTCTCCGATTTCTTTTAAAAATCTCTAGTACTGAATTTCGAATTTTTCCCTCCGACAAACTCCAAATCATCCTCAAACACCAAAAGGGAATTGATCACAACTAGATTTATGCAACTGAGCTGGCAAATAAGAAGCAACAAACCCGAGGAAAAGCAAGAAGCGAAGGTTTTTGAAAGTTCCGATTTTTACGTTCCGATTTCAGTTTCTTCGATTTTCAGGATGTTACAAACCTACCCCGTTAACAATAAATCTCGTCCCCGAGATTCCTTACCGGTTGCTGAGTAGGTGTGGGTGCTCCGTCTTCAGGAAATCCTCGCTTTCCCAGGTAGCCTCCTCTTCAGTGTGGTTGCTCCATTGTACTTTGTACATGCGCCATGACTTGGTCCGTGTCTTCTTTTCTGCCTCGTCCAGGATCTTTATTGGATGCTCCGGGTAGGTAAGATCACTGTTGATATGGATGGTTTCCAAAGGAGCTTGCTCTTCTGGCACCCGCAGGCATTTCTTCAACTGCGACACGTGGAATACTGGCTGGACATCGAAGATGTTCTCGGGCAGCTCCAGCTGGTAGGCCACTTCACCTCTTCTAGCGCTTATTAAGAATGGGCCCACGTATCTTGGTGCGAGTTTCCCTTTGACCTTGAACCTCTGAGTTCCCCGTAGTGGTGAGACCTTCAGATACACATAATCACCTTCTTTAAATTCTAATTCTCTTCGACGGGTATCCGCGTAGCTCTTTTGTCGTGATTGGGCAGCTTGTATCGGTCCCGGATCAGGCGAACCTTTTCCTTGGCCTCTTTGATTATGTCTGGCCCGAATACAGCTCGTTCACCGGTTTCTGACCACATCAATGGGGTTCGGCATCGGAGACCAAATAGGGCTTCGTTTGGTGACATCTTCAGACTGGCTTGGTAGCTGTTGTTGTTGGAGAATTCGGCGTATGGTAAACATTTCTCCCAATCCTTGGTGAAATCCAACGCACAGGCTCTCAGCATATCTTCTAACACTTGATTTGTCCTTTCAGTCTGCCCGTCGGTCTGTGGGTGGTAAGCGGTACTGAAGGCAAGGTGACTTCCGAGTGCCTCGTGAACTTTGCTCCAAAAATGAGACGTGAATTGGGTACCACGATCCGATATAATCCTTTTTGGTACACCATGGAGACATGCAATCCTACTCATGTATAGTTCTGCTAGCTTGGCACTGTTGTAGTTAGTCTTTACGGGAATAAATCTGGCGGTCTTGGTGAGCCGATCTACTATTACCCAAATGGAATCATAACCAGTTGCAGTTTTGGGTAGTCCAACGATGAAATCCATGCCTATCTCGTCCCATTTCCATTCGGGAATCTTGAGCGGCTGCAGTAAGCCTGCCGGTCGTTGATGCTCAGCTTTCACCCTTTGGCATACATCGCATACGGCTACGTATTCGGCTACATCTCTCTTCATATTGGGCCACCAGTATTCTCCCTTCAAATCCTGGTACATTTTCGTGCTTCCTGGATGTAACGAATATGCTGATTCGTGTGCTTCTTTTAAGATCAACCCTCTCAAACCACCTTGTTCAGGTACGCAGATTCTTTTCTTGTACCACAGGGTTCCCTTGTCGTCTGCCGAAAATTCCTTAGCGCGTCCAGCGGCCATGCGCTCTTTGATTTCCTGGGTTTCCGAGCCTCTTCTATTTGAGTCCTCAGAAGGGGTTGGATTTCCAGTGAGTTTACTTCTCCGTGAGGAATCAGGTGCAGATTAAGCCGAGCCATTTCTTCTTGGAGCTCACTGGCCATACCTTCCAATCCCATATGGTTGCATTGGGCTTTGCGGCTTAACGCATCGGCCACTACATTTGCCTTGCCGGGATGGTAATGGATTCCTAGATCGTAATCTTTGATCAATTCCAACCATCGTCTCTGTTGTAGGTTTAGATCGGATTGAGTAAAGAAGTATTTCAAGCTCTTGTGATCAGTATATACATCACAGTGGTTTCCGATCAGGTAGTGTCTCCAGATCTTCAATGCGTGAACAACCGCCGCTAATTCCAGGTCGTGTGTGGGATAGTTCTCCTCGTGGGGTCGTAACTGTCGCGAGGCATATGCTACGACCTTTCCATCCTGCATTAACACGCCTCCTAGTCCTTGCCGAGACGCATCACAGTACATCACGAAATCCTTCCGTTTGTCAGGTAAAGTTAAGATTGGGGCGGTGGTTAACTTTTCTTTTAGTTGGTCAAAGGCTTCTTGACACTTCTCGTTCCATTCAAACTTCTTTTCCTTCTTCAGAAGTTGAGTCATAGGTCGGGCTATGGTGGAAAACCCTTCGATGAACCTTCGGTAATACCCGGCCAAGCCCAAGAAACTCCGAACTTCCGTTACTGACTTGGGTGCCTTCCATTCCGTGACAGCTTCGACCTTGGCGGAGTCTACCGCTACTCCTCCGGCTGAGACTACGTGGCCAAGAAAAGCGACTTCCTTGAGCCAGAACTCGCATTTGCTAAATTTTGCATATAGCTGGTGCTCTCGCAGTTTTTCCAGTACCAGTCGTAGATGCTCCGCTTGCTCCTCATCGTTCTTGGAGTAGATAAATATATCGTCGATAAATACCACTACGAATTTATCCAGGTATTCCATGAATACCTTGTTCATCAAATTCATAAAATATGCCGGGGCATTGGTCAATCCAAAGGACATTACTGTGAACTCATATAAGCCATAACGTGTAGAGAATGCCGTTTTGGGAATATCTCCGGCTCTAATCTTCAACTGATGATATCCCGACCGAAGATCAATCTTTGAGAACACTTGCACACCCTTAAGTTGATCGAATAGGTCATCGATTCGAGGTAGTGGGTACTTGTTTTTGATAGTCACTTCATTCAACGATCGGTAGTCCACACACATCCTCATACTCCCATCTTTCTTTTGACGAAGAGTCTTGGAGCTCCCGGGGAGAAGAAGCGGGGCGTACAAATCCTTTCTCTTGTAGTTCTCGATTTGCTTCTTGAGTTCTTCTAACTCGTTGGCCGGCATTCGGTAAGGTCTCTTGGATATGGGGGCAGTACCAGGCATTAGGTCGATGATAAATTCTATGTCGCGATCCGGGGGCATTCCGGGCAATTCCTCGGGGAATACGTCTGGGTATTCTTGTACTACTGGCATCCCGCTTAGAGGTAGCATGGTGAATACTCCCGCAGCTTGCTCGCATAGCTTCGGGTTTTGGTCCATAGTTATGCTCATTGGTGATCCCCATGGGGTGGATACCGTGACTTCCCTTCGATTGCAGTCTATGATTCCATTATTCTTGGTCAACCAATCCATCCAGAGTATGATATCAATGGTTTGGGGTGATAGCACCATGAGGTTTGAAAGGAATACCACGTCCCTAATCCGTATGGGCACATTGATGCAAGCATGGGGTACGGTTATGTTTCCCCCAGGTGAGTGTACCAACATGGGTCTCTTAAGTTCTACCTGGTGTAGGTGGTGTTGTTTGCTTACTTGTGAAGATATGAATGAATGCGATGCTCCGAATCAAATAAGACTTTACAGGGTAGAGTTGATAGAGAACATACCCATCAGCACGTTTTGATCCTCCTGCGCTTCTTCAGCACGCACATGATTCACCTGGCCACGTCGAAATCCGGTGGCAGCCTCATTGGGTTGCGGGGTCCTAAACAGACCGCGTCCCGCAGCAGGAGTGGGGGTTCCTCGGACGGCCGTTGCATTGGCGCCGTACGCACGGGAGTGTTGCGTGGTTTGGGGCAGCTGTTGGAGTAGTGCCCAAATTCTCCACAGTTGAACCAGTTCACATTCCTTCTTCCCGGAGCGGCTAGGGTTGGTGTCGGTGTACGGAACTAAGGTGCAGCTGGCCTGTTGACATGGTCGGGTGCGGGGGAACGACCGGTTGCCGGAACGTTTGGCTTCCATCTAGACGGGGTGGCTCCCTTGGGACGCTGAGGCACTCCCTGAAAAGGGCGGGCCATAGCAAGCCTCCTCTTGCGGTTATTTTCTACCATCTTTTGGTCATGTTCGAGCCTTACGACCTTGTTGATGAGGCTTTGGAAGCTGGTGTGGTCTTGTCCGATCATTGGTCCTCTCACTCATCGTTTAGTCCCTCGATAAATTTATCCATCTTCTCTTCTTCGTCCGCCGGTCACTTGTGGCGTAATGGCAAGCTGGGTAAACTTGTTCAGATACTCTTGTACTGAGGTGTTTCCTTGGCGCAGCCTGCGGAACTCATTTTTCTTCATCCTCATAACCGCAGCTGACACAAAATTTTCACGGAACGCCGCCGTGAATTCTTCCCATGTCGGTTCTCCGGCATCTTCAGCTCGCGTCTCCTTGTAGGTGTCCCACCAGTCACTTGCGGGACCCTCTAGCTGGCTAGTGGCGAAGATAACTCTATCTGCTTCTCGAACTCGGACGAGGGTTAGCTTTTTCTCTATCACTCTCAACCAATCTTCAGCATCCATGGGTTCTTCGGCCGTGGAGAAGGTTGGTGGCTTAGCTCACATGAACTCTCCTAAGCTTGATCCTCCTCGACTCCCCTAGTTGTTGGCGATTGCTTGGAGTAGCTGGGTTTGTAAAGCCATAACCTCCGCCAGAGTGGAGGGGTTAGGCTCCGGTGGGTTCTTGTTGGTTGCTGCAGCTCTGCGGTGATGCGCCATCTGAAGAAGATAGATGAATTAAGAGACTGGACCCATTAAGGTCATGGTTCCTAGGTGATTTCTCTTCAAGTTGTTTTTAAATGATCTTCAACCAAACAAGCATGGTAGAATAAGCTCATTAATAGGATACCATAAAGCGATACATAGGTCCATAATATTACATCAAAGGGGTACAATGGACTGTACATGCACAGTCCCACATGCCATGATACAACGGCTACATCGTACTACGCCTTTAGCTATTAGGGGAAAGGGTGTGATCCTTGCCGCCAAACCGTCCAAAGCGAGATCAAGCGGGGTGGTCCTCTCGCCTAATCATCCAACCATCCGCAGGAGCCGTGCGGGAAGGGGTGATCCTCTGCTGAAGCAAATCGGAGTCCCCATGGCTCGGAGGTGGTGGCCTTGGAGTCATGTTGGATCTTCTGCTCGGTGGCCGTGTACTCTTACGAGCGGTCTTGCGGGTGAGGGGACCTCCGGTGTGAGTCGGGCGACGAGTGGGAGCTTCCCCTCCATTGGATCGGTGTCGCTGGACTCCCATTTGACCTCCATAGGTTCCGTCTCGACTTCGAGTCGGTGTGGATCTAGATGGGGTTCTCCTCTCCCGATCCAGCTCGGATGGCACCGCTATGGAGTTCGAGGTGGGTCCCATGGAGGTGGCAGCAGTGGGGTCTATCAGGTACGGCGCCGGCTCTGTGCTCAACATGAAAGCTTGCTCCATCATGGCTTGAAAGGTGTCCAAGCATGCTGGAGTCATAAGATAGTAGTGGTCGGGCACAGGAGCAGGAGGTGTTGGTACAACTCCAGTGGAAGTACCTGCAGCATGGACAGGGCGGGAGCGCAGCCATTCCTCCAGCTGGTTGACTTGTTGCTTGCTCTTCCTGAGCTGCTCCTCCAGCTCCACCAGGGCTTCCCCACGGGCCATGTAACGGTCCGAGAGCTGCTCATATAGGGCACCGTTGGCTTGTAGCTGAGTCTGCAGCACGTGGATCTGATCCCCACAGCTCTGGTGGCTCTTGACCAGATCATTGAGGCGCTGCTGCTGGTCGTTGATCTCGAGCAAAGCTTCTTCGTAGCAGTCATCTGCCGTCTCTGCCCAGCGTGATAGACGGGTGACCATAGGGTTGTAGCAGCAGGGGGTGGCTTCCACGGTGCAAACTGGGTTGCCTTCCTCGTGATAGGGATGGTGCACAAACTCTGTCACTATAAGTTCAGCACTGTGTATCGCATTAAGGCGAAGGAATGCTTCGCGGGCCGCGTCTTGAATGGCTGCTTCCACTAAATCTCGGTGGTAGCGGGTGTGAAAGCAAAAAGGTGTTTCACTCCCCATGCGGGCCTCCACGGAAACTGCTGCTTCCTATACTGGATATCCCTCGGAGCCATGCCTCTTGATCTGGTAAGTGGGTGGCTCTGGGTATCTTAAACACCACAGTAATGACTAAAGCTGTGCCACGAACCCCTCATCTCGTGGGATAGTGATTTCCTAGGCTCCGACATGGTCCGACATCTGCTTTTGAAAGCAACTTAGGTTTAGAGGGAGAGAGATATCATCAAAACCATTTGGTAAAGAAGGGAAATGAAGATATAGAAAAAGTATATTTGTATTTTCAGAAATAATAGTTTGCGAAATGGTCCTATGTAGGGATACTTCCCTTTAGCCAACTACTCAGGGGTAGGGCGCCAATTGGTCTTATCCTACGGTTGCATGGCTCTGATACCAGCTCTGTGGACCCCCGTTTTTGGAACGGGAAGCTTTCGTGTTCTTAGTACCATTTCTCTGGATCGAGTAGTTGGTACCCACGAAGTACAGTACTGAAAAACCAGGTGCACATGCACGAATAGTCTTACAACGAAATTATTACATTCATAGGCCCGAAGGCAATGTTCACCACATAGGACCTCATGGTCCGGATACAACACAAAAGCAGAAATCAGATACGGCAGCGGAATAAAGGCAGCGGCATGTCGGTTGCCACAGGCAATGACCGGGGCTAAGACCTAGTAAGCGCCATCAGCTTCTTCGCCTTCCTGGTAGTAAGCGTAAGGATCCTCTGATTCTTCGTTCCCACCATCTGGAGGTTTGTGCGTATAGCAATGGTGAGTACCAACCGTACTCAGCAAGCCAACACGGAAGTGATGCATATGATAGGGTTATTCAAGGAATGGCTGGAGCTCTTTTGCATAAAGCCAATTTTCACAAATCTTTTGACAAGACTAACAACTAGCCAAGTCAAGTTTTAGTTCCATAGTTCATTAATTCGGCGACGGTTCTTTCTACCATCCATCGTGATTCCAAGGATGGCTTTCCACCTCCGATTCGTCATGGTTTTCTGGGGAATCCACCCCTTCTCGCATCTCGAGAAGTTGATCCACCAGCGAATGCAATCATCATGCAAACCCATCCCAGCATTTTTATGTTTAAAGTCTAGCCAAGCGAAAGTCTTGTCACGATGCTCAATATCCGCGAGCACGGCTATTCGAATAGATTGATTCATTCACACCGCAGTGGATGTACACTTTACCTGTACTCCGCGACAGCCCAACAAATGAGCCTACGTCCCAACACATGAGACGGTCACGACAAAGCTTTTCGATAACCTCACTTTGGCAGTACCCGCTCCATGAACTTAAGCCCTCATGCACTCTAGCCATCATTTTCTAGCAGTGAGAGGAGTTCTGGCGCACCCGGGGTAAGGGAAAAACTTCCTCAATCTTTAAGTTCAATTAATATCGATTTAATTCCACCATCCACAATATAGGCCGCAGCCTCATCCTCATCACACAAACCACATCATAAAGAACCATCTATGCAAGGATACTGCCTCCGCTCGGCTATCTAGTCAGCTAGGTCTATACCCATTCGAGGAGTACGGTTGTACTGGCTCATTTCCCGGCTATCTCATGGCTCGATCCTTAATCGACCAGGGTTGGCACTTGCCTTTTTCGGAATCCACCCAAATCATCCGGCCGCCCTAGTCTAAAACATTTGTATAGTACTTCCAATTTTCATCAAACTTAGTTCATCATTCTCATGGCCATGTGGCGCTCATGTCTCCACAGGCCGCATCTCAACTACCTTCCCTAAGGCAGTTGCCCAAGCACAAAGCTTCTTTGTAAACTCATGCGTATGCAGGGATCTAGTATAAGCAGGGCTAAGCATTTTCACCGAAGTTAGCCTCCGGTCATATCACATCGAAGGTTACAAATAATAATTCTAATGGTGATCAACATCAAAGCAGGGTATATCAAGCATAGGTACATATCTGTGTATAGCATGCAATTTGCAATTGAAATCAACATCATTTCACAAAGTAGGATCAATATGTTCAAAGAGTGTTATGACTTGCCTTGCTCGCACGCTTGTGGAGTGGTGTCTTCAACGGGGTCGATGCCGGTCTCTTCAGGTGCTACCCGTACGTGCGAAAAATCAATCGATTCCGATTAGAATCCCATATAACACCAAAAGGTCGAAAAGATCCGAAAAGCCTCGAAACGATTCCAAGCGCTAAGCCCAAATTCCTACTTAAGTTTGTACTAAGATCGCCCAGAAAACTCCAAGTTTTGACGTCGGGTCGATGACTTAGGGTTTTCGCAAAGCGGCGATCGCGATTTGTTCGAGAAAATGGATTTGAAAATATCCGCGGAGGAATTGGTGCCCGAGGTCTTGGGGTCCGAGCACAAAAATAGAAACATATTTAAATGGCGAGAAAGATCTAAACGAAATTCAGATTCAAAACGACGCAAAACGAAATTTCAGAAAAGTCCGATTTTGATTTTCAAATTTTTTGCACCGAGAAAACATACAAAAATATACTTTACTTTTGCCCAAAATTTTACTCAAATCTTTCCAAAATATTTTCCAAATTTTCTAAAATTTTTCCAAATTTTTTCCTATTTTTTCCCAGCGCCACTGTTCATTGCCCGAAAGGTGCTCGACCGTGGCGCGGCAAAACAGAGGCGGCGGCGGCGCTAGTGCGTGAGGAAAAAGGGGGCGGCGGCGGGCTTACCGGCGACGGCGGCCTCGGGGAGGTGCGGCGAGGCACGGGCGAGTTCGGCGTACGACGGCGACGGCGTTTTGGGTGGTGTTGGGCTCGGGAAGGAGAAGGGAGGGCAGCGGCGGTGCGGCAAAGGGGCGGGGACGCCGGCCCTTTTATAGGCGCGGGGAGAGAAGATGGGGAAAGGGGGAGCCGGCGCAAGCTCGGATGCCACGCGGCGCGCAAGGGTCGGGCCGGCTCGGGCGCTTGCGACGTGGCGGAAGGCGCGGCGCGGGCGCGGGGCCGCGTGCGGCGTCATGCACGCGGCGCGCAGCGCGGCGGGGTCCGGCGCGTGCGGGCGCGCGCGGCGACGATGGCGCGAGGCGCGGCAGGGCGTGCGGGCGCACGGCGCGGGGCGCGAGGCGCGGCGAGGTCCGGCGGGTGCGCGGCGCGTGGCGCGTGGCGCGCGCGGGGTAGGGCCGGGCGCGCGCGGGTGCGTGGGCAGGGCCGGTGCGGGCGAGCACGGTACGACGCGGTACGGCGTCGAACACTTGGTGCAGCGTGAAAGTGCAATTTTCTATTTTCCTGATTTTTGATTTTTAATTCCTATTTCTATTTTCCTTCCTTCTAAAAATTCCAAATTAAATTCCTATATTCCAAAAATAATTTTTAATACTATATTTTCAACTTTTCTCCCCTTTTATCTTCCCACAATATTTTTCATATTTATTTATTTAAATTTCTTTTTCCAAATTTTTATACCTCACCTATTTATTTTCCAAAAATTCTCCAGATTCCGAGTAAGACTCCCAATTATTTTATTGTTTATTTTGTGTCCTAATTTATCTTCCCCCAACCACAATTACTATCCTATTTCTTCAAATTCGTATTTTCATAAATTCGCACTTCATTCTCCGATTTCTTTTAAAAATCTCTAGTACTGAATTTTGAATTTTTCCCTCCGACAAACTCCAAATCATCCACAAACACCAAAAGGGAATTGATCACAACTAGATTTATGCAACTGAGCTGGCAAATAAGAAGCAACAAACCCGAGGAAAAGCAACAAGCGAAGGTTTTTGAAAGTTCCGATTTTTACGTTCCGATTTCAGTTTCTTCGATTTTCAGGATGTTACACTGACCATAGCCGATATGTCGAAAGATGAGCCCATGCTGTCGGCTGCAACCTATTTTTGGTCTAATACTCTGAATGCCTTCTTATTCAATCAAGGACCGATGACACCAACTTCTTATTCAATCAAGGACCGATGACACCAACTCTCCTGGACATAACCATGATTACCGATCTGGATATCACTTCATCGGCTAACCCTGTTAGCTTGAACACCAAGGGCCAGTTTTCTTTCAAGACCCGGGCTATTGGCGGCTGGAACGACTTCATCTCTCAGAACATGGGAACCGGCCCCAGTAGACCCTAGGGAACATGCAGCCTTCTTATTGATGTGGTTGGAAAAGTTTCTATTCTGTGGTCCAAGTTGTGGCCCTACAACCAACTGGCAGCATGTAGCCGAAGCCCTAGTAGAGAAAAGACAACTTCCTTTGGGCAAATATTTGCTAGGATACCTCTACCAGACTCTGAGCTCTGCATCGGCTAAGATTACCACAGATTCTGCTATCGACACTGGTGGCCCCTTGTGGCTATTGTAAATTTGTCTCAACTTGCATACTCACAAATTTCTCAGAGGCCAGAACTAGTGGAGGCCGATTTTCCAAGAGCACAGCCGATTACAGATGAGGACGGTGATGAGGTCACAACACGCCGATGCATGTCTTTTGGAGAGGCAGCATCTTCATATGCTGGATCAAAACTATCAGCTAACCTCTTCAGAGACTGGTTCGGTAACTTCTACCAAGGGCTCAAAAATTTGGTTTGCATATCACCACTCTAAAGATTTTGAGCTCCCAAGTGACTTCAGATTCAATGAGATCAGCTCTGAGAAGTTTGACAAGTCCAAAGAAGTCTTCACAGCTGCCATCTTCCCTTGTATCCTCCCAGTCGGCATCCATCAGGGCAGAAATGTCAAAGTTTCATATGAGTTCTACCATCCGATGAGTGCTGCCAGACAAATGGGGATGGGTCAGCTGCTGATCGGCTTATTCTTTGTGGACAAGATCGAAACTAAGGGAAAGATCACTTCGAGCCTCATGATGGATAGACTGCTAAATATTCAAGGCCCCTCACTTGGCAGCATTGAGAACATTGAATTGGCTATAATGAGGAGTAGGGCTTTTGACCGATGGTAGATAGAGTGGAAAAAACATCTTTTTCACCAATCGGCTTCAATGTACCTGACTACTATATTCCCGGAGTTGGTTCCACAAGTAAGCATTCTTTCTTTTGTCAAATTCTTCATTATCGGCTATCACTCTTCAATATTTGACCACACCTTTCTCTTTGCTTGCAGACTACTGATTCCTCTCCTCCTCATGTCAGCCAAACTGGGGCAACTATCTGCTATGCTGTCGGAATTCTCCCCAATGGTGGACTAGCCCCTTCAAGGATCAGCTATGATGCCCCCAAGACGGCCTCTTTGCTTCATGGTCAAACCTGCCAGCCGATCCCCTCTGAAGCTGGAAGAAGGAAAAGGACCAAGCCATTAGCTACCGATCCATTGGCTGCAAAGAAGAAAGCTCCCAATAAACAAAAGACAGCTGCAGCCGATGATCTGCCGCCCCTAGACCCAGACGTGGAGGAGTTCATCAATCAAGAAGAAATGGAGGAAACCATCGACGATGCTACTGCCGACACAAGTGAAACAAGGAGAACCATACAAACGCCGCCACCGATGACCCAACTCCTCGAAAACTCCAACTCCTCCAAGACGCCAACCTCGTCCTCGGCCGGTATGTACTTTTCGGAGTTTTCTTCCTTTAAATATTGACATTTAAATTCTCGAACAAACTCCTTCATTTTGCAGAAAGAGAAATTGGCCACCAAGAAGAAACCGGCTCCACCTCCATCGGTAACTTTAAACTCAAAATCTTCCTTGGCTTTTAATCAACCGATTCTGAACCAAACTTGTTCCTTTTCTTTTGTGAACCCTCCCCGCTCTCCAGCACCGGCCCCACATGAATCTAGTGAATGAACTCCATCGGCTATGGGCAGCCATCACGTCGAGGCAGAAGGAGAAGCAGCTCCCGTCATCCCTGTAAGCACTCTCTTAACTCCATATCAGTCATTTTAAGCTTTCCAACACTTAACAATCTCAACGCTTTCTTCTTTAGGTTTTAGCCGATATGTTCTCCTTTGACATATGACAGTTCCTGGATGATGAGGAAGAGACCACAAGTAAAGCTCTAGCTCCTCTTGCCGATGACTTGAAGGCGAAGCTGTTAGACATGGCTCATCGGCTAGAGAGCTCCTTGGACTACCTAGTCGTCGACTACGGGTCGATCAAAGCTAGGTTTGAAGAAATTCAAGACCAAATCCTAGACAACCTAGCTGACATAATCTCCCAAGCAGCATACCTTGAAAAACACCGATACAAGTTGGAAAGGGCATGACAAAGGATTGTCGATCGGCGAGAGAGAAAAGCTCTTGAAGCCACCATTGAAGCTAATCGGCAATCAATCACCGTAGAGAAAACCAAGCTTGATGATATGACTGTAGGGCCGAATTCAATTCAGACCAGCATTGATCGGGTACAAAACAAAAGGAGCTGCTAGCTGAGCTTGAAAAGTGCAACACCGAGATAGCATCGGAGGAGCAAAAACTTGCTAATCTCCCCAGGGCAATCGAAGAGCAAAAATCCAAATTGAAGACTTCTGTCAAGCATTTGTCAGATCTAACGAAGTCTCTAAAAGTGATCCCTGGAACCGATGCCAGCGATGCCCAAGCCATAGAAGACATAAAACAAATTAGGCAAAGGGCAATATCGGCTATCAACAAGCCGGTGTCTGGATGAGCCAATCTATGTAGTAGGAGCTTGTATCTGATGTGAACTTTTATGCTGATTCTTGTAAATCCTTGTGAACTTTTGTGATGACTCTTGTAATATATCTTGTGTTTGAAATTTTTTGAGTCCACATATTTTTGTATGATGTGTGTATGCCCCCCTAATTTTACAATGTCACATTGATAAAATTATGGCTTGAATAAAGGCAATATCGCAAATATCTACAGAACTCAACCGATTATGATAAGTTAAAAAGACTAAGGGTGATACAACTCATATCGCCATCTAGGTGATGTAAACACATCAGCTACCATGTATCAGCACAACACAACCGAATCATGAATTGATCCAAACACTCGGATAATATTCTTCAAATATTTTCCATTGAGAGCCCTTCCAAAAACTTCTCCATCAAGCCCTTGCAACATATAAGATCCCTTAGAAACAGATTTGTGGATCCAAAAAGGCCCTTCCCAATTCGGTGACCACTTGCCAAATTTATTATCATGAGTTCCAATCGGCAGAATCAATTTCCAAACCAACTCGCCTTCTAAAAAAGATTTTGGCACAACTTTCTTGTTATAATGACGAGAGATTATTTCCTTATCTCTTGTCACCTTTTCCAAAGCACACATCCTAGACTGAACCAAGTCTTCTGACTCATCTAATATAAGATTATGATAATCATCGGCTGTCAACTTATCTTGTAAATCAATCCTCCTTGAGCCGATGACACTTTCCCATGGCAACATAGCTTCATGCCCACAAACTAGCTTGTAGGGAGGCACTTGGATTGATCCATGAAAAGCCATGCGATAAGACCATAATGCTTCAGCCAATCGGCTATGCCACTGCTTTGGAAACTCAGAGATCTTTCTCTTAATTAACTTGATCAAACTTTTGTTGGATGCTTCTGCCTGTCCATTAGCTTATGCATAATATGGTGAAGAATTCAACAATTAATCCTCTTGCTTTTTCCAAATTGGACAAACTCATCAGATACAAAGATAGATCCCTGATCGGTTGTGATAGTCTGAGGAACACCAAATCGGTATATAATGTGCTCTTTAACGAACTGAATCACATCCCCAGAATCAACCTTCTTCAACGGTATTTCTTCCACCCACTTCGTGAAATAATCGGTTACCACCAATATAAACTTATGTCCTTTTTCTTGAAGGTGGATTGATCTGACCGATCATATCGATTCCCCATCCTCTGAATGGCCATGGCTTGATTATAGGGTTCATAGCCGATGTTGGTGCTCGTTGAATTGCTCCAAACTTCTGGCAATCTTGACAAACTTTATAATATTTGAAACAATCCTCTATCATTGTTGGCCAAAAATACCCAGCTCCCCGAAGCAACCACTTTATCTTGTGGGCCAATTGATGAGTACTGCATATACCTTCATGTACTTCTCCCATTACAACTTTGGCTCGATCAGCACTCAAACATTTTAGCAATAACCCATCAATCGTCCAATAATATAGCTCATCATCCAACAAGACATATCTCAAAGCTTTATATCTCAACTTTCTCGAAGTCGATTCAGAAGGATTCTTCAAATAATTAAATACATCATACCTCCAATCATCGGCTGCGATTGTAGCAATTTCTACCTTGATATCTTTGACTATCGGCTTGTATCCTGATGCCCCCTGAGCCAAATCATTAGCTTCAACGTTCTACTCTCGAGAAATATGCCTCAAAGTTACCAGCCAAAAACTATCCATTAATTCTCGGCATTTCTCATTGTAGATCATCAATGTATGATTCTTGCACTCATATTCTCCAGCTAATTGATTGCTAACCAACAAAGAATCACCCATGATTTCAATGGCATCGGCTTCAACTTCTTTTAAGAGTTGTAATCCTTTGAGAACTGCCTCGTACTCAGCTTGATTATTGGTGGCACAAGGCTTAATAGTATAGGCAAATTCAAAACTTGCCCCCTAGGTGATATTATGACCAAGCCGATACCACAACCATGAGTACAAACCGATCCATCAAAAAGCAATATCCAAGGCACTATGTCAACCGAGCCGATTGAGTCATCACGATGTTCGATAATAAAATCGGCTATGGCTTGCCCCTTGACTGCTTTGGGTGACTCATATCTGAGATCAAATTCCGTTAAGACATAGATCCATTTTCTAACTCTCCCTTTCAATATTGGAGCCGATAGCATGTACTTGACAACATCGGCCTTGCAAACTATGGTGCATTCATTGGATAACAAATAATGCCTCAACTTTGTGCATGAAAAATACAAACACAAGCATAATTTCTCCACTGGAGGATACCTTGTCTCTGCCTCCAGAAGCCTCCTGCTTAAATAAAAAATTGCTCTCTCCTTGCCTTCAAATTCCTGAATGAGGACCGAGCCGATTGACTTCTCATCGGCTGATAAGTACAACTCGAAAGGTACTCCCTTTTGTGGATGAATCAGAACTTGAGGGGAACTCAAATATTTCTTAATATTGTCCATGGCTTTTTGTTGCTCTTCCCCCCAAGTAAATTCCTGGTCGGCTTTCAATCTGAGCAAAGGTGTGATGGGCTCCATCTTCCCAGATAAGTTAGAGATAAATCTCCTGATGAAATTCACCTTGCCGACCAGAGATTCCAACTGCTTCTTGTCCCCTGGAGGTTGGATATTCTTGATTGCATTAATTCTGCTCTGTGTTACCTCAATCCCCCTCTCGTGAACAAGAAACCCCAAAAATTGTCCAACCGATACGCCAAAAGCACATTTTGTGGGATTCATCTTCAAGCCATATTTTCTTGCTCTCTCTAAAACTGTCCTCAAATCGGTTATATGGTGATCAATCTCCTTCGATTTCACTACCACATCATCAATATAGATCTCAACCAACAAGCTGATCAGATCATGGAATATGTAATTCATGTCCCTTTGATACGTAGCTCCAGCATTCTTCAAGCCAAAAGTCATTACAACCCACTCATACAAGCCGATTGCACTAGGACATCTAAAAGCAGTCTTATGAATGTCTTCTTCTGCCATGAAAATTTGATTGTATCCAGCATTGCCATCCATAAAACTTATAATCTTATGCCCTGAAGCAGCATCAACCAATAGATCGTCAATCGGCATTGGGTACTCATCCTTAGGGGTAGCCTTGTTTAAAACTCAAAAATCAATGCAAACCCTAAGTTTACCGTTCTTCTTGACGACGAGAACTATATTGTAAACCCACTCAGCATATCGGCATGGCCGAATAAAACCAGCATCATATAAGCGAGAAATTTCAGCCTTAATAGCATCATACATATCGGCTTTAAATCTTCTAGGTGCCTGTTTATATTGTCGATATCCTGGTTTGATAGGAAGTCGATGTTCTACAATCGATCTGCTAAGCCCTGGCATCTCAAAATATTCCCAAGCAAAACAATCTCTGTATTCTTTCAAAAGTTCTATTAACTTGGTTCTAAAATGAGAAGACAAATTTTTACTGATAAAAGTCGGCCTAGACCTATCCCATGAACCTATATCCACTTCTTCCAAATCATCGGCCAACATGAAGCCTTGTCCCAGTTTGCCATCGAGATCATCTACAGTGTCCTTGGTGTAGAAACTTGAACCCTCCACAATGCCCTCAATGCAATAATTAGGGCTCTTCGTCTCCAATTGGTTGTATGTCACAATCTAACACCTTTAGATAATATCCTTCCCAAACTTTCCGAGACAAGCAAACAAATTCATCCATCTCCCAAAGAGTTAAATCAACATTGGCAATATTGACTGACCTGTCAGTTTGTCATATCCTGAAAAAACGTGTACTTGAAAGAAAGAGTAGAATGTATATTGTAAATCTTGAACCCAAAAATTTGTTTTTGAACGAAGAGTGGATACTCGATTTTTATGTATAATAGGGTATATGCATGAAAAAAGGCATAATTTCTTCTTGGAGTTTAAATGAAAGAAGCCCAAGAAAAATTAAGAAAAACATAAAAAAATGAAAAGGACCTCAGCAAACAAACCACAAGGTTTAGGGACACATCATTAAGGTAGATGATGGAAATTAGTGTAAAGACTAGAATTGACCCTGAGAAATTTTCTAAGTGCTGAGCTAGCCGACACAGAACTCTGGAGCCGACTTTGGACTATTGTGGAAACAAAAACAGCAAGCCCCAGGCGGTGAAACTTGGCAGTATTATAGTTTGAGTCGAGCTTTAAAACTTTCCTGTGGGACAGAACCCCTGAATCAGCTAGAAAATAGGTTTAAATGAGACCCAAAGTTGGAAAGTCAGCAATGAGACTAGACTTAGAAAAATTCAGCATTTCTCATCTCTCCTTCTCGCTCACACTGGCAAGTGTGCCATACCGACTCGTGGGACCGTGTTGCCAGCGACACACCATGTTCGAGCTTGTCTCACTCGCTTAGACACCCTCACCACGCACGTGTGCACACGTCGCGCGAGAGGAACGCGCCGCGCATGTGTCGACCTGAGCCCGACCTCCCTCTGCGTCGTCGGCAACCAAATAAAACCCGACCGCCCGACCGACGCTGTGCCCCTCCTCAGTCCATTCACATTCCACGAGAGAGCCAGGGCTGACCACCTCGAGAGCGCCGAGGAAACCCCAGCGAACTTCCTCCACCGTCGAACAAGATCTAGCCGCATTCGCACTCCGGTGAGCAACTCCTTTAGCCAATGTCCGTTCCCAACTCTACGACCTTCGTTCTCTCTAACTCCCAAGTTTCGCTGGAAATGGCGTAGCCGGTGATCAGGAACGCCGCCGAGCCGAAGCCGTGAACCGCGAGCTCTGCGTCACCCGCCGGCGAACCACCCGTTCGTCGCCGGCCATCTACTATGATCCATTGCCCGAACCCTTTCACCACTATATTCCTTGATGCCTGTCGATGGTTGAAACTGAAGGAATAGACCGGAGAAGCCCCGAGGAGGGAAAGCACCTTTTCGTCCCCAACTCCAGCCGCCACCGTCGGACTTCCCTCTTTCCCTCTCTGGTGAGTTCTACACCGATTCCTCTCGACTCAAGCATCCCCATTTATCCCCTGACACGGTCCCGCACTCATTTTGCGCAGTCGACCACCCAAACGAGCTATCACCGTTTACCCAAGCGAAGGACGCCGCCGCCGAGAGACCCTGCACGATGCCACCGTTACCCAGACCTCACCAGCGCCACCCAGTCGCTCGGTAAGCACCCTCAGCACCCCTAGATGCTATTTCCGTTACATGCATAGCACAACAAGCACTAGAATCGCACATGCACACTAGGCCCGAGCCACGGTTCCACCCACGTCGTCGCCGGCCACTGTTCTGGTCACGGTAGCTAGTGAGACGACCGCCATTAGGTTCGCCATAGAATCAACTATCTGTTGACCACAACCGCCCATCGGCTGCCGTTCGCCGCCGGCATCGGTGAGAATCTCGCCGCACGTCGTTGCCCTCATTCCACCCCAATGAGACACTAACAGCCGGGACCCGCATGTCAGGCGCCAAAACCCGTTTAAAACTTAAACCGTCGCTGACAGCTGGGACCCACTGGATCAGCCGCGCATTAGCCACTTAAAAGCCCTTTCGCCACTGACAGGTAGGCCCCGCACCAAGGAAATAAAATAAAACCGAAAATGCATTTTTACACAGAAAGATAACTAGACTTTGAAAATCCATAGAAAATTGAAAATATCATATTTTGGCTTGAGACAAATTTTGTCAGGACCACAAGAATATGTACTTTAAGGATATGGAATAAAAATGGCCAATCCCAGTAGCAGATTTAGCTAGAAAAATTCATTTTGTAAACACTACTAAATAGGGCAGGTTAAACTTGTAAAAATCATAGGAAAATTATCCTTACTCCGAATAAAGTGAATCAAGACTCTGTAGAAACTGTGAAAGATGTACATTAATAAAAAAATAGGAAATCATATCCTTTCTGTGGCAGAAAAAAACTTATAGGTTTATTTAATAAAAGAATTGTTCTAGAGCACCCTCACTTCCAAAAAATCATAGTGGACCCAATAAAATTCCTGAAAATGCAAACTAAATTTTGTTAGGACCATCCTTCTGTGTTCCATCAACTAAAAATAAAATACCTACCACAAAGCCCATATTTTGGTCTTGAACAAATTTAGAAAGATTGCAACACTAAACCCCTACACTATAAAAGAAACTATAAATAAGCCTTTCACTTGGGGAAGAAAAAGACTTAATAGAGACCCTAATTAATATATATCCATCTAAAGCTAAAACACTTGCATCTCATATGCATTCATCTTAGTTCGTTAAGGTTCTCATAAATGCTTAAAACCTAAAACTTTGTACATATACATTAGATGAACCGTCGGCACCATTCGAAGATCCCGCGTACTTGTACGATCCGGAGGAAGAACAAGGCAAGTCCTCGCCTCCCCCTTTGAACAAATTGATCCTAGTTTTATGGAGGTTATTTTAAAAGGGTTGGGAACTTTCATGATATTTGATGAGTAATACTAAAAACTTGATATGAACATGTTTAGTACTACACCCGATGTTGCATGCCCCTGAAAACTCCACTTAATACATTAGCCAATTCCAAACCTTAGAAATGATCATAGGCTAATACATAGTGAACCAGTCTGGAATTTCATGAATTACTTACCCCCATGCTTAGTTTGCTTGTAGTATACATTTTCCCATGACTACTGAGCTAAGTACCGATGTTTTACTTGCAAAGCTTCTATTTTCCAAAAGCTATGTTACGACAAGTATGCCTTATGTTGAAAACAAAATATTGTACAACTTGGTTTTCAAGTTTGGGCCGCAGGTGGTATACATATGGTATTTAGTTGTATACCGATAGAGGGAGTGTATGCCTAGACTACCCTAAGGACTTCAGTCCACGATTATTCATCTCGAATACAATACAACCACATGTGCTAGTATGGGATAGCCCTAGCTTAGTATACTATTTGTGGTTTAGCCTTCATTTAGGTAAGCTGAAGTGTATGAGTTCGTATAACTCAGAGAAGCTTCCTTTACGCCCTGATGTGGTAGTTTAGGTGACTAAGCCTGTCCAATACAACGGTAATGTGCCACGTGGGTGGGTTCATATCGTGTCCGTCCCCATGGCGTTAAGTTTAAGGCATGGGTCCACCACTTAACGGTTCTATGCCATACTTCCAAAATTGTATAGGATGGAGGAAACACATATCGTGCTGGTGTAAGGCTAAATCACGGATACTAGAAGGGCTTTGGTGTGTATAATAAATCGAATACTTATGTATCGCGTGCCATGCTTTTCCTGATTATTATGTCACATCATGTGGGTAAAGTGTACACACTCTGCATAGTTTAAACTAATCGGTTAGCCGTGCTCACGGTTACGAGCGTCATGTGAATGTGTCGTGGGAATAGTTTTCATGTGTTTGAGAAGATTTGTACAACTCTTTACCAAAAATATTCATAATTGTTTGCTCTCTAATTTACGCCTTTGCTGTCTTGACAATGCAAAGGATGGATGGTTTATGAATATTATACTCCTTTGCTGCCCCGTAATGAAAAGTGAGGAAGTTTTATGAGAAATACTATTTATTAATGCCCAATTTAGTGAACTACTTGCTTGCTGAAATTAATTGCTCAAACTTGGTTATTTACAATGGGGTTTTGCTAAATAAAGTTAGCTTTGTGCTAAAATGGAACCATACTTGAGCTACTCCTTGATATTGCCATTCATGTAGTCTTACGCTTGATGGGTGCTTGCCAGTATAATTGATTGTACTGACACTTATTGTGTGCGTCTATTTTTGTTTGTGCATAGACATGATTGTAGGGGAGACTCCTCCCGAGGAGGAAGAATTTTCCGAGGAAGTGCCATTCAACCCGGATGGTTCATACTAGGGCACTCCCTAGTCGGTTGGAGAAAGATCCTCGGGAATGTTGTTTGCTTTTGTTTGCTATGACTATCTATATAACTATTTGACCTGATGGCCATATGTATCTCTAAGAATTATTATTTTGTAATAGCTTATGACTCATGATGAGTCATTTCACCAGTTATCGATACCATATGCTTGGATGAACGTGGTTAGCCGTTTCTTTTGTTAGGAACGTATTAACCATGAGTATGAGTTAAAGATAATTGAGACAACGTATATCTTTACCCATTTGATGTCAAGTATCCTAGTTGTGTAACACATCTGGTCGCCGCCATCGAGTGGTTTGACGGGCACAATCCAAGCCGAAGTTGACTGGCAGGCTAAAGGCCCAGCGATGTCTCAATTATCTCTCTCTCGGAGCATCGGATGTCTTGCTATACTTTGGAGAAGAATGGATGAGTTCCATTCGGCTCCTAATTATACCAAGAGGTCTGCAGGCGTCCTGACACGGTTGGCACGATTTCTACCTTGTCACCTTGCCATTGGATCAAACTCTGATGCATGGTCGAAGGAATACAACAATTTGCATGAACCCAATCCCTTCCAAGCAATAGGCTATATGAACCCTTCTCATCGATGACAAAGAACGTGGTAGGGACAGTTTTGCTGCCGATTGTCAACTGCACGTTTAACACCCCTTTGGTTTTCGATGGATTGCCACCAAAATCTTTAAGAACCATGTTGGTCTTGATGAGACCATCGGAGTTCTTGCCCAACTTTCTGAATGTAGCATATGGTATTAAATTCATCGCAGCCCCACCATCAACCAACATTTTGGACATTAGCTTGCCATTGACAAACCCCTTGACATATAGTGGCTTGAGGTGCCGGTGCCCTGTCCATTCTGATTTCTCAAAGATAGCTTGTTCTGGGGACTAAATCAACTTGGCTAAGGATTCTTCCACAAGATCTGCGTCGGCTTGGCTAGCCTTATATTCTGTTGGTAATACAAATACCATGTTAACCGATGCAGAAGGAACAACCTTTCCCTTAGCTGTCACACCCTGAGTTTTGCCCTAAATTGTTTAAATAATGTACCCTGAAATAATCGGAATTTCTGGAATTAACCTGGAGCCAACCATTAATTTTAAAATGCAATTAATAAATGGAAACGACATGGTAGGATTTTTCTTGAATTCTCGCATGTCAAAATGCACTAACAGATTTTTACGGAATTTTTAGAGCACTCTAAGTATTTTTAATCAATTAAATAAGAAATCAGAATTAATTAAGCCCCAAAATCCTTTTCCTTCTTTTTCTTTTTTTTTCCTCCGTACGTCCGTACGGTTTCCCGCCCCTTTCCAACTTGGGCCGTCGGCTCGGTTTCCTTCCTCGGCCAGAGCCGCTCCCGCGCGCGCGCCTCCCCTTCGGTCGTGGGCCGAAGCCCATGACGCCAGTCGTGCCACGAAGTCCGCAAACCCTCCCTCGCTCCGCGGGTCACCGACAGGTGGGCCCCGCCTGTCGGGTCTCCGTCCCCGCGCCTGGTCGGCCCAACCGCCGCTCCGCTCCGTTTTCGCTTGAACAAGTGCCACGTCGGACCCATGCCGGGCCCGATCCCGCAATGCCGCATCCATCCCCGCGCCCTTTGCTGTGTGTTAGGCTGCTGTGTGTGGGATAGCTGGCAGTCGATATCAAGTGTGATATGACTAACCAATTAAGGATGTTTGGTGCTTTTCCTTGTTTTTAGTCAAGATCGGAACAATGCATTTAAATTCCAATAATAAAGATTAGTTTCTAAGTCTGTCTGTTTTTCTTCTTTTCTCTCTTCGATTCGGTCGTCTCCTTCAGATGGTGAACACCAGGACCAGCGGAGCGAACAGTAACAATGGGCAGTCAGGTGCCAACAACAATGAGGCTCATGACGTCAACGGCAATGCTCCTCCACCGCCACCCGAGAACCCCACCATTGCTCAAGTGCTTGCTTCACAGACACAGATGATGGCTGCAATGATGCAGCAGATGCAACAACAACACCAACAGATGCAACAACAGATGTTGCAACAAATGCAAGCGACGCGAACAATCGGTTGCCGCCCCACCGGCCACAGTCAAGTTGCCGAGTTCCTTCGTGTCCGACCGCCGACCTTCTCCAGTACCACTAATCCCATGGAGGCTAACGATTGGCTTCATGCCATAGAGAAGAAGTTAGATCTTCTACAGTGCACGGACCAGGAAAGTCTCGTTTGCCACTCATCGATTCATGGTGGTCCCTTCGCTTGGTGGGACAACTACTTGGTTACTCGGCCAACGGAGCTGCAGTTACATGGGAAGAGTTCCGTCGCAGTTTGGGACCGCACACATGCTCGGGGAATAGTTGCACGAAAAAGCGTGAGTTCCGTTCTCTTGAGCAGGGGTAATGATCGCATTCGAGTATCCGCATGAGTTCAATTGTCTTGCCCGCTATGCCCCGAAGATGTGCGTCTGCGTGCGAAAAGGCAGGAAAAGTTTTTGGTGGGTTGTATGATGAACTCACGGACAAGCTAATCTCCTGAGAATATGCTAACTTTGAGAAGTGGTTGACAAGGCTATTCGACAGAAGATCAGCGCAACAAGATGATCAAGAAGAGAAAAGTATTCCGGTCCCGACCTCCTCAACGCGTAGGGAAATCAGCAGAGGCCGCGTTTCATGCCTGGAAGTCAGAGTGGACCTACCACCATGATTGTTCATCAGCATCGACCTTATCACCCAGGGAATTTCCAAACTGGCAGTAGTGGCAGTGGTCAACAACAGCGCACTCCAGCCCCGCGTCCCCAACGGCGCCACCCAAGCATATCACGCCACCACCTCCAAGGAAGGACTCGGAGGAAAGCCGAGTCTGCTTCAACTGTGGTGACCCGGGCATTTTGCGGACAAGTGTCCAAAGCCAAGACGCGCGGGCCAAGGTTCATCCGACCGGGTCAACCATGCCTCCGCCGAGGAAGCACGACCGCCCCGAAGTTATACTGGGTATGTTTCCTGTAAACTTTACTCCTGCCACAGTATTATTTGATTCGGGAGCTACACATTCATTTATCTCAAAGCAATTTGTTGGGGCACATGGGTTGTCAGTAGTGGGACTTAAGATACCTATGCGGGTTCAAACCCTGGAAACCACTTGGATACTACTCAGTATTGTCCCTCAGTGACCATAGAAATCCAAGGATCTATGTTTCTAGCCAACCCCATCCTTCTTCAGTCCAAAGGCATAGATGTCATTCTTGGGATGGATTGGTTGTCCAGACATAAAGGAGTAATTGACTGCGCTAGTCACACCATTACTTTAATCAATACGAAAGGAGAAAGAATTGTTTTTCGTTCTCCCATGCAAGTCAAGCCCGTAGCAAGTTTGAATCATGTTTCCGCCGGGGGATCGTCCGAAGTGGCGGCAAAGACCCCTGTGAAGTTAGAGGATATCCCCATCGTCAGAGAATACCCTGAAGTTTTCCCTGAAGGCTTAACTCAAATGCCGCCAGAAAGGGAAATTAAATTCCGGATTGATTTAGTACCCGGGACCGCCCCAATACACAAGAGACCGTATAGGATGGGAGCCAATGAGTTGGCCGAAGTAAAGAAGCAAGTGGATGAACAGTTGCAAAAAGGGTGTATCCGCCCGAGCACGTCGCCTTGGGGTGCTCCGGTGATTTTCGTGGAAAAGAAAGACAAGACCAAGAGAATGTGTGTCGATTATCGTGCACTCAATGAGGTTACTATCAAGAACAAGTATCCCCTACCACAAATTGATGATTTATTCGATCAACTCAAGGGGGCCAAGGTGTTTTCCAAGATAGACCTGCGATCAGGCTATCACCAATTGAGAATTCGGGAAGAGGACATTCCCAAGACCGCTTTCACCACCAGATACGACCTGTATGAGTGTACGGTCATGTCTTTTGGACTAACCAACGCACCGACTTTCTTTATGAACCTGATGAACAAGGTGTTTATGGAGTTCTTGGATAAATTTGTGGTGGTGTTCATTGATGACATTTTGATCTACTCTGAGACGGAGGAAGATCATGAGCAACATCTTCGGATAGTGCTCGAGAAGTTGAGGGATCATCAACTCTACGCCAAGTTTAGCAAGTGTGCTTTCTGGTTAAAGGAAGTACAGTTCCTCGGCCACATTGTAAATGCCCAAGGAGTAGCCGTGGATCCAGCAAATGTGGAATCAGTTACCAAGTGGACCCTGCCAAAAACGGTCACGCAGATCCAAAGTTTCCTTGGACTTGCGGGTTACTACCGCCGCTTCATTGAGAACTTCTCCAAAATCGCCAAGCCGATGACTCAACTGTTGAAGAAAGATGAGAAGTTTAAGTGGTCGGCATAATGTAACAAGAGTTTTGAAGAGCTTAAGAGGAAGTTGGTGTCTGCACCAGCGTTGATACTGCCAGATCCAGTAAAAGACTTCCAAGTTTATTGTGATGCATCTCGCCAAGGGTTGGGATGTGTGTTGATGCAAGAAGGCAAAGTGGTCGCATATGCTTCTCGTCAATTGCGCCCACACGAAAACAACTATCCAACTCATGATCTAGAATTATCCACAGTGGTTCATGCCCTGAAGATCTGGCGACACTACCTAATTGGTAATCGTTGTGAAGTGTACACGGATCATAAAAGTCTCAAGTATATTTTCACCCAACCGGATTTAAACCTCCGACAGCGAAGATGGTTGGAACTGATCAAAGATTATGATTTAGGGATACATTACCATCCCGGCAAAGCTAATGTGGTTGCGGATGCACTAAGCCGAAAGAGTTACTGCACCACCCTCAGTGTCGAAGGAATGTGCGACCAGTTGCAGCAAGAATTCGAGTATCTAAATCTACGAGTGGTGGATTTTGGTTTTGTGGCTGCTCTGGAAGCCCAACCCACTCTCATTGATCAAATTCGGGCTGCTCAGGCATCAGATCCCGAGATGGCCGAACATAAGAAGAACATGAGAGTCGGAAAAGCTCGTGGTTTTTCGGAAGACGAGAACGACACAATCTGGATGGGAAAGAGACTGTGTGTGCCCGAAGACAAGGATTTGAAAAAAAAGATCCTTACGGAAGTTCACCAAACTCAGTACTCAATTCACCCGGGCAGTACAAAGATGTATCAAGATCTTAAAGAAAAGTTTTGGTGGGTCAGTATGAGGAGGGAGATAGCGGAGTTTGTTGCACTTTGTGATGTTTGTCAGCGGGTTAAGGCAGAACACCAACGACCCGCCGGGCTGTTGCAACCACTCCAGATTCCAGAATGGAAATGGGAAGAAATTGGAATGGATTTCATCACAGGTTTACCCCGCACAGCGTCAGGATATGACTCAATTTGGGTCGTTGTGGACCGACTCACCAAGGTGGCCCACTTCATACCAGTGCATACTACCTACTCGGGGAAGAAGCTAGCAGAGCTTTATCTCGCAAGGATCATGTGTTTGCATGGCGTGACTAAAAAGATCGTGTCCGATAGGGGAAGTCAATTTACTTCCAAGTTCTGGAAGAAGTTGCAAGAAGAGCTCGGTACCCGTTTGAATTTTAGTACGGCCTATCATCCGCAAACAGACGGTCAAACTGAGAGAGTGAATTAGATTTTGGAAGACATGTTGAGAGCATGCGCGCTTGATTTTGGAATAGCGTGGGACAAAAGCTTGCCCTATGCAGAATTCTCCTATAACAACAGCTATCAAGCCAGCATTCAAATGGCACCATATGAAGCATTGTATGGACGGAAGTGCCGCACACCCCTTTTCTAGGATCAGACTGGTGAACGCCAGTTGTTTGGCACAGAAGTAATAAGTGAAGCAGAGGCAAAGGTCCGAATGATTTGGGAAAGGTTGAAGATTGCGCAGTCCCGACAGAAAAGCTACGCAGACAATCGTCGAAGAGACCTCGCTTTTGAAGCAGGGGATTTTGTGTACCTTCGCGTTACACCACTCCGGGGAGTACACCGTTTCCAAACCAAAGGCAAGTTGGCACCACGTTTTGTGGGACCATACATAATTCGGGAAAGTAGAGGAGAAGTGGCCTATCAGCTTGAGCTTCCCTCTAGCATGACTGGTATTCATGACGTGTTTCATGTGTCTCAGTTAAAGAAGTGTTTAAGGGAACCAGAAGAGCAGGCGAGTCCAGACCAGATCGAAATTCAAGAGGACTTAACCTACGTAGAGAGACCAACACGTATTCTCGAGATCAGCGAGAGAAGGACTCGGAACAAGGTTATCAGGTTTTGCAAGGTTCAATGGACTCATCACTCCGAGGAAGAAGCTACTTGGGAAAGAGAAGATGAGCTAAAGGCCACGCACCCGCACCTTTTCGCCAGTACCTCCGAATCTCGGGGTCGAGATTCCGTTTAAGGGGGGTAGGTTGTCACACCCTGAGTTTTGCCCTAAATTGTTTAAATAATGTACCCTGAAATAATCGGAATTTCTGGAATTCCGCGGGTCACCGACAGGTGGGCCCCGCCTGTCGGGTCTCTGTCCCCGCGCCCGGTCAGCCCAGCCGCCGCCCCGCCATGCGCGCCGCCGCTCCGCTCCGTTTTCGCTTGAACCAGTGCCACGTCGGACCCATGCCGGGCCCGATACCGCAACGCCGCATCCATCCCCGCGCCCTTCGCGTTCGATGGAAACCCTATCCGCGAGGATTTCGCTGCCGCCGTTTCTCTCTCTCTCTCCGAGTCCATAACAAACGGCGAAGAATCCGCGCCTATCCCGTGCCCTTTCCAATCTCGTTGCGCCTCTATAAAGTTCCCCCGTCGTCGCCACACGTTTCCCCTTTGTCTCTCTCTCGCGTTAGCCCTAAAAACCGCCGCCGCCATCGTCGTCTTCTCCAACTCCTTTGAGTGCGCCGCCGCTTCCATTCTCTCCGGTTTTCCCGTGTTGTCTCTCGGGTCGTTTTCCCCCGCGCAGCGCACCGCTCTCCGTCGTTGTCTCCCGCGCCCGCAGCACCCTCCGTCGCCATTGCCGGTGCCGCCGAAGAACGGCCGGCCGCCGCGCGGCCATGGCCGGCGGGCGAGCTCGAGCCGCCGCCACCCAAAACCCTAACCCTAGCGCCGCTCTCCCAGAGCCGTCCGATCGGTCGGATTGGGTGAATCCGAACCGTCCGATCCTGCCCAATCCGTCGCCGTTCGATCCGATCGCCGCGCGCTGGATGGCTGCCGCGTGTCCGCCCCTCAGCCACCGCCCGAACCCTAACCCTACCCGCGATCCGCACCGTCCGATCCTTCGGATTTGGCGGATCTGGACCGTTAGCTCCCGCGCAAGCCGTCGCCGTCTGATCGCCGCCGCTCCTCGCGGATGCGTGCCGCGTGTCCCCGCGCTCGTCGCCGCCGCCGTGGACTCGGTCCACCGTGGACCGCGCCTGCGCCGCTTGTGTCAGCCGCTTGCGCCAGTTGACGTCAGCCCTACCCGTCTGCGCCATGCTTGCGTCACCCGGGGGCTTAATTGCGCAATAAATGTTTTAATCTTTTCTGTTTAGTTTAAAAATCGCAATTAAACTTCTAAAATCCATATCTTTTGAATCCGAGCTCCGTTTTAGCCCATTCAAATTTCATTAAATCTAGAAAAATGTCAAGAATCCATTAAAAATACTTTTCAGTGCTGTTTCAGTAGACCTTTTAGGGTGTTTGTTGAGTGCTTTGTTTGTCGTGTAGATCCCGAGTTTTCCGGCGAGCCCGTTCTCTTCGAAGTAGTCGCCGAGGTTCCTCAGTCTCCACAACAAGGCAAGTCATACCTTACATTGACCATATTGTACCTATTTTATGTAAATATCTCTTTTCTCTCAAATACTGCATATGTTTTAGAATGTCATTTCATGGGATGATTATACCTATTGTACTTAACCATAGGATTGTTTACCTTATACCATTGTTAACTTGGGGGTTCAATATGATTAGATGATAGCTTAAGTTTGCTTAGTTATGCTTAGCTCAACTAGCTCACTTAAGGGGACCACACTAATCAAGTATATTACTAGAAGTTAACTCTCAGATGAGGTTAAGATGTGACTCTATTTCTAATAATATTGAATTATGAAAAGGGTGGGTCGTGAGCACTTGGTTGGACTTTGGTTAGCGTGCTCATGACAATTAATGACCGGTTCTCGGGAAACCCTGGAAGAAATGCCGTGCATACCACAAGCCAGCATGGGTAATGGCTGGGTCTGTAGCGTAGCTGTCTCTAGCCAACGTATCCCAGAGAGGGTGGGCGTGATGGAGTTGGATCGGCCCCGGTTTTAAGGGTTGATCAGCTTCCAGATTCACCGCGGCACTAGAGGGGCTGCCCATTGCCCGGTGGGAGTGGGGGCGAAACCTTGGTGTGGTACGATTGGTTAGAGGGGGTTATGTGAAGGGTCCTCACGCCTTTCCGGGTACCGTGGTGGTGCACCGGCGTAGGGTAACGTGTTGTGGGATTGTGTCTTGTGGGTATAGTTGTACACCTCTGATCAGAGTAAAAACTATTCAAATAGCCGTGCCCACGGTTACGGGCGATCGACCAGATTCACCTTGATTAGTTTCACTTACTTTACTTGAATGAAAGGTTGGAATGTGACTAGTGCAGATGGATGGATGGGCCTGTTGCAACGTGGTTTTAGCGTTGGACGGTGTTTATTTAATACTCTTAATTATTACTACTGTTTTACTGTCTTCAAATATTGTTATTATATTCTAAATGTTGTTTATGCAAATTGAGCCTCTTATCCTTTTCCTTGTTATTTATCTTGCATCATGTCCCCTTTTCCGTGTGACTTGTTGAGTACGGTGGTTGTACTCAGCCTTGCTTCTTTTTTCCCCTTCAGTGCCAGAGGCTGAGATCGAGGTCTCCGAGGAGGTGTAGGCTTGTTCGACGTCAGGGGTTAGCTGTGGTGTTGGCGTTTCGCTTCGCTCGTGTCAAGTTTAGCTTAAGTCAGTTTTATTTTCCTTTCCGCTGCATTTGTGTAACTCTTTTATATTGTTTCTAAGACGAGGATTCTCAGTATTATCAATAACGTCGATTTGTGTACCTCGGTGATGCCCGGACGAGGGTGAAATGCACAAATTAGTTGCGGAAATTCTTGTGTGAATTTCTGGACGTGACATTAGCCAACCTTTTTGCCTTGTCGACTTTGACCTCATCGGCTGAAAGCACCTTGCTCTTAACATGCCACTCTTTCTTTGAGTGCTCTTGCTTTTTCTTTTTCAGTCGATGATTGATCTCCGCTTGGACTTCCTAGAAATGTTCCCAGCTCCTCATCCTTTGAACCCCCCTCTTCTGGTTCTTAGAGAAAATGCCAGAAGGACACAATTGAGGGTTCATGGTCTCGTCTTCATCCTCGTCAAAATCCTCTTGTGAAAAATCCTGATGAACTGGACCCAATCTCTGATGAATAGGTAATTTCTTCTATCTTAGCCGATTTTCCCAGGACGAGATCGGCTTGAACTTCCAGTATAGTACTCATCGTAGTTGCTGCATGTTGTATAATTTTCTATTGATGGTAGTCTCATCCCTTAATTCCAGCAAAATCTGAAGATTTTGCAGCTTCAATGGGGATCAAAACTGTCATCTTGCTCACGGTATCTCTCTTCCTACATATCATACTTCTCCTGATATTTATCAATGATTCTGACAGAATTACGCTGTGTGGACCGATAATTCTTTCTATCGTCTGCTCTCCTACTCGTGTGAACCATGTTGATAGGAAAACGATTACCATCAACTTTTATCGACTTTTTTGAATCATCGGATTTTATCTTTCCTGCTTCAATAGCCGATTGGATCTGCTGCCTGAAAACCTTGGAGTCATTAGTGCCATGAGATCCAGTGTTGTGCCATTTGCAATACTTTCTCTTCTTCAGCTCATCGGCCGATGGAATCATATGACCAGCAGGAAGTTAAATTTGCTTCTCCCGAAGTAGCAAATCAAAAATTTTGTCAGCCTTGGTAATGTCAAAGTCGTACCTTTCTTCCTTTGCAGAATGTTTTACCCACTGACATGTAACAACCTTCTTGTTTCTTGCCCATTCGGCTACTGCTACTTCGGAGTCATCCTCATCTTCTTTGGATTTAGAGGTATATGCAATGTGGCTAACCTTTTTAAAAGCTTTCTTGGCATTCTTGAAATCTTTGTTGATGTGATGTTACCTTTTGAGCCAAGTAAGCCAAGCTTTCGAAGTCTTGAGCCGAAAACCTTTCCTTGATTGGTGTCAACAATCCTTGGAAAGCGAGATTGGCTAACTGAGAATCTGAAAAAATCAAGCTGTAGCATCTGTTTCTTATATCTCTCAACCTCTGAATGTAATCTTGAACAAATTCATCATGCCTATGCTTGATTGCTGTTAGATCAGACAGTTTCATCTCATGGATCCCACTATAAAAGTACTTATAAAACTGCTTTTCGAGATCGACTCAACTCTGGACAGAATTGTATGCAAAGATAAAAATCATGTAAACGCCGATCCAGATAAGGACAAGGTAAACAATCTAACCCTCAGAGCATCAGTAGCCGATGCCTCACCATACTAAGCCAAGAATCGGCTGACATGCTCATAGGTTGACACATTGTCTTGCCCTGAGAATTTTGAAAAATCCGGTACCTTGTATCGGTTTGGCAATGGTACCCTCTCAAAGTACTCCGGACATGGATGCCGATACAAATTACCAGTATCCTTAGGCTTCAAACCAAACTGTTCCTCATCACATCGGTAATCATATCAGCCCAAGGCTTCTGTTGAGGTGCTCCTTGAACCTGCTGCTATATCGGCTCAAACTGGTTGAATTGAGGCAAGTACTGGGGTTGAGGTGGTTTCCCCTGCCGATACTGCACCTGAGGTGAATGAGGCTGATATTGGAAATCAACATTGCCCCCAATGTGATGTTGAGGAGACTTATGTACCCCATGGGCTTGTTGATCATGAACGAACTGAGAACTGATATGTTGATGCTGCTGTAGGATTGGTGTCTGTTGCCCTATCGGTACCTGTGGAATCGGCTCAACAGCCGTCTGGTTTGTTCTGAACATAGCCGCGACTTGGTCTTGGGAAACCTGAGGGATTTTGTATCCAATGTGCTGAGGTTGCTGTTTGACCAAGAGCATAGGTTTGAACCCTGGCTGCTTATGTGTCGATGATGATACAATCGACTTTCAGGAGCCAAGGCTGATACCATCGGCTCTTCTGGGACCATACCCAAAGCAGGCTATTGTTTGTCAGTAACCAGAGTCCTATATGGTGGATAATTGCCTTCAAGAAAAATACCGGCCCCTTGGCTTGATGCTCAGCAATCCTACTATCAACCACAGAATTGATCATGATGTTTAAGGTGTTAACAAGGATCCTCGATTGGTTGATCGGCTCATGATGCACGGCATAATCGATCCGATCTTGTAGATTGTTGAAATCTGTAGGGCCGTCATCTTGCTTGATATCCTAGGTTTGCTTTCCTTGCCAGAACTTGACTCGGGCTCATCATTGCTTGGCAAAACTACCTTGTACCATTGAACAACCATGCCCGAGCGAGTTTGAACAAACGAGTGCAAAAACTGACTCTACAGTTTGTTCATCATCTCTTCAAACTTAGCCTTCTATTCTGGCATCAATTTGTCCATGGTGACAGGGATGATGTTCTCTGGGTCAATTTTAGATGACTTGGATATCCACCATGATGTCTTGTCATGTCCCATTAGGCGTGCCAAAAGCGTGTTGAAGGGAAAAATGTCACACACTGGCCTGAGAGATCTGCTTAACTCTAGAGCAGGTCCAAATCTTGCTTTTAAGGTTCGTAGGCATGCCAGTTGGTTTGATCCTGCAACCAACAAGAAACAAAAAAAGAAAATGAAGTTAAATCCGTAAACGATAGCCGATTAGGTATAGCCGATGACGTATCGTTAAATATTGAGCCAATGCAATATGCACTGAATCGGCAAAGGGAAAATTAGATCTAATCGATCAGCTGTAGATATCCATAATATATAATCAATGTCTTGAAATACATTTAAACCAAATGATTGGGATTGATCGGCAGCGTGCCGAGACAGTATAAATCACTTATGTCTAAAAGTACTTTAGGACAAAGATTATACATATTTATAGCATAGCCGATGTCATAGATCTAACATGTATTGGCTAGTACTCCGATACTACTTTATACTAAGATATCAATATAGATTAAATAAATTAAACAGGAACTGATTAGGTGCTAAGCTAACCTAACATATCGATAACAAAGCTTAATATATTTCATCACAATGAGATCTTAATATAAAGCGCAGATTTAGCATATAAAGTAAACATGTAGGAAACAATATAACTAAACCAGATAAGATCGACTGAAACCCCGATACTATCTCTAATAGCAATCATGAGACAGGATAGGTATTATGATTCTAGATAATACTTAGTAGGTCAGACTCAACTGATGCAGCACTAAGCGTAAAGAGAAGCATAAGATCTAAACAAGTCGATGAAAGCCTTTCAAGATGGTGGATACACTATATAATCTAGGTCGACGTTGATATCTAACCCTATCGGCTGTTGTCTAGTAACAGATGCTAGCCGATTAGGGTAGACAGCAATGACTACACCGATCTCAACAGGCTTTGCCCTAAAGACCCATTTACTCTTCCCCGCATCGATCAAGTCATCGACTCTACCGCGAGTTATTCCCTCTTGTGTTTCCTAGACTGTTACTCAGGCTATCATCATATAGGCCTCAAAGCGTCCGACTAGGAGAAGACATCTTTCATTACGCTGTTCGGGGCCTTCTGTTACACCACGATGGCCTTTGGTCTAAAGAACGCCGGATCGACCTATCAGCGAGCTGTCCAGCGTTGTTTGGCCAACCAATTGGTCGTAATGTCGAAGCCTACGTAGATGACATTGTGATTAAGATGCGGATCCCCGATGATCTCATGTCCTACATAGCTGAGACCTTTGCGAACCTGCGCAAGTACCAATGGAAGCTTAATCCCGAGAAGTGCGTCTTCGGCGTACCTTCCGGGATGCTCTTAGGTTTTGTCGTCTCCAGCCAAGGAATTGAGACCAGCCCCGACAAGATATCTGCAATCCTAAATATGTGGAAGCCGTCCTGCGTCAAGGACGTGCAGAAGCTCATGGGCCGCATGACGTCTCTTGGAAGGTTCATTTCTCGACTCGGCGAGCGCGGAGCACCGTTCTTCAAGCTGGTCGGGAAGGGCAAAGATCTCCAATGGTCGGACAAGGCCGACAAGGCCTTTGCCGACTTCAAACGTCTATTGACCATGCCGCCAGTCCTCACCTCTACGAACCCCGAGGAACGGCTGCTTCTTTATGTCGCCACAACCACGTCTGTCATCAGTATAGTGTTGGTTGTCGAGCGCCCGGAGGAAGGTCACGCTTATCCGGACCAAAGGCAAGTTTACTATGTATCCGAGGTCCTTGGGCCATCGAAAACGCGCTACCCGCAGTTGCAGAAGCTGTTGTGTGCAGTCCTCATCACCACCAGAAAGCTAAGACACTACTTCTAGGCTCACAAGATGGTGGTAGTGACCAGGTTCCCCCTTGGGGACATCATTCGGAACCGCAAGGCCACGGCGCGATAGTCAAGTGGGCCTTGGAGATAGGCGAATTTTCCATCAACTACAAGCCGCGCAACGCCATAAAGTTCCAAGTCCTTGCCGACTTCGTGGCCGTATGGACGGAAATACAACTCCTACTGACCTCTGAAATCGACCGACCTGTCACAACCCGATTTTCGTTCGGGATTAAAAATCAATTAATAAATCATTTTCCAAAAATTAAATAAAATGGCAAAAGAATTTATCAAGGAAAGTATTAAGGAAATTAAAATTTCCTTTAAAAATCATGGCTGGAAATATTCTTGGAATATTTTCCATGCCCTAAAGTGTTCTCTGATATTTTTAGCGAAATTTTGGAGCTCCGAATTAATTTTAATAATACAAATAGCATTTCAGTAAATGTTTAATAAATAAATTAATCTCTAAATGATCTGGTTATATTTTTATTAAATACTTTGGGTGTTCATCTATTTTCAAGAATTTTCTTGGAATTATTTGAGAACTAGAAGTATTTATAAAAATTCAAGAATTATTTATGTGATTAATTTAAAAGAAAAAAATAAAATTCTTCTCTGTTCTCGGGCCGCTTTGCCCAAATCCTTGAAAGTCTGCTTTTGATCCCACCTTTTCCTCTCTCTTTGGCCCGGCCGGCCCCTCTCTCTCCGCGTGCGCGCCTCTCCCGCTCGTGGGCCGGCCTTGTGGCCATGGCCCGTCTCCTTTGTGCCCGCGCCGAAAGTCCATCCGGACTCCCTTCCTCTCACAGCCGATGATAGGTGGGGCCCACCGCCATTGCAGCCGACCCGCGCTCCCTCGCCGCGCAAATCCCGCGCACCCCTGCGCTCCCGCGCGTGCTTTAATGCCGCCATCAAGCCGCCGCCCCTAATTTCCCGTTTCCGTCACGTTTAATCGCCGTGTTTGCTCCCGCGCCTTAACGCCGCCGGCCACCGCCTTCGCCATGAAAACCGCCGAGCACCGACCATTCCCGCGCCTCCCCGGCCTATAAAAACCCTACCCGAGCACCCCTCTCCCATTTCCCCCAAACCCCGAGCCCCGTCGTGCCCCCTCTAATTCTCCCTGCACTCCCCCTCTCTCCGCCGCTCGCCGTCCATCTCCGACCGCACGCCACCGCCGTTCTGAGCCCCGCCGCCGAGTGCCAAGGCCGCCACCGCCTTCCTCGCATCACTGCGCACCCTGTCCGCCGCTGCCCGCCCTCGGTCCGTCGCCGAAACTCCTCCCCACCGTGCGACTGAGCCGCCGTCGCCATAGCCGCTCTCCAGCCGCCATTTCCCACCGCCTCGCCGCTCCCCAAGCCACACCGCCTCCTCCATCGGCTCCGCCGTGCCCCTCCGAGCGCCGGCCGCCCCTCGGCCGTCGCCAATAGTACCGGACGCCGTCCGCGCCGTCATCCCAAGCGCCGGCTACCGCTCCCGCTTGCCGCTGTTTGCCTTCGCCGCCTTTCCCGCCGTGCCCGGTGAGCCGCCTCCCCTCTCCGCTTTTCCGCTCCTCCGTTGCCCTCTGTCACTCGCCACCGCACCGATGGCCGCCGCCGGCGACCATCGGGTCATGTGCACCGCCGCCGCGCCTTGTCGGCCAAAATTTTTCAAATTCATATCTAATTCATACGAACTCCAAATTGGGCCATTCAAATTGCAAAATTCATCTAAAATTGAGCTCTACATGTTGGTTTACTTTTGATGTACTTTTATTTGGTTTTTGTTAGGGCTTTTCCCTCGTTTTGCATGCCAGCATGTAGTTTCCGTCTTTTCAGAGTTCGCGCTCGCGAAGAGTTCGGAAGTTTGTGGGAAGAAGCAAGGCAAGTCACACTACCCTTGAAGCGTATTGAACCTATTTTACAAATGTTTTACTGTTTGCAAATAAAATTACATTGTTTTGCTAATTACATGAAATGATGGGATTACCTATGTGCTTGCTTGTGCCTTACCTCTCGATATCCGTCCTTTGTTAACCTTGGGTGATAATTTGCTAGCTTGTTTTGCTATAATTATATGCTTAGCCATGCTTAATTACCACCAGCTCACTAAATGGGATAATCACACTATCTAAACTTAGTTTAGATGAGCTGCAAGCTCGGAACACCTGGCCATGTTTTATAGGTCGTAATATCCCAACTAAAATATGACTAAATGGTGGGCTGTGGGTGCATGGTTTTGGCATGTCGCACCCATGGCAATTAAGGACCGGTTCACAGGAAACCCCTGGAGGAGCTACAGTGCTTACCACTAGCAAGAATGGGCAACTGCTGGATCCGTAGTATAGCTCTTCTCTAGCCAACGATCGCCGGCAAGGGTGAGCATGATGGAGTTACAGTCGGCCCCGGTATAAGGGTTGCTGGGCTTTTCCTGCTGTCGCTGCTTTCTTTCGAGTGCGAGGACTAAGTGCCTCTTTTCCTGGAAGTATTTATACGCTTTATTTATACGTATGGATCTGTGTATTGATTTGTCATTTTGTGTACCCTGGTTGATGCCTGGACAAGGATTAAATACACAAAATAGTCTGGAAATTCTGGTTTGAATTTCTGGGGTGATAAGTTGGTATCAAAGCCATCTCGACTGTTGGTTGAGCCAAATGGTCAAAACCCTTAAGGACTAGTTTTATAAAAACCCTATTTGTAATAATATCTTTTCTATCCTTCTGGAGTCTTTGAAGAATGATTATTCAAATTTCTCTCCTTCCCCCGCCAACTCTCTAGTTGTTAAGCTTGGAGTGCCGACTAGAAGATCAGATCGAGCCTCAAGCTTCTAGGAAGACGACCAAGCCAAGCAGCCTGTGTCAGCGCTTCTCGAGGATCAAGCGAAGTCTTCCCGGAGTTTGGCTAAACCCAATCCTTCCCGGAAGAGTAGTATCGATAGTTTTCTAGGTCGTGTGTTGTTTGCTGTGTGCAGGTGTATGGTTTACATCAGTGGTGGGGATGTGACCATACTAGGTTGTTTGCTTAATCAACTTGAACAATAAAAGTACACCCACATTAGATCAGTAATCAAGCAGACGAAGGTCTCACCTTTAGTTTAACCTCTTCTATCCCCTCTCCCTTCATCTCCGGCAACAGATTGGTAAAGTCAGGGGTAGTGTCAGTGGATCAAGACCACAGCAGTCACATGGATCAGCTCAGAGCCACCCTGCGAGCACTCCACTTCCTTCTCCCCGGAATCCAACCCTAGCCCAGGTAATGGCCAATCAGACGCAGTTAGTGGCCATGATGATGCAACTGATGCAATGGCAGTATCAACAGCAGCAGCAGATGCAAGCCTTGGTGACTCCCGCTAGCATACCATTAGATTTTCAGGAGACGAGGACACCAACCCTGCCATCCGGCCAAAGAGAAACGCCTGCCGTCTGCCAGGATTATAAGGAACAAGATCATAATGCAAGGAACGGTTCGTGGGAAGTGTACACCAGGACACCGACTGTAAATGAGATGCAGTGTCTCAGAAGGAAGGAAGTACCCGATCAGCTAAACAACCAAGATTTTGGTACACCATCGCCCAACTCAAAGAAGAGAAAGGCACCAGAATGGAATACAACATGTGCCCGCAAGATGATCGTCACTGGTACGGAGTTTACTCCACAAGATGCAGAGAAGATTCCTCGACGCTTGAGAAGAAATAATTTTCGTGGTGCACGTTAGCTAACCCGTCATCTCAGGTTTTATGGTCCACCCAAACCAAAGGGTGATGATTCATAAGTGGTATCCTCCGATGGGGATGGGGAAGCAATCTTTGAAGACGTCTGTGAAAAAGAATTGGTGCCCAAAGCGTGTACTCGCTGTGGAGAAGTTGGACACACTGCGAGCATGTGCAACCACACCTGCCTTTGTGGTAATGACACCCATGTACCAAAAGAATGCCCCATGAGCAAGGTCACATGTATCTTGTGTGAGGGAACAGATCATGTGCCCAAGAGCTGTCGGTTGAATTCGAGTCTAACCAAAGACGAGGAAGACCATGGGACAACCCGACAGTCTGTCTGTCCACTTGTGGTTGGTACCATCAATGGCGATGATGCTCATGGTCATCAACCAACTCCAACGCCTGTGAAGACCACCAGTAGTAACAAAGGCATCGAAAACAATACTCGCAAGCCAGTGCACATTTCAGTTCTAGTTGTGAGTCTGCAGACCCAGAAGAGTGCACACCGGGATAAAACAGGTCAGATTTGTTTCAACTGTCGCAATCCAGGACATTACTTCAACAAATGTCCATTTCCAAGACCAACAAAAGATGCTCGTCGTTGCTTCAACTGTGGGGAAACGGGTCATGTATCCAAAAGATGTCCAGTGCCCAAGTGCCACCATCCTCTAAGAACCGGCACTGTCTGCAACACCAGTAGTACGCAAGCTATTTCAGCTCCAACACAGCGGTGTCGAATCCAACCGAAAGGCACCCGTAAGCGAAAGGATACCAGTCGTCTCCCGTACCTGCAACCTGCACCACAACGTATTGTCGTTAAAGACACCAGCAAAGGTTCAAAGGTTCAACTGCCAACCTATCCTCAAGCTGTAGAGCCAACAACAGCAGGGAAAGCAATGCCGAGGAAGCAGTGATTCACCCCAACTAACAAGAAACGATACTCTCCTTCAGTAGGAACTGCAGCAATTGTCGCCAGCACCAGGGCATGATTACTGTGAAGACCAACAAGGCACCCCGTATTACCTCAGCTCAGATGTTTGGCAATCAATTGAGCAAGAGCAACACCTCAAGCAGAAGGGTCTACCTACAATAGCTACTAAGAAGGTAGAAATGTCTGTACGTAAAATAGTACCCCGTTGGAACACCAATATGTAAGCATGGGCAGATCAAGTCAATCAGGCCAGAATCACAGGAGATAAGGTCCCACCGGTCAATACATCTGCTAGTCAAACCGGCAACAGCCTACAAGTGTGTAATCCTTAAGAAGATTTGTGTTTGTATATAGAAGTTTCATGGCAGTTATGTAATAAGAAGGGAATATGGAATAAAGACTGAGATGTACAGTTCCTTTCCTGATATGATTCATCTTGAGCAATCCAAAAGCAAGTTAACTTGTTTAACTGCCAGTGTTATAAGAAACCTAAAGTTTCATTCTTTCCGTTCATTCCAGTCTTGGTTATGATTGCTAACCACGCGGAGTAAATGGCCATCAAGGAAAATTGAATGGTTAAGCCATTAAAACCTTCAAGATGAGGTTATACATCAAAAGGGCCATATGATGGACACCTGAAGAGTATGGGAAGGTGCAAAGAATATTCGGATGGAGCATTATATACAGATTACCGGAATCCCATAACCTTTAAAGTCATAAGAACATGGTGATTGGCAATGGCACTCTAATGGTGTGAACACGAATCAAGGAAATGCGTGCATTCAGACCATAGTAATATTCAACACTATACGATTTCCTTAAAAGTCAAAAATAGTGGCACCTCAAGGGAATGAGAAGAATGACGAAAAATTTGGTAATAACATCATGAGGGAAATGTCCGCACTCCCAACCTTGGAAGTTTCTCCAGAAAATAGTAAGTGCAACTGCACCCTAGCGGTGAATATGTATCGAGAATGGTTACCCTTAATTCAAGGCAACCATTATAGTTCTCGAAAACCACCTCGATGTCTCCTGGAAGACGACATTAGAAAATTCCCCATCACCCTACTCATAGTCAAATGGGTCCAAATGTCACGCTAGAACATCCAACCATCCAAGTGTGATATGGAGAATCCGTCATGGTGAACCATCCTAACCCAAGGGTTGCAAGTGAGCTTGTGAGATGGACAACAAGAACCCTTGGGTGTTTCAAAGGCAATTCCCAGTGGTTCACTAATCTCGGCATTTGTGGGAAAGCAACATCAAAGTTTGTGTCATGTCAGTATTCAAAGCTAGCAAACAATGTGGGAACCAACGAAAAAAGAATTTGCTAGAGACCATTTTAGACGTGGTTTGGTAAGTGGCCAGTGTTTGTTCTATAGGCCAACCGCTAAGCAACCCAAGCAGAAAGTGACTGCCTCAGTCAAGCCTGAAGCAGAAGAGTCACGCCAGAAGTCACAACTGATGGGAAAAGTCAATTGAGAGTCATTATGCTCGATAGTTTTATGAGAGTCACCCTCACAGAAGATTCCCAATCATCAGTTGAGTGTTGAGTTCCAAAAGTCCTTGGAATGGCAGTGCATAGTGTTTGCCGCTTTTCTATCGGCTAAAGTAGTATCCAAATTTCGAAGTCAAGGTTCTTAGTAAATAAGAGAAATGAGGGACAACCTCAAGGATGGTAGTATATTTGTTTGTGGTAAGGCAGGGCTACTGGCTGTAGAGGTGAGCTGGAATCACTTTTACAAGGAACTTCCTATCATCAATTGAAAGATATATTCTAAGCTTTCCCAAAAGAAAAGAGCTTTGTCAGTACTTCATTTTGATGGAATGATGAAGAATCAGTTCTACGTATCGAAGTTCCCTAGAAACCATAAAGGTGAATCAATCTCAGGGGCAGCAGTGTCACTAGTCGCAGTCGGATGAAAGCCCATCTACCTTGGTAAAGCGAGCTTGAAGTCAAAATCGGTTTACCTCGTAACCGTTTTGCCTGGAAGTTCAACCCTGTGAAGCAGATAGGGTTGTAATCAAAGGAGTCAATTGTGAGCCATAAGCAGAGTTACATCAATCCTGAGTTAACAAGCTCAAATCTAAGGCACACCCCAAGCAGTAATGTCAATAGTTCACCAAAAGAAGCAAAAACTCAAGGCACACGCAGTTCGGAAAATGGCGAGCAAGCAATGCTCGAAATGCTTGTCGTCCGGCTCGGAGCAGTTCAAGTGAAATCTAGAGGTCGTGGTTTCATGAAAGTCGGTTTCAAGGTTTCCGGGACAACTTCACCGGTTCGAGTCAAAGTGAATGCCAAGAATACCGAAGATGTTGTTGCTAAGTGTGCGAGTCTAAGGGAAGAAAGATCTTTCCACCTCTGCAGGCAGATAAGGGCCAGAGTGTTCATAACCAGCTAGTGTAGTTTTGGCAAAGGCGATAAAACACCAAGTTGGGTGCCGGCAGGTTCAGCTGCCCAAGTTTGGTCAGAATCAGTCAAGGGTGAGCCAGAAGAAAACCATAGAAGTTAGTCGGCCAACCAAACCACCCCGCCCTTCTTTCTTTCTAGCCCCGAATCTCGGGACGAGATTCTTGTAAGGGGTAGATTTGTGACAACCCGATTTTCGTTCGGGATTAAAAATCATTAAATAAATTATTTTCTAGAAAATAAATAAAAATGCAAAAGATTTTATCAAGGAAAGTATTAAGGAAATTAAAATTTCCTTTAAAAATCATGGTGGAAATATTCTAGGAATATTTTCCACGCCCTAAAGTATTCTCTAAAATTTTTCGTGAAATTTTGGAGCTCCAGAAATAATTTTAATAATACAAAGAGCATTTCAGTAAATGTTTAATAAATAAATTAATCACTAAATGATCTGGTTATATTTTTATTAAATACTTTGGGTGTTCATCTATTTTCAAGAATTTTCTTGGAATTATTTGAGCAATGAAAGTATTTATAAAAATTCAAGAATCATTTATATGATTAATTTAAAAGGAAAACAAATTAAAATTCTTCTCTGTTCTCGGGCCGCTTTCGGCCCAATTCCTTGAAAGTCTCCTTTTGCTCCCTCCTTTTTCCTCTCTCCGGCCGGTCCCGCCCGGTCCCTCTCTCCCACGCCCGCGCCTCTCCCGCTCGTGGGCCGGCCTTGTGGCCACGGCCCGTCTCCTTTGCGCCCGTGCCGAAAGTCCATCCGGACTCCCTCCCTCTCAGAGCCGATGACAGGTGGGGCCCACCTGTCATCCCTCTCCTTCGGCCAACCACCATTGCAGCCGACCTCGCGCTTCCTCGTTGCCGCAAATCCCGCGCACCCCCGCCGCTCCCGCGCGTGCTTTAACACCGCCATCAAGCCGCCGGCCACCGCCTTCGTCATGAAAACCGCCGAGCACCGACCATGCCTGTGCCTCCCCGGCCTATAAAAACCCTACCCGAGCACCCCTCTCCCATTTTCCCCCAAACCTCGAGCCCCGTCGTGCCCCCTCTCGTTCTCCCCGCGCCGCCCTCTCTCCATCGCTCGCCGCCCATCTCCGGCCATGCGCCACCACCGTTCCGAGCCCCGCGCCGAGCGCCAAGGCCGCCACCGCCTTCCTTGCATCACTGCGCACCCCGTCCGCCGCTCCCCGCCCACAGTCCACCGGCGGAACTCCTCCCCGCCGTGTAACCGAGCCGCCGCCAGCATAGCTGCTCTCCGGCCGCCATTTCCCACCGCCTCGCCGCTCCCCAAGCCACACCGCCTCCTCCATCGGCTCCGCCATGCCCCTACAAGCACCGGCCGCCCCTCGACCATCGCCAATCGCGGCCAGACGCTGTCCGTGCCGTCCTCCTGAGCGCTGGCCACCGCTCCCGCTCACCGCCGTTTGCTTGCGTCGTCTTTCCCGCCGTGCCCGGTGAGACGCCTCCTCTCTCCGCTTTTCCGCCTCCTCCACCGCCCTCCGCTGCTCGCCACCGCGCCGATGGCCGCCACCGGCAACCATCGGGTCACGTGCACCGCTGCCGCGCTGTCGCCGGCCGTCGTCGGCCGTCATCGCCTCTCAGCCGCCCGATCTACCTCGTGGCAGATTGTGGCTGTCCATTCGGCCGCCCATGTGGCTGCCGCGTTGGCGCCATGTGTGCACCACGTGGCGCGCCCGCCCGTGGACTGCCGTGGACTTGGTCCATGGTGGACCGGCCCATGGCCCGCGCCGCTGCCGCGGCTGACGTCAGCCTGATGTCAGCCCTTGGCCGCTGACGTCAGTGTCGCTCTGCTGACGTTAGCCCTAGCCCTTCTTCCTTTGAAAAATAATTAAAAATTGCGCAACAAATCTAATTAATTTCTAGAATTCATTTAAATGGTCCAAAACTTCTCAAATTCATATCTAATTCATACGAACTCCAAATTGGGCCATTCAAATTGCAAAATTCATCTAAAATTGAGCTCTACATGTTGGTTTACTTTTGATGTACTTTTATTTGGTTTTTGTTAGGGTTTTTCCCTCGTTTTGCGTGCAAGGATGTAGTTTCCGTCTTTTTGGAGTTCACGCTCGCGAAGAGTTCGGAAGTTTGTAGGAAGAAGCAAGGCAAGTCACACTCCCCTTGAAGCGTATTGAACCTATTTTACAAATGTTTTACTGTTTGCAAATAAAATTACATTGTTTTGCTAATTACATGAAATGATGGGATTACCTATCTGCTTGCTTGTGCCTGTTAACCTTGGGTGATTATTTGACTAGCTTGTTTTGCTATAATTATATGCTTAGTCATGCTAAATTACCACCAGCTCACTAAATGGGATAATCACACTATCTAAACTTAGTTCAGATGAGCTGCAAGCTCGGAACACCTGGCCATGTTTTATTGGTCGTAATATCCCAACTAAAATATGACTAAATGGTGGGCTATGGGTGTATGGTTTTGGCATGTCGCACCCATGGCAATTAAGGACCAGTTCATGGGAAACCCCTGGAAGACTTACAGTGCTTACCACAAGCAAGAATGGCAACTGCTAGATCCGTACTATAGCTTTTCTCTAGCCAGAGACCGCTCGCAAGGGTGAGCGTGATGGAGTTGCAGTCGGCACCGGTATAAGGGTTTCTGGGCTGCCGGATTCACCGAGGCACTCTGTGGGCTGCCCATTGCCTAGGAACGGGAGTGGGGGCGAAACCTTGGTGTGGTTCACGTTGTTAGGGGGAGTTATGCTATAGGTTTTGTCATGATTCCCCCCCTTTGCAGTATCGTGGCGATACTTTGGGGGCATGGCAACATGTGTGGAATCGTGTCTTGCGGGTAAAGTAGTGCACCTCTGATCAGAGTAAAACTATTCGAATAGCCGTGCCCACGGTTATGGACGATCGACCATCTTCACCATAATTAGTCTCACCCTTAATAATTTGGCTTAATAATCTAGATTAGACCAGGTGGGAAATGGTTGGGCCTGTTCAACATGGGGATAACGTTGTTCAGTGGAGGATTAATATTGACCTAATTACTCAATAGTTTTGCCAGTTTCCGAAATAAAGTGTTTTGCAACCGCCTTTCCGCAAAGTAGCCCCAAGCCTATCCTTGCCTTCACTCGCATTTCTGCATTCCTTGGGATGGTTTGTTGAGTACGTTGGTTGTACTCAGTCTTGCAAATTCTTCCCCCTTCAAAAGTGTAGTGCTTCTGAGTTGAAGAAGGTGTTAGAGGACCAAGGCTCAGACCCCAGTTGAGTTTGCCTGTGGAGTGGAGCCGAAGCCCCGCTAGGATCGTCTTTTCCCGCTGTCGCTGCTTTCTTTCGAGTGCAAGGACTAAGTGTCTCTTTTCCTAAAAGTATTTACACGCTTTATTTGGATCTGTGTATTGATTTGTCATTTTGTGTACCCTGGTTGATGCCTGGACAGGGATTAAATACACAAAATAGTCTGGAAATTCTGGTTTGAATTTCTGGGCGTGACACGACCTGGACCATGTATTTCGATGGCTCCCTCAGCATTGACAATGCTGGAGCTGGCGTGCTTTTGATTTTCCTGAAGGGCGAGCATCTTAAGTATGCCCTCCAGTTGCTTTTCAAAGCGTCAAATAATTTCGCCGAGTACGAGGCTTTACTCCATGGTCTTTGAATCATCAAGTCCATTGGTGTCGACCGCCAGGTCAACAGGGACTGGTCCTGTTCGACCGAGAAGTTGGACGCCTATTGTGCTAAGGTCTGAAAACTCGAGGGCAAATTTAACGGCCTCAAGTTCCACCACGTTCTCCATGACGCCAATTCGGCGGCCGACCAGCTGGCTAAGTTCGTGTCTTCCTGAGCTTCTATTCCATAGGGGATCTTTGTCCACGAGTTACACAAATCGTCGATCAAAGACTCAAAGCTTCTCGAGCCTGCCCCTTCGCCTCCAGCTGAGTCGATGCTCGCTATCACTGACGCTCTGAGTGACTGGCGTTGAGAGCTCATTGACTATATCACTACCAAGGTGCTCTCTCCCGACAAGGCCATGGCCGAACGCGTCGGCCGACGTAGCAAGCAAAATGTCATGGTGGGTTTCGAGCTGTTCATACATGCGGCCTCCACCTAAGTACTCTTGCTATGTGTTTCCCGGGACCGTGGAATCCCGATCCTCGGCGATATTCACTCGGGCATCTATGGCAACCACGCGGGCGCAAGGACGTTGGTTGGCAAGGCCTTTCGTGCGGGCCACTATTGGCCAACCGCCAATGAGGATGCATAGGAGCTAGTTCGGCGCTGCTAGGGGTGTCAGTTTTTTGCCAAACAGCACCATCTCCCGGCACAGGCTCTACAGACGATCCCGCCGTCATGGCCCTTCGTGTGTTGGGGGCTCGACATGGTCGGCCCATTCTTGAAGGCACCCGGGGGCTTCACCCACCTCTTTGTTGCAATCGACAAATTCACGAAGTGGACTGAAGTAATGTCGTTGAAAGCTTGCACCGCCAAGAAGGCGGCCGAGTTCATCGAAGGAATTAAATTTCGCTTCGGCATCCCAAGGGAGATCATCACTGACCTCGGTACGTAGTTCACGGGGAACGACTTTTGGGAGTTCTGTGAAGAAAGATGCATCAAGGTCAAGTATGCCTCGGTGACGCACCCCCGGGCAAACGGGCAGCTAATGGCATGATCCTAAAAGACCTAAAGGCCCGGGTCTTCAACCCACTCCGAAAGCATGAAGGCCGCTGGTTGCGCGAGCTCCCCGTTGTGCTCTGGGGGCTCCGCGCTCAGCTGAGCCGAGCCACACGACAGTCCCTGTTCTTCCTGGTCTACAGCTCGGAGGCAATTCTCCCGGTCGATATGCTCCACGAATCCCCAAGGGTTTGGCTCTACGATGAAGGGATGGCCGAGCAAACGCGGGCCGAGGACATCGACAACATCGAAGAAGAACACATGGCAGCAACAATCCAGATGGACAGATACTAGCAGGCACTTCGCCGATATCATGACAGGAACGTCCAAGGGAGGTCTTTCATGGTTGGTGACCTCGTGGTTCGAAGGGTGCAGTCCTCGGCCGGCATGAACAAGCTCTCACCTCCGTGGGAAGGTCCATGCATCATCTCTGCCATCACATGTCTGGGCTCCTACAGGCTGATTCGTGAAGACAGATAGGAAGTGACGAACTCATGGACCATCGAACACCTGCGCCGATTCTATGCATGAATAGCTAAGTACCTAGCCCTCAATCCCTTCAATTCTGCAATTTTGACTATCACTTGACCTTTTTTGCAGGTCATTTTCTCGACCCCCAGACAGCTCGGGAGCTCGGAAGCCTTCCCGAGCAGTATCGCCGGCCGCGTTGATCCCTTCTCATGCAAACATACTCATCGCATGTCCTGAGTGATGCGGCCCTAGCTTGTTAGCTAAGGGTTTCTGAGAAGATGTTCCACCTGGGGCTCATTCATTACCCACTTTGACAGAACGTGGTTGGCTCGACCCCGAGTCCCTTGGGTAGTGATTTCATTCCTACTCGGGGCTGGCTGGGGTTGGGACCTGCCATGTTTTGGTCAAGTGCCAGCGAATGAGCTCGGGCCTCTTAACGACTAAATCCCAGTGTATACGACTAAGACGCCAGGAGCTCGACTCGGGTCACCCAGACAATGTCTATCGATGGCCCGACTCACTCTACTTCGAGGGTTAGACACACTGAGATTGGTCAGACGACAACGACCTCGCGTTCATTCACTACGTACACAACTAAGTGACCTTGCTCGACCGAATGCTCACCCAGATCCGTCCTGCCGACTTTCGTAGCTTGGTCATGAGAGTTATACACGTATCGGATGGTCTCTGCGCATTCCGACCCGCTATGAAGGAGATGAAGGGTTACGCGGAGGCTACGCTAGCCGAAAACAAAAATTTTCTACCACGCAAACCATGAACACTTGCAAGTAAGGGCCGATATATCGTTACCGATTGGAGTAAGCAGCGGAAACAGCCAATCAGGGCTATCCGATCCGGAACAGTGTAGCCGATTCCCGCAAGCCGACAGCCGATTCCCGGGGACAGCCGATTCACCAATCAGCCGATTCACCAAGTCGTCCGGTCACGTTCTCGCGCCTCGCTCCGATGCGCTCGACCGCAGCCGATTCCACCACAGCCGATTCATAGCCGATCAACAGCGCGCAACGTAGCAGCGCCTCTACCGGTATCCACACGTTCGGGAACAGAACGCCGAACACCCGTGTGCTAGCACGCGATGCAAGGCTAGGGTTTGGCTCGAAAGTGGGGGGGTTTCCGTGGAGATTGATCTCGGCGACTTCTGTTGCGGATTCGGTTCAATGCGATACATCAACTCTCCACCCCTCATCCCCTTTATATAGAGTTGGCCGACTGGGACTAGTGTCCGATCAGAACTCTATTTTGAATCGGATCCTATCCGAATCTCACAGAGTTGGCCACCCATACGTCGTAAGCCCATAGGACTCTATCCGATCGGATACCTATCCAATCGAGCCGTATCCGAGTCCAACTCGAATATCTATTCTATCCCTTAAGCGTGCGACCACAGTAGGTTCAGGTATACTCGGTTTCGGCTATAGTCTAACTTAGCCGACCGTCGGCTCGAGTCCAACTCAGCCGACCTGTCAACAGCGGCGCCTAGCAGCACATATTGACACCATAGTATACAAGAATAATATCGGCTGTGAACCTATAATGTGTACACAAATCCCTTTGCCTCATGATACCAATTAAGCTATAGGCAAGATGTGTGCCATCCCTTCAATAGCTTAACCATTCACTCGAGCCGTATTGGATTATCTGTCTGTTGATTGACTCCTCAATCAACTTAGCATGGCCATGCATTTCCATAATCCATTACCTCGAGGGGCCCAGAGATATCTCTCCAAAGGAGGGCAAATTCCATCTTGATCCTCACATCCCACTCCATGTTTCATAGCAAACCCGAAGACTACTTTTATAACTACCCGATTACGGAATAGCGTTTGGTAGTCCCAAAGTAGGCTACTACACATGTTGGAATCCATGGTGATCTCAGGTCTAAGGAATTTGTACCAACACTACCTGAGACCAACTAATGGCACATTAATTCCTGTAGTGTCTCATGGTGGGTCTATCCAACAATGTGTTCTCTAACACATATGTCCATGTTTATTGATTTGGTATCTCCATACCCATGATCTATGAGACATGATCATCAATCAATAAACATGCCGATCTTAGAATCATATTAGTTCCAATAATATGATATATGATCAGAGATCATTTAGAAATAGATTCATACATATAGAATCTCATAAATAAGTCACGTACTTATTGATCAATACAAGATGTCTATTTCATGGAACTGAATAACACTTTATTCATAAATACATAAACATTGACCATGATATCCAACATCTCCATGTTGCCTCTAGGGCATATCACTAACAGGAGAAGGATCTTCTTGGAGTTTGATCGGTAGCCCTCCGGACTTGGTCTGTAGACGGCCGAGATCGCTCAGCAGGATCTACTCAATGAGACAGACATCTTTGAGTTTGACTGGAAGACTTCCGGTCGTTGGTCTGTTGATGGCCTAAGTCGCTCAGTGCAAATTATCCGAAGTGGTAGCTTCCCTCGAGCTTGACTGCCTGCCCTCTTGATTCGAACTATTGAAGGACAAGGTCGCTCAGACGGTCTGTCACATAGCAGCGTGTCGGGTGCCAAAAAAATTATATCGGACATATCGCGAATCGTAGGAGGCATACAAAGGAGACTGAAAAAGTTTTCTTTATTATATTTTGCGGGGTGACGATCATACATAGGGCCCGAGGCCCCCCTAACCTACAGGTCCATGGTGGCAATGATCTTCTCCGCAGTCGGCTCCATGGCTGCGTAGATCTCGTTGACATCGCCCTCCTCGACGCTAGCAGGCCACCCTTCGGCAACCACCTCGACGTCAACCCAGGGTACAGCTTCTATACCACTCCGAGAACACATTACCATGTTTTCAAAGCACCCCGGCACGTGCACATGCTATACCACAGCAATAATGTGTATCACCATCGTCTCTGCTACACCCTAAGCGTAGGCCCAGAGATCCTCCTTCGGGTCGGCTGTCACCAATATAACATGCATCTTCGCAAACTCTAGTTACAGCAGAGCACCAACATCCTGCCATGGCATCAACACCTGGCAGGTGAGGCTCCAGTAGAAGAATAAGAAGACAACAAAAGAAGAAGCATATGAGTAAAGGATGAAGTCCAAAACTTACCCGTTGGTGACGTCTCTCGGGGCCTCCGCTCCAGCTCCAACCTTCGGCGGAACTCAACGACGAGGCCATAAGCTCTAGAATGATTTGAGGAAGCAAAGAGTTGTGGGGCAACAGCGAGAGCATTGAGGTTTTCTTTCAAACTGGAGGAATAGGTGGAGTAGGAAGAAAGGAACCTAGAATGACCGGGTTTAAATAGGGAGCAATGATGGGCTTGGTGGCATAAATCTCAAAAAACGAGCTTGGTGCCGTTTATGACAGGCACGAAGCATTTGAAGCGCCCCCCGCCCGTCCATCTTCCTGGTGCGCCACGTCGCCCCTGGGAAAAACCTTGACCGTCGGATCCTCGGAACGGGAAATGGCACCCGCGTGGCTTCCGTTTCCCATCCCGTCCCGTCATGTAACGTTACGCCGGTTTTGGCGCCCTTAGTGGGGCGTGGTAGAATTCTGCTCAGGGATGTCAGAAGACCTCCTCTTTGACTTTGCTCACCGCCGCTGGCCTTCGGGTCGGGACTTCAAGGACTTGTGCTTGGGCTTCCGGGCTAGCCCACCGTCGGGGTCAAGACTACTATAGGCCTCCGGGCAGTAATCCCGACCGCACCACTGACATCCACTGCCTCAGGGCAGTGGCAATCACCGACTCGAGGGCTGGCTTCTGGGTTGACCCCTAGTCAGGTTCGGGACTACCTGAAGCCTTCAAGCAGTAGTCCCGACCACATTGCCGATTGCCGTTGCCTCAGGGCAATGGACTTCAAGGACTCGTGCTTGGGCTTCCAAGCTAGCCAACCATCGGGGTCGGACTACTATAGGCCTCCGGGCAGTAGTCCCGACTACATCGCCGACCTTCACGCCTCAGGACAGTGGCATTCACCGACTCGGGGGCTAGCTTCCAGGCAAACCGCCGGTCATGGCTGGGACTACTTGCTACCCCCGGGGGGTGGACCGGCCAGGACACCGAATACCACTTGCCTTCGCGCTGTGGTTTCCTTAACTCCGTCTGTGGCCTCCGGGCCACCACAAATGTTAGTGATATGCCCTAGAGGCAACATGGAGATGTTGGATATCATTGTCAATGTTTATGTACAAATGAATAAAGTGTTATTCAGTTCCATAAAATAGACATCTTGTATTGATCAATAAGTACGTGACTTATTTATGAAACTTTATGCATGAATCTATTTCTAAATGATCCCTGATCACATGTCATATTATTGGAACAAATATGACTCTAAGATCGGCATGTTTATTGATTGATGATCATGTCTCATAGATCATTGGTATAGAGATACCAAATCAATAAACATGGACATATGTGTTAGAGAACATATTGTTGGATAGACCCACCATGAGACACTACAGGAATTAATGTGCCATTAGTTAGTCTCAAGTAGTGTTGGTGCAAAGTCCTTAGACCTGAGATCATCATGGATTCCAACATGTGTAGTAGCCTACATTGGGACTACCAAACGCTATTCCGTAACTGGGTAGTTATAAAAGTAGTTTTCGGGTTTGCTACGAAACATGGAGTGGGATGTGAGCGACCAAGATGAAATTTGCCCCTCCTTTGGAGAGATATCTTTGGGCCCCTCAAGGTAATGGATTATGGAAATGCATGGCCATGCTAAGTTGATTGAGGAGTCAATCAACAGATAGATAATCCAATACGGTTCGAGTGAATGGTTAAGCTATTGAAGGGATGGCACACATCTTGCCTATAGCTTAATTGGTATCGTGAGGCAGAGGGATTTGTGTACACATTACAGGTTCAGAGCCGATATTATATTCTTGTATGCTATGGTGTCAATATGTGCTGCTAGGCGCCGCTGTTGGCAGGTCTGCCAAGTTGGACTCGAGCCGACGGTCGGCTGAGTTGGACTATAGCCGAGTATACCTGAACATACAGGGTCGCACGCTTAAGGGGATAAGAACAGTCATTCGAGTTGGACTCGGATACGGCTCGATCAGATAGGGATCCAATCGGATAGAGTCCTATGGGCTTATGAAGTCCGGCCGGCCAACTCTATGAGATTCGGATGGGATCTGATTCAAAATAGAGTCCAGATGGGGTTCTAGGCCCAACTGGCAACTCTATATAAAGAGGGGTGAGGGGTGGAGAGCTGTGGCATCGCAATTGAACCGAAATAATCTGATTTGGCGCAACAAGTCGGCGAGATCAATCTCCACAAAAACCCTCCCCACCTTCGAGCCAAAACCCTAGCCTTGCATCGCGTGCTAGCACACGAGTGATAGGCGTTCTGTTCCCGGACGTGTGGATATTGGTAGAGGCGCTACTACGTTGCAGCGTTGTTGATCGGCTAAGAATCGACTGAGGTCGAGCGCATCGGAGCGAGGCGCGAGAACGTGACCGGATGACTCGGATCGGCTGCGGCATCGGTGAATTGGCTGATTGGCAAATCGGCTATCCCCGGGAATCGGCTGTCATCGGCCAGCACTATTCCAGATCAGATAGTCCTGATTAGCTAATCCGTTGCACTCTACTCCAATCGGTAACGATCTATCGACCCTTACTTGCAAGTGTTCCTGGTTTGCGCGGTAGAAAAGTTTTTGTTTTCGGCTAGCGTATCCTCCGCGTAACCCTTTAGTGGTATCAGAGCTAATCTTGCTTAGTTCGGGTTTTAGAGGAACAAGTTTTGCACACGGGTTGATTAGATCAATTGGTTTTACGGGATCTGTTGAGGAGAGTTGATGGTAATTGCGTTCCTTGATAGTGTATCGGAACAGCGTAATGTGATTACGTCGAAGCAGTTTCCATAGAACTCGGTTTGAGTCGGATTCGAGATGGCGTTCCTTGATAGTGTATCGGAACGGTATAATGTGATTATGCCAAAGCTATCTCGTAGTCCGATCTTGTTTGCTGCCTCGCGCCTACGCAAACCATCTCCCTTGATAGTGTATCGGGAGGACATAATGTGATTATGCCGACATGGTTTCATAGATTGGATCTATGGATTTCGTGTGGTGTTCCGGGCGCTGCCCGGAAGCCCGCGAGAGGGCTTCCCCCTTGACCCCCCACCCGCTAACCGGCTAGCGGTACCGCCGTGTGCGCCCCCCTTATAGGTCGTCTTGATGTCGTATCTCTGCGATAGGTAGAAAACGTTCTACGCCTAACTTGTTTTTGCAGATAATGCTTTGAGATGCTATGGCCCTATTGTATGTATGAGATGCATGTGATGCATGTAATATTCTTTCATATGTGCAATCCCTGTAATATTCTTTCTTACGTGCAATGCTTTTAATATTCTTTCACGACCTATGAGTCGATCTAATCTTCAATTAGAGCTTCTATAATAGTAGCTTAGTTTGAAGATATCAAGCATTTGGCACGCTTAAGGGGATAAGAACAAGCATTCGAGTTGGACTCGAATACGGCTCGATCGGATAGGGATCCATTCGGATAGAGTCCTATGGGCTTACGAAGTCTGGCCGGCCAACTCTATGAGATTCGGATAGGATCCGATTCAAAATAGAGTCCCGATGGGCCTCTAGGCCCAACCGGCCAACTCTATATAAAGGGGTGAGGGGTGGAGAGTTGTAGAACGTCAATAGAATTGCACTGGGCCGAAATCAATCTATCACACACGGCTTTAGAAGTCGGTGAGATCAATCTCCACGAAAACCCTCCCCACTTTCGAGCCAAACCATAGCCTTGCATCGCGTGCTAGCACACGGGTGTTCGGTGTTCTGTCCCCGGACGTGTAGATACCGGTAGAGGCACTACTACGTTACGGCGCTGTTGATCGGCTACGAATCGGCTGCAATCAGAGCGAGGCGACTGCGGCAGATCGACGACGAGAACGAGGTTGGACGACTTGGATCGGCTATGACATCGGCGAATCGGCTAATTGGTGGATCGGCTGTCCCTAGGAATCGATCATCGGCTTGCGGGAATCGGCTGTCATCGGCCAGCACAGTTCCAGATTGGATAGTCCTGATTGGCTATTTCCGCTGCATACTCCAATCGGTAACGATCTATCGGCCCTTACTTGCAAGTGTTCCTGGTTTGCGCGGTAGAAAAGTTTTCTTTTCGGCTAGCATAGCCTCCGCGTAACCCTTCAAGAACAGGCATTCGAGTTGGACTCAGATACGGCTCGATCAGATAGGGATCCGATCGGATAGAATCCTATGGGCTTACGAAGTTCGGCCGGCCAACTCTGTGAGATTCGGATGGGATCTGATTCAAAATAGAGTCCAGATGGGCTTCTAGGCCCAACCGACAACTCTATATAAAGGGGGTGAGGGGTGGAGAGCTGTGTCATCGCAATTGAACCGAATCAATCCAATTTGGCGCAACAAGTCGGCGAGATCAATCTCCACGAAAACCCTCCCCACCTTTGAGCCAAAACCCTAGCCTTGCATCGTGTGCTAGCACACGGGTGATAGGCATTCTATTCCCGGACATGTGGATACCGGTAGAGGCGCTGCTATGTTGCGGCGCTGTTGATCGGCTAAGAATCGGCTGAGGTCGAGCGCATCAGAGCGAGGCGCGAGAACGTGACTGGACGACTCGGATCGGCTGCAGCATCAATGAATCGACTGATTGGCAAATCGGCTGTCCTCGAGAATCGGCTATCGGCAAATCGGCTGTCATCGGCCAGCACTGTTCCAGATCGGATAGTCCTGATTGGCTAATCCGCTGCACTCTACTCCAATCGGTAACGATCTATCGGTCCTTACTTGCAAGTGTTCCTTGTTTGCGCGGTAGAAAAGTTTTTGTTTTCGGCTAGCGTAGCCTCCGCGTAACCCTTCAGGCAACATAGGGACCACTGTATGCTCCCCGGTAGTGAGCCCGTCGGATCCAATAGAGCCTTCGTTAGATCCCGAGTGATGCTCAGGTCAGAGGGTGAACAAAAGACACTCTTGATGACTTGACCCTAGACTCAGATGTGCCATCCGACCCTAGGCTCGGGGGCTGCACCTGCCAAGTGCACCTGGGCAATGCACCTATAAAATCGAGAACTTTCAAAACTTCGACAACCTGTAGGGATGTAGCACCTTGGAAGTTAACTTGACCCTAAGGCCGAATGTTCCATTCTCCTTTAGGCTCGGGGGCTACACCTGGCAGGTGCACCTAGGCGGTGCACCTGCCAAAGCCTTGGCTCGATGCTTTGAGTATCCTTTGAAGACGGTGACGAAGAAGAAACTCTGATCCTAAGGATGGATGTTCCATTCCTCCTTATTCTTAGGGGCTGCTGTGGGGGGTGTCACCCCGGGGTACCCCATGGACTGGAATCTAAGTCCAACTGAAGTCAAAACTGAGATTCCTCGAGACGTGGTCGATGGCTCGACACCCTTCTACGGGGTCGGACATCCAGACCTTTCCCCGAGTCCGACCTCGGTTTTCCTCTCTCGACCCCATTAACCACAACCCGACCTCGACCATCCTCGGGACAAGACTTAGCGCGCAAGAAGGCAGAGGGAGGGGACAACCTGGTAGAGACTAACGTCACCCAACAGCACAGTACAGGCACCTCAGGTGGAGGAGGGATCCCAAGGCAAGAGAGAGAGAGCACAAGATGCCCACGGTGTATAGGACCTAGCAGACCGTTTTATACCTTTTCAGGTATGGTTTGTGCTCACATTTTAGCACATTAGACATAGCTTTCTTGGCCCCTAATTTCTCCTATAACTGTCCCCTTGAGCTATAAAAAGGAGGGCAGGGCGAGGGGCCCGAGAGAGACATCTTCATTCCGAACGAAACTCTAGCATCTTCATTCTATTTTCTTGGCCAACTTTTTCTAGGCCCCAAGAACTCTTCCTTGTAACTCTTGTTCATCATACACCCCAACAAAAACATTGGATGTAGGCCTATTATCCTTCGGGAGGGCTAAACCAGTATAATCCTCTAGGTCTTTGCTCTTTGGCTCGTCTCAGGACTTGAGTCGACCATCGAATCCGTCGGAGGACAGCTTCTCTACCATTCTCTTTCACCTATTTGGGCACCCCCCCTTTGAGGACTGCCGACCCACCTGTCGACATTTATGATACAACATCGAAGGAAATAAGGAGCAACAAAACTGAAGTAAATCAGGGGCTTATCACAGCGATTATCACAAAGCCACGTATCCCCAACCAATGGTCCAGACATCTATAATGCCAAAAACACTCGCGCCAAACCACACTAAAGAGGCGATTCTGGAGTACACACCTGAAGAAGGCGACAGGAGCAAACACACAGAACCCTAGACCGTTCCACCGAGAAGATCAAAGATGACAAAGAACACTGAAATCCAGGAACACAACCTGCAAACCAAGAAGGAACAAATCACCACTTACATGCATAATGAGCAAAGCACAAACAGGAAGCAATCAAGCAATCATTGTAAGCATAAAGTGAGTAGAAGCACCAACCTACAGCACCGAGGCAGTCGGTGGCGGTCGGATTCCAGCAAAAGGGGATCAAAGAAGAAATCGACAAGAAGAAGTGAAGAACAACACCAACAAGCGTGCTATACACCAAGCACAGGGCGGAGGCCCGAGGATAACCCGCCAAATACCATCGAGCTCTCGGCATAGTGGAGGAAGAAGGGGAACCGAACCAGCTGCCAGCCGTACAATGTGTCAGCACACTACTGGCAATAGAGAGAGCACCAGCACAAGGCGATTAACCGACGACACCCCGAGTAAACAACATCGATCCTGCCGCCTAGCGGAGCACGGAACAGCCTCTAACCCCGTCAGCCCCACACGACAGGCGACCGGAGTGCCCTCGCTCGGCAATGGAGCGGCAACCCGACGCGCAGAACCAAGCAAGGTCCACACGACGGACACAGCCGGCGCTATACCCGCAAGCGGAGAGCATGAAGGACGAAGGTGATGGATCCAATCATAGCCACACACCGGAAACAAATGAACACGTGGCTAGATCTACATGGTGACACTACTGGAGAAACCATTTTCGGTTGAAGTGCCAAAATCCACAATAGTCCCAGTTTGAGTTGCACCCGGGACTAAAGAATATCTCTAGTCCCGGTTTAAAAAGTCTATGGATTTCGAGGAACATTAGTCCCGGTTCGTGACAAGAACCGGGACTAAAGATCATCTTTAGTCCCGGTTCAAATTTTGTCGGAACCTATCGGAGCGCAGGGCATCTTTAGTCCCGGTTGGTAAACACCAACCGGGACAAAAGATGCCCGCGCTCCGACAGTTCCGACGACCTTCTGCGCATCTTTAGTCCCGGTTGGTAACACCAACCGGACTAAAGATGATCTTTAGCACCGGTTGGTAACACCAACCGGGACTAAAGATAGGGTTCCTTTTTAAACTCCTTCCTCCTCTAGCCTGAGCCAGCTACACTTGTCTTAAAAATTTTTCTCTAGAGGGGAGGTGCTACCAAAATTTTTTGTAATTTTGTTTTGGTGATAATACACAAATCTTTGCTATCTACAAGGTCAGCAACTTCTTCCTCTTATGATCTATGCTTAGCACTTTGCATTTCACGGTTGTTTTCTATACATTTTCATCTCTAGATTTTTTTGTAAACATGAGGAGAGAGATAATTTGTTTGGACTAGTTATTTTGCTAAGCACATTACATTGTGTTGAGAAAAAAGTTAGGGAAAATAAAGAGGAAGAAAAGTATGCTTAGCACATTACATTTCTAGGAATTTAGTCCGTACAATTTTATCTCAAAAAATAATTATGGAAAATAATGAGAGAGAATCTTTTGGACAAAAAAGTTATAAAATAGATGACAAAGGTCCTTTTAAAATAGATGCAAAATAATTAATTAATTTTATGTTTATCACTTTAAAAGACCTTTTAAAAATAATTCTAATTTTTTAGAACAACACATTACGTATGTTGGATTAGTATATAATAATTGTCCGATTACATATATATATAATTATTGTAATCATATTTAAATGATTTGAACTTCGTGGAATTTTCTTACATTTTTTATGCATTCCATGTAGATGGATCAGCAATGGATGTACAACGTGGATCGACGGTCGAGAGAGTTTATTCAAGGCGTGCATTATTTTTTCAGTGTGGCCGATGCCAACAAGTAGAAGGGTTTCATACATTGTCCATGTAAAAAGTGCAAAAACGAGAAGGGGTATTCTACATCACGAATATTTATTCATGCCTACTTGTTTCAGTCGGGATTCATGCCTCACTACAATTGCTGGACATCGCATGGAGAGGTGGGGGTTGCAATGGAAGAAGATGAAGAAGACGACGACAACATTCCGGACTGTGGTCAATACGGTGGGTTTGAAGAGAATACAGCGGGCGAGGCGGGCGGGGTTGTTGAAGAAAACGACGGTGCCGATGACCTTGGTCAGATGTTGCGCGACGTACAAGGGAACTATGAAGGCATAAAGGAGGTGCAGAAATTGGAGCGTATGTTGGCGGACCACAAAAGGTCCTTGTACCCAGGCTGTGAACAGGGGCACAAAAAGTTGGGTACCATGCTGAAATTCTTGCAATGGAAGGCCAAAAATGGTGTCAGTGGCAAGGCATTTGGTGAGTTACTAAAACTCATGAAGAACATTCTTCCGGAGGGAAACGAATTGCCAGAATCAACGTACGAGGCTAAGAAGTTAGTCTGCCCTCTAGGACTGGAGGTAGAGAAGATACACGCATGTCCTAATGATTGTATCCTCTACCGCGGTGAGGAGTACGAGAACCTAGAAGCATGTCCGGTTTGTAAAGCACTTCGATACAAGATCAGACGAGATGATCCAGGCGAAGTTGACGGATGGCCCTCGAAGAAAAGGGTTCCTGCTAAGGTGATGTAGTATTTTCCTATAATACCACGGCTGAAGCATCTGTTCAGGAACAAGGAGCATGCAAGAATGATGCATTGGCACGCGGAAGAACGCCTACAAGACGGCATGCTGAGACATCCCGCCGATGGGTCATAGTGGCGAAACATCGACAGAACATTTGAAGACTTCGGCGAGGATGCAAGAAACCTAAGGTTTGGCTTAAGCACGGACGGCATGAATCCTTTTGGAGAGATGAGCAGCGGGCATAGCACTTGGCCTGTGACGATGTGTATCTACAACCTCCCGCCTTGGCTATGCATGAAGCGAAAGTACATTCAGATGCCGGTTATTATTCAAGGCCCGAAGCAACCTGGTAACGACATCGATGTGTACCTGAGACTGCTGATCGAAGATCTAAAACTGCTGTGGAAGAGAGAAGGTCTTCCCATGTGGGATGAAGATAAATAGGAGCGGTTTAACCTACGAGGGTTGCTGTTTGTTACCATCAATGATTGGCCTGCACTTGGCAACCTATCCGGACAGTCAAACAAGGGGTACAACGCTTGCACCCACTGTATGGATGAGACTGAGTGTACGTACCTGAAACACTGTAAGAAGGTAGTGTACATGGGCCATCGTCACTTTCTTGCTACAAGCCACCCTGTCCGGAGAAGAGGCAAACATTTTGATCAAAAGGCAGACCATCGTACTAAACCAAAGCATCGCAACGGAAAGGCCGTGTTTGCCATGGTGAAGGACTTCAAAGTAGTATTTGGAAAGGGACCCGGCAACCAATCTATAGCAAGTGAAGGTGGTCACGCGACGATGTGGAAGAAGAAGTCAATTTTTTGGGAGTTGCCCTACTGGGAAGTCTTGGACGTCCACCACGCAATCGACGTGATGCACCTCACCAAGAACCTTTGCGTAAACCTGCTTGGCTTCCTAGGTGTATACGGAAAATCAAAAGATACACTTGAGGCACGTAACGATCTGAAACATATGGCACAACGCGACGGCCTTCACCCACAACCAAAAGAGAAAGGAGCCCAGTACCTAAGTCCAGCCAGCTACACTCTGAGCAGGGCAGAGAAGGAAATAATGTTTGAATGTCTGGAGAGCATCAAGGTACTGTCTGGATACTCCTCGAATATAAAGGGAATAATAAGCACGAAGGATAAGAAGTTCACAAATCTAAAGTCCCATGATCGCCACGTGCCGATGACACATTTGCTTCCGTTATAATTCGGGGTATCCTTCCCGATAATGTCCGGGCAACAATAACAAAGCTATGTGCTTTCCTGAACGCAATTTCACAGAAGATCATCGATCCAGACAGACTAGAAGACTTTCAAAATGATGTGGTCCAATGTTTTGTCAGCTTTGAGATGATCTTTCTGCCTTCCTTCTTCAATATCATGATGCATCTCCTATGCCACCTTGTCAAAGAGATCCGTATCCTCGGTCTGGTATTCCTACACAACATGTTCCCTTCCAGAGGTATATGGGTGTTCTAAAGAAGTACGTTCGTAATCGTTCGTGTCCGGAGGCCAGCATCGCCAATGGATATGGAACAGAGGAGGTGATTGAGTTTTGCGTCGACTTTATTGAAGACCTCCGTCCCATCGGGGTGCCTAAATCAAGCCATGAAGGTAGACTACAGGGGAAGGGAACTCTTGGAAGGAAGGCAATAATGAACATAGACAATGACTTGTACAGGAAAGCACATTGGACCGTGTTGCAACAATCTTCCTTGGTGGCTCCTTACATCGAGGAGCACTTGGCGATTGTTCGCTCGGAAAACATCGGTAAGACGGATGCCTGGATTACACGCCATCACATTGATGCATTCCCTGCTTGGCTGCGACAACGTCTCATGGGCAACGCGAGTATTGACCAACAACTAGCCTTCTTGGCGAGGGGACCATCTTGCTCGATCATCACATTCCAGGCATATGAAATCAATGGGTACACATTTTACACATGGGCCCAAGACTTAAAGAGCACGAATCAGAACAGCGATGTCTGCATCGATGCCGTGGGATATGACGGTACGGCTAGCACATATTACGGCAGCATCGATGACATATGGGAGCTGGACTATTGACCTCTGAAGGTCCCTCTGTTTCGGTGCCAGTGGGTTAGGCTCAGTGGTGGAGGCGTAACCATTGATGCAAGTGGGATGACAACAGTTGACCTGAGCAAGGTTGGATACTCAGACGAACCTTTCGTTCTTGCCAATGATGTACGGCAAGTTTTCTATGTCAAGGACATGGATAGCAAATCAAAGGGGAAAGGGTCCGACGAGCCAAAGCGCCACGTGGTTCTCCCAGGCAAAAGGAAAATCATGGGAGTCGAGGATAGAACTGACAAAGATTACGATCAGTTTGATGGGCAACCTCCGTTTGCGGTGGCGGTTGACCCGAGTATCCTCCTATCAAATGAGGACACTCCTTACTCACGCAGTGATCATAACGAAGGAACAGTTGTGCAGAAAAAGTACTTGAGGACAAATAATACATAACTAAAATTATGTATGGACGATGTAAATTAAATCGAATCATTGAATATTATTGCTATCATTTGAATTTATTGTAAATTATTGAATCTGTTGTAAATTATTGAATCTATTCTAAATATATTGAATATATTGAATCTATTATTGAATCACCGCCACCGCCTCCGCCGGCGTCACCATAGGAGAGATTTCTTCGATTCTTGATCGGCGACGGCAAGCGCATATCCGTGCTCGATCGTCATCTCAATGGATCCAATGATCCATAGGTAGTAGTAGTATTGGTATAATCACTCAATGTTGGTGTAACAGAGGTTGGTGTAATCACTCAATGTTGCTCACCTAAGAGTCTTCAGAAAGGTGGGAAACAAAGGTTGGTGTAATCACTCAATCACTCAATCTTGAAGGAGGAGGACAGCGGCCGTCGACATGCTCCATACTCACAGAAGATCCTAACTTGTGGTCAGGAAAATAATGCTCTAACAACTAATGCTTATGTGGCAATTCACGAGAATAAGACAGAAGGCATTAGCAACGAGAATTTGAACACGAGTACTGCTATTCCAAGTTTGATGGAGATACACACCGCCATCATCACGGAAGCGGCTTTGTTTATCGCCTGCTTCACCATCCGCTCCATATGTTTGCTAACCAGCAGTAGAACATGAACCGCTTAACATGATTGGCTTTGTATATGTTACAGGGAGCGATGAGGAAAACAGCAAAAAGGCTACTACGATGGATCATGACATGTTGAAGAGACCAAGATCGGTGAAGAAGGTAGGAAGAAGGCGTCGGGGCCTCTCCACGGATCATCAGGAGCAGCTGGATGCGGATACAGATGAGACGACTAAGATAAGCTATTTCAAGTTTGATGGATATACACGAGTACTGCTACGCCGCCATCACAGAATGAGGTGGCTGTCAGATTATCTAAGAAAGAGCAAGACAGAAAGATTATGAAGCAAAGGGAGAAGAGCAAGAAAAAAGAAGCATTGTCGACATTCTCCTTGACTTCAGGAAGCGGCTTCGTCGATCGCCAGCTTCACCATCCGCTCCATGTGTTTGCTCATCAGCAGTAGAACATGAACCGCTTAAAATTCTCCTTGACTTCAGAAAGCGGCTTCGTCGATCGCCAGCTTCACCATCCGCTCCATGTGTTTGCTCACCAGCAGTAGAACATGAACGGCTTAACATGAATGGCTTTGTATATGTTACAGGGAGCGATGAGTAAAAACAGCAAAAAGGGCACTACGATGGATCATGACATGTTGAAGAGACCAAGATCGGTGAAGAAGGTAGGAAGAAGGCGTCCAGGCCTCTCCTCGGATCATAAGGAGCAGTGGATGTGGATACGGATGAGACGACTAAGATAAGCTATTTCAGATCGGCCATATGTTGATTATATATTATTATTATATGTTTGGCCGCCATCGTCACGGTCGACACCGCCGCAGCCTCCGTCACCATCGCCGCCGCCCCTCCCCATGCCGCCCACTCCCCTTGCGCCCCCTCCCCACGGCCCCCTGAGTTGGCCGGCCCCTAAACCCTAAACAGCTGCGTGCCTCCCTCCACTCCACGCTGCCGCCGCCGCCCTCTGCATCCTCGCCGCCGCCGCCGCCGCAATCTGCCGTTTGGAATTAATATATGTGAATTTGTATGTGAATTTTATATGTGAATGGATTGTTAAATATATGTGAATTTTATATGTGAATTTTGAATTTTGAATTTTGTATGTAAATGGACTGTTTATATGTGAATTTTGAATTTTGAATATTGAATGTGTATTTAAATTTGAAATTTGAATGTGTATGTGAATTGTGAATTTTTTATTTTCAAACGAACGAGAACGATAAAATCAACAAACGGACGTAAACAAACGGACTGGACGGACGAACGAACGAACGAACGAACTGTTCGTTCGTTCGTGGAGCAACGGACGTGGGCGAACGAAGCGAGCGAACGGACGGACGAGACGGACGGACGGACGAACAAACGGACGTGGACGAACGGACGGATGGACACTCATTTGTTCGTTCGTTCGGTTGTTCATTTGGTCGTTACGACGTACATAGGCATGCAACGACCTCTATCTCTCCTTTCCTATCCACTTCCACTGCTCTCCACCTTATCTCCCTCACATCATTCTCCTCTCTTTCTCTCCTCTCCTCCAGATGATCGTACTCACGGACGAACGAACGGACAAATGGACGTGGATGAACGGACGGACAAACACTCGTTCGTTCGTTCGGTCAGTTGGTCGTTCGATCGTTCGGTCATTGGGTCGGTCGTTCGTTCGGTCAGTCGTTCGTTCGGTCGTTACAACGTACATAGGCATGCAACGACCTCTATCTCTCCTGTCCTCTCCACTTCCACTCCTCTCCACCTTATCTCCCTCACATCATTCTCCTCTCTTTCTCTCCTCTCCTCCAGATGATCGTACTCACGGACGTGAACGAACGATAGAACGAACGGACAATAGTTTAGGGTTAGGGTTAGGGTTAAGGTTAAGGGTCCGAACGAACGGACGTGAATGATAGAACGAACTGTCGATCGGTCGTGTTCTAGCAAAGAACAACAAAAGAGAAGAAGGAAAATATAGAACGTCGTCCGGCACATGCTAGAGACAAGTGTGCATATTTATAATTGTGATATTCTTTAGAAGTCTCTTCTAGGATGGAGATAATCTGTGATTCTGAATCCATCTTCTTCTTTTTGTCTTTTTTACGTAGACATGCATGATTTCCCTGAATAAATGATACATGTATTAACCGAATAAATTTTTTTTCAGAATTCTTTGATTGAGTCCTCAACCCACAACAATCAAATGGCGGATCGTGATGAGGAACAAATTCTCCTTGATGAGATCGCACGAGGAACAGAGTTTTACAACGAGGAGGGGAATGAAGATCTAAATCAATATCTCAACGAGGAGGGGAACGAGGGGGGACGAGCAGGGGAACGAGGAGGAGAATGTGGACTCCGCCTCCGCCTCCGCTGGACAGAAGAGGGCACGCGGGCAACGCGGCCTCAGCAAGCGCATAGAGGGTCGACATGTCATAACGGAGGTAGCATCTGACGGTCGCCCAATTGCCCCAGAGGACACTGCAAGGAAGTTTGTGGCGCACAGCGGATGGGTGGTGAGGGATCACGTGTCCGTAAGCGTTGACAACTGGAGGCGATCAAGGACAGGAGGAGATGAGCAGAGCTATCCACCGGACACAGAGAAAGAGATGCTCTGGACAACAATGCTACAGACGTTCACTATCCCAGACTCACAACAAGCAAGGGTCAAGGAATGGACGTTAAAGAAAATGGCAGAGCTCTTCAGGAACTACAAGAAGGAGTTACACAAGAAATATATCCTGAAGGGCCAGACCCCTGACTTTGACAAGTTCCCAAAGCTCAGAGATCATTGGGATGCTTTTGTTGAACACAAGACTGGGGAAGAAGCACAAGCTATCATAGAAAAGAACAAGGCCAATGCAGCAAAAAAGAAATACCATCACAGGCTTGGGTCAGGCGGCTATAAGAAAGCAATGGAGAAATGGGAGAAAATAGAAGCCGACCTTGAAGCGCGAGATTTCGTTCCAGGCACAACCAACTGGCCGGAATGATCAAAGCACTGGTTTTATGCTCACGGCGGCTCACTTAATCCCGTTGATGGCACAGTTATATTTGGTGATGAAATTCAAGAAGCCGGACGGAGGTTAGAGGAGGAGCTGCAGGCCACTTCCTCGGGCGCGTTCAGGCCCGACAAAGAGAAGGACGAGCTAACGCTCGCCCTCCAAAACCCAAAGCACCCGGGACGTACGCAAGGAAAAGGCGTCGTCCCCTGGAAATACGGGTTCCAAGCTGACGTCGACATATACAAGAGCCGAATGAGGTCAAAGCGAGAGCAGGATGCGATGTTCGCTGAGATGGAAATAAAGCTCTCGCAGATTGATCGATTATGGACGAAAGGCTGGCCCTAAGGTTGGCGAGAGGAGCGGAGCCATTGGCTTAGCCAACGTGGATCCAACGGCCGCTCAACTACAGCGCGCGCAGCAGCGCGCTTCAACTGGAAATGAAGGCGACTTGGCCCCACAAGCTGAACTGGGTCCGTCATGCCCCGTTGATGACATCACAGAGTGGACCCCATGTGAGCTGCACATTCCGCTGAAGAACATAACAATAAAGGTATGTTCGTACTTTTATGTTGTACGTGTATTTCCTTGAATAACTTGTCAATCAATGTTCATTACTAACTATTAAGCAATCTTCTCGAACAGGTCGCGTCGGGCATGGCCATTCCAGTAGATCGAGACAGCACCTACCACTCCCGACCCGTTCCACCTGCGTACTTGAAAGTTGAAATTGAACAGGTGAAACGCGGCTATGAAGATCTCGAGCTGGATATCCCCGGAGGAGACGGGGAGCTGACGCTAGGAGAAACAACTCATGGAATATTTCTCTGGAGGAAGATCTTCATAATATTCCCCAGAAAAATAGCATCTACTATCGTTCCACCGCCCTCGCCTCCACGTGGGTCGTCTCCTCTGCATCCTTCTCCGCCTCCGCCTCCTTCGCCTCCTGCGTCGCCTCCACGAGCACCGACTCCTAAACGGTCGTCTCCAACTCCACCGCCTGCTCAGTCTCCTCCGTCGACAAGCACCGACTTCTAAACGGACAACATCTCGAGCCATGCGATCAAGGTCAACCAGCAGTGGACCAAGAAGCAAGAGGCCTAAACTTGACCCGCTCCCACCAGCCCCAAAGAAAACGGCGTACGACATGACTCTAGAGGAGCTGCATGAGGCCGTCCAAGCTGAAGTCAAGGCCCACTTCAGAAAGAAGTCTCCTGAGAAGCCTCCTGAAATCCCCCAGGAGACCAAGGACTTCTTCAAGATGACGTACCTAACGCCATAGCCTGAACCCTCAACCGTAGTCTGACTACGACAGGACTATTCGAAAGGCTGCTGGCAAGGCGAAGAGAACGTGCAAAGATGTACCCCGCTCGGCATGCGGCGTCGAAACCTCTGGAGTTCAGCACACTCCAAATGTCGGATCGGAGTTAAGACAATTTATGGAATCTGCTGGAATTTCAATGGATCAATTACACGGCCGTGCTCCTGGCGAAGGCTCATGAAATACAAGTTCAAACTTGGAAAGCCTCTTGTAAAGTGGATCAAGTGAAAAGGCTACCTACACGGATATACCGCTTCCACAAGTGGTACATGCAAGAATCCAGCAAGGGTGGAGAGATGGTAACGGGCAGATATTCACTAGACTATTTCTTCGATGGAGGTGATGAGTTCTATATCTGATTCGAAGACATATTTGACCTGTACCAGCTTGATGCCCTCGACATCTCACTTCTAGCCACGTGGTTTCTGTAAGTATCATTCTGTTATTTCATTTCTTACCTCCTTGTATTTAGCTGACTAAAATTATTTTTAACCGTTGTAGAATGGCGATCCAATACTGCAACAAGCACGACTGTACCAAACATGGATTTATGGATCCACGCAAAATTAATGGCGTGGACAACATTTACAATGCACTGGTGATAAACCACTTCCGGTCGTTTATCCTTCTGCCCTACAACACTGCGTAAGTATTTTCTTCCTTCCGCAACCGATTTCAATCCCATGTGCATACATAAATTTTCATATGTGTCATCTAAACCAATTTGTAGATTCCGCTGGGTTCTGTTAGTAATTGACATGTATAACTCGCGGATCCATGTCTTTGACTCAATGGATAAACCAGAGTCCACGTACGCAAAGATATTTGAACTGCTAAATAGGTAATGCCATCTTACTTACTATTACATATATGCAGTTCTCTGATAATTACTAGCTAACTTTCAACTGCACGTAGGGCATGGGAACGGCTTCGGGCTAATGTTCACGGAAATTGGAAAGATAAGCTCTCCGTGAGAATGAACTTTGCAGTGAGTAACATGCTCCAAAGTTGTTTTGAATTATTACTTTGTTCTAAAATGTGAAATGTATATTAAATCTGTCGTCGTTTCTCCTTTAGTGTGCAAAACAGTCGCAGGGCACCAACTTATGCGGATACTACGTCTGCGACTACATTCACCGCTTTGTGACCGATGTCACAACTATCGACGATATAGATGTACGTATAACAGCCATTCATACATTACTTCTCGATTTCTTATTCACTTCATATATTTATTTCTCGTTTGATCGAATTAATGACAGCTTATGCGAGTAAGAGACAACCTCCCCCACGAGACTTTCATACAAGCCGCTCAGGAAGAATTGATGGGATTTATAAACGAGCAGATCATTGATCCCGTAGGGGAGTTCTATTTTAATTTAAGGAACTTAATCACCGGATCCACGAAATAGATAATGCTTTGTAACATACGAAATATATGCGGATATTGTACATGTGTATATGTTTTGGTAATATATTATATGTATATATTTCATTTCTTAAGTTCATTTATATGTGTGTAACTTATATATTTATACATATATATTATATAATATATATTTATAAATATATGTGTGTAAAATATATATATGTGTAATATATAATATATGTGTGTAATATATAGGATGTAGCACTGCTGGAGAAAGCAGAAAATTAAAAAATATAAAAAAATCTTTAGTCCTGGTTGGTGGCTCCAACCGGGACTAAAGATGGCGGAGCCACATGGCCGGATGCGCCATCTTTAGTCTCGATTGAAGCCACCAACAGGGACTAAAGATGGCGCATCCGGCCACGTGGCTCCGTCATTTTTAGTTCGGTTAGAGCCAACAACCGAGACTAAAGATGCATCTTTAGTTCCGGTTATTTTAACCGAGACTAGAGATGACGATCTCTAGTCCCGGATTCGTAGTCCCGGTTTGATAATCGGGACTACTGAGGGTTATCAATCGGCACAATTGAGCCTTTCTCCGGTAGTGTGAGGAAACTAACGGAGCGCGGTTGAAGATCGACGCAAGAAAACAGCGATGATGCACGGACAAGCGGCAAACCGTGCGTGAAAATCGGAGAACCCACACAGCCGCAAAGCACGCACGCACAAACGCGAAGAAAACGGAAAGCCCGCACAAACCGCTGAAACGGCCCAAAAAACAGAAACCGTACGGCACGCTGCCGCTGTAGGAAAGCTAGTGAGAATAAAGACATGTAATTATGCAAAACAAGAAGGACCTCTCTGCAATAACACCGACGCATGAAGTGGCGCCATAGCAGTGAACCGAGGTGAGGTGACTGATGCACAATTAAGAGAAAGCAAGAGGATCTCTTTGAAAAATACTGATGTGCACGGATGGAGGGTGGGTGACCGACACGTAATTAAGCAGAAGGAGGAGGGGCCCCGTGCAAAAATCGGTACGGGGAGCGCTGGGAGGCTCGCAAACAAAACAAGAAGGACCTCTCTGCAATAACATTGACGCATGAAGCGGAGCTGTTTGTCACGCCCGAAAATTTATCCCAAATTTCCTGACTATTTTATGTATTAAATCCCTGTCCAGGAATCAACCAGGGTACATAAAATGACAAATTAATACACAGATCCGAACGTAAAATAAAGCGTAAACATAAAAATACTTACTGAAGAGGCACTTAGTCCTCACACCCAAAAACTGCAGCGGAAAAGAAAGACGACACTAGCGGGGCTTCAGCTCCACTCCACAGGCAAACTCAACTGGGGTCTGAGCCTTGGTCTTCTAACTCCATCTTCAATTCAGAAGCACTACACTTCTGAAAGGGGGAAAAATCGCAAGACTGAGTACAACCACCGTACTCAACAAGCCACACCGAGAAATGCAGACGTGCAAGGGGAGACAAGAGTGGCTTGAGCTATTTTGCATAAATGCGGTTTACAAACATTTAATTATTTAAAAAAGAGTAAAACAGTTGAATAATTAAGGCAATATTAATCTTTCACTGAACAACGTTATCCGCACGTTGAACAGGCCCAACCGTTCCACCTGAACTAAACCAGCTCCATTATATTAAATTATTCAGTAGTGGGACTAATCATAGTGAATCTGGTCAATCGCCCATAACCGCGGGCGCGGCTATTCGAATAGTTTTACTCTGATCAGAGGTGCACAACTTTACCCACAAGGCACGATTCCACACATGTTACCATGCCCCGAAGTACCACCATGATACGCAAGGGGAAATCGTGACAAGACCTTTCGCATAACTCCCTCGAACCAAGCGATACCACACCAAGGTTTCGCCCCCACTCCCCGCAGGGCAGCGGGCAGCCCCCTCTCGTGCCACGGTGAATCCGGCAGCCGATCGACCCGTAAAACCGGGGCCAACCCAACTCCATCACGCCCACCCTCACTAGGGTACGTCGGCCAGAGGAAAGCTATGCTACGAGTCAAGCAGTTGCCCATTCTTGCTTGTGGTTTGCACGGTATGTCTTCCAGGGTTTCCCATGAACCGGTCCTTAATTGCCATGGGTGCGACCAACAAAACCATGCACCCACAGCCCACCATTAAGTCACAGTATAGTTGAGATAATTGTGACCAATAAGACATGGTCAGGTGTATCGAGCTTGCAGCTCATCAGAGATTAGAATAAATAGTGTAATTATCCCATTTAGTGAGCTAGTGGTAGTTAAGCATGGCTAAGCATATAATTCTAGCTAGAATCAACATCAGTGACTAAAGCTAGTCAAATTATCACCCAAGGTTAACAAAGGACGGGTAACAAGTAAATAAGGCACAAACAAGCAGATAGGTAATCCATCATTCCATATAATTAGCAAAGCAATGCAATTTTATTTGCAAACGTAAAACATTTATAAAAATAGGATCAATATGCTTCAAGGGAAGTGTGACTTGCCTTGCGTCTTCAAGCGAACTTCTGGGCTCTTTCCCTCACGAGCGCAAACTTTGGAAACTGCGGAATCTACACGCTGGCACGCAAAACGAGGAAAAAACCTAATAAAAACCAAACAACAGTACATAAAAAGTAAACAAACATGTAGAGCTTAATTTTAGATAAATTTTGCAATTTGAATGGCCCAATTTGGAGTTCGTATGAATTAGATATGAATTTTAGAAGTTTTGGACCATTTAAATGAATTCCAAAAATTAAGATGATAAAGCCACAGTTTTCGGGTACTGTTTGGCACTCTAGCGCAGTGGAGGTTGAAGACGCTACTGTAGCAGGGAGTTAAAACAGACGTTTTGGTCCAAACATCCTTTAATTCTTATAAATACTTCCAATGCCCAAATAATTCCAAGAAAAATCCTGAAAATATATGAACACCCAAAGTATTTAATAAAAATATCTCCAGCTCATTTAAAGTTTATTTTATTTATTTAAATAATTATTAAATTGTTCTTTGTTTTATTAAAATTATTTCTGAAGCTCCAAAATTTCACGAAAAATTTCAGAGAGTATTTTAGGGCATGGAGAATATTTCAAAAATATTTCCAGCCATTATTTTTAATGGAAAATTTAATTTCCTTAATAGATTCACTTGATTTACTTTGTTTTTCGTTTTATTTATTTTCTAGGAAATGATTTATTAAATGATTTTTAATCCCGAAAGAAAATCGGGTGTGACAAATCTACCCCCTTACAGGAATCTCGTCCGAGATTCGGGGCTAGAAAGAAAAAGGTAGGGTGAGATTGGGTTGGCTGCCTAACCTCTAAGGTTTCTTCCTCACCCGACGATTGATGACCAAACCTGCGACGACGGCTGATCAAACTTGCACAACCGAACGACTGGACTCAACCCTTGTGTTCTGCGGCTCCACAAACCAAGCTAAACCGGTGATCCTTCCGTTCGACCACGACCGGATTTCAAGGGCTCAAGTGCTTACTTTCGTCGAACGCACAATTAACACGGCGCCTTTGGTATTCGAGAACTCACTCCTGCTAACTATTATTTGGTGGCACTTTTCGAGACCGTGTAACCGACTTTCGTGAACACATAGACTCGAAATTCTTTTCTTTTCCCGTGAACTGCTCTCAATCCAACATCAAGTATTTGAAGAAGCTGCTCGATCGACCTTTCATCTGGATTGCGACTGTTCTCAAATGATGCTTCTTTATACTGCATTGTTGACACGATAGCTTGGGTGTGCCTTAGTCTCGAACCTGCTAACTTGTGTCCGTTATAGCCCCGATAATGGCTCGCAACTGACTCTTTTGGTTACAACTCAATCTGCTTCGCGTGGTTGAACCTCCAAACAAACCATTACAAGATATAACTAAACTCATCTTCGATCTCGCTTTTCATCCTCATGAGGTATCACTTATATTGTCCTTCAAAGAGATCTCGCCCTGTCGAGTGTCGCTGTAGTCTAACCTCTCTTCACTGTTTGACCAAATCTTTTCTTTACTGGCAATTAGATTCTTAGTCTTGACAAAAATGCTCTGACCCGACAAAGAAACTATGAGTTCCTTGTGACATTGTCAGATACACAAGTTGATCCACTTTTTTTCTTGGCTACACAATATGAACCCTGAGAGAAGGAACAAATTATCTGTCTCGTACTCTTATTCTGCTTCCTCTTTCAAGTACATAACTGTAATAAGTCTTACTGCACAAGGAGGTACTTGAACACCAAATAATTAAAGACGGTTATTGACCACTTTGCTAGCACAACTTAACGGTATGGAATCGCCCCTTCCGATCCCGACCAGGGTTGATTTTTTTGTTTTCCATCGTAGTGTATAGATTGATCCATGCTTTACTCAATGTTCCCTCTTATTACATAACTGCCATGAAACTTCTGGGTGCCATGAGCGGTTCTTGAACACCCAAGACTTGTAGACCACTACTGACCTTTGCTGGTAGAAATTCTGGTTGGTATGGTTTTCTTTTTTCCTTTGGTGGTCCTTACATGGTTGACTCGTTCTTTTTAATGATTACTGACTGGGGTTCCAATTAGAACACTGACTTGACGATTGATTTTTTTTTCCTTAGAGAAATGTCGATCTTCTTAGTAGCTGAAGCAGACAAAACCTTTCTATTGTTGTTGCCACTTTCCTGTGATTACTTGTTAGGTTGTTGAGTTGGAACAACATGGGGTGTCTAGCTGGGGTTGACGTCAGTCGGGTGAACTGTTACTTGAGACCTTGCTTGGTAGGTGTAGCTGGGGATTTGTACTATCTTCTTTGCAGCTGGACCAGACAACTGTTTTTCCTAGCACTGCTTGCCCTGTTGGTGTTTGTGTTGTAGCTTCGGAGCGGTTGCCGGTGGAATAATATAGCTTCTGTCGGTGCTCTTAGTGATAAATTGTTGAGATAGAAACTTGACATTTCAGTTACGGTTGGTGCCTCTTGTTTTCCTGGTATCCTAGGGCTAGACTTGACCACTTTGTGCTGGGGTGAGGCAACTGGGGAAGTAGAGACGTTGACGGACGGTGTCGGTAACTTGACATGCGTTGAACTACCTTTTTAGTAGTTACTTGTCTTTCCCATAATTGAAATAGCGATGGATTGACTTTCTTCAAACCAGACAGTTGTTGCGGCGGTGTCTCAGCTCAAGATCATTAAAACAATCCAACCTTCGTTGGCTTCCACGGTGGTTGGAGTTGGTTGGAGAGCGAAAATCATTGTTAATGTTGTTGTTGACCGGGAGTTAACGGGCAGGTTGCAAGGGTGTCCTTTAGTCCTTGTTGGCTTTGTTGGCATGGACTTCAGTTAACAGTTCTTAAGCACATGACTTATTCCCTCACACAAGAAATGTGCAACTTTTCTCTTCATAGAGTTGGACTGTGGTGTACCAAAATTTTATTTTCGGGTAGTTTATCCAAAGCTTCTTTTTTTTCTTATGATTAACACTTCATCATCAGTTGGCGTCTTGGCATACAACTTCCAAGCATGATCGAACACTTTGGCAAAACTTGTCCTTGTACACCATAATCACTTTGGGTAACACTTGTGAGTTGTGAGGTTGATGGTGACTTACATCTTTTGGCCGGCTAGGGACACTGCTACATACTGACGGTAGCCGTATAGGTGATTGCAATGGAATGTACCGGATTTGATCTTGATTCCGATTTCTGAGCTTGCATCTATGACCATTGGTACCACTGCTACGTCTTTCGTATCGCCTTTGTATACATTGTATTCTCCGCTTGCGGATTCAATATCTGATCTTGGGGAACCGAACCGAAAAGGAGAGGGGTTTCGGCATAGGCTCTAGATTGCAATCGATCGACTGAAGGTTTCGACCTCAACACCTGCTGAGGGTGCTGCGGTTGATGACACTTTCTCTGGCACTAACTAACTGCTGCCCAGACAAAAAGGGTGGAAGAGAGGGGTTGCTAAAGATAAGACCTTAACCCACTTATCTACTGATCTGATATGGGTAGACTTTTACTCTTCAAGTTGATTAAGCAAACAACCTAGTATGGTCACATCCCCACCACTGATGTGAGCCATACACCTACACACAGCAAACAACACATGGCCTAGGAACTATCGATGCTACTCTTCCGGGAAAGATTGGGTTCTAGGTAAACTCCAGGAAAACTTCGCTTGATCCTCAAGAAGCACTGACTCGGGCTGCTTGGCTTGATCGACTTGCTTGAACCTTGGAGCTTGACTTGACTTCCACGGGTTGATGAGCGACTGAGTTTGTCCTCCAGGTTTAACAACTAAGAGAGGTGGAGGGAAAAGGAGAGAAATTTTACAAATCACTTTGTAGAGACTCCAAAGGGATAGAAGAGATATTTTCGCAAATAAGGTTTTCGCAAACTTGTCCTTAGAATTTGACCATTTGGCTCAACCTGCAGTCGAGATGGCTCTGATACCAATTTGTCACGCCCGGAAATTTATCCCAAATTTCCTGACTATTTTATGTATTCAATCCCTGTCCAGGAATCAACCAGGGTAAATAAAATGACAAATTAATACACAGATCCGAACGTAAAATAAAGCGTAAACATAAAAATACTTACTGAAGAGGCACTTAGTCCTCACACCCAAAAGCTGCAGCGAAAAGAACTACCTTTTTAGTAGTTACTTGTCCTTCCCATAATTGAAATAGCGATGGATTGACTTTCTTCAAACCGGACGGTTGTTGCGGCGGTGTCTCAGCTCAAGATCATTAAAACAATCCAACCTTCGTTGGCTTCCACGGTGGTTGGAGTTGGTTGGAGAGCGAAAATCATTGTTAATGTTGTTGTTGACCGGGAGTTAACGGGCAGGTTGCAAGGGTGTCCTTTAGTCCTTTGTTGGCTTTGTTGGCATGGACTTCAGTTAACAGTTCTTAAGCACATGACTTATTCCCTCACACAAGAAATGTGCAACTTTTCTCTTCATAGAGTTGGACTGTGGTGTACCAAAATTTTATTTTCGGGTAGTTTATCCAAAGCTTCTTTTTTTTCTTATGATTAACACTTCATCATCAGTTGGCGTCTTGGCATACAACTTCCAAGCATGATCGAACACTTTGGCAAAACTTGTCCTTGTACACCATAATCACTTTGGGTAACACTTGTGAGTTGTGAGGTTGATGGTGACTTACATCTTTTGGCCGGCTAGGGACACTGCTACATGCGACGGTAGCCGTATAGGTGATTGCAATGGAATGTACCGGATTTGATCTTGATTCCGATTTCTGAGCTTGCATCTATGACCATTGGTACCACTGCTACGTCTTTCGTATCTGCCTTTGTATCTGTTGTATTCTCGCTTGCGGATTCAATATCTGATCTTGGGGAACCGGCGAAAAGGAGAGGGTTTCCGGCATAGGCTCTAGATTGCAATCTGATCGACCGAAGGTTTCGACCTCAACACACTCTTGCGAGAATGCTGCGGTTGATGACACTTTCTCGGCACTAACTAACTGCTGCCCGGACAAAAAGGGTGGAAGAGAGGGGTTGCTAAAGATAAGACCTTAACCCACTTATCTACGATCGATATGGGTAGACTTTTACTCTTCAAGTTGATTAAGCAAACAACCTAGTATGGTCACATCCCCACCACCGATGTGAGCCATACACCTACACACAGACAAACAACACATGGCCTAGGAACTATCGATGCTACTCTTCCGGGAAAGATTGGGTTCTAGGTAAACTCCAGGAAAACTTCGCTTGATCCTCAAGAAGCACTGACTCGGGCTGCTTGGCTTGATCGACTTGCTTGAACCTTGGAGCTTGACTTGACTTCCACGGGTTGATGAGCGGCGAGTTTGTCCTCCGGGTTTAACAACTAAGAGAGGTGGAGGGAAAAGGAGAGAAATTTTACAAATCACTTTGTAGAGACACCAAAGGGATAGAAGAGATATTTTCGCAAATAAGGTTTTCGCAAACTTATCCTTAGAATTTGACCATTTGGCTCAACCTACAGTCGAGATGGCTCTGATACCAACTTGTCACGCCCGGAAATTTATCCCAAATTTCCTGACTATTTTATGTATTAAATCCCAGTCCAGGAATCAACCAGGGTAAATAAAATGACAAATTAATACACAGATCCGAACGTAAAATAAAGCGTAAACGTAAAAATACTTACTGAAGAGGCACTTAGTCCTCACACCCAAAAACTGCAGCGGAAAAGAAAGATTACACTAGCGGGGCTTCGGCTCCACTCCACGAGCAAACTCAAGCGGGTCCGAGCCTTGGTCTTCTAACTCCATCTTCAATTCGAAGCACTACACTTCGAAAGGGGAAAATCGCAAGACGAGTACAACCACCGTACTCAACATGCCACACCAGAAATGCGGACGTTCAAGGGGAGACAAGAGTGGCTTGGGCTATTTTGCATAAATGCGGTTTACAAACATTTAATTATTTAAAAAGAGTAAAACAGTTGAGTAATTAAGGCAATATTAATCTTTCACTGAACAACGTTATCCCCATGTTGAATAGGCCCAACCGTTCCACCTGAACTAAACCAGCTCCATTAAATTAAATTATTCAGTAATGGGACTAATCATAGTGAATCTGGTCAATCGCCCATAACCGCGGGCACGGCTATTCGAATAGTTTTACTCTGATCAGAGGTGCACAACTTTACCCACAAGACACGATTCCACACATGTTACCATGCCCCGAAGTACCACCATGATACTGCAAAGGGGGAAATCGTGACAAGACCTTTCGCATAACTCCCTCGAACCAAGCGATACCACACCAAGGTTTCGCCCCCACTCCCCGCAGGGCAGCGGGCAGCCCCCTCTCGTGCCACGGTGAATCCGGCAGCCGATCAACCCGTAAAACCGGGGCCAACCCAACTCCATCACGCCCACCCTCACTAGGGTACGTTGGCCAGAGGAAAGCTATGCTACGAGTCAAGCAGTTGCCCATTCTTGCTTGTGGTTTGCACGGTATGTCTTCCAGGGATTCCCATGAACCGGTCCTTAATTGCCATGGGTGCGACCATCAAAACCATGCACCCACAGCCCACCATTAAGTCACAGTATAGTTGAGATAATTATGACCAATAAGACATGGTCAGGTGTATCGAGCTTGCAGCTCATCAGAGATTAGAATAAATAGTGTAATTATCCCATTTAGTGAGCTAGTGGTAGTTAAGCACGGCTAAGCATATAATTCTAGCTAGAATCAACATCAGTGACTAAAGCTAGTCAAATTATCACCCAAGGTTAACAAAGGACGGGTAACAAGTAAATAAGGCACAAACAAGCAGATAGGTAATCCATCATTCCATATAATTAGCAAAGCAATGCAATTTTATTTGCAAACGTAAAACATTTATAAAAATAGGATCAATATGCTTCAAGGGAAGTGTAACTTGCCTTGCGTCTTCAAGCGAACTTCTGGGCTCTTTCCCTCACGAGCGCAAACTTCGAAAACTGCGGAATCTACACGCTGCACGCAAAACGAGGAAAAAACCTAATAAAAACCAAACAACAGTACATAAAAAGTAAACAAACATGTAGAGCTTAATTTTAGATAAATTTTGCAATTTGAATGGCCCAATTTGGAGTTCGTATGAATTAGATATGAATTTTAGAAGTTTTGGACCATTTAAATGAATTCTAAAAATTAAGATGATTTATTACGCAATTTTTAATTAATTTTGAACTGGAGAAGGATTGTTTAAGACATCAGCTCCGATCAGTCCACGAGATCACAAGGATTTGGGTGGCTAGGATTGAACTGGGAACAAAGGATGGGTGGCTCAAATTAAACCGAATAAATATATAAGGATGAACAGCTTGGATTATTTTGACTGGATTTGACTCAGATCCGACGGTGTAGATTGGATGCGGCTAGGATTGCTGACATAAGACGCCACATCAGCGCCACAGAGGACAGGGAGGACGGACATGGCGGCGACGGGGATGCCACGAGGGCTGCCACGTAGGCACGCGGCCGGCGGCTTGGGATGGCTCCGGCGACGGCGAACGACGCGCGCGAGCGAGAACCGAGGGCACAAAAGAGAGGAGGTTGCGGTGATTCTTACCAACGCAAAAACGACGATGAACGGCGAACGGAGATGGCCGGCGACGAGATGGAATCGACGGCCGGGCTCGGGTTGACGGCGAAAATGGCTTTCTGGTGGCTTTCGGTGGAGGAGTGGTGGAGGACGGGCTTCGGCTTGCTGCTATGATGCCGACGGTGAAGACGGCAACGATAAACAGCGACGGGAACGGCGACGAGGCACGGCCGAAGTGCAAACGGAGGCGGCGACGCACGGGTCCACGGCGACGGGGGCCTTCCGGTGGTGTTTGGTGCAAGGGAGATGGATGCCGGGCTTCCTTGAGTCCTTGCGGTGCCGAGGAGGCGACGGCGCTGTCAGGGGCGCCGAGACGGCGGCTAGGGGCGGGCTGAAAAGATGGCCGGCGACGGATAGACATTGATCTCGAGGGGAGGTGGCTAGAGCACGGGAAAAACTCGGGAAAAATGAGGAAACCGAGGAGGAGATCATGGGGGTTCTATTTATAGGCTTGGGAGGGAGAGTCCCGCACCGGGAAGAGATGATTTGGCGCCGGATTTTTAGGGTTTATCCCGAGTTCGTCGGGATAAGAACGGGGCCGAAATTCGCGCGATTTAGCACGGGATTGAGGGGGTTTTTATGGGGGAAACGTAGAGGAGATCGAGAGGAATCCGTTTCCGCAACTAATTTTTATTTGGGCAAAGGATTGGACCGGATTTGGTGGAGGAAACAAAGCCACGGTTTTCGGTCTTGTTCGACACTGGCGGCGAATGGAGGTTGAAGATGCTACTGTAGCAGGGAGTTAAAACAGACTTTTGGGTCCAAATATCCTTTAATTCTTATAAATACTTTCAATGCCCAAATAATTCCAAGAAAAATCCTGAAAATATATGAACACCCAAAGTATTTAATAAAAATATCTCCAGCTCATTTAAAGTTTATTTTATTTATTTAAATAGTTATTGAATTGTTCTTTGTTTTATTAAAATTATTTACGGAGCTCCAAAATTTCACGAAAAATTTCAGAGAGTATTTTAGGGCATGGAGAATATTTCAAAAATATTTCCAGCCATTATTTTTAATGTAAAATTGAATTTCCTTAATAGATTCACTTGATTTACTTTGTTTTTCGTTTTATTTATTTTCTAGGAAATGATTTATTAAATGATTTTTAATCCGAACGAAAATCGGGCTGACACTGTTGCAGCGAACCCAGGTGAGGTGACTGATGCACAATTAAGCAAAAGCAGGAGGACCTCTTTGAAAAATACCGATGTGCACGGACGGAGGGCGGGCGACCGGGGCATAATTAAGCGGAAGGAGGAGGGGCGTCGTGCAAAAATCGGTACGTGGCGCGTTGGGAGGCCGGCAAACCCAGGGAGCTTAAAGTTCTTAGTATTCTACCCATATTTTAGAAACACCTCCCAAATCGAGAGTTACCACCTATGTTAAGTTGATCATCGACCCAACACCATAGCTAGTGCCACCATACGAAAAAGGTTTTGTTTTGCACTAGAAGGCGAGAGAATGTTGTCATTTTCATCCCTATTGGCTTAGGCTAGTGATCAGTAAATGTCTTTAATTTGAAATCTAGTATACGTGTATTTCAATAAAATGATTTTGGGTTCACTGAGATTTCGGGAGAAAATGTACCTTTTTTGTTCTTAACCAATGATGGTAGGGAAATTATTGTGTGAATGAACTGTAAATTCACTACAATGGTTATCTACCGTCATTTCAATTGGACGGCAACCCTCATCTTTGTCGGGTATGACGCTCGTCACGGCGCAAAGGTCAGTGATGTGAGAAGTCATCTCTATCAGGCAAAAGTCTGTCACCGATGCATTTATCTTTGTCGGGTCTAAAATTAAAGCCCGTCAACGATAGGTTTGACCTAGAAGACCAGTCAAACAAAGACCCGTCACCGATGAAATAATCTCAATCGGACCCCAACTAAAACCCATCACATATGACTAATAACTCAATTGGGCTTTAACATAAGCCCGTCACAAATGACTCCAATCGAGCTTTAAGTTACGCCCGTCATTGATGACTAACAACTCAATCGGCCCCCAAATTAATGCCCATCACGGATGACTAACCACTCAATCAGACTTTAACTTAAGCCCGTCACGGATGATGTCATCTCCATCGGGCTTAAGTTAAAGCCCGTCACCGATGAGTTTTTTCCAAACAAAAAAATATATTGTGTTTTTTGGCTAGCCTTAGGCCTTTGCTAGCCATGCCCGCTGCAAAAATTAGAGAAACAGAGATATATATTCCATTTCCCAGCATCCCCATTCATATATTTCAGAAATCACATCTGACATTTACATACATTATTCATATACATCTGACATTCACACATCCATTATTCACATATTTCTTCTCACATTAAAATAAATCGATTCACTAATGTTTGCAAAATATTTTTTTCAAATTCCACTAAAATTCACTATGCACTAACTTAAATACCGCAATATACCATACATACCTAAACCCATACATGCATAATAATTTATCCCTAAGATTACCATACAAAATTGACAATAAAATTCACTAAGTTTCACTAAAATTACTATACAAAATTGACAATAAAATTCATGAAATCTCTAAAATTCACAACGTACCGGGGTCGGCAGCTAAAATTCACTAAAATTCACTAAAAATGTACTAAAAGGTAAATGCATCTTTCCTTTAATGATCAGCACAGTGTGCACCCATTAAGTCATAAGCTAACTGTACGAGTATAATCCATTCATCCAAATTATACAACCCACTATTAACAAATCGATCGAGCTCAAGTCCAAATTATAAAACCCATTGCCCAAGTTCATTCACATATCATCCAAATTATACAACCGGGCGCCACGGGCAGTGATGGCGCTAGGTGGACTTACCCGGAGGAAGAGGGCGAGGGAGCAGAGGGCGGCGAGGGAGAACGACAGTGTCGGGCTCGGGGATGACGGCACACGACTCGAGAACGACGGCGTCGGGCTCAGGGATGCTGGTGCCGTGCTCGGGAGGGTGCACCGGGCTTGGGGACAACGGTGCCAGGCTCAGGGAGCACAACGGTAGGCTCGGGGATGACGGCCCAGGCTCGGGGATGGCGGCGCCGGGCTCGGGAGGATGCGAGGAGGGCGGCGGTGACGGTGGTGGAGCAGAGGACGGCAGCGGCGATGGCACGAGGGCGCTAGGGTTCTGAGAGTGAGTGAGGACTTAGAAATTTTTTGCACTAATGTGTAGATCTGAATCGGCGCCCTAGGCTAAATAATTTCGAAGCACATCCATGACGGGCTTAAATTTAAGCCCGATTGAGATGATGTCATCTCTATCGGGCTTAATCTAAAGCCCATCAGGGATGAGACTATCCATGACGGGCTTAAAGATTAAGCCTGATTGGGATGACGTCATCTCTATCAAGCTTAGTCTAAAGCCCATCACGGATGATATCTTTAGTCCGGGTGAAATAAGAGAGACTAAAGATGAATAATTCAGTAAATAATTTATTTATTTCACTAAATAATTCACCAAATTAACTAAAAACACTATAAAAACCACTATTTTCATATAATTCACTAAATAATTTTTACAAAAGGCTTGTTAATACAAAATACTTCATTCTTACAAGAAATAGCAAAACAAATAAGTATGCCTTGTTTGATGGTGTAAAACGTGTATCCGTTAATATTATATCCTTGCCATGTGTCTATGTCCTAGCATGGTCCCATCCCCAACATCAGTACTGTCTCATTTGAGACATCCATTGACATTGTAATATGATTCTCGAATGAACTGAGAGTTATGTTCTCTGTTGATCTAATATCTAATCACCCCAAGTTCTCCTGTCGGATTTTCGCTAAATGCTCCTCAAAGTATGGGGCAACTTTTGCCATATGTTGGAGCACAGTGAAATGAGCCTGAGCATAGGAGGCTTGATCGGGCATTCTTTTCCTGTCTATTGTGCCAACACTTGACAACCTTCCTTCGTGACGAGATGTTGGAACTTCGATAGGATCGGTGTCGGACATGTAATTTACGCAGAACTCAATAACCTCCTTGGTCGTGTAACCTTCAATGATGCTCCCCTCCGGTTTTGCTGTCTTTTGAATGTACGACTTTAGAACTCCCATGTACCTCTCGAACGGATAGATTTCTCTTATAAAGGTTGGGCCACATAGTTTTGTTTGCTTCACAAGATGAACAGGAAGATGAATCATCATATCAAAGAAAGACAGCGAAAAAACCATCTCCATGTGACAGAGGGTATTGGCAATATCAGTATGCAACCCATCTAGATCTTCGGGATCTATAACCTTCTGAACGATTGCATTGAAGAAGATATAGGCTGAAGTTCCCTCTTATCATTGAAAAGTTTCTTTTTCTTTTAAATGCGTGATGTAGTGGGAGTCATCTCCTATGACCCATGTAAACCATCTTTCTTGATTCTTCAGCCACTTACTGCATGTATGTTCCATACAGTCAGAGTAAGCCTTCTTTCCTTTCACAGTTTGTCTAGAGAGCCAAGTGTGGGATAATCATTAATGGTGCAGAATAGTATAACATGTAGTTTGAAGTTCTCCTAACCATACACATCCCAAGTTTCCATACCTTGTTTCCAGAGAATCTCAAGATCATCGATAACAGGCTCCAAGAACACATCAATATCATTGCCGGGCTGTTTCGGTCCTTGGATAACAAGCACAACATAATGTATTTTCTTTTAAGCACAACCATGGCGGTAGGTTATAGTTTGCAATCAAAATTGGCCAAGTGCTATAAGAACTGCTCATGTCTCTGAAAAGATTCATACCATCCGTACACAAACATATTCTCATGTTTCTAGGGTTGGCTGCGAATTCTTGGTGTCTTTGATCGATATTCCTTCATTGAATCGAACCTACATGGTGTATTAGCATACCATCATTCCATCTCTCTATGGCATGCCAACGTACTAACTCTGCTTCCTTGGGGTTAGCAAACGTTCTTTTGAATCATGATAGGTAGATACCACACAACCATCGCCGGACCACCCCACTTTGACTTCTTTCCTTCGTCAACACTTTTATTTTGCTTGTATTGAGAAGCCTTGCAGACAGGACAAGCATCAAAGTCCGCATATTGCTTGTGTTACAATATGTAGTCATTTGGACAAGCGTGAATTCTACGGACCTCTAACCTAGGGACACAAAACCTGCTTTGCTTCATATGTTGTCTCGGACAATATGTTCTCATCAGGAAGCATGGCCTTCAAAATCCCAAAAAGATCTGTGAAACTCTTGTTTGTCCATCCACTACTTGCCTTCAGCTTCGTTAGCTCCAAGGTAGCTGACAATTTGGTGTGTTTTGCTTTGCATTCGGCGTATAGAGGCTTCTCCGAGTCACTGCCCAACCTGCTGAATTTCATGGAATCTCTCTCGTTGTAGGTTGGGTCCTCAACGTGATGTAACATGTCTTGTAGCAGATCGTGATCCACATCAACCATTTCACCGCCCAATGGAGAAGGTACAAACATTTCATGTTCATCTTCATCTTCCTGATTTTATACACCACTTCTGTCTGCAGCTACACCACTGCCTGATTCTTGCTCTCCATGTTTAACCCAACATGTGTAGCCCTCCATTAATCCTTGTTGTTTCAGATTAGCATGGATGTCCACTTTGCTATCGAACATATTCTTATTTTTGCAATCTGCACATGGACAACACATGTAATCACTCTTTCTTCTTTTCCTATCCTCCTCCATGACATTTATAAAATTTAATGCACCATTTATATACTATTCGCTATAACGTTGCACAGTTTTCCCATACATCCAACTGCGCTCCATCCCTGAGCTACAAAAAAGTGGAAAATATTAGATAAACATATCGTCCCCTCTTCCTCCAACAAAAACAGTGAACACTAGGTGATCGGGGTATTTATAGACTGCAATCGGTGCTAGCCCTAACTGTTATCTCAATCGGGCCTCAAGTTGGAGCCCATCACCGATGACACTCATTGGTGTCGGGCCTAACTGTTATCTCAATCGGGCCTCAAGTTGGAGCCCGTCACTGATGATGAACATTGGTGACGGGCTTCTATTGGGGCTCGATAAAGATATCATAGGTTATATTTGTCGGGCCTTGAATTGAGCCCATCACCGATAAGCATCATTGGTGACAGGCTCGAGTTTTATGCACATCTAACATGTCTGTGCAAGTATTTCTTTGTCGGCCTCTTTTTAGACCTGTTTGAGATGACTTCGTTGTGACGGCCCGCAAAACTCATGCATGTGAGAGGCCGCCACAGATGAGAGAATTTGTACTAGTGATTAAATTAAATCCATGAGAATAGAATGTACACATGCATGCAATTTAGTGGAAAGCTTGTAACTGATTTATGGAACCTCAGCAAGTCATACCACAGATGTAGCAGTGCACAAGGTGTGAAATCAATATATTGTTTATTGTTTTTAATGAATATTTGGCATATGATTTGATTATATTGGTTTTGATAAGATGATGTGTCAGAGAAATAGAAACCAGGGTTCACATCACCTATTGGACGAGATGCCATGCACATGTTTATCAAGATCATAAGACCCACATCGCCGTCAACCTGATTGAAACGATAATTGAGATACATCCGAAGAGAAACCCTCCAAGAGCCCTAGGCGCGGCCCCCTATGGGCTGTGCTCGGGGCTCAGCGGCCAGCCAGCCCCCGAAGCACGGTCCTCCATGAGCTGTGTGCAGGGTACATCTATACCACGGTCTCGAAGCACGGCACAATGTGGGCTCTGCTTGGGGCATATATGCCCCCATGCTCGGCCTCGAGTGCTTGGGGGAGCAGCAACGCATGAAGCCCACCAACACATGATAAGACATCACACACCAACCTTGTGACAAGCCTTGATCATCCCCATGCAAAGATGCATGGGTTGTCAGGTGGCATGGTTGAATGCCATGCTGTGCGTTCGGCCCACAGCTATCCCGCACTTTCTTCCGATAGCTAGCATGGCCTGATGGTCAAGCCCACTTGCCAAGAAGCAACAAGACCAAACACTCCTAACCTCTGTACTGGAACCCCTTTGTAAGAAATAGGCCATTGTGGTATCCCCTTTCAGCTATACAAGGAGGACCAAGGCCACAAGTCTTGGGGGGAACGAAGTTAGAATCTTGCCACAATGCAGTGAAGAAGGATTCATCATCTCCCACTTAGAACAACATCTACCCAACTCAGCATCCACATTGTAAACTCATCCTCATCATCTAGCCAAGAACACACGAGTTTGGTGTTTCGCTTCCGAGCGGCCCAAACCTATCTAAACCATCGTCTTTTATATCCCTCGTATATCCGTGAGATGCCAATCGCCTCGTTTCTGCGCACCTACTCCCTAGCTGAATCCCAAAGGGGGGTGCCACTCCTCCTCGCTAGAGGAGCTCTCACTCTGACATCATGATTTATTGGGTGAAGTGGTTTTGCTCTGTGTGAGAGGACGGTCAGACCGTAGGCACAATGGCGGTCGGGCCGTAGGTATGGGGGCAGTCAGATCGGCCAGCCCAATAGTCTGATCGACAAACTTTGTGTCAGAGTTAGTTTCGAGTTGATTTCTTGTTTTACTATGACATACAAATGATTTCTATATGTATGTTATATTGTTGTGTGCAAATACCGAGTCAAGTTGAGAAAGAACGTGTGCTTGGATATGGTTTTTTGGTTTGTTCATTTGTAGATGTTGCTTGAGGCCTCGAAAGAGTATTGCCAATGATGGATTAGGAGTCAACTTGGGATAAGTTGATTGATCAACAGATCATGAAGGTTACTATGGTTACAGAACAATGCACGTGGTGGTGAAGACTCCATATGTCATACCATAGAGTCCAAGTTGCGTATATGGGAAGCAGAGTCAAATTTGGAAGGAGTCAAGTTTAGGAAGTTTGGAGTTTATTTGTAAAGGATAACTTTGATACATGTAAGGGTGAGTTTCCCTAGGGATTAGGAGTATTTGTCCATGATGGATTCATGGCTTTTGTGCAGCCACCTCAGGGTATAAATAGACGAGAGGTTGAGCCTCTTGATATCTATTTTTGCAAGAGAATAGTTTAGACAAAAAATAGAGTTTTTTAGCCCAGGTTTCCATTTGAGTTCGAAAGTTCATAGATAAGTGCTATAGTTGCAATTTGTAAACACAATTAGATACGATAAACCTGATCTACTTTTAAGAGCTTCCTCTAGTTGTGTTTTCCTGGATCCTAGTGATTCGACCAATCATAGTATTGCGGACAAACTGATGGTGGCCTGACAGTCAGACAAGGGATGAAGTCTTGGTCAGACCAGTGGGCAATCCAACCAGTAGCATATTGGACCGGCGGCGACATAGAGGCGGTAAGACTGGTGACATACCATCGATTAGACCAACAACATATGGGCAGTCAGACCGGCACAATGACTCCACTCAGACTTGGTTTTTGGTGTTCTTACCATTCACCATCCCCCTCTTTCGTAGGCTTGGTTCTATGTTTGATCCTACAAGTTGTATCAGAGCCGCATTTACTCTTTGTGATCTTTGCCGATCTTGAGTTTTTGCCATGGCTGAAGAGTTTTTGACCAAGCTAGATGTTTTTGATGAAGTTGATTTTCCCTACTGGTGCAAATGAATACAATCTTATATCATGTCGTGAAGTTTTGATATTTACCAAAAAGTATTAAATTCTTATGAGGTGCCTAATGAGATTACTAGTGGTGCCACCTAGACTAACTTTGAGAGCAACTGTAAAGCTTATAATATCCTTCTCAATGAAATTTCTCGTTCAGATTTTGATATGTTGCATGTTGAAACTGTGCATGAGTTTTGGAAGGCTTTAAACAGTTTTCACCAAGGAACTTCCAACATTAAGGAACTGCACAAAGATGTTGCCGAAAAGAATTTTATAAACATTGAGATGAAATCTTGAGAGGCTTTAGATGACTATTTTGTGCAGTTTAACAAGATTTCGACCAATATTCGGTCTGTTGATTAGTCTTATGATGTTTATTACACTCAAGGAGCCTACCAAGTAAGACAAAAGAAAGAAAGAAAGACAAGACAACGCTATGCTTGTTCACCAAAGGACAAGATATCCTACTTAATTTTGTTAACACTGTTTCGCATGTCCGGGACATTGCTTGCCTAATATGATGTTAATAGCAGGGGCCTATAGGTAATGGAACAACTTCCAACTGTTGGATACCACCATTATATATTCTTTAGATATTTGTACTTTAGTAATCGGAGGAGATGATAGACCAGAGCGGACCAAAGAACAAACCTTAGATGGTAGAGGACAATAGAGGATAACAAGCCAAAAAAGTTCAAGGGCCTTTTTCTACTGCCGATAAGAGCCCGGCTAAGGCTGTAGGTTGTTCCAAGGCTTGGGCTATTTGCCCATTAATGTGGTATATGAGCTTGGTTAAGAACATTGTGAGACAGTTTGGTCCATATCCGGTGTGCGCATTAGAGCATTAAGAAGATCTTTCTCTACTACGAGAGGACCATCTGCAAGTACACAAAGTTACTGCTGAGTTATGTAAAAGTCGGTTTCATCCCTTGGTCATTATGGGATAGTATAATAGTCTACACTGAGAACAGAATTTCAATCAGGAATTTCTTGGAACCTCTTAAATGGTATTATTATGTAAATTTGGGAGATGTTATGTGTATGCAGGAATTTGTTGACTTACCTTGGAAACTCTCTACACTAAGATAAAAACTCATGAGATGAATATTCTTTCTCAGAGGATTGATTAATCTAAGTCTACTCCTTTGGTTTCTTCTTCAACTTCTTCTATTGATGCTTCTTCATCTGTTTTTACTGCTTTAATTTCCATGTCCGTTGACCTACTCAAGTAACTCAACAAGGAGGAACAGGCTTTGGTTATTAACAAGTTTTCTCAAGCTTTGAATAATGACAAGTTTAGGAGAAGAGGATGACGAGTTTGATGCTTCGAGTGTGGGGAGTTAGATCACATTTGTTCTCACTTTCGAAAACTTGAGAGGGCTAAAAAAGAGAACAATGAAGAGAAGGCCAGGGACATCAAGGAGAAGAATTTCTTGAAGGGAAAGAAGAACAAGGATAACTACACAAAGATGCTAACTCATGTTTGTTCAGCCTTCGATCAAGCAAGAAATGTTTACTTTGAAAGTAATGAAGACGATGACAAGGAAAAGAACATCTCTGGAGTATGCTTGATGGCTCATAGTGAATTTCATTCTAACAACGAACATAATGAGGTAACTATTGCCCCCTCTAGAGAAATTATTGAAGATGTTTGTGTGTCGCCTTGTTTTAGGTGCAAAACTATGAGAAAAAGCTTTAACAACATGATTTATTTGTTGAATATCTTAATGCAGAAATTTCTAGATTATATTCTCTTATGCTTGATGATGATGAATGCAAAAGTTATGAGGTTTTCTTTTATGAGATTTCTCAAAGTAAGAGATGTTAATGCTGCTAATAGTTTATGATTGGAATCTAAAATTGACAAAACCAAAAGGCTTGAATCTTCTCTTGCACTTGGTGTTGCGTTGCACACACCCACTATTGATGAGTTGTCTTAAACTAAAAATACTTTGAAAAAAGAATCAAGTTTATTTTTATGCAAGTTTGATGTTAAATGTTTTGCATGCAAACAAGTTAAAACAACAACAAGGTTCTTTGATTTCTGAGAATTGCTCAACATGTTCTGTTAACTAGATTAAATTGAATGGTGCTTTAGGTAGTGTTCAGTCTATGGAAGATCTGTTAAAAAATATGAAGAGCTTTCTTGCTCTAAATGTCAGAAACAAAAATATGTTTTCGTTGATTGCGATAGTTATACAAATTTGAAAAATGAAGTTTCTTATTTGAAAAGTTCCCTGCAAAGGTTTTCTTGAGATAAAAAGAAACTTCAGCTGATTCTAGATCAATTAAAAGTGAGCATTCACAATAGGGGCATAGATTTTGATGTACATGCTTATTTCACTAATCACCAACATGTTATTTTGAGTATAAATGATGAAGGTGAAAGTTTGACAAAACATAACCATAAACAGTCGGTTTTTCAATCTGCTGGAATTATGACTTCTATTTCTTCAACAACTAAAGGAACAAAGTTGTGATTTCAAAACCATTAACATCTTCTCGTGAGAAGAATATTTGCTCTTTTTGGTAAAGATGGACATTTTGTTGGTTTTTGTTTTATATTTGCTCGCTAATAGAAAAAGAAAACAGAAATTTATTTTGCAAAATTCAAATGGCAAAAATCAGGTTATGTTTTGAGTAGCTTGGTCGGACCAACACAGTATCAACGGTCTCACCGTCCTGGTGCGGTTCGACCGACGACACAACTGAGGTCAGACCAGCGGCCAGTCCGACTGGCGGTCAAAGCTCAGTCAGACTTGTCTCGACAAATTCTTTCTAGACGGAATAAATTAGTTTTCTCGCATGGTTTATATGCCGATTGGGTCTACTGGTTGTGTGTATCAGTACTTAACTCATAAATCTCTTTTATCTAACTCAAGTATTGAGGCATCGACGTCTGCTTTTTGTAGGCTTTGGTGGCGAGGAAGGAGAATGTGTGGATCATCGATTCTGGTTGTTCACCACACATGACCGGTGATAGTAGTTGGTTCTCCTCCCTAAAACAGACATCCAAGATGTGTCGATGCAAAAACTCGACGCCCTAGAAGTTCGCTTAGCTCCCGGTGCGGGTCCAAAACGGGTGGGAAGCGCGGGCATGCGGTTGGTTTGATCCTGGAACCAATAAGACATGGTAAACGTTAGAAAATGATAGCCAATCGGCCGATAGGCCGATGACGTATCGTGATGACCTAGCCAATGTAGTCGAGTCGAATCGGCCGTAAGGTAAAAAATATTGTCCATGAACCTCAACAGATCAGACCTAACCGAGACAGTGCGAGGCTAATAACAAGCTTAGTAGATTTAAAGGATTTATAAACTTAAATAAGACGATAGATATAACTAGTCAAGCCAATACATAATGTAACTTGAAGCAAAATAGTTATACGAGGTAAGATCGGCTGAAACCCCAATACAACCCTTATTGGCAATCCAAGGCATGTTAGCTTTTATGATTCTAAGCACGCTTAGTAGGTCAAAGTTAATTGATGCAACACTAAGTATGAAAAGAAGCATAAAGTCTAAACAATCAAGCCTTCGACTGATTTTTATGGTGGTGAATACCTTAGATAATCTAGATCGACAAAACAGTTTAATTAATACCAGAGAAATCCTGAAGAAGGGGTAGCTGATACAAGTGAAGAGAGCTATCGATTAGATTAGTTAAGATATATGATAAATAGGCAGATGCATAAACTAGATTAGAGTGTCAAAACGATGTAAGCACTAATCCCGCCAATACAAACAGTCATGACAAGCCTTACCCCTTGTCAGAGATCAAAGCCGGTACAACCCAAGTCGAAACAAGAACTCGTTGAGATGAAACCTAGAAAACTAGGGTGACGATGCACCGAAAGTGTTATTGAACTGTTGTTGTTTTTCTTACAAGACCTTGGGCATCTATTTATACCCAAATATACAAACTTGTCCATGCTGGACACGAATCAAACTCCTAAATTACAAAAACATACGAACAAGACCCTTTGTCAGACTCTTACCAAAATATCTCTAATAAATATGACTTATTAAATATTCCTAATTAATATATACAATTACATGTAATGGACTCTATCCTTGTTTGGAAATAACTTCAAATCCTCAATCTGAGTCCAACTTGAATCCAAAGCTAACTGTATCGGCTGCCTTGTCCATATCGGCCGGCCGAGTCTGACTCTATATCAACCGATACAGCCTTCAGCTCATGCGCAGTCGAATTTGGAGACAACTCTTTCTCCCGCCAAATCCGCCTCAACTTGTTCTTCGACTCTGAGTATCTCGCCAAATTTTGTTGTTAACACATGCCCCCCAATTATGGAGTATTATATAATGCTATGGAATTATCTCTTTAAATCCCACAAAATCCTAGGGTTTCTGTTTTGGCCGTTATAAGCAACTCATAAATAGCTGCAACCTCTCTCAAAACTTCATGACATCAAACTTTTTGCCACCGCCTAAGTCACAGTAACTTTCTCTCTCATCTCCGATGACTCCATCAATGACATCGCTCCCCGATGATGACCCCAATCTTCCTCAACAATCCCTATGCATCTAGCCCCATGGCAACCTCATCCAATGTTCCCAAGGTAAATTTCTCATCATCTCCTTCGTATCATCTTCTCTCTTTCAATTCGTATTGACTTCAATCAATCTCGCTCCCAGATCCCCTTTTTATTAAAATTTTGATTTTCTCTTTCTTTTCTTACTTCAACAACACCTGAGAGAACAAATCATGATTCCAGTTCTCCAAGAACCAACCCATTATTTCCTCAGGCCGATGGGCAATACAGACCCCACTCACTTCATAAACGCAAAAACCAATACAATACCTTTTAAACAAACCAATCCAATTTGGCCGATTGGTAATCAGATCGTGGCCTTCTTCTCTAAGGGGATGAAGAAATTGGTACAAACGAATATCGGCTTCCAAACAAGCTCATTGGGAAGAAATTGGGATAGCTCAATGCTTAGCTTTATCTCTAGCCGATATGAAGAAAGATGAACCCATGCTATCAGCTGCATCTTACTTTTTGTCAGACACCATCAACTCTTTCCTGTTCAACCAAGGACCGATGACCCCCACCTTGTTAGGTATCAAGATGCTCATTGGCTTGGACATCATCACATCGGCCAACCCCTTTAGTCTGAAGATTAGATGTGCCAACAAGCTAAAAACCAAAAATATGGGTGGTTGGTCAGGGTACATAACAGAGCATATTGGAACAAGTTTTGTTTTTGAGAAAAATACACTGCTTTCCTATATTTGTGGCTTGAAAGATTCGTCTTCTGTGGATCAACTTGTTGCCCAACAACAAACTTCAACATTTTGCTCAAGCTCTGGTGGAGAAGAAAACCTTTCCTTTGGGCAAATATCTACATGGGGCTGTTTATCAGATGATGCACCAAGCCACAAACAACTTGTTGATGGGAAACCTGTAGACTATGGAGGCCCTTGGTGGTTTATATAGATCTGGCTGAATTTATACACTACCATAGTTGCTGAAAGAACTTCTCTCTCTTTATCAATTTTCCCTATGATTATGCCGATGATGAAGACCCTAGCACTCGCAGTGGTTCTACATGTTCTATGACGGCTTTGCTCTAAATGCCAAAATATAGTTTCCCTATGACAACTTGTCAGACTTCGAGCTGCCAGCTGACCTGCGGATTCTAGAGACAACATTGTTTTGGCCATATCCCCTTGCATTATCCCAACTGGAGTATCTCAAGGCCAAAATGTTCAAGTATCTTATGAAGTTTACCACCCTATGTCAGCAGCAAGACAACTTGGTATGGGTCAGCTCCCCATCGGCTTATATTTTATCAGAAAAATTCAACCAGAGGCATTGTAACATCGGCTCTATTGATGAACAAAGTCTTCACTCTTGAAGGTCCCACTCTAGGATCTTTTACACATATCAACCTTCATCTTCCAAGAAATTTGTTGTTTCATCGATGGTGGAGTGAATGGAAAAAACACATGTTTCATCTATCATCAAGCTTTTATCGACAACCATTATTCCTTTCATCAGTCCTCAAGGTTAATTTCTTTCTTCTAATTATTTTTCAAACCTTCTCATCCATCAATCTTTTCACATACTTTATCTCTTAGGTTGCTAGCTCTCCTCCACCTTCCGCAAGCAACAGTGGTCAGCCGATTGTATATGCACCAGCCATCATGCCATCTAGAGAAAACGTCGCCCTATCCATCATCGGCTTTGCTGCCCCCCATGGGATCTTTGCTGCATGGTTGTCACGCCCAGAAATTCAAACCAAAATTTCTGAAGCTATATGTGTATTAAAATCCCTGTCCAGGACCAGCTAGGGCATACATACGACAATGGTTGATATTACAGTTCCACGTCTTAGAAACATTACAAAAAGATTACAAAAGAGAAGTGAAAAAAGAAAAGGGGACTAAGCCTAAACTTGACGCTTGCCACGTGGCTTCAACCATTCCACAGGCATCATCCAGAGTGCAGGACAAAGCCTACTCGACTTCTTCTTCTTCTTCAGCTTCTAGCCTAGGTTCTGGTGAAGAGGCAAGGAGGAGTACTTCCATGTACTCAGCAAGTCATACCGGAATAAAGAGGGTATGAATGCAAGGGGAAAGACAAGGATTTGGCTCGGGTTTGCCTTTAGCACAAACAGCTAGGGTTTTTGCAAATAAAAGGAGATTTGAACATAGAAATGGAAAACGGTAAATTAATTAATTAATTCATATTAAAACCAACACTGTCCAACATTCTCCCCACGTTGAGACAGGTCCAAACCATCCAACTGTACTAGCCATGGTCAAGTTAACAGGTTTTCAGCAGTGTGGGACTAATCACGGTTAAGTCGGTTGATCGCCCATAACCGTGGGCACGGCTATTCGAATAGTTTTAACTCTGGTCAGAGGTGTACAACTGTACCCACAAGACACAGCCCCACACACACGGTCTCCCATGAGCCAAAATACTGCCACGGTACCCCGAAAAGGGATTGTGATAGGACCTTTCGTATAACCCATCGCTAACCAAGCGAACCACGCCAAGGTTTCACCCCCACTCCCTTTCCTGGGCCGTGGCAGCCTCCCAAGTCCATGGTGAATCCAGCAGCCCAGCAACCGGTAAGCCCTCGGTCGACTGCAACTCCATCACGCTCACCCTTGCCTGGGTTCGTCGGCTAGGAAGGGCTACACTACAGGACCAACCGTTGCCCATTCTGGCTTGTGGTTTGTATTGTCATTCTTCCGAGGTTTCCCATGAACCGGTCCTTAAATGCCATGGGCACCACTATCAAAATCACAGCGCCCACAGCCCACCATTTGTCTTGTTTTAGTTATTAGTCCGGTCCACAAAGTACTCTGATTATATCTTTCATTTCATGTGTCCAAAATAATATCGTCTAGATGAAATTACCCATTTAGTGTGCTAGTAAGTCTAAGCAGGTCAAAGCATAACCTAGGCCTATAAACTAGTCATGTTGTTATCCCAAGTTTATCAAAGGGGTTAGGGTGGCAAGCCTAGGGCTTAAATCTAACCATACGGTGTAATATTCCCCATAAGATGACATTCAAAAATAAATGCAGTTTAGAATAATAAAAAGGGTTTTTTAGCAAAGCAGGGATCAATATGATCAAGATGTGGCATGACTTGCCTTGCTCTTCGAGCTGAGGAAACTCCGCAACGACTTCGAAGTACACGGGATCGGAGGAACTACCCGGATCTACACGACAAACAAGGCACTTCAACAAACAGGCTAAAAAGCTACTGAAACAGTAACAAAACCATTTTTAATGGATTCCTGACATTTTTATGAATTTAATGAAATTTGAATGGGCTTAAACGGAGCTCGGATTGAAAAGATATGAATTTTACAAGATTAACTGTATTTTTACTAAAACAGAAAAATCCTTAATAATTTATTGCGTAATAAATCCCGGAATTGCGTCAGCACTAGGGCTGACATCAGAGATTGCGTCATCGGCTGCGGGAGCGTTGGTCCACGGTGGACCGGGTCCACGGGCCGAGAGGGCGATGCACCACGTGGCGCACACGTGGCGCCGACGCAGCGGCCACGCGAGCAAGCAGGGGTGGACGGCCTCGATCTGCCGAGGCAGATCAGACGATCGAGACGGGGTGCAGGCGGCGCGGTCGGCTGATGATGGTGCACGACGGCCGGAGACCGGCCGGCACCATCTGAGCGGTGGCGCGGGGCGACGGAGTGCCGTGGCTCACGAGCAGGCGGAGCCGCATGCACTCGGGAGTGGCGGCGCACGTTCGGGCCGAGAGGGGAAAGGGAGGGGCGCTCACATCGGGTCGCTGGAGTTGGTGGGGACGACGGCGTGGACGGTGTGGGAGACGGCGGGCGGCGACGGAGAGGGGCGGCCGAGGGAGCTTGGGTTCCGCGGATGAAGATGGAGGCGACAGCAACGTCCGGGACGGCTAGGGACGACGGGGAATCGCGGCTGAAGGCTGGCGAAGAGCGGCAAAACTCGAGCGCACGGTGCGAGAGTGAGAGAGAGTGCGAGGAGCTCGGAAGAGGGTGTGAGGAGCTCGGGGAGGATGGGGGCCGGCTTTTAAAGGGGACGGGGAGGTCGGTGGTGGCCGGGATAAGGAGGAATTGATCGCCGGAGTAAAGAGGGAGGGATTTTGGGGGTATTGATGACCGGCGATCAAATTCGGTCATCGCGGGGGCACAGGAGCAGCGGCCGGGGCGATTAAAGGCGGCGGGAGAGGCGGGGGAGTTAGGGCGGTGCCTTTAGGGCGCGCGGGAGAGGTGGGCGGCCGAGATCCACGCGTGTAGGGGCGGCGCCAATGGCGGCGGGGCAACCGGAGGTAGGGGACGGGGCTGACAGGTGGGCCCCACCTATCAGTGTCTCGGGGAGAAGGGGGAGGCGAAGTGGACTTATTTAGCAGGTGCGAGGGGTAAACGGGACGTGGCCTACGGCCGGCCCAGGAGGAAGAGAGGGAGAGAGGCGCGGGCGCGAGGAGGGCTGGGCGGTGGCTCGGGCCGGCGGCACAAAGCCGAAATGGGTGGGAAAAGGACGGAGGAGAGAAAAACAATTTCCGAGGATTTATTAATTTTGATTTTGATTTTAGTTGGTTAAAAATTATTTCTAGTGCTCTGAAAATTCCACTAAAAATCATGTTAGTTTATTTTGTCATGTAGAATTTAGGAAAAATCCTACCATGCCATTTTTATTTAGATTTTTGCTTTTAAAATTATTTGTTTGCTCCAGTTAATTCCCAACTATTTTCTTTTGTGATTTTTCCTTTATGATTTTTAAAAGAGGAAAACACCTCAGGGTGTGACAATGGTCAGGTCAGGGAACCAATCCTTGGAATTCCAATAAAGTGCAAGCAATCCACCAGAAAGACCACCAAGAAATCCGAGTCCTCCAAAGCAAAGAAATCAATTGATGATGAACTCTCCCCAATTGACCCAGATGTTGATCAATTCCTAAAAGATCAAGTGATGGAAGAAGAAGTTGATGAAGCCGTTGGTGCTATGAGTGGTGATGAACCAATTGATAAAGAATAAGAAGCTACCGATACTGAAGTATCATGTCCTGATGACCAAGGCAGTGAAGCTGATGATCAACCTCCATCACCTCCACGCCAGTGTAGAGCACTTCACAAAGTTGGGGTAAGACCCATAACTTTCCTCATTCGTTCTTTAGTCACCTTGAAATCACTAACACTTGCTCCTTCTTTTGCAGACCAAAAGAGGATTAGCTTTAGCCAAGGACAAGCATTTTCCAATGCCACCATTATCTCCAAGTCCTCAGGCTTCTTCAACTGCATCAGTAAATCTTTTCAATCTCATCAATATTTAAATTTCTCAATCAATATTTACTCAGCCGATGATGCTTTTAGCACTTTTATTATTTCACCCAAAGCTCCATTGGCTTCTCCTCATCGGCCTGCTTCAAGTGAACACACCCCTTCCACCAGCCTCCATCATGAAGAAGAAACAATTACCGCCACTGCTCCACAAGTAAGAATAAATTTTCCTAAAATAACTCCATATCAGCTCAATTCTCACTCAACTTTGGACTCATATTTCTTTTGCAGAACTTAGCCGACATGTTCTCCTTTGACATAAGGCAGTTTCTTGATGAGGATGATGAAGATATCACCGGTAAAACCAAATCTCCTATCTCTGAAGATCTAAGAGCAAGGCTACAAGATATAGTTGATCGGCTCAATTCTTCATTGGACAACTTAGTAAAAGATTGTGGGCCGATCAGAACAAGATTCAGAGAGATACAAGATCAACTTCCAGATGAGCTCAATGACATCATCTCCCTAGCAGCCTTCCTTGGGCAGCACCAATTCAAGCTTCAAAGAGCAAAACAAAGATTGTCTGATCGACGTGAACGCAAATACATAGAATCAGCTATTTAAACCAGCTACCAAAAGTCAATTATGACAAGACCAAACTTGATGAGCTGATTACTGGCCCTTAAGCAACTCAGAAAGAGCTTGATGCACTAAAGCAAGAAGAAGCAGATCTCTTGGTCATATTGAGGCAAACACGCATAAAGATCACTAAGGCTGAGCAAAAACTGGCCAATATCCCAAAAGCAATTGAAGATCAGACATCAAAATTGAAAGCATCGGCCAAACACTTAGCAGCCAACAATAAGACCTTGAAGTCGATCCCAGGTTTTGAAGCCGATGATATGTGTATCATTGATGAAGTTGATCAAATTCGCCTGCGTGTGATATCGGCAATCCATAATTACCTGGTCTGATGTAATAGCCTAAATCTTCAGACTCTAATTCCAAAATGCTTTTGCTCAAACATTCAACACAATTATGTAATATTCATTGGTCGCTGAGCTGATTTTACCTCTGTTCGTTTATAATTAGATATTTCATGAAATTTTGGTCTAAGGGCGATAATATATATATTGGCCATCTTGAGGCGATGCTAATATACATTAGCTTTAACATAAATCGGCTAAACAACCGATTATGAATTAATCCAAACAATTGAGTCGTACTTCTTCCAATATTTTCCATTAAGTGCTTTGCCAAAAAAACTCTTGTCATGCCCAGAAATTCTGACCCGAGATTTTTGCAGCTGAATGTATATTAAATTCCCTGTCCAGGACCTGCCAAAGTACACAAACGACAAATTGTATATACAGAATCCATGTCTTAAAAACATATAAAATTCTTATAGAAATGCAGTAGAAAAGGGAAACTAAACTAGCTAAACAAATAGACTTGAAGGTCGCAGCGTGGCAACTCCACTCCACAAGCATCCTTGACGGCAGCGACAAGCCTACTCATCGACGAACTCTTCTGCAGCTTCATCCTCCAACTCTGAGTTGGGGGAAAAGGAAGCAAGACAGAGTACATTCCACGGTACTCAGCAGGTCAAACCAAAGGGAGGTATGATGTAGGATATTTCAAGGGAAGGCTAAGGTTAATTTTTGCACATGGCGAGCATTTCACAATGATTAATCATCTCTACTCAACATTACACCACATTGAGACAAGCCCAATCCACCCAACTATTCTAACCAGTTCCATTAATTCAAATCATCCTTAAGTGAGACTAATCACGATGAATCTGGTTGACCGCCCATAATCATGGGCACGGCTATCCGAATAGTTCTACTCTGATCAAAAGTGTACGTGAGTACCCACAACATAATGCCCCGCAACACATTCCCATGTGTCGACATGCCACCACGACATATCGAAAATGGGTCTATGACAGGACCATTCGCATAACCCTCCCTGACCAAGCGACACCACATTTTAGGTTTTCCCCTACTTTTAAATCCAAGGTAGGCAACCCCCTTTTGTGCCTAGGTGAATCCGAAAGCCGCATAGACCTTTCGCGGTACATCCGAACTCCATCACGCTCATCCTTGCCTGGGTGCGTCAGACACGAACGAGCTACACTACAAACCTAGCCATTGTCCACACTGGCTTGTGGTACTCACAATTAGTTCTTCCAGGGTTTCTCGCGAACCGGTCCTTAATTTGCCATGGGTGCGTCTATCAAAACCGTGCACCCACAGCCCATCATTTGGTCATAATTTATTTACTATTTGTACCAAGGTAATACTAGTCCATGACCATCATTTCAAGTGACAAGCTAGAGGTATAGTTTTCCCAATAATGAGCTAGTTGAACTAAGCGGGCTAAGCACGTCTTAGTCCAAACATCTAGTCATATTAGTTCCTAGTCAATCAATGAATTAGGATGAACAACCTAGGCTGAGTACTATAGGTCCCATCCTGATGACATTGTAAAACAATACAATTTAATAGATAAAGTGAGATAACTTTGTAAAATAGGAACAATATGGTCAATAGGTAACATGAGTTGCCTTGGTCTTGTGCTGGTTGAACTTCTGCGACTACCTCAAAGTAAACAGGGGTGTCGGCGGTTTCGAAATCTAATCGACAAACAAAGCACTACAAAAACAGGCTATAGGACATCGGAAACAGGCAATTAAACTATTTTTAATGGATTCTAGGCAGTTTTATGAGTCGACTGCAGCTTGAACGGACTCAAACGGAGTTCGAATGAATTTTATATGAATTTTAGAAGTTTCAGTGATTTACTAATAAAGAAAAAACAGAAAATTATGATTTATTGTGCATGCGCCAGCTAGGGCTTGCGTCAGCGCACGCGCGGGAGGAGAGAAACGGGGGTGCATGGTGGACTCGGTGCACCGGCCCTAGGCACGACAGCACCACGCGGCGCTTGCGTGGTGCCTACGTGGCAGCCACGTGTGCAGCCATGTGGGTGGCGGATGCCACGGCAGCACGGCACGGATGGACAGCTCGGATCCATCCATCGGATGGATACGATGGCCGAGAAAGGAGGCGGTGCAAATCGCGACCGGTGGCAAGCGAGGCACGGCGACACGGCGGACGGCGGTGCCACGAGGCGGCGCACCGACCCAAATGGCACCGACGAGTGGCGGGCGCCGCGTGCGTGCGTGCGGAACACGGTGACGGGGCGAGGCATGTCTCGGGAAAGGAGCGGCCGAAACAAAATCGAGAAAGGGGAGAGAGAGAAAGTGGCTCACCGGTGGCCGGACGGGAAGAAGACGACGACGGTGAGGCAAAACTGCGACAAACTTTTGGGGGAATACGGTGGCTGCCACTCTAAGTGTGGCGGCGAATACGATGGTGGCGACGGATTTTCATGGCGAGCGACGGACGCAACGAATTGAGCGGCTGGAGAGTGAAATGCGGCGGCAACTTAGGGTGTGATGGCGCGGGAGAACGGGAGTTTGGGATTTGCACAATTTACCAAAGGGGGCGGCTCAGCAAACGCTCGGGGATTATTTATAGAGGTCGGGGGGTTGCGGACATGGCCGAGGGGCATGGAAATGGCGGCGGCTATGTGGCGGCGGAAATGGCGGGTGGCCAGACTCCGTGGATTGGCCGTTTCGACCGTTGCACGCGCGTGGGAGAAAGGGGCATGTGGCATGCCACACGCGGGGAGGCCACGGAGTGGGCGAGGTGGCCGGGGAACGCGCGGGATGGCCGGGAGACGCGATGGCATGGGCAATGACGGCGCGAGGAAGCCGGAGGTTGGGGATGACAGGTAGCCCCACCTGTCACTCCCCGACTGGGCAAAGGGACGTGAATCGGACTTCGGTGGCTGCGTGGCTCGGCTGGGCCATAAGTCAGGCCGACTAAAGTGCGGTGGGCCGACGACCCACGGACAGAGAAAAAGGAGAAAAAGAAAGAAAAGAGAGGAAAAAGGAAACAGACTTATTCCTTAGGAAATTAATTCTGATTAACCTAATTCAAATTTTAAAATTGTTTATCTTGCTCTACAAATTCCGATAAAAATCCTGTTAATGTATCTTGACATGGGGAATTTAAGAAAAATCCCAACAAGCCTTTTCCAATTATTAAATGACTTTTATTAATTATTTCTTGCGCTTGCTTTAATTTCTCGGCGATTTCTTTTGCGCAATTTTCAGAGATGAGTTTTAAACTAGGAGAAAAAGTGGGGCCTCACAAACCTACCCCCCTTAAATAGAATCTTGATCCCGAGATTCAGAGGTGCTGGCGAAGAGGTGCGGGTGGGCGGCCTTCAGCTCATCTTCTCTTTCCCAAGTTGCCTTTTCTTTAGAATGATTGCTCCATTGCACTCGACAGAACCTTGTGACTCGGTTTCTTGTTCTTCCCTCGCTTGTTTTGAGGATACGGATTGGCTTCTCAACATAAGTCAAGTCCTCTTGAATCTCAATGTGATCAGGACTTGCTTGTTCCTCGGGTACTCTCAAGCACTTGTTCAACTGAGAGACATGAAACACATCATGGACACATTCAATTAAGAAGGGGAGTTCCAACTGATAAACGACTTCTCCTCAGCGTTCCAGAATTCGATATGGTCCCACGAAACGTGGTGCCAACTTTCCTTTCGTCTAGAAACGGTGTACTCCCCGAAGCGGAGTGACACGAAGGTACACATAGTCCCCAACTTCAAAGCTAAGCTCTTGTCGACGGTTGTCGGCATAGCTTTCCTAATGAGACTAGGCAGTTTTCAACCTTTCCCAAATTAGTCGGACTTTCCCTTTTGCTTCATTTAAGACATCAGTCTCAAACAACTGGCGTTCTCCTGTTTGATCCCAGAAGAGCAGGGTGCGGGACTTTCTGCCATAGAGCGCTTCGAAAGGTGCCATTTGCAGACTGGCCTGGTAGTTGTTGTTGTATGAGAACTCGGCATACGGTAGGCTCTTATCCCAAGCTCCACCAAAATCAAGGGCACAAGCTCTTAACATGTCCTCCAAAATCTGGTTGACTCTTTCGGTCTAGCCATTAGTTTGTGGGTGGTAAGCAGTGCTGATATTTAGGCGAGTCCCCAATTCTTCTTGCAGTTTTTGCTAGAATTTTGAGGTAAATTGACTCCCTCGATCGGACACAATCTTCTTTGGCACTCCATACAAACACATGATCCTTGCTAGATAAAGCTCTGTAGCTTCTTCCCAAAGTAAGTGGTATGAACCAGAACGAAGTGAGCAACTATTGTGAGTCGGTCCATGATCACCCAAACAGAATCATGACTAGTGGAAGTTCTGGGCAGACCTGTAATGAAGTCCATCCTGGTTTCTTCCCATTTCCACTCCGGAATGTTAAGAGGCTACAACAACCCTGTAGGTCTCTGATGTCCTGCTTTGACTCGCTGACAAACATCACACAAGACAATGAATTCTGCGATTTCTCTTCTCATGCTGACCCACCAGAACTTTTCCTTAAGATCCTGGTACATTTTGGTGCTTCCGGGGTGAATGGAGTACTGGGTTTGGTGAGCTTACCTAAGAATCGGGTCTTTTAACTCCTTGTTCTCAGGTACACGCAATCTTTCTCCCATCCAGATTGTTCCATGCTCATCCTTAGTGAAATCCCTAGCTTTACTAGTTCTCATGTTTTTCTTCAACTCAACTATGTCGGGATCATTGTCTTGGGCTAGGAGAACTTGCTCCAAGAGCGTAGGCTGAGCTTCAAGAGCAGCCACATACCCGTGTTCGACAATTCCCAAGTTCAAATGTTCCAAATCCCGTTGCAAATCACTGCACATTTCTTATGTCCAAGTGATGTTGTAGTAACTCTTCCTGCTCAAGGCATCTACCACAACGTTAGCCTTGTCGGGGTGGTAGTGTACTCCCATATCATAGTCTTTAATTAACTCCAACCATCTTAGCTGACAGAGGTTTAGATCAGGTAGGCTGAAAATGTACTTCAGACTATTGTGGTCTATATAAACTTCACAACGGTTGCCAATAAGATAGTGCCGCCAAATTTTTAAAGCATGGACAACTACTGCTAGTTCCAAGTCATGGGTCGGATAGCTATTCTCATGAAGTCGCAACTGGCGTGAAGCATGTGCAGCCACTCGGCCATCATGCATCAGTATACATCCCAACCCGTGACAGGACATGTCACAATAAACATGGAAATCTTTGGTTTGATCTAGCAAATTTAAAACCGATGCGGTCACCAACTTCTTCTTAAGTTCTTCAAAACTTTTATCGCACTTGGAAGACCACTTGAAATTTTCATCCTTGTTTAACAGTTGAGTCATTGGCCTGGCGATCCTGGAGAAATTCTCGATGAACCGGCTGTAATAACCCACGAGTCCCAGAAAAATTCGAATCTATGTGACAGTTTTTAGTGGGGTCCACTTGGTAACCGACTCCACATTCGACGAAACAACTGCCACTCCTTGAGCAGTTATAACATGACCAAGGAACTGAACTTTCTTATGCCAGATGTCGCACTTGCTAAATTTTGTGTACAATTGGTGTTCCTTCAACCTTTCAAGTACCAAGCGTGGATGTCGTTCATATTCCTCCTCGGACTTGGAGTAGATGAGGATGTCATCAAAGAAGACCACTACGAAATTATCCAAGAAGTCCATGAACACTTTGTTCATCAAGTTCATGAAGAAAGCTGGTGCATTTGTGAGTCCGAAGGACATAACAGTGCACTCGTACAGCCTATACCGAGTAGTGAAAGCTGTTTTTGGGATATCCTCTTCCCTGATCCTCAACTAGTGATAACCTGATCACAGATCTATCTTGGAGAACACAGTGGCTCCTTTCAGTTGGTCGAATAAATCATCAATCTGAGGTAACATGTACTTATTCTTGATAGTAACATTGTTGAGTGCGCGGTAATCCACACACATCCTCTTGGTTTTATCTTTCTTCTCCACAAATATCACCGGAGCACCCCAAGACGATGTGCTCGAGCGAATGTACCCTTTCTGTAGTTGCTCGCCATCTAGCTTCTTGACTTCTTCCATCTTGTTGGCTGCCATCCTGCAAGGCCTCTTGTAGATCGGAGTGGTTCCCGGTACCAAGTCGATCCGGAACTCGATTTCTCTCTTTGGTGGCATGGTTGTAAGATCCTCTGGAAAGACCTCCAAATACTCCCGGACTACAGGTATGTCTTCCAACTTCTTGGGTTCCTTCTTGTCTACCACTGGCTCATCTTGGCCGGCAATCTAGTTCAAGCTTACTCCTTGCTCTAGGGGCATCGAAGATTGGAAGCTAACCACTTCTCCTTCTGGGTTGGTTAGGGTGATAGTGCGCGTCGCGCAGTTGATCACTCCCTTGTATCTTGTCAACCAATCCATCCCAAGAATGACATCTAGGTCTTTGGATTTGAGAAGGATAAGGTTGGCTAGAAATCGTGATCTTTGGATTTCTATTGTCACTGAGGGACTATAGTTGACGAACGTCAAACTATTTCCCAGGGCGTGTTAACCCGCATCTGTGTTACCAGTTTCTCTTTTCTTAGCCCATGTTCCCCAACAAATCTCTTGGATATGAATGAATGTGTTGCACTAGAATCAAACAAAATTGTAGCAGGAACTGAGTTTATAGGGAACGTACCCAGTATGACGTCAGGTGCTGCCTAAGCTCCTCTATGGTGGCATGGTTGACCATGGCCTTGTTGACGAGAAATCTCTCTCACGCGCTGGCCTGGGAGATCTGCTTGACTCCAGTGCAGGTCTTTCTTAGCTGCCTACAATGTGTAGAGCGTGCCAGTTGATTTAATCTGCCAATCAACAAGAAAGAAGACAAAGAATTCTTCGTTAAGCGTTAGGTCAAGTCCCCACAAGATCGGCCAAGGAAATCCATGAACGTACATATGTTATTCCAGACCATATTTGGGCCAAGCGACCAGAACGTATCGGCCAATACCGAGACGATTACCAGTCATCCGATCCAAATATAACGAAGAATAACAAATATACAGATCAACGGACTAGCCGATGCTGGGAAACTAATCAAATCGGCTGGTATTCTAGAGAATCTTATGTAGACATAATGCTTCTAGATCGAAGAGGTAAGCAAGCACGATCTAGATATAAAACATAACCCTATTACAGATCTGATAACAATTACGTTAAAAGAAATACATTAGGGTGAATAAGGTCGGCTGAAACCCCGACACTATCTCCAGATAATATAACTCCAAAAGAATAGATCACTGATGGTTCTAAAGACGACTCAATAGTTCAATTCTGATGCAGCATTAAGTATCAAAAGAAACATCCAATCTATTACCTCCGACTTACACTTCTATGAGATGGTAGATACTGCATACGAACCAACCAACCCTTAAACCTAGCCTTGCTGACCACGTACTCTCGACGAGATGAGCCAACTACAAGATAGATCTAAGCATCGAATTGATTCATATGCACCATATGATATATGTCGCAGTAAAACTATCAAATCCAATGTATCATTGTGATGGAAGCATCAGAAACAAGTAATCTCACCACTAACGACAAACATTTACCTGAGTTTGGGGATCGAGACGATGCAGCCCAAAGCCAAACAGGGTGTTCGTCCAAAAGGAAAAGGATGGCGATGCGCCGAAGATTATATTGATTGAACTGTTTCATACAGAGGGTCTCGGGTCCTATTTATACCCAAGATACAAATATCTGTAACAACTTTGGACTCTATCTAAACTACTGTGTAAACATCATATCATCCCCAGCGGGATCCATAATATACTACAACTAACAATTTAACAAACTCCCAAATTACAGATACAATTGTCGTTGCAGGACTTTATCCATAAGTGGCAATACCTTTAAACGCGCAATTAGCAACCGAGTCTTCCACTCATCTTCAAGCTTCTGCATTAAACACGGTTTCATCTCTTCTGAACTCAGAATCGGCTGTCGGCTGTTTCCATTCAATCCATCCTCAGCAGACTAGCCCTGCAGCTGATCACTCTTTTAGCCGATACGACTCCTGCCTTCGGCCGATCCGATTCCACATTGCCTTTCAGGACTTAGGGACTAAATTCTAGTGTTAACACATGCCCCCCAAGTCCGTAACGCGAAGTGTTGCGGATTTGTTCACCTATTCAAACTCTTGCTCCCTTCTTGGCCCAAATCGTTTCGGCTTCTCCTCAAGGACTCTTTAAATATCCACCTTCCTCGTTCGAATCAACTACGCCCTCACCGTGCGCTCTGCTTTCTTCTCAAACAAACTTCCTGCCCTTCTCTCTCTCCTCCGGCGACTCCATCGGTGTTCGGCACCTTTTCCAAGCTCTTTGAACCCCATCTTCGTCTCCAAACTCCCCGATGGCCTCCGCCGCTACTTCAAGCACCTCCAACTCGCCGGCCACCACCATCACGCCAGCCGCAACCGCAACACCATCTGCTGCCGCCACCGGAACTGCTCCAGCCGCCACTACGAACGAGTTCTCTCAGGTACCCTCTTTTGCTCTATAATTTTACTCTCAACTCGCTCCTTCAAATATCTTTACACCAATGACCCGTTCGGTAATTTTCAGTAGCATTTTATCCCATACCCTTACCAATTAATACTTTTCTCATTCCGAACTATAAAACACCAACATTCCTGATCAGCACTTTTCTCCCCTTCTTCAAACTATAGCACCTGTCTCACCAAATACTCATAACCAATCCGACACAAGAGGGAAAGTACTTCCTTGGGCCTATCGGCGACACAGACCCAACTGATGTAATCATGGCCGAAACCAACCGTATGCCTTTCAACACCGCCAAACCATCTCTTTCCCATTGGAACGGGACATTCAAAGCTTGGCCGTCTACTGACGCAGCTTGGACCGAATGGTATAAGAGGATACAATCGGCCAAGTACACCCAATGGGAAGAAAGAAAACTCGCCCAATGCTTGGAATTGTCCATCGCCGGCATGGAAGAAGATGAGCCACTCCTATCGGCTGCGACCTACTTTTGGAACGACAGTTTCAATGCCTTCCTCTTTAGGCAAGGGCCGATGACCATCACACTAGCCGATGTATATATGACAACTGGGCTGGACATCGAATCATCGGCTAATCCCTGCGTTTTGAACCGAAAAGGCCAACATCAGTTCAAAACCAAAGCCATCGGTGGATGGAGCGGCTTCGTCGCCCAAAACATGAAAGATGGAACAGTCGGCCACCGGGAATACACCGCCTTTCTGATGATGTGGCTGGAAAAATTCGTGTTCTATGGATCGAGCTGTGGGCCGACCGCCAATTGGCAAATCATGGCCGAAATTTTAGCCGACGGAAAGGAGTTTGCATTGGGAAAATACCTCCTCGGCTACACATATCAAATGCTACATCAAGCCGCCACAAAAATAGCCGCCAACGCTCCGGTCAGCACCGGCGGCCCCTGGTGGTTTCTCCAAATTTGGCTGGTGTTAGCCACCCAGAACGTAGCCGGTCGGCCCCGCCTGACAGATGCCGGATTCCCAAGGCTAGAGCCAATTGAAGATGAAGAAGGTGATCAGATTACCACCAGGCGATGCACGAACTATGGAGAAGCAGCCGCCGCCCATGCGGGTTCAAGGCAATCGGCTGAGCTATTGGCCGACTGGTTCATAGCCCTTTACGACGGGCTATCCCGCGACAACCGTACCTGGTATTTCTACCCTGATCAAGGATCTTTTGAGCGGCCGATCGACTTCAAATGGGATGACATCAACTCAGCCGACAGCCCAAGGTGTAGAAAGTTGTTCTTCACTTCTTTGTCCCCCTGCATTCTGCCGACTGGGGTTCACCAAGGCCGATCAACACCCCAGAGTTATGAATTTTACTATCCGGTATCGACAGCGAGACAGTTCGGTCTCGGGCAACTTCCTATCGGCTTCTTTTATGCCGATAAGATCGAAACCAGAGGAGCAGTCAGCCAAGACTTGATGATGAACTGGCTGCTGAACATAGCCGGTCCCCTCTTCGGCGACGCCAACACAATCATCCTGTCGACGAGGAGAAGCGCTGCTTACGACCGATGGTGGTCCAAATTTAAACACCATATTTTTCACCAACGCCCGTCTTGCTACATCGACTCGCTTCTGCCGGATGAGATCCCCTTGGTATATCTTTACTTACAGCCGATGATTCCTTTCCTACGAGTCATTCATCGGCCGCGTCAGCCGATTTAACATTCGTGCTCCGACTTTGTAGGAAACAGAAACGGAGCGGCCGACGGTAAGCAACACTGGACGCCCCATCGAGTATAACCCAGGCGTTCTGGATGTGGGGGGCCTTGCTCCGTCGACCATCGGCTGGGGGGCGCCCAAACTTTCATCTTTGTTGCGGGGGTAGGTGCGTCATCCGATCGCGCCAAAAAGGAAAACGGCACCACCACCGCGTTCATCGGCCGCGCCTGCCCCTAAAAGGGTGAGAAAGATAGAACTGATCGCCTCGGCCGACAACCTTCCCCACTTAGATCCGGCCGTCGAGCAATTCCTCGATGCTGCTGTTGACGAGGAGGTGCCAACGGCTGTCCAAGCGACGGTCGAAACCGGGGTTTCGAGTCCCAAGTCAGTAAATGCTCCAACCGACGCTCCGTCAGCCCCAAGTCCTCCGACCAAACGTCCTCCCGTAAGTTTTTACTTCGTTGGTCCTGGTTTTGCGACGATCGCCCGTACCTGACTTGTCTGTTCTTCGCAGTTCAAGAAATTGACCGGTCGCGCTCCTCGCCCTGCTCCACCGGTAATCGATTCTTACCCTTTTGTCTGCGATAATCAATCAGTTCGCCTGTTAATCCTTTTTTTTCTTCACAGCCCCTGCGATCTCCAGCGGCTGCTCCCCAGGCGTCGGGCGAATGTACCGCGCCTGCTGGGGTTGGTGACGATAACACTGGCAAAGAAAGCCAGACGGCCGTGGGGAGTGATCCAGCCGAACCAACAATCCCGATGACGGCACCGACGGTAAGTTGACTGGCCCCAACCATTGGTTTTGTCATGCCCCTGATCCTTTCTCTCTTCTGCAGCACGTGGCCGATCTCCTCAACTTTGACTTGTCGGAGTTCGAGGAACCCGGTGATGCCGGCGAGGAAGCACTTGCGGCGTCGACTGATGACCTGAGGGCCACTTTGGCCGATATCGGCAACCGGCTGGAAGCCTCATTGGATGCGCTGGTGGTCGACTGCGGCTCGATACGCGCACGGTTTAGAGATATCCAAGACCAGCTGCCGGATGCTATAGCTGAAGCCATCATAGTGGCAACCTTCATGGAAGCCTACCAGTTAAAATATGAACGAGCCCGGTAGCGAGTCCTTGATCGCCATGAGAGTCAGGCGCGGTCGGCTGCCATCCAATCAACCAAAGAAGCCATTGAAGCCCGGAAGGCCGTTTTCGACCGCCTGAAAATAGAGCCGGCAGCCAAGCTCGAGCAACTGCGTGCCCGCCGGGACCAACTGGTGGCCGACCTCGTCCAGGTTACAAACGAAATCGACGTCCATGAGGAGTATATGGCCGATCTGCCGGCCAGGGTTGAAGCTGAGCGCCAAAGCATCAGGACGGCCATTGCGCATTTGCGGCGCTTGGTGCAGAGCACTCGATCAGTTGCGGGGTCCGACGCCGACGACCTTAGGGCAATCGGCGAGGTCGACCAGGTTAGACGGACAGCTCTATCGGTGATAGCTGATTTTCTAAAGAAATGAGATTGTAAAATGTCCGACCCTGCGAGATCGGCTTGTGTTTCTGCAACAGGTGTTTTGTGATGTAACCGGATAGCCTGTATTAATCGTGCTTGTAGATACAATCGGCTATGTTTGTACGTAGGACTGCCCCTTGGCTGTGTGCAGTGTCTTGACTCGTTTAGTTCGAAATCACTCAGAAGTGATGCCCCAACCTTCAACGTCTATCTTTCGGTCATTCAGCTCTCCAGCCATCGGCCGGCAATACCCGATTACGTTGTCGACCTGTCTTCGTAGGCCGACCGCATCGAATCTGTACTCCGGGAACCCATGAGTCCTGGGCGATAGGTATCCAGACTTGCGCAGTCGCTGGCTCTTCAACGATTCCCGACGCTCATAATGATGATCTCTTTGACTCCCGGGTTGGCAGCGACCTTTCACATCTAAGAACCGTATCTTTTCCTTCTATAAATGGGTTCCCCCTGCTCTTCCAAATAACTCACGGCCGAAGGCGACGAACTTTCAACAGTAGAACACCTAGTCCTTTAAGTCTTTGGCTAGGCTTCTCATGGCGTCTTCTAGTTCGTTGGTGAACCAGGTGGTTTCTCAACTCCTCTACTCTCACCGCTTTCTTTCTTCGAATACTCAGGGATGGATTTCATTGCCGCCGCCTCACCTGCTTCGGGTGATCCTGGAAATCATGGAGACGTCGTACGAGCTGTCGGTCAGCCAGGACCGATGAGTGAGGGCGCACCTGAAGCGCTTCAGGGAGTTGGAGGCTCGTCACCCGGCGGCCAGGCCGCCCTTCCATCTCGGTGGCATTCCGGCTGCTGCCCCCATGGCGTACTCGACGCTCACGTGCCTCGACCGGCTGGAGGGTAGGCAAGCCCAACTTGCCAACGAGTTACTGACCACCACCACCGACGTAAGGGTCACTCGGTTGGAGCACCTGATCCTGGATGCTCTAGAGATGGAGACTGCGGAGCCTGTCGAACGAGCTCTGGGGGCCATTAGGGAGTACCTGGCAAACATGTAATCCGAGGCGGCTTCGCGCTGATTCGGAATAAAGCTCGCTTTAATGTTCCTGGTTTCGTCTTGACTTGAGGTTTCTTCAACTTCCCTGGCTTGATTAGTCAAAATCGGCTTGACTTTTGGTTGTTTCGACTATTTATTGTCTGACTGTCTCGCGCATGTGTATGCCCCCAAGTTTCGTTGATAGCTTCGATGTCGACAAAATTTGTGAGTCCGACGCGATCATTCATTCTGATCTCTGCCGGGGGGTCCTGAGCCGATCATGGGGCGTGGGTGGGTGTATGCGAATGCCTAAAAGCGATGCCTTATAAGGCATCGGCTGTCGTGGGTCGGCCTATTGTGACGATAGTCGACTCACGCATTGATCCACACGCTGGGGTGGTATCTCTTTAGATATTTTCCGTTGAGGGCCCTTCCGAATACCTCCCCATCCAGTCCTTTTAGCATGTAAGCTCCTTTGGAGACGCATTTGTGGATCTTGAAAGGCCCCTCCCAATTCGATGATCATTTGCCAAATTTGTTATCTCTGGATCCGATTGGGAGTATAAGCTTCCAAACGAGTTCGCCTTCCTCAAATGATTTAGGGACGACCTTTTTATTGTAATGTCTGGCTACCCGTTCCTTATCTTTTGTTACTTTTTCTAAAGCTCTCATTCTGGATAAAGCGAGATCCTCCGACTCGTCTATCATGAGGTTATAATAGTCGTCGGCTGTGAGTTGGTCTTGTAACTGAATGCGTCTTGAGCCGATTACACTTCCCATGGAAGTATTGCTTCGTGTCCATAGACCAGTTTGTATGGGGGGACTTGGATGGACCCGTGACATGCCATCCGATATGCCCATAATGATTCGGCCAGTCGGGTGTGCCATTGCTTAGGATGCTCAGATATCTTTCTTTTGATCAGCTTGATTAAGCTTTTGTTTGAAGCTTCGGCCTGACCGTTGGCTTGCGCGTAATACGGCGAAGAGTTAAGAAGCTTGATCCCCATGCTGTCGGCAAACTGAATGAACTCGTCCGAAACGAAGATGGACCCCTGGTCGGTCGTTATCATTTGCGGAATGCCGAATCGGTAGATGATGTGTTCTTTGACGAACTCGATTGCGTCTTTAGAATCCACTTTTCGGAGGGGGATCGCTTCCACCCATTTTGTGAAATAATATGTGGCCACTAGTATAATCTTGTGCCCCTTGCTTGAAGGTGGATTGATCTGGCCGATCATGTCAATGCCCCACCCTGTGAAAGGCCATGGCTTAATGATTGGGTTCATGGCCGACGCCGGAGCTCGTTGTACCGTGCTGAACTTTTGGCAGTCTTGGCATCCTATATAGTATTTAAAACAATCTTTTAGCATTGTCGGCCAGAAATACCCGGCTCGGTGAAGTAGCCATTTCATTTTGTGTGCCGACTGATGCGTGCCGCAGATTCCTTCGTGTACCTCCCCGCTGGCCACTGTTGCTTGATCGGCGCCCAGACACTTGAGCAATATGCTATCGATTGTCCGATAGTACAAATCTTCGTCGAGCAATACGTACCGTAGTGCCTTGTATCGTAGTTTCCTTGTGGCCGACTGAGAAGGGATTTTGAGATAATTGTAGACGTCAAATCTCCAATCATCGGTTGTGATGGTGGCGACGCCTATGTCGATGTCTCTCAGCATTGGCCGGTAGCCCGATGCCCTTTGAGCCAAATCATTGGCCTCCGTGTTCTGTTCTCTGGGAATATGCTTCAAAGTGACTAGCCGAAAGCCTTCCATTAACTCCCGGCACCGTCGATGATAGGTCATCAGTGCGTCGTTTTTGCACTCATATTCTCCTGATAATTGACTGATGACGAGCAATGAGTCTCCCATTATCTCGACCGCGTCGACTTCCATCTCCCTAAGTAAAATTAGCCCTTTGAGAACGGCTTCATACTCGGCTTGGTTATTCGTGACGTGGGGGTCGATGGCGAAAGCGAACTCGAAGCTTGCCCCCTGGGCGAGATAAGAACTAAGCCGATTCCACAGCCGTTGGTGCACACCGAGCCATCGAAAGTCAGAGTCCAAGGCATAATTTCCACGGAGCCGATTGAATCGTTTCTATGCTCCACAATGAGATCGGCTAGGGCCTGTCCTTTTACTGCTCTTGGAGCCTGATACCTCAGATCGAACTCGGTCAGCGCGAAGATCCACTTTCCGATCCTTCCTTTGAGCACTGGAGCCGATAGCATGTACTTGACTACGTCGGCTTTGCAAATTATAGTGCATTCATTGGACAGCAGATAGTGCCTTAACTTTGTGCATGAGAAATAGAGGCACAAACATAACTTCTCGACGGGTGAATACCTGGTCTCTGCATCTAGTAGCCTTCGGCTGAGATAGAAAATGGCCCTTTCCTTTCCGTCGACTTCTTGGATCAGAACGGAGCCGATTGACTTGTCGTCGGCGGACAGGTACAGCTTGAATGGCATTCCTTTTTGTGGGGGCATTAGAACTGGAGGGGAGCTTAGATAATCTTTTATGTCATCTAACGCCTTCTGTTGCTCTGCCCCCCCATGTGAATGTCTGATCGGCCTTAAGCCGAAGCAATGGTGTGAACAGCTCCATTTTTTCTGAGAGGTTAGCTATGAACAGTCTAATGAAGTTTATCTTTCAAATTAATGACTGGAGTTGTCTTTTATCCTTAGGGGGTTGAATTGTCTTAATGGCATTAACGCTCCTTGGTGTGACTTCAATTCCTCTTTCATGAACGAGGAACCCTAAGAATCCTGCATCGTATAGCCGAGTGATTTCGGCTTTAATTGCATCGTACATGTCAGCTTTGAACCTCCTGGGAGGTTGTTTGAATGGCCGATATCCTGCCTTGATTGGCAGCTGATGGACCACTATCGATCGGCTAAGACCGGGCATCTCAAAGTATTCCCAAGCGAAGCAATCTTTATATTCTTTTAATAATTCAATAAGTTGGGATCTACAAAGAGGAGATAAATTTTTACTAATGTACGTCGGCCTTGGCTTAACGCCAGATCCGATGTCGATCTCTTCTAACTCGTCGGCCGACGTGAAGCCTTGTCCTAACTTGCCATCGTCTTCATCCGCGGTGGCTATGCCGAGCACGCTGGAGCCCTCCACCATGTCTTGTTCAAAGCAGCAGCTGCGGCTCGTCGCTTCCGATAGGCTGTATTGTTGAATTGGACACGTTTAGAAAATCGGCTTGCCAGATTTTTCCCAGATAAACATTCGATGCCTTCGATTTCCCAAAGTGGCAAATCAGCACTGACGATACTAACTGACCTGTCGGCTGGTACGATCTTGATCTTGTCGCCGTCCCACTGGATGAGACTCTGGTGCATTGTAGAAGGGATGCAGCAGTTGGCATGGATCCAGTCCCTTCTGAGCAGCAGGCTGTAAGACCCCTTCCCATCGATAACAAAAAACATTGTGGGCACAGTTTTGTTGCCGATGGTCAGTTCGACGTTGAGAACGCCTTTGGTCTCCGATGGGTTGCCGCTGAAGTCCTTGAGTACCATGTTGGTTTTTATCAGGTCTTCGGCCCCTTTTCCAAGCTTCCTGAACATTGCGTAAGGCATGAGGTTGACCGTCGCTCCCCCATCGACCAGCATTTTGGAGATCGGCTTGCCGTTAACGAACCCTTTAACGTATAACGGTTTCAGATGCCGATTTTCGGTCCCTTCGGGCTTGTCGAAGATGGCCTGGTCTGCGAGATTGTTAGTTTTGTCGGGTCATCTTCGATAGCATCCGCGTCGGCTTCGGGGGCACTGAACTCGGCCGACAATACGAAGACCATGTTGACCGATGCGGTAGCTTTACATTTTCCTTTGGCTGCCCTTCTGGCTTGGTCGGCTGGACTTTCCTCGGCTTGTTCTTCGATGGCCATAGCGTTCTCCTGCTTGGGTACCCACCGTCTCTTGATCTTGCCCAGCCGACGACGTCGTTCGTATATCATTTGTCTCACCTCGTCCTCTCTTCCTTCACGCTTGAGCCGTTGAATTCTCCTCTTCTGGGTCTTCGTAAATAGATCGGACGGGCACCATTGGGGGTTGGTCGATCCCTCATCGTCGGCTTCTTCGTCATCGCGATTATCTCCATCCCGGTTCTCGTCGATGAAGAAGTCCTGATGGATCAGACCGAGCCGATCGTGGACAGGTCGCCGTCTTTGGTTTAGTTGGACGGCTCTGGGGATGAACCGGACTGGGCTTGCAGACGACGAACTCCCGCGTTCGTCATCATTATGGTGATCGTTACATGCTGGGCAATCTTCCAGTGTTGGTAGTCTCATGCCGGCTTCCCAGCAATGCCTGAAGAAGCCGCAATGCCAATGTGGGTCATCATGGCTTGCTATGTTCCGTCGGCTCTGGACTCTTGGTTCGTGCCGGTGAGGTGTTTCGTCGTAAGTTTCTTCATGCTGGGACCGATATTGATGGTGGTATCGGCTCCGTCCGTGGATCGGCTGTCGGCCAGCCGACCTGATGACTTGGCGCACCATGTTAATCTGTGTAGTGTGGTTTCCAGTCTAGTCCTCTCCTGTTTTGGCCTCGATCAACGTATCGGCTAAGCCGTGTGCCATTCTGTCCTGTCGATCAGCTCGCCCGGGGCCGGCATGGACTATGTTGACTGGAAACGGATTGCCGTCTACTTTCATGGACCGGCTTGAGTCGGCAAACTTTAACTTCCCGGCCTCGATGGCCGACTGGATTTGCTGCCTGAAGACTTTGCAATGTTCGGTGGCGTGAGATGTGGAGTTGTGCCACTTGCAGTATTTCTTCTTTTTCAATTCTTCGGTCGACGGGATCACATGATTTTTGGGCAACTGAATCTGTTTCTCCTTGAGCAGTAAATCAAAGATCTTGTCGGCTTTAGTGATGTCAAAATCGTATTTTTCTTCTTTAGCCGTCTTCAGCAGCCACTGGCAGACGATAGCCTTCTTGTTCTTAGCCCATTCGGCTGCCGCTACTTCCATTTCATCATCGTCGGACCCGTAATCTGAATCGACGATGACTTGCGTTATTGTTTTGACGGCCTTCTGGTTTCTTGGAAATGTTGTTCATGGGCTGTCACCTTCGTGCCGGGTGGGCTAGACTATCGAAGTCCTGCGCGCGAAAATCGTTCCGATCGGCGCGATCAAACCATGGAAGGCTAAATCGGCCGGTGGGCGTCGATAGCACCAGGCTATAGCATCGGTTTCTCATTTCTCGAAGCGTTGAATGTAGTCCTGGGTGATTCATTGTGTTTACTGCCGACGCTAGTGAGGTCCGACAACTTCATTTCATGATTGCCGGAATAAAAATAGCTGTGAAACTGCTTCTCAAGATCGGCCCAACTCTGAATTGAGTTGTAAGGCAAGGAGGAGAACCAAGTGAAGGCCGATCCGGAAAGAGAAAGGGGGAATAGCCGAACTCTCAAGGGGTCGGTAGCTGATGCTTCACCGCACTGTGCAAGGAATCGGCTGACATGCTCATAGGTAGAGATGTTGTCTTGTCCAGAGAATTTGGAGAAGTCTGGGATCTTGTATCGGTTGGGCAGCGGGACCCTTTCGAAATGTTTCGGATAGGAATACCGATACATATTCCCTGAATCTTTTGGTTTGAGGCCGAACTGATCCCGCATGACATCTGCGATTAGTTCGGCCCAGGCCCTATTATCCTGCTGTATCGGCTCGCATGGGCCATATGGCATGTGTGCTTGTCGATACATCTGTGGCGGTGTCTGAGATCGGTAATGGTGATCCTGACGACCCCCTTGGTACTGGTAGCGATGGTCAGCGGGCGGCAGCCGAGGTTCGTGTGGTGGCGTTGGTGGGTGCAGGAGCAGTGTCGGCCCCAGACATTCGTCGTCTGCCATGATCAATCGGCTCATTGCCGATTATTATGGAACATGTCAAGTTGACCTTGAGGCAACGGCTGTTGTCGGTTCAAAATAGTGACCGCTGGTCTTACGGCCGTCTCCCCCGGACTTAAGTGGCCGACTCCTCCTGGTGGGTTGGGTTGCGCTATTAGTGGAAGCGGCCGATCTTGGGTGACTAGTGTCCTGTATTCGGGAAACTGGCCATCCGTGAAATATGTGGGGCCCCGTTGCAGCTGTTCGGCCACCTTGGCATCAACCACGTGAGAAATCATATTATTGAGGGTGTTGACCAAGATGCTGCTCTGGTTGACCAGCGCGTGATGGACAGCCGAGTCGATCCGATCTTGCAAAGAGTACACGGCTTGATCATCCTGCACTTGAGTCGGCTCTTCCACTTTCTGTTTGCCTTTCACATCACTTGATGAGGATGCCATGGTATTGTTGAGGCTGAACTTGTATTTTTGGTGCACAGTTCCAGACCTCGTTTGGGTGAAGGATTGAAGGTAATTATTCTGGAGTTCCTCCACCATCTTCTTATACTCGGCTTGCTGTTCAGCCGATAGTTGATCCATCTTTACAGGTACGACATTGTCCTGCATGATACCAGGGATCTTGGAATCGACCATCTTGCCGGCAGAGTCTATTCGTCCGAGTCGAGCCGACAAAGACAGTCCCACCGGGCGTGCCAAGAAGCGTGTTGACGAGAAATCTCTCTCACGCGCTGGCCTGGGAGATCTGCTTGACTCCAGTGCAGGTCCTTCTTGGCTGCCTACAATGTGTAGAGCGTGCCAGTTGATTTGATCTGCCAATCAACAAGAAAGAAGACAAAGAAGTGTTCGTTAAGCGTTAGGTCAAGTCCCCGCAAGATCGGCCAAGGAAATCCATGAACGTACATATGTTATTCCAGACCATATTTGGGCGAAGCGACCAGAACGTATCGGCCAATACCGAGACAATTACCAGTCATCCGATCCAAATATAACGAAGAATAACAAATATACAGATCAACAGACTAGCCGATGCTGGGAAACTAATCAAATCGGCTGGTATTCCAGAGAATCTTATGTAGACATAATGCTTCTAGATCGAAGAGGTAAGCAAGCACGATCTAGATATAAAAGATAACCCTATTACAGATTTGATAACAATTACGTTAAAAGAAATACACTAGGGTGAATAAGGTCGGCTGGAACCCTGACACTATCTCCAGATAATATAACTCCAAAAGAATAGATCACTGATGGTTCTAAAGACGACTCAATAGTTCAATTCTGATGCAGCATTAAGTATCAAAAGAAACATCCAATCTATTACCTTCGACTTACACTTCTATGAGATGGTAGATACTCCATACGAACCAACCAACCCTTAAACCTATCCTTGCTGACCACATACTCTCGACGAGATGAGCCAACTACAAGATAGATCTAAGCATCGAATTGATTCATATGCACCATGTGATATATGTCGCAGTAAAACTATCGAATCCAATGTATCATTGCGATGGAAGCATCAGAAACAAGTAATCTCACCACTAACGACAAACATTTACCTAAGTTTGGGGATCGAGATGATGCAGCCCAAAGCCAAACAGGGTGTTCGTCCAAAAGGAAAAGGATGGCGATGCGCCGAAGATTAGATTGATTGAATCGTTTCATACAGAGGGTCTCGGGTCCTATTTATACCCAAGATACAAATATCTGTAACAACTTTGGACTCTATCTAAACTACTATTTAAACATCATATCATCCCCAGCGGGATCCATAGTATACTACAACTAACAATTTAACAAACTCCCAAATTACAGATACAATTGTCGTTGCAGGACTTTATCCATAAGTGGCAATACCTTTAAACGCGCAATTAGCAACCGAGTCTTCCACTCATCTTCAAGCTTCTGCATTAAACACGGTTTCGTCTCTTCTGAACTCAGAATCGGCTATCGGCTGTTTCCATTCAATCCATCCTCAGCCGACCAGCCCTGCAGCCGATCACTCTTTTAGCCGATACGACTCCTGCCTTCGGCCGATCCGATTCCACTTTGCCTTTCAGGACTTAGGGACTAAATTTCAGTGTTAACAGGCCTGAACGAACTTGGGTCCACCACGCTTAGGCTTTGGACATTTGTCGGAGAAGTGCCCGGGCTCGTTGCAGTTGAAGCAGACTAGCGGCTTTCCCCCAAAGTCCTTCTTGGGTTGAGCAGGCTGGGCTGGTGCCATCGGTGGACGCGGAGCGGGGTTCTGGTGCGGTTGACCACCGTTGTTGCTGCTGCTGCAATGGTTGAAGTTGGGATTGGAGTTGAAATTCCCCTAGTAGAATGGGCGATGCTAGCGAACAATCATTGTGGAGGGTCCACCCTGCTGTCCCGGCACGAAGCAGGGCCTCTAGTTACTCCCCTGGTTTGACTGGAATTGGGCCGCCTTTCTCTTGCAGTCCATCTTGTTCCTCTAGTCTTCCTGGCGAATGGCCTTGTCGACCAACTTCTCAAAGTCAACGTCGTCGCCCGAGATTAGCTGATTGGTCAACTCATCATCGAGGCCAGCCATGAACTTTTCCTGCCTCTGGGCGTCAGTGCACACATCTTCCGGTGCGTAGCACACGAGGCGGTTGAACTCGTGAAGGTATTCCGTCACTATCCTATTGCCTTGGTGCAGTGCTCGAAATTCCCTCTTCTTTTGTGCCACAATTCCGTCAGGTACTTGCGCCTTCTGGATGCTACGACAGAACTTTGCCCAAGTAACTTTCGTTCCTGCCGGACGAGTCATCAGATTATTGTCCCACCACGCCGAAGTGGGACCCTGGAGTTGATGAGTGGCAAAGGCAACCTTCTCCTAGTTGTTGCACTGTAGGAGGTTGAGCTTATTCTCAATTGCATGGAGCCAGTCGTTCGACTCCGTGGGATTGGTTGTGCTTGAGAAGGTACGCGGACAAACGCGGAGAAACTCCACTAGCTTTGACTGAAGTGGCGGAGGTGGACCAGCTGCCTGGTGCTGCGTTGCTGGTGCTACAGCTATTGCATCATCTGCTACTGCATCTGCTGATGCTGCAGCTGGAGCTATTGCATCATGTGCTACTGCACCTGCTGATGCTGCTGTTGCATCTGCTTATCATGGCAGCCATCATCTGTGTCTGCGTCGCTAGGACTTGTGCAAGCGTTGGGTTCTCTGGTGGTGGAGGAGGACCGTTGCCGGTGGCTCCATTGGGGTTGACCTCCTCGCTTCCACTGTTGCTGCCATAACCAGCGGCGCGGTTGACATTGCTAGTGCTCACCATTTGGAGAGGGACGGAGAGAAAGAAAAAGAAAGACAAGGAAAAAAGCATGCTCGAATCCTAAACTTTATTATGAATTATTCTATTCTAAAAATTAAATATTATGGAAAAGGAAAAGCAGTTCAATTCCTAATTAAGGCAGCCATATCACAACCACTTGATAAGGACTACCGACTAACCCACAAGCGAACAAACCTAAACACACAACTAGCAAGCAAGCAAACTAAGGAAAAGCGAGGAACTAGGGGCAACGTCCTAGTGCTCGGAATGGCTCTTGCGGTCGGTGGACTGGAAGTCAGGCTCTGGGTCATCACCAATCTCCTCTAAACGGCTGCGGGACTCTAGCAGGTAGGTCCCACCACTATCGAGCCGTGAGCTAGAGCTACTGCTTCTGCTGCTGGCGCTGCCACTGCTGGTGATGTTGATGATCTGGGTGGAGGGACTGGGCATCGCTAACAACCAACCTCCACTGCTGCTACCCATTGCTGCTGATGCCGGAGCGAAGGTCAGACCTGGTGCCTGAGCTAGTGAAGGAGGAGGCAATGGCAACACAAACACTAGGAGAGGCTCTGGTGCTGGTGGCGGGTTCCGGTGCGCGAGCTGGATGTGCACTAGAGCTGTGGTCGTCTTCCTGGGGGTGGTGCGGATCCTGGCTCCCTTGGGCCACGGACGGCCTTGGAAAATGGCATTCTCCCTCTTGCAGCGAGAAACCTCATCCTTGAGCTGCACAATTTTCAACAACTTTTTGTCGTTGAGGGCCTTGGATGCCCTATGTAGGTCCGTGTGCATAGTGTCTAGCCCCTGCAGCACTGTGCACATGCGTCCGAACATCGTGTCGTTCTCCACTGCGGCAGAACAGAAGGAACTGGTGCGATTGAAGTCGCCACGACTGGGATGGTAATGGTACGTGGAGGGTGGAAGTCGAGATCATGACGCTCCTTGATCCTGGTCATCATCAGGTAGGTGTTCTCCTGGCAGGCATGCTCGAACGTGCCTCTCGAAGCGGTCGCCACCATGTTGGGCAACATTGTGGGGATGTTGTGCACCTCCAAGCTGACTCGATGCGGGAACTCGCCGCTGAGAGGGCGGATCTACGTGTACTCCGAGTCATTGGGGTACCCGACCAGAATCGTCATCCTGACCACGGTGCGTCGGGGGAAGGCCTGACATCTATAGAAGACAAAGGAGGGGAATCAATGCGTGCTCAAATCCAAATTAAATAAAGCAATAAATGACTCAAATAATAACCAAGTAAGAAGCAGACTTTTATGCATAGAATATTTTAGTATCATTACAAATAAAATACTATCGACCCTACCGAGCAATAAATTAATGAGCAAAATAATTATATAATAATAAGCATGAAAACTTGTAGCCCGCAAAGCCTATACGTGACTTAATGCATATTCCCGGCAATTCAAAATTGACTGTCGAATAAAATCCAATTCGACTCCAACCGTGTCCAAGAAAATGTACTGAAACCATAGACCGATCATACTTGGAAAAATCCAATTCGAAGAGCGGTTAAGATTTTTCTCGCAAAACAAGAATCCCAAATTTTCTGAAACAAATCCAAATGCAAAAGGGAAAATGCATATGAAAGAGTTTCAGAGGGCTCTTAAGGTTTTCCATTTGGCTTATCCTACGGTAAAGGTCGGCTCTGATACCAACTTGTCACGCCCAAAAATTCCGACGTGGAATTTCCATAGTTGAATGTGTATTAAATTCCCTATCCAGGACCATCCATGGTACACAAACGAAAAATTATATATATAGAATCCACGTCTAAAAAACTTATAAAAGTCTTATGGAAATGTAGCAGAAAAGGGAAAATAAACTAGCTAAGTAACTAGACTTGAAGCTCGCGGCGTGGCAACTCTACTTCACAGGCATCCGTGACGACAGCGACAAGCCTAATCATCGGTGAACTCATCTGCAACTTCATCCTCCAACTCTGAGGTAGGGGAAAATGAAGCAAGACTGAGTACATTCGATGGTACTCAGCAAGTCACACCAAATGGAGGTATGATGCAGGATATTTCATGGAACGCTAAGGTTAATTTTGCACAAGGCGAGCATTTCACAACTATTAAATTGAAAGGAGTAAAACAATGATTAAGTTTAATTAAGTAAGATTAATCATCTCTGCTTAACGTTACACCACGTTGAGACAGACCCAATCCATCCAACTATTCTAACCAGTTCCATTAATCCAAATCATCCTTAAGTGAGACTAATCATGGTGAATATGGTTGAATCTGGAAGCCCCCTCTTGTGCCTAGGTGAATCTGGAAGCAACATAGACCTTTCCCAGTCCATCCAAACAACATCATGCTCACCCTTGCCTGGGTGCGTCGGACACGAACGAGCTACACTACAAGCCCAGTCGTGGCCCACACTGGCTTGTGGTACTCACGATTAGTTCTTCCAGGGTTTCCCACGAATCGGTCCTTAATTTGCCATGGGTGCGCCTATCAAAACCGTGCACCTACAACCCACCATTTGGTCATATTTTATTTACTGTTTGTATCAAGGTAATACTAGTCCATGACCATCATTTCATGTGACTATAAGTTGGTGATATAGTTCTCCCAATAATGAGCTAGTTGAACAAAGTGGGCTAAGCATGTCCTAGTCCAAACATCTAGCCATATTAGTTCCCAATCAATCAATGAATATGAAGAACAACCTAGGCTGAGTACTACTAACCCTTCTTGAAAGAAACTCTTTCACACCGTGTCAGGCGATAAACACTTTGTCTTGTTCTAGATTATAAAAATAATATCCTTTCGTTTCCTTAGGATTTCCCACATAGAAGCACTTGTCGGATTTGGGTGTAAGCTTATCGGATTGTAAACGCTTTATATAAGCTTCACATCCCCAAATTTTAAGAAAAGACAATTTAGGGGGCTGCCCTGTCCATATCTCATATGGCGTCCTTCCCATTGACTTAGATGGAACTTTATTTAGTGTGAACATAGCTGTTTCAAGAGCATATCCCCAAAAGGACAGTGGAAGATCACATTGGCTCATCATGGACCGTACCATGTCCAACAAGGTGTGATTTCTCTGTTCGAACACCCCGTTCCATTGAGGAGTTCCTGGCGGAGTCAACTGTGGAACAATTCCACAATCTTTTAGATGATTACCAAATTCCTGGCTTAAGTACTCGCCTCCACGATCTGATCGTAGAAACTTAATTGTTTTCCCTAAATGATTCTATACTTCATTCTGGAACTCTTTGAACTTTTCAAAGGATTCGGACTTATGCCTCATTAAGTAAATATAACCATATCTACTAAAGTCATCGGTAAAGGTAATGAAGTATTGAAAACCACCTCTGGCCGTTGAGCTCATTGGTCTGCAAACATCAGTATGTACGAGTGCCAACAAGTCACTTGCTCTCTCACTATGACCTGTGAAAGGTGTCTTTGTCATCTTTCCAAGTAAACAAGACACACATGTCTTAAATGATTCAAAATCAAAAGAGTGAAGCAAACCATCTTTATGGAGCTTCTTCATGTGTTTCTCATTTATATGGCTTAGGCGACAATGCCAAATAAATGTGTGATTTATATCATTTGGGAGTTGCCTCTCTGTATTGATGTTATAAATGGGAGACGCTTCAAGATCCAAAACGTATAATCCATTCACCAATGGAGTATGAAAATAAAACATATCTCTAAGATAAATTAAACAACCATTGTCCATTGATCTAAAGTCATATCCTTTCGCTTGCAAACATGAAGCGGAAATAACGTTTGTAACGCCCTGAAAATCGGAGAATTTAAAAACCGGGAATTAAAAATCGGAACTCACAAAAACTTTTGGCTCATTGCTTCTCATCGTGTTTATTGCTTCTTATTTGCCAGCTTTGTTGGATGAATTTATATGTGAGCGATTCATCTCGATCTTTGAGAAAAACCAAATAATTTGAATTTCCACTAGGGAGAAGAATTTCGGAGTTTAGAGTTGGAAATTTTAATATAAAATAGGAAAAAGGGTTGTGGATTAATAAAAATATATATTTGGGATCAACACATTATTTTGGTGGTTGAATAATATTAATTAGTGAATAAAATGAGTGATAAAATATTTTAAAGGATATATATGAAGTCTAGAAATTATTTGGAATCAAAATTGCATTTTCCGAAATTTAGGAAAAAGGATTAAATTAAATATGTGAAATATATTTTTAAAATAATAAAAGTGGGTGAAAAAGTTGAAAATATATTTTACAACTTAATTTTTGAGTGCACTATATTTTATTTCAAATTTTAGGGGTGAAAGGAAATAAAATTTGGAAATTAGAAATTAAATCGGGAAATTCGGAAATAGCACTGTTCATTATGCGCCACGTGCTCGACACCGTGCCGCCATACCGCGCCCGCCGCGTGCACGACACGCGCCGCGCGCGCACTCGCCCGCGCCCGGCCCCCCCTCGCGCTCGCATCGCACCCGGACCTGCGCCGCGCACGCCACGCACCGCCGGGACCGCGCGCCGCGTACGCCCGCGCCGTGCCGCGCCTCGCCCCGCGCCGGACCCGCCCGCGCCGCGCCACGCGTCGCCCGCGCCGGACCCCACCGTCCTCGCGCGCGCGCTCGCGCGTTCGCCACGCCGGCCCCGCCATCCCCGCCGCGCGTGCCATTTGCCGTGCGGACCCCCTCCCCCTCTTCTCCCTCTCAGTCGCATATAAAAGGGGCCAAGCCCTCTCCAATTCTCCCCAAACCGCCGCGCCTCACCCTCCCATTGCCGCATCCCCATTGCCGCCGCCGTCGCGCGCCGGAGCCGCAAGCCGTCGCGCCGTGCGCCGCAAGCCGCCGCCATCGTCCACCGCGCACGGAGCACCACCGCATCCCTCACCGTCGCCGTCGCCGCCGGTAAGCCCCTGAGCCGCTGCCCTTGTGCTTGCGCCGGCCGCCGGCCAAAACGAGGGAAGGGAGAGAGCGCGGGGAAGAAAACGAGAGGAAAGGGAGAGAAAAAAGTGAAAAGGGAAAAAGAAAAAGAGAAAGAAAAGAAAAAGGAAAAAGAAAAAATGGGAAAAATATGGAAAAATTCAGAAAAATTAGGAAAAATATTTGGAAATATATTTGGGAAAATATTTGGGTAAAAATATAATGTTTTCTTGTGTATTTTCTCTGAGTAATCTCGGAATTCAAAAATTGGATTTTTGGAGATTTCGTTCTCGCGTCGTTTTTAATCCGGAGTTTATCTATTTTCTTTCCGCCATTAAAAATATAATCTTTTGGTACTCGGACCTCCAAAACTTTGAGTACTAATTCTTTCGATTAACGCTTTTTAAAATTTATTCCTTAATCAAATTGGATCGACATTTTGCGAAAACCCTAAAATCCCAAAACTCTCGCCCGAACTCGGTAGAATTTTAGGCTAAACATTTGGAGTCGTTTTTATGGTTCTTTTCGATCTCTTGGTATTTTATTGAATTCTGATCGAATTCAATTGATTTTTCGCACGTACGGATAGCAACCGAGGAAGCAGGCACTGACTACGTTGAAGACCCCAGCCAACAATTGTGCGAGCAAGGCAAGTCAACACTTCCCTTTGAACATATTAATCCTACTTTGTGAAATGCTGTTGATTTACACTTCAAATATGCATTCTATACACAAATGAGTACCTATGCTTGATATACCATGCCTTGATATTGATTACCCTTAGATATAATCTTTGTAACCTTCGATGTGATATAACCAAAGGATAACTTCGGTAAAATGCTTAGTCCTGCTTATATTAGATTCGTGCATACTCATGATTTTACAAAGAAGCTTCGTGCTTGGGCAACTATCTTTGGGGAGGTAGTTGGAATACGGCATGTGGAGACATGAGCACCACATTGCCTTGATCATGATGAAATTAGTTTTGATGGAAAAATGAAAAGTACAAAACCAATGTTTTGGACTGGGGTGGATGGATGGATTTGGGTGGATTCCGGTAAAGGCAAGAACCGTCCCTGGTCAATTAAGGACCGAGCCATGAGACTTATAACCTGGAACGAGCCAGTACAACTGTACTTCTCGAATGGGTATAGACCTAGCGGAGTAGATAGCCGAGCGGAGGCAGTATCCCTGCATAGTGGTTCTTGAGTGAAGAGGTGGTTCTGGTTATTGAGATAAGGCTGCGGCCTAAGTGTTGAGTAATTAATGAGAATGTTGTGAAAGTTTTCCCTTACCGCGGGAGCGTTAGAACTCCTCACACTGCTAGGAAAGGACGGCTAGAGTGCAAGAGGATTTAAGTTCATGGAGCGGGTACTGCCAAAGCAAAGTTATCGAAAGGCTTTGCCGTGACCATCCCATATGAAGGGATGAAAGCTCATTCAATGAGTAGTTGCGGAGTACGGGTAAAGTGTACATCCACTGCAGTGTGAGTAAATCAATCTATTCGAATAGCCGTGCTCGCGGTTAATGAGCGACAAGACAAGTTTCTCCTGTGGCTAGACTCATGAAATTTAAAATGATGGGATGGGAATGCATAATGATTTTGTGTGCTGGTGGACTCAACTTCTCGAACTGCGAGAAGGGGTGGACTCCCCAGAAAACCATGATGAACCGGAGGCGGGAAGCCATCCTTGGAAATCACGATGGATGGTAGACAGAACCGTCACTATGGAACTAAAACTTGACTTGGCTAGATATTAGGTTTGTGAAATAATTTGTGAAAATTGGCTTTGTGCAAATGAACCATAGCCATCCTTTGAATGATCCTATCATGTGCATCATTCCGTGTCGGCTTGCTGAGTACGTTTGGTACTCACCCTTGCTATACGCACAAACCTTCAGATGGAGGAAGAGAAGAACTGGAGGACCCCTATGCTTACTGCTAGATGGGCGAAGGAGGAGAAGGCGTCTACTAGGTCTTAGTCCCCGGTCGTTGCTTGTGGCAATCGACATGCCGCTACCTTCCGACTGCTATGTTATCTAAATTCTGCTTTGGTTGTATCCGAACCAATAGGTCCTATATGTATTGGATATTGCCTTCAGGCCTATTATTGTAATAATTTCAATGTAAGTCTATTCGTGCACTTTGCACCTGGTAATTCAGAACTGTATTCGTGGGTACCAAACTACTCGATCTAGGGATATGGTACTATGAACACGAATGATTCTCGTCCTAAAAAACGGGGGTCGACAGAGCTGGTATCAGAGCAGTGCGACTGTACGATGAGACCAACTGGCGCCCTACCCCTGAATAGCTGGTCAAAGGGAAATATCCCTACATAGGACTATTTTGAAAATACGGACTATTTTCACATAACAAATATGTTTTCCCTCATACTCTTATCCCCATTCCTCTACTAAAATTGTTTGATATTACCCCTCTCTGACCCTAAGCTACCTTCAAAAAGCAGATGGCAGGCCATGATCAGAAATGGAACAAGGGATGGGTATACCCTGATCCTAACCTAAGAAAAGAGGCAGGGCACAATAAGAGAAAGTCACTAGGCTGGAATATAAGTTGTGATCGCAAAATGATCGTCACAGGCACGGTGTTTATGCCCGAGGATGCTGCAAGAATTCCCCGACACCTAAGGAACAACACATTCTGTGGTGCACGCCAGTTAACCCGACATCTCCAGCTTTATGGACCGCCCAAACCAGAAGTCGACACATCAGAAGAGACGTCCTCCGAGGATGATGAAGAAGAAAACATGGAAAGTGATAGTGAAGGAGAGCTGAAACCCAAGGCGTGTACTCGTTGTGGTGAAGTTGGACACTATGCAAGTATGTGCAACTACCTTTGTAGTTGCGGTGAAGACACCCACATGCCAGAAGAATGCCCCATGAGAGCCGTTACGTGCTTCATGTGTGAAGGGACAGATCATGTACCTAAGGACTGTCAACTAATGATAATCTTAGACAAGCAAAAGAGGGATCAAAAGGTATTTCGACAATCCGCAAATCAACTCTTGGATGGTATCACTAATAAAGGAAATGTTCCGGATCCTGAGACAGCCCCAACTCTGGGGAAGGCTAATAGTTGTAACAAAGATGTGCTGCATACTCAAAAGAGTGCACCTCGTGACAAATCGGGTATGATCTGTTTCAACTGCCGTAAGTTAGGACACTTCTTCAATAAATGCCCTCTTCGAGACCGGCAAAAGAAGACCGACGTTGCTTCAACTGTGGCGGAGCAGGACATGAAGCCAGAAATTGCCCACTGCGCAAGCCCCCAGTCTCAAGACGACCGCATGACCTGCAACATCGGTAGTCCACAAGGGCCAAAACAACACCTGGATCATGCGGATGGCTGGATGACTATTTTGGATACTAGCAGCAGCTCTGGTCTTGCCTTGGATGGAGTTAAGACAGCAATGACCATGCCCCTACCCCTTTATGTATGAGACCCTAGATCAATGTTAGTGTTGTGTATTGTGTTGTATGGACTACACATGTCCAATGTATTCCCTGATGTAACATCTATGAACTAATATAAAGTTCCATGTTATGTCATAAATGAGTTTATTCCACCAACCTTGCTTTGAAAGATCACCTTAAACAACTCAAAGAAAAATTCCTTAGTATCGTGACGTTAGAAAATCAAGTCTCTTACCTTATCCATGTTGTTCAGATGGCGCATCGTCGCAGAGCCCCAGCAGCTACTGAGAACCCGCCAGAGCCTAACCCCTCTACCCTAGCGGAAGTCATGGCTTTACAGACCCAACTGCTGCAAGCTATCGCCAACAACCAAGCACAACACGGAGGATCAAACCTCGACGAATTTATGAGGGTAAAGCCACCGACATTCTCCTCGGCAGATGAACCCATGGATGCCGAAGATTTGCTAAGGGTAATCAAGAAGAAGTTGACTCTCGTCCGAGTATGGGAAGCTGACAGAGTCGTCTTCGCCACCAATCAGCTGGAAGGACCCGCAAGTGACAGGTGGGATACCTACAAGGAAACCCGGGCTAAAGATGCCGGTGAACCCACTTGGGAATAATTCACGGTAGCCTTCCGTGAAAACTTCGTCCCTGCTGCAGTCATGAGGATGAAGAAAAACTAGTTCCATAGGCTGCGCCAAGGCAACACCATGGTACAAGAGTACCTTAACAAGTTCACGCAGCTTGCACGTTACGCCACAAGCGACCTGGCAGACGAAGAAGAGAAGATGGATAAGTTTATCGAAGGACTGAACGATGAGTTGAGTGGACCGATGATCGGTCAGGACCACGCCAGCTTCCAGAGCCTCATCAACAAGGTCGTGAGGCTTGAGCATGACCAAAGGACGGTTGAAAACAACCGAAAGACAAGGCTTGCAATGGCCCGTCCAATTCAAGGAACACCCCAGCGACCCAAGGGAGCAACCCCGACAGGTTGGAAGCCAGCCATAGTGGCAACCAATCGCCCTGCAGCACCCGGCAACGTCAGTAGGCCACCTGCAACACCGTCTCCACTTCGGCGCCTACTTTGGCGGCCCCACGATCCAGGAATGTCAACTGCTTCAACTGCAAAGAATTCGGGCATTACGCCAATAGCTGCCCTAAGCCGCGCAACACCCCCAACCGCACCGGAGCCAACGCCATCATAGTACGAGGAACCCCTGCTCCGGCACCTGGACGCAGTTTATTCAGAACGCCCCAACCAAAGGAAGCTGCAACCGGATTCCGCCGTGGTCAGGTTAACCATGTGCGTGCTGAGGAAGCTCAGGAGGACCAAAGCGTGCTAATGGGTATGTTTTCTATCCATTCTGCACTAGTTAGAGTTTTGTTTGATTCTGGAGCTTCGCGTTCATTTATATCGTCAAGAATAAGCAAAGAGCACAATTTGCACCAAGTAAACCTTAAGAGACCAATTGTAGTATATTCACCCGGGGAAGATGTAACCATACCCCATGCATGCATTAATGTGCCCATTCGGATCAAAGACGTGGTATTCCTGTCCAACCTTATGGTTTTACCACCCCAAACCTTGGACGTCATACTAGGAATGGATTGGTTAACCAAGAACCAAGGGTTACTAGACTGTGGACGAAGAGAAGTTACCTTATCTACCCCATGGGGATCACCGATTACAGTAGCCATGGATCAAGACCCTATGCTCTGTGACCGAGCTACGGGAATATTCACAATGTTACCCATAGTTGGAATGCTAGTATTCCAGGATTACCCGAATGTATTTCCTGAGGAACTACCGGGAATGCCCCCAGACTGAGACATAGAGTTCATCATTGACCTCATGCCTGGCACCGCCACCATAGCTAATAGACCCTACCGGATGCCAGTGAACGAATTGGAGGAACTTAAGAAGCAAATAAGGGAACTGCAAGAGAAAGGCTTCGTACGCCCTAGTTCTTCACCGTGGGGAGCCCCAGTGCTATTTGTTAAGAAAAAGGATGGAAGCATGAGAATGCGCATAGACTATCGGTCATTGAATGAGGTTACTATTAAGAACAAGTACCCATTACCTCGAATCGACGACCTATTCGATCAGCTCAAGGGAGCCCGAGTGTTCTCAAAGATCGATCTTCGATCTGGATACCATCAGCTGAAAATTAGGACTGAGAATATACCCAAGACTGCGTTCTCTACACGCTACGGCTTCTATGAGTTCACAGTGATGTCCTTCGGACTGACCAATGCCCCAGCCTACTTCATGAACCTCATGAACAAAGTATTTATGTAATATCTGGACAAGTTCGTGGTAGTGTTCATTGATGATATCCTCATCTATTCCAAGGATGATGAAGAACACGCAGAACATTTGCGCATGGTACTAGAGAAGTTGCGAGAGCATCAACTATATGCCAAATTCAGCAAGTGTGAATTCTGACTTAAGGAAGTAGCTTTCCTCGGACATGTAATCTCGGCAGGAGGCGTAGCAGTAGACCCCGCCAAGGTCGAAGCTGTTACCAAGTGGAAAGCACCCAAGTCAGTAACAGAGATTAGAAGTTTCTTGGGGTTGGCTGGATATTAACGGAGGTTTATTGAAGGATTTTCTAATATAGCTCGACCCCTGACCCAACTATTGAAGAAGGAAAAGAAGTATGCATGGACTGAGTAGTGTCAACAGGCATTTGACCAGCTCAAAGAAAAGTTAACCACCGCCCCGATCTTAGTCCTACCGGACAACCGGAAAGACTTCGTCATATACTATGATGCATCCCGACAAGTATTAGGAGGCGTGTTGATGCAAGATGGAAAGGTTGTGGCTTATGCCTCAAGACAACTGCGACCGCCTGAGGAGAATTATCCCACCCATGACTTAGAATTGGCCGTAGTGGTGCATGCCTTGAAGATTTGGAGGCACTACCTGATCGAAAACCACTGTGATATATACACGGACCACAAGAGCTTGAAATATTTCTTCACCCAGACAGACCTTAACCTACGCCAGAGAAGATGGCTAGAACTAATCAAAGACTATGACCTAGGAATCCATTACCACCCTGATAAGGCCAATGTTGTAGCTGACGCTTTGAGCTGCAAAGCCCAGTGGAACCAACTGAGGATGGAATGTATGGCCAACGAGCTTCAAGAAGAAATGGCTCGGCTTAACCTACAGTTGATTCCTCACGGACAACTTAGTTTGCTGGAGATACAACCTCTCCTACGAAGTCAGATTAAGGAAGCCCAGAAGGATTGTGAGGAAATCCAGCTAATCAAGGAGCGCATGGACGAAGAACTAGCCAAAGAAGTCGCAGCCGACAACGATGGAATTCTATGGTATCGTAAAAGGATTTACGTACTGGAGAAAGGCGGATTGAGAAGGCTAATCTTAAAAGAAGCCCATGAGTCAGCTTACACGCTACACCCGGGCAGCACCAAAATGTACCAGGATTTGAAAACGGAATATTGGTGGCCCAACATGAAAAGAGACATAGCGGAATATGTGGCCATATGTGATGTATGCCAACGAGTTAAGGTTGAGCATCAGCGACCAGCAGGATTGCTACAACCACACAAGATCCCTGAGTGGAAATGGGATGAAATAGGTATGGACTTTATAGTGGGACTACCCAAAACTGCTACCAGATACGATTCCATTTGGGTGATCGTGGATAGACTGACCAAGACTGCTCGATTTATCCCGGTCAAGACTCGGTATAGCAGCGCTAAATTGGCAGAGCTATACATGTCCAGGATTGTGTGCCTACATGGAATACCCAAGAGAATTGTGTCGGATTGTGGTACTCAATTCACATCTCATTTCTGGGATAAGTTTCATGAGGTGTTGGGAACTCACCTCGCCTTCAGTACTGCTTATCACCCACAGGCTGATGGACAAACCGAGAGGACAAACCAAGTCCTTGAGGACATGCTAAGAGCTTGTGCATTGGATTTTACTAAGGACTGGGAGAAATGCCTGCCCTATGCAGAGTTCTCCTATAACAACAGCTACCAGGCTAGTTTTAAGATGTCGCCAAACGAGGCTTTGTTTGGACGAAGATGCCGAACCCCGTTGATGTGATTGGAGACCGGTGAGCGAGCCATATTTGGACTAGACATCATTAGGGAAGCCAAAGAGAAAGTTCGTCTGATAAGAGATCGGCTTAAGATAGCCCAGTCTCGGCAAAAGAGCTATGCGGACACTCGCCGAAGGGAGTTGGAATTCAAAATAGGCGACTTCGTGTACCTAAAGGTTTCGCCGCTAAGAGGAACCAAGAGGTTCAAGGTCAAAGGAAAACTGGTGCCAAGATATGTTGGACCTTTCCCGATAAGCGCCAGAAGAGGCGAAGTGGCCTATCAACTGGACGTGCTGAAAAATCTTTCCGATGTACACCCTGTCTTTCACGTGTCAAAACTGAAGAAATGTTTGCGAGTACCGGAAGAGCAAATTCCCTCGAAAGACGTCCTTATAAACGAAGACCTCACATACCCTGAACACCCCGTAAAGATTTTGGACGAAGCCGAGAAAAAGACTAGGACCAATACGTGGCGAATGTACAAGGTGCAATGGAGCAACCACACTGAAGATGAAGCCACCTGGGAAAGAGAAGACTTTTTGAAGACCAAGTACCCGAACCTATTCCGCGAACGGTAAGAAATCTCGAGGATGAGATTTATTGTTAGGGGGGTAGGTTTGTAACGCCCTGAAAATCGGAGAATTTAAAAACCGGGAATTAAAAATCGGAACTCACAAAAACTTTTGGCTCATTGCCCATCCCGCGCCGCCGCGTGCCATTCGCCGTGCCGGACCCCCTCCCCCTCTTCTCCCTCTCCGGCCGCCTATAAAAGGGGCCAAGCCCTCTCCAATTCTCCCCAAACTGCCGCGCCTCGCCCTCCCATTCCTGCATCCCCACTGCCGCCGCTGTCGCGCGCCGCAGCCGCAAGCCGCCGCCGTCGTCCACCGCGCGCCGTAGCATCGCCGCATTCCTCGCCGTCGCCGTAAGCCCCCAAGCCGCGGCCCTTGCGCTTGCGCCGGCCGCCGGCCAAAATAGAGAAGGGAGAGAGCGCGGGGAAGAAAAAGAGAGGAAGGAAAGGAAAGGGGAGAGAAAAAAAGAGAAAAGGAAAAAAGAAAAAAAGAGAAAGAAAAGGAAAAAAGGAAAAAAGGAAAAAAATGGGAAAAATATGGAAAAATTCAGAAATATTAGGAAAAATATTAGGACAATATTTGGGAAAATATTTGGGCAAAATATAATGTTTTCTCGTGTATTTTCTCTGAGTAATCTCGGAATTCAAAAATCGGATTTTCGGAGATTTCGTTCTCGCGTCGTTTTTAATCCGGAGTTTATCTTTTTTCTTTCCGCCATTAAAAATATAATCTTTTGGTACTCGACCTCCAAAACATCGAGTACTAATTCTTTCGATTAATGCTTAATAAAATTGGATCGACATTTTGCGAAAACCCTAAAATCCCAAAACTCTCGCCCAAACATGAGTAGAATTTTAGGCTAAACATTTGGAGTCGTTTTTATGGTTCTTTTCGATCTCTTGGTATTTTATTGAATTCTGATCGAATTCAATTGATTTTTCGCACGTACGGATAGCAACCGAGGAAGCAGGCACTGACTACGTTGAAGACCCCAGCCAACAAGTGTGCGAGCAAGGCAAGTCAACAACCGTACTTCTCGAATGGGTATAGACCTAGCGGAGTAGATAGCCGAGCGGAGGCAGTATCCCTGTATAGTTGTTCTTGAGTGAAGAGGTGGTTCTGGTTATTGAGATAAGGCTGCGGCCTAAGTGTTGAGTAACGAATCAGAATGTTGTGAAAGTTTTCCCTTACCCCGAGAGCGCCAGAACTCCTCTCACTGCTAGGAAAGGACGGCTAGAGTGCAAGAGGATTTAAGTTCAAGGAGCGGGTACTGCCAAAGCAAAGGTATTGAAAGGCTTTGCCGTGACCATCCCCTATGAAGGGATGAAAGCTCCTTCAGTGAGTAGTTGCGGAGTACGGGTAAAGTGTACATCCACTGTAGTGTGAGTAATTCAATCTATTCGAATAGCCGTGCTCGCGGTTAATGAGCGACGTGATAAGTTTCTCCCGTGGCTAGACTCATGAAATTTAAAATGATGGGATGGGAATGCATAATGATTTTGTGTGCTGGTGGACTCAACGTCTTGAACTGCGAGAAGGGGTGGACTCCCCAGAAAACCATGACGAACCGGAGGCAGGAAGCCATCCTTGGAAATCACGATGGATGGAAGAGAGAACCGTCACCGTTTTAATATACTATGGAACTAAAACTTGACTTGTCTATATATTAGGTTTGTGAAATGATTTGTGAAAATTGGCTTTGTGCAAATGGACCATAGCCATCCTTTGAATGACCCTATCATGTGCATCATTCTGTGTCGGCTTGCTGAGTACGTTGGGTACTCACCCTTGCTATACGCACAAACGTTCAGATGGAGGAAGCGAAGAACTGGAGGACCCCTATGCTTACTGCCAGATGGGTGAAGGAGGAGATGGCATCTACTAGGTCTTAGTCCCCGGTCGTTGCCTGTGGCAATCGACATGCCACTGCCTTTCGACTGCTATCTTATCTAAATTCTGCTTTTGGTTGTATCCGGACCAGTAGGTCCTATATGTATTGGATATTGCCTTTGGGCCTATTATTGTAATAATTTCGATGTAAGACTATTCGTGCACTTTGCACCTGGTAATTCAGAACTGTATTCCTGGATACCAAACTACTCGATCCAGGGATATGGTACTATGAACACGAATGATTCCTGTCCTCAAAAATGGGGGTCGACAGATTCCCTTCTACAAGACTGCACGCAAAAAAGGAGTTTGAGGTGTTGAACCACTCGGTCCTAGATTGGTTCTCAAACATGCCACGTAGGCCCTCAATAATACTGTGAGAATCACTGCTCTCATATTGCTTCTGAAACTCCGAGGACATTGTGGCAAGCATGAGACAGCTTATATCAAGGGAATCATTAGTGTGCTTCTCATAAGCCCTCCGTGCAGCCGCATTAGCATTATCAGGCAAATCACCAAGATAAGGAACTTCAATAACGTACTACTTTCGCTCTTGCTTGAGAACAATTCTCAAGTTTCAATACAAATCCATAAAGTTTGTTCCATTCAACTTTTGTTTCTCAAGTATAGATCGCAAATTAAAAGAACTAGGTGCAGTATTAACTGCCATAATCTACAACAGAAAATATATGCAAAGTTTAGCACAATGTTTATGCTTTGTATTTTATTAAATAATTTAAAAAAAGACTCCCACTATGTTTCTTAACCTTCCCTCAAGGTTACGTATTGGGTCAAGATCCACATGTTAATTAATTTCTAGTGAGCTTTGGCATCACTGCAAGAAGATTAGTAACATGGGTAAGCAACACCTTGCTAATCACATCCCTATGTGACTCTTGTTTATTGGGTGACACCGCTATGCCCCGGCCCAATCCTATGCCCCATGGCCCAAAACTGTTTTGATAGCCTTGTCAAGTAAACCAAATGCTTCTGCATGTATATGTCTGACATATACCCCATCGTGTTATGATAGACAATGGCACTCTGCTTTGGCAGACTCACCAATCAACGATCACAACGGTGATAGGTGCAACATTTGGAAGGGCATCATTACTACTTAATTTTGTGAGGGATACTATCATATAAAACAAACATATCTCATATATAAAAACAAGAAGAATAGCAATTAATAATGAAACAGTATGGCCCTTTCACATGGTGATCTCCATCTCCATCACTACGTGGTTTTCACCCTTTAGCAACGTCCAAAATATGTTGTAATATGCTCGTTTTCGATGCAATAGCCGCAATTGCACCCAAAAAATTTCGTAAACAGATGTTACAATAAGTCCTGTGGTATTAGCCTTCAACCACGAATGTCTTTTTGTCGTTGCACTAGTTTTGGTATTGCAACACAGTAAGGCGTTGGGAAAATCATCTACGGGCACGCTCGAGTTGGTCGCCATGTGTCCTATCGCGACGTATCAGGTGATGCGAGAGGTTTCAATTGCATCATACACAAAGCGTTGCAATGTATAAGATGAGGCGTTGCAAAGTATTGGATTGCTACACTACAGGTTTGGTTGCGATAGGGTTAGCCCCTCTATTGCAATCAAAGTGATCTGGGTGTTATATGTGGTTCCCGCTTTTACCACGAAATGGGTTTCAGTGCAATAGGGGGTGTCCTCTATTTCTACCAGGTTTGTTTGGATGCTAGAGGTGGATAACTCTATTGCCACCCAATAGGGTTGGTTGTTATAGGTTGGCCATTTTATTGCAACCAAAAATAGCTTGGAGGCTAGAAGTGGGACACTCTATTGCTTCGAAAACATTTTTGTGGGCAAAAGTTCAAGTCTCTTTTACCACCATAATAATCAGTTGCAATATGTGTACCTCCCTCTATTGGCACGACCCTTTGTGACGTCGAAAAATCTAGGTTGCGATAGGATGAATATCTTTCGCCACGAATGGTGTTGCTTCCATATTTTTGTAGCTATTGCCACGTGTCTATTCTGCCACGCTCATTTAGTGACGACCAACAATTTTAAACAATAATATAATACAGGATCAATAACAATTATGCATTTAACATCCATCAATCACAATTTAGCCACACACATAGTATTGAATTTACACCACAAGTACTGAAATAAAGTTTCCAATGACACTCTATTGTTTCAATGAAATCTAAAGGGCGACTTGATACGATCGAAATGAATCATCCTAGGCTAATTGATACGAAATAAAGCACTTGATCAGCCATCCCATCACTTGATCAGCAAAGGGTGACTTGAAGACGATCCCATCACTTGTCGCTCCAACGAAATGCCTTACTTTTCTGGAAAGAATGAATGACATTTGTTTTAGCATGAAGTAAACTAAAATTATCATTAAGGGTACACAGCAGCAAACACTAAACCAAAGTTTCATTGCTCATCATAAAATTATCAGAATTACTCATCAGAAAATTATAAGAATGACAGCATATAATGAACTCAACTATAAACACTTTGACAGCTAAAAACAGAAACATTTACAGCATGCAGGTAGTGGAGTTACCAATTTTCACCTGCTGCCTTCTTGTTGCCGGTAGTGGTTCGCTTCTTATTTGACTTCAAATGGTCTATAGTAACATATTTGGCCGCTGCTCCCTTATTAGTTGTTTCATTGCTTGCAGCTCTAGCACTTCTTGTATTGCGAACGGTACCTGCCCTTTGTTTATCAACGAGTTGAGATTCCTCCAGGTTGGCTTCAGGCTGCTGCTTGTCCTAGGAACAAATAAGGTGGAAGGATAAAATTAGGCGCCAATTTGTGCAGTATCTGATGATAGCACTAAACAGTTGTCAATTCACAGTGTCAACCTGATTTGAGGAGACCAAAAGCTGTGGGCTAGGCTCAACAACTTGAGTAGTCGTGTTTGTTGCAGCCGTCGGCACCTCTGCAATTGCAATGACATTGTTGTTTGGCTGGACAGATACAGACAGTTAGTTGTAGAACCTAAGGAAAGAAAGTCATTCAATAACTAGCTTTCACAAATTAACATTTTGCATTACTAGTATCTGCTGTAACGCTGCCTGTGCTTATCCTGCTAACAACATTGCTTGGATCTCTTGCCTAAACGCTTCTTTATCCGCCTCCCTTGCCTTCATAAACGTTTCCTTATCAGCCTCCCTTGCCTTCATAATTTCATCAATATGTCGTGCATAATTTATCCTTTCAGCTTCCCTGTCAGCTTCCCATTCCCTCAATTGTTGTTGTAGTTGCCCAAAATCATGCATGAGTTCGAGGTGTTCCTGATGTTGTTGCTCCTCCCTACGAATTTGTTCATCGCGATCCACTTTCAGCAGCTGCCTTCTAGTTGGGTTTTTTGCAAGGTACCCATTACCATGCAACTTGGTTGATTTGCACTTTGTGACTTCCTTGTATGCCTCCTGAAAAATCTCGTTCCTCTCCTTTTGGGAAAGGAAGTTTTCCTCTGCATTTGATACCTTATCAGAAATACGGCTGCTTGCTTTCTCCTAACATTTACAAGGCACAAATGAAGGAGTTAGATGTAGATGAAATTGCAGGCACTTTCTAATTGCATGCACTCGTAATTTATGCACAAATTCAATATGAACTCACATAGACATCTTGAGAAGCTTGGTCTTTCCATTTCCCATTCTTAGTGTGAGTAATATACCAAAGGTCTAAGTCATTGGGCTCCTCACCAGTTTCTGGGTCTCTCTGATACGCCAAGAACATAACAAATTAGTAATTCATGCAGCAAGAAAGCTTGTACATGTGCTTCTCAGTTATTACCTTCTCATAGCTACACTAAGAAAAAGGCTTAGAGCCTGACAAATGTGTGGTATTTTTAAGGGATAGATTCGCAGAGTTCTTTATACTCTTTTCCTACAGAATGCAATTTGAACAATGATCTTAATGTTGGAGACATAGCCATTTTTCAGAAATTGCTATTGTTAAGAATAGTAACAATGTGGAACAAACCTGGAATTTTGCACTCCTAAAATACTTCAACAGATAGTACCATTCAACCAAGTCTAATTCTTCAGGCTTATGGCTCATTCTCTCGTGGTAGGTGTTGTATGCCTTGGCCGTAGCACTTAAAGTTGAACGCCATCCTTTGTAACACTCTTTAGCAATGGCCCATATCTTCATCTTTGAATCATAATTATCCTCAAGGTCCCACCTAGACTATATATCAGATGCAAAGACTAGGTCAGTTGTTACGTAATTTTATAATTAAAATGTATAGACATGCAAAGATTCTTACCAATATATCAGATGCTATTGACTATTTTACATCATCATGGATATCTTTCCAAAATATCACTCCAATAAGTGGCGCCCTTTTCCTTGTAAATAGTACTATTTCATCAGTGAATGTGCGGGCATTATCACCTACCGCTCCTCCAAGTCTGGAGAACTCAACCTTGAGCTTTTGATTGCCAGACTTCTGTCTCTTGGAGAGTGCCTTCAAGCACTTGAGGGTACCACGTCCTCTTTTCTTCCCATTTTCCGAGCCTATTCCATGGAAACAAAATGTTATACAAAACTGAAACACAACATTAATTCATAATAAACACAAGTTACCATTTCCTTGATCTGGTCTCCAACGCCATGCATGAGATGGTGCCTACACTGGTGGTGATCGATTGCTGTCTTGACTGGAATGTATCTGATTGCTAGGATCCAAAAAAGCAACTGCAGACAATATTGTCACATGATCAGCTAGCATAATTTTTCATTTTGGAAAAAGAATTGTAATTTGTTTGACAAATATGAGGATAGGGATATTACTGATGTCATCAAGTTTTCCTTCAACCCTCAACCATTCTTTGAATGTAATGATTGTGTCCTCCTAGTATATATCTTCTAACTCTGAAAAAGAACAATAATATGAGTCATGAGTGTGCATTGCAAAATCCATATATATATATATATATATACTAGGGCTTTATCGTAACTCACCCAAGGCTTCCTTCTTGGAATGCAGATAATATAGCCAATCTTTGTACGCATCTAATTCAAAATCTTGCAGTTCTTCGTCTTCATCATAACGAGAGCATCCTCTTTTCTTTTTAATGGGTGTTATGGCAACACACAGGTTTGCTGCTGGATTCTTGCAGAAAACTAATCTAACCTCCCTCTCATCCTCGTTTCTATCTATCATTTCTGATATATCAACATCGTATTCAATTTCATGTAGTGTTGCTGACGCAGGATCATCAACACTTCTCTTCTTGTAGTACATGTAGTCCCTGGACCCATACCCCAGTTTTGATTTCAATGTTGTTAAGTTACCTAGCGAGATTTCACTCTTGTCAGTAGTTGTCTCAAAAAAATCTTCTCCCTCCTCACTGTCCTTGCAAACAACATATATGGTCCATTTATCTTCCGTTCTGCATATTAAGCGATGACACTTTAATTAAATTGGTAGTACGACAGAATGATGCACTAGCAGAGAATTCTTTTATGATGATAATAGCGTGTAGGTATAGTACCTGTTCTCGGACACGTCCTGAGACGAAGGTCGTACGAAATTTTGTGGATCTTGGCTGTCGTCGCTTGCATCATCGGTGGAGGCACTGTGAGGTGTTCTTTGGAACGAAGGTGACCCAAAGAGCATTGCGGCCGCCCGAGATCTGCTGGGCGCGACAGGTGCAGTCGCCCTCCCAGTTGTTGGTGTCACCATTGTTGAAGGCAGCAACGCCGATGCAGGTGTGTGCAACGTTGTCGATGAGGAAGGGGTCCCCCTTGCCGCCTTGCTCGACGTCAGCATCCTCGGCTTCGAGGTGCAAGTGCAAGACGACTTACCTGGATGACGAGTTAACTCGCGGCGGCGCCGTCTGTGGAACCCTAGTAACAAGGAGTCAATATAATCACGCGGTGGTTTAGGCTAAAATGTGGGCAACTGAGTGGCGCGTTAGTTTGGCGCGCTTGCTAAAAAATTTTGGCTGGTAAAAATGGCACGCCTCTTTTGATTTTTTTTCGTTCCAAGTCGCTGGCTAAAAAATTTTAGGAACATCACGGGCGCGTTGTTTGTGTAGGTGTTTGTGTAGGTGTATCATGATGTTATGTGCAATCTTTGCAATTTTCAGACCAAGTTTACCTATTACTGTAATTATTGTTGATTTTCCTCAAAGAAAATGGTTAGAAATACCTAAACTGCCTAGAAAAATCTAGAAACTTGCATGGACACATAATTTAGGTGTGTAGTGTGGAGAGAAAAGTTTCAACTGATTCTTCTCCTTGGATGTATGCAAGTTTGGTGGTGTAGCAGTTTGGCCGGAGGTGGCTTGAGTTAGCGGGAGCGGTGATGTCAACTGGTGGCTGCAACTGAGGACGAGGACGGTGTTCCCAATATTCACGACATCTTCTGGAGAATCCCTTCAGTGGACTTGTAGAACATGACTCGAGGATGGTGGTGGCGCAGCGGTTCAGCCAGAACTCCATCTAGGTGGCCGAAACGCTACAGGCGATGCTGACAGCAGCCTCTGGAATGCCTTAGCGCCCTCCAGTGGCGTCGTCACATTCCTGTTGATTGGCTGAACAAAACAGGGGGTGGGTCAAAATGTAAATTTCTAGGAATGGTGCGTAGATAAGGGAACACAAAAGATATGCTCAAAAACACGACCAGGTGAAAGTCGGCAACGCCATCTTCCTTGCGGCTGGAGATGAACTCGAGGGGAAAAGGGATCTTGGAGCTCTCCTCTCTTAGCTCTAGTGGGTAGAACATGCTGAGGGAGATTGGTGTGACTGGTTAGAGGAGAAGGAAGGAGAAGGTTCAAGAGTTTGGCATGGAGAGGGAGTGAGGTGGCCATGGTGTGTGTTGTGGTGACATGCATGTGTCTCCACCTGTCTCATGTGGTTGGAGAGATGTGTGAGGCTGTCAAGTGGGCTAGGGGTGTGTTGGGTGGCTTCCAAGTGGGGCTAAGGGGTTGTGGGGTCCATTTGTAAGTGAGAGGAGAAAGGTTCCTAGAAATTACCCAAGTCTGGATTTGATGTGAATGAGTGGTTTTGCACTTCTTGTTTCTCCATCATTTTGATAGACTTATATTTTGATAGACTTATATGTGGAGCCCAGGTTTAAGGGAAAGTTAAACATATAGTCTAAAAGGTAGGTCAAGTCTCATGGCCAAAAAAGCTTGTACATTTATCATCGTGACTTGGTAGATAAGGCATAATAGTACCATCACTTTTCACTGTTTTAATCAATTTGTTTAGAGGTTTTGTGGGCTCAACATGAAATGGTAAAGTGGTGATGCACAAAGCTTCCAGAGGCACACATCTCTGACACATGTCCTTCTCACACAGTAAGAGGTGTTCACTCCGTTTGGGGGATGTGTACACCAGGGTTCATAATGCCGGTGGTTTATGCCGTGCTGCCCCTCGGCGGCACAGCGAATTTCGTACAAAATTTCCGAAAGCCATGAAAGCCGGTGGCAAGGAACAGTAAACAAATTTTAATTTGATGAATTTCGTTCATACCGCGGATTTCGTTGATTTCACGCGAAAACCGTGACGAATGGTGCGGAAAATTGCGAAAGCATCGTGAAAAATGTGCAAATATTGTCCAAAAAATTAGGAATAAATACTAAAATTAGTGAATACATAAATATGATATTTTCACTAATATATTTGTGTGAAAAAATTTATACTAATATGTATAATATTGATATAAGTACGGCTGTATGAATTACGGGGGGATACTTAATGTGATGTTTAAAATGTAGTAAAAAACAAAAAATAATGATAACTATGTATATTTTGATTGGTAAGTGTGCGCAACAACCGCGGCTTTTGCCGCTTCCCTTCCGAAAGCCATTCCTCCCGTGCGCGAAATGCTTGCCGCCAGCACGCGCAAAAAGGAGAGCAGATCCAGACGAAATTCGACAAAAACCGATGAAAGCCGTGGTCCCGAAATGAAAACAAGCTTTGTACCTTCTTCCGCAGATTTTGCCTCGTGCCGCCACGAAAGTCGTCGATTCCCACGCGAAAAACACCTCGCCGGCCGTGGTCCGCGCAGATCTGCTGCCGCCGCCACTCAGATGCGCAAGTGAATGGGGAAAGAGGTGTCGGCAGCTGCTTCAAAGCTGGGAATTGGATGATATCTAGATGGGAAAAGGTTATGGCTTCATTGGGCCTCCATGAACAGTACAGCACAAACAGTGACATTTATCTTTTTCTTTTTCCCAAAACAGAAAACGATTTTTTAAGGGCCAAAATTTTTGAATTCTCCCGAAATTTTTCAAATCATACCGCGGCACCGACGAATTTCGCGAATTTCGCACCGGCTTTTGCGGAATCAGAAACACTAGTGTACACAACTTTCACCAAACCACTTCAAACTAACACCATCCGAGGAATAAGAGGAAAGTAGCGTAGGATCTTCACTGGTAACCGCTTCATCAAACTAACACCATCTGAGGTGTTCTTGACAACTCTCCACCTAGACTCCCTTCATTTGGGGCATTCCTACAGGTTTGCGTTTTCCTTAAAAAAATAACACACAATCATTCTTACATGTGTGTATCTTGACATAGTCCAAGCGCCCTTTTGCACTTTATCCAAGGAGTCAGGGATACAATGGCCTTCAGGGAGAATCCTTGAGAACAGTTTAAGTATGGCCTCCAAACATGCGTTACTAACACCATACATGCACTTTATCTGAAAAAGTTGCACGATAAAAGAAACCTTAGTTGCCTCTTTGCATCCTGGATACAATTGCTTCTTTGCCTCCTCTAATAATTTCAAAAATATCTCTGCATCCCTATTTGGTCTGCCATCATTGGCATCTATGCTTTCTCCATGTATAGAGGCATTGATAATATTTCTAATCATAGAATTAGTGGCAGCAGGTCATCAATTATGTCTTCTTCAACGTCTTCTCGAAAATAAGGGGGTAGTGCTTCATCGTTACCTACATCAACGGAAGGTTGTGCATCCTCAGGTTTTGTTATAGCTGGATTCAGATCAGGATTGACACCAGGATTCACACGTCCCTCAGCTGGTGAAGAAGTTTGGCCTTCGAATTCATCGATGAAACAATCAGCAAACCCTTTAGAAACTATATGAAGATGAATTTGAAACACGTCACTATATCTTATCATGCATTGACATTGAGCACATGGGCACAGAACAGATCCACCAGCAGCTTGTTGCGATGATGATGTGCCAAAGTTTTCAACAAAAGTTTGGAATTTGACCTTCCACTCCTCTGAATGCCGAGGCAAGCGCATCCAACTTCTATCTTCGTGTGACGACATTGATCTGCATATGCATGATCGCAATGAGATCATGATCTAGCATGCACATATATGTATGCAGGTGGGCGGAGATACATATATATATACACACACACACTGTGTACTAGGGGATCGGAATGACAAGAGACGATCAAGACAACATACCAGTGGCACAGCGGATGTAGATCGATGTCGAGGTAGCTTCCGATCCAGATCGAAGATGGGCTGGCAGCGCAAATGTGATCTATGTCGAGGATCCTCGAGCTTCTGATCCAGAACGAAGAGGTAGGTTGCCTGCAGTTGGGGCCTAGCTGGAGGAATAGAAAGCGTGGCGATAGACAAATTTAAGTGCAACCAAGCAAGGCTTCATTGCAATAGACGTGTTCCAGTTGCAACGAATAAATAGCCAGTTACAACCATGCAAAATTGTAATTTCAAAGAGTGTGATGTTGTGTGTGGGGTGTGTGATTGAAGATAGAAGAAAGCTTTAATTTAATCATTACATTGTAATTATATATCATCATATATTGTTATTAACTAATGATTCTCAATATATAAAATCTTTTGTAAATTATTTTGGTGATAATATACAAATCGGAGGGATGTACAATATTGATAAGAACATTCAAACCCTGGCCGTCATGTCTAGTTTATGCACATGTAACAAGTTTTACGCGCATTGTTCTCGTTTCGCCCTCTAACTCGGAATCGGTTTTTAAAATGGCCATAACTTTCGCATACGGACTCCGATCGAGACGTTCCATATATGAAAATCGATCAGAAAAAAATTTTGGATGCGTTCATCCGCTGCATTGCCGCGTTAGGTGATTCTATTTTGCCCAAAAAAGCCTCAGAAGGTTGCCTTTTCGAGCCAAGAAGTTTTTTTCCGATTCTAAGCGTGTATTCTGAATTTTCCACAGGCCACGTCTTTTGCTTATTTACGCACAAATTTTCTGTGGTTACCTCTCGTGTGCTCCTAAGTCCATAAAAAATATAAAAAAATAAAACAAAAAAGTCAAATTTTTCCAAGAAAACAACAACTTCAGATGAATATGAAAAATAGAGGGGCAAAAGAGGAACACTATCTAGAAGAGCACATTAATGTCTCGGATTATCTATGTTTGATTAAATTTTAATATTATTGTTTTAAACCTATATTTAATAAATTTTATTTGGTCCTATTTACTAATTATTTAATTGTTAACCCTAGCCTGACCAAATAAATTTGGAAAAATATCGGGAAATTATCTTTAGTCTTGGTTGGTGACACTGACCGGGACTAAAGATGAATTAGAAATAGCGGGAAATTATCTTTTGTCCTAGTTGATGCCACCAACTGGGACTAAAGATGAATTAGAAATAGCGAGAAATTATCTTTAGTCCCGATTGGTGACACCAACGGGGACTAAAATTCAGGGCTATATATATCCCCAACACGCATCGTCTTCTCCACCATCCAACAGTTAGCACATTTTCAGATCTCTCTCCCTCTCTCCCTCTCCCCTCATCTCTCTCCCTCTCCCTCTCCCTCTCCCTCTTCCTCTTCCCTTGGCAAGCAAGGGGAGGAGATGGCGGTGACGGGGGAGGAGGTGGCGCTACCGGGGGGCCATCTCCTCACTGGCAACGAGCGGCGAGCGGCAAGCGGGAGCCGACGGCAGCGGCGAGCGGCGAGAGGGACAAAGGCGGCAGCGGCGAGCGGCGAGCGGGAGCCGGCGGCAACGGTGAGCGGAAAATTAATGTTGTTGTATTTTGTTGTATATATAGTGTGGACGATTTTGTTGTATATATGTGTGAACAAATTTGTGGACAATTTGTTGAAAATATGTGTGAATTTTGTTGTATTCGATCGTTGAAAAAAATAATTTTGATGTTGTTTGCATATATATGTATGTTATGTGTTATATATATGTGTGTGTTTTGTATTTACACATATATATGCATATTTGCATATATATGTATAAATATATATGTGTATAAACAAGCAGCAGCAAGCTAACAGCGAGAGCAAATTAAAAAAATTAAAGAAACTTTAGTCCCGGTTGGAGCCACCAACCGGGACTAAAGATGGCGGAGCCAGCCATGTGGCGCTGCCATCTTTAGTCCCGGTTGGTGGCTCCAACCAGGACTAAAGATGCATTTTTAGTCCCGGTTATTTGAACCGGGACTAAATATAGCGATCTTTAGTCCCGGATTCATAGTCCCGGTTTGACAATCGGGACTACAGGGGGTTATCAACCGGGACAAATGTGCTATTGCATCTCGCAGCAAGACAGGATGCAATAGCCATCTAGCTATTGCCACAACGCACCAAGAAAATTGCAACCTAAATCAACGGTTGTGATATTGCCATTCATAAGCAACCAACGCTAAGACGGTTGCCATAGCACCATTCTATTGCCACACACGAAATGATACTGCAACTAACAATTGTTCTAGCTGTATGGCGAACCAAATGCAACACAAATCCTAAAAATGGGTGCATTAGCGTCACCTTATTGCAACAAAAAAAATAAATATCGCAACACATTTTAAGTGTCGCAATATGGACACATAGTACTACCAATTCAATGTTTGGGTGCCATAGTACCCCCCCTATTGCACCCAAATGAGTGGTGTTGCCTAAATGTTTCGTGGCTAAAGAGTGAAAACCACGTAGTGCATGTCGGTGTAGAGGATCTCCAACTTCATCACCGTTCTCCCGGATGCCAGATTCTTGATTTTTGCAAACTAAGCTACTACTATAGAAGCTATAAATCGAAGATTACATCGACACGTAGGTCATGAAAGAATATTACACGGATTGCACGTACGAAAGAATATTACACGCATCTCATGCATAAAATTGGGTCATACCATCTCATAGCATTCTCTGCAAAAACAAGATAGATGTAGAACACTTTCTACCTATCGCAGAGATATGATACCGAGATGACATATAAGGGGGTACGCACACGGCGGGGTCGAGGGGGAAGCCGCTCCCTCGCGGGCTTCCGGGCAGCGCTCGAAATACCACACGAAAATCATAGATCCGATCTATGAAATTGCTTATGGAAACCATATCGGCATAATCACATTATGTCGTCCCGATACACTATCAAGGGACATGGTTTGCATAGGTGCAAGGCGACAGTTATGGTCGGATTAGTAGATAGCTTCGGCACAATCACATTGTACCGATCCGAGACACTCTCAAGGAACGCCATCACGAATTCGACTTATACTCATACTGAGTCCTATGGAAATTTCTTCGACACAATCACCTCATGTTGTTCCGAGACAATCTCAAGGAACGCAGTTTCTATCAACTCTCCTCTACCAAAACCTAAAACAGATTGATCTAATCAACCCATGTGCTTATACTTGTTCCAGATCAAATCTAAAACCCAAACAATGCAAGTTTAGCTCTAATACCACTGAAGGAGAACGCGGAGGCTACGATAGCATAAGTCAAAAAATTTTCTATCGTGCAATCCTGGAAAGCTTGAAGGTAAGGGTCCATAGATCATTACCTATTGACGTGCAGCGCAATGGAAACAATCAATATGTTGCTAGTCGACCTTGGAAAAGTCTTGCTGACCTCGTGAACGTTCCAGCCGACCCCGGGAAAACATTGCCGACTTCGAGAACGCTTCAGCAAACCCCGGGAATGAATCGCCTGACCCGCCGACCCCAAGTCCGTCTCGTCCGACCCCGACGGTGATTCCGGTTTGTCTCGCCCGACCCCGCCAAACTTCACGCGTGTCGCCCAATGTCGAGACGCCTCCAGACCTCTTATTATGTTTAAGGGAGGAATAGAGCACATCAATTCTTCCCATAAGCATAATAGGATATCCGTCGCTTCGAGAGAGAGATAACTGAGACATTGTTGGGCCTTTAGCCTGCCAGTCAACTTTAGCTTGGATTGTGCCCGTCAAACCACTCGATGCCGGCGACCAGATGTGTTACACAACTAGGAGACTTGACATCAAATAGCTAAAGATCTACATTGTCTGAATTATCTTTAACTCATACTCATGATTAATACATTCCTAACAAAAGGAACATACTAACCACTTTCATCCAAGCATTTGGTACCTATAATATTCAAAGGTTCAACTTACTAACATTAGTAAGTACCACATACTAGTTTCATAGTTACATATGGCCGTCAGGCCAAATATAAACATATAGATAGTATCATTTCACGGAAGTATTCTTTAGCCCAGAGGATCTTTCTTCTAGCTGACTGCGGGTTACCCTAGTAAGAACCATCTGGAAAGAATGGAGCATCCTCGGCGAACTCATTCTCCTCAGGATTCTCCTACAGTGATGTCTATGCAGCAACCAAGAATAGATATACAAACAAGTGTCAGTACAACGAATTGTACTGGCAGACAACCATCAAACCTACGCGCTACATGTATGGCATTATCAAAGAAGGCTCATAATAGGTTCTTTTAGCACAAAGCAAATTTTATTTAGTAAGCCCCATCACAACATTTCAGATTATCTCAAATAAATTTCAGCAAGCAGGTACTTTGCTAAATTGGGCTTTAAGTAGATAGCCATGTATATAAAGTAGCTCCACTTTGCATTCCAGGGCAGCAAAGGGAAATATACGTAAGCAATCATCATCCTCCCTTTGCATTTCAGGGCAGCAAAGGTGTAAAACATACTTAATCATCAACTTTGAGCATTTTACAAACAACTTTAAAGAAATATTGTTGAAAAACACAAATCTATACTCACGACATATTCACACGACGCTCGTAACTGTGAGCACGGCTAATCGATTAGTTTTAACTCTGTAGAGTGTGTATCTTTACCCACATGATGTGTTATAATAATCATGCAAAGGATGACACGCGATACATAAGTATCCGATTTATTACACACAACAAAGCCCTTCTAATATTCGTAATTTAGCCTTACACCAGCACGATATGTGTTTCCTCCATCCTATACCATTTTGGAAGTATGGCATAGAACCGTTAAGTGGTGGGCCCACGCCTTAAACTTAACGCCATGGGAGCGGACACGAAAGGAACCCACCCACGTGGCATAGTACTGTTGTATTGGACAGGCTTATTCACCTAAACTACCACATCAGGGCATAAAGGAAGCTCCTCTGAGTTATACAAACTCATACACTTCGGCCTACCTAAATGTAAGGCTAAACCACAAATAATATACTAAGCTAGGGCTATCCCATACTAGCATATGTGGCTCTACTGTATTCGAGATGAACATACGTTGAGTGAGGTCCTTAGGGCAGTCTGGGCACACACTCCCCCTATCAGTATACAACTAGTCACCATATGTACACCACTTGCGGCCCAAACTTAAAATTCACATTTTCCACCTTTTGTTTTGACAAGTAACATTTCTATCATAACATAATTTTTAGAAGAGAAACTTTAAACAAAGCATAGATACTTCGCCCAATAATCATGGAAAAATAACACTACAAGCAATGCTAAGCGTAAGGTTAATCATCCAAGGTTTTTAGATTTTTCATCCATATATTAGCATCTTGACCATTCCTAGGGTTACGAATTACGTTAAAGGATTATGAGGAGTTTAAGGTGGCATGCAACATAGGAAGTTGTACTAAACATTTGGCTCAAGATTTTAGTGTCATTATAATCAAACATCATGCATAGTTCCCAACCATTTTGAAATAACCTCCAAAAATTTGGGATCAAAGTGTTCAAAGGGGGAGGTGAGGACTTGTCTGGTTCTCCTTCCTCCTGCTCGTTCAAATACAAGGGATTCTCGAAAAACGTCGGTGGTTCATCTAATGCATGCATACGGCAAATTTTAGATTACAAGTACTTATGAAAAATTTTCATGATCTAAAATGAATGCAATATGACTGAAAGTGTTTAGTTTCAGGTTGACTTCCTAAGTGAAATTTTTATCTTAATATTTTCTACCAAAGTGGAAGATTTTATAAAGTCATTTATAGATCAAGTGTATAGTTATGTGCTTCTTAAATTTGTTCAAGGCTAACCTATAGGGTTGCTGGTATGTTAAATATTTTTAGTCAATAAAACACAGGGAGGTGGTCCTAACAAAATTTAGTTTGAATCTTTAGGAATTTGGATGGGGTCCCTACAAATTTTGGAAATTGAAGTGCACAAGAATAGCCCTTTTCATTATTAAACCCCTAAGTGGCCTATTTGTTACAGAAAGTATCTAGTTTCATGATTTTAAAATAAAGTACATCTTCTGCTGGTTTTACAGAATTTTGGTTCACCCCATTCGGAGTTAAGATGATTTTTCTATGATCTTTATAAGTTAAACCTTCCCTACATTGGCTGGGTTCATAAAGGAATTTTTTGAATTAAATTTCCTACTGTGAGTAGATGATTTTATTCCACAATATTAAAGTTCATAAACTTGTGGATCTAACAAAATTTGTTCCAGCCCAAAATATGCTATTTTCGATTTAATATGAATTTTCAAAGTTGTGCCATTTTCCTGTTAGAAAGATATTTCCCGGTTTAAATCTTTTCCGTCTAATCATGTGTGGGGCCCTATGTCAGCGTCATTTGGAGTTTAAATGCCTTGTTGGCACCTGACTAGTGGGTCCCGCTGTCGTGACTCGATGACAGGGAAGGGACAGAGCAAAGGCGTGCGGCGATGTTCTTGCCGGCGCCGGCGGCGAATGGCGGTCGATCAGTGGTCACGACCAAAAGGAAAAATCTAAAGGAGACTACGAAGAAACTATTGAGGGTTCTCCCGTACACTGCCGTTGCCGGAAAAGTTGTCGGCGACGGTGCGAGCGGCGTCGTGTTTCGGGTGAAGGGTGCTAGTAGGTTTTATGCTCGAGTTATGTTGTGCATGTGTATTGCTTAGCTTCTAGGAGTCACAAAGAGTCTTACCGAGCAAAGACTTGGCTCTGGTGAGGTCGGGCTGAAGGTGGCATCGTGCAACGTCCTGAAGCAACGGTGGCCTTTGTTTCGGGTGATCGTTGGTAGGGTGCCTCGGTGGTCGGCTGTTAAAATCAAGTGCGGGCCATCATTTGGGTGAGCTTGGAGTTGCTCAGGGCAAAAGGAATTGACCCATGACTTACCAGAGAGGGAGTAAGATGAGATCGACGGCAGCGGCCAGAGTTGGGGAAGAAAAGGGGGTCTTCCTCCTCAGTGCGATTCACGGTGATTCCTTTGAGTTTAACCAATGTTAGGCATTAGATAACAAGTTGGTGAGAGGATTTGGTCAATGGTTTATGGTGGACGGCTGGCGACAAGCGAGCTCGTGGCGATGGTCGACACAGAGTGCGTCAAGACCGTGCTGCAGCGTGGATGCGTTCCCACCAGTCGGCTGTACCAAAAGCGATGAGATCGGTGTCATTAGATAGAGGGTTGAGTAAAGTTCAAGGAACACACTTCAACTAAGAACGAGGTTCACCGTGTGTCGATAGCGATGAGGTTCTAGCTTGCCGGCGGTGGAGTTCCAACGGTCGTTCCCGACGATTTCGAGGTGGCCGGTCTAGGTTCTTCCTGGGAATGGGACAATGGTGAGAGAAAGGGAAAGATTGTCGGCCGGTCGGGCTTATATGATGTCGCCGACGAGGAAGGGGAGGCGAGCGCTCACCGCGACGGCCAACGCGTGCCCCGGGTATGTGGCGCGCGCGTTCTAGCACGTGGGTCCGAGGAGAATGATTGTGACACTGACTCCGTGGTCCCACAGGGGCAGAACGGCCCACTTGTCAGTGAAAGGACTGAAGAAGAATTGAATCCTGGAAAATTTTCTAAGTCTGGATGCCGTGGTGATTTTACTAATTTGGGCTGTGTTTAAATACATTTCTACACCGATTCTGGGGCAGTGCACAATGGCAAAATTTCACCGCCTGAAGTTAACTGGTTTAATTTCGGCATTAACTCAAAGTTGGCTCCCGAGCACAGTTTGTCAGCTTTTGACACTTAGAAAAAATTTGTAAGTCCAAGTCTAGATTTTGAGTTATCTCATTCTTCTAACTCCATAATGTGTTCCTAAATATTTAGATGTTTGTTTAAGGTCTCCTCTTAGTTTTCTTGGGTGTTTATCCTTTATTCTTATCAACCCTTTTTGTTTAAATTTTTAATGAAAATTTTAAGTCTCTAATATGCATGTGAAAATCTTCTTATATGCACAAAATCAAATAACCATAACTCACTAAGGAAAACTTTTGATTCATATTTACATTACACCTTACTCCATGATTTATCAACGATATGCTTTTGGTGGGATGTGACACCTGATTGCCAGATACCGTTAGGATCCACCGATGCCGACGACATCACGTCTGGTTGCTGATGCCGATGGTGCTGAGCGGCATCGCCCGGCCCTCCGACCTTCCGACCCCGACCCAAATCGCTGAGTTGAATTTGGCTAATTGGATCTCAACGAGATTCAATTCTGCCGAAGAACACCGTAATGTAGCAATGTCTCTATCGGTATCCACACATCTAGGGAGAGAACTCCGAACACCCGTGTGCTAGCACGCGATGCATGGCTAGGGTTTTGGCTCGGACGTGGGAGGGTTTCCGTGGAGAAGATTGATCCGGCTGTTTGTTATGCATCCAACCCTCCACCCCTCGCCTCTTTTATATAGGGTTGCCGACTGGGCCTAGAGGCCCAGTGGGACTCTATGTCCGGTTGGATCTCTATCCAATTTAGCCGTATCCAAGTCAAACTCGGTCTCAGGTATACTTGGTTTCGATTCGAGTCCAACTCGGTCGACCCGTCAACAGCGGCCCCTAGCAGAATGTATTGACACCAAAGTATACGAGAGGATCATATCGGTTGAACCTGTAATGTGTGTACAAATCCCTTTGCCTCACGATATCAATTAAGCTATAGGCAAGACTCGTGCCATCCTATCAATAGCTTAATCATTCATTTGATCTCGTATTGGATTATCTATCTATTGACTCCTCAATCAACTCGGCATGGCCATGCTCTTCCATAATCCATTACTTCGAGGGGTCCACAGATATCTCTTCCATAGGAGGGGAATTCCATCTTGATCACTTACATCCCACTACATGTTTCATAGCATACCCGGAGACTACTTTTATAACTACCCAGTTACGAAATAGCGTTTGGTAGTCCCTAAGTAAGCTACTACACATGTTGGAATGCATGATGATCTCAGGTCAAAAACTTTGCACCAACACTACTTGAGACCAACTAATGGCACATTAATTTCCTGTAGTGTCTCAAGGTGGGTCTATCCAACAATGTGTTCTCTAACATATGTTCACATTTATTGATTTGGTATCTCCATACCATGATCTATGAGACATGATCATCAATCAATAAACATGCTGATCTTTGAATCATATTTGTTTCGTAGATATGATATATGATCAGGGATCATTTAGAAATAGATTCATACATAAAGAGTCTCATAAATAAGTCACATACTTATTTATCAATATAAGTTGTCTATTTTATGGAACTGAATAACACTTTATTCATTGATACATAAACATTGACCATGATATCCAACATCTCCGTGTTGCCTCTAGGGCATATCACTAACAGGTACCACCTGTCCAGCCTTGTCGGGTGACATCATCTTCTGCCGGGTTGTCCCCTCCTTGCCTCCTCAGCGAGCCTTGCAAAGCAAGCCTTCCTTCCCGAGGTGGCCTAATGTTGGAACGATGAGTTGAGGTCGATACAGAGGACGCCAAGGTCAGACCCAGGGGGATGTCAGGTCGTTCGACCCTAGGATGAGGTTGGGCTGCCAACCCCGTCCGAGGACTTCTGGTCCGATTTCAGTTACCCTTGAGCTCTCTATGTGAGGTACCTCGGGGTGACACCCTCACAACAGCTCCCGAGCCTAAGGGTGAATAAGACATCCATCATTAGGGTCCAAGTTCTTTGTGGCCGCTGTCTTCAGCAGGTTCCCAAAGCGCTTCGACTGGGCTTGGGCAAGTGCACCGCCTAGGTGCACCCGCGAGGTGCAGCCCCCCAGCCTAAGAATGAATGAGACATCCATTCTTAGGGTCCAAGTTTCTTCCTAGTCGTGGACTTTAGTAGATTCCTGAAGCCTCTTGACCATGCTTCGACAGGTGCACCTGCTAGGTGTAGCCCCCGAGCCTAGGGTCGGATGGGACATCCGGGCCTAGGGTCAAACCAGATATACTATTTTTCTTTCATTCGTTCTCAGACTAAATCTCTATTTGGAGACTGATGATAGACGGTGAAGTCGGTCGTTCGTGGCTCGGTGGCAAGTGGTAACTTTGGCGAGGCCATAGCCCGGAGGCTAATGGCGACTAGTTGGCTCGGCAAACCTACTGCCCGGAGGATGAAAGTGGGTGCCGAGCTTGTTGGGACTACGGTCTGGAGGCTTATGATAGTCCCGAAGCCGACTTTGTCATAGCTTGAAGGCTAACAACTGAGTCAGCAAAGCCGTAGCCCGGAGGATAACGGTGATCGACGAGCTTGGCAAATCCACTGCCCGAAGGCCTTCGGTGGTTGCTGAGGTCATCGGGACTACTGCCCGAAGGCCCTTGGTAGTCTCGAAGCCGACTTAGTCATAGCTCGGATGTGGATCACTAAGTTGGTGAAGCCGTAGCTTGGAGGCCGACGGCGGTCGGCAAGAGTTAAAGAAAGACCCAAAAAAACTTGGCCGTCAATCGGTCGCTTGACCCTGAACATGCGCTGCGCACGTGGGCCCCTGATAGTTTGAATAGAGCGCTAGTCACAGCTCATTAAGGTCGTCAAAACCAAGAGCACGCAACAACTGATGAGACCACAAATTCCCCACTTTCTCCAACGGTTCGCGGATCCAGCGGTCGAGATTTTTCCAGCGGTCGAGGAAAGGGGCGTGTGTAGCAACAGTTTCTTCAGGGCGCGCAACCAAAACCGCACGAGCACCATTAACCGCCCCCAAATTATCAACGGCTCCTATCCTTGATCGAGACTACATGGTGGTTAAGGAGACAAATAGGCCGAATCGCCTCGGATGCTCCACGCACGCCGTTAATGGTGCCACACGTTTTCCAAAGGTGTCGCTGCCAGGCCCATTATTGCCCCCCTTTTTAAACTCAGTCATCTTGTCTTCTTCCTTCTTGACACCTTTAGATTGTCTAAAAGATTTTCAAGATTTCTGCCCCCGAGCTCCTGTGTCTGCTCCTTAGCCTTGCACTGCCTCAAACCCTAGCACAACTCATGGAGCCCTCGCAGGGTTCTTTATTGAGCGAGAGTGAGAGCTGGAGCGAGAGCGACAGCGATCATCCACAGCCGGTAAAATTCTGGACACCGATCCTTGCTTGGACGCACCTTGCTTTCAACTTTCTTTCGTCCTTTTTGGTTTTACTATTGAAGCCTCACCTGCCAGGTGCTGACATCATGGCAGGATGTGAGCACCCACACCGTTCTATCAGGGCTGGATGTTGTAGAACTCTGACTCCCCGTCATGACGACTGACCCCAGAGGAAACAGAAGAAAACCGCTTTCCCCGAAGTGGGGCCCAGTTCTTGAGGGGTCCCAAAAATGGGACCGTCGGAGCCCGTGAGGAAAATACCTCGCCGGGGTGTTGTTAGGTTTGCAGCGTCCACTAGGTGAGTCCCAGCATCTTTCTGTGTGCTTCCCTTTTATTAGTGTCCAATAGGCTGACTAGCAGCGTCAAACAAGGTGGCATCGGACATCGATCCCCTCTTGGGGGGGTCATCCTCCCGTGCTAGTGCTGAGGAGCTCGCGGCTCAACAGCAGCATGCCGAGGGCCTGCTCCAAGACTTGGCCACCATGCTTGATGATGTCGAGGCAGGATTGGCAGCATCATAGGCGAGGAGAGCCAAGGTGGAGCAGAGGTTGGCGACCGTTGAAGCGGCAAGGGCCGAGGTAGCGACCAAGTTGGCCGAGGCGAATGCGGCACGGGAGGAGGCTGTCCATAAGTATTGGCCTGGTTTCATCATTTTTATTTCAGGGTGTGCTTTGATCGGCTCCTTTTTTGAACAGGCCAACTTGCGGCCCTCCATCGACAGGTCGGCGGGCTAAGGACTCGTGTCCAGATGGTCGAGGAGCACTGGACACATTGTGTAGGCGGAGTTCGGGTGGAGCGAGGACACGCTCATGGCGCGTCTCCGGAACGGCCGGGACATCCTTCGAACCTATGTTCGAGGCATGGCGAAGACTGCCGCGGCACACGTCCTCGGGGTGCTACATTAATTCTACCCCGGTGCAAAGATCGAGACAGTCGCCGAAGGGTGGCCGGTCGGCGTTGCTGAGGCAGACGTGGATGGCATTTATGCTGCGATGGAGCCAACGGCGGAGAAGATCATCGTCGACATGGATCTGTAATTTAGGGGACCTCGAACCCTATGATTGACCTTCAACCCTGTTTGTAGTAAAGACTTTATTAGTCCTTTTGAACGTAATCTCTGATTCGTGAAATGTTCGATATGTATCTTTTTTTGGACAGTCGTCATCCCGCTATGCGATCGGCTGCGCTGAGCGACCTCGGCCTTCAACGGAACGAGTTCGGAGGTCTCCAGGTCAAGCTCGAGCAAGTCTATCCTTTTGGACAGATCGTGCTGAGCGACATTGGCCTTCAATGGAACAAATCCAGAGGATTCCCTGCTAAGCTCATTCGAGTCCACCTCTTTCATAGCGGTTCGACGCGCGAATAGTCTGTCTTCCGTTCGCCTTATGTTTGACCCTCCAAGTCGAGCGACTTGGGGACTTAACAGACGGATCTGGAGAACTACCCAGTCAAGCTCAAACAACTTAGCCGAACACATCGGGCAAACAGGTTGACGGGGGAGATCGATGATCACTCAGCGCGTGTTTGACCATCGTGGCTAAGTGGCTAGTGTTAGTGATATGCCCTAGAGGCAACATGGAGATGTTGGATATCACGTCAATGTTTATGTATTTATGAATAAAGTGTTATTTAGTGCCATGAAATAGAAATCTTGTATTGATCAATAAGTACGTGACTTATTTATGAGACTCTATATGTATGAATCTATTTCTAAATGATCCCTGATCATATATCATATTATTGGAACTAATATGATTCTAAGATCGGCATGTCTATTGATTGATGATCATGTCTCATAGATCATGGGTATGGAGATACCAAATCAATAAACATGGACACATGTGTTAGAGAACACATTGTTGGATAGACCCACCATGAGACACTACAGAATTAATGTGCCATTAGTTGGTCTCGTGGTAGTGTTGGTACAAAGTCCTTAGACCTGAGATCACCATGGATTCCAACATGTGTAGTAGCCTACTTTGGGACTACCAAACGCTATTCCGAATCGGGTAGTTATAAAGGTAGTTTTCGGGTTTGCTATGAAACATGGAGTGGGATGTGAGTGATCAAGATGAAATTTGCCCCTCCTTTGGAGAGATATCTCTGGGCCCCTCGAGGTAATGGATTATGGAAATACATGGCCATGCTAAGTTGATTGAGGAGTCAATCAACAGACAGATAATCCAATACGGTTCGAGTGAAAGGTTAAGCTATTGAAGGGATGGCACACATCTTGCCTATAGCTTAACTGGTATCGTGAGGCAAAGCGATTTGTGTACACATTACAGGTTCAGAGCCGATATTATATTCTTGTATACTATAGTGTCAATATGTGCTGCTAGGCGCCGCTGTTGATAGGTCGGCTGAGTTGGACTCGAGCCGACGGTCGGCTAAGTTAGACTATAGCCGAAACCGAGTATACCTGAACCTACAGGGTCGCACGCTTAAGGGGATAAGAACAGGCATTCGAGTTGGACTCGGATACGGCTCGATCGGATAGGGATCCGATCGGATAGAGTCCTATAGGCTTACGACGTGTGGGCGGCCAACTCTATGAGATACGGATGAGATCCGATTCAAAATAGAGTCCTAATCGGCCACTAGTCCCAGTCGGCCAACTCTATATAAAGGAGGGAGGGGTGGAGAGCTGCGGCATGTCAATTGCATCGTGTGCAACAGAAGTCGCCGAGATCAATCTCCACGGAAACCCTCCCAACTTTCGAGCCAAACCCTAGCCTTGCATCGCGTGCTAGCACACGGGTGTACGGCGTTCGTCCCCGACGTGTGGATACCGGTAGAGCGCTGCTACATTGCGCGCCGTTGATCGGCTTGGATCGGGCCGCAATCGGAGCGATCGGCCGTGGTGGAATCGGCCGCGGTCGGGCGCATCGAGCGAGGCGTGAGAACGCGGCCGGACGACTCGAATCGGCTGATTGGCGAATCGGCTGTCTCCGGAATCGGCTACACCGTTCGGATCGGATTGCCCCGATTGGCTATTCCTCTGCACTCTACTCCAATCGGTAATGATCTATCTGCCCTTACTTGCAAGTGTTCCTGGTTTGCGCGGTAAAAAGTTTTGTTTTCGGCTAGCGTAGCCTCCGCGTAACCCTTCAGCTAGAGCTAGCAGAATGGATTCCGGGGGATCTCCAGTCAAGCTAGGGCCAGTTAATCGTTTACGTGATGGGTGGTCGTGAGGTCGACGACCAACTAATCACTGTGTCTCTGATCCTCGAAGTAGAGCGGCTCAGGCCATCAACTAACCTAAGTCCGGGTGGTCGCCGGGTTAAGCCCTTGGCATCTTAGTTATTTACACAGGATATAGTCGTTGAGAGCCCCGAGCTCATTCACCTGGCACTTGACCAAAACACGATAGGCCTCGACCCTAGCCAGCCTCTGGGAGGGGACCGGCCCTAGGCCCGAGGGACGTTAGTCCAAGCCTTCACATTCAGTCAAAGTGGGCAAAGAATGAGCCCCCAAGCAGCTCACGCGCAGCCGGCGAGCTCCTCTTCCAAAGAACCCTTGGCTAACAAGCGGGGGCCGCATTGCTCAGGGCTAGCCATGAGCATTCTGTGAGGAAGGGGTTGGTTCGGCTACTGATACTGCTCGGGAGGGCTGTCAAGCCTCGAGCCGTTCGCGGGTCAGGAAAAATTGATCTACAGATAAGTTAATAGAGGATTGAAGTTGCTTTATTAAAAGGATTGAGGGCCGGGTACTTAGCTGTTCATGCGTAGAATCGGCGCAGGTGATCAATTTTCCATGAGTTCGGCACCTCTTGACCATCATCGCGAACTAGCCTACAGGAACCCGGATGCGTGACAGTGGAGACGATGAAGGGGCCTTCCCAAGGGGCCAACAACTTGTGCATGCCGACGGTAGACTGCACTCGGAGAGGTTGAGGCGGCCAAGGTTGTCGGCGCGAAAGACCAGGCTCCCAAAGACGAACGTCGTCCACGCGAGTTTCGTGAAGTCGGTGGGGAAGAGAACAGCCATCAGATTGCTTGGAACGGCAGAGAAGCACCCCTAGCTGGCGCACCAACTGTCGACGGGATGGTCGGTAATCCTCGAAGGGGGCTATCCGAGATGAGGAGTGGTCGAGGAATCTCACCGATGGACTGATGGTCGACTCAAGTATCAAACGAGCCAAAGACAATGAGATTTATACTAATTTAGCCCTCCCGAAGGATAATTGGACCTACGTCTAGTGTGTGGTGTTCTTTGATAGGATGGATATGAACTATGATTACAATGGCAAGAGTTATTGGGGCTTAGAAAGAAGCTGGCCAAGAACAATCTAAGAGATCCTCTCCCTTCTCTCGGCCCGTCCTGCCCTCCCTTTTATAGTCCAAGGGGGGCAGTTACAAGAGGACTTGGGGCCAAGAAAGATAAGACTAAAGATATAAAATGTAGGCACAAAAAAACATTTGAAAAGATACAGATAGATCCCTTCAGGTCCTGCGTGACGTGGGTGCCTTGTGCCTTATCCTGCCTTGGGATCTGTCCTCCACAAGTACCACATGTCCAGCCTTGTTGGGTGACGTCATCTTCTGCTGGGTTATCCACTCCTTGCCTCCTCAGCAAGCCTTGCAAAGCAAGCCTTCCTTCCCGAGGAGGCCTGATGGTGGAACGATGACTTGAGATCGATATAGAGGATGCCAAGGTCGGACCTGGGGGAGGTCAGGGCGTCCGACCCCAGGATGAGGTTGGGCTATCGACCCCGTCCGAGGACTTTCGGTCCGACTTAAGTTACCCTTGAGCTTGCTATGTGAGGTACCCCAGGGTGACACCTCGCACAGAGCCGCGTTCTCTTATCGACATCCATGTGGAGCACCACAAAATAAATAGGAATGAAGCAACCCCGGATCTTCACTAGAATGTCTTCGGAATTCCCGACGGGTAGCAGACTGAGGAATCGGCCAGCTGCAGCCACATCGGATTTGCTGACAGATTGGCATAGTTCAGTCGATCGAATACCTCCATGGGCATAACACTGACCTGGCTCCAAGGTCAGGGCGTGGTCGAATTGTTGTGGCCCAATTGAAATAACTGATTGTTGGGCACCCTGATATTTCTTCTTCTCAGGAGCTGGTTGAGTATAGCTGCGCTACACTCTTCCATCAATTTGACTATCTCCGTGGTAGGCATCGGCATTTTGTTGTTGAGGATGTCCTTGAGATAGCGAGCATAAGTGGGAACTTGCATCTCATCCAACAGAGGGACATTAATATTGATGTTTTGAATAACCTCAACAAAATGAACAAATTGTCCACGGTTGGCTTCCTATTGTGATGAGGGAACGACATAAGAGTTGTATCATGGAATTCTTGCAGAGACGTATTTCTCTCATGTGATTGATCCTTGTTGTTGGATGGTCTATCGTCCTTCTCTTTTTATGTTGCCTTTCCTACATTATTAGGATTTGGCGGATCACGAGTGGTTTTACCTCCTCGTATGGTCATCGCAGTAACATTTTCTATGGAAGGTTCGGGTTGCCCTGAAATCCTCCCAGATTCAGATGAAAGGATAGCAGCAGCCAATTGAGTTAATTGGGTTTCTATCATTTTATTAAAACTCAATTGACTTTTGATTGCAGAAGAAAGGCCTTCCATTTTGGCATTGATACTATCTAAAGTCTTGTCATTGGCAGCTGATCTTTTAAAAATAGTTCCATTAATTTTAGCCTGGCCTAAGACAAGATCTTTCAAGGAAGGTTGATTCAAATTGAAAGCATGAGAAGAATTGTTACCTCCTTGATAGTAAGGGCATTGTTGATTCCACCCTTGACCTCCTTGTGGGCGATACCCATTGTTGTTGTTCATCTAGCATGCATCTTCATGGGTCTCGGGGCAATTATTCCCCAAGTGGCCAGCGTTGCCGCATGTCTCGCAAGTCATGTGAGAATAAATAGCTTGAACATTGTTCACCACTTCGGCCTTGTTGTCCAGTTTCTTCAATAAGAGGTTCAGTTTAGCAGCGAGCATGTCCATTTCCTTAACGGAATGCATGCCTCGCTTACAGGTTTAGAGAAGATCGTCACTCCACCCTTGATTGGAAACCATCTTCTCAATTAACTCCATTGCGTTAGCAAAGGTTAATGAAAAGAAGGCTCATCCCGCAGCAGCATCAATATGATCACGGGCAGGCATAGTTAACCCATTGTAGAAATTCTGAATAATGAGCCAATCGTCCATCCCGTGGTAAGGGTGTGAGGGTGTCACTCGGGGTAGCACTCGGACCAGAGTTGAAGTCAAGCTAGAGTCGGACCACGAAGTCTTTGGGATAAGGTCGGGAGCCCGACCACCCCTCAGGTTCGACCGCCCCGACCTCTCCCCAGTCTGACCTCGGCACTCCTTTCTCAACCTTGACTCCTCGACCCGACTTCAGGCCTCCTCGGGACAAAACTTGGCTTGCAAGGAGGCGAGGAGGGGACAACCCAACAAGGAATGACGTCACCGACAGCACAGTACAGGTGGTATCTGCAAAGGAGGGATCCCAAGGCAGGATAACGCACAAGATACTCACGGCGTGCAGGGGCCTAGAGAGCATCTCCATGTACCTTTTTCAGATGTTGTCTGTACTAAACTTTTTAGATCTTTTAGTCTTAGCTTTCCTAACCCCCAAGTCCCGTGTAACTGCCCCCCTTGAGCTATAAAAGGGAGGGCAGGATGGATTGAGGGGGCATCCAATATCTGAGATTAGATCATTCTTAGTTCTTTGCTCATTCTTAGCCGGCTAGCTCTAAGCCCCAAGAACTTTCTCTTGTAAACCTTGTTCATCATCCACCCCAACAAAGAACACTGGACGTAGGCCTATTATCCTTCGTGAGGGCTGAACCAGTATAAATCTCATGTCTCCTCGCATCTGGCCTCCCCGCCACACGGGAGCCCATCATCCTCTTCGTCCGTTGCCCGACGGACTCCGATGCACCCCGGGACGAAGAGCACCTAGAAGATAGCCCACCATTCTTCTCCTGCAAGCTCGGCACCGGCGAAACTGCTGCACGGGCCATTCTTTGTCCCGAGCAACCGCTGACCTGCGAACTTCGTCGTGATGGCAGGCACAATTTTTGAGGATGAGGTCACAGGCTCCCAGGAGTCCGATGCCCATCACAATGCCCGTCGTCACCGCAACGCGGGGTGGGTTGCACGGCGCGAGCAGGCCCAGCGCCCTCGCATCCAACCCCGGAGCCTGGAGTCTGACTTCACCATGGAGTTCGAGGGAGAATAGGTCTTCCAAACACCGATGGCCATCCTGGTGGCCATCGAGTGGACGCTCAATGGCCTTCCTGACTACCCAGAGGTGCGGAAGGCAAAGGCCATAACATAGGCGGCCGCCACCTAGCTCAACATCCCAGGCCCATCCGAGCGCCCCATGGGGAACGCGCGATGCTCGACGTCTCGACAGTAGTAGAGCGCTAGCCACTCTGCCTCACCGTTCCCCTCCAAGGGCCGAGGCACGATGGACGGGGCCATCCCCGGTGGTTCAGGTGGCCGCCCCAGAAATGCCCGTGCGACGAAGCACCAAGGCAACTCCTACATTGGGGACATGCGTGAGATCATCACGCAAAAGACCGATGCCCACAACACCATCGAGCGTCACATCACGAACTAGAGGCACCGGGACGACTACGACTGGGCTCACTGCCCTCCCAATGGCGCTAGACGTCGAGGCAGTACCATTGCACAACGGCTTTGTGGCCTTCACCGCTAGCCTTCGGCGGGTAACGTGGCCCAAGGGGTTTCGCCTGACTGGGATTGATCCCTATGATGGAAAGACCGACCCCACCTTGTGGCTTCAGTTGTACTGCACGGCTGTCTGAGCAGCGAATGGCGATGCCACGTGATGGCGAACTACCTTCCAGTGATGCTAACTCCGACCGCCATTAACTGGCAGGCAGGGTTCCCCGAGGGCTCTATTGACTCTTGGGACGCCCTCTGCGATGCCTTCGTTGCTAACTACCAGGGCCCTTGGCAACGCCCCGCCTCACGCTATGACCTCCTCCAAGTTTGGCAGGGGGCTAGCGAGTCCATGCAGGACTACATCTGATGCTTCTCATGTAGGTATACGCGTAGGCTATGAAAGTAAAAAACAAAACTTTTCTACCGCGCAATCCACGAAAGCTTTCAAGTAAGGGTCCATAGAATGTTACCAAGTGACGTGCAGTGCAGCCAAAAAACTACGTTGGAGTAGCCGACCCATCATACGCACGTCGGGAAGTCTTGCGACCTCGGACAACGCTTGGTCGACCTCGGATAGCACCTCGCCCGACCTCGCCCGATCTCATCGATGTCGCGTCGATTCGCCCAACCAGTCCGACTTCCAACTACCGAATAATGGATTCGGCTAGTCGAAACTCAGGGATCTTCCGATGTCGCCGATTACATTGCAACATAGCGATGTATCTACCGGTATCCACACATGCAGGGAAGGAACACCGAACACTAGTGTGCTAGCACGCGATGCACGGCTATGGTTTGGCTCGAAGGTAGCGGCTAGGGTTTGCTCATGGAGAACTTGATCCGACTAAAGAAGTTGCACTCATTGATCTCCACCCCATTGCCCTCCTTATATAGAGTTGGCCGACTGGGCCTAAAGGCCCATTGGGACGCTATATTCGATCGGATCCCTATCCGATTGAACCACATATGAGTCAAGCTTGAATATTTGTTCCCACCCGTTAATGTGCGACCCCGTAGGTTCATGCAGACTTGGTTCCGACCCGAGAACGCTTCTTGGCCGACCGTCAACAGCGGCCCCTAGTAGAACATATTGACACCAAAGTCTACAAGAAGATCACATCGGCTGAACCGATAATGTGTGCACAAATCCCTTTGCCTCACGATACCAATTAAGCTATAGGCAAGACACATGTCATCCTATCAATAGCTTAATCATTCACTCGATCACGTATTGGATTATCTATCTATTGATTGACTCCTCAATCAACTCGGCATGGCCATGCACTTCCATAATCCATTACATCAAGGGGCCTAGAGATATCTCTCCCATAGGAGGGGCAAATTCCATCTTGATCATTTATATCCCACTACGTGTTCCATAGCAAACCCGAAGACTACTATTATAACTACCCCTTTACGGTGTAGTGTTTGGTAGTCCCTGAGTAAGCTATTACACTTGTTGGAATCCATGATGATCTCAGGTCTAAGGACTTTACACCAGCACTACTTGAGACCAACTAATGGCACATTAATTTCCTGTAGTGTCTCAATGTGGGTCTATTCAACAATATGTTCTCTAACACATGTTCACATTTATTGATTTGGTATCTCCATACTATGATCCATGAGACATGATCATCGATCAATACACGTGCTGATCTTAGAATCATATTCGTTCCATAGATATGATATATGATCAAGGATTATTTAGAAATAGATTCATATAAAGAGTCTCATGAATAAGTCACATACTTATTGATCAATACAAATTATCTATTTCATGGAACAAAATAACACTTTATTCATTAATACAAAAACATTGGCCATGATATCCAACATTTCCATGTTGCCTCTAGGGCATATCACTAACATCTCGAAATGCCGCAACACCGTTGCGAGCATCACCGAAGAGGACATCATGTGCATCTTCTTCGAGGGCCTTCGAAAGCCCTCCGAGTTGATCCGGTTCCTCGTGAGGAATCGGCCAACCTCTCTGGTGGACATGATCTCCATCACCGAGAGCTTCACCGATGCTGAGGATGCCGAACAACAAGAAATGCTCACCCCCAGAGCCCCACATCCCAAGGGATTCTCGAGGAAAGGAGCGGGCAGAGCCTGAGCAACGCTAGCATGGAAGAGCGGACCGCCAACCACCTCCATGGGTTATGTGGGACGAGGTGAAGTGCAAGTGGACCCCTGAGGTCACGGCTATTGAAAGGCCAAGCTTGAGAGGAGAAACCTCAAGCGAATCGGTTCGGGAGGCACTGGACAAACCGTGCTTCCTGCACACAGAAGGTAATCACACCATCCGCCAGTGCTACAACCTCCAGGACAGGTTGGCCTGGGAAGCGTAGCATCCCCGACCTCTAAGGCCGCGACGGAGGAGGACGGGGACACGAAGTGCCAGAAAGAGGATCATCGAAGGTATGACGGCTTCCGCCGACCCACACCGTCAGCATGATCCTCGGTGGCGAAGCGACGTCAAAGAGACGACGCCAGCAGAAGCTTCTCTCTCGCCGGGTGAACGCCATCTCCACCGAGCTGACCGAGCGCCTCCGGTGGTCGGAGGTCCCGATCTCTTTCTCTCGGGCCAACCAATGGGCCGATGTCCCGAAGCCAGGCCGGTTTCTGTTGGTGGTGGACCTGGTGGTGCTCAAGGTGCGCGTCAAGCACGTCCTCATCGATGGAGAGAGCAGCATCAACGTCCTCTTGCGAGGAACACTGCGCGAGCTCAGGGTCTCCCTCTCCACCCTTGAGCCCACGGACTCGCCATTTTTTGGTATTGTTCCTGGCAGAGCGAGCTTGCTGCTCGGCGTGAACTCAGTCCTTGTGACATTCGGGACACAGTAAAACTACCGTAGCGAGTTCATCAGATTATATGTGGCAAACTTCGAGACCGCCTACCATGCGGTACTCGGCCGCCTAGCTCTTGCCAAATTCATGGCGGTCCCCCACTACACGTATCTGGTCCACAAGATCCCAGGGCCCGCAGGGGAGTTCTCCGAGTGAGGCGACGTCGCCACCTCCTACGCTTGGGAAGCCAAGAGCCTCACCTTTGGCGAGGTTGTCGACACCTTGGCCCGCATGGGGGGATTTGTCCTGTTGCGCACCGACTCCAAGTGGAATGCATCAATGGTCGAGGAAGCTCCGAGCTCAGCGCCACCGACATCAAGACCCGCTGCCAACCACGCTGAGTACAAGGTCATCACCCTCTCCGACACCGACCCCTCCAAGGCGGCGTTGATAGGCATGGGCCTTGGGGAGAGATAGAAAAGCGTGCTCCTCAACTTCCTGCGCGCGAACATTGACATGTTTGCTTGGAAACCGACAGACATGCCAAGAGTACCCATGGAGTTGGTCGAGCATGAGCTCCATGTTCCCCCCCCCTCGACGCCAAGCCGGTCAGACAGAGGTTGTGGCGGTTCGCCCAGGAGCGAAGGGACGAGATTTGGAAGGAGTTAACCAGGCTTCTAGATGCAGGCTTCATTAAAGAAGTGTATCATCCAGAATGGTTAGCCAACCCGGTTGTTGTAAAGAAGAAAAATGGGAAATGGAGAATGTGCGTTGATTATACTGATCTGAACAAGCATTGTCCTAAGGACCCATTTACTCTTCCTCACATCGACCAAGTCGTCGACTCCACCGCAGGTTGTTCCCTCCTATGTTTTCTGGACTGCTACTCGGGCTATCACCAGATAGGCCTCAAAGCGTCCGACCAAGAGAAGACATCTTTCATAACGCCGTTCAAGGCCTTCTGTTACACCACCATGGCCTTTGGCCTAAAGTACGCTGGATAAACCTATTAATGAGTCGTTCAGTGTTGCCTAGCGAGCCAAATCGGCTGTAACATGGAAGCCTACGTAGATGACGTGGTGATTAAGACACAGAACCCTGATGATCTCTTGGCTGACATAGCCGAGACCTACGCAAATCTCCACACCTACCGATGGAAGCTTAATCCCGAGAAATGCGTCTTTGGCATATCATCTGGGAAGCACCTCGTGTTCGACATTTCTAGCCGAGGGATCGAGGCCAACCTCGAGAAGATCTCAGCGATCTTGAGCATGGGCAAGCCGTCCTGTGTCAAGGACGTGCATAAGTTCACATGTAGCAAGGCATCGCTCAGAAGGTTCATCTCCCGTCTCGGCGAGCGTGGAGCGTCATTCTTCAAGCTGGTCAGGAAAGACAAGGACTTCCAGTGGACGGACGATGCCGACAAGGCCTTCGCCGACCATAAACGCCTCTTGACCATGCCACTGGTCCAAATGTACAGAAGCTGTTGTACGATGTCCTTATCACCACCCGAAAACTAAGGCATTATTTCCAAGCCAACAAGGTGGGTGGTAGTGACTGGGTTCCCCCTCGGGGATGTCATTCGTAACTGCGAAGCAACCGGTTGGATAGTCAAGTGCACCTTGGAGATGGGCGAATTCTCCATCGACTACAAGCTGTGCAACGCCATCAAATCCCAAGTCATCACCGACTTCGTGGCCGAGTGGATGAAAATCTGCTCCCACCAACCTCTGAGATCCAGCCGACCTGGACCATTTATATCGATGGCTCCCTCAGCAATGACGGCGCTGGAGCCAGCGTACTTTTGATCTCCCCAAAGGGTCAGCAGATCAAATACGTCCTCCAGTTGCTCTTTAAAGCGTCGAATAACGCCACTGAATACGAGGCTTTACTCCATGGTCTCCGAATTGCCAAATCCATTGGCGTCGAGCGCCTCATGGTGTATGATGATTCGAAGCTAGTGATTAGCTAGGTCAACAAGGACTGGGCCTGTTCGAGCGAGAAAATGGACGCGTATTGTGCCAAGGTTCGGAAGCTCAAGGGCAAGTTTAGCGGCCTCGAGTTCCATCACGTCCTTTGTGACGCCAATACGACAGCCGACCAACTGGCCAAGTTCAGGTCGTATCGTGCGATTGTTCTGCAGGGGGTTTTTGTTCATGAGCTGCACAAGCCGTCGATCAAGGACTCGGAGTTGAGTGAGCTGACTCCTCCACTGCCAACCGGCTCAGTGTTGGCCATCTCCGGTGCCATGGATGACTGGTGTTGGGAGCTCATTGACTATATCACCACCAAGGTGCTACCACCCGACAAGGCCGTGGCCAAGCGCATCGCCCAACGCAGTATGCAATACGTCGTGGTCAGCTTCGAGTTGTACAAATGCACGGCCTCGACCTGAGTACACCTGCTGTGTGTCCTCCAGGAGCGTGGCATTAAGATCCTCAATGAAATTCATTCGGGTATCTACGGCAACCACACAGGCGCTAGGACGCTGGTCGGCAAGGCTTTCCGTTTGGGTTTTTATTGGCCGACTACCAATGAGGACGCCAAAGAGCTAGTGCAACGCTGCCCGAGATTCCAATTCTTCGCCAAACAACATCATCTTCATGCTCAGGCTCCCACAAACAATCCCATCGTCATGGCCGTTTGCGTGCTGGGGCCTTCACATGGTCGGCCCGTTTCTGAAGGCACCGTAGGGCTATGATCGTCTCTTTGTCGAATCAACAAATTCATGAAATGGATCGAGGTAATACCCTTGAAGACCTGCACCGCAAAGAAAGTGGCTGAATTCATTGAGGGCATTACTTACTGTTTTGGCATCCTGAGGGAGATTATCACCGACCTCGGCACGTAGTTTACCGGGAATGACTTTTGGGAGTTCTGTAGGACAGGAGCATCGAGGTCAGGTATGTCTCGGTGGTGCACCCTCGGGCGAACGGGCAATACGAACATGCCAATGGCATGATTCTGCAGGGTCTAAAGGCTCGAATCTTCGACCCACTCCAGATGTACAGGGGACGCTAGTTGCGTGAACTCCTAGCCGTGCTCTGGGAGCTCCGTAATCAGTTGAGCCAAGCCACGGATCAGACCCCGTTCTTCCTGGTTTAAGGTTGGAGGCGATCCTACCAGTCGACATGCTCCACGAATCCCCGAGGATTAACATCTACAACGAAGGCATGGCCGAACAAACGCGGGCCGAGGACATTGATAGCCTCGAGGAAGCACGGATGGCCGCGGCGATCCAGATGGACCGATACCAGCAAGCCCTTCGTCGATACCATGATAGGAACGTCCGTGGGAGGTCCTTCAAGAAATGTGACCTTGTACTCCGCAGGGTGGAATCATCGGCTGGCACGAACAAGCTGTCGGCCCCTTGGGAAGGCCACTTCATCGTTTCTGCAATCACACGTTCGAGCTCCTACAGGCTGGTTCGTGAAGATGGCCAGGAAGTGCCGAACTCATGGAACATAGAAAACCTGCACCGATTCTATGCTTGAATAGCTAAGTACTATTAACGACCAAATTTGGTAAGCAAATCCCCAAGTTTGAAGCCAGGATTGGAGCGGAATTAGAGGAGAAGTGCAATCTGCGGAAACAGAGGTCGCATCGGCTAAGTCCGAATCGGCTATGGAGCCAGTCGGCTGAGTCCGAATCGGACCAGGATAGCCGATAGCCGATTCCGATTGAAGACCGAAGGTGGAATCAATCCTGGAAAGACAACCTGGAGATAACTATTAGGATTCGATTTCCAAAGGACGTTAAACATATTGCCATCTATGAATAAGATCCTATAACGATAATTGTATTTGTAAAATAGGATATTTTGTAGATATTCCTTTTGTAACGCGGCATGGGACCCCGTCCGAGGATATTGCCGTACTGTAAATAGTAGATAAGATAGAAACCGTGATCTACACGGATGTTGTTGTAACCGGGTATAAATGAGACCCAAGGGTTTGTTGTAATCAATCGAACACAGATCAATACAACTTCGGCGCATCGCCAACCTTTCTATTTTTATTTTTTCTCGACGAGTTCTTGCTTTGATCTCGGACTGCATCGGCTTTGATCTCCGAACAAGGTAATTTCTTGTTACAAGTGGCTTGTATCATCGGGGTTAGTGCTTCCATCATCATGATACTCTAACTCTGATGTTATGAACTGCTTAATTTATTATATGCAACATATAATCTAGATCAATGTCCAGATCTATCTCACGATTGGCTAATGTCTCTTTGAAGATAGCAGCCGACATAGCTAGATCCAAAGGTTAATTTAGGTTATATGGCGTGTCTACCATCTCGAGGAGTTCTCATTAGCCTAAATAGATCTCTTACCTCTTTTTGTACTTAATGCTGCATCAATTTGATCTATTAAGTCGCTTTTAGAGTTATATATAGATCTATTCGGTTTAGTGTTTACTATTAGAGATAGTACCGGGGTTTCAGCCGGTCTTACCTGTTTTAAGCATCTTCATGTATTATTACTACTAGATGTATTAGAATTGCCTTTTATATTAAGATCTCAATTTAATTAAATGTGCTAAACTCGGTATCAATCCGTTAAGTCATATTAACAGCCGATTGATCTTAGTTTAGTGCATTTAGTTCAGATTAATATCTTTTTATAAAATATTTCGAAGTATTAGCCGATTTACATTAGATCTGCAACATGGCTTGGTTATAAATGTATGTAATTATTATCCTAATGTGCTTTTAGATATAAGTGATTTATACTGTGTTGGTATGCTACCGATTTATCCCAATCACTTGGTCTAAACGTGCTTTGAGATAACAATTACATATTTATTGATGTCCATAGCTGATGAAGTAGGATCTAATCTTAACCAAATGCCTATCTTTTTGTTTCTTGTTGGTTGCAGGATCAAACCAACTGGCATGCCCGCTCAATCACCAAAGGCGACCAATTTTGGACCTGGACTGGAGTTAAGCAGATCTCCCAGGCCAGCACATGAGAAAAATTCTCATCAACATGCTTTTGGCACGCCGAGTGCGACTCCAACTTCCAGATCGAATACAATGGTGAACGTCACGGCCACGGAGCTGGACGAGGACAACATCATCCCAATGACTATGGACAAACTGTCGGTTGAACAACAGGCCGACTACCAGCAGATGGTGGAACGATTGCAAGCACATTATTTGCGGTCCTACACCCAGACCAGGTCTGGATCAATCGTTCAGAAGTACAAGTTCGTGATCCCTGAAGACTTCGACTCCGGAGCCACCTCCAGCGAGGACAAGAAGGGCAAAAAGAAGATTGAAGACGTCAAGCAGGAGCAGGATGACTCGGGCCTACACACGCTTCAAGACCGGATCGACTCGGCTGTTCACCACGCGCTTGTCAACTTGTCAGGGATACTGGTGAACACATTGAATAACATGATAAGCACTGTGGTTGATTCAAAAATAGCCAAGTAGCTGCCAAGGAGACCGACCTATTTCCCTGATGGCCGATTCCCACCTTGCGGACCCTGTCAACACAAGGGCTGCCAATTCCTCCATTGGGACAGCCAACTCCTCCAGGGGGAACCTCTATTCAACCGAATGAACAATCATTGGCTGCAAAACCAGCGCCCAAGCTCCTAACCAGACAACAGCCACTGAATCAGGGTCACGGGGCTCCAATACTTCCCCAAGAACAGGTGGAAGGCATGTTCGGCGCCGATCGGCAATTTCTCTTGCATAAAATGCCGATCAGCAATTACACGCCAGACCTACCTCACAACTCCAATGGTGTTCATCCTCCCCTTGAGCAGCGCCCTCCGTTAATACCACAGCCGCCTCCTACCATGAATCAAGTCCAACATCAGTACCCAGGAGGCAACTATGAGTAGTACTATCAATCTCATTCACTGCAAACACGGTATCGGCAGCCTACCATGCAGTATGAACAGTATGAGCCGATACCACAGCTGCAAACTCAAGAAAATAAGCCTTGGCATGATCTAATCGCAGACGTCATGCATGATCAGTTCAGCCTTAAGCCAAAGGACTCCGGCAATATGTACCGGTACCCGTATCCCGAATGTTTTGAGAGGGTGCCCCTGCAAAACCGGTACAAGGTGCCAGATTTTTTAAAGTTCTCTGGGCAAGACAACGTCTCGACCTATGAACACGTCAGCCGATTTCTGGCTCAGTGCAGAGAAGCATTGGCTACCGACGCGCTCAGAGTATGATTGTTCCCACTGTCTCTCTCGGGATCAGTCTTCACATGGTTTTCGTCCATGCCCTACAATTCAGTTCAGAGCTAGGCCGATCTCGAGAAGCAGTTCCACAGTTATTTCTACTCCGGAATACATGAGATGAAGTTGTCGGGCTTGACCAGCGTCAGGCAGAAAGCACGAAGAATTGGTTCAAGACTACATCCAGCGATTCAGGGACATGAGGAACCGCTCTTACAGCCTGGTGCTGTCGGATTCGTAGTTTGCCGACTTAGCCTTCCATGGCCTTTTGGCCCCCATCCGGGAGAGGTTTTCGGCCCAAGACTTTGAGAGCTTGGCCCATTTGGCCCAAAAGGTGATGGCCCACGAACAGCGCTTTCAAGAATCAAAGAAGGCCTTCAAGAAAGTCACCCACGTCGCCTACGCAACAGACTCCGACTCGAGTGACAGGGACATGGAGGTGGCGGTAGCTGAGTGGACCAGGAACAAAAAGGCAATAACGTGCCAGTGGCTGAGAAAAACAAAAGCCGATTGGATCTTCGATCTACTGTTGTGGGAGAAGCAAATACAGCTTCCGGCCAACCACGTCATTCCATCGGCCGAGGAGCTCAAAAAGAAGAAGTATTGCAAGTGGCACAACACCACCTCCCTGTTGATGAGAAATTTCTCTCACGCGCTGGCCTGGGAGATCTACTTGACTCCAGTGCAGGTCCTTCTCGGCCGCCTGTGCTATGCAAGGTGTGCCAGTTGGTTTTATCTGTTAACCAACAAGAAAAAACAAGAGAATATGTGTTAAGTGTTAGGTTAGATCCCCACTGGATCGGCTGAGGGAATCCATGGACATATATATGCTATCCTAAACTATATTTAAGCCAGGCGACTGGAATGGATTGGCTATACCGAGACAGCATCAGCCGTTTAACCTAAATACGGTATAGGATAATAAATATATGAATCAATAACCTAGCAGATACTGGAAAACTAACGATGAATCGGCTAGTACTCCGATGAATCTTATGAGAAGATATCACTCTTGAACCAGATGTGTGTAGCCTGGAAATCGGCCGTCGGCTGCTGATGCCGGGCCGATTTTGGTTGGTAACGTCTGACAAGAATGCGATCTTAATAAAAGAGGCAGCCCTAATATAAATCTAATAATAAATGTATTAACAGAAACATATCAGAGCAGATAAGGCCGGCTGAAACCCCGGCACTGTCTCTAAACAATATAAATCTAGCCAAATAGATCATTGGCAATTCTAAAAACGACTTAATAGTTCGAACCCGATGCAGCATTAAGTATAAAAAAACCTGATCTATTGTGGCCAATTTATATCTCTCGATATGGTAGATACCGCATATAAACCAGCCAACCTTTAGATCTAGCCCTATTGGCCGCAAGGTCTTGACAGAACTAGCCAATGGCAGGATATATCTAAACATTGATCTAATTTATATGCGTTATATGATAAATAGCGCGGTACAAACTCCTGAATCTAATGTGTCATTGCGATGGAAGCACTCAAAACAGCAGATTATGCCACTAATGACAAGCATTTACCTAGATCTGGGGATCGAAACGATGCAGCCCGTAGCCAAACAAATTGCTCGTCTGAAGAAGAAAGGTTGTTGATGCGCCGAAGGTTTGATTGATTGTGATTGTTATTAATACAGGGGGTCTCGGGTCCTTTTTATACCCAAGATACAATTATCTGTACAAACCCTGGACTCTATCTAAATGACAATTTAAAACATGACATTATCACGGGGAGGACCCATGCCGCATTAGTTTAAACACACTCCTAAATTATAGATACAATTGCCGTTACAGGACTCTATCCATATATGGCAATATCGTTTAACGCTCAACCAATAACCGAATCTTCTATTTATCCTCAAACTGCTATACCAAAAATGGTCTTATCTCTTTCGGACCTGGAACCAAACTAGCCGATCCGATTTCACTTCACCTTTGCAAAAACTTAAGGATTCAACTACCAAATTTCAGTGTTAACACATGCCCCCCAAGTCCGTGATACGAAGTGTCACGGATTTGCTTGCTTGATCAAACTCCCGCTCTTTTCTTGACCTAAACCGCTTCGGCTTCCCCCAAGTGCCCTTTAAATATCCACTTTCCACGGCCGAAACACCTACGCCTTCAAAGCGCACTCAATCTCTTCGCACACAAGCCTCCGCTTTCTCTCTCCTCTCCGGTGGTTCATAGGCGATTCACCTGCACTCTCCGCCAGACATCGACGTGCTCCACAGATCATAACTCATCTTCACCCCCAGCAACCTTGATGGCTTCCACCGCCGCTGCGTCAAGCGCCTCCGTCGCGCCGGCCACCGCCGCCGCACCAGCTGTAGCCGCCGCCTCAACCATCGGTGCCGCTCTGGCCACCGCCATTACTGAGTTCCCTGAGGTACTCCCACTTAATCTGGAACTCTTTCTTCATTTGGATATACCTCTTCAGCCATGTTGCTTCCATCTCGCACTCAACAGTTTTATTTTTGATTAGCACTTTTTCCTTCTTCAAACTGTAGTATGCAACCATTCTTGATTAGCGCTTTTTCCTTTTTCTAAACTGTAGCACCTATCGCATCAAGTGTTCATCCCAAATTTGACACAAGCACAGAGGTTTTTTCTCGGCCCCATGAGCAAAACTGATCTAGCCGATGTGATTATGGCCGAGACCAACAGGATCCCCTTCAACAACGCGAAGCCATCTCTCGTCCATTGGAACAAGACATTTAAATCGTGGCCGACAACTGACGCTGCCTGGGTCGAATGGTACAAAAGGATACAATCGGCCAAATACACCCAATGGGAGGAGGCCGGGATAGCCCAATGCTTGGCTCTGTCCATTGCAAGCATGGAGAAGGACGAGCTGCTTCTGTCGGTCGCAACATATTTCTGGAATGACAGCTTCAACGCTTTCATCTTCCGACAAGGGCCAATGACAGTCACACTGGACAACGTGTACATGACAACCGGGCTGGACATCGAGTCATCGGCCAACCCCAGCGACCTGAGCCGAAAGGGGCAGCATCAGTTCAAAACCAAGGCCATCGGCGGGTGGAGTGGCTTCATCGCCCAGAACATGAAAGATGGACCATTCGGCCACAGGGAGCACACTGCATTCCTGATGATGTGGCTCAAAAAATTTGTGTTCTGTGGATCGAGCTATGGGCCGACCGCCAACTGGCAGGTCGTAGCCAAAATTCTGGTTGACGGGTGCAAGCTCGCGCCGGGGAAGTACCTCCTTGACTATTTGTATCAAATGCTGCATCAAGCCGCCACGAAGATAGCCGCCAACGCTCCAATCAACACCGGCAACCCCTGGTGGTTCTTGCAGATCTGGCTGGTGCTGGCGACCCAAAGAGTAGCCGGTCGGCTCCCTCTGACCAACGCCGTGTTCCCAAGACTGGAGCCGATCGAAGACGAAGACTGCAACCAGATCATCACCACCAGGTGCATGAGCTACGAAGAAGCGGCAGCTGCTCACGCGGGCTCAAGGCAATCGGCCGAACTGCTGGCCGAATGGTTCATCGCCCTCTACAACGGGCTGTCTCGCAAGAACCATGCCTGGTATTTCTACCGGGACCGGGGACTGTTTGAGCTGCCAGCCGATTTTAACTGGGAAGACATCAACTCGGCCGACAACCCAAGGTGCAGGGAGCTGTTCATCGCCGCTCTGTCCCCCTGCATCTTGCCGACCGGAATCCATCAGGGCCGATCAGTGGCCAAGAGCTATGAGTTTTATTACCCGGTATCGGCAGCGAGGCAGTTCGGTCTTGGGCAGCTGCCCATCGGCTTTTATTATGCCGATAAGATTAAAACGAGGGGAGTGGTAACCCAAGATTTGATAATGCATTGGCTGCTGAATATAGCCGGCCCTCCCCTCGGTGAGATAGGAGTGATGACCCTGTCGCTCAAGAAGAGCACGACCTACGACCAATGGTGGGCCGAAATCAAATGCCACATCTTTCACCAGCGGTCATCACACTACGTCGATCCACTCCTGCCCGAAGAAATCCCTTCGGTAAGCTTCAAACTCAACAACATTCCCCCTTTTATCATCAGCTAATATAGCCGATTGACATTCGCCTTCTGTTTTGCAGGAGACGGAGACGGAGCGGCCGACGACTCTGGGCGCCCCATCAAATACCGTCTAGGTGTTCTGGATGAGGGCGGCCTCGCTCCATCGGCTATCGGCTGGGGAGCGCCGAAGCTGGCATCGTTTTTGCGAGGGCAGGTGCACGAGCCGATTGCCCAGAAGAAAAGGGCTGCACCACTCCTACAGCCGTCGGTCGTGCCTGCCCCAAAGAAACTGAAAGAGAAGAAGCCGGCAGCACCAGCCGATAGCCTCCCTCCTTAGACCCGGCCGTCGCACAGTTCCTCGACGCCGTTGCCAGCGATGAAGTTCTGCCGGCTGTTGGAGCGGTGGCCAAACCCGGGAGCTCGAGCCATGAGTCCGTCAGCGCCCCAGCCGACGTCCCGCCGGTCCCAAGTCCCCCAGCGAAAAATCGACCGGTAAGCCCTTATTTCACCAAGTTCAGCTTCACAATGATATCACTTGCATCTGACCGAACGATTCTTTTTAGGTTAAGAAATTGGCCGGCCGCACTTCACGTCCCGTGCCATCGGTAATCATCTCTTGCCACTTGATCTGTAGAAATTAGGCGACTCGTCTGCTAACTCTTCTTTTGCAGCCCCCACGATCTCCGTCGGCTGCCCCCCAGGCGTCCAGCGAGCATGCTGTGCCCGCCGGGGGCGGCGGCAATGATGCCGGCGAAGAGGCCTCGACGGCCGCAGGCAGCGAACTAGCCAAGCCGACCGCTTCGACCCCGGTGCCAATGATAAGCTGACTGAATCCGACGATCGGCTCTGTCGACTTAATATTTTCTGATCATCTCTCTATTCTGCAGAACATAGCCGACCTCCTCAATTTTGACATGTCGCAGTTCAAGGAGCCCGGTGAAATTGGCGAGGAGGTGCTGGTGACGCCGGCCGAGGACCTGAGGGCCACCCTAGCCGACATCGGCAACCGGCTGGAGGCCTCACTGGATGCGCTGGTGGTAGACAGCGGTTCGATACGCGCGCGTTTCAAAGAAATTCAAGGCTAGCTGTCGAAAGCTCTAGCCGACGCCGTTGTGCCGGCCACCTTCATGGAGGCCCACCAACTTAAGTATGAATGGGCACGGCAGCGGATAGCCGATCGCCGCGAGAACCAGGCGCGGTCGGCCACCCTCCAGTCGACCAAGGACGCCATCGAGAGCCGGAAAGCTGCCTTCGACTGCCTAAAGACTGAGCCGGCGGCAAGGCTTGAGCAACTCCTCGCACGCCAAGATCAGCTGATGGCCGATCTCGTTCAAGTCACGAACGAGATCGATGTCCATAAGGAGTACATGGCCGGCTTGCCAGCCGAGATCGAATCTCAACGCTAAGGTATCAAGGCGGCTGTGGCACATTTACGAGACCTGTTGAAGGGCATCCGGCCGGTGGCAGGGTCCGAGGCCGACGACGCTAGGGCTATTGAAGAGATAGACCAGATCAGGCGAACAGCGTTGTCGGCCATAGCCGATTTCTTAAAACAATGAGTTTGTAATATGTTAACATTCTGAAATCGGCTACTGCCTCCTGTACTATGCTCGTCAGACTTTTGTACTGGGATTGGACTTTACTCAATTCGCTTGTACTTGTAATCGGCTTCAACTTATGTGTAGTATAGTTTATCAATCTTTTGCAGCTATGCTTGCGGATGAGATCGGCTCTGGCCGCGTGTAGTGCCTTGAACTGCTCATGCTGAAATCGGCCCTAGCCGTCCGTATCGCGTCACGTTGCCGATTTCGAGACCACACCACAATCGTCGATGTCAACACTTGAATTATGGCCGTCGATCCAAATCGCTTCCAACGCTTTTATTTGGACTGCCGGCTACGAAGCTTAAAAGTTTAAAAAATCCTGACGCCCAATTTTGCAATTGGCTCGTGTACGTATATGCCCCCCAAGTTTTGTTGATAGCTTCGGTGTCGACAAAATTGTGAGTTCGAGCCGTTTGTGTATCGTTGCCGTCCCTGTCGGCCAATCATTAGCCGATCGTAGAAAACTTAGTAAAAAACGTTGCATAAAAATGCCTGAAGGCAATGCCTTGTTAAAGCAAGACATCGACTGTCGTAAATCGTCTAAACAACCAGAGCCGAATCACGAGTTGATCCATACGCTAGGGTAATATTTCTTCAGGTATTTTCCATTAAGAGCCCTTCCAAATACTTCTTCGTCCAGCCCTTCTAGCATGTAAGCTCCTTTAGAGACACATTTGTGGATCTTGAAAGGCCCTTCCCAATTTGGTGACCACTTGCCGAATTTGTTATCTCTAGATCCAATCGGCAGTATCAATTTCCAAACGAGTTCGCCTTCCTCGAAGGATTTGGGAACCACTTATTATAATGTCTGGCTACTCGTTCTGTATCCTTTGTGACTTTTTTCAAGGCCCTCATCCTGGATAAAACTAAATCTTCTGATTCATCTACCATCAGGTGATAATAATCGTCGGCTGTGAGTTGATCCTGTAGCTGAATGCGCCTTGAGCCGACGACGCTCTCCCATGGCAGCACTGCCTCATGTTCGTAGACCAGCTTGTACGGAGGGACTTGAATTGACCTGTGGTATGCCATCCGATACATCCACAGTGATTCGGCTAATCGGTTGTGCCACTGGTTAGGGTACTCTGAGATCTTTCTTTTAATCAATTTGATCAAACTCTTGTTTGAAGCCTCGGCTTGTCCGTTGGCATGTGTGTAGTATGGCGAAGAATTAAGCAGCTTGATCCCCATGCCGTCGGCAAACTGAACAAACTCATCCGATACAAAGATAGATCACTAGTCTGTTGTTATTGTTTGTGGAACGCCAAATCGGTAGATGATATGTTCTTTGACAAACTCGATTGCGTCCTTAGAATCCACTTTCTTGAGGGGAATCGCCTCCACCCACTTTGAGAAGTAATCTGTCGCCACCAGGATAAATTTATGTCCTTTGCTTGAGGGTGGATTGATCTGGCCGATCATATCAACGCCTCATCCTCTGAACGGCCACGGCTTAATAATTGGGTTCATGGCCGATGCTGGTGCTCGTTGTATGGCGCCAAACTGCTGACAATCCTGGCAGCCCTTGTAATACCTGAAACAGTCCTCCAGCATCATCGGCCAGAAATACCCTGCTCGGTGAAGCAGCCACTTCATTTTGTGGGCTGATTGATGTGTGCCACTGTTTCCTTCATGCACTTCTCCGATGGCCACTGTAGCCTGATTGGCTCCCAAACACTTGAGTAGCACACCGTCAACCATCCGGTAGTACAGATCTTCATCGAGCAAAACATATCGTAACGCCTTGTATCGTAGCTTCCTTGTAGCTGATTGAGAGGGGTTTTTGAGATAATTGTAAACTTCAAACCTCCAATCATCGACTGTAATGGCGGCAACGCCTATGTTGATTTCTTTCAGCACCGGTCGATAGCCCGATGCCCCCTGAGCCAAGTCATTGGCCTCTGTGTTCTGCTCTCTGGGGATATGTTTCAAAGTAACTAGCCGAAAACCGTCCATTAATTCCCAGCATTGTCGATTATAGACCATCAGCGCATCGTTTTTGCATTCGTATTCTCCTGATAATTGGCTGATGACCAACAATGAATCTCCCATTATTTCGACGGCGTCGACTTCAACTTCCTTGAGTAGATGTAGTCCTTTAAGGACGGCTTCGTATTCGGCTTGGTTGTTTGTAGTGTGGGGGTTGATAGCAAAAGCAAACTCGAAGCTTGCCCCCTGGGTGAAATAATGACCAAGCTGATGCCACAGCCGTTGGTGCAAACCGAGCCATCGAACGTCAAAGTCCAAGGCATAATTTCCACTGAGCCGATCGAATCGTCTCTGTGTTCCACGATGAAATCGGCTATGGCCTGTCCCTTGACTGCCCTTGGCGCCTGATACCTCAGATCGAATTCTGTTAGCGCAAAAATCCACTTCCCAATTCTTCCATTCAGCACTGGAGCCGATAGCATGTACTTAACTACATCGGCTTTGCAGATTACTATGCACTCGTTGGATAGCAGATAGTGCCTGAACTTTGTACATGAGAAATAGAGGCATAGGCATAGCTTCTCCACAGGTGAATACCTTGTTTCCGCGTCTAGCAACCATCGGCTGAGATAGAAGATGGCTTTTTCATTGCCACCGACCTCTTGGATTAGGACGGAGCCGATTGATTTGTCATCGGCTGATAGGTACAGCTTGAACGGTATTCCCTTTTGTGGATGCATTAAAACTGGAGGGGAACTCAGATAATCTTTTATATTGTCTAACACCTTTTGCTGCTCTGCCCTCCATGTGAATGTCTGATCGGCTTTCAGCCAAAGCAGTGGTGTGAACGGCTCCATCTTTTCTGAGAGATTGGCTATGAACCGTCTGATGAAGTTTATCTTGCCGATTATGACTGGAGTTGTTTTTGGTCCTTCGGAGGTTGAATTGTCTTGATAGCATTTATGCTTCTCGGTGTAACTTCAATTCCTCTTTCATGGACAAGAAATCCCAAGAATTGCCCGGCCGATACGTCGAACGCACACTTAAGCGGATTCATCTTTAGACCATACTTCCTCGTCCGCTCTAACACTTTTCTCAGATCGGCTATGTGGCCTTCTATCTCCCTTGACTTGACAACCACGTCATCAATGTATATCTCTACTAGCGAGCCGATCATGTTGTGAAAAATGTAGTTCATCGCCCGTTGATATGTTGCCCCAGCGTTCTTCAAGCCGAATGTCATTACTACCCATTCGTACAAGCCGATTGCACCGGGACACTGAAAAGCAGTCTTGTGGATGTCCCCGTCGGCCATAAATATTTGATTATACCCTGCGTTGCCGTCCATGAAACTGATAATTTTGTGGCCCAAAGTAGCATCTACAAGTAGGTCGGCTATCGGCATTGGGTATTCATCTCTAGGGGTGGCTTGGTTAGATCTCTGAAATCGATGCACACCCTAAGTTTACCGTTTTTCTTTAGCATTGGGACAATGTTTGAGACCCACTCGGCGTATCGGCAAGGCCGAATGAACCCTACATCGTATAGCCGAGTGATTTCGGCTTTAATTGCATCATACATATCGGCCTTAAACCTCCTGGAAGGCTGTTTGAACGGCCGATAGCCTGCCTTAATTGGCAGCTGATGGACCACTATTGATCGGCTGAGGCCGGGCATCTCGAAGTACTCCCAAGCAAAACAATCTTTATATTCTTTTAACAACTCAATAAGCTGGGATCTACAATGGGGAGACAAATTTTTGCTAACGTACGTCGGCCTCAGCTTGTCACCAGAGCCGATGTCAATTTCCTCTAATTCGTCGGTTGACGTGAAGCCTTGCCCGAGCTTGCCATCGTCTTCATCTGCGGTGTCCATGCCGAAGACGCTAGAGCCCTCCACCATGTGTTGTTCAAAGCAGCTGCTGCGGCTCGTCATCTCCAATTGGCTGTATTGTGGAATTGGACACATTTAGAAAATTGGCTTGCCAGATTTTCTCAGACAAACAATCTATGCCTTCGATTTCCCAAAGTGGCAAATTGGCACTGACGACAATGACTGACCTATCGGCTGGTACGATCTCGATCTTGTCGTCGTCCCATTGGATCAGACACTGATGCATTGTCGAAGGAATGCAGCAGTTAGCGTGTATCCAGTCCATTCCGAGCAGTAGGCTGTAAGACCCCTTCCCGTCGATGACAAAGAATGTTGTGGGCACGGTCTTATTGCCAATGGTCAGTTCGACATTGAGGACCCCTTTGGTCTCCGATGGGTTGCCGCCGAAGTCCTTGAGCACCATGTTGGTCTTTATTAGGTCTTCGGCCCCCTTGCCTAGTTTATTGAATGTTGTGTAAGGCATGAGGTTGACTGCAGCTCCCCCATCAACTAGCATTTTGGAAATCGGCTTGCCTTTGACGAATCCTTTAACATACAACGGCTTCAAGTGCCAATTTTCGATCCCCTCGGGTTTGTCGAAGATAGCCTGGTCTGGTGAGATTGCCAGTTTCGTCAGGTCGTCCTCAATGGTGTCTGTATCGTCTTCAGGAGCACCGAACTTGGCTGGTAGCACGAACACCATGTTAACCGATGCAGAAATTTTGCCTTTCCCTTTGGCTGCCCTCCTGGCTTGATCGGCTGGGCTTTCCTCGGCTTGCGGTTGCGACAGCTTTCTCTTTGGGTACCCACCGCCTTTTGATTTTGCCCAGCCGACGGTGCTGTTTGTGGATCGATTGCCGAACTTCGTCTTCTCTCCGTTCACGCTTAAGTCGTTGAACTCTTCTTTTCTGCGTCTTTATGAAGAGATTGGACGGGCACCATTGGGGGTTGGCCAATTCCTCGTCGTCGGCCTCTTCATCGTCGCGGTTGTTGCCATCGCGGTTTTCATCGACGAAGAAGTCTTGAGGGATTGGGCCGAGCTGATCATGGACAGACCGCCGCCTTTGGTTTAGCTGAACGGCTCTGGGGACGAACCGGGTTGGGCTTGCAGCCGATGAGCTCCTGTGCTCACCGTTGCAGCGATCGTTGCATGCTGGGCAATCGTCCGTGTTGGCGATCTCATACAGATTCCTAGCGTACCGAAAAATCACAATGCCAATGCGGATCGGCACTGTTGCGGTTTACCTCGTATCGGCGGCTTTGGGTATTCGGCTCGTGTTGACGAGGTGCTTCATTGTAAGTTTTTTCCTACTGAGAACAGTGGTGATGACGGTGTCGGCTATGTTCAGGGATCGGCCGTCGGTCAGCCGATCTGATGACTGGGCGCACCATATTAATCGATGCGGTGTGACATCCAATCTGCTCATCCTTTGCCTTGGCCCTGATCGATGAATTGACTAAGCCATGCGCCACTCTATTCTGTCAATCAGCTTGCCTGGGGCCGGCTTGGACCGTGTTGACCGGGAAAGGATTGCCGTCTACTTCCATCGGCCGATTTGAATCGGCGAATTTCAGCTTCCCAGCCTCAATTGCTGACTGGATTTGCTGCCTGAAGACTTTGCAGTCGTTGGTGGCGTGGGATGTGGAGTTGTGCCACTTGCAGTATTTCTTTTTCTTCAATTCTTCGGCCGACGGGATCACGTGGTTTTTAGGTAACTAAATCTGCTTCTCCTTGAGCAGCAAGTTGAAAATTCTGTCGGCCTTGGTGATGTCGAAATTGTATCGTTCTTCCTTGGCCATCTTCAGCAGCCATTGGCAGACGATGGCCTTTGTGTTCTTGGCCCATTTGGCTACCGCCACTTCTGCGTCATTGTCGTCGGACTCGTAGTCTAATTCAACGACGACCTGAGTTATATTTTTGACGGCCTTCCTGGTGTCTTGGAATCGCTGCTCGTGGGCCGTCACCTTCTGCGCCAAGTGGGCTAAGCTATCAAAGTCCTTTGCAGAGAATCGCTCTCGGATCAACGCGATCAAACCATGAAAGGCCAAATCGGCCAGCTGGGCGTCCGATAGCACCAGGCTATAGCATCGGTTCCTCATCTCTCTAAAGCGTTGGATGTATTCTTGGACCGATTCGTCGTGTTTTTGCCTGATGCTGGTGAGGTCCGACAATTTCATCTCGTGGTTGTCGGAGTAAAAGTAGCTGTGGAACTATTTTTCAAGATTGGCCCAGCTCTGAATTGAGTTGTAGGGCAATGAGGAGAACCAAGTAATAGCCGATCCTGAAAGGAACAATCGGACTCTCAAGGCGTCCGTAGCCGAGGCTTCGCCGCATTGTGCCAAGAATCGGCTAACATGCTCATAAGTTGGAACGTTGTCCTGCCCTGAGAACTTCGAAAAATCTAGGATCTTGTATCGGTTGGGCAACGGGATCCGCTCGAAGTGCTCTGGATAGGGATACCGATACATGTTCCCTGAGTCTTTCGGCTTGAGGCCGAATTGATTGCGCATGACATCGGCAATCAGATCGGCCCAGGTCCGGTTGTCTTGCTGTATCGGCTCGTATGGGTCATACGGCGCGGGTGCTTGCTGATACAGCGGTGGTGGCGTATGAGGCCTGTAATGATGATCTTGACGGCCTCCTTGGTATTGGTAGTGATGATCAGCGGGAAGCGGCCGATGCGCCGGTGGTGGCGTTGGTGGTCCTGGAAACAGATGTCGGCCACCGGCGTTGCACCATCTGTTTGGATCAATCGGCTCTGACTGCCGATTGTTGTTGAACATGTTAGCAATCTGATCTTGGGGCAGTGGCTGCTGTCAGTTTAGCATAGTAATTGCTGGCCTTACAGCCGATTCACCTGGATTTCGCTGACCGAGGACCCCTCCTGGCGGCCCTTGTGGCGCTAGTGGTGGGATCGGCCGATTCTGTGTGACCACCATCCTGTAACCAGGAAATTGGCCGTCTATGAAGTACGTCGGCCCCCGTTGCAGCTGGTTGGCTATCTTGGCGTCGACCACGATAGCGATCATATTATTGAGAGTGTTGACCAGGATGCTACTTTGGTTGACTAACGCGTGATGAATAGCCGAGTCGATCCGGTCTTGTATAGAATATATAGCCGGATCGTCCTGTTCCTGGGTCGGCTCCTCCATCTTCTGTTTGCCTTTTGTCTCACCAGAGGAGGATGCCTTAAGGTCGTTCATGCTGAACTTATATTTTTGGTGCAATGTCCAACACATAGGACCTCATGGTCCAGATACAACCCAAAAGCAGAAATTAGATAAGGCAGCGGAATAGAGGCAGCGGCATGTTAGTTGCCACAGGCAACAACCGGAGACTAAGACCTAGCAAGCACCATCAGCTTCTTCGCCCTCCTGGAAGTAGGCATAAGGATCCTCCAAATCTTCATTCCCACCATCTGAAGGTTTGTGCGTATAGCAAGGGTGAGTACCAACCGTACTCAGCAAGCCAACACAGAAGTGATGCATATGATAGGGTCATTCAAAGAATAGTTGGGGTTCTTTTGCATAAAGCCAATTTTCACAACTCTTTTCACAAGCCTAACGACTAGCCAAGTCAAGTTTTAGTTCCACAGTTCTTAAGTCGGCGACGGTTCTGTCTACCATCCATCGTGATCCCAAGGATGGCTTCCCGCCTCCGGTTCGTCATGGTTTTCTGGGGAGTCCACCCCTTCTCGCATCTCGAGAAGTTGATCCACCAGCGAATAAACATCATCATGCAAACCCATCCCATCAATATGTTCAAAGAGTGCGATGACTTGCCTTGCTCGCACGCTTGTTGAGTGGGGTCTTCCACGGAGTCGATGCCGGCTTCTTCAGGTGCTATCCGTACGTGCGAAAGATCAATTGAATTCAATTAGAATTCAATAAAACACCGCAAGATCGAAAAGAACCATAAAAGCCACGAAAACGATTCCAAATATTTAGCCTAAAATTCTACTTGAGTTAGGACAAGGGTTGCTAGGGAAAAATCCGAGTTTTGGAATCGAGTCGATGCCCTAGGGTTTTCGCAAAGCGACGATCGTAATTATTTGAGAAAAATGGATTTGGAAATATTAGCAGAGGAACTTGTGCTCGAGGTTTTGAAGGTTTGAGCACAAAAGAGAAGCATACTTAAATGGCGAGGAAGAATTAAACGAAATCCGGATTTGAAAACGACGCAACGAAATTTTGGAAAAGTCCGATTTTGATTTTCAAATTTTTCCCGAGAGAATATACAAGAAAATAATTTATTTTTGCCCAAAATTTCACTCAAGTCTCCTCAAAATATTTTTCCAAATTTTCCATAATTTTTCTTCATTTTTCTCTATTTTTTTCTTTTTCCCTATTCCTTTCTTTCTTTTTCTTTTTCTTTTCTTTTTCCCTTTGCACTATTCATCGCCCACAAGGTGCTCGACCGGCGCTCGGGGAAAAGAGGGCGGCGGCCGCGCTAGCGCGAGGAAAAAAGGCGGCGGCTCGGGGCTTACCGACGACGGCGGCTCTTGGGAAGTACGGCGAGGCTCGGGCGGCTTCGGCACCCGGCGGCGACGGCGGCGGCTCGGTTTTTGCGGCGGCGCGCGCTCGGCGGTTAGGGCGGCGACGGCGCTCGGGAGGGAAAGAGAGAGAGGAGGTGGGGACGGCGGCGAGGTGGAAAAAATGGGGGTTTCGCCTTTTATAGCTACGGCCGGGGGAACGAGAGAGAGGGGGCGGCGCGGCGTCGGGATGGCCAACGCCACGCGGCGGCGGGGAGGCCGGTGCCGGGCGCGCGGACGCGGCGCGGCGAGAGGAGCGCGGGGCACGGACGGGGTCCGGATAGCGGCGGCGGGCGCGTGGCGGCGAAGGCGCGAGCGCGGGCGGGGGCCAAGTATGGCGGCGGGCGCGTGGCGCGAGGGCTCGGGGCGCGGGCGGGTCCGCGCGGCGCGGACGCGCGAGGGCGCGGGCGCGGCGGGTCCGCGCGGCGTGGTGCGCGTGGCGCGCGGCGCGTCGGCGGCAAAGACGCGCGGCGGCGTGCATCCGGGCCGGTACGGCGTCGAACACAGGCGAGCAATCAATAGTGTCGTTTTATAATTTCCCGATTTTTAATTCCTAATTTCTCATTTCTATTTTCTTCCACTCTAAAAATTCAAAATAAATTCTAATATTCCCAGAATAATTTTTAATATTATATTTCCAACTTTTCCCCACTTTTTATTTTCCAAATATATTTTTCATATTTATTTATTTCCTTTTTCCTAATTTCATAATTCATTATTTTTAAGTCCAAAAATTTCCCTAGATTTCATGTAAATCCCTAAAATATTTTATTGTCTATTTTACTCCCTAATTAATCTTCCATAATCACCAATTAGTATTTTATTTCTCAAATTCATATTGTCATAAATCCGCATCCCTTTCCGATTTTATTTTAAAATTCCTAATCCCGTATTTTAAAATTTTCTTCCCACAAAATCCAAGCCATTCACAAACATCGAGAGGAATTGTTCACAACTAAATTTATGCAACTGAGCTGGCAAATAAGAAGCAACAAACTTGAGAGAAAGGCAACAAGCAAAAGTTTTTGTAAGTTCCGATTCTTACATTCCGATTTTAATTTCTTCAATTTTCAGGATGTTACAAAACCTACCCCCCTAACAATAAATCTCGTCCTCGAGATTTCTTACCGGTTATCTAGTAGGTGTGGGTATTCAGTCCTCAGAAAATCCTCGCTTTCCCAGGTGGCCTCTTCTTCAGTGTGATTGCTCCATTGTACTTTGTACATACGCCATGACTTGGTTCGTGTCTTCTTTTCTGCCTCGTCCAATATCTTTATTGGATGTTTCGGATATGTGAGATCACTGTTGATATGGATGGTTTCCAAAGGAGCTTGCTCTTCTGGCACCCGCAGGCATTTCTTCAATTGCGACACATGGAACACCGGGTGGACATCGGAGATGTTCTCGGGTAACTCTAGCTGGTAGGCCACTTCACCTCTTCTAGCGCTTATTAGGAATGGGCCCACGTATCTTGGCGCAAGTTTCCCTTTGACCTTGAACGTTTGAGTCCCTCGTAGTGGTGAGACCTTTAGATACACATAGTCGCCTATATTGAACTCTAAGTCCCTTCGACGAGTATCCGCGTAGCTCTTCTGTCGAGATTAGGCAGCTTGTAATCGGTCCCGGATCAGACGAACCTTTTCCTCGGCCTCTTTGATTATGTCAGGCCCAAACAAGGCTCGTTCGTCGGTTTCTGATCACATCAATGGGGTTCGGCATCGCCGACCAAATAGGGCTTCATTTGGTGACATCTTCAAAATGGCTTGGTAGCAATTGTTGTAGGAGAACTCAGCGTACGGTAAGCATTTTTCCCAATCCTTGGTGAAATCCAACGCACAGGCTCTCAACATATCCTCAAGCACTTGATTTGTCCTTTTGGTCTGCCCATCGGTCTGTGCGTGGTAAGCGATACTGAAGGCAAGGTGACTTCCGAGTGCCTCATGAACTTTGCTCCAGAAATGGGACGTGAATTGGGTGCCGCGATCCGATATAGTTCTTTTTGGTACACCGTGAAGACACACAATCCTACTCATGTATAGCTCTGCTAGCTTGGCGCTATTGTAGTTAGTCTTTACGGGGATAAATCTGGCGGTCTTGGTGAGCCGATCTACTATTACCCAAATGGAATCATATCCGGCTACCGTTTTGGGTAGTCCAACGATGAAATCCATGCCTATCTCATCCCATTTCCACTCGGGAATCTTAAGTGGCTGCAACAAGCCTGCCGGTCGTTGATGCTCAGCTTTTACCCTTTGGCATACATCGCATACAGCTACGTATTCGGCTACGTCTCTCTTCATATTGGGCCACCAGTATTCTTCCTTCAAATCCTGGTACATCTTCGTGCTTCCCGGATGTAACGAATATGCTGATTCATGCGCTTCTTTTAAGATCAACCCTCTCAAACCACCTCGTTCAGGCACGTAGATTCTTTTCTTATATAACAGGGTTCCCTTATCATCTACCGAGAATTCCTTTGCGTGCCCAGCAGTCATGCGCTCTTTGATCGCTTGAGTTTCTTCATTATCCTTTTGAGCTTCTTCTATTTGAGTCCTCAGGAGGGGTTGGATTTCTAGTGAGTTCACTTCTCCATGAGGAATCAGGTGCAGGTTAAGTCGAGCCATCTCTTCTTTGAGCTCGCTGGCCATGCCTTCCAGTCTCATATGGTTGCATTGGGCTTTACGGCTTAACGCATCGGCCACAACATTCGCCTTACCAGGGTGGTAATGGATTCCTAGATCGTAGTCCTTGATTAATTCCAACCACCATCTCTGACGCAAATTGAGATCGGATTGAGTAAAGAAGTATTTCAGGCTCTTGTGATCAGTATATACATCACAGTGGTTCCCGATCAGATAGTGTCTCCAGATTTTCAATGCATGAACAACTGCTGCTAATTCGAAGTCATGTGTGGGGTAGTTTTCCTCGTGGGGTCATAACTATCTCGAGGCATATGCTACGACCTTTCCATCCTACATTAATACGCCTCCTAGTCCTTGTCGCGACGCATCACAGTACATCACGAAATCCTTCCGATTGTCCGGTAGGGTTAAGATTGGGGCAGTGGTTTTTAGTTGGTCAAAGGCTTCTTGACACTTCTCGTTCCATATAAATTTCTTCTCCTTCTTCAGAAGTTGAGTCATGGGTCGGGCTATTGTGGAAAACCCTTCAATGAACCTCCGGTAATATCCAGCCAATCCCAAGAAACTCCGAACCTCTGTCACTGACTTGGGGGCCTTCCATTCTGTAACAGCTTCAACCTTGGCAGGGTCTACTGCTACTCCTCCAGCTGAGACTACATGGCCAAGAAAAGCAACTTCCTTAAGCTAGAACTCGCATTTACTAAATTTCACATACAACTGGTGCTCTCGCAGCTTCTCCAGTACCAGTCGTAGGTGCTCTGCATGTTCCTCATCGTCTTTGGAGTAGATAAGTATATCGTCGATAAATACCACCACGAATTTATCCAGATACTCCATGAATACTTTGTTCATCAGATTCATAAAATACGCCGGGGCATTGGTCAATCCAAAGGACATTACGGTGAACTCATACAAGCCATAACACGTAGAGAATGCTGTTTTGGGAATATCTCCGGCTCTAATCTTTAGCTTATGGTATCCCGACCGAAGATCAATTTTCGAGAACACTTGTGCACCCTTAAGTTGATCAAATAAGTCATCGATTCGAGGTAGTGGGTACGTGTTTTTGATGGTCACTTCATTCAACGATCGGTAATCTACACACATTCTCATACTTCCGTCCTTCTTTTTGACGAAGAGTACTGGGGCTCCCAAGGGAGAAGAACTAGGGCGTACAAATCCTTTTTCCTGTAGTTCTCTTATTTGCTTCTTGAGTTCTTCTAGTTCGTTAGCCGGCATTCGATAAGGTCTCTTGGATATGGGGGCAGTACCAGGCATTAGGTCAATGATAAATTCTATGTCACGATCAGGGGGCATTCCGGGCAATTCTTCAGGGAATACGTCCGGGTATTCTTGCACTACTGGCATCCCGCTCAAAGGTAGCATGGTGAATACTCCCGCAGCTTGCTCGCATAGCATCGGGTTTTGGTCCATGGTTATGTTCATTGATGATCCCCGTGGGGTGGATATTGTGACTTCCCTTCGGCTATAGTCTATGACTCCATTGTTCTTAGTCAACCAATCCATCCCAAGTATGATATCAATAGTTTGGGGTGATAGTACCATAAGGTTTGAAAGGAATACCACATCTCTAATCCGTATGGGCACATTGATGCAAGCATGGGGTACGGTTATGTTTCCCCCAGGCGAGTGTACCAACATGGGTCTCTTAAGTTCTACTTGGTGTAGGTGGTGTTGTTTGCTTACTTGTGAAGATATGAATGAATGCGATGCTCCGGAATCAAATAAGGCTCTAACTGGGGTAGAGTTGATAGAGAACATACCCATCAGCATGTTCTGATCCTCCTGCGCTTCTTCAGCACGCACATGATTCACTTGTCCGCGCCGGAATCCGGTGGCAGTCTCATTGGGTTGCGGAGTCCTAAACAGACCGCGTCCCATAGCAGGAGCAATGGTTCCTCGGACGGCTGTGGCATTGGCGCCGGTACGCACGGGAGTGTTGCGTGGCTTGGGGCAGCTGTTAGAGTAGTGCCCAAACTCTCCACAGTTGAAGCAATTCACGTTCCTTCTTCCCAGAGCGGCTAGAGTTGGCGTCGGGGTACGGAACTGGGGTGCGGCCGGCCTGCTGACGTGGTCGGGTGCAGGGGAACGACTGGTTGCCATGACGGTTGGCTTCCATCCGGACGGGGTGGCTCCCTTGGGACGCCGAGGCGCTCCCGAAGTGGGCGGGCCATAGCAAGCCTCCTCTTGTGGTTATTTTCCACCATCTTCGGTCATGTTCCAACCGTACCACCTTGTTGATAAGGCTTTGGAAGCTGACGTGATCTTGGCCGATCATTGCCCCTCTCAGCTCATCGCTCAATCCTTCGATAAATTTATCGATTTTCTCTTCTTCGTTTGCCAGGTCACCAGTGGCATATCGAGCGAGTTGCGTGAACTTGTTCAGGTATTCCTGCACGGTGGTGTTGCCTTGGCGCAACCTTTGGAATTCGTTCTTCTTCATTCTCATGACAGCGGCTGGTACGAAATTTTCACGAAAGGCGGCTGTGAACTCCTCCCAGGTTGGTTCTTCGGCGTCTTTTGCCCGTGTCTCTTTGTAGGTGTCCCACCAATCACTTGCGGGGCCTTCCAATTGATTGGTGGCAAAAATGACTCTGTCAGTTTCTCGTACCCTGACGAGGGTCAGCTTCTTCTCTATTACTCTTAACCAGTCTTCGACATCCATTGGTTCGTCGGCCGTGGAGAATGTAGGCGGCTTAGCTCGCATAAACTCTCCCAAGCTTGATCCTCCGCGATTCCCTTGGTTGTTGGTGATAGCTTGGAGCAACTGGGTTTGCAAAGCCATAACCTCCGCCAGGGTCGAGGGATTAGGCTCCGGTGGGTTCTCGTTGGATGTTGCAACCCTGCGACAATGCGCCATCTGAAGGAGGTAGATGAGTTAAGAGATTGGACCCACTAAGGTCATGGTTGCTAGGTGATTTCTCTTCAGGTTTGTTTTTAAATGATCTTTGAACAGAGCAAGCATGGTGGAATAAACTCATGAATAGCATATCATAAAACATGGGTCCATAGCGATTACATTAAAGGTGATACAATGGACTGTACATACACAGTCCCACATGACATAATGCGAAAGCTACATCGTACTACTGCCATTGGCTACTAGGGAAGGGTGTGATTCTTGCTGCCAAAAGAACCATCCAAGCAAGGTCAAGTTGAGGCGGTCCTCTCGCCTAGTCATCCAACCAACCGCAGTATCTTGGTGCAGGAAGGGGGTGATCCTTAGCTGAAGCAAATCGAAGCTCCCAAGGCTCTGAGGTAGTGGCCTCGGAGTCATGCTTGATCTTCCTGCTTGGTGGTCGGGTACTCTTCCGAGCGGTCTTGCGGGTGAGGGGACCTCCGGTGTGAGTCAGGCGACGAGTAGGAGCTGCCTCCTCTGCTGGATCAGTATCACTGGACTCCCACTTGATTTCCATAGGCTCTATCTCGGACTCGGAGTCGGTACTGATCTGGATGGGGTTCTCTTCTCCTGAACCAGGCTCAGATAGTACAGCCATGGAGTTCGAGGTAGGTTCCATTGAGGTAGCAGCAGTGGGGTCTATCAGGTATGGGGCCGACTCGGTGCTCAACATAAAGACCTGCTCCATCATGGCTTGAAAAGTGTTCAGGCATGCTGGAGTCATGAGGTAGTAGTGGTCGGGCACCGGGGCAGGAGGTGTTGGTATAACTTCGGTGGAAGTACCTGCAGTAGGGACAGGGTGGGAGCGAAGTTGTTCTTCCAGCTGGTCAACCTGTTGTTTGCTCTTTCGGAGCTGTTTTTCCAGCTCCACCAAGGCTTCTCCACGGGCCATGTAACGGTCAGAGAGTTGCTCGTACTGGGCACCGTTGGCCTGTAGCTGGGTCTGCAGCAAGTTGATCTGATCCCCGCAGCTCTGGTGTTCCTCGACCAGATCATTGAGGCGTCGCTGCTGGTCGTCGATCTCGAGCAAAGCTTCTTCATAGCAGTCATCCACTGTTTCTGCCCAGCGGGATAGACGGGTGACCATAGGATTGTAGCAGCAGGGGGTGGCTTCCACGGTGCAGACCGGATTGCCTTCCTCGCGGTAGGGGTGGTGCACAAACTCAGTCATGGTGAGCTCAGCACGGTGAATAGCGTTGAGGCGGAGGAACGCTTCATGGGCCGCGTCTTGAATAGCTGCTTCTACTAGATCTCGGTGGTAACGGGTGTGGAAGCAATAAGGTGTCTCACTCCCTATGCAGGCCTCAACTGAAACTGCCGCTTCCCATACCGGATATCCTTCGGTGCCATGCCTCCTGATCTGGTAAGTGGGTGCCTCTGGGTACCTCAGACACCATAGCAAGGACTGGAGTTGCGCCACGAATCCTTCATCCCGTGGAACAGTGATTTTCCAAACTCCGACATGGTCCGACATCTGCTTTTGTAGGCAACTTAGGGTCAGAAAGAGAGAGATAGTATCAAAACCGTTTGGGTAAAAGAAATAGAGATAAAGGTATAGAAAAAGTATGTTTGTCTTTTCAAAAATAATAGTTTGCGAAATGATCCTATGTAGGGATACTTCCCTTTAGCCAACTAGTCAGGGGTAGGGCGCCAGTTGGTCTTATCCTACAGTCGCATTGCTCTGATACCAGCTCTGTGTACCCCCGTTTTTGGAACGGAAATCTTTCGTGTTCATAGTACCATTTCCCTGGATCAAGTAGTTTGGTACCCACGAAATACAGTACTGAATAATCAGGTGCACATGCACGAATAGTCTTACATCGAAATTATTACAATAGTAGGCCCGAAGGCAATGTCCAACACATAGGACCTCATGGTCCAGATACAACCCAAAAGCAGAAATTAGATAAGGCAGCGGAATAGAGGCAGCGGCTTGTCAATTGCCATAGGCAACGACCGGAGACTAAGTCCTAGCAAGCACCATCAGCTTCTTCTCCCTCCTGGAAGTAGGCATAAGGATCCTCCAAATCTTCATTCCCACCATCTGAAGGTTTGTGCGTATAGCAAGGGTGAGTACCAACTGTACTCAGCAAGCCAACACGGAAGTGATGCATATGATAGGGTCATTCAAAGAATAGTTGGGGTTCTTTTTCATAAAGCCAATTTTCACAACTCTTTTCACAAGCCTAACGACTAGCCAAGTCAAGTTTTAGTTCCACAGTTCATTAAGTCAGCGACGGTTCTGTCTACCATCCATCGTGATCCCAAGGATGGCTTCCCGCCTCCAGTTCATCATGGTTTTCTGGGGAGTCCACCCCTTCTCGCATCTCGAGAAGTTGATCCACCAGCGAATAAACATCATCATGCAAACCCATCCCATCATTTTAAAGTGTTAAAGTCTAGCCAAGCGAAAGTCTTGTCACGATGCTCAATATCCGCGAGCACGGCTATTCGAATAGATTGATTCATTCACACTGCAGTGGATGTACACTTTACCCATACTCCGCGACTGCCCAACAAATGAGCCTACGTCCCAACACATGAGACGGTCACGGCAAAGCCTTTCAGTAACCTCACTTTGGCAGTACCCGCTCCATGAACTTAAGCCCTCATGCACTCTAGTCGTCATTTTCTACCAGTGAGAGGAGTTCTGGTGCACCCGGGGTAAGGAAAGGTTTCATTCATCAAGTTATAATAAATTTCAATTTACCATCATCCCTTTCAAATCTCATCTCATCCATAAGAACCACTATGCAAGGGTACCGACTCCGCTCGGCTATCTACTCCGCTAGGTCTATACCCATTCAAGAAGTGTGGTTGTACTGGCTCGTTTCCCGGCTATCTCATGGCTCGGTCCTTAATTGACCAGGGTCGGCACTTGCCTTTTCCGGAATCCACCCAAATCATCCAGCCGCCCTAGTCCAAAACATTTGTTTAGTACTTTCAATTTTCATCAAATCTCACTTCATCATTCTCATGGCAATGTGGCGCTCATGTCTCCACATGCCGTATCTCAACTACCTTCCCTAAGGTAGATGCCCAAGCATAAAGCTTTTCATAAAGTCATGAGTATGCATGAATCTAAGTATAGCATGGCTAAGCAGTTTACCGAAGATATTCTCTGGTTGTGTGTATCACATCGAGGGTTACAAGGAATAATTCTAAAGGTAATCAATAACAAGGTATGGCATAACAAGTATAGGTAATTCTCTATGTATAGCATGCATGTTTAAAGTTTAAAATAACATCATTTCGCAATTGGGATCAATATGTTCAAAAAGTGTGATGACTTGCCTTGCTCGCACGCTTGTTGAGTGGGGTCTTCCACGGAGTCGATGCCGACTTCTTCAGGTGCTATCCGTACATGCGAAAGATCAACTGAATTCAATTAGAATTCAATAAAACACCGCAAGATCGAAAAGAACCATAAAAGCCACGAAAATGATTCCAAATATTTAGCCTAAAATTCTACTTGAGTTAGGACAAGGGTTGCTAGGGAAAAATTCGAGTTTTGGAATCGAGTCGATGCCCTAGGGTTTTCGCAAAGCGATGATCGTAATTATTTGAGAAAAATGGATTTGGAAATATGAGCGGAGGAACTTGTGCTCGAGGTTTTGAAGGTTTGAGCACAAAAGAGAAGCATACTTAAATGGCGAGGAAGAATTAAACGAAATCCGGATTTGAAAACGACGTGAAACGAAATTTCGAAAAAGTCCGATTTTGATTTTCAAATTTTTCCCGAGAGAATATACAAGAAAATAATTTATTTTTGCCCAAAATTTCACTCAAGTCTCCTCAAAATATTTTTCCAAATTTTCCATAATTTTTCTTATTTTTTCTCATTTTTTTCTTTTTCCCTTTTTCTTTCTTTCTTTTTCTTTTTCTTTTCTTTTTCCCTTCGCACTATTCATCGCCCACAAGGTGCTCGACCGGCGCTCGGGGAAAACAGGGGCGGTGGCCGGCGCTAGCGCGAGGGAAAAAAGGCGGCGGCTCGGGGCTTACCGGCGAAGGCGGCTCTTGGGAAGTACGGCGAGGCTCGGGCGGCTTCGGCGCACGGCGGCGACGGCGGCGCTCGGTGGTTAGGGCGGCAACGGCGCTCGGGAGAGGGAAGAGAGAGAGGAGGTGGGGTACGGCGGCGAGGTGGAAAAAGTGGGGGTTTTCGCCCTTTTATAGCTGCGGCCGAGGGAACGGGAGAGAAGGGGCCGCGCAGCGTCGGGACGGCGGACGCCACGCGGCGGCGCGGGAGGCCGGGCCGGGCGTGCGCGTGGCGCGCGCGGGCGGGTGCGGGCGGGCCGAGTACGGCGGCGAGCGCGGGGAGCGAGGCACGGGCGCGGGCGGGGTCGCGCGCGGCGCGGCACGGCGGGCGACGCGGCGGGCGCGCATCCGGGCCGGGTACGGCATCGAAATGGTGAGCAATGAATAGTGTCATTTTATAATTTGCCCGATTTTTAATTCCTAATTTCCCATTTCTATTTTCTTCCACTCTAAAAATTCAAAATAAATTCTAATATTCCCGAGAATAATTTTTAATATTATATTTCCAACCTTTTCCCCACTTTTTATTTTTCCAAATATATTTTTCATTTTTATTTAATTCCCTTTTTCCTAATTTCATAATTCATTATTTTTTAAGTCCAAAAATTTCCCTAGATTTCATGTAAATCCCTAAAATATTTTATTGTCTATTTTACTCCCTAATTAATCTTCCATAATCACCAATTAGTATTTTATTTCTCAAATTCGTATTGTCATAAATCCGCATCCCTTTCCGATTTTATTTTAAAATTCCTAATCCTGTATTTCGAAATTTTCTTCCCACAAAATCCAAGCCATTCACAAACATCGAGAGGAATTGTTTACAACTAAATTTATGCAACTGAGCTGGCAAATAAGAAGCAACAAACTCGAGATAAAGGCAACAAGCAAAAGTTTTTGTAAGTTCCGATTCTTATGTTCCGATTTTAATTTCTTCGATTTTCAGGATGTTACATTCTTCCACCATCTTCTTATAATTGGCTTGCTGTTCAGCCAGTAACTGCTCCATTCTCACAGGCACGATGTTGTCCTGGGAAACGTTGGGGCTCTTGGAGTCCACCATCTTGCCGGCTGAATCTATGCGTCTGAGTCAAGCCGACAGAGAAAGTCCCACCGGGCGTGCCAAGAAGCGTGTTGATGAGAAATTTTTCTCACGCGCTGGCCTGGGAGATCTGGTTGACTCTAGTGCAGGTCCTTCTCGATCGCCTGTGCTGTGTAGGGCGTGCCAGTTGGTTTGATCTGTTAACCAACAAGAAAAAACAAGAGAATATGCGTTAAGTGTTAGGTTAGATCCCCACTAGATTGGCTGAGGGAATCCACGGACATATATATGCTATTCTAAACTATATTTAAGCCAGGCGACTGGAATGGATCGGCTATACCGAGACAGCATCAGCCGTTTAACCTAAATACGGTATAGGATAATTAATATATGAATCAATAACCTAGCCGATACTGAAAAACTAACGATGAATCGGCTAGTACTCTGATGAATCTTATGAGAAGATATCACTCTTCAACCAGATGTGCGTAGCCTGGAAATCGGTCGTCGGCTGCTGATGGCGGGCCGATTTCGGCTGGTAACGTCCGACAAGAATGCGATCTTAATATATGAGGAAACCCTAATATAAATCTAATAATAAATATATTAACAAAACATATCAAAGCAGATAAGGCCGGCTGAAACCCCGGCACTGTCTCTAAACAATATAAATCTAGCCAAACAGATCATTGGCAATTCTAAAAACGACTTAATAGTTCAAACCCGATGCAGCATTAAGTATAAAAAGAAAAAAACTTGATCTGTTGTGGCCGATTTATATCTCTCGAGACAGTAGATACCGCATATAAACCAGCCAACATTTAGATCTAGCCCTATTGGCCGCAAGTTCTTGACAGAACTAGCCAATGGCAGGATATATCTAAACATTGATCTAATTTATATGCGCTATATGATAAATAGCACGGTACAAACTCCCGAATCTAATGTGTCATTACAATGGAAGCACTAGAAACAGCAGATTATGTCACTAATGACAAGCATTTACCTAGATCTAGGGATCGAAATGATGCAGCCCGTAGCCAAACAAATTGCTCGTCTGAAGAAGAAAGGTTGGCGATGCGTCGAAGGTTTGATTGATTGTGATTGTTATTAATACAGGGGGTCTCGGGTCCTATTTATACCCAAGATACAATTATCTGTACAAAACCTGGACTCTATCTAAATGACTATTTAAAACACGACATTATCCCGGGGAGGACCCATGCCGCATTAGTTTAAACACACTCCTAAATTAAAGATACAATTGCCGTTACAGGACTCTATCCATAGATGGCAATATTGTTTAACGCTCAACCAATAACCGAATCTTCTATTTTATCCTCAAACTGCTATACCAGAAACGGTCTTATCTCTTCCGGACCTGGAATCGGCTACCAACCGCCCTTGTCCGATCCAACCTTAGTCGATTGGCCTCGCAGCCGATCACTTCTCAGCTGATGCGGCCTCTGTTTCTCCACCAAACCAGCCGATCCGATTTCACTTCGCCTTTGCAAAAACTTAAGGATTCAACTACCAAATTTCAGTGTTAACACTCCCACAGCACCAACAACTGCAAAGTCTTCCCCCAGCAAATCCAGTCGGTGATAGAGGCGGGGAAGATCAAGTTTGAAGAATCGGCTAAGCCGATGAAAGTTGATGGCAACCCCTTCCCTCTCAACATGGTCCACGTCGGCCCAAGGCGAGCTGATCGGCAGTACAGAATGGCGCACAGCTCAGCCGAGGCCCAACAAGGAAGTGCAGCCGACAGAGACTGCCAGGAACAACCCAAGAAGCCGACTAGAGCCGACCCGATGCCCATCAATATTGTTTACTCCAGTGGCCGATCGGCCGATCGCTGCCCCAGGCACATGGATAGCCGACTCAGTTTTCAACTCAGAGTTCAAGAAGAGGAAGAGGCTCGGCGCGACAAACCTTATCTCAGTTTTCAACTCAAAGTTCAAGAAGAGGAAGAGGCTCGGCGCGGCAAACCTTATCAAAGGATGACCGATCGACTGGGAACGACCTACATCCGCCGCCATGATGGCTGCGACGCCCATTGGCGGTGCGAGTTCTTCAGGTTCTAATGGGAGCAAGGGATGCAGCTACCCACCTTAGAAAATTGCCCTGCCTGCTGCGAATTAGGGAAAGACGAATTCCGACAAGAGCCAGTTGCAAGCACCAGCCAATTCATTCCCCAAGCCGTTCAACTCAACCAGAGAAAACCCTCTGTCCACGAACAGCTTGGCCCGATTCACCAGGACTTCTTTCAAGGTGAGGATGAAGAAGAAGACAAAGAAGAGCAGATCGCCAACCCTCAGTGGTGCCCTTCCGACGTTTTCACAAAAACACAAAAGCGAAAGGTGCAACGGCTAAAGAGCAAGGGTCGGCTGAAAGAAGTCCAGGACAAGATCGACTATCGGCTGAGGAAGAAAAAAGACAACCGCCCGAAGAGACAATGGCGCGTGAAGAAAGATGATGCCTCAGCCGATGAAAGTCCAGCCGACCAGGCCAAAAGGGGGCAAAAGGCAAAGGAATAGCTTCTGCATCGGTCAACATGATGTTCATATTGCCAGCCGAATTCAAGGTTGCCGAGGCCGATGCAGACACCGTTGAAGACACCATGGCCAAGCTAGTACTGTCCCCAGAATAGGTCATCTTCGAAAAACACGAGGGGACCGAAAATCGGGACTTGAAGCCCCTATATGTTAAAGGATTCGTGAATGGGAAGCCAATGTCAAAGATGCTAGTCAATGGAGGAGCGGTTGTCAACCTCATGCCCTACGCGACCTTCAGGAAGCTAGGCAAGGGAGCCGATGACTTGGTAAAAACCAACATGGTGCTCAAGGACTTCGGCGGCAACCCATCCGAGGCCAAGGGAGTTTTAAACGTTGAGCTGACCGTCGGTAGCAAAACCATGCCCACAATGTTTTTCGTCATCGACGGGAAGAGATCATACAGCCTACTGCTCGGAAGGGATTGGATCCACGTCAACTGCTGCATCCCTTCTGCAATGCATCAGAGCTTAATCCAATGGCAAGGTGATAAGATAGAGTTCTGTTGGTGTGAATTTTTTACACGCGCTGGCCTGAGAGATCTGCTTAACTCCAGTGCAGGTCCAAATTGGTCGCCTTTGGTGATTGAATAGGCGTGCTAGTTGGTTTGATCCTGTAACCAACAAGAAAACATAGAATAGGCGTTTGGTTAAGATTAGATCCTACTCGATCAGTTATAGATATCAATAAGTATATAATTGTTATCCCGAAGCACATTTAGACTAAGAGATTGGGACAGATCGGTAGTATACCGAGACAGTATAAACCACTTGTGTCCAAAAGCACATTAGAATAATAATTATACACATTCATAACCTAGCCGATGTTGTAGATCTAATGCAAATCGGCTAGTACTCCGATATGTTTTCTAAAAAGATATTAATCTGAACTAAATGCACTAAACTGAGATCAATCGACTGTTAGTATAACCTAACAGATTGATACCGAACTTAACACATTTAAATAGATTGAGATGTTAATATAAAAGGCAATTCTAATACATCTAATAGCAATAATACATAAAATATTATTAGAATAGGTAAGACTGGCTGAAACCCTGGTACTATCCCTGATAACAAACATTAAGTCGAATAGATCTACATAATTCTAAAAGCGACTTAATAGGTCGATTAGATGCAGCATTAAGTACTAAAAGAATCATGAGATCTATTTAGGCTAATGAGAATTCCCCGAGATGGTAGATATGCTATATAATTTGAATCAGCCTCTAGATCTAACTCTATCGGTTGTTATCTTGAATGACATGCTAGCTGATTGAGAGATAGATCTAAACACTGATCTAAATTATATATCACATATGGTAAATTAAGCAGTTTGCAACATCAAAATCAGAGTATCATGATGATCGAAGCACTGGCCCCGATACCACAAGCCGCTTGTAACAAGAAATTACCTTTCCTGGAGATCAAAGTCGATGCAGCCCAAGAATAAAGGCAAAACTCATCGATGAAAAGTAAAAACAGAAAGGTTGGCGATGCGCCAAAGTTGTATTGATGTGTGTGTTGTTTTTACAAGGTCTCGGATCATATTTATACTCGAATATACAATGAGTACGTAACGGACACGATCCCTATTACAGATTAAATCTCTAAACAAACCGACATTATCTATAAAGGAAACTATACAAAATATCCTAACTTAAAAGATATAATTGCCATTGTAGGACCTTATCCATAGATGGCAATATCTTTAACGCACTCTGGAAACCGAGTCCAATAATTATCTCTTAAGCTTTCCTTCGGTCTTTAATCGTAATCGGCTATCGGCTATCCTGCTCTGACTCGGACTCAGCCGATTGGCTCTGTAGCCGATTCGGACTCAGCAGATGCAATCTCTGTTTCCGCAGATCATGCGTTCCTCCAATTCCGCCTCAATCTTTACTTCAAACCTGGGGATTTGCTTACAAAATTTGTTTGTTAACAAGATCATGCTAGCCGATAGGTCAGTCAACGTTGCTAACGCTGACTTAACTCCATGGGAAGTTGACGGCATTGATTGCCTGTCCGGCAAAGTTTGGTAGGCCGATTTTCTGAAGGTGTCCGATTCTGACATGCAGCCAATTGAAGACGAAGAGCCTCAATTACTACGTTGAGGGCATCATGGAGGGCTCGAGCGTCTACACCAAGGACACCGTGGACGACAACGATGGCAAACTGGGGCAAGGTTTTATGTCGACCGATGAGTTAGAAGAGGTTGATATAGGTTCAGGGGATAGGCCTAGGCCGACATACATTAGCAAGAATTTGTCTTCTCATTTTAGGACCAAGCTTATTGATTTATTGAAGGAATATAAAGACTGCTTTGCTTGGGAGTATTTTGAGATGCCTGGTCTTAGCCGATCCATTGTTGAACATCGGCTCCCTATTAAGCCTGGATATCAGCAGTATAAGCAGCCTCCGAGGAGGTTTAAAGCCAATATGTATGATGCGATTAAGGTCGAAATCACTCGGCTATATGATGTTGGCTTCATTCGGCCCTGCCGATACGCGGAATGGGTTTCAAATATAGTTCCAGTGATCAAGAAAAACGGCAAACTTAGGGTGTGTATCGACTTCAGAGATTTAAACAAGGCTACCCTAAGGACAAGTACCCTATGCTTATAGCCGACTTGCTGGTAGCTGCCACCTTCGGCCATAAAATTATAAGTTTTATGGGTGGCAATGCTGGTTATAATCAGATCTTTATGGCCGAGGAAGACATTCATAGAACAGCTTTTAGATGCCCTGGGGAAATCGGCTTGTACGAGTGGGTCGTCATGACTTTTGGCTTAAAGAATGCTGGAGCTACATATCAGAGGGCCATGAATTACTTTTTTCATGACCTAATCGGCTTCTTGGTGGAAATCTATATGGATGATGTCGTTGTCAAATCCAAGGAAGTGGAAGACCACATAGCCGATTTAAGGAAGGTGTTGGAGAGAACGAGAAAATATGGCTTGAAGATGAATCCCACAAAATGTGCCTTCGGCGTATCGGCTGGCCAGTTCTTGGGGTTTCTTGTTTACGAAAGGGGGATTGAGGTGACACAAAGAAGCATCAATTCTATCAAGACTATCCAGCCCCCGCAGGACAAGAAGCAATTGCAGTCTCTGATCGACAAAATCAACTTCATCAGACGCTTCATAGCCAACCTATGAGAAAAGATGGAGCCATTCACGCCTCTGCTACGGCTGAAAGCCGATCAAGCATTCACCTGGGGGGCAGAGCAGCAGAAGGCTTTGGACAACATTAAGGATTATCTGAGCTTCCCTCTGGTATTGATTCCTCCACAAAAGGGAGTGTCGTTCAAGTTATATCTGTCAGCCGACGAGAAGTCTATTGGCTCAGTTCTGATTCAGGAGATCGAGGGAAAGGAGAAGGCAATTTTCTATCTTAGCAGAAGACTTCTGGATGCAAAAACAAGGTACTCTCCCGTGGATGCCTATATTTTTCATGCACAAAGTTAAGGCATTATTTGTTATCCAACAAGTGCACCGTAGTTTGCAAAACCGACGTAGTAAAATATATGCTATCGGCTCCAGTTCTGAAGGCGCGAGTTGGGAAGTGGATATTTGCTTTAAGAGAGTTTGATTTGAGGTATCAGGCACCCAAGGCAGTAAAAGGACAAGCCATAGGATTTTATCGTAGAGCACAGAGATGACTCAATCGGCTCAGTTGATATCATGCCTTGGACTTTAACTTTCGATGGCTTGGTTTGCACGAAAGGATGCGGCATCGGCTTGGTGACAATCTCCCCCGGGGCAAGCTTAGAGTTTGGTTTCTCCATAATGTCTCATGCCACAAACAATCAAGCCGAATATGAAGCCGTTCTCAAAGGTTTGCGGTTGCTGAAGGAGGTGGAAGTCGATGCCATCGAGATAATTGGCGATTCACTATTGGTCATCAGCCAGTTATTAGGGGAGTATGAATGCAAGAATGACACGCTGATGGTCTACTATCAAAAGTGCCGGGAATTGATGGATAGTTTTCGGCTAGTAACCTTAAAACACATCCCTAGAGAGCAAAATTCAGAAGCAAATGACTTGGCTCAGGGGGCATCGGGTTACAAGCCAATGACAAAGGATCTTGAAGTGGAGATTGCCACCATCTCAGCCGACAACTGGAGGTTTGATGTCTACAGTTATCTACAGAACCCTTCTCAGTCAGCTTCAAGGAAATTGCGCTACAAGGCTTTACGATATGTTTTGCTCGATGATGACTTATAATATCGGACGATTGATGGCGTGCTACTCAAATGCCTAAGTACTGATCAAACTAAAGTCGCCATAGGAAAGGTGCACGAAGGAATCTGTGGCACTCATCAATTGGCTCACAAGATGAAGTGGTTGCTTCGGAGAGCTGGATATTTCTGGCCGACTATGCTGGAAGATTGCTTCAGGTATTACAAGGGCTGTCAGGATTGCCAGAAGTTTGGAGCTATCCAAAGGGCACCAGCATCAGCTATGAACCCTATCATAAAGCCTTGGCCGTTCAGAGGTTGGGGAATCGATATGATCGGCCAGATCAATCCACTCTCGAGCAAGGGACACAAGTTTATCTTGGTAACAACCGATTAGACCCTAGTCTTGGATGTACCATCCGACCCTAGGCTCGGGAGCTACACCTGGCAGGTGCACCTACGCGGTGCACCTATTGGAGCTCGAGCTAAATGATTTTGGGAACGTGCTGAAGCCTTGTCGCGATGCCTCAGGGACCCACTAAAGACGACGACGAAAAGGACCTTAGATCCTAAGGATGGATGTCTCGTTCCTCCTTAGGCTCAGGGGCTGCTGTGGGGGTGTCACTCCAGGGTAGCACTTGGACCAGAGTTGAAATCAAGCTAAAGTCGGATTGCGAATCCTCGGGATATGGTCGGGAGCTCGACCTCCCTTTAGGGTTGGCCGTCCCGACCTCCCCGTGGGTCCGACCTCGGCACTCCTTTCTCAACCTCGACTCCTCGACCTCACCTCCGGCCTCCTTGGGACAAAACTTGGTTTGCAAGGATAGCTGAAGCAGGCAAGGAGGGGATAACCCGGCAAGGAATGACGTCATCCGACAGACACAGTACAGTGGTACCTGCGGAGGATGGATCCCAAGGCAAGATAAGGCATAAGACACCCACGGTGCGCAAGACCGAGCGGGATTTCTATGTACCTTTTCAGATGTTGTTTGTACTTATTTTTTGGATCTTTAGTCTGAGCTTTCTTGGCCCCCAAGTCCCTTGTAACTGCCTCCCTCAGACTATAAAAGGAAGGGAAGGATGGGCCGAGAGGGAGGGATCGTCATCATTATCAGTAGACCAATCACTCAGATCTTAGCTTGTTCTTGGCTAGCTTGCTCTAAACCCCAAGAACTCACACTTGTAATCCCAGTTCATCATCCACCCCAACAAAGAACACTGCACATAGGCCTATTATCCTTTGGGAAGACTGACTAGTATAAATCGAGTGTCTCTTGTTTTCTTGGCTCGTCTTTGTGACTCGAGTCAACCATCAAATCCAGAGAGGAAGCACCTTCCTGACCACTCTCACTTACCTCCTTGGGCACCCCCCTTGGAGGACTGTCGACCCACCCGTCGACACTCATGAACCCCAGAAGGCATATAGTCCTAGAACAAATTCACTTTCTCAGCCTCAGATCTTATATGTTGTCAACTTTTGAATTTGGATTGAGGCAAAAAAACAATTGCCATAGGAAAGAAACAGCAAAACTCTACCAAAAATCTCTTTGTCTTTCTCGAAATACAAACCATCATGCGTGGTTTATAAAACCCACTTGTGAGATTCATTTGAGTTCCGTTTGCAAGGTTATCATTTTTCCCTCCTTTACACCCTCAATCCACCGTAGAGCACAGTAAACCCTAGCCAAAGTTGCCCTTTCACCGCCAAGCTCATAATGGATCTCCCTGAGTTCATTGTCACCAAGGCGGCCATGGACAAGCTCTAGCGTGATGGGATGCTCCTGAGCGCTCAGGTGATGAGGCGGCCATGGATAGAAGGAAGTACCAATCCTATTCCCGCTCTCAGAAAAATCATCGTCCTTTCTTCTTTCATCCAATGTGGATTTTTGCCTCTTTCCTCATAATTTCTTAACCTACTCCTTGACTTCTATGATCTTCACCTCCTCAATTTGAACCCAAATTCCACGCTTTTCTAAGTATCTTCACTCACTTCTATGAGTCATACCTAGGGGTGCGACCGTTTTTTGATCTTTTTAGATACTTTTATGAGCTTAGGTTTATGGAGCAGTCGAGGATCATAGGTTGTTGTGGTCTTCACCTTAGAGATGGGATGAGGGATGAGTACATACCCTTCAACTGCCCCACCTCCAGTAAAGAGTAGAGGAACAAATGGTTTTATCCCACAAAGGCATTACCTCCCCTTGTGTTTCTATCCTCGATGACAAACCAATCCGATGAAAGTCCTATATTTTGAGTCCTCCAATGACCGAATTGTTGGTATTTCTTACGTTTACAGATAAATCCGCAAGCGCACGGATATACCATTATAGCATTTCACCCTAGAGTATTTCGGGGTATCGTATTTATTTTATCCCAAAGGAAGACAATGGTCTAGAAGAGAATATTGAGGTACTATGAATATTCATAAGTTATAGTTGAGATGCCTAAGTCTAGATAGGGGTAAGAGATATATGTAAATTTGTTGTGTGGTACACACAGAAGAATCATAATAAATAGTACACTAGTGCTAAGTGGAGAGTATAGTGTTAGAGTTAGGTTCCTAATGTTTTTCTAGTATGAGTATATAGGTTGTACATATAATTACATTCATGGTTAGTTACCCAGCTCTACGCTGCCAGGACTACGGGGATACTGCCTCCAGTGGCCCAGCCTGCCACCATAAGGCGATTTCTTACTGTCCACTCTACGTCATACCCGAACATGGAGGATTACAATGGACGGACAGGGCTATCACCACCTGCCGTCTACCTCTACAACCCGTGGGATATGACCATAACCAATGTCTATGTAACAATTTAAGCATCGTGCTTACATTGCCATAGATACCTTTACCTCCCAGGACGTCAATGACTAAGGCAAAGGCACACCTACATCCTAATTGCATATGGACCGTGTCCGTGGCAATAGAGTTACTCGTCTAACCATGTCATAATTATTATATAAACTATAAATGGAACACATACCTAAGAAAGTAGAATATGAATCACACTCAGATAAACTAGAAGATGGATATATTAATAAGCTCAAAGTCATACAAAGGAAGAGAGATACAAAAGACATACCCGACTTCCGAAGACGATGGGAACCAAGCGAGATAGTCTAAACTCCACTAGCCTAGAGACTAAGATAGAAATGTAGGAACTAATTCTTGTGTTTTGTGTTGATTGAAGTGAAGCCTCCTCCTTAAATAGCTTCAAATGATGGAGGTTTACAACTGCCATACCTACCTAACCACCATTGTGAAGGGCTGAGAGAGTGCCACGTGGTCGGTGGAGGTAAGAGGGGCCAGCTGGGGTTTGGCCGAACTCTGGTCAGTTCCCCTCTCCACCGCCTTTCACCGGTCACCTCCATGTGGGCCCCTAAGGTGGTTCCTGGGTGTTTGGCCCCACTTTAAGTCGGTTTCACCTGACCTGTCGGCCCTCTAATCTGCAGGAAGCTGACATGGCGAGAGTCGATTAGTCAGAGTTGTGCTTCTTCACCACGCGAGTGTGTCTTTACTTCATTTATTCAAATATGTTCCTGCATTCTCATAATCTCCAAGGACATGTGGAACTTTATTAATTCTAAACCTTTATGCAAGTAAAGGATGTTATTCCCTTTTATTTTTGAGGTCTGTGACGGTAGGATTTGGTACTTAAGGACCGTCAACACGAATCCTTGAAGCTTTTTGTCGCGAAGATAAAAAATCTTCAAGAACGTGGTTTGACGAGGTATAAGATCATCGAGTATTTCATGTCATCGAATCCAACCTCTCCAGGCCTGTGCTTATCATGCATATGAGTACTCTGGAGATGAAGACACGACACGGATTTCTCGTCAGGGTATATTGTCCATCAGTGTCAGTAGTATTTTCAGAATAGGAACTCCTGCTGATTACTAATCTTCAGAAGACTATTTGCAGCTCTCTCCGACGCCATGGTGAGGGAACGGATCCACCATCAAAAGCTGACAAGATCCAACAACTGCTTTGTGACATCTTGCAAATTGAACGGGAGGCAATCTTCAATGTAAGTACTCAATCACTACCCCCCACCGGCCTTAGCAGTTTTTGTATGAATAGTAATTTGAATACTTGTAGGTCTGGCCTTTGATGGACGTCACTGGGCCATTGATCGACCACCAGGAGTCCACCTCTGTATAGCAGAACATTGAGGCGCACCCCCGGTCAGCCTCCGCCATTGCCATGGTGACAGCTACCTTCACGAACCATGGCCCTTGCGGTACCATCGGCGTCAAGAAGACACCGTGGTCCCACCTCACCAAGGTGAAGGGGGTAGCAATGCGACAATAGCCAGTGGCTTCGAGGTTAGTGATGATACCAACCCCACTTATGCTTCATAGGGAACTTTTCGTGGTAGCTAATATCTTGCTATTTTCTTGTAGACCTCCATTGCCGAGAAGGCCACCACTGCTACCCATGGAAGAGTAGGGCTTCTGAAGCGGAACAAAACCGAGTAAGTTGATTCCTTTCTTTTGCGATATACGTATCCATTACCTTGAAAAAGCCAACTTGTAACCTTGACACCCTATTTTTGATGAAGGCAAATTACGACAGTATCGGAGCAGAGCTCAGAATCGCTGCATGAAGCTAGCTCTCGTCCAACCCTTGCCACCACGGCCCTATCTCTCGCAATACCGCCACCACTTGGTGCTTCTGTGCCCATGACACCAAATCTAGTAGTCGAGCACCTGACGTAGGCATGCCGGGTACTAGAGACTTGCGCCGAGAATGCCACTACTGAGATCGACTTCCTTCAAAAGGCAGTGAACGCAATGAGTTATCAGATGAAGATGTTGCAGCACCAGCTACGCGAGACGGGCTCCAACAACAAAAAGCTTCATGAGCAGGTGCAAGACAATGAAGTCATCCACAAGAAGGGTGAAGAGGCTTTGTTGGACGAGAAAGACAAATGGAGGCCCTTCGGGGAGGCCCGGAGACGAACTTCACACACCTTAATGAGGTTGCGGTGGAGCTCGATCGTGGAATTTGTTGATGGTCATTAAGTACCGATATCAACTTACAATTACCTCAATAAACAAAGGAAGAACTAACAATTCTTAGACATATTTTAATTACAAATAATGTAGTTCCACTTGTCTTGGAGAATTATTATGAATGCAGGAATTATACAATAAAGTGATGGAGAAATGAGCCGACATGCAAAGAAGCACACCTCCAACAAATCTCGTGCGAGCACATGGATTGATGGGCCCACAAGACAGCTCAAACTGGCCTAAAGTGGGGCCAACCACTGTGCACTGACCAAGTGGTCCACATGGTAATCTCTGATGAAAGGCAATGGAAATAGGCGGTGGCACTGGTTGGGTTGAACCCCTAGTTTGACCGAACCAGGCTCCACCCCCCTATCTCCACCTTCCATCTGTCACTTCCTCAGCCACTCACTAGGATGGTTATGCCTAATTGTCAGACCATTACCGACTTAAATAATCGTCATTCGAAGCAATAAATATAGGAGGCCTTCACACTCTCAAAGCACACACTCAAGGAGCAATTCTCTCTTTTATATATGTATTCTCTATAGTATTAGTGGAGTTAGGCCTAGAGTACTCTTCGGTATCAGAGTCTTCTCGGAGATTCGGGTATGTCTTTAGTACTTTACTCTCTTTGTAAGACTATGAGTTTAATAAGGAATTATCTTCTTTCATTATTAGTTTTCATAGTTCATATACTAATTTGATAGTTATGTGTTCTATGAATAGTTTATACTTCAATTATATGCTTCACTTGATTAGGCTAGTCGATCTATGCCATAGAGTCGGTCCAATGATCTTTAGTTACACTAGTTCTAACTTGTCCATCCGAAGGGTGAGAGTCCCAAGAGAATTAGTGTCATTATTTATTAATGTGATCATTGTGCTTAGATTAATTAAATGTCGTTGGATGCGGGTATACCCCATGGAAAGTGAGGTAGGTGGCAAGTGGTGACAGCCCTGTCTGTCCTTTCTATTCGTCCACGTCCAGGTATGATGTAAGAGTTTGTAAAATGTCATAATCACGCTGACAGACCAATAAGGAGTGGTCTCTCGGTAGTGCCTGGGTGCCTAGAACTAAGTCCTAGCCTTGTCTACAAACTTGGTCGAACTTAAAGTAGTTTGACTTTGACCAAAGTTAGAATGACTTATAATCTCAAACAAAGGTAGTATATGTTAAGTACAATCTAAACACTATAAATATAGAAGTACATATGAACCTTAGCTCCCTTTTGTCCTTCTCCAATGTCTAGTGTATCTTTATTAGAGATGAACCTCCTGTGTGTCAGACTACCCAATTATTATCATTATTATTATTGTTGTTGTTGTTGTTGTTGTTGTTGCTGCTGTAGTTGTTATTATTATTATTCCTGTTTAGACTATATAATGTGATTATGAATATATGAACCCACTCTTTACACCACCGTCTTCCTTGCGAAAAACAAATAACGATACCCATGGAATACTCTCGGGTGAAATTCTACAGCAGTATCCGTTCGCTTGTGGATTTATATATGACCGTAACAAATACCAACAGAGTTCCACCTCCTGAGTTCTCTGACAAGACAATAGTCTTGTCAACCTTGGGAGGGCTAGCAAGGTCGCTGGAAGGGGTTGCCGTGTCGTACTCCAACCAGGTCATGGAAAGCACACGCACCAGTTTGAAGACCGGTGCCTGCCATGTCTGCGCCTACTTGCGGCTCACGCTGCTCGAGATCGACATCACAGATATAATGTCTCTAGCGGGGTAGACGAACGGCACGAGGACGTCATGACTGAGATGGAGGACCTTGGGCACTGTTATAGAATTTGTTGAAGAGTCAACATTCCAAACGCGTTTGTACTTAAGAACTATTTCTGCCACGCAGATTGTCGTACCCTGGAGTTCTCCCCTTTTCAAAAATCATCAAAGAAAATCCCAAAAGAAATTAAATTGTGAATTAACCTAGAGCAAAGAATTAATTTTAAAATGCAAAGTATAAGTGGAAATGGCATGGTAAGATTTATCTTAAATTCTACATGTCAAAATACATTAACAGGATTTTTAGTGGAATTCTCATAGCACTAGAAATAATTTTTAACCAATTAAATTAATTCTCGAATAAAATAAATCCTAGGAAAATCTTTTCTTTTTAAAATTCTTTTCCCGCCCATTCTCCCTCTCTCAGGCCGACGGCCCAATCCGCCGGCCCACTCTCGCGCACGCGTCCCTCCCTCTCTCTCCTCTCTCGGGCTGGACCAGAGGTCGTGGCCCATTTTCCCTTGAGCGCGCATCACCAAAAAGTCTAAATCGCATCCTCTTGCTCCCGGGTCACTGACAGGTGGGGCCCCCTGTAATCCCCGTCTTCCACCTCCAGGTACGCCACCGCTGCCCACGCGCGCCTCGCCGCGCGAATCCCACCTCGCCCCGTCGTCCCCGCGCGCCCTAACCCACGCTAAATGTTGCCCAGAAACGTCGTCGGCCATTGCCGCCCCCAGCCCACGCTGTCGCGCCGTTAATGGCCGCATCCGCCGCTGGCGGCCTTTAATCCCCATTCCTCCCCGCGCGTAACTCCGGCGAGCGATTCCCGCCACCCTCGACCGTTATCCTCTTTCTCGAGCCCTATAAAAGCCGGCCCTCACCCCTCCCGTTCTCCCCACACCGTCGCCGAGCTTCCCCGTGCCCTTCCTCTCTCTAGCGTCGTGCTACCGAGCTCCGCCGCCTTCCGCCATCGTTCGGTCGCTGCTCCCCGCTGTGTCTTCCCATGACAAGCCGCGAAACCACCGCTGTCCTCTTCGCCGACGCTTGCACTTCCCCATCTGCCGGTCATCTTTGCCCCTCGTTGTTCACCGCCGCCGTCTTCCTTCGCTTCGACGCGCTCCGGTAAGGCCCTCCCCCTCTCTATTCCCCTCGATCCTGTGTACTAACGCCACCCTTTTTGTGTGCGTCGTCGCATCCTCCCTTCACCTAGCACCGCCATTGCTTTGGCGCTAGCCGGCTGCCAGCTGCCGTGTGCCACAGCCGGTCGCCCGCGTCCCACTGCACCGCCACATGCCCGCTCCCGGCCGTCACGTCCCCGCGTGGCAGCCATGTGGCTGCCACGTCGATGCCACGTGTGTCGCGTTGTGCACCGGCCCCCTCTCGGCCCGTGGACCCAGTCCACCGTGGACGAGCCCTCCCATGGCCGATGACGTCAGCCCTAGCCGCTGACATCATCTCCTGGGATTTATTGCGTAATAATTTATTTAAGGATTTTCTGTTTTAGTAATAAACACAAATAATCCTCTAAATATATTTTTAATCCGAGCTCTATTTAAGTCCATTTAAATTTCTTTAAATTCATAAAAATCCAAGAGTACATTAAAAATGGTTTTGTTTCCTGTTTCAGTAGATTTTTAGCATGTTTTGTTGAGTGTTTTTTTGCCTTATAGATTCCGGTAGTTCCGTCGACTCAGTTTACTTTGATGTTGTTGTTGAGTTTCCCCAAGCTTAAGAGCAAGGCAAGTCATGATTCATTCTTCATCATATTTTACCCATTTTGCTAAAATACCTTGCTTTCCTTAAATATTGCATGTACCTTTAGTACTCAGCCTTAGAACTTGATTACCCTGAATCCTTGATAACATGGATATTAATATGATTAGATATTGGTCTAGGATATGCTTAGCCCTGCTTAGATCAACTAGCACTCTAAATGGGTCATATCACTTAATTATACTAGAATCGACTCATTAATGATGATTTCAATTATGAGACACTCTGGACATGATGATCAACTAAAATATGACAATGGTGGGTTTTGGGCGCAATGGATTTGATAGTCGCGCCCATGGCAATTAAGGACCGGTTCACGGGAAACCCTGGAAGAAATTACCGTACTTACCACAAGCCAGCATGGGCAATGGCTGGGCTTGTAGTATAGCTTTCCTCTAGCCGACGCTCCCAGGCAAGGGTGGGCGTGATGGAGTCGCAGTCGGCCAGGGTTATACCAGTTGCTGGGCTTCCGGATTCATCGTGGCACTTAGGGGCGCTGCCCATTGCCCTTAGAGAAGTCGGGGCAAAACCTTGGTATGGTGCGCTTGGTTAGAGGGTGTTATGCGAAGGGTCCTATCACAGTCCTGTTTCAGAGTACCATGATGGTATTCCGACACACGAAAATGTGTCGTGGGGCTATGTCTTGTGGGTACATATGTACACCTCTGATCCGAGTAAAACTATTCGAATAGTCGTATCCGTAGTTATGGGCGATCAACCAGATTCACCGTGATTAGTCTCACACCTTAATTATCTTGATTTCATGGAACTTGACTAGTATAGGTGGTTGATTTGGGCCTGTCGCAACGTGGAATAACGTTGGACAGTGATTGGAATAATACTGCTTAATTAACAACTGTGTTACTGCTTTGAAATTATTGTTGTGGAAATGTTGCTTTGTGAAAGTAAAACCCTAGCCAATCCCTTGTCTCCCCTTGCATTCATACCTTCTATTTTGGTATAACTTGCTGAGTAATATGGAAGTACTCAACCTTGCCTGTCTCCCCCAGAGCTAGTCTTATAGGCAGATGAAGACTTTGAGGAGGATTAGGCTTCATCCGCCGTCCGAGGATGCGTGTGGAGTGGAGGTGCCATGCTGCAAGCATCAAGATTAGGCTTTAGCTCTCTTTTCCTTTCTGCTGCACTTTTGCAATCTTTTTGTATTGTTTTTAAGTCATGATTATGTAATATCAATAATTGTCGTATGTGTACCCTGGCTGGTCCTGGACAGGGATTTTTAATACACATATAGCTTCGGAAATTCTGGTTTTGAATTTCTTGGCGTGACAAGTTGGTACCAGAGCCAGGTTGGACCGTAGGACAAGCCAAGCGAAAAAACCCTAAGAGCCCTCTAAACTTTTCCATATGCATATGGTCTTGCAGTTGGAGTTGTTTTGCGAAAACGTAGGGTTATGTTTCCTCGGGTTTGGGAAAAATTTTGATCGCTTTCTCAAAAGGGAAGTTTTAAAAATCAAGTCAGTCTAGGGTAATAGGATTTTGGAAAATGGGTTTGAAAATAATTGGAATCTTATTTGACCGTCAGTCGGGGTTTCAAAGGGATAGGAGTACTAAGTCAAGTTTAGGTGGGAATGGTCGCAGTTTCTACACTTATTATACCTAAGCATTTATTTTAAGCATTACTTTATTGCTTAGATGTGGTCAATAGTATCTCTACGTGGGCTCATGAAAATGTTTCATGCATAAAACATTCTTTACCCGTTTATTTTACTTGAGTCCTTTACTGCTTTAGTTAACTTGGACTTCAACATGCATTGATTCCTACTCCTTTGTCTTCTCTAGATGGCAGGTCGTCCCTCTACGCACCATGGTCAAGGCATGGAAGGTTTCGTTGTAGAGCTTGCTCATATGGCCCTAGCAGTGGGTTATATGGACACACCGGAGTACACTGCCATCTCACCCCTCAGTAGCAAGCTGCCCCATCAGGTCCGTTTGGAGGTGCACGGTTTTATCGGCACCAATCTCCCGAACATGGTGGTCACTGCTTCGGGAGGCACGAAAGAGCATGCCTGCCAAGAGGCTGCTTACCTGATGATGGCGAGGATGCCGGAGATGCACGACTACTACCTTCGCCACTCCGCCTACCACTACCATCCCCGCCGTGGTAGCTCGATAGATGTTAGCTCCTTCCAGTCTGCAGCGGAGGAGAATGACACTACTTTTGGTCGCATGAGGACTGTGATCAAAGGTTTGGACAAGATGCACTCGGATCTTCACAAGGTGGCCAAAGCCTTGAATGATGAGAAGATGCTGAGGATCAGAAGTTTGAAGGATGAGGAGGACCGCCTCAAGAAGGAGGTCGCCGCCTTAAAGGGAGTTCCAGCACCTGGTGGTATCCGGATCAGAACAACGCCCCGGAAGACCACCACTACACCTGTGCGCATTTAACTGGCGCCCAAGAACCCTCCTTTGTCTCCTCCCGTAGCTCCAGCACCAGCCCCAGCCCCGACTCCGGCTCCGACACTTGCCTTCGGACCTGTCCTAGCCTTCGCCTCGGCCTCGGCGTACCAGGGCGAAGAAGGTAGAGGCGCCTGGATCTCCGCTTCCAACACCAGCAGCAACGGAGGCAGCAGTAGCTCCAGTTTCGGGACTCCAAGAGGAGATGAGGAGATGGTGAACTCTTGAGTCGCTCAGAGGAGGAGGAGGAAGAAGAAGGAGACGCTCAGGAGAGCGACTTCGACTCCACTAACCGCAGGAGCCGCTCGAGTCATTAGAGTGTCGCCACCCTTAAGATTTCTATTTTCTTAGTTTGTCTAGTTGTTAGTTGTGTGTGTTAGGAGTATTTGGTTGTGGGGTAATGGTCAACATATATCAAGTGTTGGTATGGGCTGCCCAATTAAGGATGTTGAGTGTGTTTTATGTGTTTCAATGAAGATCAGATCAAAGCAGTTATAAATTAAAAAAGTACAGCTTTTGAGTCAATCTGTTTTCCTCCTTTTCTCTCCTTGTTCGGTCTGTCCCTTAGATGGTGAACACAAGGAATGGTGGATCCAACGCCAACAACGAGCATAATGGAAACAACCATGGGGCCAATGGCAACACTCCGCCACCGCGACCACCTGAGAATCTCACGATCGCTCAGGTCCTGGCGACTCAAACACAAATGATGGCTACAATGATACAGCAGATGCAACAATAGCATCAATAGATGCAATAGCAGATGTTGCAGAAGATGCAACAGCAGCAGCAGCAGAATAACAACAACTAGTTCGCTCCTTCACCTTCCCCACAATCCAAACTGCTGGAATTCCTTCGTGTCCGGCCACCAACCTTCTCCAGCACCACAAATCCCAAGCAAGCTAATGATTGGCTCCATGCAACTGCGAAGAAGCAAGATCTTCTCCAATGTACTGATCAAGAGAGGGTGTCCTTTGCCACCCACCAACTTCAAGGTACCGCCTCTGCTTGGTGGGATAATTGCTTGGTCACCCGCCGAGCAGGCGCAGCGGCAGTCTCTTAGGAAGAGTTCTGCCATAACTCAGGAAGGCGCACATTCTAGGAGGAATTATGGTGCAGAAGAAAAGGGAATTCAGATCCCTCGAACAAGGCAGCATGACCATCACCGAGTACATGCACGAGTTCAACCGGTTAGCACGTTATGCTCTAGAAGACATGCACATCGACACAGAAAAACAGGAGAAGTTCCTGTATGGGCTCGATGATGAACTTGCGGACAAGCTCATCTTTGGAGAGTATGTAGGTTTTGAGATGCTGGTTGACAAGGCTATCTGCCAAGAAGATCAGCGTAACAAGATGAGCAGAAAGAGGAAGGCCGCGCAGTTCAGGCCTCACCCTCAACCAGGGAATCAACAAAGGTCATGCTTCATGCCCGGAGGTCAGGGTGGACCTACCTCCATGATCGTCCACCAGCATCGGCCCTATCACCCTGGAAATTTCCAAGCTGGCAGCAATGGCAGTGGCAGCAGCAACAAAATCCTGCTCCATGCCCTCCAATGGTACAGCCTGATCAGCCAGCTCCGCCAAAGAAGGACTTCGGAGGAAAACCGGGTGTCTGCTTCAACTGTGGTGAGCCCGAACATTTTGCTGATAAATGTCGGAAGCCCAAGCGTGCTGGACCTCGGTTCATTCAAGCGCGAGTGAATCATGCTTCAGCAGAAGAGGCACAAGCTGCACCGGAAGTAATATTGAGTTCGTTCCCTGTGAACTCTTTTACCGCGACAGTATTGTTTGATTTTGGTGCAACGCATTCATTTATGTCAAAGAAATTTGTTGGGGCACATGGGATGTTAGTAGTGAAACTTAAGATACCTATGTGGGTTCAAACCCCAGAAAACCACTTGAACACCGCTCGACGCCCTCGGTGGCAATAGAAATTCAAGGATCCTAATTTCTAGCCAATCTTATCCTTCTGGAATCCAAAGGCGTAGATGTCATCCTTGGGATGGATTGGTTGACCAGACATAAAGGATTGATCGATTTTGCAGGTCGCATGATCACCTTGACCAATGGTAGTGGGGAGAAGATTGTTTTCCATTCCCCAGCACCACTGGAGTTGGTAGAAAGTTTGAATCGCATTTCTACCAAGGAATTGTGAGAGGTAGAAGTGAAGACCCCAAAGAGATTATAGGATATTCCCATAGGTTGTGAGTATCCAGAAGTCTTTCCAAAAGACCTAACCACGATGCCACCTAAGAGAGAGATAGAATTTTGGATTGATCTAATCCTAGGAACTGGTGTTATCCACAAGAGACTATATAGGATGGGAGCCAATGAGTTGGCAGAAGTCAAGAAGCAAGTTGACGAGCAACTACAGAAAGGCTACATCTCCCCAAGCACGTCACCTTGGGGTGCTCCAGTAATCTTTGTGGAGAAAAAGGACAAGACCAAGAAGATGTGCGTCGATTACTGCGCACTTAATGAGGTTACTATCAAGAACAAATATCCTCCACCTCAGATTGATGATCTGTTTGACCAATTGAGGGGAGCAACGGTCTTCTCCGAGATAGACCTACGATCAGGCTATCATCAGTTAAGAATTGGAGAGGAGGACACTCCAAAGACCGTTTTCATCACTCGGTACGGATTGTACGAGTATACGGTCATGTCTTTTGGACTTACCAACGCACCTACCTTCATGAATTTGATGAACAAGCTGTTTATGGAATTCTTGGACAAGTTTTTCATTGTTTTCATCGATGACATACTTATTTATTCCAAGTCTAAAGAAGAACATGAGAGACATCTTCGTTTAGCACTCCAGAAGTTGAGGGATCATCAGCTTGATGCTAAGTTCAGCAAGTGTGCTTTCTGGTTAAATTAAGTGTAATTTCTCGGTCACATCGTGAATGCTCAAGGAGTAGCAGTGGACCCCTCAAATGTGGAATCCGTAACTAAATAGACTTCACCAAAGACTGTTACCCAGATCAGAAGTTTTCTTGACTTGTGGGTTATTACCGTCAATTCATTGAAAATTTCTCTAGAATTGCAAAACCAGTGACACAATTGCTGAAGAAAGATGAGAAATTCAAACGGTCCGCAGAGTGTAACAAGAGTTTTGAAAAGCTTAAGAGGAAGCTGGTATGTGTGCCAGTTTTAATTTTGCCGGATCAAACAAAAGACTTCCAAGTATATTGTGATGCATCCCGCCAAGGGCTGGGTTGTGTGTTGATGCAAGAAGAAAAAGTGGTCGCATACGCTTCTCGCCAGTTACGTCCACGTGAAAGCAACTATCCAACCCATGACTTAGACTTAGCAGCCATGGTCCACGCACTGAAGATTTGGCGGCATTACTTGATCGGTAATCGTTGTGAAGTGTATACGGATCATAAGAGTTTAAAGTACATCATCACCCGACCGGACTTAAACCTCCGTCAGTGAAGATGGTTGGAGTTGATAGGATTATGATCTCGAAATACACTATCATCCCAGCAAAGCTAATGTAGTAGCAGATTCTTTGAGTCGGAAGAGTTATTGCAAATCTATTATCATGGAAGAAATGAGTGTGAAGTTACAACAAGATCTAGAGCGCCTAAACCTAGGAATTGTTGCACTTGGGTTTGTGGCTGCTCTTGAAGCCCAACCTACTCTCATAGACCAAATCCGGGCAACTCAGGCATCATCCTGATATAGCTCAACTCAAGAAGAACATGAGAGATGGAAAAGCTCATGATTTCACAGAAGACGACTGTGGAACAATCTGGATGGGTGAAAGGTTGTGTGTACCTGAGGACAAAAGAATTGAAGATTTTGATCCTCACATAAGACCATTAGAGCCAGTATTCTATCCATTCGGGAAGTACCAAGATATACCAGGATCTTAAATAGAAGTTTTGGTGGGTCAGCACGAAGAGATAAATAGTTGAGTTCGTCGCACTTTGTGACGTATGTTAGCAAGTGAAAGCAGAGCACCAAAGGTCCGCTGGACTGTTACAACCTCTCCAGATCCTGGAATGCAAATGGGAAGAAATCAAAATGGATTTCATAACTGGTTTGCCCCGAACATCGTCAGGGCATGATTCAATTTGGGTCATCGTCAATCGACTCACAAAAGTTGCCCACTTTATCCTGATGCATACCACATATTCTGGGAAGAAATTAGCAGAACTTTACCTCCCCAGGATCATGTGTTTACATGGGGTACCGAAGAAGATCGTGTCCGATCGAGGAAGTCAGTTTACCTCCAAGTTCTGGCAGAAGTTGCAAGAAGAGCTTAGTACTCGTTTGAACTAGAGCATAGCTTATCATCTACAAACTGATGGTCAAACTGAGAGGGTAAATCAGATCTTGGAAGATATGTGGCGAGCCTGTGCTCTCGATTTTGGAGGAGCATGGGACAAGAGTTTGCCTTATGTAGAATTCCCTATAACAACAATTACCAAGCCAGTTTGCAGATGGCACCATTTGAGGCGTTGTATGAATGGAAGTGTCCTATACCACTCTTTTGGGACTAGACTGTTGAGCGTCAGCTGTTTGGAACCGAAGTGTTAAGTGAAGAAAAGGTCAGAACCATTAGGGAAAGGTTGAGAATTGCGCAGTCTCGGCAATAGAGCTACGTAGACAACCGTCGAAGAGACCTCACTTTTGAAGCAGGAGATTACGTGTATCTTCGTGTCACTCCACTCCGAGGAGTGCACCATTTCCAAATGAAAGGCAAGTTAGCACCACGTTTCGTGGGACCATATCAGATTCGGGAACGTCGAGGAGAAGTTGCATACCAGCTTGAGCTTCCACCCACCATGGCTAGTATTCACGACATATTCCATGTATCCCAGCTCAAGAAGTGTTTGAGGGTACCAGAAGAATAGGCGAGTCCGGACCAGATTGAGATTCAAGAGGACTTGACCTATGTGGAGAAACCATCTCGTATCCTCGAAACAAGTGAGCGAAGAACCCGGAACAAGGTTATAAGGTTATGTCAGGTTCAACGGACTCATCACTCGGAAGAAGAGCCCACTTGGGAAAGAAAAGATGAGTTGAAGGCCGCTCATCCCCACCTCTTCACCATCACCCCCGAATCTCGGGGGCGAGATTTTGTTTAAGAGGGTAGGTTTGTCACACCCTAGAGTTTTCCCTTTTAAAAATCATTAAAGAAAATCCCAAAACAAATTAAATTGTGAATTAACCTAGAGCAAACAAATAATTTTAAAATGCAAAGTATAAGTGGAAATGGCATGGTAGGATTTTTCTTAAATTCGCATGTCAAAATACATTAACAAGATTTTTAGTGGAATTTTGAACACTAGAAATATTTTTTAATAAATTAAATTAATTCTCAGAAGAAAATAAATACTAGGAAAATCTTTTCTTTTTCAAATTCTTTTCCCGCCCATTCTCCCTCTATTGGGCCAACGGCCCAATCCCGCCACCCACTCCCGCGCGCGTCCCTTCCTCTCTCTCCTCTCTCGGGCTGGCCTACATGCCGCGGACCATTTTTCCTTGAGTGCGCATCGCCAGAAAGTCTAAATCGCATCCCTCTTGCTCCGGATCGCAAGCAGGTGGAACCCACTGTTAGCCCTCGTCTTCCACCTCCGGCCACACCGCCGCCGCTGCGCGTGCCTTGCCGCGTGAATCCCGCCTTGCCCCGCCATACCCACACGCCCTAACTCGCTCTAAATGCCGCGCCTAAACGCCGCCGGCCGCTGCCGCCCCCATCCCATGCTTCCGCTCCATTAATGGATGCATCTGCCGCCGCCGGACTTTAATCCCCATTCCTCCCCACACGTAACTCCGGCGAGCGATTCCCACCACCCTCGGCCGTTATCCGCTTCCCCGAGCTTTATAAAAGCCAACCCTCACCCCTCCCGTTCTCCCCACACCGTCACCGAGCTTCCCAGTGCCCTCCCTCTCTCTAGCATCGTACTCCTGAGCTCCGCTACCCTCCATCGTCATTTGGTCGCCGATCTCGCCGCATCTTCCCGTGTCAAACCGTTGAACCACTATTGTCCACTTCCCCAGCGCTCGCGCTTCCCTGACGACCGATCATCTTCGCCCCTCGTCGTCCGCACGCCGTTCGCAGCCATCGTCTTCCTCCGCTCCAACACGCTCCGGTGAGGCCCTCCCCCTCTCTATGGCCCTCGGTCCCCCTGTACTAGCGCCGCCCTTTTTGTGCGCGATGCCGTGCGCGCGTCACCGCATCCTTCCACCACCTAGCGTCACCATTGCTTTGGCGCCAGCCAGCCGCCGGCCGTGGTGCGCCATAGTCGGTCGCCCGCACCCCGCCGCACTGCCGCTCGTCTGCTCCCGGTCGTCTGATCTACCGAAGGTAGATCAGGACCGTCCATCCCCACGTGCCCGCGTGGCAGCCACGTGGTGCACCAGCCCCTTCTCGGCCCTGGACCCGGTCCATCGTGGACTGGCGCTCCCGCGGCCGATGACGTTAGCCCTCGGCCACTGACGTCAGCCCTAGCCGCTGATGTCATCTTTTGAGATTTATTATGCAATAATTTATTTAAGGATTTTTTGTTTTAGTAATAAACGCAGATAATATTCTAAAATTCATATGTTTTTAATCCGAGCTTCGTTTAAGTCCATTCACATTTCATCTAGCTGACGCTCCCAGGCAAGGGTGGGCGTGATGGAGTCACAGTCGACCAGGGTTATATCGGTTGTTGGGCTTTCAGATTCACCACGACACTCGAGGGGGCTGCCCACTGCCCTTAGAGGAGTGAGGGAGAAACCTTGGTGTAATGCGCTTGGTTAGAGGTGGTTATGCGAAGGGTCCTGTTCCCTTTTTGGGGTACCATGGCAGTATTACAGCACACAAAAATATGTCTTAGGGCTGTGTTGTGGATACTGATGTACACCTCTGATCAGAGTAAAACTATTCGAATAGCCATGCCCACGGTTATGGGCGATCAACCAGATTCACCGTGATTAGTCTCACACCTTAATTAACTTGATTTAATGGAACTTGACTAGCATAGGTGGTTAGTTTGGCTCTGTTGCAACGTGAGATAGCGTTGGACAGTGATTAGAATAAATACTGCTTAATTAATTATAATTATTTTACTGCTTTCAAATTATTGTTGTGGAAATGTTGCTTTGTGCTAACAAAGTAAAACCCTAGCCAATCCCTTGTCTCCCCATGCATTCATACCTTCTCTTCAGGTATGACTTACTGAGTACTGTGGAAGTACTCAACCTTGCTTGTCTCCCCCCAGAGCCAGTATTAGAGGCAGATGAAGACTTTGAAGAGGAGTAGGTTTCATCCACCGTCCGAGGATGCCTGTGGAGTGGAGGTACTACGCTGCAAGCGTCAAGATTAGGCTTTAGCTGTCTTTTCCTTTCCGCTGCACTTTTATAATCTTTTTGTATTGTTTTTAAGTTATGGATTCTGTAATATCAACAATTGTCGTATGTGTACCTTAGCTGGTCCTGGACAGGGATTTTTAATACACATATAGCTTCGGAAATTCTGGTTTTGAATTTTTGGGCGTGACACACATGATCGATTTGATTAGTATACATAAGTACAACCCTGATATACAAATGTACCGCCTCTAATACCTGTATTATATATCTGAATATTTGACAGAAACATCCCTTAAAATCTTGCAATATTTGGACTGTTCGATCACTCTGAGTTGAAAACATCCCTCTAAATCTTGCTATTTTTGGACCGTTCGATCACTTTGAGTTTCATGAAAACACTCAAACCCTAATTCCTTCCTCCTTTTTTTCATTTTCACTAAGCGTCGCATTCTCGAACCCATCAATGTCTATGCTCGACTCCTCATTGCCATCGCCTCCTCCACCTCAACCGCTATAGGGTGTTGCCACCCGACCTCGCCAGCTGGTCGGAAGGCGTCAACGGGGTCAACGAGATGCCTCCTGCTGGCCTCCTCCCCGCTCCCACTATACCCCTACTCCTTCTCAAACCAATGGCGGTGAGGAGTGCCCGTCCCACCGTCTTCCTTGTCTCCAATGGATCCCAGTCACTGGATCAACTCCGATCAGCCGCCACCTTCCAATCGTTTCTCCGTTTTGCCTACGCCGCCAACATTGGCCCACCGTCGGCTACCGACCGTGTGGCTTCGGCGGCACTGTTGCTGCCACCACCCACTTGTTTCGCTGCCCACCGCCATGTCACCATGTCCTACGGTCATCCCTCTAAGCCCAACAATCTCCCCCTTCTCACCTAGAGAAGAACATGAGGTCGCAAGAGTTGGAGGAGAAGAGCCTAGAGCATGAATCTGTGAAGCACATAAGGTGGCCCAAAATCTGAAATATGTGGGAATGAATTTTATATTGTTTTAAGATAATGGAAAGAATCCTGGCATGTGCTTCAAAGAAGCTACAGCCACTTATAGTACATAATTCACTCAATAAAGAGTATATTAAAACCAGGAAAGGACTAGACAATAACTAATAGTTCGAACACAAAATAGAGAAAATATTTATACAATTCTATTTACTAATCTCCATCCAAAGTTGGCAAATATCTGTATGATGTATGATCATTGTCTCTATATTCTGGCACGCAGTATATATATTAATTTCATGTCATTATCACACCTTTGTAGTTGTGCCCAGAACAATGTTGCCCGGAATAGAACCTGCATATAAGATTTCATTGGGGATTTATCAAAAACTGAATCTTTTCTATTAAGCCAAAGAGCCCAATATATACCATATGCTTCTATGTTCCTTTGTTTTTTTGTAAATGCTCACAAGCCAATTCATAGAAATATGAGAAATACTATTTTTGGAGGTTTCAAACCAAAAGAAATACTTACTGGTCTCAAAAGTTACTTGGCAAAATGGCACTCAAAAAATAAATAATATACAGTTTCATTCTTCATAAAAAACAACATCTCATATTGCCATTCCAATTTCTTCTTGTTAAATTATCCATCCTTTATTAATATTATTTCTTCGAAAAGATACCACATAAAAATCTTTATTTTAAGAGGTATTTTACTTTCCATAAAACTTTTTGTTCCTCTCAATATGGCTGTTATTTAATAAAGCTACATACATAGATCGAACCGAGAATTGACCATTTTCATAAATATTTCATCTCAATAAGTCGCTCCCATCATTCAACTCAATAACATAATAGAGGCCTATAAATCATGCCAATTTGTCAAAGTTCTAACCAATCAAAGCTCTTCTAAAGAAAACATTGAGCAAAACAGAACTTATAACCACTGTAACTGAAACATTTTTCTTACGAACAATTATAGAGAGACGGATATATGTCTATGAAGAAAGTATTTCCTGACCATTTATTCTCTCAAAATATTTTGTGTCCCATCATTTAGTATCCAGAATCCTAAATTTTAAAAAGTACAATTGACCTTCATTACACTATTGGAGAACTGGTCTTTGCTCCATCTACCAAAATCTACAATAGTCCCGGTTCCAATAGGAACCAAGACTAAAAAATATTTTTACTCCCGGTTAAAAAAGACAACAGCTCTTTGTGATCTTTAGTCCTTGTTGGTAACACTAACTGAGACTAAAGATCATTTTTATTCCCGGTATAGAATCTGTCAGGCCGCTAGGGATCTTTAGTCCCGGTTAGAGTTTTTAACCGGGACTAAAGATCCTAACTTTAGTCCCAGATGGTATTATTAACCAGGGCTAAAGATCTAGATGATCGTTAGTCCCTGTTCGTAACACCAATCGGGACTAAAGTGAATATCCTTTTTATACTTCTTCTTTCTCCTCCATCTCGAGTCATTGCTACAACGGTTTGGATGGGGAAGGGAGGTGCTGCTAAAATTTTGGAAAGAAAAACTCGTTGTGAGGATGAAATTTCCGGTGAGTACATGCTCCAAAATTATATTTAATCATTAATTTATTATGAAATAGAAATATATATTAAATATCTCGCTGTTTCTTCTTTAGTGTGCAAAACAGAAGCAGGGGACGAACTTGTGCAGCTACTACGTCTGTGACTATATTCACCAACTAGTTCACCAAGTCATATGTCCCAACGATCTGGATGTACGTATAACATTTATACGTTATGTCTCGATTTTTTATTAATTTTATATACTTATTTTTTTAAATGACAGATTGTTTGCATGAGAGACAAACTTCTCCACGGTGATTTCATAAAAGCTGCTGAAAAAGAACTGATGGGATTTATCAATGAGCATATTATTGATCTTGTGGGAGAATTTCACTATGAAAGACGTCCTATTGACGATCAACCCCATACAAATTATATTTTGTAATATACGATATAGAATATTATAAATTAAGTAAGAATATTGTAATGTATATATTTATATTTGTGCGTACATATTTTTGTAAAATATGTATATATTTACTTAAGTGCATATATGTGTGTAAAATATGTATTTATATATATATATATATATATATATGCATATTGCATATATATGTATTTAAACATATATATATGCATAATATATAAACAAGCGACAAGCAATATGGGCAAAATTAAAAGAACATCTATAGTCTAAATATATATTACACATATATATATTTACAAACATATATATATGCATAATATATAAATAAGCAACAAGTAGCAGGAGCAAATTTTTCTAAAAAATATCCTTAATCTCGGTTAGTAACACTAACCAGGACTAATGATGACTGTGTCAGCCACGTAACGCTATCTTTAGTCCTGGCTATTTCGATCGGGCTAAGAATCGGCATCTTTAGTCCTTCTTTTATGGTCTCGGTTGTAATCCGAGACTAAAGGAGATTGCAAGCCGAGAGATTTCTCCGGCAGTGTGAGGTCGGACAAAAAATGAGAATCTCCTTGTTTTCATGAATTTTTTCATGAAGTTTCCATGGATAGAAGGTTAGTCATTCTGCCCACGCGTATATATATATGTGTGTGTGGGGTGTGTGTGTGTGTGGGTGGGGGGGAGGGGGTTTGGGTGGTTTAATATATATTCTAGAGCTAGTAAGGTAGAAAGCTTACCAGTTGTAGATGAGATCCACCTGAAGGGCCACCAATGGAGTCCACGGCGGCGACCGCCTTCACCAAGTCCGTCGTGGGGAAGCTCCTGGAGGTGCTCGATAGGAAATACAAGATGCTCAAGGACCTCAGCCACGAGAGCGCCTCCATGCAAAACGACCTCCTCCTCCTCGCGGCATCCATGGACGACCAGATCCGGCTGTCCCCGGCGAAGGAGAGGCCCACCGCCCTGCTGAGGGCGTACACGGAGCTCATGCGCGAGCTGACGCACGACATGGAGGACGCCATCGAGCGCTTCCTTCACCGCGTCACGTGCGAGGACGGCGCGCCCTGGCCGCGCCGCGCCGCGCACTGGGTGAGGACGCTCCGCACCCGCCTCCAGTTCGCCGCGGAGATCAGGCAGCTCAAGAGGCGCCTGGTCGACGCGCCCGCACGCCTGAGCAACATCATCCTGTCCGTCGGCGGCGCCTATTCTTCCTCTGCCCCACCGCCGCCGGCGCGGGTGGAAGCTTCCCGCGCTCACGTCGAGCCGAACCCGGTGGGCATGGAGGAACCCATCGAGCACCTCGTCCAGCTGCTAGACGAGCCCGCCGGCGGCCCGCAGCAGCTGCGGGTAATCGCCATCGTCGGATTCCGAGGGTCGGGGAAGACCACCCTCGCGCGGGCGGTGTACGGTCGGTCCGCTCGCCAGTTCCGCGAGCGCGCCTGGGTCGATGCGTCAAAGTGGACAGACGTCGGCCACCTTCTCGCCGATTTAGTCCGGCAAGTGTGCCCCGGAGAAGATGATGTTAGGGAATCTCACGAGAAGCTTCGAAATTGTCTCAAGAACAAGAGGTACGTATATACTATGCTAGAAGTACATACTACAGTATAAATGGACTAGCTTTTAGTAATACAAGTCAACTCTGAAGTCTGTTGATAATAAGCAATTTTCTACACATCTGAGCGGGAATGCTTATGGATTTCACTCGCCACGTATGCGTAGTTCCGTCTAGAGGTGGGCGTTCCGTCTTTGGTTCGGTTTCGATTTGGCTCTGTCGGTCTTCAGTCAGTTCGGTTATCCAAAAATGAGTACCGAACTTTTTTTTCGGTCTTCAGTCTTTTCGGTTCGGTCTCGGTCATGATCGAACTAACTGAACTTTCACTGAATCTAGAAGATCAAAGCACTTACGAGAAGAAGCAAAAGGCTCATGACAAAAATTTCAAAGCACTTATGAGGAGATCATAGCACTTATGAGAAGTTTAGAGCACTTACAAGAATATCAAAGCACTTATGATTAGAGTACTTATGATTAGAGCACTTATAATCAGAGCACTTATGAGAAGATTAGAACACTTATAAGAAGTTCGGTCACTTCGGTTATTTCGGTTCGGTCCTGTCGGTCTTCGGTTAGTTCGGTTATCCAGAACTGAACACCAAATTTTTGTTCGGTCTTCTCGGTTCGGTCCTGTCGGTCTTCGGTTCCGGTTAGTTTGGTTCGGTTCTTCGGTTACGGTTAATTTTGCCCAGGCCTAGTTTCGTCTGGACGGGTTAGGCCTTCTTTTATGGGATTTGCTAGTTCTCAGGTCAGTCACCTCCTCTCTGGCCGTTGGATTGAAATCTTCAAGCTCCTGCCACCAGCCGGTGGGTAAGTAAGAGCGAGAGGAAGGAAGAGAAAGACTCATCGGTGATGGCAACGACGACCTAAGGCTAGTAAAAATCGATGATTTTTGCTGGTGGTTATGGTCCACAAGCGGCACTATCAAGAGGACCGACTACGAAAATCAATTTTCGTAGACAAAACTACTAAGAGGACGGCAAACAATAATGTTTTTTGCCAAAAAAATTTAATCAAACATCGATAGAAGCAGCTGCATTTTCCCACATCTAGAGATCCAAATTCAAATCCACATCAGATCCATATTCAAATCCACGTTTAGAGAGCACTACATTGATTTTTCGCTTCTTTTTCAACATACAAACAACAACACATGCAAATGAAATGCATCAGTGTCGACCATCGCCGTGCTAGTCATCATCGTCACTGTCGGTTGTCGTCGTGCTGGTTCATCGTAGGTGGAGTGGGAGAGGGAGGACTTAGCTCGGAAAGATCCGAAACCGCGTCAAACGAGCCAAGCTGTGCCGTCCTCTCCTTCCTCCACCGCTGACAAGAGGGAGGAGTGGTCACCATTGCCACTCCATCTATCACTGCCATGGACGAGCTCTCCTCTCCGGCACCATGGACGAGGATCCGTCATCAGAGCCTCGTCGAAGCCTGTCCATGCCTGCGTCATGGGACTCGTCGCCTCCGTCAGATCTGCGCCCTAGATCACTGCTACCACCAGATCCGCGCCCTCCAGTCACCGCCACCAACGGATGCGTACTTGCCGCCGCCATCGCCACCGGCGTCCTCTCCTCCCGCCTTTGGATCCACCATTGGATCTGCAGTGTCCAGGCACCGTCTCCACCGGATACGTGGCTTGCCGTCGTCGTCGTCATCGGTCTCCTCCCGTTCCGTTGCCGGATCCATGGTATCCAGGCAACCGTTGCCACCAGATCCGCTGCTACTGGATTCGCAGCTAGTCATCACCGTCGCCACCGGCCTCGTCTCCTCCCTTCGCCGGATCCACCACCCGCTTGCCTCCCATCGTCGTCGCTGCCGTGGCCGCTGTCACCATCACGGAGAGCACCGTGTGGCGCGAGGAGGTGGAGAAGAACAATCGAGGAGAGGAGAGGCAGGGAGGAAGAGGGAATGGTAAGGGAGAGGAGAGAAGTCGACGAGACGGAGGGTTTGGTGGGTGGCATGGTCGGTAGGCTGTGGGCAGTGCAATTTTAATACCTTGAAATTTATTATGCCATTGTTGCACTTTACCTATGACCATGGAAAACCAATTTTCGCTGGCGGAGACCCGTTTGGCATAGAGCCCAACCAAACAATTTTAACTTCACCAAAAAATGAAATGGAGTTGGTGAAGTGCTCTTACAAAAAAAAAAAAGAGGTGGAGCTGGGTTTAGGCAGCTCCACAACTCCCTCCGGACTCAACTCCTGGAGTTAAATTTACAAGTTGGAGCCCTACAAAATGGGCCCTAAGAGGTCCGCCAAAATAGAGTTATTCTTCATGGTGGATCTTCTAAGCGTCCGTCAACGAAAATCGGTTTTCGCTGGTGGCTCGTGACCCAGAACCCTCCAATATATTTCTACAACCGTTTGTTTTTTTGGTCCGTCAGTAAAAATAAAAGGGTGGCATCATCGTTTTTTATTGGGAAACCAGAATAGTTTTAGCTAAGTTGTGTAACTACAACAGCTTAAGCCAGAAGAGCAAGTCAACCTGGATAATAAATAATAACAAATTCAGAGGTAGGATTATTCACCTACCATCCAACAGAAATTCGATTTTTTCTCACTCATAAGTCAGAACACAATTCATACTCAATAATTTCTGCAACACAAAATTTCATACTCAACCACTGACGAATAACACAATTTTTGCAAATCAATGACAAAATGGGTGCAAAATTGAAGGGAGGGAGTGGGGAGAAATTCTAGAGTTTGAGAAACACCTCTCTTCAGCGGAGGACCAAAAATACTAGAATGTTACACTTAAAACAGAACAAAAATAATTACTAGTGCAGCCTGATACAGAACAACAACCAATCAACCAAGACCTCAGAAAAAATGAACCAGATTTCATGGAGAAATTGTAGGGTTTGGGGATACCTTGCACATAGATCAGGAACCTATGCCCCCGCAGTGCTCCAACGCTCCGCTGTCGGAGCGGTGTGCTGCCCCCCGATGCCGCCGTGCACCGCCCAGCCGCCTCAACCACTGTGCGCCACCTCAACCACCACATGCCACCCCAGCTGAGAGAGGGAGGGAGTTGCCACCGCCGCAACCGTGTGGTCACTATGCCGCTGCCGTCACCGATTTCTCTTCTCTCTCCCTGCTTTCTGTCATCGCAAGAGAACAGGAGGAAGGGATTGGGTTGGGGGATTTGGGACTCGGCCCGATGAGAGTTGGGATCGAAGGGGTAGGGCGGTGGTATTCTACCTAAAATTTCGATGAAAACTAATGGGTAGCACTATACTCTAGTTGGGAGTGGAGTTGTGGTGCTACTTTTTCCCCACTCCACCACGCTTGAATAATTTTTTAGAGCGCAACATCCCGCTCTAGTTTTTGTTAAATCTGAACCGTTTGGTTGGGCTATATATAGCTCCAGGTAAGATAGATTTGAGAACTGAGTTCTATCAAACATGCCATATATAAGGTGCCTTAACTTCAGAAGAATAATTGTTGACAAACAATTAAAATAGCAATTTATATACTTAGTGGCATGTATGCAATGTCATTAGATTAGTATTTTTAAACTATTTTTATGTGATATCAATTTCGTAGTTGTTGATAATATATTGTGAAAGAAATTTGTGGTTGTCTTTGTCGGTTTTATGAATAAGGTATACCTCTTATACTTATAGTTGCGACTGTCGGGAATACTGTATATCCAATTTTATACGGAAGGATATATCCAACTTTAGTTAATTATTCATATAAGATGGAAATTCATTTCATGTTAACAAAAGATGTTGGACTCTAATCCAGATGTTGCAAGGTCTTATCTATCCATAGCCTACTTGGAGTACCTGAGTCCTACTTCGATAAGGGATTATTTGTCTCTATAAATACAAAACACCTCAGGAGAGAAGGGCATTGAATCATAAGCCATAAAGACAAGCCTCCTCGAGATTCTGCCAGGAAGAAGCCCTTTTCTAGCCGTAGACTCTAAGTCGTCGTATCACTTCTCATCGAGATTATTTGATAGGCTAGACTAGCTAGCTTACTTCCCTTTATAATCGACGTGACTTTTTCCTAGAGCTATGCATATAAATTGGATTATGGTTATTACCTATCTTGGAGGTTTGAACCAGTATATATAAAATCACTGTTTTCCGTTCTCTTACTTTCGATCTCGCATAAAACATACCCTACATCCCTAAATTAGCATTGTCGGGTCTACCCCTTTGACAGTCTTACATTCTATGATGGTGGAGTATATTATAAGGCTCTAAGATAATTATTTTTGTCTATCGAATTAAAAAAGTTTGATGCCATTAATTCTGTGATTTTGTCCGTTAGGTATCTAATTGTTCTAGACGACATCAACATGGAGCAGTGGAATGCCATAGAATCAATCTTTGAGAACAATGGCAGAGGCAGCAGGGTAATCGTGACGACGGCCGTCCAGTCCGTGGCCAACAGTTGCACCGCCTACAAGTCCGGTGCCAACAGCACATGCCTCCGTCGCCATGGCCGCGTGTACAAGATGCAGACCCTTGGTGAAGCACATGCCAAGGAGCTCGCCCTCGGCGGCGAGCGGCCACCGGAGCTGGAGCATGGCTCCGCGACGCTCATGGCGAAGTGCGACGGCCACCCGCTGGCCCTCGTCTGCGTCGCCAACCATCTGCGGTGCCAAGATAATCCTACGGGGCGGCACTGCGCCGACCTGTGCCACCGCCTGGGCTCCCTGCTGCTCGACGAGCGCAACGCCCACAAGCTCGCCGGGAGGGCCGTCGCCGCCGACAGCTTTGGCCGGCTCCGCCGCGTGCTGATTGACAGCTACGCCGCCCTCCCCGACTACGCCGCCAGGACGTGCTTGCTCTACCTGGCCGTCTTCCCGAACGGCCGCCCCCTCAAGAGGAGCGTTCTCGTCCGGCGATGGCTCGCCGAAGGGTACGCCCGCGGTGGCGAGGACGTGCTAGGCAACAGCACCGACATGAACGTCGCCGATGGCCACTTCTGGTCCTTCGTCGACCAGAGCATCATCGTCGTCCACCCTGCCGGTGACGACGACGCTGCGAGAGACGGCGACCACCACGCGGCGCGGACGAGGTACCGGTGCAGGACACACGGCATCATGCACGAGTTCGTCCTGCACAAGTCCATGGCCGAGAACTTCATCTCCTCCTCCCGTGCTCCTCCGAGGAGCAACAGAGTCCGCCACCTCTCCATCCATGGCGGGAACACCAAGACGATGACGACGCTGAGCACGACGGACCTGTCACGCGTCCGGTCACTAACAGTATTCGGAGACGGCGGCGACGCCGTCTCGAATATCCGAAAGTACAAGCTCCTCAGAGTTCTCGATCTGGAGCATTGCACCACTGGCCTGAACTACGATCACCTCGCCGCAGACATCTGCAGGCTCTGGAACTTAAGATACCTAAGCCTCGGGAGCAGCGTCACTACCCTCCCGGACAAGATCCGAAGGCTCAAACTCTTGCAGACGATTCATCTCAGCCATAGCAATGTGACCGTGCTGCCACTGCAAGTCATCGGGCTGCCCTGCCTAGCTCATCTGGTCGGAAAGTTCAAGCTTCTTCCAGACCAGCATGGGAAGGCACTGCTCAGCAGAGAGCTGGAGGAGCTCGCAAAGAAGAGTAACCTGGAGACGCTTGCTGGATTCGTCGCCGACGAGAACCAGCAGTCATTTCCACGGTTGATGAGGCACATGAAGAAGCTGAACAAGATAAAGATATGGTGCGAGTTCAGAGGAGGCAGCAGTGCCAGTGTCTCGACGACGGATCATCTCGCAGATGCTATCAGGAGTTACATGGAAGCACCCAAGGTTGAAGAGACCGATGCTCGCTCACTGTCGATCGACATGGAGCAGTGCTCCAAGCAGCTGATCAGGTCATGCCATGGAGAGAGCAAGCTCCTGCACTCTCTGAAGCCTCCATGTCGCAGTTATCTCACCTCATTGAAGCTTCACGGCGACCTGTTCGGGCTGCATGGGCTCATCTCCTTGCTCAAAAACCTCTACGAGCTCTGCCTCTCGTCAACTACTCTGACCAAGGATCTCGTATCAGTCATCGGCTCGTTGCCTCTGCTGCTTCGCCTCAAACTGATCACAAATCACATCGAGTATTTTATGATAGGAACTGAGAAGTTCAGAAGCCTACAGCACCTGCTTCTGGTGGTGAAGCGTCAGAGCCCGATCCTGCCAAAGATCGAGCTGGGAGCACTGCAGAAGCTCGTCTCTCTTGAGCTTCTCTGCAAGCATCTGTCTGGCCTTTCCGGGATCCAGATCAGACACCTCGAGCGTCTCAAGGAGGTCGCTCTTGATTCTCGAGTGAGTGAGGAGACGAAGCAAGCATGGGAGGCAGCGGCCAGGAGCCACCCAAACAGGCCTAGCATTTTGCTCCTGAAGAACAGGTACAGTGTGGAGGATCAGACAAACGATGAGCCAGCTAGGAATGCAGCTAATCCAGATGAACTGGCACCTGAACCTGATGCACCTGGGTCGGTGGAATCACAAAACAGCGCGATACCATTGGGCAACCTGTCGAGTTCTACTCTGAATAGTTCAGTCGCTGCAAAGGAATCATCACCAGATGCTACTGAGGAGGGATTGGGACGCTATTCTACTGGCCTTGCAGACGCACCTGGAGCTGGAGATGCTCAACCCACTACAACCGAGGTCCCCAGCACCAGCAGTGGGAATTTCACAATGTCATCATATACTCATATATTGGAGACACCTATCCCTACAATGAGGTAAACTATAAAATTCTGAATATATATTATATTTATGACTAAACGAGACTCATCGATAAGTAACTAATCTGTCAAGGAACATAAATTAGACTCGGATGTGATGTACTGATGTGCTGTTTGTAAGGACTTTGTTTCCTTAAAAATGTGCTTTTGTACCCTTGAGGAAAATTAAACGGATTAAATTTAAACATAATCTCATGTATGTGTTGTTTGTATGACTTTTCCCCCTTAAAATGCATATCTAGTTATCCATCCTGTGAGGACGATGCTTCGATACTCTTTACTACTAATAATATCACATTATCGCTAGAAAAATTTGGACCATTTATTATAAAAATAAATTAGTAATTTGTTAATATAATAATAAAGGTAACTTAGCCATTTTACATGTTTTTTTCCCGTATGGTCGTTGGCATCAGGCCCTTTTGCATCATGACACTGGTGGGCCATTTTGATTGTGACACTGTTGTGAGCCGTTTTGCATCGTGACACTGGCTGTGGCTGGCATCCGTGGCGCATCGTCAACATTCCATCAGAAAATTGGATCACAACTCCTTCGCTCGGCGGCGCTTCTGAGTGGTGCGTGGCGAATCCTCCGGCAGGGAGGCGCGTGTGGATCCCACCAGTGGTGACACATCCCCGGCAATTTGTTTCTCTGTGGAAATAACTTTTCCTGAACAATACCGCTCCGCAAATAATTTTTCTGAATAATAATACCCCTTCGTAATTCTACTACTGTTAAGTGAGATGATAGATCTGAACTCTTCCATATTTTCTAATAGCATCGAGGTGGACCTCAATTTTTTAAATGCTCGTGCCTTTTAAATGTAATATAGCTTTTAATACATCCATTCATTGATTTGAGTTAACGCTAATAATACCATTTTACACTTTTAGTAATAGTTTCCACACTAATGACACTGTCAAACAACCATAAAACATAAAAGCTCAAATAGGCTCTAATCTTGATACTGTCATCACAAAACATACACAATGGAGATACTCTTGTCCTACCACTATAATGGTCACCCTCGTCTCAATCAGACGGCAACCCTCATCTATATCGGATATGACGTCTGTCACGACACAAAGGTCAATGATGTAAGAAGTCATCTCTATCGGGTAAAAGTCCATCACTGATATATTTATCTTTGTCAGGCATAAACTAAAGTCCATCACCGATAGGTTTGACCCAGAAGACCAGTCAAACAAGAGCCCGTGATATAATCTCAATCATGGATGACTAATAACTCAATCAGCCTTTAACATAAGTCCGTCACAGATGGCTAACAACTCAATTGGGATTTAAATTAAGCCTGTAACCGATGACTAAGAACTCAATTGGCTCCAAATTAATGTCCGTCATGGATGACTAACAATTCAATCAGGCTTTAACTTAAAGCCCGTCATGGATGGTGTCATCTTCATCGACCTTAAGTTAAAGCCATCACTGATAAGTGTTTTCAAAAAAATAATCTCTATTAGGCTTAAGTTAAAGGCCGTCATCAATAAGTGTTTCCCAAAAAAATAAATTCTATTTTTTGGCTAACCTCAGGCCTTTGCTTTCCATGCCCGCTGCAAAATAAGAGAAAAATATATAGTTAAAGCCCATCACGAATGATGTCATCTTCATCGGGCTTAAGTTAAAGCCCGTTACCGATGAGTGTTTTCAAAAAAATAATCTCCATGGGGCTCAAGTCAAAGTCTGTCACCAATAAGTGTTTCCTAACAAAAAAAATAAATTCTGTTTTTTTCTAGTCTCAGGCCTTTGCTTGCCACGTCCGATGCAAAATAAGAGAAATATATATATATATATATGTTCCCTTTCCCAGCATATCCATTCATATATACAATTATTCACAGGAAACTCCGTTCAGAAATCACCTATGCCATTCACATATTTCACATATCCATTCACATACACATTCATTGTTCACATATTTCACAATAATATCTTCAAGTGCTAAGCATCAAAACATGCAAAACTGAGTTGTAAATCGGAACAAATTTATATTTAGCATTGCAAGTATATACATAAACACATTTGACCATATTGTAATTTACAATATAAACATAAGTGTTACATAGTTACATGTCTTTGACATTAATTTTGAAATGTTCAACAATGTTCATCATTTAACTTTAACCCTGTAGTCTAAACATTCCTTTGGAGTGCACTATGTCACAGACGATAAAGTCGCTATTGCCTCTCTAATCTCCTCAAAGCTGGCAGGCACGGACTTAATATATTTTCCTACATGTACATACTTCGAAATTAGTCTTAGTATATATCACAATTGAGATCACAATCCTCAAATTCGACCAATGTTTTTGAAGGGTTACGCGGAAGCTACACTAGCCGAAAACAAAAACTTTTCTACCGCGCAAACCAGGAACACTTGCAAGTAAGGGCCGATAGATCATTACCGATTGGAGTATGCAGCGGAAATAGCCAATCAGGACTATCCGATCCGAAACAGTGTAGCCGATTCCCGCAAGCCGACAGCCGATTCCCGGGGACAGCCGATTCACCAATCAGCCGATTCACCGATGCCGCAGCCGATCCGAGTCGCTGACCACGTTCTCGTTGTCGATCTGCCGCAGTCGCCTCGCTCTGATTGCAGCCGATTCGTAGCCGATCAACGGCGCGCAACGTAGCGGCGCCTCTACGGTATCCACACGTCAGGAACAGAACGCCGAACACCCGTGTGCTAGCACGCGATGCAAGGCTAGGGTTTGGCTCGAAGGTGGGAGGGTTTCCGTGGAGATTGATCTCGGCGCAATGCAATTCAAGCGATGTGTCGCGGCTCTCCACCCTCGCCCCTTTATATAGAGTTGGCCAAGCGGGACTAGTAGCCGATCGGGACTCTATTTTGAATTGGATCTCATCCGAATCTCATAGAGTTGGCCGCCCATACGTCGTAAGACCATAGGACTCTATCCAATCGGATCCTTATCCGATCGAGCCGTATTCGAGTCTAACTCGAATGTTTGTTCTTATCCCCTTAAGCGTGCGACCACAGTAGGTTCACGTATACTCGGTTTCGGCTATAGTCCAACTTAGCCGATCGTCGGCTCGAGTCCAACTCCCAGCTGTCAATCAATGCGGCGCCTAGCAGGCACATGTTGACATCATAGTATACAAGAATATAATATTGGCTTTGAACTGTAATGTGCGGGGTTTGCAATTTCGCGAATTTCGGCACGAAAGCCACGAAATTCGGTGGTTTCGTGGGGGTGCGGCACGGCATCCCAGCGGTTTCATTTAAATAATTTCGTGAAAATTCAAAAAAATTGAAAAAAATCATTTTAACACAAAAAAATATATATTTTTATAAAAAATATAAATTTCGCGATGTTTGTCGCGAAAACCGCGTATACGACGCGGTTTTCGCGCGGTTTCAGCGAAATCCGCGGCACGACGGATTTCGATTTAGTTCAAATTTAAATTACGGTTTTCACGGTTTTCGCGGTTTTCGCGGCTTTCGCGGATTTCGCGCAGATTTCACGGTTTTGCGCGGTTTTCGTGCGGTTTTCACGGTTTTTCGCGCGGTTTTCGCGTACGCACGAAATCGTTCAAATTCAAATTTTCTACTGTTCATTGCCGCCGGCTTTCGCGAATTTCGGCGAATTCGCCGTGCCGCCGAGGGCGGCACGGCATATGCCGCCGGCATTGCAAACCCTGGTAATGTGTACACAAATCCCTTTGCCTCACGATACCAAGTAAGCTATAGGCAAGATGTGTGTCATCCCTTCAATAGCTTAACCATTCACTCGAACCGTATTAGATTATCTGTCTGTTGATTGACTCCTCAATCAACTTAGCATGGCCATGCATTTCCATAATCCATTACCTCGAGGGGCCCAGAGATATCTCTTCAAAGGAGGGGCAAATTCCATCTTGATCACTCACATCCCACTCCATGTTTCATAGCAAACCCGAAGACTACTTTTATAACTACCCAGTTACGGAATAACGTTTGGTAGTCCCAAAGTAGGCTACTACACATATTGAAATCCATGGTGATCTCAGGTCTAAGGACTTTGTACCAACACTACCTGAGACCAACTAATGACACATTAATTCCTGTAGTGTCTCACGGTGGGTCTATCCAACAATGTGTTCTCTAACACATATGTCCATGTTTATTGATGTTGTGGCACACATGGAATCCACACTGGTCGCCAACTTCTTGTTTGATCAAAAAGTCCTTTTTTATGGATTAGGCTTTTTTTGCCCTTTTTATGCAGGCCTCCTTTCTCCACATATGGGTCTCACGCTTCATTTATTGCTTCTTAGATCGGGGTCCAATCATAGTCCTTACTGATTTTGGAGTTCATGTAGTGGCATGTACTCCACTTAGGCGTTATGACCAGAAGGATCCAATGAACATTGCGGCATTAATATAGTGAAAGTTAAATACTAAAGCTATATGTGTCATGCAATTGCATATATTTAGGGTACTCACTTACTATTGATTATAGGCGCACATAATATACTCCTTGTCTTGGCGGGCTCACAAGGTGTCATGTATGTAGTCTATCATAGCCTAGCAGTCGACCTGGAGATGGGTGACTGTGACCATTTGTGGATCGAGGAAGGCCACTTCCGGTGCTCTTTTCTAACACCACTTCACACACAACACAAACGCTCTTATAAGTGTGTTATAAGGATTGTTGTTATCAAATTGAGAAACGCAACAATACTTACAAGGAGTAGCACTTAGGCAGACTTGTGTCCACCGCTCGGAGCCTATAGAGGTCAAATAGATCCTTGAAGTCAATAACAATATAATTTTTTGGCCCAAGAAATGGTTGTCGATCGTGATGGCCCATTATGTCACTCTCCCTATTCGTCCTCCTAGCATTTGATCTCTCCATATAGTAGCGGTGGAGCTCCTTGCAAGCGTCGCCCATCATTCCTAGCGCGTCATTTCCAACCAACGGCATGCCTAGTTGGAACGACACCGGAGCAACGCTCTTCTTACGTGCTTCACGCCCCTTGCCATTGTCTAGCTTCTTTGGAGCCAGAAGCGAGGTCTGCACCTTGTCTTTTCCTCTTCCTCTCCCCCTTGCAGCAGGTTTTTCGCTAAGTATCTACGGAGGAGAGAAATGTGTCTTCCTACTTTCTTTCATCGGTGGAGGATTAGGAATCGTCGTGCTGTCAGCCTCCATATGATCGTCCCCAAAATATATATCATATTCTAGCTCAACGTTGTCAACTTGTCGAAAACAAGTGCTCGGTGTAGTGGCTGACCTGGAATCACCTTGATGTCAATGAGGTCCTTGGGCCATTTGATAAAGCTTCCACGTGCAGCTCCTAGGGTTAGGATCTCGTCGTTCGGTGGATGATGCAGTGGCAATTGGGCCCATTCGGTCTTCACCGTGTCCAATTGCACTTTCGCATGGCCGGTCATCAGTTGCGTCCCATGCACTCTTGTATGAACGGTCAGCTTAAAAGCTAGTCCCTCGGTCGTCGGAACCGTGAAGGAGGGCATCACTCTAACTTTTAGCACGCAGTTAGTCAGTTCCTACGATAGATTCATCCATAATTTTAGAATATTATATAATATATGGATTTGTTAAGACTGTAACATATTGTGGTTGAGAGTTTTACCGTTATATGGTTGACGGCGGCTAGGACCGATGGCGGATTTTCCGTCGCCTCAGTTGATGCACAACTGCTCCGCCTTTGCATTGGACTTTCTCGATGCAGAGCGGCGGTGTACTCAGCGGTCTGTTGCTCGGCTCAAATCTGTTGCCTGATCCGTGCCTCCACCTGCACCAGCTTATCGTCAAATTCAGAGCTAAGTTCATCTCTGACCTGCTCCCGGATCCTCTCAGCAAGGCGTGCATCTTTCTCCGCCTTCATGAGGGTCCACTTCTTATACTGCCCCGCGTATTCTAGAAATCCATATTTCTAGGGGACGATAGAGCCAACACCCCTTGTCCATCCACAGTGTTCGTCGGTGCCCAACGCTTGAATGATGATGTCATCCTCGCGTCTAGAAGAGTAGGCCTCTTGCGAGGACTATCTCACGGCAACCAACTCCTTCTGTAGTACAAGTGAGTTTGGGTTAAATCGAGAGTATGATCCGTGCAAAGAAAATAAACATATTAAGATGAGACACCTATAATATTTTCGTACAGTATTTGATCTTGGGCATTTCGCAAAGTGATTGTTTCATCGCTGTTCTTCACATCCCTTGCCCTTGCCCAGCACCTTGCCCATGGGTGCGGGATATCGGAAAATGGCAGCGGCGTATTTGATGCCTCTGCCACTTCATCCTTTTTCTGCCATTGCTCCTGTTTCCTGGCATATCCTCCAGTGTCAAGCCGGTACGGGTGCAAGTTTCGAGCCTAGAGTGCTCGATAAGCCTCGCTTCTGGCTCGGGATTGGCAGTTGATTTCTTCTTGTAGAACTCCTCCCACATGGCTGGCGTGATGAAGGAGAAGTTTTTGAATGGCTTCGGGGTGGTGGGGTTCAAGTCGTATTCGGTGACCAGCTGGACTTAAAGTTTTTCCAAGCAAGTCTCATCGTCTTGAAAGCCATCCGTTTTAACCTGTCCTCGTCGGCTGCATGATATTCGAAGCTATCCTTGAACTTCAGCCAAGCACTTTCCTTCTCCACATCTAGCACTTGCTTGATGTCATCATTCAAAATATTGAAGTTCTGCCTCTCTATTATCCTTTAGATCGACCTGAACTTCTTGCACACATTCGGGGGAGCGACCGACACTTCTAGGAGGTCCACCTCTGTTATGGTGTATCGTTCCTTTGGGATTTTATTTTTGCTCCTAGGGGTCTGTGTCCTTGTGGACCCCTAGTTGTTGCCGACATTGGTTCCTCGTGTTGAAACATCATCTAAATAACTTACAAAATCAAAAAGAAGAGGGATTGGAAAGAAAGAAAGAAGAGGAGGAGAAGGAGAAATTTAATAACTTTCATCGTCTAGAAGTTACAAAAAAGTTATTATGCTTCAAGAAAGGGAGGAGAAAGAAGGGCTCATTGATAGGTGGGCCTTATATATTTTTTTCCATTTTCTTTTCCTTTTGAGAATCAAAATTCACGCAAGAATAATCTCAATCAATCTATAAATTTTGTCCAATCTATTCTTTTCAAAACATCACATCGCATAAAAATTTAAAATATGCCACATACTGCAATATGAACACTTATAAATTTTTGTATAGCAAATAAATATACTACTATGTATCATATAGCTTTAAAAAATCATAACTTGTACTACAAGAGCAGTACTTCACACAGAACCACATCCCATGCATCAAAAAAGATTATCACACAGTATATATTGTTTTACTGTACAGCATACTATAACATCCCATCCATCCACAACATCCAAATATAACAGTCCATTATATACAAGGCATTATTAACAGTCCCATTATATACAACACATTATATACAAGACATTATTAACAGTTCCATTATATACAAGGCATTATTAACAGTCCCATTATATGCAAGGAATTATTAACAGTCTCATTATATATAAGGCATTGTTAACATTGATCAATATGTATCATCTCAAATCTATACATTAGCAGTTCCATTATACAACCAATATACAAGGCATTCAATCTCATAAATATACATGAGGGAGCACGGCAGCACATGAGGGATCGAGAAGACAAAGTAAGCACATGAGGGAGATGGATTAACCTAGAGCACAGGAAGAGAGCGGCAGCACTCGGTGGCTGGGCTCGGGGATGACGGCGAAGGAGGACGATGGCGTCGGCTCAGGGATGGCGGCGCTCGGTGGCGTCGAGGGAGTACGACGGCGTCGGGCTCAGGAAGGCGCAAGGGAGGGCGGTGATGGGCTCCGAGAGACGGCGGCAGCGCTAGGGCTTCGAGAGATGGCGGCGGCGCTAGGGTTTAGAAATGTGCTCCGAGAGACTAGTGAGTGAGGACTTAGAAATTTTTCACGCTAATGTGTAGATTTGAGTCGGCGCCCTCTACTAAATGATTTCGAAGCACATCCTAGACGGGCTTAGGTTTAAACCCGTCGCGATGTCATCTCTATCGGGCTTAATCTAACGCCCGTCACGGATGAGATCTGAATCGGCGCCCTACGAAAAATTCTAAGCTCGATGAAACAATTCTTCAACGACAGGCTTAAGCTTAGCCTGATAGAGATGACACCATCTCAATCGGGCTTAATCTAAAGCCCGTCACCGATGAGATCATTGGTGACGGGCTTAAAGTTTAAGCCCGATTGATATTGTATCATCTCTATCGAGCTATAATTAAGGTACGTCACCGATGATCTCATCTGTGACGGGCTTAAAGTTTAAGCCCGATTAATCCTTTCATCACCTCTATCAGGTTGTAGTTAAGGCCCGTCACCGATCTGATCTGTTATGGGCATAGAGCTTAAGCCCGATTGAGATGACGTCTTTTTATCGGGCTTGACTTAAGGCCCGTCAACGATAGAATTTTTTATTTTTACATATAAAAAATTAATTTTTATATGTGTTTGCTCTTTCTTATTTTATTTAATTGTTGAGCTGTAGTAAATATAATTTAGTATAATATAATAAATTACTAAATAATTGATAAAGTTCAATAATTTATTTATTTCACTAAATAGTTCACCAAATTAACTAAATTCACTATAAAAATTACTATTTTCATATAATTCACTAAAGAATTTATACAAAGGCTTGTTAATACAAAATATTTCATTCGTTACAAGAAATAGCAAAACAAATAAGTACAAATGCATCAGTCACAAGGTTATGTCTTCCGTATGATCCGAACGAGCATATGCCATATCCTCTTGGGGATCATCGTCAAGGTCGATGTGAAGTCTTACATGAAGATTCTGTTTGTATTCTCCTTCATCGACGACGTATTCAACCCCGACAATTCGGCGCTTGCCATCCCTAACGATGTGCATCTTCTTGTTTGCAGGGTTTTTTATGTAGAAAATCTGCTCGACCTGTTTCGCAAGTATAAATGGTTCCTTGTCGACTTTGACACCAGTGCGTATATTCACCCAACGGCTACAAAACAAAGGGACTTTAAACTTCACGTAGTTCAACTCCCATATATGTTCAATGTGGCCGTAGTATGCGTTCGACCCAACTTGATCCTGAAATGTATCTATACGAACTTCGCTGTTTTGCACTGTGGTTTTTTCATCTTGTTTTATGATGTAAAATGTGTATCCGTTAATATTGTATCCTTGCCATGTGTCTATCTCCCAACACGGACCCATCCCCAACAACCGTACTATCTCATTTGAGACATCCGTCGATATTGTAATACGATTCTTAAACCATTCACTGAACCAGGAGTTATGTTTTCTGTTAATCCACATATCTGATCGCCCCAAGTTTTCCTGTCGGATTTTTGCTAAATGCTCCTCAAAGTATGGGGCAACTTCTGCCATATGTTGGACCACAGTGAAATGAGCCTATGCATAGGAGGATTAATCGGGCACAATTCTTTTCCTGCCTATTGTGCCAATACCTGACAACCTTCCTTCGTGACAAGACGCTGGTACTCCGATAGGATCGGCCTCAGACATGTAATCGATGAAGAACTCAATAACCTCCTCGGTCGTGTAACCTTCAATGATGCTCCCCTCTGATTTTGCTATATTTCAAACATACGACTTCAGAACTCCCATGTACCTCTCGAATGGATACATATCTCTTAGAAAAGCTGGGCCACATAGTTTTGTTTGCTTCACAAGATGAACAGTGAGATGAATCATGATATCAAAGAAAGACAGCGAAAAAACATCTCCAACGGATAGAGGGTATTGACAATATCGGTCTGTAACCCATCTAGATCTTTGGGATCTATAACCTTCTGACCGATTGCATTGAAGAAGGCACACAGACGTTGGATCGTGTGATGGACTTTGGGTGGATGAATGTCTCTGATAGGAATTAGCAATATCTGTGTGATTAGCACGTGGCAATCGTGAGACTTTATTCCACTCAGTTTTAGGTCGTCCAGTTTAACATACTTACTTTTCCTCGCTGAATAGCCTGATGGAACTTTAATATCTTTCAGGCATGATAACATTGCGATCTTCTCATCCTTTGACAAGGTGTGGCATGCTGGAGGGAGGTACACTCTTCCTGTCTCTGCATTTGTTACAGGCAGGAGTTCACTGCAAATATTCATCTCCTGTATATCAAGGCGTGCGTTCAACCCGTCCTTTGTCTTTCCGGGAATATTCAGTAATAGGCCAACTAAACTCTCACACACATTCTTTTCTACGTGCATCAGATCAATGCAATGACGGATCTCAATATATTTCCAGTAAGATAGTCACCAAAATATGGATTTTTGTCTTCCACATACCCTTGTCCATTGCCTTACTACCTTTTCTTTTCTTCCTAAATTCATTAGTTATGTCCTTGACTATGTTGTGGACCTTATCTCCGGACAAATCCTTGGGTGCAAGCTGAAGTTCCCTCTAACCGTTGAAAAGTTCGATCCATCATTGAGCTACAAAAAAGTGGAAAAGTATTAGATAAACATTTTGCAGGTAAGTATTTACTAAGTTTAGGAGAATTGACTACTATTTTTGAATTACTTTTGCACTTTCTGATTTTGTGGGAAAAAAGAGACAAAATCGCCCCGCCCCCACGATCCTCCCACCAAAAGAACACTGAGATGACCAATACACTAGGTAATTGCGGTATTTATAGCCTGCAATATATCTATAACGGCCAACAAACAAACAACGGTGACATGTATTTCAATTATCTTTGTTGGGTCTAAGTAAAAGCTCATCACCGATGACACTCATCGATGATGGGTCTAATTGTTATCTCAATTGAGCCTCAAGTTTGAGCCCATCATCGATGATGAACATCTGTGACGGGCTACTATTAGTGTCCAACAAAAATATTATATGTTATATTTGTCGGGCCGTGATTTGAGCCCGTCACCGATAGGTATCACCTGTGACAGGCTCGAGTACGTGTATGTGGAGATTATGGCAATCGGGTATCTACATGGCAAGCTTATCCGACAGGAGGTAGGGATAGATTGCACCTGCCATATCTGTAAACCAAATATGACTTGGGTATTACGTTGCTGATTGAGATAAGGCAATGGCCTACAGTCATGGTTTGGTAAGATTGAGGAAACCGACTTAGAATAAGATAAGGTTTCCAATTTGTAAACCCGCCTCCCGAGACTAGATAAGGGGGGTGAGGGGCGTCCCTTGAGGGATATCATATGCTGAGCTTTTAGCTTTCAGCCTTAGATCACGAGATCAATAAAGACACTCGACGGATCGAATCCCCGAAACAGGAGTAGGGTATTACCTCACGAGAGGGCCTGAACCTATCTAAATCTTCGTTTTCTACCTAACCCATTGTGCTTGGCGATCTTGACTGCACCCCCAAATTTCTATTGCTGAAACCGAGTTTCGACAGTTGGCACGCCAGGTAGGGGCCCGCGCGTCAAGACTTCTTCAACGATCTCGCCGACAAGCGTGATGGGATCTTCTTCAGGATTCGGCAACTTCACCGCCAACGACTTCGACAAGTTCTCCTCCTTCGACTCGGATTCGAACCAGTCGGAAGGAGAAACCCACTCAGCGTCGTTCGGGCTCCCGAACAGCACCAAGATCTACGACGACATCTTGGAGTCCATGATGAAGTCCACCCACTTCGAGGGAAGAACTCACTCGGCACCGTTCGGACTACCGAACACCGCTGAGATCTGCAGCGATCTTCTCGTCTCCCCAACAGAGACGATCTACTTGGAAGAAGACCTCTCGGCGCCGTTTGGACTACCAAACGCCGCTGAGAACTACGGCAAGCTCCTCTCCCCCGAGTTGAGGTCGACCCACTCGGAGGAGTCCACATCCTCAAGCTCTGACTCGGGCTGGAACGACCCAGATCCGAGCAACCCAGGATCGAGGGAGATCGCTATCATCCTCCAGCCATTCGGCTCATGCTCATCCTCGGAGCTCAACGAGTATCTCAGCTCCACAGGCTTTGACGACCTCTATGACATCCCCTCGGACGAAGCCGACGACTCTGACTGCAACAAGGACTACGAGCCGAAGTGCTTTGATGTCCTCATGGCTGAGCTGGCCGAGTCCGACTCAGCCATGGCCCGCAGGCTTGCAGAAGAAGAGCGAACGCGGATCGAGCAAGAGCGCAAGGCGCGGAAGAGGAGAAGAAACGCAAAGAAGAAGCCGACGAAGAAAGCGGGATCTAAGGGCAGCCGGACGATCAGCTCAAGAGGCTATTCTCCAAACGTGGGTCCGCAACACCAATATTTTCCAGACACCACAGCAGAACGCTATTGCTGCCCTCACACTCCTGGACACCGTCATCGAGACGGCGCCCCCCGACGTAACTCCAATACTAGACAAGATCAAGACCATCGTAGCAGCTACGGCCAACGGTCATCCCTCCACCTCAGCACGAAGGCCGACTGAGTCTGTGGCTGAAACGCCCGACAGAAGCCAGCTTTCGCCGCTAAGGTCAAAGGATTACAAGAGGCTGAGCGGAGCGGTCGACAACCGACCAAGAGGCCCACGCCACGAGTCCACGCGAAGCATCGGGAGCAAACGGCCGACTCCCGCGAGAAGCAACATGGACGTCCACCCGTCCACCACCGCGTCCGCCGCAACAACAGCTCAAGCTACCGAACCAGCCTACCGAGGACCCCACCGAGTGATCTGCGGGAAGTCCTCGATCGCTGCTACCAAGAGCAAGATCAACACACTCGGGAAGATCGGAGGGGATTACCCGACAGCAATGACGATGGAGTGCCAGCTTTCACTCGGGAGCTTCGCCGAGTGCACTGGCCGAATGGATTCAAGCCAACCGGAATTGAGAAATATGATGGCAAGACCGACCCCGAGTCATGGCTCACCATATACACTCTCGCCATCCGCGCAGCAGGCGGCGACAACAAGGCCATGGCAAATTACCTACCCGTAGCCCTCGCTAACTCAGCCAGGAATTGGCTCACGAGCCTGCCAAGAGGCTCAATCGGCTCATGGAGTGAGCTGAGGGACCACTTCATTGCCAACTTTCACGGCACCTTCGAGAGGCCCGGGACCCACTTCGACTTGTACAACGTCATCCAGAAGCCGGACGAACCTCTGAAGGACTACATCCGGCGCTTCTCCGAAAAGCGCAACAAGATCCCCAACATCACCGATGACATCATCATCGCCGCCTTCCAGAAGGGAGTCTATGATGAGCTGTTAATCGGGAAGTTCGGGCGCAAGCCACCGAAGACGGTGAAACAAATGTTTGAGACGGCAAATTCTTACGCCAAATCCAATGATGCCATCAAAGCAGCGCGCCAAGACCGGCCCGACAGGAGGGATGATAAGCAGGCGGGAGAAAGCCGGAATCCTAAGAAGGATAACGGCAACAACAACAATCAGGGCCAAAAGGACCGCAAGCGCCGATCCGAAGATCTGGTCGCCGCAACCTCCAACTCCCAACGCCACCCCCGAGTCACGGCCTACGACGCCATCATGAATGCTCAGTGCATGCATCATCCCAATCACAAACACGCGGCTAAGGACTGCTTTATCTATAAATAGTTCGCCAAGCAATATGCGGCACAGATCAATAAGAAGCCAACTGATGAAGCCAGCCCATCGGGCGCCAAGAAGAACAACACGGCCGAGCATGCCGAGCCCTTTCAAGACACCGTGGGCGAGCTCAATCATATCTTCGGGGGGCCGCTAGTCTATGAATCCAAGAGGAAACAGAAGCTAACCAACCGAGAGGTCAACGCGGCGCAACCCGAGGTCCCACAGTACCTATGATGGTCGGAGGTGGCCATCACCTTTGACCGCTCGGATCATCCCGATCGAGTGGTTCACCCAGGACGCTATCCACTCGTCTTGGACCCAGTGGTCCGCAACATCAAGCTTAAGCGTGTTCTCATCGATGGGGGCAACGCCCCCAACATTTTGTTCGCCAAGACCATGGACGAGATGCAGATCCCGAGGGCCGAACTGAAGGCAAGCTCAGTCCCCTTTCATGGAGTTATCCCGGGGCTGTCATCTACACCACTCGGGCATATCGCCCTCCCGGTCACCTTCGGAGTTCGAGAGAATTTTCGGACGGAGGACGTCACTCTCGAGGTGGCCGACTTCGAAACGGCCTACCACGCCATCATCGGAAGGCCTGCACTCGCCAAGTTCATGGCGATACCCCATTATACCTACCTCTGCATGAAGATGCCGGGTCCCAACGGCGTCATCACTCTTCGCGCGACGTGAAGCAAGCCTTCACCTGCGACAAGGAGAGCTGCGACATGGCCCAATCTCGCGAGAGATCACGTGGCCAGCAAGAAATCCGACTGGCCGCATCGACTTCGGTAGAGGGTGAAATCCCCACGAAGAAGATAGCCAAATCAGGAACCGGCGACGCCAAGACCAAGAAGATCTCCCTCGATCCATCGGATCCCTCGAAAACTACTGTAATTGGCGCTGAACTAGATCCCAAATAGGAAAGCGCGCTCGTCACCTTCCTCCAAAATAATAAAGATGTTTTTGCTTCCATCTGATATGCCTGGAATTCCTAGGGAGGTGATCGAGCACTCTTTACACGTCAAAGATGACGCAAAGCCGATAAAACAACTATTACGCAGATTTGCGTAGGATCGAAAAGACGCCATCAAGGAAGAGCTCACAAAGCTCTTGGCCGCCGGTTTCATCAAAGAAGTTCTGCATCCCAACTGGTTAGTCAACCAGTCCTGGTCCGAAAAAAGATGGGGCAATGGCGCATGTGTGTTGACTACACCGATCTCAACAAAGCCTGCCCCAAAGATCCATTCGGGCTGCCTCACATCGACCAAGTCGTAGATTCAACAGCCGGCTGTCAACTCTTGAGTTTTTTGGACTGTTACTCGGGCTACCACCAGATCAGTTTGAAAGAGTCCGACTGTCTGAAGACATCGTTCATCACGCCGTTTGGGGCCTACTGCTACATCACCATGCCTTTCGGCCTGAAGAACGCCGGCGCCATATACCAACGCATGATCCAGAGATGTTTCTAGACGTATATCGGCAAGAACGTGGAAGCTTATGTCGACGATGTCTTCATCAAGACCAAGCAGAAGGAAGACCTGATCGCTGACCTAGAAGAAACCTTCGCAAATATTCGGGCCTTCAGAATAAAGTTGAACCCAGAGAAGTGCACTTTCGGTGTCCCATCAGGCAAACTGCTCGGCTTCATGGTGTCACATCGCGGCATTGAAGCCAATCCAGAAAAATCAACGCTATCTTGAACATGAAGCCCCCGAGTAACCAGAAGGATGTCCAGAAGCTCATTGGCTGCATGGCGGCGCTAAGCCGATTCATCTCTCAACTCGGCGAACGAGGCATGCCCTTCTTCAGATTGCTAAAGAAAACGGACGACTTCCAATGGACCACGGAAGCCCACAAGGCCTTTGAAGATTTTAAAGAATTCCTTACGACGCCGCCCGTCCTAGCCTTGCCTCAGCCCCAGGAGCCCCTGCTACTGTACGTTTCAGCCACTCACCAAGTAGTTAGTACAGTCCTCGTGGTCGAGCGCGAAGAAGAAGGGCGGGCCCAGAAGATCCAGAGATCGATCTACTTCGTTAGCGAAGTATTGGCAGGAGCCAAAATTCGCTACCCCCAGATACAAAAATTGCTATATGGTGTTTTGATAACCGCGAGGAAATTGGCACACTATTTTCAGGGTCACTCGGTCACCGTCGTCACTTCCTTTCCACTCGGCGATGTCATCCATAACCGGGAGGCAACTGGGCGCATCGCAAAGTGGGCCCTGGAGCTGATGCCACTGGACCTAACTTTTAAGGCGAGAACGTCTGTAAAGTCGCAAGCCCTGGCGGACTTCTTGGCTGAGTGGACCGAACAGCAAGAAGATGTACCTCGGGAAGACCTCCAACATTGGACCATGCACTTCGACGGATCCAAGAGGATCATCGGCTTGGGGGCAGGAGTTGTGCTGATCTCCCCGACTGGGGAAAGGCTAAGATATGTCCTCCACCTCCACTTCTCCGCCTCGCATAACGTCGCCGAGTACGAAGCCCTGCTACATGGACTGTGGCTCGCAGCTTCACTCGGGATACGTCGGCTCGTCGTGAAGGGGGACTCCTAGCTGGTCGTGAACCAAGTAATGAAAGACTGGTCCTGTTTAAACGACACCATGGAGGCCTACCGACAGGAGGTTCGCAAACTTGAAGACAAGTTTGACGGACTCGAGCTATCACACGTCTTAAGACACAACAACGAAGCAGCTGACGAGTTGGCGCAGTTCGGGTCCAAGCGTGAAGCCGCCCCAACAGACATTTTTGTCGAGCACCTCTACGAGCCAACCATTACGGCAAAGACAACTCCCAACGAACAAGCTGCAAACGAAGTCGCCATGATTGACGCCGACTGGAGGACACCACTCATCAAATTTTTAACACAGCAAGAGCTGCCGGAACACCGGGATGAGGCAGAACGTGTCCGTCGTCGTTGCCAAGCTTACGTCATGGTTGACTCCGACCTGTACAAGAGAAGTCCCTCTGGAGTCCTGATGAGATGCATCACACCCGAGGAAGGACGACAGCTACTCCAAGACATCCACTCGGGCATATGCGGAAGCCACGCGGCAGCACGCACCTTAGTGGACAAAGCCTACAGACAAGGTTTTTTCTAGCTTACCACGGTCTCCGACGCGGACAAAGTGGTCCGAACCTATGAAGGCTGCCAATTCTTCGCCCGACAAAGCCATGTCCCAGCCCAGGAGCTACAAACAATCCCACTATCTTGGCCATTCGCGGTATGGGGCTTGGACATGGTCGGCCCTTTCAAGAAGGCTCCAGGAGGATTCACACACTTATTCATCGCAATCAACAAGTTCTCCAAGTGGATCGAAGCTAAGCCGGTTGCCACAATTACTGCTGACAAGGCATGGGATTTCATCCTCAACATCATGCACCGCTTCAGCGTCCCAAACAGAATCATAACCGACAATGGGACTCAATTCACAGGAGGCATCTTCAAGGAATTCTGCGAAGACTTCGGAATCAAGATTTGCTATGCGTCAGTTGCCCATCCCAAAAGCAACGGACAAGTCGAGCGTGCTAACGGCATGGTCCTTCAAGGTATCAAGGCCCGCGTGTTTGACCGCTTAAATCCTTATGCTGGCAAGTGGGTTCAAGAGTTCCCCTCGGTCCTTTGGTCCCTGCGGACCACACCCAGTCGGGCTACCGGCCAAACTCCCTTCTTCTTGGTCTATGGCGCAGAAGCCATGTTGCCAAACGAGATGGAGTATGAATCCCTCCGAGTCCGCAGCTTCAATGATAAACGCTACGACCCAGACCGAGTGGATGACCTCACCCGAAATGAGGAGGCCCGAGAGGCAGCCCTCATCCAGTCGGTGAAATATCTTCAAGGGCTCAGACGATACCACAGTCGGAACGTTCGAGCACGAGCTTTTACCGTTGGCGATTTGGTTCTACGCAAGGTTCAGACCACCAAGGACCGTCACAAGTTATCCCCCTTATGGGAAGGACCGTACATAATTGCTGAGGTGACTCGGCCAGGCGCATATCGACTGAAGCGTGAAGACGGATCTATGGTGGAGAACTCCTGGAACATCGAGCATCTTCGACGATTCTATGCTTAAACTGACTTAAGTTACATGTTTTCTCTTACCTGCCAACCTCAAGCAAGATGACTTCTTGAGTTAGCAGTCGGGGGCTGTACATATGTCAATAAAGCATAGTTTTCCTCATCAACTTTTGCGCATGATTCAGTTAATCATTGTTTAATGTTCCTTGATTCGAGTTTAGTGTCTAAGCACTGAGAATTTTTTGATGACCTAATCGAGCTTAGGCTCGGTGACAGTCGGACGAAAATTACTTAAGAAATTTCACATAAAAACTCGGATCAGGGCATTAGCATAAATAAACTGAATATTCACAAGTCTACATCAGAACGTCACAATTATACAATGTTTACAAGAAAGATCAGGCCTGGAAATTGTTCACTACATCAATGGCAATCTTCTTAGCTGACTCCTGCGCATCGCTAATCATGTCCAGGGCTTGCTCATCCGAGGTGCCGTCGACGAAGCCTACCCCGACTGAATTGACGTCCACCCGAGGGTATGCAAGAGCAAGGCCAGCCCCCATGGTAGCAGCCTCGGTAATGTTGGCTAAGTATTGGTCGGGGGCTCTCCGCAGCTTATCAAAGATTTCGACTGGGTCCAGTAAGCTAGCCCCGACTCCCTGATGAAATAAAGACAGTAGGATTGGTGTCGCTGCGTTGGCAACATCTTCTCGGACCCGTCCGGCTTGTTTAACCCTCTCAAGCAGAATGTCGTATTGGGCTCGGGTCTTTACTTTGTAAGCTGAGAAAGACATATGATTACACAGAACTTTCGAAGACAAAGCAGTTCAATGAACGTCGTTAAGAAGGAGCTCACCTTCGAACTCGGCCTCCAACTCGGTCTTCCCGAGGCTGATTGCCTCCAGCTGGACCTGGAGCGAGTGAACCTCCGACGAATTTTCTACAAACAAGAAAGGCTATCAGCAACCAGATCAGCACGGAAACCATAAAGAAACTGGGAGGGTTAAGCTTACTCTCGACTGATCCCCGGAGGTCGAGGTTTTCTTCCCGGAGTTCAGCTATCTCCCTCCTCAGGGCTGCCTCCCTCGACGCGGCCTCTTCTCGAGTGGTCTTAAACTTCTGCTGGACGTCCTCCAGGGAGTTTAGGTGCGGGACCAACTTCTCGAGCGCTTCGGACTTGTCCATCGATCGGCAATACTCCTTCTGCACGCAAGATCTGAAGTCGACCGACTAAAAGGAAGTGATGATGCAATAATGGAAAAGGACTAAGGCTTACATTGAGTAGCCGAGTCGTCTCATTCAGGCTGTTGACAAGGGCATTCCTTTCCTCGCTCTCCGCTTGCTTATCTAGGATGATGCCCTGCCTTTGGCCTTCGAATCTCGCCACTCGATCTTAATCGGGGAACCCGGAGTTTCGAAGACGTAACACAGGGATCTCCTCTACTGTGGTGCGGTCGGGAAGAACAGATGAAGATACGAAAGAATTAAACTAAAGATTGAAGATGAAATGTTAACTCAAGACTTACCAGTTTCGGCGGCTGAATCCTTGACTGGAGCAGCCCGGCTGGTCTTTTCCTTCTGACTTTTCACTAACTGGACCTTAGTCGGGGCTTTCGAGCGATCGGTGGCTTCTCGGCGGCCAACTGGTTTCTAGTCGGGATGTCCCGGCAGGCGGTCGGGGGCTCCCCCCTTGGGATGTCTTGGCCAGGAGGCGAGGGCTTTCTGCCCGGAGCGCTCTCGCTCGAGAGAGGGCTCCGGGGTTTTGGCTCCGCAGGTTTGGATGCCTCGGACGCGGCAGCTGGAGTTGGCCCTTCACTCTTCTCGGCAGGATCTATATCCTGGGGCCTCCTGCCAAACCAACGACGCGCTCAGTCGGAATGAAGACAAAGAAATTTTCAACAATGAAGTTCAAACCTCAGTCATGAGGCGCACCTGGACGACCGGCGGATCTTGGCGCTGCTTGCGGCGACCTTGGAGGGGTTGTTTATTTGGAGGGGCGGGACATCATCGTCCGAGTCATCAATGACGAGCCTCCTCTTGCTCGCTAGTTTACTAATATCTTCACTCGGGGCCGCCCTTTTCCCGGCTGGATCACTCTGGATCTTCACGCCGCCGGCGGGCTTCTTGGCAGGGAGAAGCGACACGTCATCATGTGGAACCTTGTAGGGCTTCGAGATGATGGAGGCATTTTCCTGCAAGAGAAATTTTCACAAAATTAAGGAGTATGACATCAAGATTGCGAGGCAATGAAAGAGTCCAGTCGGCTTACCGGAGGAGGAGGTCGGTAGAGGATGAAAGGAAGGACCGGCAGCACGAGGCTGCGCTCGACTGCAACTCCAGTCGAGAAGACCTTGTACATCCGGATTTTCAAGATCTCAAAACTAAGGGAGTCCCGGTCTTCCCGATTGGGGTCCCTCCCACCTTCATACTCGAAAGCAGGCTTCGATCGTTCTTTAATCGGCGCCAGTTAGCTCCTGATGAAGTGCCGAGTGATTTGTTCGCCGCGAAGACCTTTCTGCTTCATCTCCAAGATCTTTGCTAGCAGTTTGTTGGCTTCATCCCACTCCTGGGCTACCGGCATAGTGCTCCAAGTGGACCTTGGCACGAGGGGAAGGCCAACGAAGTTCGGCAGGCTGGGTTCAAGATTAGAAATATAGAACCAGCCCGCGTGCCATCCCTTGTTGGAAGACTTCAAAGGGAGAGAGAAATACTTCTTGCGGAGGGATCCGCGGAGTTGGAAGCCTGCCCCACCAACAACGCAGGGCTGGTCCTTATTGGGATGCGGCTTAAGATAGAACATGCGAGGAAAGAGTTGGAAGTGGGGAAGGATGCCAAGGAAGGCTTCACATACATGAATGAAGAGAGCGATGTGAAGCATAGAGTTGGGTTTCAGATGATAGAGTCGAAGGCCATAATAATCAAGAAGTCCCCTAAAGAACTCGGAAGTGGGAAGGCTGAACCCGCAGTAAAAGAACGATGTGAAAACAACGAGCTCACCAGTGTTCGGGGTGGAAAACTCCTCACTCGCCGCCGGGCGCCAGCCTACGATCTCCTTGGGAGGAAGCAGTCCGTGCTTCACCATCTCCTTGAGGGTGGATTCCCTTACATCCGAAGTGGCCCACTGCTCAAAGGGGATTTTCCTATCGTCCGACATGAGTGTGGTTTGGATGAGGGGAAGATCTGGCTAAAGGATGGAGGTTTGAGATGGGGATCTTGGGAGCTGGATGCGGAGGCTAGCTTATGGCGAAGGGCGAGCTCCTGGATCGACGGATTTGGGTGTGCGCGAGCCTAGGGTTTTTCGCAGGAAGCTGGTGAACAGTATTGCGAAAAGAGGAAATTTTGGGAAGACGAAGTGGCGGGGATGACCTCGAGGCTTTGTAAAGAGATTTGAGGGTTGCGCTAGGTTTTCTCATGATTGGGCCGAGCCCATGAGATACTTGCGGCCCAGCTAAGGTGTGGCTTGACGCGTGTCCTTAGAGACTTAAGTGGATGAACTTAAGCAAATTTGCTTTGGCAATATGCACGTGTTCGAATGCCCTATACCTTTGGAAATCCTTTTATACCGCGGTTTGCTTGACTTCATGAGAAGCTGGCACGATGCAATTTGAAAGGTGACAAACAGCTAAGCTTTTTATAGTTGCCTTGATGACAAGGGCTGTTTGGTTCTTTGGCATTTGATTAAGTGGTTATATCAATGCTATTTTTCCACCTTGGTGAAGATCTTTATAGATTGAGACCAGTAATGTGGCAAGAGCTATTCAATAATTTGGTCATATTTTTCAGACGACTGAAAAACTTATTTACCCATGAGGGATGATTAAAATATTTGCTCCAAAATAACTCGGGCAGATCCATTCGGATAAGCATGAGCTTACCAAGTGCTTTTTGCCTATGAGGGTTGATTGAGTTATTTGTCCTGAGATGACTCGGGCAAATTCACTCGGATGAGCACGAGCTTGTTGAGTGATGAGATTTTTTATATTTGCTTTAACATGAGTTAAGCATTTACATGAGTATGATTCTTTGTAGTTCTTGCTTGTATGTTTGGTCTGTTTTTTGGCTAATCATACATTCGGGGGCTATACCTAATTAGGTACATCAAGAGATGCGCCTAGATGCGCCTAGATAATTATTTTGAGAATTTTTTGGATATTTTCCAGCCCTTCACAGTCTTTGGAGCTACTCGGGAGAATCAGGCAGAAATGATGGAATCGCTCGGCACCAGAAGCACTCGGCCAAAGGGTTGTTTGGTTGTGTGCTGTCTTGGTTTGATGTTGAGTTGTCTCGTCGACTGAAAAGGACTCGGGGGCTACTATGGAGATTATGGCAATCGGGTATCTACATGGCAAACTTATCCGACTGGAGGTAGGGATAGATTGCACCTGCCATATCTGTAAACCAAATATAACTTGGGTATTACGTTGCCGATTGAGATAAGGCAACGGCCTACCGTCATGGTTTGGTAAGATTGAGGAAACCGATTTAGAATAAGATAGGGTTTCCGATCTGTAAACCCGCCTCCCGAGACTATATAAGGGGGTGAGGGGCGTCCCTTGAGGGATATCATATGCTTTATGAGCTTTTAGCTTTCAGCCTTAGATCACGAGATCAATAAAGACACTCGGCGGATCGAATCCCCGAAACAGGAGTAGGGTATTACCTCACGAGAGGGCCTGAACCTGTCTAAATCTTCGTTTTCTACCTAACCCATTATGCTTGGCGATCTTGACTGCACCCCCAAATTTTTATTGTCGAAACCGAGTTTCGACAATGATGTGTGAGTATTTTTTATCGGCCTCTTTTTAGTCCATTTGAGATGATCTCGTTGTGATGGTCCGTAAAACCTAAATATATGAAAAGTCTGTCATATATGAGAAGATCTATACTGTACTATACTAGTATAGCTTCATTTTACTGGCGTCCCTTAATTTTTTATTATGCGTTCGCCCCTGATCCGAGATGAAGCTTCCCGTTATTTTCAGCTAATGATGACTGACTATGGCTGTACTTCCTAAGCTCCTAGACATTACTTTTAAAAAAATAAACTTTATTCATCAGCTTTTCAAAGAGAACTTTTAAAGTCAGCTCTTCAACTTTCTATTATTTAATTCATTTATTACTGTTGTCAAATAATTATATAAACTTATTTCATTCCTTTATATAACGAACTGGCCTGATTCTTCTGTTGTGTGGTAGGCATCTGTCTTTTTTTTCACAACCATACAAAATGTTGTTTACTAAATCTAAATATAATGGTTTTTACGCTTAAAAAACAGTGCATTTGTAGGACGCCTTAAGCATTCCAATCTATTCTCTCCACCGAGCGGCTAGCCAGTTAGCCACCCTACACAAATATCTGGTTGTTACTGTATAACTTGTAATGCTGCTGAAAGTTGACGTTAATTTCGAAGTTGTTGATAATATATTATAAAACAAATCAATACTGAAAGTATTTTATAAAAAGCTAATAGATCTTGTTTTTTAAATGATGGGTCTTTTACAGGATTGGTGCTTCTACGCATCCTCGCACGCTTTCCCGCTTGCCGAAACATTTTATGCATTAGTGCAATTTGAAAGAGCAGGGACGAATCTAATTTTAATACAAAATTTTAATAATAATTATAAAGTTAACAACTTTTTATTAGATATATATACTCAGTAACACGATAAAACTTTAATTCTTAGATTAAATAGAAAAGATATACTAAATAAATATAATAAATAAATATAATGTAAATAGTTTAAACATCATACTGGTAATTAAAAATATATGCATAAAAAAGTACCAGAGACTTACGGTACTATTTTTTGACTAATTTATTTGATATTTTTGAAGGGACATTAATATCTTAATTTATTCGGCGGCCTAGTGCACGAGCGGCCGACGGCTGGTGCACGGGCAGCGTGAGGGCGAGCAGCAGCCGGCAAACGGTTTCGAGCGTTCGGCGGCGGTTCTTGCCTTTCACTCTTTCCGAGTTTCTTCCGAGTTTCGAGGCGACGAGTCATGCTGCCGTAGGCAACAACGATTATGGACTTGCGGTTGGAGTCACGAGTCTTTACACGGCGCAATGAAAAAGACGAGATTCGTGCTGGAGACAAAAAAATATTATCATATTTTTTATTTTTTTAATATTACGCGTGGACCAGGGTATGCCGGGGCCCATCCAGCATACCGCGTGCATCCGCCCCTGTGAAAGACTAATCTATAATGGAAAATATTTTAAGAACTACAATACTATTCAAAGTTTTTATAACTCATACAGTGACTCCAAATATTTGAAAGATATGTTTATATTCAAAAGTTTTCATTAATTTGACTTCGCAAATGGATGGGAGTATATTTTTTTGTCCATGCATGTCGGCTTGTTGTCTGTTGCTCTTTGCAGGACCAAAAGCACTAGTACCAGAATGCTGCTAAGATGACTATATAGTTTGTTGTCACGACGGTCTGCCATAATATGGTGCGGGTTTAAGACTTTTAGAGCTTCTTCGTAGTTTTCGAGGAAGATAGGTAGTTATCCTTCCAAATTGCTATTACAAGGTGCGAGTTTCAGTTGTTCTTCATCTATATAGTAGTATTTACACGTAAGATATGTCTCTGTCCAAACTGCTATTATGTGGCACGAGTTTTAGTTGTATCTTTGTTATTATTGTCACTAGTACAGATTTTTTTATCTATAACAGTCTTTCACATGTCTGGGTTTTACGGACCATCACAGCAAAGTAATCTCAAACATACCTAAAAAGATGCCGATAAAAATATACTCGCACAAACATATTAGATGTACATAAAACTCGAGGCCATCACGGATGATACCTATCGGTGATGGACTCAAATCACGGCCCGACAAAGATAACCTATGATATCTTTATCGAGCCCCAACAGAAGCCCGTCATCGATGACACTCATCGTAGACGAGGACCAACCTGAGACCCGATTGAGATAACAATTAGGCCTGTCACCGATGAGTGTCATCGATGACAGGCTCTAACCTAAGGCCCGATTGAGATAACAATTAGGCCCGTCAGCGATGAGTGCCATCAGTGATGGGCTTTTACTTAGGCCCGATTGAGCAGATGTCATCTCTATTGAGCTTAAACTTAAGCCCGTCACGGATATGCTTCGAAATCATTTAACCTAGCCCGAGCGCCGATTCAGATCTACACATGAGCGCAAAAATTTTCTAACCCTTACGCCATCGTCGTCTCTCGGAGCCTGTCGCCGCCATCCCTCGCGTCCTCTCGAGCCCAACGCCGTCGTTCTCCCTCACCACCACCGAGCGTCGCCGTCTCCGAGCCCGACCACCGAGCGCCACCATGCTCCAGGCAAGTCCATCTCCCTCATGTGTTGTCGTGCTCCCTTATGTGTACATCTTAGATGAATCCCAGGCCATGTATTGAATCTGAGACGAATGTCATGTCATGTATTGGTTGTATATTGGTCACTGTTAATGTGACATGTATAGATCTGAGATAATGTCACTTTTGTTTTGGTTATATAATGGGACATCTATAGATCTGAGATAATATTAAGTATAATGGGATTATGCAATGAGTGAGGCAATAGGTTCATTTTATTCAGAATATGCAGAATATGCAATAGGTAGCTCTAAAATGGTACATATGCAGAATATATAAGGGTATATTTTACTCATGTTTACTTAGAAACTAAACATGATAGCTGCAAGAAACAAAATTTTATTTTTATGATATTGCGCTGTTGCAGTGAATAATACATGTTGTGTTTTGTAGAGAAAATAGTGTTGATTCAAAGATTCAAATATTCAAAAATAAGTTCGAAGGTTCATTCTTCTCCCTTTCAAAAATAAATTAAATGATTCATTCTCCTTCATTTAAAAATAAATTATATATATGAATAAATGTGTGAAATATGTAAATGTTATATGTGAGTTCTGAATTGTGTTTCATGTAAATAATTGTATATATGAATGAAGATGCTAGGAATGGGAATATATATCTTTGTTTCTCTAATTTTTCAACAGACATGGCTAGCAAAGACTTGAGGCTAGCCAAAAAACAGAATTTAGTTTTTTGTTTGGGAAACACTCATCAGTGACGGGCTTTAACTTAAACCCGTCATAGATGACACCATTTGTGATGGGCTTAACTTGAAGCCTGTCACCAATGTTAGTCATCCATGATAAACATTAATTGGACCCGTTTGAGATTATATCATCGGTGACGTGTCTTGATAGATTGGGCTTCTGGGTCAAACCTATCAGTGACGGGCTTTAGTTTAAACCCGACAAAGATAAGTGCATCGGTGACATGTTTTTGCCCGATAGAGATGACTTCTCACATCACTGACCTTTGCGCGGTGACGGGCACCGTACCCGACACAGATGAGGGTTGCCCCCCATTTGAGATGAGGGTTCCTGTTGTAGTATGTATAAGATACTATTGGTTGATTTTATTGGCTATTGCCGATTAGTTAGGAAAAAGATAAAACCCCACTAGTCTGTTTCTAACTAGAATCAAATAAGAGATAAAATATGTTTCATGCGATCGATACAAAATGGATTCGTATTTTAATTGAATATAAACCCTCGACCCCTACCGGCATCACTATAAAAGAAAAAAGGAGGAGAGGCAAAAGGCTAAACCTTTAATTCTAGGATCTAAAACCAATCACCCAATCAATCAATTAGATGTTGGAAGAGGTTCGTGAGGTATCTCTAAAAGTTTTCTTTTTCTCAACAGAGAGCACTGATGATATATTCGTGATCAATCTGGCGCCCTTGCTTCCTCTATGACAAGAACAGAAGAAGAAAGAAGGAAGAAGAGCAAAACCAAACACCAGATTCAATGGCTTCACACCTCGATGAATATATCAATTAATTTCCGCATAAGCAGAACGTGATCATGTTTAAGGACTAAAAGTAATTAGGTAGATTAAATTTCAACATCGTGATATTAGAGCAAATATTATCCTTCTTATCCCATCATCTCTAATAAAGCTATTATGCCAATTAAACCCTATCTATTCGGCATGATGCAAATAAGTGAGAATTGTTTTCAAGTTAATTAGTTCGGTTTAGCTCTTCATGGTGTACTGTTCTTTCATGTTTTAATTCTTGTATAAGTTCTATTATGCCGTTGATCTTGGTCCTTACTAGAAGAGAAATTAATGAAGATTATGATCAAATTATGATTGATTCACTACGGGATTCAGGGACTTTGTCGAGTGCCCCGGGCACTCGGAAAAGGCCCAAATGCACTCAGCAAAAGGGTTTGTTGAGTGTAACACTCGACGAAAAGGACACGGTAAATCTTTTATCGGTAAGCCGAGTGCTTTCTGTCAGACACTCGGCAAAAAAAAGAGCCTGATCGGCTATCGGGATGGTAACCGCGAGGTTTTGCCGAGTGCCACATCTAGGGCACTTGGCAAAGTCAACCTCTTTGCCGAGTGATGGATCTTGGCACTGGCAAAGTTTATAATTTGATTTTTGTAAAAAAAATAAAGCCAAAAATTTGGATGCAACCGGCAAGCGACCGGCCCGGGCCCAACACGGTCGCGCGGAAATTTGTCCGGGAAATTGCCCCTCCGCGGGAGTCGAACTGCAGAAATTTGTTCGGAAAATTGCCCCACCGCGGGAGTCAAACCAACGACTGCTCGTGTGTGCGCCCCTGTGGACCCTGTTTTTACAACAGGAATCATTCGTGTTCATAGTACCATTTTCCTGGATCGAGTAGTTTGGTACCCACGAAATACAGTACTGAAATATCAAGTGCACGTGCACGAATTGTCTTACACATAATATTATAATATAGGTCCGAAGGCAATGTCTAGTACTTAGGACCAAACGGTCTAAAATACAACCAAAAGCAGAAATTAGGTAAGGCAGCGGATAAAAGGTAGCGGCATGCCATTGCCACAGGCAATGACCAGAGTCTAAGACCTATTGGACGCCTTCATCTTCCTCACCCTCCTGGTAGTAGGCATACGGGTCTTCCATGTCTTCATTGCCTTCATCTGAAGGTTTGTACGTATAGCAAGGGTGAGTACCAACCATACTCAGGAAGCCACCACAGCAAAGATGCATATGATAGGGGATATTCAAAGGATGGTTGTGGTTCATTTGCACAAAGCCAATTTTATAATTCTTTTCACAAGTCTAAAATCTAGCCTGAATAAGTTTTATTTCCATAGTTCATTAAATTGGCGATGGTTCTGTCCATCATCCATTGTGATCCCAAGGATAGCTTCCCGCCACCGGATCGTCATGATTTTCTGGGGAGTCTACTCCTTCTCGCATTTCAAGAAGTTGATCCACCAGCACATAAAAATCATTATGCATGCCCTCCCATCATTTTAAAAATTTGTAGTCTAGCCAAGAAAGAAACTTGTCACACCGCTCCATATCCGTGAGCACGGCTATTCGAATAGATTGATTTACTCACACTGCAGTGGATGTACAATTTACCCTACTCCGTGACTGCCCAACAAATGAGCCTACGTACCAACACATGAGACGGTCGCGGCAAAGCCTTTCGATAACCTCACTTTGGCAGTACCCGCTCCATGAACTTAAATCCTCTTACACGCTAGCCATCATTTTCTAGCAGTGTGAGGAGTTCTGGCACTCCCAGGGTAAGGAAAAACTCATTCTTTAAGTTGCAATTAAGTTCCATTTTCAAACATCATACCACATATAGGCCCGCAGCCTCATCTCAATCATAAGAACCACTATGCAGGGATACTGCCTCCGCTCGGCTATCTACTCTGCTAGGTCTATCCCCATTCGAGAAGTATGGTTGTACTGACTGGTTTCATGTTATAGTCTCATGGCTCGATCCTTAATATACCAGGGACGGCACTTGCCTTTTCCGGAATCCACCCAAAACTTCCAGTTGGCCCAGTCTAAAACATTGGTTTTGTATTTTTAGTTTTCATCAAAACTCATTTCATCATTTTCAAGGCAATGTAGCGCTCATGTCTCTACATGTCGTATCTCAACCACCTTCCCTAAGGTAGTTGCCCAAGCATATAGAATTTTGTAAAGATGAGTATGCATGAATCTAATTTAGCATAGCTAAGCATTTACCGAAGATTTTCTTCGAACATATCGTATCATGGGTTACAAAGAATATATCTCCAGGTAATTAATATCAAGGCATGACATAGCAAGAATAGGAATTCTTTGTATAGCATGCATATTTTAATTTTAAAATCAACACAAGTTCGCAAACATGTTCAATATGTTCGAAGGTAGTGACGACTTGCCTTGCTTGCAACCTTGCTGACTAGGATCCTCGACGCAATCAACAGCTTCCTCGGACACTACACGTACATGGAAAGAAACGATTGAATTCGATCAGAATTCAACGAAAAACCATCAAAATGTCAAATAAAATCATGAGAGCGATGCCTAATACTAATGTATGATTTAAATGATTCTAGGTTCGAAATTCGACAATATCCAAGTTAAAAACAAGGGGGAGAGACAGAGGTTTAGTAATTTGAAACTCCGTGATTATACTGATTTAAGTATATGTATAGTGACAATATCCTATGTGAAAGTACCTAATTTTAGAAATATAAGAATAAATTATTCAAAATATTATATTAAAGGAAATAATAAGACCTAGTTGTATTTCCAAATTTTATTGAAATGATAACCCGAGGATTAAACTAATTTAAATTTGAAATGAACCACTCTAAAACTTGATACTAAAATAATTTGGATATCTAAGTTTTAGAAAGGAAGGTATGTACCAAAAGCAATGGTTAATAATAAATTAGGTTTTATTTGATTTTGAAACCAAACTAGATTAAATCACCTGAGGGGGGGTTGAGCACTCAGACACACTGAAACTTTCGGCCGGTTCCGATCGGAACTTCCGGTTGCTCCGATTCCTCGGTCAGAGAGAATTGACCGGAACGCCCGGTCGGCTTAATCGGAACTTCCGGCGAGCAGTTCGGGCTCTAATGGCGCAGTAGCGACGGCGGCGCGCGATGAGGCGGGGAGGGAGAGGTGACGGCTTGGGGCGGTGGGGGAGTGACCGTGGGGTTTTATAAGCGGCCGACCGCACGGTGTGGCATGCGGTGACGCGACGGCAGCATGGGACGCAGCGTGCGGTGTGTTGACGAGGGAAGGGGCCGGGAACGCGCGCGTGACGTGTGGCGGCGCGGTGACGTGCGTGACGTGAGCGCCTGACACCGGTCGGTCTGACCAACTACCGGAACTTCCGGTAGGTCCACCCGAAACTTTCGGTCAGTCGAAATTCCAAATTATCCTGTTCAATCACCTATTGACTTCCAATTTTATAACTTAGATATCTTCCAAAAATAACTTTTGATTTTAACAGTAAGTTTCCACCAACCTAATATTTTTTTCAAAATATACACTTTTATTTTGTATATTTTGCAAACTATTTCCGTTTTAGGGATTCAAAAACCATTTCCAATTTCTTTTCCAACTATTAAATAAACTTTTAATTATAACACGCAACAAAACTTTGCAAATAATAGGTAATAAGATTCGACAAGATGCAACAATTCAAAAGCTTTTGTAAGCTCCGGATTTCAACTTTCGATTTTTAATTCTTCGATTTTCAGGGTGTTACAGCCCCTCTGCTCGCTCCCCTAGCCAACCCGCCCCACACATGCATGTGATTGTGTTTCTACTTATCATGAGCAGGACGGAGCGAGCCCAGGGCATGCCCGACGAGGCGGAGTGGGTCGAAAACGGCGCGGAGCGGTGACTCGGGTTCGTCGGGCGTAATAAGGCCGGTTTGCCGAGAGCCCGTGATCGTCACTCGGCATACCCACCCTTTGTCAAGTGCCGATCTCGGGCACTCGGCAAAGAGGCTCTTTGCCGAGTGTCGGATCTAGGGCACACGGCAAAGTATTTTTTTTAGTTTTGCCATTAAGAAATTTAAAATATATTTTTATAAATTTTGTCGTATGTTTTTTTGCCGAGTGGTAGCTCGACAAAAAAACTATATATTTCATGCAACTAATAATTTAAAATTTATCAAACAAATCTTAAAAAATTATCAAATTTTGACATAAACCAACCTATGCTACCATTACCTAAAAAAGTTTTGATGTCAAACCCCAATTGGATCGTCACTTTGCCTCCAAATCTTACCTATCCTTCTCAAAACTTCTCCGATCTGATGGCGATTTCAGCGGCGCAGGCGCAATCTCGGCCGTCCATCCGATCGGATCGCCGTCCTTGCTCCCATGTCGGGCCACCGCTGCCGACGAATCACGAGGCCTATTGGGTCTTGGGACGCTGAAGCTACCTATGCCGCACACTATGTCGCGCTCGTGCAGGTGCACCCTCTGCGCTCAACCAGCGCGCATGCACACATGCATGAAGACATGTCGGCCCGGTGCTGGGCCGTCTTGGTAGACTTGGGCCAAAATCAGCAATTCTTAATACCCGCCGATTTAATTCCTTATTTATTTATAAATTCATTTACATGCCTTCTTAGCTATTTACAATTGTTGAAAAAAATTCATGATCAATTATTTGGTCACTCAGTAAATTATTTATATTATAGTTAAATGGAACTAATGGAAAGTTTATCTAAAAAAAATTAATGATATGATATTATATTTGACCGATGTTAACATGATTTCACGTCAAAATTATTATCATATTATTTTCTTAGTTGTTTAAATTATTTCTAGTTGAATGGAACCAACGAGAAATTTAACAAGAAAGTATTTAGATGTAAAATTATTTTTTGACCAACGTTATTGTAATTTCATGTCAATTTTTAAGATTATTATTCCTTGGTTATTTTCTGCCCAACGGTGATATAATCAAGGAATTAGTTTATGTTGTTTCGTGATCATTTCTACCCTATGGTGTTTTAATTATGGAAATTTAAATTAATTTGTATGTGATTAATTATGCTAATGTAAATTAGTCGCATGCATTACTAATTTTTAATTAATTTTCAGCAATATGACAGCTTAAGACTATTCAACCCCTCGATGAGTCAAATTTCGTTGAGTGAAGAAATAATGTGATTTTTAACTTAGCCATGTTGGACTTTGACTTAGTCATAAGAGAGGACACTCCTAAGGAGCCTCAACCGGCTGAGGAAAATAATATAAGCAATGAAGAATATGATAACCTCTGGTGGGCTTACGATGAAAAGTTAGCTGACTGGAAAAAGTCCAATAGAATGTGCTTAATGTACGTCAAGGGTGCCATCGCTCTAAAAATCACTAAAGAGATCATTGACTCTAACAACAACGCTAAGACGTATTTGGCAAACATTGAAGAAAATTTGAAATCATCATCTAAGACTTATGCCAGTACACTGATAAGTAAGATGAGTACTAGCAATTATAATGGCAAAGGTGGTATAAGGAAGCACATCCTTGAGATGCATATGGCAAATCAGCTCAAAACCATGGATATGAAAATATCTGATGGTTTCTTAGTGCGTTTCATCATAAGCTCTCTTGGTTCTGATTATGGCCCATTCAAAATTAATATAATACTCGAAAGACAATTGGACCATAGCAGAACTTATCTCACACTCAGTGAAAGAGGAAGAGCATCAGAGAGCTGAACAAGAGGAGCTCAAAGATCAGCTTAACCTCGTTAAAGCTTCCAACAAAGGCAAGAAGATCTATCAAGGGGAATCTTCTAATAAGAAGAGCAAGCCAAACAACTCTCATAAGCAAGGAGAGAGTAAGGCCTCTACTTCAGTTGTTCCTTCAACTACAAGTCCTTACTGCAACTTATGTGAGTCAGATGGATATTGGCAAAGAAATTACCAACACTTCAAGGTGTGGTTAGCTAAGAAAGGTATGAATGAAATTAAATTTGGTAAATCCTTTATGTTGAATTTTCCCATAATACTTGGTGGGTTTGATTCAATGCCATTGTGCATGTTTCTAACTCATTACAGGGATCCCATCCTGTCCAAACGGCAACGAAAGGGGGAGCGAACACTCAGATAGCTGATGGAGTGAAGATAAAAGCAAGGGTTGTTGGAGATCTCACACTTAGCCTCTCTAGCAGTTGCAATTAATATATAATGTCTTATTTGTTCCCTCTACTAAAAGAAACTTTATTAGTTTAGTTAATTAGAGTCTTGTTAGAAACGGGTTTAGTCCATTACTTAAAAAGAGAACATGTTATATTAAGTGTGATAATAAAGTTATATTTGCTCTCTTTGGATGACTATGTAATTATTATAATAAATGCCTGTAATGATAAAAGTGAGACGTCATTGAAATTATGTCATTGTCGTTTATGCCACATTTCTAGGGGAGATTGGAATGTCTCATGAGATAGAGATATTCTTTTCATGAGATTTTAATTTTAATGATGTTGTTTAGTTTTAAGGGAAAATTCACTGAGTCAAGAAATTAGCTAACAAATGATTACTTATGGCTATGTTTACTCATAAACGACCTCCGATTTCCTTTAAGGAATTTAAGATACTAATGCTAAAAATCAAATGAAGTTGTAAGATCAGACAATGGTGGTAAACACTACGTGAAGCTTGCTCACCTAGTAAACTATAAAAATTAAGCATTCATCCAAGTTGTTTTCAAACCATGTGAGATTAATTGAAATTATGAGTTGAGTCAAAATAAAGTAAACAATTTGGTAGAAGTTTCTAAATGAGTAAAAATAGTGTGCCATAAATGGGTCTATAAAAGTTAAGCTAGACTCTACATGAAATTTTGAGCGATTCAAATGAGGTGTACAACTACACGAAACGTAAAGGTGGGAAGTTTATACACTAGTAGTTTATATTGATGACATTTTATTACCAAGCAGTGTATATTGATGTGAGAAATTAAATAAATCTTTGGTCACTAAACTTTGGTCTAAAGGAGTACTAGGCAGGCATATATTAGTAAATCATATATTGACATAAATCAAATAAATAATTTAAGATAATTCAGTTACCATATAGTTAGAATTAAATTAGAAAGATAATTCAACTGACAAAAATTTTGCTATAGTTCAAATCTAGATGCATAGTGATTTGGCATACATTATTTACTGTGAATCTTGGTATTTTATTAAATCCAGACTAGATCACTCTTGTTAAAAAATGTTTTGTATTATTTACAAGGCAAATTAAAAAGTAACATTCTCATGTCTATAAAGTCTACTAGCCTCTAAAGTTTTGAGCCATTTAGACACTTATTTTATGAGATGTGTGGATAGAAATATCATTAAGTTAATTAAGAGTAAGTTATATCCACATCCTTTGCATAGGGAGCGATAACTATCGAAAAGCTCCAATAATCTTTCACTGCATAGTCGATGATACAGGTAAATTTTGTAGCATATGTTATGATTAAACAAACTATATGTTTGTAAACATATTCCCTAGACTAAGTGGCATATAATTTTTGAGCCACTAATTATACTACATAATAAATCATGCAATCATAATGCAGTTTTCTTTTTTGGTAACAACATATTGTGTGTTTTCTGCCTAACACATTGATATTTAATATTGTTGTGAAAGAATATGTCCCAGGATCGAATTATTAAGCCGAGCATATGCTCATGGATCCATACTCTAAAGGCTCATAAATTAAGTTTAGTTAACATTATGTTCTGATCGATACATGTGTAAATTAGAGTCTTGACTAAGGTCCTGGATGAGGGGGACATAAATTTATCAATCAACACCCACTAAATTAAGCTTGAGCTTATTAGAGTAAAACTATAGGTCTTGTTGTCTCAGTGACGCTTAATGTTGTTGTGATATATTGCTTTGGGGAGCTATTTTATTGAGTAGACTTATCACTTAGTCTCAAATAAGGGGAGAGTGTTGGTTGATTTTATCGGCTAATGTCTTTATTGAGTAGACTTATCACTTAGTCTCAAATAAGGGAGTGTTGGTTGATTTTATCGGCTAATGTCAGTTAGTTAGGAAAAGGATAAAATCCCACTATTTCGTTCCTAACAAGAATCAAACAAGAGATAAAATATGTTTTGTATGATAGGTAAAAAATGGATTTGTAATCTAATTGGAGATAAATCTCTGAGCCCCACTAGCATCCCTATAAAAGGAAAGAGGAGGAGAGGAAAAAGGCTACACCTTGAACTCTCGAATCCTAAAACCCTAAACCAATCGCCCGATAAATTAGACGCTAGAAGGGGTTCGTGAGATATCTCTAGAAGGTTTTCTTTTCCTCAATAGAGAGCACCGACGACACATTCGTGATCAAGCCAATGCCCTTGCTTCCTCTACGACAAAACCAAACCAAATACCAAAGAAAGAAAGAAGGAGAAAATCAAAGGAAGAACAACAAAACCAAATATCGGCTTCAATGGCTTCACACCAAGGTCAGTTGATCAATTAATATATAAGCAAAAGGTGATCATGTTTAGGCCAAGACTATAAATAATTAAGTAGATTAAATTCCAATAGATATGTCTCCTACCAATATCATTGGTTGCTCTTGCTCACTTGTAATCACCGATCACTATGTGTAATTGTTGGGTTTTCCATTCAAAAGTTGTTTGAGCATTTGGTACATCCCACCCAGGGCATGCCACTACGTGTAATTGTTGGCAGCAAGGAAATTGAAATTGACCCAAGATAGTCAGATAGGGGATTGGGTTAATCCCTTTCCATCACCCAATCCCCTTTTAATCCACCCCACCGCTATGAGATTAGTGCTTGGTCTGTTTCGCTCATATGGGGATATTGGTGGGAATAAGAGCATATCCAAGAGTTCCCTATTTAGCTTTCTAATACTTGATTTTTAGAAAAATAAGGAAAAATCCATCTCCAATAGTTCCTAATATATACTCCTAATTTATACGCACTTGGGATATCAGAGGCAGATACGCGTAACTTTGCGTGGAGGTGAATCGCACGGATACGGCCTCCCACGCGTCGCGCGCCGCCGCATTCTCCTTTTCCCGACGCAGTGCCTCCTCCCCTCCTCTTTTCCCACCGCCCCACCTCCTCTCCTCCTCCTTTCCCCTCCTCCCCTCCTTCACCGCCATGCAACTCGCCGCCGCCACCGCGCCTCCTTCCCTCCTTTGACCGCGCCTCTTCCCGCCGCGCGGAGGTCGCCGTGAAGTAGATCGGCGCCAGGTCGCACTGTGAGTACTCCAATTCCCCCCTTCTTCACCATTGCAGATTCGCGTGCTTGCAGCTGTCGGCGAGGGCATGCTCACGATGGCCGGTTGAGGGTGGGGGTTTGCTGTGGATGTGGCCGGTGGGGAGGGCGTGCTACGGCCGACGGGGAGAAGGGGTGTGCTTTGCGGTGCGCGCGGGAAGAGGGCGTCTTTGCTAGCGTGAGAGAGCGAGAGAGACAACAAGACAGAGAGAGTGAGAGTGAGAGACAGAGGTGATGCATAGAGAGAAGCTTGCGCTGCTTAGTGGTGGGCGAGGCTGTTGATGAGAAATTTCTCTCACGCGCCGGCCCCCGGGAGATCCGCTTAGCCTCCAAGCAGTCCTTCTCACCGCCTATGCAAGATGTGTGGCATGTCGCTTGGTTTGATCTCGTTAACCAACAAGAAAAATAAAGACATATGTGTTAAGCGTTAAGTTAGATCCTACTGGATCGGCTGAGAGAGTCAATTTACATAATATGCTATCCCGAAGTACATTTAAACTAAGTGACTAGGATAGATCGGCTACGCCGAGACAGTATTGACCACATAATCCAAACATACAATGGGATAATAAATATATGCCTTAACAGCCTAGCCGATACCGTAAGGCTAACTGTGAATCGGCTAGTACTCCGACTCATCTTATAAAAAGATATTGATCTTGGTTAAATGCGCTAAACCTAGATCAGTCGACTGTCGGCTATGGCTAACAGACTGATTCTGGCTTAGGGCATTTAACTAGAGCAAGATCTTAATATAAGAGGCAGCTTTAATAAATCTAATAGTAAATATACCAAAAGAATATTAAAACAGATAAGGTCGGCTGAAACCTCGGCACTGTCTCTAAGCATATACATCTAGCCGAATAGATCATAAGAGCTCTAAAAACGACTTAATAGGTCAAAAAGATGCAGCACTAAGTATAAAAAGAACAATTAGATCTATTATAGCTGATGTAAACCCATCGAGACGGTAGATATCACATATAATCTAGGTCAACCCTTAGATCAGCTCTATCGGTTGTTGGTTCTTGACAGAAACAAGCCGGTATCAAGACAGATCTCAATATCGTTCTAGATTATATGTGATATATGATAACTAGCGCAACATAAATCATTGAATCTAGAGTATCATAGCGATGGAAGCACTAAATTCGATGAGATACACTACTAATGACAAACATTTACCTTAATCGGGGATCGAAACGATGCAGCCCGAAGCCGGATCAAGTGTTCGTCTGAAGAAAAAAGGAGGCGATGCGCCGAAGTTTTATTGATTGTGTGTGTGTGTAATGTTTATTTACAAAGGTCTTGGGTCCTATTTATACCCAAGAATAACATTATCCATATGAACCACGTTTCCTATCTAATCTACTATTCAAATACGACAATATCCCGGGACGTGGTCCCATGCTGCATTACAATAGGAATATCTAAACAAACCTTATTTTACAGATACAATTGCCGTTACAGGACTTCATCCATAGATGGCAATATTTTAATGAACATTTGGGAACCGAATCTTCCTTCTATCTTCAAGCCCCTTTACCGAAAACGGTTCCATCTTCTCGAAACCGGAATCAGCCATCGGCTATCCATGTCCGATTCGGGCTCACCGACTAGCCTTCCGGTCGATTTGCTCGTAGCCGACGCAACCTCTGTTTTCTCCGCCAATCGTTTTTCAATCCGATTCTGCTATAACCTCGGCTCGGACTTAGGGATTTAGTTACCAAATTTGGTCGTTAACACGTGCCCCCCAAGTCTGTGATAAGATAATATCGCAGATTTGCCGATTTTTTCAAATTTCTGCGGAATTCTCGCCCGACTCTGTTTCGGCTGTCAAGAAACCTCTTTAAATAGCACCTGCCTTGCGCCGAAACAAGCCACGCTGTTACTTTCATCTTTCAAGCCCTAGCCCAAAAAAACTCTTCGTCTCCTCAACGACCTCGTCGGACCCGAAGCGCGATATCACCAACAATCCTTTCCGCGGCACCAACCCCCCGATCAATGGCGTCCTCAAGCACTCACTCCGAAGCAACCCAAACGGAATACCCAGAGGTAAGTCTCATCGGCTGTCACCCTTTACTTCTTGCAATTTGGCTTTCATCTTTTGTAATCTTGTTTTTTCATCCTTTAAATCACAGCATCTTGGCCACCAAATTGTCATTCCAGACCTCACTAGTCCCAATCAGTTCTTATTAGGGCCAATTGGCAACATAGACCCTAGCGAGCTCATTAACGCTGAAACGAACTGAGTCCCCTTTAGATTTTCCACTCCTAACCTAGCCCACTGGTCCAGTGCCTTCAAGTCTTGGCCCTCAACGGATAAAACTTGGCCAGCTTGGTACTCGCGGATGTCAGCTAGGCAACAAACCCACTGGACTGAGATAGGAATAAGTCAATGCCTAGCCCTGACCATAGCCGATATCTCAAAGGACGAACCCCTCTTATCGCCTGCCACCTACTTCTGGTCGGACATGCTAAATGCGTTCCTTTTCAGGCAAGGGCCGATGACACCAACCTTTATGGATATAGTGATGATCACAGGGTTGGATATAACATCAACAGTCGACCCAATCGGCCTCAACATCAAGTGTTCTCACAACTTCAAGACCAAAACATAGGGGGTTGGAGCAGATTCATATCCATGAACATGAAAGACGGCCCAATTTCTGAGAAAGAATACACTGCTTTCATGCTAATATGGTTAGAGAAATACGTCTTCTGCGGGTCGAGCTGTGGGCCGACTAGCAACTAGCAGCACGTAGCCAAAGCCTTAGTAAGCAAAAAACAAGTTCCTTTGGGGAAATATTTGCTCGGCTACTTATACCAAATGCTAAGTAGTGCATCGGCTCGGCTAGCTTCTCAACAAGCTATCAACACAGGAGGGCCCTGGTGGCTGCTACAACTGTGGCTAAACCTTCACATCCACCGGGTTGCAGAAAGGCCATCCCCATTAGCGATTTCCCTTTAATCGAGCCAAGATTTGAAGATGATGAAGAAGTGACCACCCGCCGATGCCTGTCATACGGGGAAGCAGCAGCAACCTATCCCGGATCCAAACTAATAGCCGAACACTTCAAAAATTGGTTTGGCAACCTATATAGCGGCTTCCCAAGCACTTCAAGGATATGGTTCGCTTATACAGATTTTGAAAGATTCGAACTCCCAGATGATTTTCGGCTGGATGAGCTCAACTCTGAGAGCTTTGACAAACCAAGGGAAATCTATACATCAGCTATCACACCTTGCATACTTCCTGTCGGCATTCACCAAGGGCGCAATATTCAAAAATCTTCTAAATTCTATCATCCGATGGTAGCCGCAAGACAACTTGGCATGGGTCAGCTGCCGATCGGCCTCTATTACGCAGACAAGATCCAATCCAGAGGCAAGATTGAGGGACATATCATGATGAATCTACTGCTCAATATCCCTGGCCCCCTCTAGGCAGCATCGACAACATCGATCTGGTGGTGAGAAGGACAACAATCTTCAGCCGATGGTGGAACGAGTGGAAATGGCACTTGTTCCATCAGTCGGCCTCAATGTATCTGATCATCATCGACCCGGAAAAGACTCCATCGGTAAGTATCTTTTTCTGTCTTAGCCCTTTTTTTAGCCACTCCCTATATTATTGGCTAATCATGCTTCATTTCATTGCAGACGACTGACTCCTCACCTCCGCACACAAGCAACACAGGAGTGACCATCCACTACGCCCCTGGGGTGCTATCCGGCGGCTGCAGACTGGCCCCGTCCATCATCGGCTGCCATGCGCCAAAGGTGGGCACTTTGCTCCACGGCCAGACCCGTGCCGCTGCATCGGCTAAAAAGGGCGGCACCATCGGCTACTGCTACTCCGGCTGCAGAAAAAAGAAAACGTGCTTCAAAGAAGCCGAGGATAACCCCAGCCGACGATTTGCCCCCAGTCAATCCGGACGTGGATGCGCCCCTCGAAGAAGAAGTTAGGGACGAGGAAATGGAGGAAGCTGTCAACGCCGCCACAGCCGACACAAGCTCTTCAGACAAGTACGCTCAAACTCCATCGGCCGAGAAGACCACCAAGCGCACTCCAAGCCCTTCGAAACGTGTCCCTCGTCCTTAGCCGGTAAGCATTTTTCATTGCTTAACCCTGCCATCTTTCTCCCTTTTTTCATTACAACTTATCGGCTTTCCGTGTCCATAGGCAAAGAAATTAGCCACCAAGAAGAAAACAGCTCCCCTTCCTCGGTAAACCCTGTCTTCATTTCCTTCTCACTAGCACAGCCGAATTTCTAACTTGCATCTTTTCCAGCCTCCCTGTGCTCCAACACCTGCCCCCCATGTATCAAGGGAATCGACGCCGATGGCCGCGCGCGATGGTGACGCTGAGGATGTGGCTACCTCAGTTCCAGCTATCCGAGTAAGTCATGCTTAGCCTCACAAATTGGCTTATTAGTTTTGTCAGCTTTCTTACACACTTCTAACTTGCAGTCTGTAGTCGATCTCTTGGATTTTGATTTATCGGAATTCCTTGATCCCGACGAGGGCGCTGATAAGGCCATGGTGGTATCAGACGATGAGCTACAAGCAACTTTGTCAGATATAGCCAAACGGCTGGAGTGCTCTCTTGATTTCTTGGTCACCGACTACGGTTCCATCCGTAGTCGGTTCGAAGACATTCAAGATCGGCTGCCGGACCAGCTGGCTGACACCATCACACTGGCTACTTTTCTGGAGGCGCACCGGCACAAGCTTGAACGAGCTAAACAGAGGATAGTCGATCGCCATGAAAACCAGGCATTGGAGGCCACCATCAAGGCTAGCCAGCAAGAGATCACTGCCGAAAAGGCCAAGTTCGACGCTTTGAAGACCGAGCCAATTGCCAAACTTGATCGGCTTCGCAAACGTCGGGAAGAGCTGATAGCCGAACTCGCCAACATCGACACCGACATCGTGGCCAAGGAACAACACGTGGCCGGCCTGCCAAAGGAGATCTAGGACCAACGAGCAAAGATCAAGGTGGCCGTGTCAAACCTATCGGATATGGCCAAGGCGATGAAGCCGATCCCGGGGAACGACGCAGCCGATGCAAAGGCCATCGAAGAAATAGACAGGATCCGCCGTAGGGCAATATCGGCTATTAAGGACTTCCTTTCACGTTGAACTTGCTTGTAATAGCTGGCTAGGTACTCTTGTACTCAACTTTTTGCATGTTTTGTGATCGGCCAAGACATCTTCTGTAATTGACTAAGACATCTTTGGTAATCGCTAAGACATCTTCGTAATCGCTAAGACATCTTCTGTAATCGGCTAACCGCAACTCATTCCCTGTTTAATGTATGCTTGTCGATTATTTCAAACTCACTTGATTGCCGATCATTTCAAAAAATGTTTGAAAATCGTGACACATTTTTTGCCCTGCCCGCTTGACATGTCTGCTTGGCATCATGTTGTTGTCGTATATGCCCCCTAATTTTGTTGTTGGTGTTCCCAGCGTTAACAAAATTATTAAATCAAATACCTCGTTGCTGTCGACTAGGCCAAACCGATGCATGAAAATTAGGAAAAAACTTGGCGTTAAAATGTCCTAGAGGCGATGCCTGTGCGACAAAAACATCGGCTGGCACGAATCGGCGAAAACGCAGCCGAATCATGAATTGATCCAAACACTTGGGTAGTATTTTTTTAAATATTTTCTGTTTAGAGCCCTTCCAAATACTTCTCCATCCAACCCTTCTAACATGTAGGCCCCTTTAGAGACGCATTTGTGGATCTTGAAAGGCCCTTCCCAATTAGGTGACCACTTGCCGAATTTATTATCTCTTGATCCAATCGGCAATATCAATTTCCAAACGAGTTCGCCCTCTTCAAAAGACTTAGGCACAACTTTCTTGTTATAATGACGGGCTACTCGTTCCTTATCCCTTGTTACTTTTTCCAAGACCTTTATGCTTGACAAAACTAGGTCTTCTGATTCATCTACCATCAAGTTGTAATAGTCATCGGCTCTGAGCTGGTCTTGTAATTGAATCCGTCTTGAGTCGATGATGTTTTCCCATGGTAAGACTACTTCGTGCCCATAGACCAATTTGTATGGAGGGACTTGGATAGATCCATGACATGCCATTTGATAGGCCCACAGTGATTCGACTAAACGGCTGTGTCATTGCTTGGGGTACTCAGAAATCTTCCTTTTTATCAGTTTGATCAAACTTTTATTTGAAGCCTTTGCTTGCCCGTTGGCCTGTGCATAGTACGGTGAAGAATTAAGTAACTTGATCCCCATGCCGTCGGCAAACTGAACAAACTCGTCCGATATGAAGATAGATCCCTGGTTTGTTGTTATTGTTTGTGGGACGCCAAATCGGTAGATGATATGTTCTTTAACAAACTCGATTGCGTCCCTAGAATCAACCTTTTTCAAGGAATTGTCTCCACCCATTTTGTAAAATAATCTGTTGCCACCAGAATAAATTTATGTCCTTTGCTTGAGGGTGGATTAATCTGCCCGATCATGTCGATGCCCCATCCTCGGAACGGCCAAGGCTTTATGATTGGGTTCATAGCCAATGCTGGTGCTCTTTGTATGGCTCTGAATTTCTGACAATCCTGGCAACCTTTGTAATATTTGAAACAGTCCTCCAGCATCGTCGGCCAGAAATACCCTGCTCTCCGAAGCAACCACTCATCCTATGAGCCGATTGATGCGTGCCGCATATCCCTTCATGTACTTCTTCGATAGCCACTTTGGCTTGATCGGCACTAAGACACTTGAGCAGCACTCCATCGATCGTCCGATAATAAAGATCTTTGTTGAGCAAAACATATCTTAACGCCTTGTATCATAATTTCCTTGAAGCCGATTGAGAGGGGTTCTGTAAATAGTTGTAGACTTCAAACCTCCAATCATCGGTTGTGATGGCATCAACTTCCACTTCAATGTTTCTTGTCATCGGCCTGTAGCCCGATGCCCCTTGAGCTAAATCATTGGCTTCTGTATTCTGCTCCCTGGGGATATGTTTTAGAGTAAAGCCGAAAATCATCTATCAATTCTCGGCATTGTTGATATTAGACCAACAGCGCATTGTTTTTGCATTCGTATTCTCCTGACAACTGGTTGATGACCAACAATGAATCTCCCATTATTTCGATGGCGTCGGCTTCAACTTCTTTGAGTAGATGTAACCCTTTAAGCACGGCCTCGTACTCGGCTTGATTGTTTGTAGCATGGGGGTTGATAGAAAAAGCAAATTCAAAGCTTGCCCTCTAGGGGAAATAATGACCAATCCGATACCACAGCCGTTGGTGCACACCGAGCCATCAAATGTCAATGTCCAAGGCATAATTTTGATTGAGCCGATTGAGTCATCTCTGTGTTCCACGATAAAATCAGCTATAGCTTGTCCTTTAACTGCCCTGGGTGCCTGATACCTCAGATCAAATTCTGTCAAGGCAAAAATCCACTTTCCAATCCGCCCTTTTAACACTGGAGCCGATAGCATGTATTTGACTACATCGGCTTTACATATTATTGTGCACTCATTGGATAGCAGATAATGCCTTAACTTCGTACATGAAAAATATAGGCACAGACATAGCTTCTCCACTGGTAAATATCTTGTTTCTGCATCCAACAACCGTCGGCTGAGATAGAAGATAGCTTTTTCTTTGCCCTGAATCTCTTGGATTAGGACCGAGCCGATTGACTTGTCGTCGGCTAACAGGTACAGCTTGAACGATATTCCTTTTCGTGGAGACATTAAAACTGGAGGCGAGCTTAAGTAATTCTTGATATTGTCCAAGGCCTTCTGCTGCTCTGCCCCCCATGTGAATGCTTGATCGGCTTTAAGCCGAAGCAGTGGTGTGAACGGCTCCATATTCTCTGAAAGATTGGCTATGAACCGCCTGATGAAGTTGATTTTGCCGATCAATGATTGAAGTTGCTTCTTGTCCTTCAGAGGTTGTATCGTCTTGATAGCGTTGATTCTCCTTGATGTGACCTCAATTCCTCTTTCATGAACGAGAAACCCCAGAAATTGCCTGGCCGACACGCCAAACGCGCACTTCAACGGATTCATTTTCAGGCCATATTTTCTTGTCTGCTCCAAAACCTGCTTCAGATCGACTATGTGGTTCTCTACCTCCCTGGATTTGACAACAACATCGTCAATATAGATCTCTACCAGGGAGCCGATCATGTCGTGGAAGATATAATTCATAGCCCGTTGATGTGTTGCCCCAGCATTTTTCAGCCCAAATGTCATAACGACCCATTCATATAAGTCGATTGCTCCAGGGCATCGAAAAGCAGTTTTGTGAATGTCTTCTTTGGCCATGAAGATTTGATTGTAACCTGCATTGCCATGCATAAAACTGATGATTTTGTGGCCTGATGCAGCGTCTACGAGCAAATCGGCTATAGGCATCGGGTATTCATCTTTGGGGGTAACCTTGTTTAAGTCTCTTAAATCGATGCACACCCTAAGTTTGCCATTTTTTTTCAATACTGGGACAATGTTTGAGACCCACTCGGCGTATAGGCAAGGCCGAATGAATCCAGCATCGTATAGCCGAGTTATTTCGGCTTTGATCGCATCATACATATTGGCTTTGAACCTCCTGGGAGGTTGTTTGAACGGCCGATAGCTTGCCTTGATTGAAAGTTGATGAACAACGATAGATTGGCTAAGACCAGGCATCTCAAAGTACTCCCAAGAAAAACAATCTTTATATTCTTTTAACAAATTAATAAGCTAGGATCTACAATGAGGAGACAAATTTTTGCTGATATATGTCGGCCTAGGCCTGTCTCCAGAGCCTATGTCTATTTCCTCTAATTCATCGGCTGACGTAAAACCTTGCCCAAGCTTGCCATCGTCTTCGTCTGGGGTGTCCATGCCGTAGACGTTCGAGCCCTCCACGGCGTCTTGCTCAAAGCAGTAGCTGCGGCTCGTCGTCTCCAATCGGTTGTCGACTGGTACAATCTCTATCTTGTCGCCGTCCCATTGAAGCAGACACTGGTGCATGGTGGAAGGGACACAACAGTTGGCATGTATCCTGTCCCTCCCGAGCAGCAGGTTGTAAGACCCCTTCCTGTCGATGACAAAAAAGGTTGTGGGCACGGTCTTGTTGCCGATGGTCAGCTCAATATTTAACACGCCCTTGGTCTCTGATGGGTTGCCGCCGAAGTCCTTTAGTACCATGTTAGTCTTGATCGGGTCTTCGGCTCCCTTTCCCAATTTTCGAATGTTGCATAGGGCATCGGGTTTACTGCAGCTCCCCATCCACTAGCATCTTTGACATCGGCTTGCCGCTGACGAAGCCCTTTACGTACAGCGACTTGAGATGCCGATTTTTGGTCTCCTCTGGTTTGTCGAAAATTGCTTGATCCGGGGACAGTGCTAGTTAGGCCAAGGCATCTTCGATGTTGTCTGCATCGGCCTCAGGAGCGTCGAATTCGGTGAGCAATATGAATACCATATTGACTAGTGCAGAAACTTTTCCTTTCCCTTTGGGTGCACACCTGTCTTGATTGGCTGAGCTCTCCCTGGCTTGTTCCTCATCGGCTGTCGTAGTTTTCTTTTTGGGCTTCCATTGCTTTTTGCTTTTGCCTAGCCGACGGCGTTGCTCTTCGATCATCTTTCGAACTTCTTCTTCCCTTCCTTCACGCTTTAGCCTTTGAATTCTTCGTTTCTGCATTTTGGTGAAGAGGTCAGAGGGGCACCATTGGGGGTTGGCCGATTCTTCATCATCGGCTTCTTCTTCGTCGTAGTAGTCATCATTTTCATCCTATTCGTCGAAGAAATCTTGATGGATCGGCCCTAGCCAATCGTGAACGGACTGCCGGTGCCGGTTGAGCTGTATGGCCCTTGGGGCGAACTGCGTTGGGCTAGTGATTGGCGGGCTTCTCTGTTTGTCCTCGCGGTAATCACTGCAGGCCGAGCAATTATCTAGCGTCGACAGCCTCATCCTAGTTTCCAACAATGCCTAAAAAATTCACAATGCCAATGAGGGTCGGCACCACTGTGATTCCCGTCGTACCGGCGGCCTCGCGTCTCTGGCTCTTGCCGACGAAATCTTTCAAACCGAGCCTCTTCTTCCCGCCAAGATTGCTGTCGAAAGCGGCGTCGGCTGTTCGTGTTGGTCGACATCGATCAGCCGATCGGGCAACGGGACGCACCATGTTGATTGGCGCGGCTTGATCTCCAGTTGGCTTGCCCTCTGCCTTGACCCCTTTTAATGTCTCGACGAAGCTGTACATCATTTTGCGCTGCTGATTAGCTTGCCAGGGGCCGGATTGAACCATATTGACCGGGAAGGGGTTGCCATCTACTTTCATTGGCCGAGTGGAATTGCCAAACTTGAGTTTCTCGGCCTCTATTGCCGACTGGATCTGCTGCCTGAAGACTTTACAATCGTTAGTGGCATGGGATGTAGAGTTGTGCCACTTGCAGTACTTTTTCTTCTTTAGTTCATCAGCCGATGGGATCACATGGTTCTCGGGAAGCTGGATCTGCTTCTCCTTGGGTAATAAATCGAAGATCCTATCGGCCTTGGTGATGTTGAAATCGTATTTCTCCTCCTTAGCCGTCTTCATCAACCATTGACAGACGATGCCTTTTTATTCCTGGCCCATTCGACTGTCGCCACCTCTGCGTCATCGTCGCAGGAATTGGAGTCAGATTTGACAATGACTTGAGTTATGTTCTTGACGACCTTCCAGGTGTCTTGAAACCTCTGCTTATGAGCCGTCACCTTCTGCGCAAGATGCGCCAAGCTGTCAAAGTCTTGAGTGGAGAAGCACTCGTGGATTGGCGTGATCAGGCCGTGAAAGGCCAGATCGGCTAGCTGGGCGTCCGACAGCACCAGGCTGTAGCACCGGTTCCTCATTTCTCTGAAGCGTTGAATGTAGTCCTGAACCGATTCGTTGTGCCTCTGCCTGATGCTGGTGAGGTCTGACAACTTCATCTCATGGTTGCCGGTGTAGAAGTAGCTATGAAATTGCTTTTTGAGATCGGCCCAGCTCTGAATTGAGTTGTAGGGCAATGAAGAGAACCAGGTGAAGGCCGATCCCGAAAGAGACAAGGGAAACAATCAAACCCTCAAGGCATGTGCAGCCGATGCTTCGCCGCACTGCGCCAAGAATCGGTTGACATGCTCGTAGGTTGACACGTTGTCCTGCCCTGAGAATTTCGAAAAGTCTGGGACTTTGTATCGGTTGGGCAATGGAACCCGCTCGAAGTGCTCCGGATAGGGGTACCGATACATGTTTCCCGAGTCATTTGGCTTGAGGCCAAATTGATCGTGCATGACGTCCGCAATCAAATCGACCCATGTCTGGTTGTCCTGCTGTATCAGCTCATATTGATCATACGGTGGTGCTTGCCGATACAGCGGTGGCGGTGTCTAGGGCCTGTAGTGATGATCTTGATGGCCTCCCTGATACTGGTACTGGAGCAGATGGCCAGCGGGAGGCAGCCGATTTGCCAGTGGCGGCGTTGGTGGATCCGGGAACAGCTGTCGGCCACCGGCGTTGTACTGTCCTTCCAGGCCGATCTGGGCAACCTGCTCTAATTACCTGTTGTTGTTGAACATGTTGGCGATCTGGTCCTGGGGAAGCAGTTGTTGTCGGTTCAGCATGGTGACCACCGGTCTCGCAGCCGATCCAGATGGATTCGGTTGGTTGAGGACCCCTCCTGGCGGCCCTGGTTGTGCTGGTGGTGGGATCGGCCGATTCTGGGTGGCCAATGTCCTGTAACCAGGAAACTGACTGTCTGTGAAGTAAGTCGGCCCCCGCTGCAGTTGGTCGGCTATCTTGGCGTCGACCACAGTGGCAATCATATTGTTGAGAGTGTTGACAAGAATGCCACTCTGGTTGACCAGTGCATGGTGCACGGCCGAATTAATTCGGTCTTGCAAAGTATGCCAACCCGAATGATCTTGCTCTTGAGTCGGCTCCTTCGCCTTCTGTTTGTCCTTTGATCCGCTGAAAGAGGACGCCTTGAGTTCGTCCATGCTGAATTTGTACTTCTGGTGCACAGCCCCAGACCTTGTCTGGGTGAACGACTGTAGGTAGTTGGCTTGGAGCTCTTCTACCATCCTTTTGTAGTCAACTTGTTGTTCAGTCGACAGTTGTTCCATCTTCACAGGCACGATGTTTTTCTCAAAAACGCTAGGGGCTCTTGATGTCGACCATCTTGTCAGCTGCATCGATGCGTTCTAGCCGAGTTGACAGAGGTCCCACGGACATGCCAAGAAGGTGTTGATGAGAAATTTCTCTCACGCGCTGGCCTGGGAGATCTGCTTAGCTTCAGTGCAGGTCCTTCTCGGTTGCCTGTGCAGTACAGGGCGTGCCAGTTGGTTTGATCTGTTAACCAACAAGAAAATTAAAGACATATGTGTTAAGGGTTAAGTTAGATCCTACTGGATCGGCTGAGAGAGTCAATTTACATATATATGCTATCCCGAAGTACATTTAAACTAAGTGACTAGGATAGATCGGCTACGCCGAGACAGTATTAACCACTTAATCCAAACATACAATGGGATAATAAATATATGCCTTAATAGCCTAGCCGATATCGTAAGGCTAATTGTGAATCGACTAGTACTCCGACTCATCTTATAAAAAGATATTGATCTTGGTTAAATGCGCTAAACCTAGATCAGTCGGTTGTCGGCTATGGCTAACAGACTGATTCTGGCTTAGGGCATTTAACTAGAGCAAGATCTTAATATAAGAGGCGGCTTTAATAAATCTAATAGTAAATATACCAAAAGAATATTAAAACAGATAAGGCCGGCTGAAACCCCGGCACTATCTCTAAGCATATACATCTAGCCAAATAGATCATAAGAGCTCTAAAAACGACTTAATAGGTCAAAAAGATATAGCACTAAGTATAAAAAGAACAATTAGATCTATTATAGCTAAAGTAAACCCATCGAGACGGTAGATATCGCATATAATCTAGGTCAACCCTTAGATCTAGCTCTATCGGCTGTTGGTTCTTGACAGAAACAGGCCGGTATCAAGACAGATCTAAACATCGTTCTAGATTATATGTGATATATGATAACTAATGCAGCATAAATCATTGAATCTAGAGTATCATAGCGATGAAAGCACTAAATTCGACCAGATACACCACTAATGACAAACATTTACCTTAATCGGGGATTAAAACGATGCAGCCCGAAGCCGGATCAAGTGTTTGTCTGAAGAAAAAAGGAGGTGATGCGCCGAAGTTGTATTGATTGTATGTGTGTAATGTTTATTTACAAAGGTCTCGGGTCCTATTTATACCCAAGAATAACATTATCTGTATGAACCACGTTTCCTATCTAATCTACTATTCAAAATACGACAATATCCCGAGACGTGGTCCCATGCTGCATTACAATAGGAATATTAGGAATATCTAAACAAACCTTATTTTACAGATACAATTGCCGTTACAGGACTTCATCCATAGATGGCAATATTTTAACGAACATTTGGGAACCGAATCTTCCTTCTATCTTCAAGCCCCTTTACCGAAAACGGTTCCATCTTCTCGAAATCGAAATCGGCCATCGGCTATCCATGTCCGATTCGGGCTCAGCCGACTGGCCTTCCGGCCGATTTGCTCGTAGCCGACGCAACCTCTGTTTTCTCCGCAAATCGTTTTCCAATCCGATTCCTCTATAACCTCGGCTCGGACTTAGGGATTTAGTTACCAAATTTGGTCGTTAACAGAGGCTTATTTAAAAGAGAGTAGAAGAGAGTAGAAGAGAGAAGAAGTGTCAAATCTCTAACACTTGCGCTGCTACATGTTGGTGCCTTGTACACTTGTGCAGTGCCTTCCCTCCCATCCCTAGCTATCAACTTTTTAATATGTGAGAGAGTGAGACTTATGCAGTGTCTCCCCTCCCATCCCTATCAACTTTTTAATATGCAAGAGAGTGAGTCAGAGATAGTGCCTCCCCTCCCATCCCTATCAACTTTTTAATATGTGAGAGAGTGAGACAGAGACAGTGCCTCTCCTCCCATCCCTATCAACTTCAGACAGAGAAAGAGTGAGACAGAGACAGATGCAGGAGACAGAGACCATAGCTATCTTTTTAATATGTTATGTTATTTATGTGTAGTTTGTTAATCTATCTATAGAACAAATACATTTCTTCTTAGTACTGCTTCGATTCTCCCATTGCTCAATACTAGCCCATGTAATAGAGAAAGACCAGTTTAATTGCCACATGTTGTTTTTTAGATTTTTTTCACCTTTGCAGTAGATGTCACTAAGAATTCTATCATGTCATTATATGTTTAGTGCTTCTTGGTCCATATTTGCAGGCTCCTCGCAATGTCAGGTGGTGGATATTGGACTGACTTGGTCACGGGATTTGAGGACGTGCACGGGACTTGGTCCATAATTTTTTCTGATCGATTTTTCATATATGAAACGTCTCGATCAGAGTCCGTATGCGAAAGTTATGGCCGTTTTAAAAACCGACTCCGAGTTAGAGGACAAAACGGGAACAATACGTGCAAAAACTTGTTACACGCGCACAAATTGCATTATATGTGCAGCGGAGCCACTCTGTTATAGTTTCATCTAAATGAACTCTAAGTTTCAAGTTTATATACCTTATAAGGAGTTATGAACTTGTATGCATATGAAGTTAACATAACCTTAACATTAACAACATATGAAGTTATATTGCCACTTGTGTTGTGAAAAAATATTTTTTCTATTTGATTCTATCCCATATCCAAGAATTAGATGGAGAATTCAATAGGTCTATAGATAATTAAAATCTTATCTAAATTGGTTTTAGAAAATATATGGACATCATTCCGTGCGGCCCACTTAAGCGACCGCACGAGAAAATGGATTATCCCGTGCGGTCACTTAAGTGGACCGCACGTGATATTATCGCGTGCGGTCGCTTAAGTAGACTGCACGAGATAATACACATTATCGCGTGCGGTCCACTTAAGCGACCGCACGCGATAATATCCCGTACGGTCCACTTAAGCGACCGCATGAGATAATGTGCATTATCCCATGCGGCCGCACGGGATAATGCAACCGGCCCCTAGGGACTAGTTTTTTCAGACGCGGCCACTTATGATCAGTCTGGAACCTATCGGGGACCTTGTCCAGAAAAACAGTTTCTGTAGTAGTGACAAGAGAAACCTAGTCTACTACTCCCTCCATCTCGGCATATGATCGAACCCAACATGCCACGGAACCAAGCTCTCTTGGGCAACAATGATCCCTATCAAATCTATCAACGCCCAGGGCCCCAAACAATTGCTAGACTAGCATAGGACGCAAACACCATCCCCCTATTTGACCAAAACACTTTCTTATTCACTTAACAAATAGGTTTTTACTCGTGGCAGATACTTCTCGATCTAATGTGACACGTAAATACTAAATGATCGGCAAACGCGGCAAGAAGGCCAATTTGGAAAGGAGTATTCTAGCCTACCACGAGAGGAAAGTACCATTTGACAAGGATGGATATAGCTTGAACGTAACGCTGTCGAGCGAGGAATATTCCCTGAGAAGATGCTACGGGGACCGCTCCAACCACTCTTGCAAATTGACACTAGGTATTTCGGGGGACCACACAAATGTACAACTGTGTCATTAGGGTTTCTAGCTTTATAGGGGTATTATAGTAACTTCTTATGTACCCTCGGGGGTAGGATGGGGTAGGATTGTAACCTCACATGTACCTCCGGAGGCTATATAAGCCAGTCCCAATCCTATAGCAAGACACAAGATCATTGATATCAAAATACCACACAACATATTGGACTTCACACATCGAGGTTATCTCATTCCTAGGATAGATCCTGCCTATCCTCGATTTGTCGGTGACTCAATGTCTCGACAGTTTGGGTGTTGATAGATTTGATAAAGGATTATTGTTGCCCGAGCAAGCTTGGATTTGTGGTGTGTTGGGTTCAATCATATCCCGAGAAGGAAGGAGTAATAGACTATTATAGGCACAACAGAACCAATTGTTTGGGTGTTGATAGATTTGATACGATATCAATATTGTAGGGACGACAACTGGTCTTCCCCCGTCGGGTTTCACCACTCTGTCACCGGCCCTGAACTGAAGGGAATCAACCATCCCATCCCCATTCCTGCACCCGGGTCCAGGTTCTCCCCCATCCCCGCAGTGGGTACAGGACATCCACGGCTACTCAGACCTGACAACATCATCATTGCAGGAGCAACAATCCCCAACCCAGTTCAAACAAGGCCAAAGACAATTAGTCTTTTATTACTGTAGCGAGCAATGCAATTAGCAGTAAAACGGACATCCAAGGATCAACAGGAAGATAGCGAGGAATGACGCTCCAACAAGAGAACGGAGGTGTTACTGAAGGCCACTGCCGCCTCTGATGCCATCTCCCCTCGTTCTCTTCGGCCACCACTGCTCTCTGCTTGTGCGCTCGTAGGGGTGGTAACCAAGCTAGGTGGAGGATGCGCGAGACAACAGCGCCGAGGCCCGAGAAAGGCCGAAATGATGGGGTGACACCCTCAATCATCCCAGTCGTCCGGTGGCTGCAATGAATTTGAATCAATATGGTTTACCTTCCTCATCTCTCGCTCCTAATTGAATCACCTTCTTCGATGGTTTGAAAAACGATTTTTAGTGATGTGACAGATTGATCATGATTGACTTGTTAAGTCCGTAGGTGGAACCCACATGTTAGCCACTTCCAACTCATCTTTATCTTCTTTCTCACCTTTCCCTTCCTCTCTCTTTATCCTCCCCCTTCCCACGAGCTCTCCGTAACGACGCAGGACCAGCTCCCCATCCAGCATGCTCGATGGTGGTGGCGCGACAAGCTTCTCCCCGCACGCATATCAGTTGACGAGCTTCTCCCCGCTCCTTCCTGCCCGCGCTGTTGGCGGCGAGGTCTTCCCGAGCATGTAAGTCGGCTGTAACATTCTTGCATGGCACTGTAGCTTCCCATGTATACGCGTTGTAGCTTGCCTTGTATACGTTCTGTAGCTTGCCATGCATGCTCCTGTACATCCGCACGTGTCCTCTCCAACAGTCACGGTGTCTTCTATAATCCGGATGAGCTGCGTACATATATTCTCACCTGTGAATGGAATACAACATAGCTGTGGAGATTGTGGCAATCGGGTATCCACATGGCAAGCTTATCCGACTGGAGGTAGGGATAGGTTGCGCCTGCTATATCTGTAAGCCGAACTTGACTTAGGTGTTACGGTTGCCGATAGAGATAAGGCAATCGGCCTATAGTCACGGTTTGGTAAGATTGAGGAGACCTACTTAGAGTAAGATAGGGTTTCCGACTTGTAAACCCTTCCTCCCAAGACTATATAAGGGGGGTAAGGGGCGTCCCTTGAGGGATATTCCGATAGGAGATCAGATATCTTAGACTTGATCAGATTCTAGATCAAAAATTCCAATAGGAGTTCAGCTTTTAGCTCTCAGCTTTAGATCACGAGATCAATAAAGACACTCGGCGGATCGAATCCACCAAAAGCAGGAGTAGGGTATTACCTCACGAGAGGGCTGAACTGTCTAAATCTTCTTCTTCTTCTAACCCATTGTGCTTGGCGATCTCGATGCGACCCCGGAAAATATATTGCCGAAACCAAGTTTCGACGGTTGGCGCGCCGTAGGGGGCGCGCGTCGAGACTTCTTCAACAATCTCGCCGACAAGCGTGATGGGATCTCCTTCAAGACTCGGCGACTTCGCCGCCAACTTCGTCGGCGACTCCTCCTCGACTCGGATTCGAACCGTCGGAGGGAACAACCCACTCGGCGCCGTTCGGGCTCTCCAACAGCGCGAGATCTTCGACAACATCTTGAAGACCGAGATGCGATCCACCTTCTCCGACGACGGACTTCACTCGGCGCCATTCGGATTACCGAATGCCGCCGAGATCTGCGCCAATCTTCTTGCCTCCCGACGGAAGCAATCTACTCGGTGAAGACCTTTCGGTGCCGTTTGGGTTACCAAACGTCGCCAAGATCTACATCGATCGCTTTCCCGAGTTGGCGAGGATCCACTCGGAAGAGCCTGATCCCCAAGCTTCGACTCGGACGGAACGATCCAGATCCGGGTTACCCGGATCAAGGGAGGTCGCTGTCATCCTCCCGTCCTTTGGCTCCTGTCCATCTTCAGAGCTCAACGGATACCTCAGCTCCGCTGGCTTCGACAATCTCTACGGCATCCCTTCTGACGAAGCCGACAACTCCGATCGCCATATGGATGCGAGCCGAAGTGCTTCGACGTCCTCATGGCCGAGACGGATGAGTCCGACTCGCCTTGGCCGAAGGCTTGCCGAAGAAGAGCGAGCGAGTGGAGCTCGAACGCAAGACACCAAGAAGACAAACAACGCAAAGACGAGGCGATAAAAGGAAGCGGGATCTGCGTGCACTGGACGATCTCGCCAGAGGCCATCCTCCAAACACGGGTTCGCAACACCAATGTCTTCCGACGCCACGAGCAACGCTCGCCGCGCACTCACGCTCTTGGATACCGTCATGGAGACGGCTCCGCCAACGTGACTCCTATACTGGATAAGATCAAGACCATCGTTGTGCCACGGCTAACGGCCCTCCCACCACTTCGGCAAGAAGGCCGATCAATCCGTGGCCGAAACGCCGACAAAAGCCGGCTCCCACCCCTAAGGTCGGGAGACTACAGAGGCCCGAGCCGGCTCGATCGTCAACTAGGCCAAGAGGCCCGCCTCCCGAGTCCATGCCGAGGCACCAAGAGCGACGGTCGACTCCCGCCGCAAACGACATGGACGTCCACCCGTCCACCACCGAGTCCACCGCAACAGTTCCAGCTACCCAACCACCAACGAAGACCCCGCCGAGTGATCTCGCGGGAAGTCCTCGACCGCCGCTACCAAGAGCGCGACCGTCGCACTCGGGAAGATCGGAGGGGATCACCGATAGCGGCGACGATGGAGTACCGCCTTCACTCGGGAGCTCCGCCGAGTGCATTGGCCGAGTGGCTTTAAGCCCACCGGGATAGAAAGGTACGATGGCAAAACCGACCCCGAATCTTGGTTAACGTGTATACCCTTGCCATCCGAGCCGCAGGTGGTGACAACAAAGCCATGGCGAACTACCTACCCGTGGCCCTCGCGAACTCGGCCAGAAATTGGCTCACCAGCCTGCCAAGAGGCTCAATCGGCTCGTGGAGCGAGCCGAGGGACCACTTCGTCGCCAACTTCCAAGGCACCTTCGAGAGGCCCGGCACGCACTTCGACCTTTACAATGTCATCCGAAACCGGACGAGCCTCGAAGGATTACATTCGTCGCTTCTCCGAGAAGCGCAACAAGATCCCGAACATCACCGATGACATCATCATCGCCGCCTTCCGAAGGGAGTCCGTGATGAGCCGCTTATCGGCAAGTTCGGACGCAAGCCACCGAAGACGGTGAAGCAGATGTTTGAGACGGCGAATTCATACGCCAAATCAAACGACGCCATCAAGGCCGCCCGTCAAGATCGGCCCGACAGAAGAGAGGACAAGCAAGCAGGAGGAAGCCGAAATCCTAAGAAGGATGGCGGCAACAACAACAACCAGGGCCCGAAAGATCGCAAGCGCCGATCCGAAGACCTGGTGGCCGCAACCTCCAATACTCAACGCCGTCCCCGAGTCGCCGCCTACGACGCCATCATGAACGCCCAGTGCACCCACCATCCGAATCACAAGCACGCGGCAAAGGATCGCTTTATCTACAAGCGGCATAAGAAGACGCGGCGCAGCTCAACAAGAAGCCGATCGACGAGGCTGGCCGTCGGCGCCAAGAAGAACAACGCTGCCGAGAATGCCGAACCTTTTCAAGATCCAAGAGGGAGCTCAACCACACCTTCGGGGCCCGTTAGCCTATGAATCCAAGAGGAAACAAAAGCTAACCGACCGGGAGGTCAACGCGGCTCAACTCGAAGTCCTCGCATTCGCGATGGTCGGAAGTGGCCATCACTTTTGACCGCTCGGATCATCCCGACCGAGTGGTCCACCCGGACGCTATCCACTCGTCCCGGACCCCGTAGTCCGCAACATCGCTTAAGCGCGTCCTCATCGACGGGGCGGCGCCCTCAACATCTGTTTGCCAAGACTATGGATGAAATGCATCCCAAGGGCCGAACTCAAAGCAAGCTCAGCCCCTTCCACGGAGTTATCCCGGGCTATCTTCAACACCACTCGGGCATATCTCTCCCAGTCACCTTCGGAGCCCGAGAGAATTTCCGAACGGAGAACGTCACCTTCGAGGTGGCCGACTTCGAAACGGCATATCATGCCATCATCGGAAGGCTGCGCTTGCCAAGTTCATGGCGATCCCTCACTACACCTATCTTTGCATGAAGATGCCGGGTCCCAACGGCGTCATCACTCTTCGCAGCGATGTGAAGCAAGCTTTCACTGCGACAAGGAGAGCTGCGACATGGCCCAATCTCGAGAGAGATTACGTGGCCAACAAGAAGTCCGATTGGCTGCATCAACTCGGCAGAGGACGAAGTCCCCGCGAAGAAGATAGCCAAATCGGGATCCGGCGACGCCAAGACCAAAAAGATCTCGCTTGATTCGTCCGATCCCTCCAAGACTCGCCGTAATCGGCGCCGACCTAGATCCTAAATAGGAAAGCGCGCTCGTCACCTTCCTCCAAAATAATAAAGATGTTTTTGCTTGGAAACCATCCGATATGCCTAGAATTCCTAGGGAGGTGATCGAGCACTCTTTGAACGTCAAAGATGACGCCAAACCAATTAAACAACGATTACACAGTTCGCACAGGATCGAAAAGACGCGATCAAAGAAGAACTCGCAAAGCTCTTGGCCGCCGGCTTCATTAAAGAAGTCCTTCATCCCGACGGCTAGCCAATCCAGCCTCTTGGTCCGCAAGAAGACGGGCGGGGCGCATGTGCGTCGATTACACCGACCTCAACAAGGCTGCCCCAAAGATCCATTCGGGCTGCCTCGCATCGACCAAGTCGTCGACTCAACATGGCTGCGAACTTCCGAGTTTCTTGGATTGTTACTCGGGCTATCACCGATCGCTTTTGAAAGAATCCACCGCTCGAAGACATCTTTCATCACGCCGTTCGGGGCCTATGCTACATCACCATGCCTTTCGGCTGAAGAACGCCGAGCTACATACCAACGCATGATCCAAAGATGCTTCCGACGCAAATCGGCAAAAACGTTGAAGCTTATGTCGACGATGTTGTCATCAAGACCAAGCGAAAAGAAGACCGATCGCCGACTTAGAAGAAACCTTTGCAAACATCCGGGCCTTCGAATGAAGTTGAACCGGAGAAGTGCACCTTCGGCGTCCCATCGGCAAAGCGCTCGGCTTCATGGTATCACACCGCGGCATTGAAGCAAACCCGAGAAGATCAACGCCATCTTAAACATGAAGCCCCGAGTAATCGAAAGACGTCCAAAAGCTCACGGCTGCATGGCGGCGCTAAGCCGTTTCATATCCCGACTCGGCGAGCGAGGCATGCCCTTCTTCAAACCGGCAAGAAGACAGACGACTTCCAGTGGACCACGTAAGCCGACAAGGCCTTTGAAGACTTCAAAGAGTTCCATACCACGCCACCCGTCCTAGCTTCACCTCAGCCCCAGAACCCCTCTTGTCGACGTTTCAGCCACTCACCAAGTGGTCGGCACGGGTCCTTGTGGTTGAACGAGAAGAAGAAGGACGGGCCGGAAGATCCAAAGACCAATTTACTTTGTGAGCGAAGTATTGGCGGGAGCCAAAATCCGATACCCCGTGTACAAAAATTGCTTTATGGTGTTCTAATAACCGCGAGGAAATTGGCACACTACTTTCGTGGTCACTCGGTCACCGTCATCACCTCTTTTCCACTCGGCGACGTCATCCACAACCACGAGGCAACCGGGCGCATCGCCAAGTGGGCCCTGAACCGATGCCGCTGGACTTAACTTTTAAGCCCGGGACGTCCATTAAGTCACAAGCCTTAGCGGACTTCCCGGCCGAGTGGACTCGAACGGCAAGAGCACGTACCTCGGGAAGACCTCCAACACTAGACCATGCACTTCGACGGATCCAAGAGGATCACCGGCTTGGGAGCGGAGTTGTGCTGATCTCCCCGACTGGGGAAAGGCTAAGATATGCCCTTCACCTCCACTTCTCCGCCTCACACAACGTCGCCGAATACGGAAGCTCTTTTACATGGATGCGCCTTGCGTCTCACTCGGGATTCGTCGACTTATTGTGAAAGGCGACTCCACGGTTGTCAATCAAGTGATGAAAGACGGTCTTGCTTAAACGACACTATGGAGGCCTACCGACAAGAGGTCCGCAAGCTTGAGGACAAGTTTGATGGGCTAGAACTCTCACATGTCCCGAGACATAACAACGAGGCTGCCGATGAGCTAGCGCGTTCGGATCTAAGCGCGAAGCTGCTCCAACAGATGTCTTTGTCGAACATCTTTACGAGCCAACCGTCACCGCAAAGACAGCTCCCAACGAGCAAACCACGAACGAAGTCACCATGATCGATACCGACCGGAGGACGCCGCTCATCAAATTTCTAACTCAAGAAGAGCCGCCGGATGACCGGGATGAAGCGAACGCGTCCGGCGTCGTTGCCAAGCGTACGTCATGGTCGACTCCGATCTATACAAGAGAAGCCCTCGGAATTCTAATGAGGTGCATCACACCCGAAGAAGGGAAACAATTACTCCAAGATATCCACTCGGGCATATGCGGAAGCCACGCGGCGGCACGCACTCGGTCGGCAAAGCTTACGACAAGGATTTTTCGGCTTACCGCGGTCTCCGACGCGGATAAAGTCGTAAGAACCTCGAGAAGGCTGCCGCCTTTGCCCGACAAAGCCATGTCCCGGCCAGAGCTTCAAACAATCCCACTTTCCGGCCGTTCGCGGTATGGGGTTGGACATGGTTGGCCCTTTCAAGAAAGCCCCGGAGGTTTCACACACCTCTTCGTCGCAATCGACAAGTTCTCCAAGTGGATTGAAGCCAAGCCGTCGCCACAATCACGCCGACAAAGCACGGGATTTTTCCTCAACATCGTGCACCGCTTCGGCGTCCCAAACAGAATCATAACCGATAATGGGACTCAATTCACGGGAGGCATCTTCAAGGAATTCTGCGAAGACTTCGGAATCAAGATTCGCTACGCATCGGTAGCTCACCCCAAAAGCAATGGGCAAGTCGAGCGAGCAAACGGCATGGTTCTTCAAGGCATCAAGGCTCGCGTCTTCGACCGGCTAAGCCCTTACGCTGGCAAGTGGGTCCAAGAACTTCCCTCGGTTCTATGGTCGCTGCGAACTACACCCGGTCGGGCCACCGGCCAAACTCCTTTCTTTCGGTCTATGGCGCGAAGCCATGTTGCCAAATGAGATGGAGTTTGAATCCCTCCGGTCCGCAGCTTCAACGATGAACGCTACGACATCGACCGAGTGGATGACCTCACCCGATTGGAAGAGGCCCGCGAGGCAGCCCTCATCCAGTCGGCTAAATACCTTCAAGGGCTCAGAAGATACCACAGTCGCAACGTGCGAGCACGAGCTTTCATTGTTGGCGACTGTCCTACGCAAGATCCAGCCACCAAAAACCGACACAAGTTATCTCCCTTATGGGAAGGACCCTATATAATCGCCAAGTGACTCGGCTGGTGCCTACCGGCTAAAGCGCGAGGACGGGTCTATGGTGGAGAACTCTGGAACATTGAACATCTTCGGCGGTTTTACGCCTAATCGCTAAGGCCTCATGTTTTCCTTGATTGCCAACCTCAAGCAAGATGACTTCTTGAGCTAGCAATGGGCCGATACACATATCAATAAAGCTCGAATTTTCCTCGTCAAATTTTTGTGCATAATTTGGTTTATCATTGTTTAATGTCCTTCGACTCGAGCTCGGTGTCTAAGGACCGAGAGTTTTCCGATGACCTAATCGAGCCTAGGCTTGATGACAGCCAGACGAAAACTACTTAAGAAATTTCACGCAAAAGCTCGAATCAAGGCATTGACATAAATAAACTAAAAATAGTCACAAAGATTCCATGTCAAGAGTATCACGATTACATGACATTCACAAAGCGAAGTCGAATATAAGTTCAAAGCTTGAAATTGTTTACTACATCTAAAGAGATCTTCTTCGCCGCCTCCCGCGCCTCGCCGAGCATATCTAAGGCCTGCTGTCTGTTGTCCCCTCATAAGCCCTCCCGATTGAATGAATATCCACTCGGGGGTAGAGGGACTTGGTCTGTGCAAGAGCCAGACCAGCCCCCATGTTGGCTGCTTCGGTGATGTTCTTCAGATACTGCTCGGGAGCCAGCCGGAGCTTGTCGAAGATCTCGATTGGCTCCAGCGAGCGGCCCCAACCCCTTGATCAAACAAGGCTGCCAAGATTGGTGCGGCGGCATTGGCGACCTCTTCCCGTATCTCGTCGCTGGATTTGATCCGCCCGAGTAAGACGTCATACTGGGCTCGGGTCTTTATCTTATAAGCTGCAAGGAGTCCTAGATCAGTCAAGGCACTCGGGAATGAAGCAGCACATGAAATTCAACTTCAGAGAAGGTTACCTTCAAATTCGGCCTCCATCTCGGCCTTGTCGAGGCTGACCGCTTCCAGTTGGACTTGAAGCGAGTGGACCTCCGAAGAATTTTCTACAACGAAAGAGGATTATCAATGGACAAGATCAACAAAAGAATCATGATGAAGCTGGGAGAGGCAGGCTTACTTCCGATTGATCCGCGGAGGTCGAGGTTCGCTTCCCGAAGCTCCGAGATCTCCCTCCTTAGAGCGGCCTCCCTTGAAGCGGCCTCCTCCCGGTGACCTTCACTGTCGCCGAACGTCCTCCAAGGAGTTTAAGTGAGGCACCAGCTTTTCCAAGACTCGGATTTTGCCATTGAGCGGCAATATTCCTTCGCATGCAAGGGCGGAAGGGTGATCGATCAAGGATAACGAAGATATAATCAAAAAGAAAGATGAAGGCTTACGTTGAGCGGTCGGGTCGCCACGTTCGGCTCTCGACGAGGGCATCCCTTTCATCCTTTTCCACTGCCGGTCGAGGATGATGCCCGTCTCTCGCCTTCCGAGTCCCGCCACTCGATTCGATCGGAGGAACCCGGTCTCGAAGATCGTAACCGGGATCTCTTCTACCGTGGTGGCAAATAAGAAAGACCAATGAAGACATGAAAGATTCAAAATTGAAAGAACAAGGGAAAGTTAAGCAAATCTCACCGGTTTCGGTGGCCCGCCTAGGTGGGGCAGCGGCCCTTCTTCTTCTTCGGGCTCAGTGCCGAGTGACCCTCCCGGGGCGCTCGGGCGCAGATCGTGGGACTTCCCAGCCGACGGTTTCCGTCGGGATATCCGGCCGGTCGGGGGCTCTTCCCCAGGGCGTTCTCCTTCGAGGAGAAGGGTGCTTCTCGAACGCTCGCACTTGGTTGCGGGCTTCGGGGTTTTGGCTCGACGGCCTTGGCGCTTCGGGAGCAGCGGCGGGGTCGGCCCTTCATCCCTCCGACAGGGATCTATATCCAGGGCTTCCGCACAAGTAAATACAGCGAAGATAAAGAAAAGTTTTCTATGAAAGAGCTCGGGACTTTGGTTTGAGCTTACGGTTGATCGGCGGATCTTCGGTGCAGTCCGCGGCGATCGCCTTAGAGGCGGAGTCTCGACCGGAGGAGCCGGGACGTCGTCATCCGAGTCCTCGATGATCGCCCGCCTTTTGCTTGCGCGCTTGTTCGAGTCCTCACTGGCGCCGCCCGCTTCCCGACCGGATCGCTTGGATTTTTATCCCGCCGCCGGCTTCTTAGCGGGCGATGATGCGCGTCATCATGAGCCATCTTATATGGCTTGGAAATGATAGAGGCGTTCTCCTGCAGAAGAAGGAAGGCGCAACGTTAAGCGACAAGACATCAAGATCGAAAGATACTATAAAGCAATCAATCGGCTTACCGGAGGAGGAGGTCGATGGATGCTGAATGGAAGGACGGTAGTATGAGGGCTCGCTCGACGAGATCCCGATGAGAAGAGCTTGTACATCCGGATCTTCGGGATCTCGTATGTGAGCGGATCCGGGTCCTCCCGATTGGGGTCTGTTCCGCCTTCGTATTCGAAGGCCGGCTTCGATCGCTCCCTGATTGGCGCCAGTCGGCACCTGATGAAATGCCGAGTGATTTGTTCCCCGCGAAGGTTCCTCTTCTTCATCGCCGGGATCTTCGCGAGCGGATCGTTGGCCTCATCCCATTCTTGGGCTACGGGATGGTGCTCCAAGATGGTTTGGGGACAGGAGGAAGACCGACAAAGGAAGGGAGGTGGGTTCAAGATTGCGATGTAGAACCGGTTCGAGTGCCGCCTTTGTTCGAGGATTTCAAGGGGAGAGAGAAGTAGTCTTTGCGGAGAGATCCGCGAAGCCGAAGCTGCCCGCCAACGACACAAGGATGGTCCTTGTTCGGATGGGGTTTCGGGTAGAACATACGACGGACAGATTGAAGTGAGGAAAAATGCCAAGGAAGGCTTCACATACATGAATGAAGAGTGCTATGTGAAGCATCGAGTTGGGGTTCGATGGTATATTTGAAGACCATAATAGTCCAAAAGCCCCGAAAGAATTCGGAGGTAGGAAGACTGAATCCGCAATAGAAAAAGGAGGTAAAGACAACGAGCTCACCGGTGTTTGGGGTCGGGAAGTCCTCCCCGCGCGGGCGCCATCCCACAAGTTCCTTGGGCGGAAGCACTCCGTGCTTCACCATCTCCTTGAGGTGTACTCCCTCACGTCCGAGGTGGCCCATTGGTCGAACGGAATCCTCTTTTCTTCCGCCATGAGAGCGAGGTTGTTGAGGAGCGGATCCGCGAGAAAGGTTGGATCTTGGGCGATAGATGTGGGAGTTTTGGCTGCAGGAGCTAGTTGTCGCGGCGAGCAAGCTTCTTGGCGGATGGACGAGGAGCGCGCAAGCCTACGGTTCTCCGCGATGAACCGATGAGCAATATTGTGAGAAGGGGAATTTTTGGAAGATGAAGAGGCGGGGACGACCTCGTGTCTTTATAAAGAAAGATTTGAGGGTTGCGCTAGGTTTTCGGTGAGTGGGCCGAGCCCATAAGAAAATCTACGGCCCAACTAAGGTGTGGTCGATACGTGTCCTTAGGGACTTAAGCGGATGAGCTTAAGCAGATTTGCCACGGCAATATGCGCGTGTCCGAGTGCCCAATACCTTTAAAGATCCTTCCATACCGCGGTTTGTCGACTTCATGAGAAGGCGACACGATGCAATTTGGAAGGTGACCAACAATGAGTTTTTATAGCCGCCTTGATAAACAAGGGCTGTTTGGTTTTTTGGCATTTGGTCGGGTAATCTTACCGATTTGTTTGTTTTCCACCTTGGTGAAGATCTTTATAAGATTGAGACCAGTATTATGGCAAAAGCTATTTAATAACTTGGTCATATTTTTCATATGATTGAAAAAAAAAACTTGTTTTCCCATGAGGGATGATTAAAATATTTGTTCCGGGATGACTCGGGCAGATCTACTCGGATAAGCATGAGCTTACCGAGTGCTTTTTACCCGCTAGGGTTGATTGAGTTATTATTCCGGGATTACTCGGGCGAATCCACTCGGTTGAGCAAGAGCTTACCGAGTGTTTTTACCCATGAGGGATGATTGAATTATTTGTTCGAGATGACTCGGGCAAATTCACTCGGTTGAGTATGAACTTGCTGAGTAATGAGATTTCTATGATTGCTTTAGCATGAGCTAGGCATCTACATGAGAATAATTTTTTATAGTTCTTGACTACATGCTTAGTCTATTTTTGACTAACCACATAGTCGGGGGCTACACCTATAATTAGGTGCATCGGGAGATGCACCTAGATATTTATTTTTGAGAATTTTTGAGATATTTTCCAGCCCTTCACGTCTTTGGAGCCACTCGGGAAGATTCAGCGAGATGATGGAATCAATCGGCGCCAAAAGCACTCGGTCAAAGAGATTTTTGGTTGAGTCTGCTTTGGTCTGGCCGAGTTGTCTCGTCGGCGAAAAGGACTCGGGGCTACTTGTGGAGATTGTGGCAATCGGGTATCCACATGGCAAGCTTATCCGACCGGAGGTAGGGATAGGTTGCGCCGCTATATCGTAAGCCGAACTTGACTTAGGTGTTACGGTTGCCGATAGAGATAAGGCAATCGGCCTATAGTCACGGTTTGGTAAGATTGAGGAGACCTACTTAGAGTAAGATAGGGTTTCCGACTTGTAAACCCTTCCTCCCAAGACTATATAAGGGGGGTAAGGGGCGTCCCTTGAGGGATATTCCGATAGGAGATCAGATATCTTAGACTTGATCAGATTCTAGATCAAAAATTCTAATAGGAGTTCAGCTTTTAGCTCTCGGCTTTAGATCACGAGATCAATAAAGACACTCGGCGGATCGAATCCACCGAAACAGGAGTAGGGTATTACCTCACGAGAGGGCCTGAACCTGTCTAAATCTTCTTCTTCTTCTAACCCATTGTGCTTGGCGATCTCGACTGCGACCCCAGAAAATATATTGCCGAAACCAAGTTTCGACAATAGCATTGAGAGCATTCACACTCTCATGGTATCAGATTTTTTTGTTCCTTTGCTTCCGCCCTTCTCTTCTTCCACCAGCAGCCATGTCTTCACCTCCTTCCGATCACTGCTTCGACACTTGAGGCTGCTGCTTTGGCCGCCGGTGCTGCCACCGCTGCGGCCATTTCTTCCGACATCTCTGCGACCTCACTTGCGGACGCCATTGCGACGGCCACGGCCGATGCCGTCCACGCCGTCTTCAGCTCCTTCAGCGCTCCGTCGCCACCTCCGCCGATCGAGCCTGCAGCTTCTTCCTCCGACTCCGACGATGATACGGCCTCTCTCCACGCTCAGGCTGTAGCGGTCCTCAACGTGAAGACGATGGTCCCGATCACCCTCGACCTCCTCTCGGCGAACTACACCAAATGGCGCGGCCTCTTCCTCGTCATCCTCAGCAAGTACGCTATGGTCGACCACGTCCTGTCCGATGACTTCTATCCCGAGCGGCGGAACTGGAAACGCATGGACTGCGTCGTCCTCGCTTGGCTCTACAGCTCGATTTCCAGCGAGCTTCTTGAGCTCCTGATGTCCGCCTCCTCGACCGCACGACTCGTCTGGCGCGGCCTCGAACATCAGTTCTTGGGCAACCGAGAACAATGTGCCTCAACCTCTCCGTCGAGTTCCATTGCTTCGTTCAGGGCGACCTCTTCGTCGGAGACTACTGTCGCCGTCTCAAGACCATGGCTGATGGCCTTGCCGATCTTGGTGAACCTTGTGGAGAGTTCTGATGGATGAAACAGTGCCTTTACTCGGCCTGCTTGCATGTTAATTAATAGTATCAATAGCCGATACTGTGACAATACAGATAAGGAGATAAAACAACCGGATAGCTAATCTGTTGCAACAAGAAAACAAACTGATCTTGTGCATGCGGCAACCAAGCTACAGCTATTCTACCGCGCACACATACACACATACAGCTAGCTATCGGCTACTCTAATACATGATTTCCAACACTCCCCCTTAATCACAACTTCCCAAGTTGAGATTGTATTTAAAATCTTCTAGTTGTCGCACCGGTACAGGCTTCGTGAATCCGTCTACGATTTGATCTCCAGTAGGAACAAAACCTACTTCCAACAGCTTCTGCTGAACTCTTTCACGAACAAAATGGTAGTCCACTTCAATATGTTTCGTTCTTGCATGAAAAACTGGGTTCGAAGAGAGATACTTTCACTACTGGAGAAACCATCATTGGTTGAAGTGGCAAAAACCACAGTAGTCCCGGTTTGAGTTGCACCCGGGACTGAAGATGATCTATAGTCCCGGTTTAAAAATTCAATGGCCCTCTAGGAACATTAGTCCCGGTTCGTGTCACGAACCGAGACTAAAGATCACCTCTAGTCCCAGTTCAAATGTTGTCAGAGCCTGTCAGAGCACCGGGCACCTTTAGTCCCGGTTGGTAACACCAACCGAGACTAGAGATGCTATCTTTAGTCCCGGTTGGTGTTACCAACCGGGACTAAAGGTGCCCGACGCTCTGACACGCTCTGACAACATTTGAACCGTCACCTCTAGTCCCGGTTCTTGACACGAATCGGGACTAAAGGTCCTAGAGAGCCGTTGAATTTTTAAACCGTTGTCCCGGTTGGTATTACCAACCGGGACTAGAGATTTTGCTTTATATACTCCTTCTTCCTCCTCCATCCCGAGCCAGCCACACTTGTACATCTTCAAAATTTTTCTCTAGCTAGAGGTCCAATGCTGCCAAGGTTAGCAACTTTTTTGGTGATAATACATAAATATTTGCTATCTACAAGGTTAGCAATCTCTTCCTCTTATAGATTTGCGGTTGTTTTCTATATATTTTGTTATCTACATGTCATGTGCTATCTACAATCTTAGCACTTCGCATTTTGCGGATGTTTTCTATACATTTTCATCTCTAGATTTCCATGCAAACATGAGGAGATGTTTTCCCGCCCACTGAAATTCACCTCTAGTCCCGGTTGTTTTTAAAAACCAGGACTAATTATTACAGTGCCCTATTATATTGTGTTATATTCATATATAATTATAATTAACATATGTTCATATATTCATATATAATTAACATATGTTCATATAATTAAAAAATATTATAAATTAAAATAATAACATATAATTAACATACGTCATATTCCAAACTATTTAAAATATAATTAATAATATATAATTAACATAAGGCCTATTTGAAAAATATTTTAAATTAAAATAATAACATATAATTAACATTTGTCGTATTTAAAACTATTTTAAACCATAAACTCTAAACCCTAAACCCTAAACCTAAACCCTTTTACCATTAACCCTTAACCTAAACCCTAAACCCTATTTTAAACCCTAAACCCTAAACCCTTGTGCGGCCTGCGTGATTGGCATGTAGAAGTACTGCGACACGAGCTGGAACGTCAATGCCTTCTCCTCTGATCTAACATCGTCTCTCATGCTCTTGGAGGCTGCTTCATTCTCATCACTGTAATAGAGCAGTGGCAATCTCTTCTCACTTTGTTCTACCTTGTTCTCCGATTGCTCCATCTTATCCCAATACTTCAGCACATCATCTTAGTCATTTCACACTCCAATGAGTCGGGATCAATGAAATAGCTTATCTGAGTTGTCTCGTCCGTATCCGTATCCAGCTGCTCCTGATGATCCGTGGAGAGGTCCTGACGTTTTCTTCCTACCTTCTTCACCGATCTTGGTCTCTTCAACATGTCATGATCCATCGTAGTAGCCTTCTTCACGGATCTTGGTCTGTTCAACATGTCATGATCCGGATCACGGTCTTTTTTCTTGCTTTTCTCCCTTTGCTTCATAATCTTTATGTCTTGCTCTTTCTTCGAGTACGGTGTAGCAGTACTCGTGTATCTCCATCAAACTTTGAATAGCGAGAGATATGGAAATGATTGGATAGTGCGGCTATATATGGCAATGATGGCTTGCCTCCCCCGTTCCCGTCTCAATGCCTCGGCGGCGCCATGAAAGCCGCCGGTGGCGCACGACGGCGGACTACCTCTATCCGCCCACCATGATCGAGCAGTACTACCGCCGCCGCCGCCGCAATCTTTGCTCCCGCCGCCACCGCTACCGCCGGTCTCCCTAATTTAGAGGTATGCTTTCTCTGTGTTTCAGCGGCAATGTTCAAGTTCTCGTTGCTAATGTCTTTTGCCTTATTCTCGTGAATTGCCACATAAGCATTAGCTGTTAGAGCATTATTGTCCTGACCATAAGTTAGGATCTTCTGTGAGTATGGAGCATGTCGACGGCCGCCCTCCTCCTCCGCTTGTAATTCTCCCTGAGGACTTTTTCGTCGACCTCGGTCTCACCCTTTTACCGTTTTTATTCATAGCTCCCTGCAAATGTAATATGATCAAGGGGAATTGACTATGAATTCAGTGGATGGTGTTGGTGCCTCCTCCAACGTGGTTCCCCTTGTTCACTGTCCGAGGGACTGTTCAGTGCCTTATGAACTTCTTCCTCTTATAGATGTCCTCCAACGTGAACGTTAGAAAACAACCACAAATCTATAAGAGGAAGAAGTTCATAAGGCACTGAACAGTCCCTTTGTCATGCGTGTCAACTCAGTCGTCATGTTCGTCTTCCTTTTTCTAGCTCCTCTAGTAGAGCCACTACTGCCTTTGCATTGATCCACTGCGATCTATGGACATCTCCAGTTGTTAGTGTTTCGGGTTACAAATATTATCTAGTCATCCTTGATGATTATTCTCATTATGTTTGGACTTTTCCTTTACGTCTTAAATCCGACACATTCACCACACTTTCTCATTTCTTCGCTTTTGTCCAAACTCAGTTCACCACCACCATTCGTAGTGTCCAATGTGATAACGGTCGCGAATTTGACAACTAGTCCGCTCGCTCCTTCTTTCTTACCCATGGAGTCGCCATGCGCATGTCTTGTCCACACACATCTCCACAAAACGGCCGAGCCGAACGCATGCTTCGTTCCATCAACAACATCATTCGCTCCCTCCTCTTTCAAGCCAATTTCCCCAGCTCCTTTTGGGTCAAGGCTCTCCACACCGCCACCCATCTCATCAACCGTCACCCTACCAAAACACTGGATCAAAACACCCCTTACTTTGTGCTCCACGGGATCCCACCTTCCTACGATCACCTCTGGGTCTTTGGATGCACTTGCTACCCTAACCTAGCCGCCACCTTTTCATGACAGTTTACTGGTGACGTTTTAAGAACCATCATAGAATTCTATTGTGTACAATGAGTCATTCATTGGGTGATTTATCTGTGATGACTTGTTTATCTATGATATAACTAAATAAATGTCACAAAAAACATCTTAAAGGTAGTCAAATTCCATATTGTGACATTTTTTGTATTCTCAAAACCACCAATTGTTGTCATCATAAATGTATGAAAAGGATAGTATGTCAAAAAGTATTTTATATAAAAAGAATAATTTGTGAACAACATATAGTCTCACTTGATCAAAACGATTGAATTTTTTATGGCATGTAAAAAAATTATGTAAATATACACATTCTACTCCATGTAAAAAAATTATGTGAATATATTAAAATTATTTATATTTATACCTATTTATTTGTAAACTAAAAATATTAATGAAAAATCGGTGAAGAAAATACTTATACTGGGCTATTTTCACTATACGGCGCGTATGAGCCGTTGGATTTGCATCAACGGCCAAGATCCATTAGGTTTGATATAAAAATAGACCAAACCCTTGTTGCCGCCTATTTTTCCTCGCTCTCACGGCGTGCAGCCGCCGCCGATCGCTCGCCCCGCCGCGCCCCCTTGCCGTCGCGCGCCTCCTCCTCCCCTCCTCTGCGCCCTTCGGCGCCGGGCGCCGCTCCTCCGAGCACGCGCCGGGCGCGCCCGCTCCCTGACCGAGCGCCGCCAACGCCGACGCCGATGCCGCTGGATTCGGTCGGCTTGGGCGCAGGGAGGTGAGGAAGGGAGGGAGGATCTGGCGGAGAGGCTGTCCAGGGGCGGCGACCATGGCATGGTGGGCGGTGATGGCAGTTGTTGTTCATGTGGATGGACCCGCTGCTGCAGCTGCGCTACTCGGGAATGGCACCGGTGGCACAGCTTGGGCGCCAGCGCAGGGAGGTTTCTGGTGTTTCTTCCTTCTCCTCTTATTGATGCTTCTTGCGCGACCATGTTGTGGCCTCTTTGCTATGAATCCACTGGTTTGAAGTACAAAAATGGTCTGAAAATTTTGATGTATTTGTACATCCTGTTACAATTTTGATTTAGCCATGCTCACAAGTTGTTCGATGAAATGATAATGAGGCAAATCTTTCTCTGCTTTTAGTTATCTTGGTTCCACTTTGTGTGAGAAGATTTCTAATTGTCCCTAGAGTCAACACACCACAAAAATCTTCCCTAGTTCGGTCTTTCATATGCAGTTGTGATATGTAAGTTTATAGTTTCATATGGATTCCTTTTCCATTTTTAATGCATGAAGAACTACTCTGTTTTTGTCTAGAGCAATGGTCCTTTATTATGTCCTCACTAATGCCAAATCTGAATCATGTCCTTAAGGTCTGTTGAGACTCTCACCTTCGCATATGTCTATTATATCACTCAGATGTCATGGGATAGGTGTATGCCATTGCTGCGTCATTGGACACTAATCACTTGTTAAAACTTATATTCCTTTCGTATTTGACTTCTAGAAGCTAGTTTGGACATGGGAGAAAAGGAGATCAATTATTGTAAGAAATGTCACAATTAGTACATAGTCAAATTATACATTAGGTTTATATATGTTATGATCCTTGATCTATCTATCTCATCCAGTGCTAGGTTGAAATGGAGGACAAGATAAATGCTACTATGGATGATGGTGAGGAACCAAATGATGTGACTGGTGCTTCTCTGAGGTTCTACTTCTGAAAACTAAGAATAAGAACAATTTTCTGGTGAATGTGGGGATGACAAGCTTAGCTGCTGCTAACAATGGAGAAAGGAAGCGTGAGCTGGAAGCTGAACTGGTGGTGGAGAAGCAGACATCAAGTGATCTTAGGGAGCTTGTGAAGCAGACATCACTGATGCAATGTTCTGTGAATGTTGTCTCGCATGGCCTGTGAATTCTTGGTGGATGCATCTGTGATCATTATGTGTGAACTGTGGTAGCTATGTTGTTTTTATTTTGTTTTGACAACAGCGGCAGCTATATATGCTGTTGTGTGTGCCAAAGTATATATATGTCGTTCTGTGCCAAACTGTGTAATGGATCAGTGATATGTTATGGCAATGGATCTCTCCACATATATATATAGCTGATCTGTGATATGTTCGATGATCTTCATATGTGATGTTTTTTTGACAATCTGAATGTGGTCAATTCAAATTCAAATTTTAATGTGTCAATTTAAATTTAAATTTGATTCTGTGTGAATTTATATTTTTATTTGAATGGGCCCATTCTTCTCTGCATTTGGGCTAGCCCAGTAGTATTGGCCTAACTAAATAAAAAAAATTATAGAACAAATGGACCAAAAATCTGTATAATAAATGGGCCTCCTGTATAGTGGGGCATATAAGGCCTACTGATGATGTGGCAAGGTAGCAGCCACGTCACATCCAACCTCAACAGATGACTTGACAAAAGATAACGTGTACACATTTTATGACGCTTCGGTTCATCACTATAGCCTTTCACTATTGTAGCTGACCCGATTCCATGACGAAAATACATGCCAATCTGTGACGGCTCTAATCGGTCTAGCAAATGTATGACACGAGATACATGACGGATTTCTTGATCGTCATCATAGGTTAACCGTGACGCGTTTTCACTATCTGTGACCAAATTAAAACGTCATGAAAAGCTGTATTCCTTGTAGATCCACACAAACTCGCGCCTCGTTCCGTCAAATGTGTTTTTTAGGCTATCCCCTTGAGCACAAAGGATACCGGTGTTTTGATCCCATTTCCAACAGGGTGATGAGAACTCCTTTCCATTTGCTGAGGACTCGTCCCATGCAGCTGGTGCTACTGACTATGATTTTTTGGATGATTATTCTGCTTCAGCACATGCGCCAATTGCTCCTCGTCGTGTTGTACCATGCGCTGGCAGACGTCCTGGCGCCCAGTCAGTTCCTGTTGGGCCAGCTTGGTTCATTCAGCAACCGGGTGCAAGTATTGGGCCGGCCATACGACTTGGGACAGTTGCCATGCCGTTCATTACGGCGCCTTCCGCCGATGCTCCAGACGCGGCCGCGCCGTGCTCGCCACCGCGCATTACGGCGCCCCATGAGACGTAGCCGCGACTCGCTTGTCGCCGCACATCATCGCGCCCCACACAGCTACTTTGGCCCTAGACGCGGCCCCGGTTCCTGACTGCACGGCTCTGTGGCAATCTTCCTCAGCGCTACCCACTCGTGCCCGTAGCGCGCGCCTCCCTAGGCGAACGGCGCCCTCCGTCGGCCCTCGGCACGTCACCTGCACTGCCGGTGGCCAACTCCCACCCCGTGGTCACTCACGGCAAGGACAACATCCGGCTACCCCAACACAGAACAAACCTCCACGAGGATACTCTGTCTCCGATCCCGTGAACGTATCATGCCGCCCTCGTCGATCCTCATTGGCGAGCTGCCATGGAGGAGGAATTCTCTGCTCTGCAAGCTAACCAGACCTAGGATCTGGTTCCTCACCCTTCCAGCACAAATTTAGTCACTGGCAAATGGATTTTTCGCCACAAGTTCAAGCCTGATGGTACTCTGGATCGATACAAGGCTCGTTGGGTTCTTCGGGATTTACTCAACGCCTCGGTGTGGATTTGGATGAGACTTTCAGCCCGGTTGTCAAGCCGACCACTGTTCGCAGTGTTGAGCCTTGCTGTTTCCCTGCACTGGCTCATTCATCAGTTAGATGTTAAGAATGTCTTTCTTCATGGCACTCTTGATGAGGTCGTCTATTGCATCCAACCACCTGGCTTCGTTGACCCTTCTCATCTAGACAAAGTGTGCCGGCTCAACAAGTCTCTCTATGGACTTAAACAGGCTCCGCGTGCTTGGTACAACCGATTTGCTTCATATTTGATGTCTCTCGGTTTTCATGAGGCTAAGTCTGACACATCCCTGTTTATTTATCACCGAGGATCGGATTGTGTTTATCTCCTCCTTTATGTGGTTGACATTGTACTCACGTCCTCTTCATCCATCTTGCTGGATCGGACCATCCGGGCTCTTCATCTAAATTCTCCATGAAGGATTTGGGTATTCTTCATCACTTCCTCGGGATCACCATCACTCGGCAGCCATCCGGTCTATTTCTCAGCCCAACACCAGTACTACCTTGATCTCTTGGATCGGGCTAGCATGACTAATTGCAAGCCTTGCAGCACGCCTGTGGACACATGTGCTAAACTCTCGGCCACAGCTGGCGCACTTGTCTCCGATCCCACCGACTACCGAAGCTTGGCCGGTGCTCTCCAGTATCTCATCTTCACCAGACCTGACATAGCCTATGTTGTCCAGCAGATATGCCTCCACATGTATGCTCCGCGGGAACCCCATCTTGTCGCCCTCAAAAGGATCCTCAGATACATTTGGGGCACCTTGGACCATGGCTTGAGTATCCAGCGGTCTTCTTCTCATGAATTGACCGTGGCTGAGACCAGTTGGCTTCGACAGCTTCTTCATGAGCTCCATGCACCTCCTACTCGTGCTACCCTAGTATATTGTGACAACGTCAGCACCGTCTATCTCTCCACCAATCCAGTGCAGCATCAACGAACCAAGCATATTGAGATTGATCTGCACTTCGTTCGGGAAAAAGTTCCACTTGGTGTCGTACGTATTCTTCACGTTCCGACGACCTCCCAGTACGCGGACATCTTCACCAAGGGTCTTTCCACCACCGTCTTCACCAACTTTTGGAACAGCCTCAACGTTCGTCGCATTTCTTGCACCGACGTTGAGCCTGGGGGGTGTTAGCCGGCTGTAACATTCTTGCATGGCACTGTAGCCTTCCATGTATATGCGCTGTAGCCTTCCATGTATACGCGCTGTAGCTTGCCTTGTATACGTTCTGTAGCTTGCCATGCATGCTCTTGTACATCCGCCCGTGTCCTCTCCAACAGTCCTGGTGTCTTCTAAAATCCGGATGAGCTGATATGGAAGGCATGAGGCGTACATATATTCTCACCTGTGAATGGAATACAACATAGCATTGAGAGCATTCACACTCACCATCGGTTGTCCTGGCTGTTGACCTCTGCAAATCTCAATGCATCAAATCAACACCACAGCGGCGTGCATCATGTAAGCATATCTAGGCGATAATACCCACAACCAGCCAGACACAAGCCCCTTCCTCTGCTTGTTCAGAGATTCAGAGATGCGACATTCAGAGATTCAGACATTCAAAAATTCAACATCCAGAGAAATTCAGAATTCAGAAATCCAACCTAATTACTCTCACACACAACGAATGTAACATCCAGAAATTCAGAGGTGCAGAAATTCAGATACATCCAGAGATTCAAAAATTTGAGATATATTTAGGAAATGTAGAATGCACTGTATGTGTGGCTCTTGTCCTTGTCCCACATACTCAGCGGGTGCGCCTCGACACCGTTGCATGGCTGCGCCAGTCACCCGCCCGTGCCCGACGAGCTCTTCTACATCGCGTCGTCGTGGTGGCCATCATGCGGCTCAGGGAGGCGCCCATCCCGGAGAGGAAGCTCCTCGTCTCCGACTTCGTCGGCGCCGAAGCCGTCTCCACGCTTCTCCATGACGGCAGTGGCTCCTCATTCCTCCACGGCGACAGCGGCGCTGGGTGCACCTGTCACAGGGCGTGGACGAACGGCGGCGACGCGCGGCATGGAGGACCGACGTTGGCGCAGATGATGGGGCGGTGAGGGAGGTTGTGGACTTCTGGTCACCGCAAGTGGGATTTGTGCGGCCAGCCTCAGGGGGGGAGATGGAAAGGAGAGGAGAGAGAGGGAGAAAGAGAGGAGGAAAGGGAAGAGAAGAGAAAAAATCGATGATATGTGGGTTCCATAATCCACGTCAGCTTAACAAATCACTAAAAGAGTCTATTGCATCGGTTGAGGAGGATGAAGACTTGTTCCTTTTGTTATTGAGCCACCCTGAATTAGGCCAGATGGGCTTACTTTCCGAGCCCTGCTGAGTGCTGATGATTTGAGCCTAGTCGATGTGCTTACGGCCCATATCAAACAAAGAACAAGTGACGTCAACTTTCGGCCTAGTAATGAGATAACACCTGAAAAGAATTGTTTTCTGAGTTGTTCGTAGCATTGAAAATGGACGGAAACGGGTGGAAAAATCTCATTTTTATTTCTGTTTCTATATTTTTTTTTGACAGAAACAGGATCAGGTTCAGAAAAAACGGGTTCGGAAACGGAATCGAAATATGTGGGTGTACGAAAACGAAACAATACGGTCAGAAATTTAACGAAAACGGTCGGAAACGGTAACCTATTCCAGAATACCGTACATGTTTATACTCATAAATTATAATCACATAAATAGAACTAACATTTTAAGTTACAAATGGAGTAGATGCTATAGATAGAAATCATTCAAAATGATACCACACCTCACGAATAGTTCAAACTTCAAATCAGACACATCCAGAAGTTCATAGTTCAAAACATTAAAAATACATAAAAGTTCACACTCTTGAGTCTTGAATAGAGAATATTAATTAGGAAAAATATAGTTCAAATGACAAGTTCACAACTCTGTGATTTCCTTCACAATATAGTTTGAACTACAGCTCCGCCTCATCATCCATCTTGTCAGGATCACTTTCGATCTCATCTTCCTACAATTATGTGTACATATTTGGTTAGAATGAATTAGCACTTAGTATAGCACAAATAGAAGTGTGTAGCACAAATAAAATGAATTTGGCAGTATGATCCGGCAAAAACAGCAAATGGACTGTAATTAATCATACATGGACTCATGTGTGGACAATCCCACATTAAATTATCTCAATCTTAAAGTGTTTTATTACTACACGTACACTAGCTAATTAATTACTATGAATACTATATATCTATATAATTGATTCCCATCAACATTAATTCTCTCAACCCCTGAATAGGAGTATAGCAATTAAAAGAGCAGCAATCCAATGAGTTCAGACCTTATTGTCATCCCTTTAGATTCGGCAGTTAAACTACAGCACAACCAGTATATAAAGGGTTTCAGTAGGGTACTGTCCAGTAGGGTTTCTCACTATACCATTACTTTAGTGTAATCTATTCAAGGGACAAATAGTAGTACTTACAAAAAACAGTCCATCAGATTGTCAAAGCTACCAAACAGTTTGGTTGTTTTGAGTATGACCCATCATCACCCAAATAATTAGACATTTGTTCTGCCTGACTATTTTATAGGAAACCCCTTGAGTTTTTCCGAAATTAACCCGCAGTTCCCACTACAAGTCAATCTGGACCATTGATACGAGACCTCGAGTCGATCCGGGCTGTCGAATTCCAAACCCGGAGAGGTAAACTGGATTTGATGGCGGCCAGGACACCCTCGCGTCCGCACGAACATCAAAGCGCGGGGGTGGGGCGGGTCACACGTGTCAGCGAGGTCGCGTCCGATCAAAAGCGACGTGGGACCCACTTGACCCCTCGCGGCCCGTGCGACACACACCCTCTCGATGACAAGCTAGACGGCGATGAAAGTCAGGGACAAAACTCCTGATCGATCACAATGAGAGCCCAGTTGGGATTGCCACGATGAGTTTAACAATGGGTGAATTCAACGATTGGCACTATCTTCAAGACTTCAACCCCTTTTTTCGACCGACTACATAAATACAAGAAGCGCTTACTATCGGCAACGTGTCTACTTAATTTACTTATCCCAATTTGTTGATTAGGCATATGCTAGATCTTGAAATAGCCAAGTTAGTCTATGTTATCTATCATATTATTAAATTATTATTAGAAGAAAGTTTAGCATCATGTTTGCTGTAGTGAGGCCAATAAATCTTCTCAGGTTTATTTATTCTGTACTTTTATCATCCACCTGGCTATTTTGCATAAAACTGCTTAAGTGTTTACAGTCCCAATGCAATTTTCGTCTGCATGGCTATTTTGCAGAAAACTTCTTGAGTGTTTATAAAATTAACCCGCAGTCCCAATGCTGAAAAGAAAGAGAGGGTTTGGATGAAAAAAAAAGACCTCCTGCGTCCCTCCCTGCCTCGTGAAAATAACTCGGAAAAGAAAGGAATAGTTAGATGTTACGTAGATTTGGCCGAGCTCGTTGGGTTTGTGGCAATGTTATGTGCAAAGTTGAGTTAGTCATATTAGATTTTTTTTATATGATGTTGTTTACATGCTAGCTTTAGTCTGTATTTGCAATAGAAAAAAACAAACTCACCTTTGATATCCAAATTAAATTAAATTAAATCCAAATCACTCGTGCAAGCATTTTTAGTATTCCAAGTGTGTTGGACAATAGGCCTCAGATGAAGACATAAAGAAAAAAATATAAATTGGAATTACATGACACTTTAACTTTGAAATAATTATGATAAAATAAAATGACGTCCGTTGCAACGCACGGACATATTTAGTAGTAATAGACAAAGATCATATAATCTTCCTACATGTGTGTGTACATATTTGGAAGCACAAAAAAAGTGTATAGCAAATACCACATCATTCAGAGGCGAACTTGGAGATGCAAACATGTTGTCTTGTGGTGTCAAATCAGCCACAATGGATGGAATGCATTTAGGATCTATAAAGACAAAAATACATAAATGATGTATCAATACAGTACAAAACCTATATATGGACAATTCAATTGAATAGCATAGGAAATTAGTACATTTTCTTGTTGCATGTATCCAATCTTTGGTGCAGACAAGTGCTTGTACCATTTCAGGGTCAAGACGATTATGGTAAGGATCAATTACTCGGCCACCACCACTAAATGCGGACTCAGAAGCAACTGTCGATACTTGAATGGCCATCAAATCACAAGAAATAAGTGAAAGAACAGGGTACTTGTCTGTGTTGTTCTTCCAATATCCCAAAAAATATCAAATGTATCTTGTTGTATACATGGCTCTGCCATGTATAGGTCCAACTCATCATCATACAAGAGGCGCTGAAGTTTAGAATATCGTTTGGAACCTAATTCTGCTGGGTTATCATCCACTTTACTACTTGTAGCAGCTGGTTTAGAAGCACTATAAAATTGGAACAGTTTCCTTATAGTACTAACAAACTCTTCAAGCTGAACTTGGTAGTAGGCACCATCAAAAATTTTCATGTAAAATTCTATAAGCTTCTTTTTGTTTCTAGGATCAAAAAAGGCTGCTATAGCAAGACTCGGATTAGAAGAGCTCCAATATTTCTCAAACTTTGTACTCATAGCACTTGCCATTTTCCTAATGGTAACATTGGGATGATTACGCCAGTTGCTAAGCAACTCCCTTATCTCACAGAAGCCTATATAGAATTTGGTACCAGACAACAGTTCAGTAAGATCATAAAATATTTCTAAGCACTGAAAAATTGTAACAGCCATGCCCCATTCTGAGTCAGAGGGAGAAATGCTCTCATACTTACGACGATTTGCAGTCTTGAGCCTCATGAAAGCAGCCTTGTAGTACAATGCATCCCTTAGCATCAAATAAGTCGAATTTCACCTAGTTGAAACATCAAGTTTAATGCCCCTTTATGTATCCAACCCACACTCAGTAGCACACTTCATTAGTTCCTCCCATTGCAAGGAAGAGCCCTTCACAGTTAAAACCAATGCCCTAATTTTTTCAAGTGCTTTTGATATAACAGCCATGCCATCTCTAGCAATCAAGTTAAGGATGTGACATGCACATCTAATGTGAAAAAATATGCCATCACAAACCAAAGAACCATCTCCATTCATTCTAAGATCATCAATAATATCATTGACCGTCACTAAATTATTTGATGCATTGTCCAAAGTCAATGAAAATATTTTCTTCTCTACAAACCACTTAACCAAGACTTCAGTAAAGGCCTTTGCCAACCTATGACCAGTATGTCGCCCTTCTAGATGAAAAAACCTCACAATTCTCTTCTGCATTTGCCATGCATCATCTATCCAATGCAAGGTCACACGCATGTAACTTTTGTTCTGACATGATGTCCATATATCCATGGTTGCACTAAACCGGCATGAAACATTCTTCAAATGTGCATACAACTTATCCTTTTCTTTCATATATATGTCCATTATATCTTTTCTAGCAGTAACTCTCGAATGGAAGGTAAAGCTTGGACGCAAAGACTTAACGAAATCCACAAAGTAGTCATGCTCAACAATATTAAATGGGTACTCATGCATGATTATCGCCAAATAGAATTTCTTGAGACTAGTCTCATGATCATACCTGAAAGGCTGAATATTGGTAACATCTTTGCCATGTTCCTTTTCAGCCTTAAGCTGCAATTGCCCCTTTACAATACTGTGGGTTGATCTCAAATGCTTCCGAAATGCATTTGTTACATTATTAGACTCAGCTCTGTACTTTTGCCTATAATTTGGGAAGTTGCAAAAACCCCACAGCTGCTCATACTTGTTGCCATCAATCTCAACTAATCTCAACTATCACTGGCTTCTTAGTAAAATATTTCCACACAGATGATGTGCACCTTTTCTTCCTCTTTCCTGTTGACCCAACAACCTCCTCTTCTTGATCATCATCTTCAAGGGAAATTACTTCTTGGGACCGAATGTCACCTCCTACACCACTGACAGCTTGATTTGCATTCATGCCAATCACTTGATTTGGATCATTTTGTCTCGCTGAAGATGATGTTGTTGACACACTAATTGGTTCAATCTGAGTTTGAACACTAATTTCAGTCACCTTTAGCTTCTTTCTTATAAAAGAGAACAAAGAAAATAGAGGTACAATCAGATCTCAACAATTAAATCATCTAGGCAGCTTCCCATCAACATATATTTCATATTTCTGACATAACACGGAAGTGCCCTACTTACCTAAAATGAATCCACTATTGTTGTCTTTAATCGTAGATGTTGGTCGCAACGGCGCTAGGATCAACCTGCCCAAAGCACGATACTTCTCCGTCAGCAATGAGCTGGCTTCCTCCTTCATGAGGTGGAGAACAACACAGTCGTCAATCATCACATGAAAAATAAACTAGGAGAAATTAAAATTATAGAGAATAATTCTGTCGAACAATTGCATTGATACTGAACTGAATTTGGAACCCTTTTTTTATGTAATCTGTTACTGACCAAGTATAGTTCAAACCCATATATATATATATTATAAATCTTCAAAGAAAGACTCAACAATAAAATATTTTAGCATCATTTGGCCAGCCAAGATTGACAATATTAACTCAAATAGAACAAGCATAATGTCGCACTAGAAGATTTTATATCAGCAATTCCATACCAAAGAAGTACAAAATTGTAGCTGCATTTATCAGATTGAGCAAGCAAAAGAAAATTATCGGTAGCATAGCATCTCCTTGTAACATATCCTTGTAACATCAGTACATCACATGCTCGGCCTCCAACTCAAGTCTCATCTCAAATCCAAGTACTTCACAAATAAGGCACTGTTAACTCCTAACAAACAACACAATTAAAGATGACGATGATATGCTAAGCATCAGTTTTAAAAAGCGCAACACCTTCTTCACCAATCTTCTCAGGGCTAGGATGCGACATGGTGGATATTGGATGCGCGGTGCGGCTAGCAACGGTGTCGTCGGCGCGTCCACGGGGATTGGGGGCCTCCACTCGGCCGGCGGTGGCCAAGCGGCCACGGGCGCGCGGCCGGCATCGAAGGTGGTGGTGGTGGCTTGTGGAGGAGGGCGTGGGGCGGTGGCGGTGGTGGCGTCGGGTGGAAGAGGAGGAGGCGGCGGGAGGCGGAGGGAGTCGGCACGGTTGCTAGGGAGGCGGCGGGAGGTGGAGGGAGTCGGCACGGTTGCTAGGGAGGCGGCGGGGAGGCGGAGCCGCGACGGCGACGGAGTGCTGTTGCTGGTTGCTGCCCTGCCCGCCGCCCACGTGCGTGGACTGGTGAGAGGTGAACGGCTGAACGAGAACGAGAGACACAAAGTGACAAAGCGAGTTAGGGTTTTGTTTTTGATGGGTGGGCTATTGGGCCTATTGGGTCGCTTTGGGGCAAAACTGAAATTATCCGAAAAATCGGAAATATCCCGGTTAAAAATGGGATTTCAAAAATACGGATGGAAAATTGCTATCCCGTTTCCGTCCCGTTTTCAAATAGACTCATCCCTCATCCCGTCCAGTTTTTGGATGTTTCCGTAAATACGAAAATGGTCGATTCAAATGTGGAAAAACGAATGATTTGGGACGGGATTTTTTCCGTTCGTTTTCAACCCTAGCTGTTCGAAAATGAAAATGGGCAGGTTCTAACTTTAGTATGTACGGAGTACAAGCCTTATCTTTCTAGTGCGGCAAGGTCCAGAAACTCTACGCGGAACGAACAAGTCAACCAGGGAATTTTTGGCATTTTTAATTTTAGTTTTTTAAAGATTTACAAAACTAATTTCCGAATTTCAAAATGTATAGAACTAGTCTCTTCCCGCCCTCTAGGAGGCGTGATTGGATAAAACGTCCTCCCGGAGGGCGTTTTATCCGACGTGGCGATGGCCGTTGGGTGCCGTCCGCGCGCGGACAAAATTTTGCAGGCGGCCCCCTTCCCGCCCTTGGTAAGGGCGGTTTTTCACTGTGCACGGGGGGACGCCGCAAAAGGGCGGCCGCCCGGCATTTTTGCGGCGGCCCTTCTCGCCCTTACCAAGGCGTTTTTCCCTGTTCATACAGGGGCCGCCTGCAAAAAGGGCGCCGCCCGGCATTTTTCAGTGGCCCCCTTCCCGCCCTCCGGAAGGGCGTGCCATGGGTAGTATATAAGCCGAGAGTCAAAGGTTTTGTCCTCATTTACACCTTCCCAAATCCAGAAAAAGAACAGAGAGAGGTGAGGAAGAGGAAGGAGCGTGGCGAAGCCTGGGATTGCGTACTTCATCCGAGGTAAATGCAATATCCGTCGTTATTTTGTTTGTTAGTTAGTATGTAAATGCAATATTAGAAAAAATATAATTTTTTAATATTTGAATAGCTATTGAATATTTTGTTATAGATTTATAAAACAGATGATTTAATTTAGATCAATTTAGATAATTTAATCAACGGTAACATAGGTAGAATAGATAGATCAACAAGGATAATTTAATGGACATTAACATAGGTAGAATAGATAGATCAACTTAGGTAGAATGTGTTTGGATCTAAGTGTAAATTATGTGAGTAGATGGTAAGCACTATAGATAATCGTACGTATAATTTCGTTGATAATCAAAATATGTGTAGATATAAAGTACGATTTAATTTAATTTAGTTTACAAAATTTGGCAAATTGAAATGAACGAGGTACGATTGGCGGTAGATGAAACGAACAAATCAATTCGGGATATTTTAAGATGTAGACCAGAGAACATATTGTTAAAGAAATTAACTTAGGCACAGAATCATCTAGGCAACATATTCGTAGTATGGAATAAACTCGGTTTTCAATTTGTTTGTCGGGAACTATGGCAAGTAAGATCATATTTCGATAGTTCACGGTGAAGGCAACGTTAGATACGGTCCAGAAGGTGTAGATCTGTCAGAATTTAGGATGAAATCAAAGGGCATCGATAGGCCAGCCAAGAAAACATTTGAGTCAGTGTATAGTTGGTTGCTACGTGGATTTAAAGTGGATACAAGAGTGAACACAATGTCTCTATCCGTTGTAGTAAGTCGTGCAACAGAAGGATATTATTGGGAACTTATGCCTATAGATAACACTGAGTCGTGGAGACGTTATGTGGACATGGCACTTGAAAGGTCCTGACCCCTTGTTATTTTTGTGGCACTGCACGAAATCGATAGCAGTAATACAATGCTAACAGAGTATGGCGAAGGTCCGAGCAATGAAGCAAGCTTGGAGGAGGCGATTGGCGTGGCGGACGAGGGGGAGACCTGCACGAGACGTCGCTATCAGCTTTTGCCCGTGATAGTCCTGCACGATACGTCGCTATCAACTTTTGCCCCGTGACAATCCTACACGATACGTCTCGTTCAGCTATTGCCCCGTGACAGACATAAACGATACATACATGTGAACCTTCACCTCCCTGCCGCTATATATTGCCTAGATCCGAATACGAGCTCTTCAAATCTGCATTCTCTTTTCTACATTTACTCATGCAATGAGATCTTCATATCATCCATTCCTTGAGCGTCTCCACTGGTGACTCCATCCTTTGAGCGGTTTTATTCCACCATGGTGTGACCGTCCATTATGCCATTGTGGAGATGGCTGCATCCTTACGTTGTCCCTCCTCACTGAAACCAGGGGGAGACGATTTTTCCAATGCGCCAACATTGATCAGGTATGGCTTAACTGCAATGCTTTCATCTACAAAATCTTCACGCAGAAAACGCTAACTTGATTGTACATCGTGTTAACACCTCATGCAGGCATATCGTCGGGTGTGCAACTTCGTTGAGTGGATAGATACGGAGAACCCACGAACCGACGGAACACGTTACTACCCACTTAGCGAAACAAGGTCAGACTACCTTCGACGGAAGGCTGAGTACCAACGTCGAGTTCGTGCTGAAGCTTTGGACTGGCCTATGGATCAGCTGGCACTACCCACATGGCGGGAACGTCCAGAATGCCACTGTGGTCTACGTTGCCAGGTGGTAAGATCCATAAGACAAGCAACTAGAGGACAAAGATGCTTCGTGTGTCCCGAGATTGCGGATGACGATTTTGTCGTGAGTATAATTTTCTTTATTTAACTGTTCGCTTGTTCCATTTTCTAACCCCGAACATAAAAAATGTGCAACCAGGAGGATGTACGTCAGTGTCCATACGAAGAGTGGATCGATACGGTTAAACCTGCTTCGATCGGTCAGACGGTAACACAACCTGAGTCAACGAACAATTCATTCGGGCTTGGATGGAGTATGAACGTCGCGTCGAAATCGCAAGCTTAGCTTGGAGGAACAACCCACTGGGTTTCCCTAAATGGTCGGAGCGTCCCATGTGTGGTTGTAGGGATCGTTGCAAGATGGCTACCTCCTTTGAACCACGAACATATGGTCGGAGATATTTTATTTGCCCCAACTTAGAGAACGACTTCGTTGTACGTCTTTCATTTTATCAATTCTGCAAACGTCATCGCTCTAGTGGCTCTCTAACTAATTACATGTGTTTCTTTACCGGGGCATCAAAGGAGGTGTGGATTCACTAGGTGGATCGACAATGTCATTCCCCAATATAACGGCCTAAAAGTAACTGAATGTGAAACTCAAAAGGAGTACAACGCCGAGAAGGAAAGAGAAAATTAATGACAAGCTTATCGCCCTTGAACGGTTCCGTAGGTAGCCGAGCCTTGACTCGTCGGGGATGAGTTAGTTGTATTGTATCATTCGTACCTAATGGGTTATGTAACAGTGTGACAAACAACTGCTTAACCATTGCTACTAAGTTAACTTGGTTAAAACAATATGTTATGATCACAGGTAATGCAAACAACATATGTACGATACCTTGAACATTTACACTTGCAACAATATTTACATTTGCAACAATACGATGATAAAACAAATGTTCATTACACAACATATTTACATTTGTAACAATATGACGATAACATTTACATTTCAAACAATACGACAAATCAAATGGACGGTTACATTTGCAACAATACGACAAATCAAATGGATCGGTTACATTTGCGAAAAATACAACGATAACATTTTACATTTCAAACAATACGAGAGAGGGTCGGTCGATGTCGATTAGGTTTTGGTCGATTAGGGTTTAGAATAAAAACGCCCTTTCAGAGGACGGGAATGGCAAAAAACGCCCTCGGAAGGGCGGAAAGGGCCGCGCAAAAGCAAAAAACGCCCTTGGTAAGGGCGGGAAGGGGCCGCGCAAAATGTCGGGCGGCGCCCTTTTGCGCGGCTCCCGTGCACGTGAAAAACCGCCCTTACCAAGGGCGGGAAGGCCGCTTGCAAATCGCCGCGCGCGAGCGCCACGGTGTCCACGTCGGATAAAACGCCCTCGGGAGGGCGTTTTATCAATCACGCTCTCCGAGAGCGAAAAGAGACTAATTCTGTAAATTTCAAAATTCGGAAATTAGTTTTGTAAATCTTTAAAAAATTAAAATTATAAATGCCAAAAATTCGTCAACCGGGACCACACGAGTTCGAACCGGTCCGGCCCACATTACGTGGACCTTCACGTCATAGCTAGCTCGGCAGCCTAACGTATTGGGCCCGCCAAACCCATTAACCCTCTAATTCGGCGAATTTTTAGCATTTATAATTTTAATTTTTAAAGATTTACAAAAATAATTTTCGGATTCAAATTTGCAAAACTAGTCCCTTCCGCCCTCGGGAGGCGGGATTCAAACGCCCTCCCAAAGGGCGTTTTATCGACGTGTGACGGCCGTTGGGTGTCGTCTGCCGCGCGCGTGTAATTTTGCATTTTGACCCTTCCCGCCCTTACGAAGGGCGTTTTCTTGTGCAATGAACGTAATGAACAGTGAATAGTGAACAGGTAGCGAACAGTGTAGTGAGCAGTGATGAACAGTCGAGTGAACAGTGAAAAACGTCGGCGGAATGGGGTAAAATGCAAAATTACACGCGCGGCAGCGCACCCAACGGCCGTCCCGCACGATAAAACGCCCTCTGGAAGGGCGTTTTGAATCCGCCCTCCCGGAGGCGGGAAGGACTAGTTTTGCAAATTTTGAATTCGGAAATTATTTTTGTAAATCTTTAAAAAATTAAAATTATAAATGCCAAAATTTCCTAATTCGGCAGCCCGCACGCACAAGAACGCGACGCGACAAGCGGCCGCCGCACGCCGCCGCAGCCGGCTGTTCCGATGAAGCGCTTCTTCCAGCCCGTGCCCAAGGATGGTTCCCCGGCGAAGAAGAGGACCGCCGCCTCCGACTCCCTCGGCGCCCCTGCCCCCGCCGCGGCCGCCGGCGCCGTCGGGGAGGGGGATTCTCCTCCCGCTCCCCGGGAGGAGGAGCCGCGGAGGTTCGTGACGTGGAACGCCAACAGCCTGCTCCTCCGGATGAAGAGCGACTGGCCGGCCTTCTGCCAGTTCGTCTCCCGCATCGACCCCGACGTCATCTGCGTCCAGGTGAGCGGCGCCGGGGCGGGGGGCGTCGGTTTTGGGCGCGATCTCCGCCTCTTCTTTTTATCCGGATTTTGCTCCCTCAAGGGTTTAATCTGCAGTGCTGTGCGGATGTGGGGATATGGGAGTGGGTTTTAGGTGAGTATGCAGCAATGTGGGTCATGCCAGATTTGCAGTTGTTCACGGGCGTTTCGTCGAGCACGTTGGGGGCGTAGGTTTTCGTTATTCACCTGTGGGAGATTAAACAAGGGAGGTGCAATCTCAATAGAGATTGAGGTATTTCCGCAGGTTTCTGTCCTTCCAGATGTTCACAGAGCTTGCATGGCGTTGTATTCACATGCAATTTGAAGATAGTTGTGTCGTTGCTTGCGAGTGGAGTTGCTAGGAACTCGTCGTTAGTGTTACTCAGTTATTGCTTATTTACCTGCGTCAGTGCTCATAACCCAGTTATTTGTTTTTTTTATTAGTCACTTGTGATGCTAGCACAAGTACTGCACCTAGGCAATTGCTGCGACAAACTGTAGACCATATGGTATGTGAAGTGTTCTCCTCAAGTTAAATCTTCAATTAATGATATGGGAAAACTCGTGCTATATTGAATGATTGAGCTTTTCTTTGGTACCACTCTGCCCATTCTATAAGGTGTTACCCACAACAAAATTGAGGTTCACATACTATTCTACTGTTTCATGGGAACCAGTTCCTCTTCTTTAATCACATTGCAACTTATTTGTGATCCCAATATATCCTTTGTTTACAAAAAAACGATGTATAGTTTTATTGGATTTATATTAGGCGCATCGTTTTGGAATCCACCTCAGGGGCTTGACGCTCAAGAACATAGGACATGAGGACGTCTTTTTGTCTTTCCAAACCTCATAATGTTTCATTCTTTGTCCTTATACTGTTCAGTTGCCCGCTTGTTCTTTTGTATCCAGCTAGTCACAACTATTTTGCTCTTCTCTGATTCTTTTATCAGCAGTACTTACAATTTCAATTTAAGCATACGTGCCATAAATGTCTTACTAGGATAGTGACTAAACTTCTTTGTTAGGAAGTGCGGATGCCAGCAGCTGGTTCTAAAGGGGCACCAAAAAATCCTAGTCAACTGAAAGATGACACAAGCTCTTCACGAGATGAAAAGCAGGTAAGCAAGCGTTGAAAGATTAATGAAATTTTCTGTGACTTTTATGCAGAAGTCAATGCTAGATTTGTTGTACTTTTCATAATACTAGGCAGATCAAGATCAAATCAAGAATTTTAAACTTGATTCGGATCTTCATACGATGCTATCTTTTCCGAGATTGACCCCTGTAAAACTAGAAGATTTGATATATGTGTAATGTAGTACACTTCGCAAGCAACCAAGTTTCTATGTATACTGACTAATATTTTCAAGAATGCCAAGCTACAGTCTTTCTTTTGTCCCTTCATGACTGTTTAGTATATTGCATTTGTTGTACTCCAAGAAATTGTTCTAAGATCACATCTGGTGCTATGCAGGTAGTGCTACGTGCTTTGTCGAGTCCACCTTTTAAAGACTATCGTGTCTGGTGGTCTCTTTCAGACTCCAAATATGCAGGCACAGCTATGATTATAAAGAAGAAGTTTGAACCAAAGAAAGTGTCATTCAACTTGGATAGAACATGTACGTTCAGAGTTGCATGCATGACTTCATATTTTCCTTTCATAGGCAATCTCCATATTATCGGTGTGTTTTGTAGTGTCCATGTGCTTTGCTCTGGTGTGAATGACTCTATACAAGATCTACTTTAATATGCACACCATGGTGACCATATGGTGTCTCATTCTAATGTTAATGTGTCTCTCTTCATCTACCCTACAAATCATACGGCACATAAGATTTCACCAACAAGCATAGATGGAAACGATTTCTCTTGACTAATATAGAGTTGCCCAAAATGATGATGTATTTACTTACCATGGGGTTTTTTGTTCCTGATTAGCTTAAAGGTTGTGACGCTTGAGAATGTTTTTCTTTTGTTGATAACATCATCAGCTGCTAGATTGTTCTAGAACTTCTGAGTTCTTCCTGATATGCTGGGTATTTGTGTAAATACTCTCTGTATAATGTATATTTTTATGTTCCTATATATTGTTTTAGTATGGCTGCTCCAAACTACTGTTCAGGGAAGAAATGCACATCAAAACTTTAATGAAAAAGAAAGTTCCAGGTCAACAAACTTGTTGCACTGGCAACTTTGAATTAACATTTGGTTTCATCATTACTTTCTCACATATTGCTACTCTTTCTTATGAGTCCACTTTTGTATTGTTTTCAGCTTCCAAGCATGAACCAGATGGGCGTGTTATTATCGCAGAATTCGATTCGTTCCTCTTGCTGAACACTTATGCTCCAAACAATGGATGGAAAGAAGAGGAAAATTCATTTCAAAGAAGACGGAAATGGGATAAAAGAATGTTGGAGTTTGTTCAACAGGTAGACAAACCCTTAATCTGGTGTGGAGACTTGAATGTCAGGTAATTAATACTATTATTTATAACAGGTAGTAACTTGTTGCTGATTATCTTGTTTTCCTTGGACATGTAGTTACATCTTCATACTATTATTTAGATTTTATTCAGGCATACTGTATCCTGGTGTATAACAGAAAACCGATACATGACAAAATCTTGACACTTTTGACAGAAAAGCTAGTAGGCAACAAAACCTTGATAACATTTTTTTTCTTTTCTGTCAAGGCTGCTTTGAGCATATCTGTAACACATATAATGAGCTGTGATATGTCTTTTTGTATTCTGAAGCTTGAATCAGTGCAGGACGAATAGTTCGTACTATATTCTTTTTTATTTACAATTGCAATTAAGTTACCCTGCACCCCTGTCTGCTATCATGATTTCAAGGTTAGTTGAACAAGAGCAAACTTAGTGGCAAGGAATAGATTTTTATATTTTCCAATGCAACCACAGGAAATATAATTATTTTATTGAAGTCTAGTATATTTAGCTCACATCATCTATAAAATTGTTAAATGTCTCCTAAAATCCACTGGTCTGACAATGTGTGAAAACTATGGATTTACTTTTCATTAGGTTTAAGATGCACTTCAGGTAATTGTGTGTGTGTGTGTATATTCATATATATATATTTATATTTATATATATTTGAACTGGTCATGTACTGAAATTTCCATTAGATCTCAAAGTGAGGAAGCTTTCAAAATTTATATGGACTTGCTAAGGAACTCATATTTGCTACACGATGAATAGTAATAATCCCCTACTTGACACCTTCCATAAACCAGCCTTAGCTCTCATACTTTGCTTGTGTTTGAAATATTTCAGTCATGAAGAAATCGATGTGAGCCATCCTGATTTTTTTAGCAGCGCTAAACTAAATGGATACATCCCTCCAAATAAAGAGGTAACATTACTCTACTGATTCAAGTCTTCCGTTTACAAGTGACTAGCAGTGATCTATTACTTTTCATGGCTTTTTACATCTCAGGAACTGTATGAAGTCACCACATTGAAATGATTCCTTAAACAGTTTGTGCTTTTCATTTCTAGTTGCATGTTAGGGTTGTTCCTTAATGTAATTTCCCATCTGGTAAACAGTGCATTTGGTTGACCAAAAAGATAGTCTCAGTCTGCGTTAGCTGTTGTATCCTATTAACACACCCCTACTATTCCTAAGAACATTGGGTGCACTCCCATTATTGAAAACCTGTAATTGTTCTTTTTCTTTTCTAGCACTTCATTCTCCAACTCAGAGTCAGACTTTCTTTTATTAGTGGTTGTTTTGGTTCTACTAGGACTTCAGGGGGTCAGAATGGGAATACTCGAGCAGCGGGTTAAGACGGCATGTGGCATTCAACTAAGTCAAGAAAAATCCCCCCAAATGTGCTGCGCGACCAGGCATGCTCAACCTCACGTGAGGAGCACACTTCTGCCAGTGCCAGCAAGTGGGGCTGGAGCCACTGCAACCAATTCAATATTGGGAATGGCTGGGAATATGCACATTTCAGTTACAAGAACATCAATGCATGTGAAGGAATCCGTTTCTGTCCTCTCTATCAGTGCCACAATCTCTCAGTAGTATGTTTTACTTGAATCATCACTGTTCTAAAAAGGTTCACTGCCTAGCCTGCCTAGGCAACCATTAGAATACTGATACGCCGGTGATTTTATTTTTATGTCTTACACTTTAGGCTCTTGAGAATGTGATTATATTTAAATGTGCCTTTCACGTGCTATTGTACTAATTGGCATACTGCCTGTTACAAAATAGAAGTTATATTGGATCGCTATTGAGCCTTTTGATGCAATTAAATCTCTTGCATCCTACTCTGCAGGATTGTGGACAGCCAGGATTCACCCTGTCAGAGAGGCAGCGCTTCGGCAATATATTGTCCCAGTATGTGAAAGCTAATACATTTCTACATTGGCAACTTTTCTTATACTATCTTTGATAAATGATGATAAGTTATACTGGTGATGCTTTTGAAACTTGATGTCAAAACATATTAGCACTACACATTTTTATAACGGTTTAGACCATAAAAGACGGTATGTTCTGATCCAACCCATCTTGTTAAAATGGATTTAAATCTGTAATGTAGTTTACAGTGCATTGGCAACCATTATGGATTTGAGTCAAAAATAGATAATATATTGGCTACTAGCTAGTAGCCATCACGGATATGGTTCATGCTCTCGTTGAATATGTCACACACTCACCTTGAGCTAACTTTAGAGAATCTTCAGTGATAGTTTTATTCCCATCCTCAGCCTACCTAAGCCATCCCTTAAGATCTGGCTATGAGAGAGGCTTATTGCAGCATTGGCAGTTCCGCGTCATGGCCTCATGGGCTCACACTTACATGTATGCTCAACCTGCCGATGGGGTCACAATGTGACTTCAAAACATGTGATAACATTTACGAGATGGGATTATGGGAAAGGTTGAAGTTCATTGATGTTTGGGGCCAGGGACCTGCTATAGGCCTTGACAATTGTGGACTACTCGAATTATCAAGCCATGCTGAGCTATTCAAGCTCAGAGCTTGTTATGTTGTACAAACCTTGGCAGGTCATGCTCAAATCAAGCATGGAGCGATCCAAGATTGAAGTGCTCATAAGCCTTGAGACTTTTTGATAGCAGTCTGCATGGGTAGAGGTCACCTATGCCAGTATGCCCGTGCTGTTTACAGATCATATCCCCAATATGCCTGTGCCGTTTACGGATCATGTATCATTTGGCCCACTGACTAAATTACTGGTGGGTATAAGGGTAGGAACATGCCAACCCTCTTATTATTTTGCCATGTGTAATTGGGTAATCAAGCAAGATTCTCACCCTCAAGTTATAATCTTATGAAAAAAAATTATCTTCAGCTCTTACCTTAGTTTTATTTTTGTCCTCTAACTCCAAAACCATGTAAAAGTTGCCCTAAACATTCAGAAATTAAACTGGACAGGACTTGTTTAGGGCATATGCTTAACATTCATTATCTCTCCCTTTAAGACAAACGTGCTCACCACACCTTGGTTAAGGAATGAGTTTTCAACTGGTTTTGGAGTTGAGGAATATGACAAAACTTTTTCCTGTCCTTATTTAAGCTGAAAACCACTAGGAATCAGTTCAGGCAGCATTATGTGAACCTTTTTCTAACAATATGTTGTGAACTTAATATGAAGCAAACAAAGCCTCACATGGCATACGGTTCCTTTGACACGGAGAAAAGAAAATAAGTTATGAAAAATTCAAGTCATGTTCACAGTGATGCCCCAGTGGATCATGTATCTGTTATATCCAATGTCACCAGCAGCTTACAGTAAGCAGCTATGTGTGACTTGATCAAGGAATTAGTTACATGTATAACATACGGCAATATAATGGCAAATATCTTCTTGCATATCTTTGTGCACATGACAGGTATGTCATGCACCAAGGAAGCAATGCTTGGATCTAGGATCCCCTTAGTTGATTGCAACAAGACATTACTCCTAGGCTTGAAATTTTGAATACCTCATGGAGTAATTATTTGAATTTACAGAGGAAAGCTGGTAGATGCTTACAGATATCTGCACAAAGAGAAGAACATGGATTGTGGCTTTTCTTGGTCTGGCCATCCAATTGGCAAGTAAGAAAGATTTCAATGATTATGCTAGTCTTCATTTGTTCTTAGATTTTATTGCTGCATTATCAAAGCATGTCCATATCTGACATTTATATGTCATCTTATTACATTCCTTCATTGGCATGCATTTTACCAAAGGTTATCTTGAACAAATGTTATTTATCTGGACAGTTTGAGTTTACAATTTATCAATTCAAATGGGCTTACAGGCTTAAAGATAATCCTGTATGTTTGCAGATACTCCATCCATTTCATATTATAAATCGTTTTGACTTTTTTCCTAGTCAAACTTCTCTAAATTTGATCCCGTTTATAGAAATAATTAGTAACATCTATAACACCGAATTAGTTTATTAAACTAATTTTTAATATAGTTTGATAATATGTTTGTTTTGTGTCAAACATATTGCTAATGTTTTATGTAAACTTGGTCAATCTTAAAAAAGTTTGACTAAGAAAAAAGTTAAAACGACTTATAATATGAAACGAAGATAGTATATAAATGTTCTTCTAGAAAGTTTAGCTTGCACTATGACCTGAACTGTGAAAATTGTCTAAAAGTTATCCTACTTCCAGTTAAAATTGTGTCAGCTGATTCTCTTTTTTTTTCTGGTAATCAAAACTCGATCCTTACACGAGATGATAAATATGATCTTTGTTAAATATTTTCTAGTGAATATCTTAGCTAATGAGCTAACTTTTGATTCATTACAACTGGAATATGTTTTAATTTTCTTCCTCATGAAGACTAATTGGATTTAAAATGCCTACAGGTACCGAGGGAAGAGAATGCGAATTGACTATTTCCTTGTTTCAGAAAAACTGAAGGACCAAATAGTTTCATGTGACATTCATGGTCATGGAATAGAGCTAGAAGGTATGGGATTAAAATATTGCTTATCATGCTTTTCCATTGTGATACACAAGTATATAAAAGCGTCATTTTTACATTTGTCCCTTTTAAAAAACTTTGTTCAAATAGACCAGTGTGAAATTTGTTCCAAGAATAGACCCAAGTGTTATGTACATTGATCCATGGATAGGGCAAGGGTCTGAAGAGTGGGAGGCAGCACAGCTCTCATTGGCATCGGGCTTATCCCGATCACCACGAGAGTCTGATCAAGCTAGACCTAACTTTATGATTCTTTTTACTTAATATAATGGGGAAATGGGTCCCTTTTGTAGTGAGGGTACTATCTCTACGTTCTTAACATACTGATATTGTATCTCTTAGTACTTCCTAAGTATTTCATAAGTAATGCCAATTAACTAATACTCCTATCCTAGGAAACTAGTAATTGATTTAGTGAGAGAATATACTCTGCCATCATAACTCCAAGGCACAGCATGTTGCCACATCACTTGGCACCATCTGAGCTGCCACGTTAGACAACCATGGAGGGGACTTACTAGCATGTCACAGCTCAGTGCCATATAGTGTGGTGTCAGGCTCTCAAAACATGGCAATAAAGGTTGAGGTGGCATTGTTAATGTGGTGCATAAATTTTGTTTACTCCAAACCATTTTGAAAATCTTGTTCCTGAAATAGATTGGCACATATGTTATACCATCCCATCAGCTTGCTGAACTTCAGCTGGTTGAAACTATTATTATGCATTTTGTTTCTTTTTTTGAGGAACATAACTTGTCGAGCCTGATTAGCTCGCAATGGGTATGTGGGGTTAACATTTCGATAACATGATGATTAACGAGGGAACAGTGGAACCATTAAAATGTTGTTTTCATGACATATATATTAGACATCAAACTGCAAATACATGCTGGACTATAACTACAATACAAATGGCATGTTGTCGGAACTTGTGACCCATGTTGTGACTTGTGAGCACATTACACTGTGCGGTTTTTTGGAATTTAAAGTGTAGTGGCATACAAGTACCTCAACCCCATGAAAATTAGTTAAATGGACCCAGGTGAACAGGACAGAGCTGGTTGTCGCCGTAGTGGCAGTAATTGTACCTTGCGCTTTGATGCTAGTTCAGGGGGTAGAGTAGACCTTTTCCGTAATTTTGTGTTGGTGAGCTCCATGTTGTGGGCAAATAGGACTGTAGGAGATATGGCAGACAGTAGAAAAATCTGCAAGTTTAGAAGCTCCCTTTGGAATCCTCTTTTGCTGTTGGTTCAGTGATAAACATTGACCTGTGATTGAAATTCTATGCATGCCTGCCAGTAATAAACACCAGCACCTTGAAGCTATTACATGGTAACTTCCATGATCTTCTCTACAAGCCATGAATCGAACAAATTCCCTTGTCTCCCCCTATTAAATGGTAATGCCAATACGCCGTTGAATGTCATGGTACAATTCATTGACCTCCATTTTTGCAGGATTTTATGGAAGTGATCACTGTCCCGTTTCACTTGAGCTTTCGGAAGAAGCAGGGGCACCAGAACCCAAGAGCTCCAACTAACTTCTATATTGCGCACTTAACCAGACATCCTGGAGATTTTAGATTAGCTGAAGCATATTTGCTTGTATCTCTCGTGCCATTATTAACCATTATTCAAATATTGTCTAAGTCTAGCAGTATTTCTGATGATGAAATGCATGCTCTAGCTTGGATCCTGATTGTAACTATAATTAGTACTGTTACTATGGTCAGCTATGCTATCTTTAGATCCTATAAGATCAAAAACATCTACCATCTGTTCCATTGTTTTAAATCCGAAGAAAAACAGCATATACAAGCTAATTCTGGTCAGCAGGTAGAATATATGGAGTTAACCTTTTATAAATTACTGCTAACTACTCAAGTATAAAAAGTTACGTGCATTACCTACATGATAATAGCATCTGTAGAATTTTTCTCGCCTAGTATGATTCTCTCGGGAGAACTGCAGAAATTACATTTGAGCCCAGCTGCCCAGGTTCCATGTTTTGTCTGACACAATGGAAGCTACGGCTCCGGTTGTTTAGGTACAACTGATAAAGCTGTAGAAAAATAATATAAATAATTAAAAATAATTTATAAAATAAAACTTTATCTTTGTGATATCAGCGTTTAAAAAACAAATTTAGAAGATAAACTATATGATGAAAAAACTTTAAATCATTTTCAAGATTTAAATTTTGGTTGTGGTTGATAAGTCAACAAACAGATGAATGTATTTGCATTTGTAGCTGTGTACTTTTTTGTTATTTTGATCGAATGGGTTATCCAGATTCATACTACGTGTTTCATCCGTTAAAATATTTTATATCTAGAGAGATTTTGAGACAGATAGATTTTGAGACAGATGAAGTATGTTTTATAAGGTTATTAGTGGCCCTTTATCCCCCTCCCCCACTCCAAAAAAAGCCCCTTACTCTCTTACTCTCATGTCCATAGAAAAATCAAAAGCTAAAATGCATCATTCATAACCAAGGTAATGGGATTTGTGTCTCCACTAAAAAATGAAAACGAAAACAGTAAGAGTGGCTCCTCCGGCATAGTTTACTCCTTAAACTCGCCTACCTGCAACTGGCACTTGTGTGACAGCTCTTGTGGTGGCCCGTCCTTCAATGCTCAGTTCTGCAGGTGTCCAGATAAGCTGCATCTTATACCAAAGTATTTGAAAAATATTGTTCAGGTTGGAGTATATAATTTATACATTGTTTTCATTTGTAAGGCCCTTTTATTACAGAAAAGGCTTAAAAATTTTGGAGGACTATGGAAAACTCGGTATTTGAATCGAAGGATTGAATCATATCCTTTCCTTTTAAAATTACTGTGTAATGAACAATTCTATAAAGATTTAAAAAAATAGCAAGAACTTCAACCTATTAGAAAATTTATTTTGAGTCTATCTCTCTCCTTTGATTTTTATATTTTTCTATGGTCTACTCAAACAATCATTCATATCTACAAACATTTGTTTTATATTTGTATTTTTATTAAAATCATATTTTTTTCTATTCCTTCTTTCCCGTGTTCTAAAAGGAGCCATTATGTTGCCTCTTTGCAAACTCAAAAGTTTGCTATGGACAAAAGATTGATTATATAAGTTCTCATCAGTGAGCTTGATTTGTACCAAATGTCGTCGGAGTTGCAGAAATGTTTTTCTTCCATTTTGGTCATCATCGTTAGCTTTTCATCAAATACACTATGTTACCGCGTCAGAAAAGGTCCATATTACCCTTAAAAGTGTAACTCAGCTTAGCCAAAGCTTCGTGTGTTTTAGAGGGTAAAAATGGATTTTTTTCCATGGATTACCAAAGAGCAATTGATGGAAGGCTAGAGGCATTTCATAGTGGATCAAAGATGATTCTAGAGGGGGTGTGAATGGGGAATAGGTATCTAGAAACTAAGACTAGAAAATAACCTAATTGTAAGAAGGTAAACTAATCTAGTGCTAATCAAAGTAAATACCAGTGTGATCCAATTTTTGCAACCTAGTTGATACATAAGCTACATCAATCTAACAAAGTAAATTGCAATAGAGGATGCAAATGAGCTGTTTTTTAGGTATCAAAGATTCAGCAATCTCCATTAGTCCTCGTTGGAACGCTCTAACACAGGATCTGTGTTCCCGCTCATAGCCACATGGTCCATGACACTCTCTAGAGGTAGCTCTTCTCCGCTCAAGATAGGTGAGCTCCAAGCCCTTCACACATCACCCTAGGTCTCACACAATCTACTCAAGAGAGATTACTAGATTTTACAGCCACCAAGACTATCTAATCTAGGCATGCCAAGATGCCACACATTGTCAGACTAGATGATCCACCTACCAAATGGTTCAACACACACTCAGGGTGTTTAGTCTATGTGCATAACATGATCTGGACCAACACATTTTCCAGACGAATGGTCTATCCGAATGGCTCAACACACAGTTGGATCGTCTGGGCCGTACACATGGTATGTTCCGAACTAGCATGATATAGTTGGACGAGACACACCCAATGTCCGATTGGACAAAACACACCATACTGACATGTTTGTGTAGCATCGAATACAAGGACCAAGCCTACCAAAGAGGGTGAATGATAGGAAAACCAAAAACCAAATCTTTTTGCAGAATTAAAAGGAATCCTCTAATCTAGATGGAGATGTGCTGGTCGGACCGCTGCTATGTAGCCAATCGGACCGCCTCGATGCCTCTGGTCAGACCGCCACCTCCCTGCCTGCACGTTGCTACCAATCTAACCACTGTATAGTCATCGGTGGTTGGATCGCCCTATGCATGTTGGTCTGACCATCGGGACCTAGAAAAACAAGCCTCAACGAAACTGTTAAAACTAGATCAACTTTGCTACATCAAGATGTGTTTATAAAGTGAACCCAAAGCACACCTCTCTCAATTCATGAAGTAGAATTGAAACCTCAAAGTAAACCCTAACTTTTCTTTCCCAAAAAGTTGATATCCTTTGAGCCTCAACCCCTCGGATTTTATATCCAAAACATGGTTGCTCATAGCCACGAGTACAACTAGAACTAAGAATCATAATCACATAGAAAACCACCAAACTAGGGAAACACACTTCCCTTCTGAAAGGACCTCGATGTCACCTAGAGAGGGGGTGAATAGGCACTATGACAAAATTTAAACAAGATAAGTGGACATAAAATGGATATTCTGATATAGAATCGGATAATCTGATGTATATCGAATATTCTGATGGAAAGACACAAATTAATCTTTGATATATGAAAACAAGAACAACAACTTAAGCTACAACACGATCAACAATATAGTAACAAAGTAAAGCATAAAGCATAAGATAATATCACAAGTTATGCAAGTATTTCAAGTAAAATAGAAAGGGATGTGAAATAATCAAAATAGAGACACAAAGATTTGTTTATCGAAGTTTGGACCCCTCACAAAGAGGTTCCTACGTCTCCGTTGAGAAGCTCACAAAGAGCCGAGTCTCTTTCAACCCTATTCCTCGTGAGGTTGCCCAAATGCACTCCTCCTTCCCTTAAGAGTATCTCTTTCCTTGCGGACTTGTGGAGGGGAGATCCGACCTTCACAAACTTTCCCGTGGCACACCACAATCCTTGAGTGCTCACGAACAATTCCTAGCCATCTAGAAGACCTCAATCTCCAAGAGCAACAAATGCCCACGAAATTTGCTTGAAAATGAACTCTAGTGCTCAAGAATCAAGATTTGTGCCCAACACTAGAAAGCCCACTCAAATCCACACACTCAAAATCCAAATCACAAAGATTTAAGGAGGATTTTAGAGGGAGCAGGAGAGCTCAAGATTCAAATCACTTAGCACAAGCTCCAAACCCACAAAGCCATAAAGATTAGAAATGAAGGGCTAACCCTAGAAAAAGGTTGGTGGGGGGTTTATATAGGTCCTCCCAAAATATGGCCGTTGGAGGGGAATATTTCAGCCCACATCGGAGAGTCCGATACTAGATCAGATAGTCCGATATTTTAAACCTCTAAGGCAGCAAGAGACAGAGATCGAAGTTCCATTAAATTTTGGACTTTATGAGACATCAGACTATCTGATGTGAAATCGGATAGTCCGATATTTTAGAAGCAAAAACTTTGCCCTCAAACAGAGACTCAAATTCCATGAAATTTCAGAGTTTCTGTGTCATCGGACTATCTGACCCATAATTGGATACTCCGATTTACACTTAGAAAAACTCACTCGAGAGGATTTTTCAAATTGAGATAGAGAGTGAAGTTCTGTGAAAAATTGGATATTCTGATAAATTGGATATTTTGATGTATTCCGGATAGTTCGATGTTGCTCAAGTAAAAAGGCAAGAAATTTTTACTCCGAAGTCTGATTTCAATGATCTTGGACTCTATAAAAATATTGTTTCATGGGCTATCAAACCTAGCATGAAACATGGTTTAAAACCTAGTGTAGGTGTTGTGACATGTGAAACAACCTGGAGCTAGAATATTGGCTTAGGGTTTTCAACTCACACAAAGGTGAATCATTTTGTGGACTTGAGACATAACTAAGCAAACACGTTTACATCCCTCTTAATAGTACGTCATTCCTATACTCAATCCGATCTTTACTAAAAACATTGAGACCGGTAAAGACTAAGAAAAGGATGTTTAGCTTCATTATACATTTGCCTTGTGCTCATCCTCGTGCCTTAGCTTGACAATGAACATCGCTCTCTTTAGTCAACACTTGATTCAACACATGATGTCCGGTCACTTTCAATTCTTCAAGCCACTCGATGTCTTTCAACTTATGACGTCCATCCAATGCCTTTTATCTATCACTCTTGATGTGGATCAACACGTGAGTCCCATCTTTGAGCTTTTTGTCTTGAGACTTGGGTGACTTGACCTCACTTGAGTATCAACACCATCTTTATTTCTTGGGATCTATTTCTTTCATTCAACTCAATGAAATTGTTAGTCCTAATGATCCAGTTATCAACCTCTACTTGTTGACCAACCGATCACATATAAAAGGATATGAATAAGTTTATGAAAATTAACCAACACCACAAATGTCATATGCTCACATGTATACACAAATGTAAGATCCCAATCAAACACATGCATATCAAGATATAGAATATACTCCCCCTACATATATGCATAGAAAATATTTTGAGTGAAGCAAGTGTATGCATAATTAGAGATGAAACATCGGGAGCTTATCCTATACAAGAATAAAAGACATTTATAAAATATAGACATAATAATAAATGCAAACCTTCACCAACTCCATATTCTCAATGTAAAGAGACTAAAGAAGATAAAACTCAAATAAAACATTAGCCTCACATGCATATGTCAATCACATAGAAATAATATATGTACGCATCATTATGTACATGGACAGAAAGAGTGATACTTGTACCTTGATATCCATGTATTTAATCCTTGTTGAGATTAAAGTCCATCATCAATGAATACATTTCTATCTCAACTCATAATCAACAAAACCAAATTAATGGCACTTGAACTTTCACATTTACAACTCCAAATTATAATCTTCCAAAACTTGAACTTCATTCCAAATTTGACTCCGCTTCTCATACGCACACAAATCCACTTGTATGCCATATGAAAACTTCACCTTCACGTGCAATGTTCTCTAGCCTTAGTATCCTGCATGATCTCCTTGACTGTTTGGACCTCAACTTCTCTGAAGCCTAGTCCCGATCCATCACCGGCAATACTCTCGAGGCCTCAAGCAACAACTGCACATGGACAAATAAAGAAACCATATCCGAGTATAAGTTTTCACCAAATTTAACTCATATTAGCACAAAACAGTATCACCTTCGTAAAAAAACATATAGAAAGTCATAAACATTAGGCAATCACAAAACTCCACAAAAACAACATGAAACTGACTCCTTCCTAGAGTTTACCAGTTTGACCAGCACTACAAGCCCGGTCCAACCACATGCATGCAGAGCCAAAAACATGGTGCTTGGTCTGAGCCCGGTCCAGTCTGATCGGCATTATCAAGCCGGTCCGACTGGCCACACCAAGAGACAAACACCACTTCACCAACATCAACACAATCGCTTACCTTTGACAACCATTCACCATTAAAACTGAATCAACACATTAATTTTATAGTTTGTACATATAGTTTATTGAGAACAACACATGCCTTGTTCGGACAATCCATGGGACTGATGATCCAGTCACGATTGGGCTGTCAAACAGTCTAGTCATCAAGATAAATTGTTTATAAGCAATTCAAACTTTGTTCCGGCTCAACTTCGCATTTTTACTTTTGGATATGGCATAGAGAAGCTAGATAAGATAAAATAAAGTTTATCACACCTAGTTTCTAGCAACCTGAGTTCCCGATGTCAAGATGCTCATAAGTAGAACTCAGGGTAGTCGATAACAATTTAGAGGTGAAATGAGCGTAGCTCAACTGGTTAAGTTTCTTGTAGTGGAACTAGTCCACCCAGATTCAATTTCTAGACTTGACATGGGTGCTGCATTTATGGCTAATTATTATTTCAGTGGTAAGTGATGTACTCATCGACAATGAGGCTCTCGTGGTGACTTCGTTAATCTCAAAATATGTTGGTCAAGTCTTTTGGAGATAGGGGTAGGGTGGGCCGAGTGTGCGCTCATAACGGTGACTTGCTTACAAGGGTAGGATAGGACAAGTCTGCGTGCATTGTAAGTATCTGTGTTTGTACTGGTTTTTTTAAAAAAAGCAGTTTAAAGAATTGATCATTTGTTAATGGCAAATCTTTGAATTTCTCGAAGAAAAACCTCCTACGGGATTCATACTCAACATAATACAAGTTTACGTGTAATGTAACCCTTTTATGGTATATGTATTTATTGTTTAGAGTATTTTGAAAATGTTAATTATTGATTTCATGTCACCATAATTTGACTTTTCATGAATTATGCTAAAAAAGAATCTCTCCATTTTGTCGGTTTTGTATGTTTCCTGCCAATAGTTTGACTACAATAAATATTAAAAAATTATTCCATTATCCTGAGAAATTACACTAAGAGAAAATAAATAACAGCGAGTAACCTATCATTACCCCATGTAAGATAATTCTACATTAATAGTACATCATGTCTTTTTTTAAAAGGCAAAATTTGCTCTAACACACTTTAGCTTTGTGGCATTTGCTCTAGGACACTCGTTTTGCGGCATTGCGAGATGACACTCTAGTTTTGCAGTTATTTGCAAAAAAACATTCGGTCCATTATTTTAATATATTTTCTTCAAATGGAGAGATAAAACTTTGTAAATTACGATTTTACCCTTGGTTCACCTAGCATATTGAAATTCAAAATAATTTTAGCTGCTTCTAAACATTTACAAAATTTAAAAGTTGTCCCAAGTTACAAAATAAAAAGTATTTTACAAAAAAATGTCTAAATTCAAAAATAATATTTCAAATTGAATGTATTTGATTTCAATAATTTGGGACAAGCTTTGAATTTTGCAAAAATATATGTTTAAATTCTATCAAAATGCGTTTAAATTTGAATTGTGCAAGGTGGTTTAAGGGTAAAACCGTCTTTTACAAAGTTTTATCTTTCCATTAGAAGTGGATATATTAAAATAATAGATTGAGTGTCTTTTAGTAAAGAACCATAAAACTAAAATGTCTTACGACAAATCCACAAAACTAGAATGTCCAATTACAAATGTCAAGAAGTGTCCTTAACTAAACTTTGCCTTTCTTAAAAAGATGAGATATATTTTTTTTATAAAGTTACTATACTTACTACGTACATCAATTGCCAATGTTAGAAATGAAAACGGGTATCCAGTATATGTGCAATTAATGCTTAATGTCCATGGCTGACGTTTGACTGGAAGGAGATGCTTTCTCTCTTCATCAATGATGGAACCTGTTTTTTTAAAAAGATTTCTTATAATCTTTCATCTATAAATATCTCATGATATTTTAAGTATAGTTCTAAAAGCATTTGCTTTTATCTGAAAAAATTAAATTTATAACAACTTTTATAATTTAAAAACTAAAAACGCTTAGTTTACCTCTATATAATAATTATATTATTATCATTTGGGTTATCTCACTATCAATCCTTTTTACTGGTTTATCAAGACATCGTATACCTGATGCGTAACAGGTCAAAGCTCTTTCGCCGCATATCCAACTTTCTAATCTTTCCTCTCGCTACGATACAGTTCATCAGCACCATATATTGAAGAGATTTCTTCATGAAACTGCAGTCACCGTCGATCTCCGTCTCAAATACCTTAGATCTAGAAAGACATTTATTTTTTTCCCATATGTTCTCTAATTTTGGGTCAAAAAATCTTTCCAAAACGAGGGAGCAACCCCATCACAAAATACGATCTCTTAGCTATTTCCCCAAATTTTGTTTCCAAAGTGGCCAAATAACAGATTCCATTTCTACCACCGTTTGCAGAGAAAGAAAAGAAAAGAAAATAATAAATAAATAAATAACTAAATAAACCCAACAAAATCCCCATCACCTCGTCTTTCCCCACCATTTCTCTCTCCTCTCTCTCTCTCTCACTACCCCCAAAGCAGCAGCAAGCAGCATCAGCAGCGAGCACCCAAGCTAGCAGCAGCAGCAGCCAATTCCCCCAAATCGCCTCCTCCCAAATGCGACTCCTCCCTTGACGAAACCCTCCCCCACCTTGCCGCCATGTCGCTGCAGCCGCCGGCGGTGGAACCGCCGGAGTGGCTGCGGACGCTGCCCGTGGCGCCGGAGTACCACCCGACGCTGGCGGAGTTCGCGGACCCCATCGCCTACATCCTCAGGATCGAGCCCGAGGCCTCCCGCTACGGCATCTGCAAGATCGTGCCCCCGCTCCCGCGCCCCCCCGAGGACGACACCTTCCGCCGCCTCGAGGCCGCCTTCGCCTCCTCCAATGCCGCCGCCTCCTCCGGCGACCCCTCCCCGACCTTCCCCACGCGGCTCCAGCAGGTGGGCCTCTCCACCAAGAACCGCCGCGCCGCCAGCCGACGGGTCTGGGAGAGCGGGGAGCGCTACACCCTCGAGGCATTCCGCGCCAAGGCGGCCGAGTTCGAGCCCCCGAGGCACGCGGCGCCGCCCAAGAACCCCACCCACCTACAGCTCGAGGCCCTCTTCTGGGCCGCCTGCGCCTCCAGGCCCTTCAGCGTCGAGTACGGCAACGACATGCCCGGCTCCGGCTTCGCCTCGCCCGAGGAGCTCGCCGCCAATGCCGCCGGGGCGGCGCCGAGCGACGTCGGGGAGACGGAGTGGAACATGCGGGTGGCGCCCCGCGCCAGGGGCTCTCTGCTCCGCGCCATGGCCCGCGACGTGGCGGGCGTCACGACGCCGATGCTGTACGTGGCCATGCTCTACAGCTGGTTCGCCTGGCACGTGGAAGACCACGAGCTCCACAGCCTCAACTTCCTCCACTTCGGCAAGGCCAAGACCTGGTACGGCGTCCCCCGCAACGCCATGCTCGCCTTCGAGGAGACGGTGCGCGTGCACGGCTACGCCGACGATCTCAACGCCATCAGTGAGTGTCCTCTCCTCTCCTGCTTTTACTGTTCTTCAGTTTTCTTGCCGGATGAAAAAAAGTCGCATGGGTCACCACCCCTTTTCCTTTTGACGGGTAAGAGTCAAAACCTTTTCGTCAGAGAATCTTCACACGCCATTGCTAAATTTTACCCAGATGGGAATTTCTTTTTTTTCTTGAAAAACATTATGGTGGTTTGTGTGTCTCCAGGTGAGCCATTCTGCAACTGCAGATGCTTGTAAATGAAGTGTAGAAATCTTTGTCCTTTTTGGTTACTAAGCCTTTTTGGTTACTGAAGTTGTGGACCTAAATATTGAGCCCTCTGCTAGCCTGGCTGATCTTACTTCTTAGGCAAACAGGAATAAAAGGAATAGCTGATAGTTGCAATTCAGCGAAAACAGTAGTCATTATGTTTTATGTGATCTGCCACCTGGTTGGTTTGCTCACCCACAAACTAAGAAACAAATTTATGGAGCTATGGAAATATTGCATCAATCTGGTTTAACAAAGTATATATTATGCATTGGCCTATTATTAAACCCTTAGAAATCGTAATGATAGGGATTTCCTTGAAAAGAGAAAGTATTATAGTGTATTTATAAGATTCAGATTGGCTTGACAACTGATCCTACTAGGATTGTACTCCAAGGGCATGCAAACATGCAAATTAGAATTTAGAATTACATGTAAAGGGTCTCTACTCAGAGTCATAATGTACATCCTGTTTGGATCCTCCATGTTCAGATTTAAGATTAAGATGTCTATCAAAGATTCTGCTACATTTTTTGTTTACTTCATTTAATGAGCAAGATTAAGGATGCCCTCAACAAGAATGTTGCAATTAAATCCTCCATGATCATGCATATCAAATTTCCTCCACATGTCCTCATCTGTATGTCTCCAAATGTCCCAAAGATATTTGTAACAGATCACTAATATATTCTATTAGTCATTATTGTCCTCATCACTATGTTATTGTGTTGCCATGCCACATCAGTCAATTGGGAGCTACTCTCACCATATCTATTGCTATACTACTCTAGCATGCCAGCTGTGCTCCTTTTCTGCCTAGTTTCTGTGATATATCCCTTGTGTTTTTGGTTGATTTACTTGTGCTTTTGATTACCTAGACATGAATTTACTACCACAATTTGTTTACTTGAGATTTGAATTTATAGTTTCTGTTTTACAGTCCTTTGTAAAAATTAAGAACTATCAAAATATATCTAATTCTCAAGGTATTAGGACACCCTAAAAGACCTTAAAGAAAGACTCGTACAAGTACCAGATGAGAGTAGTGCGAAAAATATAGGGGCATGGAAGCAATTGTTGTAGGCTTGTACTTTGGGAGATCCTTATGAAAGCTAACTCTGCACTCAATGCAATAGTAGGCATAATCAAGGTGGCAGCAAAGACCTAGCACAATGTCTGGTGAGACCTTGGGTCTGTATGGATGGAACATTTTTTTTTTGTGAACGAGAATTTAATCATCTTTTCATATAGTAACAGATATTCCAAACCTCTTGTCTGACGATATTTGTATCACTTTCAATTCTTCATTGGACGAATGAATGCTTTATTTGTTGATCAGGAGGTAATGCTCTTTCTTTTCACCATGGTATGGTTGTGATATGTCATATGTGTTTATGCTAATAAAAAGGAGATGGAGATGATGATGCGGTGATTTCTTAATCATGATACGTTGCGGTGCCAAGCGGTGAAGGTAGTCCGTTGATAAGATCTGCCATGAGAGGGAGAGTGCAACAGTGCATGTTTTTTTAGGTTGATTATAAAAAAAAACAATTTTAACCTCAGTAAATGAATGGTTAGATTCAGTTGCTCACCTTGTTTGTTCGTTTCGGTAACTCTATAATTACTGTAAAGTTTCTCTCAATTTCAGATTTCATTTGATACTAAATCCTGGATGGTTAAAATGAATCCAGTAACAGCATACCAATGTAAAAGATTTGGAACCTTGAGCAGATCACAGTTCATTATTAGATCATGAGCAGGAGAGAAACACTCTAAAGCTTGGTTACTTTATATGATTCTTGAATCTGGGTGAACCTTTACTCAGTTATAAGTTAATGAAGTGAAGAGGAAAATATTTTATTAATAAGTTATGACTTTTTGAAATTTTCCTAAGTTGGACCAGCTTATGTTGTTTATCCAACTCGGTGTTAACCACATAGTTGTAGATGTGGTTGTCCAGAGAAATTTTATTGACAAGATGTAATGTTGAATACTCAAGTAAGAATTGCCTCTGATGACCAATGTGCTAATGGATTACTTATACCATATCACTTGCAGTGGCCTTTCAAACGTTAAATGAGAAGACAACTGTCTTATCTCCTGAGGTGCTTCTTTCTGCTGGTGTTCCCTGCTGCAGGTATACCCACATTTCATAATACCCTTGTTTGGGATATTTACACTATGAAATTATTTTGAGTATCAAGTATAATGATTAATAGATACTTATCCAAAGCAGATTGGTTCAAAAAGCTGGAGAATTTGTTATCACATTCCCTGGAGCTTATCATTCAGGCTTTAGCCATGGTAGGTCATCATGACCATATCATAGAATGTGCAGTGGAACATATTATATCCCTTGGAGAAGTTATCTGTTTGGTCCTATATGTATTGTATTGTTCACATCTTCGACTTACTATTCTTCAGTTAAGGCTACAAATTTTGGCTAACTCAAGAAATGGAACTCCATCCTTGTTTTGTAGAGAGCTAGCTACTTTCATTTGGTGCCCTTATGGTTTTATTTAGATCTGTTCACAACTAAAATGCCAGCATAATACCATATAGTGTCAATCAAATATATTTTAGAAGGCAGCTATTATTTATTTTAAAATGATTTAATACATAGTTATGTTATTCTGCACACTTAGTGGAAGATACTGTTTTCAATTTCAAATAGTTAAAACCACTAAAATTATCATTTTGATATGTCCCTCTTAATTCCCTGTTTAAATCCAAACTTGCCGTCAGACCATCATGAATTGTGTGATCACATGTTTTGTTGCCTGGATAGATAACCATGCAGTGTTACTAGCTGTTGATAGCATTTTATATGCCCTAAATGCACAATATCTCCTTTGGCTATGGATCCAACTATCCATAGCTTCTGTAATGAAATGCTCAAATTTGGTCTGTTTTTGTAAACCATGCCACCTTGCACAAAAAAGAAGAGAAAAACACAACCATGCATACTAGTTGATATGAGAGAACGTGGAAATTAGGTTAAATTTCTTCATTTCAATGCTATAGCACTGTTTTTTTCCAACATTACCACCTTTGTTATATACTCCCTTTGTTTTGCTATGTGTCATTTCAGAATGGTTATCCACTGAGTAAATCAAGAGTGAAGTTAGTCTATCCACACTTCACTTTGGGGAGATTAAGTGCCTGTGGCTTACTATACTTTGCAACCTTGCATGTACAATCGGCTGCTAATCTAGGCACTTAAGATGAAAATTAACTACCTTTAATGCCACGCTGGTGTTTTGGAAACGGCTGCCCATCAAGCCTACTAGTCAGCGCCTCGACTCAAGCAGTTCATAAAAACAGTTTTCCAAAGAAACTAGTGCTTCAATCTAGCTATTGCATTGGAGATTGAGGTTCTTGCGAAAATGCTCTCTTTAAGCATCTGTGTAACCATCAAGCAGCTCCACATGCTCTTAGGGGTATAATTATCATTTCCCATTAATTTTTCCTTGCGTGTAGTGCTTTTTGGATTGTGCGCAATTGCTTTGGACAGAGATGAGATAGTAACAGTACTGGTGCCCTAAAAACTGAAAACTCATTAATCCTCAAATATGGAACTTCATTAGTGAATATTCTTCATGAAAGGAAACATGACTAGAGTTGCTCGATTGAACTCCACTGCCTTCGATGATCATTTTGTGGTCTTTAATCCTAAGGCCCGAACTTGATTGATTGAACTTGGTATGATGAATTTCTATTATTTATATAAGTTGATTGATCTCATAGAAGTTGCTTTGATTAAATTACAGACCTTTTGAGACTGAATTAGGCTTTTAAGCATTTTGGTCATTCAAACGACGTATCCTGAACTGAACTCAAACCTGATTAGTTAACATGGTATGCACATTAAATAGAAAAAATATGCACATCAAATTCAAAAGTTGCATCCCCAAATTGTTGAAAAGAAGTGTTGAATGATCAATGGATAGAGGTATGTGGTTCCATCTGCTCGTTAGTTTCATGTATTCTAGCCACAAAATGGCTGTTCTATTTCTGAGACCTTACCATTTTCTCTGTATTTTTTGAACAGTTATGGTTACTGGTTATTGTAAAGGATCTTGGTCCCTATGAATAAAACATGTTGTTTAACTTTTTCGCTTCTGCAGGATTTAATTGTGGGGAAGCATCAAATATTGCGACTCCCCATTGGTTACAAGTGGCTAAAGAAGCTGCAATCCGGAGGGCTTCAACTAATTGTGGTCCGATGGTGTCTCATTATCAGCTGCTTTATGAGCTAGCACTCTCATTGCGTCCAAGGTGTGCTGCAGTAAAATATGATGCCAATCCTTACATTAAAATACTGGACGATATCACTTTCATATCTTTATTTTAAATACACTAAAATAACTAGATATCTTGTTTTGGATTCAAGTGATCCATGATGGAGGCCTTATAATATCTTTTAATTGAACTGGATAGTGGTGGTGGTGTTGTATATGTCAGTAATTTCCTATAGGTGTTGGAATAATGGAGTTGAATTTATTCTGAACATTCATTTACAGGGAGCCTAAGAATTTCTATTCTGTTCCAAGAAGCTCGCGTTTGAGGGACAAGAATAAGAATGAAGGTGATATAATGGTCAAAGAAAATTTTGTTGGAAGTGTAATTGAAAACAACAATTTGCTTAGCGTACTTCTGGATAAGAATTCTTGTATCATTGTTCCAAACACTGCTTTCTTCATTCCATCCTTTCCTGTTGCACTGGAATCTGAAGTTACTGTTAAACAAAGGTTTACAGCTGGTCCCTTCAGTATTAGCCAGCAAGGAGCAGACAATATGGCTGTTGATCATGTGGCTGTAGACAAGGTTACAGAGATTCAGGACATGAGTGGATCCTTGTATCCTTGTGAAACCAGTCTTGTGGGCTGTAGCAATAGAAAACTTTATGAAACAAAATATGGCCAACGGGATGCTGCTGCTTTGTGCTTATCTACTTCAGAGATTCAGAGCAAAGGAATTGATAAAGAAAGATCACATCCAGCAGGCGGGATCTTAGATCAAGGACGGTTGCCATGTGTACAGTGTGGAATATTAAGCTTTGCATGTGTAGCCATCATTCAACCTAGAGAAGCAGCAGTACAGTTTATCATGTCTAAAGAGTGCATCTCATCGAGTGCAAAACAAGGAGAAATTGGTGTATCTGATGATACCTCAAACTTGATAGCTCAGAGTCATGAGATTAGTCCTCCACCAGGTTAGCAATAACAATCACTGTTACCTGATCGTTCTCTGGTAGCCACTTGTCATTTCTTGGCACTGATCTAGCTGTGGTATTGTTTCATGATCTGGATAAAACGTCCTAATCGTAGTCCTCTTCACCACTTTTTTGTCCAACTGGAGTGTGCAATCATCCTGGTATTTTTTGTTGCCATCATGTTAATCAGAATGTTTTCATTTATCATCCATAGTCATTAAATTTGTTGTGTGAAAGTACCAAGGAATGTTGTTGGATCTTATTTGAAAGTGATTTTTACATAGATAATAAATTGACCTAATGTAGCTTAATATCGTTTGATTTTGTGTACTATTTGCAGCATAAACATTGTAGAACATATTCTCTTTCCTACTTATGTGGGTTATTCTTCAGTTGTCATACTGTTTTTCCCTAGGGCAGTCAAGACTCAATTATTATATATGTATATATTTTTCTTCAAATCACATGCCTCTATTGAACAAACAGAATCAATGCAACCATTGTAATATTCCAATACTCAAGTCCTGAAAATAAGTAAAATGAAGGACTTCTGATAATTAAGTTCATACTTTGGAAGTTACATTGTTGGTTTTATCTCTATCAACAGGTCCAGCTTCTGGAACAGATGATAATGTAAAGCATGCCATAAGTTTGGCCCATGTCTCTGATCGGTGTAGAGAACTATATGCCAGCAAAACCAACGGATGCACCTCCGCTCTTGGGCTTCTAGCTTCTGCATATGACTCATCAGACTCTGATGATGAAATGACTGAGGGTGTTTCAAAACATAGCAAGAAAAATGATTCAGTAAACCAAAGCACGGATGCTCAAATTCTGGAAACATCAGCTAGCTGTTCCAGTACAGTTCGGTGTCAAAAGACAAATTCACACTTGCATGAAGAGGAATGTGAGGCAAGAGCCACATCATTCTTGAAACCTGTAAGCCATAATAGTAGGCCTATTAGTCAGTCTAACAGGGATACATATATCAGCCATTTTATAGAACTGGGAAAGCCAGGAACACAGTGTTCAGGTTATCTTGATTTGGTTGATGATCTAACTACATCAGTTTTAAAATCCTCTTCAGATACTTGTGTAAGTGCAGCTAAAGCCTCAATGGATCCAGACGTTCTGACCATGCTCAGGTACAATAAAGACACTTGCAGAATGCATGTGTTTTGTCTTGAACATGCTTTGGAAACATGGACACAGCTTCAACATATCGGTGGTGCTAATATTATGCTTTTGTGCCATCCAGGTATTTACCCTGTTTCCTAATTTCTACATAGTTCCTAGCCGTTTCCTGAATTATTTATCTTTCTGTGTCCTCTTCGTATATTGGATTTAAGCAACAATTCAAAACTTTAATATTTGCATGACCGACTGATTAGTTGTTGGTGATTATGGCATGTTTTTGAGACATGTTATTTACATCAAGTATGCTGTTTCGTTTTGTTTGGATTTTTCCGATACAAAGAATAAAAACATATGTGTTTACAACTACACGAGTAAAGCAAGGGCATAAACTGCAGTGAGCTAATGAGACGATGACTTTTAGGGAATTCAAATTTTTTGTGCATTTATATCTATTTCTTTTAATTAACAGATTAGCTGTTTTAATTGTTCTTGTAAAATGTAAACAATTGTGTTTCATTGGTAATTTATAATGTGTTTGCAGAATACCCTAGAGCAGAATCAGCAGCAAAAGTCATAGCAGAAGAACTTGGTATCAAGCATGATTGGAAAGATATCACTTTCAAAGAAGCAACAGAAGAGGACATTAAAAAGATTCAGTTGGCTCTACAGGATGAAGATGCTGAACCCACAGGCAGTGACTGGGCAGTCAAAATGGGTATCAACATATATTACAGTGCCAAACAGAGCAAATCACCACTTTACAGCAAGCAGATACCATACAATTCCATCATTTATAAGGCATTTGGCCAAGAAAACCCAGACAGTTTGACAGATTATGGATGTCAAAAGTCAGGCTCAACAAAGAAAAAGGTGGCTGGGTGGTGGTGTGGGAAAGTTTGGATGTCAAATCAAGTTCATCCACTTCTAGCTCGTGAGTGTGAAGAACAGAACAGTAGCATAGTGTACGGCAAAGCAATGTTCACTGCTATTTCCCATGGCAAAGTACAAGATGAAGCGTCAACAAGATGCAATACGAGCAACCGAACCCCATCAAAAAGAACATCAAGAAGAAAAAAGGGGGGATCTGCTGAGAAATCTAAAGCAAAAAAGAAGAGATCCACTGCTTCTGATGAAGCTAGTATGCATTGCAGTGGCCTTGGGATGAACTCTGGAGTTATCCATGACCAACCTGAAAACTCTGATGATTATGACAAACATGGCAATGGAGATGGAATTGAGGAAGGAACAAATCCTCAGAAATATCAACAACGTAAATTGCAAAATGTGACCAGGAAATCAAGTTCTAAGAAGCGGAAGGATGAGAAAAGAACAGACAGTTTTCATGAACTATATGACAAGGATAATGATGTGGATTATTGGCTTAACATGGGTAGTGGAGATGATGCCACACTAGGTAACTCTCGACAACAAAGTCCTGATCCAGTGAAAGTGAAATCTGGAGGCAAATTGCAAGGTAAGAGAAAATCTAGCAAGTACAAGTCCAATGATGATTTGTTGAATGAAGAAAGTAAGTTACAAAAGATGAACAAGAAATCAAGTTCTAAGAAGCAAAAGAATTATAAGATAAATAGACAAGTTCAAGAAGATCAAAACGAAGATGACCATATGGACCACTTGCTTGACGTAGAAGTTGCAGATGAAGTCACACTAGACAATGAGGATAAAATTACAGAAGACAAAATTGATGACGTGAAAGTGAAATCTAGAGGAAAATCGCAAAATGGTAAGAGAAAAGGCAGCAAACATCAGGTGAGCGATGGCTTGCGCGCTGGAAATAAAGTGGCCAAATTTCCGTGCGATATAGAAGGATGTGACATGAGCTTCAGTACCCAGCAGGACTTGTTATTGCATAAGCGCGACATTTGTCCTGTCAAAGGATGCAAGAAGAAGTTCTTCTGCCACAAGTACTTGCTTCAGCACCGGAAGGTGCATATAGATGAAAGGCCACTTAAGTGTACATGGAAGGGGTGCAAGAAGGCATTCAAGTGGCCATGGGCGAGGACGGAGCACATGAGAGTCCATACCGGGGTAAGACCTTACGAGTGCCAGGAACCTGGCTGCGGTCAGACATTCCGATTCGTTTCAGATTTCAGCCGCCACAAGAGAAAGACTGGCCATTCCTCTGATAAGAGAAGAAAGAACAGTACATAACTTCTAACCGCTGTGTGCAAAGTACAGGTTTCTTCTCTGACGATGATCTGAAGAGGGATGCTAATTGAATAATTGCATCAGATTCCATTTATTGTGGGATTAGCCCACATTAGGAGTCTAATTCATTTCATTGTTTGCCGGCTCTGCATAACAGCCAATTTTTCAATTGCTTTAGGTCCAACTGACCTTTTGTTGACTAGGATTTACTCCCAAGTCAATTGTATCAACCGGTCTTCTGTTCATCCTGAAAAATCGGGAATTTCTCCTGTCACCATGGCTTTTGAAGAAGCATGTTAATCTGTTGTTAGCTGTTCCTTAATTTTTCTTTTTCTAAAATAAAATGTCAGCATGTAGTAGTTATTTGTTCCTTAGTTCTGTGCACGTTTTGGTTCTGCAAAATGTTTTCAACTAGTTTGAATTTATTGGTTTTTCTCAAAACTTATGATGCCTCGTTGAATTCTGGTTACTGAATGTTCTTGCTTTGGATTTCTTTTCGCTGAATTCAGTTTCTTTTCATCCTCTCTGCTGCCAACATATTTGATAAATCTCAATGTATAACTGCTTGAGTTTGTGCTGATAAAGTGAGAATGCAAGAACTGTATTTGTAGTAGTAGTAACTATCAAGTCATCTCTCTGAAGCCACTCTTCAGAGCGAAGAACAATGGTAGGTTTCTTGGATGAAGAAATGTTACCCAAAACTCTTTCAGGAGTAAATCGAATGGTAAGTTTTTAGGAACGCAAACACGAGGTCCAACCTCATGTTGTCTGTGACCTGCATTCTTCAGTTTTTGTGATTTTCTTTTAATGTTCATTATTTTTTGAACTTCAAAAATTAGTTTTAGAAGCAAAATTGAAAAGTTGTTTTAAAATGAAACTTTTGGCCACGCCACTTCAAAGTAATAAAGTGTCATTGTGCGTGGTATGGCAATGTTGTCCTGTCCTCTGAAAATAAAGTTTGAGATGGTTTTCTTGAATTATATTGAAAAATTCTAGAAAATGAATAATATTTGTTTTGTTATGTTTCCATTGTACTCTTGCCTGCTCCCAAAATCAAAAGGTTCAAATTCTCCGATTAATATCTCTATGCCGGCCCAATGCTAAACTAGATAACCGTGCACTGTGCCAAGCTGCCAATTGCTCATCCCCATCGATCGATTCGTCCAATGGCTAGTGTCAGCATCACCATTTTCGATAAAATTTGACTTCTCTATTTTAACGTTGTATTGCAGTCTTCACTAAATAGTTAGATTAGTAAATATATGAAAATTCCCGACTGACCGAGAATCTTTTTCATAGAAATAATGTCATTTCCATTCATAATCGTTTTCACATTTCTTAGAATAGGGACATTTTCCTTGAAAGATGCAAATGATTTAGTCATGAGTCACGGACAACTGGTGTACAATAAGAATTCCTTCCTTTGTGAACTTAATATTTTAAAGCTTCTCTATTATTATAGAATAAAGCAATTCTATTATTATCTCTACGACTGCTTTAAAAGCGCAGTCTTTTTTCTTCCATCCCCTCCCATCGCATGAACGAGGTTATCCTTTGAGCAACCACTGACATCCAGTGCTTTATCCTTCCTCCACCCAACCAACCAATCTCCAATGTTGCATAGTACAGACATGTTACTTATCATACAAGAGCAATATCGAGTTTCCATCTTCAGCCATAGAACACCGGCCATGTGCCAGCCACATCACACCAACCCGTGATAGATTGAAGGCGAGGCGAGACAATACCGTCAAATTACACAGTTAAACTCAGCTTTTCAAATGATAAACAAGGTTTCAATACATGTGTAATTTGTACACATAAAAAATGGGTACATATCTGGATTCCTTTGGAAAATTCCAATTAATTTAGTTAGCACCTACTGGTAGTAACAACAAAAATTTCTCTGCCAAGGACCTGCTCCCTTTTAACTGTAAATCAGGCAGCTCAACAGAAACAGTGACTTTGATAGCCTTCACATGCTCAGGAGACCATCAAGCTATGTTACAGGTATAAAGATGCTGCAAACACTATATCCCTCTTGATCTTACTGACAGCCTCCTCAAGTTTTGCTTCCAATTGGGTTTCACCGATGGACTTCGACGCCAGAATTAGCTGTTGCAGGACCTCCTCAAGCCTCCTGATGGCCCTGATCAAGCTGCCCTCAAATACTTGGGTCATCTCCATGATTTGATAGAATTTGGACCCTTTGGCCCATGAATACACGGCTTCCATTATATCAGGCCGGAAAGAGTTCACAAAACTCTCCACGTCAATTTGGATCTGTCATCGGTGAGACGAAACATTTTGTTTCAGCATTAAGATACAATTCTGAAGCAAGTCCACCTAGCTTTGTAAGAATTCTATCGACAAACAATCCATATGATGGCTTAGTTATATGAATTACCTTGCATTCAAGCTGAAGGTTAGCAACCCTTCTAGCTGTCTCCTGCAACTGGTAGAACAACAAGTCGAGCTCCTCCCTTGGCTTTGGGGCATCCTGAAGCTTTTCCTGCCAAACAAAGCAAGAAAGCAGCGCTACCATCTGTTCTACTGTAGCATCCTTCAAAGTGCCACTAAACATAAGCTCTGTCAATGTTAGCTCATCAGCGGAACTTATCTCGCATGCTACTTTGCCCTTCACTTCCACGACATCCTCACTTGTAATATATCTGTCACAAAGTTGATCCTCTGATAAGAATTTATATTTATTTACTAAAGAATGGATACAATTTGTCATGCAACTATCATATGACATGGCAATTGGGATAGATAGTGTATGTTGTTTCTAATTTGATAGAATAATCCATTGGTAACGTAACTATGCTGTGTTTGTCAGTTTTTATCTGGTGCCCTGGTAAAGTTGGTTTTTCAGCAAGCTACTCCCAGCATTGCACTACAGAACAGCAAATTTATATGACAAACATGAGCTTATCTTATGCATGTCAAACCTCAGCAAGCTACTCATTGTGAATTCCAAACCAGCATATTATCAGAATGTAAGTGTCAAAGGATGCATACCCCAGTCTACGAAGGACCCGTTTTCGGGCCTTGAGCTCATCCTTGAAGGCTAAAGCAGTGGAAGACCGCATTGTTTTTTTTATGGCCTTTATGTTGGCTGATAATTCTTGCTTAGCATGCAACACTTTTAGCTTTTGTTTAATATGTGGAGAATTGTGGACATCGTGCTTCTCAAATAAACTTTCAAGAGCTTCTATTCTTCTGGAAGCTTTGCGGAAAGAGCTCGATTGTACCTGAAAAGAAAAACAAACAAGCTGTTAGAACCACATATATAGAGAGGTAACCTGAGAGTGATAAGCATGTTTTTTTCTTACTTTCATATCCTCTTCTGGATCCAATGAAGGGATCCCATCTTTAGCAAACCTGGAAATAACTTCATCAACTTTCCTCAAGGTGTTTTCTCGAGCTTCTACAGGCAAAAGATCCTTCGGTATGTGCATCCGAATGCTGCTTAGTCCATCAATCTGTGAATTAGACAGAAAATGAACCACTTTGCATTGTTATAAATTTAGAACATAAAAAGTTCACCAGTCAAATAGGAAAAGGAAATAACCTGAGAAAGTGGCAAGGAAATCACAACTGGTTCTCCACGGTCTTTCAGAGGAATAATCTTCATTGTCTTCTTTCCACTTTTGTCCTTACTTACAGAACATCTTGTGAGAACATCAACTGTGTAATCAGAATCCTCAGGCCTCCTATCTGAAATTTTAAAAAAAACAATCAGAACTCAGGAGAGACACAATAGCTATAAGCTGCCCCTGTCATGTGTTTCCAACCAGGCAGTGCTGGAGTTAAACATAATGAGACTCATGAAATGCAATTTGCCGGGAAAAAAAAGGTCCTAACTTTTATATGACTGCACAAAAAACCAGGAGACTATCAAATATCAATCTGCCACAATTAATCAAAGCTCATTTAGATTAAGTGCAAGACCATAGAGAAACTTTGAAGCGGCAATTAGTCAGCAAGCATATCTTGTGCTGGAGACTAAATTCAGTTCCAAACCACCTTAAAATGTCTAATTACAGGACTTGTAAGTTATATAATGGAATTACATTGCTAAACAACTTGGGGGAAACCACTTCAACAAAAGAGCAAAAGACTACATAACAATATGGTTGGATCAGATTTTTCATTAAGTTTTCTGTACCTTCATTATGGGTTTTCACCTTTTCGAAGTTTATTGTAACTCCCCAAGTGATGTTTTCATCAATAGAGAAGGTGGATTGCTCATCAGTACTATACTGAACGCGAGCAAGCCTTCCTGGTTGCAAGAAAGGTAGAACATATTTAGGAGAATGAACAATATCACGGACATCCTTCTTCAGATTTTTATACTGCTGCAACAGATCATAGTAACTCTTTAGGTTCTCCTCCTCCTCAATAACCATAGAATTTCTCTCTAATTCCAGCTCCCTGACTTGCTTCTGCACAAAATTCAAATAGAGTAATACGTAAGTGCAACTATAATGCTTCAATAACAGGGTTTTTATGCTAGTCTAATTGCTATTAAATCTGATACTAGAGCACAAATGTACTAGGTGACACTAGTCAGTTTACTGGCATTTTTTCTGAGGGAAAAATCAGTTTTGGTATGCAACTATTAATTAGGATTGCTCACTTTACTGGATACTAAACAGGTAGGTTGTTTTGTAATTTGCTCACGGAATCCTCGTTCCAAAAACTAAGCATAAATATAGATTTACAATGTCGGCAAACCTCAAGATCAGGGAGAGCTCGATCAGCTTGAAATTGGTAAAATGAGTGCCGAAGAAGCTTTTCAGGATCACCATCTTCACAGCGTATTTGATTTAACAACATATTGTAGCTCAAATGAAAGGCACTGATCAAGAGGAGGATAATCACATGAGAAGTTGAGAACCATGCAAAAAACAAATTGCACGCTCAAAACAACTATAAGAAACATAACAGTTCAACAAAAAGATCTGCAAAAACGAACTTAAGCACTGGTATGATAGCTAAAGGTTTCTTGATACAAGGACCTGGCATAGCATGCGCAGAAACATTGGCTACTTAATTAAAAGGATTGGTTAAGCATAACTATTGTTAATGTAGTAATAGATCAGATAGTTTCAGTCAAGTGCCCAAGTTTTCTCATTAACACCATTCATCCAGGCTAAATGCTAAGTATAAACAGTGAATCCATGATACTTACCTGTTCAAACTATCAGCACTTCCTTTCAGCATCATTTTGGCAGTTGAAGGTTCCATTTTCTCATCTACCATCAAGATACAGATACCACGCTGATCAATACCTCGGCGACCAGCACGGCCACTCATCTGGATGTATTCTCCACTTGACAACCATCTGAATCGATCACCGTCAAATTTTCGCACATTGGTAAACACAACAGTCTTTGCAGGCATGTTCAAACCAATACTGAATGTTTCTGTGGCAAACAAGCACTACAACACAAGGCTTCAATCTCAGAAAGAAACTAAAAGTTACAAGAAAATGGTATATCTTAAATAGATAAGGCATACAAGTACGCTAAACTCCAGATAATAAAATTAATATTATGTTAGCATTTTATCAAGGTCAATATATTGAATGGCATGGATCACCAAAGCAGAGAAGAGATACCATTTTCATTTCAAATAAAATGAGCAGTTGAAATTATAATTTCATAGCACAATATAAAAAAAATGAGTGCTTCACAAAATTTAGATCTCTCTTTCTATTCAAACCCTGTCAATGCAATTGAGGGTGGAAAACTCAAACCTAAATATAACAGATGTACTTCACTGTCTGCGAAGGCAAATAAAAGTGCTTAATCTATGAAACTGCAGTAGTCACAGCTATCAGAATGTTCTTAGGTGAGGAATCAAGCACCCTTTATGGTCATCAAGTATCAGCTTGAGTAAAAGGGTAAAACATGAATCAAAACATTTGCTTCTAACTATCATTGTTCCATAGATGAAGCAGTCAGCCAATATGCTAATTGAACTGTTGATACACTTTTCAGCTATATGCTAAATTATCTGAGGCTAGGATATAACGGCAACTGAAGAAGTCATAGGGAACATATAATAATATAATATGCTAACCTTGATAAGGCCCTCTTGGAAGAGTATCTCAATCACTTCCTTCAAAATGGGCAAAAGACCAGAATGATGTACACCAATGCCACGCTTCAATACGGGAAGCATATTTGAAACCTGCGAAAATCCAATGGCTCCGTTATCCCAATGACTCAATTATCAAAGGAACTAAATGAAGAAAAAAGAAATAAAATACAAGCACTGGTTGAAAGTATGGACTACAATTGATGGTCCCCGCACTAGTGGGTAATTGGTCTGTTGGTGCTGGTATAGCACGGTATCAGAGTATCAGGTGCCGTCGTACAACCTTATTAGTTACTATGTCGATAGCAATCTTCCACCAGCACACATGTGCTTTAAAGTTCAAACTTCGAAGAAACAGGGAAACTTTGCTTGGAAAAAGAAGAGGCCCAGACAACCTGATGTATGGGTAGAAATGAAAGATAACTATGGTATCATTTGATTGTTTGAAAAATAGTTCCTGCAAGACTACATATGATAACAAGTGAAGTGCATAATATCTGCAGGCAACATATATCCTTTGTGTAGTAGCTTGAGTTCAAACATACTGTCTTTTTGAAAACCTATCTGAATCAACTTAGCAATATAGAACGACTTGCCTGGGGAAGCTTTTTATCATCATCTGAAAGCAAATCCATAGCACTCCAAAAAATTGTCTCAATGTTTGCCTTCTCATCATCATCATTCAAGTCCATCTTAGCCATCTATAGCATACAAGAAGGGCAGTCAAAAATAAACTAAATCGACCCCTTTGTTGTCCTTGAATCAATAAAATCTTTTGTTCTCCAAGTCACAATAATCTACAGAAGAACATACCTGCATAGCAAGAAATTCACACTCCCTTTTGCTAAAGCTGAAAAGTATCACTGGGTCATATTGACGCTGAATTATCATCTTCACCATCCTGAATATGTCGCTTTCCTCACTAGGTTTTCCTGTCAAGAGACCCTTCTGCCACTTCCCATTTTCCCTCTTTTTGTCATTGTCACTAGCAGGGACAAGCGCATTCAAAGCTTTCTGAAAACTGTCCTCTCTGAACTTGCTCTTCTCATCAACTACCAGATATAAACCATCACCTCCAGAAGGAAATACATAGTGTTGGAGAGGTGTAGGCCGGTAGTCAGTGTATACTATATGACAAGGTTGCTTATGCACCTGAGAAATAAAGCACTCTCTTATGGTCAAAGATAGATAGATCAAATGCTGATAAATGCTTGATCAAATGTGTTCTAGGGAAGCGTGGAAACAGACCTTAGCCACCCAGTCAGCAAACTCCTTGGCATTAGGCACGGTAGCTGAGAGGAACACAAATCGTGAGTTCTTAGGAGCCATCACTATACTCTCCTCCCACACCACTCCTCTTTCTCTATCACGCATGTAGTGTACTTCATCAAATATAATCCAAGCTACTTCCCTCATGACTTCTGATCCTTTATACTGCATGCTACGCCAAATTTCTGTGGTCATGACCTGCATTTTCAGAGCTAGATTAAGTATTTAAATATTTAACATAGATCGGATGATTTCAAAGAATCATAAGGATATCATACCAAACAAGATGCATTTGGCTCAATAGTAACATCCCCAGTCATGAGGCCGACATCAGAGAACTCTTCTTTGAATTCTCTGTACTTTTGGTTACTCAAAGCCTTGATTGGAGATGTATAGATGACACGTTGCTGATTACGCAAAGACATTGCTATTGCATACAATGCAACCACTGTCTTTCCAGCTGATGTGTGAGCCGAGACCTGGAAAACCCCCCATGAAAACAAAGTACAAAGGGATCAATGCTGATAGACAAACCATGAACTTAAGTGGCATGCACTGTCAGTATATATAAAAAAACATTGAAACAAACTGATTACGCCACAAATTATATAGTTAATAAAAAAGCTGTAGGAGCAGTAGAATCATGCATACTAACCAAAATAGAACCATGCCAGACAGATGAATAAATGGCCTGTTTGGTTTGATGAGCGGGATGATGAACTCGCCATTTGATTTGAGGAATGAAACGGATTTGTCCAGCATCGCCTCCACATGCTAAGCTATTGGATGAAGAATGGAGTCATTCCTCAAATTCTGTGGGATGATCCCGTGGTGAATCACTGATCCTAGATGGTTTGATTCCTCAAACCAAACTGCCTGAAAAGCGCTAACTTAACAGGCTCAGCTAAAGTTTACAAACTTATGGAGTGGTCTTTTGGTTGCATATGCACATTGTGTGACAAATTAACTTCCCGGAGGCTTAACTTTAAAATCTAAACTGCTGGATTTACATTCTTACAATCGAGCCTAAACAGAACAATTCAATAATTCATAATCAGGCAGGACCTAATGTGAGGGAGGAAGTACATCGACGACTAAGGGGTATAACCTACGAAATTGAGCATCTCCTTAATCCAGCAAACAGAACAAGTAAAGAAGCAAGCTTTGCAAGAATAAAGCAAAGGTAGAGGGGAGCAAATTAGCTTACCATGACGGATTCGCCATTGTCGAGGCATCGGATGGCCTCAGCCTGGAAGGGGTCGAGCTGGAACGGGAAGGTCTTGGCCGGTCCGGCACCCTCGGAGCCGCCGCCGCCGCCGTTGAGCAGGTGAGTGGCGGGGGCGGACTGGTCGTAGCCTTCCGGGTAGGAGACGTCGTGCACGCAGGCGACGGGCTCCCCGCCCCCGCCGGCAAGGGCGGCGGGGGCGCGCGACTCGGCGAGTGCTTCCGAGCCCCGCGGGACCTTGAGAGGAGGGGACGCGAGTTCGGCGGCCACGGAATCGGCCTTGCGCTTGAGGGTCGCCATGGCGGGCGGCGGCGGCGGCGGCTAGGGTTTAAGGAGGAGTTGCGCGCGAAGGAAGAGGTTAGGGAGGCGAGCTGCTTCGCGGACCACGCGAAACTGCCATTTTTCTCCTTTTTTTTTGGCTTCTAGTGTAAAATATCACGGCCCGCTAAGAAAAAGCCCATCCGCACGACCCGGCCCGAGCGGCCCACAATTGACACAAAAAACAACAAGATTAGCCCCGCGATTGTTAAAATAAAAAAGAAAAAAACATACGTAATTCGGAATCGACTTTGCTATGGCCGCCGCCGCCGTGGCCGCCCGTCGTGTGGCCTCGGGCATGGGCCGGTTTGCCGTTTGCTCCTCGCTCAGACCGAGCAACTACGCGGTACGGCAGAGCTCGTGGCGGTGACGGTGAAGCACGGGACACTGTTTAGCGTTGGCGACACTTGGCCGAAGCAGCGGTGACAAAGGCGGAGCTTGGGCTCACGCCGTGGAGGGGCTAGAGGCTAAGGGGGCTCAGGTGAGAGGGAAATGAGAGAGGAATTTGGGAAGGTTTTTTATGATCCGAGGAAGCGACAGGGAAGTCCAGGAGAGACGGATTTGTCGACGGAGTGAGGGCACCGACGTAGGCGAGAGTTGCTCGTCACCAATTTCGTGGGGAAGTGGGGTGCGGGCGTGGGATGGAGGAGGTGGGCGACGATCATGTCCTACGCATGTGTGAGCGAGGCGGGAAAGCGCGAGGACGGCGGCGACCTGGGGAAGACGTGGCCAGCGGTTTCGGCTTGGAGAAGGATACGGAGCTGACAGGTGGGCCTCACCTGTCGGCGACACTAAAGAGGGAGGGACGTGAACCGGACTTCGCACAAGAGAGAGAGGACGAGCGAGCCAAGCTGACCGGGCCGGCGAAGAGAGAAGGGAGGTGGGCCAGGGCTGCTCATGAAGGATAAATAAACTTTTGGCCGAATGAGGAAGAGGGAGGAGGCAACTGGGCCGGCGGGAAAAGGGAGGCTAGGTCGGGAGGAGAGAAGAGGACAGGCTGAGGCCGAGGGAGGGAAAACAGACTTGCATGGGATTGGACCCAAACTGGAGGAGGATTTTAATTTGTTCTTCCATTTAATTAATTACTGAAATGAACTTTGTATTATTAAAATTAAATGTTGAGCTCGAAAATTCATGGAAAATTCCAAAGAGCATTTTAAGACATGAAGAATAATAAAAAATATGTTCAACCATGATTTTTAAAGTAAATTTATTTTCAGCTTTTTCGACTCAACCTGACTAGGCTGTGTTTGGCATGAAGGGTTAAGAACTAATCTATGCGCATGTAAAACAGGACGACTCATTATCATATGATTAATTAAGTATTAACTTAAAAACTTAAAACTTGGATTAATATGATTTTTAAGCAACTTCTAGAATTTTCTTTTTGCAAAAACATATTGTTTAGCAATCCGGAAAGCGTGCGCGCGAAAAACATTAGCGCATGATTAATTAAGTATTAGCTAAAAATAAAAAACTGGATTAATATGATTTTTAAGCAACTTTCCTATAGAAAATTGTTATAAAAAGCATACCATTTAACAATCCGAAAAACATGTGTGCGAAAAACGAGTGAGTAAAAGTTGAAAAAGGGAAGTGTTGAACACACCCTAAGCAAAGTTCCTTCTTTGCTAAAAAACACATTACCAGAACTAATCCATAATGTTCATTGACCTAGAAGTTAAGCACACAATAGATAAAAAAAGTGAAACTTATATAATCGGCCCATGCATCCCTCCTATGGCTAGGGCGACACAGACGGTGACCCTACCATCACCCTGCCCTCGCTCCCTCCTCCGCTGCCCAAGAAGGCCACTATAAACCGTGCAGCTGTAAGGACGTCAGTGATGGGGCCTTTCTTTTCCTAGGAGGTTGTCACGCCCAGAAATTCAAACCCGAATTTCCAGACTATTTTGTGTATTTAATCCCTGTCCAGGCATCAACCAGGGTACACAAAATGACAAATCAATACACAGGTCCAAACGTATAAATAAAGCGTATAAATACTTAAAGAAGAGGCACTTAGTCCTCACACCCAAAAAGGGGACAACAGCGGAAAAGAAGGACGATCCTAGCGGGGCTTCAGCTCCACTCCACAGGCAAACTCAACTGGGGTCTGAGCCTTGGTCCTCTAACACCAGCTTCAACTTGGAAACACCACACTTCTGAAGGGGGAGAGATTGCAAGGCTGAGTACAACCACGTACTCAACAAGCCACACCAAGGAATGCAGGAATGTGAGGGAAGGCAAGGGGAGGCTTGGGGCTACTTTGCGGAAAAGCGGGTGCAAAACACTTTATTTCGGAAACTGGAAAAACTGTTGAGTAGTTAGGTCAATATTAATTCTCCACTGAACAACGTTATCCCCACGTTGAACAGGCCCAACCAATTCCCACCTGGTCTAATACAGATTATTAAGCCAAATTATTAAGGTGGGACTAATCACAATGAGCTTGGTTGATCGCCCCATTACCGCGGGCACGGCTATTCAATAGTTTTACTCTGATCAGAGGTGTACAACTGTATCCACAAGACACAACCCCACAACACGGTCTCCCGTGCACCGGAATACCACCGCGGTACCCCGGAAAGGGAACTGTGATAGGACCTTTCGTATAACCCCCTACTAACCAAACGAACCCCACTAAGGTTTCGCCCCCACTCCCGTGCCTGGGAGTGAGCAGCCCTCCCAAGTGCCTCGGTGAATCCGGCAGCCCAACAACCCTTATACCATGGCCGACTGAAACTCCATCCGGCTTACCCTTGCCGATGGGTTCGTCAGCTAGGAGAGGCTATACTATGGGACCCACCTTACCCATTTCGGCTTGTGGTTTGCACGGTCATTCTCCCGAGGGGTCCCGTGAACCGGTCCTTAATTGCCATGGGTGCGACAAGTCAAAACCATGCACCCACAGCCCACCATTTAGTCATATTTTAGTTGGAATATTACGACCAATAAAACATAGCCAGGTGTTCCGAGCTTACAGCTCATCTGAACTAATTATAGATAGTGTGGTTATCCCATTTAGTGAGCTAGTGGTAATTAAGCTTGGCTAAGCATATAATTCTAGCGAAAGTCACGTAAGTGACTAAAGCTAGTCAAATTATCACCCAATGTTTGACAAAGGACGGATATCAAAAGGGTATGGCACAAGCAAACCGATAGGTAAATCCCATCATTTCATGTAATTCGTAAAACATGTAATTTTATTTGCAAACAGTAAAACATTTATAAAATAGGTTCAATATGCTTCAAGGGGAGTGTGACTTGCCTTGCTTCTTCCAACCAACTTCTGAACTCTTCGCGAACGCGAACTCCGAAACGACGGAAACTACACGTTGGCACACAAAACGAGGGAAAAACCCTAATAAAAACCAAATAACAGTACATCAAAGTAAATCAACATGTGGAGCTCAATTTTAGATGAATTTTGCAATTTGAATGGCCAAATTTGGAGTTCGTATGAATTAGATATGAATTTTACAAGTTTTGGACAATTTAAATGAATTCTAGAAATTAATTAAATTTATTGCGCAATTTTTATTTATTTTTCAAAGGAAAAAGGCTGATGTTGATGTCGGCAAAGCCAGGGCGACGTCGCGGCACAGGCGCGGCATGACGTCGCGAACCGCATGCGATGTCAGGCTAGGGCGACGTCCAGCCTGGCAGCGTCGGCCGCATGCAGCCGCGCGGTCACGGCGGTCCACCGTGGACCAAGTCCACGGCGGTCCACGGGCGGGCGCGCCACGTGGCGCACACGTGGTGCCGACGCGGCGACCACGCGGCGGCCACGTGGGCATCGGATGGGCGGCCACGATCTGCCGCGAGGCAGATCGGGCGGTTGAGAGGCGACGACGGTCGACGACGACGCATGCGCGCGCACGCGACCCGATGGTCGCTTGCGCTCAGCCGCCGCGGCGGCAGACGCGGAGGGCACTGAAAAGCGGAGAGGAGGCGGCTCGCGCCGAGCGCGGCGGGAGGCGGCACGATTGCAAACGATGGCGAGCGGGGTGGAGACCGGCGCTCGGGACGACGGCGCGGCGGCGGTCTGGCCGTGGTTAGCAGCGGCGAAGGGGCGGTCGGCGCTCGGGGAGACGCGGCGGAGCCGATGGAGGTGATGGCGCGGCTCGGGAACGGTGAGGTAGCGGGAAGCGGCGGCCGGAGGCGGCTATGGCGGCGGCGGCTCGGGTCATACGATGGCAAGGCGCTCCGGCGGCGATCCGAGGCTGTGAGGTGGTGGACGGGGTGCGCGGCACGGTGGCGAACGCGGTGGCGGGCTCGGACAAAGGTGGCGACGCTTGGGGCGGCGGTGGCACTTGGTTGGAGGGAGACGACGAGTGGCGGAGCGAGGGGAGACGCGGGGAGAGCGGGAGGGGGCTCGGTGAGTTCGGGCACTTAGGGGGAATGGGAGAGGAGAGCGCGGCGAGGCATTTTATAGGCTCGAGGAGAGGCGGTGATGACCGAGGACGGCGGAAAATGCGGGGAGAGGCGGTGGCCGGCGGCGGAAAAGGCGCGGGGATTAAACGGCGATTGATGGCGCGAGATTTGGGGGAAAATAAAGGGGGAAGCCGGTGGCTTGATTGCGCGGCTTTAGGGCGAGCGCGGGATGAGCGGGGCGGCGGGATTCGCGGCGACGAGGTGGCGGCAGCGGCGGCAATGGCGGTCGAGTCCGGAGGAAGGGGATGACAGGTGGGCCCCACCTGTCATCGACCCGGGGAAAGGAGGGACCCAGTTTAGACTTTTTGCGAGCGCGCGCGAGGGGAACGGGCCGCGGCCATTGGGCCGGCCTGGGGAAGAGAGAGAGGGCGCGCACGGGGGCGGGAGGGAAAACGGACTTCAAGGAGGAATGGGCGCGGCCGAGAACGAGAGGGACGTTTAATTTGTTTTTCTTTTAAATTAATCGCATAAATGGTTTTGGAATTTTTATAAATACTTTAAGTGCTCAAATAATTCCAAGAAAATTCTTGAAAATATAAAGACACTCAAAGTATTTAATAAAAATATAACCAGACCATTTAATGATTAATTTATTTATTAAATAATTACTGGAATGCTCTTTGTGGCATTAAAAAATATTTCTGGAGCTCCAAAATTTCACGAAAAATTTCGAGAATACTTTAGGGCATGGAGAATATTTCAAAAATATTTCTAGCCATGATTTTTAAAGAAAATTTGAATTTCTTTAATACTTTCACTTGATATCTTTCTTTTGCCTTTTTATTTAATTTCGGAAAATGATTTATTTAATGATTTTTAATCCCGAACGAAAATCGGGTTGTGACAGAGGTCACAAGGTAGAAGCCCACAACTTGACCAGATCTAGGATGTCGTCGTGTCGAGGACTGTGGCAGCGATGTGCGGGAGAGGGGAGCGGCATCGAGCTCCCTATGGGCTCTAGCCACCGCTGGTGAAGTGGGGAATGACAATGAGGGGCAACAGTATAGATCTGGGGTGCCAGCGGCTGGGTTGCATCAGGAGCTACCAGATTCGGGACAACAACAATGACTGGCAGTGGAATCTGGCGTGTCGGTGATATGGAGGCCGATGGCTTGATTCTAGCTCCCCTTTGCCAATTCTGGCACCTCGTTGACCAGTCCAGTCGGAGGGCTACACGGCGATTGTTGGGACCACGTGAACAACAGTGCATGGTTCGGTAGGGCTGCGACGACGATAGCACAGTGGCGGCCAGCAGCTTCGTCGGCACATGCAGCAGGCAAAGAGACGGTTCGGTGGGGCCGCTATGGTGGCCATGAAAGGCGAGCCCACCCACGTCGAGGTGCATGGAGAGGTGGGAGCGGTTGCTGCAATGATGACTGCTCCTCGTCCTCTCGTTCTTGACTGCCAATGACAGGACGCTGAGGCATTGGCGACTGCTACGGCGACGGGAGGGAGCGGGTACGACAACCACCATGTGCGGTGGTGTTGGCGATTGGTCCTCCTCTACTCAAGGTTGGCCGTCAGCGATGAAAAATTGTGGTGTCGCCAGCTCTGCGTGGATGGGGGAAGCAGTCTCCATGACAGCCGGGTGTGGTGGCGTTGGTGTCTATTCCTATTCCCTTCGTACCTGGTCATTGGGCGACGATTGGTGGCATTACCCTGAGGCAGGGATGGCCCTCGGCTCATGTAGGGAAGCGGCGAGAAGGCTGGCCATCGGTGGGGTGCTAGGGCGGTGGTTGTGCGTTCATGGGGCTTGGATGGTAGAGGATGTTGGTAATGACTTGGACACAGTGACAAGAGGGGGCAGGAAGACTTCTAGGTAAAAAGCCCAACCTATTTTAGGGCTGACAATGGCGACGCTCATGAGCACCGCAACCCCCCTAGGGGTATTGCCGTGGCATTCTTCCCCTCTCCCCGATAGAATGCTTCTAGTGAAAACATTGCCCTCGTTCTCTAGGGGGCGGCAGCGGCACCATCAACGTCACAACCTCTTTGGAGGCATCATTCAAAGGTCCATTCCATAACAATCTCTTCTTCAGACATTTTGTCCTCTTGTAACGACACCCTAGTCACCACAAGTTTGCCACTTTAGCAGGCTTTTACGAGGGAGACCTGATCCACGCTTCTCTTCACGCTCTCACCCTCAAACCCAAGTGGATGGAGTTGATAACTTGTAATTTGGGGAGAATTTTGGGATAGAAAACATAGAAGGGAAATGGAACAAGAGAAACACATTGAAGAAGTCACTCAGTGAAGAAATTCAATCCATTTCATTTGCTGCCTTATTGTGTACATGGCATAGCTATTTAACCCTGTTGCACGACAGTCACACAGACAAGTGGAATCATGGCTCGAGATCTGAGCTAGGGAACACACTAAAACACACGTACTCTATGTCTGTGTGTTGTACTCCCTTTGTCCCCAACATATATGGAATCTTGGGTTTGTCCTAGATCAAATTCTAAGTTTGATCAGATTTTGTAAAGAGTATTATTAACATCTACCACATCAGTGAGGTTGTTTACACCCAAATTTGGCACCTACACAAAAAATAGGGAAATATTACCAAAGTTTGGAAAGGACTGGTTTTCCTTCACGGAGCCGGTCTTACCGCTTGCCCATGGGCCGTTCTGACCGGCGGTGTGGGGTCAATCTGACCGACAGCTTGTGATCGGTTGGTTAGACCAGATGAGTCTAAGTACGGGTCAAATTTCATCGGGGCTCGGGTTTCTTTGCTTGGGGAGGTATTTTCCAAGTTCTAATTAGTTGCTATCCTGAGTTAGACATGGAGGAGGTCATGTAGGAGGCAATACCAACCCCTTATAAGGGCCAAGGCTAGCACACAATCTACTTCCAACACAATAGCCAATTGAATCGTTTTATCAATATCACATCTACTTTTTGTCTAGTTCTAGCCTAGTTTTCGTCAATTTTCATCGGTTTGCACTGAAAGCCGTCCATCTTCGCCATGACAGTGCGAATACCCCTTTGTAGTTTGTCCCGTAAATGTTACGTTTACCCACGAGACGGGTATCTATCCTTGTCTCGTCTAAATCAGTTCCGCTAGTTGGTTTGGTTTTAAAAAACCCATCTTGGTTTGATTTTGGTTCAGATCGAGGTGGTTTGGCGACTCCATGTCACTACAAGGCGTTTAGGTGTTTCGATCGTGTTTTGTGACTTGTCCAAAAAAGTTGCCAACATGATTTTTTGCAACTCCTATGGGGAACAACTACATCGATATAATGATCAAGCATGAGGTTGATCCAAGCAACATCATGCCCGCCACCATGGAGGATTTGACCGAGAAGTAGTGTCAAGAGTTTGAGAAGTAAAAGGAGTTGGAGGAGGCGGTCTTGGCAAGCTACATGAAAACCCGTCAAGGAGTTTCCCCAAGGATCGGTCCTCTACCCCGAATCATCTTCGATGAGGTAAATTCCGATGACGTTGCCCTCCCTATTCAAAAACTCATAGCGAGTACCATAGATGTAACACCCTGAAAATTGAAGAATTTAAAACTGGGTATTAAAAATCAGAACTTACAAAAACTTTTGGCTTATTGCTTCTCATCGTGTTTATTGCTTCTTATTTGCCAGCTTTGTTGCATAAAATTTATAAAGTGTGTGATTCATCTTGATGTTTGAGAAAAACCAAATGATTTGAATTTCCAATAGGGAGAAAAACTTCAAAGTTTAGAGTTGGAAACTTTAATATAAAATAGGAAAGGGTTGTGGATTTATAAAAAAATATATATTTGGGATCAAAACATTATTTTGTGGTGGTGTAATATTAATTAGTAAGAAAAATGAGTGATAAAATATTTTTAAAAGGATACATATGAGGTTTAGAAAATTATTTTGAATTAAAGACACATTTTCTTGAATTTAGGAAAAGAATTAAATTATATATGTAAAATATATTTTAAAATAATAAAAGTGGGTGAAAAGGTTGAAAACATATTTTACAACTTAATTTTGGATGTGTTAGATTTTATTTTAAATTTTAGAGGTGAAAGAAAAAAAGAAATGGGAAATTAGGAAATTAAATCGGGAAATTATGAAATGGCACTATTCATTGCGCAACACGTGTTCGACGCCGTACCGCCGCACTTGTGCGACCCGCCCCGCGCGCCGCACGCCGTCCTAGCGCGCCCGCGCCTGCACCCGTCGCCGCCGCGCGCCACGCGCCGCCACGCCCGGACCCCCCGCCACCCGCGCGCCACGCGCCGGCCGTGCCGGACCCCATCGTCCTCCCGCATCGCGCCGCGTGCCGTGCCGTACGGCCCCACCCCTCACAACGTCGTGCCGCGCCCGTCCTCGCCCGGCCCCGTCCCGCGCGTCGCCGCATGCCGTGCCGCCCGCAGCCCGCGCTGGACCCTCCTTCTCTCCCTCTCGGCCATCTATAAAAGGGCGAGCCCCTCACCGTTTCTTCCCCACCTCGTCGCCCTCTTTCCCTCTCTTTTCCCTCTCTCACTCGCCGGTTTTCTCACCGCCTCAAGCCGTCACCGCCGTCGTCCACCATGCGCCGGCCGCCGCCGTCGTGCGCCGTGCGCGGAGCCGCCGTCGTCCCCACGTGCACCGGAGTTCCGCCGCCTCCTCGCCGTCGCCGTCGCCGCCGGTAAGCCCGGCGGCCCGTCCTTGCGCCTTGCGCCGGCCGCCGGCCGCAGAGAGAGCGCGCGCATGCGAACACACGGGAGGAATAAAGGAAGGAAAGGAAAGAAAAAAAGAGAGAAGAAAAAGAAAAGGAGGAAAAAAAGAAAAAGAAAGAAAAAGGAAAAGAGAAAAATTGGGAAAAATTGGGAAAAAATTCAGAAAAAAATTAGGAAAAATATTTGGGAAATATTTGGAAAAAAATATATAATTTTTTCTCATATATTTTCTCTGAGTAATCTCGAAATTCAAAAATAGGAATTTTGGAGATCTCGTTCTCACGTCGTTTTTACTCGAGTTTGTCTATTTTCTTTCCGCCATTAAAAATATGTTCTTTATATTCGGACCTCCAAAACTTTGAATACCAATTCTTTTTGATCAGCGCCTTTTTAAGTTTATCACCTCAATCAATTATATCGATATTTTGCAAAAACCCTAAAAATTCCAAACTCGCTTTCTAAATCGGATTTCATCCCAAAACTCTCGCCCAAGCTCGATTAAAATTTTAGGCTAAATATTTGGAGTCGTTTTTTATGGTTCTTTTCTATCTCTTGGTATTTTTATTGAATTCTAATTGAATTCAATTGATTTCTCGCACGTACGGATAACAACCGAGGGAGCAGGCACTGACTACGGTGAAGACCCCGTCCAACAAGCGTGCGAGCAAGGCAAGTCAACACTTCCCTTTGAACATGTTGAACCTATTTTGCGGAATGATATTGATTTAAACTTCAAACATGCATGATATATACAAATGAATACCTATGCTTGATATACCATGCCTTGAAATTGATTACCCTTAGATATAATCTTTGTAACCCTCGATGTGATATAACCGGAGGATATCTTCGGTAAAAATGCTTAGCCATGCTTATATTAGATTCGTGCATACTCATGATTTTACAAAGAAGCTTCATGCTTGGGCAACTATCTTAGGGAAGGTAGTTGGAATACGGCATGTGGAGACATGAGCGCCACATTGCCTTGATCATGATAAAAATAATTTTGATGGAAAAAATGAAAAGTACAAAACCAATGTTTTTAGACTGGGGCGGATGGTTGGATTTGGGTGGATTCCGGTAAAGGACCGAGCCGTGAGACTTATAACCTGGAACGAGCCAGTACAACCGTACTTCTCGAATGGGTATAGACCTAGCGGAGTAGATAGCCGAGCGGAGGCAGTATCCCTGCATAGTGGTTCTTGAGTGAAGAGGTGGTTCTGGTTATCGAGATAAAGCTGCTGCCTAAGTGTTGAGTGATGAATGAGAATGTTGTGAAGTTTTTCCTTACCCCAGGAGCGCCAGAACTCCTCTCACTACTAGGAAAGGATGGCTAGGGTGCAAGAGGATTTAAGTTCATGGAGCGGGTACTGTCAAAGTGAGGTTATCGAAAGGCTTTGCCGTGACTATCCCATATAAAGGGACGAAAGCTCATTCAATGAGCAGTTGCGAAGTACGGGTAAAGTGTACATCCACTGCAGTGTGAGTAAATAGATCTATTCGAATAGCCATGCTCGCGGATAATGAGCGGCGTGACAAGTTTCTCCCGTGGCTAGACTCATAAATTTTAAAATGATGGGTTGGGAATGCATAATGATTTTGTGCGCTGGTGGACTCAACTTCTCGAACTACGAGAAGGGGTGTACTCCCCAGAAAACCATGACGAACCGGAGGCGGGAAGCCGTCCTTGGAATCATGATGGATGATAGACAGAACCGTCGCCGACTTAATATACTATGGAACTAAAACTCGACCTGGCTAGATGTTAGGTTTGTGAAATGATTTATGAAAATTGGCTTTGTGCAAATAAACCATAGTCATCCTTTGAATGACCCTATCATGTGCATCATTCCATGTCGGCTTGCTGAGTACGTTGGGTACTCACCCTTGCTATACGCACAAACCTTCAGATGGTGGAAACGAAGAACTAGAGGATCCCTATGCTTACTGCCAGGTGGGCGAAGAAGAAGGAGGCGTCTACTAGGTCTTAGTCCCCGATCGTTGCCTGTGGCAATCGACATGCCGCTACCTTCCGACTGCTATCTTATCTAAATTCTGCTTTTGGTTGTATCCGGACCAGTAGGTCCTATATGTAATGGGTATTGCCTTCGGGCCTATTATTGTAATACTTTTGATGTAAGACTATTCGTGCACTTTGCACCTGGTAATTCAGTACTGTATTCGTGGGTACCAAACTACTTGATCCAGAGATATGGTACTATTAACACGAATGATTCCCGTTCCAAAAACGGGGGTCGACAATAGATGAGACCATTAATGCTACTTTTAATAACAAACTTGAGGTTACTATGAGTACCTTTTTTGATAAGAGGGTTGAATCTATTATGAATTCCAAACTTGGTCCTCTTATGACCAGTTTGCCGCCATTTAGTTCTTCTCCTAGTACTAGTAAAGCCCCTGTGCATCAGATATATGGCAAGATCGATGGAGTGGATAGTCACACGACACACCATGCCAGGAGCGGGGCAAACCCTAGCTCGGTGGCCGGTCGACCGGCTCCCCTACCTTCGGTCGGGCCAGGCCATCGGGCGTGCATGCAGCCTAGGCCGGTCGATCGCACCTCGACCGCGATCGGACCGGGCCACTGGTCTAGTCGGACAGGCGTAATCATCCCGATGTAGGAAATTGATTCCATCACTAATAATTCTATTTTGCACCATTATCTAGCACCTAATCCACATGTATGATGGCCGGTCTGCATCGGCCTAGGCGATCTGATCGCACCTCGATCGCCGATCGGACCAGGCCCCGGTCTAGTCGGACCGGCGTAATCATCCCGATGTAGGAAATTGATCCCATCACTAATAATTCTGTTTTGCACCATTATCCAGCACCAAATCCACATGTAGCCCTCGTTACTAATGTTATACCACCTATTCCTCCACCCATTCACAATGTTTATAATGTCCCTAATCAATGTTTGATATGGCCAATATAATCATATTGCGCAACCACCACATCTTAGGCCACAAAATCCACAACCAAGGCCTAAGAATATGAAAGAGCGTGTGAGGAATATCATTAGAGAGACATTTGGAATTGAGCCAAGGAATCGGGCTAGGGTTTACCAAAAGACGTATCCTGATTATATTGACAAAAGCCCACAACCCTGTGAGTTTTAGAGTCCCTGAGTTTACTAAGTCCAAAGGTGAAGATAGTAGAACCACATGGGGACACATAGGCCAATTCTTAGCACAATGTGGTGAAGCTAGCAACGTAGATGCTTTTAAATTGCACTTGTTTTCTTTATCTTAGTCCGATACTGCTTATACATGGTTTACTTCTTTATCGACAAATTCTGTTTATACCTGGGCTCAATTAGAACATAAATTTCATGATTACTTTTACACTGGTGAAACTGAGCTTAGGTTATTTGATTTAACATTGATTAGGAAAAATTATAATGAATTTGTCATTGATTATATCAAGAGGTTTAGGATGCTAGAAACTGATGTTTTACTTTGAACATAACTGAAAGGGATTTGGCCGACCTTGCTTATAATGGTTTACTTGCTCCGATTAAAGAAAGATTAGATGACCAACAATTTCTTGATGTTAGTGAACTCATGCAAATAGCTCTGGCTCAAGAAAGCCGTGCTAAAGAAACTGAGAAGTTTGTTAAGTCCAATGATAAGAAACCCAATGTTAGCATTGTTGATTGCCCTGATAATATTGATTCTAATGATGATGATGGTGATCATGATATTTACATAGCCGAGTGGTCATGGACTAGCAAAAGCAAACCATTCATTTGCTCTAGTTTGATGTCGACTCCTCGCAAGGATCGTCAAAGTGAGATTAAGTATAGTTTTGATGTGGCCAAATGTGATGAAAAAATCTTTGATTATCTTTTGCAAGAGAAATAATTAAGTTACCTAAAGGCCATGTCATACCACCTTAGGAAGGAATTGAAACACCGTACTTATTGTAAATGGCAAGATTCTCATTTTCGCCACCAATGATTATAATGTGTTTCATCGATAGGTTTAATTGGCCATAGAAGAAGGACGAATGAAATTTACTGAAGGATCCAAGATGAAGCTTGATCATGATCCTTTCCCGATGAATTCCATTGACTTTGATGACAAGAAGGTGTTGATTCGGCCAGAGCAAGCGGGATCTACAAAGGGGAAGGGAGTAGTGATTGGAGATCCTTAGCCTAAGATGATTGTTCCAAAATGCCTAGAGGTTGGTGTGTGGAAAGAGAATAGGAGTGACACTTCGAGGTCTAGAACACCTCAAAAGCTGAAGGCGTCTTTTGAGATGCTTTTGATCAAGTATGAGAAGGGGAAGGCCAAGCGAAATCCTACCAAAGGAAAGGGACCAAGATCACCTCCTAGAGAGATATTTGGTCAAATACCAAAGCAATTGGAGCCACCTTTTCCACACAATCCTCAAGTCATGCCATGTGGACTTGTCCAATGCCACCATCGGGTTATCCTTTTCCTTACTTTATGCCATGGGGGGCACCGCAGCCAATGTATGAGTTTATGCCAACAATGCCACCAATACGATTTCATCAAGGATGGGTGGAGCCACGAAGGTCAGTTCATGAGCGGTTGTCTTCATCAAACAAAAGTTGGTTTCAATCAAAAAAATTGGTTGAGGAGGAAAGAGGAGGAGAGAAGCGCATCAAGGTGGAGACAAGGACTTCAGAGGTGATTACCATCAAGGTGGGGTCTCATGAGGTGCCAATACCTACTGGAGATGAAGTCAAGGTGGTCCAAGGTGAGAATATCGAAGCCAGAGTTGACACAGTGCGCAGCGCCGGTCTGACCGAGCCCTCTGGCAAACCAGCCGCCACAAACCAGTCTGACCGTGCCCCAGGGTCGGTCTGACCGACGCCACCTAGGAGGTGAGCTAGTGTGCAAGGCCGGTCTGACCAGACCACAAGGCCGGTCTGACCAGGCTCGTCCAGGAGGAAGTTCAGGAGCTTCATTTTCATCTGGTAAGATTGCTAGAGGTCATTACAATACCCTTGGAATAGAGCCGAATTCAAGGTGGATGCTTGAGAATTTTACGTCTTAGCAAAAGAGAAGGTTGCAATGTTTTCGTGCTCAAGAATTGAAGGAAAATAAAGCCGAAGACTTGAGAGGCAAGAGGTTCAATGAGTTGCGCCTGCTGCCAACACAAGAGTGAAGGCCTAAGCCTATGGAGGTTGAGAAGCCGGTGATTGATCAAGATGATGATGAGGACTTGGGAGGACGGGAGTCACCGGTTATTAACAATGATTCATCGCCAAGGGAGAACATAGATATCAATATGTTGGTCATGTTGCCTATGGAGTTTCGTGCCATGGATGAGGTCGGAATTGCCCAACTTTCAATAGGACCACGAGGTGCGGTTTTTGAGAAGCCCGATGAGTCCAACCATCATATGAGACCACTCTACCTCAAAGGGCACATTGATAGGAAGTCGATCTCTAGGATGTTGGTGGATGGAGGTGTCACCATGAATTTGATGCCATACTCACTATTCAAGAAGTTGGGGCATGGAGATGATGAGTTGAAGAAGACCAACATGACGCTCAACGGCTTCAATGATGAACCAACGAAGGCGAGAGGGATCTTTTCCGTGGAGCTTACCATGGGGAACAAGACGCTGCTGACTGCTTTCTTCATCGTCGATGTGCAAGGTAACTATAGCATTATTTTGGGTCATTGTTGGATTCATGCCAATTGCTGCGTTTCTTCTAGCTTGCACAAATGTTTGATTTAATGGGACGGTGATGAGATTGAAATCGTTCAAGCATATACATCAGCCAAGGTTGCAATGGTCGATGCATCTATTGAGTGGCAACATGGGAATATTCAATGCTTATCGGGGTTAGATATTTCTAGCTATGATTTCTATAAAGATAGCTTTGTACCCATCTTTGTAACCATGTATTATGAATAAAGACGCTAATTTAGAGTGGTCACGAAGGAGGGTGAAAGAATATTGGTCTACAAAGAACGATATTGGAGAGACTATAGAAGATTTTGATGAAGTGGAGAAGTTAGGTCAAGGTTTTACATTGGTCGATCCATTAGAAGAAGTAGATATAGGTGATGGAACTATTTCAAGGCTGATTTTTGTAAACAAGAATATGAAAGCCGATTACAAGGTTAAAGTAATCAAGTTGCTTAAAGAGTGTGTTGATTGCTTTGTATGGGAATATCATGAGATGCCAAGACTTAGCAAGAGCTCGTTGAGCACTGGTTTCTAATAAAATCAGGGTTTAGGCCTTATAGACAACCACCTCGTCGCCTTAATCCTAACATATATGATTGTGTCAAGGAGGAGGTAGATCGATTGTTGGGGTTTATTAGGCCATGTAGATATGCAGAGTGGGTGTCCAATATTGTTCCGGTTGATAAGAAAGGGAGTGGTAAGATTAGAGTATGCATTGACTTTAGAGATTTAAATAAAGCTACTCTTAAAGATGAATATCCTATGCCTATAGCCGACATGTTGATTAATGATATTTCGGGACATAAGAGTCATTAGCTTTGTAGATGTTAATGCTAGTTACAATCAAATCTTTATGGATTAAGAGGACATGTTCAAAATGGCTTAGGTGTCCCAGATTTATCGGCTTGTTTTAGTGGGTTATCATGACTTTTGGGTTGAAAAATGCTGGTGCAACATATCAAAGGGCAATGAACTTAATCTTTTAGGATTTGCTAGGTATAATCTTAGAAATCTATATTGATGATATTGTTATCAAATCGGATGACATGGAAGGCCACTTAGCCAATTTGAGGTTAGCTTTTGAGAGAATGTGTCGGTATGGTTTGAAGATGAATCCACTCAAATATGCTTTTGGTGTGTCGGCGGGGAAGTTCATAGGGTTCATGGTGCATGAGAGAGGTGTTGAAATCGATCCTAGGAAGATAGAAAAAAATAGAGTTCAATGCGCTGACATGTAAAAAAGAAGTTCAGAAGTTGCTTGGTAAGGTAAACTATTTGAGATGATTCATATCCAACCTAGCCAGGAAAATTGATGCTTTTGTTCCTATTCTTCACTTGAAGAAAGAAGCCAATTTTACTTTGGGGGAAAAGCATACAAGTGGAGTTTCAAGAAATTAAGAAATACTGATAATCTAAAACTGTGGTGCGAGCGTCTAAAACTGGGATTCTGTTTCGGCTTTACATTGCCGCCGAGGACAATGTCATCGGCACTGTTTTGACACAGGAGGAGGATGGCAAGGAGCATATCATCACTTATTTGAGCTGCCATCTTTTGGATGCCGAAACGAGGTATGTCTTTATAGAAAGGCTTTGCTTATGTCTATACTATGCTCATACCAAATTACGACATTACTTGTTATCTAATATTATTTGCATAGTTGCTTGTTAAACTGATGTTATTAAATAGTTACAAGGACCAATTCTAAGTGGGAGAATTGGCAATTGGGCGTATACTTTGATTGAGTATGTTTTTGCTTATGAATCATTGAAATCCTTGAAAGGTCAAATCGTAGTTGATTTTATAGTAGATCATCATGTGGATATTACTTATGATAATGAGGTCTATTTGCTTAGTGTTATACCTTGGAAGCTTTATTTTGATGGTTCTTCTTGCAAAAAAGGATAGGGTATAGGTGTAGTGTTAATTTCACCCAATGATGCTACCTTTGAAACATCGGTTCATTTAGAGTATTCTTGCACTAATAACCAAATAGAATATGATGCTTTGTTATTCGGCTTACTAGTATTTGAAGCTATAGGAGCTACACACGTAGAAGCTTTTGTTGACTTGGAATTGATAGTGCAACAAGTTGCTGGGGTGTATAAATGTTTAGATATGTCACTAAGTAGGTTTCATGATCAATGCTTAGATATTATTGCCAATTTCAATTATTTTTTCATTAGAATATTGCTTGGGAGGAAAACTCTATAGCAAATAATTTGGCTCAACAAGCATCTGCCTATCATTTTAAGAGAGGTATGTTCTTGATTTTAGAAAAGCTAGTGCTTGATTTCAAAAGTTTGGGCAAAATTGACAAAGTTTCAAACCTGGGACGAACTGACCAGAGACCCTGGCACTGAGGTCGGTCTGACCGAGTTGACTGGCGATGTGACCGGCCTGGCATGATCGGCCTAGTGTGGCTGGTTTGACCGGATCCTGACAGGAAGCTAGGGGGTACTATTTTACAAATTGTGGAGATTGTGGCAATCGGGTATCCACATGGTAAGCTTATCCGACTGGAGGTAGGGATAGGTTGCGCCTGCTATATCTGTAAGCCGAACTTGACTTAGGTGTTACGGTTGCCGATAGAGATAAGGCAATCGGCCTATAGTCACGGTTTGGTAAGATTGAGGAAACTAACTTAGAATAAGATAGGGTTTCCGACTTGTAAACCCTTCCTCCCAAGACTATATAAGGGGGGTAAGGGGCGTCCCTTGAGGGATATCTTAGACTTGATCAGATTCTAGATCAGAAATTCCGATAGGAGATCAGATATTCTAACACTAGATCTGAGATTCAACTTCATAGGCGAAGAGCTTTAGATCACGAGATCAATAAAAACACTCGGCGGATCGAATCCACCGAAACAGGAGTAGGGTATTACCTCACGAGAGGGCCTGAACCTGTCTAAATCTTCTTCTTCTCCTAACCCATTGTGCTTGGCGATCTTGACTGCGACCCCATAAAATATATTGCCGAAACCAAGTTTCGACAGTTGGCGCGCCAGGTAGGGGGCCGCGCGTCGAGACTTCTTCAACAATCTCGCCGACAAGCGTGATGGGATCTCCTTCAAGACTCGGCGACTTCGCCGCCAACCGCCGGCGACTCCTCCCTCGGCTCGGATTCGAACCGGTCGGAGGGAACAACCTACTCGGCGCCGTTCGGGCTCTCCAACGCGCCGAGATCTTCGACAACATCTTGAAGACCAAGATGCGATCCACCTTCTCCGACGACGGACTTCACTCGGCGCCATTCGGATTACCGAATGCCGCCGAGATCTGCGCCAATCTTCTTGCCTCCCCGACGGAAGCAATCTACTCGGTGAAGACCTTTCGGTGCCGTTTGGGTTACCAAACGTCGCCAAGATCTACGATCAGCTGCTCTCCCGAGTTGGCGAGGATCCACTCGGAAGAGCCCGATCCCCAAGCTCAGACTCGGACCGGAGCGATCCAGATCCGGGTTACCCGAGTTCAAGGGAGGTCGCTGTCATCCTCCCGTCCTTTGGCTCCTGTCCATCTTCGAGCTCAACGGATACCTCGGCTCCGCTTCGACAATCTCTACGGCATCCCTTCGACGAAGCCGACAACTCCGGCGCCATATGGTGCGAGCCGAAGTGCTTCGACGTCCTCATGGCCGAGCCGGATGAGTCCGACTCAGCCTTGGCCGAAGGCTTGCCGAAGAAGAGCGAGCGAGTGGAGCTCGAACGCAAGACGCAGAAGAAGACAAACAACGCAAAGACGAGGCGATAAAAGGAAGCGGGATCTGCGTGCGGTGGACGATCGCCCGGAGGCCATCCTCCAAACACGGGTTCGCAACACCAATGTCTTCCGGACGCCACAGCGAACGCGTCGCCGCACTCACGCTCTTGGATACCGTCATGGAGACGGCTCCGCCAACGTGACTCCTATCTTGGATAAGATCAAGACCATCGTTGCTGCCACGGCTAACGGCCCTCCCACCACTTCGGCAAGAAGGCCGCGAATCCGTGGCCGAAACGCGACAAAAGCCGGCTCCCACCCCTAAGGTCGGGAGACTACGGGAGGCCGAGCCGGCTCGATCGTCAACTAGGCCAAGAGGCCCGCCTCCCGAGTCCATGCCGAGGCACCAAGAGCGAGCACGGTCGACTCCGCCGCAAACGACATGGACGTCCACCCGTCCACCACCGAGTCCACCGCACAGTTCCGGCTACCCAACCACCAACGAAGACCCGCGAGTGATGCGCGGAAGTCCTCGACCGCCGCTACCAAGAGCGCGACCGTCGCACTCGGGAAGATCGGAGGGGATCACCGATAGCGGCGACGATGGAGTACCGGCCTTCACTCGGGAACTCCGCCGAGTGCATTGGCCGAGTGGCTTTAAGCCCACGGGATAGAAAGGTACGATGGCAAAACCGACCCGAATCTTGGTTAGCGTGTATACCCTTGCCATCCGAGCCGCGGTGGTGACAACAAAGCCATGGCGAACTACCTACCCGTGGCCCTCGCGAACTCGGCCGAGAATTGGCTCACCGGCTGCCAAGAGGCTCAATCGGCTCGTGGAGCGAGCGAGGACCACTTCGTCGCCAACTTCCAAGGCACCTTCGAGAGGCCGCACGCACTTCGACCTTTACAATGTCATCCGAAACCGGACGAGCCTCGAAGGATTACATTCGTCGCTTCTCCGAGAAGCGCAACAAGATCCCGAACATCACCGATGACATCATCATCGCCGCCTTCCGAAGGGAGTCCGTGATGAGCCGCTTATCGGCAAGTTCGGACGCAAGCCACCGAAGACGGTGAAGCGGATGTTTGAGACGGCGAATTCATACGCCAAATCAAACAACGCCATCAAGGCCGCCCGTCAAGATCAGCCCGACGAAGAGAGGACAAGCAAGCGGGAGGAAGCCGAAATCCTAAGAAGGATGGCGGCAACAACAACAACCGGGCCGAAAGATCGCAAGCGCCGATCCGAAGACACAGTGGCCGCAACCTCCAATACTCAACGCCGTCCCGAGTCGCCGCCTACGACGCCATCATGAACGCCCGGTGCACCCACCATCCGAATCACAAGCACGCGGCAAAGGACTTTATCTACAAGCGTTATTGAGAAGATGCTGCGCGCAGCTCAACAAGAAGCCGACGACGAGGCGCGTCCGCGCCAAGAAGAACAACGCGGTGAGAATGCCGAACCTTTTCAAGATCCAGTGGGGAGCTCAACCACATCTTCGGGGCCCGTTAGCCTATGAATCCAAGAGGAAACAAAAGCTAACGGCCCGGAGGTCAACGCGGCTCAACTGAAGTCCCTCGTATCTGCGATGGTCGGAAGTGGCCATCACTTTTGACCGCTCGGATCATCCGACCGAGTGGTCCACCCGGACGCTATCCACTCGTCCCGGACCCCGTAGTCCGCAACATCGAGCTTAAGCGCGTCCTCATCGACGGGGCAGCGCCCTCAACATCTGTTTGCCAAGACTATGGATGAAATGCAGATCCCAAGGGCCGGACTCAAAGCAAGCTCAGCCCCCTTCCACGGAGTTATCCCGGGGCTATCTTCAACACCACTCGGGCATATCTCTCTCCCAGTCACCTTCGGAGCCCGAGAGAATTTCCGAACGGAGAACGTCACCTTCGAGGTGGCCGACTTGAAACGGCATATCATGCCATCATCGGAAGGCTGCGCTTGCCAAGTTCATGGCGATCCCTCACTACACCTATCTTTGCATGAAGATGCCGGGTCCCAACGGCGTCATCACTCTTCGCAGCGATGTGAAGCAAGCTTTCACCTGCGACAAGGAGAGCTGCGACATGGCCCAATCTCGAGAGAGATTACGTGGCCAACAAGAAGTCGATTGGCTGCATCAACTTCGGCGAGAGGACGAAGTCCCGCGAAGAAGATAGCCAAATCGGGATCCGCGACGCCAAGACCAAAAAGATCTCGCTTGATTCGTCGATCCCTCCAAGGCTGCTGTAATCGGCGCCGACCTAGATCCTAAATAGGAAAGCGCGCTCGTCACCTTCCTCCAAAATAATAAAGATGTTTTTGCTTGGAAACCATCGATATGCCGGAATTCCTAGGGAGGTGATCGAGCACTCTTTGAACGTCAAAGATGACGCCAAACCAATTAAACAACGATTACGCAGTTCGCACGGGATCGAAAAGACGCGATCAAAGAAGAACTCGCAAAGCTCTTGGCTGCCGGCTTCATTAAAGAAGTCCTTCATCCCGGCTAGCCAATCCAGTCTTGGTCCGCAAGAAGACGGGCGTGGCGCATGTGCGTCGATTACACCGACCTCAACAAGGCCTGCCCCAAAGATCCATTCGGGTGCCTCGCATCGACCAAGTCGTCGACTCAACACCAGGCTGCGAACTTCGAGTTTCTTGGATTGTTACTCGGGCTATCACCGGATCGATCCGAAAGAATCCATGCGCTTGAAGACATCTTTCATCACGCCGTTCGGGGCCTCTTGCTACATCACCATGCCTTTCGGCTGAAGAACGCCGGAGCTACATACCAACGCATGATCCAAAGATGCTTCCGGACGCGGATCGGCAAGAACGTTGAAGCTTATGTCGACGATGTTGTCATCAAGACCAAGCGAAAAGAAGACCGATCGCCGACTTAGAAGAAACCTTTGCAAACATCCGGCCTTCGAATGAAGTTGAACCCGAGAAGTGCACCTTCGGCGTCCCATCGGGCAAAGCTGCTCGGCTTCATGGTATCACATCGCGGCATTGAAGCAAACCCGAGAAGATCAACGCCATCTTAAACATGAAGCCCCGAGTAATCAGAAAGACGTCCAAAAGCTTACTGGCTGCATGGCGGCACTAAGCCGTTTCATATCTCGACTCGGCGAACGAGGCATGCCCTTCTTCAGGCTGCTGAAGAAGACAGACGACTTCCAGTGGACCACAGAAGCTGACAAGGCCTTTGAAGACTTCAAAGAGTTCCTTACCACGCCACCCGTCCTAGCTTCACCTCGGCCCAGGAACCCCTCTTGCATGCGTTTCACCACTCACCAAGTGGTCGGCACGGTCCTTGTGGTTGAACGAGAAGAAGAAGGACGGGCCCGGAAGATCCAAAGACCAATTTACTTTGTCGGCGAAGTATTGGCAGGAGCCAAAATCCGATACCCCCAGGTACAAAAATTGCTTTATGGTGTTCTAATAACCGCGAGGAAATTGGCACACTACTTTCAGGGTCACTCGGTCACCGTCATCACCTCTTTTCCACTCGGCGACGTCATCCACAACCGCGAGGCAACCGGGCGCATCGCCAAGTGGGCCACGGCCGATGCGCTGGACTTAACTTTTAAGCCCGGGACGTCCATTAAGTCACAAGCCTTAGCGGACTTCTGGCCGAGTGGGTGAACGGCAAGAGCACGTACCTCGGGAAGACCTCCAACACTGGACCATGCACTTCGACGGATCCAAGAGGATCACCGGCTTGGGAGCGGGAGTTGTGCTGATCTCCCCGGCGGGAAAGGCTAAGATATGCCCTTCACCTCCACTTCTCCGCCTCACACAACGTCGCCGAATACGAAGCTCTTTTACATGGATGCGCCTTGCGGTCTCACTCGGATTCGTCGACTTATTGTGAAAGGTGACTCCCAGTGGTTGTCAATCAAGTGATGAAAGACTGGGTCTTGCTTAAACGACACTATGGAGGCCTACCGACAAGAGGTCCGCAAGCTTGAGGACAAGTTTGATGGGCTAGAACTCTCACATGTCCCGAGACATAACAACGAAGGCCGATGAGCTAGCGCAGTTCGGATCTAAGCGCGAAGCTGCTCCAACGAGATGTCTTTGTCGAACATCTTTACGAGCCAACCGTCACCGCAAAGACGGCTCCCAACGAGCAAACCACGAACGAAGTCACCATGATCGATACCGGCCGGAGGACGCCGCTCATCAAATTTCTAACTCGGCAAGAGCCGCGATGACCGGGATGAAGCGAACGCAGCGTCGGCGTCGTTGCCAAGCGTACGTCATGGTCGACTCCGATTTATACAAGAGAAGCCCTCGGAATTCTAATGAGGTGCATCACACCCGAAGAAGGGAAACAATTACTCCAAGATATCCACTCGGGCATATGCGGAAGCCACGCGGCGGCACGCACTCGGTCGGCAAAGCTTACGAGACAAGGATTTTTCGGCTTACCGCGGTCTCCGACGCGGATAAAGTCGTAAGAACTGCGAAGGCTGCGCAGTTCTTTGCCCGACAAAGCCATGTCCCGCCAGAGCTTCAAACAATCCCACTTTCTGGCCGTTCGCGGTATGGGGCTGGACATGGTTGGCCCTTTCAAGAAAGCCCCGGGAGGTTTCACACACCTCTTCGTCGCAATCGACAAGTTCTCCAAGTGGATTGAAGCCAAGCCGGTCGCCACAATCACTGCGACAAAGCACGGGATTTTTCCTCAACATCGTGCACCGCTTCGGCGTCCCAAACGAGAATCATAACCGATAATGGGACTCAATTCACGGGAGGCATCTTCAAGGAATTCGCGAAGACTTCGGAATCAAGATCGCTACGCATCGGTAGCTCACCCCAAAAGCAATGGGCAAGTCGAGCGAGCAAACGGCATGGTTCTTCAAGGCATCAAGGCTCGCGTCTTCGACCGGCTAAGCCCTTACGCGGCAAGTGGGTCCAAGAACTTCCCTCGGTTCTATGGTCGCTGCGAACTACACCCGGTCGGGCCACCGGCCAAACTCCTTTCTTTACGGTCTATGGCGCGAAGCCATGTTGCCAAATGAGATGGAGTTTGAATCCCTCCGGTCCGGCTTCAACGATGAACGCTACGACATCGACCGAGTGGATGACCTCACCCGATTGGAAGAGGCCCGCGAGGCGGCCCTCATCCATCGGCTAAATACCTTCAAGGGCTCGAAAGATACCACGGTCGCAACGTGCGAGCACGAGCTTTCATTGTTGGCGACTGGTCCTACGCAAGATCCAGACCACCAAAACCGACACAAGTTATCTCCCTTATGGGAAGGACCCTATATAATCGCTGAAGTGACTCGGCTGGTGCCTACTGGCTAAAGCGCGAGGACGGGTCTATGGTGGAGAACTCGGAACATTGAACATCTTCGGCGGTTTTACGCCTAATCGCTAAGGCCTCATGTTTTCCTTGACTGCCAACCTCAAGCAAGATGACTTCTTGAGCTAGCAGTCGGGGGCTGATACACATATCAATAAAGTTCGAATTTTCCTCGTCAAATTTTTGTGCATAATTTGGTTTATCATTGTTTAATGTCCTTCGACTCGAGCTCGGTGTCTAAGGACCGAGAGTTTTCCGATGACCTAATCAAGCCTAGGCTTGGTGACGACAGACGAAAACTACTTAAGAAATTTCACGCAAAGGCTCGAATCAAGGCATTGACATAAATAAACTAAAAATAAGCACAGAGATTTTATGACAAGAGTGTTGCGATTACACGACATCAAAATACAGTTCAGAGTTTAAAATTGTTTACTACATCTAAAGAGATCTTCTTCGCCGCCTCCTGCGCCTCGCGAGCATATCTAAGGCCTGCTCGTCTGTTGTCCCCTCGGCGAAGCCCTCCCGATTGAATGAATATCCACTCGGGGTAGAGGGACTTGTACGTGCAAGAGCCGGACCAGCCCCCATGTTAGGCCGCTTCGGTGATGTTCTTCGAATCTTGCTCGGGAGCCGGCGGAGCTTGTCGAAGATCTCGATTGGCTCAGCGAGTGGCCCCAACCCCTTGATCAAACAAGGCTGTCAAGATTGGTGCGGCGGCATTGGCGACCTCTTCCCGTATCTCGTCGCTGGATTTGATCCGCCCGAGTAAGACGTCATCTTGGGCTCGGGTCTTTATCTTATAAGTGCAAGGAGTCCTAGATCAGTCAAGGCACTCGGGAATGAAGCGGCACATGAAATTCAACTTCAGAGAAGGTTACCTTCAAATTCGGCCTCCATCTCGGCCTTGTCGAGGCTGACCGCTTCCGGTTGGACTTGAAGCGAGTGGACCTCCGAAGAATTTTCTACAACGAAAGAGGATTATCAATGGACAAGATCAACAAAAGAATCACGATGAAGCGAGAGAGGCGGGCTTACTTCCGATTGATCCGCGGAGGTCGAGGTTCGCTTCTCGAAGCTCCGAGATCTCCTTCCTTAAAGCGGCCTCCCTTGAAGCGGCCTCCTCCCGAGTGACCTTCATGTCGCGAACGTCCTCCAAGGAGTTTAAGTGAGGCACCAGCTTTTCCAGGCGCCTCGGATTTTGCCATTGAGCGGCAATATTCTTTCTGCATGCAAGGGCAGAAGGATGATCGACTGAAGGATAACGAAGATATAATCAAAAAGAAAGATGAAGGCTTACGTTGAGCGGTCGGGTCGCCACGTTCGGGCTCTCGACGAGGGCATCCCTTTCATCCTTTTCAGCTGCCGGTCGAGGATGATGCCTGTCTCTCGCCTTCCGAGTCCCGCCACTCGATTCGATCGGAGGAACCCGGGTCTCGAGAGGCGTAACACGGGATCTCTTCTACGTGGTGGCAAATAAGAAAGACCAATGAAGACATGAAAGATTCAAAATTGAAAGAACAAAGGAAAGTTCGAAGCAAATCTCACGGTTTCGGTGGCGGCCCGCCTAGGTGGGGCAGCGGGCCCTTCTTCTTCTTCGGGCTCGTGCGAGTGACCCTCGGTCGGGCGCTCGGGCGCGTCGTGGGCTTCCGGCGGCCACGGCGGTTTCCGGTCGGGATATCCCGGCGGATCGGGGCTCTTCCACGGGGCGCTCTCCTTCGAGGAGAAGGGTGCTTCTCGAACGCTCGCACTTGGTTGCGGGCTCGGGGTTTGGCTCGACGGCCTTGGCGCTTCGGGAGCGGCGGCGGGTCGGCCCTTCACCCCCTCCGACGGGATCTATATCCTGGGGCTTCTGCACAAAGTAAATACAGCGAAGATAAAGAAAAGTTTTCTATGAAAGAGCTCGGGACTTTGGTTTGAGCTTACAGGTTGATCGGCGGATCTTCGGTGCGATCCGCGGCGATCGCCTTAGAGGCGGAGTCTCGGCGGAGGAGCCGGGACGTCGTCATCCGAGTCCTCGATGATCGGCCGCCTTTTGCTTGCGCGCTTGTTCGAGTCCTCACTCGGCGCCGCCCGCTTCCCGCTGGATCGGCTTGGATTTTTATCCCGCCGTCGGCTTCTTAGCGGGCGATGCTGTGCGTCATCATGAGCCATCTTATATGGCTTGGAAATGATAGAGGCGTTCTCTGCGAAGAAGGAAGGCGCAACGTTAAGCGACAAGACATCAAGATCGAAAGATACTATAAAGCAATCAATCGGCTTACCGAGGAGGAGGTCGATGGATGCTTGAATGGAAGGATGGTAGTATGAGGGCTCGCTCGGCGAGATCCCGGATGAGAAGAGCTTGTACATCCGGATCTTCGGGATCTCGTATGTGAGCGGATCCGGGTCCTCCCGATTGGGGTCTGTTCCGCCTTCGTATTCGAAGGCCGCTTGATCGCTCCACGATTGGCGCCGTCGGCACGATGAAATGCCGAGTGATTTGTTCCCCGCGAAGGTTCCTCTTCTTCATCGCCGGGATCTTCGCGAGCGATCGTTGGCCTCATCCCATTCTTGGGCTACGGGATGGTGCTCCAAGATGGTTTGGGGACAGGAGGAAGACCGACAAAGGAAGGGAGGCGGTTCAAGATTGCGATGTAGAACCGGTTCGAGTGCCGGCCTTTGTTCGAGGATTTCAAGGGAGAGAGAAGTAGTCTTTGCGGAGAGATCCGCGAAGGCGGAAGCTGCCCCGCCAACGACACAAGGATGGTCCTTGTTCGGATGGGGTTTCGGTAGAACATACGACGGAACAGATTGAAGTGAGGAAAAATGCCAAGAAGGCTTCACATACATGAATGAAGAGTGCTATGTGAAGCATCGAGTTGGGGTTCGAGATGGTATATTTGAAGACCATAATAGTCCAAAGCCCCGAAAGAATTCGGAGGTAGGAAGACTGAATCCGCAATAGAAAAAGGAGGTAAAGACAACGAGCTCACCGGTGTTTGGGGTCGGGAAGTCCTCCCCGCCGCCGGGCGCCATCCCACAAGTTCCTTGGGCGGAAGCACTCCGTGCTTCACCATCTCCTTGAGGTGTACTCCCTCACGTCCGAGGTGGCCCATTGGTCGAACGGAATCCTCTTTTCTTCCGACATGAGAGCGAGGTTGTTGAGGAGCGGATCCGCGAGAAAGGTTGGATCTTGGGCGATAGATGTGGGAGTTTTGGCTGCGGGAGCTAGTTGTCGCGGCGAGCAAGCTTCTTGGCGGATGGATGAGGAGCGCGCAAGCCTAGGGTTCTCCTCGATGACCGATGAGCAGTATTGTGAGAAGGGGAATTTTGGAAGATGAAGAGGCGGGGACGACCTCGTGTCTTTATAAAGAAAGATTTGAGGGTTGCGCTAGGTTTTCGGTGAGTGGGCCGAGCCCATAAGAAAATCTACGGCCCAACTAAGGTGTGGTCGATACGTGTCCTTAGGGACTTAAGCGGATGAGCTTAAGCGATTTGCGCGGCAATATGCGCGTGTCCGAGTGCCCAATACCTTTAAAGATCCTTCCATACCGCGGTTTGTCTGACTTCATGAGAAGCTGACACGATGCAATTTGGAAGGTGACCAACAGCTGAGTTTTTATAGCCGCCTTGATAAACAAGGGCTGTTTGGTTTTTTGGCATTTGGTCGGGTAATCTTACCGATGCTGTTTGTTTTCCACCTTGGTGAAGATCTTTATAAGATTGAGACCAGTATTATGGCAAAAGCTATTTAATAACTTGGTCATATTTTTCATATGATTGAAAAAAAACTTGTTTTCCCATGAGGGATGATTAAAATATTTGTTCCGGGATGACTCGGGCGGATCTACTCGGATAAGCATGAGCTTACCGAGTGCTTTTTACCCGCTAGGGTTGATTGAGTTATTATTCCAGGATTACTCGGGCGAATCCACTCGGTTGAGCAAGAGCTTACCGAGTGTTTTTACCCATGAGGGATGATTGAATTATTTGTTCGAGATGACTCGGGCAAATTCACTCGGTTGAGTATGAACTTGCTGAGTAATAAGATTTCTATGATTGCTTTAGCATGAGCTAGGCATCTATATGAGACTAATTTTTTATAGTTCTTGACTATATGCTTAGTCTATTTTTAACTAACCACATAGTCGGGGCTACACCTATAATTAGGTGCATCGGAGATGCACTGGATATTTATTTTTGAGAATTTTTGAGATATTTTCCAGCCCTTCACAGTCTTTGGAGCCACTCGGGAAGATTCGGCGAGATGATGGAATCACTCGGCGCCAAAAGCACTCGGTCAAAGAGATTTTTGGTTGAGTCTTGCTTTGGTCTGAGGTGAGTTGTCTCGTCGGCGAAAAGGACTCGGGGCTCTTGTGGAGATTGTGGCAATCGGGTATCCACATGGTAAGCTTATCCGATTGGAGGTAGGGATAGGTTGCGCCTGCTATATCTGTAAGCCGAACTTGACTTAGGTGTTACGGTTGCCGATAGAGATAAGGCAATCGGCCTATAGTCACGGTTTGGTAAGATTGAGGAAACTAACTTAGAATAAGATAGGGTTTCCGACTTGTAAACCCTTCCTCCCAAGACTATATAAGGGGGGTAAGGGGCGTCCCTTGAGGGATATCTTAGACTTGATCAGATTCTAGATCAGAAATTCCGATAGGAGATCAGATATTCTAACACTAGATCTGAGATTCAACTTCATAGGCGAAGAGCTTTAGATCACGAGATCAATAAAAACACTCGGCGGATCGAATCCACCGAAACAGGAGTAGGGTATTACCTCACGAGAGGGCCTGAACCTGTCTAAATCTTCTTCTTCTCCTAACCCATTGTGCTTGGCGATCTTGACTGCGACCCCATAAAATATATTGCCGAAACCAAGTTTCGACACAAATGATCCGAAGGCTAAATGAATTCGGATGTTTGTGTCTAGGAGTCAGAGGAGGATTGGAGAGTCCCATTGATAAATTATTTGAAAGATTCTAGCCTTAGGGTTGATCAGAAAATTCAGCGGCAAGTGTTTAAGTATACTTTTCATGATTATGAGTTGAATCGCCCGAAATATAGATGGAGTGTTGTTGAAGTGCTCAGATTTGTGGGAGAGATTCATGAGGGGATTTTTGAAACTTATCAATCGGCCCCCAATATGAATTAGTTGCTTAGGAGCATGGGGTTCTATTGACCGAAAATGATTGATGATTTTTCAAGTATTATATATGGCGTGAAGCTTATCAATGGTTCCACAATGTTCAATCGGTGCCCACCGCTGTATTGAATCCTATTATCAAACCATGGCAATTCTGAGGTTGGGCTTTGGATTTCATAGGTCAAATTTATCCTTTATCATCAAAAGGGTGCCGGTTCGTGCTAATTGCAACCGATTACTTCACCAAGTGGGCCGAAGCCGTGACGCTCAAGAATATGACTCACACGGAGAAAATTGCCTTTATTTTGAAGCATATTATTTGTGGGGTACATGGTACACTGGTACCTCATGTTGGGACTTTGTGCCAAATAGCATGGGGTGGGCTAAATGCCCTAGGCCCATGTGACTAACTTGTACTCTACTAGTATAGTGCCCATGCTAACGCCACGGTTTTATTTAAGGGATGTACTTAAAAACAATCAGACGATAAGATTCTTTTCATAGTTTTTGTCTCGCGCAATTGTTATGACCATAAATATAATTCAAAATATATTCATGCATAACAAGGCATAATAAAGTAAAGTCTCACATACTACAAATAAGTTTTGAATTGCTTAAGTAGATCTTTGAGGTCTTCAGGGAAGGTTTCACATTCATTTGCATGACTGTTCAAAATGTCTAGCAAGATAGTAAGTTAACTTATTAATTTGATATGCATTCTTCAAATATACATAGATAATATATATGCTCACAATGTTGATCAGCAACTTTTTTCTCTCCCACTTCTTTAGGTAATTATATACAAGGAAGCCTGACAATTTCCTATAGAAAAGAACTTGTTCTAGCAACTCATTGGAACATGAAAAAGTGAAATTTTAAAAATGGAACCTAACGATCTTAAATATATCAAAATAAATTGACTTAAATTGAAACACATAATTTTCTATGAACCCTACACAACGATGGCTAATTCCTATTCTCCAGAAAGACACAGCTATAAAAAGATTAACTCTTGATCTTTGCAGTGAAGCACAACTAAAAAGACAGCTATAAATAGATGGCTAAGTCCAATATATGGTACATTAACTCTTGATTCTCTGCGTGAAGCACAAATTATTACATGTGCAAAGTGATTTTTGCGGTATTTTACTCTGTAAAGACTACTATTGGTCACTGCAAATACACTTCCAACATTAGAGCTATGATCGGTATATATGCTTTGCCCTTAGTGTTTGACAGCATGTCAACATAAGAAGACATTCTGGCCACCGCCGCTCTCCTCTTCGCTCCGCCGTGCAGGTACGTCGCCCGCTCGCTCTCTCGGCCCTCTCATCCCCATCCCCGGCAGCGAGTGGCGATGGCACGGCCGTGCGGCAGACCGGCGGTGGAGCGCGGGCGTGATGGCGTGGCCATGTAGCGTGGAGGCCGGGCGGCGGTGGCCAGTGAAGCCTGAAGCGTGGAGCGCGACGGCGGCGTTACTTATATGTATCCCGTACGTATTCATCCTGTATCTCTCCTGTTTTTGGATTTTTTCGGTGGAAAAAGGGGAGTACCTCTACCCGGGCGTTGCCATTGACCGCGTCTTCTCCGTCTCCTACATGCTCGCCTGCTTCCTCCCGTCGTCGTCATCATGTTCTACTTCCCGAAGTCCAGCACAAACAGGGAAAACCACAAACCTCTCAGGATGAAGGGAGAGATGAAGGGAGGAGCAGAGCCTGCAAGGATACAAATCTTCTTCTTCTCTGGTAAATTAGGAAATATTAAGCGGGTTACATATGGCAAATTATGATTTTATGATACAACTTGCTTTGGCAATGGTTATATATGGCAATATAGAGAAAATGCAGGACAAAAATCTTAACATTCAAATGCATGCGAACTGTCCGAGGATAACACCATAGATAGTGTATTCAAATGTCAGGGTGGTGTGTTAAGTTTTCATAAGTAGTTAGTCCTGGAGAACTTATGATTTTCTCTTGAGCTTCGGTACCATTTTATTCATGTGATTCCTTTGGTCAGATGAGCAGCACAACACCGATAAAAGGAGCACTTCAGAAGATCATGAGCAGTACATTCAGAGTTTGCAGCTTCCATTGTAGAATCGAAACATGTACAGACTGTTGGCACCTTTTTTGGTAAAAGGCACGAACACGATCGAATCACCTAAAGCCTTGCGGTGGTTCTTGGTACAGAGTCGCCAACCACTTCAATCTAGCAAGAACTAGAACAAAGTGGGTTTTGTAGATCAAATCGGCTAGCGAAACCGATTTAGATGGATAGATTGATAACTACTCGTCTCGTGAGCAAACGGAAAGTTTTCAAGACAAACTTACAAAGAATTGTCACACTCTCGCAGCGGCGGCGGACGATTTACGGTGCAAATCGACAAAGATGGACTAAACTAGGGCAAAGTAGAAAAATATGGCTGAAAAGTAAAGAATATTGAAAAAACGATTCTAGATTGTATTGTATGTTGTGTATGTTGATTTTTTACAATTGAACCGGCCTTGACCCTTAAATAGGGGTTGGTCTTGCCCTCTATAGACCCTTCTCCACGTCCTATTCGGGATAAACATGTTTGAAAACCCGAAATACAACCGTATGAAGAAAGGAAACCCGAAAACCGATGAAGTCGTCTAGGTTTCGGACTCTGCCGTCGACCGACCATATGCCTTCGGTCGCCGACCACGCCCCGGTCTGACCGGCCTATACACGGCGGTCAGACCGGCCTCTCCGAAGAAACCGGCAAATTTCCAAATATTGGCAATCTTTCCTATTTTAATTCCTAAGTGCCAATTTTGGGTGTAAACACATGCCCCCCTGCCTTTTATGATGAACACCGTGAATCTAAAAGCATAAGACATGTTTTAACTTGGGACGATAACTCATTTATCGGCCACACAACTCCCTAAGCATCTTGCCAAATACTCGGGAAGTATTTCTTTAGATATTTACCGTTGATAGCCTGCTGAAACAGTTCTCCTTGAAGTGTCCCCAAGAAATATGCATTGCCTCGAACGATTTCATATATCCGATAAGGTCCCTCCCAACTTGGCGACCACTTACCGAATTCTTTAGATCGGGAACCCAAAGGCAAAATAGTCTTCCATACTAGATCTCCCACTTGGAACGTCTTTGCCTTCACCCTTTTATTGTATGCTTTGGCCACTCTCTTCTTTTCTTTCTCTATCTCTTCCAAAGCTTTCAAACGTTTGTTGACCACTTCATCAAGATTATCACTCATCAAGGACTTGTAGTCTTCGGCTGACAAATCGTCTTGCTTTATATATCGAAGAGAACCAAGATTTACCTCAACCGGTAAAACGGCTTCTTGTCCATAAACAAGCTCAAAAGGGGTCACCTTGGTAGCACCATGCTTGGATATTCTATGCGCCCATAAAGCTTCAGAAAGCACTTCATGCCACCTTCTCGGATGTTCCTCGACCTTCTTCTTGATTAGCTTCAACAACGTCTTATTACTAGACTCGGCTTGTCCATTAGCCTGAGCATAGTAAGGAGACAAGCTCAACAGCTTAATTCCATAAGATTCGGCAACACTTTTCACTTCTTTAGACATAAAAGAAGCTCCTTGATCTGTAGTTAATGTTTGAGGAATACCGAATCTATGAATAATAAGCTTCAGAATAAAATCAATTACCTCCTTATGCGTCATATTCCCGAGCGGCACGGCTTCGGCCCACTTAGTGAAGTAATCTGTCGCAACTAGCACGAACCGATGCCCCTTTGAAGACGGAGGATAAATTTGACCAACAAAATCTAAAGCCCACCCCGGAACGGCCATGGCTTAATTATAGGATTCAACACCGAAGCCGGTGCCAATTGAACATTGCCGAACCGTTGACAAGCTTCACATCCCTTATAATACCTGAAGCAATCATCAATCATTCCCGGCCAATAGAACCCCGCTCTTCTGAGCAGCCAATTCATCTTATGGGCCGATTGATGAGTCCCGTAAATTCCCTCGTGAACTTCACCCATAGCAACCTTAGATTGATCGGCATCTAAACATTTTAATAGTACACCATCTATATTTCGGCGATATAACTTTCCATCAAGCAAAGTATACTTATATGCTTGCCACCGAATTTTCCGATCAACTCTAAGGCTAGGATCCTTCAAATAACTAATCAAAGGAATTCGCCAATCACTCACTACTCCCAGGGCACACATGTCCGAATTACCACTTAATTCGGCCCCTGTATTGAGAAGATTGTGCCCCCACCTTCGTGAAGTCGATCGACCGGCCAAGCAACTCCGGTCGACCGCAGCCACCTACGGTCGACCGGCCACGAACGCCGGTCGGACCGAATGCCATCCACAGTCAGACCGGCGATAGTGCGCCGGTCAGACCGCCTACAGTCTGCCTCTTTGCCAATTTCGCTCAAAAAATTATAATCAAGCACCGGTTGATCTAATATGAAAAATAAACCTCGTTTGATGCTATAACCGGATGCTTGTTGAGCTAAGTCATTTGCTCTAGAATTTTCATTCCTAGCAATATGCTTAATAGTAAATTCATCAAAGCGGCAATAATATCTAAGCATTGATCTAAATACTGTTCAATGATACGTCGAAGCATTTGTAGACCCCGGCAACTTGTTGCACCACCAATTCCGAATCACCGAACGCTTCTACATGTGTAGCTCCGACGATCTCCATCACTTGTAAACCGAATAACAAAGCATTGTATTCGGCTTGATTATTTGTACAATAATATTCTAAACGAACCGATGCTTCAAAGCATTGACCATTGGGCGAAATTAAAACTACACCTATGCCTTGACCCTCCTTACGGGAAGAGCCATCAAAATAAACTTTCCAAGGTGTAACGCTAACTAAACAGACTTCATCTTCACAATCAACGTCTATATGATGATCTACTATAAAGTCCCCTACAATCTGGCCCTTCATAGATTTCAATGATTCATAGGCCAAATCATATTCAATCAATGTATACGCCCATTTGCCAATCCTACCACTTAGAATTGGCCTTTGCAACATGTGCTTAATGACATCGGTCGACAAGCAACCATGCATGTACTAGATAACAAGTAATGACGCAACTTGGTACAAGCATAGTATAAGCAAAGACAAAGCCTCTCTACAAATACATACCTCGTTTCGGCATCCGAAAGACGGCGACTTAAATATGTAATTATGTACTCCTTGCCGTCTTCTTCTTGTGTCAAAACGGCTCCAATAACTTTGTCTTCAGTAGCAATATACAACCGAAATGGAATTCCGGCTTTAGGAGCTCGCACCACGGGCGGAGTAGATAAATATTTTTCAAACCTTCAAATGCCTCTGTTGTGCTGCCCCCAAGTAAAATCGGCTTCTCTCTTCAAACGTAGAATAGGCACAAAAGCATCGATTTTACCCGCTAGGTTAGATATGAATCTTCTCAAATAGTTCACTTTACCTAACGCCTCGAACTTCCCTCTTGCATGCGGCGCTTTGAAATCTTGAATTTTCTCAACTTTCTTAGGATCAATCTCAATCCCTCTCTCATGCACCATGAATCCTAAGAATTTTCCCGCCGACACACCGAAGGCACACTTGAGTGGGTTCATCTTTAATCCATACCAACGCATTCTCTCAAAAGCTAACCTCAAATCGGCCATATGTCCATCCATATCATCCGATTTGACTACAATATCATCAATGTAGATTTCTAGGATAAAACCTAACAAATCATGGAAAATTAGGTTCATCGCCCTTTGATACGTTGCGCGGCATTCTTTAACCCGAATGTCATAACTACCCACTCAAACAACCCGACAAATCCTGGACATCTAAAGGCTGTCTTATACATATCCTCCTCTGCCATGAAGATTTGGTTGTAGCCGGCATTGCCATCTAAAAAGCTAATCACTCGATGACCCGAGGCATCATTTATTAGCATGTCGGCTATAGGCATAGGATACTCATCTTTAGGAGTGGCTTTATTTAAATCTCTAAAATCTATGCAAACCTTGATTTTGCCACTCCCCTTCTTCTCTACCGGTACTATATTGGACACCCACTCTGCATACCGGCATGGCCTAATAAACCCTACTTTCAACAATCGGTCTATCTCTTCTTTGACACGATCATATATAAGTGGGTTAAACCGACGAGGAGGTTGTTTATAAGGCCTAAACCCTGACTTTATCGGAAGCCGATGCTCAACAAGATCACGGCTAAGTCCGGGCATTTCATGGTACTCCCATGCAAAGCAGTCATTATATTCTCTAAGCAACTCGATCATCTTAACCTTATGATCGGCTTTCATGTTTTTATTTATGAAGGTCGGTCTTGGTATGCTCCCGTCCCCTATATCTATTTCTTCTAATGGGTCGGCTGATGTGAACCCTTGACCAAGCTTCTCTACCTCGTCAAAATCCTCTATAGTTTCCCCAATATCATTCTTTGTTGACCGATATTCTTGAACTCTCTTTTGTAACCATTCCAAATTGGCTGCTTTATTCATCATACAAAGTAATATCACCAAGCCGTGCTAAACTAGCCGACTTTACAGAAATGGGTACAAAGCCTTTTTTGGAAACACTAATAAAATCAAAACTAGAAAGATCTAGCCCTGATAAGCACTGCATGTCTCCATGTTTCCATCCCACAGAAACATCGGCCATGGCAACCTCAGCCGATGTATCCGCCTGAACTACCTCAACTTCATCACCATCCCATTGCACTAGGCACTGATGTAAAGTAGATGGGACGCAGCAGTTGGCATGGATCCAACACCGCCCCAAGATGACACTATAGTTACCTTGTACATCGACGATGAAGAAGGCGGTAGGCAACGTCTTGTTCCCCACCGTAAGCTCGACGGACAAGATCCCCTTCGCCTCCGTTGATTCGCCGTTGAAGCCATTGAGAAGCATATTGGTCTTCTTTAGCTCCGCCTCTTCGCGACCCAACTTCTTGAAGAGAGAGTAAGGCATCAGGTTCACCGCCGCGCCTCCGTCCACTAGCATCCTCGAGACCGGCTTCCCATCAATGTGGCCCTTCAAATAGAGAGGCTTCATGTGACGGTTGGACTCGTCGGGCTTCTCGAAGACCGCATCCTTTGAACCTAGTGACATCTGAGCAACCTCGGCTTCGTCCATGGCGCAAAACTCCATAGGCAACATGCAAACCATGTTGATCTCCATGTTCTCACCGGACGATGCCTCCACAGCCGGTTGTTCATCCTTTTGAACAACCACCGGCTTCCCAGCAGTTGATGACTTACGCCTCCACTCCTTCGCGGGCGGTGGTCGCAACTCATCGAACTCCCTGTCTCTCCTCTCTTCGGCTTCCTTCTCTCTTAACTCAAAAGCACGAAGACGCTGCAACCTTCTCTTCTGAGTAGCCGTCAAATTCCCAGGCATCCACCTAGGATTTGGCTCTGTTCCAGGAGGCAAATAATGTCCCCCGTTGCCTTTACCCAAAGAGGGAGTCACTCCAGTATCCTTCTGACCAGAACGTCGGTCGACCGCCCGCGGCGCCGACCGGTATCACGTGCCCGCGGTCGACCGACGACCTGTGTTCGGTCGCACTGTGCAGCTAACATCGACCGCGATGGCGCGGTCCGACCTGGCCACAGCGCGCGGACGCAGATCGGCCAAAGGCTCGGTCGACCGGCTATTGACCGCGGCCGTGATCCGGCCAGACGCCCGTCTGTCTTCCCGCGCGGCATCTCTTGCAACTTCGGTTCGAGGGCCAAATATCAACTTAGCATCCTTACCAGATGGCACTGGCACGTCATACGATCCTATCTTGATCGTGATCGCCTCCGAAGCCCTCTCCTCAGGCTTGACGTGCTTGTGTGCTCTTTTCTCGCCATCAAGCCGGTCCTTAGTGGGGAACCGGCCTCTACTAGAAGTAGATGCCTGCCTTCGCGGCGATCTCCTCTCCCCTCTCCATCCTTGGTGATCCTGCATTGAAGGCATGTTGTACATAGGCGGGGGTGCCTCCCAAGGCATGAAGTAAGGGAACGGATAACCTAGAGGCGGCATCGGGCATGGTCCCCATGGCATGACCTGAGGGAGATGGGGAAACGGCGAATCCAAAACCTTCGATGAAGGACCAAATCGTTCCTTAGGAGGCGATCTTGGTCTCTTTCTTTCGGCGCGCTCCTTCTCGGCACTCTTCCTTTTGTACTTGTCAAGGAGCATGTCGAAGGTCACTTTGGGCTCGTAGGACCTCTTCGATATAGATGCCTTGGCCTTACTCTCCTTCCATGTCCCAACCTTCGGACTCTTTGGGACAAGCATTTTGGGCCTAGGCTCCCCGATGACAACTTCCTTCCCCTTAGCTGATTTGGCTTGCTCCAGCCGAATCAACACCTTCTTGCCATCAAGATCTATGGTATTCACCGGGAAAGGATCGCTGTCAAGCTTCATCTTCGGGCCCTCGGTGAACTTCAATCGTCCTTCATCTATGGCCGATTGAACCTGTCGACGAAAAACATTACACTCATTAGTAGAATGTGAATAGGAATCATGCCATTTACAATAAGAACGGCGCTTTAATTCTTCTAATGAGAGTATGACATGGCCTTTAGGTAATTTGATCTGTTTCTCCCGCAAAAGATAGTCAAAATCCTATCGCATTTGGCCACATCAAAGCTGTATTTGATCTCGCTCTGCCGATCCTTGCGAGAGTCGGCGTCAAACTAGAACAAACAAAGGGTTTGTTCTTGTTTGTCCAAGACCACTCGGCGACATACATACATGTCATGATCGCCTTCATCAGACTCAGAATCACTAGTAGGACAGTCGATCATGCTAACATGAGGTTTCTTATCACTGGGCCTGACAAACTTTTTAGCATCCCTGACTCGGCTTTCCTGAGCCAGAGCCTTCTGCATTACCTGACTAACATCGAGAAATTGTTGGCCATCCAACCTTTCTTTAATGGGAGTAAGCAACCCATTGAAAGCGAGGTCGGCCAAGTCTCTCTCGGTTATGCTCAAACTAAAACACCGGTTTCTAGCATCTCTAAACCTCTTAATGTAATCATAATGATTCATTATGTTTTTGCCTTACCGATGTCAAGTCGCAAAGTCTAAGCTCAGTTTCACCAGTATAAAAGTAATCATGAAATTTTTGTTCTAACTGAGCCCAAGTATGAATAGAGTTAGCCGGTAACGATGTAAACCAAGTAAAAGCAGTACCGGATAAAGATAACGAAAATAAGCGCAATTTAAAAGCATCTAAAGTGCTAGCCTCCCCGCATTGCGCTAAGAATTGGCCGATATGTTCCCATGTGGTCCTATTATCATCTCCACTGAATTTGGTGAATTCAGGGACTCTATAACCACGAGGATATGAGATGTTATCGAAATAGTCAGGATACGGCTTTTGGTAAACCTTAGCACGATTCCTGGGCTCAATTCCGAACGACTCTCTAATAATGTTTCTAATTTGTTCTTCCATATTTTCAGGCCTAGGCGGGTCGGCTACGACCGGCGGCCTAAAAGGTGGTTGTTGCGGCGCAATATTGTCATATTGGCCATCTCTCGTGTCGCGCGGATACCCCCTATTAGGATCATTGTATTGATTGGGGACATGCGGGGGAATTGGTGCATGGACAGTAGCCACAGGAGAGTCGTGTGCGGGAACATGGTATAGAACCGAGTTGCCCGTGATAGGATCTATCTCTGTTGCACGGCACCGAGCACCGGTCGACCGGCCATGGGCCGGTCGACCGGCCGAGTAAGCGCGGTCGGCCGGCTAGATAGCCGCCGGTTAGACCGGTGTAGTATGGGTGCGGGCCGGCCTGACGGCCGGTCTGACCGATGTAGGGTGAACCGGTCAGACCGACGTAAGGCGCCCCGGTCAGACCGGCGATAGGGCCGATGAGACCGCCGTACTGTGCTCTGGTCAGACCGGCCGTTGGGCCGGTCAGACTAAGATATGATGGGCCGGTCGGACCGGCCGTAGGGCCGGTCGGATCGACGTAGTGAGGGCCGGTCAGACCGGCCGTAAGGCCGGTCAGACCGACAGAGGCGGCAGAACTACTTTCGCCGGGGCCTTGGGCAATCGCCCCGTCGGTTTTACTAAATATGTGGTTCACAGGGGTTTGGTTCCCCCCTGAAACCGAGGTAGGCGACAAATCGATCGCGGGAAGACCGGATTTACCACTCATGTGCGCTTTAAACAACCTATTAAAACAAGCCTCCATAGCGGATTCAACCTTATTGTTCACGGCGGCGGTAACGGACTCATCCACCGTACTAGCAACAAGTTTTTGAATAGGCATAGAGATGTGATCAGCGCTTACCTCGCTGCGAGTTACCTTGAGGGGGCTCCCGGGTTTGATGATGAGGCCCTGTCGCGTTTTGGTGCAAGATTGATCTAGCACCTTCTGCGTGATTGCTCGTATGCGCTCCTTCATTATTTGGCGAGCTTCCACATCCAGGTCGTCCAACGAGATGTGGACGATGTTGGATGGCTCCACGTCTTGCGCCGCTTGCTTGGACATGGCAGCGTCGAATCCAAGTTGGCGTCGTGTGTTCCCCAGTGGAGTCGCCAAAAATCGTGTTGGCACCTTTTTTGGTAAAAGGCACGAACACGATCGAATCACCTAAAGCCTTGCGGTGGTTCTTGGTACAGAGTCGCCAACCACTTCAATCTAGCAAGAACTAGAACAAAGTAGGTTTTATAGATCAAATCGACTAGCGGAACCGATTTAGATGGATAGATTGATAACTACTCGTCTCGTGAGCAAACGGAAAGTTTTCAAGACAAACTTACAAAGAATTGTCGCACTCTCGCAGCGGCGGCGGACGATTTACGACGCAAATCGACAAAGATGGACTAAACTAGGGCAAAGTAGAAAAATATGGCTGAAAAGTAAAGGATATTGAAAAAATGATTCTAGATTGTATTGTATGTTGTGTATGTTGATTTTTTACAATTAAACCGGCCTTGACCCTTAAATAGGGGTTGATCTTGCCCTCTACAGACCCTTCTTCACGTCCTATTCGGGATAAACATGTTTGAAAACCCGAAATACAACCGTATGAAGAAAGGAAACCCGAAACCGATGAAGTCGTCTAGGTTTCGGACTCTGCCGACGAGCCAGGCCATATGCCTTCGTCGACCGGCCCCCTTTGCCCGTCGACCGGCCTATACACGGCGGTCGACCGGCCTCTCCGAAGAAACCAGCAAATTTTCAAATATTGGCAATCTTTCCTATTTTAATTCCTAAGTGCCAATTTTGGATGTAAAAACAGACCTAATTATTTTAATGACAAAATCACAAGATCGATAGATAGGCAACAACTGATGCATGTCGTTTTCGAAAAAAAATGATGCATATCAGTACATCAAAGTATTATACCGTCCTTTATAAGTTGGTAAGACCTGAACTTTCTATTGATACACCATTTATCTTCAGACAAACATATCATCCTCGTATAATTTACCTGGTAGGAGTATTGAGTGTGTAGATCAATTGATGATAAGAAACACGTTTGTGAAGGGTGTGTCTGGAAAAGACAATGAAAAATCAAATATCTGGAAACTGCTAACTAAAATAACCATTATACTGTATGAATAGAGTAAGAAGGTCATGCATGGGTTACATTTTAAATTGGATCTGATAATCTGAAAGTTCTAAGGATATCAAGGAGACATAAGGGTAAATAATGGATTGCGAATATATACATGTATCCACCCTGCAGGGTAAAGTGATTGCTCTGATAAAATAGCATGTATCTCCTCCTCATTGACAGCCTGGCACTGCATTTGGGAAGATAAACCATAGCTTCAGAGTGTGACAACCAGATAAGCGTGCACAAAATATGTAAAAATGACCATGATATATTCAAAACACTTCAATTTCTGACATACAGAATGAGCAGTTGCTTCTTGCTTTGGTATAATCAACATAGTCACATAGTAAGTCCCGTCTCTCTGCAAATAAGCATTGGAGATCACGATGCGAATCCAAAAATAGGTATGATTATCATATTGGCAAACCATTTTTTGAAGTGAACCAACAAATTCATCTTAAAAGGACTTACAAATGAAGCACCTAGAATTCGACAAGTCTCTACGTTGTTGCCTGTATTCTCCTTTGCTAGTTCGATGAATTCATTTGTCAATCTAACTGACTGAAGAACATGCATAAAACAGTTATTTCATCTTAAACTCCAGTTTCTTCCTAGCGACATCACAAATCGATACAAAGAGATGATAATGGAAACAGAACGTACTATCTGCATGTCATGCAAATTGACAGATGCTGAAGACTGCCCCAATGAAGATCTTGATTGCTCATCAGTATATTCATGATCTTGATTGTACCATAGATAGTGTATTCAAATGCATTGCGAACCTTTAAGAAAAGGTCTACGCCACACACATTAGTGAGGAGGACATACCTTGTCATACAAAGTTGGAAGATCATTTTCCTCGAAAGGAAGGTACACAGCCATTAAAACATAAAGAATAACACCACATGACCAAACATCTGCCGCAGATCCATCATAGCCATTGTTGCTAAGCACCTAAAATGTTGAGACATGGTAAAGTATGCCTCTAATCTTCTCTAAGGAAATGGCTTGAAATACCCACATGACAATTTTATGAACAAGTTCAGACAATTAAAATCACTATAGCTTGGACATGGTGAAAAAAGATAGCTAGAGAGATTTATTTAGTGATAATGCAGAAATATGGCATAGAAGTGCGGGTTAGAGCCCTGAAAAGGACCAACCAACCAAATAACTGCGAGATAGGTAGATATACAAAGATATATGTAATTTTTTTCTAGTCTAACAGGCATTTGTTATCATACATACAAATATAATTTATAAAAAAATATAGGAAAATAGAATTGCAACCCGAGGAACTCATCTATTTTTTTTTCAAATTTTGCAGATAAATTTCTTGCGTGTAGTGTAGCTAATCAATTAGCTCCTTGCCAAAATCACTTCATACAGTTCCACTGTAGATAAATTTACCATGCATTCCATGTTTGGAGAGAGAGAGAAGGCAGCATACCTTAGGAGCAACATAATTTGGTGTTCCACAAGTTGTGTGAAGAAGGCCTACTCCCTGAAACCCCTCCAAAAAAATCCCAATCAGAACAATTCTAGGATATAAATACAGCATACAACATCATTAAAAACAACCACTAAACCTACTTTCTAGGCTAGAGTGCTAAGTCCAAAATCAGAAACTTTCAAGTTTACATGCCAATCAAGAAGCAGGTTTTCAGGCTATAGAACATGACAAAAAAAGAAAAACGTGAAAAATTGCACCTAGTGAATAGAACAAATGATAGCCAAGTGTCTCTTATCAGTAACGCACCTTCAAATCTCTATGATAGACTCTTTTGCTATGGCAATAATTGACGGCATCAATAAGCTGCTGGAAGTACTTCCTTGCTTCATTTTCATGAAGCTTCCCTTGGTGAGCCTACAAATATTTGATGGCATAGGTTCAGATTTGAAGAAACGCAGAATAATCAATCCAAAAATGTTTCTTTCTTTATATTGCCTATTGGGATTATATAATGGGCTTAGCATTTACTGAACAGAGCTTCTGATACATATGGGTGATAAAAAAAGAATTTACATATGGAAACACTGCCATAGTGCCAGACAGTACTTATATTGTGTAGTTCAAGTAGAACAGCAGTTTATCTTATTTTGGAACACTATATATAATAGGCTTCTTACTATTTTATCAAACAGTTCGCCTCCAGTGATAAGCTCCAAGATTATGTATATCTTTGTCTTTCCAGCTAGCACCTACAAGTCACAGTAATGATAACAATGTGGTGACATAGGAGGTTAAGATCTAAAATAAAGGTAAGCAACTTCAAATAACAGCTCACAAGAGTTTTAAGATAAATAAGATGCATAAAAAATAAACAAACCAAGAGGTATTACCTGCCTTAGGAAAGATACAAACTCCTTTCCATTTAGAGTTCTACCCTGCACAAGTTTTGGTTTTATCATGGAAGTAACAATTTGCTTCAACTCATCCCTCCTTTCTATATATAATGGGTCCAGTTCTTGATCTTCCATGTCACATAGCTTTGTTCTTTGAAGATGAGGATGGCAAAAAAGTGGATATGGACTCCATTTAGATCAAGTTGCTTTCTAGGTTCAGGAAGCAAGCAAAAACCAGACCTGAAAAGAAGGTTTTTTTTTTCTAATTATGGTGAAGTCAGCACTTATCAGTGCTTCTAGCTAATTCAATCATTTGCCCAATTAGTTGGTATCAGAAATTAATCATAATTCAGTTAGTATATGACTGTATATCCATGTGTCCAAAAGGATGTCTTTTAGTGCTGTTTAAAAGGAAATTGAGACAACAAATAAATGGCCCGATGAATTCTTTGGCTTGAAACTTTAGACATGTAATAATTATTAAAAATATAACAGCATGAAATCTTAAGATTTTCACTACATGTATTGTTGCTCCCTATGGCAAGCAACTAAAGAGCTGATTTCCTATGCTTTCCTTTCTAATCACCATGATTCAGCTCTAAATGAACAGCAGAGCAAGATATATCTCTAAATGAACTTTACATATCTATTTAAATGGGATGCTTTAGGCTAAAATAAATGGACTGCTGTACATGAATCAATGAAAGCTGTTTGTTCTGAACCTGTTTGTTCTGATGAGGAGTATGGCTCCATGAAAGCTGAACTTGATGCCCACCTATCTGAGACATATTCAGCACATGGATGGTATCTTGATCTTCACCGGATGACCTAAAAATACAATAATACAACCAAAGCAACAAAAGATCAGGACAACTATGTATTAGGTAAAGATGGTTAGCAAGAAACCATGAAGGATTTATTAAGAGCATATGAGCTAAAATGACCAAAGCAAAACCATATAAAGAAAATAAAAACTAAAAGAAGTCCCATATTGATAAAAGAAAGCTTGACCATACTACAGTTGAGCTACGGATCACAATGACATATTGATCATGTAGTATTATAATCAAAATTGCATCGACAGAGACCACGCACCCAACCGAGATGGCGGCAAGATGGAATAAAACGCTGGTGTCATGTTAACATATGTGCAACCGGAAATAGGTTCTACAACACCAAAGATGAATAGTACACATTATCATAACCGCTGGTATTTGTTATGTGTGTATGAAAACTTAGCGTGTTACTCATTTCGAGGCATAAACAAAGAACAACATACAAGACCAGATTGTGTATACCTTGATCATGAGTCGTTACTACTGCCGGTGTTTTTTCCTTGCACGGTATTCACATTGCTTTCTATTCCGCTCCTCTCTTTGTTCGTTGGTTTCCTCGGCCCTTTTTTGTGCGCGATATTCGCATTGTTTTCTATTCCTCTCTTCCTTTTTCTCTCTCTTCATCATCTGCAGGTGTTGTCTCTGTTGATGTCATATATAATATGTGTCACAATTCGCTAACAATCAGAAAAACTTAACATGTATGATGACAATTAACATACCTCCTCCGATGATGTTTGATATGTCACCAAATGCAGTGCGGGTTGGTCGTCTATCCGCCACAACAGACTTATTTATCAAATGACTACTACTGCAGCGAAAAAACGATAACAGAGTAGGCAGTATCATTTTTTTGGTTAGTTTCAGCTGAAACTTCAGATTGCAAGACGCTAACAGAACCATATGTGTTTTGCAAGAGTTGCAAAAACCAGATTTAACATGATGTGCAGGGAACAAAATAGCTGATCCAAAGTCCTAACTGATGGACATAGGCGAAAGTTAAACTAAAGTTCGGAGCTGAAAACAACAGAATAGGTAGAGTAAAATCAAAGTATAGTATGTATGATTACTTTCATGGAATATCACTGGGAAAGCATCCGACAATGGAAGAATTGTACCTTGATCATTTGTTGGAAACCTCCAGAAACCGGGGACACATCAACATTTTTAGCTTTCATTTTAGCTTTCAGCTTCATAACAAGCTAAGCAATTCTAGGAGATATCCTGTCGATCAAATGGCATTTGCATCAAATATAGTATCGATGTGAAGGCTAGATACAAATATCCAAGGAATATGAAAGTTGTATCTGTTGGACGTGCTATTTGCAAATAACAGCTCCTACTGAACTTATCAAAAAATGGCCATCAGGGTCAGTTTCTTACAAGAAACAACTAATATTTGAGCAGAGAGCTATACAATTTCCTGTTCATTTAGAATAAATAAGAGGTTAGCAAGTAGTTATTTTGTTCTATAACAAATCCGGAAACATGAAAATGTGTGGGAAAACAGGATTGAAAACAACTTAGTATTATCCTATGGTATGGCCATCTCAAAAATGGAAACATAACAGTATATTCAAAAAATATATATGCAGAAGATTTGTGTATTTTCATTGAGAGGTATACAATAAAAAAAGGGAGGGTTGAAACATGTAAGAGAACCATTAGATACTTAGGAACCTACCTTGATGGTCTCTTCTCCATGCAGCTAATTCTCAGCTTGCTAGTAAGAACATGCTTGATGCAATATGTAACTGCATAAGATATTTGAAACCATTAAGCACCAATTTGGTGAATGGGCTCCGGACCGAGAAATCCACAGCAAAATGAAAAGTTATAATCCAGCCATATGCTAACACTTAACAACCAAACCAGTGTCACAGAGATACAAACCATACAAATTAAACCTCGGCCCTTTTTTGACATCATTAGTCAACAACATCAGCTGTCGAGCAATCATCAAGTGAACAGAAATTGGTACTTTGTGGCCCCTAAGTGTAGGGAGAGCATGAATCATATATTTCCAAAACTTCTTTGGTTTAGCACTTTAGTGTTTACCGTTTAAAGTTGGATAGTGCATGGTCATTTCAAGTAGCTTCTTCTGAAATAAAATGTTGACGACCTAGACTATCGTGTACACTAAACACGACAAAAGAATAAAAAAGAACAGCAAAATGGCAATGTTTGAAGCCACCTTCACCCAGAGAAGTTTGAACCATCTACAATTTACAGTAAAGTAATAGGTAGCTCCCATCCTTTAAGTGTGCTATTATTAGTATATTCATTCACCTTCTCTCAATCAAACAAAATAATGTGCAATAGCGTTTTATACTTTTTGATCACCAGTTACTGCAGAAGAAACTGTGCTACTCACATCCATAGGGGACCAACCAACGGAAGACGAGAGAAGATGAAGATTTCACTGTGATATTACCTTTGCGGCCGGGGAGGGTCTTGTCGTCCTTCTCGTAGAACTCGCGGATGTCGACGACGATCTTGCCGTTCAGGGTCCACACCGCCACCCTCCTGTTCTTCGATATCTATGGCCAAACCAAACCAAAAGAAATGAAAATGAAAATCCCCCGACGCGCTAGGGTTTTAGTGAGGTTTGAGTGCGGGGGATTAGGGCAGCATAAGCGGTAGGGGGATTGCGAGAGTCGCACCTGGGCGACGACGATATCGTCGTCGGTGCTCTCGAAGGGATCGACGTGGGGAAGCGGCGCGGCGGCAATTTTCTCGTACTTGCGGACGATGCAGACGAAGCGGCCGGGTTCCGCGGGATCCGACGGGATTAGCACGGGGAGGCGGCAAGCGGCGGCGGATTGGGCCGGCGACGGGATTGTGCGTGGCGGGTGTAGTCGTCGACGAACTCCCGCAGCTTCTCCCGCACGCACTCGCTGAGCTGGCCGCCGCCGTCGACGGTGAGGCCTGGAGGATGGAGGGGGAGGGGGCGCGGCGACGGATGGAGGGGGTGCGGGCGGTGAACGGGGATGGCGCAGCGGAGTGGCGGATTGGATGGGGATTGCACGTCTCGCGCGCGTGCTGCGTGATGGGAACCGTGGGGCCCGCGCGATCGCGATGAAAAGGAGAGAGATGGTGCGCTGGTTGATATATACCGTCGGATGATGAGTGAGTAAGAGAAAGTGAATGTATCTCAGCCGTTAATATGGTGCATTATGCATTAAAAATAAAAAAATAATATATAATATATAATATATAATATAATTATTATAATTATATAATATATAATATAATGGTATAGATATAGAGGTATAGAAGAATGGGATTAACGATAAGGATATAAATCTTATCCCATGTAAATAGATGGTAGAAAACTGAATAGCTAGGATCTGAATATCTCTATATAGCCGGTTCCTTGTGTCTATATAAAGGAAACCGGGAACCCTAGATTGGGACAACTAAACTCCTCACAACCCGACATACACGCCACGGTGATCACTATGTGCTTTCTCATTGTCGTATTGTGAGACCCTCGATACAAACCTAATCTATACAATTGAACTAGGGTATTACCTCTCACCAAGGGCATGAACCAGTATAATCCCTGTGTCACCATCTCTCCTTGATCTTGTGCACCCCATAAATATTATTGCTGATCCATAGAATCAACAGTTGGCATGCCAGGTAGGGGGTGTTGGATCTAATCTTCACAAGAAGGAGATGGCGTTCTCCAGAGTTGTAATGGTAGATTCCATTCGGTTTCCTGCTAGGAGCAGCTCCCACTTTGACTCCTTCACGTCTCTATCCTCGAGCATCACCGAGGCGCTGTTGGCCACCTCGGTGGTGTCGAGCGGCGACCATGTCCCCACTCTGGCCGCTTTAACGCTGCCAATGGCGATCGCGTCCCCATGTCGATCGCATCCTTCGTCACCATCGGGCTTCATCGCCTGCGTGGTCGACCACTCCCATGCTGTCGAGTAGCGACCTCGTCCCCACTCCAGCCACATCCGTGCCACTGTTGGTGGGCTTCATCGCCTCCGTAGTCATCCATCTCCGTGCTGTCGAGTGGCGACCTCGTCTCCACTCCGGTTGCCTTCGCACCACTGTCGCCGAGGGGCTTCGCCACCTCCCCGGCTGGCGGCTCCTTTGCCGCCGATTGGGGACCGCGTCGCTAGGCCGGCTGCCTATCTTGTTGTCGGGCGATTTTGTCCCTGTGCTGGCTGGCTTCCCTGCTGCCTACTGTGGACCACGTCTCCACATCGACTGCCTCGACCGCCACCGGTGACCACATCCCCGGGCTTGCTAACACTGCCGTCGACGAGACCTCGCTGCCTCTACTGCTAGCCGACATCCTCGCTGTCGACTGGAGCACCCTGCTGGGTGAAGCACGCACCTCGGGCTTCCTTACTCAGGTGTCATGTCACTGTATGAGGCACACCCCCTGAGTGCTACCTTACTCGGCTCTGCCGCTGCCAAGCGACTTCGTCCCCGAGCTGGTTAGTTCCCTCGCCGTCGATTGGGGACCACGTCTTCAGGCCGGCTGCCTACACCACCGACTGGGGGCTACGCCTCCGCGCCGGCTGCCTCCACCACCACCGGGCAACCATGTCCCCATGCTAGCCGGCTCTGCCACCGTCGAGAGGCCTCACCGTCTCCATGGATGCTCTCGACTCATGTAATATCAAACAAGCTAAGTCATTTTTATATGGTGTTTTCATTAGAGTAATTTTTTATCTTTGTTTCTGACTAACTGTTTAATTGGTTAGCCAACTAAATAGAAAGTTGGGGGCTACACCTATTGGGTGCCCATGCTGCATGTTCGTTTCTTCCTCTTAATGGTTGCAAAAGTACTTGAGTAGCACAAACTCTGATCCGTGAAGCTCTCTTTCCTCGCACGGCTCACATGGTCAAGGCCACGCCTAACACCGTTTGCCCAAGGGCTATGCCACTCGCTGCACACTTACATGGTCAAGGCTACACCTAACACTGTTCGCCCGTGGCTATGCCACTCACTACGTACTTACACGATACAACTATGCCCCATAACATACACCCAAGGTAGAGTGCTTAAATGTTCTCCTCGGAGAAACTAATTCTAATAAGAGGAGAAACAAGTATTTACATGTACTTAAGCGTACTTGTATTCTTCTTGAGTGGATATTTTCTAGACATATACTACTCCTTTTACGTGTTCATGATATAGGGCCCAGATTTGGATGTGCATATAGGAACTCAGGAGCATGTACCAGTCTCCTATGCTTGAAGAATAAACCACGCCTCTGGGTGAGGGTATGCCCCCGAGGATGCCTTACTCGGCCATCGTGCCGCTGGGTGAGGTATGCCCCCGAAGGCTACCTTCCTTAGCTACAACTTTGTTGGGTGAGGCACACCCTCCGAGTTGTATTAGTCGGGCGTCACTTCACTATGTGAGGCACACTACTGAGTGTTGCCTTACTCGGTTTCGTCGTCACCGACTAGGGGCTACGCCTTCACATCGGTTGCCGCTGCCACCGGGCAGCCACGTCCCCGCGCTGGCTGACTCTGTTGCCACCGACTAGGGACTGCACCTCCATGTCGGCTGCCTTCGCTTCCGCTGAGTGATCACGTCTCCATGTTGGCTGCCTCCATCGCCGACTAGGGACCACATCTCCACGCCAACTGCCTACGCCATCGATGGGCGACCTCGTTCCTATGTTCGCTGACTCCTTCGCTACATGACTGGGGACCATGTCTCCGAGCCAGTTGCCTAAGCCGCCGCCGGGTGACCACGTCCCCTTGCTGGCTGGCTCCTCCGCCGTCGACAGGCGACCCTACATTTATGGCTTGGCTGGTTACGCTGGATGAGGCAAATCCTCTAGGAGCTGTCTTATTCAACCACTTGTCATTGGGAGCTCTTGTTCTTGACTCTCCACTTGGTTGATTCTCAACTAAGTAAAGAGTCGGGGGGCTATTGTGGGGTACATGGTACTTGGGTACCTCATGTTGGGCCTTTGTGCCAAATAGCATGGGGTGGGTCGAGTGCCCTAGGCCCATGTGGCTAACCTGTAATCTAAGAAAGAGATTAAAGATAAGGATATAAATCTTATCCCATGTAAATAGATAGTAGGTAACTGGATAGCTACGATCCGGATATCTCTCCATAGCTAGTTCCTTGTGTCTATATAAAGGAAACCGGGAACTATAGATTGGGGCAACTAAACTTCTCACAACCCGGCATACACGCAGCAGTGAGCGTTGCGTGCTTCCTCATTGACATATTGCGAGACCCTTAATACATATCCAATCTACACAACTGGACTAGGGTATTACCTCTCGCCAAAGGCCTGAACTGTGTAATCCCTGTGTCACCTTCTCTCCTTGATTTTGTGCACCCATAAATATTATTGTTGATCCATAGAATCGACATTATTCATAGATTCGGCATTCCATAAACTTTAACTAATGATTAAGGAGGTTCTTTTATGTCTAAGGAGGTAAAAGTTTTGTCAAATCTTATGGTATTAAATTGTTAAGTTCTTCTACTTACTACACAGGCTAATGGACAAGCCGAGTTGAGTAATAAAGTTTTGTTGAAATTAGTCAAGAAAAAGATTGAGGAACACCCAAAGAGATGGCATGAGATGCTTTCTCAGGCATTATAGGCTCATAGGATATCTATACATGGTGCTACCAAAGTTACTCCTTTTGAGTTAGCATATGAGCAAGAAGTCATTTTACTAGTAGAGGTGACTCTTGGCTCTGTTAGATATATCAAGCAAGATGATTTATCAGTTGAGGAGTATAAGACATTGATGGGGGTAATCTTGATGATATGACCGATAAGCGTCTGAAGGCTTCAGAGGAGATAGAAAAGGAGAAGAAGAGAGTAGCCAAAGCCTGTACCAAGAGAGCAAGAGCAAAGTCGTTTAAAGTTGGAGATTTAGTATGCAAGACGATTTTGCCTTTGGGTTCTAGATATAAGGAGTTCAATAAGTGGTCACCTAGTTGGGAGAGTCCTTATCGAATATGTGAAATCATTCGAGAGAATGTGTATTTTCTTTAGACTTTTCAAGGAGAACGATTTCAAAGAGCGATCAATGGGAAATACTTGAAAAAATACTTCCCAAGTATTTGGCAAGATGCTTAGGAGGAAATATGGTCGGTAATTAGATTATCGCCCTAAGACCATGTGTTCTCAAAGATAGAAAAAAGACAGGGGGTATGTGTTGACACCCAAATTTGGCAGACGCAAAATAGAACAATATTGTCAAAGTTTGGACATGACTGGTTTTCCTTCATGGAGCCGGTCTCACCAGCGGTGTGGGGCTAGTCTGACCAATAGCTTGTGTCCAGTTAGACCGACTGAGTCTTAGTCCGGGTCGAATTTCATTGAGCCTCAGGTTTCTTTGCTTGGGGAGGTATTTTTTGAGCCCTAATTGGTATCTACCCAGAGTTAGGCATGCAGGAGGTCCTGTAGGAGGCAAGACCAACCCCTTTATAAGGGCTAAGGTCAGTTCAATTGAGCACACAATCTACTTGCAACACAATTGTCAATTGTAGGAATGGACAATGATAAAAATGGGGTGGCATACTGTTGACGAGAAATCTCTCTCACGCGCTGGCCTGGGAGATCTGCTTGACTCCAGTGCAGGTCCTTCTCAGCTGCCTACAACGTGTAGAGCGTGCCAGTTGATTTGATCTGCCAATCAACAAGAAAGAAAACAACGAAGTGTTCGTTAAGCGTTAGGCCGAGTCCCCGCGAGATTGGCCAAGGAAATCCATGAACGTATATATGTTATTCCAGACCATATTTGGGCCAAGCGACCAGAACGTATCGGCCATGCCGAGACGATCATCAGTCGTCCGATCCAAATATAACGAAGAATAATAAATATACGGATCAACAGACTAGCCGATGCTGGGAAACTAACATCAAGTCGGCTGGTATTCCAGTGAACTTCGTGCAGACATAATATTCCTAGATCAAAGATGTAAGCAAGCACAATCTAGGCATAAAAGATAGCCCTAATACAAATCTAATAACAATCACGTTAAAAGAAACACATTAGGGTGAATAAGGTCGGCTGAAACCCCGACGCTATCTCCAGATAATGTAAATCCAAAAGAATAAATCACTGATGGTTCTAAAGACGACTCAATAGTTCAGTCCTGATGCAGCATTAAGTATCAAAAGAAACATCCAATCTATTACTTTCGACCTACACTCCGTGAGATGGTAGATACTACATACGAACCAACCAACCCTTAGACCTAGCCTTGTTGACCACATACTCTCGACAAGATGAATCAACCACAAGATAGATCTAAGCATCGAATTGGTTCATATGCACTATATGATATATGTCGCAGTAAAAATATTGAATCTAATGTATCATTGCGATGGAAGCATTAGAAACAAGTAATCTCACCACTAACGACAAACATGTACCTGAGTTTGGGGATCGAGACGATGCAGCCCAAAGCCAAACAGGGTGTTCGTCCAAAAGGAAAAGGATGGCGATGCACCGAAGATTAGATTGATTGAATCGTCCTGATACAGAGGGTCTCGGGTCCTATTTATACCCAAGATACAAATATTTATAACAACTTTGGACTCTATTACTGTTTAAACATCATATCATCCCTAGCGAGATCCATAATGTATTACAACTAACAATTTAACAAATTCCTAGATTACAGATACAATTGCTGTTACAGGACTCTATCCATAAGTGGCAATATCTTTAAACGCGCAACTATCAACCGAATTTTCCACTTACCTCCAAGCTTCTGTGTTAAACACGGTTTCATCTCTTCTGAACTCAGAATCGGCTGTCGGCTGTCCCATTCAATCCATCCTCAGCCGACCAGCCCTGCAGTCGATCAATCTTTTAGCCGATACGACTCCTGCCTTCGGCCGATCCGATTCCACTTTGCCCTTTTAAGACTTAGGAACCCCATTACCAAATTCCAGTGTTAACACATGCCCCCCAAGTCCGTAACACAAAGTGTTGCGGATTTGTTCACCTATTCAAACTCTTGCTCCCTTCTTGGCCCAAATCTACTCGGCTTCTCTCCAAGGGCTCTTTAAATATCCACCTTCCTCGATCGAATCACCTACGCCCTCAACGTGCGCTCGGCTTTCTTCTCAAACAAACTTCCTGCCCTTCTCTCTCCTCTCCGGCGACTCCATCGGCGTTCGACACTTTTTCCACGCTCTTCGAACCCCATCTTCGTCTCCGAACTTCCCGATGGCCTCCGCCGCTACTTCAAGCACCTCCAACTCGCCGGCCACCACCATCACGCCGGCCGCAACCACGCAACACCATCTGCCGCCGTCACGGAACGCTCCCGCCGCTACGAACGAGTTTCCTCGGGTATTCTCTTCCGCTCTATAATTTTACGCCCAACTCGCTTCTCCGAATATCTTTACTCCAATGATCCGTTCGGTAATTTTCAGTAGTACTTTATCCCATACTCTTACTAACTAATACTTTTCTCATTCCGAACTATAAAACACCATCATTCCTAACTAGTACTTTTCTCCCCTTCTTCAAACCGTAGCACTTTGTCTCATCAAATACTCATCCCCAATCCGACACAAGAAGAGAAGTACTTCCTTGGGCCTATCGGCAACACGACCCAAGCGATGTAATCGTAGCCGAAACCAACCTCATGCCTTTCAACACCGCCAAACCATCTCTTTCCCATTGGAACGGGACATTCAAAGCTTGGCCGTCTACTGACGCAACCTGGACCGAATGGTATAAGAGGATACAATCGGCCAAATACACCCAATGGGAAGAAAGGAAACTCGCCCAATGCTTGGAATTGTCCATCGCTGGCATGGAAAAGGACGAGCCACTTCTATCGGCTGCGACCTACTTTTGGAACGACAGTTTCAACGCCTTTCTCTTTAGGCAAGGGCCGATGACCATCACACTAGCCGACGTACAAATGACAACTGGGCTGGACATCGAATCATCAGCCAATCCCTGCGTTTTGAATCGAAAAGGCCAACATCAGTTCAAAACCAAAGCTATCGATGGATGGAGCGGCTTCATTGCCCAAAACATGAAAGATGGAACAGTCGGCCACCGGGAATACACCGCCTTTCTGATGATGTGGCTGAAAAAATTTGTGTTCTGCGGATCGGCGTGGGCCGACTGCTAATTGGCAAATCATGGCCGAAATCTTAGCCGACGGAACGGAGTTTGCATTGGGAAAATATCTCCTCGGCTACACATATCAAATGCTACATCAAGCCGCCACAAAAATAGCCGCCAATTCCCGAGTCAACACCGGTGGCCCCTGGTGGTTTCTCCAAATCTGGCTGGTGTTGGCCACCCAGAACGTGGCTGGTCGGCCCCGCCTAACAGACGCCGGGTTCCCAAGGCTAGAGCCAATTGAAGATGAAGAAGGTGATCAGATCATCACCAGGCGATGCACGAACTATGGAGAAGCAGCCGTCGCCCACGTAGGCTCAAGGCAATCGGCTGAGCTATTGGCCGATTGGTTCATAGCCTTTTACGATGGGCTATCCCGCGACAACCGTACCTGGTATTTCTACCCCGACCAAGGATCTTTTGAGCTGCCGATCGACTTCAAATGGGATGATCTCAACTCAGCCGACAACCCAAGGTGTAGAGAGTTGTTCTTCGCCTCTCTGTCTCCCTTCATTCTGCCGACCGGGGTTCACCAAGGCCGATCAACAGCCCGGAGTTATGAATTCTACTACCCGGTATCGGCGGCAAGACAGTTTGGTCTTGGGCAACTATCCATCGGCTTCTTTTATGCCGATAAGATCGAAACCAGAGGAGCGGTCGGCCAAGATTTGATGATGAATTGGCTGCTGAACATAACCGGTCCTCCCCTCGGCGACGCCAACACAATCACCCTGTCGACGAGGAGAAGCGTTGCTTACGACCGATGGTAGTCCGAACTCAAACGCCATATTTTTCACCAACGGCCATCCTGCTACATCGACTTGCTTCTGCCGGATGAGATCCCCTCGGTATATGTCTGCTTACAGCCGATGATTCTTTTCCTATGATTCATTCATCGGCCACATCAGCCAATTTAACATTCGTGCTCCGACTTTGCAGGAAACGGAAACGGAGCAGCCGACGGTAAGCGACTCCGAACGCCCCATCGAATATAACCCAGGCGTTCTGGATGTGGGGGGCCTGGCTTCGTCGGCCATCGGCTGGAGGGCGCCCAAACTATCATCTTTGTTGCGAGGGCAGGTGCGTCATCCGATCGCGCCAAAAAGGAAAACGGCACCACCACCGCGTTCGTCGGCTATGCCTGCCCCCAAAAAGGTGAAATAAACACAATTGATCGCCTCGGCCGACAGCCTTCCCCCTTAGATCCGGCCATCGAGCAATTCCTTGATGCTGCTGTTGATGAGGAAGCGCCAACAGCTGTCCAAGCGACGGCCGAAACCGGGGCTTCGAGTCCCGAGTCGGTAAATGCTCCAACACGCTCCGCCAGCCCCAAGTCCTCCGACCAAACGTTCTCCCGTAAGTTTTTACTTTGTTGGTCCTAGTTTTGCGACGATCGCCCGTACCTGACTCGTCTGTTCTTCGCAGTTCAAGAAATTGGCCGGTCGCACTCCTCGCCTGCACCGCCGTAATCGATTCTTACCCCTGCATCGTGATAATCAATCGGTTCGTCCGCTAATCCCTTTTTCCTCTTTGCAGCTCCCGCGATCTCCACCGGCTGCTCCCCAGGCGTCGGGCGAATGTACTGCGCCTGTTGGGGGTGGTGATGATAACACTGGCAAAGAAAGCCAGACGGCCGTGGGCAATGATCAGCCAGAGAGCCAACGGTCCCGACAACTACGCCGACGGTAAGCCAACGGCCCCAACCATTGGTTTTGTCATGCCCCGATCCTTTCTCCCTGCAAGACGTGGCCGATCTCCTCAACTTTGACTTGTAGGAGTTCGAGGAACCCGGTGTTGCCGGCGAGGAAGCGCTTGCGGCGTCGGCTGAGGACCTGAGGGCCACTTTGGCCGATATCGGCAACCGGCTGGAAGCCTCATTGGATGCGCTGGTGGTCGATTGTGGCTCAATACGCGCACGGTTCAGAGATATCCAAGACCAGCTGCCAGATGCTGTAGCTGAAGCCATCGTACCGGCGACCTTCATGAAAGGCTTCCAGTTAAAATATGAACGAGCCCGGCAGCGAGTCATTGATCGCCGTGAGAGTCAGGCGCGGTCGGCTGCCATCCAATCGACCAAAGAAGCCATTGAAGCCCGAAGGCCGCCTTCGACCGCCCGAAACAGGCCGCGGCCAAGCTCGAGCAACTCTGTGCCCGCGGATCAGCGGTGGCCGACCTCGTTCAGATTACAAACAAAATCGACGTCCATGAGGAGTATATAGCTGATCTGCCGGCCAGGGTTGAAGCTGAGCGCCAAAGCATCAGGGTGGCCGTTGCGCATTTGCGGGGCTTGGTGCAGAGCGCTCGATCAGTGGCGGGGTCCAAGGCCGACGACCTTAGGGCAATCGGCGAGGTCGACCAGGTTAGATGGACAGCTCTGTCGGCCATAGCTGATTTTCTGAAGAAATGAGATTGTAAAATGTCCGACCCTGTGAGATCGGCTTGTGTTTCTGCAACATATTTGTGTTTTTGTGATGTAATCAGATAGCCTGTATTATTCGTGCTTGTAGATACAATCGGCTATGTTTGTACGTAGGACTGCCCCTTGGCTGTGCGTGGCGTCTTGACTTGTTTAGTTAAAAATTACTCTGAAGTGACGCCCTGACCTTCAACGTTTATCTCTCGGTCATTCGACTCGCTAGCTATCGACCGGCAATACCCGATTACGTCGCCGACCTGTCTTCGTAAGCCGACCCCCTTGAATCTGTACGTCCGGGAACCCGTGAGTCCTGGGCGATAGGTATCCAGACTTGCGCAGTCGCTGTTTTTTTCAACGATTCCCAACGCTTATAATGATGATCTCTTTGACTCTCGGGTTGGCAGCGACCTTTCACATCTAAGAACCGTATCTTTCTTTCTATAAATGGGTTCCCCCGGCCCTTCCGAATAACTCACGGCCAAAGGCAACGAACCTTCAGTAGTAGAACACCTAGTCTTTTAAGTCTTCGGCAAGGCTCCTCATGGCGTCTTCGAGCTCGTCGGTGAACCAGGTGGTTTCTCAACTCATCTACTCTCACCGTTTTCTTTCTTCGAAAACTCAGGGACGAATTTCCTTGCAGCCGCATCACCCGCTTCGGGTGATCCTGGAAATTATGGAGACGCCGTACGAGCTGTCGGTCAGCCAGGACCGACGAGTGAGGGCGCACCTGAAGTGCTTCAGGGAGTTGGAGGCTCGTCACCCGGCGGCCAGGCCTCCTTTCCACCTTGGTGGCATTCCGGCTGCTGCCCCCATGGCGTCTTCGACGCTCGCGCGCCTCGACCGGCTGGAGGGTAGGCAAGCCCAACTTGCCAACGAGCTACTGACCACGACCACCGACATAAGGGTCACTCGGTTGGAGCACCTGATCCTGGATGCTCTCGAGATGGAGACGGCGGAGCCCATCGAACGAGCCCTAGCGGCCATTAGGGAGTACCTGGCAAACATGTAATCAAGTACGGCCTCACGCCGATTCTGAATAAAGCTCGTTTTAATGTTCCTGGTTCCGCCTGACTTGGGGTTTTTTCAACTTCCCTGGCTTGATTAGTCAAAATCGGCTTGATTTTTGATCTTTTGACTGTTTATTGTCTGACTGTCTCGTGCTATCTCGCGCATGTGTATGCCCCCAAGTTTTGTTGATAGCTTTGATGTCGACAAAATTTGTGAGTCCGACGCGTTCATTCATTCTGATTTCTGCCGGGGGGTCCTGAGCCGATCATGGGGCGTGGGAGGGTGTATGCGAATGCCTAAAGACGATGCCTTGTAAGGCATCGGCTGTCGTGGGTCGGCCTATTGTGACGATAACCGACTCACGCATTGATCCACACGCTCGGGTAGTATTTCTTTAGATATTTGGTAATGGGGTTCTTAAGAAAGCAAGGTGGAATCGGATCGGCTGAGAGCAGAAGTCGTATCGGCTAAAAGAGTGATCGGCTGCAGGGCTGGTCGGCTGAGGATGGGTTGAATGGAACAGCCGACAGTCGATTCCGAGTTCAGAAGAGATAAAACCGTGTCCAATGCAGAAACTTGAGGATAAGTGGGGATTCGGACGTTAATTGCGCGTTTAAAGATATTGTCACTTATGGATAGAGTCCTGTAATGGCAGTTGCATCTGTAATTTAGGAGTTTGCTAAATTGTTAGTTGTAATGCATTATGGATCTCGCTAGGGATGATATGATGTTTTAAAAAGTAGTTTAGATAGAGTCCGAAGTTGTTACAAATATTTGTATCTTGGGTATAAATAGGACCGAGACCCTCTCGTATGAGAACGATTCAATCAATCTAATCTTCGGCGCATCGCCATCCTTTTCCTTTTAGACGAACACCTGTTTGGCTTTGGGCTGCATCGTCTCGATCCCCAAACTCGAGTAAATGTTTGTCGTTAGTGGTGAGATTACTTGTTTCGATGCTTCCATCGCAATGACACATTGGATTCAATAGTTTTACTACGACATATATCATATAGTGCATATGAACCAATTCGGTGCTTAGATCTATCTTGTAGTTGACTCATCTTTTCGGGGGTATGTGGTCAACAAGGCTAGGTTTAAGGGCTGGTTGGTTCGTATGTAATATCTACCATCTTATGGAGTGTAAGTCGAAAGTAATAGATTGGATGCTTCTTTTGATACTTAATGCTGCATCAAGGCTGAACTGTTGAGTCGTCTTTAGAATCGTTGGTAATCTATTCTTTTGGACTTACATTATCTGGAGATAGCGTCGGGGTTTCAGCCGACTTTACTTACCCTAATGTATTTCTTTTAACATAATTGTTATTAGATCTGTAATAGGGCTGTATTTTATGTCTAGATTGTGCTTGCTTACATCTTTGATCTAGGAATGTTGCGCCTGCACGAGATTCATTGGGATATCAGCCGATTTGATGTAAGTTTCCCAGCATCGGTTGGTCCGTTGATCCGTATATGTATTATTCTTCGTTATATTTGGATCGGACGACTGACGATCGTCTTGGTATAGCCGATGCGCTTTGGTCGTTTGGCCCAAATATGGTCTGGAATAGCATATATACGTTCATGGATTTCCTTGGCCGATCCCGCGGGGACTTGACCTAACGCTTAACGAACACTTTCTTGTCTTCTTTCTTGTTGATTGGCAGATCAAATCAACTTGCACGCTCTACACATGGTAGGCAGCTAAGAAGGACCTGCACTGGAGTCAAGCAGATCTCCCAGGCCAGCGCGTGAGAGAGATTTCTCGTCAACACGCTTCTTGGCACGCCTGGTAGGACTATCTTTGTCGGCTCGACTCGGGCGAATAGACTCAGCCGGCAAGATGGTCGACCCCAAGATCCTTGGCATCACACAGGACAATGTCGTACCTGTAAAGATGGATCAGCTATTGGCTAAACAGCAAGCCGAGTATAAGAAGATGGTGGAGGAACTCCAGAACAATTATCTTCAATCCTTCACCCAAACGAGGTCTGGAACGGTGCACCAAAAGTACAAGTTCAGCCTCAACGATACCATAGCATCCTCGTCAAGTGATGCGAAGGGCAAACAGAAAGTGGAAGAGCCAACTCAAGTGCAGGATGATCAAGCCGTGTACTCTTTGCAAGATCGGATCGACTCGGCTGTCCATCACGCGCTAGTCAACCTGAGCAGCATCCTGGTCAACACCCTCAATAATATGATTTCTCACGTGGTTGATGCCAAGGTAGCCGAGCAGCTGCAACGGGGCCCCACATATTTCACGGATGGCCACTTTCCTGATTACAGGACACTAGTCACCCAAGATCGGCCGCTTCCACTAATAAGCAACCAACCCGCCAGGAGGAGTCGGCCACTTGAGTCCAAGCGGGACGGCCGTGAAACCAGCGATCACTATTTTAAACCGACAACGGCCGCTGCCTCAAGGTCAACCCAACATGTTCCATCATAATCGGCGCGAGCCGATTGATCATGGCGAGACGACGAATGTCGGGGCCGACAAGCTGTTCCCGAGATCCTCCAACGCCACCACGGGAACCTCGGCCCGCCGTGATCGTCGCTACCGGTACCAAGGAGGTCGTCAGGATCACCATTACCAGCCTCAGACACCACCACAGATGTATCGGCAAGCACACATGTCGTATGACCCATACAAGCCGATACAGCAAGATAATAGGGCCTGGGCCGAACTAATTGCAGACGTTATGCGGGATCAGTTCGGCCTCAAACCGAAAGACTCAGGAAATATGTATCGGTACCCCTATCCAGAACATTTCGAAAGGGTCCCACTGCCCAACCGATACAAAATCCCGGACTTCTCCAAGTTCTCGGGACAAGACAACGTCTCTACCTATGAGCATATCAGCCGATTCTTAGCACAATGTGGTGAAGCATCGGCTCGGCCCCTTGAGTTCGGCTATTTCCCTTTCTCTTTCGGGATCGGCCTTCACTTGGTTCTCCTCGTTGCCTTACAACTCAATTCAGAGTTGGGCCTATCTTGAGAAACAGTTTCACAGCTATTTTTATTCCGGCAACCATGAAATGAAGTTGTCGGACCTCACCAGCGTCAGGCAAAAACATAATGAATCGGTTCAGGACTACATTCAACGCTTCAAAGAAATAAGAAACCGATGCTACGGCTGACAGTGCTGTCGAGCCTGGTGGCCGATTTAGCCTTCCATGGTTTGATCGCGCCGATCGGAAAGATTCTCTGCGCGGGACTTCGATAGTCTAGCCCACGGCGCGAGAAGGTAACGGCCCATGAACAACGTTTCCAAGAGACCGGGAAGGCCGTCAAAACCATAACGCAAGTCGTCGTCGATTCGATTACGAATCCGACGACGATGAAACAGGTGGCGGCGGACGAATGGGCTAAGAACAAGAAGGCTATCGTCTGCCAGTGGCTGCTAAAAATGGCTAAAGAAGAAAAATACGATTTTGACATCACTAAAGCCGACAAGATCTTTGATTTACTACTCAAAGAGAAACAGATTCAGTTGCCCGAAAATCATGTGATCCCGTCGGTAGAAGAATTGAAAAAGAAGAAATACGCAAGTGGCACAACTCCACATCTCACGCCACGAATGATTGCAAAGTCTTCGGACAACAAATCCAGTCGGCCATCGAGGCCGGGAAGTTAAAGTTTGCTGACTCAAGTCGGCCCATGAAAGTAGACGGCAATCCGTTCCCGGTCAACACAGTCCATGCCGGCCTCGGGCGAGCTGATCGGCAAGGCAGAATGGCGTACGGCTTAGCCGATACGGTGATCGAGGCCGAAACGAGAGAGGACCAAATTGGAAACCACACCGCACAGATCAACATGGTGCGCCCGTTTCAGTCGGCGGCCGCGCGATCCACGAACGAAGCCGATACCGCCATCAATATCGGTCTCGGCGTGAAGAAATTTACGACGAAGCACCTCGCCGGCACGAGCCAAGAGTCCAAAGCCGGCGGGACATGGCGAGCCATGATGATCCACATTGGCATTGCGGCTTCTTCGGGCATTGCTTGGGAATCCGGCATGAGACTACCAACACCGGAAGATCGCCGGCATGTAACGATCATCATAACCATGACGAACACGGAGCTCGTCGCTGCAAGCCCAGTCGGTTCATTCCCGAGCCGTCCAACTAAACCAAAGACGGCGACCTGTCCACGATCGACTCGGTCCGATCCATCAAGATTTCTTCATCGACGAGAATCAGGATGGAGACGATCGCGGTGACGAGGAAGCCGATGATGAGGGATCGGCCAATCCCCAATGGTGCCCGTCCGATCTATTTACGAAGACCCAGAAGAGGAGAATTCAGCGGCTTAAGCGTGAAGGAAGAGAGGACGAGGTGAGACAAATGATATACGAACAACGCTGTCGGCTGGGCAAGATCAAAAGACGGTGGGTACCCAAGCAGGAGAACGCTACGGCCACCGAAGAACAAGGCGAAGAAAGCCCCGCCGACCGAGCCAGAAGGGCAGCAAAAGGGAAAAGTAAAGCTACCGCATCGGTTAACATGGTCTTCGTATTGCCCGCCGCGGTGCCCCGGCCGACGCAGATACTATCGAAGATGACCGAGAAAACTAATGATCTCGCCGAACATGCCATTTTCGACAAGCGGAAGGACCGAAAATCGGCATCCGAAACTATTATACGTTAAAGGGTTCATCAACGGCAAGCCAATTTCCAAAATGCTGGTCGATGGGGAGCGGCGGTCAACCTCATGCCTTACGCAACTTTCGAAAGCTTGGAAAAGGGGCCGAAGACACGATCAAAACCAACATGGTACTCAAGGACTTTGGCGGCAACCCATCGAGACCAAAGGCGTTCTCAACGTCGAACCGACCATCGGCAACAAAGCGTGCCCACAACGTTTTTGTCATCGACGGGAAGGGTCTTACGGCTCTTTGCTCGGAAGGGGCGGATCCACGCTAACTGCTGCATCCCTTCTACAATGCACCAGAGCCTCATCCAGTGGGACGGCGACAAGATCGAGATCATGCCAGCCGACAGGTCAGTTAGTATCGTCAATGCCGATTTGCCACTTTGGGAAATCGAAGGCATCGAATGTTTATGCAGGAAAATCGGCAAGCCGATTTTCTAAACGTGTCCAATTCAACAATACGGCCCATCGGAAGCGACGAGCCGCAGTTGCTTGCTTTGAACAAGACATGGTGGAGGGCTCCGGCGTGCTCGCCATAGCCACCGCGGACGAAGACGATGGCAAGTTAGGACAAGGCTTCACGTCGGCCGACGAGTTAGAAGAGATCGACATCGGATCTGGTGACAAGCCAAGGCCGACGTACATTAGTAAAAATTTATCTCCTCTTTGTAGATCCCAACTTATTGAATTATTAAAAGAATATAAAGATTGCTTCGCTTGGGAATACTTCGAGATGCCCGGTCTAAGCCGATCGATAGTGGTCCATCAACTGCCAATCAAGGCAGGATATCGGCCATACAAACAACCTCCCAGGAGGTTCAAAGCCGACATGTACGACGCAATTAAAGCCGAAATCACTCGGCTATACGACGTAGGATTCATTCGGCCTTGCCGATATGCCGAATGGGTCTCTAATATCGTCCCGGTATTATAGAAGAACGGCAAACTTCGAGTATGCATCGACTTCAGAGACCTAAACAAGGCGACCCCAAAAGACGAATACCCAATGCCAATAGCCGACCTGCTTGTCGACGCTGCCTCAGGCCACAAAATCATCAGCTTCATGGACGGCAATGCAGGGTACAACCAGATATTAATGGGTGAAGAGGATGTTCATAAGACAGCTTTTCGATGCCCGGGTGCGATCGGCCTCTACGAGTGGGTGGTGATGACGTTCGGCTTAAAGAACGTCGGGCCAACATATCAAAGAGCGATGAATTACATTTTTCACGACATGATCGACACACTAGTAGAGATATACATCGATGATGTCGTCGTCAAGTCGAGAGAGATAGAAAGCCACATTGCAGATCTGAGGCAGGTGCTTGAGGAGACGAGGAAATACGGATTGAAGATGAATCCGCTTAAATGTGCGTTCGGCGTGTCGGTCGGGCTATTCTTAGGGTTCCTCGTTCATGAAAGAGGAATTGAAGTAACACCAAGGAGCATTAATGCCATTAAGACAATTCAACCCCCTAAGGATAAAAGACAACTCCAGTCATTGATCGGAAAGATAAACTTTATTAGACGGTTCATAGCTAACCTCTCAAAGAAAATGGAGCCGTTCACACCATTGCTTCGGCTTAAGGCCGATCAGATATTCACATGGGGGCGAGCAACGAAGGCGTTAGACGACATAAAAAATTATCTAAGCTCCCTCCGGTTCTAATGCCCCCACAAAAAGGAAGGCCATTCAAGCTGTACACATGCACGACGACAAGTCAATCGGCTCCGTTCGATCCAAGAAGTCGATGGCAAGGAAAGGGCCATTTTCTATCTTAGCCGGCGTCTAATAGATGCGAGAGACCAGGTATTCACCCGTCGAAAAGTTATGTACGTGCCTCTATTTCTCATACACAAAGTTAAGGCACTATCTGTTGTCCAATGAATGCACCGTAACTTGCAAAGCCGACGTAGTCAAGTATATGCTATCGGCTCCGGTGCTCAAAGGGAGGATCGGAAAGTGGATATTCGCGGCCGAGTTCGATCGAGGTATCGAGCTCCAAGAGCGATAAAAGGACAGGCCCTAGCCGATCTCATTGTGGATCATAGAAACGACTCAATCGGCTCCGTAGAAATCACGCCTTGGACCCTGACTTTCGATGGCTCAGTGTGCACCAACGGCTGTGGAATCGGCTTAGTTCTTATCTCACCCAAGGGGACAAGCTTTGAGTTCGCCTTCGCCATCGACCCCCACGTTACGAATAACCAAGCCGAGTATGAAGCCGTTCTCAAAGGGCTAATCCTACTCGGGAGATGGAGGCGACGCGGTCGAGATAATGGGAGACTCGTTGCTCATCATCGAGTCAATTGTCGAAGAGTATGAGTGCAAAAACGACGCACTGATGATCTATCATCAACGGTGCCGGAAATTAATGGAAGGCTTTCGGCTAGTCACTTTGAAGCATATTCTCAGGGAGAAGAACACGGAGGCCAATGACTTGGCTCAAAGGGCATCAGGCTACCGGCCGATGCTAAGAGACATCAATACGGGCGTCGCGACCATCACAACCGACGCGGAGATTCGACGTCTACAATTACCTCAAAAACCCTTCTCAATCGGCCACAAGGAAACTACGATACAAGGCACTGCGGTACGTATTGCTCGACGAAGATTTATACTATCGGACAATCGATGGCATACTGCTCAAGTGTTTGGGCGCCAATCAAGCCACAGTGGCTATCGGGGAGGTACACGAAGGAATCTGCGGCACGCATCAGTCGGCACACAAAATGAAGTGGCTACTTCGCCGAGCCAGGTATTTCTGGCCGACAATGCTAGAAGATTGTTTTAAATACTATAAAGGATGCCAAGACTGACAAAAGTTCGGCACGGTGCAACGAGCCCCGGCGTCGGCCATGAACCCAATCATTAAGCCATGGCCTTTCAGAGGGTGGGGCATGGACATGATCGGCCAGATCAATCCACCTTCAAGCAAGGGGCACAAGTTTATACTAGTGGCCACAGATTATTTCACAAAATGGGTAGAAGCGATTCCCCTCCAAAAAGTGGATTCTAAAGACGCAATCGAGTTCGTCAAAGAACACATCATCTACCGATTCGGCATTCCACAAACGATAACGACCGACCAAGGGTCCATCTTTGTTTCGGACGAATTCATTCAGTTCGCCGACGGCATGGGGATCAAGCTGCTTAACTCTTCGCTGTATTACACGCAAGCCAACGGTCGGGCCGAAGCTTCAAACAAAAGTTTAATCAAGCGATCAAAAGAAAGATATCCGAGCATCCTAAGCAATGGCACACCCAATTGGCCGAAGCATTGTGGGCGTATCGGATGGCATGTCATGGGTCCATCCAAGTTCCTCCATACAAAGCGGTCTATGGACACAAAGCGGTACTTCCATGGGAAAGTGTCATCGGCTCAAGACGCATTCTGTTACAGGACCAACTCACAGCCGATGACTATTATAACCTCATGATGGACGAGTCGGAGGATCTCGCCTTGTCCAGAATGAGAGCTTTAGAAAAAGTAACAAAAGATAAGGAACGGGTAGCCAGACATTACAATAAAAAAGTCGTCCCTAAATCATTTGAGGAAGGCGAACTCGTTTGGAAGCTCATACTCCCAATCGGATCTAGAGATAACAAATTCGGCAAATGGTCGCCGAATTGGGAGGGGCCTTTCAAGATCCACAAATGCGTCTCCAAAGGAGCCTACATGCTGAAAGGACTAGATGGGGAGGTATTCGGAAGAGCCCTCAACGGAAAATATCTAAAGAAATACTACCCGAGCGTGTGGATCAATGCGTGAGTCAGCTATCGTCACAATAGGCCGACCCACGACAGCCGATGCCTTATAAGGCATCGCCTTTAGGCACTCGCTTCCCCCTCCCACACCCCATGATCGGCTCCGAACCCCCGGCAGAGATCAGATTGAATAATCGCGTCGGACTCACAAATTTTGTCGACATCGAAGCTATCAACAAAACTTGGGGGCATACACATACACATAGTCGAAATGACCAACAGTCAAAGCCAATTTTTGACTAATCAAGCCAGGGAGTTGAACAAACCTCAAGTCAGACAGAACCCAGGAATGTTAAACCGAGCTTTATTCAAATCGGCGCGAAGCCGTCTTGGATTACATGTTTGCCAGGTACTCCCTAATGGCCGCCAGAGCTCGTTCGACGGGCTCCACAGTCTCCATCTCTATAGCATCTAGGATCAGGTGCTCCAACCGAGTGACCCTTATGTCGGTGGTGGTGATCAGTAACTCGTGGGTGAGTTGGGCTTGCCTACCCTCCAGCCGGTCGAGGCGCGCGAGCGTCGGGTACGCCATGGGGGCGGCGGCGGGATGCCACCAAGATGGAAAGGTGGCACGGCCGCCGGGTGGCGAGCCTCCAACTCCCACGAAGCGCCTCGGGTGCGCCCTCACTCGTCGGTCTGGCGGCCGACGGCTCGTACGACGTCTCCATGATTCCCAGGATCACCCGAAGCGGGTGAGGCGGCTGCAATGGATTCCGTCCCTGAGTTTTCGAAAATAGAAATTGGTGAGAGTAGAGGAGTTGAGAAACCACCTGGTTCACCGACGAACTCAAAGACGCCATGAGAAGCCTAGCTGAAGAATTAAAGGACTAGGTGTTTCACTATTGAAAGTTCGTCGCCTTCGGTAGTGAGTTATTCGGAAGAGCCGGGGGAGCCCATTTATAGAAAGAAAAGATATGGTTCTTAGATGTGAAAGGTCGCTGCCAACCCGGGAGTCAAAGAAATCATCATTATGAGCGTCGGGAATCGTTGAAAGTCCGCGACTGCGCAAGTATGGATACCCATCGCCCAGGGCTCACGGGTTCCCGAAGTACAGATTCGAGGGGGTCGGCCTATGAAGACAGGACGATGACGTAATCGGGTATTACCGGCCGATGGCTAGAGAATCGAATAACCGAGAGATAGACGTTGAAGGTTGGGGCGTCACTTCTGAGTGATTTCAAACTAAACGAGTCAAGACGCCGCACACGGCCAAGGGGCAGTCCTACGAACAAACATAGCTGATTGTCTCTACAAGCGTGATTAATATAGGCTATCCGGTTACATCGCAAAACACATGTGGGAGAAACACAAGCCGACCTCGCGGGGTCGGACATTTTACAATCTTCATTTCTTTAGAAAATCGGCTATCGCCGATAGAGTGTCGAGCTAACACAGTCGACCTCGCCGGTGCCACCAGGTCGTCGGCCTCGGACCCCGCCACCGATCGAGCAGTTTGCACCAAGCCCCGCAAATGCGCAACGGCCGCCCTGATACTTTGACGCTCAGCTTCAACCCTGGCCGGCAGATCGGCCATATACTCTTCATGGACATCGATTTTCGTTCGTAATCTGAACGAGATCGGCTACCAGTTGGTCCCGGCGGGCACGGAGTTGTTCGAGCTTGGCTGCCGGCTTTAGGCGGTCGAAGGTGGCCTTCCAGGCTTCAATGGCGTCTTTTGGTCGATTGGATGGCAGCCGACCGCGCCTGACTCTCGCGCCGATCAATGACTCGCTGCCGGGCTCGTTCGTATTTTAACTCGTAGGCTTCCATGAAGGTCGCCGGCACGATGGCTTCGGCTACGCATCCGCAGCTGGTCTTGGATGTCTCGAACCGTGCGCGTATTGAGCCGCAATCGACCACCAACGCATCCAATGAGGCTTCCGGTAGGTTGCCGATATCAGCCAGGGTGGCCCTCAGGTTCTCAGGCGACGCCGCAAGCGTTTCCTCGCCAGCATCGCCGGGTTCCTTGAAACTCCGACAAGTCAAAGTTGAGGAGATCGGCCACGCGCTGCAGAAGAAAGAAAGGATCAGGGGCATGGCAAAACCAATGGTTGGGACCGGTCGGCTTACCGTCGGCGCCGTCGACGGGACTATTGGTTCGGCTGGATCATTCCCCACGGCCGTCGCTTCCTTTGCCGTGTCATCATCGCCACCCCAACGGGCGCGGTACATTCGCCGTGCACGGGAGCGGTGGTGGAGATCGCGGGAGCTGCACAAAAGGAAAAGGGATTAGCGAGACGAACTAATTGATTATCACAGGCAAAGGGGTAAGAACCGATTACCGGCAGAGCAGGGCGAGGGACGCGACCGACCAATTTCTTGAACTACGAGGAACAGACAAATCAGATACGGGTGAACGTCACGAAACCAGGACCAACGAAGTAAAAACTTACGGGAGGACGTTTCGTCGGCGGACTTGGGGCTGGCGGAGCGTCAATTGGGGCATTTACCGATCCAGGACTCGAAGCCCGGTCTCGGCCGTCGCTGGACGACTAATGGCGTCTCTTCATCGACAGCAGCGTCAAGGAATCGCTCGACGGCCAGATCTAAAGGAGGAAGGCTGTCGGCCGAGGCGATCAGTTCTATTTTTTCACCCTTTTGGGGGCAGGCGCAGCTGTCGAACGCGGCGGTGGTACCGTTTTTCTTTTTGGCGCGATCGGATGGCGCACCTGCCCTCGCAATAAAGATGAAAGTTTGGGCGCCCCCCAGCCAATGGCCGACGGAGCAAGGCCCCCCACGTCCAAAACGCCTGGTTTGTATTCGATGGGGCGCCCAGAATCGCTTACCGTCGGCCGCTCCGTTTCTGTTTCCTGCAAAGTCGAAGCACGAATGTTAAATCGGCTGATGCGGCCGATGAATGAATCGAAGGAAAGGAGTAATCGGTGTGAGTAGAGATATACCAGGGGATCTCGTCCGGCGAAGCAAGTCGATGTAGCAAGACGGCCGTTGGTGAAAAATGTGGCGTCTAAGTTCGGACCACCATCGGTCGTAGCGGCGCTTCTCCTCGTCGACGGGGTGATTACGTCGGCATCACCGAAGCGGGACCGGCTATGTTCGGCGGCGTTCATCATCAAATCTTGGCCGACCGCTCCTCGGTCTCGATCTTATCGGCGTAAAAAGCCGATGGGAAGTTGCCGAGCCGATTGTCTCGCCGCCAATCTGGGTAGTAGAATTCATAACTCCAGGCGTCGATCGGCCTTGGTGAACCCGGTCGGCGAATGCGGGGAGATAAAGAGGCGAAGAACAATTTTCTACGCACCTTGGGTCGGTGAGTTGAGGTCATCCCATTTGAAATCGATCGGCAGCTCAAAAGATCCTTGGTCGGGGTAGAAATACCAGGTGCGATTGTCGCGGGATAGCCCGTCGTAAAAAGCTGTGAACCAATCGGCATACGGCTCGGCCGATTGTCTTGAACTGTATGGGCGGCGGTTGCTTCTCCATAGTTCGTGCATCGCTGGTGGTGATCGACCGCCTTCTTCATCTTCGATTGGCTCTAGCCTTGGGAACCGTGCGTGCAGGCGGGGCCGACCGGCTACGTTTAGGGTGGCTAACACCAGCCAGATTTGGAGAAACCACCAGGGGCCACCGGTGTTGACTAGGGCGTTGGAGGCTATTTTCGTGGCGGCTTGATGCAGCATTTGATATGTGTAGCCGAGGAGGTATTTTCCCAATGCGAACTCTGTTCCGTCGGCTAAGATTTCGGCCATTATTTGCCAATTAGCGGTCGGCCCACAGCTCGATCCGCAGAACACAAATTTTCCACCCACATCATCAGGAAGGCGGTTTATTCCCGGTGGCTGACTGTTCCATCTCTCATGTTTTGGGCAATGAAACCACTCCATCCACCGATAGCTTTGGTTTTGAGCTGGTGTTGACCTTTTCGGTTCAAGACACATGGATTAGCCGATGATTCGATGTCCATCCGGTTGTCATATGTACATCGGCTAGTGTGATGGTCATCGGCCCTTGCCTCGAAGAGGAAGGCATTGAAACTGTCGTTCCAAAAGTAGGCTGCAGCCGATAGGAGTGGTTCGTCTTTTTCCATGCGGCGATGGACAGTTCCAAGCATTAGGCAAGCTTTCTTTCATCCCATTGGGTGTACTTAGCCGATTGTATCCTCTTGTACCATTCGGTCCAGGTGCGTCGGAGACGGCCAAGCCTTGAATGTCCGTTCCGGTGGGAAAGAGATGGTTTGGCGTGTTGAAGGGCATGCGGTTGGTTTGGTTGTGATTACGACGGTTGGGTGCAGTATCGCCGATAGGCCCAGGAAGTACTTTCCCTCTTGTGTCGATGGGGATGAGCACTTGGTGAGAAAGGTGCTACAGTTTGAAGAAGGAAAAAAAGGTACTGATCAGAGGTGATGGTGTTTTATAGTTTGGAATGAGAAAAGTATTGATTAGTAAGAATACGGGATAAAATACTGTTAAAAATTACCGAACGGACTATTGGTATAGGGGTGTTTGGAGGAACGAGTTGAGGGTAAAATTATAGAGCAAAGAGAATACCGAGGGAACTTGTTCGTAGTGGCGGCTGGAGCGGTTTCGGTGGCGGCGGCGAGGTGGTGTTGCAGTCGCGGCTGGCGCGATGGTGGTGGCCGGCGAGTTGGAGGTGCTTGAGGTCGCAGCGGAGGCCATCGGGAAGGTTGGAGACGAAGATGGGGTTCGGAGAGTGTGGAAAAGGTGTCGAACGCCGATGGAGTCGCCAGAGGAGAGAGAGAGAAGGGCAAGAAGCTTGTTTGAGAAGGAAGCCGAGCGCACGATGAGGGCGTGGGTGGTTCGACCGAGGAAAGTGGATATTTAAAGAGCCCTTGGGGAGAAGCCGAGACGATTCGGGCCAAGAAGGGAGTGGGAGTTTGAATAGGTAAACAAATCCGCAACACTTTATCTACTCTCACCGTTTTCTTTCTTCGAAAACTCAGGGACGAATTTCCTTGCAGCCGCCTCACCGCCGGGTGATCCAGAAATTATGGAGACGCCGACGAGCGTCGGTCGGCGGGACCGACGAGTGAGGGCGCACTGAGTGCTTCAGGGAGTTGGAGGCTCGTCACCGGCGGCGGAGCCTCCTTTCCACCTTGGTGGCATTCCGCTTGCCCCCATGGCGTCTTCGACGCTCGCGCGCCTCGGCCGGGGGAGGGTAGGCAAGCCCAACTTGCCAACGAGCTGCGACCACGACCACCGACATAAGGGTCACTCGGTTGGAGCACGATCTGGATGCTCTCGAGATGGAGACGGCGGAGCCATCGAACGAGCCCTAGCGGCCATTAGGGAGTACACGGCAAACATGTAATCAAGTACGGCCTCACGCCGATTCTGAATAAAGCTCATTTTAATGTTCCTGGTTCCGCCTGACTTGGGGTTTTTTCAACTTCCACGGCTTGATTAGTCAAAATCGGCTTGATTTTGATCTTTTGACTGTTTATTGTCCGATCTGTCTCGTGCTATCTCGCGCATGTGTATGCCCCCAAGTTTTGTTGATAGCTTTGATGTCGACAAAATTTGTGAGTCCGACGCGTTCATTCATTCGATTTCTGCCGGGGTCTGAGCCGATCATGGGGCGTGGGAGGGTGTATGCGAATGCCTAAAGACGATGCCTTGTAAGGCATCGGGTCGTGGGTCGGCCTATTGTGATGATAACCGACTCACGCATTGATCCACACGCTCGGGTAGTATTTCATTAGATATTTGGTAATGGGGTTCTTAAGAAAGCAAGGTGGAATCGAATCGGCTGAGAGCAGAAGTCGTATCGGCTAAAAGAGTGATCGGCTGCAGGGCTGGTCGGCTGAGGATGGGTTGAATGGAACAGCCGACAGTCGATTCCAAGTTCAGAAGAGATAAAACCGTGTCCAATGCAGAAACTTGAGGATAAGTGGGATTCGGATGTTAATTGCGCGTTTAAAGATATTGTCACTTATGGATAGAGTCCTGTAATGGCAGTTGTATCTGTAATTTAGGAGTTTGTTAAATTGTTAGTTGTAATGCATTATGGATCTCGCTAGGGATGATATGATGTTTTAAAAAGTAGTTTAGATAGAGTCCGAAGTTGTTACAAATATTTGTATCTTGGGTATAAATAGGACCCGAGACCCTCTGTATGAGAACGATTCAATCAATCTAATCTTTGGCGCATCGCCATCCTTTTCCTTTTTAGACGAACACCTTGTTTGGCTTTGGGCTGCATCGTCTCGATCCCCAAACTCAGGTAAATATTTGTCGTTAGTGGTGAGATTACTTGTTTCTGATGCTTCCATCGCAATGACACATTGGATTCAATAGTTTTACTACGACATATATCATATAGTGCATATGAACCAATTCGGTGCTTAGATCTATCTTGTAGTTGACTCATCTTTTCGGGGGTATGTGGTCAACAAGGCTGGGTTTAAGGGCTGGTTGGTTTGTATGTAATATCTACCATCTTACGGAGTGTAAGTCGAAAGTAATAGATTGGATGCTTCTTTTGATACTTAATGTTGCATCAAGGCTGAACTATTGAGTCGTCTTTAGAATCGTTGGTAATCTATTCTTTTGGACTTACATTATCTGGAGATAGCGTCGGGGTTTCAGCCGACTTTACTTACCCTAATGTATTTCTTTTAACATAATTGTTATTAGATCTGTAATAGGGCTGTATTTTATGTCTAGATTGTGCTTGCTTACATCTTTGATCTAGGAATGTTGCGCCTGCACGAGATTCATTGGGATATCAGCCAATTTGATGTAAGTTTCCCAGCATCGGTTGGTCCGTTGATCCGTATATGTATTATTCTTCGTTATATTTGGATCGGACGACTGACGATCGTCTTGGTATAGCCGATGCGCTTTGGTCGTTTGGCCCAAATATGGTCTGGAATAGCATATATACGTTCATGGATTTCCTTGGCCGATCCCGTGGGGACTTGACCTAACGCTTAACGAACACTTTCTTGTTGATTGGCAGATCAAATCAACTGGCACGCTCTACACATTGTAGGCAGCTAAGAAGGACCTGCACTGGAGTCAAGCAGATCTCCCAGGCCAGCGCGTGAGAGAGATTTCTCGTCAACACCATCTAGCCCTTTTAGCATGTAAGCTCCTTTGGAGACGCATTTGTGAATCTTGAAAGGTCCCTCCCAATTTGGTGACCATTTGCCGAATTTGTTATCTCTGGATCCGATTGGGAGTATAAGCTTCCAAACGAGTTCGCCTTCCTCAAATGATTTAGGGATGACCTTTTTATTGTAATGTCTAGCCACTTGTTCCTTATCTTTTGTTACTTTTTCTAAAGCTCTCATTCTGGATAAAGCGAGATCCTCCGACTCGTCTATCATGAGGTTATAATAGTCGTCGGCTGTGAGTTGGTCTCGTAGCTGAATGCGCCTTGAGCCGATGACATTTTCCCATGGAAGTACTGCTTTGTGTCCATAGACCGGTTTGTATGGGGGACTTGGATGGACCCGTGACATGCCATCCGATACGCCCATAAGGATTCGGCCAATCGGGTGTGCCATTGCTTAGGATGCTCAGATATCTTTCTTTTGATCAGCTTGATCAAGCTTTTGTTTGAAGCTTCGGCCTGACCATTGGCTTGCGCGTAATACGGCGAAGAGTTAAGTAGCTTGATCCCCATGCCGTCGGCAAACTGGATGAACTTGTCCGAAACAAAGATGGACCCCTGGTCGGTCGTTATTGTTTGCGGAATGCGGAATCGATAGATGATGTGTTCTTTGACGAACTCGATTGCGTCTTTAGAATCCACTTTTACGGGGATCGCTTCCACCCATTTTGTGAAATAATCGTGGCCACTAGGATAAATTTGTGCCCCTTGCTTGAAGGTGGATTGATCTGGCCGATCATATCAATGCCCCATCCCCTGAAGGGCCACGGCTTAATGATTGGGTTCATGGTTGACGCCGGAGCTCGGTTCACCGTGCCGAACTTTTGGCAGTCTTGGAATCCTTTATAGTATTTAAAACAATCTTCTAGCATTGTCGGCCAGAAATACCCGGCCTGGCGAAGTAGCCATTTCATTTTGTGTGCCGATTGATGCGTGCCGTAGATTCCTTCGTGTACTTCCCCGATGGCCACTGTGGCTTGATCGGCGCCCAAACACTTGAGTAGTATGCCATCGATCGTCCGATAGTATAAGTCTTCGTCGAGCAATACGTACCGTAGTGCCTTGTATCGTAGTTTCCTTGTGGCCGACTGAGAAGGGTCTTTGAGATAATTGTAGACGTCAAATCTCCAATCGTCGGTTGTGATGGTGGCGACGCCTACGTCGATGTCTCTCAGCATCGGCCGGTAGCCTGATGCCCCTTGAGCCAAATCATTGGCCTCCGTGTTTTGCTCCCTGGGAATATGCTTCAAAGTGACTAGCCGGAAGCCTTCCATTAACTCCCGGCACCGTCGATGATAGATCATCAGTGCGTCGTTTTTGCACTCATATTCTCCTAATAATTGACTGATGACGAGCAACGAGTCTCCCATTATCTCGACCGTGTCAGCTTCCATCTCCTTAAGCAGAGTTAGCCCTTTGAGAACGGCTTCATACTCGGCTTGGTTATTCGTAGCGTGGGGGTCGATGGCGAAAGCGAACTCGAAGCTTGCCCCCCTGGGCGAGACAAGAACTAAGCCGATGCCACATCCGTTGGTGCACACCAAGCCATCGAAAGTCAAAGTCCAAGGCATAATTTCCACGGAGCCGATCGAACCGTTTCTATGCTCCACAATGAGATCGGCTATGGCCTGTCCTTTTACTGCTCTGGGAGCCTGATACCTCAGATCAAACTCTGTCAGCGCGAAGATCCACTTTCCGATCCTTCCTTTGAGCACTGGAGCCGATAGCATGTACATGACTACATCGGCTTTGCAAGTTACAGTGCATTCATTGGACAGTAGATAGTGCCTTAACTTTGTGCATGAGAAATAGAGGCACAGACATAACTTCTCGACGGGTGAATACCTGGTCGCTGCATCTAGTAGCCGTCGGCTGAGATAGAAAATGGCCCTTTCCTTGCCGTCGACTTCTTGGATCAAAACAAAGCCGATCGACTTGTCGTCGGCGGACAGGTACAGCTTAAATGGCATTCCTTTTTGTGGGGGCATTAGAACTGGAGGAGAGCTTAGATAATCTTTTATGTCGTCCAATGCCTTCACATTTGCTCGCCCCCATGTGAATGTCCGATCGGCCTTAAGCCGAAGCAATGGTGTGAACGGCTCCATTTTTTCGAGAGGTTAGCTATGAACCGTCGATGAAGTTTATCTTTCCGATTAATGATGGAGTTGTCTTTTATCCTTAGGGGTTGAATTGTCTTAATGGCATTAATGCTCCCTGGTGTGACTTCAATTCCTCTTTCATGAATGAGGAACTCTAAGAATTGCCCAGCCGACACGCCGAACGCACATTTAAGCGGATTCATCTTCAATCCATATTTTCTCGTCCGCTCAAGCACCTGCCTCAGATCTGCAATGTGGCTTTCTGTTTCTCTTGACTTGACGACGACGTCGTCAATGTATATCTCTACTAGTGCGCCAATCATGTCGTGAAAGATGTAATTCATTGCTCTTTGATATGTTGCCCCAGCGTTCTTTAAGCCGAACGTCATCACCACCCACTCGTAGAGGCCGATCGCACCCGGGCATCGAAAAGCTCTCTTGTGGACATCCTCTTCGGCCATGAATATCTGGTTGTATCCCGCATTGCCGTCCATGAAGCTGATGATTTTGTGGCCTGAGGCAGCGTCGACAAGCAGGTCGGCTATTGGCATCGGGTATTCGTCTTCTGGGGTTGCCTTGTTTAGGTATCTGAAGTCGATGCATACCCGAAGTTTGCTGTTCTTCTTCAATACCGGGACGATATTAGAGACCCATTCGGCATATCGGCAAGGCCGAATGAATCCTGCGTCATATAGCTGAGTGATTTCGGCTTTAATTGCATCGTACATGTCGGCTTTGAACCTCCTGGGAGGTTGTTTGAATGGCCGATATCCTGCCTTGATTGGCAGCTGATGGACCACTATCGATCGGCTAAGACCGGGCATCTCGAAGTATTCCCAAGCGAAACAATCTTTATATTCTTTAAGTAATTCAATAAGTTGGGATCTACAAAGAGGAGATAAATTTTTTGCTAATGTACGTCGGCCTTGGCTAATCACCAGAGCCGATGTCGATTTCTTCTAACTCGTTGGCCGACGTGAAGCCTTGTCCTAACTTGCCATCGTCTTCGTCCGCGGTGGCTATGCCGAGCACGCTGGAGCCCTCCACCATGTCTTGTTCAAAGCAGCAGCTGCGGTTCGTCGCTTCCGATGGGCTGTATTGTTGAATTGGACACGTTTAGAAAATCGGCTTGCCAGATTTTCCCAGATAAACATTCAATGCCTTCGATTTCCCAAAGTGGCAAATCGGCACGACGACACTAGCCGGCTGTCGGGCTGGTACGATCTCGATCTTGTCGCCGTCCACCTTGGATGAGACTCGGTGCATTGTAGAAGGGATGCGGCGGTTAGCGTGGATCTAGTCCCTTCCGAGCGCGAGCTGTAAGACCCCTTCCCGTCGATGACAAAAACGTTGTGGGCACGGTTTTATTGCCGATGGTCGGTTCGACGTTGAGAACGCCTTTGGTCTCCGATGGGTTGCCGCCGAAGTCCTTGAGCACCATGTTGGTTTTTATCGGGTCTTCGGCCCCTTTCCCAAGTTTTCGAAAGTTGCGTAAGGCATGAGGTTGCTGCCGCTCCCCATCGACCAGCATTTTGGAGATCGGCTTGCTTGTTAACAAATCCTTTGACGTATAACGGTTTCGGATGCCGATTTTGGTCCCTTTGGGCTTGTCGAAGATGGCCTGGTGCAGCGAGATTGTTAGTTTTGTCGGGTCATCTTTGATAGTACCCGCGTCGGCTTCGGGGGCGCCGAACTCGGCCGGCAGCATGAAGACCATGTTAACCGATGCGGCAGCTTTACTCTTCCCTTTGGCTGCCCTTCTTGCTCGGTCGGCTGGGCTTTCCACGGCTTGTTCTTTGGTGGCCATAGCGTTCTCCTGCTTGGGGACCCACCGTCTCTTGATCTTGCCCAGCCGACGGCGTTGTTCGTATATCATTTGTCTCACCTCGTCTTCTCTTCCTTCACGCTTGAACCGTTGAATTCTCCTCTTCTGGGTCTTCGTAAATAGATCGGACGGGCACCATTGGGGGTTGGCCGATTCCTCATCGTCGGCTTCTTCGTCATCGCGATTGTCTCCATCCCGGTTCTCGTCGATGAAGAAGTCCTGATGGATCGGACCGAGCCGATCGTGGACAGGTCGCCGTCTTTGGTTTAGTTGGACGGCTCTGGGGATGAACCGAACTGGGCTTGTAGACGACAAACTCCCGCGTTCGTCATCGTTATGGTGATCGTTACATGCTGGGCAATCTTCTAGTGTTGGTAGTCTCATGCCGGATTCCCAGCAATGCCTGAAGAAGCCGCAATGCCAATGTGGATCATCATGGCTCGCCATGTTCCGTCGGCTCTGGACTCTTGGCTCATGCCAGCGAGGTGCTTCGTCGTAAATTTCTACATGCCGAGACCGATATTGATGATGGTATCGGCTTCGTTCGTGGATCGGCTGTCGGCCAGCCGATCTGATGACTGGGCGCACCATGTTAATTTGTGCGTGTGGTTTTCGGTGCAGTTCTCTCTGTTTCGGCCTCGATCAACGTATCGGCTAAGTCGTGCGCCATTACTCTGTCGATCAGCTCGCCTGGGCCGGCATGGACTGTGTTGATCGAAACGGATTGCCGTCTACTTTCATGGACCGACTTGAGTCGGCAAACTTTAACTTCCGGCCTCGATGGCCGATCGGATTCTTTGCTGAAGACTTTGCAATCATTCATGGCGTGAGATGTGGAGTTGTGCCACTTGCAGTACTTCTTCTTTTTCAATTCTTCGGCCGACGGGATCACATGATTCTCGGGCAACAGAATCTGTTTCTCCTTGAAGCGTAAATCAAAGATCTTGTCGGCTTTAGTGATGTCAAAATCGTATTTTTCTTCTTTAGCCGTCTTGCGGCCAGCGCGACGATGGCCTTCTTGTTCTTAGCCCATTCGGCTGCCGCCACTTCCGTTTCATCGTCGTCGGACCCGTAATCTGAATCGACGATGACTTGCGTTATGGTTTTGACGGCCTTCCTGGTTTCTTGAAAACGTTGTTCATGGGCTGTCACCTTCTGCGCCGGGTGGGCTAGACTATCGAATTCCCGAGAGAATCGTTCCACGATCGGCGCGATCAAACCATGGAAGGCTAAATCGGCAGTGGGCGTCGATAGCACCAGTCGTAGCATCGGTTTCTCATTTCTCTCGAAGCATTGAATGTAGTCTGGACCGATTCATTGTGTTTACTGCGTGGAGGTCCGACAACTTCATTTCATGGTTGCGGAATAAAAATAGCGTGAAACTGCTTCTCAAGATCGGCCCAACTCGAATTGAGTTGTAAGGCAACGAGGAGAACCAAGTGAAGGCCGATCCCGAAAGAGAAAGGGAAATAGCCGAACTCTCAAGGGGTCGTAGCCGATGCTTCACCGCACTGTGCTAAGAATCGACTGACATGCTCATAGATAGAGACGTTGTCTTGTCCTGAGAATTTGGAGAAATCCAGGATCTTGTATCGGTTGGGCAGCGGGACCCTTTCGAAATGTTCCGGATAGGGGTACCGATACATATTCCCTGAATCTTTTGGTTTGAGGCCGAACTGATCCCGCATAACATCTGCGATTACTTCGGCCCAGGCCCTATTATCTTGTTGTATCAGCTCGTATGGGTCATACGGCATGTGTGCTTGCCGATACATCTGTGGTGGTGTCTGAGGTCGGTAATGGTGATCCTGACGGTCCCCTTGGTACTGGTAGCGATAATCAGCGGGCGGCAGCCGAGGTTCCTGTTGTGGCGTTGGCGGGTCTGGGAACAACTGTCGGCCCCCGACATTCTGCCGTCTGTCAGAATCAATAGGCTCTGGCTGCCGAATATTATGGAACATGTTGTCGAGTCGACCTTGAGGCAACGGCTGTTGTCGGTTTAAAATAGTGACCGCTGGTCTTACAGCCGTCTCGCTTGGACTCAAGTGGCCGACTCCTCCTGGTGGGTTGGGTTGCGCTATTAGTGGAAGCGGCGATCTTGGGTGACTAGTGTCCTGTAACCGGGAAACGGCCATCCGCGAAATATGTGGGGCCCCGTTGCAGCTTGCTCGGCCACCTTGGCATCAACCACGTGAGAAATCATATTATTGAGGGTGTTAACCGGGATCTTGCTCTAGTTGACCAGCGCGTGATGGACAGCCGAGTCGATCCGATCTTGCAAAGAGTACACGGCTTGATCATCCTGCACTTGAGTCGGCTCTTCCACTTTCTATTTGCCTTTTGCATCACTTGATGAAGGTGCCTTGGTATCGTTGAGGCTGAACTTGTACTTTTGGTGCACAGTCCCAGACCTCGTTTGGGTGAAGGATTGAAGATAATTATTCTGGAGTTCCTCCACCATTTTCTTATACTCGGCTTGCTGTTCAGCCGATAATTGATCCATCTTTACAGGTACGACATTGTCCTGTGTGATGCCAGGGATCTTGGAGTCGACCATCTTGCCGGCAGAGTCTATTCGTCCGAGTCGAGCCGACAAAGACAGCCCACGGGCGTGCCAAGAAGCGTGTTGACAAGAAATCTCTCTCACGCGCGGCCGGGAGATCTCGCTTGACTCGGTGCAGGTCCTTCTCAGCCGCCTACAACGTGTAGAGCGTGCCAGTTGATTTGATCTGCCAATCAACAAGAAAGAAAACAACGAAGTGTTCGTTAAGCGTTAGGCCGAGTCCCCGCGAGATCGGCCAAGGAAATCCATGAACGTATATATGTTATTCCAGACCATATTTGGGCCAAGCGACCAGAACGTATCGGCCATGCCGAGACGATCATCAGTCGTCCGATCCAAATATAACGAAGAATAATAAATATACGGATCAACAGACTAGCCGATGCTGGGAAACTAACATCAAGTCGGCTGGTATTCCAGTGAACTTCGTGCAGACATAATATTCCTAGATCAAAGATGTAAGCAAGCACAATCTAGGCATAAAAGATAGCCCTAATACAAATCTAATAACAATCACGTTAAAAGAAACACATTAGGGTGAATAAGGTCGGCTGAAACCCCGACGCTATATCCAGATAATGTAAATCCAAAAGAATAAATCACTGATAGTTCTAAAGACGACTCAATAGTTCAGTCCTGATGCAGCATTAAGTATCAAAAGAAACATCCAATCTATTACTTTCGACCTACACTCCGTGAGATGGTAGATACTACATACGAACCAACCAACCCTTAGACCTAGCCTTGTTGACCACATACTCTTGACAAGATGAATCAACCACAAGATAGATCTAAGCATCGAATTGGTTCATATGCACTATATGATATATGTCGCAGTAAAACTATTGAATCTAATGTATCATTGCGATGGAAGCATTAGAAACAAGTAATCTCACCACTAACGACAAACATGTACCTGAGTTTGGGGATTGAGACGATGCAGCCCAAAGCCAAACAGGGTGTTCGTCCAAAAGGAAAAGGATGGCGATGCGCCGAAGATTAGATTGATTGAATCGTCCTGATACAGAGGGTCTCGGGTCCTATTTATACCCAAGATACAAATATTTGTAACAACTTTGGACTCTATCTAAACTACTGTTTAAACATCATATCATCCCTAGCGGGATCCATAATGTATTACAACTAACAATTTAACAAATTCCTAGATTAGAGATACAATTGCTGTTACAGGACTCTATCCATAAGTGGCAATATCTTTAAACGCGCAATTAGCAACCGAATCTTCCACTTATCTCCAAGCTTCTGTGTTAAACACGGTTTCATCTCTTCTGAACTCAGAATCAGCTGTCGGCTGTTCCCATTCAATCCATCCTCAGCCGACCAGCCCTGCAGTCGATCAATCTTTTAGCCGATCGACTCCCGCCTTCGCCGATCCGATTCCACTTTGCCCTTTTAAGACTTAGGAACCCCATTACCAAATTCCAGTGTTAACACAAACGAAAGCTAAAGTAGATGGGTTATGCGACAAAAGGTTTAGACAGGTTCAGGCCCTCTCGACAAGAGGTAATACCCTACTCCTGTTTTGGGGATTGAATCCGCCGAGTATTGTATTAATCTGAGGATTGAGCTGTTGATATTGTTCTAGTTGCCCTTGAGAGGCTCCCTGCCCACCTTATATAGGTTGGGGGCAAGGTTACAAAAAGTAAAACCTAACCAAACTCGGTCGCTTTCCTAAAGCCTTCACTTACCCCAGTAATAAAGAGTTTTGTCGACAAGATCCGTGACCTTCGAGAACGCGGTCTGACAGGGTACGAGGTCGTTCAAGACTTCACTCCACGTCGGATCCAGCCTCTCTAGGCCTGTGCCCATCTCACGTATGAGAACATGGGCACATGACGTAACATGGATATCGCAGTGGGGTATTGTCACGCTCCGCTTTTCTCCCTAGATTAAAAATCACCGGTGAAAAATCGTAAAGAAGAAATTGCCGGAAAACCTAAAGAAAATCAAAATCCTAAATTAAAAATCCATTTAATAATTGGAAATGGCTTGGTGGAATTTTTCTTAAATTCCCCGTGTCAAAATACGCTAACAGGATTTTTACCGGAATTTTCAGAGCATCGGAAGCAATTTTAAAAATTAAATTAGGCTAACTGGAATTAATTTCCTTAAGAAAAGGGCTTTTCTTTTTCTTTTTCCTTTTCCTTTTTTTTTCGTGGCCTCCGGCCCACTTCCCTTTTTCCCCCTTCTCCTCCCCCGGCCCAAGTCTTCCCCCTCCTCGGCCCAAGCGGCCGCCCACCCCCTTTTTCTTTTTCTCCCTCCTTCCTTTTCTGTTGGGCCGACCCAACACTGTTCCTCCCGTGCACGCAAGTCTGGTTCTGCCCCTTCCGGCTGGGCGATGACAAAGGGCCCGCTTGTCATCCCCAAGCTCTAGCCGCCCTAAGCAGCAGCCGCGCATGCCGTGCGAGCCGCCGCACCTCCGGCCACGTTCCCGCGTTTCCCGGCCATGTTCCACCTCATTTATCCGTGTCATCATGTGTTCCCGACGTTACTCCTTCATTTCCCCCCACTTCTCCCCCTTCTCCGCTCATCATGTGCGCCGGAACGACCGATTGAAGACCATCATTTGCAGCCGCCATTAATGTCTCGACGCGACGGTTTTCGTCTGTTCCCCGCTCCACCCAGCCATGCCCGAGCTCCTTTGTCGGCTATAAAGCTCCCCCACACCCCGGAATACATTCCCCACTCGCACTCACTCGCGTTCGCCCACTCCCGTGCTCCCGCACCGTGCGCCGCCCAAACTCCGCCGCCGAGCTCACTGTTTCCGTCCGTTCCCACTAAACCGTTGCCCCTCTCACCGAACTACCACCACCTCCACCTTCGCAATCCTCGGGAACACGCTCCCGTTACTTTTTCCTCAATTTTCGATCACTGATCGCGCGTCGCCGTCTTCTTCCCGAGTCCAGCCGTCGGTGAGAAGCACCATCTATCTCTTTTTCCCTTGCCGAGCCGCCTCACGCATGCGCCGCCCTCCGCCGCTGCCGGCGTGACCGCCGTCGCCCGTCGCCGCGGCCGTGGCCGACGCCGCCGCCAAGTAATTTTGGTCACCACCTTGCGCCGTAGTCGCCGCCTCCCGTCGCCGCCTTCGCCCTGCGTCACCGCCGACGAGGCCACCGCCGTCGCCGGCGAGGCCGCCGCTGCCGCCGCCGGCGAGGCCGCCGCTGCCGCCCGGCCGTCAAACCCGGCCGAGCCGTGCGCCTCCCTTCCTGTGCGGCCAATCCAAGCCGGCGAGTGGCGTGTCGCCACGTGGCGCACCCCTCTCCCAAGCCGGTGGACACGGTCCACCGTGCACCATTGAATTTCTCTCTCTTGCGTCACTGTTCCGTGGGTCCCGCGGTGACGTCAGCCCTTAGACGCTTGCGTCATAAATCGTTTTTCTTTTTCTTAACTAGTAAAAAGGCTAAAACTTGTAAAATTCACAGAAAATTCATCTGAACTCTGTTTGAGTCCGTTCAAGTTGCAACGGATTCGTAAAAATGTCAAGAATATATTAAAAATGGTTTAATTGTCTGTTTTAGCTGTCTAATAGCCTGTTTTTGCCGTACTTTGTAGGTAGATTCTGGTTTCGAGGACGCTCCGGTTTACTTTGAGGTTGTCGCTGAGGTTCCGTTGGATCAAGATCAAGGAAAGTTATTTTCCTTTGAACATATTGTACCTATTTTGCAAATTACTATTGTTTTGTCTATTGTATTACATTATTTTATAATGCAATCGGGATGGGACCTATAGTATTAAGCCTAGGTCGTTTACCCTGTGTATTTGATCACCTCGGAATCAATTTGACTAGAATCAGGGCTAGGACATGCTTATTATGTTTAGTTTAACTAGATCATGAAAGGGAAAATTAATTTACTAGAATTATTTCACATGAAATGTCGGTCTCCGACCGGATGTACCGTTGGTACTGCTAATCGGTAAGTTAAAACCTGACTGTTATGGTGCTGTGGATACAGTTTTGCAAGTCGCACCCATGGCAGTTAAGGACCGGTTCGCGGGAAACCCTGGAAGAATTATTAGTGCGTACCACAAGCCAGCATGGGCAACGGCTGGGCTTGTAGTGTAGCTTTTCCTGGCCGACGCATCCAGGCGAGGGTGAGCGTGATGGAGTGCGGATGGACCGGGAAAGGTCTATGCGGCTGCCGGATTCACCTAGGCACGAGAGGGGGCTGCCTACCCTGGATTCTGGGTAGGGGCGAAACCTGAGGTGTGGTGTCGCTTGGTCAGGGAGGGTTATGCGAATGGTCCTGTCACAGACCCCTTTTCGATATGCCATGGTGGCATGTCGACGCACGGGCACGTGTTGTGGGATTCTGTCTTGTGGGTACAGATGTACACCTCTGGCCAGAGTGAAAAACTATTCGAATAGCCGTGCCCACGGTTATGGGCGATCATCCAAATTCACTGTGATTAGTCCCACTAAAATAATAACCTCATTCAGTGGAAATGAGATAGAATAGTTGGATGGATTGGGCCTGACTCAACGTGGTATTGCGTTGAGCAGAGTGTTAAAATATTGTTTAATTACATTTAATTACTGTTTTTACTGCTTTCAACTTAATTCTGTGAAATGTCTGCTTTATGCAAAAGTTAACCCTAGCCTATCCTTGGAATTAACCCCGCATCGTACCTTCTCTCGGTATGACTTGCGGGTACGTGGTTGTACTCGGTCTTGCTTCCTTTTCCCCCACCTCGAGCCGGAGGATGAAGCCGCAGTTGGGTTCGATGCCGAGTAGGCTCGTCGCTGCCATCAAGGGTTGCCTGCGGAGTGGAATCGCTGCCCCGCAAGAGTCGAAGCCTAGTTCTTAAGTTTATTTTACCTTTCCGCTGCATATGTAAGATTTTTTAATGTTTTAAGACGTGGATCTGTATATACAATTTGTCGTTTGTGTATCCCTGGCTGGTCTTGGACAGGGTATTTTAATACACATTCAGCTTCGGAAATTATGGTGCGAATTTCTAGGCGTGACAAGTTGGTATTAGAGCCGACCTTGATTGTAGGATGAGCCCACTGGTTAACCCTAAGAGCCCTCTGAAACTCTTTCATCTGCATGTCCCTCTTGCATTTGGAGTTGTTTCGAGAAAATTTGGGAATTCTCGTTTTCGGAAAAAAAATTTCGACCGTTCTCCTTAATTGGATTTTCGAGTCTTGTCGGACTAGGGTTTTAGAAATTTTTGCAGTCAGAGTTGGAGTCGAATTAACTTTTATTCGACCGTCATTTGGGAATAGTCAGGATTATGCATTAAGTCACGTCTAGAATTTGCGGGTTGCAATATTTCATGCGTCTTATTATTAATATGTAATTATTTCGCTCATTAATTTATTGCTCAATAGAGTCTGTAGTATTTTATTTGCTCTCATGTAAAATTATTTCATGCATAAAAATATGCTTCTTACTTGGTTATTCCCTTGAGTCCTTATTGATTTATTTAATCTGGATCTGAGCATGCATTGTTCCACCTCCTTTGTCTTCTATAGATGGCAGGCCTTCCCCCGACACACCACGGCCAGAATCTGGGTGACTTTGAGGCAGAGCTGAGCAAGATGGCGTTCTTGGTCGGATACCCCAGTCTTCCGGAGTACACGAAGATTCGCCACCTCAACGGCGAGTTCCCGCACCGAGTTCGTTTGGAGGTGCATGGCATCCCCACCGTGTTGCACAACATGTTGGTGGAGTCCTCTAGAGGCACCTTTGAGCACGCTTGTCAGGAGGCAGCCTACCTGATGCTCGCCCGACTTCGGGAGCGTCACGACGTCGACCTTCAGGACACGGCGTACCACTACCACCCTAGTCGTGGCGGTCACGACCGTACTAGCTCCTTCCGCTCAGCTGTGTCGGAGAATGACACGACCTTCGGGCGAATGACCGCAGTCATGCAGGGGTTGTACACCTTGCATGCTGATCTGCACAGGGCAGCCAAGGCCCTGAACGACCAAAAGTTGGTGGAGATCAACAGGCTGAAGGGTGAGGTGGCCCGCCTCAAGAGGGAGAATGCCATTCCCCAGGGCCGCTCGCCTCCCAGGGGTGCCAGGATCCACACCACGCCGAGGAAGACCACCACCGCTCTTGTGCGTATCCAGCTTGCGCACCGGAACCCTCCTCCGGCTCCGAGCCGCTACCGGTGTTCGTACCGCCTTCGCCTCCGCCGCCTCTGTTCGGTTACGCTGCGACCTTTGCCCGGCTTGATAGCCGTTGGCAAGAGTAGCGGAGGGTGGTTGTCCGCGACATCCAGCTCCTCCGACAAGATCCTCGACCTCTCCAGCAGCAGCTCGAGTAGCAGCAGCTCTGACAGTAGTTCGAGCAGTGGCAGTGAGCCTGGCAGTGGTGAGACGTACCTACTGGACTCCCGCAGCCGATCAGAGGAGGTTGGAGATGAGGCTGAGTCCGACTTCGACTCCACCGACCGCAGGAGCCATTCCGAGCACTAGGTCGTTCCCCTAGTTCCTCGTTGTCTAGTCTTTGTCTGGTAGTTGTGTGTTTAGGTGTGTTGCTTGGGGTAGTTGGCAGACCGTACTAGCTGGTTGTGGTATGGTTGTCCTTAATTAGGAGTTGAACTGTTTACTTTCCGTAATGTCAACTTTCAGATCACTTAATCAATAATAAATTCTAGGTTCTGAGCAACCTATTTTTCTTCTTGTCTTTGTTTCTTTCGATTCGCTCTCTCAAGATGGTGAACACCAGGCCATCCAGTCAGGTCAACGGTGATGGCAACAACACAGCCAATCAGAACCAGGGAACCATTCCCAACACAGCTGCAAGCAATGGTCCCCCTCCGCCGCTAGAGAATCAGACGCTCGCCCAAGTCTTGACGAGTCAAACTCAGATGATGGCTGCAATGATGCAGCAGATGCAACAGCAGCACCAGTAGATGCAACAGCAAATGCTTCAGCAGTTGCAAGAGGCACACCCTCATGCCGTAGCTGGTCCATTCCCACCAGTTTAGTCCAAGCTGCCAGAATTCCTCCGCGTTCGCCCTCCCACCTTCTCGAGCACCACCAATCCCATGGAGGCAAACGACTGGCTCCATGCAATTGAAAAGAAGCTCAACCTTCTGCAGTGCAATGACCAGGAAAAGGTGGCATTCGACACTCATCAGCTCCAGGGTCCCGCTTCAGCATGGTGGGACAATTTCTTGGTGACTCGTCCGGCAAGGACAGAAGTTTCTTGGGCAGAATTCTGCTACAACTTCCGCAAGGCACAAGTTCCTGATGACATTGTGGCTCAGAAGAAGAGGCAACTTGGGAAAGAGAAGATGAGCTGAAAGCCGCCCATCCACACCTCTTTGACAACACCTCCGAATCTCGGGGTCGAGATTCCGTTCAAGGAGGGTAGGTTTGTCACGCTCCGCTTTTCTCCCTACATTAAAAATCACCGGTGAAAAATCGTAAAGAAGAAATTGTCGGAAAAGCTAAAGAAAATCAAAATCCTAAATTAAAAATCCATTTAATAATTGGAAATGGCTTGGTGGAATTTTTCTTAAATTCCCCGTGTCAAAATACGCTAACAGGATTTTTACCGGAATTTTCAGAGCATCGAAAGCAATTTTAAAAATTAAATTAGGCTAATTGGAATTAATTTCCTTATTTATCCGTGTCATCATGTGTTCCCAACGTTACTCCTTCATTTTCCCCCACTTCTCCCCCTTCTCCGCTCATCATGTGTGCCGGAATGGCCGATTGAAGACCATCATTTGCAGCCGCCATTAATGTCTCGACGCGACGGTTTTCGTCCGTTCCCCGCTCCTCCCGGCCATGCCCGAGCTCCTTTGCCGGCTATAAAGCTCCCCACACCCCGAACACATTCCCCACTCGCACTCACTCGCGTTCGCCCACTCCCGTGCTCCCGCACCGTGCGCCGCCCAAACTCCGCCGCCGAGCTCACTGTTTCCGTCCGTTCCCACTAAACCGTTGCCCCTCTCACCGAACTACCACCACCTCCACCTTCGCAATCCTCGGGGAACACGCTCCCGTTACTTTTTCCCCAATTTTCGATCACTGAATCGCGCCGTCGCCGTCTTCTTCCCCGAGTCCAGCCGTCGGTGAGAAGCACCATCTATCTCTTTTTTCCCTTGCCGAGCCGCCTCACGCATGTGCCCGCCCAGTGCCGCCGCTGCCGGCGTGACCGACGCCGTCGCCCGTCGCCGGCCGTGGCCGAGCCGTGCGCCCTCCCCTTCCCTGTGCAGCCAATCCAAGCCCCGCGAGTGGCGTGTCGCCACGTGGCGCACCCCTCTCCCAAGCCGGTGGACTCGGTCCACCGTGCACCATTGAATTTCTCTCTTGCGTCACTGTTTCGTGGGTCCCACGGTGACGTTAGCCCTTAGACGCTTGCGTCATAAATCGTTTTTCTTTTTCTTATCTAGTAAAAAGGCTGAAACTTGTAAAATTCACAGAAAATTCATCCGAACTCCGTTTGAGTCCATTCAAGTTGCAGCGGATTCGTAAAATTGGCAAGGATATATTAAAAACGGTTTAATTGTCTGTTTTAGCTGTCTAATAGCCTGTTTTTTCTGTGCTTTGTTTGTCGGTAGATTCTGGTTCCGAGGACGCTCCGGTTTACTTTGAGGTTGTCGCTGAGGTTCCATTGGATCAAGATCAAGGTAAGTCATTTTCCTTTGAACATATTGTACCTATTTTGCAAATTACTATTGTTCTATCTATTGCATTACATTATTTTATAATGCAATCGGGATGGGACCTATAGTATTAAGCTTAGGTCGTTTACCCTGTGTATTTAATCACCTGGGAATCAATTTGACTAGAATCAGGGCTAGGACATGCTTATTATGTTTAGTTTAACTATATCATCAAAGGGAAAATTAAGTTACTAGAATTATTTCACATGAAATGTCGGTCTCCGACCGGATGTACCGTTGGTACTGCTAAATGGTAAGTTAAAACCTGACTGTTATGGTGCTGTGGGTGCACGGTTTTGTAAGTCGCACCTATGGCAGTTAAGGACCGGTTCGCGGGAAACCCTGGAAGAATTATTAGTGCGTACCACAAGCCAGCATGGGCAACGGCTGGGCTTGTAGTGTAGCTTTTCCTGGCCGACGCATCCAGGCGAGGGTGAGCGTGATGGAGTGCGGATGGACCGGGAAAGGTCTATGCGGCTGTCGGATTCACCTAGGCACGAGAGGGGGTTGCCTACCCTAGATTCTAGGTAGGGGCGAAACCTGAGGTGTGGTGTCGCTTGGTCAGGGAGGGTTATGCGAATGGTCCTGTCACAGACCCCTTTTCGATATGCCATGGTGGCATGTCGACGCACGGGCACGTGTTGTGGGGCTTGTGGGTACAGATGTACACCTCTGGCCAGAGTGAAAAACTATTCGAATAGCCGTGCCCACGGTTATGGGTGATCATCCAGATTCACCGTGATTAGTCCCACTAAAATAATAACATGATTCAGTGGAAATGAGATAGAATAGTTGGATGGATTGGGCCTGACTCAACGTGGTGTAGTGTTGAGCAGAGTGTTAAAATATTGTTTAATTACATTTAATTACTGTTTTTACTGCTTTCAACTTAATTCTGTGAAATGTCTGCTTTATGCAAAAGTTAACCCTAGCCTATCCTTGGAATTAACTCTGCATCATACCTTCTCTTGGTATGACTTGCTGGGTACAGTGGTTGTACTTAGTCTTGCTTCCTTTTCCCCCACCTCAGAGCTGGAGGATGAAGCTGCAGTTGGGTTCGATGCTGAGTAGGCTCGTCGAAGGGTTGCCTGTGGAGTGGAATCGCTACCCCGCAAGAGTCGAAGCCTAGTTCTTAAGTTTATTTTACCTTTTCACTGCATATGTAAGATTTTTAAATATTTTAAGACGGGGATCTGTATATACAATTTGTTGTTTGTGTATCCCTGGCTGGTCTTGGACAGGATATTTTAATATACATTCAGCTTCGAAAATTCTGGTGCGAATTTCTGGGCGTGACAGGTATATTACTTAAAGTTTCTCTGACTACTAGAGTACCTTGAATTATTGCTGATATTGATCTTGTTCTATTGTTCTTACTGCAGTCCTCTCTAAGGCGATCGTATAATATTTTGTATATGGTATTGTCGTATTATACGAACCCGTGTATAGAGGTATGCCTTATCCTTGACACTAACACTATATCATTTACATGTGTGACTCTTTTTGAATTTAGACGTCTTTTTGTCAGGGTTTAGACGAGTTTACACTATACCATTCACTCATCTTAATTTTAGCCCCCGACTCAGTATAGACACTCGTATTTATGGCATTTATTTTTTAATGGGATATCCCTTTTAAGACGTTTGTAGTAACTTTCATTAATTTAGGTTGGCTGTCACATCCCAAAATTTCCCTTTCTAGCCTTAATTCATCTAATAAATTGCGTGGAGAAATCATCGGGAAATAACCTAGAGTGAAACCTCAATTAATAGATCCATTTAGTAAGTCAAATTGGCTTGGTGGGATTTTTCATAAATTCCTCATGCCAAAATATATTAACATGAATTTTTGTGGAACTTTGAGAGCAAAGGAAATAATTTTAATAATTGAAATATGATTATACGAATTAAATTAAATTCCAAAATCCTTTTTTCTTTTTCCTTTTCCTTACTTCTTTCCCTGGTCGTGGGCCGCTTCTAGCCCAACTCCTGTTCCGGCCCGCGCCCGTGCCCCTTCCTCCCGCCAGAACCTCGTTCCCCTCGTGCGCCGATGAGCTCCGCCTTGTCTTCTTCTTCTGGTCGGCGATTCTCATCGACATGCCTCCCTCTTCCCCTCTAACTCTCTCTCTCTCTCACCTTCCTTAGGAGTCACAAGACCCTGTCCGCCCCTTCATTCGCAGGACCAACGCTGCCGTCGCCGATTTCGCCATCCTCTCCTTCTGCGCCAGTCACCGTCGCTGTGGTGAGCTCACCCCTCCCCTTTCCTCCTTTCCCTTCTTGGCCGCCACTCCTCCTGAGTGCGCCACCACTCCTCCCGACCATGCCACCTCTCCTGCACCATCGCCACGCGTCGCTGAGCCGCCGTGCACTCCGCTGGTTGCGCGAAGCTGCTGTCGTTCTTTCGCCCGCACTGTCGGATTCACCCCAGGGTGAATCGGGTGAATTCGAGCCATTCGTGTGTCGCCCCAATGCCATCCCGTGTTGGTGCCACCTGGGCGCCACATCGGTGCCACCCCCGCCCACGTGTCCGTCGCGTGGCTGCCGCATCGACGGCACGTGTGCGCCGCGTGGTGCACCGTTCACTTCACCGTGGACTCGGTCCACCATGCGCGCGCACCCCGCACGTCCTTTGCCGGTGGGACCCTCCTGCCGGCGCCGGTCTCCCCCTTGCTGACGTTAGCCCTCGGGCTTATTGCGCAATAAAACGTTTAAGGCTTTTCTGTTTATAGTAAAATGCAGTGAATCTTCTAAAATTCATAGAAAATTCACCCAAGCTTCGTTTGAGCCCATTCAAATTGCAGAAAATTCATAAAAATGTCTAGAATCCATTAAAAATGGTTTTGTTGCCTATTTCAGTAGACTTATACCTTGTTTTGCTTGTGTGCATTGTTTATCGCGTAGATTCTGGTAATTTCGATGCTCCAATTTACTTCGAAGTCATTGCAGAAGTCCCCACAAGACAAGAGCTAGGCAAGTCATGCAGTTCTCATTGAGCATATTGTTCTATTAAATTGGATTATTTTATAATGTCATGTGAGATGGTTCCTATAATACTCAGCCTAGTTTGTTTACCTTATACCATTGATAACTTGGGGATTAATATAACTGGATGTTTGATTAGGAAATACTTAGTCATGCTTAGATCAACTAGCTCACTATGGGAAATGTCACCACTACTCTATAATGAGATTAATGAGGATAGTTATGGACGTATACCACCATGGTATGATTTCAACTAAAATATGTCTAATGGTGGGCTGTGGGTGCATGGTTTTGATGGATGCACCCATGGCAATTAAGGACCGGTTCACGAAAAACCCTGAAAGAATTACCGTGTGTTCCATAAGTCAGCGTGGACAACAGCTGGACTTGTAGTGTAGTTTTTTCCTGTCCGACGTACCCAGGCAAGGGTGAGCGTGATGGAGTTTGGATAGACCCTGCGATGGCCTTTGCGGCTTCCGGATTTACCTAGATACAAGGGGGCTACCTATCTTGGATTTAAAGGTAGCGGCATGTCACGCCCGAAAATTTATCCCAAATTTCCTGACTATTTTATGTATTTAATCCCTGTCCAGAAATCAACCAGGGTACATAAAATGACAAATTAATACATAGGTCCAAACGTAAAAACAAAGCGTAAAAATAAAAATACTTACTGAAGAGGCACTTAGTCCTCACACCCAAAACTGCGGCGGAAAAGAAAGACGACACTAGCGGGGCTTCGGCTCCACTCCACGAGCAAACTCAACCGGGGTCCGAGCCTTGGTCTTCTAACTCCATCTTCAACTCGGAAGCACTACACTTCGAAAGGGGAAAATCGCAAGACCGAGTACAACCACCGTACTCAACAAGCCACACCGAGAAATGCAGACGTGCAAGGGGAGTCAAGAGTGGCTTGGGCTATTTTGCATAAATGCGGTTTACAAACATTTAATTATTTAAAAATAGTAAAACAGTTGAGTAATTAAGACAATATTAATCTTTCACGAACGACGTTATCCCCACATTGAATGGCCCAACCGTTCCACCGAACTAAACCAGTTCCATTAAATCAAATTATTCGAGTGGGACTAATCATAGTGAATCAGTTGTCGCCCATAACCGCGGGCACGGCTATTCGAATAGTTTTACTCGATCGAGGTGCACAACTTTACCCACAAGACACGATTCCACACATGTTACCATGCCCCGAAGTACCACCATGATACTGTAAAGGGGGAAATCGTGACAAGACCTTTCGCATAACTCCCTTTAACCAAGCGATACCACACCAAGGTTTCGCCCCCACTCCCGCAGGGCGCGGGCAGCCCCTCTCGTGCCACGGTGAATCCGGCAGCCGATCAACCCGTAAACCGGGCCGACCCAACTCCATCACGCCCACCCTCACTAGGGTACGTCGGCGCCGAGGAAAGCTATACTACGGATCCAGCGTTGCCCATTCGCTTGTGGTTTGCACGGTATGTCTTCCAGGGTTTCCCATGAATCGGTCCTTAATTGCCATGGGTGCGACCATCCAAAACCATGCACCCACAGCCCACCATTATGTCATATTTTAGTTGAGATAATTATGACCAATAAGACATGGTCAGGTGTATCGAGCTTGCAGCTCATCAGAGATTAGAATAAAGTGTACTTATCCCATTTAGTGAGCTAGTGGTAGTTAAGCACGGCTAAGCATATAATTCTAGCTAGAATCAACATCAGTGACTAAAGCTAGTCAAATTAACACCCAAGGTTAACAAAGGACGAATAACAAGTAAATAAGGCTCAAACAAGCAGATAGGTAATCCATCATTCCATGTAATTAGCAAAGCAATGTAATTTTATTTGCAAACATAAAATATTTATAAAAATAGGATCAATATGCTTCAAGGGAAGTGTAACTTGCCTTGCGTCTTCAAGCAAACTTCTGGGCTCTTTCCCTCGCGAGCGCAAACTCCAAAAACGGCGGAATCTACACGCTGGCACGAAAAACAAGAAATAAAACCTAATAAAACCAAATAACAGTACATAAAAAGTAAACAAACATGTAGAGCTTAATTTTAGATAAATTTTTCAATTTGAATGGCCCAATTTGGAGTTCGTATGAATTAGATATGAATTTTAGAAGTTTTGGACCATTTAAATGAATTCTGGAAATTAAGATGATTTATTACGCAATTTTTAATTAATTTTGAGCTGGAAAAGGATGTTTAAGACATCAGCTCCGATTGGTTCACGGGATCACAAGGATTTGGGCGGCTAGGATTGAGCTGGAAACAAAGGATGAGTGGCTCAAATTAAACCGAATGAATCTATAAAGATGAACGGCTTGGATTAAGCCGACCAAGATTTGACTGGTTTAGGGTTAGGATGTGATACACATCAAAAGAGACATGGCACAAAGGAGCTCACACGGCGCCGAGGTGGTGGCCACGAAGCGGCCACACAGGCACGACGCGCGGCGGCTCAATCGATAGCGGCGACGGCGAAGTGCGACGCGGCAACGACGAACCACGACACTCTGGTGAAAACGGAGTTCACTAATGGAGAGAGGACGGTGAGGCGACTCTTACCACTACTTACCCAACGACGAGCGGCGGCGGGAGACGGCCGGCGACGAGATGGCGGCGGCCGAGCTCGGGTTGACGGCGACAACGGCTTTCGGTGGCTTTCGGTGGAGGAGAGGTGGAGGACGGGCTTCGGCTTGCTTGCTATGATGCCGACGCGTGAAGGCGGCAACGATTAGCGGCGACGGGAACGGCGACGAGGCACGACCGAAGTGCGAACGGAGGCGGCGACGCACGGGTCCACGGCGACGGGGGCCTTCCGGCGGTGTTGGGCACAAGGGAGATGGATGCCGGGCTTCCTTGAGTCCTTGCGGTGCCGAGGGAGGCGACGGCGCTGTTCGGGGACGGCCGAGATGGCGGCTAGGGACGGCTGAAAAGATGGCCGGCGAAGGATAGAGATTGATCTCGAGGGGGAGGTGGCTAGAGCACGGGAAAAACTCGGGAAAAATGAGGAAACCGAGGAGGAGATCATGGGGGTTCTTTTTATAGGCTTTGGAGGGAGAGTCCCGCACCGGGAAGAGAGGAATTGGCGCCGGATTTTTAGGTTTATCCCGAGTTCATTGGATAAGAACGGGGCCGAAATTCGCGCGATTTAGCACGGGATTGAGGGGGATTTCATGGGGAAAACGTAGAGGAGATCTAGAGGAATCCATTCGCGTAACTAATTTTTGATTTGGGCAAAGGATTAGGCCGGATTTAGTGGAGGAAACAAAGCCACAGTTTTCGGGCACTGTTTGGCACTGTAGCACGGATGGAGGCGCTACTGTAGCAGGGAGGTAAAACAGACTTTTCGGTCCAAACATCCTTTAATTCTTATAAATACTTCCAATGCCCAAATAATTCCAAGAAAAATCCTGAATATATATGAATACCCAAAGTATTTAATAAAAATATATCAAGCTCATTTAAAGTTTATTTTATTTACTTAAATAATTATTGAATTGTTCTTTGTATTATTGAAATTATTTCTCGAGCTCCAAAATTTCACGAAAAATTTCAGAGAGTACTTTAGGGCATAGAGAATATTTCAAAAATATTTCCAGCCATGATTTTTAAAGGAAAATTTTAATTTTCTTAATAGTTTCACTTGATTTACTTTGTTTTTCTTTTTATTCAATTTCTAGAAAATGATTTATTAAATGATTTTTAATCCCGAACGAAAATCGGGCTGTGACACGGCAAAACCTGAAGTGCAGTGTGCTTGGTCAGGAAGGATTATGCGAAGAGTCCTATCACAGTTCTTTTTCGGTATGTCGTGATGGCATGTTGACGCACGAAAATGTATCGTGGGGCTGTGTTTTATGGGTACAGTTATACACCCCTGATCAGAGTAAAACTATTCGAATAGTTATGCCCATGGTTATGGGCGATCGACTAGATTCACTGTGATTAGTCCCATCTGTAATAATTTGGCTCAATGAAACTGGCATAGATCAGGTGGATGGGTTGACCTATCACAACGTGGTCTAGCATTGAACTGTGATGGTTAATACTGCTTAATTAAATTCAACAGTTTTACTGCTTTCAATTACTGTCTTTAAATGCCTGCTTTATGCAAATGAACCACTAATTTCCTTTGAAATTACTTGCATCATACCTCCTTTTGGTACAACTTGCTGAGTACAAGTAGTACTCAGTTTTGCTCTATCTCCCCTACCTTAGAACTGGAGTACTATTCTGATAAAGGATATACGAAGGAGTAGGCTTTGTCTGTATTGTCGAGGATGCCCTTGGAGTGGAGTCGTCACGCTGCGAGCGCCAAGATGCTTAGACTAGCCCGTCTTTATTTTTTCGCTGCATATGTAAGACTTTTATGATATTTGTAAGATGTGAATCTATATACCAAATTATCATTTGTGTATCCTGGTTGGATCTGAACAGGGATAAAATATATATTTAGCTTGGGAATTTTGGTCGAGAATTTCAACGTGCATTGGCCCAGCATCTCATAGATGCTCATAGGGGATATTGTGTTTTGCAAAGATAAAGAAATGACATAAATTATATCGCTTATTTCTTAATATATCAATACAAAGTACCCCTTATTTTGTCTTTAGAAATACTCTGGTCCTTAAAATAAAATAAAAAGAACTAGCCATATTGACAGTATTTCATTAAAAACACTCCAATCTTTTTAACATGCACTCTTCCTGTTCGAAGGAGCGGTTGAAATTAAATATTTAGTAGTACGTAAAATGAGACAAAACATTAACTTAAAAAATAAATTAATTTGATTTTTAAAAACTTCTATATAAAATATGTGTGAAAAATCCATGGTTCAGGGAGCGTGCTCATGCATAACAAGGAAGTTGCAGTTGTAAATTATAATTCTAATATATGCTATACCGTAAATTTCAAATTATAGAGTAAAAGGTTTTAGAACTTTTACAACATTGAAAATCCAACTAACCTAATGGTCTTGTTCGGCAGCCATAGCAGCTGCAGCCGCTGCAACACAAAGTCGCTGCAAGCTACAACAATTTTTAACTGTTGCAGCGTAGCCGTTGTTGTGAAATTACCAGCCGAACCTGCCTAATATTTTTGTCAGTGAGTTTAGTAACAAATATAATGGAACTCCTCAGCCCATGAAAGTCTATAAACTTGGAAACTGAAGATTATACATCCCTATAAATTTAAAATGGTTTTTGGATGATATTGTTCTGATGTGGTAATTACGACTGGCGCTCAATATATAAATAATTATAAATACATTAGTAAATGACCTAATAAAATTATCAAACTGATCGTACCTCTCTCCATGGAGCGTAACGATACATGGGAGTTTGTCGTGTGCATGCAATATTTTAAGAGTATTACTTCATCGCAATTCTTTCTTCTTTAAAAAAATTCTGTAGCAATTCTAGACAAATGATAGAATAAACCTCGACTAAAGAACGACCCTCAAGTTTAGTTTGATAAGGTTTATGCTACTAAAAACATGCAAACACCAAAAATAAAAGTATTAGCACATATATTTAGACTTTCAACAGATACTTGATAAACCAAAGATGTGCCGCTAATCATGTCTCTTTGAGTATATGTTAGACTTCGTACTCATGCATGCATGAGTGTTGTGTTGAGCAGTGGTATATGTGAACGTGCGTTTGCTGCGTAAGAAAAAAACATGCCACTGACCCCTCCCCACAACATTTCTCAGCCTATGAATGATGCGTGCACACATCCCTAATAAAAAATACATGATATCAAGAGTTTATTTGGTAGGACTCCAATTTAAAAAGCTGAATTTGGGATGAAGTTGTGAAGCAGTATTCAGCTTTTCTTTCTAATTTATTTTGGAGGAACTTAAGCTACCTTCACTCGTGTTTTTCTAATTCATTTTGTGAGAAACTTAAGCTACCTTTACTCATAAAACTGAAATTATTTGATTGCATTCCAATTTTAAAAAAGGTAAAACTAAAGATGAAACAATGTCAAACAAACGGGCCCGTCGCCTAATCATCGCCCTCACAAAGAATCCCAAAATCCACGGATTTTCCACGGCCGCCCGCAAGGATGGACGGTCTCCGGAGTCCCATGTCCATGTCCATCCATTCGGACCGGACACAGCGGTTTCCAGGAACCTTCTATGGTGGGGCTTCCTTGCCTCGCTTAGCCCCTTCCCCCCGGACTCGTGCGCGCGCCACCACACCAGCCGCACCGAGCGACCCAGCGAGCGAGCGATCGGTCGGTCGGTCCACGACGCGCCGGTCTCCCCGCGTCTGACCGGCCCGTGGGCCCCACAACCCCCACCCTCTCCGGTCGCACGCGCGCGCACTGCGCGTCACATGCGCACAACAGCTCGCCGCTCGCGCCGAACAGTTCCCCCTGTCCCCGTCACGTCCCATTTTACATCCACCGCCCCAACCCACATCCATATTTACGAACACACCCTCACTCCCCCTCCACAATCTGTCCGCTCCCCTTACCAAAAATAGTAGTAGTGTAATTTGCATATAGGATAGGGTTTAATTTGCAAGATTGCCCGGGGGTAAAAAGTGGGCGGTTTTTACGGTTTTACCCTTCGGGCTGGGGCCTCCATGGACGCGGTCTCGCTTTCTTCTCTCTCTAGGGTTTTTCCCCACTTCCGTTGCTTCGCTTCGCTTCTTCCCCCACCTGCTCTCGTCTCCATCACCATCCCCCCTCTCCCTACCTCTCTCTCTCTCTCTCTCTCTCTCTCTCTCCCCCCGAGGAGAGGCCAATGGCGGACGCCGACGCGAGGGCCCCGTCCAAATCGGAGCCCGGCGCCACGCCGATCGGCTCGATCTCCCCCTCCTCCCGCTCCTCCTCCGCCGTCGCCGCCGCGGGGAGGACGAGGTCGAGGTGGAGGAGCAGCTCGCCGGCCTCGCCATCGCCGATCAGGGGAACGACCTGCTGCTGCCCAAGCCCACCGGCTGGGAGGATGGCCCTGTTGTTGTTGCTGGAGATGAGGTCTCCGGTGGTGAGAAGCTGCCGGGTGAGGTGGCGGCGGTGGGGGAGGGTGCGGCGGCGGATTCGAGGCCGCGGTTCCCGAGGCGGCCCGGGGAGCCAGACTGTACCTACTATGTCAAGTTCGGGAGCTGCCGCTTTGGGATGAAGTGCAAGTTCAATCATCCGGCGAGGAAGAAGAAGAGTAGGGTGGGTGGCTTGCTGTTGGAGCTAGTAGTAGTTGTTTATTTTTCGCGATTTTAGGGTTTTTTTTCTTTTTTTTAAGAGGGCGTTTTGATCTGGTTTTGGTGATGGCGAGTTGGGGTTTGGTGGTTTGTGGATGGGTGAGAGGGAGACGACTTTTGTAAGTGGGTTTTTTTCATGCGTCCGTGACCTTGCGTTGTTTTTTTTGTTTGTCTGTGCATGCGTGCGTGCGTGTGTACAGGTGAAAGGTAGTAACGGTGGTAGTGGCAGCGGGAGCAACAGCAGCAGTAACAAGGCCTCTTCGCCTGATGATGAGCAGGTGATTAGCGCTTTTTATGCCCTTGTGTTCTGCTTCAGCTATTCAGTGCATGCATGTCTGTCTTGATTTGGCACCTTGCTTGGGCTTGTTGTCTTTTCTACTGTATTATGTTGCAGCATGCAAATGCACTGGTTTTTTTGGTCTTGGAAGCAGGCAAATGAAGCTAACATGATGAATACTTGGAGTGATTTATGTACATGGAGCTTATGTTTGTGATATAAGTCACGTGCACTTATTTTGGGTAACATAAGTTGTGTGGTTTGAATGCAATTAGTTTTGATGCTATAGAGGTCTAATAAATTGCTAAATTTTCACATAAATTTCAGTTACCATATGTGGTGTTTTCGCATCGGGATATTCATGCCTGTACCATATCCATGCTGCTATAAACTGGATGCATTGCCTATTAAATGTTTAACCGCCTAATAAGTGTTAACCACTTACGCTTGTACGGAGTTGATGGAAGTGGCCAATAAGGGTGGACAAAAGTTAAAGAGTGGCAAACAAGGGAACGCCAAATTTCGATGGCTTATAAGACATTGAGTTAACATTTGATAGAAAATAAAGATTTTTTTCTCAGTAATAAAATTTAATTCGCCTTTCTGTTATTCTATTTAACTTTCCAGCAGGTTCCTAAAGAGGAATATGGAAACTATGTTCCAGATATTTCACCTGAAGTTGATTCTTTGGTGCGTCATCTTTACTTTATTCTATAATTGAATGTGAAGGAGTAACACCGAATTAATTGATGACTTGCTAGCTAGTTTCTGTACTGTGCCCAAGTGATTGAAAAGCTGTTGAAAATGGTTGCAAAAGCTTGTGTTGTTGTACACCACCCTTGCATGTTGACACTTTGGCAGTATATTTTGTATTGTACAAATCTGTGTCCACCATCATGAATTGACTAGTTTGGATGTAACTGCATAGGCATTGCACCAAAATGGTTGTCCTGAAAAACACGGTGGCATACCTAGGTGTGTCTAATTTTGCTGATGAATCAATCACCTTGAACTGTCAAGTTCAGATAGCTATTACAAACACTCAGCCCTATGGGGAAAGACCTCCCCTGAGAGGGCACCCAAAACCGGGTCCGAGAAAGGCCACGAAAACTTGTCCCCCCTACATGGGGAGCCGCTCCCTATGGATTGGGCCTTAACCCATGCTTTAAGGCACCTACCCCACACACGAGGGCCCGCCCTACATTCGGGTGTTCTACCCATGTTTTTGGGGGAACCAACGATTGTTTTTTTTTGTGCGAACCAGGATTTGAACCCTGGTCAGTAGCTTCCCACTGGAAGGCATTACCACCATGCTACAAGCACGTTCGCAGAATTATTAACTATTAGATGCACAATTTATTTAATTTTTTCCTTTTATATAATAATTATCTAATGTTAATATCTTATTTTCTTGTAGGGATTTGATGACAAGGGGAGTACATCTAACTTAGAAAACTTTAAGAAACCTTCATATGAGGTTAGCAACCAGAATTTCCTTTCAGCATATCAAGTAATTTATTTGAGATGTATCTATTAATGGTTGAGACTCAAGATACTTGCCTCTTAGTGAGGTGTGATTGTTATGGAGGTGATTTACATTTTACACGCCATTCATCCTGTGAAAGCAATACCAATTTTATACATGAAATATCAATATTCATAGCTAGAAATTGTAAGTATCACACATTTGATGTTTCCAAATGTTCTGTTTTTCTTTGTTGCAGATTATCGATGTGAAGAAGGGAAGAGTGGAGCCAAAGGAACTTAAGGTTAGCTGTTGCTGCTGTGTGATAGGCATTATACAATATGAATGAACTCTTTTGAGTTTCTAAATAAATGTAGTTTGAATTTTCAAAATTGTTGTCTCTTTTGTTGGTTGATTGTGGTGGATATTGAGAAATTAATTTGTTTGAGGAAGTTAGATGAAATATATTAAAATGTTGGCAATTTTTATATTATATATTGAAGCCCTTTGGCAGCACCTTGATGGTCAGTTGGTCATCCTTTTGTAAACTGTCCATTGTTTGTGTTATTTTTTTATCTGCCTTGTAATGTTGTATTATGGGATTTTCTTTCCCCATAACTTCATATCTATATATGCCGGTGTCTTGGAGCAAATTGCAGCCTTCCTCATGCATTTGCTTGAAATCTCCTGTAACTGAGTATGAACTAACAAATATATATATTTGCTGCACTGACATGATAACAAAGCTCATTGTCATGCAAAATTCTGTTTTTATCGAGGATGTTATAACCTTTTGGTTGATCTGTATTTTGTATAAAGTCTTCATTTTATTATTTCCTGATTATACTGTCTTCTTTTTCTGCGAGGCACTGAAGGTTACCAAAGAGAAAAGAAAGGAATTTATTTCAGAAGGTAGTTCTCAGGAGGAATGCAAGGTTTGTTTGTGATCTTTCACCCTGTCGATAAGTCTTTAATCGATTTTGCTCTTAAAGCATAGGGGCCATCTAATGTTAACTACTGAAAATTCCTTGTACTGGATATTGTGATAGACTTTCAGTTAGTTCCTTGAAAATCTGTCCTAAATGTTCTGTATATTTTATAAATCGATGGTTTAGGGGTAAGGTGATTAGGTTTGTCTGAATAACCTGGGTCCAGCATGTGGTTTATCCTATTGACCTGTACTCCATCCGATTCCATAATTCTTGTTGTTTTGGACAACAACACGGTCTCCAAAACATATCTTTGACTATGAATTTTCTATTATAATCTGTACAATAAATAAATATTTAACTTTATTATAGTACTTTTTAAGACTAATCTATACATGTGGTTCTAGTGCCTTCAAACTAAAATATTTTGAGTTATTGATAGTCAAAGTTCTGATAGTTTCACCTCAACCTTGTCCAAAACGACAAGAATTATGGAACCAGAGGGAGTACTTTTAATTAAGAATGAAGCTGCATTACTCTTTTTGGTTTTATACTTGGAGAAAGTAATTATGTAAATCTGTTAATCTTCATAGCTTATTTCGGGGCATTAAACAACCCCATATACCATGCACTGTACATGTGCTTGTGGTCTGGAGCAGTCATCCAATGGAATGGATGGCTGAATCCTGTGCCTGGTCACTGGTGTCTCTGAATCCTAGCCTGCCACCTATGTGTTATCAAGGTGAGCAACAACAGCACAGAGCGGAGATCAGAGCAACATGAGAACCACACTTTAAAGCAAAGCAAACCAGCTAAGCAGAGGGCGGCATGTAGGAGGAGGTCAGCAGAGCAAATTATGAGGCAGATGCAGAGCACAGCAGAGTCAGAGCATGCAGTGGAGGAATACTGGAGCAGAGGTGGAGGAAGAGCTTACAAGTGTGAGCCAGAAGAGGTAGCAGAAGTGGAAGAACAACTGAGCTGGTTGCAAGGGTGAATGGGTGATGGCAGAAAGGGGCTTGCGTGGCTAGGGTTCCTCTGCATGTTTCTCAACTCCCTAAAATCTCAGAGCTGTTTTCTCTCTTTACTTTCTGAAACCAACCATTCTGATTCCATGAAACCAATCAATTGAAGGGGTTCTTACCCTTGGACCAATCATGGTGGTTCATTTAGGTGCTAACTTAACTGGTGGGACTTAGGTGAAGGGACATTTTGTCTCCTTGTTGCCACCTGGATGCCATGGCACTTAGATGATGCCTTGATAACATAGGTTGCTACACCAGAACATAAGTTTAGTAACATGCCATGGACGGACAACAAATTTTTCATATCCAAGTCTAGTGTTTTTTTACAATATTCTTTAGTAAATTTCTTCATTGCATTGCTCTAGTTCCGTAAGTTAATTTCGTTTGGTTACCATAGAAGTTGATTCTAGAGTGCTACCATAGTTTTCTGTACACACAAGCACCAATCTAAGGTCACCAATGTTGTAGATCTTTCATTACAAAGGTATTCCTTGTTCCTTGAGTCTTTTTTTAACCCTTTTCAGTATTATTCAACACCTGGAGGATGCAAGTTTGGCAAAGCTTGTAAATACCTCCACCGTGATGGAAAAGAAGGGAAAACAGAGGCTGAAAAGGTTGAACTGAACTTTCTCGGTCTTCCACTTCGTCCTGTAAGTCTTTCATTTGTTTGTCAAGCTTAAATACTCGAGTCAAGTTTATTAGGTTACCCTATCAGGCTATCTGTGGGCTTTAATTATGTATTCATGATCCATACATTGTAGTGGTGTTATGAGATGTCTCATGCAATCACATAAATCAATAACTAGGTGCAATCAGGGATAGGTCAACTACTGATCTAGTCACATGCCAGTGCACTGGACACTGATTGGGATTTCTATTTTAGTTGTTTTAACCATTGCTATTTACTCCAACAATTCTCGATAATTAGAGTATTAGACATGTTTTAATATGTTCTGGATCCACCAGAGTGTGATCATGTAAACCTATTCAGTTTGGGTATTAAGTTGACAAGTAAACCTCAGAAACAAAAGTATGGTCTGGTGGCTTGGAGCCTTGGACAATTGTTTGGTTAATGGGATGAAACCTACTAGAAAGCTGTCAATATATCTATAAATATATTAATTGTTATGCTTGCAAAAAGTAAGTTTTTTCAAATTGTAAATTTGATGAGAAGAGAGTACATGCTGCTATAACCCTCCTTTTACTCCTGTAAAGTGATCCATAGTTTGCGAACTAAAGTAATTACCACACGACAAATATTATACCTCAAATCTTTTCAGAGTTGTGCTGACTTGGTGCCAAACCAGAGTGATTTGCATGATTGCACTTATTTGTTACAGAAGTGTGCAATAAATATGTTCATGATATTAACAGTTATTTCTTATTCCTCTTCTATAAATTGTGGTGTTAATCTTGCAGGGGGAAAAGGAGTGTCCCTACTATATGCGCACTGGGAGCTGCAAGTATGCCACTAACTGCAAGTTTCACCATCCTGATCCTTCTAATGTTGCTTCTAAAGATCCACAGTTGGAGCATGAGAATGGGGATACTCCACAGCAAGATGTTCAAGGATCATCATCTCAGCCAAATGCTTCAATTTGGCCCGATCAGAGAACAGTGAATGAGCATCATGTTCCTTTTATAGCTCCATCTCCATCGTACAGTGCAGGAATGCTTCCTCCTCAAGGAATGTATCCACCTCCTGAATGGAATGGGTATCATCAGGTAAATTAAAGATTTACCTATTGATGCCAAAATGTTCTCTCCGTTCCATCTCAGATGGACGAAGTTAATATTGCAAGTTGCTTTTCATTGAAGTGAAAAAACAGCATATTGGCATGTTTTGCTGACTTCTTTCTGTCGACTTTCTTATAAGAACTAATTGACTATTTGTAAAATTGCATTAGAAGTCCAATATTAACTAGAAATTTGCTGGCTAAGATCAAGGAAAATATTACCCTCCATTCCTTTTTACTTGTCATCATGATCCTTAACATATGTTGTTTGATTGTTACATAACAAATCATATGTTGCAAAACAATATTGAAAATAGAATGTACGAGGTGCATTTGAATGCTTGATACAAATTTGTCAAAAATATTTCCGTGTCGAGTTACTTTTATGTATTGGAATGTGGTCAAATTTTATATGTTGGCTGTCGTATTCTTGGACAAGTAAATAGGAATTATGTTTTTATTATTTCAGTTCTCCAGTTTATCCTTAAAATATCTTCTTTGAGAAAGCACTTTTCTTTACAATTGGTACATTACCTTGGATAACAATTTCATGTGTCACTATTTCCTTTTCAGGTTCCTTTGAATCCATATTATCCTCCTGGAGTCCCTTTCCAACATTTTCCAGCTCCTCCTTTAAATCATCCTATGTACAAGGCGCCAGAAATACCTGGACATCAGCAGGTTCCTTCTGAGGAATACCCAGAGAGACCTGGCCAACCTGAATGTCAGCATTTTGTGAAGAGTGGTTTTTGCAAATTTAGGATGAAGTGCAAATATCACCACCCAAGGTCACCAGTGCCTCCAACAGGAGCTCTTAGCCCTCTTGGCTTGCCTATAAAACCTGTATGCTCCTTCTTCCATTTATTTCCTCAACTTAGGTGATATCATTCATATAAGCTCCGTTGGGACTGTTTGGTACAGCTTCAACCCTGGTTTGGTATCTCTAGTTCAAAAAATTCTTGAAGTTGGGAGGTTGGGTTAGATTAAGATTATTAGAGCTAGACATTTTGTACATATTTTAGACTAAAAGAACAGAGTTAACTCACTTTAGTTTAATCTATAAACTCTATTCCTGATGGTTGCAGCTGTTGTGAACTGACAACTTTATGCTAATAGCTTATGATTTATTAATGTTTGCCTCTTCTGACCCCATCATTTGCAATCTAATCAGATAATGCTTGATCGCTATGTTTTTAATAATTTTTCTTGCCATATTTGTTGCAGGATCAGCCTGTGTGCACATACTATGGTCGCTATGGGGTCTGCAAGTATGGGCCGGCTTGCGCCTACAATCACCCCTTCAATTTTAGCCCTGTACCTGCAGCAGGACCTCCTCTCCTCCCTGTTCAATACACCACTCCAGGAAACTACACTCTCTGAAGCAGGCACGAGCGATTTTTCATCGTCGCCGTGATGCTTGTAATAACTTCACTTGTAAGATAGCGTAGCTGAAAGCTGTACGTGGGTTTCACTCACTGACGGTGGGAGAGATCTGGCTTGGGAAGTGGCAACGAAGTTGCACCAAGCTGAGTACATTGCCGCTGGAATTCATCAAATTAAACAAAACCTGTCAAACTCTCTTTACATTGTACAGCATCGTCGTGTTTCGTATACAACTGTGGCGTCGGACTGCATCCCATATTGCCAGTTTTACATGTGTTCCATGACACCCAGGTTTACCGTTCGTGTCGTGGACTGAAGGGAGAATTGGAATTGACGGGCAGTTTGGTCCCCTTTTTGGTTTGGGCCGAGGGGAGGAATGTGCTGGTCTACCACAATCTGTATCTCACTCATCGAATCAGTTATCTAAACTTGTCTCATTGAAGTTATGGGATGATCACATGATGCAGTAATTCATCTAAAGGGGAATGTTTACCATACCGTCTATGCTCGTGTCGCCCCTATTAGTGCAGTAAGCACTAACAGATCGTGCCAAACTTGCATCGGGGCCTTAACAGGGGACTAGCAGCCTAAAAAGCCCAAAAGAATGGCTGCCTACATTCTTTCTTTTCTTTTTTTTTCCTTTGAGCATCTATCATTGACTACTCTTTTTCTTTCCTTTGAGCATCTATCATTGACTACTGATTTGTAAGGACGCCCTCATTTTTGGAAAAACTTGATTTCTGCCTGTGTAGAATTTATGTGATTTTCAGAGAGCAGTTCATTTTAATACACATCTATGCTAAAGGAGCTCTAAACAGAACTTTTGCAGGATATTTGCATGATTAATTTAATTTCCATTAAAATTCTCCAAAACTCCTGCATTTCACATTTCAATCCAAAGGAGGCTTTTTTTTCTTTTACTTGAGGTGATGTGCTTTTCTACTATGATACCACAACTGATATGAGCACGGTGGCCTAATCGTTATGATTCAAGAGAATTGTTGACGACTCGACTACAATAGTACAAAACATTATATTTGTCGAAACTCGGTTTCGGTAATAGAAATTTGGGGGTGCAGTCAAGATCGCCAAGCACAATGGGTTAGATTGGAGAACGAGGTTTAGACAGGTTCAGGCCCTCTCGTGAGGTAATACCCTACTCCTGTTTCGGGGATTCGATCCGCCGATTGTCTTTATTGATCTCGTGATCTAAGGCTGAAAGCTAAAAGCTGATGTAACTTCTGATATCCCTCAAGGGACGTCCCTTACCCCCCTTATATAGTCTTGGGAGGAGGGCTTACAGATCGAAAAACATATCTTACTCTAAGTCGGTTTTCTCAATCTTACCAAACCATGACTATGGGCCGTTGCCTTATCTCAATCGACAACGTAACACCCAAGTCATGTTTGGTTTACAGATATGGCAGGTGCAATCTATCCCTACCTCCAGTCGGATAAGCTTGTCATGTAGATACCCGATTGCCATAATCTCCACAAGAGCCCCGAGTCCTTTTCGCCGACGAGACAACTCGGCTTCAAACCAAAACAAGATGCAGCCAAAAACCTCTTTGGCCGAGTGCTTCTGGCGCCGAGTGATTCCATCATCTCTGCCTGAATCTTCCCGAGTGGCTCCAAAGACTGTGAAGGGCTGAAAAATATCTAAAAAATTCTCAAAAATAAATATCTAGGTACATCTCCTAATGCACCTAATTAGGTGTAGCCCCCGACTATATGGTTAGTCAAAATTAGACTAATCATATAGTCAAGAACTATAAAAAATCATTCTCATATAAATACTTGGCTCATGCTAAAGCAATCATAAAAATCTCATTACCCAGCAAGTTCATACTCATCCGAATGAATTTGCCCGAGTCATCTCAGAACAAATAATTCAATCAACCCTCAGGGGTGGAAAGCACTCGATAAGCTCATGTTTATCCGAGTGGATCTGCCCGAGTTATTTCGGAACAAATATTTTAATCGTCCCTCATGGGCAAACGAGTTTTTCAATCGTATGAAAAATATGACCAAGTTATTAAATAGCTCTTGCCATAATACTGGTCTCAATCTATAAAGATCTTCACCAAGGTGAAAAATAGCATTGATATAATCACTTAATCAAATACTAAAAAATCAAACAGCCCCTGTCATCGAGGCAGCTTATAAAAAGCTTAGCTGTTGGTCACCCCTCAAGTTGCTTCGTGCCAGCTTCTCATGAAGTCAGGCAAACCGCGGTATGAAAGGATTTCCAAAGGTATAGGGCATTCGGACACGTGCATATTCCCAAGGCAAATCTGCTTAAGCTCATCCGCTTAAGTCCCTAAGGACACGCGTCGGGCCACACCTTAGCTGGGTCGCAGGTCTCTCATGGGCTCGGCCCAATCACGAGAAAACCAAGCGCAACCCTCAAATCTTTCTATAAAGCCTCGAGGTCATCCCCGCCACTTCGTCTTCCCGAAAAATTCCTCTTTTCACAGCACTGTTCACCAGCTCCTAACGAAAAACCCTAGACTCGCGCGCGCCCGAATCCATCAACCCAGGAGCTCGCTCTTTGCCACAAACTAGCCTCCGCATTCAGCTCCCAAGATCCCTTGCTCAAATCCCCATCCTTTCCGACCAGATCTACTTCCCACCCAAACCACACTCATGGCGGATGAAAAGAAAATCCCCTTTGACCAATGAGCCACATCGGATGTGAGGGAATCCACCCTCAAGGAGATGGTGAAGCACGGCGTGCTTCCCCCCAAGGAGATCGTGGGTTGGCGCCCGGCGACAGGTGAAGACTTCCCCACCCCGAACATCGGTGAACTTGTTGTGTTTACTTCCTTCTTTTATTGCGGGTTCAGCCTCCCTACTTCCGAGTTCTTTAGGGGACTTCTGGATTATTATGGGCTTCAACTCTACCATCTGAACCCCAATTCCATGCTTCACATTGCTCTTTTCATCCACGTATGTGAAGCTTTCCTTGGCATCCTCCCCCACTTCCAACTCTTTCGTCGCATGTTCTATCTCAAGCCGCATCCCAACAAGGACCAGCCTTGCGTTGTTGGCAGGGCAGGCTTCCAACTCCGCGGATCCCTCCGCAAGGAGTATTTCTCTCTCCCTTTGAAATCTTCCAATAAGGGATGGCACGCGGGCTGGTTCTATATCAGCAATCTCGAACCCAGCCTGCCAGCCTTTGTTGGCCTTCCCCCTGTACCCAAGCCTCTGTTCCAGTCGCTCACGATTGGGATGAGGCCAACAAATTGCTAGCGAAGATCCTAGCGATGAAGCAGAAAGGTCTTCGTGGCGAGCAGATCACTCGGCACTTCATCAGGTGCCGACTGGCTCCAATCAAAGAGCGGTCGAAGCCAGCCTTCGAGTATGAAGGCGGGAAGGACCCCAATCAAGAAGATCAAGATCCCCTCAGTTACGAGATCCTGAAGATCCGGATGTACAAGATCTTCTCGACTGGAGTCGGAGTCGAGCGCGCCCTCATACTGCCAGTTCTTCCCTTCAGCATCTATCGGCCTCCTCCTCCGGTAAACCGACTGACCTCTTTGTACTGTCTTGCAATCCTGATGTCATACCTCTTAGTATTGCGGGAATTTCTCTTGCAGGAAAATGCTTCCATCGTTTCAAAACCGTACAAGGTGCCTCATGATGACGTGCCGCTTCGCCCTGCCAAGAGGCCGACTGGCGGAGTAAAAATCCAAAGTGATCCAGTCGGGAAACGGGCGGCCCCGAGTGAGGACACCAACAAACGGGCAAGCAAAAGGAGGCTCGTCATCGACGACTCGGACGATGACGTCCCGGCTCCTCCAGTCGAGACGCCTCCTCCAAGGCCATCGCCGAAGGCGGCGGCGAAGATCCGCCGGTCATCTAGGTACGCCTTATGACTGAAGCCTGATCTTCATTGTTGAAAATTTCTTTGTCTTCATTCCGACTAAGTACATCGTTGGTTTGGCAGGAGGCCCCAGGATATAGATCCTTCCGGGAGGAGTGAAGGGCCTACTCCAGCTGCTGCTCCCGAGGCATCCAAGCCTGCGGAATCAAGACCCCGGAGCCCTCTCCCAAGCGAGAGCGCTCCGGGCAAAAAGCCCTCGCCTCCAAAGAAGGATGTACCAAGGAAGGAGCCCCATTGCCCGCAGTAGGGACACCTGGTGGGAACCGATCCGAGGCTGCGGAGAAGCCCTTAGCTGCGGCTCGGTGAGCCCCGAGCGAAGACCGGTTCGGGAAAAGCCGAGGAGAAGACCGGCGGGCTGCTCAGGTCCGAGCTCAGCCGCCGAAGCCAGTAGAAGTCTCGAGTCGAAATCTTGTCTTTAATCTTTAGTTCACATCTTTCGCGCTTTCATTCGCCCCTTCATGATCTCGCTAGCCACAGAGAGGAAATCCCTGTGTTACGCCTTCGAAAGTGGGTTCCTTCGATTAAAATCGAATGGCGAGACTCGGAAGGTCAAAGGCAGGGCATCATCTTGGACAAGCAAGCGGAAAGCGAAGAAAGGGATGCCCTTGTCAACAGCCTAAATGAGGCGACTCGGCTACTCAACATAAGCCTAGATCTTTTCTGTCTTGTATCATCATTTCTTTCCAGTCGGTCAACTTCGGATCTTGCGTGCAGAAGGAGTATTGTCGATCTATGGCCAAATCCGAGGTGCTGGAGAAGTTGGTTCCTCATCTGAACTCCCTGGAGGACATCCAGCGGAAGTTAAAGACCACCCGGGAGGAGGCCGCGTCGAGGGAGGCGGCCCTGAGGAAGGAGATAGCCGAACTTCGGGAGGAGAACCTCGACCTCCGCAGTTCAGTCGGGAGTAGGTCCAATCTTCCCAGTTTCTTTATGGGTTCCTGCTGATCTTGGTCGCTAATAGCCTTCGTGTTTGTAGAAAATTCGTCGGAGGTCCACTCGCTCCAGTCCACGGGGCGGTCGGCCTCGGCAAGACCGAATTGGAGGCCGAGTTCGAAGGTAAGCCTCTTCGAAGTAACATTCTTTGTGCTGCTTTATTTCTGAGTACTTTGCGTAATCAGATTCTTTTGGCAGCTTACAAAGTTAAGACCCGAGCTCAATACGACGTGCTTCTTGAGAGGGTCAAACGAGCCTGAGAGGTCCAGAAAGAAGTTGCCAATGCAGCAACGCCAATCTTGCTATCCTTGTTTCACCAGGGGGTCGGGGCTAGCTCGCTGGAGCCATTGGAAATCTTTGACAAGCTGCGGAGGGCTCCTGACCAATATTTGGCGAACATCACCGAGGCTGCCACCATGGGGGCTGGTCTGGCTCTTGTGCAGACCAGGTCTCTCTACCCCCGAGTGGATGTCAACTCGGTCGGGGAGGGCTTCGCCGACGGGACCTCGGATGAGCAGGCCCTGGACATGATTAGTGAAGCGCAGGAGTCGGCGAAGAAGATTGCTATCGATGTAGTGAACAACTTCCGGTTTTAATCTGTCTCATGAACATTGTCTTGTAAACATTGTATGGTTATGACACTCTGATGTAGGCTTGTGAATATTCAGTCTATTTATGTTAATTGCCTGATCCGAGTTTTTATGTGAAATTTCTTAAGTAATTTTTGTCCGACTGTCACCGAGCCTAGGCTCGATTAGGCCATCAAAAAACTCTCAGTCTTTAAACACTGAACTCGAATCGAGGAACATTAAACAATGATAAACCAAATCATGCACAAAAGTTGATGAGGAAAACTATGCTTTATTGACATATGTACAGCCCCCGACTGCTAACTCAAGAAGTCATCTTACTTGAGGTTGGCAGTCAAGAAAAACATGAAACTTTAGTCAATTTAAGCATAAAATCGTCGAAGATGCTCGATGTTCCAGGAGTTCTCCACCATAGATCCGTCTTCACGTTTTAGTTGGTATGCACCGGGTCGAGTCACCTCAGCGATTATGTATGGTCCTTTCCATAAGGGGGATAACTTGTGACGATCTTTGGTGGTTTGAATCTTGCGCAGAACCAAGTCGCCAACGATGAAAGCTCGTGCTCGAACGTTGCGACTGTGGTATCGTCTAAGCCCTTGAATATATTTTGCCGACTGGATGAGGGCTGCCTCTCGGGCCTCTTCTAGTCGGGTGAGGTCGTCCACTCGGTCGGGGTCATAGCGTTCATCGTTGAAGCTGCGGACTCGGAGGGATTCATACTCCATCTCATTTGGCAACATGGCTTCTGCGCCGTAGACCAGAAAGAAAGGAGTTTGGTCGGTAGCCTGACTGGGTGTGGTCCGCAGAGACCATACAACCGAGGGAAGCTCTTGAACCCACTTGCCTGCGTAAGGGCTTAGACGATCGAACACGCGGGCCCTGATGCCTTGAAGGACCATGTCGTTGGCACGCTCGACTTGTCCGTTGCTTTTGGGGTGGGCAACTGACGCATAGCAAATCTTGATTCCGAAGTCTTCGTAGAATTCCTTGAAGATGCCTCCCGTGAATTGAGTCCCGTTATCGGTTATGATCCTATTTGGGACGCCGAAGCGGTGCACGATATTGAGAAAGAAATCCCGTGCCTTGTCAGCAGTAATTGTAGCAACCGGCTTGGCTTCAATCCACTTGGAGAACTTGTCGATTGCGACGAATAGGTGTGTAAATCCTCCTGGAGCCTTCTTGAAAGGGCCGACCATGTCTAAGCCCCATACTGCGAACGGCCAGGATAATGGGATTGTTTGTAGCTCCTGGGCTGGGACGTGGCTCTGTCGGGCGAAAAATTGGCAGCCTTCGCAGGTTCGTACCACTTTGTCCGCGTCGGAGACCGCGGTAAGCCAGAAAAAACCCTGTCTGTAGGCTTTGCCTACCAAGGTGCGTGTTGCCGCGTGGCTTCCGCATATGTCCGAGTGGATGTCTTGGAGCAGCTGTCTCCCTTCCTCGGGTGTAATGCATCTCATTAGGATTCCAAAGGGGCTTCTCTTGTATAAATCGGAATCAACCATGACATAAGCTTGGCAATGACGTCGGACACGTTCTGCTTCATCCCGGTCTTCCGGCAGCTCTTGCTGTGTTAAAAATTTGATGAGGGGTGTCCTCCAGTCGGCGTTGGTTATGGCGATTTCGTTTACAGCTTTTTCGTTGGAAGTTTTCTTTGCCGTGATGGTTGGCTCATAGAGGTGTTCGATAAAAACGTCCGTTGGGGTGGCTTCACGCTTGGACCCGAACTGCGCCAGCTCGTCAGCTGCTTCGTTGTTATGTCTCAAGACATGTGACAGTTCGAGTCCATCAAACTTGTATTCAAGTTTGCGGACTTCTTGTCGGTAGGCCTCCATGGTGTCGTTTAGACAGGACCAGTCCTTCATTATTTGGTTGACGACTAGCTGGGAGTCCCCTTTCATGATGAGCCGACGTATCTCGAATGAAACTGCGAGCCGTAGTCCATGTAGCAGGGCTTCGTACTCGGCGACATTGTGCGAGGCGGAGAAGTGAAGGTGGAGGACGTATCGTAGCCTTTCCCCAGTCGGGGAGATCAGCACAACTCCCGCTCCCAAGCCGGTGATCCTCTTGGATCGATCGAAGTGCATGGTCCAGTGTTGGAGGTCTTCCCGAGGTACGCTTTCTTGTTGCTCAGTCCACTCGGCCAGAAAATCCGTCAGGGCTTGTGACTTTATGGACGTCCTCGCCTTAAAAGTCAAATCCAGTGGCATTAGCTCCAGAGCCCACTTAGCAATGCGCCCGGTTGCCTCCCGGTTGTGGATGACGTCGCCGAGTGGGAAGGAGGTGACGACGGTGACCGAGTGACCCTGAAAATAGTGCGCCAACTTCCTCGCGGTTATCAGGACACCATAAAGCAATTTTTGTACCTGAGGGTAGCGAATTTTGGCTCCTGCCAATACTTCGCTAACAAAGTAGATCGACCTCTGGATCTTCTGGGCCTGTCTTTCTTCTTCGCGCTCGACCACGAGTACCGTACTAACTACTTGGTGAGTGGCTGAAACGTACAGCAGGGGCTCCTGGGGCTGAGGCGAGGCCAGGACGGGCGGCGTTGTAAGGAATTCCTTAAAATCTTCGAAAGCCTTGTGGGCTTCCGCGGTCCACTGGAAGTCGTCCGTTTTCTTTAGTAATCTGAAGAAGGGCATGCCTCGTTCGTTGAGTCGAGAGATGAAGCGGCTTAGCGCCGTCATGCAGCCAGTGAGCTTCTGGACGTCCTTCTGGTTACTCGGGGGCTTCATGCTCAAGATAGCGTTGATCTTCTTTGGATTAGCTTCAATGCCACGATGTGACATCATGAAGCCGAGCAGTTTGCCTGATGGGACGCCGAAAGTGCACTTCTCCGGGTTCAACTTCATTCTGAAGGCCCGGATGTGTGCGAAGGTTTCTTCTAAGTCAGCGATCAGGTCTTCTTTCTGCTTGGTCTTGATGACGACATCGTCGACATAAGCTTCTACGTTCTCGCCGATCTGCATCTGAAAATATCTCTGGATCATGCGTTGGTACGTGGCGCCGGCGTTCTTCAGGTCGAAAGGCATGGTGATGTAGCAGTAGGCTCCAAACGGCGTGATAAACGATGTCTTCAGGCAGTCGGATTCTTTCAAACTGATCTGGTGGTAGCCCGAGTAACAATCCAGAAAGCTCAGGAGTTGGCAGTCGGCTGTTGAATCTATGACTTGGTCGATGCGAGGCAGCCCGAATGGATCTTTGGGACATGCTTTGTTGAGGTCGGTATAGTCAACGCACATGCTCCATTGCCCCGTCTTCTTGCGGACCAGACTGGGTTGGCTAACCGGTCGGGATGTAGGACTTCTTTGATAAAGCCGGCAGCCAAGAGCTTTGTGAGCTCTTCCTTGATGGCGTCTTTTCGATCCTGCGCGAATCTGCGTAATCGTTGTTTTATCGGTTTGGCGTCATCTTTGACGTGCAAAGAGTGCTCGATCACCTCCCTAGGAATTCCAGGCATATCAGATGGTTTCCAAGCAAAAACATCTTTATTATTTTGGAGGAAGGTGACGAGCGCGCTTTCCTATTTGGGATCTAGTTCAGCGTCGATTACAGCAGTTTTTGAGGGATCCGATGGATCAAGGGAGATTTTCTTGGTCTTGGCGTCGCCGGATCCTGATTTGGCTATCTTCTTCGCGGGGACTTCGCCCTCTGCCAAAGTCGATGCGGCCAATCGGATTTCTTGTGGGCCACGCAATCTCTCGCGAGATTGAGCCATGTCACAGCTCTCCTTGTCGCAGGTGAAGGCTTGCTTCATATCGCTGCGAAGAGTGATGACGCCGTTGGGACCCGGCATCTTCATGCAGAGGTAGGTGTAATGTGGGATCGCCATGAATTTGGCAAGCGCATGTCTTCCGATGATGGCGTGGTAGGCCGTTTTGAAGTCGGCCACCTCGAAAATGACGTTTTCCGTTCGGAAGTTCTCTCGAGCTCCGAAGGTGACCGGGAGGGCGATGTGCCCGAGTGGTGTAGATGATAGCCCCGAGATGACTCCGTGGAAGGGGGCTGAGCTTGCCTTCAATTCGGCCCTCGGGATCTGCATCTCGTCCATGGTTCTGGCGAAGAGAATATTGAGGACGCTCCCCCCATCGATGAGGACGCGCTTAAGACTGATGTTGCGGACCACGGGGTCCAGGACGAGTGGATAGCGTCCCGGGTGAACCACTCGGTCGGGGTGATCCGAGCGGTCAAAAGTGATGGCCACTTCCGACCTTCGCAGGTACTGAGGGACTTCGGGTTGAGCCGCGTTGACCTCTCGGTCGGTTAGATTCTATTTCCTCTTGGATTTATAGGCTAGCGGCCCTCCGAAGATATGATTGAGCTCTCCCACAGGGTCTTGGAAAGGTTCGGCATTCTCAGCCGCATTGTTTTTCTTGGCGCCCGATGGACCAGCCTCATCAGTCGGCTTCTTGTTGAGTTGCGCCGCGTACTGTTCGGCGAACTGTTTGTAAATGAAGCAGTCCTTAGCCGTGTGCTTGTGATTGGGATGATGAGTGCATTGAGCATTCATGATGGCGTCGTAGGCGGAGACTCGGGGGCGGCGTTGAGAGTTGGAGGTTGCGGCCACTAGATCTTCGGATCGACGCTTGCGGTCCTTTTGGCCCTGGTTGTTGTTGTTGCCGTTGTCCTTCTTGGGATTCCGGCTTCCTTCCGCCTGCTTATATTCCCTCCTGTCGGACCGGTCTTGGCGCGCTGCCTTGATGGCATCATTGGATTGGCGTAGGAGTTCGCCGTTTCGAACATCTGCTTCACCGTCTTCGGTGGCTTGCGCCCGAACTTCCTGATTAACAACTCATCACGGACTCCCTTCTGGAAGGCGGCGATGATGATGTCATCGGTGATGTTGGGGATCTTGTTGCGCTTTTCAGAGAAGCGTCTGATGTAATCTTTCAGAGGCTCGTCCGGCTTCTGGATGACGTTGTATAAATCAAAGTGGGTGCCGGGCCTCTCGAAGGTGCCTTGAAAGTTGGCAATGAAGTGGTCCCTCAGCTCGCTCCACGAGCCGATTGAGCCTCTTGGCAGGCTCGTGAGCCAGTTCCTGGCTGAGTTGGCGAGGGCCACGGGCAGGTAATTAGCCATAGCCTTGTTGTTGCCGCTTGCTGCGCGGATGGCGAGAGTGTACACGGTAAGCCACGACTCGGGGTCGGTCTTGCCATCGTACTTTCTATTCCCGTGGGCTTGAACTATTCGGCGTGCACTCGGCGAAGCTCCCGAGTGAAAGCAGCACTCCGTCGTTGTTGCTATCGGGTGATCCTCCGATCTTCCCGAGTGCATCGGTCTCGCTCCCGGTAATGGCGATCGAGGACTTCCGCAGATCACTCGGCGGGGTCCTTGGTTGGCCGGTTGGGTAGCCGGAGCCGTTGTTGCGGCGGACGCGGTGGTGGACGGGTGGACGTCCATGTCGTTTGTCGCGGGAGTCGGCCGTTTGCTCCTGATGCTTCTGCATGGACTCGTGGCGTGGGCCTCTTGACCTAGTCGTCGATCGGTCTGGCTCGGGCCTCTTGTAGTCTCCTGACCTTAGATGCGGGAGTCGGCTTTTGTCGGGCGTTTCGGCCACGGACTCAGTCGGCCTTCGTGCCGAGGTGGAGGGATGACCGTTGGTCGTGGCTGCGACGATGGTCTTGATTTTGTCGAGTATTGGAGTCACGTCGGGGTGTCGTCTCCATGACGGTGTCCAAGAGTGTGAGTGCGGCAACAGCGTTCTGCTGTGGCGTCGGAAGATATTGGTGTTGCGGACCCACGTTTCAAGGATAGCCTCCCGAGCGGACCGTCCCCGCGCCCGTAGATCTTGCTTTCTCTTATCGCCTCTTCCCCGCGTTTCTTCTCCTCTTCACCGCCTTGCGCTCTTGCTCGATCTTGGCTCGCTCTTCCTCTCGCAAGCTCGGGCCATGGCTGAGTCCGGACTCGGCCGGCTCACCATGAGGACATCAAGCACTTCGGCTCGTAGTTCTTGTGGCGCCGGAGTCGTCGGCTTCGTCTCGAGTGGATGTCATAGAGGTCGTCAAAGCCGGCGGAGCCGAGGTATTCATTGAGCTCGAAGATGAGCATGAGCCGAACGGCCGGAGGATGACGGCGACCTCCTCGACCCTGGGTAGCTCGGGTCCGGATCGTTCCGCCCGAGCCGAGCTTGGGAAGCGGGCTCCTCCGAGTGGGTCGACCTCGACTCGGGGGAGAGGAGTTTGCCGTAGACCTCAGCGGCGTTTGGTAATCCAAACGACGCCAAGAGGTCTTCTTCAGAGTGGATCGTCTCTGTTGGGGAGACGAGGAGATCGGTGTAGATTCCGGCGGCGTTCGGTAGTCCAAACGGTGCCGAGTGAATTCCTTCATCGGAGAGGGTGGACCGCATCTTGGACTCCAAGATGTTGTCGAAGATCTTGGCGTTATTCGGGAGCCCGAACGGCGCCGAGTGGGTCTCTCCTTCCGACTGGTTCGAATCCGAGTCGAAGGAGGAGTACTTGTCGAAGTTGTCGGCGGCGAAGTCGCCGAATCCTGAAGAAAATCCCATCACGCTTGTCAGCGAGATTTGTCGAAGAAGTCTTGACGCGCGGCCCCCTACCTGGCGCGCCAACTGTCGAAACTCGGTTTCGGCAATAGAAATTTGGGGGTGCAGTCAAGATCGCCAAGCACAATGGGTTAGATTGGAGAACGAGGTTTAGACAGGTTCAGGCCCTCTCGTGAGGTAATACCCTACTCCTGTTTCGGGGATTCGATCCGCCGAGTGTCTTTTTTGATCTCGTGATCTAGGGCTGAAAGCTAAAAGCTGATGTAACTTCTGATATCCCTCAAGGGACGCCCCTTACCCCCTTATATAGTCTTGGGAGGAGGGCTTACAGATCAGAAAACATATCTTACTCTAAGTCGGTTTCCTCAATCTTACCAAACCGTGACTATGGGCTGTTGCCTTATCTCAATCGGCAACGTAACACCCAAGTCATGTTTGGTTTACAGATATGGCAGGCGCAATCTATCTCTACCTCCAGTCGGATAAGCTTGCCATGTAGATACCGATTGTCATAATCTCCACAATTATGTTGAGTTTTAGCGATCGAAACATCTATAGAAACATCTTTCTGTAGGTTGTTAATCACTGAAAGGTCAAACCGCCACTTAACTAATTCTCTCGTTTGCCACATGATTGATATGGCTAAAATGCAGTTGCCTGACAATACGCTCTTTTGCCATACCGTGAAATTTTAAAATTGTCCTTGTCTTTTTCTTAGGCTCTCTCTCTCTCTTCTCGAAGATTGATCGTCCCTCACTCCCTCAAAACATTTTCAGCGATGACGAATTGACGATCCACTTGCCTGAGTTTAGTTCCGTTACCACTCGTGTTGGCTCCAGACATCACCACCCCATGCTCGCGCTCACCTCCATCGCAACCAACTACCTACGTGGCATTTTTTTATGGAAGAACCATGTGACATTTTGGCAACGGCAACCAATTACTATGTGACAAAAGGGAGGATGTCACACAACTGTATATGTCAAATGAGCAATTTTACTTCATTAATTTGGGCAGCATAGTACTCCCTTCATTCACATATGATCAACGTATATGGTTTATGCAACGATACCAATACACTTTTCGCATGCCACTTAAATCAGTATCGATCAACATGCATCGCCGTTTCGTGTGTCCACAAATGCATCGATCTGCAAGCCGCTTGCTCTGGCCGTTACACCGAGGGGAGTTGAGCCAATGATATTGCTGGACTGCATGCATGATATTTACAATTAGTTGAATCATTTTCTAAAAAAGGATAAAATAATTAGATGATGATCGTTTGTGAATGGAAGGAGTACGATGTAACGTACGTCATGGCGTGCCATACCAAAGCGTCCCCTTGACTACTTGTAGGCTGTAGCTTCTATTTCCATCGCATTCTGTTGGCACATTTAATTCTTCCCTACAACATTTGCTCTACGAATGTCGACGGGATGCTGGTCCAGATACTTGGGCAGTAGCCCATGTACATACCTGGTTTCCTGGACCTACTTCGTTAGCCAACTCAGCTAGGTAGGGGTGGCAAAGCGTATGGGAAGGCACAACCAAGGTCCAAGGAGATTATCTAGTGTTTTTGTTTCTTTTTTTCTACGAGGAGGGCTGGATTTTTTTAAAAAAAGGAGTTGATTCTCTAAAAGTAACAAAACATTTGTTTAGCGAGTCTAATATATAAAATTATTGCGATTATTTCATCATATTTCATCTCCGAATGTGTTTTTTTAAATTCCTTCTATGGAATAAGCATTGTTTTGTTTTTTTCCTAGGAGGGATGAAATTTATCCTCTTCTAGTACAAGCATTTGTCCAGCTAGTCTGATGCAGAATTTTCACAAATACTTCATATTTCACATTCAAATATGCCATTTTTCCTCTCAAAAGGCATTTTTTAGGCACAAATCATGGAGCAAAATGTTGTTCTCTGTGTTTTTTTTGGATGAGGAGGGGTAGACAGTGGCGGAGGTACCTCTTGGACAGGTCGGGTGACCATCATGGTTCGCCATCGATGTTGCTACTATTTTCCGTCGATAACACATGTAAGAATTTATCGATCGCTAGCAAACATTTTTTGTCCCCCAGACTTAATTTGGCTCCGTCACTATGGGTAGATTTGATCTACATAGAATGGTCGCAAATACTCCATATTTCACATTCAAATATGTTGATCTCTGTTTTTAGGAGGAATGGATTTAATCCCGTCAAGTACAAAAACATTTGTCCATCGAGTCTTATGCAGAGCGTGGAGATTATGGCAATCGGATACCTACATAGCAAACTTATCCGACTGGTAATAGGGATAGGTTACGCGTTCTAATTATGTAAACCGGCTATGACTTGGGTATTATGTTGCCGATTAGATAAGGCAACGGCTCATAGTCATAACTTGGTAAGATTGAGGAAACCGACTTAGAGTAAGATAGGGTTTCCGACTTGTAAGCTCGTCCCTCAAGACTATATAAGGGGGGTAAGGGGTGTCCCTTGAGGGATATGAGATATCAGCTATAAGCTATCAGCTTTAGATTCAGGAGACACAAGAGCAATAGATCTTGAGATTAATAAACACTCGGCGGATCGAATCCCCGAAACAGGAGTAGGGTATTACCTCACGAGAGGGCTTGAACCTGTCTAAACCTTGTTTTCCACTTAACCCATCGAGCTTGGCGATCTTGACTGCACCCCCAAATTTCTATTGCCGAAACCAAGTTTCGACAGTTGGCGCGCCAGGTAGGGGCCCGCGCGTCAAGATTTCTTCTTCAATCTCGTCGGCAAGCGCAATGGGATCTTCATCAAGCATCGACGACTTCGCCGCCAAAGGATTCGACAAGATTTCCTCCCCCGACTCGGATTCGGATCAGTCGGGAGGGGGAACCCGCTCGGCACCGTTCGGGCTACCGAACAACGCCGAGATCTGCGACAAAGTTCTGACTTCCAAGTTGGAGTCCATCCACTCGGAAGGAAGAATCCACTCGGCGTCGTTCGGGTTACCGAACAACGCCGAGATCTGCGACAAAGTTTTGACTTCCAAGTCGAAGCCCATCCACTCGGAAGGAGGAATCCACTCGGCGCCGTTCGGATCACCAAACGCCGCTGAGATCTACAGCCATCTTCTGACCTCCCCGTTGGAATCCATCCACTCGGGAGGAGAAACCATCTCGACACCGTTTGGGTTACCAAATACCGTTGAGATTTGTTCCAAACTCCTCTCTTCCGAGTCGAAATCGACTCACTTGGAAGAGCCGCCGTCATCAAGCTACGACCCGAACTGAAACGATCCAGATTCGAGCGATCCAAGCTCAAGGGAAGTCGCCGTCATCCTCCAACCATTCGGGTCATGCTCATCCACGGAGCTCGATGAGTACCTCAACTCTTCATGCTTCGATGATCTCTACGGCATCTCCGCGGACGAGGCCAACGACTCCGACTTCGACAAGGACTACGATCCGAGGTGCTTCAACGTTCTTATGGCTGAGGTGGCCGAGACCGACTCGGCCATGGCCTGCAGGATCGCTGAAGAAGAACAAGCCAAGCTTGAGCAGGAGCGCAAGCTGGCAGAAGATGAGAATAGGCGCAAGGAGGAAGCCGACAGGAGAAAGCGAGACCTGAGGGTGACTGGACGATTCGCCCGGGAGGCCATACTTCAGACGCGAGTCAACAACACCAACATCTTCCAGACGCCTCAACAGAACGTCGTGGCCGTCCTCACCGTCCTCGACACTGTTATCGAGACGGCACCCGCCACGGTGACACCGATTCTGGACAAGATCAAGACCATCGTCGCGGCCACAGCCAACTGCTCTCCATCCACCTCAGCGCGAAGGCCGACTGAGTCCGTCGCAGAGACGCCCGACAGAAGCCGACTTTCGCCGCTGCGGTCGAAGGATTACAAGAGGCCCGAACAAGATCGGAGGGCCACTAGGTCAAGAGACCCCCGCCACGAGGCCACACGGAAGCATCAAGAGCAATCGGTCGACTCTCGCGAAAAGTGGCATGGACGACCACCCGTCCACGACCGGGTCTGCCGCAACAACAACTCCGACTACCAAAGCAGCCCACCAAGGACCCCGTCGAGTGATCTGCGGGAAGTCCTTGACCGACGCTATCAAGAACGAGAGCAGCGCTCCCACGAAGATCGAAGGAGATCGCCCGACAGCAACGACGATGGAGTACCTGCGTTCACTCGGGACCTGCGCCGAGTGCATTGGCCGAGTGGTTTCAAGCCTACAGGAATCGAGAAGTACGACGGGAAGACCGACCCCGAGTCGTGGCTAACCGTGTACACCCTCGCCATCCGCGCAGCAGGAGGATACAACAAGGCCATGGCTAATTACTTGCATGTTGCCCTCGCCAACTCAGCCAGGAACTGGCTCACGAGCTTGCCGAGAGGCTCAATTAGCTCGTGGAGCGAACTCCGGGACCACTTCATCGCCAATTTCCAGGGTACTTTTGAAAGACCCGGGACCCACTTCGACCTCTACAATGTCATCCAGAATGCAGACGAGCCACTGAAGGACTACATTCGGCGCTTCTCAGAAAAGCGCAACAAGATCCCCAACATCACCGACGACATCATCATCGCCACCTTCCAGAAGGGAGTCTGTGACGAGTTGCTGATCGGAAAGTTTGGGCGTAAGCCACCGAAGACGGTGAAGCAAATGTTCAAAACAGCAAACTCCTATGCCAAATCCAACGACGCAATCAAGGCGGCGCGGCAAGATCGGCCTGACAGAAGGGACGACAAGCACTCGGGAGGAAGCCGGCATCCTAAGAAGGATAACGACAGCAACAATCAGGCCCAGAAAGACCGCAAGCGCCAACCCGAGGACCTAGTTGCCACGACGTCCAACTCCCAACGTCGTCCCCGAGTCGCGACCTACGACGCGATCATGAACGCTCAGTGCACGCATCATCCAAACCACAAGCATGCGGCCAAGGACTGCTTTATCTACAAGCAATTCGCCGAACAATATACGGCACAGCTTAACAAGAAGCCGACTGACAAAGCCGGCCCAACGGGGACCAAGAAGAATAACCCGACTAGAAATTCAGAGCCTTTTCAAGACCCCGTGGGCGAGCTGAATCACATCTTTGGGAGGCCGCAAGCTTATGAGTCCAAAAGAAAGCAAAAGCTGACGGACCGTGAGGTCAACGCGGCACAACCCGAAGTCTCACAATATCTACGGTGGTCGGAGGTGGCCATCACGTTTAACCGCTCGGATCACCCTGACCGAGTGGTTCACCCAGGGCGGTATCCCCTGGTACTAGACCTGGTGGTCCGCAACATCAAGCTGAAGTGCGTCCTCATTGATGGGAGCAGCACCCTCAATATCCTGTTCGCCAAGACTCTGGACGAGATGCAGATTCCAAGATCCGAGTTGAAGGCAAGCTCAGCCCCCTTCCACGGAGTTATCCCGAGGCTGTCATCCACGCCACTCGGGCACATCGCCCTTCCAGTCACCTTCGGAGTTCGAGAGAACTTCCGAACGGAGAACATCACTTTCGAGGTGGCCGACTTCGAGACGGCCTACCACACAATCATTGGAAGGCCTGCGCTTGCCAAGTTCATGGCGATACCACACTACACCTACCTCTGCATGAAGATGCCCGGCCCCAACGGCGTCATCACCCTGCGCAGCGACGTCAAACAAGCCTTCACCTGCGACAAGGAAAGCTGCGACATGGCCCAATCTCGTGAGAGATCACGTGGCCAGGAAGAAATCCGATTAGCTGCATCAACTTCTGGAGAGGGTGAAATCCCAGCGAAGAAGATAGCCAAGTCGGGACAAGGCGACACCAAAACGAAGAAAATCTCCTTTGATCCATCAGATCCTTCCAAAACCACTGTAATCGGCGCTGAGCTAGATCCTAAATAGGAAAGCGCGCTCGTCACCTTCCTCCAAAATAATAAAGATGTTTTTGCTTGGAAACCATCCGATATGCCCGGAATTCCTAGGGAGGTGATCGAGCACTCTTTACACGTCAAAGATGACACGAAACCTATCAAACAACGATTAAGCCGTTTTGCTCAGGATCGAAAAGATGCCATAGGAAGAACTCACAAAACTCTTAGCCGTCGGTTTCATTAAAGAAGTTCTCCATCCCGACTGGCTGGCTAACCCGGTCTTGGTCCGGAAGAAGATAGGGCAATGGCGCATGTGCATTGACTACACCGATCTCAACAAAGTCTGCCCCAAAGATCCATTCGGATTGCCTCGAATCGACCAAGTCGTGGACTCAACAGCTGGCTGCCAGCTCTTGAGTTTACTGGACTGTTACTCGGGCTACCACCAGATCAGCTTGAAGGAATCCGACTGCCTGAAAATATCGTTCATCATGCCATTTGGAGCTTACTGCTACATCACGATGCCCTTCGGTCTGAAGAACGCTGGAGCCACGTACCAGCGCAAGATCCAAAGATGCTTTCAGACGCAGATCGGGAAAAACATGGAAGCTTATGCCGACGATGTCATCATCAAGACCAAGCAGAAGGAAGACTTGATTGCTGACTTGGAAGAAACCTTCGCAAATATTCGGGCCTTCAGAATGAAGTTGAACCTGGAAAAGTGCACGTTCGGCGTGCCATCAGGCAAACTGCTCGGCTTCATGGTGTCTCATCGTGGCATTGAAGCTAACCCAGAGAAAATCAACGCCATCTTGAATATGAAGCCCCCGAGTAACCAGAAAGATGTCCAGAAGCTCACTAGCTGCATGGCAACGCTAAGCCGATTCATCTCTCGACTCGGCGAGCGAGGCATGCCTTTCTTCAGGCTACTGAAGAAAACCGACGACGTCCAGTGGACTACGGAAGCCCACAAGGCCTTTGAAGATTTTAAATAATCTCTCACGACGCCACCCGTTGTAGCCTCACCTCAGCCGCAAGAACCCCTGCTATTATACGTCTCAGCAACTCACCAAGTGGTCAGCACGGTTCTCGTCGTTGAGCGTGAGGAAGAAGGACGAGTCTAGAAGATTCAGAGGCCAATCTACTTTGTTAGCGAAGTGCTGACAGGAGCCAAAATTCGCTACCCTCGGGTAAAACATTGCTATATGGTGTTCTGATAACCGCGAGGAAATTGACGCACTACTTTCAAGGTCACTCGGTCACCGTCGTCACTTCCTTACCACTCGGTGATGTCATCCACAACCGGGAGGCGACTGGACGCATCGCAAAGTCTTTCAAGGCGAAGACGTCTGTAAAGTCACAAGCCCTAGCGAATTTCCTGGCCGAGTGGACCGAGCAACAAGAAGACATACCTAGGGAAGACCTACAATACTGGACCATGCACTTTGATGGATCCAAGAGGATCACTGGCTTGGGAGCAGGAGTCGTCCTGATCTCCCCGACTAGGGAAAGGCTAAGATATGTTCTTCACCTTCACTTCTCCGCCTCACACAACGTCGCCGAATACGAAGCCCTGCTGCATGGCCTACGACTTGCTGTTTCACTCAGGATACAACGTTTGGTCGTGAAAGGAGATTCTCAGCTGGTTGTCAACCAAGTGATAAAAGACTGGTCCTGTTTAAACGACACCATGGAAGCCTATCGGCAGGAAGTTCGCAAACTTGAAAATAGGTTTGACGGACTGGAGCTATCCCATGTCTTGAGACATAACAACGAGGTATCTGACGAGTTGGCGTAGTTCGGGTCCAAGCGAGAAGCCGCTCCAACAGACGTTTTTGTAGAGCATCTCTATGAGCCAACTGTTGCAGCAAAACCAACTCCCAACAAGCAAGCTGCAAACCAAGTCGCCATGCTTGACGCCGACTGGAGGACACCGCTCATCAAATTTTTAACTCAGCAAGAGCTGCCGGAAGACCGGGACGAGGTGAAACGAGTCCGACGCCGTTGTCAAGCTTATGTCATGGTCGACTCTGATTTATACAAGAGGAGCCCCTCTGGAGTCCTAATGAGATGTATCGCACCTAAGGAAGGACGGCAACTACTCCAAGATATCCACTCGGGTATATGTGGAAGTCACGCGGCAGCACGCACCTTGGTAGGCAAAGCCTACCGACAAGATTTTTTCTGGCTTACGGCGGTCTCCGACGCCGACAAAGTAGTCCGAACGTGTGAAGGTTGTCAGTTCTTCACTCGGCAGAGCCATGTTCCAACCCAAGAGCTACAAACGATTCCATTATCTTGGTCGTTTGCAGTATGGGGCTTGGATATGGTTGGACCTTTCAAAAAGGCTCCAGGAGGATTCACACATCTGTTCGTCACAATCGACAAGTTTTCCAAGTGGATCGAGGCTAAGCCGGTTACTACGATCACCGCTGACAAGGCGCGAGACTTCATCCTCAACATCGTGCATCGGTTTGGCATCCCAAACAGAATTATAACCGATAATGAAACTCAATTCACTGGAGGCATTTTCAAGGAATTCTGTGAAGACTTCGGCATCAAAATCTGCTATGCATCGGTCACGCACCCCAAAAGCAATGGACAGGTTGAGCGCGCCAATGGCATGGTTCTTCAAGGCATCAAGGCCCGAGTGTTTGACCGGCTAAATCCTTATGCCAGCAAATGGGTTCAAGAGCTGCCCTCGGTTCTATGGTCTCTACGGACTACGCTCAGTCGGGCCACCGGCCAAACTCCTTTCTTCTTGGTTTACGGGGCAGAAGCCATGTTGCCGAATAAAATAGAGTACGAATCTTTTCGAGTCCGCAGCTTCAACGACGAGCGCTACGATCAAGACCGAGTGGACGATCTGACCCGACTGGAAGAGGCCCAAGAGGCAGCCCTGATCCAGTCGGCAAGATATCTTCAAAGACTTAGGCGATACCATAGTCGCAATGTTCGAGCGCGAGCCTTCATTGTCGGCGATTTCATTCTACGCAAAATCCAGACCACCAAGGACCGTCACAAATTATCTCCACTATGGGAAGGGCCATATATAATTGCTGAGGTGACTCGGCCAGGAGCATATCGACTAAAGCGTGAAGATGGATCCATGGTGGAGAACTCTTGGAACATCGAACATCTTCGACGATACTATGCTTAAATTGCCTTAAGTTTCATGATTTTCTCGACTGCCAACCTCAAGCAAGATGACTTCTTGAGTTGACAGTCGGGGGCTGCACATGTATCAATAAAGCATGGTTTTCTGCGGCAACTTGTTCATATTTGGTTTATCATTGTTTAATATTTTGATTCGAGTTCAATAGATAAGGACTGAGAATTTTTTGATGACCTAATCAAGCTTAGGCTTGGTGGCAGTCGGACGAAAATTACTCAAGAAATTTTCTAGGAAGACTCGGGTCAAAGCGTCAACATAAATAAACCAGATATCTACAAGTTCACATCACAGTTTACAAACAACATTTACAAAATGATCAGGAGCGAAAGTTATTGGCTACATCAGCAGTGACTTTCTTGGCCGATTCCTGTGCTTCATCGATCAACGCCAAGGCCTGCTCGTCTGAAGTACCATCAGCAAAGCCCTCCCCGATTGAGTCAACATCTATCCGAGGATAGAGTGACTTGGCCTGCGCAAGGGCAAAGTTTGCTCCCATGGTGGCTGCTTCTGAGATGTTGGCTATGTACTGATCCGGAGCCCTCCTGAGCTTGTCGAAGACCTCGACAGCGTCCAATGAACTGGTCCCGAGCCCATGATGGAACAACGACAAGAGAATCGGTGTGGCCGCGTTGGCAACATCGTCCCTTGCGCTTTCGGCCCTTCGGACCCTTTCAACGAAGACATCGAATTGGGCTCGAGTTTTGACCTTATAAGCTGCCAAAGACATATGATTATATAGACATTCGAAGATGAAGCAGAATGAAGAATGCTATCTTGAAAGAGTTTACCTTCGAACTCAGACTCCAGCTCGGCTTTGCTGGCGTTAGCTTCTTCCAGCTAGGTCTGGAGCGTGTGGACTTCCGGCGAGTTCTCTGCAACAAGAAAAGTTGCTGATGCCAAGATCGAAATAGACTGCGAATAAAGGCATAGAGAGACCGAGAGGATTAAGCTTACTCCCGACTGAACCCCGGAGGTCAAGGTTCTCCTCCCGGAGCGCGGCTATCTCTCTCCTTAAAGCAGCTTCTCTCGATGCAGCTTCTTCTCGAGTGGCCTTTAGCTCCTGTTGGATGTTCTCCAAGGAGTTCAAGTGTGGGACCAGCTTCTCGAGTGCATCAGATTTAGCCATCGACCGGCAATATACTCTCTGCACGCAAGTTCGGAGTTAGTCGACTAAAAGCAATCATAAGGCTATGACAGAAAAGAGCAAAGCTTACATTTAGCAGCCAGGTTGCTTCATTCAGGCTGTCAACAAGCATGTCTCTTTCTTCATTTTCTTTCTGCTTGTTCAAGACGATGCGTTGCTTCAAGCCTTCAGAGTCACGCTATTCTATTTTGATTGGAGGGACCCAGGTCTCAGAAGACTGCAGCCTAGGGATCTCCTCCACTTTGGCTGATCGATTTAAAGAAGACAACTGAAGATAAAGAAAGGACAAATTGAAGATTAAAGTCAGAAGATCGCTTCAGAGCTTACCAGCTTCAGTGGCCAAGTCCTTGACAGGTACTTCCCGACTGCGTTTCTTTTCTTGGTTCGCACCCGACTGGTTCTCAGTCGGGGTCCCTTGGGTGGCGCGAGATCTCTTCTTCCGACCGGTTTTCGCGGGGCTTCCCGGGCCGGCATCGGGGCTCCTTCACTGGGACATCCTCACTAGGAGGTGGGGGCTTTTCACTCGAAGCACTCTCACTCGGGAGAGGGCTCCGGGATTCTTGTTCTGCAGGCCTTGTCACCTCAGCTGCTGCAGATGGTTTTGGCCCCTCACTCTGCCCAGTGGGGTCTATGTTTTGAGGCATCCTGCAAAGAGAAAGACGGTAGCAATCGGGATCAAGACGGAAAGGTTTTCAATGAAGGCATGATTTCAGTTATGAGACATACCTGGTTGATCGGCGAATCTTGGGTATAGATTTGGGGGATGAACTCGGAGGTGTCACTTCAGCCTGAGGAGCTGGGATATCGTCATCCGAGTCATCAATCACCAACCTCCTCTTACTCACCCGCTTACTGATATCCTCGCCAGCAGCGGCCCTTTTGCCGATTGGATCACTCTGGATCTTGACGCCGCCGGCTGGTTTCTTGGCAGGCCGAGCCGACGCATCGGCGTGATGCACTTTGTACGGCTTTGAGATGATAAAGACATTTTCCTGCAAGGAAGATTTTATCTAACTGAGAGGTGCGATATCAAGATTGAAAGACATTAAAGAAGTTAAGTCAGCTTACCGGAGGAGGAGGACGATACAAACTGAAAGGGAGAACAGGCAGCATGAGGCTGCACTCGACTGCGATCCCAGAAGAAAAGATCTTGTACATGCGAGTCTTCAGGGTCTCATAGCTCAGAGAGTCGCGGTCCTCCCGATGGGGATCCCTTTCGCCCTCATACTCGAATGCGGGTTTGGATCTCTCCTTAATAGGCGCTAATCGGTTCTTGATGAAATGTCGAGTGATCTGTTCACCCCAAAGGCCCTTTTTCTTCATCTCCAGGATACTGGCCAGGAGCTTGTTGGCCTTATCCCAATCTTGGGCTACTGGTACGGTGCTCCAGTTAGGTCTTGGGACAGGAGGAAAGCCGACGAAGTTGGGCAGACTGGGTTCAAGATTTGCGATATAGAACCAGTTTGCATGCCAACCTTTGTTAGAGGATTTCAAAGAAAGAGAAAAGTAATCTCTGCGGAGAGATCCGCGAAGCTGAAAGCCGGCCCCACCAACGACGCAGGGCTCATCCTTGTTCGGATGTGGCTTAAGATAGAACATGCGGCGGAAGAGCTGGAAGTGGGGAAGGATGCCAAGAAAAGCTTCGCAAACATGGATGAAGAGAGCAATGTGAAGCATGGAGTTGGGGTTCAGATGGTAGAGCTGAAGACCGTAGTAATCAAGAAGACCCCGGAAGAACTCAGAAGAAGGAAGGCCGAAGCCACAGTAGAAAAAGGAAGTAAAGACAACAATCTCACCGGTGTTCGGAGTGGGGAACTCCTCACCGGCCGCCGGGCGCCAGCCAACGATCTCTTTTAGGTGGAAGAACTCCGTTCTTCACCATTTCCCGAAGGGTTGACTCCTTGACATCTAAAGTCGTCCATTGCTCGAAAGGGATTTCCTTCTCTCCCGCCATGGATGCGGTTTGGGGGAAGTGGATCTAGCTCGGGGAATGGGGATTTGAGAAAGGGATCTTGGGAGCTGGATGCGGAGGCTAGCTTGTGGTGAAGCGCGAGCTCCTGGATCGATGGATTTTGGCACGCGCGCGAGCCTAGGGTTTTTCGCAGGGAGCTGGTGAACAGTACTGCGAAAAGGGAAATTTTTTGGGAAGACGAAGTGGCGGGGATGACCTCGAGGCTTCGTATAAAGATTTGAGGGTTTTGATAAGTCATCTCGCGATTGGGCCGAGCCCATGAGAGACTTACAGCCCAGCTAAGGTGTGGCCTGACGCGTGTCCTTAGGAACTTAAGTGAATGGACTTAAGCAGATTTGCCCTGGCAATATGCACGTGTCTAATAGCCCAATACCTTTAGAATCCTTTCATACCACGGTTTGCACAACTTCATGAGAGGTTGGCACGATGCAATTTGAAAGGTGACAAACAGTTAAGTTTTTCATGGTTGTCCTGATGACAGGTGCTGTTTGGTTTTTAAGCATTTGATTAAATGATTATATCAATGCTATTTTTTCACCTTGGTGAAGATCTTTTTAGATTAAGACTAATATTATGGCAGGAGCTATTTAATATTTTGGTCGTATTTTTCAGATGACTGAAAAATTTGTCCTGAGATGACTCGGGCGAACCAACTCGGATGAGCTTGAGCTTGCCGAGTGAATTGGTTTTTTACCCATGAGGGTCGATTAAATTATTTGCTCCGAGATGACTCGGGCAGGTTAACTCGGATAAACATGAGCTTACTGAGTGCTTTTTACCCACGAAGGTTGATTGAGCTATTTGTTCTGAGATGACTCGGGCAAATTTACTCGGATAAGCATGAGCTTGCCGAGTGATGAGATTTTTTATGATTGCTTTAGCTTAAGCTAAGCATTCATATGAGAATGATTTTTTATAGTTCTTGACTATATGCTTAGTCTGTTTTTACTAACCACATAGTCGGGGGCTACACCTAATTAGGTGCATCAGGAGATGCACCTAGATATTTATTTTTTGAGATTTTTTGGGATGTTTTTCAACCCTTCACAGTCTTTGGAGCTACTCGGGAGTTTCAAGCAGGGATGACGGAATCACTCGGCACCAGAAACACTCGGCCAAAGAGTTGTTTGGATGTAAGTTATCTTGGTTTGAGGCAAAATTATCTCGTCGACTGCGAAGGACTTGGGGGCTACTGTGGAGATTATGGCAATCGACTATCTACTTGTCAAACTTATCCGACTGGTAATAGGGATAGGTTACGCCTGCTAATTATGTAAACCGGCTATGACTTGGGTATTACGTTGCCGATTAGATAAGGCAACGACTCATAATCATAACTTGCTAGATTGAAGAAACCGACTTAAAGTAAGATAGGGTTTCTGACTTGTAAACCCGCCCCTCAAGACTATATAAGGGGGTAAGGGGTGTCCCTTGAGGGATATAAGATATCAGCTATAAGCTATCAGCTTTAGATTCAGGAGACACAAGAGCAATAGATCTTGAGATTAATAAACACTCGGCGGATCGAATCCTCGAAACAGAAGTAGGGTATTACCTCACGAGAGGGCCTGAACCTGTCTAAACCTTGTTTTCCACTTAACCCATCGAGCTTGGCGATCTTAACTGCACCCCCAAATTTCTATTGCCGAAACCAAGTTTCGACACAGAGAATTATCACAAATCCTCCAAATGCCACCTCCAAATATGGCATATTTTAGACAAAAATCATGAAGCAAAACGTTGATTTCTCTCATGACAAATATATTTGGATATATACGTAAGACATTTGGACTGAACGTCTGAACCAGTGAACATGTGACACCCTGCTCTGAACTGTTCCATTCATTTCAAGTTTTCAACGGATAACTACTTGTCTCATTTAGTGCTAAATCTTCTGCAGCGAATAGGCATAAAAAGGGAGAAGATATATGCCTGCTCCACTATAAATGCTCGGTCCATATGCTACTGAAAACGAGATACACATTCGATATGAGCATCACAATCTGTCTTGACTATCCACAATACAAGCTGGTCCTAGGTGTAGTACCACCTATCCTAAAAGACTATAGTATAGCTATTTTAAGACAGATTAAACATGAGATTAAAACACTAATATTTGTCATTAATTCGGAGAAAAAAAATAAGGAGGGCTTAATACTGGTTTGATGGCTAAAACAAGAAAATGAAATGCCACACCTAGTAACACCTCGTCAGATTGTGTTTTTCTCCTTTCTTTAAATTTTTTTAGTTTCTTGGAAAGATTTACACGTATTGGGCTATTTTTTAAAAAAAAACTCTCCTCATGTATATATGAAATATCACATAGGTCATCGAATCGTCTGATGGCCAATTGTATTAAAGAGGTTGAGTGAACTCTACTTAAAAAATAAATTCATAGGATTAAAACTTAAGATTTTTCATATGCTTAACTTGAGATTTTTCATATGCTTATCTCATATGTTTAACTTGAGATTTTTCATATGCTTATCTATGTTAATAATTCATATGCTTATCTATGTTAATAATGTAAGCTTGTTGTAATTGCCACCATTAATTTGACACAACATTCCTTACTCATTATATCCCAAAACATAACGCACAACCATCACTAATACAAAAAAGACAATTATTATCATCTCTTCATTTAAATCACCATAATAAATATAATATTTATTATGCATATACCCAATAAGAGAGATCATGAGGGTAGAGGATCGAATTTAGGGGAGAGAGGTGCTAGTCAATTGCATGCATACACATCTTATATCATAAAACATCAAAAAATTAGTGGTTCTGTGTTATATTTTAAAATGGAGGAAGTATAGTTTACAGCCATACGTTAGAGGAATTAGGGGTTAGATCATAGGAATTTGACAAGGCATTATTTTGCCGAGGTCACCCCGGAGCATCTCCAACAGAGTTGTTAATCTTGCTCTCCATTTTTCCATTTGGCAAAGCTATCAGATTCTTTGCCATATTTGTTATTTCCTTCAACAGTCTATCTCCCACTCTCCAAATTTCCTTAGCCCCACATGTCAGTGTATCGACATCTCTCATCTTCTCTCATGTTTTCTCCACCCACCCACCAGAGAGGGAGAGGTGATCAATGGGCGATGATAGGGGTGACAGCCATGCTAACAAGGCGCGTGGCCCTCGAGGCAGGCGGCCACGAGATTGTAGAGCACAGTGAGCACGCGGTCTGCCGCCAACTCGCCACAAGCGACGAGCGATGACACCAGCCCCTCGTCGTGTTGCACCTTCTCTGTCGTCATGGCCTTGAACGTGTGGACGAGGAAGGGAACGACGCTGCACGAGGCGACAGAGACAAGCATAGGAGGCAGCAGGAGGGCAGCGATGCCTCTGTCGGGGAGCTAGATCTGTGCGAGGGGCCAGCAGGGCGATGAGCTCTCCGACCGACCCTAGAGGGGTAGGGCGAGACAACGGAGGGAGGATGCGTAGGCGGCGAGATCCTCCCTCCCCTCCCTAGAGACGCTGCACTCGGGGATCCAATGCGTTGTCGTCGTTGATGGACCCAAACTCGTGGGCACAGCTCCCTAACGGGCTAGGAAAGGCGATGACGGACGACAACACGGAGGATGGCAAGGAAGTTGATGATGGACAACGACGAATGGGGCGGTGGCAGATAGGAAGGTCGTGGCAGGAGAGATGCAGGAAGGATGTAGGAGAGAGAAGGGGACATAGAAAGATTCATAGTGGGGCCCACAAATGTCCACCCACATAGCATGGCCAAATTGGTCAGTGCCCAGGAAGTTTGGCTAGCCTATCGGAGCTCGGATTTTGATCAAAATTACTAGAAATTGGCTTGGAAAACCAACTAGCAACTCTTTTGAAGGTGCTCTGGCTTTCGAAGATCCCCAAACTTCTAAGTACACTCATAGCATGAAGAAAACTAAATTAGCATCCTATGTTATTAACAGATGTAGACTTGCAGGTTATTTCCGCATAAAAAGTCATATACTAGCATACTTTATATTCATACCGACAACGATATCAAAGGAGAATATTAATTTCTTGGAAATGTCTCAATTGGTCAATCTACTTGCCAAGCTAGAAGCTATCACACTCAACCTTATAATGGGCCAAATAGAAACATGAACTTTTGATGTGTCATGCCGACTCTTGCTGATCTTATACACAACCTTAAAATTGATAAACACAAAAGACGAACCTTTCTGTGCCATACCTACTCCGGGTGATATAACAGAATGAATAGATACTATAGAAGGGGAATCTTTGTGTGCCATGTCCATTCTCGATGATGCAATATAATACTTGATTCCATATATAAATAAAAAGACAAAAAAATGCTAGACAGTGATACGATATTAATTAAAATTCCTTATATACCCTCTGACAGTTTACCCAATCCCCTCTACACTTTTGCTCATTTCCTTATATATTTTTGAATTTTAGATTGGATCCCTTTTCTACCCTTTCCATTTCCATTAGTTGACCATTAGATTTTTATGAAAAAGTCCATTTTGCTTTTTGGTATTAAGAAGCATATAAATTTATGGAGTATACTGTTAGAGTGTAAAAATTTATTAGTTTCTATATTTCACAATATAAAACATTTTGGATTTTTAATAGGTTCATACATGAATCCATGTATATGGTTATATATGTGCCAAATTTATATGGACGTTAGTAAATTTAGACGAGTGATGGTCAAAACGTCGAAGATAGTATATAAGACTAAAATTTATTGTGCAATATATTATTTATGACAAAATTTATTTTTAATTATTAAAAATTATTTATGTAGCATATTTTTATAGTGACACAAAATATAATAATAGATTTGTCTTTTACAACAAATCAGTTGTACTACTTAAAAATGCTACATATATGATTTTTAATAATTAAAAATAAATATTAATTTTTATGTCACATCTATTTTTTTCATAAATAATGTATCGCATAGACTCAACAAATTTCTACACTGTAGCAATGTATCCAACAATGTACCTGATAGATTTATATATTTCTTCATACTAAACGGCAAAATATTAAGAATTTAAAGGTTAATTAAAGATCAACTAATGAAAAAATAAAAGAGATCCAAACTAAAATCCAAAGGTGTATAAAGGAATAAGCAATGATATAGGATGGATATGGTAAATTTTCAGATACACCTAGGGAATTTTCTCTGAATCATATATATGAGCTAAAGTTTCAAGCTCTTCCGTTGTCTCACATTCAAGACATTCGTCCTCTCACGCCGTTGCTGCCCTACGGTGCAACGCACGCATCGCAAGTTCGCAACGTCAGCGTATCTCAGGCTGCGGGCGCGCCACGCCAGGACGGAATCCCGTTCCGTTACTGCTCCCTCAACCGCTACGCCACGTCCATGCTGCGGCACTGGCACTGGCACTGGCAGCACGAACGTCCCCGGGATCCCGTCCCGGTTCGTCCCGCAGGATACGGTTCCCGACCCGAGCAGGCAGCGGCGCACCAGTATGGCAGAACCGTGAATAGGCCCGCAACACGTTGGCGGTTTCCAATCAACGCCGCCCTTCTTCTCCCTGATTTTTTTTGATCTTTTAGACTTTTTTAAAACTTATTTTATAAATAGATTGATAGTAAATATATTTATTTAAGGATAGTTTTTTTATCGGCGTCAACGTTATTAGCACCACCACCACGGTGGTTTAACATGACGATGTTTGTGGAGTTGGCATTTAGACTCCTAATTATTTTGATGATTAATATAATATGATTAGTCAAGACTAAAGATTATTTAAGAGCAAGTGAGGAAATGTTAGTTCTTTCGTGAAGTGGTGTCTGTGAAGTGATGTTCAAGGCAAAATCTATTTTTGTTGCAAAAATAATGAGATGCGGCATAAGCTCAAATGGTAAAATATAAATTTTAATTTGTGTGCGTCGTTAGGAAGTATAGTAGGGAATGTTGCTTTAATATATAGAGATAAGATAAGGGTTAAAAATCTTTATTGAAGTGATTCTCTCTTGATTTTGTGTAATGGTTTTTTCAAAAGTTTTCGAAAGACATTTCGAAAAATTCTGAACTAAAAGAGTTTGGAAAATCGGTACCGGTGTTTTTTGGAAATTTTTGGAAACATCTTTGGAAATTTCTGAAAAAGGTGTGTTGCCGTATTGGTCTTTTCCGGAAGTTTCCGGAAATCATTTTCGGAAATTTCCGAATGGCTTTAAGTGGTGTTTTTGGATGTTCGGAAACCAATTTTTGGAATGTCCGAAACTGCAAGTTTCCACTTGTAGTCTTTTTCGGAGGTTTTCGAAAGTGCTTTTCACAAAAATATGAAAATGGTTACCAACCAGAATACTCTCCGGTGTTTTTGGAAATATTCAAAAGTAATTTTGAAAATTTCCAAAAAAGGAATCTTCGTTCCTAACCGGTAGATTTGAGGTTGTGGCTACAAATAGTTCCCTTCCCTTCAAGTTTAAGGTGTTGCTTTTATTGAAAACTTATACCCTTGGCTTGCATTGCATTGAAACCCACTTTGAGCCTTACTTCCTTATTTCTTACTCTCCATTGATCTTCAAGTTTGGACTTCACGCGTGTATGAGAGTGTTGGATTTGAGTTTGTGTGAATGCTTGATATTGGCTTCGTGAAGATTTATTGAGCACTTGCAAGAAATCCTTACTTCATCTTTTACTCTTAGAGGTGGTTAGGTGTCATTCTTGAGCCACCAATCTAGTGGTTGGCCGAAAGAAGTTTATGAAAGCCGAATCTTGCTTCCATAAGAAAAGAGATATCTCTAGTGAAAGAAGGAGCATATTTGTGCATCCTCTAAATGAAAGGGTTAGCGAAGACCCGACTCTTTGTGAGCTCCTAATAGAGACTAGAATCCCCTCATGAATTCGAACTTTGGGAACATCTCATATTGCAAGAACCCCAGTAATATCCTTCTCTCTCTTTTCTTAAACTTTGCTTGCTTGTGTCGCTACTAATATAGGTCTTGTTTGTGCATGCTCCTCTTATTTGTGCCTAGCTAGATCAAGTTTTCTTAGCTTTCGCTTGCTCTATCTTTTTTCAAATATTCGAATTAATTTTGGATATATTTGAAAGTGCTGTGCTGCTTTCACATTGTACTTAAGTTTTAAATTAGCTCATTCATTCTACTCTAGGCTTAAGTGACCCTTTCAGACGCTGTCCCTCTTATCCTCTTCTCCCATGAAAGCTAAGTCATTGATATGAAGGAGTCGACACATAATTATTTATAAAAATATTGAAAATGAACTATTTATAATAATAAATATTTATAAATAGGTTTTTGAAGCTAATGATACATCGAGGATCTTTTCAATTTTTTTAGAAATAGGTCCTTAACGTCAAATGACCCCCTTCACATCAACTTAGCTCTCGTGGGAAGGCTAGGGAGATGACGCTAATGTTGAACCATGGCGCGGATCATGCTGACATTTTAAGTGTCTATTTGTAAAAATAAATTTTGAAAAAGGAAAAAGTAAAAATCCATCTTCTTCTCCACAGCCAACCATGAGGTGAGAAAGGGAGAGAGAGAATGCGATTGGGCCGGCGAGATGGCTTCGCTTTCCCCTCGCGCTATAAATTCCGCGGGCAACAATAAAGAATTGGAGCGGAGCAAGCAAGTGGTGGAGAATCCGGAATCCCAAAGTCACAGCTAGCTCGCTAGGGTGAAGGAGAAGGGAGAGTCAAGAGGGGGAAGGAGAGGGTGAGGGGCGGGGGCGATGTCGTCGTCGTGGAACTCGGTGGGGATGGAGGTGCTGTACCAGGTGCTTGGGTGGGTCGCCTTCTTCGCCTGGTCCTTCAGCTTCTACCCGCAGGTCTTCCTCAACTACAAGCGCAAGAGGTGACGGATTTTTATCTCTCTTTCCCCCCTCCCTCCTCTGATTTCCTCATGCCTTGCCTCTGTCGCCATTTCTTGGCTTATATGTTGTGTTGGTTGGACAGTTACTCGAATTGTGTGTGTATGTTTTTTTCGTGGTGTATGTATTATTTGAGGGAGATTGCCCTCTTCAATTGCGTGATTAGGTTAATCTGATTCATGAGATTTGTTCATCCATTGCCCTCTTCAAGCGTGCAAATTTTAGGAGGAAAACAAAGTAAAAGTTAAGAATAGCTTGGATCTTTTTGCGAACACTAGCAGGAATGCATGACATGTAGCTAGCAGTACTCTAGCTGCTCATTTAATAAATTCCACTCTACCGTCCATCATGACGGTGGTGTGTGAATTATTAAGAAGCACAGTCTGCAGTGTAAGTAAGATTACCACTAGAGTTTGTTACAAATCTCTGGTAGATCCTCCTGCAGGCGATTGCAGAATGATAATCTCATGAACCCATGATAGACTTACCTAACACATCAGCTTGAAATAGCCTGTAGTTGTTATGATAAATGGGTGAAAATTAACCTTATAAGCTCATGTTTTCTTACCGTCACAAGTTTTTCACTTGGGTGTAATTAGTTGTTTTGAGAACATCCTTGTTATCACTGAATTTTTCGCGCTAAAATGTGATCTTCACATGTGAGTGAATGATTTCTCACTTGTTCATTGCCCTATGGGGTGTTTTCTTTAAGTTCTTTGTGCGCATATCCGTACACTCCTTCCGTTCAGGAAAGCAACTAAAATATCCAAAGTATTCAACTCCTTCCATATGCTGCCTACTATGTCATGGAACCGTGCCGTTTTGTACATGCTTCAAGTCAAACTTTGAAAACTTTATGCATCAAGTTATTTTAACTATTTAGATTGGATGAATGAAAATTATGTACACAGACTTGCCTCGAAAAGTGCCTTTGTAATATTGTAATTTTATCGAGTTTACTAAACATATAGCAAGAGAAGTTAAGTGGTCAAAGTCATATGTTGAAGACAGTTGTGATGTCCAAAATGGAATGTCTTCATGATCACATTCATGAATAAACCTTTATATTTCGAATTAATCAGATTTAAGACAGTAACCTTCATTACATTCTATTTCCTAAATTGAGTTGCAAATTGGCACCTGTCTGAATCTGTTTCACACTGTGTGGTGTTCTGGATGTCTGGTGGTTTGGGGACAGACAGTTCAGTCTGGTAGAGATCAGGATATTTACCTTTTTCATTCATGTTTCTTGTTATGTGGTTTAATTTTGATTAATCAATTGCAGTGTGGTGGGTCTGAACTTCGATTTTGTGGTGTTGAACTTGACAAAGCACTCATCCTACCTCATATACAATGCTGCTCTATTCTTCAGCCCCTTCATCCAGAGACAGTATCACGAGACATATGGTGATAAAGAGGTTAGCCATCTTGGTCTTTAGAACATTTTCCTCTTGTCTGGACATGAAATGGTACTGTGTAAATCAACGTGTTCATAGTGTGAATGAAGGACTCTATGAGCAAAGCTAGTCGTATCTAGTCAGGTTAACAGTGGGTGTACTGTAACAGGTGGTCTCTATTCTAGTTGTTTTGTTCCAGAACATCAGTGAGCAAAATAGGACTGGCGCATCTGAGTACATAGAACACATTCCATCATAACGATAAATAAGAGACTAATGCTTGCATTTATACTTCTATAGATAATCTATACTACTTTAAATGATACTAGTGGTGCTGTCCGAGTCTGACTTCAACACCAAAACCTGACATGTGAGGCCATAAGGTCCCCACATGTGAATGCTTTTGCTTTAGATGTGGCATTATATGTCTAATCAACTAATTATTCTATAAACTTGTAATTTTTGCTTTTGCTTTTATCTCTTATAATATCCGTTGCAACGCACGGGCCTTTAACTAGTATATTAACAAATTAGTAATTTGGATGCCACAGCATGGGCATGGTGTTGGTAATATCCATTGGAAGGAATGTTAGAATCCAAAAGATTTGCCAGAATCAGAATACTGCTAGTAGTCATGTAGCTAGCCTGAAATCAGGGTCTATCAAGAGTCTAGTTAGAATGGACTTAGCCCCATCTTTCATGTGCATCAAAGCGAATTACTGCTTTCCCTGAGTAATGAAATTCCTTTACCAAAAACTCGGTGTTATATGTGGTTAATATACTGGAATGGCATTTGCATGTGTGTGTTTCATTGCAAGAGGGGCGGTAGGGAGATTGTTTATGATCATCTTGGTACATTATTTTCGTCATATTATTATACAAAGACCTTTGCTGAGGGAAATAATTTTTCAACATTAGGTTTTGAAACTTCTGTGCCTAGGGTCTTAATATTTTTTCTTCTGCGTGATAACAAACTGGTATCCTTGTTAAAAAAAAAACTGGCAAAGTAGCTGGACAGGGCAGAATTTATTTTGTATTATCTGGCATTTAAAGCTTCTACAGTTTTTATGCTTGACCAATATGTTCTCATTATCAATCCACACGTCCTTGCATTATTTTGTGGGATTCTTATGATCGGCTCATTTCGTGATTGCATTTGTTTTTTATTTTAAGCTAAGATTAGGATTGTGCAAGTACCATGCCTGTCACTAGTATTGTGTGTAAATTTGGTTGATATCCATGAGGACTAATATTTTAGCTGACGTACTGGTACCGTTACTGTTTGGTATACCACTGAGGCACTGAACTCTGCCAAAACCTGTTGGCATTATGAGGATGCCTTTGATGTGAAAATTCATTTTTTGATGTTTAAACACCATCAGAGATGAGGTTTGTGATGATAGATTTGGTATACTGTAAGAATATTAAGCCCTTGATTCTTGTTTGATGGACAAAAATGCTAATCATAAACCTTGATTTTAGTGTAAATTCCCAGCTTGTTCACATGGATGCCTTTGATGTGAGAAGTCATTTTGTGATGTTTAAACACCATCAGAGTTGTGGTTTGTGGCTTTGTGCTGACAGATTTGGTCTATTATAAGATTATTAAGCCCTTCATTCTTGTTTTGGTGGACAAAAACCCTAATCATAAACCATGATTTTAGTGTAATTCCCAGCCTGTTCACGTGGATGGGCCAGAATTTTGGGCCACCTAAACAAGATCTAAGAGTGATGTACATCAGCTCGGTAGTTGCCTTGTACATATCGAAAAAAATCAACATGGAGTTTGCATTTTACAACTATTTAAATATTTCTATCTTGTTTAGTAAAGTCTTACTACTGTTTCTGTCAAAAGATATTTGGTGATTGCATATGCCTCTGTTGGACCAATGCTTGAAATCTGGAACCGCGCTGACTTGTTTTCAGTTATCTTCTCTGTAATGCCAAGGTTGTGGTAATGTACATATAATTTGATTCTTGTAGTTGCCCCGGTATTTGAGAGAAAAGAAAGCTGTACCCCAATGAATCCATATCCTTTGTTTTCGTTGTGTAATTGTTTGTAACAATACCAGACCACCTTGGTGTCGTTCTTCTTCATGTCTGTTAGCTTTGAAATTGTATTTGCTAAGCCTAAACCAAACACATTATTTTATATCATTTGATGCAGATGATTCCTGTTGCGGCAAATGATGTTGCCTTTTCTCTACACGCGGTTACCTTGACAGCTTTTACCCTTTTTCAAGTATTCATCTACGAGGTTAGTTAAACAGCTGTATGAACCACAGTTGCATATTTTCGCTCTGTCAGTATCTGACACTTTAGTACAATATACAGCGAGGAAACCAGAAAGTCTCCAAAGTGTGCATATCAATCACTGCTATTGTGTGGACAGCTGCTATTGTTTGCCTCATTGTAGCTTGGCCAAAAAATAACTGGCTTTGGCTTATTGATGTGTTCAAGTAAGTTCTTTCTTCACTGTTCTAAAATATCTCTCTAATCAAGTTCATTTACGCTAAATGTTCATTATTGACGTGTATTGCTCCATTTTGCTGGAGTGGAACTGATTTCCTTCTCTCTATGTGTACTTTAGTTCAATACAGGTTGGGATGACAGCAATCAAATACATTCCTCAGGTACATGTTCTTGTTACTATATTTTTTCCGTTATGTGGTTATCTAATGGTGTGAAATGGTTAGGGAACTAGTAAAGTCCTTGATGTAGGGTATAATATGTGTTAGGGTGAGTATATGTGTCTAGACCTGATAATAGAAATTGAGCACACGCTTATGTTGGTGCAATATGCACTTCAAGTTATGCTGATCTCTGTTATCTTTACCAGACAATTTCTAATGTCTTCGCTATGTAGGATTTTACTCTAGTTTGAATGAAATAATAATAAAAAATGCTATGCTTGCTTACTGTTGTATAACCTAATTTGATACTACTGCATGTAGCCGCTTAAATGAAAAGTGTGCTGTTATTTGTTGCTAAGGATTCTGTTTCCTATTTATCTTAGGCTATCATGAACTTCAGGCGGAAGAGTACAATTGGTTGGAGTATCGGCAATATTTTACTTGATCTTACAGGAGGGGTGCTAAACTTTGGCCAGATGGGCGTGCAATCAATAGATCAACGTAAGCTGCATTGGTCCTTTAAACATAATGTATGATATTGTCAGATATTTCTCCTGACTGAACATATTGTGTTGCAGACACGCTAGTGAACTTCTATGGAAATATTGGGAAAACCCTTCTTTCATTGGTGAGCAGAACTTGTTTTAGTCTAATACAGTGCAGCACTATTTTTATCACTTACTGGCTTTTTAACAACATGCCCTTCTGAAAGTTCAATTTTTTTAAAAGAAAACAGTTAATGTTTGCTTAAACTAACTAAAATGACATCTCTTCGATATTGTAGGAAGTCGTTTTCTTCGACGTCTTATTCATAATTCAACACTATGTTCTGTACCCTGTCAAACGAGATGAGAATGGTAAGGCTATCATTTCTGAAAGGGTAGCTCCTCTTATCAGGCCTTCAGACAAGCCTGAAGAAGATAGCGTGTGATATATCTGTTGTATTTCACCTTTTTTATGGCCCTCATTACATTCGCTTCAGGGTATAGTCCCCAGCTATCCATTCATATGAAATATAACACATGCATTTTTCGTGTATTGAAAAACTAAATCTTGTACATATTTGTTTACGGATTAATGTAAAGATGTAGATACAACAGGCCTTTGCAATTCTTAAAACAGCATATATGATTATGTAAGTATACTTACAATATCTATCACGGATTTGGCATGAGTATGTTTTGTAGTTCGGTATTTACTTTTTGTTATTTTGGGTTATTTTCAGCAGCAGTTTCAGGTTATTTACCCCTCTTTTGCATGTTTATAAATACTTGTTTACTGTAGTTTGATTGTTTTTAACCCAGTGTTCTCCTTTTCAGTTCCTTTTACAATCCGCTGTGTTTTTTTTAATCAACAGAATGATTTGTGATCTATGGAATATTTGACTGGCACTTTCACTCTATATGTTACCCCTCGTTCTTAAACATTGTTTGGTATTCTGCAACCATCTTAGAAAAAAATATTTGCCACCTAATTGAAAAAAACAGCCTCGCTAAATTGTCACGCACAGGAACATCCCACTGCAGCTAACTTCGCATGTCACGCGGACATTGTTTTTTTTCTTCTAACATTGTTAATATTTTAAAGTAATCCTTTAATTTTTTTCTCTTTCCTTTTTTGAGAGAAAACAAACCTTTCACGCCACGCGATCCATTGTGTCCATGTCACGCCATGGTATTTTTGTCGCCCTTTCTGTCGTGGCCGGTTTACTTAAACAATGGTTATGATACATATATTGTCAAATTTTATCATGAAAATTGCCTTACGTCAAAATATTGGCTTAATACAATCCGGCATGAACTGAATGGATATGCCAAGCGGATACACTCTTAATATATTTCGCAGCATGTTTTTTTAGAACAAAGGTGCACCAAAATATCTTGTAAATTCGTTATTCAAAATACTTAGGCATATCAGTGTTTAGGCTGAGATTTTTGGCGGCACGAAAAATAAAATAAGCCATTAAATACATGATTAATCGAGTATCAATTATTATAAAATTAAAAAAACAAATTTATTTAATTTTTTTTAAAAAAATGTATAAAACACACCGTTGTTCTGAAGCATGGTCGTGCAGGAGGGAGTAGCCGTTCCAAAAGCATGTTAAGAACGCTAACTGAGATAGCTCACTTGTAAGCTGAAAGCAAATTTCTACAATATTGAGAAAATTTATTAATTATTATTTTTTACATCGTCATGTTGGGACCAGCACAGCACAGCGATTTCCGATGCTCTATTGTCAGACTGTCAGAGACGATATCTGAAGCGATATTTGGTTTAGAGGCTGCACATCGCATTGCACATCGAGATCAATATTTTGTGTGAAATTAAACGGAAAACATCCTTTTTTGCCGTGGTTTGTTCTTGTTAAAAGAAACAATATGCTCATTGCTTTAAATACTACCAATGTATGTAGTACACATGTTTTTATTTGCTAAAAAAATATCAACTCAGAGTTAATGTTTTTTCTATGAAGCAAACTCCCAAGTTAATGTTGCTCAATTATTTTGCATTGCTTGACTATATCGTTTTTAAATTTCACAGCAGACAATGGCTATCCAATTCTCCCCATTGAAGCAAAACACGTGGCGGCAGCATAAAACTTTAAGCTGGAGAAGATGGGCCCTGTTGCCGTTAGGTGGGCCCAGAAAAGGGCCCATAAAAAGGCCCATAAAAGGCCCAGACTATTTAGAAATGCTCCAGGCCCATCCAAAGAAGCTTAAAATCTCCTTGCCAACAATTTGGCTTTGTACATCATGCATGATGGATAACGAATATCAGATGTACAGACACGCAATTGTCCTAGTTTATTTTCATCAAAGTAAGCAAACATGTATCATGGAATATTTTTTAGTCAATTTAAGTATTTTTAGTGATAAATCTCCGGTGAAGCAGAAGACGTGTATGCGGAAATACCTTTGATGCAAGGATAGTAAAAAAGGGATGACTCCGGTGTATCGTGGTTCCCACTATTATACATATACAAACTGTGATTTTAATAGAAAATTTAGGAGATTCATGGATTTATATATCCTGCCCTTTATGTATTTAACTAACTAGTCTTAGGTTTTAAACCGGAACAACGAAAAAAACTAAAAGAAAGTTCCGGTTAAAATAATTAGGACTAAAGATACATCTTTATTTTTGGTTGGTAACACCAAATAGGATTAAAGATGACGACGCCAAGTGGCTGGCTCCGCCATCTTTAGTACTAAAGGTTTTTTTTTAAAATTTTGCTCCTGCTATCAGTTTGTTGCTTGTTTACACACACATATATATTTATACATATATATGCAATATGCATATATATATGTATGTATAAATACATAACACATATATATCTTTATACATATATATGCAACAACATCAAAATTATTTTTTTCAACGCCACAGATCGAATACAACAATAAAATCATCCAATAATTCATTAAAAAACATCTAAAAATCTACAACAAAATCATTCACAAATTCATTAAAAAATCATCCGCCGACGCCCAATAACAACGATGACGGCGACAACGGAGGAGGTGAGGAAGGGGTGGTGGTGGTGAAGCGGTCGGCGACCCCTACGGTGACTTCCATCCAGAGTCCATGGCGGAGATGACCATGGAGCGGCATGTGTTCGCTGCGGTGGAGCTAGAGCGGCTGCTCTGGTTGTCCTCCAGGCCTTCTCCGACATCTAGGTCATCCTTCGCAGCGGCGTCGGCGTCGGCGCTGACGACGTGTGGCGGCGGCGACGCCCCGTTGCCGCCATCTCCTCCCCCTGCCATCGCGAGAGCCGAGGAGAGAGGGAGAGAGAGCTGAGGAGAGGAGAGAGATCTGAAAAAACAATAAGTGTTGGATGGGGTGGAGAAGATGATGCGCGCCAGGATATATATCCCTGGATCTGTAGTCCCGGTTATTAGTCCTGGTTGGTGGCACCAACCGGGACTGAAGATATAATTTTTAGTCTCGGTTGGTGCCACCAACCGGGACTAAAGATAATTGCCCGCTATTTTCAATTTATCTTTAGTCCCGGTTATAGCCACCAACCGGGACTAAAGATAATTTTTCGCTATTTTCAAATTTTTGTCCCGACTAGGGTTAACAACCGAGACTAAAAATTAAATAATCCATGAAATGGGGCCAAATTAATTTCATTAAATATAGGTTAAAACAATAATAATTAATGCATTAAAATTTAATCAAATATAGGTAATCCTAGACATTGCATCTCTATGTGCTTCTCTAGATATTGTTTCTCTTTTGCTCTTTTTTTTGGCTGTCGTTGTTCTTTTGAAAAAAATCAACTTTTTCTTTTTATTTTTTATATTTTTTATTGACTTAGGAGCATACGAGAGGTAACCACGAAAATCGAAGACACACTCAAAATTGACAAAAAGCTTTTGGGCTCGAAAAGACAATCTTCTAAGCGGTTTTGGAAAAAATAAAATCGCCGAACCCGAAAAGTTGGGGACGAATGGATCCAAATTTTTTCGATCAATTTTCATATATGAAATGTTTCAATCGGAGTCCGTATGCGAAAGTTATGACTGTTTTAAAAACCGACTCGAATTAGAGGACAAAACGGGAACAATGCGCATAAAAATTTGTTACACGCGCACAAACTAGACGCGACGGCTAGGGTTTGATATGAAAAAAACCCACAAACTGGACTCTAACATGATCTAACCAGCAACAAGATCTCGACCAGGACACAAACTCGACACGATGGACGCTGAAATTGAAATATGCAAAGGCTATGACACGGAAGGTCCTAGGACAGGAAAAACAAATGTGGCGGAGAGTGACACACCGATCCGGCTTCAGATTGAAAGATCCAACCCTGCAATCTTAGCACCACAACTCTTTTGGTTATCAACCGAGAGACAGACCCGATTGACCTCGCCAAGAAGGCTAATCCTCCCTTCTTCATGTAAACCTTCACATTTCTCTTTTTCATGCGCACGCTTTCCAAATTGATAAATGGTGTGTATTTTTGAAATTTTTTTTTATAGAAAGTTGCTTTGAAAAACATATTAATCATTTTCTAAAATTTTTAGCTAATACTTAATTAATCATGTGTTAATATATGCTTCATTTTACTTGCCGAAGAGGAGGGGTTCTCAACCTCTCCTCCCAAACACAGCCTAAGTTTCACTTAGATTTTTTATTTTTTGCCTCAATAATATGACATTATCTAGCATAAATTGAAACTTATTTTAATTCTCATTTTGTAAAGTAAAGGTACATACTGAACCCGATGTAAAGTAAATACAATTTATTGATACAAAGTAAGTGAAGATCTTTACCAACCGGGACTAAAGATTCCTGGCGTAGATTCTGACAGAAATCTAACCGGGACTAAAGATCCTAGAGAGCCATTGCCTTTTTAACAGGTATTAAAAATGTTTTTTAGTCTCGGTTCCTATTGGAACCGGGACTATTGTGAATTTTGGCCAGTGAAGCAAAGATCATTTCTCTAGTAATGTAAGGAGGTGTGTGTACGATTTGGTGTCCGCTGATAGTGGTGGTATATCTTACGTCTTTGTTTTTTTCAGCTTATCCAACCGGATTATCGAAATTGATTATTTGTTTCATGTTTTGAAAAATTCGTTTTCTCAAAAAAAAAATTCTTAGAGCATTTATCTTAGCTTATTTGTTGCGTTTATTCGTTAAAATGTTTGATTTATTCATATAACTGCAATGATGATCAATGGTAATAATCTAATTCAAATGGGTTTGTAATGGAGGAAATAAGCAGAAAATGTGTATGGAGCCTCCTAGGAAAATTTAAAACATGGGGTTAAGAAAGTGTGCTTGCCGCACAATGTTATGAAAATAGATGCACAACATAGACATAAATTTTATGTAGAAAATCCTTGCGAAAAAAACCACGGGCGCCGACCGGCAATGATCACTATTGAGTTGATTACAAACGTAGGGGAATAACAATGAGAGCGTCTCTTCATGTACGGCTTACAAGAGTATATATAGAAGATAAATGAAAAACACCTAATAGGATACGACATGGAGACCTACTAGGAAACTAATCCGAATTCGGATCACATATTTAACGATCTCCATCTTGAAACGAATTTCCTCTTATAGCATAAAAATCATTATTCACCAAAAAAATATCTCATATAGATAAAATCATCACACGTCAGATAGTCTCTAGGACTATAATGTAACACCCACCAAGCTTGAGCAAAGCTCAAATTTAATAGCATGAACTAGCTTTGTCATCATATCAGCTGGATTATCATGAGTATTTATCTTGCATACCTTGACATCACCTTCAACAATCACACCTCGAAAAAGTGATATCTCATATCAATGTGCTTTGTTCTCTCATGAAACATCTGATCCTTTGTAAGTCATATTGCACTTTGACTATCACAAAACATATTAATGTAAGACGTAACTCCATAAAGCTCAGTGTACAAACTTCTAAGCCAAATAGCTTCTTTACATACTTTAAAAATAGCCATATACTCTGGTTCAGTAGTAGATAAGGCAACAGTTGCTTGTAAACTTGCATTCCAACTAACGGCACAACCTCCAATAGTGAAAAAATATCTTGTGAGCGATCTTCTTCTATCCAAATCTCCAGCAAAATCTGAATCCACATAACCAACAAGTCCATCTCTAGATCTTCCAAACTGCAAACAAACACTAGAAGTACCATGCAGATATATGAAAATCTACTGAACTGCTTTCCAATGCTCTTTGCCAGGATTAGCCATGTATCTACTGACACACTCAATACGTATGATAAGTCAGGACGAGAACATACCATGGCATACATAAGTGAATCAACTGCACTTGAATATGGAACTCTAGACATGTACTCAACATCATAATCGGATTGTGGACATAAATCTGAAGATAATCTGAAATGTGCAGCTAAAGGAGTACTCACTAGTTTTGCATCATGCATATTGAAACGACGAAGGACCTTTTCAATAAGCCTTTCTTACTAAGATATAACTTGCTATACTGTCTTTCTCTAGTAATTTCCATACCGAGAATTTTCTTCGCTGCACCCAAATCCTTCATCTCAAACTCACTACTCAATTGGGCCATCAACTTTGCTATCTCTGATTTGTCTTTTGCGGCAATCAACGTATCATCAACGTAAAGAAGCAAATATATGACTATGACTGAACCATCAATAACTTTGTGATAAACACAACTATCAAAATTGGATCTTCTAAACTCTTGAGAAAGCATGAAAGAGTCAAATCTCTTATACCACTGTCTAGGTGACTGCTTCAACCCATAAAGAGATTTCTTCAACCTACAGACTAGGTTCTCTTTTCCAGGAACAACAAAACCTTCAGGTTGCTCCATATAAATGTCCTATTCTAACTCCTCATGTAAAAATATAGTTTTAACATCCATTTGCTTTAGTTCATAATCATGCATTGCAACAATACTGAGTAAAGTATGAATTGAACTATGCTTCACAACAGGGAAAAAGACATCATTGAAATCAATACCTAAAATCTGACTATAACCTTTAGCAACTAACCTTGCTTTGTATCTTACCTTATTACTTGGAGATATACCTTTCTTTCTTTTGAAGATCCAGTTACAACAGATAGGTTTCTTCTCCTTCGACATTTTCACCAATTCCCAAGACGATTCTTTTCAAGTGACTCCATCCCATCATGCATAGTAGTTATCCATCTATTGCAATCATCAGAAATAATAGCCTCAGGGTATGAAGAATGTTCTGTAATATCTTCAATTTCTTCTGCCACACTCAAAGCATAAGCAACTATATTCGCTTCTTCAATATATCTTTGAGGTCATTTAATATTTCTTTTGGGCCTATCTTGTGCAATAGAATATTTTGGCGACTGCTCAACAGTAAAAGAATCAGAATCTTCAGTAACAGGTGCATCCTGGTTAATAGCAATATCTTTTTTTTGTAGTGTGTCCTAAACTAATCAAGTGCTACACCTACACACTTGTTTTCTACTGACTCTCAACGGAAACATTAGTAGAAGGTTTGTCATGTAACATAACTGATTTATAAAAGATAATATTTCTACTATTCACAACCTTTTTTTTTCAGGACACCATAACTTATAACCTTTCACGTCAGATGGATAACCAAGAAAAATTGCAGTTAATAACTCTAGGCTCCAATTTACAATTATCAACATGAGCATAAGCAGTACAACCAAATACTCTTAAATCTGAATAACTTAATACATTGAGGCAAAATAGCGACACTACTGAGTCGCTGCCCACTACCACAAAACATGCCATCATTGTCGTGCCAGATGATCACTGCCGGTTCGGCATGAACCGACAATAATATCTAGATTCACCGAGGTTTTCCGTCCAAACCATCTAAAACCGACAGAGATACTAGTTATCACTGTTGGTTTATGGCACCAACCGACGTTGTTGTTTCACTATTGATCCGTGCCACAAACCAACAATCGTACAACACTATCACTATCGGTTGGTAATACACACTGACAACAAAACATCACAACCAGTTCATGCATGAACCAGAATAGTACCACCAATCGGATAATTTGTTACGTTTATCTTAATTCTTCGAGCTGTGTATATTACTGCCGGTTTACGGCATGAACTAGCAGTGATATGTCGACCTCCAGTATTTGTGGATACCCCCCTCCACTGTCCAGGCAGCCCATTCTGCTCAGGCTAGAGGTGAGGGAGCTAGTGGAAACACTTCAATGGCATGGCGCAAAAGGAAAGCAACCACCAGCCTTACCTTCACAAATCGTACCCCGAATAGTTGGCACTGCAATGGGCGGAATATCAGCCATGCTGTTACGATACGCATAGAAGGGCATCATGCTATACCGGTTGCCTAATTCTTTGCTGGTGTCATATGTCTTGCCAGTGACCATGTCGCAGCGCAGAATCTTTTCCCTTGTCTTCCACTCCTGCCTCACCCCAACGTAAACAAACCTCCCATCTTCCACACCAATCAGCTGTACAAGCCACCTCTCGGTGAGCCTCTCCTGCTTGCAACCACGAGCGCAGTGCATTGAGTGTGTGGAGATTATGGCAATCGGGTATCTACATGGCAAGCTTATCCACGGAGATAGGGATAGGTTGTGCCTACCAAATATGTAAACCAACTACGACTTGGGTATTACGTTGCCGATTAGATAAGGCAACGGCTCATAGTCATAGTTTGGTAAGATTGAGGAAACCGACTTAGAGTAAGATAGGGTTTCCGATTTGTAAGCCCACCTCCCAAGACTATATAAGGGGGGTAAGAGGCGTCCCTTGAGGGATATCGGCTTTAGATCATATGCTTCATGAGAAGTTAGATGAGCTTTCAGCTTTAGATACACAAGATCATGAGATCAATAAAGACACTCGGCGGATCGAATCCCCGAAACAGGAGTAGGGTATTACCTCACGAGAGGGCCTGAACCTGTCTAAATCCTCTTCTTCTTCTAACCCATTGTGCTTGGCGATCTTGACTGCACCCCCAAATTTCTATTGCCGAAACCGAGTTTCGACAGTTGGCGCGCCAGGTAGGGGCTTGCGCGTCGAGACTTCTTCAACAATCTCGCCAACAAGCGTGATGGGATCTCCTTCAGCGTTCGGCGACTTCGCCGCCAACTTCTTCGGCGACTCCTCCTTCGACTCGGATTCAAACCAGTCGGAAGGAAAGACCCGCTCGGCACCGTTCGGGCTCCCCAATAGCGCCGAGATCTTCGACGACATCTTCAAGATCAAGATGCAATCTACTTTCTCCGACGACGGACTTCACTCAAAGCCATTCGGATTACCGAATACCGCCGAAATCTGCGCCAATTTTCTCACCTCCCCGACGGAGGCGATCTATTCGGACGAAGACCGCTCGGTGCCGTTTGGGTTATCAAACGCCGCCGAGATCTACAGCAAACTTCTCTCCCCCGAGTCGGCGACGACCCACTCGGAGGAGCCCACATCCCCAAGCTCGACTCGGGCGGAACGATCCGGACCGGGCTACCCAGATCAAGGGAGGTCGCCGTCATCCTCCCATCATTCGGCTCCCGCTCATCTTCGGAGCTCAATGGATACCTCAGCCCCGCCGGTTTCGACGACCTCTGTGGCATCCCCTCGGGCGAAGCCGACGACTCCGATTGCCGCATGGACTATGAGCCGAAGTGCTTTGATGTCCTCATGGCCGAGCCGGACGAGTCCGGCTCGGCCATGGCCGGGAGGCTTGCTGAAGAAGAGCGAGCCAAGATTGAGCACGAGCGCAAGACGGCCGAAGAGGAGAAGCAACGCAAGGACGAGGGCGACAAGAGAAAGCAAGATTTACGGGCAGCCGGACGGTCAGCTCAAGAGGCTATCCTTCAAACGCGGGTCCGCAACACCAATATCTTCCAGACGCCACAGCAGAACGCTATTGCCGCACTGACACTCTTGGACACCGTCATGGAGACGGCGCCCCGATGTGACTCCAATCTTGGACAGAATCATGACCATTGTCGCGGCTACGGCCAATGGTCATCCCTCCACCTCAGCACGAAGACCGACGAGTCCGTGGCTAAAACTCCGGACAAGAGCCGCCTTCCGCCTCTAAGGTCAGGAGACTATAAGAGGCCCGAGCTAGATCGGTCGACGATAAGGCCAAGAGGCCCCCATCGCGAGTCCACTCAGAAGTACCAGGACCAAACCGCCGACTCCCGCAGCAAAAGGCACGGACATCCACCCGTCCACCACCGCATTCGCCACAACGTCAGCTCCAGCTATCCAACCAGCCAACCGAAGACCCCGCCGAGTGATCTGCGGGAAGTCCTCGATCGCCGCTACCAGAAGCGAGACCGACGCACCCGGGAAGATCGAAGGGGATCACCCGATAGCGGCGACGACGGAGTGCCGGCCTTCACTCGGGAGCTTCGCCGAGTGCACTGGCCGAGTGGATTCAAGCCCACAGGAATAGAAAGGTATGACGGCAAGACCGGCCCCGAGTCATGGCTTACCGTGTACACTCTCGCCATCCGCGCGCGGCGGCGACAACAAGGCTATGGCCAATTACTCGCCGTGGCCCTCGCCAACTCGGCCGGGACGCTCACGAGCTTACCAAGAGGCTCAATCGGCTCGTGGAGCGAGCGAGGGACCACTTCATCGCCAACTTTCGGGGCACCTTCGAGAGGCATGGAACCCATTTTGATCTCTACAACATCGTCCGGAAGCCGACGAGTCTTTGAAAGATTACATCCGGCGCTTCTCCGAAAAGCGTAACAAGATCCCCAACATCACCGACGACATCATCATCGCTGCCTTCCGAGAAGGAGTCCGTGATGAACCGTTAATCGAAAAATTTGGGCGCAAGCCATCGAAGACGGTGAAGCAAATGTTCGAGACAGCGAACTCCTACGCCAAGTCCAACGACGCAATCAAGGCGGCGCGCCAAGATCGACGACAAAAGGGACGACAAGCACTCGGGAGGAAGCCGTCATCCTAAGAAGGATAACGGCGACAACAATCGGGGCGAAAAAGACCGCAAGCGTCGGCCCGAGGACCTAGTTGCTACAACGTCCAATTCTCAACGCCGTCCTTAAGTTGCGGCCTACGACGCAATCATGAACGATCATGAACGCTCGGTGCACACATCATCTACAAGTAATTCGCCGAGCAACATGCGGCATGGTTAAACAAAAAGCCGACCGATGAAGCCGGTACATCGGGAACCAAGAAGAACAACCCGATGGAAATTCGAGTCTTTTCAAGACCCCGTGGGCAAGTGAATCACATCTTCGGGGAGCCGCAGCTTATGAGTCCAAAAGGAAGCAAAAGCGATGGACCGCGAGGTCAACGCGGCACAAACCAAAGTCTCACAATATCTACGATGGTTGGAGGTAGCCATCACGTTTAACCGCTCGGATCATCTGACCGAGTGGTTCACCCGAGGCGGTATCCTTTGATACCCGACCGGTGGTTCGAATATCAAGTCGAAGCGCGTCCTCATCGATGGGGGCAGCGTCCTCAATATTCTTTTCACCAAGATCTTGGACGAGATGCAGATTTCAAGATAAGAGTTGAAGGCAAGTTCAGCCCCCTTCCATGGAGTTATCCAGTGGCTCATCTACGCCACTCGGGCACATCGCCCTTCCAATCATCTTCGAGTTCGGGAGAACTTTCGGACGAAGAACATCACCTTCGAGGTGGCCGACTTTAAGACGGCCTACCATGCAATCATCGAAAGGCGTGCGCTCGCCAAGTTTATGGCGATACCCCACTACACCTACCTCCGCATGAAGATGTCGGGTACAAACAGCGTCATCACCTTGCGCAGCGACGCAAGGCAAGCCTTCACCTGCGACAAGGAGAGCTGCGACATGGCCCAATCTCGTGAGAGATTGCGTGGCCAGGAGGAAATCCGACTGGCTGCATCAACATCTGAAGAGGGTGAAATTCGTACAGAGAAGATAGCCAAGTCAGGGACAAGGCGACGCCAAAACGAAGAAAATCTTCCTTGATCCAGTCGATCCAGACCACCAAGGACCATCACAAATTATCTCCACTATGGAAAGGACCATACATGATCGCTGAGGTGACTCGGCCAGGAGTATTTCGACTAAAGCGCGAAGATGGATTTATGGTGGAGAACTCCTGGAATTTTGAACATCTTCAACGATACTATGCTTAAATTGCCGTAAGTTTTATGTTGTTCTTGACTGTCAACCTCAAGCAAGATGACTTCTTGAGTTGACAGTCGGGGGCTGCATACGTGTCAATAAAGCATGGTTTTATTTGATAACTTGTTTATATTTAGTTTATCATTGTTTATTGTTTTGATTCGAGTTCAATAGATAAGGGTGAGAATTTTTGATGATCTAATCAAGTTTTAGGCTTGGTGACGATCGGACGAAAATTACTTAAGAAATTTTCTATGAAGACTCGGGTCAAGGCATTAACATAAATAAGCTAGATACCTACAAGTTCACATCGAAGGAATAAAGAGACCAAGATGATTAAACTTACTCCCGACTGAACCTGGGACGTCAAGTGAATCTTGGAGGCTGAATGCGGAAAATGGCTTGTGATAGAACAAGAGTTCCTAGATGGATGGATTTGGGTGCGCGCAAGTTTAGGGTTCTCCGCGGAGAGCTTGTGAATAGTGACGCGAAAGATGAAGTGTCGAGGATGACCTCGAGGCTTCGTAAAAAGACCCGAGGGCTTTTGCCAAGTTAACTCGGATGAGCATGAGCTTGCTGAGTGTTTTTTACCCATGAGGGTTGATGAGATTATTTGTTCGAGATGACTCGGGCAAATTAACTCGGATGAGCATGAGCTTGCCGAGTGTTTTTTACCCTTAAGGGTTGATTAAGATTATTTGTCCCGAGACGACTCGGGCAAGTTAACTCGGATGAGCATGAGCTTGCCGAGTGTTTTTTACCTATGAGGGTTGCGCTAGGTTTTCTCGGGATTGGGCCGAGCCCATGAGATAATCTACGACCCAACTAAGGTGTGGCTCGACGCGTGTCCTTATGGACTTAAGCGGATGTGCTTAAGCAGATTTGCCACGGCAATATGCGCGTGTCCGAATGCCCAGTGCCTTTAAAGATCCTTTCATACCGCGGTTTGCTTGACTTCATGAGAAGCTGGCACGATGCAACTTGGAAGGTGACCAACAGCTAAGTTTTTATAGCTGCCTTGATGACAAGGGTCTGTTTGGTTTTTTGGCATTTGATTAAGTAATCTTATCAATGCTATCTATTTTTTCCACCTTGGTGAAGATCTTTTTTAGATTAAGACCAATATTATGGCAGGAGCTATTTAATATTTTGGTCGTATTTTTCAGATGACTGAAAAATTTGTTTACCCATGAGGGTTGACTAAATTATTTGTCCCGAGATGACTCGGACAAGTTAACTTGGATAAGCATGAGCTTGCCGAGTGTTTTTTTACCCACGAGGGTTGATTAGATTATTTGTCCCGAGATGACTCGGACAAGTTAACTCGGATGAGCATGAACTTGCCGAGTGTTTTTTACCTACGAGGTTGATTAAATTGTTTGTTCGAGACGACTCGGGCAAACTACTCGGATAAGCATGAGCTTGCCGAGTGATGTGATTTTTATGATTGCTTTAGCTCGAGCTAAGCATTTATATGAGAGTTATTTGTTCGGGATAACTCGGGCAAATTTCCGGATGACTCGGGAAGATCAGCTCGGATAAGCATGAGCTTCTTGAGCAAATTGATTTCTTACCCATAAGGGATGATTGAAATATTTGTTCCGAGATGACTCGGGCAGATCCACTCGGATAGACATGAGTCTACCGAGTGCTTTTCACCTACTAGGGTTAATTGAGTTATTTGCTCTGGGATGACTCGGGCAAATTCGCTCGGATAAGCATGAGTTTTCCGAGTGATGAGGATGCTTTAGCTTGAGCTAAGCGTCTACATGAAGATGATTTTTATAGTTCTTGATTGTGTGTTTTGTCTATTTTTGGCTAAACACATGGTGGGCTACGCCTAATTAGGTGCATCAAGAGATGCATCCGAGTATTTATTTTTGGATATTTTCCAGCCCTTCACAGTCTTTAGAGCCACTCGGGAAGACTCGGCGAGATGATGGAATCACTTGGCGCCGAAACACTCGGCCAAAGAAGTTTTTGGCTGCGTATTGTTTTGGTTTGGAGCTGAGTTGTCTCGTCGACGAAAGGACTCGGGGGCTCTTGTGGAGATTATGGCAATCGGGTATCTACATGGCAAGCTTATCCGATGGAGATAGGGATAGGTTGTGCCTACCAAATATGTAAACCAACTACGACTTGGGTATTACGTTGCCGATTAGATAAGGCAACGGCTCATAGTCATAGTTTGGTAAGATTGAGAAACCGACTTAGAGTAAGATAGGGTTTCCGATTTGTAAGCCCACCTCCCAAGACTATATAAGGGGGTAAGGGGCGTCCCTTGAGGGATATCGGCTTTAGATCATATGCTTCATGAGAAGTTAGATGAGCTTTCAGCTTTAGATACACAAGATCATGAGATCAATAAAGACACTCGGCGGATCGAATCCCGAAACAGAGTAGGGTATTACCTCACGAGAGGGCCTGAACTGTCTAAATCCTCTTCTTCTTCTAACCCATTGTGCTTGGCGATCTTGACTGCACCCCAAATTTCTATTGCCGAAACCGAGTTTCGACAGAGTGACAGAACCCAAACGCAACAATATTGTCCTTCATCATGTTGAGCCATGTTCTTTTATGTTGGAGCTCCCAATGGAAGTTGATGTTACTCCCCACTAGATGATACACTCCCCACTGTCAGGTCATTGTTGTCAATGGCAATACACACCAGTTTTCCTTCGGCAGAGGTGTCGATGTTACAACGAATACGCCTCTTCACTTGGACATTTAGTAAAATCCATGGCATCTTGATGACTCCAGCTTTAGCAGTGACAGTGTCAAAACCAGAGCACAGCCTCTTCATAATCCCAGTACATGAGCCCATTTCCATATGTCACCTTCTTGTTCTGGTGACACTTTCTAGTGTTGATGAGGACCTTTTTGGTGTCCATGGAGACTGTCGCACCAGACATGGTCCAGCGGCTAGTGTCTGAAGAGAAGGTGGCAAAATAGAACTCAGTCATGTCATCCTCGTTGGTATTGATGGCAAGTAACTTCACAATCTTGAAACTGTTAATTTGATTGATCCGATCATCCACTGGATCAAACGCAAGGCCGATGCCTTTATCGAACTTGGAGATGTGTTTAGCTGAAAAGGGGATTGATCGGGCCTTTTGCGTTGCTGGATTAGCTATAAAGAGGATGGGTTGCCGGAAGTAACATTCCTCGGAGTGTAGAGGATGCAGACGAGACCATTCGTAGAGGCAAGGAGGCTGAGAATCCCATTTTCTAAGCAGCAGCCAAGGAAGTCTAAGCCTGAGGGAATACCAACAATGTCTGGTGTACGTTGATGACAGCACATCAGTGGTATATAAATCTGAAATCATTTCTGTAAGGTCCATGTGGACAAGTGAGGGCACGGAGAGCAAAGCCTTGCTTGTCTCGTAGTGACGATCGAATTGTTGGTGAGAATCCCATGGTATTTCTTTGATATGACCTTAAAGCGGGTGGCCACCTTGAAGAGAAACCGTGGTAGAATGTTGCATCTTATGACATTGATCCCTTGTGTACTTGTACTGCTAGCTTTAGGCCCTGTTCATTGTGTTTCAGAATATCAACTTTAATTTGGCAAAGCACATCCACACCAGTGTTTCCCTTATCGTCGAGGATAGGGTTATTGTACCTCAACGGTAAACATGGTTATCACACGGTAACAACGGTTATCACGCAGTAACCATGATAAATCATAAGAAACCGTACAAATTTATCAAAAATTTAAATTATTTTTAAATTTATTTGAATTTAATGGAGTTTTCGTGGTTATACCTTTATCGTATCATGGCGGTAGGCGTGATTACCATGATAAACGCACGGTTACCGTCGCGGTTTTGTAAACTATGATCCACACACACAAGGTATTTTATGTTTATCACAACAAAATTCATATTGTTAGGCAACAATAACAAAAGTCCACATTCTATTTAATAGAGAAGTAAAAAAAGTTTCAAACTTTCAGATCTAAGCTGACACATCTCGTGAGCATATCTTCCAACTTCTATACGTTAATATAGGCGTCATGTTTGTTTCAATGACAAATGGGCTCAAGAATTTGTAGCTATGATGGTTCATCGTCTAAAATTTTTAACATCTGGTACACAAGCATATGAAATTATAAAACACAATTAAACAAAAGGACATATAGAGTTCATAAGTCTAATTTTATTAACATAGAAGTCTAATTTTATTAACATAGAATTTAAATATTACGTACCCATAATAGTTAAAAAGCAATATGTCACTACTTCTTCTTCTTGTCAAGTCTACGCCTTTTAATAGTCATGAAAGTGTTGATGATCTCTTCTTCACTCAATTGTAAGAAGATATCCTGCTCAATAAAAGTCACTAAACAATCAATCATCCAGAAGGCTATCGCCCATCTTATTTCTTAACTTGTTCTTGATAGCGGTAGCCACCGGTAGAAGCAATACCAACTTGATAAGTAAATAGACTCAATGATAAACTTTATCTCTCTTTGTTTCATCAAGTTTTACTAAGAATTATATGATTAAGAATTATATAATTCTTTATTTTTAACAAATCTGTATAAGAATTATACGATGTTTCAATTTACCAAACCAATAATCCAATATCCAATACTGTAAAAAACATATGATTAAAATTAAATCATTTTTATTCCCATTGTATGTACCTGATGATCAGTTGATCCTCCTGAGGCTTGTAGCTATTTTGCAGAAAAGCGATTGAAAAACCTTTTAGTTTAAAACGAGAAAACAATTATTTCGTTTTAGTCAAGTTTTTATCTTTAGCTGAACAACACTAAAACCACATTGAACATGCCCAACCATTCCACCTGATCTAAACCAAATTATTAATCTAATTTATTTAGTAGTGTGGGACTAATCACGGTGAATCTGATCGATCGCACATAACCGCGGGCACGACTATTCAAATAGTTTTACTCTAATCAAAGGAGTGTAAATTTTTCCATAAGACACAATTCCACACATGTTTCCATGCCCCGAAGTATCACCATGATACAACAAAGGGAGTAATCGTGACAAGACCCTTTGCATAACTCCACCTAATCAAGTGTACCACACCTCGGGTTTCGCCCCTACCCTCGAAAGGCAGTGGGCAGCCCCCTCATGCCGCGGTGAATCTGACAGCCGATCAATCGGTAAACCCCAGCTGACCCAACTCCATCATGCCCACCCTTGCTTGGGAACGTCAGCTAGAGAAAAGCTAAACTACGAGTCCAACAGTTGCCCATTCTTGCTTGTGGTAACCGCTGTTAGTCTTCCAGGGTTTCTCGAGAACCGGTCCTTAATTGCCATGGGTGCGACAATCAAAACAATGCACCCACAACCCACCTTAAGTCATATTTTACTTGGAATAATTATGACCAATAAGACAGGGCCAGGTGTTTCGAGCTTGCAGCTCATTAAAGACTAGAGTAAATAATGCAATTATCCCATTTAGTGAGCTATTGGTAATTAAGCATGACTAAACATATAATTCTAGCAAAAGTCAACATCAGTGACTAAAGCTAGTCAAATTATCACCCAAAGTTAACAAAGGACGGATATCAAATAAATATGACACAAGCAAACAAGTAGGTAATTTCATCATCCCATGTAATTAGCAAAACAAGCACTTTATTTGTAAACGTAAAATATTTATAAAAATAGGTTCAATATGCTTCAAGGAAAGTGTGACTTGCCTTGCTTCTTCAAACAAACACATGGACTCTTTTCCACGCGAGCACGAACTCCGGAAATTGCGGAATCTACACGCTGGCACGCAAAATGAGGAAAAACGCTAATAAAAACCAAATAAACAGTACATGAAAAGTAAACCAACATGTAGAGCTCAATTTTAGATGAATTTTGCAATTTGAATGGCCCAATTTGGAGTTCGTCTGGATTAGATATGAATTTTAGAAGTTTTGGACCATTTAAATAAATTCTAAAAATTAATTCGATTTATTGCATAATTTTTGATTATTTTTCAAAGGAAAAAGGCTTGCGATGATGTCAGCAACCGAGGGCTGACGTCAACGAGCGAGGGCTGACATCAGCGACGGCACGACACACGACCAGTCCACCGTGGACCAAGTCCATGGCGGTCCACGGGCTGGCACGTCATGTGGCGCACACGTGGCGCCAACACGCCAGCCACACGGCATCCACGCAGCAGCCATGTGGGTGGCCGGATGGACGGCCCCGATCTGTCAACGACAGATTGGACAACTAGGGGCGATTGGGGCGGCGGCGACCGCCGGCCGGTTGGCCAGGCAGCATGGCTTCGAACGCGCAGCCCGATGGTCGCCAGCGGCGGCCATCGGCGCGGCGCCGAGCGCATAGAGCGGCGGAGGAGAAACGGGGAGGGAAAAACGAGGCTTACCAAGCACGCACAGAAGGACGGTGACACGGACGAATGACGGCGAGTGGGGACGATGGCCGGTGTTCGGGTGCACGGCGGAACGATGCTCAGGCGGCTCCCAGCGCCAATGGAGTGGAGGCCGAGGCACGAAGGAACGTGGCAGAGCCGAAGGGCGCAATGGCACGGCTCGAGGAGCGGCGACCGGAGGCGAAACACGGCGGTGGGGCGCTCCAGCGACGGCCCAAGGTCGGGGAGACGGCCGGGGCGCGGGGTGGTGTGGCGAAGCCAGGGGTGGACTCGGCGTGTGGCAACAGTGCTTGGAATGGTGGTGGCGCACGACCAAATGATGGCGGTGAGCGGCGGCGATGTGCGAGCGGTCGGCGCATGCTTGGTTCAGGGCACGAGAGAACGCGGTGAAAGGGAAAAAGAGAGGGGAGGAGTTTGGCTACATTTATAGGGGTTGGGGAAGGAGATTGCGCACGGGATCAAGCGGGATTCCTCGCCGGTTGTTACATGGGGGGAGAGAGATCGACGGGATATGAAACCAAATCGCACTCCAATCTCGGCCGGGCGCATGCAGGAAGAGCGGCACGAGGTGCAGGCGGCAAGGGTACGACATGTGGGTGCGGAGGTAATGTGAGGCGACCGGGATAAGACGGCGTGGGTGACGTGAATTCATCGGTGGCACGGGTGATAGGAAGGGGATGACAGGTGGGCCCCACCTGTCATTGGCTCATAGAGGGAGGGACGCGATGCGGACTTCGGCGCGTGGGAGAAAAACAATGGGCCACCTTGGGCCGAGCCGAAGGAGGAGAGAGAGGCGGCGGCGTCGGCTCGGCTGGGCCACAAGGAGGGCAAAAGCAGACTTTGGGCCGTTTCCGTCGCGGAACGAAGAGGAGATTTAATTTGTTTTCTGATTTAAATAAATTAGTTAAATGATATTTTACTTTCCATAAATACTTTCACTGCTCAAATAATTCCAAGAAAAATCTTGAAAATAGATGGTCACTCAAAGTATTTAATAAAAATATAACCAGACCATTTAATGATTAAATTATTTATTTAAATAATTTATGAAATGCTCTTTGTATTATTAAAATTATTTCTGGAGCTCCAAAATTTCACGGAAAATTTCAAAGAGTACTTTAGGGCATGGAGAATATTTCAAAAATATTTCTAGCCATGATTTCTAAAGGAAAAAAAATTTAATTTCCTTAATACCTTTACTTGATTAATTTGCTTTTGCCTTTTAAATTAATTTCTATAAAATGATTTATTAAATGATTTTTAATCCCGAACAAAATTCGGGGCATGACAAATCTACCCCCTTACGGGAATCTCGTCCTGAGATTCGGGGCTAGAAAGAAAGACAATAGGGTGGGGTTGGGTTGATCGACCGACTTCTATGGTTGCTTTCGACTCACACTAGGCGATTCCGTTCGTGCGACCCGATCCCGTAGGGGTTGAAAGATCTTTAGACTGCACACTTAACAACAGCACCTTCAGTGTTCTGAGAATTCTCTTTGACTCGAACCCAGTGAAGTTGTTCCTAAAACCTTGAAATTGACTTTAGCAGACCCGCAGACCTTGGGTTTGCTTTGGACTACTCCTGGTCCGAATGACGAGTACTTTAGAGAGTTGCTCGATCTTTCTTTTCATCTGGATTGTGACCGTTTCCAAATGCTGCTTCTTTAAGCTGAACCGTTGACATGACAGATCAGGTGCACATTAAAATTGAACTTGTTGGCTTGAAATTTGCATGACCCTACTGATATCCGGCAACTGGCTTTTCGGGATTCTGCCCAATGTCTTATTTGACTGGACCTCCACGAGAGATGGTTACGAGGTAAACCAAATTTATCACCAAGCTCACTTTACCAAGGTAGATGGGCTTCCTGCTGACTAGGACTGATGAGGCTACTGCCCTTAAGAATAATCAACCTCTCCGATTTCTAGGGCACTTTGATCTGTAGAACTGATTCTTCGTCATTCCATCGAAATGAAGTATTGACAGAGCTCTTTCATTCCGGGAAGGCTTAGAGTAAAACATCCAATTGACGACAAGAAGTTCCGTGTAAAGGTGACTCTAGTTCACCTTTACAACAAGTAGTTATGCTTTCTCCTGACCACGAACAAACACTGTCATCTTTGGGGTTGAAGGTTTCAGTGGTCTAACCATTTTTCACTTTGTGGGTTAACCATTACTTTCCTTGGTTGCTAATCATGTTGTCAAGCTCAACAATAATAGAATGAGTCAGGGAAAGAAACTCTAGGTTTCTTGTAACACTTGCAGTTACACAAGTTAACTTGCTTTCGGATGCCCCAGAGGAATCACAAAAGAAGAGAAACTATATATCTAAGACTTTATTCAATATTTCCTTCTTTTTACATAACTGCCATGAAACTTCTTTGTACAAGCAAAAATACTTATAAATTAAGCACCTGTAGACCGTTGTAGACTTGACTAGCGAACGTCTTGACTGGTGCGATCTTTACTCCAGTGATTCGGCCTGATTGACTTGATCTACCCTTGCTTACACGCTAGTGTTCCCATGGGGACATTGCTTTGTGTGCAGACATTTCTACCTTCTTAGTAGCTGCAGTAGGTAGAACCTTCTTGCTTAAGGTATTGCTCTTACTCGATTGATTGCCAAGCATCTGAGTTGAGACAACACAGGTTGCCTTGCTAGTTTTCATAGTAACCTTGTGACCTGGTGCTGGAGACAATTGCCGTGGTTTCTACTGAAGGAGAATATCGTTCCCTTGCGGCGGATTTTGCGGTGGAGGTAGTTTGCCCGACGGCTGGGAAAATCGAATCGGCCGTTCGGCCAATTTGCGCACGCGGGCAACGAGCGGGAGTGCGCGTGGAGTGTGGGGAAAAACGGGTGGCGGTTGCGTGGCTTGGGGCGGCACTGAAGCAACGGCGCGGGCGCAAGGTCGGCGGCAGCGGCCGGAGAACACGGACGGGAGAAAGGGGACGGCCCCGATAGGTGGGGCCCACTGTCGGTGGCTCGCGAGGAGGAGGGAGGCGACTAGCGGGACCCACCGGTCGAGCTTGGGAAATGGGGAGGCAAAGCGGATTTTGGCGCGCGCGCGAGAGGGAGACGGGCCGTAGCCGGGCTGAATTGGGGGGAGAGAGGAGGCGACATCGGCCGGGTTGGGCCGCAAGGTGGGCAAGCCATACTTTTTGGGCCATTTTTGGCCCAGAACAAAGGAGAATTTTAAAATTTTTTTATTTAAATTAATCCATAAATAATCTTTGATTTTCTATAAATACTTCCAGTGCTCAAATAATTCTGGGAAAAATCTTAAAAATATAAGAACACCCAAAGTATTTAATAAAAATATCTCCAGTTCATTTAAAGATTAATTAATTTATTTAAATAATTATTGAAGTGTTCTTTGCATTATTAAAATTATTTCTGGAGCTCCAAAATTTCACAGAAAATTTTAGAGAGTATTTTAGGGCATGGAGAATATTTTGAAAATATTTTCAGCCATGATTTTTAAAGGAAAATTTATTTACCTTATTTAATTCACTTGATTTACTTTGCTTTTTATTGTATTCAATTTCTAGAAAATGATTTATTAAATGATTTTTAATCCCAAACAAAAATCGGGCTGTGACAAATCTACCCTCCTTACAAGAATCTCGTCCCAAGATTCGGGGCTAGAATGGAAAAGGGGTAGGGTGAGAATGGGTTGGCTTGCTAACCTCTATGGTTTCTTCTGCCTCACACTGACTGACTCTGCTCGCACTGACTTAATTTTGGCTACGGGGTTCAAAGATCCTCAAACTACACAGCTACACGGACACCTTTGGTATTCTGAGAATTCTCTTCGTGGATTTGAAACTGGTATTGTTCTTGAGCCTTTGAAACTGACTTCCATGAAACCATGGACTTTGAATTTTGCTTCAAACTGCTCCTAACCTGAACGACAGGTGTTTCAAGAAGCTGCTTGATCTGCTTTTACCTAAACTACGAGAGTCTTGCGTTATCGCTTCCTTAGGCTGAACTATTGACATGACCGCTTGGGGTGTGCCTTAGATTCGAGCTTGTTAACTTGAGATTGATGTAACTCTGCTAACAGCTCATACTGATTCCTTTGATTGCAACCCGAACTACTTCACAGGGTTTAACCTCCAAGCAAAACGGTTACGGGGTTAACCAAATTGGACTTCAAGCTTGCTTTACCAAGGTGGATAGGCTTTCGACTGACTATGATTGATGAGACTACTACTCTTGAGAGTAATCAATCTCTTTGATTTATAGGCAACTTGATCCATAGAACTGAGTCTTCGCCATTCCATCAAAATGAAGTATTGGCAGAGCTCCTTCATTCCGTTGGTCCTGGTCCTTGTATCGTGTGCTAGCTTGAAAGACTGACAGGACACAACCTTCGACGTTGCTTTCCCACCAATACCAGAATTGGAGAGCCGTTGGGAACTGCCTTTGAAACAAACAAGGGTTCCTGCTTTTGATCTCACTAGTTTGATGTGCAACCTTGAGTAAAGGTGGTTCGCCTAGACAATTTCTCCAAATCAAACTTGGATGGATGAATGCTCTAGCTTGACATTTAGATCCGCTTGCTTTTGAGCAGGGTGATGGGGAAATTTTCCAATGTCATTTTCCAAGAAACATCGGAGTGGTTTCCGAGAACTGTAGCGGTCACCTTGGACTAAGGATAACCGTTCTTAATCCATGTTCATCGCTAAGGTGCAGTTGCACTTATTATTTTCCGGAGAACTTCCAATATTAAGAGTGCGGACATTTCTCTCATGACGCTATTACCAATTTTTTGTCATTCTTCTCATTTCCTTGAAGTGCCACTAATTCTGACATTTAAGGAGATCATATCATGCCGAATGTTACAATGGTCTGAACTTTCATGTTTTCTTGATTGACCATTTACTTCCCCTGGTTAGCAATCATTTCTTGGAGTCTAACCAAAACAAGAAAGAACGGGGAAAATGAAACTCTAGGTTTCTTATAACACTGATGGTTACACAAGTTAACATGTTTTTGAATTCTCAAGATGAATCACAAAAGAAGAGAAACTGTAATTCTTAGACTTTACTCAATATTCCCTTCTTATTACATAACCGCCATGAAACTTCTTTGTATGGACAAAAGCACTTGAAGATTAAACAATTGTAAACTGTTGCGGCCGTGACTAGCAGACGTCTTGACTGGTGCGACTTTTACTCCTGTGATTCTGGCCTGGTTGGCTTGATCTAACCTTGCTTACACGCTGGTGCTCCAACGGGGACACCTTGCGTGTAGACTTGATTGATTGCCAAGCATCTGCGCTGAGGCAACATGAGATGCTTTGCTGGTTCTCATGGTGACCTTGTGGTTGGAGTGGATCATTGTTTCTTTGGCATTGCTTGCCTTGCTGTTGCTGGTCCTGTAGCTTAGGGATAGGTTGGCGGGTGAACCTTAGAACATTTCCTGGTGCCCATAACAATAATACACCGTGGTGGAGGTTGCACGTACGGGCGATGACTGGTATCTTTTGCCTTATGGACACCTTTTTGCTGGATTTGACAACATTGTGCTGAAGCTGGGGCAACTTGTGAAATACTGGTGTTGCAGACAATGATGGTATCTTGAGGATGTTGGTGCTTGGTGTTAACGAGAAAAATCAACACGCCGGCCTGGGAGATCTGCTTAGCTCCAGTGCAGGTCCAAAAATGGATTAATCGTAGGCGTGCCAGTCAGTTTGATCCTGCCACTAACAAGAAATACAAAATAGCAGAGCATAAATCATATCGGTTGATAGACCGATAATCAAAACAACCGATCTGTTGACAGCTGATTGTGTCATTCCAGCCGATGCCGAAGTCCAGATAACTCGTCAGCTGAAACCCTGACGAAACCCTTATTGGTAGCCATCAGGCAGGCTAGAGACTATGGTTCTAATTAGGACTTAGTAGGTCAAATTGAATTGATGCAACACTAAGTATGAAAAGAAACGCAATATCTAGACAATCAAGCCTTTGACTAATTTTCAGGGTGGTAGATGACTAAGCTAATCTAATCTAATATAACAATTTAGTCGATATCAGCAAAAACTTTAAAGTGAGAAACAACCGATAGAGCTAAATTGAGATACTAATACTAGATTAACAAAGACATATGATAAGACCGGCTAACCCTCCGATAAAACATTAGCATGAACCTATCGGCTTAACAAGACTTAGATTATCGATAACAATCTAGTAGGTCGGACCTAACCGATGCAGCACGAGATTGTATATGATAATCTAATACTCGATGAGCCAATAGATCTGTCTAAAGTGATGGATATAACAGATGTACCTAAAGCAACATTACGTTTACAGAAACATCGACTTAATCAGAATATCGGACCTAATCGAGAAAGTCCTAACTAAGCTGATGTATCTATGAACGATAATGAAACCAAAGATAGATACGATATACCTGGGCCGACGGGACCTTGGACTTACCCCTTCTTCGGAGATCGAAGCCGATGCAGCCCCGCGTCGGGTGCCAAGTCTCGCTGGATGATGAACAAAGTAGTGAAAAGTGAAAAGGTGGCGATGCGCCGAAATTGATTGATTGTATGTTTGTTGATTATTTTACAAAGAGCCCTCGGGTCTTATTTATACCCAGGCATAACAATATTTGTGTAGGATACGGTTTCTACCTTATCCACTATTTATAGTACGACAATATCTCGGGACACAGTTCCATACCGCGTTACAAAAGGAAAATCTAATAACTTCCTAATTTACAGATACAATTGCCGTTACAGGATTCTATCCATAGATGGCAATATCTTTAACGAACATTTGAGAACCGAATCCAATATTTATCTTTATGCTCCTTTTCCGGGATCGGTTCAATTTCCACTCCTAATCAGAATCGGCTATTGGCCATCCTTGTCCAATTCGTCCTCAGCCGACTGGTTTCCCAGCAGATTCGGTCTTAGCCGATGCGGCCTCTGCTTCTCCGCAGACTGCGCCCCCAATCCGATTCAGATCCAATCTTGGCTCCGAACTCGGGGATTTGGTTACCAAATTTGGTCGTTAACACATGCCCCCCAAGTCCGTGATATGATAGTATCGTGGGTTTGACGCTGTTTTGAATTCCTGCACAACTCTAGGTTGCATCTGTTTTGGCTATCACGAATAACTCTTTAAATAATGCTCGCCTTGCACCGAACCAAGCCATGCTGTCACTTTTGCGTCCTTAAGCCCTAGCCAGAAAAAACCTTTCTGCTTCCTCGGTGACCTCGTCGGAAATCGAAGCACGACCTCTCCAGCAACCCTCTCCGCGGCAGCGATCACAACCATTAATGGCGTCTTCAAGTACTCGCTCCGACACAGCTCAGGCAGAGTACCCAGAGGTAAGTTCCATCGGCTGTAGCCCTTTTCTCCTTGTGACTTGGATTTTTACCCTCTGTAATCTCGTTCTTCTATCCTCTAATTTACAGCACCTCGTCCACCAAATCACCATCCCAGACCTTGTTAGCTCCAATCAGTTCTTGTTAGGGCTGATCGGCAACTTAGACCCTAGCGAGTTCATCAATGCCGAAACAAACCAGATTCCCTTTAGGTTTTCCATCCCTGATCTGGCCCACTGGTCTGGTGCTTTTAAGTCTTGGCCTTCAACGGACAAATCTTGGCCGGCTTGGTACCTAAGGATGTCGGCTAGGCATCAAACTCATTGGGTTGAGCTAGGTATCAACCAGTGCCTAGCTTTAACAACAGCCGACATGCCCAAGGATGAACCCCTCCTTTCAGCTGAAACTTACTTCTGGTCAGATACGTTGAATGCGTTTTTGTTCAGACAAGGGCTGATGACGCCAAATCTCCTGGACATAGCAATGATTACCGGACTGGACATAACTTCCACAGTCGACCCAACCAACCTCAATATCAAATGCATTCATAATTTTAAGACCAAGAGCATAGGAGGCTGGAGCGGCTTTATATCAATGAACATGAAAGATGGTCCAATCTCTGAGAGAGAACACACAGCTTTCCTCCTGATGTGGCTAGAGAAATTTGTATTCTAGGTATCAAGCTGTGGGCCGAATAGCAACTGGCAGCACATAGCCGAAGCTCTGGTAAGCAAAAAACAAGTCCCCTAGGAAAATACCTGCTCGGCTATTTGTACCAGATGCTAAGCAACGCATCGGCTCGGCTGGCTTCCAAGCAGGCCGTCAACACAGGAGGGCCCTGGTGGCTGCTGCAGCTATGGCTAAATCTCCACACTTATCAGGTTGCAGAAAGGTCGGCTCTACTAGAAGCCGATTTCCCCTTGATCGAGCCACGGTTCGAAGATGATGAAGAAGTAACCACCCGCCGACGTCTGTCGTATGGGGAAGCAGCAACAACTTACCCTGGATCCAAACTGACAGCCGATCATTTCAAAAACTGGTTTAGCAATCTGTATAGCGGCTTCCCAAGCAGCTCAAGAATATGGTTCGCCTATGAAGACTTTGACAAATTTGAACTCCCAAACAACCTTCGGCTAGACGAGCTTAACTCTGAAGAATACAAAAAACCGAGGGAGATTTACACATCGGCCATAACACCTTGCATCCTCCCCGTCGTCATCCACCAGGGGCGCAACATCCAGAAGTCCTATGAATTCTATCATCCGATGGTGGCTGCAAGACAACTTGGCATGGGCTAACTGCCGATCGGCCTCTATTACTCGGACAAGATGCAGGCCAGGGGCAAAATCGAAGGAGAGGTCATGATGAATCGGCTGCTCAACATCCCTGGTCCCCCTTTGGGCAGTATTGACAATATCGACCTGGCGGTGACGAGGACAACTATCTTCAGCCGATGGTGGAATGAGTGGAAGCGACACTTGTTCCATCAATCGGCCTTAATGTATTTGACCACCGTTGATCCGGAAATGATCCCCTCGGTAAGTGTCTTCCCTTCTTAGTTCTCTTCGGCCACTACTTGCATTCTTGACTAACCATGCCTTATTCCTTTGCAGACAACTGATGCTTCCCCTCCACATGCAAGTAACACGGGAGTAGCAATCCTTTATGCCCCTGGCGTGCTGTTCGGCGGCTGCGGGCTAGCCCCGTCAATCATAGGCTTCCACGCGCCGAAGGTGGCTACACTTCTTCACGGCCAAAACCGTGAGCCGTTGCATCGGCTGAAATGGGCAAAGCCATCGGCTGCTGCTACTCCGGCTGCAGAGAAAAAGAAACGGGCTTCCAAGAAGCCGAAACCAAGTCCAGCCGACGACTTGCCTCCAGTCGATCCAGATGTGGACGTGGTCCTTGAAGAAGAAGTTAGGGACGAAGAAATGGAGCAAGCTGTCAATGCTGCCGCAGCCAAAACGAGCTCTTCAGACAAATATGCTCGGACTCCATCGGCTGAACAGACCATCGAAAAAACTCCGAGCTCTCCGAAACGCGTCCCTCGTTCCCAACCGGTAAACACCTTTCATCATTTAATCTCATCACCTTTTCCATTATGATTCATCGACCTTCTGTGTCTGTAGGCAAAGAAACTGGCTGCCAAGAAGAAAACGACTCCTCCTCCCTTGGTAAGTTCTACTATCCTTCATTTCCCTCTTATTAACACAACCAATTTTTGACTTGTATCTTTTTTCAGCCTCCTCGCGCTCCAACACCTGCCCCCCACGTATCGAGCGAGAACACGCCAACGACTGTAGGTGGTGGCAACACCGAAGACGTGGCTACCTCAGTCCCAGTTGTCTGAGTAAGTTCTGTCCAGCCTCATAAATCGGCTCATTAGTTTTGTCGACCCTTCTAACTGTCTCCTGTCTTGCAGTCTGTAGCCGATCTTTTGGACTTCGATCTCTCAGAGTTTCTAGATCCTGATGAGGATGCCGATAAGGCCATGGTGCTGTCAGACGAGGACCTACGGGCTACCTTGTTGGACATAGCCAAACGGCTAGAGTGCTCCCTTGACTTTCTGGTCACTGACTGTGACTCCATCCGTAGTCGGTTTGAGGACGTCCAGGATCGGCTGCCGGACCAGCTGGCTGACATCATCACACCGACCACCTTCATGGAGGTGCATCGGCACAAGTTTGAATGAGCTAAGCAGAGAATAGCCGATCGCCGAGAGAACCAAGCGTTGGAGGCCACCATCAAAGCCATCCAACAAGAAATCACCACCGAGAAGGCCAAGTTCGATGCTTTGAAGACCGAGCTGATTGCTGAACTTAATCGGCTTCGCAAGCATCGGGAGGAGCTGATAGCCGAACTTGCCAACGTTGAAGCCGACATTCTGGCCAAAGGACAGCATGTGGCCGGCCTGCCGAAAGAGATCAACGACCAACAAGCAAAGATCAAGGCGACCGTGTCACATTTATCTGATATGGCCGGGGCGATGAAGCCGATCCCAGGGAATGATGTAGCCGATGCCAAGGTCATTGAAGAGATAGACGGGATTCGTCGTAAGGTGATATCGGCTATTACCAACTTCCTTTCCCGCTGAACTAGTTATAATAGTTGGCTAGGAAATTCTTGTAACTCAAACTCACAGCTCATCTTGTAATCGGCTCAAACTTTTTGTAATCGATTTGCTCAACACCACTCATGTGCATGCTTGCCATGCTCGATCAATCTGGATTTGCCATGCTCGATGGATTTAAAAAATTTGCCATGCTCGATGCGTCCGATTCTTGATATTGTATGCCCCTTAATTTTGTTGATGGTATCCTTAGAATTAACAAAATTATCAAATCAAAAATCTTGTCGCCGTCGGCTAGGCTGAGCTGATGTAGAAAAATTAGGGAAAACGTGGTGTGAAAAACGTCCTAAAGGCGATGCTTGTGTCTCACAACGCATCGACTAACACGAATCGGCACAACCATAGCCGAATCATGAATTGATCCAAACACTTGGGGTAAAATTTCTTCAAATACTTGCCATTGAGAGCCCTTCCAAATACTTTTCCATCCAATCCTTCTAGCATATAGGCCCCTTTAGAGACACATTTGTGGATCTTGAAAGGCCCTTCCCAATTCGGTGACCACTTGCCGAACTTATTATTCCTTGATCTGATCGGCAATATTAATTTCCAAACGAGCTCGCCCTCTTCAAACGTCTTAGGCACAACTTTCTTGTTATAGTGACGGGCTACTCGCTCCTTGTCCCTTGTCACCTTTTCCAAGGCCCTCATTCTTGACAAAACCAAATCTTCAAATTCATCCACCATCAAGTTGTAATAATCGTCGGCTATAAGCTGATCTTGTAACTGAACCCTTCTGGAGCCGACGATTGTTTCCCATGGCAACACTGCTTTATGTCCATAGACCAGTTTATATGGAGGGACTTGGATAGATCCGTGGCAAGCAATCCGATAGGCCCAAAGTGACTTGGATAATCGGCTGGACCACTGCTTGGGGTATTCAGCGATCTTTCTCTTTATCAGCTTGATTAGACTTTTATTTGAGGCCTCTGCTTGCCCGTTAGCCTGAGCATAATACGGCGAAGAATTGAGTAGCTTGATCCCCATGCCGTCGGCAAACTGAACGAACTCATCCGATATGAAAATAGATCCCTGATCCGTAGTTATAGTTTGAGGGAGACCGAATCGGTATATGATGTGCTCTTTAACAAACTTGATTGCGTCCCTAGAATCGACCTTCTTCAAAGGAATTGCTTCCACCCACTTGGTAAAATAATCTGTTGCCACCAATATGAACTTGTGTCCTTTACTCGAGGGTGGATTGATTTGGCCGATCATGTCGATTCCCCAACCTCTGAATGGCCAAGGCTTGATGATTGGGTTCATAGCCGATGCTGGTGCTCTTTGGATAGCTCCAAACTTTTGACAGTCTTGGCATCCTTCGTAATACTTGAAACAATCTTCCAATCGTCGGCCAAAATACCCTGCTCTTGAAGTAGCCACTTGCATTTTGTGAGTCGATTGATGCGTGCCACAAATTCCCTCATGCACTTCTCCGATAGCACCTTGGCTTGATCGGCACTGAGACACTTAAGCAACACGCCATCAATCATCCGATAATACAAATCTTCGTCGAGCAAGACATATCTCAAAGCCTTGTAGCGTAATTTCCTTGAAGCCGACTGGGAGGGGTTTTGTAAGTAGTTGTAGACATCAAATCTCCAGTCATCGGCTGTCATGGTGGCGATATCTACTTCAATATCTTTCCTCATCGGCCTGTAGCCTGATGTCCCCTGAGCTAAAACATTGGCTTCTGCATTCTGTTCTCTGGGGATGTGCTTCAAAGTCACTAGCCGAAAGTTGTCCATCAATTCTCGGCATTTTTGGTAGTAGATCATTAGCACGTCGTTCTTGCATTCAAACTCTCCTGACAGCTGGCTGATGACCAATAGTGAATCTCCCATTATTTCGATGGTGTCGACTTCAACCTCTTTGAGTAGATGTAGTCCTTTGAGTACGGCTTCATACTCGGCTTGGTTGTTTGTGGCATGTGGCGTGATTGAAAAGGCGAACTCAAAGCTTGCCCCCCTAGGAGAAATTATTACCAAGCCGATTCCGCAACCATTGATGCAAACCGAGCCATCGAAAGTTAGAGTCCAAGGCATAATGTCTACTGAGCCGATTGAGTCATCTCTGTGTTCCACTATAAAATTGGCTATAGCTTGTCCTTTAATTACCCTGGGCGCCTGGTATCTTAAATCAAACTTCGTCAAGGCAAAAATTCCCAACCCGTCCTTTTAGCACTGGAGCCGATAGCATGTATTTTACTACATCGGCTTTGCATACCACGGTGCACTCATTGGATAACAAATAATGCCTCAACTTTGTGCTTGAAAAATACGAGGCAAAGACACAATTTCTCCACTGGTGAATACCTTGTTTCGCATCAAGAAGCCATCGGCTGAGATAAAAGATGGCCTTTTCCTTCCCTTCGATCTCCTGAATCAAAACTGAGCCGATGGACTTTTCGTCGGCTGACAGATATAGCTTGAAGGGTATCCCTTTCTGTGGTGAAATCAAAACTGGAGGTGAGCTTAAGTAATCCTTGATATTGTCCAACGCTTTTTGCTGCTCTGCCCCCCAAGTGAATGCTTGATCGGCTTTCAGCCGAAGCAATGGCGTGAACGGCTCCATCTTTTCTGAAAGGTTGGCGATGAATCGTCTGATGAAGTTGATTTTGCCAATCAAAGACTGCAGTTGCTTCTTGTCCCTCGGAGGCTGAATTATCTTGATAACATTGATGCTCCTTGGTGTAACCTCTATTCCTTTCTCATGAACAAGAATCCCTAAAAATTGCCCGATCGACACGCCGAACACACACTTTAGTGGGTTCATTTTTAGGCCGTACTTCCTCGTTCTCTCCAAAACCTGTCTCAGATTGGCTACATGGTCTTCTATTTCCCTGGATTTGACGACAACGTTATCAATGTAGATTTCCACTAGAGAGCCGATCATATCATGAAAAATGTAGTTCATGGCCCTTTGATAAGTTGCTCCAGCATTTTTCAAGCCAAATGTCATGACAACCCATTCGTATAAGCCGATTGCTCCTGGGCATCTGAAAGTAGTCTTGTGGATATCTTCTTCGGCCATGAAAATCTGATTGTAGCCTGCATTGTCATCCATAAAGCTTATGATTTTGTGGCCGAAAGCAACATCCACAAGCAAATCAGCTATGGGCATTGGGTATTCGTCCTTAGGGTTAGCTTTGTTTAGGTCCCTGAAATCAATACACACCCTAAGTTTGCCATTTTTCTTCATCACTGGAACTATGTTTGAAACCCATTCCGCATATCGGCAGGGCCAAATGAATCCAGCATCGTATAGTCGAGTGATTTCGGCTTTAATCGCGTCATACATGTCGGCTTTAAACCTCCTGGGAGGCTGTTTGTACTGCTGATATCCTGGCTTTATGGGCAGCTGATGCACAATAATAGATTGGCTAAGACCAGGCATCTCGAAATACTCCCAAGCAAAACAATCTTTATATTCCTTTAATAAATCAATAAGCTTGGATCTAAAACGAGAAGATAAATTTTTGCTAATATATGTGGGCCTAGGCCTATCTCCTGGACCTATGCCAATCTCCTCTAACTCGTCGGCCGACATAAAACCCTGCCCAAGTTTGCCGTCGTTGTGGTCCACGGTGTCCTCGCTGTAGACGCTCGAACCCTCCACGACGCCTTCAAAGTAGTAATTGAGGCTCTTCATCTCCAATAGGCTGTATAGTAGAATTGGGCACCTTTAGAAAATTGGCTTGCCAGATTTTGCCGGACAGACAATCAATACCGTCGATTTCCCAAAGCGACAAATCGGCATTAGCGACGTTCACTGACCTGTCGGCTGGCACAATCTCGACCTTGTCGCCTTGCCATTGGATCAAACTTTGATGCATTGTGGAAGGGACGCAACAGTTTGCATGAATCCAGTCCCTCCCAAGCAGTAGGTTGTACGATCCCTTCCCGCCGATGACGAAAAATGTCGTGGGCACGGTCTTGTTACCGACGGTTAGCTCCACATTCAAAACACCCTTGGCTTCCGATAGATTGCCGCCGAAGTCATTGAGGACCATGTTTGTCTTGATGAGATCTTCGGCTCCTTTGCCCAGCTTCCTGAAGGTGGCATAGGGCATCAAGTTGACTGCGGCCCCTCCATCTACCAGCATCTTCGAAATCGGCTTCTCGTTAACAAATCCTTTCACGTAAAGCAGCTTGAGGTGCCGATTCTCAGTCCCCTTCGGCTTTTCGAAAATAGCTTGCTCTGGGGACAGAGCTAGTCTTGCCAAGGTATCCTCCACGCTATCTGCATCGGCTTCTATAGCACTGAATTTGGCTGGCAGTATAAAAACCATGTTAACCGACGCAACAGCTTTTCCCTTTCCTTTTGCCGCCCTCCTAGCTTGGTCGGCTGGGCTTTCGTCGGCTGAGGCGTCTTTCTTCTTGGGCCTCCATTGTTTCTTGCCCCTACGCTGCCGAAAGCGGATTTCCTCCTGGACTTCGTCTTCTTGGCCATTGTTCTTCATCCCTGAATTCTTCTTTTCTGGCTTTTTGTAAATAAGTTAGAAGGACACCACTGTGGGTTAGCTGATTGTTTTTCTTCGGCTACTTCTTCGTCGTATTCGTCTTCATCTTCATCCTCGAAGAAGTTCTGGTGGATCGGCCCGAGCCGATCATGTACTGACAGCCGCCTCTGATTACGTTGCACGGCCCTGGGGATGAATTGGGTAGAACTTTGCATTGGTGGGTCCCTGTATTCGTCCTCAGGATGCTCGCTGCAGGCCGGGCAGTTGTCAATCATCGGCAGCTTCATCCCTGATTCCCAGCAGAATCGAAAAAACTCGCAGCGCCAGTGCGGGTCACAATCGCTGTGGTACCTGAAGAATTGGAGTCCCCTGACCTCAGGTTCTCTGACGTAAGACTTGCCGCGCCGGGTCTCTTCTTCTTCGTGAAAGCGTTGTTGAAAATGGGGCATGGGGTCCATGCGCCTGGGTCGCCGATTAGCCGATCAGCCAGTTGAATGCACCATGTTGACTGGCGCGGCTTGATCTCCGATCGACTTCTTCTCAGCCTTGACCCCTTTGAATGTTTCAGCTAAGCCATACATCATTCTGTTCTGCCGATCAGCTCGCTTGGGGCCGGCTTGGACCACGTTGACCAAGAAGGGGTTGCCATCAACTTTCATCGGCCGAGGTGACTCGGCAAACTTTAGCTTCCTGGCCTCGATGGCCGACTAGATCTGCTGCCTGAAAACCTTGCAGTCATTAGTGCTATGGGAGGTGGAGTTGTGCCACTTACAGTACTTATTCCTTTTGAGTTCATCAGCCGATGGGATCACGTGACTGTCCGGTAATTGAATTTGTTTCTCCTTTAGCAACAAGTCAAAGATCCTATCGGCTTTCATGATATCAAAGTCGTATTTTTCCTCCTTGGCTGTCTTCAGCAGCCATTGACAGACTATGGCCTTCTTGTTCTTTGTCCATTCGGCTGCTGCCACTTCAGCGTCGTCGTCGCTTGTATCAAAATCAGTTTAGATGACGACGTGGGCAACCTTTTTGACGGCCTTTCTGGACTCTTGAAAGCGTTGCTCATGGGCCATCACCCTTTGTGCCAAATGTGCCAAGCTGTCGAAGTCCTGAGCCGAAAACCTCTCACAGATCGGCGACAGAAGCCCTTGAAAGGCCAGATCGGCTAGCTGGGAATCGAACAACACCAAGCTGCAGCATCGGTTCCTCATGTCCCTGAACCTCTGAATGTAGTCTTGAACCGACTCCTCATGCTTTTGCTTGATGCTGGTCAGGTCTGACAACTTCATTTCGTGGTTGCCGGTGTAGAAATAGCTGTGGAATTGTTTTTCAGGATCGGTCTAGCTCTGTATGGAATTATGGGGTAGTGAAGAAAACCATCTGAAGGCCGATCCTGACAATGAAAGTAGGAACAAACAAACTCTGAGGGTGTCTGTAGCCGATGCCTCCCCGCATTGAGCCAGGAATTGGCTGACGTGCTCGTAGGTAGACACATTGTCTTGCCCCGAGAACTTGGAGAAGTATGGCACTTTGTACCGGTTTGGTAATGGCACCCTCTCGAAGTGTTCTGGATACAGGTTCCGGTACATATGGCTGGAGTCCTTCGGCTTGAGACCGAACTAATCGCGCATCACATCGGCAATCAGATCGGCCCAAGGTCTGTTGTCTTGAGCTGGGGGTATCGACTCGTATTGTTCCTACGGTATGGGTCCTTGCTGATACTGAGGTGGCGGCGTTTGCGACCGATAGTGCTGGTCACGCTAGCCTCCCAGATATTGGTACTGAGGTTGGTTGACGGCGGGAGGCGGCCGATTCACCAGTGGCGGCGATTGTTCAAGAGGGAGTCGATGGCTGCCGGAATTGTACTGTTGCCCCAGGATGAGGTTGCCAACCAGCTTTGGTCGCCGATTGAGGTCAAACATATTGGCCGATTGCTCCTGGGAAGGAGGTTGCTGCCGGTTCAGGATGAAGGGTTGTGTGCCTTGAAGCCGATGCAGAGGCATTCGGCTGGATTGGGACTCCTCCTGGTGGATTTGGTTGTGTCGGTGGCGGCGTCGACCGACTTTGGGACGCCAACACCCTGCAGCCCGAGAATTGGCCATCAGTGAAGTAGGTCGGCCCCTTTTGCAGTTGATCGGCTATCTTTGAATCAACCATGGTGGCAATCATATTGTTGAGGGTGTTGACCAATATGCCACTTTGGTTGATAAGGGCGTGATGTACAGCCGAATCGATTCGGTCCTGGAGAGTGTGTAGCCCCGAATCGTCTTGCTCCTGCTTCACATCCTCCATCTTGTGTTTTCCCTTCGCATCCTTGGAGGAGGACACTTTGAGATCTTCCATGCTGAATTTAAACTTCTGGAGGATAGCCCCAAACCTAGTCTGGGTGAAGGATTGTAAATAGTTGGCCTGCAGCTCCTCCACCATCCGTTTGTAGTCGGCCAAGTGTTCAACCGACAGTTGTTCCATCTTAATATGAACAACGTTCTCTTCATTGATCTCAGGGTTCTGCACATTAACCATCGCGTCGACTTTAGCAATCTGCTGATGTGTCCCACCAGGCGTGCCAAAAATGTGTTGACGAGAAAAATCAACACGTCGGCCTGGAAGATCTGCTTAGCTCCAGTGCAGGTCCAAAAATGGATTAATCGCAGACGTGCCAGTCAGTTTGATCCTGCCACTGACAAGAAATACAAAATAGCAGAGCATAAATCATATCGGTCGATAGACCGATAATCAAAACAGTTGATCTGTTGACAGCTGGTTGTGTTATTCCAGCCGATGCCGAAATTCAGATAACTCGTCAGCTGAAACCCTGACGAAACCCTTATTGGTAGCCATCAGGCAGGCTAGAGACTACGGTTCTAATTATGACTTAGTAGGTCAAACTGAATTGATGCAGCACTAAGTATGAAAAGAAACACAATATCTAGACAATCAAGCCTTTGACTAATTTTCAGGGTGATAGATGACTAAGCTAATTTAATCTAATATAATGATTTAGCCGATATCAGCCGAAACCCTAAAGCAAGAAACAACCGATAGAGCTAAATTGAGATACTAGGACTAGATTAACAAAGACATATGATAAGACCGGCTAACCCTCCGGTGAAACATTACCATGAACCTATCGGCTTAACAAGACTTAGATTATCGATAACAATCTAGTAGGTCGGACCTAACCGATGCAGCACGAGATTGTATATGATAATCTAATACTCGATGAGCCAATAGATCTGTCTAAAGTGATGGATATAACAGATCTACCTAAAGCAACATTACATTTATAGAAACATCGACTTGATCAGAATATCGGACCTAACCGAGAAAGTCCTAACTAAGCCGATGTATCTATGAACGATAATGAAACCAAAGATAGATACGATATACCTGGGCCGGCGGGACCTTGCACTTACCCCTTCGTCGGAGATCGAAGCCGATGCAGCCCCGCGTCGGGTGCCAAGTCTCGCCGGATGATGAACAAAGTAGTGAAAAGTGAAAAGGTGGCGATGCGTCGAGTTGTATTGATCGAGAGAGATTTACATGAACCCCGGGCTTACATATTTATACCCATGGGCTAACAGAGAAACAGAGATCCTAACAGATTACAAATCCAAACTTTCCTAAAGATAAAAGGAAACAAACCGAATCCTTACCGGATACTAACACACTTTCCTAAAGATAAAATAGAAAACTAACAAACTTTTCCTAATTAATAGATAGAATTGCCTTTTTAGGACTCTATCCTTATATGGCAATCCTCATGAAGCACATCATCTTGATCCGACGGTGTCTCCAATGTTGTCATACCGGAATCGGCTACATCGGCTTGTCTTATCCGATTCGGTATCAGCCGATGGACACCTTAGCCGATTCGGGTTCCGGGGCTTACCAATTTCTGCTGTTAACACTTGGGCACTCGGCATCTTATGGGTACATGACCTATTTTCCCACAGTTGAAACAACAACAGGCTTCTTTTGCTGGTCTTGGAAGGGGACATTTATCGAAATGGCGTCCCAGCTAATGACAGTTGTAACAAATCGGACCGATTTATCACGAGGTACACTCCTCTGGGTCTGCAGCATGCCTCTGTTGCCACTGGTGGTCTTCACTGAGGTTGGGGCTGGTCGATGATCAGAAACATCTTCACTGTTGGTGGTACCAACCATGAGTTGTCTCACGGCCCGTCGGGATATCCTTTGGTTTTTCTTTTCCTTATCTAGGACCAAAATCTGTTGATAGTCCTTAGGCACATGATCTGTTCCCTCACACAAAAAACATGTGACGATTTTTATGGGGCATTCTTCTGGCATATGGGTGTCCTCCCCACAGTGGCAGGTGTGGATGCACAAGCTTGCAGTGTGTCCAATTTCTCCACAAGGAGTACATTCTTTGAGCTCTATTTCTTCTTTACTAACATCTTCCAAGTTTGCTTCATCATCATCTGAGGACATCTCTTTTGATTCATCATCCTCTAGCTTGGGCGGACCATAAAGCCGAAGATGTCGGGTTAACTGACGTGCACCACAGAAGGTATTCTTTCTCAGGCATCGGGGAATCTTCTCAGCATCTTTGGGAGTGAACACTGTGCCTGTGACGATCATCTTGCTAGCTCAACCTGTATTCCATTTTGGTGACTTTCTCTTCTTAGAGTTGGATGGTGGCGAACCAAAATCTTGGCTGATAATTTGACCAAAATCTTTATTCTTTCTTGTGCACTGCATCTCATCTTCGGTTGGGGTCCTGGTATACTTGTCCCATGAACTGCTTCTTGCGTCATGACCCTGCTCATTGAAACCATAGCAGGTGCCATGTGTTTCCCTCCAATATGATGGCGAAGTTGGTGGCATTGTCTCCTGGAAACTTGACGGTATACTGGCAGGAGTCGTCAGGGATTGCATCGGAACATGCGGCGTTGCTCTTGATACGACCACCGAGCTTGCATCTGAACTTGCATCTGCTGCTGCTAATACTACCGTTGCATTTGTTGCATCATCATGGTCATTAACTGCGTCTGATTGACCACTACCTGGGCTAGAGTTGGATCTCCAGGAGATGAAATACTCATAGCGTTATTCTGAGCTGACCCAAGAGACGGTTGGGGTTCTGATCCACTCACATTGCCTCTGACTTTAACCATCTGATGGAGAAGGAGAAATGAGGGAACAAGGAAGGGATTAAACTAAAGACGAGACCTTAATCCTCTTACAACTAATCTGATGTGAGTGAACTTTTATTGTTCAAGTTGATTAGGCAAACAACCTAGTATGGTCACATCCCCACCACTGATGTAAGCCATACACCTGCACACATCAAACAACACACGACCTAGGAACAAACAATGCTACTCTTCTGGGAAATATTGGGTTTTAGGTAAGCTCCGGAAAAACTTCGCTTGATTCTCGGGAAGCGTTGACTCGGGGCTGCTTGGCTTGACTTCCACCGGTTGACGAGCAACTAGGTTTGTCCTTCTGGTTTAATAGCTAAAAGAGGTGGCTGGGAAGGGAGAGAAATTTTACAAATCACTTTGCAGAGACTCCAAAGGGATAGAAGAGATATTTTCACAAATAAGGTTTTCGCAAACTTGTCATTAGGGTTTGACCATTTGGCTCAACCTACAGTCGAGATGACTCTCATACCAACTTGTCACGCCCGGAAATTTGGCCAAATTTCCTGACTATTTTATGTATTAAATCCCTATCCAGGAATCAACCAGAGTACATAAAATGATAGATTAATACACAGATCCCAACGCAAAAACAAAGCGTAAAATAAAATACTTACTAAAAAGGCACTTAGTCCTCACACCCAAAAAGGACTGCAGCGGAAAAGAAAGACGATCCTAGCGGGACTTCAGCTCCACTCCACAGGCAAACTCAACTAGGGTCTGGGCCTTGGTCTTCTAACACCATCTTTAACTCAGAAGCACTACACTTCTGAAAGGGGGAAAAATCGCAAGACTAAGTACAACCACCAAACTCAACAAGCCACACCGAGAAATGCAGACGTACAAGGGGAGAAAAGAGTGGCTTGGGCAATTTTGCATAAATGCGGTTTACAAACATTTAATTGTTTAAAAATAGTAAAATAGTTGATTAATTAAGGCAATATTAATCTTCCACTAAACAACGTTATCCCCATGTTGAACAGGCCCAACCATTCCACCTGAACTAAACCAGTTCCATTAAATCAAATTATTGAGTAGTGGGACTAATCATAGTGAATCTAGTCGATCGCCCATAATCGCGGGTACGGCTATTCGAATAGTTTTACTCTGATCAGAGGTACGTAACTTTACCTACAAGACACGATTCCACACATGTTACTATGCCCCGAAGTACCACCATGATACGGCAAAGGGAGAAATCATGACAAGACCTTTCTCTTAACTCCTCCTAACCGAGCGATACCACACCAAGGTTTTGCCCCCACCCCTCGAAAGGAAATGGGCAGCCCCCTCTTGTGCCGCGGTGAATCCTGCAGCTGAATAGACCGTCATGAGGCCCACCCAAACTCCATCATGCCCCCCTCACTAGGGTACGTCGGCTAGAGGAAATCTATACTACGAGTAAAGCAGTTGCCCATTCTTGCTTGTGCTAAGCGTTGTAATTCTTCCAGGGTTTCCCATGAACCGGTCCTTAATTGCCGTGGGTGCTACTATCCAAAACCATGCACCCACAGCCCACCATTAAGTCATATTTTAGTTGAGATAATTATGACCAATAAGACATGACCAGGTTTATCGAGCTTGTAGCTCATCAAAGACTAGCGTAAATAGTGTAATTATCCCATTTAGTGAGCTAGTGGTAATTAAGCATGGCTAAGCATATAATTCTAGCTAAAATCAATATTAGTGACTAAAGCTAGTCAAATTATCACCCAAGGTTAACAAAGGATGGATAACAAGTAAATAAGGCACAAACAAGCAGATAGGTAATCCATCATTTCATGTAATTAGCAAAACAATGCAAATTTTATTTGCAAATGGTAAAACATTTATAAAAATAGGATCAATATGCTTCAAGGGAAGTGTGACTTGCCTTGCGCCTTCAAACAAACTTCTGGACTCTTTTCCTCGCGAGCGCGAACTCCGAAAACTGCGGAATCTACACGCTGGCAAGCAAAACAAGGAAAAACCCTAATAAAAACCAAATAACAGTACATAAAAAGTAAACAAACATGTAGATCTCAATTTTAGATAAATTTTGCAATTTGAATGACCCAATTTGGAGTTCATATGGATTAGATATGAATTTTAAAAGTTTTGGACTATTTAAATGAATTCTGGAAATTAAAACAATTTATCATGCAATTTTTAATTATTTTTACAAAGGAAAAGACTCGGGATGACGTCAGCAAAAAAGGGGCTGACATCAGCGGCACGACACGAGATGACGTCGGCAAGCGAATGCGCGTCGGCGAGCACGGCGGCGTCGGCTCGGCGCGGCGGGCGATGTCGGCTCAGGGCGACATCGGCCACGGCGGTGGTGGTGCACGGAGTTCACGGTGGACTCGGTCCACAAGGACAGGTCCACAGGCGGGCGGACCACGTGGCGCCAACGCGGCAACCACGTGGCCTCCACGCGACGGCCACGCGAGCAGCCGGGTGGACAGCCCGAATCTGTCCCGAGACAGATCGGGCAGCGAAGAATGAAAGGGGCAGCGGCGACTGCCACCGGCCAGGCAGAGCGACGGCGGCACGTGCACTCCGATGGTCGTCGGCGGCAGCCATCGGCGCGGCGGCGAGCGGCGGAGGGTGGTGGAGCGGCGCGGGAGAGGGGAAGGACCTTACCGAGCGCGCGGGACAATGAAACGGGCAGCGCGGCGAGCGGCGGTGAGCGGAGACGGCGACCGGCGCTCGGGCGCACAGCGTCACGGCGTTGCGACGGCTTCCGAGGGCGGCGGAGGGGATGCCGAGGAGCGGTGAGGCGCGATGACGCCGGAGAGATGGGTGGCTCAGTTCAGAAAGTGGCGTGGCAGCCGGTATTGGTGGTCGAGGGCGGCAACGAGTGGCGGCGGCTCGGGATCGCGGCGACAGGGTGATCCAAGATGCCCCTAAGACGGGAGATGGCGGTCGGGGTTCGGCGTGGCCCGAGGAGTGCGGCGGTGGCCTCGGTGTGCGGCGGCGACGCTCGGAGCGGCGGCGGCGCACGACCGAAAAGCGGCGGAGCGTGGGGAACCGCGGGGAGGGCGCTAGGGTTTACGAGGAGCTTGGGCGGCGGAGGGGAAATGGAGAGGAGAGCTCGGGGTGGGTTCTTATAACGCTGAGAGGCTCGGACTCGGCCGGGCTGTGACGGATTTTGCGGTGGAGGTAGTTCGACCGGCGGCCGGGAAAATTGAATCGGCCGTTCGACCGATTTGCACACACGGGCGATGAGAGTGCGCGGGAGTGTGGGGGAAAAACGGGCGGTGGTTGCACGGCTTGGGGCGGGCGAAGCAACGACGCGGGCGCGAGGTCGGCGGCGGCGGCGAAGAACGTGGACGGGAGGAAGGGGACGGCCCCGACAGGTGGGGCCCACTGTCGGCGGCTCGCGAGGAAGGAGGAAGGCTGACTAGCGGGACCCACTGGTCAGAGGCTCGGGGAAACGGGGAGGCAAAGCGGACTTCGGCGCGCGCGGGAGGGAGACGGGCCATAGCCGGGCCGAGCCTGGGGGGAGAGAGGGAGGCGACATCGGCCGAGCTGGGTCGCAAGGGGGGCAAGGCAGACTTTTTGGACCATTTCCGGCCCAGAACAAAGGGAGAATTTTAAATTTGTTTTTCATTTAAATTAATCCATAAATGATCTTTGATTTTCTATAAATACTTTTAGTGGTCAAATAATTTTGAGAAAAATCCTGAAAATATAAGAACACCCAAAGTATTTAATAAAAATATCTCCAGTTCATTTAAATATTAATTTATTTATTTAAATAATTATTGAAGTGTTTTTGTGTTATTAAAATTATTTCTAGAGCTCCAAAATTTTACGAAAAATTTTAGAGAGTATTTTAGGGCATGGAGAATATTTTGAAAATATTTCCAGCCATTATTTTTAAAGGAAAAATTTATTTTCCTTATTTAATTCACTTGATTTACTTTGCTTTTTATATTATTCAATTTTTAGAAAATGATTTTTAATCCCGAACGAAACTCGGGCGTGACAACAGCGGGTCGAGCCTTGGTCCTCTAACTCCATCTTCAACTCGAAGCACTACACTTCTAAAAGGGAAAGAATTGCAAGGTTGAGAACAACCACCGTACTCAACAAGCCACACCAAGAAATGCGGACGTGCAACGAAAGACAAAGGGAGGCTTGCAGCTATTTTGCAGAAGAGCGGTTGAAAAATCTTTTTAGTTTAAAATGGAAAAACAGTTCATTAATTTTAGTAAAGTTTTTATCCTCCACTGAACAACGCTAAAACCACGTTGAACAGACCCAACCATTCCACATGATCAAAACCAAATTATTAAGCCAATTTTATTCAGTAGTGTGGGACTAACCGCGGTGAATCTGGTCAATCGCCCATAATCGTGGGCACGGCTATTCGAATAGTTTTACTCTGATCAGAGGTGCGCAACTTTACCCACAAGACATGATTCCACACACGTTGCCATGCCCCAAAGTATCACCATGATACTGCAAAGGGGGAAATCGTGACAAGACCCTTCTCATAACTCCACCTAACCTAGCGTACCACACCTTGGGCTTCGCCCCCACCCCTCGAAAGGCAGTGGGTAGCCCTCGTAGTGCCGTGGTGAATCCGGCAACTGATCAATCGGTAAACTCCGACTGACCCATCTCCATCACGCTCACCCTTGCCTGGGAGTGCGGCTGGAGGAAAGCTACACTATGAGTCCATCAGTTGTCCATTCTTGCTTGTGGAAAGCATTGTTAGTCTTCCAGGGTTTCCCGAGAACCAGTCCTTAATTGCCATCGATGCGACAATCAAAACCATGCACCCACATCCCACCATTAAGTCATATTTTAGTTGGAATAATTATGACCAATAAGGTGAGGCCAGGTGTTTCGAGCTTGCAGCTCATTAAAGACTAGAGTAAATAATGCAATTATCTTATTTAGTGAGCTAGTGGTAATTAAGTATGGCTAAGCATATAATACTAGCAAAAGTCAACATCAGTGACTAAAGCTAGTCAAATTATCACCCAAGGTTAACAAAAGATGGATATCAAATGAATATGGGACAAGCAAACAGGTAGGTAATTCCATCATCCCATGTAATTAGCAAAATAATCACTTTATTTGTAAACGTAAAACATTTATACAAATAGGTTCAATATGCTTCAAGGGAAGTGTGACTTGTCTTGCTTCTTCAAACAAACACCTGGACTCTTTTCCATGTAACCCTAGGTATCATGGTTCTTAAGTTTCACAAAATCACACTATTGATTATTTTGACTTTGATTGATCACACTTTTGAGTTTTACACTTCACTGTAAGGATCATCCATCATCTAAATGTTACATCTGCTTTTTAAAATTTGGATATAGAGTATATCAAAATTGATTCCATATGGTTGATGCATGTGGTTGGTGAAGATTTCATATGGCATACGATGGAGATATCGTGAGCGTATGGGATGCAGAGTTATATTTTTGGAAGGAGTCCAAATTTGTTAAAATTGGTATGTAATGTTCGGTTCTTTTACGAGAAGGATTCCTAGTGGATTAGGACTTCTTATATGAGTTGGATTCGTGGTTTTAGGCAGCCTACTTCATGTATAAATAGAGAGGGAGGGTGTGGTCTCTCGGTATGTGTTTTAGAGAGAGTTGAGTTGCGAGAAAGTTAGGTTTTCGAGTTCTATCAAAATTTTGTGAGGAATGTTGTTGTTGCACTTTGTAAACACATAGAGAAGTAATATATTTTCAATCTACTTTGAGAGTTCTTTGATTTGTGTTATCTCGGGTGCGGTGGTTCAACCGGAGGAACACCGGCGGTTAGACCGGCGGCTTCTTACCGGTCAGACCGATCGGAGTACTGCGGTCAGACCGGCACACAGAGGAAGGCGACTTCAGCAACATCCTGCGGTCAGACCGGATCTACACTGCCGGTCATACCGGAGGTATTCAGGCGGCCAGACTGGCACAACAACTTTGGTCAGACCGATCTACATCGAATTTCGAGGGCAACTTTTATTTCCACTAAAAGTTTGGTTTTTCGGGATACCAACAAATCACCCCCCTCTGGTTGGCTTAGTATTGGGTATTCGATCCTACAAGTGGTATCAGAGCCTCGTTTTCTTCTTTGAATTTTTACCGATCTAGAGTTTTTTAGCCATGACTGATAAATTTTCAACTAAGCCACATGTTTTCGATGGTACGGATTTTACTTATTGGTGTAGTAAGATAAAATCTTATATTATGGCTCAAGATTATGATGTTTGGCAAAATATCGCTCTTCCTTATGAGATTCCTAAAATTATTAATACTGAAGCTTTGAAAACTGATTTAATAAAAATTGCAAAGCTCGTAATATTTTGTTGAATGGGATTTCTTGTTCGGATTTTGATCGTGTATCACATCTTAATATCGCCAATGAGATTTGGATTGCTTTGAAAAACTTTCATCAAGGAACTAATAACATTAAAGAACTTCGTCGAGATCTTGTCAAAAAGGAGTACATAAAATTTGAGATGAAACCTATAGAAGCTTTGGATGATTATCTTGGTAGACTTAACAAAATTTTGAGTGAACTTAGATCTATTGATTGTGCTTATGATACAAATTATCCATAATCTGAGGTTTCTCGCCACTTTTTGAATGGTCTTGATATGTCTATTTGGGAGATGAAAGTTACTTCTATTTAAGAGTCTATTGATATGTCTACTCTGACTTTGGATTCACTTTACACAAAACTCAACACTCATGAGATGAATATTCTTTATCGAAAAATTAATTCTAAGTCTAGTGCTTTGGTTTCCTCTTCAACTTACTCGGATGTTAGTGCTTCTTCGTCTACTCCCACTGCTCTTGCTTTGATTAATGCCATGTCCGATGAGCAACTCGAACAGTTCGAGGAGGAGGACTTGGCTTTGGCTGCTAACAAGATTTCTTGAGCTCTGAATAATGTCAGGTACAGAAAAAGAGGTGGACCAACTCGTTGCTTTGAACGTGGTGCTCTAGGTCACATTCGTTCACACTGTCCTAAGCTTGGGAGAGGCAAGAAGGAAGACCAAGGTGGAGAGAAGACCAAGGATGACAAGCCCAAAGGGAAGCAATCCAAGGAGGTAATGAGGAAGGTGCTGAGTAAAGTTTATGCCGCTTTTGAGCCATTAAGCGATATAGATTCTGATAGCGATGAAGATAAGGAGAAGGATAAGAACATCTCTGGTATTTGCCTCATGACACGTGGTGAATCGGATTCTGAGTATGAGGACAATAAGGATTCTATTCTTGTTTTAAGTGCAAAAAATAAGAATTGTGAGAAGATGTATAAAAAACAAGAATTTATAATTGAATCTCTAAATGCTAAAATTGCTAGATTAAAATCTCTTATTCCTAATGATCATGATTGCAAAAATTGTGAGGTTTTAATGCATGAAATTTCAAAAATTAGAGATATCAATGTTTCACATGATTGAAATTAAAATCTTCTCTTGCTCTTGGATTTGCTATGCACACACGCACTTTGGATGAGTTGTTTTTAACTAAAAAGTTGTTGAAAAAATATCAAGTTGCTTTTCATGCTAATTTGATGTTTAACATGATTAGTGCTAAGAAGTTAAAACAACATAATGTTTTGAATTGCTCAACATGCACACTAAACAAGATGAGATTGAAATATGCTTTGGGTCGTGCTAAGCACATGGAGGAAATTGTTAAACAAGATGAAGAGCCTTCTTGCTCCAAATGTAGTAAAAACAAAGGTGTCATGGTAGATTTTGAAAATTGTGCAAATTTGGAAAAAGAGGTTTCTTATTTCAAAAGTTCTTTGCAAAGATTTTCTTATGGTAAGAAACAACTTAACATAATTTGGATCAATCTAAAGTGACTAGCTACAATAGGGGTGTGGGTTTTGATGCTCATGATTATTTCACCAAAAATCAACCCAATGTTTTGAATGTGACTGAACATGGTGAAATTTTGACAAAATCTAATGTTGTGAAAACAGTTTTTAAATGTGCTGAAATTATGCCCTCTCTTTCTGCTACACTAAATGAAACTAAAACTAATATTTCAAAATCATCAACTATTAGGGAGAAGTATACTTGTTCCTTTTATAGTAAAGATGGTCATCTTGTTGGTTTTTTTTCAAATTAGCACGTAAACAGAAAAAAAAGAAAGAGAGATTGCTTTTGCAAAATCAAAGTGGTAAAAATCTGGTTTTCCCTCGGGAAGACCGATCAGACCGGCGTGGACATATTGGTAAGACCGGCACCCGGTCAGACCGGCTACAAGGTCCAGTCGTCGGAATGACCGGCGGTCGAGATCGAGTGCCGCACAGCGGTCGAGCCGACCGGCCTCGGAGGAATTTTTCTCGAAAATTCTAAAACTATTTTTGCGCGTGGATATATGCCTATTGGATCTACTGGTCGTGTGTCTCAGTACTGGATTCCTAAATTTCTTTTATCTAACCCCAGTATTGAGGCTTCGACATCTTTTTTGTGTGTAGGATTTGGTGGCGAGGAAGGAGAACATGTGGATCGTGGATTCCGATTGTTCGCGGCATATGACCGGGGATAAAAATTGGTTCTCCTCCCTCAAGATGGCATCCAAGACTGAATCGATTATCTTTGGTGATGCTTTTACTAGTGACGTTCTTGCTACGTGATCTTTCAAGGTAAGTGACAAGTTTGAATTAAAAGAAGTAGCTTTGGTTGAGGATTTAAAGTACAATTTGCTTTCGGTTTCACAAATTATTGATGAGAATTTTGAGGTTCACTTTAAGAAAATTGGAAGTAAAGTACTTGATTCTTGTGGTGATTCTGTGTTGAATATTTGTCGCTATGGAAGAGTGTTTAAAGCTGACTTTGGAAATCCTGTTTCACCTATTGTAACATGTTTGGTTGCGAAATTCAACAAAGATTTGATATTTTGGCATCGTAGACTTGGACATGTTGGCTTTTATTTTCTCACAAGGCTAAGTGGCATGGATCTTGTTCGTGGTTTGCCTAAACTTAAGAAAGATCTTGATTTGGTTTGTACACCATGTCGTCATGCTAAGATGGTTGCTTCTTCACATGCTCCTATTATTTCTGTGATGACGGATGCACCGGACAGCTTTTACATATGGACACTGTTGGTCCAGCTAGAGTACAATCTGTTGGAGGAAAGTGGTATGTGTTAGTTGTTGTTGACGATTTTTCTCGATATTCTTGGGTTTTCTTCGTGGCAACTAAGGATGAGGCTTTTGGACACTTTCGAAGTCTATATCTTAGACTGAATTGTGAACTTCCCAGCTCTTTGAAGAGAATTAGAAGTGATAATGGAGGTGAATTTAAGAATGCTTCTTTTGAACAGTTTTGCAATGAAAAAGGTCTTGAACATCAATTTTCTTCACCTCGTGTTCCACAACAAAACAGTGTTGTTAAAAAAATCATTCTTTGGTTGAAATGGCTAGAACAATGCTTGATGAGTATCACACTCCTAGGAAATTTTGGGATGAAGCTATTAACACTGCATTTTATGTTTCCAACCATGTTTTCTTGAGATTAAAACTTGAAAAAACTTCTTATGAGCTTCGATTTGGTCATCAACCCAAAGTTTCACATTTGCGAGTTTTTGGTTGCAAGTGTTTTGTCTTGAAATCTGGAAATTTGGATAAGTTTGAGGCACGTTCTACTGATGGATTGTTTCTTGGTTACCCCGCACATTCTCGTGGCTATCATGTACTTGTTTTAGAAACTAACAAAATTGTTGAGACTTGTGAAGTCACTTTTGATGAGGCTAGTCCAGGTACTAGACCAGAACTTGCAGGTACATTGTCACAGATTCAGGGGGAGGATGGTCGTATTTTTTAGGACGAAAGCGACGACGACGATGACGATGTCAACCTGGCCGGTCAGACCGCCCGACAGCCGTCGATCAGACTGGTGCAGGAGGCCCGGTCAGATCGGCAGGAGGCACGATCAGACCGGCAGGGGCCGTCTACCTCGAGTTCTGTCAATGCTGATCAAAGTGGCTTTTCAGAAGCTACAACCAGTGAAGGTACAGAACATGAATCAATTTCATAAGTTGCTGCTTCTTTCCACATTCAACGACGACATCTGCCAGAACAAATAATTGGTAATTTATGTGAGCGGACTACAAGGTCAAAGGTAACTGCTCATGATGTTTGTGCAAATTCTGCATTTGTTGCTTCTTTTGAACCCAAAGATGTTACTCATGCACTAACTGATGAATCGTGAATTAACGCCATGCATGAAGAACTTGAAAATTTTGAGAGAAACAAAGTTTGGACTTTACTTGAACCACCTTCAGGACATAATATTATTGGAACCAAGTGGGTTTTAAAAAATAAACAAAATGAGGATGGTTTAATTGTTTGGAACAAAGCTAGACTTGTTGCTCAAGGTTTTACTCAGGTGGAGGGTTTGGATTTTGATGAAACTTTTGCTCCTGTTGCTAGGATTGAGGCAATTAGACTTTTGTTAGCTTTTGCTTCTTCAAAAGGTTTTAAATTATATCAAATGGATGTTAAAAAGTGCTTTTCTAAATGGCTATATACTGGAGAAAGTTTATGTTAAACAACCACCGAGTTTCAAAAATCCTGTTTTTCCCAACCAAGTTTTTAAATTGTCTAAAGCTTTGTATGGTTTGAAACAAGCACCTAGAGCATGGTATGATAGGCTTAAGAACTTTTTGCTTACAAAAGGTTTTCAAATGGGAAAGATTGATAAAACACTTTTTGTTCTTAAGCATGGTGAAAATCAACTTTTTGTTCAGATTTATGTGGATGATATCATTTTTTGTTGTTTAATTCACGCTTTGGTTGTAGAGTTTGCTGAGACTATGCGCAGGGAATTTAAAATGAGCATGATGGTTGAGTTGTCATACTTTTTGGGATTGCAAATTAAGCAAACACCTCAAGGTACGTTTGTGCATCAAACGAAATATACCAAGGATCTTTTGAGATGTTTCAAGATGAAGAATAGCAAGCCAATTTCTACTCCAATTGGTTCTACTGTTGTGTTGGATCCTGATGAAGATGGTGAAGCTACGGATCAAAAGGAGTATAGAAGTATGATTGGATCATTATTGTATCTAACTTCTTCTAGGTCGGACATACAATTTGTTGTGTGTTTGTGTGCATGCTTTCAAGCTTCTCCTCGTACTTCACATTGTCAAGCGGTCAAGCGAATAATGAGGTATTTGAATCATACACTTGAGTTTGGAATTTGGTATTCTACTTCATCTTCTATATGCTTAAGTGGTTATTCCGATGCTGATCTTGCAGGTTGTAGAATTGATAGGAAAAGTACTAGTGGAACATGTCGTTTTCTTGGTACATTATTGATTGCATGGTCTTCTAGAAAACAATCTAGTGTAGCTCAATCAACTGATAAATCAGAATATGTTGCTGTTGCTAGTTGTTGTTCTTAGATTCTTTGGCTTATTTCAACTTTGAAAGATTATGGACTTGCTTTTGAGAAGGTTCCTCTTTATTGTGACAATACAAGTGCTATTAACATTGTTAAAAGACATGTACAACACTCACGTACAAAGCACATTGATATTCGCTTTCACTTTTTGAGGGATCATGTTGAGAAGGGAGATGTTGAATTGAAATTTTTGGATACTAAGTTACAACTTAAGGATATTTTCACTGAACCATTGGATTCATCTCGCTTTGCTTTTCTTCATGGGGAATTGAGAATTATTCATCCTTTTCGCATGGTTTGAGGGGGAGTTTTGTGCTCTTGGTTCTATCAAGCAATATTTGAATGAAGTAAATTGAAAAAGAGAGCTTTGTTGATACTTATAGCATTTTCTTGTGCATGCTAGCAATATTATGAAGGTTTATTTGTCACTGGTATAGCTTATATGTATTCTAGTCTTTTCATGAGGCTTAGATTTTACTTTTAAGTGATATGTTGCATGACACTTTAATTTCATAGTTGAATTAATGAAATATGCAATGTTGCTACTAGTGCATAGTTTGAATTGTAAATGCTTATATATGTGTTGTGTTCAATTGTTATTTCTCAAATTGCTTTAAAATTGCTCATTGTGCAAGAGAATAAAATATTATCTATGAGAGAAAAAAAGAATACTGAATCCTTGGAAACAGTCTTGATGACAAGGATGTATTCAATGTAAGCAAAAATAATGGGTGTCGAATCCTTGAAAATAGTCTTGACGACAAAGACGTACCTGGAATAATTGAGAGAACAATATGAGCAAAACTTGGCTCCAATAAATATGAGAAAAATTCTCGATTGTTTTGTTCAAAAAGTTAATTTGAGAAAGAGTATTGGTTGCAATAGGTATATATGTTTGGGTTTATTTTTCAACCTATGTGTTTGTAAAGACGTTGCATTATAAATTGTTTGAATTTATGAATTTTGATTGTATTATTGATCTTAATTGTCAAATCTTTGATTCATGATTATACTCTAATGCTTATTTGCTATATAATTGATGGGTTTATCTTCTTACTATTGCAACACATGACATGACTTGCTATAAGTATGATGTTAAGCTCTCAAATATTGATGTACATAATTCTTATCCTTGATGAAATCATTGTCAAAAGGGGAAAACAAAGTTTAAAAAGTACAAGTTTTTCAGGATCAAGGGGTATTTCTTTCTTTTTAAAAGGGGTTTCAGATCAAGGGATATTTCTTTCTTTTTAAAAGGGAAAGAAATTTTCTTTGAATTTTGAACACTCTGATGCTTTTTATCATTTTTATTTTTTACTTTTTCAAACACCACAACAAAACATTTTTGATAGGTTTGCCAATGTGTTTATCAAGGGGGAGATTGTAAAATCAAAGTGTGTTTGATTCTATGGTGATGAACAATTGGCATATGTGATTATTGGTTTTGGAATTTGGAGTTTATTGGCGAAGTGATTTTGGAGATGGTTGGAATTTTCGGACAATGAACGGTGATTGTTGTTTTATGGTCCGGCCGACCGGCTTCGATGCGGTCGGACCGAAGGTCCGTGTGCGGTCGACCGGTCGCCTGTGGTCCGACCGGCCGACTCGTGTCGGCGGTTTCGGGTGGTTTCATTGGATATCCGTGTTTATTTCGTGTTTATGGCTTCTAGATGGATACTATGCGTATGTAATACTGTTGTGTGCTAACAATGAGTCAAGTTGGTGATAGCTTGTGCTCGGATATGGTTTCTTTGTTTGATTCATGTGTAGGTAATCTTTACGCCTCGGGAGAGTATCGTCGGTGATGGATTGGGAGTCAACTTGGAGATAAGGTGACGTTCGAAAGAGATCATGTTGGATACTAAGGATAAAGATTGATGCACGTGGTTGGTGAAGATTCTATATGGCATACGATGGAGATATCGTGAGCGTATGGGATGCGGAGTTATTTTTTGGAAGGAGTCCAAATTTGTTAAAGTTGGTATGTAATGTTCGGTTCTTTTACGGGAAGGTTTTCTAGTGGATTAGGACTTCTTATATGAGTTGGATTCATGGTTTTAGGCTGCCTACTTCATGTATAAATAGAGAGGGAGGGTGTGGCCTCTCGGTATGCGTTTTAGAGAGAGTTGAGTTGTGAGAAAGTTAGCTTTTCGAGTTTTATCGAAATTTTGTGAGGAATGTTGTTGTTGCACTTTGTAAACTCAGAGAGAAGTAATATATTTTCAATCTACTTTGAGAGTTCTTTGATTTGTGTTATCTCGAGTGTGGCGGTTCAACCGGAGGAACACCGGCGGTTAGACCGGTGGATTCTTACCGGTCAGACCGATCGGAGTACTGCGGTCAGATCGGCACACAGAGGAAGGCGACTTCAGCAACATCCTGCGGTCAGACCGGATATACACTGCCGGTCAGACCGGAGGTATTCAGGCGGTCAGACTGGCACAACAACTTCGGTCAGACCGATCTACATCAAATTTCGAGGGCAACTTTTATTTCCACTAAAAGTTTGGTTTTTGAGGATACCAACCATTCACCCCCTCTGGTTGGCTTAGTATTGGATATTCGATCCTACATACCCATCGAAAAACTTTAGAGACACGCTTACTTTTCTAGATCCAAATAAAGTGGTCAGGTGGTTGTATTGATCTAGTATTACCCGTATATAGATCCATTGATCATTGTCCTGTTCTGTCCTGTCCTAAATCTAGCTATCTCATTTATGAACTCCCTCAAATTTAAGAAATCTGCATAGGCTTGTTTTGGTAAGGGCAGTTGAAAGTTGTCTTCAAGATTAGTCTGGATGAAGTTCCTCCCCAAGAAATTTCCATTAATAGCATAAGAAAGTAAGTCTTGAGAACTGAAACCAGAGAAGAGGTTGATCTGCCCAAACATCCTCCCATATGGGACAAGACCGTCATCAATTTACATTATATCCTTCCAGCAAAACGAGCCTTTGAGAGGACTAAAATCATGGACAACATTTATGTAATGTGAAGACCATATTAAGTTCACCCAAGGCAGGTCCTTTCTCTAGAAAAATTTGTCCAAAAACTTCAACAACAGAGCTCGATTCTAAATTCCCAGCTTGATTTTTCCAGGCCTCCTTTAACCTTGTCTTACAAACCTTGTCCCAAATAGCTAGTTACTTTTTAGTCTCTCCACAAATAAACAGTTTAAGATTCGTAGTATTAAGATATGTCTAATCCGATCATAGGTTGTGATCGATATAGCAGTTTTTCTTCAACCAATCAAATCAGTAGACCAACCGCCAAGTTAATACTAGACGATCTGACCGTCCGAGAGACGATCCTTTCTATGCATGAAGGGAAGGGGTAGGTAGATAACCGATGTGATTGCCCTCGAAGTCAAGTATGCGGAGGGTGCCATTGCGCGTGCCGAGCGTGACCAAATGGTCAGCAATGGCGATGGTTGTAGCGGCGTCCATGGAGAGGATGCCGGCATGCTCCCTCCCAGCCGCGGCTCCTCCTCTACCTCCCCACTTCCCGCCTCCACCGTCCTCCTTCTCATCTTGGTCATTGTTGCCATGGTGCCCGTCGTCGCGTCGGCCTGGGCAGGGCAAGCCGTGCGGCTGCCCAGGCCCTCGGCGCCGAGGGGCCCATCTCGTGTGTGTTTGTATATGTAATACATGTATAATATTATTTTTATCACTAACTTAGCAAAAAATACTTTATCGAGGAGTAAATATCCTTAGCTTAACATAGCAACTCAGTCGTTATCGGTTGACTTTACTTAAAAATTTACACAAATTTACAGTAATACTTTAATCAGGAGCTAGTAACAATGGTAATATCAACAATGCTTTAAAAATAATTATACGATAGTATTTTAAAAAATTATTAGTGTGATTAATTGTAAAAAATCTAGCTAATATTTATAAACTATATACTTCCTCCATTTCAGATTAATTTGTCATTTTAGATTTGTTATAAGTTAAACATTTTAATCTTTCACCATTAATTTCTATAAACCCATATAATTTTACATTATAAGATTCAAAATTTTAGATTCATCATAAGGATATTTTTATAATATATAATTCATATGATGTTAAAGTATATGTACTTTTAAAATAGTCACTTACGATAAATTAAAATAATAATTAATTTAAAATGAAAGAAGTATAGTTGAATATTGTATATGGTCTAAAAAAAATCTCAAAACGAAGGCATTTGTTTTCAATTATCAGGACCGATCCTGCCCGTCGTCGCTGTTCTCGTGCGGCGATGGCACAGACGCGGTGGACATGGTTATGGGGGCGGAAGTGGCAGGACGTTGGCGCCGCTGCTTGCATTCATAGGTGATGGAAATCGGCAGCGCAACATGAAAGCGGAGGCACCCCATTGACAGGAGATCGATGGACTAACGAGACACACGAGCACGAGTACAGAGGCCCATTAAGCTAGGATGTTGTTAGCCTAACCAAGATTGTGTTCGTTTCCTCATACGAAGATTTTAGCCCACGCGAAAAAAAAACTCATTAGCACATAATTAATTAAATATTATTTTTAAAGAATTATTTAAAATATGTTACTGTAGAAGAAAGTAACACGATAGCACTTCCTCCTATAATAAATATTAAATATTTAATACGGTTGACTTTAACCAACAAAATTTAACCATTTTATTTTATTTAAAATTTTGTGTAAATATATAAAAATATAAAATCACGTATTTTTATTTAAAAATGCAAATAAAATAAATAATATTTTAAACAAGTCAAACTTTATGGTATTAAATATTTATGATCAAATAATATGATATTTAGCGAGCATTGCTGTAGTCTGTAGATGAGCGACCGTCTAAAATTAGATTGGTTGTCAATTTAATTGAAATTGAGATGTTTCACTACTAGAGAAACCATCATTGGTTGAAGTGGCAAAAACCACAGTAGTTCGGTTTGAGTTTGACGGACTAGAGATGATCTCTAGTCCCGGTTTAAAAATTCAACGGCTCTCTAGGAACTTTAGTCCTGGTTCGTGTCACGAATCAGGACTAAATATCACCTCTAATCCCGGTTCAAATGTTGTCAGAGCGTGTCAGAGCGCCGGGCATCTTTAGTCCCGGTTGGTAACATCAACCGGGACTGCAGATGCTATATTTTGTCCTGGTTGGTGTTAACAACCGACTAAAGATGCCCGGTGCTCGACAGTGCTCGACACCTTCTGACACTATATTTAGTCCCGGTTGGTATTACCAACAGGCACTAAAGATGATCTTTAGTACCGGTTATTAACACCAATCGGGACTAAAGATGGCTTGCTTTTTATACTCCTTCTTCCTCCTCCAGCCCGAGCCTGCTACACTTGTCTTCAAAATTTTTCTCTAGCTAGAGGGGAGATGCAGCCAAAATTTTTTGTGATTTTATTTTGGTGATAATACACAAATCTTTGCTATCTACAAGGTTAGCAATTTCTTCCTCTTATGATCTATGCTTAGCACTTTGTATTTTACGGTTGTTTTCTATACATTAATCATCTCTAGATTTTTTTTGTAAACATGAGGAGAGAGAAAATTTGTTTGGACTAATTATTTTGCTAAGCACATTATATTGTGTTAAGAAAAAAGTTGGGGAAAATAAAGAGGAAGAAAAGTAAGCTTAGCACGTAACATTTATAGGAATTTAGTCCGTACAATTTTATCTCAAAAAATATTTATGAAAAATGATGAGAGAGAATCTTTTGGACAAAAAGTTATAAAATAGATGACAAAGGACCTTTTAAAATAGATGCAAAATAATTAATTAATTTTATGTTTATCACTTTAAAAGACATTTTAAAAATAATTCTATTTTTTAGAACAACACATTACGTATATTGGATTAGTATATAATAATTATCTGATTATATATATATATAAGTATTGTAATAATATTTAAATGATTTGAATTTCGTGGAATTTTCTTATAATTTTTGTGCATTCCATGTAGATGGATTGGCAATGGATGTACAACGCGGATCGACGGTCGAGAGAGTTTATTCAAGGCGTCCATTATTTTTTGAGTGTGGCCGATGCCAACAAGCATAAGGGTTTCATACGTTGTCCATGTAAAAGTGCAAAAATGAGAAAGAGTATTGTAGATCAAGAATTATTCATGCCCACTTGTTTTAGTCGGGATTCATGCCTCACTACAATTGCTGGACATCACATGAAGAGGTGGGGGTTGTAATGGAAGAAGATGAAGAAGACGACGACAACATTCCGGACAGTGGTCAATACGGTGGGTTTGAAGAGAATACAGTGGGCGAGGCGGACGGGGATGCTGAAGAAAACGACGGTGCCGATGACCTTGGTCAGATGTTGCGTGACGTACAGGGGGACTGCGAAGGCGTAAAGGAAGTGCGAAATTGGAGCGTATGTTGGCGGACCACAAAAGGTCCTTATACCCAGTGCATGAACAGGGGCACAAAAAGTTAGGTACCACGCTGGAATTCTTACAATGGAAGGCCAAAAATGGTGTCAGTGACAAGGCATTTGGCGAGTTACTAAAACTCGTGAAGAACATTCTTCCAGAGGGAAACGAATTGTCAGAATCAACGTACGAGGCTAAGAAGTTAGTCTGCCATCTAGGACTAGAGGTATAGAAGATACACGCATGTCCTAACGATTGTATCCTCTACCGTGGTGAGGAGTACGAGAACCTAGAAGCATGTCCGGTTTGTAAAGCACTTCGATACAAGATCAGACGAGATGATCCAGGCGAAGTTGACGGACGACCCTCGAAGAAAAGGATTCCTGCTAAGGTGATGTGGTATTTTTCTATAATACCACGGCTGAAGCGTCTGTTCAGAAACAAGGAGCATGCAAAATTGATGCGTTGGCACGCGGAAGAACGCCTACAAGACGGCATGCTAAGACATCCCGCCGATGGGTCATAGTGGCGAAACATCACAGAACATTTGAAGACTTCGGTGAGGATGCAAGAAACCTAAGGTTCGGCTTAAGTACGGACGGCATGAATCCAATTGGAGAGATGAGCAGTGGGCATAGCACTTGGCCTGTGACGATGTGTATCTACAACCTCCCGCCTTGGCTATGCATGAAGCGAAAGTACATTCAGATGCCGGTTATTATTCAAGGCCCGAAGCAACCTGGTAATGGCATCGATGTGTACCTAAAACCGCTGATCGAAGATCTAAAACTGCTGTGGAAAAAAGAAGGTGTTCCCGTGTGGGATGAAGATAAACAGGAACAGTTTAAACTACGAGGGTTGCTGTTTGTTACCATCAATGATTGGCCTGCACTTGGCAACCTATCCGGACAGTCAAACAAGGGGTACAATGCTTGCACCCACTGTATGGATGAGACTGAGTGTACGTACCTGAAACATTGTAAGAAGGTAGTGTACATAGGCCATCGTCACTTTCTTGTTGCAAGCCACCCTGTCCGGAGAAGAGGTAAACATTTTGATCAAAAGGCAGACCATCGTACTAAACCAAAGCATCGCAACAGAAAGGCCGTGTTTGCCATGGTGAAAGACCTCAAAGTAGTATTTGGAAAGGGACCCGACAACCAATCTATAGCAAGTGAAGGTGGTCACACGGCGATGTGGAAGAAGAAGTCAATTTTTTGGGAGTTGCCCTACTGGGAAGTCTTGGACGTCCGCCACGCAATCGACGTGATGCACCTCACCAAGAACCTTTGCGTAAACTTGCTTGGCTTCCTAGGTGTATACGAAAAATCAAAAGATACACTTGAGGCACGTAACGATAACATATGACACAACGCGACGGCCTTCACCCGCAACCAAAGGATAAAGGAGCCCAATACCTAAGTCCACCGGCTACACTGAAGGGGCGAGAAGGAAATAATGTTTGACTGCTGCGAGCATCAAGGTACCGTCTGGATACTCCTCGAATATAAAGGGAATAATAAGCACGAAGGATAAGAAGTTCACAAATCTAAAGTCCCATGACTGCCACGTCCTGATGACACAGCTGCTTCCCGTTATAATTCGAGGTATCCTTCCCGACAATGTCCGGGCAACAATAACAAAGCTTGTGTGCTTTTCGAACGCAATTTCACGTAAGATCATCGATCCGGCATGACTAGAAGACTTTCAAAATGATGTGGTCCAATGTCTTGTCGCTTTGAGATTATCTTTCCGCCTTCCTTCTTCAATATCATGACGCATCTCCTATGCCACCTTGTCAAAGAGATCTGTATCCTCGGTCCGGTATTCCTACACAACATGTTCCCCTTCGAGAGGTATATGGGCGTTCTAAAGAAGTACGTTCGTAACCGTTCGCGTCCGGAGGCCAGCATCGCCAATGGATATGGAACAGAGGAGGTGATTGAGTTTTGCGTCGACTTTATTGAAGACCTTCGTCTCATCGGGGTGCCTGATTCAAGCTATGAAGGTAGACTACGGGGGAAGGGAACTCTTGGAAGGAAGGCAATAATGAACATAGACAATGACTTGTACGGAAAAGCACATTGGACCGTGCTGCAACAATCTTCCTTGGTGGCTCCTTACATCGAGGAGCACTTGGCGATTGTTCGCTCGGAAAACATCGGTAAGACGGATGCCTGGATTACATGCCATCACATCGATGCATTCCCTGCTTGGCTGCGACATCGTCTCATGGGCAACGCGAGCATTGACCAACAACTAGCCTTCTTGGCGAGGGGACCATCTTGCTCGATCACCACATTCCAGGCATATGAAATCAATGGGTACACATTTTACACACGGGCCCAAGACTTAAAGAGCACGAATCAGAACAGTGTTGTCCGCATCGATGCCATGAGATACGACGGTACGGCTAGCACATATTACGACAGCATCGATGACATATGAGAGCTGGACTATGGTCCTCTGAAGGTCCCTTTGTTTCAGTGCCAGTGGGTTAGGCTCAGTGGTGGAGGCGTAACCATTGATGCAAGTGGGATGACAACGGTCGACCTGAGCAAGGTTGGATACTTAGACGAACCTTTCGTCCTTGCCAATGATGTACCACAAGTTTTCTATGTCAAGGACATGGCTAGCAAATCAAAGAAGGGAAAAGGGTCCGACGAGCCAAAGTGCCACGTGGTTCTCCCAGGCAAAAGGAAAATCGTGGGAGTCGAGGATAGAACTGATGAAGATTATGATCAGTTTGACGGGCAACCTCCGTTCGCGGTGGCGTTTGACCCGAGTATCCTCCTATCAAATGAGGACACCCCTTACTCACGCAACGATCATAACGAAGGAATAATTGTGCGGAGAAAGTACGTGAGGACAAATGTTACATAGCTAAATTTATGTATGGACGATGTAAATTAAATTGAATCATTGAATATTATTCATCTACATTTGAAAGATCCATGTCTTCCACTTGACCTTCTTCAAGATCTATAATTACATCAGGAACCTTGGTACTATCCATAGTAGTAGGTTCCCCATCCACCTGATCTTTTAGTGAAACACCATGTTAGTTATATATAAACATATGTTAATTATATATAAATATAAAATATATCAACATATAAACATTATAATTATATATGAATATAAAATACAATAAAATAGGGCATTATAATAATTAGTCTCGGTTTGTAAAAAAACCGGGACTAGAGGTGAATTCAGTGGGCGGGAAAACATCTTTAGTCCCGGTTGATGGCTCCAACCGGGACTACACATGTCCACCTACCGTGCCACATGGCTGCCCGCAATCTTTTGTCCGGTTGGTGGATTCAAGCTGGGACAAAAGATATGATCTTTACTCCCGGTTGAAGCCACCAACCGGGGCAGACATCTTTACTCCCGGTTGGTGCAATCAACCGGGACTAATGTTCATATCTGTTGTCTCGGTTAGAACCACCAACCGGGAGTAAAGTATCTTCTGTACCGGTTGTTGGCTTCAACCGGGACAAATGACGCCGTGACTATATATAGCAAGGGCCTCACTGGGGATCCAACACTTAGCCGTTTTCGCACTTCGGAACTGCATCGTCTTCGTCTTCGTCGCCGTCGCCGAGCCCCAGGTCGCCGCCGCAGCATGCCGTCTTCGTCGCCGGAGGACCTTCGCTCCGCCGTCTTCGTCGCCGTCACAGGTTAGCGCCGCCGCCCCCAAAGATTTCCCGACATTATGCACTAGGGTTTGGCCGCCGTCGACGCCATCGCCATCGCCGCCATCGTCGCGGTCGCCGCCGCCGCAGCCGCCGCGCGCCGTCGCCGCCGCCCTCCCCACGCCACCCACTCCCCTTGCGCCCCCCCACGCCCCGAGCGCCGGCCCCTAAACCCTAAACGGCCGCGTGCCGCCCCCACTCACGCCGCCGCCGCCGCCCTTCGCATCCTCGCCGCCGCGCCGCCGCACTCGTGAATGTTAATATATGAATTTTGAGTATATGTGTATTTTGAATATATGTGTATTTTGAATATATGTGTATTTTGAATATATGTGTATTTTGAATATATGAATTTTGTATGTATGGGTATTTTGAATATATGATTTTTGTATGTAAATGGACTGTTATATGTAAATGGACTGTTATTGGACTGTTGAGAATTTTGAATATGTATTTAAATTTGAAATTTGAATGTTTATGTGAATTGTGAATTTTGTATTTTCGAACGAACGAGAACGCTAAAATCAACAAACGGTCGTAAACGAACGGACGGACGGACGGACGGACGAACGAACGAGTGTTCGTTTGTTCGTTCGGTCGTGGACGAACGGACGTTCACGAACGGACGAACGAACGTGGACGAACGGACGTCTCCTTTCCTCTATCTTTCATTTCCTCTCCACTTCAACTCCCATCCTCCTTATCTCCCTCACATCATTCTTCTCTCTTTCTCTCCTCTCCTCCAGATGAACATACTCACGGACGTAAATGATATAAGGAATGGTCGGTCGGTCGTGTTCTAGCAAAGAGAAAAAAAAGAAAAAAAGAAAAATATAGAACGTGATCTTCTTCACAAGTCTTTTCTACGATTGAGATAATATATGATTCTGAATCCATCTTCGTTTTGTCTTTTTTTACGTAGACATACATAATTTTTCTGAATAATTGATACATGTATTAACCAAATAATTTTTTTTCAGAATTCTTTGATTAAGTCCTCAACCCACAACAATCAAATGGCGGATCGTAACGAGGAACAGCTTCTCCATGATGAGATCGCACGAGAAACAGAGGTTTACAACGAGGAGGGGAATGAAGATACAAATCAATACCTCAACGAGGAGGGGGACGAGCAGGGGAACGATGTGGAGAATGAGGGCTCCGCCTCCGCCTCCGCTGGAAAGAAGAGGGCATGCAGGCAACGCGGTCTCAACAAGCGCATAGAGGGTCGACATGTCATAACGGAGGTAGAATCTCACGGTCGCTCTATTGCCCCAGAGGACGCCGCAAGGAAGTTTGTGGCGCACAACGGATGGGTGGTGAGGGATCACATGCCCGTAAGCGTTACCAACTGGAGGCGATCAAGGACAGGAGGAGATGAGCAGAGCTATCTCCCAGACTCAGAGAAAGAAATGCTGTGGAATACAATGCTTCAAACATTCACCATCCCAGACTCACAACAAGCAAGGGTCAAGGAATGGACGTTAAAGAAAATGACAGAGCTCTTCAGGAACTACAAGAAAGAGTTACACAAGAAATATATCCTGAAGGGCCAGACCCCTGACTTTGACAAGTTCCCAAAGCTCAGAGATCATTGGGATGCTTTTGTTGAACAGAAGAATGGGAAGAAGCACAAGCTATCATGGAAAAGAACAAGACCAATGCAGCTAAAAAGAAATACCATCACAAGCTTGGGTCAGGCGGCTATAAGAAAGCAATGGAGAAATGGGAGAAAATGTAAGCCGACCTTGAAGCGCGAGGTATCGTTCCAGGCACAGCCACCTGGCCGGAACGAACAAAGCACTGGTTTTATACTCACGACGGCTCACTTAATCCCATCGATGGCACAGTTATCTTTGGTGATGAAATTCAAGAAGCCGGACGGAGGTTAGAGGAAGCGTTTCAAGCCACTTCCTCGAGCGCGTTCAGGCCCGACAGAGAGAAGGACGAGCTAACGCTCGCCCTCCAAAACCCAGAGCACCCGGGGCGAACGCGAGGAAAAGGTATCGTCCCCTGGAAATACGGATTCCAAGCTGACGCCGACACATACAAGAGCCGAATGAGGTCAAAGCGAGAGCACGATGCGAGGTTCGCTAAGATGGAAATGAAGCTCTCGCAGATTGATCAGATTATGAACGAAAGATTGACCATAAGGTTGGCGGAGGAGCGGAGCCATTGGGTTAGCCAACACGGATCCAAGCATAGCCGCTCAACTACTGCGCATGCAGCAGCGTCTGCGCTTCAACTGGAAATGAAGGCGATTTGGCCCCACAAGATGAACCGGGTCCGCCATGCCCCGTTGATGACATCACACAACGGACCCCATGTGAGCTGCACATTTTGCTAAAGAACATAACAATAAAGGTATGTTCATACTTTTATGTTGTACGTATATTTTCTTGAATAACTTGTCAATCAATGTTCATTACTAACTAATAAACAATCTTCTCGAACAGGTCGCGTCGGGCATGGCCATTCCAGTAGAACGAGACGGCACCTACCACTCCCGACCCATTCCACCTGCGTACTCGAAAGTTGAAATTGAACAGGTGGAACGCGGATATGAAGATCTCGAGTTGGATATCCCCGAAGGAGACGGGGAGCTGACGCTAGGAGAAACAGCTCACGGAATATTTCTCTGGAGGAAGATCTTCATAATATTCCCCAGACGTGGGCCATCTCCTCCGTCTCCATGTGGGCCGTCTCCTCCGCCTCCACGTGGGCCGTCTCCTCCGCCTCCTTCACCGCCTCCGCCTCCTCCACCTCCTGCGTCGCCTCCACGAGCACCGACTCCTAAACGGTCATCTCCAACTCCACCGCCTTCTCAGACTCCTCCGTCGCCACAACGAGCACCGACTCCTAAACGGACAACATCTCGAGCCACGTGGTCAAGGTCAACCAGCAGTGGACCAAGAAGCAAGAGGCCTAAACTTGACCCGCTCCCACGGCCCCCAAAGAAAACGGCGTACGACATGACTCCGGAGGAGTTGCACGAGGCTCGTCCAAGCGAAGTCAAGGCCCACTTCGAAAGAAGTCTCTGAGAAGCCTCCCGAAATCCCCAGGAGACCAAGGACTTCTTCAGGAAGACGTACCTAACGCCACAGCCTAAAACACAACCTCAACCGCAGTCCGACTACGACAGGACTATTCGGAAGGCTGTTGTCAAGGCGAAGAGAACGGGCAAAGATGTACCCCAGTTCAGTGTTCCAAATGTCAGATCAGATTTAAGATAATTTATGGAATCTGCTGGAATTTCAATGGATCAATTACACGGCCGTGCTCCCCTGGAGAAGGCTCCGCTGAAATACAAGTTCAAACTTGGAAAACCTCTTGTAAAGCCGGATCAAGTGAAAAGCTACCAACACAGATGTACCGCTTCCACAAGTGGTACATGCAAGAATCCAGCAAGGGTGGAGAGATGGTTATGGGCAAATATTCACAGTACTATTTCGTCGATGGAGATGACGACTTCTATATCCGATTGGAAGACATATTCGACCTGTACCAGCTTGATGCCCTCGACGTCTCACTTCTAGCCACGCGGGCTCTGTAAGTATCGTTCTGTTATTTCGTTTCTTACCTTCTTGTATTTAGCTGACTAAATTTTTTTTAACCGTTGTAGAATGGCGATGCAATACTGCAACATGCACGACTGTAGCAAACATGGATTCATGGATCCACGCAAAATCAACGGCGTATTGGTTGATCATTTTTCTGATCCAACACTGGACAACATTTACAAGTCACTGGTGATAAACCACTTTTAGTTATTTATCCTTCTGCCCTACAGCACTGCGTAAGTATTTTCTTCCTTCCGTACCGATTTCAATCCTGTGTGCATACATAAATTTTCATATGTGTCATCTAAACCAATTTGCAGATTCCACTAGGTTCTATTAGTAATTGACATGGATAACTCGCGGATCTATGTCTTTGACTCAATGGATAAACTAGAGTCCATGTACGCAAAGATATTTGAACTGCTAAATAGGTAATGCCATCTTACTTGCTAACTATTGCATATATGCGGTTCTCTGATAATTACTAATTAACTTTCAACTGCACGTAGGGCATGGGAACGGCTTCGGACTAATGTTCGCTGAAATTGGAAAGATAAGCTCTCCATGAGGATGAACTTTCCAGTGAGTAACATGCTCCAAAGTTGTTTTGAATTATTACTTTGTTCTAAAATATGAAATGTATATTAAATCTGTCGTCGTTTCTTCTTTAATGTGCAAAACAGTCGCAGGACACCAACTTATGCAGATACTACGTCTGTGACTACATTCATTGCTTTGTGACCGATGTCACAACTATCGATGATATAGATGTACGTATAACAGCCATTCATACATTACGTATCGATTTTTTATTAACTTCATATATTTATTTCTCGTTTAATCGAATTAATGACAGCTTATGCAAGTAAGAGACAACCTCCCCCACGAGACTTTCATACAAGCCACTCAGGAAGAATTGATGGGATTTATAAACGAGCAGATCATTAATCCCACGGGGAGTTCTATTTTAATTTAAATAACTTAACCACTGGATCCACAAAATAGACAATGTTTTATAACATACGAAATATATGTGGATATTGTACATATATGTATATGTTTTGGTAATATATTACATGTATATATTTCCTTTCTTAAGTTTATTTATATGTGTATAACTTATATATTTATAAATATATATTATATAATATATATATATAAATATATGTGTGTAAAATATATATATATATGGTGTAATATGTAGTATGTAGCACTGTTGGAGAAAGAATAAAATTAAAAAATATAAAAAATTCTTTAGTCCCGGTTGATGACAACAACCAGGACTAAAGATGGCGAAGCCACGTGGTCGGATGCACCATCTTTAGTCCCGGTTGGAGCCACCAACCGACTAACTATGACGCAACCGGCCACATGGCTCCGCCATCTTTAGTCCCTGGTGGCTCCAACCGGAACTAATGATGCATCTCTTGTCCTGGTTATTTAACCTCCTGGTTATTTAACCGGGACTAGATGTCGTCCATCTTAGTCCCAGATTCGTAGTCTCGGTTTGACAATCGGGACTGCTAAAGGTTACGAACCGGGACTAGTGTGGCTTTCTCCAGTAGTATTTGGTAAGTGAACGTGTAAGCACAGGGTATTGCTACCTCCATCCCAAAATATAAATAAAATATAAATGTAGCCATCTCATCTCCATCCCAAAATAAATATAGCCATGTAGTTTAAATTTGAACTACAGAGTTAACACTTATTTTCAACAGAGCTACACTTATTTTCAACCGGAGTACAGAGCTATACTTATTTTGAAATGGAGTACAATATTGCCACATTCACAGTATCCATTCACTAATTAATACTAGCACTTAGATAATTCGAGGGGATGAAAACACCACCACATGATTTACTTTAAAGTTTAAACCGAAGATGATAATGATGCAAATTATTTCTTTGATGGACATGAGTTCAGATCAGGCAGGTTGCACCTTCAATCTCAAAAAATGGAAACCAATCCTACGCTAGACCTTTCGGTTGATCTGAACCAAAAACTCCCACACAAAAATTCTACCATTTCAGTTGGTATGAACCATCTAAACGAAGCCCTGAAGAAATTCGTCACTGTTTAGACGGTAAGGGTCCCCTCTGCCGGCTCAGCCACAGGAGCCTTGGGCTTCGGCTTCTCGACAACAATAGCCTGTGTGGTGAGGACCATTCCAGCCACCGAGGCGGCATTCTGGAGCGCACATCTCGTCACCTTAGCTGGGTCGATCACACCCGCCTCAATCAAGTTCTCATACTTGTTGTTCATCGCATTGTACCCGACTTCCCACTCGCCGTCCTTGATCTTCTCAACTACCACTTCCCCTTCCACTCCAGCATTGTGGGCTATCAGCGAAGCGGGAGCTACCAACGCCTGCAAAATTTAAAGACATGCTGTCAACTGTGTTCATCTATTTAACTGAAGCATGCGCATATATAGTTCTGATAAGAACTCTAGTACTATATGCAATGCCAATGCATCCAAAATTATTCGGTCACTATTCACCTATTCATGGACTATATAGTGCTAGTCCTAGCTTCATTTCACCATAGACAAACATAACGCAAAAATTCGTTCATGAGATGGTTCTCGTGTAAATTGCATTCCATGTCCTCTTATTTCTATAAGCAACAGCCAATGCAGACATCAATAGACAAGATACCTTTTGAATAATGTCTGCGCCAAGGCGCTCATCATGGTCTTCGATTGTTTCTTTGATCGCAGGGACGGAAGTTGATAGATGCACATACGCTGTACCACCTCCAGGAACAATACCCTCCTCAATAGCTGCGAAAGTTGCATTCTTTGCATCCTCAATACGTAGTTGGCGGTCCTCAAGCTCAGTCTCAGTTGCAGCCCCAACCTTGATGACAGCCACACCACCAGAAAGCTTTGCAATCCTCTCAGCCAATTTCTCTGTATCATATATTGAATCAGTTTCGGAGAGTTCCTTCTTAAGCTGTGCAACCCTTGCCTGAATCTCATCTTTGCTAGCTGCATCCGCTATGAGGGTTGTTGTAGTCTGATGTATTGTGACTTTTCTCGCTGTCCCAAGTTGCTCTTCAGTTGCATTCTCAACCAGCAAACCCAGGTCTTTTGCTAGAAATTCAGCGCCTGGAGAAACATATAGAATAAGCAAAAAGTAGCAGCAGAAAAGGTGCAAGTATAATATATGGAGTATAAAATGTCCATTCCCCATGAACAAGAAATATAAACAAGCAACGTGTTGGAAGAATTTAAGTTTTGAGTGAGTAGGCAATTCCAGGACAGACAGTCAAGGGATTGCCATTGCTTGCTGTGAGCTCTTATCAAATTCATAACGGTAGACTATAATGTAGGATGCTTTCGCACCTATAACCACAATTTTGCTTGCAAGCTGATAATTTCAGACCAAAACATCGTTAGGGTTTTGGTAATTCTCAAAAGATATCAAGTAAAGTAACTAACATGGCTTAGATGATTCAAAGGAAATGTGGCCTTAGCGCAGAATGACTACATTATATACATTCTTGAAGTTAAATTTAACAAAAAATAATGTCATTGTGGATGTGAGACAAACCTGTCACGATGGCAATATCCTGAAGGACAGCCTTGCGCCGCTCACCAAAACTTGGGGCTTTGATTGCTGCAACATTAAGAATTCCTCGGAGCTTATTAACAACAAGGGTTGCCAAAGCTTCGCCAGTAATGTCCTCAGCAATAATAAACAGTGGAGCTCTCAACTGTGTTGTCTTCTCCAAGATTGGAAGAATCTCCTTTATGCTGGTGATCTTCTGATCAGTAATAAGAACCTTGGCATTCTCAAACTCTACGATCGATTTCTCAAGGTTTGTCACAAATTGAGGGGAAATGTATCCACGGTCAATCTGCACCAAAATTTAAGAATGCTTGAGGAAGTTGTTGTCACACTGTTTATTTATTATCGGAATACTCTACGTGAATCTGAAGTTGCAACTTATATAAAAGGGCAACAAAAGTGTAGGTTGGAATTTCAAAATACCTCCATTCCTTCTTCAACATCAACAGTAGTCTCGAAAGATGATGAAGACTCAATTGAAAGGACACCGTCAGGACCCACTTTGTCAATAGCATCAGCAATCATTGATCCAATAAGTTCATCGTTGCCAGCAGAGATAGAGGCAACAGCTGTAACACAAAAACAAGCTCCAAATTAGAAACCTACTATCCTCTGAATTTTCACTTGTTTCAAATATGGCCAACCTTGTTATCTAAACACTAAGATGTGAAAATCAGAACAAAATACATGGCAGAACATGACAAAACAGCAGTCACCTTTGATATCACCACTGCCCTTGACTGGTCTAGCCTTCTTCTCAAGCTCTTCAATAAGACCATGCACAGTTTTGTCTATTCCTTTCTTAAGTGATACAGGGTTAGCACCAGAAGTTACACTCAAAAGGCCCAGCTTGATGATTTCACGAGCGAGGACAGAGGCAGTCGTAGTCCCATCACCAGCAGAATCATTGGTCTTGCTAGCAACCTTCAAGTTCAACCATGAAAAAGGTGGACTTGCTTTAGGAGGCCAATCTTCTGAAATAAAATACAATGATAAAAAATGCATCTGAACAAAAACAAAGTTACCTCACGGATCAATGCTGCACCAGCATTTTCCATCGGATCATATAGCTCAATAGCCCGGGCAATGGTGACTCCATCATTTACCACTTTGGGACTACCATACTCATCAAGCACTACATTTCTCCCTGTAAAACATCCCTAAGATCAGAGCTTGCATCATGAATAAAGAAAACACTACAGTTGTTTTACTGATGAAAAATGATCGCATTTAAAAACTAAAGTGACAAAAGAAGAACTCCTTATGCAAGGTACAGAGAGTAGAACATGTTCGTTATTAGGGAACCAGGAGAAATGACATCCAAACATTTGTACTAGATAATGGAGGAGTGTAAGATACATCTGGCCTCTCCATCATGGATGCATACTGCCCATACGTCTAAACACGACAAGAAGTAAAAAATACTCAACTTTTGAGGATCACATTTTACAATTAAGACCACAATGATCAAATATCACCATGGACACAACTACGTAAGTCAACCATAAATATTGTACTATGTGATTAAAGTCAAGCCATTTACTGTGCCTTGGCCATCATCACTAAATGATGAAAAGCGCCAAACCAGAGTCATACTGTTTAGAACTTTATGAGAGTTTTATGGCTCACTAAACAACTCATAACAAGACTCCTAAAAGGCTAAAACTGTATCACGCAACTGGCTGCAGGTGCTGCTGCTGATGATTAAATCAGCAATTAATCGACACTTCATCAGATATATCTGAAGTCTGAAGATACTGTTGGGTATACGAAGCTTTTTCATAACCTTCTGGAATCAGAGGGGCACCAAATAGCACAATGCGACTACTAGTTATGAATGGGTAGCATAAATTAGCAATTTCAGCCATTAGCTGACATTAGCTGATTAACGCAACTCGTAATAATTACGCCGTAATTTTTTAATTCGCAGTCATTCGTCCTGCAACCGCTGTAATCTTTCAAGTGAATGAATTCCATTATCTAAAAAAAATTACTCGCAATAGGCGTAGCCACAACGGATTAACGAGTGCTAATTTAGCCAACGAATTTTCTCCAAAACAAAAGGAAAAAGAAAAGGGAAGTGAAGTGAGCATGATGCATCACCTCGTGGGCCGAGGGTGACGCCGACGGCGTTGGCGAGCTTCTCGACGCCGGCCTGGAGCGCCGCCCGGGATTTCTGGTCGAAGGCGATGTCCTTGGCGTCCGCCCGCACCACTAGCCGCTGCGCCCGCCCATTCTTGGCCCTCCTCACCCTTCCCTGCATTGCGGCAAAACAACACACAAAGTCATCAATCAATTCACTCATACACCTTCACAGCTCTCAAGAATTGACGAGAAAACCAGCCCAGATCGTCCATGCTAGCAGAATTCAAGAACCAATAGCTTCCCCCAATTCACCCAAGAAGCACCAGCTCATAACCCCACCAAAAAAGAAAAAGAAAACGCCGTAGTTGTGGAAGAAACAAGACGGGGACAGAGGCGGGGGTGACCTGGGAGGAGGAGAAAGAGCGGAGGAGGGAAGCGGTGGAGATGGCGTTGGCGGACGCCATTAGAGGAAGCTCGGGGAGGGAGGAGGTGGGGGTGTGGAAGCTGGTGCCGAGAGTTGAGGATAAGGCGAGCTGAGCAGGAGGATTTGGGGGCGGAATAGTGAGGGGGTTTAGGGATGAGGTTGTGGTTTTATATCAAGACATGGTTTGTTCGTTGGAGCCAAGAGGGGAGAGGAGAGGACTTGAGTTGTTTCTAGAATATTCACAAGTGCATCTGGTGCATGTGTGTGTGTCTTTTTTACAAAATATAAATCAGTTTGAGTCCTCCAAATTTTTTTAAAAAAAATGGGCGACAAACTACAAGAAATAAGAATCGTATTGTACAATATTTTATGGATAAAAACTAAAAGAAAAGTAAATAAATAGAAAAGGAGGATAACACTAACTCACATGACCATAATATTAGATGCAACAATGAACCAAACCCATATTCTTCTGTATTAAATATGTATATAGAACAATTGAACAAAGGTAGTTGTTTTAGATATTATTTTCAGAAAATTATGACATGTGTGGAGGATTAAAGATGTTAATTGTGACCAACTCATCAGCAATGTTAGCAAGTCACCTATGAAAAAGGTAAAGATAGAGTTGCACATTATATATTGGCACTTCCGCATCTAGTTTTAAAGATAAATGGGATGAGGGGATGTACCATGCTATTTTAAGTAAGGGGGAGGGTTGCTCGATAGCACAACCTGGTGGTGCACGCTTATAGTGTAATCGTGTTCTTTTAGGAAAGGGTTTTGTTATCATATATGTTGTGGTATGGGCTATAAAACAATTAACCATCCGCATATATAAAACTTTGACATACGAGGGGTAAGACAGCCTCAGGCATCATGCGCAGAAGAAGACCTTCTCACGCAATAGTGTAATCATGTTCTTTTAGGAAAGGGTTTCGTTATCATATATGTTGTGTGTATGTGCTATAAAACAATTAACCATCCACACATAAAACTTGACCTACGAGGGATAAGACAACCTCGGGCATCATGTGTAGAAGAAGACCTTCTGACACAGGTCAAAAAAACCTTCGAACCCCTGCCTCACCAAATAACACCAGCCTGAGATTTGTTAACCCTAGCCTGAAATTCGCTCCCATGAGAAGTCGAACCAATGACCTAAAGAGTGCTACTAGAGCCACCTAACCAATCGAGCTAGAGACCCATTCGCAACCATCTGCACATATAGTAAATTAGACTCGAGTATCATGTGATTTGTTCTTACACGAATTGCTAATTGATATAATGAATGTTAGAGCTTGTTCACTTTACCAAAACAAAACTTGCTAAATTTTTTCATTGGTAAAATTTAGTAGGGCAACAAAGTAAACAAGGATAGTTCCAAAACCTCCTACTCACAAAATATACAATTACCAAAATTAGTTAAGGTATCAAACCAAGCAATGCCTCCATAATTTTTTATCCTACCAAAATCTAGTATTGCCAACTTTGGCTCTACCAAAGAATGATAAGGTTTATTTTAGCAATGTAGTAAACATATGCCCTTAGTAATTGTTGCAATTATGTATCGCTTAGCCCTTTCATTCTATATACTTGCCCACTATCTGCAATTAGTGCTATAAAGTTGTTGCAAGAATGAGCCACGTCGAAGTTTTATTTCGGGCATGTTTAGATTACTATCAAAATCAACCTTTTCAAAGTTGAAGAGGTTTGGAGGATAGATATGAGAAAGGGACTGGACGAAAGAAGAGAAAAGAAAAAGGAGGGGTTAGGTGCGAATTTACCAAAGTGGATGCGAGCTATTTTATGAAAAATTGTCTCGGTTGGATTATACCCTTCGGTTTGAGATCCGATGGCCTATATTAGATGAGAGCATGTGTGCACAAGGATGATGGTGTGCATAGGATACGATGCCAATTATCTATACTTAATTAGCAGCAAATTTTTTTGACCGAAGAGAGACTGGGAGAGATCCCCATAGTGCCGATCAATTTTTTAAAAATAAGAAAAAGAGTTAGGATACAACTTGAAATACTTACAACGAGAGTTAAAAGAAGCGAAAGACTAAACTGGTTCTCTCGCTAGGCAGGAAGGGAACAAAACAGAACCAACTAAAGGTGTCAAGCCAAGCGCAACATGAAGATTTCAGGTCCTCTTTGAAGCGAATTGCCTGAAGGTAGCATTGTTCTATGAAGTTGTTCTTCCACATCTCACGGGTTGGTGTTTTCCTGTGAAACACTTTGTCATTCCTTAGTTTCCATAATTTCCACGCTGCTATCAATATCATCTCTGTGGAAAAGAGCAACACATTTGTGGAAAGTTCCTTTGTGATTTTGTCCATATGTCCCAAAGTGTTATCCCACTGTATCTGCAGCGATGCCCAGCAGCCACATGCGAAAGGACACCGAAAGAATAGATAATCGATTGTTTCTTCATCTTCGTTGTCACACATAACATAGTGAATAGTTTCCTGGATATTCAAATGTCTTCATGCAACATTGATTTTGTATTCAACCTGTTCATCAATAGAAGCCAAGCAAAGAACTTTATGCGTAGTGTACAGTTGTGTTGACGCCAAATTCGTACCACCGCAAGATGTGTTGACGTCGAATCACACGCTGGCCTGAGAGATCTGCTTAACATCAATGCAGGTCCAAAAATTGATGAATCGCAAACATGCCAGCCAGTTTGATCCTGCCACTGACAAGATATACAAAATAGCAGAGCATAAATCATATCGACCGATAGGCCGATAATCCAAACAGCTGATATGTTGATAGCTGATTGTGTGATTCCAGCCGATGCCGATGTCCAGATAACTCGTCAGCTGAAACCCCGACGAAACCCTTATTGGTAGCCATCAGGCAGGCTAGAGACTACGGTTCTAATCACGACTTAGTAGGTCAAACTGAATTGATGCAACACTAAGTATAAAAAGAAACATAATATCTAGACAATCAAGCCCTTGACTAATTTTCAAGGTGGTAGATGCCTAAGCTAATCTAATCTAGTAAACAATTTAGCTGATATCAGTAGAAACCCTAAAGCGAGAGACAACCGATAGAACTAAATTGAAATACCAGGACTAGATTAATAGATGCATATGATAAATAGGCAGACAAACATGTTAACCAAGCCGAAATAATCCAAGAGGTCGAATGTATTGATGCAGCCTTGGACAACGCCGACGTAGCCAGTACAATTGCCTGGGGCGACGGAACATTGGACTTACCCCTTCGTCAGAGATCGAGGCCAATGCAGCCCTGTGTCGGGTGCCAAATCCCGCCGGATGATGAGTAAAGTAGAAAAGGTAAAGGGTCGCGATTCGCCGAATTGTATTGATCGAGAGATATGAATTACATGAACTCTGGGCTTACATATTTATACCCATGGGCTAACATAGATCCTAACAGACTACAATCCGAACTTTTCTAACGATAAAAAGGAAACAAACCGAATCCTTACCGGATACTAACACACTTTCCTAAAGATAAAATAAGAAACTAATAAATTCTTTCTAATTAATAGATACAATTGCCTTTTTAGGACTCTATCCTTATATGACAATCCTCATGAAGCACATCATTTTGATCCGACGGTGTCTCCAATGTTGTCATACCGGAATCGGCTACATCGGCTTGCCTTATCCGATTCGGTATCAGCCGATGGACACCTTAGCCGATTTGGGTTCCGAGGCTTACCAAATTCTGCTATTAACAAGTTGACACGCTAAAGATTTCAAAGCAGGGACGAGAGACAAGCGAGATTAAGATATGATGGTAAAACCGCCTTGATTAGCAGCAAATTACAAGCCCAATAAACAAAAAGAAAAAAAGCCCAGAAAGACTACATGCCCCAACTACCCAATCTCATGAAATGTGAATATATCCCTAATACAGCTTGACGTTTTGTTTCCCCCACCGCTACTCATTGCCAATTTGTTGTCACCGTGCAACAACAACTCACCAGTCATCAACCACTACTGAAGAAACCATCTTTGGTTGAAACGCCAAAATCCACAATAGTCTCGGTTCCAATAGGAACCGAGACTAAAAACATTTTCAATCCCAGTTCTAAAGTACACTGGAATCCTATAATTTTAATGCCAACCGGGACAAAAAATCATTTTTAGTCCCAGTTCAAAAAAATATATGCACTGTTGTGAGGTCCAATTATTTTAGTCCCGGTTGGTCGTACCAACCGGACTAAAAATCAATATTTATCCTATTTTTACACAAACCGGGGACAAAAAAATCTCGGGCTTTCCTCATCCTCCATGCCATGCGTCGATCTTATCTTCTCCTCCTCTTCTTCTCTCCTTATCTTCTCCTCTTCTCTCCTCTTCCCTCTCAGATCTGAGTCTCCTTCTCCATCTACCTCCCTCTCTCCCGGCCTCTCCCTCTCTCCCGGCGGGCTGCCCGCGCGGCGTGCGGAGGATGACGGAGGAGGTGGTGGCGGCGGGCGAGCGCGCGACGAGAGGAGGACGACGGCGACGGCGCGCGCGGCGCCGAGGGCGGCGGCTCCGACGGGCGCGCGGCGGCCAAGGGCGAAGGCCCAACGGGCGCGCGGCGGCCCTAGGAACGGCGACTCCGACCGGCGCGCGGCAGCCGACGGGCAGGGGCGGTGGCCTGATGTAGACCCCCGTTTTTGAGGACGGGAATCATTCGTGTTCATAGTACCTTATCCCTGGATCGAGTAGTTTGGTACCCACGAATACAGTTCTGAATTACCAGGTGCAAAGTGCACGAATAGTTCTACATCAAAATTATTACAATAATAGGCCCGAAGGCAATATCTAATACATATAGGACCTACCGGTCCGGATACAACCGAAAACAGAAATTAGATAAGATAGCAGACGGGAAGCAGCGGCATGCCAATTGCCACAGGCAACGACTGGGGACTAAGACCTATTACGCTCCATTGTCTTCATTCCTTCTGGTAGTATGTGTACGGGTCTTCCTCATCTCCTTCATCTGGAGGTTTGTGCGTATAGCAAGGGTGAGTACCCAACGTACTCAGCAAGCCAACACGGAATAATGCACATGATAGGGTCATTCAAAGGATGGCTATGGTTTATTTGCACAAAACCAGTTTTCACAAATCATTTCACAAACCTAACATCTAGCCAGGTCAAGTTTTAGGTCCATAGTATATTAATTCAGCGACGGTTCTGTCCATCATCCATTGTGATCCCAAGGATAGCTTCCCGCCTCCGATTCGTCATGGTTTTCTGGGGGTGTCTTTGCCCTTCTCTCAGATAGAGAAGTTGGTTTCCCCAGCACATAAAGTCACTATGCAATCCCACCCATCATTTTAAAATTTATGAGTCTAGCCACGGAAGAAACTTGTCACGTCGCTCATTAACGGCGAGCACAACTATTCGAATAGATTGATTGACTCACACTGCAGTGGATGTACACTTTACCCGTACTCCGCAACTACTCATTGAATGAGCTTACATCCCTCTATATGGGACGGTCACGGCAAAGCCTTTCGATAACCTCACTTTGGCAGTACCCGCTCTATGAACTTAAGCTCTCATGCACTCTAGCCGTCATTTCCTAGCAGTGAGAGGAGTTCTGGCGTTCCCGGGGTAAGAGAAAGAATTGCTCTATCCTTGAACTTTCCATCTTCATGTCCTCTTCTTCATGTCTTCATTTCTTCATGTTGATCGCATGCCTGATCTCTGCCCAGGTACCAACCAGCGGTACACCCCCTGCCGGAAGGCCCTTAACTATCGTCCAGGCACCCACCAGTGGTGCACCCCCACCGGCAAGCCCTTACCTCAACGCCAACACATGAACCTACTATGCAGGGATACTGCCTCCGCTCGGATATTTAATCAGCTAGGTCTATACCCATTCGAGAAGTACAGTTGTACTGGATCGTTCTAAGTTGTAGTCTCATGGCTCGGTCCTTAACTGACCAGGGACGGTACTAGCCTTCCCCGGAATCCACCCAAATCCATCCATCCGCCCCGGTCTAAAAACGTTGGTTTTATATTTTTGTTTTTCCATCACAACAATTTTCATCATGTTCAAAGCAATGTGGCGGTCATGTCTCCACATGCCGTAGCTCAACTACCTTCCCTAAGGTAGCTGCCCTAGCATAAAGCTCTTTATAAAATCATGAGTATGCATGAATATAAGAATAGCATGGCTAAGCATTTTACCGAAGATATTCTCTGGTTGTATGTATCACATCGAGGGTTACAAGGAATAATTCTAAAGGTAATCAATAACAAGGCATGGCATAACAAGTATAGGTAATTCTCTATGTATAGCATGCATGTTTAAAGTTTAAAACAACATCAGTTCGCAATTGGGTTCAATATGTTCAAAGAGTGTGATGACTTGCCTTGCTCGCACACTTGTTGAATGGGGTTCTCCGCGTAGTCAGTGCTTGCTTCTTCGGACGCTATCCGCATGTGCGAGAAATCTAATCTGAATTCAATTAGAATTCAAATAAAATCCAATAAGATCCGATAAAGGCCAAGTAAATCGCAATAGCGGCTCCTAACTCTAGGCTTTGGTGGTACGTGAGCTTAGGTTCGAATGTTGGCAAGGTCGGAGATAGAGCGAAGAATTATAAGGATTTGAAGTTTTGTATTGAATCCGATTTTGTTAAGAAGGATGCCATATTTATTTTAATATGCTTAAAGTTTGAGAAATACTAGAGTTGATGATTCAATTAATAAAAAGGAAGTGGTTATCCTTCAATTCTATCAAAATTTCATTGGGTCGAGAAGCCCTAGGGTTAATAATAATCGAATCTCGAAATATTTGATAAACCTTGAAGCTTGGATGCCAAAATAAATAATTTGGATTTTTGAGTTTAGAAAATCCATATATTAAAATAATATTTAGGTGAATAATGGGTTTCACAAAAGGTAGGAATTTTTGGAGAGGAAATAGGTTAAGAAGTTTGAATATAAGTTCATAATTTTTGCAAAAGAAATTTTGGAAAAGAATAAATAATAATCTCTTGAAAAGATGTAAAATTCATTGTAAATAGGGTTTAGGAATTCAAAAGAGTAAATATATTTTTTTATAATTTTTACTAGGCTTATCCTTGTTTTTGATCCCATAGAAAAATTAAAATAAAATTTTTGCCAAGCCGGGGATCTTAATTCCCTTAACCACCGCGTCGCTCTGCTGTTCTCTCCTTTTCTCTCTGGTTGCTGGCTGAAGAATGAAAAGAAAGAGAAAAAGAAATGAAAAGGGCGCGGGAGTGGGGATTCAAACCTGCAACCTTCCTCTCTCGGCTCGGCTCTCTCTCCACTGGGCTAGCGAGCCGATCACGTTTTTCTTTCCCCTTCCTTTTCTTTTCTTCCTTCTTTCCTTTCTCCTTCTTCCCGCGAGGCCGGCGGTCATGGCACGGCCGAACGACAGCGAGGGGGACTAGAGCACGGGGCTAAAGGGCAACGCGCTGTCTATGCGACACGAGGGTCTCGTTCCAAGGCACGGCCGGGCCGGAGAGGCGGCGGTTTGGGCCGGCGACAGCGAGGTGACCACGGTGGCGGAGGCGCATGGTGTGGCAGCTAACCGGTGACGGAACGACCACGGAGAGGGGACTGGGAGCATCAACAGGGTACGGAGAAGCTAGCTAGGGGATTTGTTTGGCCGAGGAAAAGCTACGGCGAGCTGGCACCATGCGCGTGGCGGCGTCTGAAGCAGGGGAGGCACGGCGGGCTCATCGCCGGCGAACTCCGGTGGCTAATCGGCTCGGGAAACATGGGGGAAATAAAGTTTAGAGCACGGAGATCGTGGAAGTATGATGAGGACATCAATACTACCGATACATCCACGCCTCCACACGTACAACTTCATGGCCCAATAACCCGCGCTCGTGCACGTCAACTCAACCATCAGGTGAGTTCATTCTTAAGTTTATGTTCCTCTTCTTTATACCCTGGAGGCGCGTGTACTTTTGTTTTACTCAGGAACGATGGAGAGGATCCAACGGGAAGAGGATTCGCGCGGGGTGGATTCGGACTGTAGCACAGTGCCAAGTTCTAACGGCCGCCACGACTTCATGCAAACTCCGATTTGGGCGTGCAAGAACTTGATGGAAAGGTTATCAAGTCTACTTTCAAATGGATCCGGTCCCATGTCAATATCTATCCTGGAGCGGCCGCAATTGTCCTTTTTCTACCGAGTGTTTTCTGTCTTTGGGTGCTGAGTCACCTCTTTTGGCCCAATGGGCTGTGTATCAAGTTGGGCCCATTAGGGGCGCGTCCTAGGGTTTAGCACGACTCCGGCACCCCTGTGGTCGTCTCTCCCCTCTTCTTAAACCTTCAGCCGCCACCGAGAAGGGTGGGTTTTGTTGATTAGAGTTAGCCTTTTGCTACTTGCACACAGCGCGCGTGTCGGCTAGACCGTCCGTCTGTTTGTCTTCGGAACCTCACCATATCGTGTATTCAGATTGAATCTTTCATCTTAATATATAGCAATTTCAGTGCTTGTCTTACTTGTTCTTGCTTGTTCTTCGATTGCTTGCAGGACGAGTGCCCTAGTGGCCGGGTTGTCGCGCACCGCAAGATCGCGTCAACCATCGGAGACGATGTATCGGTTGCTAAGGCGCATCGTCCTTGGACAGTTGTAGTCGGGTCGTGAACGTCGCCTCCGTTCCCCAATCGAGTTATCCTCCACCTCTCATCGAAAGATCGGGACTAAACCCTAGCGGGATCGCATCAGTTGGTATCAGAGCGCGGTTGATCGGTGAGAGATTTTTTTGCCCGTCGTTGTTTAATTTTGTTTCCTATAGTCCGAAAAAAGCCGAAAAATAGTAGATTAGATCAATCCTAAAAACCCTTTGAGCCTTTTTTTACTAGGACTGTTTAGTTAGGGCTTGTTGAGTCTTCGATTGCATGGTTGTGTCAATGTGCTGGTCTTAGTGATTAGGCAATTAGAGTTTCGAGTTCTTGCCACCACATACCGCCACCTTCACCATCGCCGCCATCACCACCATGTCTGCCACCCCACCAATTACTTTCCTTCCATAGTCTGATCTGTTTCCGTATGTAATCTGTCTTGCCTTTGATCCAGCCATCGCAAAAAAGGAAATAGAACCCTAATTCGAGTTGCCTGCCTTAAAATAGTGATATCTTTCTCATACGGGCTCAAAATTAGGCAAATAAGATATCCACGGACATCTACAGAAAAAGTTACATCCGTCTGTTCCCTAGCAAAAGTTACATCCGTCTGTTCCCTAGCTTTGCCGGGTTCGGCAATCTTAAAATCGCCAAATTCTGCTTGCAAAATTCTGTTTTCGTGGTGAGAAGCTTCGGAACCCCTTTCGGTAAAACTTTGAGAAATTCCACGTGCCTCATATTTTGTCCGTTTGAGCTAAGAATTTTTGTGGTTGGTTCTAGTGTGCCCCGGTTATGAAAAAATATCAAAAAATAAAAAATAAATAAAAAAAATCGCATCTCTCTCCTCAGCACTAGAGAGAGAACAGAAAAAAAAAAAAAAGAAAAAAAAGAGAGCAAAAAAGAAGAAAGAAAGGGGCCGACTCGTGAGAACCTTCCTTCCACCTAGTCCCCTTTGTCTCCACCTTCCCGTGATCGTGTCTGCATTTGGGTTTGTATCTTGTGGCGTCCTTTGTGGTTAGGCTCGCGTCTCTTTTTCGTCTAGCCTAGGACCAGCACGGTACCGACCTTGAGCGTTTACTCAATTTGCTTTGGCTAACGTGGTTGCTAGTACTTCCTTGTGCATTACTTTCAGCCCTCCTATAGCTCCACACATACGACTACGGCTTGACAACGGGCCTTGTTGCTACGGCGCCGATACACCTCGTTCCACGGTTGCGAGACTTGTCGGTTGTCGTCACCCCTCCCGTGAGCATGGTAAGAACTGGTAAGAACTTGTGAGATAAGCCGAGAGCGAGCGCCTTTGAGCCACACCCCAATAGTTGTAGGGATTAATTCTTGTCAACTGTTTTCGTTGTTGTTTTGTTATATTAACCATGGCAGGCTCGGAGGAAGAAGAAGGTGCATCCCATTCTCCACGCACAAGACGCATCATACAACATTTTGCAAGGGAAGTAAAGCAGCACACAGAAGGACTTGATGCAGATATGCAGGTGACGAATGACAAGATCGGGCAATTGGAGGCCACACGGATCGATGCCACAACCAGGCTCGCCGGGTTGGAGGCATCGGTTGTGCGTATTGACACCAGCCTTGCTACACTTGTGAGGCATTTTGATAACCTCAATGCTCGGGGCCATGATCAGCGTGATGAAGATGACGTTGATGGTGAGTACGGTGAGGACAACTTTGATGGTGACTATACCGCTGACACTGAACATGATGACCGCAACGCTCGTGATCGCCGTCGGCTACGTAACAACCGTAGAGGCATGGGAGAACACCGCCGATGAGAGGTATGCAATAATGAAGATGCTTTTTCTAAAGTCAAATTTAAGATACCTCCTTTTGATGGAAAATATGACCCTGATGCATACATTACATGGGAGATTGCTGTTGATCAAAAATTTGCATGCCATGAATTCCCGAGAACTCTAGAGTTAGAGCGCTACTAGTGAGTTCACCGCTTTCGACTCGTGTGGTGGATAGAACATGGCAAGAAAAATCCTAACAACATGCCACAGACTTGGGATGCTTTGAAACGGGTCATGCGGGCTAGATTTGTTCCTTCTTACTATGCACGTGATTTGTTAAATAAATTGCAACAATTGAGGCAAGGTGCTAAAAGTGTAGAGGAATATTATCGGGAATTACAAATGGGCATGCTTCGTTGTAATTTAGACGAGTCCGAGGATGCTGCTATGGCTAGATTTTTGGGTGGTCTAAACCGTGAGATCTATGACATTGTAGACTATAAAGATTACACTAATATGACTCGATTGTTTCATCTTGCTTGCAAAGCCGAAAGGGAAGTGCGGGGACGACGTGCTAGTGCCAAGACTAATGTTTCGCAGAAAATCGACATCATGGCTGCCACGCACGCCTTCTACTCCTTCACCATCTTCCACACCTCGGCGGTCGGCACCTTCTCCATCCAGCGACAAGCCACGTGTCCCACTGTTAGTGCACCGACTAAGACAACCCAGCGCCCACCGCGAGTGCTTCTTCTTGCATCCACTGGAAGAACAAGAGATGTCCAATGTCACCGTTGCAAGGGCTATGGGCATGTCCAATAGGATCGCCCGCAAGCGTGTTTTGGTAGTCAAAGATGATGGTGAGTATTCCTCGGCTAGTGATTTCGATGAAGATACACTTGCTTTGCTTGCGGTGACCATGCGAGATAAAGATGAGGGAAAAGAACATATTGGTGCGATGCTTGCGGAACGCTATAACAGACTCATAGTGCAGCGTGTGCTCAGCACCCAAATGGAGAAGGCCGAGCAAAATCAGCGGCACACTTTGTTCCAAACAAAGTGCGTCATTAAAGAGCGTTCTTGCCGCTTGATCATCGATGGAGGAAGCTGCAACAACTTGGCTAGCGCGAAAATGGTGGAGAAGCTTGCACTCGCACCAAACCGCATCCCCACCCATATCACATTCAATGGCTAAACAACAGGGGTAAGGCAAAGGTAACCAAGCTCGTGCGCATTAATTTTACAATTGGAACATATCGTGATGTTGTTGAGTGTGATGTTGTACCTATGCAAGCTTGTCATATTCTGTTAGGTAGGCCATGGCAATTTGATATGGATTCTATGCATCATGGTAGATCAAATCGATTTTTTTTATGTACCATGATAAGAAAATTGTATTGCATCCCATGACCCCTGAAAGCTGTTTTGAGGATGATGTTGCTAGAGCTAAGAAAGAGAAGAATCGGGTCCATGCTATAAGTGAAAATCAGATTGTAGCCAAAGAACATGTGCAACATAACAAGAGAGAATCTAAATCGACAATAAAAATGTGATTCAATTGAAAGATTCTTGCATGCTTGCGTTAAATCGATGTTGCCAATTTGGATACAATCGAAACCGTATGCTATGCTTTTGTATGCAAGGATGCTTTGTTTTCCTTTGAGGATATACGTGTTTCTTTTCCACCTGCGGTCACTAATCTTTTGCAGGAGTATGAGGATGTTTTTCCCGGGATGTACCATCGGGGCGCCACCGGTGCGCGGAATTTAGCATCAAATCGATCCGATTCCGGGGCTTCACTACCCAACCGCGCGCCATACGTAACCAACCCCGACGAGACCAAGGAAATTCAGCGTCAAGTTCGGGAGTTGCTTGATAAAGGGTACGTACGAGAGTCTCTTAGTCCATGTCTGTGCCGGTTATTTTGGTGCCTAAGAAAGATGGATCTTGGCGTATGTGTGTTGATTGTAGAGCAATTAATAACATTACCATTAGATATCGTCATCCAATTCCTAGGTTAGACGATATGCTTGATGAATTGAGTGGCTCTACTGTCTTCTCTAAAGTTAATTTGCGTAGTGGATACCACCGATTCGTATGAAGTTGGGAGATGAGTGGAAAACAGACTTTCAAAACTAAGTTTGGATTATATGAGTGGTTAGTGATGCCTTTTGGTTTAACTAATGCACCTAGCACTTTCATGAGGTTGATGAATGAGGTTTTGCGTGCTTTCACCGGCAAATTTGTGGTGGTATACTTTGATGATATTCGATTTATAGCAAATCTTTAGAGGAACACCTTGATCATTTACGTGCTGTTTTTAATGCTTTGCGCGATGCACGTTTGTTTGGTAACCTTGCGAAGTGCGTTTTGCACCGATCGCGTATCATTTCTTGGCTATGTTGTTACTCCGCAGGAATTGAGGTCGATCAAGCCAAGGTCGAGGCAATTCGAGTTGGCCGCCTCCTAAAAGTCACACAGTTCGAAGCTTTTAGGACTTGCAGGATTCTATCGGCGCTTCGTGCGGGATTTCAGCACCATTGCCGCACCGCTGAATGAGCTTACAAAGAAGAGAGCGCCTTTCACGTGGGGCACCGCACAAGTGAACGCCTTCAACATGTTAAAAGATAAGTTGACACATGCACCTCTCCTCCAACTTCCAGATTTTAGTAAGACTTTTGAACTCGAATGTGATGCTAGTGGGATTGGATTGGGTGGTGTTTTACTACAAGAGGGAAAACCCGTTGTATATTTCAGTGAAAAATTGAGTGGGCCTGTTCTGAATTATTCTACTTATGATAAAGAATTGTATGCTCTTGTGAGAACTCTGGAAACATGGCAACATTATTTATGGCCCAAGGAATTTGTCATACATTCTGATCATGAATCTTTAAAACATATTCGTAGTCAAGGCAAACTGAATCGTAGGCATGCTAAATGGGTTGAATTTATTGAATCTTTTCCTTATGTCATTAAACACAAGAAGGAAAAGGAGAATATCATTGCTGATGCTTTGTCTAGGAGATATATTTTGTTGACACAACTTGACTACAAAATCTTTGGCCTAGAAACAATCAAAGCCCAATATGTGAATGATGATGATTTTAAAGACATGTTGTTGCACTGTAAGGATGGGAGGACATGGAACAGATTTGTCTTCAATGATGGGTTTATTTTTAGAGCTAACAAGCTATGCATTCCAGCTAGCTCGTTCGTTTGTTGTTGCTTGCAGGAAGCGCATGGCGGTGGGTTGATGGGGCACTTTGGTGCCAAGAAGACGGAGGATATCCTTGCTAGCAATTTCTTTTGGCCGAGGATGAGAAGAGACGTGGAGCGATTTGTGGCTCGCTGCACGACATGTCAAAAGGCTAAGTCACGCTTAAACCCCCATGGTTTATATATGCCTCTACCGTTCCTAGTGTTCCTTGGGAAGATATTTCAATGGATTTTGTGTTGGGCTTGCCTAGGACCAAGAGGGGCGAGATAGCATTTTTGTGGTTGTGGATAGGTTTTCTAAAATGGCACATTTCATACCATGTCATAAACCGATGATGCTACTCATATTGCCGACTTGTTCTTTCGGGAGGTTGTTCGCTTGCATGGTGTACCAAACACCATTGTTTCAGCACCGTGACACTAAATTTTTCAGCCATTTTTGGAGAACTTTGTGGGCTAAATTGGGGACTAAGCTTTTGTTTTCTACTACTTGTCATCCCCAAACCGATGGGCAAACCGAAGTTGTGAATAACACTTTGTCTACTATGTTAAGGGCTGTTTTAAAGACAAATATTAAGATGTGGAAAGAATGTTTGCCTCATATTGAATTTGCATACAATCGTTCGTTGCATTCCACTACAAAGATGTGCCCTTTTGAGATTGTTTATGGATTTTTGCCTCGTGCTCCTATTGATTTAATGCCTTTGCCATCTTCGAAAAACTAAATTTTGATGCTAAACAACGTGCTGAGTTGATGTTAAAACTCCATGAAACAACTAAAGAAAACATAGAGCGCATGAATGCTAACTATAAGCTTGCTGGTGACAAAGGTAGACGTCAATTGAATTTTGAACCTGGTGATTTGGTTTGGCTACATTTGCGAAAGGAACGGTTTCCTGATTTGCAAAAGTCTAAGTTGATGCCTAGAGCTGATGGACCTTTTAAAGTGCTTAAAAAATTTAATGAAAATGCATACAAGCTTGATCTCCCTGCAGATTTTGGGGTTAGTCCCACTTTTAACGTTGCAGATTTAAAGCCATATTTGGGAGACGAAGATGAGCTTGAGTCGAGGACGACTCCAATGCAAGAAGGGGAGGATGATGAGGACATCAATACTACCGATACATCCACGCCTCCACACGTACAACTTCATGGCCCAATAACCCGGGCTCGTGCACGTCAACTCAACCATCAGGTGAGTTCATTCTTAAGTTTATGTTCCTCTTCTTTATACCCTGTGGTCGTCTCTCCCCTCTTCTTAAACCTTCAGCCGCCACCAAGAAGGGTGGGTTTTGTTGATTAGAGTTAGCCTTTTGCTACATGCACACAGCGCGCGTGTCGGCTAGACCGTCCGTCTGTTTGTCTTCGGAACCTCACCATATCGTGTATTCAGATTGAATCTTTCATCTTAATATATAGCAATTTCAGTGCTTGTTTTACTTGTTCTTGCTTGTTCTTCGATTGCTTGCAGGACGAGTGCCCTAGTGGCCGGGTTGTCGCGCACCGCAAGATCGCGTCAACCATCGGAGACGGTGTATCGGTTGCTAAGGCGCATCGTCCTTGGACGGTTGTAGTCGGGCCGTGAACGTCACCTCCGTTCCCCAATCGAGTTATCCTCCACCTCTCATCAAAAGATTGGGACTAAACTCTAGCGGGATCGCATCAAAGTACCTTCAATTTGGGAAGAACTCGACCGAGGGCGACGAATTTGGGATTTTTGCTTCGGGCGGCCGGCGCTAGGGTTCTTCGGTGTTCTTCAAAATTCGAGTGATACGGTGGGGAAAATTTGGGGGAAACTTGGGGGAATTGAAGGGGAGTGACTCACGAAGAAATTTTATATGTGAAGCTTGCTCTGCCATGGCCTTTTATAGGCGTTCCGTGGCGATTTTAGCTCGGGCGAGGCCGGCGGCCATGGCGCGTGCGCATGGGATCGCATGGCGACGTGTGGCGAGCGTCGAGAAGGGGGCCTGGGGTGAGGAGCGTCGCGTGGCGGCGCTCGAAGGGGGCTGGGCACGGCGAGCGGCGCGTGGCGGCGCTCGGGCGGGGTCCGGCGCAGCGCGCGCGGCGCGCGGCGGCGCGGCGCGGGCGTGGCCGACGCATGGCGCGACGTGGAACAGTGCGCGCGACGCGCGACGCGGCAAGGGCATGGTACGGCGGCGTGGGGCGTGGTGCTGCGAGCGCGACGCGCGGCGCGCGGTGGCGAGGCCGTCCGGGGTCCGGGGTACCGCGTTGAACACTTGGCGCATAATGAATAGTAACCTTTCGCATTTTCCCGAATTAAATTTCCTAATTTCCCAATTTTATTTCCTTTCACCCCTAAATTTCAAAATAAGATATAACACGCCCAAAAATAAGTTGTAAAATACATTTTCAACCTTTTCACCCACTTTTATTATTTTAAAAGTATATTTTACATATTTATTTTAATTCTTTTCCTCAATTCCGAAAATACGATTTTGATTCAAATTAATTTCTAGATTTCATATATATACCCTAAAATATTTTATTACTCATTTTGCTCACTAATTAATATTACTCAATCACCTAAATAATTTTTTGTTCCCAATTATATATTTTATAAATCCATAACCTTTTTCTATTTTATATTAAAATTCCCAATTCTAAACTCCAAAGATTTTCTCCCAATGAAATTCAAATCGTTTGGTTTTTCAAACATCAAGATGAATCACTCATGTATAAATTTATGCAACCAAGCTGGCAAATAAGAAGCGAAAAAACTCGATCAAGAAGTAACAATCAAAAGGTTTTTGTAAGTTTTGATTTTTAATTCCGGTTTTAAATTCTCGATTTTCGGGCGTTACACTGACGGATATTTTTGGATTTTTTATTTTGTGGATGATTTTGTTGTTGCATTTGATCTGTGATGTAAATTTTGATGTTGTTACTTTTGATCGGCGACAATGGAAAAATAATCTTGCATTTGTGTATTCGCAAAAATGTTTTGCATGCATTCGATCTGTTGGTGAAAAAAGACATAAAAATAACAGCATGTCAGCAAAAAATAAAAAAAAGAAAAAACACTTTAGGCCTGGTTTCGTCTTTACTCCTGGTTGGTAACATCAACCGGAGTAAAGATTCATCTTTAGTCCTGATTATTTCAACCGAGACTAAAAAAAGCGAACGGGCGACGCGGCTGACGGGCTCTCGGCACTGCTCCGGGTGACGCAGCAGACGGGCTCTTGGCGCTGCTGCCTACTGCCACGTCGGGCCGATTGACTTTGCCTGCGGAGCGCCGCGCCCCTGACTTGCGAGAATAGAAAAGAACGCAATGCCCTAGCTTGCGAGATTGACTTGTGCCCTAGATAGAAAACAACGCGAAATTGATAGTGCGGTTGATGGGGCCCAGTTAGTTATAAAATAGAGAACCAGTTTTGAGAATATATTGTATCAATTTTTGATTTCATACTCTAAGTTTTTTAGGAACTTTTATATGGTCTTTTTTGAAAATTGGTTTTTGAGAACCTGTTGGACATGCTCTAAGATTTGGATCTCTATTTACCACATATTTGCCTACGATGCAACGTCCTCACTCAACTGCTTTATGCCGTTCGATTTTAGCTACTAAATTCTTCTCCATATTGTAAAATAGATATGGGATCCGCGACCTTTCTCTGTTGGGTTGGGTTTGCCCCCCTTCTTCGTTTGAGGAGCAGCCATATCATCCGAATTGTTTTAGTCATTAGTCTAATCCCAATAAAAAGTTTTATATTGATGTTTTAAGACAGTCACGTAAGCATGAATGAAATAAGATGGTGTTTGAAACTATCCTTTCCAATGTATAATTTTATGGTGTGATTTTATAGGACCAAAATCACATTTAATTTAATGACTCATAGAGAGTTGGTACATAGGGTTTCATCTAGAAAAACCGTTCACTCTCTCTTCTTTAATTTTATACCATATCATCAAAGAATCCTACGTGACATACTAATTAATATGCATAAAATCTCACGAAACTCGCCACTTGAGAATAGCCTTAGATCATCATCAATTCACTATATCAACCATTAAATGGTACATTGCCTCTGGTTTCTTCATACTTGTTATGTTATACATTAGAGTAGAATTTTTAATGGTGGTTTCTTTCAAAGTAAATTCTCATCCAATCACCTCTCTTATCTACCTATCCTCTATGTGTAAAGCTAGTTTCTTAAAATATTTTTTCATATTTTTCTCTCTTTCCTCATTAACTCTGTTATACCTCAGCTTTTTCTTACATGGCTTACTGCTATCGAAACTAGTTGATGAAGAGTTTAAAACAGTACTGCATGTTGCACTGCCATTTTTCCGAAGCTCAAAAGTCGCCGTATAGCCCGTAAAACCAAACCTGCACATGCATTCAGCAAGCAGGGGATAAAATCTGTACATGTTTAACCCACCTCGTCGGGATTGGAATCATCATTGAGATACATATACTACCAGATCAACACCACCTGTTCAGTCGGAATCTTCTTCCGTGAAAGGCAATAAATTTTAGGGCAAAATTGATATTACCAATGTACGATTGATTTGAAGGGGTCATTTTTGGTCCATCCACCAAATTGTTTCTACTGGATAGAACTTCCCTTATGTCCAAATATATATCTTCCAATATTCTATGAGTCTCTAATATACACAACATTGCATTAGTTCTCTTTATTTTCTATTTTAGTTCCTATACAGATAATAGAATGTTGTTTTGTTTCCACAACCACTATACTGCTAAGTCTGTTAATCAATGACCTCGATGCTGATCACTATCACTATGAAACTGTAGCTATTTTAATTAACTCGAGGTTTTCTACAATTTAATTATTTTAGTGGATTGCCTTGCAAATTATATTTTTTTCCATTTGAAGTATATTTGAGCTCTTTTACGTGAATATTGATTGTAATGCATAACAAGTATAGGCCGAGACTTAATTAGCTGCATCTTTCATATAAAATGTGTTCATCAAGAGTAATCACCAACAACATAAACAAAAAGTTTCTGTTCATGGTGATTTACAGTTTACGTCTATTGTGGTCGGAATTCGGACCTCTTATGTAGAGGTTTAATAGAATTACATTATTAAAAATGGCTTGCATCAAAGGGATTCTTACCTGCCATTTTATTTAGTTTTCTTTTTATTTAGTTTTCAAAGGGATTCTCTCACTGTGATTCTTTCTTTTTACCACGATGATTCAAATATCCTGCAGCGCGAGGTACCATCTAGTATTCTATACAAGGCGTCAAGGCCTAAGAGCGCAAATATAATTGCTCAAGAAATTAGTTTTCAAATGGACGATCTATATTTGGTGGTTTTAGCGATTGATGCAAAGACCAAAATTAGTTGCTCAGGTAATTGAACGCTCCCCTTATATGTCTTTATTCATCCATCCGTTGTTTCTTACTTTCATTTTTTTTAAACTAGTGGTCATGTACACACGTCAAACACGTATTGAATGAAGTAAATTGAAAAAAATACATCCAACACAGGTTTCCTACTCCTCCTATCCCAATATAAATGCACCTAAGATCGGTCATGATAATTTATTGTCAAAATTCGTTATACTATTAGAACGAAGGGTGCACACTATATTTTGTCAAGCTAACATTTTATGGCCTTAATGTCTACGCAAGGTGACGCAAGGTGGTTCAGTTCCATTCAGTGATAAAATAAGGAAGGAAATCAAGCTTTATTCTAATTTCTATTCGAGCTTAAAATAAAAAGAGAACACAGCATATTGATTGACCAGAGTACAATAATATATTGGAATTTGGAATCCATGTTAGTAATAAATAAATCGTTGAAATGGAGAAGAAATTAAACTTTAGTTTTATTTATATACATAATGAATATTAAAAGAAATTCTGATATAACGAAGAAATAAAGAGAAAAATATATAACCCTTCATTCGAGTCAAATTTAAAACAGAGTACTAAGTGAACAAACCATAAGTATGTGACTCCAAACATTAGATGAATCATCCAATTAGATCGCTTTAAATTGATCAAACACTTTGGAGTCTTTAGTTTGAACAAAATTCTTCCTAAACCTGAACTCCAATTCATGTACATGGAACCCAAGTCAAATATCAGCTTTCAAATATCCAATTAATAGGAAAACTATTCAGATTTTTTACAAACATTACAACTTACACAGGCTGAGAAAAATTAGGGACCTTTTATAAATATATACAAATTAATCACAGAAATGATGAGAATTTGTTCTTAAGAAAAAAATATGATCAGAATCATATAAGATGATTGTGGTTAGTGACAATAAAAAATGCTCACTCCAAGACTAATGAAGACATCTACCATGTACCACCGGTTAATTGGTAAAAATTTGAGCAAATGTATCTCTGATGTTTCTGTCAGAACCTAACCATTGATTATTTTCTACCTTAATACCAGTAATCACCACTCATTTAATATATATAGTCAAGTTACTTATATAAGCTCAAAATAACTTTTTTCAAATGCCAGCTCAAAATAATTGTCATTAAGGTGAAACATTTTTCTACATCAGCATGTTTTTGGTACGCCCAGTGGGACATCAAGACTTTCACCACGTCAGAAATCAAGGAAGAAAACATCATTTCAGTTACTATTGATAAATTGTCTCATTGCAAAAGGCGTAGATGAAACAACTTACTTAGGAGTTTCAAAAGATGTATTTGAATTTCTTCAATGTTACTCATCAAGGAAAATTAATATAAAAATCCAAAATTATCATGCTGAAATCTAAAGATGATGAAAGCAACAAAAAAAAGATTCAACCAACCATGAATCTAAAGAAGATCCTCCTCTCATGACTTTGCAAGATAGGATTGACACACCAGTTCATTATGCTTTGATAAATCAATCTGAGTTGTTGGTTAATACATTGACATCTATGATCAAAATGGATGGAACTATAGCTGAAGAACAAGCTAAAGGACCAATTTATCTTCCAAATCATACATTTCCAGCGTATAGGGCGATTAAGACTAAGGATCCAGAATAGAACCATACAGTAGGCTCTAGTTTAGCAATGGATATCAATAATCAGAATCAAGATCAGTATTTGACTGCATATTATGGAGGGCAGCCACTTCAGACATCAACTTTGAGGCAGATGCAACAACTGATTGGGAAATTACCTATCCAACCTATAGGAAGGCAGCAACAACCAATTGGGGGGCAACCAATCGGACAATACTATGTGCATGAATTTTCTCAAAAATATCAATCTCAGCCAAATCCACATCAACAATATGTGCATCAGTATTTCAATCCTCAGCAAGAGCACCCATCATCACCTCATCAGTATCGACATGGGGAGGCCAACCAATATCAATATCAGATAAATCAGTTTGCTCAAGGACCTCCACCACAACAATATGGGAACCATGGGAATCAAGAGTGGGTCGATATGATTACTGAAGTCATGAGGGAGCAGTTTGGATTAGAACCAAAGGACATTGGAATTATGTATTGGCATCCGTATCCAGAACATTTTGATAAAGTACCGTTGCCTAACCGATAGATAATTTTGGACTTCTAAAAGTTTTCAGGGAAAGAAAATATTTCTACGGTTGAACACATCAGCCGATTCCTAGCTCAATGTAGGGAGGCATCGACTGAAGAAGATTTGAGGGTTATATTTTTTCTACTGTCATTATCTGGATCGACATTTACATGATTTTTCTTCTTTGCCACCTAATTCTGTTAGAGGATGGACCGATTTGGAGAAACAATTTCACAAGTATTTCTTTGCTAGAGTTCAAGAGATGAAGCTGTCAGATTTGACATCAATCAAGTAGAGATCTGATGAATCATTTTCAGATTTTATTCAGAGGTTCAAAGATATAAGGAGTAGATGTTATTGTTTGAACCTGACTGATTCACAATTGGCTGATTTGGCGTTCCAGGGATTGTTGGGACCGATAAAAGACAAATTTTCTTCACAAGACTTTGAAAGCTTAGCTCAGTTGGTTTAGAAAGTATTAGCTCATGAACAACGATTCCAAGAATCTAAAATGGAGAGGTTTACTAAAAAGACCAATAATGTTAATAATGTTTACAACTATACTTCTGATTCAGAGCAAGAAGAAGATCCAAAGATTGGCCTGGCAGAGTGGGCAGAAAACAAGAAGATGATTATTTGCCAACAGTCAAAGATAATTGAAAGGAAGAAAGATATGATTTTGATATCAACAAAGCCGATAGAATTTTTGATCTCTTGTTGTAAGAAAAGCAGATTATATTACCTTAGAATCATGTTATTCCATCGGATGAAGAGTTAAAGAAGATGAAATATTGCAAATGGCATAATATAGGATCTCCAAGTACCAATGAGTGCAAAGTGTTCAAGCAACAGATTCAATTGGTTGTAGAACAAGGGATAAATAAATTTGATTATAATAGAAAACCGATGAAGATTGATGGGCACCCTTTTCTGTAAACATGGTTTATCCAAAGAGATATGAAGATGAAACCAATAGAAGAAATCATATGTCTCTGTTAATCTAGTCCTAGTATCTCAATTTAGCTCTATCGTCTGTCTCTCGCTTTAGGGTCTTTGTCGATATCGGCTAAACTGTTTACTAGATTAGATTAGTTTAGATATCTACCACCCTGAAAATTAGTCAAGGGCTAGATTGTCTAGATATTGCATTTCTTTTTATACTTAGTGTTGCATCAATTCAGTTTGACCTACTAAGTCGTGATTAGAACCGTAGTCTCTAGCCTGCTTGATGGCTACCAATAAGGGTTTGTCGGGGTTTCAGCCGACGAGTTATCTGGACATCGGCATCGGTTGGAATCACACAATCGGTTGTCAACAGATCGGTTGTTGTGATTATCGGCCTATCGGCCGATATGATTTATGCTCTGATGTTTTGCATATCTTGTCAGTGGCAGGATCAAACTGACTGGCACGCCTGCGCTTCAATGATTTTAGGACCTGCACTGGAGCTAAGCAGATCTCGCAGGCCAGTGTGTGTTTTTTGTGTCAACATAATGCCACCACAAAAAGGGTTCCATTCAAATTATATTTATCAGCCGATAAGAAATCTATCGAGTCAGTCTTGATTCAAGAGTTCGAAGGTGGAGAGAGGCAAGGTATACCCCAGTGGAGAAATTATGTTTGTGTTTATATTTTTCATGTACCAAGTTAAGGCATTATCTTTTGTCCTATGAATGCACTATAGTCTGCAGAGCCGATGTGGTAAAATATATGCTATCGACTCTAGTGTTAAAGGGAAGGATTAGGAAGTGAATTTTTGCTTTAACAGAATTTTACTTATGACATGAATCGACTAAGGCAGTTAAGGGTCAAGCACTAGCCAATTTTATTGTTCAACATCGGGATGATTCAATTGGTTATGTTGAACTGATGCCTTTGACTTTGTTTTTCAATGGGTCTGTTTGCACGCATGGATGTGGTATCGACTTAGTGATTATTTCGCCTTGGGGGGCAAGCTTTGAGTTTGCATTTACAATCAAGCCATATTATACAAATAATCAAGCTGAATATGAAGCAGTTCATAAAGGACTTTAGTTGTTGAAGGAGGTAGAAGCCGATGTTGACAGGCTCTTTGAACTTGGCACCAACGTGATTCGAGATAGGCCAGAAAGGATATCGTTAGGGAGTTGGTCTTAGATCTCTTCTATCTTGTTCCTGATTGGACCACTATTTTCAACCAAGGCATCAAATGATGCATTTAGCCGATCAACAATATCAAGGAGTTGGTTTTTAAGGGCTTTAGGTGGAGGAGAGCTAGCCTTGCTAACAACTTCTTCTTCTTCATCTAGGAACTGGCGTATATCAAAAGAGAACATGTCAACAAAATTCTATAAATTAAAGAGGTTATGATAAAATATGAAAAGAATAAATCAAATTAATTTAGCGAGGTAAACCTGGCAAGGTAAAGACATACCAGAGCTATCGAAGTGACGGCTTCAGGATGGCTTTCATTGGCATGATGGCTATCGGCGGCAGAAGGGGTGTGCTCACTTGAATCATACCGATGAGGATAAGCCAATGGGATTGCGTGCTACAGAAAGGGACAAGTATTAAAAAGTAATTGCATTTGCAAAATGTTATAATGAAAAACTTACCAATACCGGATGAGTTGGTTGAGGAGATGGTTCCCGATAGACATTTATATCATATTGTTGATCTTCGGCAATTGTTGCAGCGGCATCAGCAATGTTATCGGTATCAGCGATAGCATCGATCTCCTCATTAGCAACTTCTTCATCCAGGATGACTGCTACGTCTAAATCGACCTTGGGGAGTTCATCTTCTAAGGCTAGGGAATTGGGTTTCTACTTCTTGCTTGCCTTGCGTGAAGCTATTTTCTTGGGTTTACCCCTTGTGCTTTGGATTGGTTCTCGGATCTGGCCTTGAAGTAAAGATGGAGGGGGGTGCACCAAAGCAAGTGATGATGGAGCTATGTCTCCTGATGGTGTCAAGGCCGATGCATACTCGATCGACAGGCCGCTGTTGCTCACTGTTGGTGGATCAGTGTCAGTAACCTGCAAAAGGGTGTATTAGAGTGCAAAATAAGAGATAAATGTAGAAGGAATGAGAAGGGAAGTTACCTGAGGACTAATCGATGGGTCGATGAGGGTTAAGTAGAAGCTTGAAGGGATGACGAAGAGATGTTGCTTCCACACCCCACCATCAGTCCCAGGGTTGACACATGATGAATGGTTGCCAAAATCGTCAAGAGGACCAAGGACTGGGCCTTCAATCGACATCAGACGATCGAATATGAGGGCAGAAGGTACAAAACCCTTGGTCTGGATCTTGTTGATGAAGTATAGGTCGATTGGAACTGGCCACAGCCTAGCTGCCGAGCTACAACAATTGGGTGGTAGAATTCATATGACACCTAAGAATATCGGCCAGTAGAGATCCCGATGAGGAGTATGCTAGGTGATATGGCTGATTCAAAAATTTCTCGAGACCTCTCATCAGAGTTGAAATCGGCTAGTAGTTCAAAGGTTGTGATATCTTCATAGGTGTACCAAGTTCTGGCATTTCTAGGAAGGCATTATAAAAAAGATCAAACCAAAACTTGAAGTTATCTACTGATGGTCCTGCTCCTGGATAAGCCAATGCTGCTCCCCCAGTGATGTGCATCGACGAAATGTAGCATCGGCATCCTCTGCATAATAAATGGCAATAGGAATTCTTCAAGTGGATACCATTCTGCTACTTCAATAGTATAGAGGTTAAACCATAGCTGGATAAACCACCAAGGACCGCCAATATGACCTATCGGCTTGTCGGCAAGCAATACGGTCGATGCTTGGTGCAAAAGGTGATAGGTCGCTCCAAGAAGATATTGCCCTAGTGGCATAGTTCTTCCTTTAGAAAGGGCTTGAGCAATGTGCTGGAGGTCAATGTCCAACAGTTGTTCCACAAAATACAAATCTCTCAAGCTATAAGTTCAGGAAAGCAATGTGTTCGCGGTCTGATATCGCCTGTTTTGGCATGCCTAGCAATATATTGTCACGCCCAGAAATTCAGACCCGAATTTCTGAAGCTATATGTGTATTAAAATCCCTGTCCAGGACCAGCCAGGGTACACATACGACAATTGTTGATATTACAGTTCCACGTCTTAGAAACAATACAAAAAGATTAAAAACGAGCAGCGGGAAAAGGAAAAGCGCCTAAGCCTAAGCTTGACGCTGGCCACGGGGCTTCGGCCACTCCACAGGCAGATTCTAGAGTGTAGGACAAGCCTACTCCACTTCGTCTTCTTCTTCAGCTTCTGGCTCAGGTTCTGGTGAAGAGGCAAGGATGAGTACTTCCACGTACTCAGCAAGTACATCGGAAGGGAAGAGGAATGAATGCAGGGAAGACAAAGGTTTGGCTAAGGTTTGCTTTTACGCAAACAACAGGGGTTTTTTTCCAAAAAGTACAGATTTTGAACACAGTCAAAACAAACAAAATTTAAGTAACTAAAACATTTTGAGACCAACACTGTCCAACGTTATCCCCACGTTGAGACAGGCCCAAACCATCCACCTATAGTAGCCATGTTCCATTAATTAGGGTGTAATAGTGTGAGACTAATCACGGTGAGCCCGGTTGATCGCCCCATTACCACGGGCACGGCTATTCGAATAGTTTTACTTTGATCAGAGGTGTACAACTGTACCCACAAGACACAGCCCCACGACACGGTCTGCCGTGTGCCGGAATACCACCGTGGTACCCCGGAAAGGAAACTGTGATAGGACCTTTCGTATAACCCCCCGCTAACCAAGCGAACCCCACCAAGGTTTCGCCCCCACTCCCAGACCCTGGGAATGGGCAGCCCCCCCGAGTGCCTCGGTGAATCCGGCAGCCCAGCAACCCATATCCAGGGCCGACTGAAACTCCATCCCGCTCACCATTGCCGATGGGTCCGTCAGCTAGGAGAGGCTACACTACGGGACCTACCTTACCCATTTCGGCTTGTGGTTTGCACAGTCATTCTCCCGAGGGGTCCCGTGAACCGGTCCTTAATTGCCATGGGCGTCGCTAACCAAAACCATAGCGCCGATAGCCCACCATTTGTCATATTTTAGTTATTAGTCTGGTTCACCTGAATTTCTAACCATTAATCCTCCTGAACAGAAGTCCAGGAGAGGCATATTAAGTGAGAATGACCCATTTAGTGAGCTAGTGAATCTAAGCCAGGCTAAGCATAACCTAGTCCTGAATCTAATCATATTATTTTCCCAAGTTTAATCAAAGGGTTTGGGGTGTCAAACCTAAGGCATAAACTATGCATAAGGTGTACTATTTCCCATGAAATGACAATATAAAATACATGCAATTTCATAGAATAAAACAGGTGTTTTAGCAAAATGGGAGCAATATGATCAATACTATAGTATGACTTGCCTTGCTCTTCGGCTTGGGGGACTTCAGCGACGACTTCAAAGTAAACTGGGACGGTGGAACTACCGGGATCAACACAGCAAACAAGCACTTCAACAATACAGGCTAAAAAGCTACTGAAACAGGGAACAAAACCATTTTAATGGATTCTTGGCATTTTTATGAATTTAATGAAATTTGAATGAGCTAAAATGGAGGTCGGATTGAAAAGATATGATTTTTAGAAGTTTTCTGGGTTTTTACTAAAACAAAAAAATCCTTAATTGATTTATTGCGCAATAAAACCTGGGGGAGGCGTCACCGGCTAGGGCTGACGTCAGCGGCCGAGGGCTGACTGCAGCGGTCCACGGGAGCGTCGGTCCACGGTGGACCGGGTCCACGGCCGGACCGGGCGGTGCACCACGTGGCGCACACGTGGTGCCAAGGTGGCGACCATGTGGCTTGCCACGTGGGTGGGCGGGGACGGACGGTGCCGATCGGCCGAAGCCGATCGGACGACCGAGAAGGGGTGCGGCGGCATGGGCGGCACGGCACGGCGGCCGTCGGCCGGTGCCATTTGGGCGGTGGCGTGGGGTGGCGGGATGCCGCGGCTTCAAGCGCGGGTGGAGCCTCACGCACGGCGGCAGCGTGAACATGGCCGAGAGGGTGAAGAGGGGCGGCCCATCGCGGGGTTGCCGGTGTTGAGGAAGATGACGACGGCGACGGATGATTCGGCCACGAACGGATGCGGGGAAGGGTGGCCGGGGCGGTACGAGCACTGGCGATTAGGGCGGAGGTGGTGGCGAGGTTCGGAGTGGCTAGAGGCGGCGGAAAAATGCGGCCAAACCGACGACGAGCTCTTAGTTTTGGGCGCACGACGCGAGGGCAAACGAGAGAGTGAGAGGCTCGAGTGGAGGCGTGGGGAGGACGGGGAGGGCGAGGGGGTGCTTTTAAATGGGATGGGGAGGTCGGCGGCGACCGGATAAGCGCGCAATTGCTCACCGATGCAAATTTGGGGAAAGTAATGGCTGTTGATGAAATCCGGCCATTAGGGCGTGCGGGAGCGATGGCCGGGGGAGGGATGGTTGAAGGTCGGCGGACGGAGTTAAGGCGGCGGGATTCGGAGCGCGGGGAAGGGGACGCGCGAGATCCGAGCGGAGAGGGCGCGAAAATGGCGCTGGGCGGCGAGGGTCGGGACGACGGCGACAGGTGGGCCCCACTGTCGACGTCCGAGGTAAAGGGAGGCAAAAGGACTTGTTCGCGGGCGCGAGGATAAACGGGCCACGGCCTTGGGCCGGCCCGCGAGAGAGAGAGAGAGCGGCACGCGCGCGGGGATTGGATGGGCCGTCGGCTCGGGCCGGCGGCCCACGGCTGATTTTGGGCGGGAAAGGACGGGAGAGAAAGCCAATTTTTCCTTTGATTTATTTAATCTTGTTTTGATTTTAATTGGTTAAAAATTATTTTTAGTGCTCTGAAAATTCTACTAAAAATCTGTTAATGTATTTTGACATGTAGAATTTAAAAAAATCCTACCATGCCATTTCCATTTAGCATTTGGCTTTTAAAATTTATTTGTTCTTTCTAGTTAATTCCAACAATTTTCTTTTACGATTTTCTTTTGGATTTTTAACAGGGAAAAACACCTCAGGGTGTTACAAACCTACCCCCCTTAAACGGAATCTCGACCCCGAGATTCGGAGGTACTAGCGAATAGATAGGGATGAGCGGCCTTTAGCTCATCTTCCCTCTCCCAGGTTGCTTCTTCTTCGGAGTGATGAGTCCATTGAACTCGGCAAAACCTGATAACCTTGTTTCGGGTCCTTCGTTCACTGGTTTCGAGGTTCCATGTTGGTTTCTCCACATAAGTCAGATCTTCCTGGATTTCGATCTGATCTAGACTGGCCTATTCTTCCGGAACTCTCAGACACTTCTTGAGTTAGGAGACGTGGAAAACGTCATGAATTCCAGTCATGGTGGGTGGCAGTTCGAGTTGGTATGCCACTTCACCTCGTCGCTCTTGGATCCGATATGGTCCCACATAGCGTGGTGCCAACTTGCCCTTGGTTTGGAATCGGTGCACTCCCCGAAGTGGGGTGTCATGAAGATATACGTAGTCTTCGACTTTGAAAACTAGCTCTCTGCGGCGGTTGTCTGCATAACTCTTTTGGCGAGACTGTGCAACTTTCAACCTTTCTCTTATGGTTTTGACTTTCTCTTCGGCATCACTTAACACTTCAGTCCCAAACAACTGACGTTTGCTGGTCTAATCCCAGAAAAGCGGGGTACGACACTTTCGTCCATAAAGTGCTTCGAAAGGTGTCATCTGTAAACTGGCCTGATAACTATTGTTATAGGAGAACTCTGCATAGGGCAGGCTCTTATCCCAAGCTCCTCCGAAATCCAGAGCACACGCTCGCAGCATATCTTCCAAAACTTGGTTTACATGTTCTGTCTGACCATCGGTTTGTGGGTGATAGGCCGTGCTAAAATTCAACCGGGTGCCAAGTTCCTCTTGTAGTTTTTGCCAAAACTTGGAGGTGAACTGACTGCCACGATCAGATACTATCTTCTTGGGTACCCCATGAAGACACACAATCCTTGCAAGATACAATTCTGCCAACCTTCTGCCCGTATAGGTGGTAAGCATTGGGATAAAATGAACCACTTTAGAGAGGCGGTCGATTATAACCCAGATAGAATCGTGTCCTGACAATGTCCGAGGTAAACCGGTGATGAAATCCATCCCGATTTCCTCCCACTTCCATTCTGGGATTTGAAGTGGTTGTAATAATCCAGCAGGCCTATGGTGTTTTGCTTTTACTTGCTGGCATACATCACATAGTGCCACGAACTATGCTATTTCTCTTTTCATGCTAACCCACCAAAATTTCTCCTTAAGGTCCTGGTACATCTTGGTACTTCCTGGATGGATAGAGTACTGACTCTGATGTCCTTCAGTAAGGATTAACTTTTTCAATTCCTTATCTTCTGGCACACATATCCTGTTGCCCATCCATATGGTTCCGTGTTCGTCTTCCATGAAGTCACGAGCTTTTCCCACTCTCATATTCTTCTTAAGCTCAGTTACGTCAGGATCCGAGGCTTGGGCTATGCGAATTTGATCTAAGAGTATAGGTTGAGCTTCAAGAGCAGCCACAAATTCGGGTTCAACAATTTCCAGGTTTACGTGCTCTAGGTCTTGTAGTAATTGTTCACATTTCCCTTCTATGTGAATAGAGTTGCAGTAACTCTTCGGGCTCAAGGCATCAGCTACCACGTTAGCTTTGCCAGGGTGATAGTGTATACTTAGATCATAATCCTTGATCAACTCCAACCAACGTCGCTGACAGAGGTTCAAATCTGGTTGGGTGAAAATGTGTTTCAGACTCTTATGATCCGTATATATTTCACATCGATTACCGAGAAGGTAATGTCGCCATATTTTCAGAGCATGGACGACTGCTACTAGTTCCAAGTCATGTGTTGGGTAGTTAGATTCATGAGGTCTTAACTGGCGGGAAGCATAAGCGACCACTTTTCCATCTTGCATCAACACACAGCCTAACCCTTAGTGAGATGTGTCGCAATAGACTTGGAAATCCTTGGTTTGATCTGGCAAGATCAATACGGGTGCGGACACCAGTTTTATCTTGAGTGTTTCAAAACTCTGGTTGCGCTCGGCAGTCCATATAAACTTTTCATCCTTCTTTAACAACTGCGTAAATGGCTTGGCAATTTTTGAGAAATTCTCGATGAACCGACGGTAATAACCCGCAAGTCCTAGAAAACTTCTGATCTGGGTGACAGTTTTGGGTGGAGTCTATTTGGTTACTGCTTCCACATTGGAAGGGTCCACTGCGACTCCTTGGGCATTCATGATATGGCCGAGGAATTGCACTTCCTTCAACCAGAAAGCACATTTGCTAAACTTAGCATAGAGCTGGTGGTCTCTTAACTTTTTGAGTACCAACCGGAGATGGTGCTCGTGTTCCTCTTCCGACTGTGAGTAGATCAAGATGTCATCGATGAACACTACGATGAACTTGTCTAGGAATTCCATGAACACTTTGTTCATCAAGTTCATGAAAAAAGTTGGGGCATTTGTAAGTCCGAAGGACATGACCGTGCATTCATACAAACCATACCGAGTGATGAAGGCGGTCTTGGGAATGTCCTTCTCTGGAATTCTTAGCTGGTGATAGCCTAACCGTAGGTCTATCTTTGAGAACACCTTTGCTCCCTTTAATTGATCGAATAGGTCATCAATCCTAGGGAGAGGGTACTTGTTCTTGATAGTGACCTCATTGAGTGCGCGATAGTCAACGCACATCCTTTTGGTCTTATCCTTTTTCTCCACAAAAATGACTGGAGCACCCCAGGGCGATGTGCTCGGGCGGATATAACCTTTCTGTAGCTGTTCATCTACTTGCTTCTTGACCTCTGCCAACTCATTGGCTCCCATTCTATAGGGTCTCTTGAGGATCGGAGCAGTGCCAGGGACTAGGTCAATCCGAAACTCTATTTCTCTTTCGGGTGGCATTGTGGTTAGGTCTTCCGGGAAGACTTCCGGGTACTCACAAACCATAGGAATATTTTCTAACTTCGCCTGGTCCTTTCCTTTCTCTTCGGGCTTCTCCTTAGCCGAGATCCGATTCAGACTTGCCACTACCCTCAGTGGTTTAGGGGACGGTAATCACTTTCTTCCCTTCGTCATTGGTCATGGAGATCGTGCGGCTTGCGCAATCGATCAAACCTTTGTGACGGGTCAACCAGTCCATCCCAAGAATGACATCCAGGCCTCTCGATTCTAGAAGGATAAGATTGGCTAGAAAGGGGGATCCTTGGATTTCTATTGCCACTGAAGGGCAAGAGTGGGCAGTGTTCAAATGGTTCCCGGGAGTTTGAACCTGCATGGGTATCTTAAGTTTTAACACCGACAACCCATGTGTTCCCACGAATGCTTTTGATATAAAAGAGTGGGTTGCACCCGAATCAAACAGGATTGATGCATTAAAGGAGTTCACAGGGAACATACCCAATATGACATCCGGTGCGTCCTGTGCCTCCTCTGCCGAAGCATGATTCACTCTTGCTTGGATGAACCTGGGTGCACGTTTTGGTCTTGGACACTTGTCTACGAAATGTCCAGGTTCTCCACAGTTGAAACAGTTACCCGGTTTGAATCCCGAGTCCTTCTTTGGGGGCATTGGCTTGGACTGCGGTGGCGGCTGCGCCGTTGGCGGACGCGGGGCCGGATTCCGCTGTGGCTGTCCGGGACGGCTTCCACTGGGTTGGAAATTCCCAGGATGGTATGGGCGATGTTGACGGACGATCATAGTGGTAGGTCCACTTTGACCCCCCAGAGTGAAACGCGGCCGCTGGGGATTCCCTTGCTGAGGTTGTGGCCTAAACTGAGTAGCCTTCCGTTTTCTAAGCATTTGATTGTGTTGATCTTCTTGACGGATGGCTTTGTCAACTAACTTCTCGAAGTCGGCGTATTCACCGGAGATGAGTTTGTCTGTTAACTCATCGTCCAGCCCAGCCAAGAACTTCTCTTGACGCTCGGCGTCAGTGCGTACATCCTCTAGAGCATATCACGCTAAGCGATTAAACTCGTGCAGATACTCGGTGACCGTCCGAGTGCATTGTTCCAGGGATCTGAACTCCCTCTTTTTCTAGGCTACTATCCCTCCGGGGATGTGTGTGAAAGGTTACGCGGAAGCTACGCTAGCCGAAAACAAAACTTTTCTACCGCGCAAACTAGGAACACTTGCAAGTAAGGGCCGATAGATTGTTACGGGGGAGTGTGCAGCGGAAACAACCAATCATGGCTATCCGATCCGGAACAGTGTAGGCAATTCCCGCAAGCCAACAGCCGATTCACCAATCAGCCGATTCGAGTCGCCGACCGCGTTCTCGTTGCTGATCTGCCACAGTCGCCTCGCTTCGATTGCAGCCGGTCGCAGCCAATTCCTCCACAGCCGATCAACAGCGCGCAACGTAGCAGTGCCTCTACCGGTATCCACACGTCCAGGGACAGAACGCGAACACCCGTGTGCTAGCACGCGATGCAAGGCTAGGGTTTGGCTCGAAAGTGGGGAGGGTTTCCGTGGAGATTGATCTCGGCGACTTCTGTTGCGGATTTGGTTTAATGCGATGCAATTGACGTGTAGCAGCTCTCCACCCCTCCCTCCTTTATATAGAGTTGGCCGACTGGGACTAGTGGCCGATCAGGACTCTATTTTGAATTGGATCCTATCCGAATCTCACAGAGTTGGCCGCCCATACGTCGTAAGCCCATAGGACTCTATCCGATCGGATCCCTATCCGATCGAGCCGTATTCGAGTCCAACTCGAATGCCTATTCTTATCCCCTTAAGCGTGCGACCCTGTAGGTTCAGGTATACTCGGTTTTGGCTATAGTCTAACTTAGCCGATCGTCGGCTCGAGTCCAACTCAGCCGACCTATCAACAGCGGCGCCTAGCAGCACATATTGACACCATAGTATACAAGAATATAATATCGGCTCTGAACCTGTAATGTGTATACAAATCCCTTTGCCTCACGATACCAGTTAAGCTATAGGCAAGATGTGTGCCATCCCTTCAATAGCTTAACCATTCACTCGAACCGTATTGGATTATCTGTCATTGATTGACTCCTCAATCAACTTAGCATGGCCATGCATTTCCATAATCCATTACCTCAAGGGGCCGAGAGATATCTCTCCAAAGGAGGGGAAAATTCCATCTTGATCACTCACATCCCACTCCATGTTTCATAGCAAACCCGAAAACTACCTTTATAACTACCCAGTTACGAAATAGCGTTTGGTAGTCCCAAAGTAGGCTACTACATATGTTGGAATCCATGGTGATCTCAGGTCTAAGGACTTTGTACCAACACTACCTGAGACCAACTAATGGCACATTGATTCCTGTAGTGTCTCATGGTGGGTCTATCCAACAATGTGTTCTCCAACACATGTGTCCATGTTTATTGATTTGGTATCTCCATACCTATGATCTATGAGACATGATCATCGATCAATAAACATGCCGATCTTAGAATCATATTAGTTCCAATAATATGATATATGATCAGGGATCATTTAGAAATAGATTCATACATATAGAGTCTCATAAATAAGTCACGTACTTATTGATCAATACAAGATGTCTATTTCATGAAACTGAATAACACTTTATTCATAAATACATAAACATTGACCATGATATCCAACATCTCCATGTTGCCTCTAGGGCATATCACTAACAATCTCCCACTTGCACTAGAGTCAATCATGTAAGTATCTAATACCCATTGCTCTTGTGTGCGCCTCATGTTTCGGCTGAGGGAGAGGTTTTGTCAACGGATCGGCTATGTTGAGATCCGTGTGCACTTTGCATATCTTGACATCACCTCTGTCCACTATCTCGCGGATGAGATGATATCGCCGAAGTATGTGTTTGGACTTCTGATGTGACCTCGTCTCCTTGGCTTGTGCAATGGCTCCACTATTGTCACAATAGAGGGACATTGGACCAATCGCACTAGTCATCACACCAAGCTCAGAAACGAATTTCTTGATCCAAACAGCCTCCTTTGCAGCTTCTGAAGCAGCAATGTACTCGGCCTCCGTTGTAGAATCAGCAACAGTATCCTGCTTGGAACTCTTCCAGCTGACTGCGCCTCCGTTGAGGCAGAACACGAACCCAGATTGCGATCTATAATCATCCTTGTCTGTTTGGAAGCTAGCATCGGTGTAACCACTTACAACGAGTTCTTCTTCACCTCCATAGACTAGGAACATATCCTTAGTTCTTCTCAAGTACTTAAGGATATTCTTTACGGCAGTCCAGTGACCTTCACCTGGATCTGACTGGTATCTGCTCGTAGCACTCAAAGCGTACGAGACATCTCGGCGTGTACATAGCATGGCTTACATGATGGATCCAATTGCGCTCATCATGTGTCTGAGGACACTGATTCTTGCTAAGATTAATGCCATGTGACATGGGCAAGAAACCTTTCTTGGAATCATGCATGTTGAACCTTTTCAACACCTTGTCAATGTATGTACTTTGGCTTAATCCAATTAGCCTCTTGGATCTATCTCTATAGATCCGAATGCCCAATATGTATGCTTGCCTCCCTAAGTCTTTCATGGAAAAACTATTTTTCAATGAAGACTTGACGATTCTAGCATAGGGATATCATTTCCAATCAACAATATATCATCCACATATAAGATTAGAAATACAATTGCGCTCCCACTGACCTTTTGTAAACACAGGCCTCCTCTTCATTTTTGATGAAACCAAACCCTTTGATTACTTCATCAAAATGAATATTCCAACTTCGAGATGCTTGCTTCAATCCATAAATGGATTTCGTAGCTTGCATATCTTTCGAGCGATTCGGATCGACAAAACCACGAGGTTGTATCATGTATACATCCTCGCTTAGGTTTCCATTTAGGAAAGCCGTTTTGACATCCATCTGCCATATCTCATAATCGAAATATGCAGCAATCGCTAGGATAATCCGAATAGATTTAAGCATTGCGACCGGCGAGAAGGTTTCATCATCATCAACTCCTTGAATCTGTTTAAAACCTTTCACCACCAATTGCGCCTTATAGATGTGAACATTTCCATCCATATCGGCATTTTTCTTAAAAACCCATTTACACTCAATGGTTTTGACACCATCAGGTGGATCAACCAAGTTCCAAACTTGATTGTCACACATGGATTCTATTTCGGATTTCATGGCTCCAGCCACTTGTTGGAATCGGGTCCCACCATCGCTTCCTCATAGGTCTTAGGTTCATCGTTGTCCAACAACAATATATCACGTTGTTCTGCACCTGTGTACCTATCAGGCGCACGACGTGATCTTTCAAACCTCCGTGGGGCTGGTGTATCTACAACTGGTGGCGCAACACCTTGCTCCTCCTGTTGTGGTTCTGTGGTCGCTGAAACATTTTCTGGTGTTTCTTGAACTTTTTCAAGATGCACACTGCTCCCACTAACCCTTCTTGAAAGAAACTCTTTCTCCAAGTGTGGAGATTATGGTAATCCGGTATCTACATGGCAAGCTTATCCGACTGGAGGTAGGGATAGATTGCGCCTGCCATATCTGTAAACCAAACATGACTTGGGTGTTACGATTGCCGATAGAGATAAGGCAATCGGCCTATAGTCACGGTTTGGTAAGATTGAGGAAACCGACTTAGAGTAAGATATGGTTTCCAATCTGTAAACCCACCTCCCAAGACTATATAAGGGGGGTAAGGGGCGTCCCTTGAGGGATATCCTATGCTAGATCAGAAGTTAGATCAGCTTTAAGCTTTGAGCCTTAGATCACGAGATCAATAAAAACACTCGGCGGATCGAATCCACCGAAACAGGAGTAGGGTATTACCTCACGAGAGGGCCTGAACCTGTCTAAACCTTCTTTTCCTTCTAACCCATTGTGCTTGGCGATCTCGACTGCGACCTCAGAAAATACATTGCCGAAACCAAGTTTTGACAGTTGGCGCGCCAGGTAGGGGCCGCGCGTCGAGACTTCTTCAACAATCTCGCCGACAAGCGTGATGGGATCTCCTTCAGGATTCGGCGACTTCATCGCCAACTTCTTCGACAACACCTCCTTCGACTCGGATTCAAACCAGTCGGAAGGAAAGACCCACTCGGCGCCGTTCGGGCTCCCCAATTGCGCCAAGATCTACGACACCATCTTGAAGACCAAGATGCAATCTACCTTCTCCAATGCAGGACTTCACTCGGCACCGTTCGGATTACCGAACACCGCCGAAATCTGCACCGATCTTCTCGTCTCCCCGACGGAGACAATCTACTCGGAAGAAGACCTCTCGGTGCCGTTTGGGTTACCAAATGCCGCCGAGATCTACGGCAAACTTCTCCCCCCGAGTTGAGGTTGACCCACTCGGAGGTGCCCGCATCCCCAAGCTCTGACTCGGACTGGAACGATCCAGACCTGGGCTACCCAGGATAGAGGGAGGTCGCCGTCATCCTCCCGTCCTTTGGCTCATGCTCATCTTCGGAGCTCAACGAATACCTTAGCTCTGCCGGCTTTGACGACCTCTATGACATCCCCTCGGACGAAGCCGACGACTCCGACTGCCGCAAGGACTACGAGCCAAAGTTCTTCGATGTCCTCATGGCTGAGCCGGACGAGTCCGACTCAGCCACGGCCAGGAGGCTTGCTGAACAAGAGCGAGCCAAGATTGAGCAGGAGCACAAGACGGCCGAAGAGGAGAAGCAACGCAGGGAAGAGGCTGACAAGAGGAAGCAAGATCTACGCGCAGCCGGACGATCCGCCCAGGAGGCCATCCTCCAAACACGGGTCCGCAACACCAACATCTTCCAGACGCCACAACAGAACGCTGTTGCCGCGCTCACGCTCTTGGACACCGTCATGGAGACGGCACCCGCCAACGTGACTCCAATACTCGACAAGATCAAGACCATCGTCGCGGCCACAGCCAACGGCCACCCCACCACCTCGGCACGAAGGCCGACTGAATCCGTGGCTGAAACGCCCGACAAAAGCCGACTCCCGCCTCTAAGGTCAGGAGACTATAAGAGGCCCAAGCCAGATCGATCGACGACAAGGCCAAGAGGCCCACGCCAGGAGTCCACACAGAAGTACCAGGATCAAACAGTCGACTCCCGCGACAAACGACACGGACGCCCACCCGTCCACCACCGCGTCCGCCACAACAACAGCTCCAGCTACCCAACCAGCCAACCGAAGACCCCGCCTGTCACCTTCGGGGCTCGAGAGAACTTCCGAACGGAGAACGTCACCTTTGAGGTGGCCGACTTCGAGACAGCATACCATGCCATCATCGGAAGACCAGCGCTTGCCAAATTCATGGCGATCCCACACTACACCTACCTCTGCATGAAGATGCCGGGTCCCAATGGCGTCATCACTCTTCGCAGCGATGTGAAGGAAGCCTTCACCTGCGATAAGGAGAGTTGCGACATGGCCCAATCTCGCGAGAGATTGCGTGGCCGGCAAGAGTCGATTGGCTGCATCGACTTTGGCGAGAGGCGAAGTCCCCGAAGAAGATAGCCAAATCGGGATCCGGCGACGCCAAGACCAAGAAGATCTCCCTTGATCCATCGGATCCCTCGCTTCTTGTAATCGGCGCGAACTAGATCCCAAATAGGAAAGCGCGCTCGTCACCTTCCTCCAAAATAATAAAGATGTTTTGCTTGGAAACCATCGATATGCTTGGAATTCCTAGGGAGGTGATCGAGCACTCTTTGCACGTCAAAGATGACGCCAAACCGATAAAACAACGATTACGCAGATTCACGCAGGATCGAAAAGAAGCTATCAAGGAAGAACTCACAAAGCTCTTGGCTGCCGGCTTCATTAAAGAGGTCCTTCATCCCGACGGTTAGCCAACCCGGTCCTAGTCCGCAAGAAGACGGGGCAATGGCGCATGTGCGTTGACTATACCGACCTCAACAAAGCCTGTCCCAAAGATCCATTCGGGCTGCCTCGCATCGACCAAGTCGTAGACTCAACAGTGCCTGCCAACTCCCGAGTTTCTTGGATTGTTACTCGGGCTATCACCGGATCGCTTGAAAGAATCATTGCTGAAGACATCATTCATCACGCCGTTTGGGGCCTACTGCTACATCACCATGCCCTTCGGCCTGAAGAACGCCGGCGCCACATACCAACGCATGATCCAGAGATGCTTTCAGACGCAGATCGGCAAGAACGTAGAAGCTTATGTCGACAACGTCGTCATCAAGACCAAGCAGAAAGAAGACCTGATCGCTGACCTAGAGGAAACCTTTGCAAATATCCGGGCCTTCAGAATGAAGTTAAACCCGGAGAAGTGCACCTTCAGTGTTCCATCAGGCAAACTGCTCGGCTTCATGGTGTCACATCGCGGCATTGAAGCCAATCCAGAGAAGATCAACGCCATCTTGAGCATGAAGCCCCCGAGTAACCAGAAGGACGTCCAGAAGCTCACTGGCTGCATGGCGGCGCTAAGCCGCTTCATCTCTCGACTCAGCGAACGAGGCATGCCCTTCTTCATATTATTAAAGAAGACAAACGACTTCCAGTGGACCGCGGAAGCCAACAAGGCCTTTGAAGATTTTAAAGAGTTCCTTACAACGCCGCCTGTCCTGGCCTCGCCTCAGCCCCAGGAACCTCTGTTGCTGTACGTTTCAGCCACTCATCAAGTGGTTAGTACAGTCCTCGTGGTCGAGCGCGAAGAAGAAGGACGGGCTCAGAAGATTCAGAGGTCGATCTACTTTGTTAGCGAAGTGTTGGCAGGAGCCAAAATTCGCTACCCTCAGGTACAAAAATTGCTCTATGGTGTTCTGATAACCGCGAGGAAATTGGCACATTATTTTCAGGGTCACTCGGTCACCGTTGTCACTTCCTTCCCACTCGGCGATGTCATCCACAACCGGGAGGCGACTGGGCGCATCGCTAAGTTGGCCTTAGAGCTGATGTCATTGGATTTGACTTTTAAGGCGAGGACGTCCATAAAGTCACAAGCCTTGGCGGATTTCCTGGCCGAGTGGACTGAGCAACAAGGGAACATACCTCGAGAAGACCTCCAGCACTGGACCATGCACTTCGACAGATCCAAGAGGATCACCGGCCTAGGAGCAGGAGTCGTGCTGATCTCCCCTACTGAGGAAAGGTTAAGATACGTCCTACACCTCCACTTCTCCGCCTCACACAACGTTGCCGAGTACGAAGCCCTGCTACATGGACTGCGCCTCGCAGTTTTACTCGGGATACGTCGGCTCATCGTGAAAGGCGACTCCCAGCTGGTCGTCAACCAAGTGATGAAGGATTGGTCCTGTCTCAACGACACCATGGAGGCCTACCGGCAAGAGGTCCGCAAACTTGAAGACAAGTTTGACGGACTCAAGCTGTCACATGTCTTAAGACATAACAACGAAGCAGCTGATGAGTTGGCACAGTTCGGGTCCAAACGCGAAGCTGCCCCAACAGACGTTTTTGTCGAGCACCTCTATGAGCCAACCATCACGACAAAGACAACTTCCAGCGAACAACCTGCAAACGAAGTCGCCATGACTGATGCCGACTGGAGGACGCCACTCATCAAATTCTTAACTCAGCAAGAGCTGCCGAAAGACCGGGATGAGGCAGAGCGTGTCCGACGTCGTTGCCAAGCATACGTCATGGTTGACTCTGACTTATACAAAAGAAGCCCCTCCGAAATCCTAATGAGATGCATCACACCCGAGGAAGGGAGGCAGCTACTCCAAGACATCCACTCGGGCATATGCGGAAGCCACGCGGCGCACGCCTCTGGTGGGCAAAGCTTACGAGACAAGGTTTCTTCGGCTTACCGCGGTGTCCGACACGGACAAAGTCGTACGAACCTGTGAAGGCTGCCAATTTTTCGCCCGACAGAGCCATGTCCCGGCCCAGAGCTACAAACAATCCCACTATCCTGGCCGTTCGCGGTATGGGGCTTGGACATGGTCGGCCCTTTCAAGAAAGCTCCAGGAGGATTTACACACCTTTTCGTCGCAATCGACAAGTTCTCCAAGTGGATTGAAGCCAAGCCGGTCGCCACAATTACTGCGACAAGGCACGAGATTTCTTCCTCAACATCGTGCACCGCGGCGTCCCAAACGAATCATAACCGACAATGGGACTCAATTCACGGGAGGCATCAAGAGTTCTGCGAAGACTTCGGAATCAAGATTTGCTATGCGTCAGTCGCCCATCCCAAAAGCAATGGACAAGTCGAACGGGCCAACGGCATGGTCCTTCAAGGCATCAAGGCCCGCGTCTTCGATCGTCTGAGCCCTTATGCTGGCAAGTGGGTCCAAGAGCTTCCCTCGGTCCTATGGTCTCTGCGGACCACACCCAGTCGGGCTACTGGCCAAACTCCCTTCTTTTTGGTCTACGGCGCAGAAGCCATGTTGCCAAATGAGATGGAGTATGAATCCCTCCGAGTCCGCGCTTCAACGACGAACGCTACGACCCCGACCGAGTGGAAAACCTCACCCGACCGGAAGAGGCCCGTGAGGCAGCCCTCATCCAGTCAGCCAAATATCTTCAAGGGCTCAGACGATACCACAGTCGCAACGTTCAAGCACGAGCTTTCATCGTTGGCGACTTGGTTCTACGCAAGATTCAAACCACCAAAGACCGTCACAAGTTATCCCCCTTATGGGAAGGACCATACATAATCGCTGAGGTGACTCGGCCCGGTGCATTCCGACTAAAGCGTGAAGACGGATCTATGGTGGAGAACTCCTAGAACATCGAGCATCTTCGACGATTTTATGCTTAATTTGACTAAAGTTTCATGTTTTCCTTGACTACCAACCTCAAGCAAGATGACTTCTTGAGTTAGCAGTCGGGGGCTGTACATATGTTAATAAAGCATAAGTTTTCCTCATCAACCTCTGCGTATGATTTGGTTTATTATTGTTTAATGTCCTTCGATTCGAGTTCAGTGTCTAAGGACTGAGAGTTTTCTGATGACCTAATCGAGCCTAGGCTTGGTGACAGTCAGACGTAAATTACTTAAGAAATTTCACACAAAAACTCGGATCAAGGCGTTAACATAAATAAACTAAATATATCACAAGCCTGTGTCAGAGCATCACGATCATACGATATTTACAAGCCAATGTTCACAAGACAAATCAAATCCGGAAGTTATTTACTACATCGACGGAAATCTTCTTCGCCGACTCCTACGCTTCACTCAGCATGTCCAAGGCCTGCTCATCCGTGATCCCGTCAGCAAAGCCCTCTCCGACCGAGTTGATATCCACTCGGGGGTAGAGAGACGGTCTGTGCAAGAGCCAGACCAGCCCCCATGTTGGCGGCTTCGGTGATGTTCGCGGATATTGGTCGGGGCCCTCCGCAGCTTGTCAAAAATCTCTAATGGCTCTAGCGAACGGCCCCGACCCTTGGTAAAACAAGGACAGCAAGATTGGCGCAGCCGCATTGGCGACCTCTTCCGGACCTCTCCACTCGTTTGACCCGCTCGAGCAAGACGTCGTATTGAGCTCGGGTCTTAACCTTGTAAGCTGCCAAAAGAATCTGATCATGCAAACCACTCGGAAATAAAGCAGCGCCAAGGATGTTACTTCGAAGAAACTTACCTTCAAATTCGGCCTCCAATTCGGCCTTGTTGAGGCGACGCCTCAGTGAACACGGAGCGAGTGCACCTCCGACGAATTCTCTACAAGCAAAGAAGATCATCGCAACCGGGATCAACATGAGAATCATAAAGGAACTCGGAGAGATGAGCTTACTCCCGACGATCCTCGGAGGTCGAGGTTCTCCTCCGGAGCTCCGCTATCTCCCTCCTTAGGGCTGCCTCCTCGACGCGGCCTCCTCTTGAGTGGTCTTCAGCTTTCGTTGGACATCCTCTAAAGAGTTCAGGTGAGGAACCAGCTTCTCCAGCACCTCGGACTTTGCCATGGAACGACAATACTCCTTCTGCGCGTGAAACCCGAAGAGTGACCGACTGGAAAAAGATGATAACGCAATAAGAAGAAAGGATCTAGGCTTACATTAAGTAGCCGAGTCGCTTCGTTCAAGCTGTTGACCAGGGCATCCCTTTCTTCGCTTTCGGCTTGCCTGTCCAAGACGATGCCCTGCCTCTGGCCTTCCGAGTCCCGCCACTCGATCCTGATCGGGGGAACCCAGGTTTCAGAAGACTGTAACCTGGGGATTTCCTCCACTGTGGTTGGCAGATAGGAAGAACAAATGAAGACATAAAAGATTCAAACTAAAGAGCAAAGACAAGACTTTGATTCGAGACTTACCAGTTTCAGTGGCTGCGCTCTTGGGCGGACAGCCTGGCTGGCCTTCTTCTTCTGGCCTTTTGCCGACTGATCCTCAATCGGGGCTGACCGAGCCACAGTTTGTGGTTTCCCCGCGCGGCCCCGTCGGGACGTCCCGGCTGGCGGTCGGGGGCTCTTTCCTCGGGACATCCTTCTTGGGAGGCGAGGGTTTTTTGCCCGGAGCACTCTCGCTCGGAAGCGGGCCCCGAGGTCTTGGCTCCGCAAGCTTGGATGCCTCAGGAGCAGCAGCTGGAGCAGGCCCCTCACCCTTCCCGGCAGGATCTATGTCCTGGGGCCTCCTACAACAACGGATGCAGTCAGAATGAAGACAAAGAGAATTTTTGACAAAAAGACCGGACTTCAGTCATGAAGCATACCTGGACGACCGGCGGATCTTTGGTGCCGCCTTCGGTGATGGCTTTGGAGGGGGCGTCTCGACTGGAGGAGCCGGGATGTCGTCATCCGAATCGTCAATAACGAGCCTCCTCTTGCTCGCCCGCTTGTTGGTGTCCCCACTCGGGGCCGCCCGCTTCCCGACCGGATCTCTTTGGATTTTTATCCCGCCAGTCGGCTTCTTGGCAGAGCGGTGCGGCACGTCATCATGAGGCACCTTGTACGGTTTTGAAGTAACACAAGCATTTTCCTGCAAGAGAAGTTCGCACAATACTAGGAGACATGACGTCAAGGTTACAAGACAATACGAAGAAGTCAGTCGGCTTACCGGAGGAGGAGGCCGATGGATCTTTGAAAGGAAGGACGCGGTATGAGGGCGCTCGGCGCAATGCTAGTCGAGAAGATCTTGTACATCCGGATCTTCGGGATTTCGTAATGCGAGTGGATCTTGATCTTCCCGATTGGGGTCCTTCCCGCCTTCATATTCGAAGGCTGGCTTCGACCGCTCTTTGATTGGAGCCAGTCGGCACCTGATGAAGTGCCGAGTGATCTGCTCGCCACGAAGACCCTTTTGCTTCATCTCCAGGATCTTCGCAAGCAATTTGTTGGCCTCGTCCCAATCTTGAGCCACTGGAACAGTGCTCCAAGTTTGCCTGGGTACAGGGGGAAGGCCGACGAAGGTTGGCAGGCTGGGTTCAAGATTACTGATATAGAACCAGCTCGCGTGCCATCCCTTGTTGGAAGATTTTAGGGGAAGAGAAAAGTACTCCTTGCGGAGAGATCCGTGGAGTTGGAAACCCGCCCCACCGACGACGCATGGGTGGTCTTTATTCGGATGCGGTTTAAGATAAAACATGCGGCGGAACAGTTGGAAGTGGGGGAAGATGCCAAGGAATGCTTCACATACATGAATAAAAAGAGCAATGTGAAGCATGGAGTTGGGGTTCAGATGGTAGAGTTGAAGGCCATAATAATCTAAAAGCCCCCGGAAGAACTTGGAGGTGGGAAGACTGAACCCGCAATAGAAAAAAGAGGTGAATACAACGAGCTCACCGGTGTTCGGGGTTGGGAAGTCCTCACCCGCCGCCGGCGCCCACCACGATCTCCTTAGGAGGAAGCACTCCGTGCTTCACCATCTCCTTGAGGGTGGATTCCCTCACATCCGATGTGGCCCATTGGTCAAGGGATTCTCTTTTCCTCCGCCATGAGTATGGTTTGGATGGGAAGTGGATCTGGTCGGAAAGAATGGGGATTTTGACAAGGGATCTTGGGAGATTGGCTGCGGAAGCTGGTTTGTTGCAAGAAGCGAGCTCCTGGATGGATGGATTTGGGTGCGCGCGAGTCTAGGGTTCTTCGCAGGGAACTGGTGAACAGTGCTGCGAAAAGAGGAATTTTTTGGAAGACGAAGAGGCGGGGACGACCTCGAGCCTTTATAGAAAGATTTGAGGGTTGCGCTAGGTTTTCTCGTGATTGGGCCGAGCCCATGAGAGAATCTGCGGCCCAGTTAAGGTGTGGCCCGACGCGTGTCCTTAGGGACTTAAGCGGATGAGCTTAAGCAGATTTGCCCTGGCAATATGCACGTGTCTGAATGCCTTGTACCTTTGGAAATCCTTTCATACCGCGGTTTGCTTGACTTCATGAGAAGCTGGCATGATGCAACTTGGAAGGTGACCAACAGTTAAGCTTTTTATAGCTGCCTTGATGACAAGGGCTGTTTGATTTTTTAGCATTCGATTAAGAGATTACATCGATGCTATTTTTCCACCTTGGTGAAGATCTTTATAGATTGAGACCAGTATTATGGCAAGAGCTATTTAATAACTTGGTCATATTTTTTATACGATTGAAAAACTCGTTTTCCCATGAGGGACGATTGAAATATTTGTTCCAAAATAATTCGGGTAGATCCATTCGGATAAGCATGAGCTTACCGAGTGCTTTTCACCCACGAGGGCTGATTGAATTATTTGTTCTGAGATGACTCAGGCAAATTCACTCGGATGAGTATGAACTTGCCAGGTAATGAGATTTTTATGATTGCTTTAGCATGAGCTAAGTATTTATATGAGAATGATTTTTTATAGTTCTTGACTATATGCTTAGTCTGTTTTTGACTAACCACATAGTCGAGGGCTACACCTAATTAGGTGCATCAGGAGATGCACCTAGATATTTATTTTTGAGAACTTTTGAGATATTTTCCAGCCCTTCACAGTCTTTGGAGCCACTCGAGAAGATTCAGGCGAGAGATGATGGAATCACTGGCGCCCGAAGCACTCGGCCAAAGAGATTTTTGGTCGTGTCTTGTTTTGGTTTGAGGAGCGTCTCGTCGCGAAAAGGACTCGAGGGCTACTGTGGAGATTATGGTAATCGGGTATCTACATGGCAAGCTTATCCGACTGGAGGTAGGGATAGATTGCGCCTGCCATATCTGTAAACCAAACATGACTTGGGTGTTACGATTGCCGATAGAGATAAGGCAATCGGCCTATAGTCACGGTTTGGTAAGATTGAGGAAACCGACTTAGAGTAAGATATGGTTTCCAATCTGTAAACCCACCTCCCAAGACTATATAAGGGGGGTAAGGGGCGTCCCTTGAGGGATATCCTATGCTAGATCAGAAGTTAGATCAGCTTTAAGCTTTGAGCCTTAGATCACGAGATCAATAAAAACACTCGGCGGATCGAATCCACCGAAACAGGAGTAGGGTATTACCTCACGAGAGGGCCTGAACCTGTCTAAACCTTCTTTTCCTTCTAACCCATTGTGCTTGGCGATCTCGACTGCGACCCCAGAAAATACATTGCCGAAACCAAGTTTTGACACCAAGAAGACACCGTGTCGGGCGAGAAACACTTTGCCTTGTTCCCGATTATAAAAGTAATATCCCTTAGTTTCCTTAGGATATCCCACAAAGAATCACTTGTCAGATTTGGGTGTGAGCTTGTCAGACTGTAAACGCTTTACATAAGCCTCGCATCCCCAAATTTTGAGAAAAGACAAACTAGGGGGTTGCCCTGTCCATATCTCATATGGTGTCTTTGTTAGTGATATGCCCTAGAGGCAACATGGAGATGTTGGATATCACGTCAATGTTTATGTATTTATGAATAAAGTGTTATTCAGTTCCATGAAATAGACATCTTGTATTGATCAATAAGTACGTGACTTATTTATGAGACTCTTTATGTATGAATCTATTTCTAAACGATCCCTGATCATATGTCATATTGTTGGAACAAATATGATTCTAAGATCGGCATGTTTATTGATTGATGATCATGTCTCATAGATCATGGGTATGAAGATACCAAATCAATAAACATGGACATATGTGTTGGAGAACACATTGTTGGATAGACCCACCATGAGACACTACAGGAATTAATGTGCCATTAGTTGGTCTCGGGTAGTGTTGGTACAAAGTCCTTAGACCTGAGATCACCATGGATTCCAACATGTGTAGTAGCTTACTTTGGGACTACCAAACGCTATTCCGTAATGGGTAGTTATAAAGGTAGTTTTCGGGTTTGCTATGAAACATGGAGTGGGATGTGAGTGATCAAGATGGAATTTGCCCCTCCTTTGGAGAGATATCTCGGCCCCTCGAGGTAATGGATTATGGAAATGCATGGCCATGCTAAGTTGATTGAGGAGTCAATCACGGACGGATAATCCAATACGGTTCGAGTGAATAGTTAAGCTATTGAAAGGATGGCACACATCTTGCCTATAGCTTAACGGTATCGTGAGGCAAAGGGATTTGTGTACACATTACAGGTTCAGAGCCGATAGTATATTCTTGTATACTATGGTGTCAATATGTGCTGCTAGGTGCCGCTATTGACGGGTCGGCTGAGTTGGACTCGAGCCGACGATCGGCTAAGTTAGACTATAGCCGAAACCGAGTATACCTGAACCTACAGGGTCGCACGCTTAAGGGGATAGAATAGATATTCGAGTTGGACTCGGATACGGCTCGATCGGATAGGGATCCGATCGGATAGAGTCCTATGGGCTTACGACGTATGGGCGGCCAACTCTATGAGATACGGATGAGATCGATTCAAAATAGAGTCCTAATCGGCCACTAGTCCCAGTCGGCCAACTCTATATAAAGGAGGGAGGGGTGGAGAGCTGAAGTGACGTCAATTGCATCGCGTGCAACAGAAGTCGTCGAGATCAATCTCCACGGAAACCCTCCCCACCTTCGAGCCAAACCCTAGCCTTGCATCGCGTGCTAGCACACGGGTGTTCGGCGTTCTGTCCTCGGACGTGTGGATACCGGTAGAGGCGCTGCTACATTGCGCGCCGTTGATCGGCTTGGATCGGCGCAATCGGAGCGATCGGCGTGGTGGAATCGGCTGCGGTCGGGCGCATCGGAGCGAGGCGTGAGAACGCGGCCGGACGACTCGAATCGGCGATTGGCGAATCGGCCTCGGAATCGGCTACACTTCCGGATCGGATTGCCCGATTGGTTATTCCGCGCACTCTACTCCAATCGGTAACGATCTATCGGCCCTTACTTGCAAGTGTTCCGGTTTGCGCGGTAAAAGTTTTTGTTTTCGGCTAGCGTAGCCTCCGCGTAACCCTACGGTCTTCTCAACCGACTTAGATGGAACTCTATTTAGTGTGAGCGCAGTTGTTTCAAGAGCATATCCCCGGAAGGATAACGGAAGATCACTTTGGCTCATCATCGACCGCACCATGTCCAACAAGGTGTGATTTCTCCGTTCGGACACTCCGTTCCATTGTGGAGTTCCTGGCGGAGTCAACTGTGGAACAATTCCACAATCTTTCAGATGATTACCAAACTCTTGGCTCAAGTATTCCCCTCACGATCGATCGTAGAAACTTGATTGTTTTTCCTAAATGATTACGTACTTCATTCTGGAATTCTTTGAACTTTTCAAAGGATTCAGACTTATGCCTCATTAAGTAGATATAACCATATCTACTAAAGTCATCGGTAAAGGTAATGAAGTATCGATAACCACCTCGGCCGTTGAGCTCATTGGTCCACATACATCAGTATGTACAACTGCCAACAAGTCACTTGCTCTTTCACTGTGTCTCGTGAAAGGTGCCTTTGTCATCTTACCAAGTAAACAAGACTCACATGTCTCAAATGATTCAAAATCAAAAGAGTGAAGCAATCCATCCTTATGGAGCTTCTCCATGCGTTTCTTATTTATATGGCCTAAGCGACAACGCCGGATAAACGTGGGGTTTATATCATTAGAGAGTTGCCTTTTTGTATTAATGTTATAGATAGGAGACGCTTCAAGATTCAAAACGTATAATCCATTCACCAATGGAGCATGAAAATAGAACATATCTCGAGATATATTGAACAACCATTGTCCATTGATCTAAAATCATATCCTTCCGCTTGCAAACATGAAGCGGAAATAACGTTTTGACATAGTGTTGGAACACAATAACAATTATTCAATTCCAAAACTAATCCTAAAGGTAGATGAAGTTGTCTTGTGAGCAAGCGTAGCAACACTTGCTCCATTGCCGACGCGTAGGTTCACCTCGCCCCTTCTCAAGCCTCTACTTCTTCTCATTCCCGCAACGATTTGCAAATATGAGCTACGATCCGGTATCAAATACCGAAGAGTCGTAGGTGAAGTAGCAAGATTAATGTCTATAACATTAATACCTGAAGCAGAAGTCGTACTTTGCTTCTTTTTGAGATCCTCCATGTACTTCTTGCAGTTCCTTTTCCAGTGGCCTGTCTCCTTGCAATAGAAGCAAATGGCATCCGATGCCGCCGACCCCTTTTTGCCCTTCTTTGCATTGGAGGCACTCGCGATCTCATCGGGAGTTAGCTTCCTCTTGGTGCAAAGTTTCTTGACAGTGGTTTGCGCTTAGCCTTCGCATCATCATCACATGATGACCATTTTTCTGGATACTCTCCTCAGCTGTCTTTAGCATCCCATGCAATTCAGCCAAGGTTCTATCCATATTGTTCATGTGATAGTTTAATATGAATGGCTCGAAGCTCGGAGGGAGCGGCGGAGAATCACATCGGTAGCCAACTCTTGGCTAAGGGGAAAACCTAGTTTTCCGGACTCTCGATATAGCCAATCATCTTTATCACATGCGGGTGACGGGATTTCCCTCAACAAGCACCACGCAAACAAGGACTTTGAGGTGTTGAACCTCTCGGCCCGAGCTTGGTTCTCAAACATGCCACACAGTCCTGAATAATAGTGTGAGCATCGCTGCTCTCATATTGCTTCAAGCTCGGGGACATTGTAGCAAGCATGAGACTTATATCTAGGGCATCATTAGTGTGCTTCTCGTAAGCTCTCCGTGCGATTGCGGTGGCATTATTAGGCAAATCCTCGGGATAGGGTACTTCAAGAACGTACTCCTTACGCTCTTGCTTGAGAACAATTCTCAAGTTGCGATACCAATCCATAAAGTTTGTTCCATTTAATTTTTCCTTTTCGAGAATAGATCGCAAATTAAAGGTGCGGGTGTAGTATTAGCCGCCATCTATTCTACAACAGAAAAAGCAAAGTTTAGCACAATGTTTATGCTATGTCTTTTGTTAAAAAATTTAACATAAGACTCCCATTACGTATTTTCCACCTTCCCTCTAGGTTACGTATTGGGTCAAGATCCACATGTTAGTTAATTTTCTAGTGAGCTTTGGCATCACTGCTAGAAAATTAGTAACATCGTAAGCAACACCTTGCTAATCACATCTCTATGTGACTCTTGTTGTTGGTGTGGCATCTCCATGCCCCGGCGCCAACCTATGCCCCAAGGCCCAAAACTGTTTTGATAGCCTTGTTAAGTCAACCAAACGCTCTGCTTGTATATGTCCGACATATACCCCTCGTGTTATGATAGAGAATGGCACTCTGCTTTGGCGGACCCACCATTGACGAGCATAACGGTGGCGTGCAATGTTTGGAAGGGCATCATTACTACTTAATATTGTGAGGGATGCTATCCTATCAAACAAACATATCGCATATATGAAAACAGGTGAGAATAGCATATAATGAAATAGTATGGCCCCCTTCACATGGTAATCTCCATCTCCATGCTGGTGTAGAGGATCTCCATCTTCATCACCGTTCTTCCGAGTGCCGAATGTTTGATTTCTTCAAACTAAGCTACTACTATAGAAGCTCTAATTGAAGATTACATCGACTCATAGGTCGTGAAAGAATATTACAAGCATTGCACGTATGAAAGAATATTACAGGGATTGCACATATGAAAGAATATTACATGCATCACACGTATCTCATACATACAATAGGGCCATACCATCTCAAAGCATTCTCTGCAAAAACAAGTTAGGCGTAGAAACATTTTCTACCTATCACAGAGATACGACACTGAGACGACCTATAAGGGGTACGCACCATGTCGGCATAATCATATTATGTCGTCCTGATACACTATCAAGGGAGATGGTTTGCGTAGGCGCGAGGCAGCTAACAAGATCGGACTACGAGATAGCTTCGGCATAATCACATTATACCGTTTCGATACACTATCAAGGAACGCTATCTCGAAGCCGACTCAAACCGAGTTCTATGGATATTGCTTCGACGTAATCACATTACGCCGTTCCGATACACTATCAAGGAACGCAATTACCATTAACTCTCCTCAACAGATCCCATAAAACCGATTGATCTAATCAACTCGTGCGCTAAACTTGTTCCAGATCCAATCTAAAACCCGAACTAAGCAAGATTAGCTCTGATACCACTGAAAGGTTACGCGGAAGCTACGCTAGCCGAAAACATAACTTTTCTACCGCGCAAACTAGGAACACTTGCAAGTAAGGGTCGATAGATCGTTACCGGGGGAGTGTGCAGCGGAAACAGCCAATCAGGGCTATCCGATCCGGAACAGTGTAGGCAATTCCCGCAAGCCGACAGTCGATTCACCAATCAGCCGATTCGAGTCGCCGACTGCGTTCTCGTTGCTGATTTGCCACAGTCGCCTCGCTCTGATTGCAGCCGATCGCAGCCGATTCCTCCACAGCCGATCAACAGCGTGCAATGTAGCAGCGCCTCTACCGGTATCCACACGTCCGGGGACAGAACGCCGAACACCCGTGTGCTAGCACGCGATGCAAGGCTAGGGTTTGGCTCGAAAGTGGGGAGGGTTTCCGTGGAGATTGATCTCGGCGACTTCTGTTGCGGATTCGGTACAATGTGATGAAATTGACGTGTAGCAGCTCTCCACCCCTCCCTCCTTTATATAGAGTTGGCCGACTGGGACTAGTGGCCGATCAGGACTCTATTTTGAATCGGATCCTATCCGAATCTCACGGAGTTGGCCGCCCATACGTCATAAGCCCATAAGACTCTATCCGATCGGATCCCTATCCGATCGAGCCGTGTCGAGTCCAACTCGAATGCCTTTCTTATCCCCTTAAGCGTGCGACCACGAGGTTCGGGTATACTCGGTTTCGGTTATAGTCTAACTTAGTCGATCGTCGGCTTGAGTCCAACTCAGCCGACTCATCTGACGGCGCCTAGCGGCACATATTGACACCATAGTATACAAGAATATTATATCGGCTCGAACCTGTAATGTGTACACAAATCCCTTTGCCTCATGATACCGGTTAAGCTATAGGCAAGATGTGTGCCATCCCTTCAATAGCTTAACCATTCACTCGAACCGTATTGGATTATCTATCGTTGATTGACTCCTCAATCAACTTAGCATGGCCATGCATTTCCATAATCCATTACCTCAAGAGGCCAGAGATATCTCTCCAAAGGTGGGGCAAATTCCATCTTGATCACTCACATCCCACTCCATGTTTCATAGCAAACCCGAAAACTACCTTTATAACTACCCGATTACGGAATAGCATTTGATAGTCCCAAAGTAGGCTACTACATATGTTGGAATCCATGGTGATCTCAGGTCTAAGGACTTTGTACCAACACTACACGAGACCAACTAATGGAACATTGATTCTGTAGTGTCTCATGGTGGGTCTATCCAACAATGTGTTCTCCAACACATGTGTCCATGTTTATTGATTTGGTATCTCCATACCTATGATCTATGAGACATGATCATCGATCAATAAACATGCCGATCTTAGAATCATATTAGTTCCAATAATATGATATATGATCAGGGATCATTTAGAAATAGATTCATACATATAGAGTCTCATAAATAAGTCACGTACTTATTGATCAATACAAGATGTCTATTTCATGGAACTGAATAACACTTTATTCATAAATACATAAACATTGACCATGATATCCGACATCTCCATGTTGCCTCTAGGGCATATCACTAACAGTGTGCCTTATGGAATTGGTGGCAAAACTCTGCCCCAAGTAACTGCAGGTGCGTCTACCCGACGGGTAACCAAGAAGTTATCCCACCAGGCTGAGGCGAGGCCTTGAAGTTGGTGGGTGGCGAAAGACACCCTCTCCTGGTCTGTGCATTGGAGAAGGTCCAACTTCTTTTCTATGGCGATGATCCAATCATTAACCTCCATGGGGTTGGTGGTGCTGGAGAAAGTTGGGGGTCAAACCCGAAGGAATTCTGACAGTTTGTTTTGTGGGGGAGGTGGTGGTGCAAAATGGTCATGCTGATTCTAGTTCTGTTGCTGAAACTGTTGCATCATTTGCAACTGCATATGCTAATGTTGTTGTTGCATATGCCGCATCATTGCAGCCATCATCTGGGTTTGGTTGGCTAGGACTTGTGCCAAAATGATGTTTTCAGGTGGAGGAGGTGGGTTGTTGACATTGGTACGGGTGTTGTTTTCAGCTGACTCAGTGCTGGTGTTGACGCTGCCATTCCTGGTGTTCACCATTTGAAGAAGCGGAACAACGAAGGCGAGGAGAAGTAGTAAAACAGATTGGACAGAGAAGTCGATCTTTATTACTTGTTTTGATCTGTTCTTTATTAAAACACTTTAAATACACTCAACATCCTTAATTGGACAACCCATACCCACACTTGATACAGGTTGACCTCTACCCACGCACAGCACTCCTAACACACAGCAACTAAGCACATAGGAAAACTAGAAAAACGGTAAACTAAGGGTGGCGACACTCTAGGGGTCGGAGCGGCTTCCGAGGTCAGAGGAGTCGAAACATCTCCCTAGGGAGTTCCCGTCTTCCTTTTCCTTCGAGCGGCTTCGAGAGCTTGCTAACTCTTCTTTCCGTCCGGGCTCTTGGAGCTGCCACTACTGAAGGGTTACGCGGAGGCTACGCTAGCCGAAAACAAAACTTTTTACCATGCAAACCAGGAACACTTGCAAGTAAGGGCCGATAGATCATTACCGATTGGAGTGTGCGGCGGAAATGACCAATCGGGGCTATCCGATCTGGAGGCAGTGTAGCCGATTCCCGCAAGTCGGCGGCCGATACAGGGGACGGCCGATTCGCCAATCAGCCGGTTTGCAGATGCCGTAGCCGATCCGAATCGTCCGACTGTGTTCTCACGCCTCGCTCCGATGCGCTCGACCGCAGCCGATTCCTCCACAGCCGATGAACAGCGTGTAACGTAGCAGCGCCTCTACCGATATCCACACGTCCGGGGACAGAACGCCGAACACCCGTGTGCTAGCATGCGATGCAAGGCTAGGGTTTGGCTCGAAAGTGGGGAGGGTTTCCGTGGAGATTGATCTCGGCGACTTCGCTTGCGGATTCGGTTCAATGCGATCCAATTGACGTGCGTAGCTCTCCACCCCTCCCTCCTTTATATAGAAGTTGGCCGACGGGACTAGTGGCCGATCGGGACTCTATTTTGAATCGGATCCTATCCGAATCTCACGAGTTGGCCGCCCATACGTCGTAAGACCATAGGACTCTATCCGATCGGATCCCTATCCGATCGAGCCATATCCAAGTCCAACTCTAATTCCTGTTCTTATCCCCTTAAGCGTGCGACCCTGTAGGTTCAGGTATACTCGGTTTCGGCTATAGTCTAACTTAGCGACCGTCGGCTCGAGTCCAACTCAGCAGCACATCCACGCGGCGCCTAGCGGCACATATTGACACCATAGTATACAAGAATATAATATCGGCTCTGAACGTGTAATGTGTACACAAATCCCTTTGCCTCACGATACCAATTAAGCTATAGGCAAGATGTGTGCCATCCCTTCAATAGCTTAATCATTCACTCGAACCGTATTGGATTATCTATCTGTTGATTGACTCCTCAATCAACTTAGCATGGCCATGCATTTCCATAATCCATTACCTCGAGGGGCCGAGAGATATCTCTCCAAAGGAGGGGCAAATTCCATCTTGATCACTCACATCCCACTCCATATTTTATAGCAAACCCGAAAACTACCTTTATAACTACCCAGTTACGGAATAGCGTTTGGTAGTCCCAAAGTAGGCTACTACATATGTTGGAATCTATGGTGATCTCAGGTCTAAGGACTTTGTACCAACACTACCTAAGACCAACTAATGGCACATTAATTCCTGCAGTGTCTCATGGTGGGTCTATCCAACAATGTGTTCTCTAACACATATGTCCATGTTTATTGATTTGGTATCTCCATACCCATGATCTATGAGACATGATCATCAATCAATAAACATGTCAATCTTGGAATCATATTTGTTCCAACAATATGACATATGATCAGGGATTGTTTAGAAATAGATTCATACATAAAGAGTCTCATAAATAAGTCACATACTTATTGATCAATACAAGATGTCTATTTCATGGAACTGAATAACACTTTATTCATAAATACATAAACATTAACGTGATATCCAACATCTCCATGTTGCCTCTAGGGCATATCACTAACAACTACTACTGCCCTTGCTGCTGCTGGACATCGAGATCCATCCTCCTCCTCTGCTTGGGGCAGGGACCAGAGCAAGAGTAGGATCTGGCACTGGGGCAGGGACTGGGGAAGGTGGCGGTGTAGGAGGGGGAACCCTGGGCGCCAGCTACATCCGCACTAGAGCCTTGGTGTTCTTCCGCGGCGTGATCTTGATCCGAAGGATGTTGGGAGGTGGAAGTCCCTTCAGACTGGCAATCTCTCTCTTGAGACGATCCACCTCATCCTTCAAACTCTTGATCCTTAGGATCTTCTGGTCATTCAGGGCTTTTGCCGCCAGGTGGAGATCTGCATGCATCTTATCCAGCCCTTCAATCACAGTCCTCATGTGAGAGAAGGTGGTGTCGTTCTCCCCTTCAGCAGATTGGAAGGTGTTGACTTCTGACAAAGTTCCACACCAAGGATGGCCGGTAGGCAGAGTGGCGGAGATGGTAGTCATGCATCTCCCTTATCCGAGCCAGCATCAAATAAGCAGCTTCTTGGCAGGCATGCTCATCTGTTCCTCCCGACGCAGTGACCACCATGTTCGAGATGTTGGTGCCGACGAACCCGTGCACCTCCAGGCGGACTTGGTGAGGCAACTCACTGCCGAACAGTGAGACGACAGTGTACTCAGGTGCATCCGGATAGCCCACTGCCAAGGCCATCCTCGCCAACTCTGCGACGAAACCCTTCAATCCCTGACCGTTGTGGGTGACTGGACGGCCTGCCATCTAGAGAAGACAAGGTAGGGGATCAATGTATGCTCAAACCGAAGTTAGATAAACGATAAAGGACTCAAGTAAAGTAAACGAGAAAAAGAGGGTTTTTGAGAAACATTTTTATGAGGCTAAGTAAAATTTCTAACAACATCCCCTCGATGATGCGGTAAAATAGATGCTTAGTTATAATATGAAATCGGCGACCATTCCCTCCTATCTCGACTTTAGGACTTTGATCCCTTAGAAAATCCCGGCTGACGGTCGAAAAAGAGATCAAAAGATTTTTCAAATTTTAACTTTAAAATCCTATCACTTAGACTTAACCGGGTTTTCAAAATTCTTTGCTTTGAGAGAGACTTAAAATTTTTCCCAATCCCGAGGAAACAAGCCATTTTCCCAAAACAACTTCAAAATCCAGGGCTTATGCATATGAAAAGATTCAGAGGGCTCCTAAGGTTTTTCCGTTTGGCTTTTCCTACGGTCTGGAAATTGGCTCTAATACCAACTTGTCACACCCAGAAATTCAGACCCAAATTTCCGAAGCTATATGTGTATTAAAATCTCTGTCCAGGACCAGCCAGGGTACACATATGACAATTGTTGATATTACAGTTCCACATCTTAGAAACAATACAAAAAGATTACAAACGAGCAGCGGAAAAAAGGAAAATGGCCTAAGCCTAAGCTTGACGCTGGCCACGGGGCTTCGGCCACTCCACAGGCGGATTCCAGAGTGTAGGACAAGCATACTCCACTTCGTCTTCTTCTTTAGCTTCTGGCTCAGGTTCTGTGAAGAGGCAAGGATGAGTACTTCCACGTACTCAGCAAGTCACACCGGAAGGGAAGAGGAATGACTGCAGGGAAGACAAAGGTTTGGCTAAGGTTTGCTTTTGCACAAACAACAGGGGTTTTTCCCCAAAAAGTATAGATTTTGAACACAGTCAAAACAAACAAAATTTAAGTAATTACAACATTTTGAGACCAACACTGTCCAACGTTATCCCCACGTTGAGATAGGCCCAAACCATCCACCTATACTAGCCATGTTCCATTAATCAGGGCGTAATAGTGTGAGACTAATCACGGTGAGCTCGGTTGATCGCCCCATTACCGCGGGCACGGCTATTCGAATAGTTTTACTCTGATCAGAGGTGTACAACTGTACCCACAAGACAAGCCCCACAACACGGTCTCCCGTGCGCCAGAATACCACCGTGGTACCCCGGAAAGGAAACTGTGATAGGACCTTTCGTATAACCCCCCACTAACCAAGCGAACCCCACCAAGGTTTCGCCCCCACTCCCGGACCCTAGGAATTGGCAGCCCCCCGAGTGCCTCGGTGAATCCGGCAGCCCACCAACCCTTATACCGGGGCCGACTGAAACTCCATCCCGCTCATCCTTGCCGATGGGTCCGCCAGCTAGGAGAGGCTACACTACGGGACCTACCTTACCCATTTCGGCTTGTGGTTTGCATGGTCATTCTCCCGAGGGGTCCCGTGAACCAGTCCTTAATTGCCATGGCCACCGCTAACCAAAACCATAGCACCCACAACCCACCATTTGTCATATTTTAGTTATTAGTCCGGTTCACCTGAATTTCTAACCATTAATCCTCCTAAACAGAAGTCCAGGAGAGGCATATTAAGTGAGAATGACCCATTTAGTGAGCTAGTGAATCTAAGCTAGGCTAAGCATAACCTAGTCTTGAATCTAATCATATTATTTTCCCAAGTTTAATCAAAGGGTTTGGGGTGTCAAACCTAAGGCATAAACTAAGCATAAGTGTACTGTTTCCCATGAAATGACAATATAAAATACATGCAATTTTATAGAATAAAATAGGTGTTTTAGCAAAATGGGAGCAATATGATCAATACTATAGTATGACTTGCCTTGCTCTTCGGCTTGGGGGACTTCAGCGACGACTTCAAAGTAAACCGGAACGGTGGAACTACCGGGATCTACATGGCAAACAAGCACTTCAACAATACAGGCTAAAAAACTACTGAAACAGGGAACCAAACCATTTTAATGGATTCTTGGCATTTTTATGAATTTAATGAAATTTGAATGAGCTAAAATGGAGGTCGGATTGACAAGATATGATTTTTAGAAGTTTTCTGGGTTTTTTACTAAAAGAGAAAAAAATCCTTAATTGATTTATTGCGCAATAAAACCCGGGGGAGGCGTTAGCGGCTAGGGCTGACGTCAGCGGCCGAGGGCTGACGTCAGCGGTCCGCGGGAGCATCGGTCCACGGTGGACCGGGTCAACGATCGGACCGGGCGGTGCACCATGTGGCGCACACCTGGTGTCGAGGTGGCGACCACGTGGCTTGCCACGTGGGCGGCGCGGACGGGCGGTGCCGATCGGCGGCCGATCGAACGGTCGAGAAGGGTGCGGCGGCACGGCGCCACGGCACGGCGGCGCACGGCGGCGGCGGCGGCCGGTGCCATTTGGGTGGCGGCGCGAGACGGTGGGATGCCGCGGCTTCACGCGCGGGCGGAGCCGCGCGCACCCGAGCGGCCACGCGAACACGGCGAGAGGGCGAAGAAGGACGGCTCACCGCGGGTTACCAGAGATGGGAAAGATGACGATGGCGACGGATGATTCGGCCATGAACGGACGCGGGGAAGAGCGGCCGGGGCGGTACGAGCACCGGCGATGAGGGCGGAGTCGGCGGCAAGGTTCGGGGTGGCTAGAGGCGGCGGAAAAACGTGGCCGAAACCGGCGGTGAGCTCCGAGTTTTGGGCGCACGACGCAAGGGCAAATGAGAGAGAGGCTCGAGTGGAGGCGTGACGAGGACGGGGGAGGGCGAGGGGTGCTTTTAAAGGGGATGGGGAGGTCGGCAGCGACCGGATAAGCGCGCAATTGCTCGCCGGCGCAAATTTGGGGGAAGTAATGGCCGGTGATGAAATCCAGCCATTAGGGCGTGCGGGAGCGGCGGCCGGGGAGGGTTTTGAAGGCCGGCAGACCCGGGGAGTTAAGGCGGCGGGATTCTGGAGACGGGGGAGGCGGGCGCGCGAGATCCGAGCGAAGAGGGACGCGGGCGGAAATGGCGCCGGCGCCGCCATGTCGGGGGCGACGGCGGCAGTGGGCCCCGCACTGTCTGCGTCCGAGGAGTAAAGGGGAGGCAAAAGGACTTGTTCGCGGGCGCGAGGGATAAACGGGCCGTGGCCTTGGGCCGGCCCGCGAGAGGGGAGAGAGAGCGGCGCGTGGCGGGATCGGCTGGGCCGTCGGCCTGATCGGCTGGGCCGATCGACTGGCGCGCGCAGGGAGGGGATGGGCCGTCGGCTCGGGCCGGCGGCCCACGGCTGATTTTGGGCGGGAAAGGACGGAGAGAGAAAGCCAATTTTTCCCCGGGATTTATTTAATCCAGTTTTGATTTTAATTGGTTAAAAATTATTTTTAGTCTTGTGAAAATTCCACTAAAAATCTTGTTAATATATTTTGACATGTAGAATTTAAGAAAAATCCTACCATGCCATTTCCATTTAGCATTTGGCTTTTAAAATTTATCTTTACTTTCTAGTTAATTCCAACAATTTTCTTTTACGATTTTCTTTTGGATTTTTAACAGGGAAAAACACCTCAGGGTGTTACATATATCCTAACCAGCTACTAGAGCCCTTTGTTTTCAGCTTGTGGGTGCACTTAATCCTTAGATCAACAAAGTTGGTCGATGAAGATACACCAAGACCAGTTAGCATTGTGACATCTAGCAAAGTTAGGGTCTTCGGCCCATGGTTAAAAAGAAAGGCATTCAGGGTGTCAGACCAGAAACATGTTCCCGATGTCATCAAGGGCTCATTTTTTTTCATTTCATCCAAGGATAGAGATAAACACTGAGCTATGCCTATATCAAACCAAAATTGGTACTTGGCAGGCAACATACGTGTCACACCCCGAGTTTTGCACCTAAATCATTTAAATAATTCACCCTAAAATAACTAGAATTTCTGGAATTTATGTGGAGTCAACAAGTAATTTTAAAATATAATTAATAAGTGAAAAGGGCATGGTAGGATTTTTCTTAAATTCTACATGTCAAAATACCTTAACAGGGTTTTATTGGAATTTTTAGAGCACCGTAACTATTTTTAATCAATTAAATGAATAATCAGCAATTAAATTAAGTCCCTTTCTATATTACTAAATTTTCCCTCAATTTTCCCATTTATTTTATTTTCCACCTAACCCTCTTGGGCCGACGGCCCAAACCGCCTCCCCGCAAGCCCACTCTCTCCTTCGCCGCCCGCCTACCATGGCCCATTTCCCCTTCGGCCCAAGCCTTCCCGCCTCCCCCTCTCCCTTAGGCCGTGGGCCACGCGGCCCATGTGCCAAGCCGCCCGCGCGAGGTCCGCGCGACCTCCCCGCCCACGGCCACCGGCGTGGGCCCCCTGTCGCCGCCTCTCTGCGCCCGGCGGCCCAAGCCGCCGCCATTCACGTCTCGCCGCCCGCGCCGTTCCGCGCCGCCCGTGCCACGTCGGGCCCGTGCCGAGCCCGAGTGCGTTCTCCCGCACTTGGCCCCGCTAATTCTGCGCGCCGCAACGACCGCCGCCGCACCTAAATGGCCGCCGTTCTTTCTCTCTCTCTATCCGAGTCTAGCTTCGTCGGCGAGCAATCTGCATCCGTTCCGAGCACAAATCGGCATCCCGCACCCCCTATAAAATCCCCCACGAGCTCCGCCGTACCCTCCCGTTTGCGCCTCCTCAAATCGAGCCCTAATTCGTCGTCGCCCAAATTCTCCGCCGCCGCCCGCCACCTTCTTCCCGTCTCCGTGAGCACTCGTCGCCCTTTTTCTTCTTTTTTTCGTCCACGTTGCGTGCCGTCCCGAGGCCTCCCGAGCCACCGCCATGTGCACCGCCGCTTCCGCGCGCGCCTCGCTACGCCGGCGAGCCCGCCGGCCGCCGCGCAGCCATGGCCGGCGACGTAGCGCCACCGCCACCGCGAAAAACCCTAACCCTAGCTGGCCACCGGCCACGTCGTCCGATCACTCAGATCGGGTGCATCCGAGCCACCCGATCCCGCCGCCGCCGCCCTTGGATGGCCGCCACACGTCCGCCGGCCGCCGCCCGCCCGACGGCCGACACGTGTACCGACCCGGCCGTCGGTCCGCCAACCGCCATGCGCCACGTGGCGCCGCCGTCGCGCGCCATGTGGCGCCACCGCCGCTCCGTCGTGGACCGAGCCTGGCCGCGCCGCCGCATGCTGACGACAGCATGACGTCAGCCCTATCCGTCTCGCACACGCTTGCGTCAGCATGGGACTTAATTGCGCAATAATTAATTTTTAGTTTTCTATCTAGTTTAAAAATCACAATTAAACTTCTAAACTTCATATCTTTTTAATCCGAGCTCCGTTTTAGTCCATTCAAATTTCATTAGATCCATAAAAATGTCAAGAACATTAAAAATAGTTTCTTGTGCTGTTCCAGTAGACCTTTAGTATGTTTGTTGAAGTGCTTTGTCTGTCGTGTAGATTTCGATAATTCTAGCGATCCCATTTACTTCGAAGTAGTCGCCGAGGTTCCCCAAGCTTCAGAGCAAGGCAAGTAATACTTTAAATTGATCATATTGTACCTATTTTATCTAAATATTTTATTTTTCTCCCAAATACTGCATATGTTTTAGAATGTCATTTCATGGGATTATTATACCTACTGTACTCAGCCATAGGAATTGTTTACCTTATACCATTGATAACTTGGGTTCAATATGGCTAGATATTGGTTTAGTACATGCTTAGCCTGGCTTAGATCAACTAGCTCACTTAAGGGGATCACATTAATCAAATATTTTGTTAGAGACTAATGCTCAGATGATGCCAAGTATGTGGTGTTGTTCTAATAAAACTGAAATATGATAATGGTGGGTTGTGAGCACATGGCTGGATTTTTGTTAGGGTGCTCATGACAATTAAGGACCAGTTCTCGGGAAACCCTAGAAGAATAACCGTGCATACCACAAGCCAGCATGGGTAATGGCTGGATCTGTAGTGTAGCTGTCTCTAGCCGACGTACCCTAGTGAGGGTGGGCGTGATGGAGTTGGGTCGGCCCCGGTTTTAAGGTTAATCAGCTACCAGATTTACCGCGGCACGAAAGGGGGCTGCCCATTACCTAATGAGAGTGGGGGCGAAACCTTGGTGTGGTACGATTGGTTAGAGGGGGTTATGTGAAGGGTCCTGTCACAGTTCCTTTCCGGGGTATCGTGATGGTACACCGGCACACGGTAACGTGTTGTGGGATTGTGTCTTGTGGGTACAGTTGTACACATCTGATCAGAGTAAAACTATTCGAATAGCCATGCCCATGGTAACGGGCGGTCAACCAAATTCACCGTGATTAGTCTCACCTAAGTAATGGTTTGACCAATGGAACTTGACTAGTATAGATGAATGGTTGGGCCTGTTGCAACGTGGGTTTAACGTTGGACAGTGTTTATTGAATATTGCTTAGTTATTATTATTGTTTTACTGATTTCAACTATTACTATTTCTGAAATGTTGTTTATGCAAATGAGACTATATTCCTTCCTTGTGAATTATCCTGCATCATACCTCCTCTTCCGGTATGACTTGTCGAGTACGGTGGGAGTACTCAGTCTTGCTTAATTTTTCCCATCCAGAGCTAGAGGTTGCAGAAGAAGAAAGTTTCGTCGAGGTTTAGGCTTGCGTCCGCCGTCAAGGTTGCCTGTGGTGTTTTGGAGTTCCGTCAAAGTGCTAGAGTTTCAGTTTAGTCAGTCTTTTTTCTTTTCCGCTGCATTCATGTAATCCTTTTATATTGTTTCTAAGACGTGGATTCTGTAATATCAATAATTGTCAATTTGTGTACCTCGGCTGATGCCTGGACGAGGAATTAATGCACAAATTAGCTGCAAAAATTCTGGCTTGAATTTCTAGGCGTGACAAGTTGGTATCAGAGTCATCCTTTGACTGTAGGACAAGCCAACTAGAAACCCTAAGAGCCCTCTAAAATCTTTTCATCTGCATAAGTTTAAAAAAATCTTGGCTTTTTCTTAAAAGGGGTTGTTTTAAAAAGTAAAGTCAGTCTAGGGTATTAGAGTTTGTGAAAATGGGTCTAAGGCTTTTGGTTTTGAGCATGCTTTGATCCCCACTCCTTTGTTTCTATAGATGGCAGGTTCCCCAGCTATGCACTGTGGATAAGGAATGGTGGGTTTCGTCACAGAGCTGGCATGCATGGCCCTGGCAGTTGGGTATCCTAGAGCACCGGAGTACACTACCCTCGCACCTCTCAGTGACGAGTTGTCTCAACGTGTCCGTCTGGAGGTTCACGGCTTTGTGGGAACTTGTATTCCCAACATGGAGGTCACAGCTTTAGGAGGCATAGCTGAGCACGCCTGTCAAGAAGCCGCGTATCTGATGATGGCTAGGATGAGGGAGTTGCACGATAGTGACCTTCGTACCTCCGCTTATCGCTACCATCCCCGTCGTGGCAGTTCCTCCGACATCAGCGCTTTCAAGTCTACGGCGGATGAGAACGACTCTACTTCCGGCCGCATATGCACGGTGATCAGGGGACTGGACAAGATGCACTCTGACTTGCACAAGGCAGCCAAGGCGCTGAACGACAGGAAGATGATGAGGATTGTGAGTCTGCAAGACGAAGTGGTCCGTCTCAAGAAGGAAGTCACTGAGTTGAAAGGACTCCCAGCACCAGGTAGCGTCCGGATTCGCACTACGCCCCGAAAGACCACCACTGCACCTGTGTGTATCTAGCTGGCGCCCCGGATTCCTCCACCAACCCTTCCTATGTCTCCTCTAGCTGATCCTCCCGCTCCACCAGCTCCAGTTCTGGCGCCTGCCCCAGTTTCTCTCACTGCAAGACCCGCTCTCGCTTTCGCCCCGGCTTCGGCATACCAGGGCGAAGGTGGCAACAACGGTTGGATCTCCATCTCCAGTGACTCAAGCTCCGAGAATTCAACTGAAGACATGGATTCAAAAGAAACACGGAGCTCTTCCAAGGAAAGGGGCAGGATTGGATGGGGAACTGCCACCGATTCGGAAGAATCGAAGACCGACACAAAGACAGAGAACTTCAGGAGTCATCCCGGGGCATGGGAACTCTCTGAAGGGAGCAGCACCGACTCTACAGCTCGCGGATCGTTCTAGATGCCACTCTTAGTTTTACCGATTTGCTTAGTTTGTCTGCTTGGTAGTTGTTGTGTGTTAGGTTTGCTGTGTGTGTGTTAGCTGGCAGTCTATATCGAGTGTGGTATGGCTGACCAATTAAGGATGTTTCGTGCTTTTCCTTTGTTTTAATCAAGATCAGAACAGTGCATTTGAATTCCAATAATAAAGTTTAGTTTCTAAGTCAGCCTGTTTTTCTTCTTTTCTCTTTTTGTTCGGTCGTCTTCTCCACATGGTGAACACCAGGACCAGCGGAGCGAACAACAACAATGGGCAGTCAGGCAACAACAACGACAATCACGATGTCAATGGCAACGCTCCTCCGCCACCACCTGAGAATCCCACTATTGCTCATGTGCTTGCTTCGCAGACGTAGATGATGGTTGCGATGATGCAGCAGATGCAACAATAGCACCAGCAGATGCAACAGTAGATGTTGCAACAGATACAGTAGCAGCAACAGCAGAACAACTAGTTTGCTCCTCCACCACCTCAATCCAAGTTGCTAGAGTTTCTTCGTGTCCGGCCGCCGAACTTCTCCAGCACTACCAATCCTATGGAGGCCAATGACTGGCTTCATGCTATTGAGAAGAAGCTAGATCTACTGCAATGCACGGACCAGGGAGAAAGTCTCTTTTGTTACACATCAGTTGCAAGGTCCCTCTTCTGCTTGGTGGGACAATTATTTGGTCACTCGCCCAGCCAAAGCAGCAGTCACATGGGAAGAGTTTTGTCACAGCTTTAGGACAGCACATATTCCTGCTGGAATAGTCGCTTAGAAGAAGAGTGAGTTTCATTCTCTTAAGCAGGGCAACAGGTCAGTTACTGAGTACCTGCATGAGTTCAACCGTCTTGCACATTACGCCCCAGAGGACGTGCGCACGGATACAGAAGACAAGAGAAGTTCTTGGCTGGTTTGGATGATGAACTCACTAACAAGCTGATCTCAGGGGAGTATGTTAACTTTGAGAAGCTGGTTGACAAGGCCATTCGGCAGGAAGACCAGCGCAACAAGATGATCAAGAAAAGAAAGGCAGTACAGTTCAGGCCTCCTCAACAGCAGGGAAATCAGCAGAGGCCACGCTTCATGTCCGGAGGTCAGGGTGGACCTACCACAATGATTGTTCGTCAGCATCGGCCTTATCACCCAGGGAATTTTCAAGATGGCAGTAGTGGTAGTGGCAATGGACAGCAGCAACGCTTTCTAGCTCTGCATCCTCCAACAGCGCCACCTCAGCAGCACTCCAAGCCACCACCTCCAAGAAAGGACTCCGGAGGGAAGCCAGGAGTCTGCTTCAACTGTGGTGACCCTGGGCACTTTGCGGACAAGTGCCCGAAGCCGAAGCACGCTGGACCCAGATTCATCCAGGCCCGTATCAATCATGCGTCTGCCGAAGAGGCGCAAGCAGCTCCCGAAGTTATATTGGGTACGTTTACTATGAATCTCACTCCTGCTACAGTATTATTTGATTCTGATGCTACGCATTCATTTATTTCCAAGCAGTTTGTTGGGGCACATGGGTTATCAGTAGTTGAACTTAAGATACATATGCGGTTCAAACCCCTGGAAACCATTTGGACACCACTCAGTATTGTCCCTCGGTGGCAATAGAAATCCAAGGATCCCAATTTCTGGTCAATCTTATCCTTCCTAAATCCAAAGGTCTAGATGTGATTCTTGGGATGGATTGGTTGTCAAGTCATAAGGGAGTAATTGACTGTGCTAGTCGCACAATCACTTTAATAGATGGAAAAAGGAGAAGAGATTGTTTTTCATTCTCCAATGCAAGCCAAGACTGTAGCAAGTTTGAATCATGTTTCTACCGGGGAATCCTCTGAAGTAACAGCAAAGATCCCTATGAAATTAGAAGACATCCCCATAGTCAGAGAATTCCCTGAAGTCTTTCCAGAAGATTTAACCAAGATGCCACTAGAAAGAGAAATTGAATTTCGGATTGATCTAGTACCCGAAATGTCTCAATTCACAAGAGACCGTACAGAATGGGAGCCAACGAGTTGGCAGAAGTCAAGAAGCAAGTGGATGAACAGTTGTAGAAAGGTTATATCCACCCGAGCATATCATCTTGGGGGTACTCCGGTGATATTTGTAAAGAAGAAAGACAAGACCAAGAGAATGTGTGTCGATTATTGCGCACTCAATGAGGTCACTATCAAGAACAAGTATCCCCTACCACAGATTGATGATTTGTTTGATCAACTCAAGGGGGCAAAGGTATTCTCCAAGATAGACCTGCGATCAGGCTACCATCAATTGAGGATTCGGGAAGAGGATATTCCCAAGACCACCTTTATCACTCGGTATGGTTTGTATGAGTGTACGGTCATGTCTTTCGGACTGACCAATGCACCGGATTTCTTCATGAACCTGATGAACAAGGTGTTTATGAAATTCTTGAACAAATTTGTCGTGGTGTTCATTGACGATATTTTGATCTACTCCAAGACTGAGGAGGAACATGAGCATCATCTCCGGTTAGTGCTCGAGAAGTTGAGGGATCATCAACTATACGCCAGGTTTAGCAAGTGTGCTTTCTGGTTAAAGGAAGTACAGTTCCTCGGCCACATTGTGAATGACCAAGGAATAGTCGTGGATCCATCGAATGTGGAGTCAGTTACCAAATGGACTCCATCAAAGACAGTCACACAGATTCGAAGTTTTCTTGGACTTGCGGGTTATTACCGCCGTTTCATTGAGAATTTCTCTAGAATTGCCAAGCCGATGACACAATTGTTGAAGAAAGATGAGAAATTCAAGTGGTCAGCAGAATGTAACAAGAGTTTTGAAGAGCTTAAGAAGAAGTTGGTGTATGTGCCAGTCTTGATACTGTCGGATCCAGTAAAAGATTTCCAAGTATATTGTGATGCATCCCGCCAAGGGCTGGGAAGTGTGTTGATGCAAAAAGCCAAAGTGGTCGCATACGCCTCGCGTCAATTGCATCGGCATGAGAACAACTATCCAACCCACGATCTGGAGTTAGCCGCAGTGGTCCATGCCTTGAAAATCTGGCGACACTACCTAATCGGCTATCGTTGTGAAGTGTACACGGATCATAAAAGTCTCAATTATATCTTCACCCAACCGGACTTGACCTTCATCAATGAAGATGGTTGGAATTGATCAAAGATTATGATTTTGGGATACATTATCATCCCGACAAAGCTAATGTGGTAGCATATGCTTTGAGCCAGAAGAATTACTGCAACACCATTAACGTAGAGATAATGTGCGACCAGTTGCAGCGAGAATTTGAGCACCTAAACCTGCAGGTTGTGAATTTTGGATTTGTGGCCGCTCTTGAAGCTCATCCCACTCTCATAGATCAAATTCGGGCTGCCCAGGCGTCAGATCCCGAGATGGCTGAACTCAAGAAGAACATGAGAGTCAGAAAAGCTCACGACTTTATAGAAGACGAGCATGGAACAATCTGGATGGGAAAGAGATTGTGTGTGCCAGAAGATAAAGAATTGAAGAAGTTGATTCTTACGGAAGCTCACCAAACCCAATATTCAATCCATCCGGGCAGTACAAAGATGTATCAAGATCTCAAAGAGAAATTCTGGTGGGTCAGTATGAGGAGAGAAATAGCTGAATTTGTCGCACTCTGTGATGTTTGTCAGCGAGTCAAGGCAGAACATCAACGGCCCGCAGAATTGTTGCAACCCCTCCAGATTCTGGAATGGAAATGGGAAGAGATTGGAATGGACTTCATCACGGGTTTACCCCGCACATTGTCAGGGTATGATTCAATTTGGGTCGTCATGGATTGACTCACGAAGGTGGCTCACTTCATACCAGTGCATACCACCTACTCGGGAAAGAAGCTAGCAGAGCTATACCTTGCTAGAATCATGTGTTTACATGGAGTGCCCAAGAAGATTGTGTCTGACCGAGGAAGTCAGTTTACTTCCAAGTTTTGGCAGAAGTTGCAAGAAGAGCTTGGTACCCGTTTGAACTTCAGTATGGCCTATCACCCACAGACAGATGGTCAAACCGAGAGAGTGAATCAAATTCTGGAAGATATGTTGAGAGCCTGTGCGCTTGAGTTGGGTAAAGCATGGGACAAGAGTTTGCCTTATGCAGAATTCTCCTATAACAACAGTTATCAAGCCAGCATTCAAATGCCACCCTATGAGGCGTTGTACGGACAAAAGTGTCGTACACCCCTTTTCTGGGATCAGACTGGTGAGCGTCAACTGTTTGGCATGGAAGTGATAAGTGAAGCAGAAGCAAAAGTCCGAACAATTCGGGAAAGATTGAGAATTGCGCAGTCTCGGTAGAAGAGCTACGCAGACAATCGTCGAAGAGATCTCGCTTTTGAAACAGGGGATTATGTGTACCTTCGTGTTACACCGCTCCGAGGAGTACACCGTTTTCAAACCAAAGGCAAGTTGGCACCACATTTCGTGGGACCGTACAAAATTCATGAACGTCGAGGAGAAGTAGTTTATCAGCTTGAGCTTCCATCCAACATGGCTGGTATTCACGACATGTTCCAGGTGTCTCAGTTAAAGAAGTGTTTGAGAGTACCAGAAGAGCAGGCGAGTCCAGACCAGATCGAAATTCAAGAGGACTTGACCTATGTGGAGAAACTAGCTCGTATCCTTGAGACCAGTGAAAGAAGGACTCGAAACAAGGTTATCAGATTTTGTAAAGTTCAGTGGACTTATCACTCAGAACTACTTGGAAAGAGAAGATGAGTTGAAGGTCGCGCACCCGCACCTCTTCGCCAGTGCCTCCGAATCTCGGGGTCGAGATTCCGTTTAAGGGGCTAGGTTTGTCAGACCCCAAGTTTTGCCCCTAAATCATTTAAATAATTCACCCTGAAATAACTGGAATTTCTAGAATTTATCTAGAGTCAACAAGTAATTTTAAAATACAATTAATAAGTGGAAAGGGCATGGTAGGATTTTTCTTAAATTCTACATGTCAAAATACATTAACAGGATTTTTATCGGAATTTTCAAAGCATCAGAACTATTTTTATTCAATTAAATGAATAATCAGCAATTAAATTAAGTCCCTTTCTATTTTCCTAAATTTTCCCTAAATTTTCCAATTTATTTTCTTTTCCCCCTAAACCTCTCAGGTCAGCGGCCCAAACCACCCTCCCTGCCGGCCCACTCCTCTCCTTTGACCGGCCGCCTACCCTGGCCCATTTCCCCCTCCGGCTCAAGCCTTCCATGCCTCCCTCTCCCTTTCGGCCGTGGGCCATGCGGCCCATGTGCCAAGCCGCCCCGCGCGAGGTCCGCGCGACCTCCCCGCCCACGGGCCACCGACAGGTGGGCCCCACCTGTCGGGGCCGTCCCTCTCGCACCTGGCGGCCCAAGCCGCCGCCGTCATTCGCGTCGTGCCGCCCGCGCCATTTCGCGCTGCCCCGTGCCACGTCGGGCCCATGCCAAGCCCGAGCGTGTTCGCCCGCACTTGGCCCCGTTCTTTCCGCGTGCCGCAACGGCCGCCGCCGCACCTAAACGGCCGTCGTTCTTTCTCTCTCTTTATTCAAGTCCGACTTCATCGGCGAGCAATCTGCGTCTGTTCTGAGCACAAATCGGCATCCCGCGCCCCCTATAAAATCCCCCGCAAGCCTCATCGTACCCTCCTATTTGCGCCGCCTCAAATCGAGCCCTAATTCGCCGTCGCCCAAATTTTCCGCCGTCGGCCGCCGTCTTCTTCCCCGTCTCCGGTGAGCACTCGCCGCCCCTTTTTCTAATTTTTTTGTCCGTGTCGCGTGCCACCCCAAGGCCTCCCGAGCCATCGCCGTGCGCACCACCACTTGCCACGCCGCCCTCGCGACGCCGGCGAACTAGCGCCGCCGCCACAGCGAAAAACCCTAACCCTAGCCGACCGCCGCCCGCGCCGTCCGATCTCTCAGCACAAGCGCATCCGAGCCGCCTGATCCAACCGCCGCCCTGCCCGTTGGATGGCCGCCATGCGTCCGCCGGCCGCCGCCCCGCCGACGGCCGACACGTGTGCCGACCCGGCCACCATTCCCGCCAACCGCCGCCACCACGTGGCGCCGCCACCGCCCCGTAGTGGACCGAGCCCGGCCGCGCCGCCGCATGCTGATGTCAGCATGACGTCAGCCCTACCCGATCCTGCACACGCTTGCGTCAGCATGGGACTTAATTACCCAATAATTAATTTTAGTTTTCTGTTTAGTTTAAAAATCACAATTAAACTTCTAAAATTCATATCTTTTTAATCCGAGCTTTGTTTTATTCCATTAAAATTTTATTAAATCCAGAAAAATGTCAAGAATCCATTAAACATAGTTTCTTATGTTGTTCCAGTAGACCTTTAGCTTGTTTGTTGAAGTACTTTGTTTGTCATGTAGATTTCGATAATTCCGGCGATCCCGTTTACTTCGAAGTAGTCGCCGAGGTTCCCCAATCTTCAGAGCAAGGCAAGTCATATTTTACATTGATCATATTATACCTATTTTATCTAAATATCTCATTTTTCTTCCAAATAGTGTATATGTTTTAGAATGTCATTTAATGGGATTATTATACCTATTGTACTCAGCCATAGGAATTTTTTACCTTATATCATTGATAACTTTGGTTCAATATGGCTAGATATTGGTTTAGGACATGCTTAGCCTGGCTTAGATCAACTAGCTCACTTAAGGGGATCACATTAATCAAATATTTCGTTAGAGACTAATGCTCAGATGATGCCAAGTATGTTGTGTTGTTCTAATAAAACTAAAATATGATAATGGTGGGTTGTGAGCACATGGCTGGATGTTTGTTAGGGTGCTCATGACAATTAAGGACCGGTTCTCGGGAAACCCTAGAAGAATTACCATGCATACCACAAGCCAGAATGGGTAATGGCTGGATCTGTAGTGTAGCTGTCTCTAGCCGACGTACCCTAGTGAGGATGGGCGTGATGAAGTTGGGTCGGCCCCGGTTTTAAGGGTTAATTGGCTACCGAATTCACCACGGCACGAGAGGGGTTACCCATTACCCTAATGAGAGTGGGGGTGAAACCTTGGTGTGGTACGATTGGTTAGGGGGGGTTATGCGAAGGGTCCTGTCATAGTTCCTTTCCGGGGTATCCTGGTGGTACATCGGCACACAGTAACGTGTCGTGGGATTGTGTCTTGTGGGTACAGTTGTACACCTCTAATCAGAGTAAAACTATTCGAATAGTCGTGCCTATGGTTACGGGCGGTCTACCAAATTCACCGTGATTAGTCTCACCTAAGTAATGGTTTGACCATGGAACTTGACTAGTATAGATGAATTGTTGGGCCTGTTGTAACGTGGGTTTAACATTGGACAGTGTTTATTGAATATTGCTTAATTATTATTGGACAGTGTAACATAGTATGTTCATTCGATTTTTTTAGTATGAATTTGATCTATGATGTACTTTCGATCTGTAAATTTATGGTGTCAAACATAGTATGTTCATTCGATTTGTGATGTCAATTTGATGTGGGGATTTGAGGATGTCGGGAGCAACTCGATTTGGGGATGTTAATATGCAAGCAACAAAAAACAATGAAAAAACAAAAAAAATGATCTTTAGTCCCGATTTGTACCACCAACCGGGACAATGATGACAGTGCCAGCCACGTGACACCTATATCTTTAGTCTCAATTGGTGTTACCAACCGGGACTGAAGATCAATCTTTAGTCCCGGTTATTTCACTCAGGACTAAAGATGTTTATCTTTAGTCTTGTTTTTATTATCTCAGTTTGTAAGATGAGACTAAAATAAGTTGTAAATCAGAACTATAAAGGATTTCCTAACGGTAACACGGAGGGTTGCTGGAGGCTCATAGTAGAGCAAAAGGATTAGCACAAAGAGCAAACTTGCCGAGGTATTTTTATGAAGACAGAAAAGTATTTGCTCCTGCAATTAGGTACTCCAGCTGTCCAGCATCATCTGCATTAATTATTGTTCTACACGTCTCAACATCTGTGTTACTGAAGGTAGATCTATATTGCTTCCTTATTCTTTTCTTTCTTTTTTAACATATTTTATGTTCACACCTAAAATTGGCACCTAGGAATCAAAATAGGGAAAGTTGCCAATATTTGAAAATTTGCCGGTTTCCTTCGGAGAGGTCGGTCTGACCGTCGTGTATAGGCCGGTCAGACCGGATAGTGGGGCTGGTCATACCGGAGGCATGTGGCCGGTCTGACCTGCAGAGTCCAAAACCTAGCCGAATTCGTCGGTACTCGGGTTTCCTTCCTCCATACGGTGTGTCTCGGGTTTCCAAACGTTTCTACACTGAATTGGACGTGAAGAAGGGCCTGTGAAGGGCAAGACCAACCCCTATTTAAGGGCCAAGGCCGGTTCAATTGGCACATCAACAACAACAACACATACACAACACAAAATCAATCTAGTCTCTAGTTTTTAGCCAATTGAATCGTTCTTTTCCTTTTTTTACATTTGTTTGTCCATCTTTGTCGATTTGCACCGTAAATCGTCTGTCGTCGCTGCGAGGGTGCGACATCTCTTTGTAAGTTTGTCTTGAAAACTTTCCGTTCACCCACGAGACGAGTGTTTATCTATCTTTTATCTAAATCGGCTTTACTAGCCGATTTAATCTATAAAACCCATCTTGCTTTAGTTCTTTGCTAGATCGAGGTGGTTGGCGACTCCATATCACCGCAAGGCGTTTAGGTGAATTGATCGTGCTCGTGCCTTTTGCCAAAAAAGGTGCCAACACAATTTTTGGCGACTCCGCTAGGGACGTCCGCTCGACGCCATCTAAACTTTGATGCCACCATGACAAAGCAAGTTGCGCAAGAGGTAAGCCCATCTAACGTCGTCCACATCTCGTTGGATGACCTAGATGGGGAGACGCGCAAGATTATGGAGGAGCGGATCAAGGCGATCACGCAGGAGGTTTTGGACAAATCGTGTACCAAAACCCGTCAAGGTGTCATCCTCAAACCAGGGAGCCCGCTCAAGGTCATCCACGATGAGGTAAGCACCGATGACCTAGCTCTTCCTATTCAAAGGCTCGTAGCAAGTACGGTGGATGAGTCCGTCACCGCCACCGTCAATAATAAGATTAAATCCGCTATGGAGTCTTGCTTTAATAGGATGTTTAATGCGCATATGGGTACTAAATCCGGCTCTCCCAAGGCCGATTTACCGTTTGCCTCTGTTGCAAGCACTAGCCAAGCCCCTGTACATCACATATTTAAAAAAACCAACAGGGCAATCGTGCAACAACACGAGGGGATAAATTCTACGGTTTCTGTCGGTCTGACCGGCCGTACGGCCGGTCCGACCGGCGCATCCTACATCGGTCAGACCGGTCCACGGGCCGGTCCGACTTTTCCCCACCTCGGTCAGACCGGCCTACAGGCCGGTCCGATCGCTCCCTTCACCTGCCTGACCTGCGGCTACATGGCCGGTCAGACCGCACCCTACTTGGCCGGTCAGACCGGGTTCGTAGCCGATCAGACCGGCGCTCTGGTGCCGGTGCAGGAAGTAGATCCTATCACGGGTAACTCGGTTCTATACCATGTTCCCGCACACGATCCCCCTATGGCCACTGTTCATGCACAAATTCCTCCACACGTTCCCAATCAGTATAATGATCCCAATAGGGGATCCCCGCATGACACTGGGTATGGCCAATATGGCAATATTGCGCCGCATCAACCATTTTTTAGGCCGACGGTTTTACCCAATCCGCCAAGGCCTGAAAATATGGAGGAACAGATTAGGAATATCATTAGAGAGTCGTTCGGGATTGAGTCCAGGAATCATGCTAGGGTTTACCAAAAGCCGTATCCTGATCACTTCGATAATATTCCATATCCTCGTGGCTATAGAGTTCTCGAGTTTTCTAAATTCAGTGGTGAGGATAATAGGACCACATGGGAACATAAAGGCCAATTCTTAGCGCAATGTGGAGAGGCTATTACTTCTGATGCTTTTAAATTGCACTTATTTTATTTATCACTATCCGGTACTGCTTGTACATGGTTTACGTCATTACCGGCTAATTCTATTCATACTTGGGCTCAGTTAGAACAGAAATTCCATGATTATTTTTATATTGGTGAAACTGAACTTAGGCTTTGTGATTTGACATCGGTTAGGCAAAAATATAATGAAACTGTCACAGATTACATTAAGAGGTTTAGGGATACTAGAAACCAGTGTTTCAGTTTAAGTATAACTGAAAGAGATTTGGCTGATCTTGCTTTTAGCGGTTTACTTGCTCCTAAGGAGAGGTTAGATGGCCAACAATTTCTGGACGTTAGTCAGGTTATGCAGAAGGCTCTGGCTCAAGAAAGCCGGGTCAGAGATAGCAAAAGGTTTGTTAGGCCTAGCGACAAGAAACCTCATGTTAGCATGATTGATTGCCCTGATAGTGATTCCGATGTTGATGAGGGCGATCATGATATGTACATTGCTGAGTGGTCTTGGACTAAAAAGAACAAGCCTTTTGTTTGTTCTAGCTTGATGCCGACTCCTCGCAAGGATCGGCAAAGCGAGATTAAGTATAGTTTTGATGTGGCCAAGTGTGATAAGATTTTTGATTATCTTTTTCAAGAAAAGCAAATTAAATTGCCTAAAGGCCATCTCATACCTTCGGCGGAAGAATTAAAGCATCGCTCTTACTGTAAGTGGCATGATTCTTATTCTCATTCTACTAATGAGTGCAATGTTTTTCGTCGACAGGTTCAATTGGCCATAGAAGAAGGACGATTGAAACTCACTGAGGGCGCCAAGATGAAGCTTGACAATGACCCTTTCCCTATTAATGTCGTTGATCTCGAAGGCAAGAAGGTGTTGATTCGGTCGGAGCAAGTCGAATCCACTAAGGGGAAGGAGGTTGTCGTTGGAGAGCCTAGGCCTAAGATGCTTGTGCCGAAGAGTCCGGAGGTTGATGTTTGGAAGAGAAACGAGGGTAAAGATTCAACATCAAAGAGACCCTGGAAGCCAAAGGTGACTTTTGATATGCTCTTAAACAAGTACGAGAAGAGGAGCATTGAGAAAGAGCATAACAAAGGCAAGAGGCCAAGATCGCCTCCTAAGGAGCGGTTTGGTCATTCATCAAGGGCATTGGAGCCGCCATTCCCGTATTGTCCTCAAATCATGCCATGGGGACCTTGCCCAATGCCGCCACCAGGTTATCCTTTCCCTTACTTCATGCCTTGATGATTGTTTTAGATATTATAGAGGATGCAAAGCCTATCAACGGTTCGGCAATGTTCAATTGGCACCGGCTGCGGTGTTGAACCCTATTATTAAACCATAGCCGTTCCGAGGTTGGGCTTTGGACTTCATTGGTCAGATTTATCCTTCGTCATCAAAAGGGCATCGGTTCATGCTAGTTGCGACGGATTACTTTACTAAGTGGGCCGAAGCCGTGCCGCTCAAGAATATGACTCATACGGAGGTAATTGACTTTATTTTGAAGCATATCATACATAGATTCAGCATTCCTCAAACGTTCACTATGGATCAAGGAGCTTCTTTCATGTCAAAAGAGGTAAAGAATTTTGCCAAATCTTATGGTATTAAATTGTTGAGTTCTTCTCCTTACTACGCTCAGGCTAATGGACAAGCCGAGTCTAGTAATAAAACTTTGCTGAAATTAGTTAAAAAGAAGATGGAAGAACATCCCAAGAGGTGGCATGAGGTGCTTTTTGAGGCATTATGGGCACATCGAATATCTAAACATGGTGCTACCAAGGTAACCCCTTTTGAGCTAGTCTATGGACAAGAGGCCGTTTTACAGGTTGAGGCAAATTTTGGCTCTCTTCGGTATATAAAGCAAGATGATTTGTCAGCTGAGAATTACAAGTTAATGATGGGAGATAATCTCGACGAAGTGGTTGACAAACATTTGAAGGCTTTGGAAGAGATAGATAAAGAGAAGAAGAGGGTGGCCAAAGCATACAACAAAAGGGTGAAGGCGAAGACATTTCTAGTGGGAGACTTGGTATGTAAGACAATTTTGCCTTTAGGTTTTTGATCTAAAGAATTCGGTAAGTGGTCACCAAGTTGGGAGGGACCTTATCGGATATGTGGAATCATTCGTGGGAACGCATATTTTCTGAAAACGCTTAAAGGAGAACGGTTTCAGCGAACTATCAATGGTAAATACCTAAAGAGATACTTCCCGAGTGTTTGGCAAGATGCTTAGGAAGTTCTATAGCCGGTAATTAGATTACCGCCCAAAGATAAACATGTTCCGTGCTTTTAGATTCACGATGTTCATCATAAAAGGCAGGGGCATGTGTTTACACCCAAAATTGGCACCTAGGAATCAAAATAGGGAAAGTTGCCAATATTTAGAAATTTGTCGGTTTTCTTCGGAGAGGCCGATATGACCGCCGTGTATAGGCCGGTCAGACCAGATAGTGGGGCCGGTCAGACCAGAGGCATGTGGCCAATCTGACCGGCAGAGTTCGAAACCTAGCCGAATTCATCGGTACTTGGGTTTCCTTCCTCCATACGGTGTGTCTCGGGTTTCCAAATGTGTCTACACCGAATTGGACGTGGAGAAGGGCCTGTGAAGGGCAAGACCAACCCCTATTTAAGGGCCACGCCAGTTCAATTGGCACATCAACAACAACAACACATACACAACACAAAATCAATCTAGTCTCTAGTTTTTAGCCAATTGAATCGTTCTTTTACTTTTTTCTACATTCGTCCATCTTTGTCGATTTGCGCCGTATATCGTCCACCGCCGCTACGAGAGTGCAACATCTCTTTGTAAGTTTGTCTTGAAAACTTTCCGTTCGCCCACGAGACGAGTGTTTATCTATCTTTTTATCTAAATCGGGTTTACTAGCCAGTTTAATCTATAAAACCCATCTTGCTTTAGTTTTTTGCTAGATCGAGGTGGTTGGCGACTCCATATCACCGCAAGGCGTTTAGGTGAATCGATCGTGCTCGTGCCTTTTGCATAAAAAGGTGCCAACATTTTGTTTCTTGTTTAATGAATTCCTACATAATATTTTATTGAATTTGTGGTTACCCGTGGAACAGTAGAGCCCTTGAATTTGTGTTTAACGTATACGTATGGACAGTTGGATGAGAATTAAGGAAATGAAAATTTAAAGGACTAATGCTCATTTAAAATATATATATTGTCTCACCGAATACATTGCCGCTATATTGTACGGTTTGTAGTGTGAGTACAACACTACAATACATTGTTTGGTAGCTTACACGTTGCAATACAGACCCACTATAGGGGAAACCACTTTTAGTCCTAATTTATAATCCGTTTTAATCTCAGGTTGCAAACCATGACAACGAAAGCGAGACTAAAGATGTCTATCTTTAATCCCGGACGAAATAACCGGGACTAAAGATATATAGGCGGCAGCATGCTTCCGACATCTCCAAATGTTTTTTGTTTTTTTGCTGTCGAAATCAAATTCATATATCAAATTAACATTCTCAAATCTCCTCCACATCACAAATTGAGTAATGAACATAAAAAATTCACATATATCACATATTCACATATATCACAGATCAAATTCGAGTATAGAACATCACAAAATTCCATAAAATAATTTCATGGAGTCGGATCTGGTGAAGGGAAGGCCAGATCTAGCGGAGGGGACGCCGCGGCCACGGCCCCCGCCCACGCCCCGCCCGCCCCCGCCGTCGCCATCTCCTCCTCTATTGCCGTCGCGAGACTCAGAGCTAAGGAGAGGGAGAGCCTCCGTGCCCCCGCCCTCGCCCGCCGCCGCCATCTCGTCCCTTCCACCGCCTTCGCGAGACTCGAGTTGAAAGAGGGAGAGAGAGGGAGAGGGAGAGCCCCGCACCCCCCCCGTCGCCGCCATCTCCTTCCCTCTCACCACCGTCGTGAGACTCGGAGCCGAGAGAGAGGAGAGCCGCCGTGCCCCGCCCCTGCCTCACCGCCGCCATCTCCTCCCTCCCACCGTCGTCGCGCGAGAGAGAGAGGGCGAGAGAGGAGAGCTAGTGCCGAGAGCCGGCCGATGTCATGCTTGGAGAGGGAGAGCCGACCGGTGTCTCACGTGTGAGAGAGAGAGCTGAGAGGAGAGGGCCGGGGGAGATAAGGACGCGCGCGGGAGACGAGGAGATAAGGCCGAGCACTCGCTGGTCTCGGTTGATATAAAAAATGGGACAAATATTGATCTTTTGTCCTGATTGGTAGCACCAACCGAGACTAAAAATAATGGGAATCTGACACAGCCTGCAGGTTTTTGAACGTAGACTAAAAATAACTTTTTATCCCGGTTGGTGTTACCAATCGGGACTAAAGATTATAAAGTCCCGTTGCACTTTTTAATCGGACTAAAAATATTTTTCAGTCTCGGTTTCTATTGGCTCCGGGACTATTGTGATTTTGGCAGATGGAACAAAGACCACTTCTTCAGTAGTGACCATGCCACATCTTTAAAAATTTATGCTGAGATTTGGTACCTAAATTATTTCTAAATGGGTTGATAAGAAAATTTTCTGTCGTAGAAACCCATTTGTTTCTCATTTTTCTTGCTCAAGATTGCATATCCTATCCAACAATTGATTTTAACAAAGTCCTGCAACGACGTGTGAAGTGTCATTAGTTTTCTTAAAGTATCATTAGTTTTTCAAAAAAAAAAGTATGTACCTCTACACTTTGGTTTGTGATATACGGCAATGCCATATACCTATGATACATCAGAGGGAGGAGGTCCGACTGAAATAGAAGGAAATTATCTTCTCAGAATAGAAGGTGTCAGAGTCCTATTCAAAAAAGATAAGGTCTCTTTAGCCCGTATCATGTTCTAGTTCTCTGAGTTCTACTTAGAGAAAAAGGCGATCATCACTATAAATAAAAGACCCCCAGGAGAAGAGGGGACATGCCAACATTGAATACAAACCTAGACAAACCCAATACAGTGCCACAAAGCCGACAAAAGAGACCTAGAGCTACCTTCAATCTCGTCGAGTTCATATCCGAGGAAGAAGACTACACTAGCCATTGACTATATGTGAGAGCTCCATGCCGTCAAGCCGACAGAGACTATATTAGGTCATCCCAAATAGTATACTCGTGTGATTCTGATATATAAAGGTAACATCTGCTTCGGCCAATATTACCTGTCAATTAAGGGGCATGAACATATGTAAAAATCCTTGTCTCACATCTTTTTTACCTCAATCTTGCGTGTACCCTGGTTCTAATAATCTCTATACTCTACAAATATCGTTGTCGGGTATAGCCCATCAACAGTGACACGCCAGGTAGGAAATTTGGTGCTTCAAGGTTTCGACGAGATGAGTTTAAGAGCTGGATTTTCCGACGAGGGCTTCTATGACCGTCCCGACCTAGGAGATCCAACCCAACCAGTGTTCACTTATGTCCAAGTCGAAACCATCATCTTTTCAGTGTTTGTTTGTCGCTCCGATCTTGTCATTACGTCAAGAACAAGACAATCACAATGGAACAGGTGAACATGATTCCTGCAACGACCATCTCCCCGGCGAATGCTGAGAACAAGGCGTCGACATCCAAATCTACTGGCGAGCTTCCTAAAATGGCTAATCACCTGGCTCCTCTGAGAACTAGACACCAATAAGGAAATCCACCGAAAATGCTTCAACACAAGATGTTCAATCCAAAAAAACTCTTCGATGACTTCAACTTCTGGAGATACGATCTGACCGAAGTGTGCTCTCCAATGGAGCGGAACCCTCGTCATCACAATATTTGTCAAGACATCGTCACTGTGGATTTCTCGACGAGGGATACTTCAACAGCTTTGGTCTGGGCATATATGACCTGACCAAAGTACGTCCCCCCAACAATCTGATCTATTGTGATCTACAAAGTTGTAAGATGTCGTCACCATGGAGAACATTGGTTTGATATCGTTGATCACAAGAGTTCACTCGATTTGACTAATGCCAAATTAACATTATGTGAAACCAAATGTGGTTTTTGGTTCAGTATGATGGAAAATTGGCGAGTGCCACAAGTATAGGAAAAGTGTGCATTAACTTACGCGGGTCAGGTTGCGATATCTGTTCCTAGACAACGGTCGTTTGTTTACATGTGTGTAAGAGATTGCAGTCAACCTTGGTCAATGGCAAAGATCGAGACTATGCTCAGGGAGAAGCAGAGGTCTAGTGCGGTCAATAAGCCATGTGACAAGGTGATTTGACGTCAAGATCCTTGGAGGTTAACCTGGGTCAACGGCAGGTCGGGACTAAAACTCAGGGAGGAGTTGATGTCCAAAACGACCGACGAAGCCGGGTGACAAGGTTGAATACAAGACGATGTATTGTGAATAAACACCGTGTCAAGAAGACTTCGCACGGGCTTCACAAGGTCAAGTGCAATTGTCGGATGTCGAGAAAAATTGGAGAAGAAAAGAGAAGGAAAGGGAGGTATTCCAGACTTGAGAAAACCAGACATGTTACTGTTTCGGCCAGCCCATGGCAGCCCAAGTCAACAGTATGCAGGCCACCTTTGCAGCCGGCTCACTGGCAGCTGGGCCCGATTGGCACGCGCTGGAGGCAGCGTGGGAATCCGTACAGCGAATATTGCGTGGCGCACAAGAAAGCAAGCGCCGCGCGCGCGGTGCGGAGGAGCGGTGTCTCGTACATAGCGTGGGACGCGTGTCGACCGGCAATTGGCGCTCGAGGGAATGCGGCGGATTGAGCCAGGCAGCGGCGCGCGCTGATTGGCTGAGCTGGGGTTGCCGCGGATCACAGGGCCCACGCATGGCACGTGCGAAGGTGGCGGCGGGTGGCTTCGGCGGGCTTTCGTGTGGCAGGACACGTGTCAGCAATCGAGGGGCTTCCTTCTGATCTAATGAACAACGGACGGCTGTGATTTCGTCTGACTTTGGGTTTCGCCCTAAGGACGTTTAGGACAATTGTCTTAGGTGTTTTTAGCCACTCTAGGCCTATAAATAGATGGGTGGATGCTAGGGTGAAGGTATCACTTGTATATAATTTAGAGAGATGGACTAAGTCTAATTTTAAATTCATGAAGGTGTCTGTTTTACTTTTTTTATTTCATCTCTTTTCTAATTAATATTTTCTGAGTTTATGGAATTTAATTTCAGTTACTTAAATTAGAGCAATTTAATTTCTTGTAATTTAATTTTGTGTAATTTAAATACTGCAATTTAAATTTCGTAATTTGGATCTTCTGTCTTGCCATGAAGGGAGAGGCAACCTCATCTGCCTTCAGGCACTTGGAGAGGTTGAAATCCTCGAACTAGCAAGATTTTTCTTAGCTCTTCTAAACTTCTTTTCAGATCTAGTTAAAGAAATAGCTACGGTCTCAGGAAGTTCTTGAAGAAACATTTTTGGCGAGTACTTGGGGAAGAATTTTGAATCGCTCTATTCACCCCTCCCTTTGTAGCGAATATTGTTCCTTCAATAGGCATCAGAGCCCGATTAAGTTCATTGTAAACCTAACCGTGGCAACAAACGATGCTATGGAGAAATACTCTTCAAAATCATTGGTTTTCGATGGACAAGATTTTGTTAATTGAAAGGCACGAATGGAGGCTTTTCTCCAGTCGCAAGGGTACGAAGTGTGGAACAAGGTAAAATCACCTTACACTGTGCCCGATGATGCGCAAATCACTGCAGTCAATATGACTGATGTGAACTTGAATTATCGTGCCAGAAATGCTTTAATTGTTGGGTTGTTGACAGGTGAATTCAATCGTGTGAAACACCACCTGTCCGCCCATGATATGTGGACTGCCTTGTGCAATTTTCATGAGGGAAATAATGAGATTCAGTTGGTTTGTCAAAATCAATTTCAAAAAGAATATTAGAGATTTGAAATGCACCCAGGGGAGTCCATCGATTCTTATTTCAAGCATTTTGGTGAAATTATCTCAAAGTTGAGATCTATGGGCAAAGAATTTTCTGACAATGATAATGCTCACCATCTCTTGAATTGTCTTGATTATGGTGTTTGGGAAATGAAAGCTACATCCATCATAGAGAGCGCACTCTTGAGTGACCTTACCATGGATAAGCTTTATTCAAAGCTAAAAACCCACGAGATGGACGTCTTCCATCGAAAAGGCCTCAAGAACTCAATGGCTTTGTTAGCTGATCCATCTGGTAGCACTTCTTCTACGGACTCAGCTTTGTGTGTGATGATTTTTCACTTGTCGCTTTACACTCAATCACTGAGGAACAATTAGAGAAGATCCCTGAAGATGATCTTGCTCTTTTTGCTACAAAATTTTCAAGAGCTTACAAAAATGTGAGGGAAAGGAAGAAAGGTAAAACCAGTGATCCAATCACATGCTTTGAGTGTGGAGAGCCAAATCATAAAAGAGTAAACTGTCCCAAACTGAAAAAGAAGAACAACAAGACATTCAAGAAGCCTGAAGGACAAGGACACAAAGATCGAAAGGACTTGATGAAGAAAGCAATACACAAGGTCTTGGCAGCTCTTGATGAGGTCCAGCTCAGCGACATCGACTCAGACAACGATGATCAAGAGAAGAACATGGACATCTCTGGAATGTGCTGCTTCGCCAATGAAAATGACTTCATCGACATGTGCCTCATGACACTTGAGGATGAGGATGACTCATCAGAGCATCCTAAGGTATGTCTTGATCATACTCCTTCCCTGGAGGGTTCCTTCTGTGATGATTATTGTTCCTACGACGCATAGTTGATGATGAATTAACTAGAGAAGGAATGGCACATCTAATGATCAAGATTAGCAACAAGTATTGATCCTCTGTGCATAAAATTGAGAAACTAAAATCTGAAAAAGATGGAATGACGCTAGAAATTGCTAGGCTTCGTTCCTTGATTCCACAGGAGGATACTTGTCTTGCTTGTGCTTCCTATCTTTCTGAAATCAACCGTCTCAAGGATAGCGTGAATTCATGTGCTTTAGGAGCTAGGAATTCCTCTAGTACTAGCACTACTTGCTATGCGGTGAAAATTGACATAAGTTTGTTTGAAATAAAAATTTAGGAATGAAAAGAAAACTTTGAGAACATCCATAGAAATTATGATCATGATAAGATAAGTAGTAGTGAAAATTATCCTATTCTCACCAATGAAAATGATGATCTAAAACAACAAATCGGCTTGCTTAGAAACAGAAACAATTTGCTTGAATCATCTGCTTCCAAGAAACATGTTCAATCCTCATGTTTAAATTGTGCTTTCTTGCAAACTTAATTAATAGATGACAAAATTACCTATGATTCTGTGAGAGATACTAGCACTTGTTCTTCATGTGTTTCTTTTAAACTGGATCTTGCAGCCGCAAAAAATGAGACTGCCAAGTGTGAGAAATCCCTTGGAACAAGAGAACACCTATTTATGTCAGTCTCTATAAAGGTTTACCCAAAGGAAGAAAAAGTGAACATGATTCTAGACCAATCCAAAGTGTCCATAAACAATCAGGGCTTAGGGTATGATTTTGTTGAATCCTTGAGGATAGGTAACCATGAAATGTTAGGTGCCACAGATGGGATAATTGAGTTAGCCCAAAAGCCTATAACCTTTAAGTTTGCAGGTTTTATAGGAGGTACTGGCTCTAGTACACCCAAATTTTCAGAACCTAAATTTGTACCTATGCCTAGCAACCAAAGCCTATAGATCCTAAGAGATCACAACACCTAGAGATCTAAAACAAGCTGAGAAAACCTGAATCAAACCAAGTCTGTAGAAAAAATCAAGTTTGAGTGCACCTTTTATGGGAAAGCTGGTCATTTGGTTGGGTTCTGGTTTAGAAAGCTAGAAAGGAGCGCCAAGAACGTCTTAGGGCTTTAAGAACTACCCGTAGAATCCCTAAGAGGTTTGAGTGTGCGTATCACTATCGTTCAAATGTGTGTCTCACTTTTCTCGTTGAGATATGAACCTTCGACGTGACCTAGCAAGGTTGGCGCAGAACAAGCGGGATCAGCATGCATAACATTCTATTGGTAATTCTAAAATTGTTTCTAGTCCTCGTATGACTCAGTACTAGATTCCTAAGTCATTTCTCACTAACCCCAGTACTGAGTCATCGAGATCTGATTTGTCTTCTTTGTAGGACTTTCGAGTGGGGAGAATTGATCTTGGCTTGTGGACTCCAGTTGCTCACGTCACATGACCGGTGAAGCCAAGTGGTTTACCTCTCTCACTCACGCATCCGGTGATGAGACCATCACTTTTGGGGATGCGAGCTTTGGACATGTGATGGGCAAAGGAACAATCGAAGTCAATGAAACATTCACACTGAAAGATGTGGCGCTAGTAAGCAAACTCAAATACAACTTGCACATCTTTGTGATGAAAATCTTGAGGTACGATTCAAGAAAGACAGATTCCGAGTTCTTGATTCTTCTGAATCTCTGGTGTTTGACATTTCTCGAGTTGGTCGAATTTTCTTTGCAAACTTTGATGCTTCTCCTCTTGGACCTTCTCGGTGTCTTGTTGCTTCTAACAACCGAGATTTGTTCTTTTGGCATCGACGGCTCAGTCATATTGGTTTTGATTATTTGTCTCGAATTAGTGGTATGGATTTAATTCGAGGGTTGCCGAAGTTGAAAGCTTCAAAAGATCTTGTTTGTGTCTTGTTGCTTCTGACAATCGAGATTTGTTCTTTTGGCATCGACGGCTCGGTCATATTGGTTTTGATTATTTGTCTCGAATCAGTGGTATGGATTTAATTCGAGGGTTGCCCAAGTTGAAAACTTCAAAAGATCTTGTTTGTGCTTCTTGTCGTCATGGCAAAATGACAGCTTCCTCCCACAAGCCAGTAACTTTGGTCATGACAGATGGACCAGGACAACTGCTTTACATGGATACAATTGGTTCTGCTAGGGTCCAATCAATTGGGGGAAATGGTACATTTTGGTTGTTGTTGATGATTTCTCTCGTTACTCTTGGGTGTATTTTCTTGAATCAAAGGAAGAGACTTTTGGCTTCTTTCGAGATCTTGCTTGTCGTTTGGCCTTGGAGTTTCCTGGATCTCTTCGAGCAATTCATAGTGATAATGGCTATGAATTCAAAAATTCTCCTTTTGAATCTTTCTGTGCTTCTTTTGGTATCGAACATCAGTTTTCTTCGCCATATGTTTCACAACAAAATGGTGTGGTTGAAAGGAAAAACTACACACTTGTGGAGATGGCAAGAACTATACTTGATGAGTTTTCTACTCCAAGAAAGTTTTGGACTGAGGCTATTTCTGTTGCTTTCTTTGTTTCAAATCGTGTCTTTTTGAGAACCATCCTACATAAGACACCCTATGAGCTCAGATTTGGTCGTCGACCAAGTGTCTCACACTTTAGAGTGTTTGGTTGCAAATGCTTTGTTCTCAAATCTGGAGACAGGGACAAGTTCGAATCTCGGTCTTCTGATGTCATCTTTCTTGGTTATGCTGCTCACTCTCGTGCATATCGAGTTTATGTCCCTACAACTAATAGAATTTGAGAAAGAGGACTCATATGAGGACGATGATGATTTTGTTTTTCCACCTCTAGCCACTCCACCCTTTGAGCACGAAATTGGTTCTCCTTCCACTACGTCACCTACAGGAGAAGCTCCAGCTAATTCATCTTCATCGGCTGCACTTGAGGAGATCGATGGTGGTACATCAGGACCTACTGCTCCCCGACACATCCATAACCGACATCCACCTCGATGATCGGAGGCTTGGGTGAGAGGGTAACTAGAAAGAAGTCCTATGATCCTGTTAACTCTGCTTTTGTTGCCTCCTTTGAGCCCAAAAATGTTAGTCATGCTTTATTTGATGAGAATTGGGTTAATGCCATGCACGAAGAGTTAGAAAATTTTGGAAGAAACAATGTTTGGACTTTGGTAGAACCTTCCTTAGGTCTTAATGTGATTGGAACTAAATGGGTTTTCAAAAACAAACAAGGTGAAGATGGTTCTATTGTTCGAAACAAGGCCAGACTGGTTTCACAAGGGTTCACCCACGTTGAGGGCTTGGATTTTGAAGAAACTTTTGCACCAGTTTCTAGATTAGAAGCTATCCAAATTCTTTTGGCTTTTGCTACTTCTAAAGGCTTCAAACTTTTTCAAATGGATGTGAAAAGTGCTTTCCAGAATGGTGTCATTGAGGAAGAAGTCTATGTCAAACAACCTCATGGTTTTGAAAATCCAAAATTTTCAAACCATGTTTTCAAACTTAATATATCTCTTTATGGTTTAAAACAAGCTCCTAGAGCCTAGTATGAAGGATTGAAAACCTTCTTGCTATAAAATGGATTTGAAATGAGAGCTGTTGCCAAAACTTTGTTTACTCTTCGTAGTGGCATTGACTTTCTTCTTGTTTAGATGTATGTTGATGACATCATTTTTGGTGGCTCCTCTCATGCTCTTGTTGTCCAGTTTTTAGATGTGATGAGCAGGGAATTTGAGATGAGCATGATAGGAGAGTTGACCTTCTTTCTTGGTCTACAAATCAAGCAAACCAAAGAAGGCATCTTTGTTCATCAAACCAAGTACTCCAAAGAGCTATTGAAGAAGATCGAGATGGTCGACTGCAAGGCCATTGCCACACCCATGGCAACCACTTCATCGCTCGGTCCTAATGAGAATGGTGAAGAAGTTGACCAGCATGAGTACCAAAGCATGATCGGCTTCCTCCTCTACCTGACTGCGTCAAGGCTGGACATCCACTTCTCCGTGTGCCTATAAGCCAGGTTTTAGGCCTCTCCAAGAACCTCACATCTGTCACGCCCGAAAATTCATCCCAAATTTCCAGACTATTTTGCGTATTAAATCCATGTCCAGGAATCAACCAGGGTACACAAAACAACAAATTAATACATAGATCCAAACGTAAAATAAAGCATAAAAATAAAAATACTTAATGAACAGGCACTTAGTCCTCACACCCAGAAACTGCAGCGGAAAAGAAAGACGACACTAGCGGGGCTTCAGCTCCACACCACAAGCAAACTCAACTGGGGTTTGAGCCTTGGTCTTCTAACTCCATCTTCAACTCAGAAGCACTACACTTTTGAAAGCGGGAAAAATCAAGGCTGAGTACAACCATCGTACTCAACAAGCCACACCGAGAAATGCAGACGTGCAAGGGGACACAAGAATGGCTTGGGGATATTTTGCATAAATGCGATTTACAAACATTTAATTATTTAAAAATAGTAAAACAGTTGAGTAATTAAGGCAATATTAATCTTCGACTGAACAACGTTATCCCCACGTTGAACAGGCCCAACCATTCTACCTGAACTAAACCAGTTCCATTAAATCAATTTATTCAGTAGTGAGACTAATCATAGTGAATCTGGTCGATCGCCCCTAACCGCGGGCACGGCTATTCGAATAGTTTTACTCTGATCAGAGGTGCACAACTTTACCCACAAGACACGATTCCACACATGTTACCATGCCCCGAAGTACCACCATGATACTGCAAAGGGGAAAATCGTGACAAGACCTTTCGCATAACTCCCTCTAACCAAGCGATACCACACCAAGGTTTCGCCCCCACTCCCCTAAGGGTAATGAGCAGCCCCCCCCGCGTGCCACGGTGAATCCGGAAGCCGATCAACCCGTAAAATCGGGGCCGACCCAACTCCATCACGCCCACCCTCACTAGGGTACGTCGGTGTTAATGACCAAATTTGGTAACCTAACTCCCGGAATTGAAGCAGAGATTGAAGCAGAATTGGACAAGAGACGTGATCTGAGAAGAGACGAAAGCAGAATCGGCTAAGTCTGAATCGACTACGGAGCCCGTTGGCTGAGAGCGAATCAGACTAAGACAGCCGATAGCCGATTCTGGGTCAGGGTGAAGTGGGACTAGTCCTGATGGAAAGCATAGAGATAAGGAGTTGGATTCGGTTCCCAAATTGCACGTTAAAAGATATTGCCATCTACGGATAGAGTCCTGCAACGGCAATTGTATCTGTAAATTAGAAATTTGTTTAGATTTCCTATTGTAATGCGGCATGGGACCAAGTCTTGTAATATTGTCGTATCATGTATAGTAGATTAGATAGAGACTGTGTCTTGCACGGGTAGTTTTATTCTTGGGTATAAATAGGGCTCGAGACCCCTGTAAACATAATAACACACACAATCAATACAACTTTCGGCGCATCGCCTCCTATTTTCTTCAGACTAACACTTGATCCGGCTTCGGGCTGCATCGTTTCGATCCCCGATTAAGGTAAATGTTTGTCATTAGTGGTGTATCTCGTCGAATTTAGTGCTTCCATCGCTATGATACTCTAGATTCAATGATTTATGCTGCGCTAGTTATCATATATCACATATAATCTAGAACGATGTTTAAATCTGTCTTGACATCGACCTTTTTTGCCAAGAATCCATAGCCGACAGAGCTAGATCTAAGGGTTGGCCTAGATTATATGCGATATCCACCATTTCGAGGGGTTTTACATCAGCTATAGTAGATCTGATTGTTCTTTTTATACTTAATGCTACATCAATTTGACCTATTAAGTCGTTTTTAGAGCTTTCGTGATCTATTCGGCTAGATGTATATGTTTAGAGACAGTGCCGGGGTTTCAGCCGGCCTTATCTGTTTTAGTATTTCTTTTGGTATATTTACTATCAGATTTATTAAAGCCTCCTCTTATATTAAGATCTTGCTCTAGTTAAATGCCCTAAGCCAGAATCAGCCAGTTAGCCACAGCCGACAACCGACTGATCTAGGTTTAGCGCATTTAGCTTAGATCAATATCTTTTCATAAGATGAGTCGGGGTACTAGCCAGTTCACAGTTAACCTTACGGTATCGGCTAGGCTGTTAAGGCATATATTTATTATCCCATTGTATATTTGGATTAAGTGGTTAATACTGTCTTGGCGCAGCCGATCTATTCTAGTCACTTAGTTTAAATGCACTTCGGGATAGCATATATATGTAAATTGACTCTCACAGCCGATCCAGTAGGATCTAACTTAACCCTTAACGCATATGTCTTTATTTTTCCTTGTTGGTTAACGATCAAACCATCGCACGCCCGTCTGCACGAGCGAGAAGGACTCTGCTGGAGCTAAGCAGATCTCCCAGGCTAGCGCGTGAGAGAAATTTCTCATCAACACGCTTCTTGGCACGCCCAGTGGGACTATCTCTGTCAACTCGGCTAGGACGCATCGACGCAACTGACAAGATGGTCGACATCAAGAGCCCCAGCGTTTCTCAGGAAAACATCATGCCTGTGAAGATGGAACAACTGTCGGCTGAACAACAAGCCGACTACAAAAGGATGGTCGAGGAGCTCCAAGCCAACTACCCACAGTCGTTCACCCAGACAAGGTCTGGGATTGTGTACCAGAAGTACAAATTCAGCATGGACGAACTCAAGGTGTCCTCCTCCAGCGGATCAAAGGACAAACAGAAGGCGGAGGAGCTGACTCAAGAGCAAGATGATTCGGGTTTGCATACTTTGCAAGACCTAATTGATTCAGGCGTACACCCACGCACTGGTCAACCAGAGTGGCATTCTTGTCAACACCCTCAACAATATGATTGCCACTGTGGTCGACACCAAGATAGCCGACCAACTACAGCGGGGGCCGACTTACTTCACAGATGGTCAGTTTCCTGGTTACAGGACATTGGCCATCCAAAAATCGGCCGATCCCACCACCAGCACAACCGGGGCAGCCAGGAGGGGTCCTCAACCATCCGAATCCGTCCGGATCGGTTGTGAGACCGGTGGTCACCATGCTGAACCGACAACAACCACTTCCCCAGGACCAGATCGCCAACATGTTCAACAACAATCGGTAGTTAAAGCCGGTTACCCAGATCAGCCTGGAAGAACAGTACAACGCCGGTGGCTGATAGCTGTTCCCGGGTCCACCAACGCCGCCACCGGCAAATCGACCACCTCCCGCTGGCCATCCGCTCCAGTATCAGTATCAAGGAGGACATCAAGATCATCACTACAGGCCCCAAACACTGCCACCGCTGTATCGGCAAGCACCCGCACCGTATGATCAATATGAGCCGATACAGCAAGACAACCGGACATAGGCCGATTTGATTGCGGACGTCATGCGCGATCAATTCGGCCTCAAGCCAAAGGACTCGGGAAACATGTATCGGTACCCTTATCCGGAGCATTTCGAGCGGATTCCATTGCCCAACCGATACGAAGTTCCAAACTTTTCGAAATTCTCAGGGCAGGACAACGTGTCAACCTACGAGCATGTTAGCCGATTCTTGGCGCAGTGCGGCGAAGCATCGACTACATATGCCCTGAGAGTTCGATTGTTCCCCTTGTCTCTTTCGGGATCGGCTTTCACCTGGTTCTCTTCATTGCCTTACAACTCAATTAAGAGCTGGGCCGATCTTGAGAAACAATTCCATAGCTACTTCTACACCGGCAACCATGAAATGAAGTTGTTGGACCTCACCAGTATCAGGCAGAAGCACAACGAATCGGTTCAGGACTACATTCAACGTTTCAGAGAGATGAGGAACCGATGCTACAGCCTGGTGCTGTCGAACGCCCAGCTAGCCGATTTGTCCTTCCACGGCCTGATCGCGCTGATCCGCGAGCGCTTCTCCGCTCAAGACTTCGACAGTTTGGCGCATCTTGCGCAGAAGGTGACAACCCATGAGCAGAGGTTTCAAGACACCAGGAAGGCCGTCAAGAACATAATTCAAGTCATTGTCGAATCCAACTCCGATTCCAGCGACGATGACGTAGAGGTGGCGGCAGCCGAATGGGCCAAGAATAAAAAGGCCATCCTCTATTGATGGCTGCTGAAGATGGCTAAAGAGGAAAAGTACGATTTTGACATCACCAAGGCCGATAGGATCTTCGATTTATTACTCAAGGAGAAGCAGATCTAGCTTTCCGAGAACCATGTGATCCCATCGACTGATGAACTAAAGAAGAAAAAGTACTGCAAGTGGCACAACTCTACATCCCACGCCACTAACGATTGTAAAGTCTTCAGGCAGCAGATCCAGTCGGCAATAGAGGCCGGGAAACTCAAGTTTGTCGATTCTACTCGACCGATAAAGGTGGACGGCAACCCCTTCCCGGTCAATATGGTTCAAGCCGGCCCAGGCAAGCGATCGGCGGTGCGAATGAGCGTATAGCTTAGCCGAGACATTAAAAGGGATCAAAGCAGAGGGCAAGCCGACTGGAGATCAAGCCGTGCCAATTAACATGGTGCGTCCCGTTGCCCGATCGGCTGATCAACGGCCGATCAACACGAACAGCCGATGCCGCTTTCGACAGCAATCTTGGCGGAAGAAGAGGCTCGGTTTGAAAGATTTCGTCAACAAGAGCCAGAGACGGAAGGCTGCCGGAACAACGGGAATCACAGCAGTGCCGACCCTCATTGGCATTGTGAATTTTTCAGGCACTACTGGGAAACCGGGATGAGGCTGCCAATGCTAGATAATTGCCTGGCCTGCAGCGATTACCGCGAGGACGAACACGAAGCCGGCCAATCACCGCCCAACTCGGTTCGTCCCGGGGCCATACGGCTCAACCGGCACCGGTGGTCCGTTCACGATCGGCTAGGGCCGATCGATCAAGACTTCTTCGACGAAGACGAGCACGATGACTACTACGATGAAGGAGAAGCCGATGATGAAGAATCGGCCAACCCCCAATGGTGCCCCTCTGACCTCTTCACCAAAACGCAGAAACAAAGAATTCAAAGGTTAAAGCGTGAAGGAAGGGAAGAAGAAGTTCGGAAGATGATCCAAGAGCAACGCCATCAGCTAGGCAAAAGCAAAAAGCAAGGGAAGCCCAAAAAGAAAACTACGCCAGCCGACGAGGAACAAGCTAGGGAGAGCTCAGCCGATCAAGCAAGGAGGGCAGCCAAAGGAAAAGGAAAAGTTTATGCATTGGTCAATATGGTATTCATATTGCCAGCCGAATTCGGTGCCCCTGAGGCCGATGCAGACAATATCGAGGACGCCTTGGCCAAGCTAGCACTATCCCCGGATCATGCAATTTTCGACAAGCCAGAGGGGACCGAAAATCAGCATCTCAAGCCGCTGTACGTAAAAGGCTTCGTCAACGGCAAGCCGATGTCAAAGATGCTAGTGGATGGGGGAGCCGCAGTAAACCTAATGCCCTATGCAACGTTCGGAAAATTGGGAAAGGGAGGCCGAAGACCTGATCAAGACTAATATGGTACGAAAGGACTTCGGCGGCAACCCATCAGAGACCAAAGGCGTGTTGAATGTCGAGCTGATCGTCGGCAACAAGACCGTGCCCACAACCTTTTTTGTCATCGACGGGAAGGGGTCTTACAGCCTGCTGCTCGGGAGGGACTGGATACATGCCAACTGTTGTGTCCCTTCCACTATGCACCAGTGTCTACTTCAATGGGACGATGACAAGATAGAGATTATACCAGCCGACAGGTCAGTAAGCGTCACCAATGCCGATTTGCCACTCTGGAAAATCGATGGCATTGATTGTTTGTCCAAGAAAATCTGGCGGGCTGATTTCCTAAAAGTGTCTGATTCTTCCATACAGCCGATTGGAGACGACGAGCCGCAGCTGCTGCTTTGAGCAAGACGTCGTGGAGGGCTCGAACATCTACGGCATGGACACCGTGGACGAAGACGATGGCAAGCTTGGGCAAGGTTTTACGTCGGCCGACGAATTAGAAGAAATAGACATAGGCTCTGGAGACAGACCTAGGCCGACGTATATCAGCAAAAACTTGTCCTCTCATTGTAGATCTCAGCTTATTAATTTGTTAAAAGAATATAAAGATTGTTTTGCTTGGGAGTACTTCGAGATGCCTGGTCTTAGCCAATCTATCGTTGTTCATCAACTGCCAATCAAGGCAGGCTATCGGCCATTCAAACAACCTTTCAGGAGGTTCAAAGCCGATATGTATGATGCGATCAAAGCCGAAATAACTCGGCTATATGATGCTGGATTCATTCGGCCTTGCCGATACGCCGAGTAGGTCTCAAACATTGTCCCAGTATTGAAAAAGAATGGCAAACTTAGGGTGTGCATCGACTTCAGAGACTTAAATAAGGCTACCCCCAAAGATGAATACCCGATGCCTATAGCCGATTTGCTCGTAGACGCTGCATCAGGCCACAAAATCATCGTTTTATGGATGGCAATGCAGGATACAATCAAATCTTCATGGCCAAAGAAGACATTCACAAAACTACTTTTTGATGTCCTGGAGTAATCAGCTTATATGAATGGGTCGTTATGATGTTTGGGCTAAAAAATGCCAGGGCAACATGTCAACGGGCCATGAATTATATCTTCCACGACATGATCGGCTCCCTGGTAGAGATCTATATTGACGATGTTGTTGTCAAATCCAGGGAAGTGGAGAACCACATAGCCGATCTGAAGCAGGTTTTGGAGCGAACAAGAAAATATGGCCTAAAAATGAATCCATTGAAGTGCGCGTTCGGCGTATCGGCCAGGCAATTTCTGGGGTTTCTCGTTCATGAAAGAGGAATTGAGGTCACGCCAAGGAGCATCAATGCTATCAAGACGATACAGCCCCCGAAGGACAAGAAGCAGCTTCAATCATTGATCAGCGAAATCAACTTCATCAGGCGGTTCATAGCCAATCTTTCAGCAAAGATGGAACCATTCACACCACTACTTCAGCTTAAAGCCGATCAAGCATTCACATGGGAGGCAAAGCAGCAGAAGGCCTTGGACAATATCAAGAATTACTTAAGCTCGCCTCCAGTTTTAATGTCTCCACGAAAAGGAATATCGTTCAAGCTGTACCTGTCAGCCGACGACAAGTCAATCGGCTCAGTCCTAATCCAAGAGATTGAGGGCAAAGAAAAAGCTATCTTCTATCTTAGCCGACGGCTGTTGGACGTAGAAACAAGATATTTACCAATGGAGAAGCTATGTCTGTGCCTATATTTTTTATGTACAAAGTTAAGGCATTATCTGCTATCTAATGAGTGCACAATAATATGTAAAGCCGATGTAGTCAAATACATGCTATCGGCTCCAGTTTTAAAAGGGCGAATTGGAAAGTGGATTTTTGCCTTGACAGAATTTGATTTGAGGTATCAAGCACCCAGGGCAGTTAAAGGACAAGCTATAGCCGATTTTATCGTGCAACACAGAGATGACTCAATCGGCTCAATCGAAATTATGCCTTGGACATTGACATTTGACAGCTCGGTGTGCACCAACGGCTGCGGCATCGGATTGGTCATTATTTCCCCTAGGGGGGCAAGCTTTGAATTTGCCTTTTCAATCAACCCGCATGCTACAAACAATCAGGCTGAGTACGAGGCCGTGCTTAAAGGGTTACATTTGCTCAAAGAAGTTTAAGCCGATGCCATCAAAATAATAGGAGATTCATTGTTGGTCATCAGCCAGTTGTAAGGAGAATACGAATGCAAAAACGACGCGTTGATGGTCTACTATCAACAATACCGAGAATTGAAGATGGTTTTCGGCTAGTTACTCTAAAATATATCCCAGGGAGCAGAATACAGAAGCCAATGATTTATCTCAAGGGACATCGGGCTACAGGCCGATGACAAGAAACTTTGAAGTGGAGGTTGCTGCCATCATAGCCGATGATTGGAGGTTTGAAGTCTACAGCTATCTATGGAATCCTTCTCAATCGGCCTCGAGGAAATTGCGATACAAGGCGTTAAGATATGTTTTGTTCAACGAAGACCTTTATTATCAGACAATCGATGGAGTGCTGCTAAAATGCCTTGGAGCCGATCAAGCCAAAGTGGCTATCGGAGAAGTCCACGAAGGGATTTGCGGCACACATCAATCGACTCAAAAGATGAAGTGGCTACTTTGAAGAGCGGGGTACTTCTGGCCGACGATGTTGGAGGACTGTTTCAAATATTATAAAGGTGTTAGTGATATGACCTAGAGGCAACATGGAGATGTTGGATATCATGTCAATGTTTATGTATTTATGAATAAAGTGTTATTCAGTTCCATGAAATAGACATCTTGTATTGATCAATAAGTACGTGACTTATTTATGAGACTCGATATGTATGAATCTAGTTCTAAACGATCCCTGATCATATGTCATATTGTTGGAACAAATATGATTCTAAGATCGGCATGTCTATTGATTGATGATCATGTCTCATAGATCATGTCTATTGATTGAGAACACATTGTTGGATAGACCCACCATGAGACACTACAGGAATTAATGTGCCATTAGTTGGTCTCAGGTAGTGTTGGTACAAAGTCCTTAGACCTGAGATCACCATGGATTCCAACATGTGTAGTAGCCTACTTTGGGACTACCAAACGCTATTCCGTAATCGGGTAGTTATAAAGGTAGTTTTCGGGTTTGCTATGAAACATGGAGTGGGATGTGAGTGATCAAGATGGAATTTGCCCCTCCTTTGGAGAGATATCTCTGGGCCTCTCGAGGTAATGGATTATGGAAATGCATGGCCATGCTAAGTTGATTGAGGAGTCAATCAATAGACAGATAATCCAATACGGTTCGAGTGAATGGTTAAGCTATTGAAGGGATGACACACATCTTGCCTATAGCTTAACTGGTATCGTGAAGCAAAGGGATTTGTGTACACATTACAGGTTCAGAGCCGATATTATATTCTTGTACACTATGTGTCAATATGTGCTGCTAGGCGCCGCTGTTGACAGGTCGGCTGAGTTGGACTCGAGCCGACGGTCGGCTAAGTTAGACTATAGCCGAAACCGAGTATACATGAACCTATAGGGTCGCATGCTTAAGGGGATAAGAACAGGCATTTGAGTTGGACTCGGATACGGCTCGATCGGATAGGGATCTGATCGGATAGAGTCCTATGGTCTGACGACGTATGGGCGGCCGACTCTATGAGATTCGGATAGGATCCATTTAAAATAGAGTCCTGATCGGCCACTAGTCCCAGTCGGCCAACTCTATATAAAGGGGCGAGGGGTGGAGAGTTGCTGTATCGCATTGAACCGAATCCGCAACAGAAGTTGCCGAGATCAATCTCCACGGAAACCCTCCCCACTTTCGAGCCAAACCCTAGCCTTGCATCGCGTGCTAGCACACGGGTGTTGGGCGTTCTGTCCCCGGACGAGTGGATACCGGTAGAGGCGCTGCTACGTTGCGCGCTGTTCATCGGCTGTGGTACTTCGGAGCAAGGCGGCTGCGACAGATCGGCTGCGGTCGAGCGCATCGGAGCGAGGCGCGAGAACGCGGTCAGACGACTCGGTGAATCGGCTACATCCGCGAATCGGCTGTCCCCGGGAATTGGCTGTCGACTTGCGGGAATCAGCTACACTGTTTCGGATCGGATAGTCCTGATTGGCTATTTCCGCTGCATACTCCAATCGGTAACGATCTACCGGCCCTTACTTGCAAGTGTTCCTGGTTTGCGCGGTAGAAAAGTTTTTGTTTTCGGCTAGCGTAGCTTCCGCGTAACCCTTCAGCGGCAACGGCGGAAGAAGCCATCGCGTGAGTGGAGATCGCCAGAGGACGAAATCGCTGGTGCGGGTCTTGAGAGCTATACGGGTCACCGGAGAACTCGAAGGTTGCTGAGGTGGCTGCTTGTTTGTGACGGCGTGACACGTGTGACGGCCGCGGGGGCGGTATTTAAAGATTTTTGCAAACAGCCGAAACAGAGTCGTGCTAGGATTGCGCCTTGGATTTGAATCGCCTAAAATCCGCAACATTGCATATCGCGGACTTGGGGGGCATGTGTTAACGACCAAATTTGGTAACCTAACTCCCGGGTTTGAAGCAGAGATTGAAGCGGAATTGGAGAAGAGACGCGATCTGAGAAGAGACAGAAGCATAATCGGCTAAGTCCGAATCGGCTACGGAGCCCGTCGGCTGAGAGCGAATCGGACTAAGACAGCCGATAGCCGATTCTGGGTCAGGGTGAAGTGGGACTAGTCCTGATGGAAAGCATAGAGATAAGGAGTTGGATTCGGTTCCCAAATTGCACGTTAAAAGATATTGCCATCTACGGATAGAGTCCTGCAACGGCAATTGTATCTGTAAATTAGAAATTTGTTTAGATTTCCTATTGTAATGCGACATGGGACCAAGTCTTGTAATATTGTCGTATCATGTATAGTAGATTAGATAGAGACTGTGTCTTGCACGGGTAGTTTTATTCTTGGGTATAAATAGGGCTCGAGACCCCTGTAAACATAATAACACACACAATCAATACAACTTTCGGCGCATCGCCTCCTATTTTCTTCGACGAACACTTGATCCGGCCGGCCGCATCGTTTCGATCCCGATTAAGGTAAATGTTTGTCATTAGTGGTGTATCTCGTCGAATTTAGTGCTTCCATCGCTATGATACTCTAGATTCAATGATTTATGCTGCGCTAGTTATCATATATCACATATAATCTAGAACGATGTTTAAATCTGTCTTGACATCGACCTTTTTCTGCCAAGAATCCATAACCGACAGAGCTAGATCTAAGGGTTGGCCTAGATTATATGTGATATCCACCGTTTCGAGGGTTTTTACATCAACTATAGTAGATCTGATTGTTCTTTTTATACTTAATGCTGCATCAATTTGACCTATTAAGTCGTTTTTAGAGCTTTCGTGATCTATTCGGCTAGATGTATATGTTTAGAGACAGTGCCGGGGTTTCAGCCGACCTTATCTGTTTTAGTATTTCTTTTGGTATATTTACTATCAGATTTATTAAAGCCGCCTCTTATATTAAGATCTTGCTCTAGTTAAATGCCCTAAGCCAGAATCAGCCAGTTAGCCACAGCCGACAACCGACTGATCTAGGTTTAGCACATTTAGCTTAGATCAATATCTTTTCATAAGATGAGTCGGGGTACTAGCCGATTCACAGTTAACCTTACGGTATCGGCTAGGCTGTTAAGGCATATATTTATTATCCCATTATATATTTGGATTAAGTGGTTAATACTGTCTCGGCGCAGCCGATCTATTCTAGTCACTTAGTTTAAATGCACTTCGGGATAACATATATATGTAAATTGATTCTCACAGCCGATCCAGTAGGATCTAACTTAACCCTTAACGCATATGTCTTTATTTTTCCTTGTTGGTTAACAGATCAAACCAGCGGCACGCCTGTGACGCACATGTGCGTAGAAGGACTCTGCTGGAGCTAAGCGATCTCCTGTGCCAGCGCGTGAAAGAAATTTCTCATCAACAGTCGGCTTGAGGAAAGCTATACTACGAGTCAAGTAGTTACCCATTCATGCTTGTGGTAAGCGCTGTAATTCTTTCAGGGTTTCCCATGAACCGGTTCTTAATTGCCATGAGTGCGACCATCCAAAACCATGCACCCACAACCCACCATTAAGTCATATTTTAGTTGAGATAATTATAACCAATCAGACATGGTCAGGTGTATCGAGATTGCAGCACATCAGAGACTAGAATAAATAGTGTAATTATCCCATTTAGTGAGCTAGTGGTAATTAAGCATGGCTAAGCATATAATTCTAGCTAAAATCAACATTAGTGACTAAAGCTAGTCAAATTAACACCCAAGGTTAACAAAAGACGGATAACAAGTAAATAAGGCTCGAACAAGCAGATAGGTAATCTATCATCTCATGTAATTAGCAAAGCAATGCAATTTTATTTGCAAATGTAAAATATTATAAAAATAGGATCAATATGCTTCAAGGAAGTGTGACTTGCCTTGCGTCTTCAAGCAAACTTCTGGGCTCTTTTCCTCGCGAGCGCGAACTCTGGAAACTGCGGAATCTACACGCTGGCACGCAAAAAGAGGAAAAACCCTAATAAAAACCAAATAACAGTACATGAAAAGTAAAGAAACATGTAGAGCTCAATTTTAGATAAATTTTGCAATTTGAATGGCCCAATTCGGAGTTCGTATGAATTAGATATGAATTTTAGAAGTTTTGGGCCATTTAAATGAATTCGAAATTAAAACGATTTATTGCATAATTTTTAATTATTTTTACAAAGGAAAAAGGTTTGGGATGATGTCAGCAAAACCAGGGCTGACGTCAACGGCGCGGCACGGGCGCGTCGCGAGCGGGTTGACGCGGCGCGCGAGCAAGGGCGACATGAGCGGACACAAGGGCGACGTCGAGCTAGGGCGCGTCGGCGGCCAAGGCGCGTCGGCCGCGGCGGCGCGCACGAGGTTCACAGTGGACCCGGTCCACCACGTGGGCGGTTCGGATCACCCCAAGGGGATCGGACGACCACAGGGACCGACGGCCCCGATCTACCTCTTGGTAGATCGGACGGCTGGGGGTGGCTCATGGGCGGTGGCGACCAGCGGCGGTCGGCCGAGCAACGTGACGGCGGCGCGTGCGCCCTGATGGTCGCCAGTGGCGGCCATCGGCGTGGCGGAGAGCGGCGGAGGAGCGCGAAAAAGACAGGGGGAGGCTTACCGAGCGCGCGGGACGGCGAAACGGGCGGCGCGGCTAGCGGAAGCGACGGCCGGCGTTCGGGCACGCGGCGACACACGTGTTGCGGCGGCGAGCGAGGCGATGGAGGAGACGCCGAGGGCGGTGGTGTGCGACGAAGCCGGAGAGAGGCGGCGCGGCCGGGAAGCGGCGTGGCGATGAGGAGCAGCGGCCGAAGGGCGACAACCCCGGCAGTGGCTCAGGTTTGCGGCGGCGGGGGCGATTCAACGGCGGCTTGGGGACGGGAAGCGGTGGTCGGGTGTGTCGTAGCGCGAGGAGTGTGGCGGTGACCTTGGTAGGCGGTGGCAACACTCAGAGCGGCCGTGGCGCATGGCCAGAGTAGCGACAGCAAGCGGCGGAGCAAGGCCGTGCGCGGTGAGTGTGAACGCGGGCACGAGGAGCTCAGGCGGCAGAGGGAAAACGGAGAGCTGAGCTCGGGGATGCTTTATATAGCCTTGGGGCGTGGAAATTCGGCCGGGATGCGACGGATTTTGCGGCGGGGTGGTTTGGCCGGGCGTCGGTTTTGGCGGCGGCGGGAAAATCGGCGTCGGGCGGTTGAGCGGGTGCGACACGAGAGGGAAAACGGCGGCGAGCGGTCGTGGAGGTGTGGTGCGGGCGAGGGGCGCAGGCCCGACCAGGAAATGCGGTAGCGCAGGCGCGAAAACGACGGTGGCAATGGCGCAGCGGGAGGTTGGGGACAACCCCGATAGGTGGGGCCTACTTGTCGGCGGCCGGGGAGAGAGGAGAGAGACTGACAGTCGGGCCCACACGTCAGTGAGCGAGGAGAGAGAAAGCTGAGGGGAGGGAAAGTGGACTTTGCGCAAGGGGCGGACTAGCGAGCTGGACCGAGCCGAGGGAGGACATGCGGACTTCCGGAGAATGGGCCGAAGACAGCCCAGGAACATGAGAGGCATTTTAATTTGTTTTTCTTTTTATTTAATCCGATAAACCATCTTTATATTCTTATAAATACTTTCAATGCTCAATTAAATCCAAGAAAAATCCTGGAACTATATGGGCACTCAAAGTACTTAATAAAAATATAAAAATATCATTCACTGATTAAATAACTCATTTAAATAATTACTTAAATGCTTTATGTATGGTTAAAATTATTTTTCGAGCTCCAAAATTTCACGAAAAATTTCAGAGAGTATTTTAGGGCATGGAGAATATTTCAAAAATATTTTCAGCCATGATTTTTAAAGGAAAATTTTATTTTCCTTAATAGTTTTGCTTAATTATCTTGCTCTTTTCTTTTCATTTAATTTCTAAGAGATGATTTATTAAATGATTTTTAATCCCAAACAAAAATCGGGCTGTGACAACATCGCCAAGCTATCAAGCACATTTTCCGCTACATCAAGTCTACACTTGAGCTCGGTATTTGGTACTCTCACTTCTATACCCTATCCATTCGAGCCTTTTCTGATGCTGATTTTGCGGGGTGTAAGATTGATCGAAAGAGTACTTATGGTACTTGTCATTTTCTTGGCACTTCCTTGGTTTCTTGGTCCTCTCGTACGTAGATTTTTGTTGCTCAATCAATAGCTGAGGCTGAATACGTTGCTGCTGCCAGCTCTTGCAGTCTTCTTTGGATGATATCCACTTTGAAAGATTATGGCTTGTCATTTCGGTGTTCCTTTGCTTTGTGACAACACCGGTCGATCAACATTGCTAAAAATCTGGTTCAACATTCAAGGATGTCATGCCCCGATTTTTGTTCGGGATTAAAAACCATTAAACAATTCATTTTCTAGAAATTAAATAAAAAGGCAAAATCAATTATCAAGTAAAATTAATAAGGAAATTAAATTTTCCTTTAAAAATCATGGTGGAAATATTTCGAAATATTCTCCATGCCCTAAAGTGTTCTCCGAAATTTTCCGTGAAATTTTGGAGCTCTAGAAATAATTTTGATAATACAAAGATCATTTATGCAATTAAATAAAAAGAAAAACAAATAAAATTTCCCCTCCTGTTATTGGGTCGTATTTGTCCCGATCCTCCAAAAAAGTCCTCTTCGCCTCCCTTGCGGCCCAGCCAAGCCGACACAGCCTTCCTCCTCTCTCTCTCTTCGGCCCGACCCACTACCTCTCTCTCCCGCGCGCTCTCTCTCCCATGGGCCGACCCCAAAGGTCGCGGCCCACTCGCTCACGCGCGCCCGGCCAAAGTCCGCTTTCCCTCCCACTCCTCCCGAGTCGATGACAGGTGGGGCTCACCTGTCATCCCTCACTTCCCGTCCTTCCCGTCCGCCGCGCACGCCGTTGTTGCTCGTGCCACCCTCCCCGCTAATCCCCGCGCCTTCCCGCACGTCCCACACGTGCATTCAAGTCATCGCTCATTCACGCTCGCGCGTTTCCCCTTTTCCCCACGATTCTCGATGACCGCTCGCCGCCATTAATCGCCGCGCCATTACCACCGGTCGTGCCCCCTCCGCTGCGTTTTCCGCCGCACCCCGACCGCATCCGAGCTCCCTCGCGCCTATAAATCCCCTCCTCGTGCGCCCCTCTCTCTTTTCCCCTTTCTTGCCGAGCACGTCACGCCCCCTAGCCACCTCCTCACGCTAAGCCGAGCTGCCGCCGCTCGCCAGCCCTCTCCGGTCGTGCACCGTCGTCGCTCCAGCCACCGCCGCTGTGCGCCGAGGTCATCTCCAGCTTCGCTGCATCACACCGCACCCCGTTCGCCCTTTTCGAACCATCGCTCATCGGTGGAACGCTCCGCCGCCGTGCGCCCGAGCCATCGCCGCCGTGCGCCCGAGCCATCGCCGCCGTTGCCGCTCTTCCATGCCGTTCCGCCACCTCGCCTCCCTAGGTCACACCTCCTCCGTCGGCTCCGTGGCACCGAGCCACATCTCAGCCACCCCTCCGTCGTCGCCCTTCGTCGCCGGACCACCGCCCGAGTCGCTCGCCCAAGCGCCGGCCGCCGTCTCCGCTCACCGCCGTTCGCCCTGCGCCGCTCCGTTCCCGCGTGCGCTCGGTGAGCCGCCATCCTGCCCTCTCTGTCCTCCTCCATCGCCCCTGCGTGTGCCGCGGCGCCGATGGCCGCCGCGGCAACCATCGGGTGTGCGCGTCGCCGCGCGCTGGCGGCCGGCGCCGTCGTCTCGCGCCTCGCCAACACAAGCTTATACAAACCTAAACAAACCCTATATGGAGCCACAAAGTTGACAAGAGGGATATAGAGATACCTCCAATCTTGCCGAATTCATATTCGAGGAAAAAGACTACATTAGTCATCGACTACGTGTGAGAGCTCCATGTCGCCAAGCCGACAGAGACTAGATTAGGTCATCTCAAATATTATACTCATGTGATTCTAATATATAAAGGCGACACCAATTTTTCTCAACAGGAGTAGGACTATTTCTTTTTAGTTAAGGGGCCCGAACCTAAATCTCTGTCTTTCATTTTTTTTACCTCAATCTTACGTATATCCTGGTTCCAAACAAGGTGTAACCTTAGTTTTTAATGACCTATTACCTCTTAGGTGGTATAGAGTATTTAATCTAGTAAGGAATGTATTATTCCTTATTCTGATTAATGGACCTCTTTCTCCCAAAAAATTATTAGAATGGATGGTTCAAAATAATTCAGGTGCACCCTAAAAATCTCCATTTAATTATGCTTTGGCAGAGCAATATTAAAACAGTGAAACACTTGTCATTTTTAGCATTTACCTACTACCACCATTTGAAATTTAAGCCTCATGCTAGATCCGATCCCCTTTCTCTCGAAAAATAATATCTACATATCGCTTTCATTAAAGATATATACAGACAGTACCTTGCCCAACGACTTCGAGCAAGGCCTAGTAGTCAACGATCCTGTTAGATATAGTATTTTCTAATATTTGCCTACTTGTAATCGATCTACTATGTCAACGCTCGGAGTCAACGTTTGCCATCGCATGGAAGTAGCGAGGCAAGGAGTCCCAAGGGTTACCGAAACCGCGACGCGGTTTTTGGCCGTATCACGGGGCACGACACGACATCCGTGTAGGTTCGTTTGAATAATTCGTACGAATTTAAAAATTTAAAAAAATTACTTTATCACAAAAATATATTTATTTTTATCATAAAAAATAAATTTCGCTCTGTTCGTGGCAAAAATCGTGGTATGTGGCGTGATTTTCATGTGGTTTGAGCGAAAACCGTAGCATGACACGGATTTCAAATTTAAATTGCATCATTGTTTATTTGGGCACGGTTTTCTCGGTTTTCGGCGCGGTTCGACGAAAACCGTGGCACAACAAATTATTTTGAAATTGATACAAATTTAAAACCGTCTACCGGTCATCTCGTCACGGTTTTCGCGATTTTGCGTGAAAACTGTGCTACCGTCGCATGGTACGTAAAAACGATAAAGTAAACCCTCATGTACATCATGAGTCATGACGTCAACTGCATAGTAATTAAGGTTAAACTTTCATATAGGAAAATATTACTTTGGTAATGCTGAAGATATATGAAATATTGAAAAATACTACCACAAAAAATAAGCTTTTTGACACTTAAATAGATCCAAACTATCACTGGCGGACCCACTAATGTTGTCGAGCCGAGCCAATAAAATATTTTTTCTAGTAGTTAAATTTTTTTACTTGTGTTGCTCATAAGGATAATAGCGATGTTAGTGGTGGAGCCCGGACACCTGTCCAAATCATTTGAAATGCAAAACCAGTAAAATTAGTGAATCTTCCTTCCCATAGGAGGCCTTTTATTTTTTCTATGGCTTCCTTTGAGATTTATCTATTTTACCTACCCTATTAGCACGTGCATCTTCTTCACTAATGGGTTAGTTCGTCGAGGTAAGCCTGCGTTCAGCGAAAACTCTAATTTATGAATGCTCTTTGATCATACGTGCAAACGGATCCCGACCACACTGTGTTGTGGTACGGATATATGGATTAGAATTCATGGGTGAGGTTAAGATGAGGAGGAAGAAGGGGGCCTAGCGTAATCCCCTAGCCAGTTCGTAGTCTGGATCGACTCGTATGTTCTGATTTGATTTAAACTCATTAGGTTGAAGCGTTCGTAGCGTTCGTAGAGTGGAAATAGCCCTAAGTCTACATAGTCCCATAAGAATTTTAAAAACGTTTAACCAAATTTTATCCTAAACGACAAATATTTTTTTACGCAAGAGAATATTAAATTAATAGTGCATTACACTTTCTGTGGTGTCTTGCAATGGTTGTTCTACCCTCACAAACCTTGGAAAAACAATACTATCAACTATGATCCTGTTTAGAGAGTTTTTTATAGCTAGAGAATCTGTAAGTTGTAAAATTAAGCCATCAGAAGCTCCCAAACAATGCAAATTTTCGTTTAAATTGTAACAATATGTAGTTGTAAAATAAAAAGCTAAAAACCAGAAGCTAACTTTTTTATTGTCATAAGCTGTCAGTTCCTAAAAACGGGGTCTATAGCAAAGCTGCAAGCAGCAGAAGTCCAGCTACCCCTGCCCGTAGCTGAAGCTCAACACAAGCTACGGAGAGGGACTGAGGGAGGCTGCGTTTCCGGTAACCAATCATTGCCCCAATCAATGTAGGCAGCGTGGCAGGCGAAATCGCAGCCGTCCGATGCGACGCAGGCGGCGGCGCCTCCACTGTCCAGCCCAGGACGCTGCACGCGTCGGGTTGGGTTAGCCCGCTGCCCTGCTGCCACTGCCAGCAGAGTGCCAGACTCGCAGCAGCAGCAGCGGCACTCGGATCGCCGCCTCGAGCGAACTCCGCGAAGGCATCTCCTCCCCTTCTCTCACCTCACCTCGCCCCACCCTCTCTCCCCCCCTCCGCCGCCAGCAAGGACCTCCTCCTCCTCCAGCGAGATCCCCCGGAGCCCGCTCGGCGCGACGGCCGCCAGATCTGCCGTCCAGAGGCCGCCGCCCCCGCCGCCGCCGCTGCCGCTGCCGCTGCGATGCCCCGGTAGCGAGCGGTGGGTGGGTCCCGCCCGAAGCCGCCCGCGATTTCCGGGGTCAGCGCCTCCGCCGTCTCGCTCGCTTCGCTCCTGAGGTATGTGGATGCACGCGCCCCCCTCCGCTCGCCGGGCTTATCTTATCTCGCTCGCCCGCTGCGTTGGACGGACTCGCTGTAATCTCGCTTTTGCTGTACGCCTCTGCAGGTGTTGTGGCCGCCGCCGCCGCTGCCATTTGCTTCCGCTTGCGTTGCTAATCCCAGTGGAATCGAGGTAAATTACTTCGCTCTTTGCCCGATCTGTGATGGAACTGAGTCCAATTTTAGCTAAAGAGTTGGTAGCTTGATCGGTTCGTACCATGGAACTGTAGATTATACCACTTATTGAAGCTCTTCGTGTATATAAATAAATAGTTTGCACTGTTTTTCTGGGCGAGTCTTTCTGGCATTCAGATAACTTTAGCCGTAATATTTCATTTTTGCAAACAATGAATCTCCAATTTCATGATTTGTTGGTCGAAGAAAACGAGTACATGACTTTGCAGCTTCGCTCCAATGTGATATAGTCCTTGCTGAAGTAGTATGCAAATTTATTGTCCATTCCCCAAATGAAATCTTCTAAAAGGTTTGTTAGGTAGTAGTAGGTACTAGGTAATACCATGGTACTTTTGGGTTTAATAGATACTCCTTTGTTCGGGTATATAACTGTGTGAATTAATTGGTACTCCTGTAATTAATCGTTGCAGGTATTGTTTCACATCGTGTGTTCCCATCAACCTGCCCAACATATATTTCCAACATAACATAGAGTCTGAACCTTTTGTATAAAGTGATGGCAGAAGTTCAGGATGGCTATTTTGACTCATCCACTGACAGCTTGCGTGTTGAGCCTATTTACGAATCATTCCTGTGTCCACTCTCCAAACAAGTTATGCGGGATCCTGTCACTATAGAGAGTGGTGCCACGTTTGAACGTGAAGCTATTTTGAAGTGGTTCAAGGAACATGGTAGCGGTGGAAGGAGACTTGTCTGCCCTGTTACTAATAAGGAACTCAGCAGTACTGAGTTAAATCCAAGTATTGCTCTGCGGAATACCATTGATGAATGGATGCATAGAAATGAGGCAGCAAAACTTGATGTTGCCCGTAAGTCATTAACTTCTGAGTGTTCAGAAGGTGATATTTTGCAAGCTCTCGAGTATGTTACGGAGATATGTCAGAGAAGTAGATCCACTAGGCATCTAGTGAGGAAAGTTGGTTTGATTAGCTTGATTACTGACTTGTTGAAGAATAGCAGTCCAAAAGTACGTCAAAAAGCATTGGGAAGTCTTCGCTTTGTAGCAAAAGATGACAATGACAACAAGGTGATTTTATATGAATATACTTCTAGTTCTTGACTTTTTAGCAGTTTTCCATTTCTAATATGTTGGAACATTCTTTGCAGAATGAAATTGCTGCTGGGGACAATATTCGCACAATTGTGAAGTTCTTAAATCATGGGCACACTCAGGAGAAAGAACAGGCTGTATCTTTGTTATATGAACTTTCAGAATATAATCCTCTTTCGGAAAAGATTGGCAGTGTTTCTGGTGCTATTCTTATTCTTGTCGGCTTGTCAAGTAGTAAAGTAGAAAACCTATTGACAGTTGATAGAGCTGAGAAGACATTGGAAAATTTAGAGAGCTGTGAGAAGAATGTTAGACAGATGGCTGAAAACGGGAGGCTGCAACCACTTCTTAGGCTTCTCCTTGAAGGTATGATTTAGATGTTTCCCTTCTCAATTAAAGTGATTGGATAATATAGTATACATTCCAACATGAAAAGATAGTAATATTTTGTAGCAAATATTTTCTTATCACTTTATTGTCAGTTCAGTACTCCCTCTGTTTGAAAATAGGCGTCCTTGTTTTCCGCAAAGTCAACATTTAAAATTTCTGACTAATAATTAAATTAAAAATATGTGTTTAGTGCCATGCATGTTGAAAATACTTTCACTAGAGTCGTATTTGAAAATATTTTCATATGATGTTAATTTTGTAGTTGTTGATAATATATTATGAAAGAAATTAATAGTCAAAGTATAATGTTGGAGACTGTGTAGCAACCTAATATGCCTTATATTTTTAAATGGAGGGAGTATTGGTTTTCTTGGAAATTCTTATCTAGGCGCAGAGAGTATGGATGTTGATACATTATGAATGTACTTTATCCAACTAACAACCCGTTAAATGGTTTTTAAAAAATGTACAAATCTTAATTAGTTCAGTTTGCTTTTAAAAAATGGACTAATGAATCATTGAGCTACTTCATGAATAAGATATGGATCAGCAGCCATTATTCTCTTCCCATGCATTGCATTGTTATTGTGGTGCATTCCAGTGCCTTTATCTCTTTATCTCTACTCCTTATGTAGAGCTTTTTTTTGGGTGGGCCGGGAGGATATATGCGTTCATGTGATGTAAAAAATGCATTAGTTGCATGTGTATGTATTTGTATTTCTTTTGTTGATCTTATATAATCATGTACAACCTCTGTCTCAAAATATAAGCAGTTTTAAAGTTGTGCATGGGTATTAAGGAAGTAGGTGAGATTAAATAGGGAAAGGTTGTGATTGGTTGAGAAGAGAAAGCAGGTGGAGAATTTGAATGATGGAAGGTTATGATTGGTTGAGAAGAGAATGTAGGTGGAGAAGCTGTTATATTTTGAAACAAATCATAGATGCTAGAAGTTGTTAAATTTTGGGACGGAGGGAGTATATAATTTTTATTACAGTTGAAGATATATGTGTTCTTTTTTTCCATTCTGGCTCTAGATCGTATAGTATGTCTATTTGTCATCTGTTGTAACGCTCAGACAAGTTGCTAGTGTGGACAATAATTGCAATGAATCTGCTTTTATTGGTTCTCTCTGTCAGTGAATTTTACAAGTAGTCAAATTTTGTGTTGGTTGGCCTGGAATGTTATAAGTGATGTTGGACCTATTTTACTAATGTATATGCAAGTTACAAAGTGTGCTATATATTGTTTCCAAATGAATGACTGGATGTTAAATATGCTATTTAGTTATTACATGTAACCCCTTTGCTCTCTTGCATTAAACAGTTTGTTGCATATTCTGTGCCATTTCCAGGTTCATCTGATACACAATTATCCATGGCTGCACATCTTGGGGAGCTTGTTTTGAGCAATGATGTGAAGGTACTTGTGGCACAAACAGCAGGCTCTACACTGGTGAATATCATGAAAAGTGGGAACAGGGAGGCCAGAGAAGCAGCTCTTAAGGCATTGAATCAAATTTCATCTTACGATACCAGCGCAAAGATACTTATTGAAGCAGGCATTCTTCCACCTCTCATCACAGATCTCTTCACTGTTGGCAGTAACCAGCTTCCAATGAGGTTGAAGGAAGTATCAGCAACGATTCTTGCAAATATTGTGGCATCAGGTGCAAGTTTTGAGTCCATTCCACTTGATCACAACCGCCAGAACTTGGTGTCAGAAGAAATTGTTCACAATCTGCTTCATCTCATCAGCAATACTGGACCTGCAATTGAGTGCAAATTACTTCAAGTCCTTGTTGGTCTAACCACTTCTGCTACATCTGTCCAAAGCATAGTTGATGCCATCAAAAGCTCTGGTGCTACTGTCAGTTTGATTCAGTTTGTAGAAGCACCTCAAAGAGAAGTTCGCATGGCTTCCATCAAACTTTTGAATAACATATCACCTTTTATGGGTCAAGAACTAGCTGATGCTTTTCGTGGAAATTTTAGTCAACTCAGCAGCTTGGTCAGGGTAATTGCTGACAACAATGGAATTTCTGAAGAACAAGCTGCAGCTGCTGGCCTCATAGCTGATCTTCCTCCGCGGGACTCAGTACTCACCAGACGTCTTCTACAAGATGGGGCCTTTTCGACAATCATAACAAAAGTGACAATGGTTCGGCAAGGGGAGATTCGTGGTGGCCGCTTTGTCAATCCATTTCTTGAAGGTCTAGTTAGGGTAATTTCCCGGATCACATTTATCATGGATGATGATCCAGATATCATTGCTGTTGCTCGTGACTACAATCTCACTGCCCTCTTTACTGACCTACTTCAGATGAATGGTCTCGACACTGTCCAGATTGTCTCTGCTACTGCACTAGAGAATCTCTCTCGTCAGTCAAAGCTTCTAACTAGGATAGTGCCGGCTCCCAACCCAGGATTGTGTTTTTCAATATTTCCATGCCTCAGTCAGAAGTCCGTGGCAACTGGCGCGTGCAGAGTTCATGTTGGGATATGTTCTGCAAGGGAGAGTTTCTGTCTCTTGGAAGGGAAGGCAGTAGAAAAGTTGGTCGCTTGCTTGGACCACAACAATGAGAAAGTGGTTGAAGCTGCTCTAGCAGCTTTGTCCACCTTATTGGAGGACGGAGTAGACATTGAACAAGGTGTCTTGGTCTTGTGTGATGCAGAGGGGGTCAATCCAATTCTAGATGTTTTATGCGATAATCGTAATGAGGCACTCCGGCAGCGAGCAGTGTGGGCGGTGGAGAGGATCCTGAGGATAGACGAAATAGCTTATGAGATATCTGGAAACCAAAATGTTGGAACAGCATTAGTTGAAGCATTCAGGCATGGTGACTCCAGGACAAGACAAATTGCAGAGCGAGCACTAAAGCATGTTGACAAGCTACCCAATTTCTCTGGAATATTTTCCAAGATGGGGGCAGCATGACAATCTTAGAAATGAATAGGCTAGCTCTACTTCACACGGCGATTGCAGATCCTCTTGAGTTGCAGAGGAACACAGAGCTTGAATCTTTGTGCATGCCAAATCTCAGGATTGTGTTCCCAGCTTAACAATGTTGGTTTTGCTGACTGCGGCTCTCCAAATGGTTTTCAATGGTCAGATTGACTGAATGGGAATTGAAGGTATTGCATGTGTTGTATAGTGTGGTGTATATCTTTCCCTTGTAATCTTGTTGTGTCTGTATTATTCAGATGGCCAGATCCATAGCATGCTATTTTTCCTCTGTTCATACAATATTTATACATAAACCCCAACATGGGGGTCCAAAGAAAAGGGAAAAGAAGTGTTGCATAAAAGAAGTTTAGCAGTTTTCATCCACTCAGTTGAGTTAGTTCTTTGTTGATTGAGCTGTAATTTTTAATTGCTGGTATATTGTTGCATTTTGATTTTGTATGATATATCTGTTGAAAGCAGGTCTACAGTAGCGCCTTGCGAGGTTGTAGACCCAGTAACCCATTGTTTGCCTAAGATACAAAATGCGATGTCATAGCTTGACGAAGTGCTTGGTTAAACTATTGACAGTCATAGTACGGATGCAGCTTTGTTGTTTCCTGGTGCGCTGCCATAATTTATTAAATGTTGATTTCACTCGTACATAGATTTGTTCCTTTTCTTTTCTGTGTCGATTGCAATCATACATGAATTTGTTTCTGACCAAAACAATCTTGCAATTCGGCAGATAGCTTCTTTCACAATATTGCAATTCTGCAGAATTGAACTGGGAAAAGGAGCTAGCTCTTTCTTTAATTTTCCAATGCCTCCTCTTCCCAAAATTCTCGCTGAACCATGTATTTTCTCTCGTCCTCATCTTTCATGTTTGGCATCGTCTTTGGTACTCAAAAGTATTGCAAACAATGATGAAAATAAAATAAAGTACAAGAAGAATGAGTCAGATGAGTATATAAATTGTTTGGCAAACTGAGATAGTTGGGAGCATTTATATATTTTTTAAGACGGAACATTTATGTTACTATTATAAATACACTTCAAAGTAAATGTATAGTGCCAGTGCTGAGAGAACGAGTGCCAGTGTTATTTATGTGAGGACATTGATCTCCTTAATTGAAGTGCATATTTTGCAAGCTGATCAACAACCAACTAAACCCTAAATTAAACCTCTACTATTTTAACAATATCATGTCGCATTGCATAAAGAACCAAACTTTTACCAATAAAACTCAGTTGGATGAATGCTTAAAGCTAGAGAAAGAGGTGACGGTACTAATGATACATAGGTGTCGGTTCACCTCCTCCCCTAAAGTTAAGGTCCATCATGCTGACGATGGAGCCTTGCCGTGCGCCACCTCTCGTGCAGCCCAAATTGATGCCCAACCAGGGTGAGAGGGACAATGATCGCTGGTGTCGCCGTACTCGCTGCCATCCCTAGGAAGTGTCGAAGTTGGGGGGAGTGCGAGGGAGGAGGGATTTGAGGGATTTTGGGGGTTTTGGAGGGTTTCGGGGTAGTCCTGTAGCTCTGCAATTTTACCACCACGTTGTGTTGCAGAAGAGGCTGGATACAAAATTGTTGCCTACCTGGAGCGTTAGGTCGGTGGTCAACCTTAGTCAAATGAGGTTCAGATATAGTGTAGTTTATTAAACCAAGATAATGGACTTAAACGTGTAATTTTACTCAAGTTTAAGGACTGACATGTATTTTACTTTTATTAGAAAAAGAAGGGATTGTCATTTCTTTAGTGACAAAAGAGAATGTCATTGAGTAGACACTACTACAGAAAAGCACATTGGTGCTAGTTGGGAACCGGCCATAGGTGTCGAATATCCCAACTGATAGCCAGCAGACGACGCTGACGACTTTGGTCATCGATGCCAGTTGTAGAATCGACACTTATAAAAATATAGATGCTAGATTAGTAAAGAATCGACACCTATATGGTATTATAGGTGCTGGTTCCTAAATTAATTGTCACGTGGCTACTCTTATAGGTGACAGTTCTTATAAGTAGTATATAGGTGTTGATTGTTGATCAGCCTGAACATGTGGCAAGCACTCTGTATGTGTCGGTTTGTAATAACTATGTTGACAAGAAAAAAATAAAAATGACAGGACATACCAATTTCATATACAAATCATAAAATAACAGAAATTCAAATCAATCACATCCATTCATCAACATACACCCACATTTACATTCATCAACATACAAATTCGTAGCCACATCCAAATTGACATCAATTTCACATCCACGTTTACAACCCCACCCACATACACATACACACATGTGTGTGTGTGTATATATATATATATATATATAATTTGTACCTGGGTTCACATGTACCCACAATCTGCATCATTAATGTGTGTCAATATTCCTGATCTGGTCCGGCTGACTCTGTGGTCTGCTTGCCCTTTCCCATTGTGGCTGTAGCAACCTTCGGCTCCATTGTAGCCTCACCCACCTTGGGCTTGCCTGTGGGTTGCTGGGTTCTTGGTGTCTCCGGTTGCTGGGTTACGACTCGCTTGAAAGGTCGTCCCCCTGAGGGGCTATCGGTGGCGCGCCTCTTCACCGCTGTCTCAGGCAGCGGAGGATGAGACACAAAGTTGTCGGCTCCCTGCAAGGAGGTGGGGGGTTAATACTCCTGGCACCCGAGAAGAAGACGGATCACAATTACCTCGAGGCGATTTGACTTGTGCTTCAACGTCTTAGGGCATTCCTCTGTGCTTATTGCAGTACCTGGCTCGAAGAAGCTCGATAGCTGAGCGGCGGGTTTATCCTTGTCGCACGGCCCGAGAGACTCCCGAGTGGAATCCTTCTGGCCTCTGTACTCCCAGGCTAGGTGACTTCGGCTCTTCAGGGGTTGCACCTTGCACATTACGAAGTTATAGGCTATGAAAACACTCGTCAAGCTGGCATCATGCAACATCAGGATTCCCTTCGCAACCCCCTCACATAGTCCATCTCGCTACGATCCGGGAGGAAGGACCAATAATCCCTCATTACTAGAGCATGATCTATGAAAGGAGGCAGGCTAGGGAGCAGGTTTGAACAATAAAATCACTTCGTGCACCATCCCTTGTTGGTGGAGCATAGTGGGAGATCGAAGAATTTCTTTTTACTGTATGGGCAAATCTGAAACCCGCTACCACCGATGACCCAGGGATTTTTCTTCCCCGACTGGGCCTTGAGTTGATAGAGGTACCAGAATAGCTCAAAGTGCGGGTAAATTCTGCAATGTGCCTCGCACATATGAACGAAGAGAGAAATTTGGAGGATCGAGTTTGGATTAAGGTGGTGGATGTTGATACCATAATAGTGAAGGAGTCCACGGAGGAAGTCGCTGGCAGGAAGCCCTAACCCAAAGTAAAAGAAGGTTAAGAAGACCATTATCTCGTTGGTGTTGGGGGTGGGGAACTCTTCGCTGGCAGTGGCCTACCAGCCGATGAGTTCCTATCGCGTAAGCACACCATCTTCCACCGTCGCCAGTAAATCTGCCTTCGTCACAATTGATCTCACCCAAGACTGAGCTTGATCTGGGATTGGTAGATATTTCGCCGTGGATTGAGACATGGTGGAGAAGGAAGACGAGAAGCTTTAAGCTAGGATGAATTTGAAGCTCGGATTGGAGAGAAGTCGATCTCGTCGGGTTCTGATTTTTGAAACCCTAGTAGAGAAAGAGAAAGAGGATTCAATGCGGTGAGGAAGACGAAGAGGCACGAGACTGCTCAATTTTGGGTCTAGGGCAATGTCTCTCCCGCTCGATTTATTTATAATGCTCGGATTGCCTCGTGGGCTAGCCCACAAAAAGGATTCTTCGATAAAGTATGCGATTTCTCCTTCGATAAAGTATACTCAGCCAATCAGTCGGCTGATCACTCAGATGATAACTTGACAATACTGGGGATGAGTAGTTAGCTAATCTCGTCTCTTCCAAATGACTTCACCAACTTTTGATTCTTCATCAAACTTAGTACTCGAGGGCTACTGTGGGGTACACGGTGCTCGGGTACTCAAGGCAAGGCCTCTGGGCCGTGCGGCATAGGGTGGACCAAGTGCCTTAGGCCCATGCGGCTAACTTGTGAATTAAGAAAGAGATTAGAGATAAGGCTACTAATCTTGTCCTATGTAAATAGATGGTAGGTACCCAGATTTCAAGGACTACCCTACCATATCTAGTCGGCCACCTCCGTGACTATATAAGGAGGGCCGAGAAACCCTAATAGAGGGAGAATTAATTGATCGCTCATTGAAAGGCGCCATTAGCTATTCCTACACTAACCTACACACACCAATATAGATCTAATCTACATACAACTGGAGTAGGGTGTTACCTCATACCAAGGGCTTGCACTAGAATAAACATCTGTGTCACCATCTCTCTCTCCTTGATCGAGTGAACCCTATAAATTATATTGCTGATCATTAAAATTGACAAACATGTAAGCTCCCTGCCGATTCACACTCCTAAATGAATCCACCGCGTCATGGGTACCGCTTCCGCTCAGCTATTTACTCCGCTAGGTCTATGGCTAATGCAAAAAGTATGGTCGTACTGGGGTTGTTTCATGCATAGCTTCATGGCTCGATCCTTAATTGACCAGGGATGACACTAGCCTTAGCCGAAAACCACCCAAGTCATCCAACTGCCCCCATCAAAAACATTTGTTTAGTTTAGTTTTGTTTCACAAATCACATTATCAATGTCATGGCAATGTGACGTTCATGTCTCCATATGCCGTATGTCAATCACCTTCCCTAAGGTAATTGCCCAAGCATAAAGCATTTGATAAAGTATGAGAGTAGTATGCATCTAATACAACATAACGAAGTATTTGCCATAAATGACTAGGGACTTGTATGCAATTAGAGGTACAAGGAATAAGATAGCAATAGTCAAAGGCATGGCATAATAACAAATAGGATATTCATCATTGCATGCAAATTTATTTGTAAACAAAATAAGTTCGCAATTTGGATCAATATGCTCAAGGGATCGAGTGATGACTTGCCTACTCAGGATGGTCCTTATTATTGGTATTAATCTTGATCAGCCTTCACCTCCTGAAAGCTGCACACGTTGCCTTATGACTAATCGATACACCGATACTATAATACGCGAGAAAAAGCAATATTCAAATAACAATCAAATATGTGCAAACAAACTATAAATGTTGAAAACATACCTAGCTCTGCTCATGCTACTCTTGCTTGCGAATGGATTCCAATATGCTAAGGTGTCTCAACCATGGCTACAACTCCTTAAGGCATGTACAACGCGTCTTCAAGCTCGTCTGTAAGCGGTGAATTTTTGCGAAAAGCCCCTCATGAGCGGGGAGAGGACCAAGCTCAGCGTCTCATGAGGCGATGAGGGCGGCTCGTGCTTCGAGGTCTAAAGCAACGGACGACGCCGCGTTGTACGGGCTCATCGACGAGATGCGGATCCAGTGCAGAACGATCAATCTTGGTACGAAAATCCTTTTCTCCTTTGACGAGCTTGTCCGGGTGCTCGGCGCGGCATCGACGAGGAAGGTCAGGTGCTCTGGCCATTGAAGCAGGGGGAGGAAGGGGAGTACCTGGAGCGGAGGAGCCGGAGGCTAGAGAAGCTGCCGCCGCCGCCACAGAGGAAGCCGCTCTCGTCGACGGCCAGGTGGAGGGCGGCGGAGGAGGAGCCCACGCGACATCAGTACGAGGCGGAGGAGAAGGGCTCCGCGCAGTGACGGCCATGGCTGTGCCCACTAGCGGCGGCAGAGGAGGATCCCACTAACGGCGGATCGACCCCTACCGAGACCGCCGGCGCCGGATCCGCATTTTCCCAATCTGCCGATTGCTCGCCCGAGGAACTCCACCGGTGCCAGAACCACCTCTCCCAATCCGCCGACTGCTCGCCTTGCTTTCCCCGCTCTTTTTGCTCTCACTCTTTCTCGCTCCTTGCTCAAGAACGTGCGCTCTAGATAGTTCTAGAGCTGAAACATATATGTGGTAGATATATACATGCACAGTAGTAACATGGGGGAAAATATATGCTGGTGCTTGGTATATATATATATTGTTTACACCCAAAATTGGCACTTAGGAATCAAAATAGGAAAGATTGCCAATATTTGGAAATTTGCCGGTTTCTTCGGGGAGGCCGGTCTGACCGCCGTGTATAGGCTGGTCAGACCAGGCAGTGGGGCCGGTCAGACCGAAGGCATATGGCCGGTCTGACCGGCAGAGTCCGAAACCTAGACGACTTCGTCAGTCTTCGGGTTTCCTTTCTTCATACGGTTGTATCTCGGGTTTCCAAATATGTTTATCCCGAATAGGACATGGAGAAGGGCCTGTAGAGGGCAAGACCAACCCCTATATAAGGGTCAAGGCCGGTTCAATTGTAAAAAAACAACCAACACACAACATACAATCAATCTATTCGAATCGTATTCTTTTACTCTTCAGTAATGTTTTCTACTTTACCCTAGTTTAGTCCATCTTTGTCGATTTGCGCCGTAAATCGTCCGCCGTCGCTGCGAGAGTGCGACAATTCTTTGTAAATTTGTCTTGAAAACTTTCCGTTTGCTCACGAGATGAGTAGTTATCAATCTAACCATCTAAATCGGTTCCGCTAGCCGATTTGATCTACAAAACCCACTTTGTTCTAGTTCTTGCTAGATTGAAGTGGTTGGCGACTCTGTACCAAGAACCACCGCAAGGCTTTAGGTGATTCGATCGTGTTCGTGCCTTTTGCCAAAAAAGGTGCCAACACGATTTTTGGCGACTCCGCTGGGGAAGACACGACGCCAACTCGGATTCGACGCCGCCATGTCTAAGCAAGCGGCACAAGACGTGGAGCCATCCAACGTTGTCCACATCTCGTTGGACGACCTGGATGGGGAAGCCCGCCAAATAATGGAGGAGCGCATACGAGCGATCACGCAGGAGGTGCTAGATCAATCTTGCACCAAAACGCGACAGGGCGTCATCATCAAGCCCGAGAGCCCGCTCAAGGTAACTCGCAGCGAGGTAAGCGCTGATCACATCTCTATGCCTATTCAAAAACTTGTTGCTAGTACGGTGGATGAGTCCGTTACCGCCGCCGTGAACAATAAGGTTGAATCCGCTATGGAGGCTTGTTTTAATAGGTTGTTTAAAGCGCACATGAGTGGTAAATCCGGTCTTCCCGCGACCGATTCGCCGCCTACCTCGGTTTCAGGGGGGAACCAAACCCCCTGTGAACCACATATTTAGTAAAACCGACGGGGCGATTGCCCAAGGCCCCGGTGAAAGTAGTTCTGCCGCCTCTGTCGGTCTGACCGGCCCTCACTACGTCGGTCCGACCGGCCCTACAGCTGGTCGACCGGCCCATCATATCTTAGTCTGACCGGCCCGACGGCCGGTCTGACCGGAGCACAGTACAGCGGTCTCACCGGCCCTATCGCCGGTCTAACCGGGGCGCCTTACGTCGGTCTGACCGGTTCACCCTACATCGGTCAGACCGGTCGTCAGGCCGGCCCGCACCCATACTACACCGGTCTGACCGGCGGCTATCTAGCCGGTCAGACCGCGCCTTACCTGGCCGGTCAGACCGGGCCCATGGCCGGTCAGACCGGCGCTCTAGTGCCAGTACAGGAGATAAATCCTATCACAGGCAACTCGGTTCTATACCATGTTCCCGCACACGACTCTCCTGTGGCTACTGTCCATGCACCAATTCCCCCGCATGTCCCCAATCAATACAATGATCCTAATAGGGGGTATCCGCGCGACACGAGAGATGGCCAATATGACAATATTGCGCCGCAACAGCCACCTTTTAGGCCGCCGGTCGTAGCCGACCCACCTAGGCCTGAAAATATGGAAGAACAAATTAGAAACATTATTAGAGAGTCGTTCGGAATTGAGCCCAGGAATCGTGCTAAGGTTTACCAAAAGCCGTATCCTGACTATTTCGATAACATCTCATATCCTCGTGGTTATAGAGTCCCTAAATTCACCAAATTCAGTGGAGATGATAATAGGACCACATGGGAACATATCGGCCAATTCTTAGCGCAATGCGGGGAGGCTAGCACTTCAGATGCTTTTAAATTGCGCTTATTTTTGTTATCTTTATCCGGTACTGCTTTTACTTGGTTTACATCGTTACCGGCTAACTCTATTCATACTTGGGCTCAGTTAGAACAAAAATTTCATGATTACTTTTATACTGGTGAAACTGAGCTTAGACTTTGTGACTTGACATCGGTAAGGTAAAAACATAATGAATCTTTTACAGATTACATTAAGAGGTTTAGAGATGCTAGAAACCGGTGTTTTAGCTTGAGTATAACCGAGAGAGACTTGGCCGACCTCGCTTTCAGTGGGTTGCTCACTCCCATTAAAGAAAGGTTAGATGGCCAACAATTTCTCGATGTTAGTCAGGTAATGCAGAAGGCTCTAGCTCAGGAAAGCCGGGTCAGGGATGCTAAAAAGTTTGTTAGGCCCAGTGATAAGAAACCTCATGTTAGCATGGTCGACTGTCCTACTAGTGATTCGAGTCGATGAAGGTGATCATGATATGTATTTCGCTGAGTGGTCTTGGACAAACAAGAACAAACCCTTTGTTTGTTCTAGTTTGACGCCGACTCCTCGCAAGGATCGGCAGAGCGAGATCAAATACAGCTTTGATGTGGCCAAATGTGATAGAATTTTTGACTATCTTTTGCAGGAGAAACATATCAAATTACCTAAAGGCCATATCATACCCTCGTTAGAAGAATTAAAGCGCCGTTCTTATTGTAAATGGCATGATTCTTATTCACATTCTACTAATGAGTGTAATGTTTTTCGTCGACAGGTTCAATCGGCCATAGATGAAGGACGATTGAAATTCACCGAGGGCCCGAAGATGAAGCTTGACAGCGATCCTTTCCCGGTAAATACCGTCGATCTTGATGGCAAGAAGGTGTTGATTCGGCCGGAGCAAGCCGAATCAGCTAAGGGGAAGGAAGTTGTCATCGGGGAGCCTAGGCCCAAGATGCTTGTGCCAAAAGGCCCGGAGGTTGGGACGTGGAAAGAGAACAAGGCCAAGACATCTACGTCAAGGAAGCCCCACAAGCCCAAGGTGACCTTCGACATGCTCCTTGACAAGTACAAAAAGAAGAGTGCCGAGAAGGAGCGCGCCAAAGGAAAGAGACCAAGATCGCCCCCTAAGGAGCGATTTGGTCCTTCATCAAAGGTTTTGGAGCCGCCGTTTCCCCATCTCCCTCAGGTTATGCCATGGGGACCATGCCCGATGCCGCCTCTAGGTTATCCGTTCCCTTACATCATGCCTTGGGGGGCACCCCCGCCTATGTACAACATGTCTTCAATGCAGGATCACCAAGGATGGAGAGGGGAGAGAAGATCGCCGCGAAGGCAGGCATCTACTTCTAGTGGAAGCCGGTTCCCCACAAAGGACCAGTTTGACGGTGAGGAAAGAGCACACAAGCGTGCCAAGCCTGAGGAGAGGGCTTCGGAGGCGATCACGATCAAGATAGGATCGTATGATGTGCCAGTGCCATTTGGCAAGGAGGCTAAGTTGATATTTGGCCCCCGAACCGAAGTCGCAAAGGATGCCGCGCGGGAAGACGGTCAGACCGGACATCCTGGCCGGTCTGACCGTAGTTCAAAGCCGGTCGACCGAGCCTTCGGCCGGCCTAACCACGCGTCGTAGCCGGCCGGACCGCGCCATCGGCCGGTCGATGTTCGCTCGGTCCGACCGGGCTCGGTCGCCGGTCTGACCGCAGGCACAATACCGGTCTGACCGACCACCAGGGCTGGTCTGACCGACGTTCTGGTAAGAAGGATAGTAGAGTAACTCCCTCTTCGGGTAAAGGCAACGGGGGACATTATTTGCCTCCTGGAACAGAGCCAAATCCTAGGTGGATGACTGGGAATTTGACGGCTACCCAGAAGAGAAGGCTGCAGCGTCTTCGCGCTTCTGAGTTAACGGAGAATGAAGCCAAAGAGAGGAGAGACAGGGAGTTCGATGAGTTGCGACCACCGCCTGCGAAGGAGTGGAAACGTAAGTCATTAACTGCTGAGAAGCCGATAGTTGTTCGTCCAGTGAACAACCGGCTGTGGAGGCATCGTCCAGTGAGAACATGGAGATCAACATGGTTTGCATGTTGCCCATGGAGTTTTGCGCCATGGACGAGGCCGAAGTCGCTCAAATGTCACTAGGTCCAAAGGATGCGGTCTTCGAGAAGCCCGACGAGTCCAACCATCACATGAAGCCTCTTTATCTGAAGGGCCACATTGATGGGAAGCCGGTCTCGAGGATGCTAGTGGACGGAGGCGCGGCGGTGAACCTGATGCCTTACTCTCTCTTCAAAAAGTTGGGTCGCGAAGAGGTGGAGTTGAAGAAGACCAACATGCTTCTCAATGGCTTCAATGGTGAGTCAACAGAGGCGAATGGGATCTTGTCCGTGGAGCTTACGGTGGGGAACAAGACGTTGCCTACCGCCTTCTTCATCGTCGATGTACAAGGTAACTATAGTGTCATCTTGGGGCGGTGTTGGATCCATGCCAACTGCTGTGTCCCATCTACTTTACATCAGTGCCTAGTACAATGGGATGGTGATGAGGTTGAGGGAATTCAGGCGGATACATCGGCTGAGGTTGCCATGGCCGATGTTTTTGTGGGATGGAAACATGGAGACATGCAGTGCTTGTCAGGGCTAGATCTTTCTAGTTTTGATTTTATTAGTGTTTCCAAAGAAGGCTTTATACCCGTTTCTGTAAAGCCGGCTAGTTTAGCACGACTTGGTGACATTACTTTGTATGATGAATAAAGCAACCAATTTGGAATGGTTACAAAAGAGGGTTCAAGAATATCGTTCAACAAAGAACGATGTTGGGGAAACTATAGAGGATTTTGACGAGGTAGAGAAGCTCGGTCAAGGGTTCACGTCAGCCGACCCATTAGAAGAAATAGATATAGGAGATGGGAGCGTAGCAAGACCGACCTTCATAAATAAAAACATGAGAGCCGATCATAGGGTTAAGATGATCGAATTGCTTAGAGAATATAATGACTGCTTTGCATGGGAGTACCATGAAATGCCCGGACTTAGCCGTGATCTTGTTGAGCATCGGCTTCCGATAAAGTCAGGGTTTAGGCCTTATAAACAACCTCCTCGTTGGTTTAACCCACTTATATATGATCGTGTCAAAGAAGAGATTGACCGATTATTGAAAGCGGGGTTTATTAGGCCATGCCGGTATGCAGAGTGGGTGTCCAATATAGTACCGGTAGAAAAGAAGGGGAGCGGCAAAATTAGGGTTTGCATAGATTTTAGAGATTTAAATAAAGCCACTCCTAAAGATGAGTATCCTATGCCTATTGCCGACATGCTAATAAATGATGCCTCGGGTCATCGAGTGATTAGCTTTTTAGATGGCAATGCCGGCTACAACCAAATCTTCATGGCAGAGGAGGATATGGATAAGACAGCCTTTAGATGTCCAGGATTTGTCGGGTTGTTTGAGTGGGTAGTTATGACATTCGGGTTAAAGAATGCCGGCGCAACGTATCAAAGGGCGATGAACCTAATTTTCCATGACTTGTTAGGTTTTATCCTAGAAATCTACATTGATGATATTGTAGTCAAATCGGATGATATGGATAGACATATGGCCGATTTGAGGTTAGCTTTTGATAGAATGCGTCAGTATGGATTGAAGATGAATCCACTCAAGTGTGCCTTCAGTGTGTCGGCGGGAAAATTCTTAGGATTCATGGTGCATGAGAGAGGGATTGTGATTGACCCTAAGAAAGTTGAAAAGATTCAAGATTTCAAAGCGTCGGCATGCAAGAGGGAAGTTCAGAGGTTGTTAGGTAAAGTGAACTATTTGAGAAGATTCATATCTAACCTAGCAGGTAAAATCGATGCTTTTGTGCCTATTCTACGTTTGAAGAAAGAAGCCGATTTTACTTGGGGGGCAGCACAACAGGAGGCGTTTGAAGGTTTGAAAAAATATTTATCTACTCCGCCCGTGGTGCGAGCTCCTAAAGCCGGAATTCCGTTTCGGCTGTATATTGGTGCTGAAGACAAAGTTATTGGAGCCGTTTTGACACAAGAGGAAGACGGCAAGGAGAACATAATTACATATTTAAGTCGCTGTCTTCTAGATGCCAAAACGAGGTATGTATTTGTAGAGAGGCTTTGTCTTTGCTTATACTATGCTTGTACCAAGTTGCGTCATTACTTATTATCTAGTACATGCATAGTTGCTTGTCAGACCGATGTCATTAAGCACATGTTGCAAAGGCCAATTCTAAGTGGTAGGATTGGCAAATGGGCGTATACATTGATTGAATATGATTTGGCCTATGAATCATTGAAATCTATGAAGGGCCAGATTGTGGCGGACTTTATAGTAGATCATCATGTAGACGTTGATTGTGGAGATGGAGTCCATGTAGTTAGTGTTACACCTTGGAAAGTTTACTTTGATGGTTCTTCGTGTAAGGAGGGTCAAGGCATAGGTGTAGTTTTAATTTCGCCCAATGGTCAATGCTTTGAAGCATCGGTTCGTTTAGAATATTATTGTACAAATAGTCAAGCCGAATACAATGCTTTGTTATTCGGTTTACAAGTGATGGAGATCGTTGGAGCTACACATGTAGAAGCGTTCGGTGATTCAGAATTGGTGGTGCAACAAGTTGCCGGGGTCTACAAATGCTTCGACGTATCATTAAACAGGTATTTAGATCAATGCGTAGATATTATTGCCAGTTTCGATGAATTTACTATTAAGCATATTGCTAGGAATGAAAATTCTAGAGCAAATGACTTAGCTCAACAAGCATCTGGTTATAGCATCAAAAGAGGTTTATTTTTCATATTAGACCAACCGGTGCTTGATTATAATTTTTTGAGCGAAATTGGCACGAGAGCAGGCCGTGGCGGTCGACGGCGCACTATCGCCGGTCGACCGTGGATGGCATTCGGTCTGACCGGCGTTCTGTGGCCGGTCTGACCGTGGGTGGTTGCCAGTCTGACCGGAGTTGCTTGGCTGGTCAGACCGACTTCACAGAAGGTGCTGGGGGGCACAATCTTCTCAATACAGGGGCTGAATTAAGTGGTAATTCGGACATGTGTGCCCTGAGAATAGTAAATAATTGGCGAATTCCTTTGATTAGCTATTTGAAGGATCCTAGCTTTAGAGTTGATCGGAAAATTCGGCGGCAAGCATATAAGTATACTTTGCTTGATGAAAAGTTATATCGCCGAAATATAGATGGTGTACTATTAAAATGTTTAGATGCCGATCAATCTAAGGTTGCTATGGGTGAAGTTCACGAGGGAATTTGCGGGACTCATCAATCGGCCCATAAGATGAATTGGTTGCTCAGAAGAGCGGGGTTCTATTGGCCGGGAATGATTGATGATTGCTTCAGGTACTATAAGGGATGTGAAGCTTGTCAACGGTTCGGCAATGTTCAATTGGCACCGGCTTTGGTGTTGAATCCTATAATTAAGCCATGGCCGTTCCGGGGGTGGGCTTTAGATTTTGTTGGTCAAATTTATCCTCCGTCTTCAAAGGGGCATTGGTTCGTGCTAGTTGCGACAGATTACTTCACTAAGTGGGCCGAAGCCGTGCCGCTCAAGAATATGACGCATAAGGAGGTAATTGATTTTATTCTGAAGCATATTATTCATAGATTCGGCATTCCTCAAACATTAACTACAAATCAAGGAGCTTCTTTTATGTCTAAAGAAGTGAGAAATGTTGCCGAGTCTTATGGAATTAAGCTATTGAGTTCGTCTCCTTATTACGCTCAGGCTAATGGACAAGCCGAGTCTAGTAATAAGACGTTGTTGAAGCTAATCAAGAAGAAGGTCGAGGAACATCCGAGAAGATGGCATGAAGTGCTTTCTGAAGCTTTATGGGCGCATAGAATATCCAAGCATGGTGCTACCAAGGTGACCCCTTTTGAGCTTGTTTATGGACAAGAAGCCGTTTTACCGGTTGAGGTAAATCTTGGTTCTCTTCGATATATAAAGCAAGACGATTTGTCAGCCGAAGACTACAAGTCCTTGATGAGTGATAATCTTGATGAAGTGGTCGACAAACGTTTGAAAGCTTTGGAAGAGATAGAGAAATAAAAGAAGAGAGTGGCCAAAGCATACAACAAAAGGTTGAAGGCAAAGACGTTCCAAGTGGGAGATCTAGTGTGGAAGACTATTTTGCCTTTGGGTTCCCGATCTAAAGAATTCGATAAGTGGTCGCCAAGTTGGGAGGGACCTTATCGGATATATGGAATCGTTCGAGGCAATGCATATTTCTTGGAGATACTTCAAGGAGAACGGTTTCAGCGGGCTATCAACGGTAAATATCTAAAGAAATACTTCCGAGTATTTGGCAAGATGCTTAGGGAGTTGTGTGGCCGATAAATGAGTTATCGTCCCAAGTTAAAACATGTCTTATGCTTTTAGATTCACGGTGTTCATCATAAAAGGCAGGGGGGCATGTGTTTACACCCAAAATTGGCACTTACGAATCAAAATAGGAAAGATTGCCAATATTTGGAAATTTGCCGGTTTCTTCAGGGAGGCCGGTCTGACCGCCGTGTATAGGCCGGTCAGACCGGGCAGTGGGGCCGGTCAGACCGAAGGCATATGGCCGGTCTGACCGGCAGAGTCCGAAACCTAGACGACTTCGTTAGTCTTCGGGTTTTCTTTCTTCATACGGTTGTATCTCGGGTTTCTAAATATGTTTATCCCGAATAGGACATGGAGAAGGGCCTGTAGAGGGCAAGACCAACCCCTATATAAGGGTGAAGGCCGGTTCAATTGTAAAAAAACAACCAATACACAACATACAATCAATCTATTCGAATCGTATTCTTTTACTCTTCAGCAATGTTTTCTACTTTACCCTAGTTTAGTCCATCTTTGTCGATTTGCGTTGTAAATCGTCCGTCGCCGCTGCGAGAGTGCGACAATTCTTTGTAAGTTTGTCTTGAAAACTTTCCGTTTGCTCACGAGACGAGTAGTTATCAATCTATCCATCTAAATCGGTTCCGCTAGCCGATTTGATCTACAAAACCCACTTTGTTCTAGTTCTTGCTAGATTGAAGTGGTTGGTGACTCTGTACCAAGAACCACCGCAAGGCTTTAGGTGATTCGATCGTGTTCGTGCCTTTTGCCAAAAAAGGTGCCAACATATATATGATGTTTCACATATACTTAGATGGTAGTATGTATATATGTATGTATATATATATGCTGGTCCACATATATATTGGTACATATAACTGTTAATTTTTATAAGTCACAAACATATATATATACAAGGTACAAAATGTTAACGGTTAATTGTTAAATTTTATATATGTAAGTTTTGTTTAATATTTTAGTTGTGTTATTTATTACAACAAACTTTTGTTCTAATCTTTGCCTCGTATTAGAACGAACTTTTGTTAAATATTTTTTTAGTTGGGTTATTTAGACGTTATTTTTTTATCGAGAAGCAACAAATAGTATATACATATCATATTCATGCTTGATCATGGTTACATGCATACATTAAATAGTTTACAGACAGGTAAATAGATAACCCATTGTACATGTTATCTGTTTAGCTGTCTGTATGCGTGTTCCTAAAAACTTACAGACAACACCTTGTCTGTGGGTTGCACATGCCCTTATATAGGCAAGGAAGAATTGAGGTAGCCTAGGCTCTAAGTTACTTAGCATGCAAGCAACTTATAGGGCAAGGAAGCTTATGGGCTAAGGTTTGTTAATTTTTTTTCTATTGTCATGGTGGCATATGTAGGAGCTAACCAACATAGTATAAATGAGATATACATTTTGCTAACATATGGTTTAGTCTAGCTACTGGCTATGGGAGGATTTGTTGGATCACACGTAGGCTATGATAGCATAAAACAAAAATTTTCTACAGCGCAATCCAGAAAAGCTTGCAAGTAAGGGTCCATAGAATGTTACCAAAAGACGCGTAGTGCAGCGAAAATAGCCGATCAAAGTATAGCCGACCTCGAGTAATGCCTTGCCGACCTCAGACAACACCTCGCCGACCTCGCCGACCTTGAGTCTGATTCGCCCAACCCGGCCGACCTCGGTTCGTATCGTCCGACCTCGCCGACAGCGCTGACTTCGACCCGATTTGCCCGACCGTGCCGATGTCGCTTCGGTCCACCCGATCTCATCGAGGCCGTTTCGATCCGCCCGACCAATCCGACTTCCAACTACCGAATAAAGGGATCGACAAGTTGGAACTCGAGGATCTTCCGATGTCGCCGATTTACACCGCAACGTAGCGATGTCTCTACCGGTATCCACACATCCAGGGAGAGAACACCAAACACCTATGTGCTAGCACGCGATGCACGGCTAGGGTTTTCGCTCGGACGTGGACTAGGGTTTCCGTGGAGAAGTTGATCTGGCTTAGAAGTTGCGCACCTTGATCTCCACCCCTTGCCCTCCTTATATAGAGTTGGTCGACCGGACTCGTAAGCCCACCGGGACTCTATATAGAGTTGGATCTTATCCAAACTGAGCTGTATCCGAGTCAAACTCGTATGCCTGTTCCAACCCGTTAAGTGTGTGACCCAATAAGTTCATGCATACTTGGTTTCGGCCAAGGACACTTCTCGGCCGACCCTGTCAACAGCGGCCCTTAGCAGAACATATTGACACCAAAGTATACACAAAGATCATATCGGCTGAACCTGTAATGTGTGCACAAATTTCTTTGCCTCATGATATCAATTAAGCCATAGGCAATACTCGTGCAATCCTATCAATAGCTTAATCATTCACTCGATCCCGTATTGGATTATGTATCTGATGATTTACTCCTCAATCACCTCGGCATAGCCATGCACTTCCATAATCCATTACATCGATGGGCCCAGAGATATCTCTCCCATAGGAGAGGCAAATTCCATCTTGATCATTCACATCCCACTACATGTTTCATAGAAACCCCGAAGACTATTTTTATAACTACCCAGTTACGGAATAACGTTTGGCAATCCCTAAGTAAGCCACTACACATGTTAGAATCCATGATGATCTCAGGTCTAAGAACTTTACACCAACACTACTTGAGACCAACTAATGACACACTAATTCTCTGTAGTGTCTCAAGGTGGGTCTATCCAACATGTTCTTTAACATGCGTTCACGCTTATTGATTTGGTATCTCCATACCATAATCCATGAGATATGATCATCAATCAATACACGTGCTCATCTTAGAATCATATTCGTTCCTTAGATATGATATATGATCAGGGATCATTTAGAAATAGATTTATATTATATAAAGAGTCTCATGAATAAGTCACATACTTATTGATTAATACTAATTATCTATTTCATGGAACAGAATAACAGTTTATTGGTTAATACATAAACATTGACCATGATATCCAACATCTCTATGTTGCCTCTAGGGCATATCACTATCAGTCTCTCACTTGCACTAGAGTCAATCATGTAAGTATCTAATACCCATTGCTCTGGTATGTGCCTCATGTTTCGGTTGAGGGAGCGGCTTTGTCAACGGATCGACAATGTTTAGATCCATGTGCATTTTGCATATCTTTCTTCACCTCTGTCCATTATCTCGTGGATGAGATGGTATCGCCGAAGAATATATTTGGATTTCTGATGTGATCTAGGCTCCTTAGCCTGCGCAATGGCTCCACTGTTATCACAATAGATGAATATTGGACCAGCTACACTGATCATCACACCCAGCTTAGAAACAAATTTTTTGATCCAAACAGCCTCCTTTGCAGCTTCAGAAGAAACGATGTACTCGACCTCCGTTGTAGAATCAGCAATAGTGTCCTGCTCTTCCAGCTGACTTCGCCTCCGTTTAGGCAGAATACGAAACCAGATTGCGATCTATAGTCATCTTTATCTGTTTGGAAGCTAGCATCGGTGTAACTATTTACAACAAGCTCTTCTTCACCTCCATAGACTAGGAACATATCCTTAGTTCTTCTCAAGTACTTAAGAATATTCTTTACGGCTATCCAGTGACCTCCTAGATCTGATTGGTATCTACTCATAGCACTCAAAGCATACGATACATTTGGACGTGTACAAAGCATAACATACATGATGGATCCAATTGCCGAAGTATATGAAACCATATTCATCTTACTCCGCTCATCAAGTGTCCTAGGACATTGATTCTTGCTGAGAATAATGCCACGTGACATTGGCAAGAAACCTTTCTTGGAATCTTGCATGTCGAACCTCTTCAACACCTTGCCAATGTATGCACTTTGGCTTAATCCAATTAGCCTCTTAGATCTATCTCTATAGATCCTAATGCACAGAATTGTGCTACCTCTCCTAAGTCTTTCATGGAGAAACTATTTTTCAATGAAGACTTGATGGATTATAGCATAGGGATATCATTTCCAATCAACAATATGTCATTCACATATAAGTTTAGAAACATAATTATGCTCCCACTAACCTTTTTGTAAACACAGGCCTCCTCCTCATTTTTGATGAGACCAAACCCTTTGATTACCTCATCAAAACGAATATTCTAACTCCGAGATGCTCGCTTCAATCCATAAATGGATTTATGTAGCTTGCATATCTTTCTAGGGGATTGTGGATCGACAAAACCTTCAAGCTATATCATATACACATCCTCGCTTAGGTTTTCATTAAGGAAAGTCGTTTTGACATCCATCTGCCATATTTCATAATCGAAATATGCAGCAATCGCTAGAATAATCCGAATAGACTTAAGCATTGCGATGGGCGAGAAGGTTTCATCATAATGAACACCTTGAATCTGTTTAAAACCTTTCGCCACCAATCGCGCCTTATAGATGTGAACATTTCCATCCATGTCTTCCTTTTTCTTAAAAACTCATTTGCACTCAATTGGTTTTGACACCATCAGGTGGATCAACCAAGTTCCAAACTTGATTATCATACATGGATTCTATTTTGGATTTCATGGCTTCAAGCCATTTGTTGGAATCTGGTCCCACCATTGCTTCCTCATAGGTCTTAGGTTCATCGTTGTCTAACAACAATATGTCATGTTGTTCTGCCCCTGTGTATCTTTTAGGCACACGGCGTGATCTTTCGAACCTACGTGGGGCTGGTGTATCTACAACAGATGGCGCAACATCTTGTTCCTCCTGTTGTGGTCCTATGGTAGCTGAAATGTTTTCTGGTATTTCTTGAATCTCTTCAAGATGCACCCTGCTCCCACTAACCTTTCTTGAAAGAAACTCTTTCTTAAGAAAATACCATGTCGGACGACAAACACTTTGCCTTGTTCCCGATTATAAAAATAATATCCTTTTGTTTCCTTAGGATACCCCACAAAGAAGCATTTGTCAGATTTGGGTGTAAGCTTGTCAGATTGTAAACGTTTTACATAAGCTTCACATCCCCAAATTTTGAGAAAAGACAAGCTAGGGGACAACCCTGTCCATATCTCATATGGTATCTTTTTCACTGACTTAGATGGAACTTTATTTAGTGTGAATGTAGCTATGTCAAAAGCATATCCCCAGAAGGATAATGGAAGATCACATTGGCTCATCATAGAATGCACCATGTCCAACAATGTACGATTTCTCTGTTCGGACACCCTGTTCCATTGAGGAGTTCCTGGTGGAGTCAACTGTGGAACAATTCCACAATTCTTTAGATGATTACCAAATTCCTGGCTTAAGTACTCACCACCACAATCTGATCGTAGAAACTTAATTGTTTTCCCTAAATGATTCTCTACTTCATTCTGGAATTCTTTGAACTTTTCAAAGGATTTGGACTTATGCCTCATTAAGTAGATATAACCATATCTACTGAAGTCGTCGGTAAAAATTATGAAGTACTAAAACCCTCCTCTGGCAGTCGAACTCATTGGTCCACATACATCAGTATGTATGAGTGCCAACAAGTCAGATGACCTTTCACTGTGACCTGTGAAAGGTGCTCTTGTCATCTTACCAAGAAAACAAGATCCGCATGTCTCAAATGATTCAAAATCAAAAGAGTGTAGCAGACCATCTTTATGGAGCTTCTCCATGCATTTCTCATTTATATGGCCTAGGTGACAATGCCAAATAAATGTGGGGTTTAAATCATTTGGAAGTTGCCTCTCTGTATTAATGTTATAGATGAGAGACGTTTCAAGATCCAAAACGTATAATCCATTCACCAATGGAGTATGAAAATAGAACAAACCTCTAAGATAAATTGAACAACCATTGTCCACTGATCTAAAATCACATCCTTCCGCTTGCAAGCATGAAGCGGAAATTACGTTTTGACATAGAGTTGAAACACAATAACAATTATTTAATTCCAAAACTAATCCTGAAGGTAACTAAAGTGGCATAGTGCCGACAGCAACTGTAGCAACCCTTGCTCAATTGCTGACCCGTAGGTTCACCTCGCCCCTTCTCAAGCTTCTACTTCTTCTCAGACCCTGCAACGATTTGCATATGTGAGCTATTGATCCGGTATCAAATACCCAAGAGTCAGTAGATGAAATAACAAGATTGATTTCTATAACATTAATACCTAAAGCAAAAGTCTCACTTTGCTTCCTTTTGAGGTCCTCCAAGTACTTCTTGCAGTTCCTTTTCCAGTGACCTGCCTCCTTGCAATAAAAGCAAACAATATCTGCCATCACCAATCCCTTTTTGCCTTTCTTTGCTTTGGAAGCACTCGCGATCTCATTAGGAGCTAACTTCTTTTTGGTGCAAAGTTTCTTGATAGGGGGTTGCGCTTAGCTTTCGCATCATCATCACATGATGACCGTTTTTCTTGATACTCTCCTCAACAGTCTTTAGCATCGCATGCAATTCGGCAAGGTTTTATCCATGCTGTTCATGAGATAATTTAGTATGAATGGCTCAATGCTCGGAAAGAGCGACTGGAGAATCACATCTGTAGCCAACTCTTGGCTAAGAGAAAAACCTTGTTTTTCAAGACTTTCAATATAGCCAATCATCTTTATCACGTGTGGACTGATGGGATTCCCCTCTACAAGTCTACATGCAAACAAGAACTTTGAAGTGTTGAACCTCTCGGTCCTAGCTTGGTTCTTAAACATGCCACGTAGACTCTCAATAATACTGTGAGCATCACTGCTCTCGTATTGCTTCTGAAGCTTAGAGGACATTGTGGCAAGCATGAGACAACTTATTTCTAGGGAATCATTAGTGTGCTTATCATAAACCCTCCATGCAGCAGCATTAGCATTATCAGGCAAATCATCAGGATAGGGAACTTCAATAACGTACTCCTTTCGCTCTTTCTTGAGAATAATTCTCAAGTTTCGATACCAATCCCTAAAGTTAGTTCCATTCAACTTTTCTTTCTCAAGTATAGGTCACAAATTAAAAGAACTGGGTGCAGTATTAGCTGCCATAATCTACAACAGAAAACATATGGAAAGTTTAGCACAATATTTATGTGTTATCTTTTATTAAATAATTTAACAAAAGACTCCTACTACGTGTTTTAAACCTTCCCTCTAGGTTACATATTGGGTCAAGATCCACATGTTAATTAATTTCTAGTGAGCTTTGGCATCACTGCTAGAAGATTAGTAACATGGGTAAGCAACAGCTTGCTAATCACATCCCTATGTGACTCTTGTTCGTTGGGTGGCATCATCATGCCCCGGCCCCAACCTATGCCCAAAGGCCCAAAACTATTTTGATAGCCTTGTTAAGCAAACCAAATGCTCCTGCATGTATATGTCTGACATATACCCTATCGTGTGATTATAGACAATGGGACTGCTTTGGCAGACCTACCAATTGATGATCACAACCGTGATAGGTGCAACATTTGGAGGGCATCAACACTACTTAATTTTCTGAGGGATACTATCCTATCAAACAAATATATCACATATATTAAAGCAAGAAGAATAGCAATTATTGATGAAATAGTATGACCCTTTCACATGGTGATCTCCATCTCCATGTCGGTATAGAGGATCTCCATCTTCATCACCGTTCTCCCGAGTGTATGATGCTGAATTTCTTCAAACTAAGCTATCACTATAAAAGCTATAAATTGAAGATTACATCAACACGCTGGTCGTGAAAGAATATTACATGCATCACACATATGAAAGAATATTACATGCATCACACACATCTCATACATATAATAGGGCCATACCATCTCAAAACATTCTATGCAAAAACAAGTTAGATGTAGAACGTTATCTACCTATCGCAAAGATACGATACCGAGATGCAATAAAGGGGATACGCACACGGTGGTTAGGGGTCCCGGGGGGGAGGGGTCGAGGGGGAAGCCACCCCCCACGGGCTTCTGGGCAGCGCTCAGAACACCACATGAAAATCATAGATCCAATCTATGAAATCGCTAATGAAAACCACATCGGCATAATCACATTATGCCGACCCGAGACACTCTCAAGGGACATGGTTTGCATAGGCGCAATGCGTCAGTCATGGTCAAACTACAAAACAGCTTTGGCATAATCACATTATATCGATCCGAGACACTCTCAAAGAACGCCATCCTGAATCCGACTCTTACTGCTTCTTCCTTTCCTCTACCAACCCCTATACCGATTGATTTAATCAACCCTTGTAAAAAACTTGTAATAGATCTAATTTACTACAACTCCATATCAGCATATGAAACAATCTAAAACCCAGACTACACAAGTCTAGCTCTGATACCACTGTTGGATAACGCGTAGGCTACGATAGCATAAAACAAAATTTTTCTATCGTGCAATCCAGGAAAGCTTGCAAGTAAGGGTCCATAGAATGTTACCAAAAGATGCACAGTGCAGCGGAAATAGCCGATCAAAGTCTAGCCGACCTCGAGTAACGGCTTGCCGACCTCGGACAGCACCTTGCCAACCTCGCCGACTGTTGATGGTCGTTAAGTAATGATTCCGACCGTCACAGACCTCAAAAATAAAAGGGAATTAGTGTTCGCTACCAGCGTTTAGGAGTAGAATCAATGTCCTTGGACTTTAGTTATTTGCAGGAACATATATCACATAATTGAAGCAAAGTCGAGCTCACGTGGCAAGGAAACACAACTCCAACCTATCGGTGAATGCCACGTCAGATTTCTGTGGATCGGTGGGCCTACAAGTAAGGTGAAACCGACTTAGAATGGGAGCAAACCACCAGGAACCGCCTTAAGGGCCCACATGTCATAGATGAGAGAAGATTGGGGTTGGTTGGGCTTGACCAGGGTTCGGCCGAACCCTGGTTCGACCGAACTAGGTCGGTGCCCAACCGACTTCCCCCTTGATGTGTCACTTCCTCATTGGGTGGCAATGGCGGTTAAGTGGGTATGACGGTTAGTAACCGCCATCACAACCGTCACTGGTAGACTATAAAAGCAGAAGCTCACTTCACTTCAAGACACACCACAAGAAGAAGATCCTACAAGTTCTATCTTAGTCATATAGGCTAGTGGAGTTAGGAAGTAGTTTAGAGTTCATTTTAGTTCCCGAGTCGTCTTCGGAATTTGGGTATGTCTTTAGTACTCTTCTTCCTTAGTATGACTTTGAGCTTAATAAACATTATATCTTCTAGTCCATATGAGTGTGGTACTTCTTATGCTTTAATAGATAAGAGTTCCATTATTAGTTTAATTCATAGTCTTGTTGTGTTTAGACGAGTAACTCTATTTCCATGGACATGGTGCAATGAGCAATTTGGATGTAGGTTTGCTTCTATCTTATCCCTGGGAGGTAGAAGTATTTATGATAATGTAAGCATGGTGCCTAGATTATTTCATAGACATTGGTTATGACCACTTTCCATGGGTGAGAGGTAGGCGATAGGTGGTGACAGCCCTGTCCGTCCTTTGTATTCCTCCATGTTCGGATTTGGTGTAGGGCGAAAAGTAAGAGATCGCTTCGTGGTGGCAGGCCGGGCCACTGGGCGGCGGTACCCCCGTAGTCATGGGAGCATAGAACTAGAAGAACTATAGAAATCTGACTCTAAATACTACTCTCCTCTTAGCACTAGTGTATTATTTATCTAGGAGTCTTCTGTGTGTGTCGCACTACCTTAAACATATGATTACCTTACCCCTGTCTGCACTTAGGTATCTCATCTATAGCTTATGAATATCCATGGCATCTTAGTATTCTCTTCAAGACCATAGTCTTCCTTTGGGATAAATAAATAACGATACCCTTGGAATACTCCCTGGATGAAATGCTACAACGGTATATCCATGCGCTTGCGGATTTATCTGTGAACGTAAGAAATACCAACAAGCATTTCTGGGACCATTGCCGGGGAAGACAATGGTCTAGGAAGAAATAATAAGTGCTTGGATATCCATATAGTTATATTTGTCTTACCTTTGCTCTAGCAGGCTTATCTTGGTCTATTTTCTGTTTTATGTGAAAACAAGGTAGTGGATGACCGGTTTCAACTTGCCGGATAACTACAATCCAAATCCAGAGGTCCTTTGTTAACGACCAAATTTGGTAACCAAATCCCTAAGTTCAAGGTCGAATTTGAAGCTGAATTGGATTGGGAGAATAATCTGCGGAGAAACAGAGGTTGCATCGGCTATGCTCAAATCGGCTGAGTAACGATCGGCTACGAGGTCAATCGGCTGAGGCTGGATCGGACGAAGATAGCCAATAGCCGATGCTGAGTCAGAGGAGAAGATAAAACCATTTCCGGTGAAAGTGGTTGAAGATAAATAGAAGATTCGGTTTTCAAATTGTGCGTTAAAAGATATTGCCATCTATGGATAGAGTCCTGTAACGACAATTGTATCTGTAAATTAGGAATTTGTTTAGACTGTTTATTGTAATGCGGCATGGGTCCTTCCCGGGATATTGAGATAGATTCCAGAGTCTGTAGAGATAATGTTATTCTTGGGTATAAATAGGACCCAAGATCCTTTGTAAAAAAATACTCACAATCAATACAACCTTCGGCGCATTGCCTCCTTTTTCTTCAGACGAACAATTGATCCGGCTTCGGGCTGCATCATTTCGATCCCCAAGTTAAGGTAAATGTTTGTCATTAGTGGTGTATCTCGTCGAATTTAGTGCTTCCATCGCTATGACACTCTAAATTAGATGATTTATGCTGCGCTAGTTATCATATATCGCATATAATCTAGAACAATGTTTAGATCTATCTGGACATCGGCTCGTTTCTGTCAAGAACCAGCAGCCGATAAAACTAGATCTAAGGGTTGGCCTAAATTATATGCGATGTCCACCGTCTCAAGGTATTTACATCAGCTACAGTAGATCACGTTGTTCTTTCTATGCTTAATGCTGCATCAACATTGATCTATTAAGTCATTTTTAGAGCTTTTGTGATCTATTCAGCTATATGTATATGTTTAGAGACAGTGCCGGGGTTTCAGCCGGCCTTACCTGTTTTAATATTCTTTTGGTATATTTTGCTATCAAATTCATTAAAACCGCCTCTTATATTAAGATCTTGCTCTAGTTAAATGCCCTAAGCCAGAATCAGTTTGTCAGCTACAGCCGACCGCCGACTGATCTAGGTTTAGCGCATTTAGTTCAGATTAATATCTTTTCATAAGATAAATCGGAGTATTAGCCGATTCACAGTTGGACTTACGACATTGGCTAGATTGTTAAAGCATATATTTATTATCTCATTGTACATTTGGATTAAGTGGTTAATGCTGTCTCGGTGCAGCCGATCTATTCTAGCCACTTGGTCTAAATACACTTTGGGATAGCATATATATGTAAATTGACTCTTGCAGCCGATCCAATAGGATCTAACTTAACACTTAACGCATATATCTCTATTTTCCTTGTTGGTTAACAGATCAAACCAACTGGCACGCCTTGTATAGCATAGGTAGCCGAGAAGGACCTGCACTGGAGTTAAGCAAATCTCCCAGGCTAGCGCATGAGAGAAAGTTCTCGTCAACACCCTTGTGAGAAGAGTTCGACCTCATGTCATTCTTCCTCAAATTTTCCTCTCGGTAGTTAAACCAAAGGTCATGGCATCATTGGGATCAAAGACTCTCCGCGATTTCTCAGCACCCTCAGCTGAAAATATTCGTACTGGACCAACGATCAACACATGGGAGGCCAATTTCGGGATCCAGACAGGTCTTATAACCATGGTGCAGGCCAATCCCTTCTGTGGGAAGGCCAACGAGGACGCCAACGCACATCTCCAAACTTTCCTGGAGATCTGCAACACTTTCACCATCAAGGGAGTCACATAAGATGCCATCCGACTCTGGCTATTTTCATTCTCCCTCATTGGGAGAGAGAAGTAGTGGTTCTACATGAACCAAAGTGCTGTGGACACCTAGGACAAGTGTTCTAACGCGTTCCTCGTGAAGTTTTTCCCGATGGGCAAAACCAACGCTCTTCGTGGAAAGATTTCAAGTTTTGAGCAAGCATCAGACGAGTCAATCCCGAAAGTATGGGAGAGGTTCCAGGAGTACATCCTAGCATGTCCTCACAATGGTATGGATGATGGGATTCTTATCCATAATTTCTACAACAGGCTGACTTCGGTGGCCCTTGATCATATTGATGCTGCTGCGGCAGGAGCTTTCTTTTCGTTAACGGTCGGCAGTGTGACCAATTTAATTGAGAAGATGGTGTCCAACCAAGGATGGAGCGATGATTGTCTCCAGTCCAAGAAGCGCGGTATGCATACTGTCAAGGAGATGGATATGCTGGCCTCTAAATTAGACCTCTTGCTAAATAAATTTGAGGACAAGGCTGAAAGAGTCCAGGCGATGGACGCTCGTATGACGTGCGAGACATGCAGCAACACTGGCCATTCGGGGAATAACTGCCCCAAGACCAGCGTGGACGTCTGCTACCTGAACAACAACGACTATCATCTGCGAGGAGGTCAAGGGTGGAACGAACAACGCGCATACTATCAAGGAGGTAACAATTCTTCTCATGCTTTCAATCCTAACCAACCCTCCTTTAAAGATCTTTTCTTAGGCCAAGCTAAAATTAATGAGAACATTTCTAAGAAGCTAGCAGCCAATGACAAATCCTTGGAAAATATCAATGCTAAAATGGAAGTCTTTTCCTCTGCTATTAAGAATCAGCTGAGCTTTAATAAAATGCTAGAAACTCAGTTAGCTCAGTTAGCTGCTGCTATCCCTTCATCTGAGGCAAGGAAGATCCCGGGGCAACCCGAGGCTTCCCTTGAAAATGTGAGCACGGTGACCACATGAGGGGTAAAACCACTCGTGATCCGTCATATCCTAACAATGCAGGGAAGGCAAAGGAGAAAGAGGGTGAGCCGTCCAATATTCAGAACCAAGTTCATGAGGGAACACCGGCACCGAAGGAATTCCACGACACTACATTATTGTCGTTTCCTCATCACAACAAGAAGCCTATCGTGGATGAGCAGTTCGCTCGTTTTGTTGAGGTCATTAGGAAGATCCACATCAACGTTCCTTTGATGGAAGCGATGCAAGTACCCACGTTCGCTCACTACCTCAAGGACATCCTCAACAACAAGAGGCCGATGCCTACCGTGGAAGTTATCAAGCTGACGGAAGAGTATAGTGTTGCTATACTCAACCAGCTTACTAAGAAGAAGAAGGATCTGGGGTGTCCCACCATCACCTGCTCCATCGGGACACAACAATTCGACCACGCCTTGTGTGAACTTGGGGCAAGCATCAGTTTCATGCCCAAGGAGGTTTTCGACCGGCTAAACTACACCACGCTGGCATCAACACCGATGCGGTTGCAGCTGGCAGATTCGTCAGTCCGCTATCTGGCGAGAATTGCAGAAGACATACCGGTGAAAATCCAGGGATGTTTCATTCCCATGGATTTCGTGGTGCTCCACATGGATGCCGACAAGAGGATGCCACTCATTCTTGGGCACCCGTTCCTCAGCACCACGGATGCCCGCATTGATGTGGGAGTCGGAGAAATCCGACTCCACATTAATGGGAAGGAGGAGAAATTCAACTTCCAGCCAAGGGTGGAGCAATGTTCTATGGTCAAGATCAAGTATGGACCCAATACCAAGAACATTAAGGAGGTCAAAGTTAAGCCCCCGGAGATGGACAACTTGATTAAATTCATGAAGAACTTCTTGGAGAAGGAAGCACCATCTCCAAGGAGAATCGAGACAGAAAGGCAGGCGGTGTCATTCCATCCATCGCCAAAGTCCAGGATTCCTTGTACCACACCGGACGAACAAAAGAAAATTAAGAAGGTGTGGCGAGTGAAGTCGTCCGCGTCCGCTTCTCCGAGACCGGGCGGTGCACAAGCTTAATTGAGCGGAGAAAGTCTGGCTCGTCGGACCTTAAACAAGGAGACCTGGCCGATAGGTAAAATTGGTACGTATCACATATTTAATTTTTTTCAAATAAATATTTACTTACCTTAAAGTTTGATGCTTGCATAATCAAGCATGGCATGTTTACTTTTCCTTTCATGCATAGGAAAATTAAAAATTTTGAAAATAGGATTTTTACATTGGAAAATTCTAGTGCTCATTATAGCAAAACTTTAGCCTTGGATTCCACTCATCAAACTTGCACTAGGCTGAATGTTTTAATATGAGCTATCATTGGATCACTGGGTGGGGGCCAAACCCCACCAACATGGTTCGGCCGAACCATCATGGAGCCCAATGGTGCTCAAACTTTTAGGTCTAGTGGATGATGATGTGGAGATAAGAAATCCATAGTTTGGAGGAGAGAGGAGCTCATCTTGGTTCGGCCGAACCAAGGGAGAGCCCCCTCTATAAAAGGGAAGGTGGGGAGGTTCCTCTCCTTGCACCAACTTAAGCTGCCATAGTGTGCCTCAAGTTCCCTTCTCCTCTCTTGAGTTCTTTCAATGTGTTCTTCCTAAGTTCATCAAAAATATTTCCCTAACTTCTGCTTGCATTCGGAGTTACCTCTATGGGTACACAATAATGATTTGTGGTGGCGACCAAGCTCCACAAGAATGACTGACTTTTGGATGACTAACATAACGTTGTGCTAACACTTAACCCGTCCCGAGTGTTCTTGTGTGCTCTGTTCTTTTTAGTTGGAGATGAAGAAAAATGTCAAGCGGTTGTTCGGCGCAATGCGCAAGGGATCGGGATCAAGATCGGGCCATTCAAGCTCAGCTCTGTCCCCCGGTCATGTGCATAGCCTGGCAATGCAGGACGATCCGCAAGCCGCTCCCTCAAGAGGAGAAGGAAGTCATCATGCTTCCTCTCTCATTCATGACACTGAGCTCGAATTGAAAGACGAGCGAGAAAGGCAGGCGTACGTCCTCCTCAAGGACTAGATATTCGCTCCTATGCGAGCGTATGATCTGGAAATGCTCAGTACGACAGGTATGGACTCTGAGTTTCATTTTGTTTGGCAATCGATACGATGGCAAAATTTTGCTGATGTGGAGGAAGAAGGTTCATGCCTTTAGACCATCCAATTTCCATGCACTTTGAAAGAAATTGGAGGTGGTATTTCTTTCCGATTATTCGGGAGGGAATATTACTACACATGGAAAGAATTTAGTCTCTTGCTTGGTTTTGCTCATCAGTGTTCTGTTGAGTGAGAATCAAAATTGTCAAATTTTGATAAACATAGTTTTTGGCAAAGTATATCAGGTGAATCATTTTGTACTACGCCAAGAACTAATGACATTCATAATCCTACTTTAAGGCTGATGCATAAATAGTTAGCATTTACCTTTTTCCTCGAGAAGATGTTAGACCTGTTAGAATAGATGAGTGGATGATCTTATATGCCATGGTAAAAAAGATTAAAATCTCCCCTGTAAAGGCAATGATTAAACAATGGTTAGAATAATTTAGGATGAAGGGGCCTATAGAATGCACTTCATTAATTACTCGCATTGCTCGTCATGTCGGAGCTTGGGGAATGTGCAACTCTTGTACATCACCGAGCCCTGTGAACTTATAGATGCGGAGTATTTTGTGAAGGGCCATACTTTGAAGCATGGCTCCGATGGATCCCTTATTTTCTTCTTCCCCGGATATACAAATGATATTCCGCTCCTTACTTAGAATATCATTTGTATAAGTGTTGGGCGCTAACCATTGCTCTCCGTCCAAGAGAAGTTGCCCGCAGGAGTAGTATTTCAGGCAGGATCACAAGGAGCAAGTCCATAATAGCTGCTATGGAGGAAGAACCACAACCGTCTCCACAACAAGTGCTGGAGCCGGGGTGGGTTCCAACTGGGTATGCATCTGATTGGGACCAACCTCAGCAATATTATGAGACGGGAGGCTCTTCATGGCGGTCAGCTAGCAGTTCTCAATGGGCATACAGACCTGGCTGGCACCATGAACAAGCCATGGAGTCATCAAGCTCCAGTGGTTTGCCTCCATCGTACGGTGTTCCACGCTCGTTATCGGCACGAGGTTTTTGTAGGCAAGAATACGCAGAGATCACCGAACGACTGGAAACATTGGACATGAGGACTACAGAGATGTAAGGTGAACTTCATCAACTTCATCAACATGTTCAAGGAACTCAACAGTGGCAAGACCAAGCCTATCAGTGGCAGCAGCAGACCGCTGATCAGCTCCGAGAGATCAACTCCAATCTGCAGTAGAGCCAGTTTGACATGTTGGCGTACTTTCGGTCACAAGGGTTTAATCCCTATCGCGGTACATAAGTAAAAGGACAAGCTTGGGGGAGGACCCCCACATGACGTACCCCCTATCCCTTTGTTTTATTTATTTCTTTCTATTGCATCTAAAAAAATGAAAATATAAAAAAAATCTGAAGATTAAAAATGCAAAAAATATAGTAATGTAGACATGCTTGGTAAGAATGTTAATTCCTCATCTTTGGATATGATGAATAGTTGCTCTGTTTTATTTCTCTTCTGTGCCTAGTCTACAACTTAGCATTCTCCAAGTTTTGAGTTTGTTGGTTTAGGTATGACACCATGAACTTGAAAGCTTGTGGGTAGCAAGTGCATGATCTAAGTCTAGGTTGTTGTGAAATTTGAGATGGTAAGAGGAGAGTAACTATGATCATATTCCAAGTGAAACCAAAAGTCCAAAGAATTTAATTTTCGAAAATTCAAAAAAATTGTTGAGTTCCTCAAATGACTATACATTCCTTCCAGAGCCATATGTCGATCATAAATGAAATATTCTCTACTTATGCTGCTTGTTATCAGTTTGAGTTTGGTCAAGTAGCTAGACCCTTGTTAGAATCTTTTCATGCTTTCGTGGTCTAAGTCTTATGCATATCCACCAAAAAAAAGGCTCTCCCACATTAGAGGTTTAGCCACAAAAATATTTCATTCCATTCCATATGCCGACTTCTATTCTGGAAGTTCGCATCCACCAAATAAAGATTCCAAAAGAAATTTTTATGGACTTCTATCCTCATATCCTTGCCAAAAGAGACATGAGCCAAAAAAAGAGTGCACACAAAAATATTTGAAAATTTCATGATGCTTACAAAAGGAAAAACAATTCTTCTTGAGCATGATGACAAAAAAAAGAGAAAAAGAAAACATATGCTCATGGCCATGATCTGCAAATAAAAATATAGGGAGGAGGACCATACAAAAAAGTCATTCATTTTCCTCTCTACCATTTATATTTCCACCAAATAAATATGCACAAGCTTGGTCCTGATTGTATGATTAGTCTTCTACTAGGATCTGCTTTTTGACTTTACAAAATAATTGATGCAAGTATGCCTCATGATTTTCCCTACCTTGAGCTCCACATAAGCTTAGTAGAAGTAGGTGAAAAGAAGGCACAATGCCTTGGTAAGGAACTAAACACATTTGAGTGATACGAGAGTATCATTTGAGGAATTCTTCCCTTTTCTTTTTCAAAAACTTGAAAAAATCTCTGGACTGAAGTGGAACAAGGAGTAGGAGAAGTAGCACTCTTATCTACCGTTCTGTTTCTCAACCGCCCAAGAAAAAGTGAAGCCGAAGCTCCCATGAGGACTAAGGTAATATGGGTGAGACTATCATTGCCAACTTTTCCAATTCAAGGTAAAATACTTGGTTGTAGGCATGGTACTTTAGAGAAATAGAACATGGTAGCAACTCCTGATCCACCGAGCCTAAGTCTTTACTTTGCTCAGGGACGAGCAAAGGATAAGCTTGGGGGAGTTTGCTAACAGTTGTTAAGTAACAATTCCGACCGTCACTGACCTCAGAAATAAAAGGGAATTAGCGTCCGCTACCGGCATTTAGGAGTAGAATTAAAAAAGTTGCACATATCCTTGGACTTTAGTTACTTGCAGGAATATATTTCACATAATTGAAGCAAAGTCGAGCTCACGTGGCAAGGAAACACAACTCCAACCTATCAGCGAACTTCATTCTATTTCTGGGTTTTTCCAGGTTCAACTTCATTCTGAAGGCCCGTATGTTTGCGAAGGTTTCCTCTAAGTCGGCGATCCGATCTTCCTTCCGCTTGGTCTTGATGACGACATCATCAACGTAAGCTTCCACGTTTCTCCCGATCTGCATCTGAAAACATCTCTGGATCATGCGCCGATACGTGGCTTCGGCATTCTTCAGGCCGAAGGGCATCGTGATGTAGCAGTAAGCTCCAAATGATGTGATAAATAATGTTTTGAGGTAGTCGGACTCATTCAAGCTGATTTGATGGAAGCCTGAGTAGCAATCCAGAAAACTCAGGAGTTGGCAGCCGGCTGTTGAGTCCACGACTTGGTCAATACGAGGCAGTCCGAAGGGATTCTTAGGGCAAGCTTTGTTGAGATCGGTGTAGTCGACGCACATGCGCCATTGCCCTATCTTCTTCCGAACTAAGACCGGGTTAGCCAGCCAGTCGGGATGGTAAACCTCTTTGATGAACCCGGCGGCTAAGAGTTTTGTTAGTTCTTCCTTGATAGCATCTTTTCGATCCTGAGCAAAACGGTGTAATCGTTGTTTAATAGGTTTCACGTCATCTTTGACGTGTAAAGAGTGCTCGATCACCTCCCTAGGAATACCTGGCATGTCAGATCGTTTCTAGGCAAAAACGTCTTTATTATTTTGGAGGAAGGTGACAAGCGCGCTTTCCTATTTAGTATCTAGCTCAGCGCCGATTATAGTGGTTTTGGAAGGATCAGATGGATCAAGGGAGATTTTCTTTGTTTTGGCGTCGCCTTGTCCCGACTTGGCTATCTTCTTCGCAGGGATTTCACCCTCTTCAGATGTCGATGCAGCCAGTTGGATTTCTTCCTGGCCACGTGATCTCTCACGAGATTGGGCCATGTCGCAGCTTTCTTTGTCGCAGGTGAAGGCTTGTTTGACGTCGCTGCGAAGGGTAATAACGCCGTTGGGGCCGGGCATCTTCATGCGGAGGTAGGTGTAGTGTGGTATCGCCATGAACTTGGCAAGCTCAGGTCTTCCAATGATTGCGTGGTAGGCCGTTTCGAAGTCGGCCACCTCAAAGGTGATGTTCTCCGTCCGGAAATTCTCTTGAACTCCGAAGGTGACTGGAAGGGTGATGTGCCCGAGTGGCGTGGATGACAGCCCTGGGATGACTCCGTGGAAGGGGGCTGAACTCGGCTTCAACTCGGATCTTGGGATCTGCATCTCATCCAGCTTCTTGGAGAATAGGATGTTGAGGGTGCTACCCCCGTCGATGAGGACGCGCTTCAGCTTTATGTTTCGGACCATCGGGTCTAGTACCAGGGGATACCGCCCCGGGTGAACCACTCGGTCAGGATGATCCGAGTGGTTAAACGTGATGGCCACCTCCGACCACCGTAGATATTGTGGGACTTCGGGTTGTGCCGTGTTGACCTCGCGGTCCGTCAGCTTTTGCTTCCTCTTGGACTCATAAGCCTGCGGCCCCCCGAAAATATGATTTAGCTCGCCCACGAGGTCTTGAAAAGGCTCTGAGTTGCCAGTCGGGTTGTTCTTCTTGGTTCCCGATGGGCCGGATTCGTCAGTCGGCTTCTTGTTTAGTTGTGCCGCGTATTGTTCGGCGAACTACTTGTAGATGAAGCAATCCTTGGCCGCATGCTTGTGATGTGGATGGTGCGTGCACTGAGCGTTCATGATCGTGTCGTAGGCTGCAACCCGGGGACGGCGTTGGGAGTTGGACGTTGTGGCGCCCAGATCCTCGGGCCGGCGCTTGCGATCTTTCTGGCCATGATTGTTGTTGCCGTTGTCCTTCTTAGGATGTCGGCTGCCTTCCAACTGCTTGTCGTCCCTTTTGTCATGCCGATCTTGTCGTGCTGCCTTGATCGCGTCATTGGATTTCGCGTAAGAATTTGCTGTCTCGAACATTTGTTTTACCGTCTTCGGTGGCTTACACCCAAATTTTTCGATCAATAATTCGTCACGGACACCCTTCTGGAAGGCGGCTATTATGATGTCATCTGTGATGTTGGGGATCTTGTTCCGCTTCTCCGAGAAGCGCCAGATATAGTCTTTCAGCGGCTCCTCTTGTTTCTGGATGACGTTGGAGAGATCGAAGTGGGTCCCAGGTTTTTCAAAAGTACCCTAGAAATTGGCGATGAAGTGGTCCCGGAGCTCACTCCACGAGCTAATCGAGCCTCTTGGCAAGCTCGTGAGCCAGTTCTTGGCTGAGTCGGCGAGGGCGACAGGCAAGTAGTTGGCCATGGCCTTGCTGTCTCCTCCTGCTGCGCGGATGGCGAGGGTGTACAAAGTCAGCCACGACTCAGGGTCGGTCTTTCCGTCATACTTCTCGATTCTTGTGGGCTTGAAACCACTCGGCCAATCCACTCGACACAGGTCCCGAGTGAACGCAGGCACTCCGTCGTCATTGTAGTCGGGCGATCTCCTTCGGTCTTCATAGGAACGCTGCTCACGCTCCCGATGGCACCGGTCGAGGACTTCCCGCAGATCACTCGGCGGGGTTCTTTGCCGGCTGCTACGGTAGTTAGAGTTATAGCTGTGATGGATCCGATCGTGGACAAGTGGTCCTCCATGTCCTCTTTCGCGAGAGTCAGCCGATTGTTCTTGATGGCGGGGGTCTCTTGACCTAACGGCCGTCTTGGTTTGCTCGGGCCTCCTGTAGTCCTTCGACTGTAGCGGTGGAAGTCGGCTTCCGTCAGGTGTTTTAGCGACGGATTCAGTCGGTCTACGTGCTGAGGTGGAGGGAGAGGAGTTGGCTGTAGCTGCGACGATGGTCTTGATCTTGTCCAGGATTGGTGTTACCGTAGCGGGTGCCGCTTCGATAACAGTGTCGAGGAAGGTGAGGGCGGCAATGGTGTTCTGCTGAGGCGTCTGGAAGATGTTGGTGTTGTCGACTCGTGTCTAAAGTATAGCCTCTCGGGCGGATCGCCCAGTCGCCCTCAGGTCTCATTTTCTCCTGTCGGCTTCTTCTCTGCGTCTATTCTCTTCCTCCGTAAGCTTGCGCTCTTGCTCAAGCCTGGCTTGTTCTTCTTCTACAATTCTGTGGGCCATGGCCGAGTCGGTCTCGGCCACCTCAGCCATGAGGATGTTGAAGAACTTTGGCTCGTAATCCTTGTCGAAGTCGGAGTCGTTGGCCTCATCCGTGGAGATGTCGTAGAGATCATCAAAATCTGAAGAGCTGAGATACTCATTAAGCTCCGTGGATGAGCATGATCCAAGCGGTTGGAGGATGACAGCGACTTTCCTTGAGCCCAGATTGCTTGAGTCTGGATCGTTCCAGTCCGGGTCGTAGCTTGATGACGATGGTTCTTCCGAGTAGATTGATTCCAACTTGGAAGACAGAAGACTGTAATAGATCTTAGCGGCGTTCGGTAACCCGAATGGCGCCGAGAAATTTTCTCCTCCCAAGCGGATGGATTCCAACTCGGAAGTCAGAAAGTTGTAGTAGATCTTGGCGTCGTTTGGTAGCCCGAACGGCGCCGAAAGGATTCCCCTTCCCGGCTAGTCCGAATCCGAGTCGAGGGGGGAGAGCTTGTCGAGTCTATCGGCGGCGTAAGTCGTCGATGCCTGATGAAGATCCCATCGCGCTTGTCGGCGAGATGAAGAAGTCTTGACGCGCGAGCCCCTACCTGGCGCACCAACTGTCGAAACTTGGTCTCGGCAATAGAAATTGGGGTGCAGTCAAGTTCGCCAAACACGATGGGTTAAGTGGAAAAAGGGTTTAGACAGGTTCAGACCCTCTCGTGAGGTAATATCCTACTCCTGTTTTGGCGATTCGATCCGCCGAGTGTTTATATTGATCTCTTGGTCTCGTATATCACATATCACATCTATCACTCATCTCCCTCAAGGGTCGCCCCTTACCCCCCTTATATAGTCTTGGAGGGTGGGCTTACAAGTCGGAAACCTCATATTCTAAGTCGGTCTCCTCAATCTTACCAAGTTATGACTACGGGTCGTAACCTTATCTCATTGGTAACGTAACACCCAAGTCATAGCCTGTTTACATAATCATTAGGCGTGACCTATCCCTATTACCAATCGGACAAGCTAGCCATGAAGGTATCTGATTCTCATAATATCCACACTAACGGTGACGGCCGTGCGGTGGAGCAGAGGCGCATGGCCCCATTTGGCGATGCCATGCCTGAGCTCGGCATAATGGGGCTTCGGCGTTAGGCGAGGCCCCCATCCAATATGATTAGTGCAGGAGCATACAACTAGAGGTGGCTAGGAGAAGTGTTACCGGTAAAATTGGACAGTGTCCGTTAGTTCAGACCGAGTCAAAGATGAAATTTATGTCATGGTTTTAGTGGATTCAGTTGGTAAAATTATCTAGAGAAAGGAAAGTAAATCTTAGTTGCTGTATTTCTCACTAGAGTTATGAGCCGATGGAGTTGTGTTAGAATCGGACTTTGATAGTTTTTTTACTTATAAGCCGATCGGAGTCGTTCTGAGTCGGAGATGTAATAGTAGTTTCTTTGTTTAGGTATAGAGTGATGTATGAATCCGATTGTAAAAGAGTCGGACTTAGTTTAGCCTATGGATATAAATATGTACACCCTGGAACGTTGTAAAGATAACAATAGTTCAATACACAACTTTCAGCGTATTGTCACCCTAGTTTTTTTGGTTTTGATGAGTTCTTAGTTTTGAGTTTGGGCTGCATTGATTAAGTTCATTCTACGGCGAGAAAGTAAGTCTTGTCACCTTCGCTTGTGACGGTCAAGTTAGTACTTCCATTGATTAAGTTCGACATACCGGTTGGTTTTTACTTGCGTTTCCTTCCCGATATATTAGCTCTTGTGCAGATTGCTCCCTTTCTATGCTTTGTCTGTTATATCGATCACTTTATATAAAATACATTAAACCTTTAAATTTATTAAGCATGTTATCGATCTTGCACTGTCTCGGTTGGGTCTGATTTGCGCTAAGAACATGGCTTGTTTACAGATTTAACCACGTCTGATATTTTTGTATAAGGTTTTATCAGAGTTTTAGTCGATATATTATCTATTTATCGCTTAAGTGACCCCATTGGCTATTGATTGGATTTATTTAATCATAAACTTATCTGATCTTTGTTACTAGCAATTAAATATGTCTCGGTTGAGTCTGATCTATCACAGTTGACAGTAATAAAGAAAATGTTAAGTCTTTGATTGCATAATATCTACTCATAAGTCGATAGCAGCTATCTTTGGTTTCATTTATGTGCCAACTATAATTTCGTGCATCAGCTAGCTATTTAGGATATATAATTGTGCAGTGACTATTTTTATTGTTCTTAATCTCATACTGTCTTGATTAGGTTCGATTTATCAAGATTAAGAGTGATAAAGATAATTTGCTGATAGTCATATTAAAGCTAAATTATGCTGATGTGTAACTTTTCTTGAACATTCTAAACTATTTTGGTCATAGCCGATTCCTATCAGCGTCGGCTGGGTAATACGATATCTTATCGGCCCGACAACCGATTGGCCATCGTAATCTAATATTTGCTTGTCCATCTTGTTAGTTGCAGGATCAAATACTAACTGGCATGCACTGAACCCAAATTAATAGGACCTGCACTGAAGTGAAGCAAAATCTTTTAGGCCGCCGTGTGAACGACGAATTTCACGTCAACACATTTTTGGCACGCCGTGTGAGCCAAACAACTTTCACCATGTTGGATCACAAAGAACAAGACATTATTCCAGTCACAATGGACAAGCTCATAGATGATTAAAAGGTACAATTGGAGCAAAAATGCAAGAATATCAAAAAGCGTGCCGAGAATCCTTCAGTATGACTCGGAAAGGACCGATTCAAAAGGCCCAATTCCCCGAATTGATGACTGAAGGAGAAGGGAGTGGTAGTTTTGACAAAATCCCACCACCTCATAATCAAAGTTTTCAAGACAGTTAATGAGGCAGTCCATCTTGCTCTAGTAAATCATTCTGGGGTTTTGGTTAATACTTTGACAAATTTGATTAAGCAGGTGGTTGATGGACCCATAGCTCAAGAACAACCTAGGGACCCATTTATTTGCCTCAAAATTATACACCTCCTAGGTTGATGATAAAGACAAAGTTTCAAGAACCTACTATGGAATAACTAAGGACTTATTCCCTAACTTTGCATCGGCTAGTAAAGGACCAAACCTAGAAGTACCGCAGGGTTATCATCGGGTTGCATATTATGAAGGACAACCACAACAGCAACAGCTTGGGGTGCAGTTACAACAATAGCTTGAGGGGCAGCCACAACAATATCAGTCTCAATATCAACATATTAGCCTCAAGCTTATCAATTTCAACAACATCAGCCTAGTTCTCCTCAACAATATCAGCAGGAAGAGGCCAATCAGTATCAATATCAAGGGAATCAATATATACAAAGGTCTCAACCACAACAATATACAGATAAAGGAAATGAACAATGGGCTGATAAAATCGCTGAGGTGATGAGGGAGCAGTTTGGTCTCAATCCAAAGCACCAAAGCATTATGTATCAGTATCTGTATCCCGAAAGTTTTGATAGGGTGCCATTGCCTAACCGATACAGGGTCCCATATTTTTCAAAGTTCTCAGGGCAAGATAATATTTCAACTGTTGAGCAACATTAGCTGATTCTTGGCATAGTGTGGGGAAGCATCAATGGAAGGAGCTTTGAGAGTTAGGTTTTTTCCATTATCATTGTCTTGATCAGCTTACAAGGTTTTCTTCATTACCACCTAGTTCTATTAGAGGTTGGGTTGATTTGGACAAGTAGTTTGACAAATATTTCTTTGCTGGGGTTGAAGAGATGAAGCTTACTGGTTTGACAACAATCAAACAATGTTCTGATGAATTTGTTCTAGATTATATTCAAAGATTTCGAGATGTGAGGAGCCAATGTTATAGCTTTCGAGATGTGACGAGCCGATGTTATAGCTTAAATCTGAGTGATGCACAATTGGCAGACTTGGCATTCCAAGGATTATTAGGGCTGATAAAAGATAAATTTTCTTCACAAGATTTTGAAAGTTTGGCTCACTTGGTGCAGAAAGTATCGGCTCATGAACAATGGTTCCAGGAGGCCAAGAAAGGAAGGTTTTCCAAGAAGGTTAACAATGTTTATAACTATACTTTAGATTCAGATCAAGATGAAGACCTAGAGATTGGTTTGGCAGAGTGGTCTAGGAACAAAAAGACATTGGTTTGCCAATGGATCAAGGATAATGGGAAGGAAGCGAAGTATGATTTTGACATTAACAATGCTGGTAGGACCTTTGGTTTGTTGTTACAAGAAAGGCAAATCCAGTTACCTCAGAATCAGCTGAAGAATTAAGGAATAGAAGATATTGCAAGTGGCATAATTCTCCTTCTCATCATACAAATGAGTTTAAAGTATTTTGGCAGCAGATACAATCATCTGTAGAGCAAGGTTTAATTAAATTCGATGATGGCAAAAAATCGATGAAGATTGATGGGCATCCTTTCCTGTTAATATGGTATATGTACAGAAATTATCGGGATTACAGGGAGAAGGGAGTTAGTTCATTATAAATAATTAATAAATATTAGGAAGGGTATGATAAAAGGGTGCAAAAGTATCATGAGGAAGATAATTCCAGCTTTGATCCACATTGGGATTGCGAGTTTTTCCGATTTTGCTAGAATGAAGGTATGAGATTGCCATGAATTGATGATTTCCTTGGATGCAATGGACAATGATCAAATTATTGTCATGGGAGATCTTCTCGATACCATAATAAGAGGAATTTGGATCGACCAACAAAGAGGGTTTCGGTGCATCAACATTTTGGGTCAATACATGAGTACTTTGAAGAGGAAGAGTTTGATTGGGAGGAAAAATACAAAATCTTCAGTGGTGTCCAAGTGGGATTTTTACCAAAAATTAGAAGAGAAGGGTTCAAAGATTAAGGAGCAATATACAAATGGAAGAAGTAGAAGAAGAGATTAACCATCGGCTAAAAAAAGTGAGAAAGGATTAGTGAGTCAAAGTTAAAGCCGATGAAGCAGGGACTTCGGCTTCAGTCAATATGGTATTCTTGTTGCCTGCAGAATACAAGGCATCTACATTCGATGATGAAGAGTATGAAGAATCAATGGCGCAGTTGATATTAGCACCACAATAGGCTGTATTTGAGAAGCCAAAAGAAACAGAGCATTGACATTTAAAAGCTTTATACATTAAGGATTTTGTCAATGGTAAGCCGATGTCAAAGATGTTGGTTGATGGTGGGGCAGCGGTAAATTTGATGTCATATACTACTTATCGAAAGCTTGGAAAGACTTCAGAAGACCTTATTAAGACCAACATGGTTCTGGAAGATTTTTATGGGAATTCATCGGAGGCTGAATGAGTGTTGAACATGGAGTTAACTGTTGGCAACAAAACTATCCCTAATACATTTTTTGTGATTGATGGAAAAGGATCTAATAGCTTATTATTGGGAATGGATTGGATTCATGCCAATTGTTCTATTCCATCGACCATGTATCATAGCCTGGTTCAATGGCAAGGAGACCAAGTAGAGATCGTGCACACCGACAGGTCAGTAAATATTGCTATTGCCAATTTTATCTATTTGGGAGATGGAAGGAATAGATTGTTTGTCTTGCAAAGTTTGGAAAGGAAATCGATCAGAGATAGAGAACCCCAATTATTATTCTGAGGACACTGTGGACAATATTGAAGGCATGTTAGGGAAGGGTTTTATGTTGGCCGATAAATTAGAAGATGTAGATATTGGATCAGGCAATAGGCCCAGGCCGACATTTGTAAGTGCTAAGTTGTATTTTGAATTCAAAAGGGCATTAATATAGTTCTTTAAAGAGTATAGAGATTGTTTTGCTTGGGAATATCATGAAATGTTAGGAGTTAGCCGATCAATAGTAGAACATCGGTTACGAATTAAACCAGGGTATCAGCCATACAAACAACCGCCTAGACATTTTAAACCGGACATGTATATTGCTATCAAAGCATAGATCACTAGGCTTTATGATGCTAAGTTTATTAGGCCTTGCTAATACGCTGAGTGGGTTTCTAATATAGTGCCAGTATTGAAGAAAAATGGGAAGTGCTAAGGGTTTGCATTGATTTTAGAGATTTGAACAAAGCTACTTCTAAAGATGAATACCCAATGCCGATTGCTGATTTTTTGGTTGATGATGTAGCTTCTGGACATAAGATTATCAATTTTATGGATGACAATGTATGTTATAATTAGATTAATGGCTGAGGAAATATTATGAAAACCGCTTTTAGATATCATGGAGTAATCGGTTTGTATGAATGGGTTGTAATCACTTTTGGGTTAAAAAGTGCTGGTGCTATGTATCAAAGGGTTATGAATTGTACATTTCATGATCCATTGGTTTATTAGGTGAAATTTATATCTATGATGTAATATTTAAGTCAAAGAGCATTGATGGGCATATGGCCGATTTACGAAGGGTGTTGGAAAGAAAAAGGAAATATGGCTTGAAGATGAATCCGAATAAATGTGCCTTTTGTGTATCGGATGGATAGTTTTTGAGTTTTATTGTTCATGAGAGAGGAATTGAAATTAGTCACACGAGTATTAAAGCTATCAAAAATAATGAGCCACTTGAGAATAAAACCAAGTTGTAGTCATTCATCAACAAGATTAATTTTGTAAGAAGATTTATTTTGATTCTTTCAGGAAGAATTGAGCCATTTACTCCGTTATTATGATTGAAAGCCAATCAAGAATTTGTATGGGGAGAGAAGCAGCAGAGGACATTAGATAAAATTAAAGATTATTTAAGTTCTCCTCCAGTATTGGTGCCACCACAGAAGGGGATTCCTTTTAAATTATATTTATCCTTGATGAGAAATCTATTTGGTCAGTGTTGGTTCAGGAACTTGAAGGCAAACAAAGAGTTGTATTTTATCTCAGCAGAAAGCTTCTTGATTTAGAAACAAGGTATTCTCCGATGGAAATGTTGTGCTTATGTTTATATTTTTTATGTACAATGTTAAGGCATTACCTATTGTCGAACGAATGCATCGTAGTCTGTAAAGCCGATGTTATTTGATATTTGTTATCGGCTCCAGTATTAAAAGGAAGAATTGGAAAATAGATTTTTGCCTTAAAAAATTTGATCTATGATATGAGTCGGCTAAAGTAGTTAAAGGCAGGCCATAGCCGATTTTGTGGTTCAACATCAAGATGATTCCTACGTTGAGCCAATTCCTTGGAATTTGTTTATTGATGGATTAGTTTGTACACATGGATGTGGCATTGGATTTGTAATTATTTCGTCTCGAGGGGCAAGTTTTTAGTTTGTCTTTACAATCAAGACATATTACACTAACAAGCAAGCAGAATACGAAGCAATATTCAAAGGTCTTCAGTTACTAAAAGTGGTAGAGGCCGATGCAATAGAAATCATTGGAAATTCATTATTTCTGATCAAGCAATTGTCAGGAGAATACGAATGCAATGATGAGGTATTGAGGGTTTATAATTAAAAATGTCAAGAGTTGATGAAGAATTTCAAAATTATATCTATGAGACATATTCCAAGGGAGCAAAATGTTGAAGCCAATGATCTTGCACAAGAGGCATAAGGTTATAAGCCGATGTTAAAGGACGTAGAGATAGGGATTGATTGTGTTGATGCTGATTATTGGAGGTATGAAATTGTTGAATATTTAAAGAATCTTTCTGAGTCGATGTCAAGAAAATTGAAGTTTAAAGCTCTTAAATATGTGTTGCTTGATGATGATTTGTATTATCGGACGATTGATGGAGTTTTACTCAAATGTTTGAATTTGGAGGAGGCAAAAGTGGTTATGTGCGAGGTTCATGAAGGAATTTGTGAAACACATCAATCGGCTCATAAGATGAGATGGTTGCTTCCAAGAGTTGGGTATTTTTGGCCGATGATGCTTAAGACTGTTTCAGATATTATAAGGGTTGTCAAGATTGTCAGAAGTTTGGAATAGTTGAGAGAGTGCCAGCATTGGCTATGAATAAGATAATAAAGCTTGGCCGTTTAGAGGTTGGGGAATTGACATGATTGGTTAGATTAATCCACCTTCAAGCAAGGGACATAAATATATATTGGTTGGAATGGATTTTTATTCCACAAAGTGGGTTGAAGCAATTCCTTTGAAGAAGGTTGATTCAAAAGATGTCATTGAGTTTGTTAAGGAGCGTATTATATATCAGTTTGGGATTCCTTAGACAATAATAACGGATCAGAGATCTATTTTTATAGTTGATGAGTTTACAAGATTTGCCGATAGTATGGGAATTAAATGACTGAATTCTTCTCTTTATTACGCACATGCCAATGGTAGGTAGAAGCATCTAACAAAAGTTTGATCAAGCTAATTAAAAGAAATATTAGTGAGCAACCGAGGAAGTGGCATACGACATTAGTCGATTCTTTATGGGCCTATCGGATGGCATGTTATGGTTCTACTCAAGTACCACCTTATCAGTTAGTTTATGGGCATGAAGCTATTTTTGCCATGGGAAACTAACATCATCTCAAGAAGAATTTCTCTACAGGATCAGTTAATAGCCGATGAGTATTATAACTTAATGATCGATGAGTTGGAGGATTTGGCTTTGTATCGGTTGCATGCACTAGAAAAGATCAAAAGAGATAAAGAAAGGGTTTCTAAGCATTACAACAAAATGATGGTGCCAAAGTCTTTTTAAGAAGGAGAGTTGGTTTGGAAGTTGATTTTGCCAATAGGAACAAGTGATAATAAGTTTGTGAACTGGTCGCCTAATTGGGAAGGACCTTATCGAATTCATCGTTGTGTGCCACGAAATGCGTATTTGCTTGAAGGCCTTGATGGGGAAGTTTTTGGGAAGGCACTTAACGAAAAATATTTGAAGAAGTATTACCCTAGTGTTTAGATTTATTCATAATCGGTTGAGTGATATCGAGTAGAACATAAATAAAACAGGGGCTTGAAAGTTGATGAATATATTACAACATGCTTTATCAAGTGTTAGGAGAAAAAATATTTCAGATAAGAAGTTTGTTTACATCAACCCAAAAACTTTTGGATTGCAAATATCGCACGCAGGCAGATCTGGTCAACTTCCTCAATAATGCACAGATCATTAGCATCGGATCCTGGAACCGACTTGATAACTTTGCATTGATTGGACAGATGGCGAAGTGATGCTTTAAGTATGGCTTTTTGATCGATGATGGCTTTTGGGAGATCGACGAGTTTCTTTTCTTCTGACTCCAAGTATTTTTGAATTTTCTCAAGCTTCACCAGTAGACTGGCTTCTTGTTTCTTCAACTCTTCAACGCGGTTCTTGGTGTGGTCTGGGCCAACAGTTAATTCGTCAAGATTTAATTTTTCTGCTTGGACCATCTGTTAATCAGATTGGAGAGTTGCTTCCAAGGATCATAGCTTGATACGATTGGCTACCCGCTGGCGTGCTCTGGTGACTTAGAATCGATGAGATTCAAGAAAGGTGGCTAGAGTCAAGACATCAATAATTTCATCGGGTAATTGGCCTTGGATTACTTCTATCCTGCTCCTGATAGGGCCACTATTTTCCACTAAAGCATCAAGTGATGCATTTAGCCGATCAAAGATGTCTAGCAGTTGGTTTCTGAGGGCTCCAAGAGGAGGAAAGCTTGCCTTGCTGATGATTTCTTCTTCATCGTTGTCCAAGAACTGGCCAACATCAAATGAGAACATATTGGCTATATTCTGCATCTCAAAGAATTGAGTTAGAAGCTAGTATGAGAAGTTTGAACAAAGATTGTGAGTTAAGATTTATCGGGATGATCTGCACAGTTTGGGGTGGAATTGGATCGGCGTGATGGCTATCGGTTGACGACTGGTTATCATCTATTGTACGTTTGCTTGAAGCCAATGGGTTGGATGGAGCCGATTGGTTGTCAAGCTAAAATAAAATAAGTGTTAGGAAATGAATAAGCTTGCAAAGAGGGCTAGGAAGAAGGAATATCACTTGAATATCGCTCACCAAGTCTTTAGTATCCTTGAGCTCTTCTTCAAGTACATCATCGATAGTGGGCTCAATTTCTTACACTTGATCGGCAACAACTTGGATTGCTTTGGCCATCTCTTCTGAAGCAACAGCTTCATCCATAGCCATAGCCAATTAAGGGTCAACTTCGGGGAGATCTTCTTGTCGTGCCTTGGAACCTATAATTTTATTATGCTTTTTTATGGCCAGAATATGTTGAAGTTTTCTTTATTTTTATAATCAGCTTTCTAATTTGGCCTACGAGCAGAGATGATGGTGGGGGTGCATTTTTGCCAAGTGTTGATTTAAGCGATGCAGGAGCATACTCGATTGGGAGGCCGCTAAGGCTAATGGTTGGAGGATCGGTATCGGCAGCCTAAAAAAAGAAAGAATAAGGAATTATGTAAAGTGATATGTAAGAATAATGGAAGTAAATAATATACCTCAATATCAGTTGGAGGGTTGGGATCAAGCAGGGATATAAATCTAGATATAGGGGAGATTGAATTAAGTGTTGCTTCCATTCACCCCACCATCGAGACCATGGCCGACAACCTGATGCATGATTGTCAAAATCTCCGATAGTGCCAAGTATGGGCCTTTAAAGCAGCATTAGCCGATCAAATTCAAGGGCACTTGACACTAAGCCTCTGGTTTGAATTTTATCAATAAAATGAAGGCCGATAGGAACTTAGCCAAATCCCAATTGACGAGCGGCAACCGATGAATGATAGAATTTGTATGATATGCGGGAGTTGCGTCCAGTTGATATGCCGGTTTGAAGAATGCAAGGAGAGATAACCGTGTAAATAGTCCCCTTGTATCTTCATCCAAATTAATCATGTTTGGGTCAAAATTGGAGGGGACTTCAAAAGTACTAGTTTCTTCATATACATACCATATTCTAGCTTTCTTGGAAAAAATGTGGTAAAAGTGGTCAAACCAGAATTTGATTCCATCGGGTGATAGCTTGCTCCCAGGGTGAACCGATGCTGCTTCGCCAAGGGACATGCATCGGCGGTGAATGGGATCGGCTTCTTCTGCGTAATCGGGTGGAAACTTAGACATCTCAAGAGATGGATTATTGGCTACTTCGATGGTGTAGAGTTTGAGCCACAGCTGAATAATCCACCATGGGCCTCCAATATGACCAATGGGCTGACCGACTAGTAATTTTGCTGATATTTGATTAAGTAGATGATATGCAGCACTCAAGAGATATTTGCCTAGAGGCATTTTTTTCTCATTGTTACATGTTGCAAATTTGCTGTTAGCCCCAAAGTTGATCCACAGAAAATGAACTTCTCCAGCCACATGTTAAGAAAGACCACATGTTCCCGATGATGGAAGAGAAATGCATTCAGAGTGTCAGGCCAGAAATAACTAGCCGATGTGATGAGGGAGTCGTCTTTCTCCATCTCAGCTAAGGAGAGCTTGGTACATTGGGCTATGGCGATATCAAACTAGAATTGGTACTTGGAAGATGACATACGCCGATACTAGTTTCTTCGGCCCGATAGCTTTGAGGGCAAGATCTTAAGTTGAGGTGCTAGTGTGAGATATTGTGGTTGGATAGTTTGAAGGGGATTCTGTTAGTTTCGGCATTGATAAGTTCTATCAGATCTTCGCTACCCATCGGCCCCAAATAATAAAATAGTAGGTGATCGAGCATGGGAATGGATATTTGGTTTCTTAGGTGCTACAATAAAATAAATAGTAAAAGATGAAGAACACGAGGAACACATAATATACAGATAAGAGAAAACCTAGGTCAAATATGCATAATGCAGTAAATCAAGGAAAAAGAGGGTTTTGAGGTGTCTTACCATGGAGATTTCAGTGGTGGTGGCCATTGGTGGTGCAGTGATGAGGTTTGATCTCGGAAGAGCTTGCTCGGAGAAATCGCCAGAGAACGAAGGTTTGTGGCCATATGATGATTACGGGTGCACTAAAAGTTGTGCTAGCCGGTTGGGCCGATGACCTAATGGGTCGATAGAGCTAAATGGGTTGTACGAGAGAATTCCAAAGCATGTCTATCCATACTCCGGAATTGGCGGCATGTGTTAACAACAAAATTTGACAATTTCTGTTAGTCAAACGGAGTCAAAGATGGAATACACGCCATGATTTTAGTGGATTTAGTGGATTTGGAGAAAGGAAAGTAAATTTTAGTTTCTATATTTCTCACTAGAGATCTGAGCCAATGGAGTTTGTTCGAATTGGACTCAGATAATTTTCTTTACTTATAAGCCTATCGGAGTCATGTCTAAGTCAGAGTTGTAATAGTAGTTTCTTTGTTTAGGATTAGAGTCCTGCATGAATCCAATCATAAAAGAGCCAGACTTAGTTTAGCCTATGTGTATAAACATGTACACCCTGAATCTTTGTAAAGATAACAATAGTTCAGTACACAACTTTCGACGCATTGCCATCCTAGTTTTCTATGTTTTCGACGAGTTTGGGCTACATCGATTAAGTTCAATCTCCAGCGAGAAAGTAAGTCTTGTCAACTTCCCTTTATCGACAAAGTTAATACTTCCATCGATTAAGTTCGACATACTGGTTGGTTTTTACTTGCGTTGTATATCTGATATATCTTCTCTTGTGTAGATTGCTCGCTTCTATGCTTGGTCTGTTACATCAATCACTTTATATAAAATACATTAAACATTTAAATCTATTAAGCCTGTTATCGATCTTCATTGTCTCGGTTGGCTCTGATATGCTAAGAACATGGTTTGTTTAATAGATTTAACCAAGTCTGATATTTTTGTTTAATAGATTTAATAAATTTCGTGCATCTGCTAGCTATTTAGGATATATAATTCTGCAGTGACTGTCAAGATTAAGAGCCTATCAAGACTAAGTGACTGTCTTTATTGTTTTTAATCTCATACTGTCTTGATTAGGTTCGATCTATCGAAATTAATAAGAGTGATAAAGATAATTTGCTAATAATTATATTAAAGCTAAATTATGCTGATGCGTAACTTTACTTGCACATTCTAAAATATTTCGATCATAGCCAATTCCTATTAGCATCGGCTAGACAATATGATATCTTATCGGTCCGATGGCCGGCCATCGTAATATAACATTTGTTTGTCCGTCCTGTTAGTTGTAGGATCAAACTAACTGGCACGCCTTGAACCCAAACTAATTGGACCTGCACTAAAGTGAAGCAAATATTCCAGATCGTCATGTGAACGACAAATTTCAAGTCAACAAGGAGCTCCGAGGTGGCATGCCCATGGTGAGCTCCCCGGCGGTGCAAAGATGGCCGGGCTAGCATGGCTACAACGCTAATTGCCAAAATTAGAGTGGGCTCTAGCTTCTAAGGGACTAAAGGATGCTACGAGCGCCCGGGTTCACCGTGGGAGATCGAAACGGCGAAACTCGATGATTCACAGGGTGGCAATGGTGAAGTAGAGGCCGACGACAGTGGTACGCACGTAGGTGTTCAACGAAATGCACCAGGCATTGCCACAGCCCCCTGGTCCTATTTCTTGGTGAATTAGGGCTCTTGGACTCTGGAAAAGCGATTTCCAAGCTTCGGCTTTGGCTTCGGCGGCTGCTAGTGACGACGAGGGCATGCACACAAAGTGTTAGATGTGGTGGTTCAGCTTTGGTTCAATGAAAAGAGAGGGAGCTACATGACTTTAATAGGTGGCTTTGCTTGCCTTGTGGTTGACGCCAAGCAAGATGTTGAGGATAAGCTCAGCAGCTGGCTTGAGCTGGCACGCTTGACGGCCTAGAGTCCAGCCTACGGATGGAGGCCAATGTGGATAATCAATGGCTATGGGAAGTTGGCGAAGGTTCTAGGGCTAAGGTTGTTGAGACGTATTGATGGAGAGGTGCGATGAAGCTTGAAGGAAGCTTCCTGTTTGCCTGTGATTTGCCGAGGATGGCGTGGGGATAAGCTTGCCAACTAGGCATGGCGAAGGCATGGCAGGGATAGTGGCGAGGCCGATGTGGCTAAGCTTCCTCTCCTCTCTCTCTCTCTCTCGGGGTTTTGGGGAATTCGGCCGAAGTAATGACGCAGCCGTAGGGGTGGTTAAGGTTCGAGGTTAGGGCATGGGTGCATGATTGCTTGGCCACGGGGATCCGGGTGGATCGGCTGGCATTACTGCATGATGGGATGGTGCAGCGCCGTGTCTCCATAAAGAATCCGGATTGAGGGGCGCGGCGGTATTTCGCTGGGATTCGCACCGGTTCTCCGGGCATGACGCGGGGGCACGGAAGGGGCGCACGGGCACAAGCACAGTGCGACGCGGGCACAATGCAGGTCTGTCTCGGTGTTGGGAACGGGTGCACGATGCAGAGGGGCGTGGACGTGGCTGGGTGGCTTCGGTGCTTGGTTCGGTCGGGCCAGCCCAGATCAAACAGTTGGCGCACAATGAATAGTGCGGCAGGAAAAATAAAAGAAAAGGAAGGGAAAGAATAAGGAAAAAAGGGAGGGCTAAACTGCAAGAGTGGCTGGGATATGAATTTAAACTGACAGGTAGTTCTATACCATTCGGAATTGAGAATTTAATATTTTATTTGCATATTTATTTATTTATTTCTTCATTCATTTCTCCTCCAAATGAATTTGCTTTATGTTGGATTATTCTAAAATTAGCTTAAATAATTGGGGGCTTTGATATCTCTTAGAAGTTGATTAAAATAATAGCACATTGGCCGAATTTATTTGTATAGCAACTTATTTTCCACGGATAGGTTTAATTTATTTAATTTTTATGCCATGAAGGCAATCTGAGACTTGATTCAATATTGATCTAAATATTGAATTAAATACTCCCATAATCCTATTTTATATATAGAGCTCAATTTATTTACATGACCATTTATTTTACATGAGTGAATTTTATGCCAAGAGAGACTTGATGAAATGTTGTAAATATTAATTTAAATATTCTAGAGGAACACTCTTTTGTAGACATGGTCGTTGTAGTGGTGTGACCATTGTTTCATGTGTGATGTTACATAACACTCATCAACATGGTTCAAGTACCACCGTGGGGATCTCCCCCATGGTCTTTGCGTAAAAAAACATGGTTCAAGTATTTAATATTTGATTTGTAATTTGTATTACAGAAATTAATAATTAACTTGTACTTCATGTGGCTTGTTATCATTTGCACAAATATTTATAGAATTAATAATAAATATCATATTATTGTAAATTGTAATTATTATTTAGATGTACAACTTTAGTTTAATTTTCCATTGTGACTATTTATGGTTTGGCAAGCAATAGCAATCATAACATCCTACATGATGCAAACGTTTTAAAATGTTCGAAATTTTAGTGATTTTTATTTTCTAAAATTTTTAGGATGTTACAACATTGAACTTGGAATAATCCCTATTATCAGTGTCATCCCTCCCCCGTCACGCAGCATCCGATCTAGATCAACTGCACCGTGATCAACACATATTTGGTTGTCATGCTCACAGCCAACATCCTCATTTGGCACATCACTATTGCCTGCACCTCCCTTGCCTTGCTCCTCTTCACCAAAAGGCTCATGACATCTGAACTTTGGTATAAAACCCTTTGTAAAAAGATGTGTGTGAACCTATTGCAGAAATTGCCTTTTTCTTTCTTGCAATCAAAGCATGAACACTAAAGATGATCCGATGAATTAACTGCCTTTGTTCTCGTCGCCATGGCAACGAGAGACGTTATGAGTCACAATCCGCTTCATACACACATCATAGATCCATTACAACCGATGGGTACCTACGAATATTACTTAATGTCAATTACTCTAAATGATATAAAGTCAATTTACCCTACGAAAATAATCTTTTATAATTTAACTACTATAACATGAAGTAATTAATAAAACGAACATGAAAAGATAAAAGAAATTTACCACCCCTAGAAAAATGTAATAATTTATCTTTTTTACAAACCGTGCAGAACAAATACGATTAGGATTTTATAATTTACAAGCAATTTGGAATAACAAAAATGATAGATCTTCAATAATTTAATTATTATAATATTGTGTTACACCTCTCTGTACTACTATATGAATATTATTTATAGCACGTAATAATAAATATACGTACAAAGTCAACTATTATCATGTCAGTACTTAAATTCAAAATTATCATGTGATCATCCGAGCATGGATTGAATTAAATGAACACAAAAAAATATAAAAAGTTTTACCCCTAGAAAACAAATACAAATAATTGTTCCAGTTGTGCACTTTATATGTATATGTAGTAAATAGTTTAATTCAACAAGCAAGAGTATAACGGAGTAGAAAATAATAAATACTTATCTTGTAGCAATCAATCTCCAATAACACCCAAAAATTGAGAGCAAAATTCCCCCCTCCTCTAGTCGAGCAAGAACGAGAGGCACTGCTTTATTCTTTGCTCAGATAGGTTCGAGAGGAGGGGGATGAGCTATACAAATGCTGAGCTTATTAGTGCTGGTTCTTAAATAGAACCGACATCTAACTCTGACAACCATATATATGTGCTAGTTTTTAAAGTGGACCCTCTAACAGCTACTAGCCAGGGTGAAAGCTGCAAAGGTGCCAGTTCTACTTATGAACCAACACTTTTTTCATAACAACCTTAAGGGTGCCAGTTCTATTGTGGGTCTTGCAACCAACCACTCCGATGGGACGTAAATAAAAGGTGTTGGCTTTTTATATGGAATCGGTGGTTTCATTTAAAAATTGGCACCTATTTGTACAGAAAGGTGTCGTTTTTGCCGCTGGCACCTATTTGCAGACAAAGGTGTCGGTGTTTGCTGCTGGCGCCCCGTGGGCGGGCACGTGGGCGGAAAATGTACTATAGGTGCCGGTTATACCATTTTCGGCACATATAGTGTCGTCCTGTTTTTGATGTTCTATAGTAGTGAGACAAAAATAAAGCAACCTACAAATCCAAAAAAATATTAAGGTCATTGTGTTGTGAATAATCCAGCAGACTAGTTCTTGTTTGTTAATTAGTGGTCCGAGTCTTCTGATAGAGTGAATGACGATGTTGTCTTAGATAATGAACTTTATTGAACTCAACCAAACTCAACCAATTATATCAAGGTGATACAATCGTCCAAGAATACTTCCGGCCTCTACACAACCAAAAATGATGGTGTGTTTGTGCTGAAATCTATTTTTGCACGGTGTGCACATGTTGAGCAAGTTGAGTCCGGAAAAAAGGATTGTGTGATGGCATGAAACAGACGTCCTTACTTTGTATTTTTTCTGGGTACAGAGAGAAAATTGCCCGATATTACCCTGTTCACCATCTCCTTACGTGATTGAATTCAATGTGTTTGTGTGTGTAAGTCCAAACCTTTATGATCGTTGGCTCATTTCTTACATATTTGACTTATTATAAAACTTCATTCCAAAACTAAAATATTAAAAAAGAAGTTGACTCTAAAAGCATTACATTTGCTTTGGAGTATCACTACTAGAGACTATCTTTGGTTAAATTGCCAAAATCCACAATAGTCTCAGTTTCAAGACTAGAAAATGTTTTTAGTCCCGGTTTAAAAAGACACAAGCATCTTTAGTCCCAGTTAGTGTTACAAACCGGGACTAAAGATGATATTTAGTCCCAGTTAGATTTTTGTTAGAATCTGTCAGGTCGACGACCATCTTTAGTCCTGGTTTGTAACACCAACCGGGACTAAAGTGAAGCAATGTTCTTTTTTAACTGCATAATTTTGTTGTAAAGGAATAAAATTAATTTGTTGCATGATTTTATTGCATGATTAAAATGGTCTGAAATTAATTTGAGATGATCTGTAAGTGAAAAGGAGGTGGTGTTGTGTGAAGATGGGTGATTGAAAATAGAAGTAAGCTTTCATCCTTACATTGTAATTATAAATTATCATATTGTTATTAACTAGTGATTCTCAATATATTGTTTTGGTGATAATATATTGATAAGAACATCACTTTTTCGTGTGTTTCCCCCTTTGTTTTTATCAAACCCTAGCCGTCGCGTCTAGTTTGTGTGCATGTAACAAGCTTTTGCGCGTATTGTTCCCGTTTCGTCCTCTAACTTAGAGTCAGTTTATAAAACGACCATAACTTTCACATACGGACTCCGATCGAGACGTTTTATATATGACAATCGATCAGAAAAAAATTTTGAATGCGTTGGTCGACCTGCTTTGCCGTGTTCGTGATTTTATTTTCCCCAAAACGGCTCGAAGATTGCCTTTTCGAGCGCGGAAGCTTTTTTTTCAATTATTAGCGCGTCTTCTGAATTTTCCACAGGGCACGTCTTTTTCTATGGTTACCTCTCATATGCTCCTAAGTCAAAAAAAATATTAAAAAAATAAACAGAAAAAGTCAAATTTTTCTGCCTTGATCAACAGCAGATAAAAAAGAAAATAGAGAGGGGCAAAAGAGGAACAATATCCAAAGGAGCACATAGAGAGGTGCATTGTCTAAGATTACCTCTATTTGATTAAACTTTAATATATTACTTATTATTATTTTAAACCTATATTTATTTAATGAACTATTTAATTTTTGGTTGTTAACCCTTGCCAGGACAAAAAAATCTGGAAAATAGCGGAAAATTATATTTAGTCCCGGTTGGTGGCTACAACCAGGACTGAAGATGAATTGAAAATAGCGGAAATTTTCTTTAGTCTCGGTTGGTGCCATCAATCGAGACTAAAGATGAATTGAAATAGCGGAAAAATATCTTCATCCGGTTGATGCCACTAACCGGGACTAAACATCCAGGGTATATATATCCTTGGCACGCATTGTCTTCTTCACCGATTCAACACTTAGCTATTTTTTCAGCTCTCTCTCCCTCCCCCTCAGATCTCCCTTTCCCTTCTCTCCCTCTCCCTCACATCTCGCAATGGCAGGGGGCTCACCGACAACGGCGAGCGGGAACCGGGGTGCGGGCGGCCGGCGGCGGCCGCGGGCGAGCGTGGGGCGGCGACCGACGGCTGGCGAGCTGAGAGCCGATGGGCGGCGGCGGAGGACATGCGCGATTTTTTAGATGTTTCTAAATCCGTGGATGATTGGATGATTTTGTTGTTGGATTTGATATGTGATGTTAATTTTGATATTATATGCTGTTGTATTTGTGGTGCCGCAAAAATATTTGCATTTGATGTGTTGTATTCCACGGTGAAAAAAGTATTATTGCAGGACGTAATCAGAAAAAACAATAAAAATAAGAAAAAAGAGCAAAATTTAAAAAATAAAAAACCTCTAGTCCCGATTGGTAACACCAACCGGGACTAAAGATGGCAGAGCCAACCATGTGGCGCCTTTATCTTTAGTCCCGGTTGGCTAAAGATGTATCTTTAGTCCCAGTTATTTCAACCGGGACTAAAGATGTTGATCTTTAGTCAAGACTATTTAGTCCAGTTTTCGTAGTCCCGGTTCGAGAACCGGGATTACAAGGGTTACGAATCGGGACTATTATGGGGTTCTCCAGCAGCGTATCTTACTACATCTTCAAGATAAACATAAATGCTCCCAACTATCCTAGCTTGCCAAGCAATTTATATACTGTGTGACTTGTTTCTCTTATACTTTGTTATCTTCATCATAGTTTGCAATACCTTTGGGTACCAAAGATGATGCAGAAAGTGGAGGTCAGATGATGACGAGAGAAAACATGTTGGGCATACGGAGCGTTTTGGGAAGAGGAGGCACCCAGAATGAAACAGCGCTAGGTTGTTGATAGAACTGAGCCCTAGGCCTTCAGCAAAAACTATAGTGCAGTAAATATGTTCAAATGCCGGATTGGGTCTGGTTCAGCTCAGGTATTTAGATAGGACTTTCTGTCAGTATGCAATATGAGTCCATGTGCATGCACGGATTGCTGGTACGCAAGATCCCTTGAAGGTCTTCACTAGTCTATGGATCAGATTGACTGGATGAGAATTGAAGCAGTATATATAACCTGTAATCTTTTTGTGTCTGTATTATTTAGGTGGTTGGATTCATTGCATGCTAGCTAGTTTTTCTTTGTTCATACTATACTAGCCTAGTGCTCATACGTTGTAACAAAAAACAAATTGAGTTTCTATCTAATTAAATCAATTAATAAGCACTAAATACTTCAAATAATACTATGTTTTTTTATTAAACAAGTAAATGATTTTGAAATTTGGGAAGAGCCAATAATGAAATGGGAAAAATGCTTAATGAAAGGTGATGTAATACTATAAGAGCTGATGTGAAAATGGATACCACCGCTACTATCAGTTAGATATAGATAATGATAGTTAAACCCCAACGTCGGGGTGAAGAGAAAGGAAAAAAAAAGACTTGCATAAAACAAGTTTTAGCAGTTTTCTTTCACTATGTTGTTTGCTGATTGAGCAGCAGTTTTAGCTCTGGTATATCAATGCATTTTGATTTTTTATGATATATCTGTTGAAATGAATATTTTGGCAAGTGCCTGATTGAAATAATCATCTCATTGCAGTCATATTACAAATGCTGGTTTGTTTGTTTCATGGTATGTCGCCATAATGTTGTACATGTTGATTCTATCATTCGTAAGTTGGGTCCTTTCCTCTCGTATACATGTTGTCCATTCCAATCATACATGACCTCGTTCCTTTTCTTCTGTTTGCCTCTTGTCCTGGCTTTGCAAAATAAGCTATCTGCAGATTGCAAGATTGTTCAGGCAACCGTGAGCTTCTTACTGCAGTTTCAATGTATAGGTTGGATGTTTCGAAATTCTTAGCATTGCACAATGCAATAGAGAAGATGAGAGACATAAGTTACACTTTAGGCCCACTTAAAGATATTTTTGCTATTCATTTTTTTACCAAAATACTGTTGAGCTTTGCCCATCAGTTTTGAATTATATTAAGAGAAAAAACATAATACTTACAAAACAAAAGAAGAAAGCTAAAAAGACTGTAATTATATAGTTTGCTTTAATCAAGATCCTATTAGTGTCCCAATGGGAGTCCCAGTATTACTGATTTTGGACCAAATGATCTGCTTAATTTTACTGCATATTTTGCACTGCTGTGATTTTGTAAGATGATCAAGTCCATCTCTCTTCCCAAGTTTTATAAACTGCTATGCCCACTGGCTCTATGATCCCTTCTATTCCCTCACCTATCATCCATGTGACACCTCTCTTGACGGTAATGTGACCTACAATTTTACCCGAACTTTGTGCAGAAATAACTCAGAAGCAAAATTTTCCAACTATTGTAGTTTTTCTGGAGAGAGTATGTATCATGTGCTGGCCTTGATAGTCTTGATTCTTACATAACACTTGTATTTGTATGGAAGTTCTCTCACATCTTCAGAGAGGTATATACCTCCCCATTATTTGAGAAGTAAAAAAGTAAAGTAGTTGAACTAATTAGAAGACACATTCATAACAGACAATGTAGAGACTTTCTGATTGTTGGGAGGTATAGAAAGCTATACAGCCACAAGGGTTAGTCATGACGTGTATACGTACGTTCACCCTGGAGGTATACCTCCTCAATATCATAAATACCTACATCTTATAGAAATAAAAGAAAACATAGAAAACATATATGAAGATGAGTTTCTAATCCTATTCCAATCCATGAAATTAGATTCGGTACCACCCATTGTGAAGAAGTATATCTCAAATATAAGGAGGTATATACCTCTTTAAGGATGAAAGAAAACCTCATTTATGTGTTATACCAATAGAGCAACTTGGGTCCACTCTATAATACCGTTTACAAGATATTGCTGCAATGTAAATTTATACATCAGATTTTCATGAAATTCTTTATGTTTATCACAATATATGGATCGATATGGATATACTCAGTTTAAATATGAAAAGAAGGGTATGTAGAAGAAAAGAATGCTTATGATTCATCAAATCACGTGCTAGAACCATCTAATCAAGATCAAGCAAACTCTCAGAGTTCATGTTACTGATTAGACAGAAACATGGCAACCTATAAATCAGAAAAATAATAATTTCTTTTTGTCATCAACAATCCACACTGTTGATGTCTTGTTTGTTGGTTGTCCCGTATTTTCAACTTTCATGCTACACTGCAAGTTGTGCGTTTGTATTCACATATCGCAGTATAGTTCTTATATGCGGCGTTTAGTGAGTTTGAGTCCAGCAAAGAATAGTGAGATCCCACGAACCTGAAAGTTCTAGCCAAAGATATTATAGCTCTTCCTTTGATGGTTTTCTTAGGCAACACAGAGAGAAGATTGTCCTGTATATATGTTGCATATTAAAATTCTAATTTTTTTCTCTAGGTAAATTCTAATATTATTGATCATCTCCGTTGAGTAAACACACCGTGAAAGTGCGTGTACGAGTATATGGCTTTTAGATTGTGGGCTCATTTCCAATATATTTGAAAAAGAGGGTAAAGACTATTTTTTGGGTTCATTGAACCTTGCTTAAAATCTATTTACCTTGAATTAAAGACTTTATTTTTCATTGTAAGCTTTCAAAACAGAATAAATAACACTGCACCTTAAACCTGGTTTATTTGAAAGTGGTTTCTCTATCTATGACAATAATTTTTCGCTAGTGTTGAGTCATATTAAGCATGTGTTGTAGACATATATACTCCTCACTTGACTACACATCAACCAAACTTAAAAAAAAAGTTGTTCAAGTTAGGGAATCAATTGTATGTCAACCAAAACTACCGTGGGATGAGACTTGAGGTTTTATTTACCCAGTTTTTGAAGCTAAGGGTGAAAATTACCGATTTTTAGTTTAAGGTGAAAAGTAATCTCCAATAAAAATTTAAGGGAAGTTTACCCTCTAAAGTATTACATGTGATTTCATTCCCAAACTAAAAATATTCAACAAGGAATAAAAGTAAAGGCATATCCTCATTATGCTAGCATGCCGAGTAATTTATACTTCATCATCATATAACATATTTTTGGCTGCCCAACACAACACAAAAAGTGGAGCCAGATGAGGATGGGAGAAAACACATGGTTCAGGCAATGTTTTCGGAAGGGGAGGCACTGGACATGAAATGTCTAAGCTCATAAGGGGAGTACTCGTTACCTCAACTGGTTGTAGTCCTACCTTGTGCGCTTGAGCATGGTGCCACGTGCACTAAGCATATGCTTGTCGTGCTACCTCATCATCCTTACTCCAAGGCCTTCACTAGTCTATAGATCCTCTGTTAGTGGTCTTCACATTGGTCTCGTTTCTTTTGGCGCCTGCGGCATCTCCTTGATGGTGTGGTTAGATCTGTAATCCTTTTAGAAGGTCTAGAATTCTGACTCCATGTGTGTGAAAGTTGTGCCAGTTGTCATAATCACTAAACAATTCAGTTTGTGTTAACTAGTGAACTTGGCTTATATGATAATCTTGTTTAATGCATCTTCTTTTACACATTAATGCATTTGAAAATGATTTTATTTTAATGTATGTTGTAAATAATAAGTATATCAGCATCATCATCAGTGTCTTGTCCCTTTCTTCCCTTTTCGGATCAACTGCTGTTGTCGCTGGCCAGTATTTTTCCAGAACATCCTTCCTCTTGTTTTTTTTGTTATTATGGGAAACAATAGGGGTCTATACCGCATAAAATTATATTAAAGGTCTAAAATAGAATTTTTTTTTCACGATAAAAGGAAACTAAAAATAACAGCCCATTTTCTTGGAGAATGGAAGAAGGTTCCCCTAAGAAAAAGAAAATGGAAGAAGCTGTCAATGCACACGACTATTTAATCGTCGGCACCAATAATTAAACCCTATTTGGTGTCATACATCCATCATTCACTCCACAACCACACCAAATGTACTTCCCCGTAGAGTCAAGCTAATAAAAAACGATGCATGTGTTGTTCCTCGACTCCATGCACATATAAGACGAGTTTGTTCTTGAAAAGTGCTTTCCATAGTATATTGCTTTTCTCCCTTGGCTTCTTATATTTCTTTCTTGAACTATAATTAAAGTGGTTTAAATGCAAACTCATATTCCATCATCTTGTGAAGTATGCAAACAAGCACATGACTTTTCAATAAGCTTACAGTAAATGCTTTGTGAAAATCAAAAGAGAATCCCTAGAGTATGTAACTGCGTTCTGCTTATTGTTGTGTTTTAATGCTTCTATGTACTGTAAATTGTGCGGAAGGATCTTGCAAGCAAAACAAGTCTTTGATGAGATGGCACAACATGACATCCACTGCAACGGTCATCCTCATCTCAATCGAGCAGTAACCCTCATCTGTATCAGGTATGACGCCCGTCACAACGAAAATATCACCGATGTGAAAAGTCATCTCTATTATGCAAAAACCCGTCACCGATTTTAATTATCTTTGTCGGGCCTAAACTTACGCCCGTCACCGATAACTTTGACCCACAAGACCAGTCAAACAAGGGCCTGACACCGGGTGTACAATCTTAAACGGGCCACAACTAAATCCCGTCACAGATAACGAACTACTCATTCGGGATTTAATTTCTGTCCGTCATGGATGACTGTAATCTTCATCGGGCTTCCTTTAAAGCCCGTCACCGATGAGTTTTTCCCAGAAAGAAAAAAATATTTTTTGGCTAGCCATGCCCGCTGCAAAAATTCACATATATCTTAAATTCACATCCATTCACATACATCTGACATTCACACATCTATCCACAAACACATCCATTATTCACATATTTCTCATGAACACATTTGACAAAATTGTAATTTAAAAATGATTATCAAAATTGTTCTTTGTGGTCGATCGACTCTAATGCTTCTTCTTTATCGTCGATCGACTATCTAAAGTGTTACCAGGGCTGGCGGCCTCAAGAAAAGTCATTAGCCCATCTGGAGCTCTCGAAACGTGATTTGCGCCGCTCGACGAGATGATATGTCGGAAGATGAATCCGTAGAGTTGTTTAGCGAGGGCTAAGTAAACATGAGGCAATAACTGACTTGTCGGGAGATCTAATTTCTTCAAATGAAAGGATTGAATATGTGAAAACGTAATATGTGTTTAGAAACGTGTATTTACATCTTAACAAATATGGCGAACCTCAGAATTTGAAATGTGGCAGTTGCGGTCGTCTAGGTAAACCACATAAATTTCATCACGTAGAAACCACATATGCTCATGCTTGGTTCCCGACGTTGGCACCAACGGTAACAGACTCGAAATGTACAACAATAACACCATCAAGCACAAATGGTATGTACAACAATAAATGTCACACTTACTCAAAGTTGTAGGGCAAAAGGATCGTATTCATGTCCTTAAGCTTGACAAAGGAATTGTAGAGATAGTCCAGCACCCATTTTGGGACCATGGGTCGTCATCAATCTGATTGGAACAACTCCTGGATCAAGGAATCCTACATTGTTATAGGTTGCTCTACATTCAAGCGTTCCCATTCTGCATAAGGAAACAAGTTAGACACTCTGTGAGGATATCAACTTAGAAATAATAGCGAGGGGTTCGAGTATGCTTACAATGCCCATAGCTGAAATATCAATATGTCTAGGTACCTCAGATTGTATAGCTGAAATAGTTTCTCAAATGAGACCCATATTATACTATCCTCGTGATGAAAGTCCTCGTCCCTATAAAAGATGGTGAATGTCTCTTTACCCTACTTTGCCATATGTAGGTATCACTCTTCTACCCTTCTCATCTGAGTGCAATTACCAACTACGTTGCGATATTAAGGGGTAGTCAAAGGAGAACCTAACTTGAACTTAGCTGGCTGAGGGGCCTTTGCAATATTGTGCACATCAGTATAATTCTTCACCCCTGAACTTTCAAGATTTTCTTGCTCATACTTCTGTGCTATGTCTTTCACAAACTCTTCCCTAGAAAATTGTTGCAATTTTCTTTTGTTGACCGTGCGTTGGTAGCCCGAAATTTGTTTCTTCGGTGCTGGTGGCATTGCCATGCGAATGAAGTGGTATTGTACTTCAACTAGCATGCATACAGATGGCTCCGACGCTGCTTTCTTTCCCTTCTCCAGAGATGATGGTTCAGAGCGAGCAGGCCTTTCAGGGTTAGACCCACCAAAGTCGGTGTCATACTACAGCTCGATCGAGTCATCTTATGGATCACCTAAGGGAGATGGAGGGGCTGACATCGGAGTTAATTTGATGTCAATGAGCTCCTTCGGCCATTGGATAAAGCTTCCTCGTGCACCTCCTAGGATCCTTCGGCCATTGGATAAAGCTTCCTCGTGCACCTCCTAGGGTTAGGATATCGTCGTTTGGTGGATGCTACAGCGGCAGATGGACCCAATCATCATTCACTTTGTCCACTTGCACTTTTGCATATATGGTCATAAGTTGCAACCCGTGCACTCCTGTATCGGCTTTTGGATTGAATGCTAGTCCCTCGTCCACCGGAACCATGAAAGAGAGCATCACCTCAACTCCTAACACACAGTTAATCAGTTTCTGTGATAGATCCAAACATACTTTTTAGATAATTTGTCGAAAATGGATTTGTTAAGAGTGTTACGCATTTTGGCCTAGATTTTTACCATTATATGGTCGATGACAGCTAGGACCGGTGTTGGATTTTTCATCGCCTCAATTGATGCACACTGCATTGGACTTTCTCGATCCAGAGCGACGATGCGTGCGATGGTCTGCTGCTCGGCGAAGATCTGCTACCTAATCCATTCCACACCATGGTCTAGCTTCTCTTCAATTTCTAAGCTCAGTTCAGCTCTAACATGTTCTCGGATCCTCTCAACTAGGCATGCATATCTTTCCACCATCTTCGTAACAGCCCGCTTCTTATACTGTCCGGCGTATTCTGGAAGTCCATATTTCTAGGGGACATTAGAGCCAATGCCCCTTGTCCGTCCACGGTGTTCGTCGGTGCCGAACGCTTGTGTGAGGATGTCAACCTCGCGTCAATAAGCACAGGCCTCTTGGGAGGACTGTCTCATGTCAACCAACTCTTTCTGCATTACAAGTAAGATCGGTATAAATCGAGTGTACGATATGTGTAAATAAACTAACATAATAAGATGAGACAATATTGTCGTAAACTTGTTGATCTTGGGGATTTGGCAGAGTGAACGTCCCATCAATGTTCTTAATGGCCCTTGCCCTTGTCCAGCTCCTTGCACATGGGTGCGGGATATCGGCAAATGGAGGCGGCGCGTCTGATGCCTTTGCTGCCTCATCCTCTTTCTACCATTGCTCCTATTTCCTCGCATATCCTCTACTGCCAAGCCAGTGCGGGTGAATGTACCGAGCCTAGAGTGCCCTATAAGCCTCGCTTCTCGCTCGGGATTCGGCAGTTGATTTCTTCGCGTAGAACTACTCACACGGCTGGCGTGATGAAGGGGTATTTCTCAAATGCCTCCGGGGTGCTGGGCTTGAGGACGTGGTCGGTGACTAGCTTAGACTTAAAGCTCTTCCAAGCATGTCCCATCGTTTGGAAAGCCGTCCGCTATAGCCTGTCCTCGTCGGTTGCAGGATATTCAAAGCTCTCCTTGAACTTCAGCCAAGCAGTTTCCTTCTCCACGGCTGGCACCTCCTTGATGTGATCATGCAAAATATTGAAGGTCTACCTCCCTATTATCCCGCAGATCATCTTAAACTTCGTGGGCACATTCGGGGGAGCGGACAACACTCCTAGGAGGTCCACCTCTATTATGGTGTATCATTCTTTTGGGATTTTATTAGGGCTTCTAAGGGTTCGTGTCCTTGTGGACCCACTAGTTGTCGACATTGATTCGTTGTGCTGAGACATCCCCTAAATACCTTACAAAATCACAAAATGAAAAAAATAACAGTAGGAGTCATCATTAACAGTAGGATTTCTGGACATCTTTAACACTAAATAATATAATAGAGGAAAATATAGATGAAATCCGACAAATACTCGATCCAATTGTGCACATCCATAATGGTGACATTCTTCAAAAGTCTCTTCCAGGATTAAGAGAATCAGTTGTGATTCTGAATCATCTTCCTCATCAAAAGGAAATCATCATGGCGATGGAGAACACAATGGCAATGAAGACTCCTGTTGCAGAGTCCCCACTGCCACTGTGTTGTCCATCGCCATGGCCTTCGCACCCTCCAGCTTGGAAGTACACAATTGGATCGAGTATTTACCGGATTCATCTGTATTTTCCTCTGTTGTATTATTTAGTGTTAAGGATGTCCAGAAATCCTAGTAATGAAGTTTTTCATCCTCTGTTGTAAGAAAAAATTGAGTGAAACATGACTAATCTAGCATTCCTACAATTAAACTTAGGTGCATATATGTAGCCTTCCTACCATCAGCCTGAAGTGTTATGCGGAAGCTACGATAGCTAAAAACAAAACTTTTTTCTACTGCGCAAACCAGGAACACTTGCAAGTAAGGATCGATAGATCGTTACCGATTGGAGTATGCAGCGGAAATAGCTAATCAGGAGCTATCTGATCCGGAACAGTGCTGGCCGATGACAGCCGAATCCCGCAAGCCGACAGCCAATTCCTGGGAACAGCCGATTCACCAATCAACCGATTCACCGAGTAGCCGATTCGCCGAGTCGTCCGACCGTGCTCGCGCGCCTCGCTCCGATGCGCCCGACCGCAGCCGATTCCACCATAGCCGATTCGTAGCCGAAAAACAACACTGCAACGTAGCAGCGCCTCTACCGGTATCCACACGTCCGGGGACAGAATGCCTAACACCCGTGTGCTAGCACAAGATGCAAGGCTAGGGTTTTGGCTCGAAGGTGGGGAAGGTTTCCGTGGAGATTGATCTCGTCGACTTCTATTGTGCCAAATCAGATTGTTTCGGTTCAATGCGATACAATTGACATGCCGCAGCTCTCCACCCCTCACCCCATTATATAGAGTTGTCGGTTGGGCCTAGAGGCCCATCGGGACTCTATTTTGAATCGGATCCTATCCGAATCTCATAGAGTTGGCTGGCCGGACTTTGTAAGCCCATTGGATTCTATCCGATTGGATCCCTATCCGATCGAGCCATATCCGAGTCCAACTCGAATGCCTGTTCTTATCCCCTTAAGCGTGCGACCCTGTAGGTTCAGGTATACACAGTTTCGGCTAGAGTCCAACTCAGCCAACCATCAATAGTCGCGCCAGCAGCACATATTGACATCATAGTATACAAGAATATAATATCGGCTCTGAACCTATAATGTGTACACAAATCCCTTTGCCTCATGATACCAATTAAGCTATTGGCAACATGTGTGCCATCCTTCAATAGCTTAACCATTCACTCGAACCGTATTGCATTATCTGTCTGTTGATTGACTCCTCAATCAACTCGACATGGCCATGCACTTCCATAATCCATTACCTCGATGGGCCCAGAGATATCTCTCCAAAGGAGGGGAAAATTCTATCTTGATCATTCACATTCCACTCCATGTTTCATAGCAAACCTGAAGACTACTTTTATAACTACCTAGTTACGGAATAGCGTTTGGTAGTCTCAAAGTAGGCTACTACAGATGTTGGAATCCATGATGATCTCAGGTCTAAGGACTTTGTACCAACACTACCTGAGACCAACTAATGGCACATTAATTCTTGTAGTGTCTCATGGTGGGTCTATCCAACAATGTGTTCTCTAACACATGTCCACGTATATTTATTTAGTATCTCCATACCATGATCTATGAGACATGATCATCAATCAATAAACATGTCGATCTTAGAATCATATTTGTTCCAACAATATGACATATGATCAGGGATCATTTAGAAATAGATTCATACATAAAGAGTCTCATAAATAAGTCACGTACTTATTGATCAATACAAGATGTCTATTTCATGGAACTGAATAACACTTTATTCATTTGTACATAAACATTGACAATGATATCCAACATCTCCATGTTGCCTCTAGGGCATATCACTAACAGTCTCTCACTTGCACTAGAGTCAATCATGTAAGTATCTAATACCCATTGCTCTTGTGTGTGTCCGATTTTTCCGCCGAGGGAGAGGTTTTGTCAACGGATCGGCTATGTTGAGATCCATAATCTCAACGGATCGTCCACAATCTCACGGATGAGATGATACCACCGAAGTATGTGTTTGGACTTCTGATGTGACCTCGGCTCCTTGGCTTACGCAATGGCTCCACTATTATCACAATAGAGAGACATTGGACCAGTTGCACTGGTCATCACACCCAGCTCAAAAACAAATTTCTTGATCCAAACAGCCTCCTTTGCAGCTTCTGAAGCATCAATATACTCGGCCTCTATTGTAGAATCAGCAACAGTGTCCTGCTTGGAACTCTTCCAGCTGACTACGCCTCCGTTCAGGCAGAACACGAACCCAGATTGCGATCTATAATCATCCTTGTCCGTTGGGAAGCTAGCATCGGTGTAACCACTTACAACGAGCTCTTCTTCACCTCCATAGACTAGGAACATATCCTTAGTTCTTCTCAAGTACTTAAGGATATTCTTTACTGCATCCAGTGACCTTCACCGGATCTCGATCGGTATCTCGCTCGTAGCACTCAAAGCGTACGAGACATCATCGGACGTGTACAAAGCATGGCATACATGATGAATCCAATTGCCGAAGCATATGGAACCATGCCCATCTTATTCCGCTCATCATGTGTCCGAGGACATTGATTCTTGCTAAGATTAATGCCATGTGACATGGGCAAGAAACCTTTCTTGGATTCATGCATGTTGAACCTTTTCAACACCTTGTTAATATATGTACTTTGGCTTAATCCAATTATCCTCTTGGATCTATCTCTATAGATTCGAATGCCCAATATGTATGCTGCCTCCCCTAAGTCTTTCATGAAAAAACTATTTTTCAATGAAGACTTGACGGATTCTAGCATAGGGATATCATTTCCAATCAGTAATATGTCATCCACATATAAGATTAGAAATACAATTGCGCTCCCACTGACCTTTTTGTAAACACAGGCCTCCTCTTCATTTTTGTTGAAACCAAACACTTTGATTACTTCATCAAAACGAATATTCCAACTCCAAGATGCTTGGTTCAATCCATAAATGGATTTCTGTAGCTTGCATATCTTTCCTCGCGAATGTGGATCGACAAAACCCTCAGGTTGTATCATGTATACATCCTCGCTTAGGTTTCGTTGATGAGAAATTTCTCTCACGCGCTGGCCGGGAGATCGCTAACTCCGGTGAGGTCCTTCTCACGCCCATGCAAGAAGGCGTGCCGCTTGGTTTGATCTGCTAACCAACAAGAAAAACAAGATATATGCGTTAAGTGTTAGGTTAGATCCCCGTCGGATCGGCTGAGGGAATCCATGAGCATATATATGCTATCCTAAAATATATTTAAGCCAAGCGACTGAAATGGATCGGCTATACCGAGACAACATCAACCGCTTAACCTAAATAGTGTAAAGGATAGTAAATATATGTATTGATAACCTAGCCGATACTGGAAAGCTAACTATGGATCGGCTAGTACTCCGATGATTCTTATGAAAAGATATCATTCTTGAACCAGATGTTTAGCCGAGGAAATCGGCCGTCGGCTGTTGACAGCAGGCTGATTTTGGCTTATGATGTCCGACAAGAATGGGATCTTAATATAAGAGGCAGTCCTAACATAAATCTAATAATAAATATACTAAAAGAAACATATTAGGGCAGATAAGGCCGGCTGAAACCCCGGCACTGTCTCTAAACATCTAAATCTAATTGAACAGATCATTGGAAGTTCTAAAAACGACTTAATAGTTCAATGTTGATTCAGCATTAAGTATAAAAAGAACAACCTCATTTGTTGTAGCTGATTTATACCCCTCGAGATGGTGGATACCGCATATAAACTAGTCCAACCTTTAGATCTAGCCCTATCGGCTGTGGGTTCTTGATAGAACTGGCCGATGATAGGATATATCTAAACATTTCTCTAGTTTATATGCGATATGTAGTAAATAGCGCAGTATAAACCCCTGAATATAATGTGTCATTACGATGGAAGCACTAGAATCAGCAGAACATACCACTAATGACAAGCATTTACTTGGATTTGGGGATCGAAACGATGCAGCCCGTAGCCAAATTAATTGCTCGTCTGAAGAAAAGGTTTGGCGATGCGCTGAAGGTTGTTTGATTGACTGAATGTCTTCTTTTATAGGGGGTCTTGGGTCCTATTTATACCCAAGATAACTTTATCTGTACTGACCCTGGACTCTATTTAAACTACTATTTAAAATACGGCGATATCCCGGGAAGGACCCACGCCGTAAAACAATTTAAACAAACACCTAATTTATAGATAAAATTGCCGTTACAGGACTCTATCCATAGATGGCAATATCTTTTAACGCACAAACTGATAATCGAATCATCTATTTATCTTCAAATATCTTCACCAGAAACGGTTTTATCTTCTCTGAACCTAGAATCGGCAATCGGCCGCTCTTTGTCCGATTCAACCTTAGCCGACCAGCTTCACAGCCGATCGCTTCTCATCCGATGTGGCTTCTGTTTCTCCGTCAAACCAGCCGATCCGATTCTGCTTCATCCTTGCTAGGACTTAGGGATTCAATTACCAAATTTAGGTGTTAACACATGCCCCCCAAGTCCGTGAGATGAAGTGTTACGGATTTGTTGCCTGTTCAAATTCTCTCTCTTTTCTGACCTAAACCGCTTCGGCTGACCCAAGTGCCCTTTAAATAGCCCTTTACCTCGATCGAAATGATCACGCTTTCAAAACCCTCTCAAACACTTCGCAACCAAGCTTCCTTTTCCTCTCTCCTCTCCGATGACTCACCGGCGCTCTGCATCACCTCCCGGCGCTCCTCGCGAATCAGGATCCATCTCCGTCTCCGACGACCCCAATGGCTTCCAACACCGCCGCTGTATCGAGCACCGTCGTCGCACCGGCTGCCCCCGCTGCACCATCTGCCACCACCGCACCGGCTACTGCCGCCGCCGAGTTTCCTGAGGTACGCCCGTCGGTTCCAAACTCTTTTTTCTTCAGATTGCCCTTCAGCCATGCCTCCTAGCGTTGTTGCATTCATCATGCCTTTAGCTGTTCTTGATTAGCATTTTTTCCTCTTTCAAACTGTAGCACCTGTCACATCAAGTGGCCATTCCAAGCCTAACCCAAGAAAGAAGATACTTCCTAGGCCCTATCGGCAACACTGACCCAGACGATATAATAATAGCCGAAACCGATAGGATGCCTTACAACACCAGGAAGCCATCTCTGAACCATTGGGCAGGCACTTTCAAGTTGTGGCCGACCACAGATGCCGCTTGGATTGAGTGGTACAAAAGAGTGCAATCGGCCATGCAAACTTACTGGGAGGAAACAGGAATAGCCCAGTGCCTAGCCCTGTCCGTGGCCAACGTGGAGAAGGATGAGCCGCTGATGTCGGCCGCAATGTACTTCTGGAACGACAGCTTCAACGCCTTCATGTTCCAGCAGGGGCCGATGATGATTATGTTAGCCGACGTATACATGACAACTGGGCTGGACATCCTGGCGTCGGCTAACCCTGAAGATCTGAATCAAAAAGGACAACACCAGTTCAAGACCAAGGCCATCGGCGGATGGAGCGGCTTCATTGCTCAAAATATGAAGGACGGACCGGTCGGCCATAGGGAACACGCCGCGTTTCTTATGACGTGGCTCGAGAAGTTCCTGTTCTGTGGCTCAAGCTGTGGGCCGACCGCCAACTGGCAAGTCATAGCCAAAGTCCTAGCCGATGGGAACAAGCTCGCGCTGGGAAAATATCTCCTCGGCTACCTGTACCAAATGCTGCATCAAGCTGCGGCGAAGATAGCCTTCAACGCTACTGTCCGCACAGGCGGCCCCTGGTGGTTCCTCCAAATCTGGCTGGTGCTAATGACCCAGAAAGTAGCCGGTCGGCCACCCCTGACTGAGGCCGCATTTCCAAGATTGTAGCCGATCAAAGATGAGGACGGTAACAAGATCACCACCACCAGGTGCATGAGCTACGGAGAAGCAGCGGCTGTACACGCGGGCTCAAGGCAGTCGGCCGATTTGTTGGCCGAATGGTTTATCTCCTTGTATGACGGGATTGCCAACGACAATCGGACTTGGTACTTCTACCGGGACCAAGCACTGTTCGAGCTGCCAGCCGACTTCAACTGGGAGGACATTAACTCAGCTGACAACCCCTGCTGTAGAGAACTGTTCATTGCTGCCCTGACTCCCTGCATCCTGCCGACCGGGATACACCAAGGTCGGTCAGTAGCCAAGAGCTACGAATTCTAGTACCCAGTATCGGCTGCAAGGCAATTTGGTCTTGGGCAACTGCCCGCCGGCTGTTACTACGCTGACAAGATCGAGACAATGGGGCTCGTGAATCAACCACTGATCATGAACCGACTGCTGAACATAGCTGGCCCGCCCCTTGGCAGTATCGGCAAGATGACGCTAGCGTATAAGAAGAGCACAGCTTGCAGCCGATGGTGGGTTGAGATCAAACGCCACATCTTTCACCAATGCTCCTCCTACTACGTCGGCTCGCTACTGCCCAACGAGATCCCCTCGGTAAGCTTTAAACTCCAAACGATTTTTCTCTTCTTATCATCGGTCGATGTAGCCGATTGACATTTGTCCCCTTTGGTTTGCAGGAGACCGAGACGGAGCGGCCGACGGTGAGCGACTCCAAGGTCGCATTTGAATACTGCCTAGGTGTTCTGGATGGGGGCGGCCTTGCTCCGTCGGCGATCGGCTGGGGAGCACCGAAGCTGGTTGCCTTCCCCCGGTGGACCCGGTTGTCGCTCAGTACCTTGACGCCGTCGCTAGCGAGGAGATGCCGGCGGCTGTTGGAGCGGCGACCGAACCCGAGAGCTCGAGCCATTAATCTGTCAACGCTCTAGCCGACGTCCCGCCGGTTCCGAGTCCCCCTGCGAAAAATCGGCCAGTAAGCTCTCGTCTCATCAAATTTGGCCTTATGATGGTATCACTTGTATCTGACCGAACAATCCTTCTGAGGTCAAGAAATTGGCCGGCTGCACTTCACGTCACGCACCATCGGTAACCATCCCTTGCAACTTGATTTATAGAACTTAGCCGACTTGACCACTAACCCTTTCTTTTGCAGCCCCCACAATCTCCGTTGGCTGCCCCCAGGCGTCCAGTGAGCACATTGTGACTGCCGCGGGTGGCGGTGACGGCGCCGATGATGAGGCCCCGACGGCTGCAGGCGGCGAACCAGCCGAGCCAGCTGCTCCGACCCCAGTGCCCACGGTAAGCCGGCTGAATTTTGTGACCGGCTCTGCCAACGCAACATTTTCTAATCATCTTTCTCTTTGCAGAGCATAGCTGACCTCCTCAATTTTGACTAGTCGGAGTTCGAGGAATCAGACGAGATCGACGAGGAGGCGCTGGTGACGTCGGCCGAGGACCTGAGGGCCAACCTATCTGACATCGGCAACCGGGTGGAGGCTTCGCTGGACGCGCTGGTAGTCGACAGCGGCTCGATCCACGCATGATTCAAGGAGATCCAAGGCTAGCTGCCGAAAGCTCTAGCCGATGCCATCGTGTCGGCCACCTTCTTGGAAGCCCACCAACTCAAATACGAGCGAGCACGACAGCGAATAGCCAACCGTCGCGAGAACCAGATGCGGTCGGCCACCCTCCAGTCGACCAAGGAAGCCATCGAGAGCCAGAAGGCCGCCTTCGATCGCCTGAAAACCGAGCCGGCGGCCAAGCTCGAGCAGCACCTCTCGCGCTAGGACCAGCTGATGGCCGACCTCGTTCAAGTCACGAACGAGATCGATGTCCACAAGGAGTATATGGCCCGGCTGCCAGCCGAAATCGACGATCAATGTCAAAGTATCAAGGCGGCTGTGGCGCATCTCCGAGACCTGGTGAAAGGCATTCAGCTGGTGGCTGGGTCTGAGGCCGATGATGTCAAGGCCACTGAGGAGGTGGACCAGATTAGGCGGACGGCGCTGTCGGCTATAGCCGATTTCCTGAAGCAATGAACTTGTAATATTTTAGCGTTCTGAAATCGGCTACTCCTTCATGTAGTATATTCGTCAGACTTTTGTAGTGGCTTCATCTCTGAACAACTGCTCAATTTTTGTAATTGGCTCTGGCTCTTGTTTAAAATAGCTTGTCAATTTTTTACAACTGTGCTTGTGGATGAGATTGGCTCCGGCCGCATGTACCATCTTGCAATGGCTGTCAATTCTAAATTGCTTATGCTAAAATCGGCCCTAGCCGCCCGTGTCATGTCACGTTTGTCGATTTCGAAACCACACCACGACCGTCGATCTTAACACCTGAATTATGGCCGTCGATCCAAATCACTTAAAACGCCTTTATATCAAAGCTTAAAAAATTTAAAATTTTCTGACACCTAATTTTGTAATCGGCTCGTGTATGTATATGCCCCCCAAATTTTGTTGATAGCTTCGGTGTTGACAAAATTGTGAATCCAAGCCGTTTGCACCTCATTGCCGTCGCTATCGGCCAATCGTTGGCCGACCGTAGAAAATGTAGGAAAAAATGTTGCATAAAATGCCTAAAGGTGATGTCTTATTGAAAACAAGACATCGGCTGTCATAAATCGGCTAAGCAAGCAGAGCCGAATCATGAGTTGATCCATACACTTGGGTAGTATTTCTTCAGGTATTTTCCATTAAGAGCCCTTCCAAATATTTCTCTGTCTAAACCTTCTAGCATGTAAGTTCCTTTAGAGACGCATTTGTGGATCTTGAAGGGCCCATCCCAATTTGGTGACCACTTGCCGAATTTGTTATCCCTAGATCCAGTCGGCAGTATCAATTTCCAAACGAGTTCGCCTTCCTCGAAATAATCAAACTTTTATTTGAAGCTTCGGCTTGCCCGTTGGCCTCGTGCATAGTATGGCGAAGAATTAAGTAACTTGATCCCCATGCCGTCGCAACCGGACAAACTCATCCGATACGAAGATAGATCCCTGGTCTGTTGTTATCGTTTGTGGGACGCCAAATTGGTAGATAATATGTTCTTTGACAAACTCGATTGCGTCCTTAGAATCCACTTTCTTCAGAGGAACTGCCTCCACCCATTTTGTGAAATAATCTGTCGCCACCAGAATAAATTTATGTCCTTTGCTTGAGGGTGGATTGATTTGGCTGATCATATCAATGCCCCATCCTCTGAACAGCCAAGGCTTGATAATTGGGTTCATAGCCGACGCTGGTGCTCGTTGTATTGTGCCAAATTTCTGACAATCTTGGCAACCCTTGTAATATTTGAAACAATCCTCCAGCATTGTCGGCCAGAAATATCCTACTCGGCGAAGCAGCCACTTCATTTTGTGGGCCGATTGATGCGTGCCACAGATCCCATCATGCACTTCTCCGATGGCCACTTTGGCCTGATCAGCTCCCAAACACTTGAGCAGCACACCATCAATCGTTCGATAGTACAGATCTTCATCGAGCAAAACATAACTTAACGCCTTGTATCGTAGTTTCCGTGTAGCCGATTGAGAGGGGTTTTTGAGATAGCTGTAAACTTCAAACCTCCAATCATCGGCTGTGATGGCGGCAACTTCTATGTCAATCTCTTTCAACATCGGCCGATGGCTCGATGCCCCTTGAGCTAAATCATTGGCTTCTGTGTTATGCTCTTTGGGGATATGTTTCAAAGTAACTAGCTGAAAACCGTCCATTAATTCTCGGCATTGCTGATAATAGACCATCAGCGCATCATTTTTGCATTCGTACTCTCCTGATAATTGGCTGATGACCAACAATGAATCTTCCATTATTTCGATGGCGTCGGCTTCAACTTCCTTGAGTAGATGTAATCCTTTAAGGATGGCTTCGTATTCGGCTTGGTTGTTTGTAGCGTGGGGGTTGATAACGAAAGCGAATTCGAAACTTGCCCCCCTGGGTGAAATAATGACTAAGCCGATGCCGCAGCCTTTGTTGCAAACCGAGCCGTCAAATGTCAAAGTCCAAGGCATAATTTCCACTAAGCCGATTGAGCCATTTCTATGTTCCACAATAAAATCGGCTATAGCTTGTCCTTTGACTGCCCTGGGTGCCTGATACCTCAAATCAAACTCTTTTAGCGCAAAAATGCACTTTCCACTTCTTCCTTTCAATACTGGAGCCGATAGCATGTACTTAACTACATCGGCTTTGCAGATTATTGTGCACTCGTTGGATAGCAGATAATGCCTTAACTTTGTACACGAAAAATAGAGGCATAGGCATTGCTTCTCCATAGGTGAATACCTTGTTTCTGTGTCTAGTAACCGTCGGCTGAGATAGAAGATGACTTTTTCCTTACCCTCAACTTCTTGGATTAAAACAGAGCCGATTGACTTGTCATCGGCTGATAGGTACAGCTTAAACGGTATCCCTTTTTATGGAGGCATTAGAACCGGAGGGGAACTCAGATAATCTTTGATGTTGTCCAAAGCCTTTTGTTGCTCTGCCCCCATGTGAATGCTTGATCGGCTTTTAGCCGAAGCAGTGGTGTGAACGGCTCCATTTTTTCTGAGAGATTGGCTATGAATCACCTGATGAAATTTATCTTGCCAATCAACGACTGGAGTTGTTTTTGTCTTTCAGAGGCTGAATTGTCTTGATAGCATTTATGCTCCTTGGCGTAACCTCAATTCCTCTTTCATGAACTGCCCATCCGATACGCCGAACGCGCACTTAAGTGGATTCATCTTCAAGCCATATTTCCTCGTCCGCTCTAACACTTGTCTTAGATCGGCTATATGGCCCTCTATCTCCCTGGACTTGACAACTACGTCATCAATGTAGATCTCTACTAGCGAGCCGATCATGTCATGAAAAATGTAGTTCATGGCCCGTTGATATGTCGCCCCAGCATTCTTCAGGCCGAATGTCATTACCACCCATTCGTACAAGCCGATTGCGCTGGGACACCGAAAAGCAGTCTTGTGCATGTCTTCGTCGGCCATAAAATATCTGATTATAGCCTGCATTGCCGTCCATGAAACTAATAATTTTATGGCCTGAAGCAGCATCGACGAGCAAATTGACTATTGGCATTGGGTATTCATCCTTAGGGGTGGCCTTGTTCAGATCCCTGAAATCGATGCATACCCTAAGTTTACCCTTTTTCTTCAACAGTGGGACGATGTTTGAGACTCACTCGGCGTATCAGCAAGGCCAAATGAATCCCGCATCGTATAGCCGAGTGATTTCGGCTTTGATTGCATCGTACATATCGGCCTTAAATCTTCTGGGTGGCTGTTTGAACGGCCGATAGCCTGCCTTAATCGACAGTTGATGGACCACTATTGATCGGCTAAGGCCGAGCATCTCGAAGTACTCCCAAGCAAAACAATCTTTATATTCTTTTGACAAATAATAAAGCTGGGATCTACAATGAGGAGAGAGATTTTTGCTAATATACGTCGGCCTCGGCTTGTCACCAGAGCCAATGTCAATTTCTTCTAATTCGTCGGCCGACGTGAAACCTTGCCCGAGCTTGCCATCGTCTTCGTCTGTGGTGTCCATGCCGAAGACGCTTGAGCCCTCCACCATGTCTTGTTCAAAGCAACAGCCGCGGCTCGTCATCTCCAATCAGCTGTATCGTGGAATTGGACACATTTAGAAAATCGGCTTGCCAAATTTTCCCAGACAAACAATCGATGCCTTCGATTTCCCAAAGCGGCAAATCGGCACTGACAACGCTAACTGACCTGTCGGCTGGTACGATCTCAATCTTGTTGCCGTCCCATTGGTTCAGGCTCTGATGCATTGTAGAAGGAACACAACAATTAGCGTGTATCCAGTCCCTTCCGAGCAGCAGGCTGTAAGACCCCTTCCCGTCGATGACAAAGAATGTTGTGGGCACGGTCTTATTGCCGATGGTCAGTTCAACGTTCAGGATGCCCTTGGTTTTTGATGGGTTGCCGCCGAAGTCTTTGAGCACCATATCAGGTCTTTAGCTCCTTTGCCTAGTTTTCTGAATGTTGCGTAAGGCATGAGGTTGACTGCAGCTCCCCCATCAACTAGCATCTTTGACATCGGCTTGCCGTTGACGAATCCTTTAACGTACAACGGCTTCAAGTGCTGATTTTTGGTCTCCTCGGGTTTGTCAAAAATAGCTTGCTCTGGTGAGATTGCTAGTTTCACTAGGTCATCTTCGATGGTGTCTGCATCGGCTTCAGGAGCACTGAATTTGGCTGGCAGTATGAACACCATGTTGACCGATGCAGAAACTTTACCTTTCCCTTTGGCCGCCCTCCTGGGTTGATCGGCTGGACTCTCCTTGGCTTACTCCTCGTCGGCTGTGGCGATTTTCTCTTTGGGAACCAATTGCCTTTTGATCTTGCCCAGCCGACGGCGCTGTTCTTGGATCATTTGCCAAACTTCATCTTCTCTCCCTTCATGCTTGAGTCGCTGAATTCTCCTTTTCTGCATCTTTGTGAATAGATCGGATGGGCACCATTTGGATTGGCCGATTCCTCGTCGTCGGCCTCTTCATCGTTGCGGTTGTTGTCGTTGCGGTCTTCATCGACGAAGAAGTCTTGATGTATCAGGCCGAGCCGATCATGGACGGACCGCCGCCTCTGGTTTAGCTGAACGGCTCTAGGGATGAACCGGGCTGGGTTTGCAGCCGATGAGCTCCTATGCTTGTCGTGGCGATCGTTGCACGCCTGGCAGTCGTTTAATGTCGGTAGCCTCATGCCATATTCCCAGCAGTACCTGAAAAAATCACAATGCCAATGCGGATCAGTACTGCTGTGGGCTGCCTCGTACCAACTGCTTTGCGTTTCCGGTCCGCGCCGACGAGGTGCTTCATCGCGAGCTTCCTCCCGCTGAGGCCGGTGCTAAGGACGGCGTCGGCTGTCTTCATAGATCGACAGTCGGTCAGCCGATCTGATGACGGGGTGCACCATGTTGATTGGCACGGCGTGATGTCCAGTCGGCTTGCCTTCTGCCCTGGCCCCGATTGATGCATCGACTAAGCCGTGCGCCATTCTATTCTATCAATCGGCTCGTCTAGGGCCGGCTTGAATTGTGTTGACCAGGAACGGGTTGCCGTCTACCTTCATCGGCCGACTTGAATCGGCAAACTTCAATGTCCCGGCCTCAATTGCCGACTGGATTTGCTGCCTGAAGACTTTGCAATCGTGATTGGCATGGGATGTGGAGTTGTGCCACTTGCAATATTTCTTCTTCTTTAGTTCTTCGGCCGATGTGATCACGTGGTTTTCAGGGAGCTGGGCGTCCGATAGCACCAGGCTGTAGCATCGGTTCCTCATCTCTCTGAAGCGTTGGATGTATTCTTGAACCTATTCGTTGTGCTTTTTCGTGATACTGGTGAGATCCGACAACTTCATTTCATGGTTGCCAAAGTAAAAGTAGCGGTGAAATTGCTTTTCGAGATCGGCCCAGCTCTGGATTGAGTTGTAAGGCAATGGGAAGAACCAGGTAAAAGCCGATCCTGAAAGAGACAGAGGGAACAACTGGACTCTCAAGGCGTCTATAGCCGATGCTTCGCCGCACTGTGCCAAGAATCGGCTAATGTGCTCGTAGGTTGATACGTTGTCTTGCCCTGAGAACTCCGAAAAATCTGGGATCTTGTATCGGTTGGGCAACAGGATCCGCTCGAAATGTTTTGGATAGGGATACCGCTACATGTTCCTTGAGTCCTTTGGCTTGAGGCCAAATTGATCGCGCATGACATCTGCAATCAGATCGGCCCAAGTCCGGTTGTCTTGCTGTATCGGCTCATATGGGTCATATGGCGCGGGTGCTTGCTGATACAGCGGTGGTGGCGTCTGAGGCCTGTAGTGACGATCTTGACAGACTAGTGGAGTGGATGATCAGCGGGAGGCGGCCGATGCGCCGGTGGAGGCGTTGGTGGTCCCGGAAACAGCTGTCGGCCACCGGCGTTGTACCGTCTGTCCAGGTCAATCTGGGCAATCGGCTCTGACTGCCGATTGTCGTTGAACATGTTGGTAATCTGATCCTGGGGCATCGGTTGCTGTCGTTTCAGCATGGTAATCACTGGCCTGGTAGCCGATTCAGTTGGATTCGGCTGGCCGTGGACCCCTCCTGGCAGCCCTGGTTGTGTTGGCGGTGGGATCGACCGATTCTAGGTGACCAACGTCCTGTAACTAGGAAACTGGCCGTCTGTGAAGTACGTCAGCCCCCGTTGCAGCTGGTCGGCTATCTTGGCGTTGACCACGGTAGCGATCATGTTGTTGAGAGTGTTGACCAGGATGCTACTTTGGTTGACCAGCTCATGGTGAATGGCCGAATCAATTCAGTCTTGCAAGGTATGCAGGGCTGAATCGTCTTGTTCCTGAATAGGCTCCTCCACCTTCTGTTTGCCTTTTGATCCACTGGAGGAGGATGCCCTGAGTTCGTCCATGCTAAACTTGTACTTTTGATGTACATCCTCGGATCTAGTCTGGGTGAATGATTACAAGTAGTTGGCCTGGAGCTCTTCCACCATCTTCTTGTAATCAGCTTATTGCTCAGCCGATAACTGCTCCATCTTCACAGGCACGATGTTGTCCTGAGAAACATTGGGGCTCTTGGAGTCGACCATCTTGCCAGCTGAGTCGATGCGTCCTAGCCGAGCCGACGAGAAAGTCCCACCGGCGTGCCAAGAAGCGTGTTGATGAGAAATTTCTCTCACGCACCGGCTCGGGAGATCTCGCTTAACTCCGGTCAGCAGTCCTTCTCGGCTTCCTGTGCGGTGCAGGGCGTGCCAGTTGGTTTGATCTGTTAACCAACAAGAAAGAACAAGATATATGCGTTAGGTTAGATCCCCACTGGATCGGCTGAGGGAATCCATGAGCATATATATGCTATCCTAAAATATATTTAAGCCAAGCGACTGGAATGGATCGGCAATACCGAGACAGCATCAGCCGCTTAACCCAAATACAGTAAAGGATAATAAATATATGTATTGATAACCTAGCCGATAGTGAAAAGCTAACTATGGATCGTCTAGTACTCCGATGATTCTTATGAAAAGATATCATTCTCGAACGATATGCTTAGCCTGGGAAATCGGCCGTCGGCTGTTGATAGCAGGCCGATTTCGGCTGATGATGTCCGACAAGAATGGGATCTTAATATAAGAGGCAATCCTAACGTAAATCTAGTAATAAATATACTAAAAGAAATATATTAGGGTAGATAAGGCTGGCTGAAACCCCGGCACTGTCTCTAAACATATAAATCTAATCCGAACAGATCATTGAAAGTTCTAAAAATGACTTAATAGTTCAATGTTGATGCAACATTAAGTATAAAAAGAACAACCTGATTTGTTGTAGCTGATTTATACCCCTCGAGACGGTGGATACCGCATATAAACTAGTCCAACCTTTAGATCTAGCCCTATCGGCTGCGGGTTCTTGATAGAACTGGCCGATGATAGGATAGATCTAAACATTGCTCCAGTTTATATGCGATATATGGTAAATAGCGCAGTATAAACCCCTGAATCTAACGTGTCATTACGATGGAAGCACTAGAATCAGCAGAACATACCACTAATGACAAGCATTTACCTGGATTTGGGCATCGAAACGATGCAGCCCGTAGCCAAATCAATTGCTCGTCTGAAGAAAAGGTTTGGCGATGCACCGAAGGTTGTTTGATTGACTGAATGTCTTCTTTTACAGGGGGTCTCGGGTCCTATTTATACCCAAGATAACATTATCGGTACAGACCCTAGACTCTATCTAAAATACTATTTAAAATACGACGATATCCTGGGAAGGACCCATGCTGCAAAACAGTTTAAACAAACTCCTAATTTATAGATACAATTGCCGTTACAGGACTCTATCCATAGATGGCAATATCTTTTAACGCACAAACTGATAACCGAATCATCTATTTATCTTCAAACATTTGCACCAGAAACGGTTTTATCTTCTCTGAACCTAGAATTGTCTATCGGCCGCTCTTTGTCCGATTCAACCTTAGCCGACCGGCTTCACAGTCGATCGCTTCTCAGCCGATGCGGCTTCTGTTTCTCAGTCAAACCAGCCGATCCGATTCTGCTTCATCTTTGCTAGGACTTAGGGATTCAATTACCAAATTTAGGTGTTAACAGTTTTCATTTAGGGAAGTTGTTTTGACATCCATCTGCCATATCTCATACTCGAAATATGCAGCAATCGCTAGAATAATCCGAATAGACTTAAGCATTGCAACGGGCGAGAAGGTTTCATCATAATCAATACCTTGAATCTGTTTAAAACCTTTCGCCACTAATCACGCCTTATAGATGTGAACATTTCCATCCATGTCGGCCTTTTTCTTAAAAACCCATTTGCACTCAATGGTTTTGACACCATCGGGTGGATCAACCATGTTCCAAACTTGATTATCATACATGGATTCTATTTCGGATTTCATGGCTCCAAGCCACTTGTTGGAATCGGGTCCCACCATCACTTCCTCATAGGTCTTAGGCTCATCGTTGTCTAACAACAATATATCACGTTGTTTCGCACCTGTGTACCTGTCAGGTGGACGACGTGATCTTTCGGACCTCCGTGGGGCTGGTGTGTCTACAACAGATGGCGCAACATCTTGTTCCTCCTGTTGTGGTTCTGTGGTAGCTGAAATATTTTCTGGTGTTTCTTGAACTTCTTCAAGATGCACCCTGCTCCCACTAACCCTTCTTGGAAGAAACTCTTTCTCTAAGAAGACACTGTGCCAGGCGACAAACACTTTGCCTTGTTCCCGATTATAAAAGTAATATCCCTTGGTTTCCTTAGGATATCCTACAAAGAAGCACTAGTCAGATTTGGGTGTGAGCTTGTCAGACTATAAACATTTTACATATGCCTCACATCCCCAAATTTTGAGAAAAGACAAGCTAGGGGGTCGCCCTGTCCCTATCTCATATGGCATCTTTTCAACTGACTTAGATGGAACTCTATTTAGTGTGAACATAGCTGTTTCAAGAGCATATACCCAGAAGTATAACGGAAGATCACTTTGGCTCATCATGGATCGCACCATGTCCAACAAGGTGCGATTTCTCCGTTCGGACACCCCATTCCATTGTGGAGTTCCTGGCGGAGTCTACTGTGGAACAATTCCACAATCTTTTATATGATTACCAAACTCTTGGCTCAAGTATTCCCCTTCACGATCTGATCGTAGAAACTTGATTGTTTTCCCTAAATGATTCTGAACTTCATTCTGAAATTCTTTGAACTTTTCAAAGGATTCGGACTTGTGCCTCATTAAGTAGATATAACCATATCTATTAAAGTCATCGGTGAAGGAAATGAAGTACTGATAACCACCTCTGGCCATTGAGCTCATTGGTCCACATACTTCTGTGCTCTCTCACTGTCGCGTGAAAGGTGCCTTTGTCATCTTACCAAGTAAACAAGACTCACATGTCTCAAATGATTCGAAATCAAAAGAGTGAAGCAATCCATCCTTATGGAGCTTCTCCACGCGTTTCTGATTTATATGGCCTAAGCGACAATGCCAGATAAACGTGGGGTTTGTATCATTTGGGAGCTGCCTCTCTGTATTAATGTTATAGATGGGAGATTCTTGAAGATTCAAAACGTATAATCCATTCATCAATGGTGTATAAAAATAGAACATATCTCTGAGATAAACTGAACAACCATTGTCCATTGATCTAACATCATATCCTTACACTTGCAAACATGAAGCCGAAATAACGTTTTGACATAGATTTGGAACACAATAACAATTATTTAATTCCAAAACTAATCCTGAAGGTAGATGAAGTGGGACAGTGCCGACAGCAACTGTAGCAACGCTTGCTCCATTGCCGACGCGTAGGTTCACCTCACCCCTTCTCAAGCCTCTACTTCTTCTCATTCCCTGCAATGATTTGTAAATATGAGCTACTGATCCGGTATCAAATACCCAAGAGTCAGTAGGTGAAGTAGCAAGATTAATGTCTATAACATTAATACCGGCGTAAGTCGCACTTTGCTTCTTTTTGAGATCCTCCATGTACTTCTTGCAGTTCCTTTTCCAAAGGGCGCCTCCTTGCAATAGAAGCAACAAAGATTCGATGCCGCCGACCCCTTCTTGCCCTTCTTTCCGTTGGAGGCACTCGCGATCTCAACGGGAGTTAGTTTCCTCTTGGTGCAAAGTTTCTTGACAGGTGGTTTGCGCTTTCTGCATCGTCATCACATGATGACTATTTTTCTGGATACTCTCCTCAGCTGTCTTTACCATTCCATGAAATTCAGCAAAAGTCTTATCCATACTGTTCATGTGATAATTCAATATGAATGGCTCGAAGCTCGGAGGGAGCGATTGGAGAATCACATCAGTAGCCAACTCTTGGCTAAGGGGAAAACCTAGTTTTTCCAAACTCTCAATGTAGCCAATCATTTTTATCACATGCAGGCTGACGGGAATCCCCTCAACAAGCCTGCACGCAAACAGGAACTTTGAGGTGTTAAACCTCTCAGCCCGAGCTTGGTTCTCAAACATGCCACGTAGTCCCTAAATAATAGTATGAGCATCGCTACTCTCATATTGCTTCTGAAGCTCAAAGGACATTGTAGCTAGCATGAGACATCTTATGTCTAGGGCATCATTGGTGTGCTTCTCGTAAGCCCTCCGTGCAGTTGCAGTAACATTGTTAGGCAAATCATCCGGATAAGGTACTTCAAGAACGTACTCTTTACGCTCTTGCTTGAGAATAATTCTCAAGTTGCGATACCAATCCATAAAGTTTGCTCCATTTAATTTTTCTTTCTCGAGAATAGATCACAAATTAAAAGCAATGGGTGTAGTATTGGCTGCCATTTATTCTACAACAGAAAAAACAAAGTTTAGCACAATGTTTATGCTATGTCTATTGTTAAACAATTTAACATAAGACTCCCATTACGTATTTTACACCTTCCCTCTAGGTTACGTATTGGGTCAGGATCCACATGTTAATTAATTTCTAGTGAGCTTTGGCATCACGGCTAGAAGATTAATAACATTGGTAAGCAACTCCTTGCTAATCACATCTCTATGTGACTCTTGTTGTTGGTGTGGCATCTCCATGCCCCGGTGCCAACCTATGCCCCAAGGCCCAAAACTGTTTTGATAGTCTTGTTAAGAAAACCAAATGCTCCTGCTGTATATGTCCGACATATACCCCCTCGTGTTATGATAGAGAATGACACTCTGCTTTGGCAGACCCACCATTGACGAGCATAACGGTGACGGGTGAAGCATTTAGAAGGGCATCATTACTACTTAATTTTGCGAGGGATGCTATCCTATCAAACAAACATATCACATATATGAAAGCAGATAGAATAGCATATAATGAAATAGTATGGCCCCCTTCACATGGTGATCTCCATCTCCATGCTGGTGTAGAGGATCTCCATCTTCATCACCGTTCTTCCGAGTGCCGAATGCTTGATTTCTTCAAACTAAGCTACTATTATAGAAGCTCTAATTGAAGATTACATCGACTCGCAGGTCGTAAAAGAATATTACATAGAAGATAACACCACACGAATTTAATAGATCCAATCTATGAAATCGCATACGGAAACCATATCGGCATAATCACATTATGTCGTCCTGATACACTATCAAGGGAGATGGTTTGCATAGGCGTGAGGTGACTTTGAAGGTCGGACTACGAGACAGCTTCGGCATAATCACATTATACCGTTCTATGGATATTGCTTCGACGTAATCACATTACGCCATTCCGATACACTATCAAGGAATGCAATTACCATCTACTCTCCTCTGCAGATCCCATAAAACTGATTAATCTAATCAACCCGTGTGCAAAACTTGTTGCAGATCCAATCTAAAACCCACACTGACCAAGATTAGCTCTGATACCACTGAAGGGTTACGCGGAAGCTACGATAGCTAAAATTAAAACTTTTCTACCGCGCAAACCAGGAACACTTGCAAGTAAGGGTCGATAGATCGTTACAGATTGGAGTATGCAGCGGAAATAGCCATTCAGGAGCTATCAGATCTGAAATAGTGCTGGCCGATGACAGCCAATTCCCGCAAGCCGACAGCCGATTCCTGGGAACAGCCGATTCACCAAGCAGCCGATTCACCGAGTAGCCGATTCGCCGAGTCGTCCGACTGTGCTCGCACGCCTCGCTCCGATGCGCCCGACCGCTGCCAATTCCACCACAGCCGATTTGTAGCCGACGAACAACACCGCAACGTAGCAGCGCCTCTACCGGTATCCACACGTCCGAGGACAGAACGCCTAACACCCATGTGCTAGCACAAGATGCAAAGCTAGGGTTTTGGCTCCAAGGTGGGGAGGATCTCGTGGAGAACGCCTAACACTCGTGGAGATGGATCTCGCCGACTTCTGTTGCGCCAAATCAGATTGATTCGGTTCAATGCGATTCAATTGACATGCTGCAGCTCTCCACCCCTCACCCCTTTATATAGAGTTGCCGGTTGGGCCTAGAGGCCCATCGGGACTATATTTTGAATCGGATCCTATGCGAATCTTATAGAGTTGGCTGGCCGGACTTCGTAAGCCCATAGGACTCTATCTGATCAGATCCCTATCCGATCGAGCCGTATCCGAGTCCAACTCGAATACATGTTCTTATCCCCTTAAGCGTGCGACCCTGTAGGTTCAGGTATACTCGGTTTTGGCTAGAGTCCAACTCAGTCGATCGTCGGCTCGAGTCCAACTCAGCCGACCATCAATAGCGGCGCCTAGCAGCACATATTGACACCATAGTATACAAGAATATAATATCGGCTTTGAACCTGTAATGTGTACACAAATCCCTTTGCCTCACGATACCAATTAAGCTATTGGCAAGATGTGTGCCATCCGTTCAATAGCTTAACCATTCACTCGAACTGTATTGGACTATCTGTCTGTTGATTGACTCCTCAATCAACTCGGCATGACCATGCACTTCCATAATCCATTACCTCGAGGGGCCCAGAGATATCTCTCCAAAGGAGGGGCAAATTCCATCTTGATCATTCACATTCCACTCCATGTTTCATAGCAAACCCGAAGACTACTTTTATAACTACCCAGTTACGGAATAGCGTTTGGTAGTCCCAAAATAGGCTACTACACATGTTGGAATCCATGATGATCTGAGGTCTAAGGACTTTGTACCAACACTACCTGAGACCAACTAATGGCACACTAATTCCTGTAGTGTCTCATGGTGGGTCTATCCAACAATGTGTTCTCTAACACATGTCCACGTATATTGATTTGGTATCCCCATACCATGATCTATGAGACATAATCATCAATCAATAAACATGTCGATCTTAGAATCATATTTGTTCCAACAATATGACATATGATCAGGGATCATTTAGAAATAGATTCATACATAAAGAGTCTCATAAATAAGTCACGTACTTATTGATCAATACAAGATGTCTATTTCATGGAACTGAATAACACTTTATTCATTTGTACATAAACATTGACAATGATATCCATCATCTACATGTTGCCTCTAGGGCATATCACTAACACAGCCCACACAAATCTAGGAGTATAAAACATCAAGGTCCGATGATATTTGGTGTCCATATAGTGTTACATCGATGCTTGAACACATTTTACAAAAATTGTGCATGGTTAGTAGAATTTGTCACTCATCGTTGGTTTGGCACTAAAGTATTGGTAGGACATAAAATTTTGGTTACTAATTCTTTGTTACTTTAGTTTATCTCAAATCAAATGTAGCCCAAATAATCTTACCAAAATTTTATCTAGCGAGAGCCTAACTCAAGATCAATCAACTATACGGCGCTCGGTGGTGTAACATCAAGGTCAGCACTACAAAAACAAGATCAGTACAACATCAAGATCAAGATCAACATCTACATCAACTAACCTGGAAGCGGCGCTCGGTGGCGGCGGCGAGGGAGGAAGACGCCGGGCTCGGGGACGGCCGACAGCGCTCGGTGGTGACGAGGGAGGACACGAGGGACAGCGGCGGCGCTAGGGTTCTTCGAGAACTTGGAAATTTTTTGCCATATTATGTAGATCAAAATCAGCGCGCTCTTTTAAAGAAATTCAAAGAACATCCATGATGAGCTTTAGAATAAGCCCGATTGAGATGAATCATCTCAATTGGGCTTAATGTAATGACTGTCACAGATAAGATCTAGTTCGGCGCGCGGGGATGATGGAAAAATTCTATCAGTGATGGGCTAAACCTAAAGCCCGTCACTGATGTAGTCATCGATGACGGGCTTAAATACCTAGCCCGATTGGATAATATCATCATCTCTATCGGGCTATAATTAATGACCATCACCGATGTTATCATCGGTGACGGGCTTAGAGATTAAGCCCGATCGAATGAGATCATCATCTCTATCGGGCTTTCATTAAAGACCATCACCGATGATCTCATCGGTGACGGGCTTTGATATTCAACCTGATTAGCTTGACTTCGAGCCCATCACCAATAGAAATTTTTCAGAAGTATTATTTCCATGTAAATTACTATATACTGCAAATATTTATAGTATTTCTAAATATTTAGTATAAAATACTATAAATACTATAAATACTATTTTAGTGAACTTTCCTTTAGCTATGATGGATGTATACTACAAGTAGGAATGAAAACGGTCGGAAAAAGACCTTAACCATACTTGTTCCCGTATTCTTTTGGCCTGTGACTTTCTTATGTTCTTGTGCGCTTCAAGAATAACCAGCAGGAGTAGATGCTTTCTCGAGGTTGATGAATTTTCCCGTACCCGCTTTCATCCATAACTACAAGCATAGAGCTCTCCTTGAGCAATGATGCATGTATGGGATACAAATAGGGCACTATGACTCCTATAAAAATGTAGAAATATACAGTAAATCATGAAAATAGATATATATTGGATGTGCATGATGGGAGAAGAGGCTTATCCACTGATCTGTGCCTGTTCGGGTGTCATTGCACTTGTAGCTCCAAGGCCTTCTCATCCTCCAGCTTCTTTTCCTTTTCTCGCCGCCATCTTTGTCGCCCTTATGATAGGCTCTTTCTTCCATGTTACACCAAATACTCAGGATATCTCCGTCAAAGATGGTGTAAAGCTCGTCTGCATTAACAGGTAAAACAATACATAAACTTTCAAAGCTTTCTACCGCATACTTGCTTGAACATATGATGTTCAATTGTTACTTGGTACAAAGACTTGTATTACCTTGCAAAAATCTGCTTTGAACACTAGTACATAAATGGCAAGTGAAAAGGGCTCATCCTCTCCCAGATGGTAATCAAGATTCCATCGATCGTGACTCGCTCGAGTGTAGCATTTGCTTCCTGCCTTTTGAAGCTCGAGCCTACATGGTAATCCTAGACATTACACCACATCATTTTGAATAAGGCGAGGCAGAGGTCGGCGAAGAAGGCGTCAGGGCCCCTTCACGGATCAGCAGCGAGATGCGGTGCGGTTGCCAACGAGACGACCAAGATGACATACTCCACTGACCGCGACTCGCTAGAGTGCGGAATTTGCTTCATGCCTTTTGAAGCTTGAGTTTACATGGTACTTCTAGACAATGCTTGGAACCACATATGCATGATTTGAGTTTGCAAGCTTTGAAGAGTTTTCCCTCAAAGCCAGGGGGACCTTTCAAAATCATAAGTCAGTTCAGTCATGTCTTTTTGCAATGCATGCATGCAGCCGTTTGTTATCGAGGTGGTGGTGACGAGTAGGGGACGTGTGCGTTAGTATGATCCATGTCTAGAAGTACCATGTAAACTTGAGCTTCAAAAGGCATGAAGCAAATCCGACACTCTAGCAAGTCACGGTCAATGGAGTAGGTCATCTTGGTCGTCTCATTGGCAACTGCATCGCATCTCGCTGCTGCTCCGTGAAGGGGCCTCGACGCCTTCTTCGCCTACCTCTGTCTCACCTTATTCAAAATAATGTGGTGCAATGTCTAGGCTTACCATGTAAACTCGAGCTTCAAAAGGCGGAAAGCAAATGCTACATTCGAGCGAGTCACGGTCGATGGAATCTTGATTACCAGCTAGGAGAGGATGAGTTCTTTTTCACTCGCCGTTTCTATACTAGTGTTCAAAGCAGCTTCTTGCAAGGTAATACAAGTCTTTGTACTGAGTAACAATGGAACATCATGTATTCAAGGAAGTATGCGGTAGAAAGCTTTGAAAGATTACATACTTTTTACCTGTTAATGCAGACGAGCTTTACACCATCTTCGACGAAAATATCTTGAGCAGTTGGGGTAATATGGAAGAAGGAGCCTATCACAAGGGCAACAAAGATGGCGGCGAGAATGGGACAGAAGCTTGAGGATGAGAAGACCATGGGGCTACAAGGGCATTGACCTACTATTTTTCAAAATTTCTTGGAAAAAAGACAAAAATTCGCCCCCTCCTCCTCCCAACAATGGGATAACCATAACAATGGGTGATGGGGGTATTTATAGACTATGAAAGTTATCTTTGACGGGCAAGTGTATAAGCCCATCAGCGATGCACTCATCGGTGACGAGCCATAGTGTCGGGCTATACTTGTTATCTCAATCGGGCTGTAGTTTGGGGCCCATCACCGATATTACACATCGGTGACTGGCTTCTATGGGAGCTCGACAAAGATAACATTTGTTATCTTTGTCAGGCTTTATATTGTGCCCGTCAGCGATAATTGTCATCCGTGACGGGCTCGAGTTTTATACACATCTAAAATGTCTGTGCGTGCATATCTTTGTTGACTTCTTTTTAGACCCGTTTGAGATGACTTAGTTATGATGACCCGCAAATCTCTAGCATGTGATGGCCCGTCATAGAGGAGAGGTTCTGTACTAGTGATCGTTTCTTAGAATGCACTCATTGATGGTTATGCTTCTTGTTAGAGTATACGATATTATTTTCAAGATATTTTAGGATAGGTTTGGGTTTGTATCAAGTCCTTCCTTATCTACTAGAAGTTAATATGTACATAAACATACATGAGGCTCATCATCCATGAATGCAAAGAAAAAAATTCTACCCTTATCTATTGGTATATATATGGGTGTGTTATCAAATTAGTCATGTTGGGTTGATTGATGAAGGATTATTGCATTTCTTCAGTTGAATGACAAAATCACACTCGTTGAAGCCTGCGGCTGAGCACTATGCCCTCGTGGCTGATCTTCGAGAAATAGCTGGGAGACTGACCAAACTAGATTGCAACTTATTCCATCAGATAAGGTCACTGCAGGGTCTCCAGGCATCTATAGAAACCAATTTCACGGATGATATAATGGTCCTGTTCGGAACTTTGAATGACTAATTTGCCACGTCTTGATGTGCAACATGTAATTAAGGAAGCCATCAGCACAAGCTGGATAGCAAAGATGGGACACAAGGGGTTTCTACAACATAAGCGAAAAAATTCAGAAATTTTCTTTGGTTTGTTTGTGTGGTTTATTCTATGTTGAATCCTTTCTTCTTATACATGACAGTTTATATTAGCTCATAGTTTTTCTAGCATGCATGACTCCTATTTTATGTGTTAGATTAATCATTTTCTAACCAAGTGCTTATGCTTGCTTCTCTTGTCCTTGGCATTTGGACAATCAGTGATGAAGTGGCTTGCATCACCACATTCATAGCACTTTATTGACGAATGTCTTCCTCTGGACTTGCTGAAGGACCTCTCAGAGCAACTCCTCTTGAAGAAGCCGCATGCTCTTCTGGAATTATCTTCCGAGTCTCTTGACAAAGAGAACCATCTCTTCATCTTTTTGGCTTTAGATCTCATGGTCTTCTTCTTCTTCCCTTTGAGGCTTGTCTCCTTCTCTTTACCTGCCTTCAATGTCGAGTCTTGCTTCTTGACATTTGTGCCTTGGTTGGTGAAGTCGGTGACCTCCTTGGATTCTTGTTGAAGCATGTCATAGGTAAGGATGCGTCCAAACACATGACGAGGCATGAGCTCGGTGAAGCGAAGCGCTCAGTAATGAGGATCACCAAAGTGGGATTCCTTGATGCGATGGCTTGGAGCATCTTATTGACCACAAGACTATTGGTCACTTCCTTGGACCCGAGTCCCTTGATTTCATTGACGAAATTGCTCAAGTTATCGTACATGTTGCTAGCATTCTCACCATCCAACATGATTAACCGTTCGAATTGCCCCTTCAAGATCTCAAGACTTGACTTGCAGTCGCTATTGGTGTCTTCATGAACATTGTGGAGTGTGTCCCATATCTTCTTGGCACTTTTGATCCCAACGACGCCATTGAACTCGCTTCCACACAAGGTGCTAAGTATTGCATTATCAGCTTGAGTGTTCTTGTCATCATCCTTAGCAGGATCATTGGGTTTCTATAAAACGTAGCCTTTCCACACTATTCTTCAAATAGAAGGGTCAGACTTCGAATGCATATTCTTCCTATGCTTCTAAGCGGCATAATCTGTACTGTCGAAATATGGAGCCTTGCTGCTATAGGTACTCACACAAGAGGAAGATGGAACATTAGAATACTCAAGCGGTATGGTGACCCTCTTTGATCCACACTCATCAGCTTCCGCCTTCTTTCCTGCCATGATCTCCCCAAGCGGTTAAGCCAATAAGAAGATTATGCTCTAATACCAATTGAATAGGCTATTTTTTAATTAAATATGAAAGCATAAAGCCATTGGATTGTCCGATATTGGGTTGGACACTCCGATGTATATAGGATAGTCCGACCTACTAGAGCACAAGCAGGCGAACACACAAAGGAGCTAGATTCAACACACAAACAGGACTATGAGCACAAACGACAACTAGCTAGAGGTAGCTGGGGAACACAATTGTAAAGAGGGAGAGATTTCACCATGGGTTATGCGAAAATGTACCCGAAGTTCAAATCCTTGAGGAGATTCTACTCTCCTTTGAGGGGCTCACTAAGACCTGGGTCTTTTTCAACCCTATCTCCGTGAGGTTCACAAATGCACTCCTCCAGTAGTGGTATCTCTTTCCTTGCGAGGGTAGATCCGGTCTACACAAACTTCCTTGTCTAAAGCCATCTAGGTGTTGATGAGAAATTTCTCTCACGCGCTGGCCTAGGAGATCTGCTTAGCTCCAGTGCAGGTCCTTCTCTGCTGCCTGTGCAATGCAGGGCGTGCCAGTTGATTTGATCTGCTAACCAACAAGAAAAACAAGATATATGCGTTAAGTGTTAGGTTAGATCCCCATTGGATCGGCTGAGGAAATCCATGAACATATATGCTATCCTAAAATATATTTAAACCAAGCGACTGGAATGGATCGACTATACTGAGACAACATCAGCCGCTTAACCCAAATACAACAATGGATAATAAATATATATATTGATAACCTAGCCGATACTAGAAAACTAACTATGAATCGGCTAGTATTCCGATGAATCTTATGAAAAGATATCATTCTTGAACCAAACACGATTAGCCTGGGAAATCGGCCGTCGGCTGTTGATGGCAGGCCGATCTCGGCTTATGATGTCCGATAAGAATGGGATCTTAATATAAGAGGCAGCCCTAACATAAAATCTAGTAATAAATATACTAAAAGAAACATATTAGGGCAGATAAGGCCGGCTGAAACCCTGGCACTGTCTCTTAAATATATAAATCCAACCAAATAGATCATCGGATGTTCTAAAAACGACTTAATAGTTCAACGTTGATGCAGCATTAAGTATAAAAAGAACAACCTGATCTGTTGTAGCTGATTTATACCTCTCGAGATGGTGGATACCACACATAAACCAGCCAACCTTTAGATCTAGCCCTATTGGCTGCGGGTTCTTGATAGAACTGGCCAATGGCAGGATAGATCTAAACATTGCTCCAGTTTATATGCGATATATGGTAAATAGCGCAGTGTAAACCCCTGAATCTAATGTGTCATTACGATGGAAGCACTAGAATCAGCAGAACATACCACTAATGACAAGCATTTACCTGGATTTGGGGATCGAAACGATGCAGCCCGTAGCCAAATCAATTGCTCGTCTGAAGAAAAAGGTTGACGATGCGCCAAAGGTTGTTTCATTGATTGTGTCTTTTTATACAGGGGTTCTCGGGTCCTATTTATACCCAAGATAACATTATCTGTGCAAACCCTGGACTCTATCTAAACTACTATTTAAAATACGACGATATCCCAGGAAGGACCCACGCCGCATTACAATAAACAGTTTAAACAAACTACTAATTTACAGATACAATTGCCATTACAGGACTCTATCCATAGATGGCAATATCTTTCAACGCGCAATCTAATAACCGAATCTTCTATTTATCTTCAAATGTCTGCACCAGAAACTGTTTTATCTTCTCTGAACCTAGAATCGGCTATCGGCCGCTCTTGTCCTATTCAACTTTAGCCGACTAGCTCTGCAGCCGATCGCTTCTCAGCCGATGCGGCCTCTGTTTCTCCGTCAAACTAGCCGATCCGATTCCGTTTTACCCTTGCCAGGATTTAGGGATTCAATTACCAAATTTAGGTGTTAACACATGACCCCCAAGTCCGTTATACGAAGTGTTACAGATTTGTTGCCTGTTCAATTTCCCGCTCTTTTCTGACCTAAACCACTTCGGCTGCCCCAAGTTCCCTTTAAATAGCCCTTTGCTTCGACCGAAACGATTATGCCTTCAAAGCTCACTCAAAACACTTCGCAAACAAGCCTCCTCTCTCTCCTCTCCGGTGATTCACCGGCGCCCTGCATCACCTCCCGTCGATCTTCGTGGATCAGGACCCATTCTCGTCTCCGACAACACAGATGGCTTCCAACACCGCCGCTGCATCGAGCGCCTCCGTCGGACCGACCGCCGCCGCCGCACCAGCTGTTGCCGCCGCACCGGCCGCCGCCATCGTCGAGTTTCCTGAGGTACACCCGTCGGTCCAGAACTCTTTTTCTTCGGATTTACTTTTCCAGCCATGCTCCTAGCATTGTTGCATTCATCATGCTTTCAGCCGTTCTTGATTAGTATTTTTTCTCTTTCAAACTGTAGCACCTGTCACATCAAGTGGTCATCCCAAGTTTGACCCAAGAAAAAAGGTACTTTCTCGGCCCCATCGGCAACACTGACCCTACCGATGTCATCATAGCCGAAACCAACAAGATCCTCTACAACCTCAATAAGCCATCCCTAGCCCAATGGAGCGGGACCTTCAAGTCGTGGCCGACCACAGACGCAGCCTGGGTTGAATGGTACAAGAGGGTGCGGTCGGCCAAGTACACTCATTGGGAGGAAGCAGGGATTGCCCAGTGCTTGGCCTTGTCCATCGCCGGCATTGAGAAAGATGAGCCGCTTCTGTCGGCTGCAACATACTTTTGGAATGACAGCTTCAACCTTCATATTCTGGCAAGGGCCAATGACGATCACACTAGCTGACGTATACATGACAACCGGACTAGACATGCTGGCGTCAGCTAACCCCGGGAACCTGAACCGAAAGGGGCAGCACCAATTCAGAACCAAAGCCATCGGCGGGTGGAGCGGCTTCATCGGTCAAAACATGAAGGACGGATCAGTCGGCCACAGGGTACACGCCACGTTTCTCATGATGTGGCTTGAGAAGTTCTTGTTCTGTCGATCGAGCTGCGGGCCGACCGCCAACTGGCAGGTCATAGCCGAACTCCTGGCCGACGAGAGCAAGCTTGTGCTGGGAAAATATCTCCTCGGCTATCTATATCAGATGTTGCATCAGGCCGCCGCGAAGATAGCCGCCAACGCCCCTGTCAACACCGGTGGCCCCTGGTGGTTTTTACAGATCTGGTTGGTTCTGGGGAACCAAAAAATAGCAGGTCGGCTCCCTCTGACTCAGGCTGTTTTCCCAAGGCTGGAGCTGACCGAGGATGAAGACGGCAACCAGATCACCACCACCAGATGCATGAGCTATGGAGAAGCAGTGGCTGCTCATGCGGGCTCAAGGCAATCGGTCGACCTGCTGGCCGAATGGTTCATCGCCCTGTACGATGGGCTGTCATGCAAGAACCGCGCCTGGTACTTTTACCAGGATCGGGCGCTGTTTGAGTTGCCGGCTGATTTCAACTGGGAAGACATCAACTCAACCGACAACCCATAGTGCAGGGAGTTGTTCATCGTCGCTCTGTCCCCTTGCATCCCACCGACCGGGATCCACCAGGGCCGATCAGTGGCCAAGAGCTATGAATTTTACTACCCGGTGTCGGCTGCGAGACAGTTTGGTCTTGGGCAACTGCCCGTCGGCTTTTATTATGCCGACAACATTGAGACGAGGGGAGTGGTGAACCAAGATATGATAATGCATCGGCTGCTGAACATAGCCGGCCCTCCCCTCGGCAACATCGGCGAGATGACCCTAGCGCTCAAGAAAAGCGCGGCCTACGACCAATGGTGGGCCAAAATCAAACGACACATCTTCCACCAGCGGTCATCTTATTACGTCGATCTGCTACTGCCCGAAGAGATCCCCTCGGTAAGCTTTAAACTCCAAATGATTTTTCTTTTCTTATTATCGGCCGACGTAGCCGATTAACACTTGCCATCTGGCTTGCAGGAAACCGGGATGGAGCGGCCGATGGTGAGTGACTCCGGGCTCCCCATCGAATACCGTCTAGTTGTTCTGGATGGGGACGGCCTCGCTCCGTCGGTGATCGGCTGGGGAGCGCCGAAGCTGGCGTCCTTGCTGCGTGGGCAAGTGCGCGAGCCGATCGCTCACAAGAAAAGGGTTGCGCCCCTCGTACAGCCATCGGCCGCGCCTGCCCCCAAGAAGCTGAAGGAGAAGAAACTGGTCGTGCCAGCCGATAGCCTTCCCCTTTGGACCCGAGCGTCGCACGGTTCCTTGACGCCGTCGCCAGTGAGGAGATGCCGGCAGCTGTTGAATCCGAGAGCTCTAGCCATGAATCCGTCAATGCTCCAGCCGACGTCCCGCCAGTTCCAAGTCCCCTCGCAAAAAATCGGCCGGTAAGCCCTTATCTCATCAATTTCGGCCTTATGATAATATCACTTGCATCTGACTGAACAATTCTTCTCAGGTCAAGAAATTGGTCGGCCGCACTCCGCGTCACGCACCATCGGTAACCGTCCCTTGCAACACTATTTATAGAGCTTGGCCGACTTGATCGCTAACCTTTTCTTTTGCAGCCCCCACGATCTCCGTCGGCTGCCCCCCAGGCATCCAGTGAGCACGTTGTGACTGCCGCAGGCGGCTGCAACAGTGCCAACGATGAGGCCCCGATGGCTACAGGCAGCGAACCAGCCGAGCCAGTCGCTCCGACCCCGGTGCCCACAGTAAGCCGACTGACTTTTATGATCGGCTCTACCAACTCAACATTTTCTAATCATCTTTCTCTTTGCAGAACATAGCCGACGTCCTCAATTTCGACCTATTGGAGTTCAAGGAATCCTGCGAGATTGGCGAGGAGGCGCTGGTGACGCCGGCCGAGGACCTTAGGGCCAGCCTAGCTGACATCGGCAACCGGCTGGAGGCCTCGTTGGACGCGCTGGTGGTCGACAGTGGCTCGATCCGCGCACGCTTCAAGGAGATCCAAGGCCAGCTGCCGGAAGCTCTAGCAGATGCCATCGTGCCGACCACCTTCTTGGAAGCCCACCAACTCAAATACGAGTAGGCACGGCAGCAGATAGCCAACCGTCGCTAGAACCAGATGTGGTCGGCCACCCTCTAGTCGACCAAGGAAGCCATTGAGAGCCAGAAGGCCGCCTTCGACCACCTGAAAACCGAGCCGGCGGCCAAGCTTGAGAAGCTCCTCTCACGCCAAGACCAGCTGATGGCCGATCTCGTTCAAGTCATGAACGAGATTGATGTCCACAAGGAGTACATGGCCGGGCTGCCAGCCAAGATCGATCCTCAACGTAAAAGTATCAAGGCGGCTATGGCACATCTCCGGGACCGTGAAGGGCATCCGGCGGTGGCCGGGTTCGAGGCCAACGACGTCAAGGCCATCGAGGAGGTGGATCAGATCAGGCGGACGGCGCTGTTGGCTATAGCCGATTTCTTGAAGAAATGAACTTGTAATATTTTGGCGTTCTGAAATCGGCTACTTCCTCATGTAATATATTCGTCAAATTGTTGTAATGCGCCTTAACTGATTAATTGCTCAAATCTTGTAATTGGCTCTAGCTTTTGTGTAATATAGTTTGTCAATCTTTTGCAACTGCGCTTGTGGATGAAATCGGCTCCGGCCGCATGTAGTATCTTGGTATGAACGTCGATTCTGAATTGCTTATGTTGAAATCGGCCCTAGCCTTCCATGTCACACCACGTTTGCCGATTTTGAAACCGCACCACAACCGTCGATCTCAACACTTGAAACACTTTTATATTGGCTGCTGATCACGAAGCTTAAACAACTTAGAAATTCCTGACACCCAATTTGGTAATTGGTCGTGTATGTATATGCCCCCAAAATCTTGTTGATAGCTTCAATGTCGACAAAATTGTGAATCCAAGCCATTTGCACCTCATTGCCGTCGCTATCGGCTATTCGTTGGCCGACCGTAGAATTCTCAGGGAAAAAATGTTGCATAAAAATGCCTAAAGGCGATGCCTTATTGAAACAAGACATCGGCTGTCATAAATAGGCTAAGCAACCAGAGCCGAATCATGAGTTGATCCATACATTTGGGTAGTATTTTTTCAGATATTTTCCATTAAGAGCCCTTCCAAATACTTCTCCGTCTAATCCTTCTAGCATGTAAGCTCCTTTAGAGACGCATTTGTGGATCTTGAAAGGCCCTTCCCAATTTGGTGACCATTTGCCGAATTTGTTATCCCTAGATCCAATCGGCAGTATCAATTTCCAAACGAGTTCGCCTTCCTCGAAAGATTTAGGCACCACTTTTTTATTATAATGTCTTACTACTCGTTCTTTATCCCTCGTAGCTTTTTCCAAGGCCCTCATCCTGGATAAAACTAAGTCTTCTGATTCGTCCACCATCAAGTGATAATAATCGTTGGCTGTGAGTTGATCCTGTAGCTGAATGCGCCTTGAGCCGACGACGCTTTCCCATGGTAGCACCGCCTCATGCCTGTAGACCAGTTTGTACGGAGGGACTTGAATTGACCCATGGCATGCCATCCGATACGCCCACAGTTATTCGGGTAATCGGCTGTGCCATTGTTTGGGGTACTCAGAGATCTTTCTTTTAATCAATTTAATCAAACTTTTATTTGAAGCTTCGGCTTGCCCGTTGGCCTGTGCGTAGTACGCCGAAGAATTAAGTAGCTTGATCCCCATGCCGTCGGCAAACCGAACAAACTCATCCGATACGAAGATGGATCCCTGGTCTATTGTTATCGTTTGTGGGACGCCAAATCGGTAGATAATATGTTCTTTGACAAACTCGATTGCGTCCTTAGAATCTACTTTCTTGAGAGGAACTGCTTCCACCAATTTTGTGAAATAATCTGTCGCCACCAGAATAAATTTATGCCCTTTGATCGAGGGTGGATTGATCTGGCCGATCATATCGATGCCCCATCCTCTGAACGGCCAAGGCTTAATAATTGGGTTCATAGCCGACGCTGGTGCTCGTTGTATGGCGCCGAATTTCTGACAATCTTGGCAACCCTTGTAATATTTGAAAGAATCCTCCAGCATCGTCGGCCAGAAATATCCTGCTCGACGAAACAACCACTTCATTTTGTGGGCCGATTGATGTGTGCCACAGATCCCTTCGTGCACTTCTCCGATGGCCACTTTGGCTTGATCGGCTCCCAAACACTTGAGCAACACACCATCGATCGTCCGACAGTAGAGATCTTCATCGAGCAAGACATATCTTAACGCCTTGTATCGTAGTTTCCTTGTAGCCAATTGAGAGGGGTTCTTGAGATAGCTGTAAACTTCAAACCTCCAATCATCGGTTGTAATGGCGGCAACCTCTATGTCAATCTCTTTTAGCATCGGCCGACAGCCCGGTGCCCCTAGAGCTAAATCATTGGCTTCCGTGTTCTGCTCTCTGGGATATGTTTCAAACTAAATAGCCGAAAGCTGTCCATTAATTCCTGGCATTGCTGATAATAGACCATCAGCGCATCGTTTTTGCATTCGTATTCTCTTGATAATTGGCTGATGACCAACAATGAATCTCCCATTATTTCGATGGAGTCGGCTTCAACTTCCTTGAGTAGATGTAATCCTTTAAGGACAGCTTCGTAGCGTGGGGGTTGATAGCGAAAGCAAATTCGAAACTTGCTCCCCTGGGTGAAATAATGACTAAGCCGATGCCGCAGCCGTTGGTGCCAATCGAGCCGTCGAATGCCAAAGTCCAAGGCATAATTTCCACTGAGCCGATCGAGTAATTTCTGTGCTCCACAATAAAATTGGCTATAGCTTGTCCTTTGACTGCACTGGGTGCCTGATACCTCAAATCAAACTCTGTTAGCAAAAAAATCCACTTCCCAATTCTTCCGTTCAACACAGGAGCCGATAGCATGTACTTAACTACATCGGCTTTTTAGATTATTGTGCACTCGTTGGATAGCAGATAATGCCTTAACTTTGTACATGAAAAATAGAGGCACAGGCATAGCTTCTCCACAGGTGAATACCTGGTTCCTGCGTCTAGTAACCGTCGGCTGAGATAGAAGATAGCTTTTTCTTTGCCCTCAACTTCTTGGATTAAAACGGAGCCGATTGACTTGTCATTGGCTGATAGGTACAGCTTAAACGGTATCCCTTTTTGTGGAGGCATTTGAACTGGGGGGGAACTTAGATAATCCTTGATGTTGTCCATGGCTTTTTGTTGCTCTGCCCCCCATGTGAATGCTTGATCGGCTTTTAGCCGAAGCAGCGGTGTGAATGGCTCAATCTTTTCTGAGAGATTGGCTATGAATCGCCTCATGAAATTGATTTTGCCGATCAGTGATTGGAGTTGTTTCTTGTCCTTCGAAGGCTGAATTGTCTTGATAGCATTTACCCTCCTTGGTGTAACCTCAATTCCTCTTTCATGAACAAGAAATCCCAGGAACTGCCTAGCCGACACGCCGAACGCGCACTTAAGTGGGTTCATCTTCAGGCCATATTTTCTCGTCCGTTCTAACACTTGTCTCAGATCGGCTATATGGCCCTCTATCTCCCTGGACTTGACAACCACGTCATCAGTGTAGATCTCTACTAGTGAGCCGATCATGTCATGAAAAATGTAATTCATGGCCCGTTGATATGTTGCCCCAGCATTCTTCAAGCCGATCGTCATTACCACCCATTCGTACAAGCTGATTGTGCCAGGACACCGAAAAGCAGTCTTGTGGATGTCTTTGTCGGCCATAAATATCTGATTATAACCTGCATTGTCATCCATGAAACTAATAATTTTGTGGCCTGAAGCAGCATCGACAAGTAAATCGGCTATCGGCATTGGGTATTCGTCCTTAGGGGTGGCCTTGTTTAGATCTCTGAAATCGATGCACACCCTTAGTTTACCGTTTTTCTTCAACACTGGGACAATGTTTGAGAGCTACTCGGCGTATCGGCAAGGCCGAATGAATCCCGCATCGTATAGCCGAGTGATTTCGACTTTGATTGCATCGTACATATCGGCCTTAAACCTCCTAGGAGGCTGTTTGAACGGCCGATAGCCTGCCTTAATCGGCAGTTGATGCACCACTATTGATCGGCTATGGCTGGGCATCTCAAAGTACTCCCAAGCAAAACAATCTTTATATTCTTTTAACAAATCAATAAGGTGGGATCTTCAATGAGGAGATAGATTTTTGCTAATATATGTCGGCCTCGGCTTGTCACCAGAGCCGATGTCAATTTCTTCTAATTCGTCGGGTGATGTGAAACCTTGCCCGAGCTTGCCATCGTCTTCGTCTACGGTGTCCATGCCGAAGACGCTTGAGCCGTCCACCATGTCTTGTTCAAAGCAGTAGCTGCGGCTCGTCTTCTCCAATCGGCTGTATCGTGGAATTGGACACATTTAGAAAATCGGCATGCCAGATTTTCCTAGACAAACAATCGATGCCTTCGATTTCCCAAGGCGACAAATCGGCACTGACGATGCTAACTGACCTATCGACTGGTACGATCTCAATCTTGTCGCTGTCCCATTGGATCAGGCTCTGATGCATTGTAGAAGGAACACAACAATTAGCGTGTATCCAGTCCCTTCCGAGCAGCAGGCTTATTGCCGATGGTCAGTTCGATGTTCAGGACGCCCTTGGTTTCTGATGGGTTGCCGTCGAAGTCTTTGAGCACCATATTGGTCTTTATCAAGTCTTTGGCTCCTTTGCTTATTTTTCTGAATGTTGCGTAAGGCATGAGGTTGACTGCAGCTCCCCCCCAACTAGCATCTTGGACATCGGCTTGCCGTTGACGAATCCTTTAACGTACAACGGCTTCAAGTGTCGATTTTCGGTCCCCTCGGGTTTGTCGAAATAGCTTTGTCCGGTGAGATTGCTAGTTTCACTAGGTCGTCTTCGATGGTGTATGCATTGGCTTCAGGAGCAGTGAATTCGGCTGGCAGTATGAACACCATGTTGACCGATGCAGAAACTTTGCCTTTCCCTTTGGCCGCCCTACTGGCTTGATCGGCTGGACTCTCCTTGGCTTGCTCCTCGTCGCCTGTGGCGATTTTCTCTTTGGGAACCCATCGCCTTTTGATCTTGCCCAGCCGACAGTGCTGTTCTTGGATCATTTGCCGAACTTCATCTTCTCTTCCTTCACGCTTGAGTCGCTGAATTCTCCTTTTCTGCGTCTTTGTGAAGAGATTGGATGGGCACCATTGGGGATTGGCCGATTCCTCATCATCGGCCTCTTCGTCGTCGCGGTTGTTGTCGTTGCGGTCTTAATCGATGAAGAAGTCTTGATGGATCGAGCCGAGCCGATCATGGACGGACCGCCGCCTCTGGTTTAGCTGAACGGCTCTAGGGATGAGCCGGGCTGGGTTTGCAGCCGATGAACTCCTGTGATCGTTGTGGCAACCGTTGCACGCCGGGCAGTCGTTTAATGTTGGCAGCCTCATGCCGGATTCCCAGCAGCACTTGAAAAATCACAATGCCAATGCAGATCAGATTGTGTCTTCCTCGTCACGGCCGCTTTGTGTTTCCGGTCCACGCCGACGAGGTGCTTCATCGCGAGCTTCTTCCCGCCGAGACCGGTGTTGAGGACGGCGTCGGCTGTCTTCATAGATCGATCGTCGGTCAGCTGATCTGATGATGGGGCACACCATGTTGATTGGCACGGCGTGATGTCCAGTCGGCTCGCCTTCTGCCCTGGCCCCGATTGATGCGTCGACTAAGCCATGCGCCATTCTGTTCGGTCGATCGGCTCGTCTGGGGCTGACTTGAACTGTGTTGACCGGGAACGGGTTGCCGTCTACCATCATCGACCGACTTGAATCAGCAAACTTCTATTTCCTGGCCTCAATTGCCGACTGGATTTGTTGCTTGAAGACTTTGCAATCGTTAGTGGCATGGGATGTGGAGTTGTGCCACTTGCAATATTTCTTCTTCTTTAGTTCTTCGGCCGATGGGATCACGTGGTTTTCAGGGAGCTGGATCTGTTTCTCCTTGAGTAGCAAGTCAAAAATCCTATCAGCTTTAGTGATGTCGAAGTCGTATCTCTCTTCCTTGGCTGTCTTCAGCAGCCATTGGCAGACGATGGCCTTTTTGTTCTTGGCCCATTCGGCTGCTGCCACCTCTACGTCATCATCACTGGAATCGTAGTCATTGGAACCTGAGTTATGTTCTTGACGGCCTTTCTGGTGTCTTGGAATCGCTGCTCGTGGGTCGTCTCCTTCGGCGCCAAGTGGGCTAGGCTGTCGAAGTCCTGCGCAGGGAACCACTCTCGGATCGATGCGATCAAGCCGTGAAAGGCCAAATCAGCCAACTGGGCGTCCGATAGCACCAGTCTATAGCATCGGTTCCTCATCTTTCTGAAGCGTTGGATGTATTCTTGAACCTATTCGTTGTGCTTTTTCCTGATACTGGTGAGATCCGAAAACTTCATTTCATGGTTGCCGAAGTAAAAGTAGCTGTGAAATTGCTTTTCGAGATTGGCCCAGCTCTGGATTGAGTTGTACGGCAATGAGGAGAACCAGGTGAAAGCTGATCCTGAAAGAGACAGAGGGAACAACCGGACTCTCAAGGCGTCTGTAGCCGATGCTTCGCCGCACTGTGCCAAGAATCGGCTAACGTGCTCGTAGGTTGATACGTTGTCTTGCCCTGAGAACTTTGAAAAATCTGGGATCTTGTATCGGTTGGGCAACGGGATCCGCTCGAAATGTTTTGGATAGGGATACCGATACATGTTCCCTTAGTCCTTTGGATTGAGGCCGAATTGATCGCGCATGACATCTGCAATCAGATCAGCCCAAGTCCGGTTGTCCTGCTATATCTGCTCATATGGGTCATATGGCGTGGGTGCTTGCCGATACAGCGGTGGTGGCGTCTGAGGCCTGTAGTGACGATCTTGACGGCCTCCTTGATACTGGTAGTGGAGTGGATGATCAGCGAGAGGCGGCCGATGCGCCGGTGGAGGCGTTGGTGGTCTCGGGAACAGCTGTCGGCCACCGGCGTTGTACTGTCTGTCCAGGTCAATCTGGGCAATTGGCTCTGACTGTCGATTGTCGTTCAACATGTTGGCAATCTGATCCTGGGGCAGCGGTTCATGTCAGTTCAGCATGGTAATCACTGGCCTTGTAGCCGATTTAGTTTGATTCGGCTGGCCGAGGACCCCTCATGGCGACCCTGGTTGTGTTGGCGGTGGGATCGGCCGATTCTAGGTGACCAACGTCCTGTAACCAGGAAACTAGCCGTATGTGAAGTACGTCAGCCCCCGTTGCAGCTGGTCAGCTATCTTGGCGTCGACCACGGTAGCGATCATGTTGTTGAGAGTGTTGACCAGGATGCTACTTTGGTTGACCAGCGCGTGGTGAACGACCGAATCAATTCGGTCTTGCAAGGTATGCAGGGCTGAATCGTCTTGTTCCTTAATCAGCTCCTCCACCTTCTGTTTGCCCTTTGATCCACTGGAGGAGGATGCCTTGAGTTCATCCATGCTGAACTTATACTTTTGATGTACAGCCCCGGATCTAGTCTGGGTGAATGATTGCAAGTAGTTGGCCTGGAGCTCTTCCCCCATCTTCTTGTAATCGGCTTGCTGCTCAGCCGGTAATTGCTCCATCTTCACAGGCACGATGTTGTCCTGAGAAACATTGGGGCTCTTGGAGTCGACCATCGTGCCGGCTGAGTCGATGCGTCCTAGCCGAGCCGACAGAGAAAGTCTCACCGAGCGTTCCAAGAAGCATGTTGATGAGAAATTTCTCTCACGCGCTGGCCTAGGAGATCTCGCTTAACTCCGGTGCGGTCCTTCTCGTTTGTGCGGTGCGGGGCGTGCCGCTTGGTTTGATCTGTTAACCAACAAGAAAAAACAAGATATATGCGTTAAGTGTTAGGTTAGATCCCCACTGGATCGGCTGAGGGAATCCATGAGCATATATATGCTATCCTAAAATATATTTAAGCCAAGCGACTGGAATGGATCGGCTATACCGAGACAGCATCAGCCGCTTAACCCAAATACAGTAAAGGATAATAAATATATGTATTGATAACCTAGTCGATACTTGAAAGCTAACTGTGGATCGGCTAGTACTCCGATGATTCTTATGAAAAGATATCATTCTCGAACCAGATGCTTAGCCTGGGAAATCGGCCGTCGGCTGTTGATAGTAGGCCGATTTTGGCTGATGAAGTCCGACAAGAATGGGATCTTAATATAAGAGGCAGTCCTAACATAAATGTAGTAATAAATATACTAAAAGAAATATATTAGGGCAAATAAGCCCGGCTGAAACCCCGGCACTGTCTCTAAACATATAAATCTAATCCGAACAGATCATTGAAAGTTCTAAAAACGACTTAATAGTTCAATGTTGATGCATCATTAAGTATAAAAAGAACAACCTGATCTGTTGTAGCTGATTTATACCCCTCAAGACGGTGGAAACCGCATATAAACTAGTTCAACCTTTAGATCTAGCCCTATCGGCTACGGGTTCTTGATAGAACTGGCCGATGACAGGATAGATCTAAACATTGCTCCAGTTTATATGCGATATATGGTTAATAGCATAGTATAAACCCCTGAATCTAATGTGTCACTACGATGGAAGCACTAGAATCAGCAAAACATACCACTAATGACAAGCATTTACCTGGATTTGGGGATCGAAACGATGCAGCCCGTAGCCAAATCAATTGCTCGTCTCAAGAAAATGTTTGGCGATGCGCCAAAGGTTGTTTGATTGACTGAATGTCTTCTTTTACAGGGGGTCTCGTGTCCTATTTATACCCAAGATAACATTATCTGTACAAACCCTGGACACTATCTAAACTACTACTTAAAATACGACGATATCCCGAGAAGGACCCACGCCGCAAAACAGTTTAAACAAACTCCTAATTTACAGATACAATTGCCGTTATAGGACTCTATCCATAGATGGCAATATCTTTTAACGCACAAACTGATAACCGAATCATCTATTTATCTTCAAACATCTGCACCAGAAACAGTTTTATCTTCTCTAAACCTAGAATCGGCTATCGGCCGCTCTTTGTCCGATTCAACCTTAGCCGACTGGCTTCACAACCGATCGCTTCTGAGCCGATGCGGCTTCTATTTCTCCGTCAAACCAACCGATCCGATTCTGCTTCATCCCTGCCAGGACTTAGGGATTCAATTACCAAATTTGGGTGTCAACAGTTTCCATTTAGGAAAGCCGTTTTGACATCCATCTGCCATATGTCATAATCAAAATATGCAGCAATCGCTAGAATAATCCGAATAGACTTAAGCATTGCAACGGGCGAGAAGGTTTCATCATAATCAACACCTTGAATCTGTTTAAAACCTTTCGCCACCAATCGTGCCTTATAGATGTGAACATTTCCATCCATGTCGGCCATTTTCTTAAAAACCCATTTGCACTCAATGGTTTTGACACCATCGGGTGGATCAACCAAGTTCCAAACTTGATTATCATACATGGATTCTATTTTGGATTTCATGGCTCCAAGCCACTTGTTGGAATCGGGTCCCACCATCGCTTACTCATAGGTCTTAGGCTCATCGTTGTCTAACAACAATATATCACGTTGTTCCGCACCTGTGTACCTGTCAGGTGCACGACGTGATCTTTCAGACCTCCATGGGGCTGGTGTATCTACAACAGATGGCGCAACATCTTGTTCCTCCTGTTGTGGTTCTATGGTAGCTGAAATATTTTCTGGTGTTTCTTGAACTTCTTCAAGATGCACCCTGCTCCCACTAACCCTTCTTGAAAGAAACTCTTTCTCCGAGAAGACACCGTGTGGGGCGACAAACACTTTGCCTTGTTCCCAATTATAAAAGTAATATCCCTTGGTTTCCTTAGGATATCCCACAAAGAAACACTTGTCAGATTTGGGTGTGAGCTTGTCGGACTGTAAACGTTTTACATAAGCCTCACATCCCCAAATTTTGAGAAAAGACAAGCTAGGGGATCGCCCTGTCGATATCTCATATGGCATCTTTTCAACTAACTTAGATAGAACTCTATTTAGTGTGAATGCAGCTGTTTCAAGAGCATATCCCCAGAAGGATAACGAAAGATCACTTTGGCTCATCATGGATCGCACCATGTCCAACAAGGTGCGATTTCTCCGTTCGGACACCCCATTCCATTGTGGAGTTCCTGGCGGAGTCAACTGTGGAACAATTCCACAATCTTTCAGATGATTACCAAACTCTTGGGTCAAGTATTCCCCTCCACGATCTGATCGTAGAAACTTGATTGTTTTCCCTAAATGATTTTGTACTTCATTCTAGAATTCTATGAGCTTTTCAAAGGATTCGGACTTGTGCCTCATTAAGTAGATATAACCATATCTACTAAAGTCATCGGTGAAGATAATGAAGTACTGATAACCACCTCTGGCCGTTGAGCTCATTGGTCCACATATATCAGTATGTATGAGTACCAACAAGTCACTTGCTCTCTGACTGTGTCCCGTGAAAGGTGCCTTTGTCATCTTACGAAGTAAAGAAGACTCACATGTCTCAAATGATTCAAAATCAAAAGAGTGAAGCAATCCATCCTTATGGAGCTTCTCCATGCGTTTCTGATTTATATGGCCTAAGCAACAATGCCAGATAAACGTGGGGTTCGTATCATTTGGGAGTTGCCTCTCTGTATTAATGTTATAGCTGGGAGATGCTTGAAGATTCAAAACGTATAATCCATTCATCAATGGTGTATAAAAATAGAACAAATCTCTGAGATAAACTGAACAACCATTGTCCATTGATCTAAAATCATATCCTTTCGCTTGCAAACATGAAGCGGAAATAACGTTTTGACATAGAGTTCGAACACAATAACAATTATTTAATTCCAAAACTAATCCTAAAGGTAGATGAAGTGGAACAGTGCCGACAACAACTGTAGCAACGCTTGCTCCATTGCCGACGCGCAGGTTCACCTCACCCCTTCTCAAGCCTCTACTTCTTCTCATTCCCTGCAACGATTTGCAAATATGAGCTACGATCCGATATCAAATACCCAAGAGTCGTAGGTGAAGTAGCAAGATTAATGTCTATAACATTAATACCTGAAGCACAAGTCGCACTTTGCTTCTTTTTGAGATCCTCCATGTACTTCTTGCGCCTTTTCCAAGGGCTCCTGTCTCCTTGCAATACAAGCAAACAACATCTGATGCCGCCGACCCCTTCTTGCCCTTCTTTGCGTTGGAGGCACTCGTGATCTCATCGGGAGTTAGTTTCCTCTTGGTGCAAAGTTTCTTGACAAGTGGTTTGCGCTTAGCCTTCTGCATCACCATCACATGATGACCATTTTTCTGGATACTCTCCTCAGCTGTCTTTTGCATCCCATGCAATTCGGCCAAGGTTTTATCCATACTGTTCATGTGATAATTCAATATGAATGGCTCGAAGCTCGGAGGGAGCGACTGGAGAATCACATCAGTAGCCAACTCTTGGCTAAGGGGAAAACCTGGTTTTTCCAGACTCTCAGTGTAGCCAATCATCGGACTGACGGGACTCCCCTCAACAAGGCTGCACGCAAACAGGGACTCTGAGGTGTTGAACCTCTCGACCCGAGCTTGGTTCTCAAACATGCCGCAGTCCCTGAATAATAGTATGAGAATCGCTGCTCTCATATTGCTTCTGAAGCTCAGAGGACATTGTAGCTAGCATGAGACATCTTATGTCTAGGGCATCATTAGTGTGCTTCTCGTAAGCCCTCCGTGCAGTTGCAGTAGCATTGTTAGGCAAATCATCCGGAAAAGGTACTTCAAGAACGTACTCCTTACGCTCTTGCTTGAGAACAATTCTCAAGTTGCGATACCAATCCATAAAGTTTGTTCCGTTTAATTTTTTTCTCGAGAATAGATCGCAAATTAAAAGCACTTGGTGTAGTATTGGCTGCCATTTATTCTACAACAGAAAAAACAAAGTTTAGCACAATGTTTATGCTATGTCTATTGTTAAACAATTTAACATAAGACTCCCATTACATATTTTACACCTTCCCTCTAGGTTACGTATTGGGTCAGGATCCACATGTTAATTAATTTCTAGTGAGCTTTGGCATCACGGCTAGAAGATTAATAACATCGGTAAGCAACTCCTTGCTAATCACCTCTATGTGACTCTTGTTGTTGGTGTGGCATCTCCATGCCCCGGTGCCAACCTATGCCCCAAGGTCCAAAACTGTTTTGATAGCCTTGTTAAGTAAACCAAATGCTCCCGCCGTATATGTCCGACATATACCCCCTCGTGTTATGATAGAGAATGGCACTCGCTTTGCGTGACCCACCATTGACGAGCATAACGGTGACGGGTGCAACATTTGGAAGGGCATCATTACTACTTAATTTTGCGAGGGATGCTATCCTATCAAACAAACATATCACATATATGAAAGCAGGTAGAATAGCATATAATGAAATAGTATGGCCCCCTTCACATGGTGATCTCCATCTCCATGTCGGTGTAGAGGATCTCCATCTTCATCACTGTTCTTCCGAGTGCCGAATGCTTGATTTCTTCAAACTAAGCTACTACTATAGAAGCTCTAATTGAAGATTACATTGACTCATAGGTCATGAAAGAATAATACATAGAAGATTACACCACACGAATTTCATAGATCCAATCTATGAAATCGCATACAGAAACCATATCGGCATAATCACATTGTGTCGTCCTGATACACTATCAAGGGAGATGGTTTGCATAGGCGCGAGGTGACTTTGAAGGTCGGACTACAAGACAGTTTTGGCATAATCACATTATACCGTTCCGATACACTATCAAGGAACGCTATCTCGAACCCAACTCAAACCGAGTTCTATGGATATTGCTTCGACGTAATCACATTACGCCGTTCCGATACACTATCAAGGAACGCAATTACCATCTACTCTCCTCTACAGATCCCATAAAACCGATTGATCTAATCATCCTGTGTGCAAAACTTGTTCCAGATCCAATCTAAAACCCGAACTAAGCAAGATTAGCTCTGATACCACGGAAGGGATACGCGGAAGCTACGATAGCTAAAAACAAAACTTTTCTACCACGCAAACCAGGAACACTTGCAAGTAAGGGTCGATAGATCGTTACCGATTGGAGTATGCAGCGGAAATAGCCAATCAGGACCTATCCAATCCGGAACAGTGCTGGCCGATTACAGCCGATTCCCGCAAGCCGATAGCCGATTCCTGCGAACAGCCGATTCATCAATCAGCCGATTCACCGAGTAGCCGATTCGCCGAGTCGTCCGACCATGCTCACGCGCCTCGCTCCGATGCGCCCGACCGCAGCCGATTCCACCACAACCAATTCGTAGCCAACGAACAGCACCACAACGTAGCAGCGCCTCTACCGGTATCCACACGTCCGGGGACAGAACGCCTAGCACCCATGTGTTGGCACAAGATGCAAGGCTAGGGTTTTGGCTCGAAGGTGGGGAGGGTTTCCGTGGAGATGGATCTCGCCGACTTCTGTTGCGCCAAATCAGATTGATTCGGTTCAATGGGATTCAATTGACATGCTGCAGCTCTCCACCCTCACCCCTTTATACAAAGTTGCTGGTTGGGCCTAGAGGCCCGTCGGTACTCTATTTTGAATCGGATCCTATCCGAATCTCATAGAGTTGGCTGGCCGGACTTTGTAAGCCCATAGGACTCTATCCGATCGGATCCCTATCCGATCGAGCCGTATCCAAGTCCAACTCGAATGCCTGTTCTTATCCCCTTAAGCGTGCGACCCTGTAGGTTCAAGTATACTTGGTTGGCTAGAGTCCAACTCAGCCGATCGTCGGCTCGAGTCCAACTCAGCCGACCATCAATAGCGGCGCCTAGCAGCACATATTGACACCATTGTATACAAGAATATAATATCGGCTCTGAACCTGTAATGTGTACACAAATCCCTTTGCCTCACGATATCAATTAAGCTATTGGCAAGATGTGTGCCATCCCTTCAATAGCTTAACCATTCACTCGAACCATATTGGATTATTTGTCTGTTGGAGAAACATTAACAATGATATCCAACATCTCTATGTTGCCTCTATGGCATATGACTAACACGGCCCAAACAAATCTAGGAGTATAAAACATCAAGGTCCGATGATATTAGGTGTCCATATAGTGTTACATCGATGCTTGAACACATTTTACAAAAATTGTGCATAGTTAGTAGAATTTCTCACTCATCGTTGGTTTGGCACTAAAGTATTGATAGGACACAAAATTTTGGTTACTAATTCTTTGTTACTTTAGTTTATCTCAAATCAAATGTAGCCCAAATAATCTTACCAAAATTTTATATAGCGAGAGCCTAACTCAAGATCAATCAACTATACGGCGCTCGGTGGTGTAACATCAAGGTCAGCAGTACAAAAACAAGATCAGTACAACATCAAGATCAAGATCAACATCTACATCAACTAACTTGGCAGCGGCGCTCGGCGGCGGCGAGGGAGGACGGCACCGGGCTCGGGGACGGCCGGCAGCGCTCGATGGCGACGAGGGAGGACACGAGGGACGACGGCGGCGCTAGGGTTCTTCGAGAACTTGGAAATTATTTGCCATATTATGTAGATCTAAATCAGCGCGCTCTTTTAAAGAAATTCAAAGAACATCCATGACGAGCTTTAGAATAAGCCCGATTGAGATGAATCATCTCAATTGGGCTTAATGTAATACCTGTCACAGATAAGATCTAGTTCGATGCGCGGGGACGATGGAAAAATTCTAGCAGTGATGGACTAAACCTAAAGTCCGTCACTGATGTAGTCATCGATGACGGGCTTAAATACCTAGCCCGATCGGATAATATCATCATCTCTATCGAGCTATAATTAATGACCATCACCAATGCTATCATCGGTGACGGGCTTAGAGATTAAGCCCGATCGAATGAGATCATCATCTCTATCGGGCTTTCATTAAAGACCGTCACCGATGATCTCATCGGTGACGGGCTTAGATATTAAACCCGATTAGCTTGACTTCGAGCCCATCACCAATAGAATTTTTCAGAAGTATTATTTCCCTGTAAATTACTATACTCTGCAAATATTTATAGTATTTCTAAATATTTAGTCTAAAATATTATTAATACCATTAATACTATAAATACTATTATGTGAACTTTCCTTTAGCAATGATGGATGTATACAACAAGTAGGAATGAAAACGGTCAGGAAAAGACCTTAACCATACTTGTTCCCATATTCTTTTGGCATGTGACTTTCTTATGTTCTTGTGCGCTTCAAGAATAACCAGAAGGAGTAGATACTTTCTGGAGGTTGATGAATTTTCCCGTACCCGCTTTCATCCATAACTAGAAGCATAGAGCTCTCCTTGAGCAATGATGGATGTATGGGATACAAATAGGGCACTATGACTCCTATAAAAATGTAGAAATATACAGTAAATCATGAAAATAGATATATATTGGATGTGCATGATGGGAGAAGAGGCTTATCCACTGATCTGTGCCTGCTCGGGTGTCATTGCACTTGTAGCCCCAAGGCCTTCTCATCTTCCAGCTTCTTTTCCTTTTCTCGCCGCCATCTTTGTCGCCCTTATGATAGGCTCTTTCTTCCATGTTATACCAAATACTCAGGATATCTCCGTCAAAGATGGTGTAAAGCTCGTCTGCATTAACAGGTAAAAAATACATAAACTTTCAAAGCTTTCTACCGCATACTTGCTTGAATATGTGATGTTCAATTGTTACTCGGTACAAAGACTTGTATTACCTTGCAAAAAGCTGCTTTGAACACTAGTACAAAAATGGCAAGTGAAAAAGGGCTCATCCTTGTTAGTGATATGCCCCTAGAGGCAACATGGAGATGTTGGATATCACATCAATGTTTATGTATTTATGAATAAAGTGTTATTCAGTTCCATGAAATAGACATCTTGTGTTGATCAATAAGTACGTGACTTATTTATGAGACTCGATATGTATGAATCTATTTCTAAACGATCCTCGATCATATGTCATATTGTTGGAACAAATATGATTCTAAGATCGGCATGTTTATTGATTGATGATCATGTCTCATAGATCATGGGTATGGAGATACCAAATCAATAAACATGGACATATGTGTTAGAGAACACATTGTTGGATAGACCCACCATGAGACACTACAGAATCAATGTGCCATTAGTTGGTCTCGTGTAGTGTTGGTACAAAGTCCTTAGACCTGAGATCACCATAGATTCCAACATGTGTAGTAGCCTACTTTGGGACTACCAAACGCTATTCCGTAATCGGGTAGTTATAAAGGTAGTTTTCGGGTTTGCTATGAAACATGGAGTGGGATGTGAGTGATCAAGATGGAATTTGCCTCTCCTTTGGAGAGATATCTCTGGGCCCTCGAGGTACTCGATTGTGGAAATGCATGGCCATGCTAAGTTGATTGAGGAGTCAATCAACGACGTATAATCCAATAATTTTGAGTGAATGTTTAAGCTATTGAAGGGATGGCACACATCTTGCCTATAGCTTAACCGGTATCGTGAGGCAAAGGGATTTGTGTACACATTACAGGTTCGAGCCGATATTATTCTTGTATACTATGGTGTCAATATGTGCTGCTAGGCGCCGTCGTGACGGTCGGCCGAGTTGGACTCGAGCCGACGATCGGCTAAGTTAGACTATAGCCGAAACCGAGTATACCTGAACCTACGTGGTCGCACGCTTAAGGGGATAAGAACATGGCATTCGAGTTGGACTCGGATACGGCTCGATCGGATAGGGATCCGATCGGATAGAGTCCTATAGGCTTACGACGTATGGGCGGCCAACTCTATGAGATACGGATGAGATCGTTCAAAAATAGAGTCCCGATCGGCCACTAGTCCTAGTCGGCCAACTCTATATAAAGGAGGGAGGGGTGGAGAGCTGCGACATGTCAATTGCATCGCGTGCAACGTGGTCGTCGAGATCAATCTCCACGGAAACCCTCCCCACTTTCGAGCCAAACCCTAGCCTTGCATCGCGTGCTAGCGCACGGGTGTTCAGCGTTCGTCCCCGGACGTGTCGATACCGGTAGAGGCGCTCGCTACGTTGCACGCCGTTCATCGGCCGTGGAGGAATCGGCCGCGGTCGAGCGCATCGGAGCGAGGCATGAGAACACGCCGGACGACTCGGAGCGAGGCGCGAATCGGCTGATTGGCGAATCGACTGTCTCCGGGAATCGGCTGTCAGCTTGCGAGAATCGGCTACACTGTTCCGGATCGGATTGCCCTGATTGGCTATTCCGCTGCACTACACTCCAATCGGTAACGATCTATCGGCCCTTACTTGCAAGTGTTCCTGGTTTGCGCGGTAGAAAAGTTTTGTTTTCGGCTAGCGTAGCCTCCGTGTAACCCTTCAAGGGTATCACACCTAATCTTGCTTAGTTCGGGTTTTAGATTGGATCTGGAACAAGTTTTGTGCACGAGTTGATTAGATCAATCGGTTTTACGGGATCTCGTTGAGGAGAGTTGATGGTAATTATGTTCCTTGATAGTGTATCGGAACGGCGTAATGTGATTACGTCGAAGGAATATCCATAGAACTCGGTTTGAGTCGGCTTCGAGATAGCGTTCCTTGATAGTGTATCGAAACGGTATAATGTGATTATGCCGAAGCTATCTCGTAGTCCGATCTTGTTTGCTGCCTCGCGCCTATGCAAACCATCTCCCTTGATAGTGTATCGGGACGGCATAATGTGATTACGCCGACATGGTTTCCGTAAGCGATTTCATAGATTGGATCTATGAATTTCGTGTTGTGTTCCGGCGCTGCCCGAAAGCCCGCCGTGTGCGTACCCTTATAGGTCGTCTCGATGCCGTAGCTCTGCGATAAGTAGAAAACGTTTTTACGCCTAACTTGTTTTTGCAGAGAATGCTTTGAGATGGTATGGCCCTATTGTATGTATGAGATGCATGTGATGCATGTAATATTCTTTCATATGTGCAATCCCCGTAATATTCTTTCATACGTGCAATGCTTGTAATATTCTTTCACGACCCGAGTCGATGTAATCTTCAATTAGAGCTTCTATAGTAGTAGCTTAGTTTGAAGAAATCAAGCATCATGCACATTGGAAGATGGTGCCGAAGATGGAGATCCTCAGCGCCGACATGGAGATGGAGATCACCATGTGAAGGGGGCCACACTATTTCATGCTATTCTACTCGCTTTCATATAGGTGATATGTTTGTTTGATAGGATAGCATCCCTCACAATATTAAGTAGTAATGATGCCCTTCCAAATGTTGCACCCGTCACCGTTGTGCTCGCAATGGTGGGTCTCCAAAGCAGAGTGCCATTCTCTATCATAACACGAGGGGGTATATGTCGACATATACATGCAGGAGCATTTGGTTTACTTAACAAGGCTATCAAAACAGCTTTTGGGCCTTGGGGCATAGGTTGGCGCCGGGCATGGAGATTCCACACCAACAACAAGAGTCACATAGAGATGTGATTAGCAAGGAGTTGCTTATCGATGTTACTAATTTTCTAGCAATGATGCCAAAGCTCACTAGAAAATTAACTAACATGTGGATCTTGACCCAATACGTAACCTAGAGGGAACGTGGAAAATACGTAATGGGAGTCTTATGTTAAATTGTTTAACAAAAGACATAGCATAAACATTGTGCTAAACTTTGCTTTTTCTGTCGTAGAATAAATGACGGCTAATACTACACCCAGCACCTTTAATTTGCGATCTATTCTCAAAAAGGAAAAATTAAATGGAACAAACTTTATGGATCGGTATCGCAACTTGAGAATTGTTCTCAAGCAAGAGCGTAAGGAGTACGTTCTTGAAGTACCCTATCCCGAGGATTTGCCAAATAATGCCACCGCAATCGCACGGAGGGCTTACGAGAAGCACACTAATGATGCCCTAGACATAAGCCGTCTCATGCTTGCTACAATGTCCCCGAGTTTCGTAAGCAATATGAGAGCAACGATGCTCACACTATTATTCAGGGCTGCGTGGCATGTTTGAGAACCAAGCTCGGGCCGAGAGGTTCAACACCTCAAAGTCCTTGTTTGCGTGCAGCTTGTTGAGGGGAATCCCGTTAGTCCGCATGTGATAAAGATGATTGGCTACATTGAGAGTCCGGAAAACTAGGTTTTCCCCTTAGCCAAGAGTTGGCTACGATGTGATTCTCCGCCGCTCCCTCCGAGCTTCGAGCCATTGATATTAAATTATCACATGAACAATATGGATAAGACCTTGGCTGAATTGCATGGGATGCTAAAGACAAATGAGGAGAGTATCCAGAAAATGGTCATCATGTGATGATGATGCGTATAGGCTAAGCGCAAACCACCTGTCAAGAAACTTTGCACCAAGAGGAAGTTAACTCCCGATGAGATCGCGAATGCCTCCAATGCAAAGAAGGGCAAGAAGGGGTCGGCGGCATCGATGTCGTTTGCTTCTATTGCAAGGAGACAGCCACTGGAAGAGGAACTGCAAGAAGTACATGTAGGATCTCAAAAAGAAGAAAAGTACGACTTCGCCTCGTATTAATGTTATAGACATTAATCTTGCTACTTCACCTACGACTCTTGGGTATTTGATACCGGATCGTAGCTCATATTTGCAAATCATTGCAGGGAATGAGAAGAAGTAGAGGATTGAGAAGGGGCGAGGTGAACCGCGCGTCGGCAATGGAGCAAGCGTTGCTACGTTGCGTCGGCACGACCACTTCATCTACCTTCAGGATTAGTTTTGGAATTAAATAATTGTTATTGTGTTCCAACACTATGTCAAAACGTTATTTCCGCTTCAAGCGGAAGGGTATGATTTTAGATCAATGAACAATGGTTGTTCAATATATCTTAGAGATATGTTCTATTTTCATGCACTATTGGTGAATGGATTATACGTTTTAAATCTTGAAGCGTCTCCCATCTATAACATTAATACGAAAGGCACCTCTCTAATGATATAAACCCCACGTTTATCCGGCATTGTCGCTTAGGCCATATAAATCGAAACGCATGGAGAAGCTCCATAAGGATGGATTGCTTCACTCTTTTGATTTTGAATCATTTGAGACATGTGAGTCTTGTTTACTTGGTAAGATGACAAAGACACCTTTCACGGGACACAAGTGAAAGAGCAAGTGTCTTGTTGGCACTCATACATACCGATGTATGTGGACCAATGAGCTCAACGGCCGAGGTGGTTATCGACTTCATTACCTTTACCGATGACTTTAGTAGATATGGTTATGTCTACTTAATGAGGCATAAGTCCGAATCGTTTGAAAAGTTCAAAGAATTCCGAATGAAGTACGTAATCATTTAGGGAAAACAATCAAGTTTCTACGATCGGATCGTGGAGGGGAATACTTGAGCCAAGAGTTTGGTAATCATCGAAAGATTGTGGAATTGTTCCACGCTTGACTCCGCCAGAACTCCACAATGGAATGGGGTGTCCGAACGAGAAATCGTACCTTGTTGGACATGGTGCGGTCGATGATGAGCCAAAGTGATCTTCCGTTATCCTTCCGGGGATATGCTCTTGAAACAACAAGCGCTCACACTAAATGGAATTCCATCTAAGTCGCTTGAAAAGACACCATATCGAGATATGGACAGGCAACCCCTAGTTTGTCTTTTCTCAAAATTTGGGGATGTGAGGCTTATGTAAAGCGTTTACGCGACAAGCTCACACCCAAATCGACAAGTGCTTCTTTGTGGGATATCCTAAGGAAACCAAGGGATATTACTTTTATAATTGGTAACAAGGCAAAGTGTTTGTCGCCCGACACGGTGTCTTCTTGGAGAAAGAATTTCTTTCAAGAAGGGTTAGTGGGAGCAGGGTGCATCTTGAAGAAGTTCAAGAAACACCGAAAACGTTTCGGCGACCACGTAACCACAACAGAGGAGCAAAGTGTTGCGCCACCGGTTGTAGATACACCTGCCCCACGGAGGTCCGAAAGATCACGTCGTGCGCCCGATAGGTACACAAGCGGAACAACGTGATATATTGTTGTTGGACAACGATGAACCTAAGACCTATGAGGAAGCGATGGTGGGACCCGATTCCAACAAGTGGCTTGGAGCCATGAAATCCGAAATAGAATCCATGTACAACAATCAAGTTTGGAACTTGGTTGATCCACTGATGGTGTCAAAACCATTGAGTGTAAATGGGTTTTTAAGAAAAAGGCCGATATGGATGGAAATGTTCACATCTATAAGGCGCGATTGGTGGCGAAAGGTTTTAAACAGATTCAAGGAGTTGATTATGATGAAACCTTCTCGCCCGTCGCTATGCTTATATCTATTCGGATTATCCTAGCGATTGCTGCATATTTCGATTATGAGATATGGCGAGATGGATGTCAAAACGGCTTTCCTAAATGGAAACCTAAGCGAGGATGTGTACATGATACAACCTCGGGGTTTTGTCGATCCGAATTGCTCGGAAAGATATGCAAGCTACGGTAAATCCATTTATGGATTGAAGCAAGCATCTCGGAGTTGGAATATTCGTTTTGATGAAGTAATCAAAGGGTTTGGTTTCATCAAAAATGAAGAAGAGGCCTGTGTTTACAAAAAGGTCAGTGGGAGCGCAATTGTATTTCTAATCTTATATGTGGATGACATATTGTTGATTGGAAATGATATCCCTATGCTTGAATCCGTCAAGTCTTCATTGAAAAATAGTTTTTCCATGAAAGACTTAGGGAGGCAGATACATATTGGGCATTCAGATCTATAGAGATAGATCCAAGAGGCTAATTGGATTAAGCCAAAGTACATACATTGACAAGGTGTTGAAAAGGTTCAACATGCATGATTCCAAGAAAGGTTTCTTGTCCATGTCACATGGCATTAATCTTAGCAAGAATCGTGTCCTCGACACATGATCAGCGGAATAAGATGGGTATGGTTCCATATGCTTCGGCAATTGGATCCATCATATATGCCATGCTTTGTACACGTCCGATGTCTCGTACGCTTTGAGTGCTATGAGCGATACCGCCGATCCAGTGAAGGTCACTAGATGCCGTAAAGAATATCCTTAAGTACTTGAGAAGAACTAAGGATATGTTCCTAGTCTATGGAGGTGAAGAAGAGCTCGTTGTAAGTGGTTACACCGATGCTAGCTTCCAAACGACAAGGATGATTATAGATCGCAATCTGGTTCGTGTTCGCCCGAACGGAGGCGGTCAGCCGGAAGAGTTCCAACCAGATACGTTGCTGATTCTACAACGGAGGCCGAGTACATTGCTGCTTCGGAAGCCGCAAAGGAGGCTGTTTGGATCAAGAAATTTGTTTCGAGCTTGGTGTGATGACCAAGAACTGGTCCAATGTCTCTCTATTGTGATAATAGTGGAGCCATTGCGCAAGCCAAGGAGCCGAGATCACATCAAAAGTCCAAACACATACTTCGGCGATATCATGTCATCCGCGAGATAGTGGACAGAGGTAATGTCAAGATATGCAAAGTGCACACGATCTCAACATAGCCGATCCGCCGACAAAACCTCTCCCTCACCGAAGCATGAGGTGCACACAAGAGCAATGGGTATTAGATACTTACATGATTGACTCTAGTGCAAGTGGGAGATTGTTAGTGATATGCCCTAGAGGCAACATGGAGATGTTGGATATCACGTCAATGTTTATGTATTTATGAATAAAGTGTTATTCGGTTCCATGAAATAGACATCTTGTATTGATCAATAAGTACGTGACTTATTTATGAGACTCGATATGTATGAATCTATTTCTAAACGATCCCCGATCATATGTCATATTGTTGGAACAAATATGATTCTAAGATCGGCATGTTTATTGATTGATGATCATGTCTCATAGATCATGGGTATGGAGATACCAAATCAATAAACATGGACATATGTGTTAGAGAATACATTGTTGGATAGACCCACCATGAGACACTACAGAATCAATGTGCCATTAGTTGGTCTCGGGTAGTGTTGGTACAAAGTCCTTAGACCCGAGATCACCATGGATTCCAACATGTGTAGTAGCCTACTTTGGGACTACCAAACGCTATTCCGTAATCGGGTAGTTATAAAGGTAGTTTTCGGGTTTGCTATGAAACATGGAGTGGGATGTGAGTGATCAAGATGGAATTTGCCCCTCCTTTGGAGAGATATCTCTGGGCCCTCGAGGTACTGGATTATGGAAATGCATGGCCATGCTAAGTTGATTGAGGAGTCAATCAACGTACGATAATCCAATACGGTTCGAGTGAATGGTTAAGCTATTGAAGGGATGGCACACATCTTGCCTATAGCTTAACCGGTATCGTGAGGCAAAGGGATTTGTGTACACATTACAGTTCGAGCCGATATTATTCTTGTATACTATGGTGTCAATATGTGCTGCTAGGCGCCGCTGTATACGGGTCGGCTGAGTTGGACTCGAGCCGACGATCGGCTAAGTTAGACTATAGCCGAAACCGAGTATACCTGAACCTACAGGGTCGCACGCTTATGGGGATAAGAACAGGCATTCGAGTTGGACTCGGATACGGCTCGATCGGATAGGGATCCGATCGGATAGAGTCCTATAGGCTTACGATGTATGGGCGGCCAACTCTATGAGATACGGATGAGATCCGGTTCAAAAATAGAGTCCCGATCGGCCACTAGTCCTAGTCGGCCAACTCTATATAAAGGAGGGAGGGGTGGAGAGCTACGACATGTCAATTGCATCGCGTGCAACAAAAGTCGCCGAGATCAATCTCCACGGAAACCCTCCCCACTTTCGAGCCAAACCCTAGCCTTGCATCGCGTGCTAGCACACGGGTGTTCGTTCGTCCCTGACGTGTGGATACCGGTAGAGGCGCTGCTACGTTGCACGCCGTTCATCGGCCGTGGAGGAATCGGCCGCGGTCGAGCACATCGAGCGAGGCGTGAGAACACAGTCGGACGACTCGGAGCGAGACGTAAATTGGCTGATTGGCGAATCGACTGTCTCCGGGAATCGGTTGTCGGCTTGCGAGAATCGGCTACACTGTTCCGGATCGGATTGCCCTGATTGGCTATTCCGCTGCACTACACTCCAATCGGTAACGATCTATCGGCCCTTACTTGCAAGTGTTCCTGGTTTGCACGGTAGAAAAGTTTTGTTTTCGACTAGCGTAGCCTCCGCGTAACCCTTCAATCCTCTCCTAGATGGTAATCAAGATTCCATCGATCGCGACTCGCTCGAGTGTAGCATTTGCTTCCTGCCTTTTGAAGCTCGAGTCTACATAGTAATCCTAGACATTACACCGCATCATTTTGAATAAGGCGAGACAGAGGTCGGCGAAGAAGGCGTCAGGGCTCCTTCACGGACCAGCAGCGAGATGCGGTGCGGTTACCGACGAGACGACCAAGATGACATACTCCATTGACCGCGACTCGCTGGAGTGTGGAATTTGCTTCATGCCTTTTGAAGCTCGAGTTTACATAGTACTTCTAGACAATGCTTAGAACCACATATGCATGATTTGAGTTTGCAAGCTTTGAAGAGTTTTCCCTCAAAGCCAGGGGCACCACCTCTTGTTCCAAAATCATAAGTCAGTTCAGTCATGTCTTTTTGCAATGCATGCATGCAGCCGTTTGTTATCGAGGTGTTGGTGATGAGTAGTTGACGCGTGCGTTAGTACGATCCATGTATAGAAGTACCATGTAAACTTGAGCTTCAAAAGGCATGAAGCAAATCCCACACTCTAGCAAGTCGCGGTCAATGGAGTAGGTCATCTTGGTCGTCTCATCGGCAACTGCATCTCATCTCACTGCTGCTCCGTGAAGGGGCCCCGACGCCTTCTTTGCCTACCTCGGTCTCACCTTATTCAAAATGATGTGGTGCAATGTCTAGGCTTACCATGTAAACTCGAGCTTCAAAAGGCAGAAAGCAAATGCTACATTCGAGCGAGTCGCAGTCGATGGAATCTTGATTACCAGCTAGGAGAGGATGAGTTCTTTTTCACTCGCCATTTCTATACTAGTGTTCAAAGCAGCTTCTTGCAAGGTAATACAAGTCTTTGTACCGAGTAACATTGGAACATCATGTATTCAAGGAAGTATGCGGTAGAAAGCTTTGAAAGTTTACGTACTTTTTACCTGTTAATGCAGATGAGCTTTACACCATCTTCGACGAAAATATCCTGAGCAGTTGGGGTAATATGGAAGAAGGAGCCTATCACAAGGGCGACAAAGATGGTGGCGAGAATGGGACAGGAGCTTGAGGATGAGAAGACCATGGGGCTACAAGGGCATTGACCTACTATTTTTCAAATTTTCTTGGAAAAAAGACAAAAATTCGCCCCCTCCTCCTCCCAATAGTGGGATAACCATAACAATGGGTGATGGAGGTATTTATAGACTATGAAAGTTATCTTTGACGGGCAAGTGTATAAGCCCATCAGCGATACACTCATCGGTGACGAGCCATAATGTCGGGCTATACTTGTTATCTCAATCGGGCTATAGTTTGGGGCCCGTCACCGATGTTACACATCGGTGACTGGCTTCTATGGGAGCCCGACAAAGATAACATTATCTTTGTCAGGCTTTTTATTGTGCCCGTCACTGATAATTGTCATCCGTGACGGGCTCGAGTTTTATACACATCTATAATGTCTGTGCGTGCATATCTTTGTCGACCTCTTTTTAGGCCCGTTTGAGATGACTTAGTTATGACGGCCCGCAAATCTCAGGCATGTGATGGCCCGTCATAGAGGAGAGGTTCTGTACTAGTGATCGTTTCTTAGAATTCACTCATTGATGGTTATGCTTCTTGTTAGAGTATACAATATTAATTTCAAGATATTTTAGGTTAGGTTTGGGTTTGTATCAAGTCCTTCCTTATCTACTAGAAATCAATATGTACATAAACATACATGAGGCTCATCATCCATGATTGCAAAAAAAATTCTACCCTTATCTATTGATATATGTATGGGTGTGTTATCAAATTAGTCATGTTGGGTTGATTGATGAAGGATTATTGCATTTCTTTAGTTGAATGACAAAATCACACTCGTTGAAGCCTGCGGCTGAGCACTATGCCCTCGTGGCTGATCTTCGAGGAATAGCTGGGAGACTGACCAAACTAGATTGCAACTTATTCCATCAGATAAGGTCATTGCAGGGTCTCCAGACATCTATAGAAACCAATTTCACGGATGATATAATGGTCCTGTTCGGAACTTTGAATGACTAATTTGCCACGTGTTGATGTGCAACATGTAATTAAGGAAGCCATCAGCACAAGCTGGATAGCAAAGATGGGACACAAGGGGTTTCAACAACATAAGCGAAAAAATTCAGAAATTTTATTTGGTTTGTTTGTGTGGTTTATTCTATGTTGAATCCTTTCTTCTTATACATGACAGTTTATATTAGCTCATAGTTTTTCTAGCATGCATGACTCCTATTTTATGTGTTAGATTAATCATTTTCTGACCAAGTGCTTATGCTTGCTTCTCTTGTCCTTGGCATTTAGACAATGAGTGATGAAGTGGCTTGCGTCACCACATTCATAGCACTTTATTGACGAATGTCTTCCTCTTGACTTGCTGAAGGACCTCTCAGAGCAACTCCTATTGAAGAAGCCGCATGCTCTTCTTGAATTATCTTCCGAGTCTCTTGACAAAGAGAACCATCTCTTCATCTTTTTGGCTTTTGATCTCATGGTCTTCTTCTTCTTCTTCCCTTTGAGGCTTGTCTCCTTCTCTTTACCTGCCTTCAATGCCGAGTCTTGCTTCTTGACATTTGTGCCTTGGTTGGTGAAGTCGGTGACCTCCTTGGAGTCTTGTTGAAGCATGTCATAGGTAAGGATGCGTCCAAACACATGACGAGGCATGAGCTCGGTGAAGCGAAGCGCTCAGTAATGAGGATCACCAAAGTGGGATTCCTTGATGCGATGGCTTGGAGCATCTTATTGACCACAACACTATTGGTCACTTCCTTGGACCCGAGTCCCTTGATTTCATTGACGAAATTGCTCAAGTTATTGTACATGTTGCTAGCATTCTCACCATCCAACATGATTAACCGTTCGAATTGCCCCTTTAAGATCTCAAGACTTGACTTGCAGTCGCTATTGGTGCCTTCATGAACATTGTGGAGTGTGTCCCATATCTTCTTGGCACTTTTGATCCTAACGTCGCCATTGAACTCGCTTCCACTCAAGGTGCTAAGTATTGCATTATCAGCTTGAGTGTTCTTGTCATCATCCTCAGCAGGATCATTGGGTTTCTATAAAATGTAGCCTTTCCAGAATATTCTTCAAATAGAAGGGTCAATAGACTTCGAATGCATATTCTTCCTATGCTTCTAAGCGGCATAATCTGTATTGTTGAAATATGGAGCCTTGCTGCTATAGGTACTCACACAAGAGGAAGATGGAACATTGGAATACTCAAGCGGTATGGTGGCCCTCTTTGATCCACACTCGTCAGCTTCCTCCTTCTTTCCTGCCATGATCACTCCAAGCGGTTAAGCCAATAAGTAGATTATGCTCTAATACCAATTGAATAGGCTATTTTTTAATTAAATATGAAAGCATAAAGCCATTGGATTGTCTGATATTGGGTTGGACACTCCGATGTATATAGGATAGTCCGACCTACTAGAGCACAAGCAGGCGAACACACAAAGGAGCTAGATTCAACACACAAACAGGACTATGAGCACAAATGACAACTAGCTAGAGGTAGCTAGGGAACACAATTGTAAAGAGGGAGAGATTTCACCCTGGGTTATGCGAAAATGTACCCGAAGTTCAAATCCTTGAGGAGATTCTACTCTCCTTTGAGGGGCTCACTAAGACCGGGGTCTTTTTCAACCCTATCTCCGTGAAGTTGCACAAATGCACTCCTCCACTAGTGGTATCTCTTTCCTTGCGAGGGTAGATCCGGTCTTCACAAAATTCCTTGTCTAAAGCCATCTAGGTGTTGATGAGAAATTTCTTTCACACGCTGGCCTGGGAGATCTGCTTAGCTCCAGTGCAGATCCTTCTCGGCTGCCTGTGCAGTGCAGGGCGTGCCAGTTGGTTTGATCTACTAACCAACAAAAAAAACAAGATATATGCGTTAAGTGTTAGGTTAGATCCCCACTGGATCGGCTGAGGAAATCCATGAACATATATATGCTATCCTAAAATATATTTAAGCCAAGCGATTGGAATGGATCGGCTATACCGAGACAGCATCAGCCGCTTAACCCAAATACAGAAAAGGATAATAAATATATGTATTGATAACCTAGCCGATACTAGAAAGCTAACAATGAATCGACTAGTACTCCGATGAATCTTATGAAAAAATATCATTCTTGAACCAAACACGATTAGCCAGGGAAATCGGCCGTCGGCTATTGATGGCAGGCCGATCTCGGCTTATGATGTCCGACAAAAATGGGATCTTAATATAAGAGGCAATCCTAACATAAATCTAGTAATAAATATACTAAAAGAAATATAGTAGGGCAGATAAGGCCGGCTGAAACCCCGACACTGTCTTTTAAATATATAAATCTAACCAAACAGATCATCGGAAGTTCTAAAAGTGACTTAATAGTTCAACGTTGATGCAGCATTAAGTATAAAAAGAACAACCTAATCTGTTGTAGCTGATTTATACCTCTCAAGACGATGGATACCACACATAAACCAGCCAACCTTTAGATCTAGCCTTATTGGCTGCGGGTTCTTAATAGAACTAGCCAATGGCAGGATAGATCTAAACATTGCTCTAGTTTATATGCGATATATGGTAAATAGCGCAGTATAAACCCCTGAATCTAATGTGTCATTACGATGGAAGCACTAGAATCAGCAGAACATACCACTAATGACAAGCATTTACCTGGATTTGGGAATCAAAACGATGCAGCCCGTAGCCAAATCAATTGCTCGTCTGAAGAAAAAGGTTGGCGATGCGCCGAAGGTTGTTTGATTGATTGTGTCTTTTTATACAGGGGGTCTCAGGTCCTATTTATACCCAAGATAACATTATCTGTACAAACCCTAGACTCTATCTAAACTACTATTTAAAATACGACGATATCCCAGGAAGGACCCACGCCGCATTACAATAAACAGTTTAAACAAACTCCTAATTTACAAATACAATTGCCATTACAGGACTATATCCATAGATGGCAATATCTTTAAACGTGCAATCTAATAACCGAATCTTCTATTTATCTTCAAATGTCTACACCAGAAATGGTTTTATCTTCTCTGAACCTAGAATCGGCTATCGGTCGCTCTTGTCCGATTCAACTTTAGCCGACTGGCTCCGCAGTCGATCGCTTCTCAGCCGATGCGGCCTCTGTTTCTCCGTCAAACCAGCCGATCCGATTTCGTTTCACCCTTGCCAGGACTTGGGGATTCAATTACCAAATTTAGGTGTTAACACATGCCCCCCAAGTCCATGATACTAAGTGTTACGGATTTGTTGCCTATTCAAATTCCCGCTCTTTTCTGACCTAAACCGCTTCGGCTGCCCCAAGTGCCCTTTAAATAGCCCTTTGCTTCGACCGAAATGATTACGCCTTCAAAGCGCACTCAAAACACTTCGCAAACAAGCCTCCTCTCTCTCCTCTCCGGCGATTCACCGGCTCCCTTCATCACCTCCCGTCGATCTTCACGGATCAGGACCCATTCTCGTCTCCGACAACACAGATGGCTTCCAACACCACCGCCGCATTGAGCGCCTCCATCGCACCGGCCGCCGCCGCCGCACCGGCCGCCGCTGTCGTCGAGTTCCCTGAGGTACACCCGTCGGTCCATAACTCTTTTTCTTTGGATTTACTTTTCCAGCCATGCTCCTAGCATTGTTGCATTCATCATGCTTTCAGCCGTTCTTGATTAGTATTTTTTCTCTTTCAAACTGTAGCACCTGTCACATCAAGTGGTCATCCCAAGTTTGACCCAAGAAAGGTACTTTCTCGGCCCCATTGGCAAAACTGACCCAGCAGATGTCATCATAGCTTAAACTAACAGGATCCCCTACAACACCAATAAGCCATCCCTAGCCCACTGGAACGGGACCTTCAAGTCATGGCCGACCACAGATGCAGCCTGGGTTGAATGGTACAAGAGGGTGCGATCGGCCAAGTACTCTCATTGGGAGGAAGCCGGGATTGCCTAGTGCTTGGCCTTGTCCGTCGCTGGCATGGAGAAAGATGAGCCGCTTTTGTCGGCTGCAACATACTTTTGGAATGACACCTTCAACGCCTTCATATTCCGGCAAGGGCCGATGACGATCACACTAGTCGACGTATACATGACGACCGGACTAGACATCCTGGCGTCGGCTAACCCCGGGAACCTGAACCGAAAGGGGTAGCACCAATTCAAAACCAAAGCCATCGGCGGGTGGAGCGGCTTCATCGCTCAAAACATGAAGGACGGATCAGTCGGCCACAGGGAACACGCCGCGTTTCTCATGATGTGGCTTGAGAAGTTCTTGTTCTGTGGATCGAGCTACGGGCCGACCGCCAACTGGCAGGTCGTAGCCAAACTCCTGGGGAAATATCTCCTCGGCTATCTGTATCAAATGTTGCATGAGGCCGCCATGAAGATAGCCGCCAACGCCCTTGTCAACACCGGAGTCCCTTGGTGGTTTTTACAGATCTGGTTGGTGCTGGCGACCCAAAAAATAGCCGGTCGGCTCCCCCTGACTCAGGCTGTTTTTCCAAGGCTGGAGCCGATTGAGGATGAAGACGGCAACTAGATCACCACCACCAGATGCATGAACTATGGAGAAGCAGCAGCTGCTCATGCGAGCTCAAGGCAATCGGCCGACCTGCTGGCCGAATGGTTCATCGCCCTGTACGACGGGCTGTCACGCGAGAACCGCGCCTGGTACTTTTACCGGGATCGGGCGCTGTTTGAGTTGCCGGCCGATTTCAACTAGGAAGACATCAACTCAGCCGACAACCCACAGTGGAGGGAGTTGTTCATCGTCGCTCTGTCCCCTTGCATCCTACCGACCGGGATCCACCAGGGCCGATCAGTGGCCAAGAGCTATGAATTTTACTACCCGGTGTCGGCTGCGAGACAGTTTGGTCTTGGGCAACTGCCCATTGGCTTTTATTATGCCGACAACATTGAGACGAGGGGAATGGTGAGCCAAGATATGATAATGCATCGGCTGCTGAACATAGCCGGCCCTCCCCTCGGCAACATCGGCAAGATTAACACTTGCCATGATTTTTCTCGGTAAGCTTTAAACTCGAAATAATTTTTCTTTTCTTATTATCGGCGAACGTAGCCGATTAACACTTGTCATCTGGCTTGCAGGAAACCGGGACGGAGTGGCCGACGGTGTGTGACTCCGGGCTACCCATCAAATACCGTTTAGGTGTTCTGGATGGGGGCGGACTCGCTCCGTCGGCGATCGGTTGGGGAGCGCCGAAGCTGGCGTCCTTGCTATGTGGGCAAGTGCGCGCGTCCTTGCTATGCCGGTAGCTGTTAGAGCGGCGGCTGAACCCGAGAGCTCTAGCCACGAATCCATCAATGCTCCAGCCGATGTCCCACCGGTTGCAAGTCCCCCCGCAAAAAATCGGCCGGTAAGCCCTTATCTCATCAATTTCGGCCTTATGATGATATCACTTGCATCTGACCGAACAATTCTTCTCAGGTCAAGAAATTGGCCGGCCGCACTCCGTGTCACGCACCATCGGTAACCGTCCCTTGGAACTTGATTTATAGAGCTTAGCCGACTTGATCACTAACCTTTTCTTTTGCAGCCCCCACGATCTCCGTCGGCTGCCCCCCAGGCGTCCAGTGAGCACATTGTGACTGCCGTAGGCGGCAGCAACGGCGCAAACGATGAGGCCCTGACGGCTGCAGGCGCGAACCAGCCGAGCCAGTCGCTCCGACCCCGATGCTCATGGTAAGCCGACTGAATTTTATGATCGGCTCTGCTAACTCAACATTTTCTAATCATCTTTCTCTTTGCAGAACATAGCCGACCTCCTCAATTTTGACCTATCAGAGTTCAAGGAATCCGGCGAGATTGGCGAGGAGGCGCTGGTGACGCCAGCCGAGGACCTGAGGGCCAGCCTAGCTGACATCGGCAACCGGCTGGAGGCCTCGCTGGACGCGCTGGTGGTCGACAGCGGCTCGATTTGCGCATGCTTCAAGGAGATCCAAGGCCAGCTGCCGGAAGCTCTAGCCGATGCCATCGTGCCGGCCACCTTATTGGAAGCCCACCAACTCAAATACGAGCGGGCACGGCAGCGGATAGCCGACCGTCGCGAGAACCAGATGCGGTCGGCCACCCTCCAGTCGACCAAGGAAGCCCGAAGGCCGCCTTCGACCGCCTGAAAACCGAGCCGGCGGCCAAGCTTGAGCAGCTCCTCTCACGCCAAGACTAGCTGATGGCCGATCTCGTTCAAGTCACGAATGAGATTGATGTCCACAAGGAGTACATGGCCGGGCTGCCAGCCGAGATCGATGCTCAAGGTAAAAGTATCAAGGTGGCTGTGGCACAGCTCCGAGACCTGGTGAAGGACATCCGGCCGATGGCTAGGTCTGAGGCCGACGACGTCAAGGCCATCGAGGAGGTGGATCAGATCAGGCGGATGGCGGTGTCGGCTATAGCCGATTTCTTGAAGAAATGAACTTGTAATATTTTAGTGTTCTGAAATCGGCTATTGCTTCATGTAATATATTCGTCAAACTGCTGTAATGCGCTTTAACTGATTAATTGCTCAAATCTTGTAATTGGCTCTGGCTTTTGTGTAATATAGTTTGTCAATCTTTTGCAACTGCGCTTGTGGATGAAATCGGCTCCGGCTGCATGTAGTATCTTGGTATGACCGTCGATTCTGAATTGCTTATGCTGAAATCGGCCCTAGCCGTCCGTGTCACACCACGTTTGCCGATTCCGAAACTGCACCACAACCATCAATCTTAACACTTGAAACGCTTTTATATTGGCTGCCGATCACGAAGCTTAAAAAACTTAGAAATTCTTGACACCCAATTTTGTAACACCCAATTTTGTAATTGGCCGTGTATGTATATGCCCCCTAAATTTTGTTGATAGCTTCGGTGTCGACAAAATTGTGAATCCTACCATTTGCACCTCATTGCCGTCGCTATCGGCCATTCGTTTGTCGACCGTAGAAAACTCAGGGAAAAAATGTTGCATAAAAATGCTGCCTTATTGAAACAAGACATCGGTGTCATAAATCGGCTAAACAACCAGAGCCGAATAATGAGTTGATCCATACACTTGGGTAATATTTTTTTAGGTATTTTCCATTAAGAGCCCTTCCAAATACTTCTCCGTCTAATCTTTTGTTGACACCTAAATTTCGTAATTAAATTCCTAGGTCCTAGCAAGAATGAAGCAGAGTCGGATCGGCTTGCTTGGCGGAGAAACAGAGGCCACATCGACCGAAAAGTGATCGGCTGCAAGGCCAGTCGGCTAAGGTTGGATCGGACAAGGGTGGCCGATAGCCGATTCCAGGTCCGGAAGAGATAAAACCGTTTCTGGTACAGTAGTTTGAAGACAAATGGTAGATTCAGTTATTAGATTGCGCGTTAAATGATATTGCCATCTATGGATAGAGTCCTATAACGGCAATTGTATCTGTAATTTAGGAGGTTGTTTAAACTGTTAATTGTAATGTGGTGTGGGTCTTTCCTGGGATGACGTCGTGTTGTAAACAGTAGTTTAGATAGAGTCCAGGGTTTGTACAGGTAATTGTATATTGGGTATAAATAGGAACCGAGACCCTCTGTAAAAAAACACAATCATAATTAATCAAACCTTCGGTGCATCGCCAACCCTTTTCTTCAGACGAGCAATTTGTTTGGCTACGGGCTGCATCGTTTCGATCCCCTAAATCTAGGTAAATGCTTGTCATTAGTAGCATGATATGTTGTTTCTAGTGCTTCCATCATAATGACACATTAGATTTAGGAGTTTGCACTATGCTATTTACCATATAGCGCATATAAATTAGATCAATGTTTAGATCTATCCTGACATTGGCTAGCTCTATCAAGAACTTGCAGCCAATAGGGCTAGATCTAAAGGTTGGCTCATTTATATGCGATATCCACCGTCTCGAGAAATATAAATTGGCCACAACAGATCATGTTTTTCTTTTTATACTTAATGTTGCATCAGGTTTGAACTATTAAGTCATTTTTGGAATCACCAATGATCTGTTCGGCTAGATTTATATTGTTTAGAGACAGTGCCGAGGTTTCAGCCGCCCTTATCTACCCTGATATGTTTCTTTTAATATATTTATTATTAGATTTATGTTAGGACTGCCTCTTATATTAAGATCGCATTCTTGTCGGACGTTATCAGCCGAAATCGGCCCGCCATCAACAGCCGATGGCCGATTTCCCAGGCTACGCACCTGGTTCAATAATGTTATCTTTTCATAAGATTCGTCGGAGTACTAGCCGATTCATTGTTAGCTTTCCAGTATTGGTTAGGTTATCGATTCATGTATTTATTATCCTTTGCTGTATTTAGGTTAAACGGCTGATGCTGTCTCGGTATAGCCGATCAATTCCAGTCGCTTGGCTTAAATATAATTTAGGATAGCATATATGTGCTCATGGGTTCCCTCAGCCGATCCAGTGGGGATCTAACCTAACACTTAATGCATTTTTCCTTGTTTTTCTTGTTGGTTAACAGATCAAACCAACTGGCTTGCCTTGCACAGCACAGGTAGCTGAGAAGGACCTGCGCTGGAGTCGAGCAGATCTCCCAGGCCAGCGCGTGAGAGAGATTTCTCATCAGCACGCTTCTTGGCACGCCCAGTGGGACTTTCTCTGTCGGCTCGACTCGGACGCATAGATTCAGCCGGCAAGATGGTCGACTCCAAGAGCCCCAATGTTTCCCAGGGCAACATTGTGCCTGTGAGGATGGAGGAGTTATCGGCTGAGCAACAGGCCGATTACAAGAAGATGGTGGAAGAGCTCCAGGCCAACTACTTGCAATCTTTCACCCAAACAAGATCCGGGGTCGTGCACCAAAAATATAAGTTCAGCATGAACGACCTCAAGGCATCCTCCTCTGGTGAGACAAAAGGCAAATAGAAGATGGAGGAGCCAACCCAGGAACAGGACGATTCGGCTGTATATTCTCTACAGGACCAGATCGACTCGGCCGTCCATCACGCGCTAGTCAACCAAAGTAGCATCCTAGTCAACACTCTCAATAACATGATCGATATCGTGGTCGACGCCAAGATAGCCGACCAGCTGCAACAGGGGCCGACGTACTTCACAGACGGCCAATTTCCTGGTTATAGGACGTTGGTCACACAAAATCGGTCGATCCCCCGACTAGCACAACAAGGGCCTCCAGGAGGGGTCCTCGGTCAGCCAAATCCAGCTGGATCGGCTATAAGGCCAGCAATCACTATGCTAAACCGACAGCAGCCGCTGCCCCAAGATCAGGTTGCTAGCATGTTCAACGACAATCGGCAGTCAGAGCCAATTGATCCAAACAGACGATACGAATTCCCAGGGACCACCAACGCCACCACCGGCGCATCGACCGCCTCCCGCCGATCACCACTACCGCATCGTCACACCTGTAAATTCACACCAGAATTTCCTCAGCTAATTTGTGCATTACATCCTCGTCCAGGCATCAGCCGAGGTACACAAATCGACATTATTGATAATACAGAAACCTCGTCTTAGAAACAATATAAAAGAGTTAAACAAATGCAATGCGGAAAGGAAAAAGAACCGACTTAAGCTAAACTTGACTCGAGCGAAGCGAAACACCAACACCACGGCTAACCCTTGACGACGAACAAGCCTACACCTCCTCGGAGACCTCGACCTCAACCTCTGGCACTGAAGGGGGAAAAAGAAGCAAGACTGAGTACAACCACCGTACTCAACAAGTCACACCGGAAGAGGAGACATGATGCAGGATAAATATCAAGGAAAAGGATAATAGGCTCAATTTGCATAAACAGCATTGCAGAAATAATAGTAATAGTTCAAAACAGTAAAACAGTAGTATTAATTAAGCAATATTGAATAAACACTGTCCAATGTTAAATCCACGTTGCAACAGGCCCATCCATCCATCTGCACTAATCAAATTCCAGAAGTTCATTCATGTGAATAAGTGAGACTAATCAAGGTGAATTTGGTCGATCGCCCGTAACCGTGGGCACGGCTATTCGAATAGTTTTACTCTGATCAGAGGTGTACAACTGTACCCATAAGACACAATCCCACGACACGTTATCGTGCGCCGATGCACCACCACGGTACCCCAGAAAGGAACTATGACAGGACCCTTCATATAACCCCCTCTAACCAATCGTACCACACCAAGGTTTCGCCCCCACTCCCATCGGGGTAATGGGCAGCCCCCTCTCGTGCCGTGGTGAATCCGGAAGCCGATCAACCCTTACAATCAGGGCCGACCCAACTCCGTCACGCCCACCCTCACTGGGATACGTCGGCTAGAGACAGCTATGCTACAGACCCAACCATTACCCATGCTGGCTTGTGGTATGCACGGCATTTCTTCCAAGGTTTCCCGAGAACTGGTCCTTAATTGTCATGAGCACGCTAACCAAAGACCAGCCATGTGCTCACAACCCACCATTGTCATAATTCATGTTATTAGAGTAGAGTCACAAACTTGACATCATCTGAGAATTAGCCTCTAATATAATAATTGATTAATGTGATCCCCTTAAGTGAGATAGTTGAGCTACGCATAACTAAGCAAGCCTTAAAGTAACATCTAGTCATATTGAACCCAAGTTACCAATGGTATAAGGTAAACAATCCTCTGGTTGAGTACAGTAGGTATGATCATCCCATGAAGTGACATTCTAAAACATATGCAATATTTGAGAGAAAAGAGATATTTAAATAAAATAGGTACAATATGGTCAATGTAAGGTATGACATGCCTTGCTCTGGAGACTGAGGAACCTCGGCGACTACTTCGAGGAGAACGGACTCGCCGGAAAGCTTGGAATCTACACGACAAACAAAGCACTCAACAAAACACCCTAAAAGGTCTACTGAAACAGCACTGAAAAGTATTTTTAATGGATTTCTGACATTTTTCTGGACTTAATGAAATTTGAATAGACTAAAACGGAGCTCGGATTAAAAAGATATAAATTTTAGAAGTTTAATTATGATTTTTAAACTAAACAGAAAAGCTAAATTATTTATTGCGCAATTAAGTGAGATAGTTGAGCTACGCATAACTAAGCAAGCCTTAAAATAACATCTAGTCGTATTGAACCCAAGTTACCAATGGTATAAGGTAAACAATCCTCTGGTTGAGTACAGTAGGTATGATCATCCCATGAAGTGACATTCTAAAACATATGCAATATTTGAGAGAAAAGAGATATTTAAATAAAATAGGTACAATATGGTCAATATAAGGTATGACATGCCTTGCTCTGGAGACTGAGGAACCTCGACGACTACTTCGAGGAGAACGGACTCGCCGGAAAGCTTGGAATCTACACGACAGACAAAGCACTCAACAAAACACCCTAAAAGGTCTACTGAAACAGCACTGAAAATTATTTTTAATGGATTCCTAACATTTTTTTGGATTTAATGAAATTTGAATAGACTAAAACAGCGCTCGGATTAAAAAGATATGAATTTTAGAAGTTTAATTGTGATTTTTAAACTAAACAGAAGAGCTAAATTATTTATTGCGCAATTAAGTCCCGGGATGATGCAAGCATTGCGCGGGCGGCAAGGGCTGACATCATGCTGACGTCAGCAGCTGACGCAAGCAGTGCGGCCGGCTTGGTCCACGGTGGACTGAGTCCACGGCGGGAGGCGACGGGCGGCGGGGACACGCGGCGCGCACGCGAGAGCGGCGGCGATCGGACGGTGATGGCTTGCGTGCGGGTGAGCGGTCCAGATCTGCCCGATCCGAAAGATCGGACGGTGCGGATGGCGGCTAGGGTTAGGGTTTGGATGGGGACGGCGGCCGGGCGGAACGGCGGACACGCGGCGGCAATCCGGGGCATGGCGGCCGGATCGAACGGCGGCGCTCGGGCGAGATCGGACGGCTCGGGTGCACTTGACCCGGCCGATCGGACGGCGCGGGGGAGGCGGCGCTAGGGTTAGGGCGCGGCGGCGGCGGCTTGAGCTCGCTCGCCGGCCATGGCCGCGCGGCGGCCAGCCGAGCTCCGACGGCATGGGAAACGGCGACATCAGGCGGTGGGATGCGCGGGAAACAATGGCGGAGAGCGTCGCGGCTCGGGGCAACAGCTCGGGAGCAAACGGTAGCACGGGAAATCGAAGGGGAAGGAGCGGTGGCGCACTCACCGGAGACGGGGAAGACGGCGATGGCGGCTATGATTTTTGAGGCTAAAAGCACGAGAGCAAAAGGGAAACACGCGGCGGCGCGAGGGGATTTTATATGGGTGCAAGGAGATCGGAAAGCAGCGGGATAAGCGCGAATTCCTCGCCGTCGGTTTCGGACTTGGAGGGAGAGAGTGAAACAGCGACGACGATTTCCGTGCGGATAAGACCGCCTCGGCGTGCACGAAGCGCGGAGATGGTTGCGGCGGCGTGAGGTCGGGCCCGGCGTGGGTCCGACGTGGCACGCGCGCGCGCGGGGTGGTGCGGGACGGCAGCGCACATGGCAGCGGCGGGGCTGGGTCGACCGAGCACGAGGCATGAGGCCCGGCATGGGGGGCCACACTGCCGGTGCCCGCGGCACGGGTGAGGCCCGCGGATCGGACCGGCGCACGCGGCGGCGGGCGCGCTTGGGCCGCTTGGCCCAAGGCCGGAGGGAGAAAGCGGCCGGTGGGAGGCACTGGCTGGGAAGGAGTTGGGCCAATGGCCCGACATGGAGAAAAGGGCGGAAACCGTACGGGCCGTACGGGAAAAAGGAAAAAGAATAAAAAAAGTGGAAAAAGGGGATTTTGGGACTTAATTAAATTGCTGATTTCTTATTTAATTGATTAAAAATAGCTCCGTTGCTCAAAATTCCCGTAAAAATCTCGTTAGTGCATTTTGACATGCGAATTTAAGAAAAATCCTACCATGCCGTAATTCAGCCATTTTGCATTTTAAAATTACTTGTTGGCTTTAGATTAATTCCGAAATTCGATTATTTCAGGGGTAAATTATTTAAACGATTTAGGGGCAAAACTCGGGTGCGACAAACCTAACCCCTTAAACGGAATCTCGACCCCGAGATTAGGAGGCACTAGCGAAGAGGTGCGGCTGCGCGACCTTTAGCTCATCTTCTCTTTCCCAAGTAGCTTCTTCCTCTGAGTGTTGAGTCCACTGAACTTTACAAAACCTGATAACCTTGTTTCGAGTCCTTCTCTCGCTGATCTCGAGAATACGAGCTAGTCTCTCCACGTAGGGGAAGTCCTCTTGAATTTCAATCTGGTCGGGACTCGCCTGCTCTTCTGGTACCCTTAGACACTTCTTTAATTGGGACACGTGAAACACGTCGTGAATACCAGCCATGTTGGATGGAAGCTCAAGCTGATAGGCTACTTCTCCTCAACGTTCCCGAATTCTGTATGGTCCCACAAAACGTGGTGCCAGCTTGCCTTTGGTTTGGAAACGGTGTACTCCCCGGAGCGGTGTAACACGAAGATACACAAAATCTCCTGCTTCAAAAGCGAGATCTCTTCGACGATTGTCTGCATAGCTCTTATGCCGGGACTGTGCAATCCTCAACCTTTCCCGAATCGTTCAGACTTTTGCTTCTGCTTCGCTTATCACTTATGTGCCAAACTGTTAGTGATATGCCCTAGAGGCAACATGGAGATGTTGGATATCATGTCAATGTTTATGTATTTATGAATAAAGTGTTATTCAGTTCCAAGAAATAGATTCATACATATCGAGTCTCATAAATAAGTCACGTACTTATTGGTCAATACAAGATGTCTATTTCATGGAACTGAATAACACTTTGTTCATAAATACATGAACATTGACGTGATATCCAACATCTCCATGTTGCCTCTAGAGCATATCACTAACAATCTCCCACTTGCACTAGAGTCAATCATGTAAGTATCTAATACTCATTGCTCTTGTGTGCGCCTCATGTTTTGGCTGAGGGAGAGGTTTTGTCGCGGATCGGCTATGTTGAGATTCGTGTGCACTTTGCATATCTTGACATCACCTCTGTCCACTATCTCGCGGATGAGATGATATCGCCGAAGTATGTGTTTGGACTTCGATGTGACCTCGGCTCCTTGGCTTGCGCAATGGCTCCACTATTATCACAATAGAGAGACATTGGACCGTCGTACTAGTCATCACACCAAGCTCGAAACGAATTTCTTGATCCAAACAGCCTCCTTTGCAGCTTCCGGCAAATGTACTCGGCCCCGTTGTAGAATCAGCAACGATCTTGCTTGGAACTCTTCCACTGATCGCACCTCCGTTCGGGCAGTAACACGAACCCGATTGCGATCTATAATCATCCTTGTCCGTTTGGAAGCTAGCATCGGTGTAACCACTTACAACAAGCTCTTCTTCACCTCCATAGACTAGGAACATATCCTTAGTTCTTCTCAAGTACTTAAGGATATTCTTTACGACAGTCCAGTGACCTTCACCTGGATCTGACTGGTATCTGCTCGTAGCACTCAAAGCATACGAGACATCTGGGCGTGTACAAAGCATGGCATACATGATGGATCCAATTGCCGAAGCATATGGAACCATACCCATCTTATTCCGCTCATCATGTGTCTGAGGACACTGATTCTTGCTAAGATTAATGCCATGTGACATGGGCAAGAAACCTTTCTTGGAATCATGCATGTTGAACCTTTTCAACACCTTGTCAATGTATGTACTTTGGCTTAATCCAATTAGCCTCTTGGATCTATCTCTATAGATCCGAATGCCCAATATGTATGCTGCCTCCCCTAAGTCTTTCATGGAAAAACTATTTTTCAATGAAGACTTGACGGATTCTAGCATAGGGATATCATTTCCAATCAACAATATGTCATCCACATATAAGATTAGAAATACAATTGCACTCCCACTGACCTTTTTGTAAACACAGGCCTCTTCTTCATTTTTTATGAAACCAAACCCTTTGATTACTTCATCAAAACGAATATTCCAACTCCGAGATGCTTGCTTCAATCCATAAATGGACTTCTGTAGCTTGCATATCTTTCCAGGCGATTCTGGATTGACAAAACCCTGAGGTTGTATCATGTGTACATCCTCGCTTAGGTTTCCATTTAGGAAAGCCGTTTTGACATCCATCTGCCATATCTCATAATCGAAATATGCAGCAATCGCTAGGATAATCCGAATAGATTTAAGCATTGCGACGGGCGAGAAGGTTTCATCATAATCAACTCCTTGAATCTATTTAAAACCTTTCGCCAGCAATCGCGCCTTATAGATGTGAACATTTCCATCCATATCGGCCTTTTCTTAAAAACCCATTTACACTCAATGGTTTTGACACCATCAGGTGGATCAACCAAGTTCCAAACTTGATTGTCGTACGTGGATTCTATTTCGGATTTCATGGCTCCAAGCCACTTGTTGGAATCGGGTCCCACCATCGCTTCCTCATAGGTCTTAGGTTCATCGTTGTCAAACAACAATATATCACGTTGTTCCGCACCTGTGTACCTGTCAGGCGCACGATGTGATCTTTCGTACCTCCGTGGGGCCGGTGTATCTATAACGGTGGCGCAACACTTTGCTCCTCCCGTTGTGGTTCCGTGGTCGCTGAAACGTTTTCGGTGTTTCTTGAACTTCTTCAAGATGCACCCTGCTCCCACTAACCCTTCTTGAAAGAAACTCTTTCTCCAAGAAGACACCGTGTCGGGCGACAAACACTTTGCCTTGTTCCCGATTATAAAAGTAATATCCCTTAGTTTCCTTAGGATATCCCACAAAGAAGCACTTGTCGATTTGGGTGTGAGCTTGTCGATCAGAACGTTTTACATAAGCTTCGCATCCCCAAATTTTGAGAAAAGACAAACTAGGGGGTTGCCCGTCCATATCTCATATGGTGTCTTTTCAACCGACTTAGATGGAACTCTATTTAGTGTGAGCGCATTGTTTCAAGAGCATATCCCCGTAAGGATAACGGAAGATCACTTTGGCTCATCATCGACCGTACCATGTCCAACAAGGTGCGATTTCTCCGTTCGGACACCCCATTCCATTGTGGAGTTCTGGCGGAGTCAACGTGGAACAATTCCACAATCTTTCGATGATTACCAAACTCTTGGCTCAAGTATTCTCCTCCACGATCTGATCGTAGAAACTTGATTGTTTTCCCTAAATGATTCTGTACTTCATTCTGGAATTCTTTGAACTTTTCAAAGGATTCGGACTTATGCCTCATTAAGTAGATATAACCATATCTACTAAAGTCATCGGTAAAGGTAATGAAGTACTGATAACCACCTCTGGCCGTTGAGCTCATTGGTCCAAATACATCAGTATGTATGAGTGCCAACAAGTCACTTGCTCTTTCACTGTGTCCCGTGAAAGGTTCCTTTGTCATCTTACCAAGTAAACAAGACTCACATGTCTCAAATGATTCAAAATCAAAAGAGTGAAGCAATCCATCCTTATGGAGCTTCTCCATGCGTTTCTTATTTATATGGCCTAAGCGACAATGCCAGATAAACGTGGGGTTTATATCATTAGAGAGTTGCCTTTCTGTATTAATGTTATAGATGGGAGATGCTTCAAGACTCAAAACGTATAATCCATTCACCAATGGAGCATGAAAATAGAACATATCTCTGAGTTATATTGAACAACCATTGTCCATTGATCTAAAATCATATCCTTCCACTTGTAAACATGAAGCGGAAATAACGTTTCGACATAGTGTTGGAACACAATAACAATTATTCAATTCCAAAACTAATCCTGAAGGTAGATGAAGTGGTACTGTGCCGACAGCAACTGTAGCAACGCTTGCTCCATTGCCGACGTGCAGGTTCACCTCGCCCCTTCTTAATCCTCTACTTCTTCTCATTCCCTGCAACGATTTGCAAATATGAGCTACTGATCCGGTATCAAATACCCAAGAGTCAGTAGGTGAAGTAGCAAGATTAATGTCTATAACATTAATACCTGAAGTAGAAGTCGTACTTTGCTTCTTTTTGAGATCCTCCATGTACTTCTTGCAGTTCCTCTTCCAGTGGCCTGTCTCCTTGCAATAGAAGCAAACGGCATCTGATGCCGACGACCCCTTCTTGCCCTTCTTTGCATTGGAGGCACTCGCGATCTCATCGGGAGTTAACTCCTCTTGGTGCAAAGTTTCTTGAGAGGTGGTTTACGCTTAGCCTTCTGCATCATCATCACATGATGACCGTTCTTCTGGATACTCTCCTCAGCTGTCTTTAGCATCCCATGCAATTCAGCCAAGGTTCTATCCATATTGTTTATGTGATAATTCAATATGAATGGCTCGAAGCTCGGAGGGAGCGACTGGAGAATCACATCAGTAGCCAACTCTTGGCTAAGGGGAAAACCTAGTTTTCCGGACTCTCAATATAGCCAATCATCTTTATCACATGCGGACGACGGGATTCCCTCAACAAGCTCGCACGCAAACAAGGACTTCGAGGTGTTGAACCTCTCGGCCCGAGCTTGGTTCTCAAACATGCCACGCAGTCCCCGAATAATAGTGTGAGCATCGCTGCTCTCATATTGCTTCTGAAGCTCAGGGGACATTGTAGCAAGCATGAGACAGCTTATATATAGGGCATCATTAGTGTGCTTCTCGTAAGCCCTCCGTGCAGTTGCAGTGGCATTATTTGGCAAATCCTCGGATAGGGTACTTCAAGAACGTATGTCACGTCCCGATTTTCGTTCGGGATTAAAAATCGTTTAATAATTTATTTTCTAGAAATTAAATAAAATGAAAAGCATATTAATCAAGTGAAAGTATTAAGAAAATAAAAATTTCCTTTAAAAATTATGGCTGGAAATATTTTTCAAATATTCTCCATGCCCTAAAGTACTCTCTGAAATTTTTCGTAAAATTTTGGAGCTCCAAAAATAATTTTAATAATACAAAGAACATTTAAGTAATTATTTAAATAAAATAATTAATCAGTAAATAATCTGGTTGAATTTTTATTAAATACTTTGAGTGTTTATATAATTTCAGGATTTTTCTTGGAATTATTTGAGCATTGGAAGTACAGATAAAAATTCAAGGAAATTTGGAAAGAAAAGTCTGCTTTGCCTCCCTTTGCTACAGTATCGTCTTTCTCCTAGAGCTGCCTGTGTACTGTTCATCCGAACAGCCATCTCTTTCCTCCCTTCGCAAATCCCGACGAATCACTTGTTCAAATCCAAAATTAATTGAGGGAAATTAATCCTCACCTCTTCCTCTCCACTTCCCCCATAATTCCCCACCCAATCCCGCAATAATTCGTGGTGGATTTCGATTTTGTTTCTTCACCGTTGAGCTCCACCATGGCCGGCCGATCTCCCTCCTCGGTGGTTTTCCCTTCAATTAAATTTCGAAAATCGGTTCCTCTCCTCTTCCTCATCAATTCCCACATGTTTCTCCCAATTATTAATGCTCTAATTCGCCGGATTGAACTCCACTTTGAGTGGCCGCCATGAATAGCCGGCGGCAAGCTCCCGGCCATTCCCTTCCCCGGCGCCCTTCCCCTCCCTCCCCGGCCTATAAAAGGGAGCCCTCAGCACCCTCCTCACTCCCCTCACACCACCTCAAGCTCCCTTGCTCTCCGTCCATTCCTCCGCTCGGTTTCCTCTCTCTCGGCGCCGGCGAACTTCGGCCGCCCCTCCCCGTCAAGCCGAGAAGCGCCGGACCTTGCAACCATCTCCATCGGCCTCGCAGCCACCTCCTCTCCCCGGCCTCACCTCCATTTCACCCGAGACCGTTGTGCCAGCCTGCCCATCCACCTCACCGCCGCAACTCCGGCCGGCTTTTACTCCTCACCCGTGCGCCGGTTGGCTGCGCCATCGACACCTACGGTATCGCAGCATCGCCTCCACCTCGGCCAAGGCCCGTTTTTGCCCTAACACACCGAAACCCCGTTGCCCGTGGTGCCTCTCCCTCGCCTTGCCGGCGCCACTTCGGCAACCTCTCGCCCTCACCGATGTGTCTCCCGACATCGTCGTCTCCTTCCTCAAGCATTGCGGCATCATCCTCTTCCTCGTCCACCACTCCCCGTCCTCGGATCGCCGCCGCAGCTCGCCGTCCTTGTCGCGCGCGAGCGCGCTTCCCTTGCCATCATGCGCCCGCGCCGCCTTCTCGCCGTTGAGCACACGGTGAGCCGCCCTCGCCATCCTTGCCCCGTCGTCATCCTACTCTTTTCCTTCCAAAATAATTAAAAATTTCCTAATAAATCAATTTAATTTGCAGAATCTATTTAATGGTCCAAAACTTCTAAAATTCATATCTAATCCATACAAACTTGAAATTGGGCCATTCAAATTGTAAAATTCATCTAAAATTGAACTCTACATGTTTGTTTACTTTTCTTGTATTGTTCATTTGGTTTTTATTAGGGTTTTCCTTGTTTTGCGTGTCAGCGTGTAGACTTCGTCGTTTCAAAAGGTTCGTGCTCGCGAGGAAAAGAAGTTTTGTTCGAAGGAGCAAGGCAAGTCATGTCATTTTGATCATATTGCTATCCGAGTTTACAAAATTATGTTTATTTAAATTATTGCATTTCGCTTTATTAAATTCCCGCGTCTATCACTGTTTTATTTAGCCTTACCTATTCTCCTTGTTATAGCCCTACTACTTGTATTATGATCCCTGATAACCCTGGGAAAAATAAAACTAGTGAGCACTTTATATATATGTGGTACTCACTAGCAAACTTAGGAATATGCTTAGCCCTGCTTGAATAGAAACAGTTAGATGTTTTCAATAATTAGACTAAGCAATAACTTGTAAATGATGGAAATTTTGGCTGTTTAGCCATGGCAATAAATGTCCTCTTCAAAATTCCCAAACATGTTTTTGGCTGGGCACGAGGTGCATGGTTTTGTTAGTCGCACTCTCCGTCATAAGGACCGGTCTTCGGGCCTCTGTTGCAAAGCATTTCCGTACTACCACCTGTCTAATGGGTAAGGCTTAACACGTCGACTAGTACGGTCAGAAACAAAAAAGACACGGATAAGGATGGATGAAGCCCTAGGAAGGGTTGAAGCCCATGGGCTGACGTCTCTGGCAAGTGAAGGCTCAGAACGAGTCGAGATGCCTGGGGGCATAGACTGTCTGCTCGACCCAGGGCACCTGGCGGGGGAAGTCTATGTCGGTCTTCTTTGTTTAGGGCAGTACTAAGCGATGAGTTATGTCATAGCTTCCGTCCGTATGCCATGGTGGCATGTGGCACGTCGCAACACGTGAGGAAAACATGTCCGTGGGTAAAGATGTACACCTCTCGATCGAGTAAATCTATTCGAATAGCCGCGCCTCGGTTATGGGCAAGCCGAGCAATGTACCCAAGTTAGAGTTTGTTTCGTTTAAAACTGAAAGATTTGGAGTTAGCACATGTTGGCTCGAGTTAAGGCAAGATCGCGTTGGTGCGCGACTTGATAATAATTTGACTAGAGATAGGCTCGTGTTTATTAAAATGCCTTAAAATATTTAAATGCTTTGAAATGCTGGTTTTCCGCAAAATAACCCCGTATATGAATTCTTTGTACCCCTTGCATTATTTGCATTCTCCGCATGGCTTGTTGAGTACGGTGGTTGTACTCAGCCTTGCAATTCCTTCCCTCTTTCGAAGTGTAGTGCTTATGAGTCGAAGACGGTGTTAGAGGACCAAGGCTCGACCCCGCTGAGTTTGCTCGTGGAGTGGAGCGAAGCCCCGGTAGGATCGTCCTACTTTTCCGCTGCAGCTTTCTTCGAGTGCGGGACTAAGTGCCTCTTCCGTAAGTATATTTATACGCTTTAATTTACGTTTGGATCGTTGTATTGATTTGTCATTTTGTGTACCCTGGCTGGTCCTGGACAGGGAATTAATACACAAAATAGTCTGGAAATTTGGGATAAATTTCTAGGCGTGACAAGTTGGTATCAGAGCCATCTCGACTGTAGGTTGAGCCAGATGGTCAAACACTAAGGACAAGTTTGTGAAAACCTTATTTCCGTAAATGTCTCTTCTATCCCTTCGGAGCTCTTTGCAAAGTAACTTGCCAAATTTCACTCTTTCCCCTCCACCTCTTTTAGATGTTGAACCTGGAGGAAAACCCAGTTGCTCGTCAACCGGTGGAAGTCAAGTCAAGCCTCAAGCTTCAAGCAAGAAGATCAAGCCAAGCCGCCCCGCGTCAGCGTTTCTCGAGGATCAAGCGAAGTCTTTCGGGAGCGTACCTAAACCCAATCTTCCCTGGTAGTGTAATATCGATAGTTCCTAGGTCGTGTGTTGTTTGTTGTGTGTAGGTGTATGGTTTACATCAGTGGTGGGGATGTGACCATACTAGGTTGTTTGCCTAATCAACTTAAACAATAAAAGTTCACTCACATCAGATCAGTATTAAGAGGGTTAAGGTCTTATCTTTAGCAACCTCTCTTTTCCACCTCTTTCATCTCGGCAGCAGTTGGTCAGTGCCAAAGAGAATGAGGACAACAATAAGAACAACAGTATCGGCAGCAAGAGATGCAAGCTCAGATGCAAGTTCGGGGTCAATATGAAAATCAAGGCCAGTTTACCTCAATGCAAACACCTATGACTCCAGCAGTGTACGCCAAGTTTCCGAAGATGATGGCACCAATCCCGCCATCATGCTGAAGGAAATGCATACCACCGACTATGATTACACTGAGCAAGGTCAGGATATAAAAAACAGTTCATGGGACATGAACGCCAGGACATTAGTCGAAGATGAGATGAAGTGCTCAAGAAGGAAGGAAGGTTCTGGTCAACTTATCATCAAGAGTTTTGGTATGCCTTAGTCAATCCAAAAGCAAAGCAGTCTTGTCAACCGTTAGGTCTGATGGGAAAGTCACCAGATAGCCAGAATGGCAAGAGGAATTAGAGTCACCGTTACGTGGAACTTTCCATCGTCAACTGGATGTGGTGTTCTAAACCTTCCCGAATGAATGAGCACCCTCAGTATCTTATTTCTATGGACTGACAAAGAACCAAGTCTACAGATCAAAGTTCCAAAGAAAACAAAGAAGTTGATTATTCTCAAGGGTAGTAACCTCATCAGTCGCAGATAGGCGAAAGCTCCACTACCTTGGTAAGGTGAACTTGAAGGAAATTTGGTCTACCTCGAAAGGTTCCGCTTGGAGGCTCAACCAGCAAGACGATTGGGCAGACCCCAAGGAGTCAACTGCCGGGTATTGGCAGTGGTCACAACATCTCAAGCCGACACGTTAAGTTGTGAAGTACACCGAACTACTAGGTCAACAATCCAGTCTAAGCAAGCAAGAACTAAAAACATCCATAGTCAAGACAAGAGGCAGATGAAATAGTTTCTTGGAGTTCTTGTCTTTCGAACTAGGAGCAGTTCTGAGAACATTCCAAATCTACGGATTAACTAAAGTCGCTTAAAAGGTTTCAAGAAAACCCCATCAAGCTCCTATTCAATAAGGTCAATTCTTAAAGTACCGAAGTTACCAACGTTAGTTGAGCCCAAGGAAAGAAAGATGTTTCAACTCCGCAATCGATCGGGTCAAAGCAAAGAGAATCTACCAAGTGTGAGTCGAAAGAAATTGCAAAAGTCGCAGACTAACCCAACCCCATCATACCCTTTTCTTTCTAGCCCCGAATCTCAGGACCAGATTCCTGTAAGGGGGTAGGTTTGTCACGTCCCTATTTTCGTTCGGGATTAAAAATCGTTTAATAATTTATTTTCTAGAAATTAAATAAAATGAAAAGCATATTAATTAAGTGAAAGTATTAAGAAAATAAAAATTTCCTTTAAAAATTATGGCTGGAAATATTTTTCAAATATTCTCCATGCCCTAAAGTACTGTGAAATTTTTCGTGAAATTTTGGAGCTCCAAAATAATTTTAATAATACAAAGAACATTTAAGTAATTATTTAAATAAAATAATTAATCAAGTAAATAATCTGGTTGAATTTTTATTAAATACTTTGAGCGTTCATCTAATTTCAGAATTTTTCTTGGAATTATTTGAGCATTGGAAGTACGAGATAAAAATTCAAGGAAATTTGGAAGGAAAAGTCTCGCTTTGCTTCCCTCTCGCGCTGTGTCGTCTTCCTCCTAGAGTCGCTGTGTACTGTTCATCCGAACAGCCATCTCTTTCCTCCCTTCGCAAATCCCGACGAATCACTTGTTCAAATCCAAAATTAATTGAGGAAAATTAATCCTCACCTCTTCCTCTCCACTTCCCCATAATTCCCCATCCAATCCCGCAATAATTCGTGGTGGATTTCGATTTTTGTTTCTTCACCGTTGAGCTCCACCATGGCCGGCCGATCTCCCTCCTCGGGTTTTCCCTTCAATTAAATTGCGAAAATTGGTTCATCTCCTCTTCCTCATCAATTCCCACATGTTTCTCCCAATTATTAATGCTCTAATTCGCCGGATTGAACTCCACTTTGAGTGGCCGCCATGAATAGCCGGCCGGCAAGCTCCCGGCCATTCCCTTCCCCGGCGCCCTTCCCCTCCCTCCCCCGGCCTATAAAAGGGAGCCCTCGCACCCTCCTCACTCCCCTCACACCACCTCGAGCTCCCTTGCTCTCCCTCCATTCCTCCGCTCGGTTTCCTCTCTCCTCGGCGCCGGCGAACTTCGGCCGCCCTCCCCGTCAAGCCGAGAAGCGCCGCACCTTGCAACCATCTCCATCGGCCTCGAAGCCACCTCCTCTTCCCGGCCTCACCTCCATTTCACCCAGAGACCGTTGTGCCGGCCCATCCACCTCACCGCCGCAACTCCGGCCGGCTTTTACTCCTCACCCGTGCGCCGGTTGGCTGCGCCATCGACACCTATGGTATCGCAGCATCGCCTCAACCTCGGCCAAGGCCCGATTTTGCCCGGAACACACCGAAACCCCGTTGCCCGTGGTGCCTCTCCCTCGCCCTTGCCGGCGCCACTTCGGCAACCTCTCGCCGCCTCACCGATGTGTCTCCCGACATCGTCGTCTCCTTCCTCGGCATTGCGGCATCATCCTCTTCCTCGTCCACCGCTCCCCTTCCTCGGATCGCCGCCGCAGCTCGCCGTCCTTGCCGCCGCGAGCGTCGGTTTCCTCGCGTCATGCGCCCGCGCCGCCTCTTCTCGCCGTTGAGCACACGGTGAGCCGCCCTCTCGCCATCCTTGCCCCTGTCGTCATCCTACTCTTTTCCTTCCAAAAATAATTAAAAATTGCCTAATAAATCAATTTAATTTGCGTAATCTATTTAATGGTCCAAAACTTCTAAAATTCATATCTAATCCATACAAACTTGAAATTGAGCCATTCAAATTGTAAAATTCATCTAAAATTGAGCTCTACATGTTTGTTTACTTTTCTTGTATTGTTCATTTGGTTTTTATTAGGGTTTTCCTTGTTTTGCGTGTCGCCGTGTAGACTTCGTCGTTTCAAAAGGTTCGTGCTCGCGAGGAAAAGAAGTTTTGTTCGAAGGAGCAAGGCAAGTCATGTCATTTTCATCATATTGCTATCCGAGTTTACAAAATTATGTTTATTTAAATTATTGCATTTCGCTTTATTAAATTCCCGTCTATCACTGTTTTATTTAGCCTTACCTATTCTCCTTGTTATAGCCCTACTACTTGTATTATGATCCTTGATAACCCTAGGAAAAATAAAACTAGTGAGCACTTTATATATATGTGGTACTCACTAGCAAACTTAGGAATATGCTTAGCCCCGCTTGAATAGAAACAGCTAGATGTTTTCAATAATTAGACTAAGCAATAACTTGTAAATGATGGAAATTTTGGCTGTTTAGCCATGGCAATAAATGTCCTCTTCAAAATTCCCAAACATGTTTTTGGCTGGGCACGAGGTGCATGGTTTTGTTAGTCGCACCTCGGCCGTCATAAGGACCGGCTTCGGGCCTCTGTTGCAAAGCATTTCCGTACTACCACCGTCTAATGGGTAAGGCCTAACACGTCGACTAGTACGGTCGAAACAAAAAGACACGGATAGGGATGGATGAAGCCCTAGGAAGGGTTGAAGCCCATGGGCCGACGTCTCGGCAAGTGAAGGCTCGTAACGAGTCGAGATGCCGGGGGCATAGGCTGTCTCGCTCGACCCGTGGCACTGGCGGGGGAAGTCTATGTCGGTCTTCTTTGTTTAGGGCAAGTACTAAGCGATGAGTTATGTCATGGCTTCCGTCCGTATGCCATGGTGGCATGTGGCACGCCGCAACACGTGAGGAAAACATGTCCGGTGGGTAAAGATGTACACCTCGATCGAGTAAATCTATTCGAATAGCCGCGCCTCGGTTATGGGCAAGCCGAGCAATGTACCCAAGTTAGAGTTTGTTTCGTTTAAAACCGAAAGATTTGGAGTTAGCACATGTTGGCTCGAGTTAAGGCAAGATCGCGTTGGTGCGCGACTTGATAATAATTTGACTAGAGATAGGCTCGTGTTTATTAAAATGCCTTAAAATATTTAAATGCTTTGAAATGCTAGTTTTCTGCAAAATAACCCTTTATATGAATTCTTTGTACCCCCTTGCATTATTTGCATTCTCTCGGCATGGCTTGTTGAGTACGGTGGTTGTACTCAGCCTTACAATTCCTTCCCTCTTTCAGAAGTGTAGTGCTTATGAGTCGAAGACGGTGTTAGAGGACCAAGGCTCAGACCCCAGTTGAGTTTGCCTGTGGAGTGGAGCTGAAGCCCCGGTAGGATCGTCCTACTTTTCCGCTGCAGTTTTCTTCGAGTGCGGGGACTAAGTGCCTCTTCTGTAAGTATATTTATACGCTTTAATTTACGTTTGGATCTGTGTATTGATTTGTCATTTTGTGTACCCTGGCTGGTCCTGGACAGGGAATTAATACACAAAATAGTCTGGAAATTTGGGATAAATTTCTAGGCGTGACAACGTACTCCTTACGCTCTCTTGAGAACAATTCTCAAGTTGCGATACCAATCCATAAAGTTTGTTCCATTTAATTTTTCCTTTTCGAGAATAGATCGCAAGTTAAAGGTACTGGGTGTAGTATTAGCCGCCATTTATTCTACAACAGAAAAAGCAAAGTTTAGCACAATGTTTATGCTATGTCTATTGTTAAACAATTTAACATTAGACTCCCATTACGTATTTTCCACCTTCCCTCTAGGTTACGTATTGGGTCAAGATCCACATGTTAGTTAATTTCTAGTGAGCTTTGGCATCACTGCTAGAAGATTAATAACATCGGTAAGCAACTCCTTGCTAATCACATCTCTAGCCGGTTAGCGGGCGGAGGGTCGAGGGGGAAGCCGCCCCCTCGCGGGCTTCCGGGCAGCGCCCGGAACACCACACGAAATTCATAGATCCAATCTATGAAATCGCTTACGGAAACCATGTCGGCGTAATCATATTATGCCGTCCCGATACACTATCAAGGGAGATGGTTTGCATAGGCGCGAGGCAGCTAACAAGATCGGACTACGAGATAGCTTCGGCATAATCACATTATACCGTTCCGATACACTATCAAGGAACGCTATCTCGAAGCCGACTCAAACTGAGTTATATGGAAATTGCTTCGATGTAATCACATTACGCCGTTCCGATACACTATCAAGGAACGCAATTACCATCAACTCTCCTCAACAAATCCCGTAAAACCGATTGATCTAATCAACCCGTGCGCAAAACTTGTTCCAGATCCAATCTAAAACCCGAACTAAGCAAGATTAGCTCTGATACCACTAAAGGGTTACGCGGAGGCTACGCTAGCCGAAAACAAAACCCTTTACAAACAACTGACGTTCACCAGTCTGATCCCAGAAAAGAGGTGTGCGGCACTTCCGTCCATACAACGCCTCATACGGTGCCATTTTAATGCTTGCTTGATAACTGTTGTTATAGGAGAATTCTGCATAGGGCAAGCTCCATGCTGTACCAAATTCCAGCGCACATGCTCTCAACATGTCTTCCAAAATTTGATTCACTCTCTCAGTCTGACCATCTGTTTGCGGATGATAGGCCGTACTAAAATTCAAACGAGTACCAAGCTCTTCTTGCAACTTCTTCCAGAACATGGAAGTAAACTGACTTCCTCGGTCAGACACGATCCTTTTAGGCACACCATGTAAACACATGATTCTTCCTCGAGTAGGTAGTATGCACTGGTATGAAGTGGGCCACCTTGGTGAGTCGGTCCACAACGACCCAAATTGAATCATACCCTGACGATGTGCAGGGTAAACCCGTGATAAAATCCATTCCAATTTCTTCCCATTTCCACTCTGGAATTTGGAGGGGTTGCAACAGTCCTGCGGGCCGTTGATGTTCTGCCTTAACCCGTTGACACACATCACAAAGTGCGACAAACTCAGCTATTTCTCTCCTCATACTGACCCACCAAAACTTCTCTTTAAGATCTTGATACATCTTTGTACTGCCTGGATGAATGGAATATTGAGTTTGGTGAGCTTCCGTAAGGATCAACTTTTTCAAATCCTTATCTTCTAGCACACATAATCTCTTTCCCATCCAGATTGTGCCATGCTCGTCTTCTGTAAAGTCACGAGCTTTTCCGACCCTCATGTTCTTCTTGAGTTCAGCCATCTCGGGATCTGATGCCTGGGCAGTCCGAATTTGATCAATGAGAGTGGGTTGGGCTTCCAGAGCAGCCACAAAACCAAAATCCACAACCTGTAGATTTAGGTGCTCGAATTCTTGCTGCAACTAGTTGCACATTCTTTCGACGTTTATGGTGTTGCAGTAACTCTTTCGGCTCAGAGCATCTGCTACCACATTAGCTTTGCCAGGATGGTAATGTATCCCCAAATCATAATCTTTGATCAGTTCCAGCCATCTTCGCTGACGAAGGTTCAAGTCCGGTTGGGTGAAGATATACTTGAGACTTTTATGATCCGTATACACTTCACAACGATTGCCAATTAGGTAGTGTCGCCAGATCTTCAGGGCATGGACCACTACGGCTAATTCCAGATCATGAGTTAGATAGTTGTTCTCATGCGGACGAAATTGACGAGAAGCATATGCGACCACTTTGCCTTCTTGAATAAACACACATCCCAACCCTTGGCGAGATGCATCACAATAAACTTGGAAATCCTTTGCTGGATCTGGCAGTATCAATACTGGTGCAGACACCAACTTCCTCTTAAGCTCTTCAAAACTCTTGTTACATTCTGTTGACCACTTAAATTTCTCATCTTTCTTCAACAATTGAGTCATCGGATTGGCGATCTTGGAGAAATTCTAAATGAAGAGGTTGTAGTAACCCGCAAGTCGAAGGAAACTTTGGATCTGCATGACCTTTTTGGCGGAGTCCACTTGGTAACTGATTCCACATTTGACGGATCCACGGCTACTCCTTGAGCATTCACTATGTGGCCGAGGAACTGCACTTCCTTTAACCAGAAAGCATACTTGCTAAACTTGGCGTAGAGTTGATGATCCCTCAACTTCTCGAGCACTACCCGAAGATGTTGCTCATGTTCTTCCTCAGTCTTAGAGTAGACCAAAATGTCATCAATGAACACCACGACAAATTTGTCCAAGAACTCCATAAACACCTTGTTCATCAGGTTCATAAAGAAGGCCGACGCATTGGTCAATCCAAAAGACATGACCGTACACTCATACAGACCGTACCGGGTGATGAAAGCGGTCTTGGGAATGTCCTCTTCCTGAATTCTCAACTGATGATAGCCTGATCGCAGGTCTATCTTGGAAAACACCTTTGCCCCCTTGAGTTGATCAAACAAATCATCAATCCGTGGTAGAGAATACTTGTTCTTGATAGTGACCTCATTGAGTGCGCGATAATAGACACACATTCTATTGGTCTTGTCTTTCTTCTCCACGAATATCACCGGAGCACCCCAAGGCGACGTGCTCGGGCGGATATACACTTTCTGCAACTGTTCATCCACTTGCTTCTTTACTTCGGCCATCTCGTTGGCTCCCATTCTATACGGCCTCTTGTGAATTGGGGCGGTCTCGGGTACTAAATCAATCTGGAATTCAATTTCTCTTTCTGGTGGCATCTGAGTTAAGTCTTCGGGAAAAACTTCAGGGTATTCTCTGACATGGGGATATCTTCTAATTTCATAGGGGTCTTTGCTGCTACTTCAGACGATCCACCGGCGGAAACATGATTCAAACTTGCCACGGTCTCGGCTTGCATGGGAGAACGAAAAATAGTTTCTTCTCCTTTCACATTGATTAAAGTAATTGTGTGTCTAGCACAGTCAATTACTCCCTTACGTCTGGACAACCAATCCATCCCAAGAATGACATCTAGGCCTTTGGACTGAAGGAGGATAAGGTTGGCTAGAAATTTAGATCCTTGGATTTCTATTGCCACTGAGGGACAATACTAAGCCGTGTCCAAATAGTTTCCAGGGGTTTGAACCCTCATAAGTACCTTAAGTTCCACTACTGATAACCCATGTGCCCCAACAAACTGCTTTGAAATAAATGAATGCGTAGCACCAGAATCTAATAATACTGTAGCAGGAATGAGATTCATAGGAAATGTACCCAATATAACTTCAGGAGCGGCATGCACTTCCTCTGCGGAAGCATGATTGACACGGGCCTGGATGAACCTTGGCCCAGTGCGTCTTGGCTTTGGACACTTGTCTGCAAAATGCCCAGGGTCACCACAGTTGAAGCAGACTACTGGCTTCCCTCCGGAGTCCTTCCTTGGAGGTTGTGGCTTGGACTGCTGCTGGGGTGGCGCCGTTGGAGGACGTGGGGCTGGAGTGCGCTGTTGTTGTCCACTGCCACTACTGCTAGCTTGAAAATTCCCTGGGTGATAAGGCCGATGCTGACGAACAATCATAGTGGTAGGTCCGCCCTGACTTCCAGACATGAAACGCGGCCTCTGCTGATTTCCCTGCTGTTGAGGAGGTCTGAACTGGACTGCCTTTCTCTTCTTGATCATCTTGTTGCGCTGATCTTCCTGCCGAATGGCCTTGTCAACCAACTTCTCAAAGTTAGCATATTCTCCTGAGATTAGCTTGTCCGTGAGTTCATCATCCAAACCAGCCAAGAACATTTCTTGCCTTTCTGCATCGGTGCGCACATCTTCTGGGGCATAACGTGCAAGACGGTTGAACTCGTGCAGATACTTAGTAACTGACCTGTTACCCTGCTCAAGAGAACGAAACTCACGCTTTTTCTGTGCAACTATTCCCACAGGAATATGTGCGGTCCTGAAATTGCGACAGAACTCTTTCCATGTAACCGCTGCTCCCGCTGGGCGAGTGACCAAGTAGTTGTCGCACCAAGCCGAAGCAGGGCCTTGCAACTGATGAGTAGCAAACGAGACTTTCTCCTGGTCCGTGCACTACAGAAGATCTAACTTCTTCTCTATGGCATGAAGCCAGTCATTGGCCTCCATAGGATTAGTGGTGCTGGAGAAGCTCGGCGGTCGGACACGAAGAAACTCTGGAAACTTAGACTGGTGTGGTGGAGCGTTAAACTGATTATTCTGCTGCTGCTGTTGCTGATGCATTTGTTGCAACATCTGCCGTTGCATCTGCTGATGTTGTTGTTGCATCTGCTGCATCATCGTAGCCATCATCTGTGTCTGCGAAGCAAGTACTTGAGCAATGGTGGGATTCTCGGGTGGCGGCGAAGGAGCATTGCCGTTGACGTCATATGCCTCGTTGTTGTTGACACCTGACTGCTCATTGTTGCTGTTCGCTCTGCTGGTCCTGGTGTTCACCATCTGGAGAGACGATCGAACCAAAGAGAGAAAAGAAGAAAAACAGACGGACTTAGAAACTAAACTTTATTATTGGAATTCAAATGCATTGTTCTGGTCTTGATTAAATCAAGGAAAAACACGAAACATCCTTAATTAGTCAGCCATATCACACTTGATATCGACTGCCAGCTATCCCACACACAGCAACCTAACACACAGCAACTACCAAGAAGACAAACTAAGCAAAACGATAAAACTAAGAAGGGCGACTAGAACGATCCGCGAGGCGAGGAGTCGAAACTACTTCCTTCGAAGAACCCCATTCTTCGAACGGCTCCGGAGTCCTTTGGCTTCACCTCGACTTCGACTCTTCCAATCGGTTGCCGTAGCCCAACCAATCCCGCCTCTTCCCTCCGAGGAACTCCGAGTCTCTTCGAATCCATGTCTCCGCTGAATCCCCGAGCTTGAGTCACTCGGAGATGGAGATCCAACCGTTGCTGCCACCTCCACCTTGGTACGCCAAAGCAGGAGCAAAGGCGAGAGCGTAACTCGCAGCAGGGAAGAACTAGGACAAGCGCCGGAACCGGAGCCGGTGGAGCGGGAGGAGCCGGGAGGAGACGGTGGAGGAATCCGGGGCGCCAGCTGGATACGGATAGGTGCAGTGGTGGTCTTCCAAGGCGTAGTACGAATCCTGACACCACCTGGTGCTGGGAGTCCATTCAACTCAGCAACTTCCTTCTTAAGACGAACCACTTCGTCCTGCAGTCGCACAATCCTCAACATCTTCTTGTCGTTTAGCTCCTTGGTTGCCTTGTGTAGGTCGGAGTGCAACTTGTCCAGGCCCCTGATCACTGTGCAAATATGGCCGAAAGTAGAGTCGTTCTCATCTGCTGTAGACTTGAACGCACTGACATCGGAGGAACTGCCACGATGGGGATGGTAGCGGTAAGCAGAGGTGCGAAGGTCAGCATCATGCAGCTCCCTCATCCTGGCCATCATCAGGTAAGCAGCCTCTTGACAAGCATGATCCGACGTGCCTCCTGAAGCTGTGACCTCCATGTTGGGAAGACACGTTCCCACAAACCCTTGAACCTCCAAATGGACACGGTAGGGCAACTCGCCGCTGAGAGGCGCAACTGTTGTGTACTTCGGTGCTTCAGGATACCCGACTGCAAGGGCCATGCGTGCCAGCTCCGCAACAAAACCCACCATCTCTTTTCCACAGTGCGTCGCTAGGGAACCTGCCATCTATAGAAACAAAGGAGCGGGAATCAAAGCATGCTCAAAAACCCACGACCAACAACTCATTTTCACAATTTCTAACACCATAGACTGACTTCACTTTTCAAAACACCCCTTTTTTTAACACATGCAAATGAAAAGATTAGAGGGCTCTTAAGGTTTCCAGTTGGCTCGTCCTACATTCAAAGGATGGCTTTGGTACCAACTTGTCACACCCAGAAATTCACACCAGAATTTCTGCAGCTAATTTGTGCATTACATCCTCATCCAGGCATCAGCCGAGGTACACAAATCGACATTATTGATAATACAGAAACCTCGTCTTAGAAACAATATAAAAGAGTTACACAAATGCAGCTGAATGGAAAAAACTGACTTAAGATAAACCTTACTCGAGCGAAGCGAAATACCAACACCACAGCTAACCCTTGACGACGAACAAGCCTACACCTCCTCGGAGACCTCGACCTCAACCTCTGGCACTGAAGGGGGAAAAAGAAGCAAGACTGAGTACAACCACCGTACTCAACAAGTCACACCGGAAGAGGAGACATGAGGCAGGATAAATATCAAGGAAAAGGATAATAGGCTCAATTTGCATAAACAACATTGCAGAAATAATAGTAATAGTTCAAAACAGTAAAACAGTAGTATTAATTAAGCAATATTGAATAAACACTATCCAACGTTAAATCCACGTTGCAACAGGCCCATCCATTCATCTGCACTAATCAAATTCTAGCAGTTCATTCATGTGAATAGGTGAGACTAATCAAGGTGAATTTGGTTGATCACCCGTAACCGTGGGCATGGCTATTCGAATAGTTTTACTCTGATCTGAGGTGTACAACTGTACCCACAAGACACAATCCCATGACACGTTACCGTGCGCCGGTGCACGACCACGGTACCCCGGAAAGGAACTATGATAGGACCCTTCATATAACCCCCTCTAACCAATCGCACCACACCAAGGTTTCGCCCCCACTCCCATCGGGGTAATGGGCAGCCCCCTCTCATGCCGCGGTGAATCCGGAAGCCGATCAACCCTTACAATCGGGGCCGACCCAACTCCATCACGCCCACCCTCACTGGGATACGTCGGCTAGAGACAGCTACACTATAGACCCAGCCATTACCCATGCTGGCTTGTGGTATGCACGGTATTTCTTCCAGGGTTTCCCGAGAACCGGTCCTTAATTGTCATGAGCATGCTAACCAAAGACCAACCATGTGCTCATGACCCACTGTTGTCATAATTCAATGTTATTAGAGTAGAGTCACAAACTTGACATCATATGAGAATTAGCCTCTAATATAATAATTGATTAATGTGATCCCCTTAAGTGAGATAGTTGAGCTACGCATAACTAAGCGAGCCTTAAACTAACATCTAGTCATATTGAACCCAAATTACCAATGGTATAAGGTAAACAATCCTCTGGTTGAGTATAATATGGTATTTAAATAAAATAGGTACAATATGGTCAATGTAAGGTATGACTTGCCTTGCTCTGGAGACTGAGGAACCTCGGCGACTACTTCGAGGAGAACGGACTCGCCAGAAAGCTCGGAATCTACACGACAAACAAAGCACTCAACAAAACACCCTAAAAGGTCTACTGAAACAGCACTGAAAAGTATTTTTAATGGATTCTTGACATTTTTCTGGATTTAATGAAATTTGAATGGACTAAAACGGAGCTCGGATTAAAAAGATATGAATTTTAGAAGTTTAATTGTGATTTTTAAACTAAACAGAAAAGCTAAATTATTTATTGCGCAATTAAGTCCCGGGATGACGCAAGCATTGCGTGGACGGCAAGGGCTGACATCATGCTGACGTCAGCAGCTAACGCAAGCGGTGCTGCCGGCTCGGTCCACGGTGGACCGAGTCCACGCGGAGGGACACGCGGCGCGCATCGGCAAGGAGCAGCGGCGATCGGACGGTGACGGCTTGCGCGCGGGTGAGTGGTCCAGATCTGCCCGATCCGAAAGATCGGACGGTGCGGATGGCGGCTAGGGTTAGGGTTTGGATGGCGCCGGCGCCCGGGCGGAACGGCGGACACGCGGCTGCCATCCGGGGCATGGCGGCCGGATCGAACGGCGGCGCTCGGGCGAGATCGGACGGCTCGGGTGCGCTTGACCCGGCCGATCGGACGGCGTGGGGGAGGCGGTGCTAGGGTTAGGGCGCGGCGACGGCGGCTTGAGCTCGCTCGCCAGCCATGGCCGCGCGGCGGTCGGCCGAGCTCCGACGGCATGGGAAACGGCGAGAGCGGGCGGTGAGATGTGCGGAAAACAACGGTGGAGAGCATCGCGGCTCGGGGCAATTGCTCGGGAGCAAACGGTAGCACGGGAAACCGAAGGGGAAGGAGTGGTGGCGCACTCACCGGAGATGGGGAAGACGACGACGGCGGCGACGATTTTTGAGGCTAAAAGCACGAGAGCAAAAAGGGGAAACACGTGGCGGCGGCGAGGGGATTTTATAGGGGCGCAAAGAGATCGGAAAGCACATGGGATAAGCGCGAAATCCTCGCCTTCGGTTTCGAACTCGAAGAGAGAGAGCGAAACGGCGGCGGCGATTTCCGTGCGGATAAGACCGCCTCGGCGTACGCGAAGCGCGGAGATGGATCCGGCGGCGCGAGGTCAGGCCCGGCGTGGGTCCGAGGTGGCACGGGCGCGCGCGGGGCGGTGCGGGGCGGCGACGCGCATGGCGGCGGTGGGGCTGGGTCGGCCCGGCGCGAGGCAGAGGCCCGACAGGTGGGGCCCACCTGTCGGTGCCCGCGGCGCGAGGGAGGCCCGTTGGACTTGTGCACGCGGCGGCCGGGCGCTTGGGCCGCTCGGCCCAAGGCTGGAGGAAGAAAGGAGGCCGGTAGGGAGGCAGCTGGGCCGGGAAGGAGTTGGGCCGACCGCTCGACACAGAGAAATGGGCGACAAACCGTACGGGCCATACGGGAAAAGGGAAAAAGAAAAAGAAAAGAGGAAAAAGGGGATTTTGGGACTTAATTAAATTGCTGATTTCTTATTTAATTGATTAAAATAGCTCCAGTGCTCTGAAAATTCCCGTAAAAATCCTGTTAGTGCATTTTGACATGCAGAATTTAAGAAAAATCCTACCATGCCGTTTCCATTTATTGATTGCATTTTAAAATTACTTGTTGGCTTTAGATTAATTCCAGAAATTCCGATTATTTCAGGGTAAATTATTTAAACAATTTAGGGGCAAAACTCGGGGTGCGACAAACCAAGGAGGCCGTCAAGATCATCATTACAGGCCTCAGACACCACCACCGCTGTATCGGCAAGCACCAGCGCCGTATGACCCATACGAGCCGATACAGCAGGACGACCGGACCTGGGCCGATCTGATTGCAAATGTCATGTGCGATCAATTCGGCCTCAGGCCAAAATACTCAGGAAACATGTATCGGTATCCCTATCCAGAGCACTTCGAGCGGATTTCGTTGCCCAACTGATACAAGATCCCAGATTTCTCAAAATTCTCAGGGCAGGACAACGTTTCAACTTACGAGCATGTTAGCCGATTCTTGGCACAATGCGGTGAAGCATCGGCTACATACGCCTTGAGAGTCCGATTGTTCCCTCTTTCTCTTTCAGGATCGGCTTTCACCTGGTTCTCCTCATTGCCCTACAACTCAATTTAGAGCTGGGCCGATCTTGAAAAACAATTCCACAGCTACTTCTACTCTGGCAACCATGAGATGAAGTTGTCGGACCTCACCAGCATCAGGCAAAAACACAACGAATCAATTCAAGAATATGTCCAACGCTTCAGGGAAATGAGGAACCGATGCTACAGCCGGGTGCTATCGGACACCCAGCTGGCCGATTTGGCCTTTCATGGTTTAATCGCGCCGATCCGAGAGCGATTCTCTGCGCTGGACTTCGATAGCTTAGCCCACTTGGCGCAGAAGGTGACGGCCCACGAGCAACGATTCCAAGACACCAGGAAGGCCGTCAAAAAAATAACTCAGGTCATCGTCGAATCAGACTACGAGTCTGATGACGATGACGTAAAAGTGGCGGCAGCCGAATGGACCAAAAACAAAAAGGCCATCGTCTGCCAATGGCTGCTGAAGACGGCCAAGGAAGAACAATACGATTTTGACATCACCAAGGCCGATAGAATTTTTGACTTGCTGCTCAAGGAGAAGCAGATTCAGTTGCCTGAAAATCACGTGATTCCTTCGGCCGAAGAATTGAAGAAAAAGAAATATTGCAAGTGGCACAACTCCACATCCCACGCTACCAACGACTGCAAAGTTTTCAAGCAGCAAATCCAATCGGCAATTGAGGCCGGGAAGCTGAAGTTCGCCGATTCAAATCGGCCGATGAAAGTAGACGGCAATCCTTTCCCGGTCAACACGGTCCAAGCCGGCCCCAGGCAAGCTGATCGACAGGGCAGAATGGTGCACAACTTAGTCAATACATCGATTGGGGCCAAGGCAGAAGACGAGCAGATTGGATGTCACGCCGCGCCAATCAATATGGTGCGCCCAGTTATCAGATCGGCTGACCGATGGCCGATCCATGAAGATAGCCAACACCGTCATCAGCACCGGTCTCGGCAGGAAGAAGCTTACAATGAAGCATCTCATCGGCGCGAGCCGAATATCCAAAGCCACTGATACGAGGTGAACCGCAACAGTGCCGATCCACATTGGCATTGTGATTTTTCAGGTATTGTTGGAAATCCGGCATGAGACTGCCAACACTGGACGATTGCCTAGCATGCAACGATCGCCACGAGGACGAGCACATGAGCTTATCGGCTGTAAAACCAGCCTGGTTCGTCCTCAGTGCCGTTAAGCTAAAACAAAGGCGGCGGTCTGCTATGATCGACTTGGCCCGATCCACCAAGACTTCTTCATTGACGAAAACCACAATGAAAACAACCACGACGATGAAGAGGCCGACGACGAGGAATCGGCCAAACCCGAAATGTGCCCGTCCGATCTCTTCACAAAGACGTAGGAGAGAAGAATTCAACGACTTAAGCGCGAAGGAAGAGAATACGAGGTTCGGCAAATGATCCACGAACAACGCCGTCGGCTGGGTAAGATCAAAAGGCAAATGATCCACGAACAACCCCCAAAACCGCCGCAGCCGACGAAGAGCAAGCCGAGGAGAGCCCAGCCGACCAAGCCAGGAGGGCAGCCAAAGGGAAAGGCAAAGTTTCTGCATCGGTTAACATGGTATTCGTACTACCAGCTGAGTTCAGTGCTCCTAAAGCTGATGCAGACAGCGTTGAGGATGACCTAGCAAAGCTAGCAATCTCACCGGACCAGGCTATCTTCGAAAAACCTGAGGGGACCAAAAATCGACACCTGAAACCATTATACGTTAAAGGATTCATCAACAGCAAGCCGATTTCCAAGATGCTAATTGATGGGGAGCAACAGTCAACCTCATGCCTTACGCAACATTCAGAAAACTAGGCAAGGGGGCCGAAGACCTGATAAAGACCAACATGGTGCTCAAGGATTTCGGCGGCAACCCATTGGAGACCAAGGGTGTCCTCAACGTCGAACTGACCATTGGTAACAAGACCGTGCCCACAACATTCTTTGTCATCGACGGGAAGGGGTCTTACAACCTGCTGCTCGGAAGGGACTGGATACACGCCAACTGCTGCATTCCTTCCACAATGCATCAGAGCCTGATCCATTGGGACGGCGACAAGATCGAGGTCGTACCAGCCGACAGGTCAGTCAGCGTCGTCAGTGCCGATTTGCCACTTTGGGAAATCGAAGGCATCGATTGTTTGTCTGGGAAAATCTGGCAAGCCGATTTTCTAAATGTGTCCAATTCCACAATACAGCCGATTGAAGATGACGAGCCGCAGCAGCTGCTTTGAACAAGACATGACGGAGGGCTCAAGCGTCTTCGGCATGGACACCACGGACGAAGACGATGGCAAGCTCGGGCAAGGTTTCATGTCAGCTGATGAATTAGAGGAAATTGACATCGGCTCTGGTGACAAGCCGAGGCCGACATACGTTAGCAAAAATTTGTCTCCTCATTGTAGATCCTAGCTTATCGAATTGTTAAAAGAGTATAATATTGTTTTGCTTGGGAGTACTTCGAGATGCCCGCCCTCAGCTGATCAATAGTGGTCCATCAATTGCCAATTAAGGCAGGCTATCGGCCGTTCAAACAGCCTCCCAGGAGGTTTAAAGCCGATATGTACCATGCAATTAAAGCCGAAATCACTCGGCTATACGATGCAGGGTTCATTCGGCCTTGGCGATATGCCGTGTGGGTCTCAAACTTTGTCCCAGTGCTGAAAAAAAAGGTAAACTTAGGGTGTGCATCGATTTCAGAGATCTAAACAAGGCCACCCCCAAGGACGAATACCCAATGCCGATAGCCGATTTGCTTGTCGATGCTGCTTCGGGCCACAAAATTATTAGTTTCATGGACGGCAATGCAGGGTATAATCAAATATTTATGGCCGACGAGGAAATCCACAAGACCGCTTTTCGGTGTCCCGGTGCAATCAGCTTGTACGAGTGGGTGGTAATGACGTTCGGCTGGAAGAATGCTGGGGCAACATATCAACAGACCATGAACTACATTTTTCATGACATGATCGGCTCGCTAGTAGAGATATACATTGTGGACCCCCGTTTTTGGAACGGGAATCTTTCGTGTTCATAGTACCATTTCCCTGGATCGAGTAGTTTGGTACCCATGAAATACAGTACTGAATAATCAGGTGCAAATGCATGAATAGTCTTACATCAAAATTATTACAATAATAGGCCCGAAGACAATGTCCAACACATAGGACCTCGTGGTCCAGATACAACCCAAAAGTGGAAATTAGATAAGGTAGCGGATTAAAGGCAGCGGCTTGTCAATTGCCACAGGCAACGACCGGAGACTAAGACCTAGCAAGCGCCATCAGCTTCTTCGCCCTCCTGGAAGTAGGCATAGGGATCCTCCAAGTCTTCGTTACCACCATCTGAAGGTTTATGCATATAGCAAGGGTGAGTACCAACCGTACTTAGCAAGCCAACACGAAAGTGATGCATATGATAGGGTCATTCAAGGAATGGCTGGTGTTCTTTTGCATAAAGCCAATTTTCACAAATCTTTTCACAAGCCTAACAACTAGCCAGGTCAGTTTTTAGTTCCACAGTTCATTAAGTCGGTGACGGTTCTGTCTACCATCCATCGTGATTCCAAGGATGGCTTCCCGCCTCCGGGTCGTTATGGTTTTCTGGGGAGTCCACCCCTTCTCGCATCTCGAGAAGTTGATACACCAGTGACTAAAAATCATCATGCAAACCCATCCCATCAATTTAAAGTTTAAAGTCTAGCCAAGCAAAAGTCTTGTAACGATGCTCAATATCCATGAGCACGGTTATTCGAATAGATTGGTTTATTCACACTGCAGTGGATGTACACTTTACCCGTACTCCGCGACAGCCCAACAAATGAGCCTACGTCCCAACACATGAGACGGTCACGGCAAAGCCTTTCGATAACCTCACTTTGGCGTCCGCTCCATGAACTTAAGCCCTCATGCACTCTAGCCGTCATTTTCTAGCAGTGAGAGGAGTTCTGGTGCACCCGGGGTAAGGGGAGATTTCATTCATCAAGTTATAATAAATTTCAAATTACCATCATCCCTTTCAAATCTCATCTCATCCATAAGAACCACTATGCAAGGGTACCGCCTCCGCTCGGCTATCTACTCCGCTAGGTCTATACCCATTCGAGAAGTACGGTTGTACTGGCTTGTTTCCCGGCTATCTCATGGCTCGGTCCTTAATTGACCAGGGTTGGCACTTGCCTTTTCCGGAATCCACCCAAATCATCCAGCCGCCCCAGTCTAAAACATTTGTTTAGTACTTTCCATTTTCATCAAAACTCATTTCATCATTCTCATGGCAATGTGGCACTCATGTCTCCACATGCCGTATCTCAACTACCTTCCCTAAGGTAGATGCCCAAGCATAAAGCTTTTCATAAAATCATGAGTATGCATGAATCTAAGTATAACATGGCTAAGCAGTTTACCGAAGGTATTCTCCGGTTGTGTATATCACATCGAGGGTTACAAGGAATAATTCTAAAGGTAGTTAAAAACAAGGTATGACATAACAAGTATAGGTAATTCTCTATGTATAGCATGCATGTTTAAAGTTTAAAATAACATCATTTCACAATTGGGATCAATATGTTCAAAGAGTGCGATGACTTGCCTTGCTCGCACGCTTGTTGAGTGGGGTCTTCAACAGAGTCGATGCCTGCTTCTTCAGGTGCTATCCGTACGTGCGAAAGATCAATTGAATTCAATTAGAATTCAATAAAATACCGAAAGATCGAAAAGAACCATAAAAGCCACGAAAACTACTCCAAATGTTTAGCCTAAAATTATACTTGAGTTAGGACAAGGGTTGCTAGGGAAAAATCCGAGTTTTGGAATCGAGTCGATGCCCTAGGGTTTTCGCAAAGACGACGATCGTAATTATTTGAGAAAATAGATTTGGGAATACCAGCGGAGGAATTTGTGCTCGAGGTTTTGAAGGTTTGAGCACAAAAGAGAAGCATATTTAAATGGCGAGGAAGAGTTAAACGAAATCCGGATTTGAAAACGACGCGAAACGAAATTTCGGAAAAAGTTTGATTTCAATTTTCAAGTTTTGCACCGAGAAAACATACAAGAAAATAATTTATTTTTGCCCAAAATTTCACTCAAGTCCTTCCAAAATATTTTTCCAAATTTTCCATAATTTTTCCTAATTTTTCACTATTTTTCTTTTTCCCTTTTTTTCTTTTTCTCTGCGCACTGTTCATTGCGCTCAAGGTGTTCGACCGGCGCTCGGGAGAAAAAGGAGCGGCGGCCGGCGCTAGCGCGAAGGAAAATGGGGCGGCGGCTTGGGCTTACCAGCGGCGGTGGGTCTTGGGAAGTGCGGCGGGGCTCGGGCGTTGGTGGCGCACGGCAACAACGGCGATGGCGGCGCTCGGCGGTTAGGGCGGCGACGGCGCTCGGGGGACAGCGAGAGAGGGGAGGTGGAGAACGGCGGCGAGGTGGGAAAACGGGGATGGGCTTTGCCCCCTTTTATAGCTGCGGTCGAGACGGGGGACGGGTTTTGACGAGAAATCTCTCTCACTCGCTGGCCTGGGAGATCTGCTTGACTCCAGTGCAGGTCCTTCTCAGCTGCCTACAACGTGTAGAGCGTGCCAGTTGATTTGATCTGCCAATCAACAAGAAAGAAAATGAGGAAGTGTTCGTTAAGCGTTAGGCCAAGTCCCCACAAGACCGGCCAAGGAAATCCGTGGATGTATATATGTTATTCTAGACCATATTTGGGCCAAGCGACCAGAACGTATTGGCCATACCGAGACGATCATCAGTCGTCCAATCCAAATACAACGAAGAATAATAAATATATGGATCAACAGACTAGCCGATGCTGGGAGACTAACGTCAAATCGGCCGGCATCCCAGTGAATCTCGTGCGGACACAATATTCCTAGATCAAAGATGTAAGCAAGCACAATCTAGGCATAAAAGATAGCCCTAATACAGATCTAATAACAATCACGTTAAAAGAAACACATTAGGGTGAATAAGGTCGGCTGAAACCCTGACGCTATCTCCAGATAATGTAAATCCAAAAGAATAGATCACTGATGGTTCTAAAGACGACTCAATAGTTCAGTCTTGATGCAGCATTAAGTATCAAAAGAAACATCCAATCTATTACTTTCGACTTACACTCCGTGAGATGGTAGATACTACATACGAACCAACCAACCCTTATACCTAGCCTTGTTGATCACATACTCTCGACAAGATGAACCAACTACAAGATAGATCTAAGCATCGAATTGGTTCATATGCACTATATGATATATGTCGCAGTAAAACTATTGAATCTAGTGTATCATTGCGATGGAAGCATTAGAAATAATTAATCTCACCACTAACGATAAACATGTACCTGAGTTTGGGGATCGAGACGATGCAGCCCAAAGCCAAACAGGGTGTTCGTCCAAAAGGAAAAGATGGCGATGCGCCGAAGATTAGATTGATTGAATCGTCCTGATACAGAGGGTCTCGGGTCCTATTTATACCCAAGATACAAATATTTGTAACAACTTTGGACTCTATCTAAACTACTGTTTAAACATCATATCATCCCTAGCGGGATCCGTAACGTACCACAACTAACAATTTAACAAATTTCTATATTACAGATACAATTGCCGTTACAGGACTCTATTCACAAGTGGCAATATCTTTAAACGTGCAATTAGCTACCAAATCCTCCACTTATCTTCAAGCTTCTGCGTTAAACACAGAATCGGTTTCATCTCTTCTGAACTCAGAATCGGCTGTCGGTTGTTTCCATTCAACCCATCCTCAGCCGACTAGCTCTGCAGCCGATCAGTCTTTTAGCCGATACGACCCCTGCCTTCGGCCGATCCGATTCCACTTTGCCTTTTAGGACTTAGGAACCCCATTACCAAATTCCAGTGTTAACAACGGGAGAGAAGGAGGGGCCGGCGCGGCGTCGGTACGGTGGACGCCACGCGGCGGCGCGGGAGGCCGGGGCCGGGCGCGCGTGGGCGCGACGCGGCGAGAGAAGCACGGGGCGCGGACGGGTCTGGGCGCGGCGACGAACGCAGCGAGAGGAGCGCGGGGTCCGGCGCGGCGGCGAACGCGTGGCGGCGAGGGCGCGGCGCGGCAGGAGCCGGCGGGCGCGGGGCGCGCGGTACGGCCGGCAACGCCTGGCGAGCAATGTGCTGAGCAATGAACAGTGCCCCTTTTTATTTTCCCGATTTTCAATTCCCTTTTTAATTTCCAATTTTTTTCCTACACACTAAAATTTCCAAAAAATACATAGTATTCCCAAAATTAATGAAAAATATATTTTCAGTTTTCTCTCCACTTTTTATTTTTCCCCATATATTTTTCTTATTTATTAAAATCCCTTTTCCTAATTTCCTAATTCACTATTTTTAATTCGACAATTTTCCTAGATTTCATGTAAATCCCTAAAATATTTTATTGTCTATTTTATTCCCTTATTAATCTTCCATAATCACCAATTAATATTTTATTTCTCAAATACACATTTTCATAAATCCGCATCCCCTTTCGGACTTTATTTTAAAAATTCCTAACCCTATATTTCGAGACTTTCTTCCCAACAAAGTCCAAACCATTCACAAACATCGAGAGGAATTGTTCACAACTAAATTTAATGCGAGTGAGCTGGCCAATAAGAAGCAACGAACACGAGAGAAAGGCAGCAAGCAAAAGTTTTTGTAAGTTCCGATTTTTTCGTTCCGATTTTAATTTCTTTGATTTTCAGGATGTTACATACATTGATGACGTAGTTGTCAAGTCAAGGGAGATAGAGGGCCACATAGCCAATCTGAGACAAGTGTTAGAGCGGACGAGGAAGTATGGCCCGAAGATGAATCCGCTTAAGTGTGCGTTCGGCGTATCGGCCAGGTAATTGTTGGGATTTCTTGTCCATGAAAGAGGAATTGAGGTTACACCAAGAAGCATAAATGCTATCAAGACAATCCAACCTCCAAAGGACAAAAAACAACCCCAGTCATTGATCGGCAAGATAAACTTCATCAGACGGTTCATAGCCAATCTCTCAAACAAGATGGAGTCGTTCACACCACTGCTTCGGCTGAGAGCCGATCGAGCATTCACATGGGGGGCAGAGCAGCAAAAGGCGTTAGACAACATAAAATATTATCTGAGTTCCCCTCCAGTTTTAATGCCTCCACAAAAGGGAATACCGTTCAAGCTGTACCTATCAGCCGATGACAAATCAATCGGCTCCGTCCTAATCCAAGAGGTCGACGGCAAAGAAAAAGCCATCTTCTATCTCAGCCGACGGTCGCTAGACGCGGAGACATGGTATTCACCTGTGGAGAAGCTATGCTTGTGCCTCTATTTTTCATGTACGAAGTTAGGCACTATCTGCTATCCAACAAGTGCACAGTAATCTGCAAAGCCGATGTAGTTAAGTACATGCTATCGGCTCCAGTGCTGAAAGGAAGAATTAGGAAGTGGATTTTTGTGCTAACAGAATTCGATCTGAGGTATCAGGCACCAACGGCAGTCAAGGGACAAGCCATAGCCGATTTCATTGTGGAGCACAGAAATGACTCGATCGGCTCAGTAGAGATTATGCCTTGGACTATGACGTTTGACAACTCGGTTTGCGCCAACGGCTGTGGCATCGGCTTGATCATTATTTCACCCAGGGGAGCAAGCTTCGAGTTTGCTTCCGCTATCAACCCCCACGCTACAAACAACCAAGCCGAATACAAAGCCATCCTTAAAGGATTACATCTACTCAAAGAGGTTGAAGCCGACGCTATCGAAATAATCAGAGATTCATTGTTGGTCATCGGCCAATTATCAGGAGAATACGAATGCAAAAATGATGAGCTGATGGTCTATTATCAGCAATACCGGGAACCAATGGGCGGTTTTCGGCTAGTTACAATGAAACATATCCCCAGAGAGCAGAACACAGAGGCCAATGACTTGGCTCAGGGGGCATCGGGCTTTCGACCGATGCTGAAAGAAATCAACATAGATGTTGCTGCCATTTCAGCCGATGATTTGAGGTTTGAAGTTTACAACTATCTCAAAAAACCCTCTCAATCGGCTACAAGGAAGCTGAAGGGTTACGCGGAGGCTACGCTAGCCGAAAACAAAATCTTTTCTACCGTGCAAACCAGGAACTCTTGCAAGTAAGGGCCAATAGATCGTTACCGATTGGAGTATGCAGCGAAAATAGCCAATCAGGACTATCCGATCTGGAACTGTGCTGGCCGATGACAGCCCATTCTCGCAAGCCGACAGCCAATTCCTGGGGACAGCCGATTTGCCAATCAGCCGATTCACCGAGTAACCGATTCGCCGAGTCGTCCGGTCGCGCTCGCACGCAACCAATTCGTAGCCGATCAATAGCGCCGCAACGTAGCAGCACCTCTATCGGTATCCACACGTCCGGGAACAGAACACCTAACACCCGTGTGCTAGCACAAGATGCAAGGCTAGGGTTTGGCTCGAAAGTGGGGAGGGTTTCCGTGGAGATTGATCTCGCCGACTTGTTGCGCCAAATCAGATTGATTCGGTTCAATTCGATGCTACAGCTCTCCACCCCTCACCCCTTTATATGGAGTTGGCCAGTTGGGCCTAGAGGCCCATCGGGACTCTATTTTGAATCGGATCCTATCCAAATCTCATAGAGTTGGCTGGCCAGACTTCGTAAGCCCATAGGACTCTATCCGATCGGATCCCTATCCGATCGAGCCGTATTCGAGTCCATCTTGAATACTTGTTTTTATCCCCTTAAGCGTGCGACCTTGTAGGTTCAGGTATACTTGGTTTCGGCTATAGTCTAACTTAGCCGATCGTCGGCTCGAGTCCAACTCAGCCGACCTGTCAATAGCGGCGCCTAGCAGCACATATTGACACCATAGTATACAAGAATACAATATCAGCTCTGAACCTGTAATGTGCACACAAATCCCTTTGCCTCACGATACCAATTAAGCTATTGGCAAGATGTGTGCCATCCCTTCAATAGCTTAACCATTCACTCGAACCGTATTGGACTATCTGTCTGTTGATTGACTCCTCAATCAACTCGGCATGGCCATGCACTTCCATAACCCATTACCTCGAGGGGCCTAGAGATATTTCTCCAAAGCAGGGGCAAATTCCATCTTGATCATTCACATCCCACTCCATGTTTCATAGCAAACCTGAAGACTACTTTTATAACTACCCATTTACGGAATAGCGTTTGGTAGTCCCAAAGTAGGCTACTACACATGTTGGAATCCATGATGATCTCAGGTCTAAGGACTTTGTACCAATACTACCTGAGACCAACTAATGGCACATTAATTCCTATAGTGTCTCATGGTGGGTCTATCCAACAATGTGTTCTCTAACACATGTGTCCATGTTTATTGATTTGGTATTTCCATACCCATGATCTATGAGACATGATCATCAATCAATAAACATGTCGATCTTAGAGTCATATTTGTTCCAATAATATGACATGTGATCAGGGATCATTTACAAATAGATTCATGCATAAAGAGTCTCATAAATAAGTCATGTACTTATTGATCAATACAAGATTTCTATTTCATGGAACTGAATAACACTTTATTCATTTATACATAAACATTGACCATGATATCCAACATCTCCATGTTGCCTCTAGGGCATATCACTATCAGAAGCTACGATACAAGGCATTAAGATATGTTTTGCTCGATGAAGATCTGTACTATCGGACGATTGACGGTGTGCTACTCAAGTGTTTGGGAGCTGATCAGGCCACAGTGGTCATCGGAGAAGTGCATGAAGGGATCTATGGCACGCACCAATCAGCCCACAAAATGAGGTGGCTCCTTCGCGAGCAGGGTATTTCTGGCCGACGATGCTGGAGGATTGTTTCAAGTATTACAAGGGCTACCAGGATTGCCAAAAGTTTGGCGCCATACAACGAGCATCGGCATCGGCTATGAACCCAATTATTAAACCTTGGACGTTCAGAGGATGGGGCATTGATATGATCGGCCAGATCAATCAAACCTCAAGCAAAGGACATAAATTTATTTTGGTAGCGACAGATTACTTCACAAAGTGGGTGGAGGTGATTCCCCACAGGAAAGTGGATTCTACGGACGCAATCGAGTTTTTCAAAGAGCATATTATCTACCGATTTGGTGTTCCACAAACAATAATAACAGACCAGGGATCCATCTTCGTATCCGACGAGTTTTTTCAGTTTGCCGACAACATAGGGATCAAACTGATTAATTCTTCGCCGTACTACGCATAGGCCAACGGACAAGCCGAGGCCTCAAATAAAAGTTTGATCAAGTTGATTAACAGAAAGATCTATGAGTACCCTAAACAGTGGCACAACCGATTAGCCGAATCACTATGGGCGTATCGGATGGCATGCCACGGGTCAATTCAAGTCCCTCCGTACAAGCTGGTCTACGGACATGAGGTAGTGCTGCCATGGGAAAGCGTCGTCGGCTCAAGGCGCATTCAGCTATAGGATCAACTCACAACCGACGATTATTGTCACCTGATGGTGGACGAATCGGAAGACTTAGTTTTATCCAGGATGAGGGCCTTGGAGAAAGTTACAAAGGATAAAGAACGAGTAGCCAGACATTATATAAAAAAGTAGTGCCTAAATCTTTCGAGGAAGGCGAGCTCGTTTGGAAATTGATACTACCGATTGGATCTAGAGATAACAAATTCGGCAAGTGGTCACCAAATTGGGAAGGGCCTTTCAAGATCCATAAATGCGTCTCTAAAGGAGCTTACATGCTAGAAGGGCTGGACGGAGAAGTATTTGGAAGGGCTCTTAATGGAAAATACCTGAAGAAATACTACCCAAGCGTATGGATCAATTCATGATTCAGCTCTGGTCGCTTAGCCGATTTACGACAGCCGATGTCTTGCTTCAATAAGGCATCGCCTTTAAGCATTTTTATGCAACGTTTTTTTCCTAAGTTTTCCACGATCGGCTAATGGCTGGCCGATAGCGACGGTAATGATGCGCGAATGGCTCAAACTCACAATTTTGTCGACACCGAAGGTATCAACAAAACTTGGGGGCATATATGTACATGTACACGAGCCGATTGTAAAAGGCGTCAGATTGCAAAATCACGAACGAGATCGATGTCCACAAGAAGTACATGGCCAGCTTGCCAGCCAAAATCGAAGCTCAATGCCAAAGAATCAAGATGGCCGTGGTACACCTACGAGACCCAGTGAAGGGCATCCGGCCGGTGGCGTGGTCCGAGGCCGACGACGTCGGGGCTATTGAAGAGATAGACCAGATCATGCGGACGACGTTGTCGGCCATAGCCGATTTCCTCAAACAATGAACTTGTAATATTTTAGCATTCTGAAATTGGCTACTGCCTCCTGTAGCATACTTGTCAGACTTTTGTACTGGGCTTGGACTTTAATCAGCTCGCTCGAACTTTGTAATTGGCTTTAACTTATGTGCAGTGTAGTTTATCGATCTTTTGCAGCCGTGCTTGTGGATGAGATCGGCTTTGGCCGCACGTAGTATCTTGAATTGCTTTTGCTGAAATTTGATGCCCAATTTTACAATCTGACGCCTTTTACAATCGGCTCATGTACGTGTACGTATATGCCTCCAAGTTTTGTTGATAGCTTCGGTGTCGACAAAATTGTTAGTTTGAGCCGTTCGCGCATCATTACCGTCGCTATCTGCCAGCCATTAGCCGATTGTGGAAAACTTAGGAAAAAACGTTGCATAAAAATGCCTAAAGGGGATGCCTTATTGAAGCAAGACATCGGCTGTCGTAAATCGGCTAAGCGACCAGAGCCGAATCATGAATTGATCCATACGCTTGGGTAGTATTTCTTCAGGTATTTTCCATTAAGAGCCCTTTCAAATACTTCTCTGTCCAGCCCTTCTAGCATGTAAGCTCCTTTAGAGACACATTTGCGGATCTTGAAAGGCCCTTCCCAATTTGGTGACCATTTGCCGAATTTGTTATCCCTAGATCCAATCGGCAGTATCAATTTCCAAACGAGTTTGCCTTCCTCGAAAGATTTAGGCACCACTTTTTTATTATAATGTCTGGCTACTCGTTCTTTATCCCTCGTAACTTTTTCCAAGGCCCTCATCCTGGATAAAACTAAGTCTTCTGATTCGTCCACCATCAAGTGATAATAATCATCAGCTGTGAGTTGATCCTGTAGCTGAATGTGCCTTGAGCCGACGACGCTTTCCGATGGTAGCACCGCCTCATGCCCGTAGACCAGTTTGTACGGAGGGACTTGAATTGACCCATGGCATGCCATCGATATGCCCACAGTAATTCGGCTAATCAGTAGTGCCATTGTCTGGGTGTACTCAGAGATATTTCTTTTAATCAATTTAATCAAACTTTTATTTGAAGCTTCGGCTTGCCCGTTGGCCTATGCATAGTACGACGAAGAATTAAGTAGCTTGATCCCCATGACGTTGGCAAACCGAACAAACTCCTCCGATACGAAGATGGATCCCTGGTTTGTTGTTATCATTTGTGGGACGCCAAATCGGTAGATAATATGTTCTTTGACAAACTTGATTGCGTCCTTAGAATCTACTTTCTTCAGAGGGATTGCCTCCACCCATTTTGTGAAATAATCTGTCACAACCAGAATAAATTTATGCCCTTTGCTTGAGGGTGGATTGATCTGGCCGATCATATCGATGCCCCATCCTCTGATTGGCCAAGGCTTAATGATTGGGTTCATAGCCGACGTTGGTGCTCGTTGTATGGCGCTGAATTTCTGACAATCCTGGCAACCCTTGTAATATTTGAAACAATCCTCTAGCATCGTCGGCCAGAAATATCCTGCTCGGTGAAGCAGCCACTTCATTTTGTGGGTCGATTGATGTGTGGCACAGATCCCTTCGTGCACTTCTCCGATGGCCACTTTCGCCTGATCGCCTCCCAAACACTTGAGTAGCACACCATCGATCGTCCGATAGTAGAGATCTTCATCGAGCAAGACATATCTTAACGCTTTGTATCGTAGTTTCCTTGTAGCCAATTGAGAGGGGTTCTTGAGATAGCTGTAAACTTTAAACCTCCAATCATCGGCTATAATGGCGGCAACCTCTATGTCAATCTCTTTTAACATCGGTCGATAGCCCGATGCCCCTTGAGCTAAATCATTGGCTTCCGTGTTCTGCTCTCTAGGGATATGTTTAAAAGTAACTAACCGAAAACCATCCATTAATTCCCAGCATTGCTGATAATAGACCATCAGCCATCGTTTTTGCATTCGTATTCTCCTGATAATTGGCTGATGACCAACAATGAATCTCCCATTATTTCGATGGTGTTGGCTTCAACTTCCTTGAGTAGATGTAATCCTTTAAGAACGGCTTCGTATTCGGCTTGGTTGTTCGTAGCGTGGGGGTTGATAGCGAAAGCAAATTCGAAACTTGCTCCCCTGGGTGAAATAATGACTAAGCCGATGCCACAGCCGTTGGTGCTAACCGAGCCGTCGAATGTCAAAGTCCAAGGCATAATTTCCACTGAGCCGATCGAGTCATTTCTGTGCTCCACAATAACTTGTCCTTTGACTTCCCTGGGTGCCTGATACCTCAAATCAAACTCTGTTAGCGCAAAAAGCCACTTCCCAATTCTTCCCTTCAACACTGGAGCCGATAGCATATACTTAACTACATCGGCTTTGCAGATTATTGTGCACTCGTTGGATAGTAGATAATGCCTTAACTTTGTACACGAAAAATAGAGGCACAGGCATAGCTTCTCCATAGGCGAATACCTGGTTTCTGCATCTAGTAACCGTTGGCTGAGATAGAAGATGGCTTTTTCTTAGCCCTCAACTTCTTGGATTAAAACGGAGCCGATTGACTTGTCATCGGCTGATAGGTACATCTTAAAGTATCCCTTTTTGTGGAGGCATTAGAACTGGGGGGAACTTAGATAATCCTTGATGTTGTCCAGGATTTTTGTTGCTCTGCCCCCCATGTGAATGCTTGATCGGCTTTCAGTCGAAGCAGCGGTCTGAACGGCTCCATCTTTTCTGAGAGATTGGCTATGAATCGCCTGATGAAATTGATTTTGCCTATCAGTGATTGGAGTTGTTTCTTGTCCTTCGGAGGCTGAATTGTCTTGATAGCATTTACGCTCCTTGGTGTAACCTCAATTCCGTTTTCATGAACAAGAAATCCCAGGAACTGCCCAGCCGACATGCTGAACACACACTTAAGTGGGTTCATCTTCAGGCCATATTTCCTCGTCCGGTCTAACACTTGTCTCAGATTGGCTATGTGGCCCTCTATCTCCCTAGACTTGACAACCATGTCATCAATGTAGATCTCTCCTAGTGAGCCGATCATGTCATGAAAAATGTAATTCATGGCCCGTTGATATGTTGCCCCAGCATTCTTCAAGCCGAACGTCATTACCACCCATTCGTACAAGCCGATTGCGCTAGGACACCGAAAAGCAGTCTTGTGGATGTCTTCGTCGGCCATAAATAGCTGATTATAACCTTCATTGCCGTCCATGAAACTAATAATTTCGTGGCCTGAAGCAGCGTCGACAAGTAAATCGGCTATCGGCATTGGGTATTCGTCCTTAGGGGTGGCCTTGTTTAGATCTCTGAAATCGATGCACACCCTAAGTTTACCCTTTTTCTTCAACACTGGGACAATGTTTGAGACCCACTCGGCATATCGGCAAGGCCAAATGAATCCCACATCGTATAGCCGAGTGATTTCGGCTTTGATTGCATAGTACATATCGGTCTTAAACCTCCTGGGAGGCTGTTTGAACGGCCGATAGCCTGCCTTAATCAGCAGTTGATGGACCACTATTGATCGGCTAAGGCCGGGCAGCTTGAAGTACTCCCAAGCAAAACAATATTTATATTCTTTTAACAAATCAATAAGCTGGGATCTACAATGAGGAGAAAGATTTTTGCTAATATACGTCGGCCTCGGCTTGTCACCAGAGCCGATGTCAATTTCCTCTAATTCGTCGGCCGACGTGAAACCTTGCCCGAGCTTGCCATCGTCTTCGTCTGCGGTGTCCATGCTGAAGACGCTTGAGCCCTCCACCATGTCTTGTTCAAAGCAGCAGTGTGGCTCGTCATCTCCAATCGGCTGTATTGTGGTATTGGACACATTTAGAAAATCGGCTTGCCAGATTTTCCCAGAAAAACAATCGATGCCTTCGATTTCCCAAAGCGGCAAATTGGCACTAACGACGCTAACTGACCTATCGGCTGGTACGATCTCAATCTTGTCGCCGTCCCATTGGATCAGGCTCTGATGCATTGTAGAAGGAACGCATCAATTAGCGTGTATCCTGTCCCTTCCGAGCAGCAGGCTGTAAGAACCCTTCCCGTCAATGACAAAGAATGTTGTGGGCACGGTCTTATTGCCGATGGTCAGTTCGACGTTGAGGATGCCCTTGGTTTCTGATGGGTTGCCCGCCAAAGTCTTTGAGTACCATGTTGGTCTTTATCAAGTCTTCGGCTCCTTTGCCTAGTTTTCTTCGGCTCCTTTGGTCTTTACCAGGTTGACTGCAGCTCCCCCATCAACTAGCATCTTGGACATTGGCTTGCCATTGACGAATCCTTTAACGTACAATGGCTTTAAGTGTCGATTCTCAGTCCCCTCGGGTTTGTCGAAAATAGCTTTAAGTGCTAGATTCACCAAGTCGTCTTCTATGGTGTCTGCATCGGCTTCGGGAGCACTGAATTCGACTGGTAGTATGAACACCATGTTGACCGATGCAGAAACTTTGTCTGGGCTTGCTCCTTGTAAGCTGTGGCGGTTTTCTCCTTGGGAACCCATCGCCTTTTGATCTTGCCCAGCCGACGGCACTGTTCTTGAAGGATTACGCGGAGGCTACGCTAGCCAAAAACAAAAAAAATTTTCTACCGTGCAAACCAGGAACACTTGCAAGTAAGGGTCGATAGATCGTTACCGATTAGAGTAGAGTGCAGCGGACTAGCCAATCAAGGCTATCCGATCTGGAACAGTGCTGGCCGATGACAGCCGATTTGCCGACAGCCAATTCCCGGGGACAATCGATTTGCCAATCAGCCGATTCAAGTCGGTCGACCGTGTTCTCGCGCCTCACTCCGATACGATTGAGCGCAGCCGATTCATAGCCGATCAACAGCGCCACAACGTAGCAGCGCCTCTACCGGTATCCACACATCCGGGAACAAAACGCCGAACACCCGTGTGCTACAACGTGATGCAAGGCTAGGGTTTTGGCTCGAAGGTGGGGAGGGTTTCCGTGGAGATTGATCTCGCCGACTTGTTGTGCCAAATCAGATTGATTCGGTTCAATTGCGATACCGCAACTCTCCACCCCTCACCCCCCTTTATATAGAGTTGCTGGTTGGGCCTAGAAGCCCATCTGGACTCTATTTTGAATCGGATTCCTATCCGAATCTCATAGAGTTGGCCGGACGGACTTCGTAAGCCCGTAGGACTCTATCCGATCGGATCCCTATCCGATCGAGCCGTATCCGAGTCCAACTCGAATGCCTGTTCTTATCCCCTTAAGCGTGCGACCACGTAGGTTCAGGTATACTCGGTTTCGGCTATAGTCCAACTCAACCGACCGTCGACTCGAGTCCAACTCAGCCGACCACAACGCGCACCTAGCGGCACATATTGACACCATAGCATACAAGAATATAATATTGGCTCTGAACCTGTAATGTGTACACAAATCCATTTGCCTCACGATACCAATTAAGCTATAGGCAACATGTGTGTCATCCCTTCAATAGCTTAACCATTCACTCGAACCGTATTGGATTATCTGTCTGTTGATTGACTCCTCAATCAACTTAGCATGACCATGCATTTCCATAATCCATTACCTCGAGGGGCCCAGAGATATCTCTCCAAAGGAGGGGCAAATTCCATCTTGATCACTCACATCCCACTCCATGTTTCATAGCAAACCCGAAAACTACTTTTATAACTACCCAGTTACGGAATAGCGTTTGGTAGTCCCAAAGTAGGCTACTACACATGTTGGAATCCATGATGATCCCAGGTCTAAGGACTTTGTACCAACACTTCCTGAGATCAACTAATGGCACATTAATTCCCGTATTGTCTCATGGTGGGTCTATCCAACAATGTGTTCTCTAACACATGTGTCCATATTTATTGATTTGGTATGTTCATACCCATGATCTATGAGACATGATCATCAATCAATAAACATGCCGATCTTAGAGTCATTTTTATTCCTTTAATATGACATGTGATCGGGATCATTTAGAAATAGATTCATACATATAGAGTCTCATAAATAAGTCACGTACTTATTGATCAATACAAGATGTCTATTTTATGTAAATGAATAACACTTTATTCATTTATACATAAACATTGACAATGATATCCAACATCTCCATGTTGCCTCTAGAGCATATCACTACAGTCTCCCACTTGCACTAGAGTCAATCATGTAAGTATCTAATACCCATTGCTCTTGTGTGTGCCTCATGTTTCGGTGAGGGAGATGTTTCGTCGCGGATCAGCTATGTTGAGATCCGTGTGCACTTTGCATATCTTGACATCACCTCTGTCCACTTCTGATGTGACCTCGGCTCCTTGGCTTGCACAATGGCTCCACTGTTATCACAATAGAGAGACATTGGACCGTCGCACTAGTCATCACACCAAGCTTAGAAACGAATTTCTTGATCCAAACAGCCTCCTTTGCGGCTTACGAAGCAGCAATGTACTCGGCCTCCATTGTAGAGTCGCAACGGTATCCCGCTTGGAACTCTTCCAGTGACGTGCCTCCGTTCGTGCGAGAACACGAACCCAGATTGTGATCTATAATCATCCTTGTCCTGTTTGGAAGCTAGCATCGGTGTAACCACTTGCAACGAGCTCTTCTTCACCTCCATAGACGAGGAACATATCCTTAGTTCTTCTCAAGTACTTAAGGATATTCTTTACGTAGTCCAGTGACCTTCACTGGATCTGAGTATCTGCTCATAGCACTCAAAGCATACGAGACATACGGACGTGTACAAAGCATGGCATACATGATGGATCCAATTGCCGAAGCATATGGAACCATACCCATTTTATTCCGCTCATCATGTGTGTGAGGACACCGATTCTTGCTAAGATTAATGCCATGTGACATGGGCAAGAAACATTTTTGGAATCATGCATGTTGAACCTTTTCAACACTTTGTCAATATATGTACTTTGGCTTAATCCAATTAGCCTCTTGGATCTATCTCTATAGATCCGAATGCCTAATATGTATGCTGTCTCCCTAAGTCTTTCATGGAAAAACTATTTTTCAAAGAAGACTTGACGGATCTAGCATAGGGATATCATTTCCAATCGTAATATGTCATCCACATATAAGATTAGAAATACAATTGCGCTCCCACTGACCTTTTGTAAACACAGGCCTCCTCTTTGTTTTTGATGAAACCAAACCCTTTGATTACTTCATCAAAACGAATATTCCAACTCCGAGATGCTTGCTTCAACCCATAAATGGATTTCGTAGCTTGCATATCTTTCCGAGGCGATTGTGGATCGACAAAACCCTCGGGTTGTATCATGTATACATCCTCGTTTAGGTTTCCATTTAGGAAAGCCGTTTTGACATCCATCGCCATATCTCATAATCGAAATATGCAGCAATCACTAGGATAATCCGAATAGATTTAAGCATTGCGACAAGCGAGAAGGTTTCATTATAATAAACTCCTTGAATCTGTTTAAAACCTTTCGCTACCAATCGTGCCTTATAGATGTGAACATTTCCATCCATATTGGCCTTTTTTAAAAACCCATTTACACTCAATGGTTTTGACACCATCGGGTGGATCAACCAAGTTCCAAACTTGATTGTCGTACATGGATTCTATTTCGGATTTCATGGCTCCAATCCACTTGTTGGAATCGGGTCCCACCATCGCTTCCTCATAGGTCTTAGGCTCATCGTTGTCCAACAACAATATATCACATTGTTTCGCACCTGTGTACCTGTCAGGCGCACGACGTGATCTTTCAGACCTCCGTGGGGCTGGTGTATCTACAATTGGTGGCGCAACACTTTGCTCCTCTGTTGTGGTTACGTGGTCCGAAACATTTTCGGTGTTTCTTAAACTTCTTCAAGATGCACCCTGCTCCCACTAACCCTTCTTTGAAAGAAACTCTTTCTCCAAGAAGACACCGTGTCGAGCAACAAACACTTTGCCTTGTTCCCGATTATAAAAGTAATATCCCTTAGTTTCCTTAGGATATCCCACAAAGAAGCACTTGTCAGATTTGGGTGTGAGCTTGTCAGACTCTAAACGTTTTACATAAGCTTCACATCCCCAAATTTTGAGAAAAGACAAACTAGGGGGTTGCCTTGTCCATATCTCATATGGTGTCTTTTGAACCGACTTAGATGGAACTCTATTTAGTGTGAGCGCAATGTTTCAAGAGCATATCCCCGAAAGGATAACGGAAGATCACTTTGGCTCATCATCAACCACACCATGTCCAACAAGGTGCGATTTCTCCGTTTGGACACTCCGTTCCATTGTGCGGTTCCGGGCGGTGTCAACTATGGAACAATTCCACAATCTTTCGATGATTATCAAACTATTGGCTTAAGTATTCCCCTCCACGATCGATCGTAGAAACTTGATTGTTTTCCCTAAATGATTCTATATTTCATTCTGGAATTCCTTGAACTTTTCAAAGGATATGGACTTATGCCTCATTAAGTAGATATAACCATATCTACTAAAGTCATCGGTGAAGGTAATGAAGAACGATAACCACCTCGGCCGTTGAGCTCATTTGTCCACATACATCGGTATGTACGAGTATCAACAAGTCACTTTCTCTCTCACGTGTCCCGTGAAAGGTGCCTTTGTCATCTTACCAAGTAAACAAGACTCACATATCTCAAATGATTCAAAATCAAAAGAGTGAAGCAATTTATCCTTATGGAGCTTCTCCATGTGTTCCTTACTTATATGGCCTAAGCGACAATGCCGGATAAATATGGGGTTTGTATCATTAGAGAGTTGTCTTTCGTATTAATGTTATAGATGGGAGACGCTTCAAGATTCAAAAGTATAATCCATTCACCAATGGGGCATAAAAATAGAACATATCTCGAGATAAACTAAACAACCATTGTCCATTGATCTAAAATCATATCCTTCCGCTTGCAAACATGAAGCGGAAATAACGTTTTGACATAGAGTTGGAACACAATAACAATTATTTAATTCCAAAACTAATCCGAAGGTAGATGAAGTGGAACAATGCCGACAAGAACGTAGCAACGCTTGCTCCATTGTCGATGTGCGGGTTCACCACGCCCCTTCTCAAGCCTCTACTTCTTCTCATTCCACAACGATTTGCAAATATGAGCTACGATCCGGAATCAAATACCCAAGAGTCGGTAGGTGAAGTAGCAAGATTAATGTCTATAACATTAATACCGAGGCGAAGTCGTACTTTGCTTCTTTTTGAGATCCTCCATGTACTTCTTGCAGTTCCTTTTCCATGGGTCTGTCTCCTTACAATAGAAGCAAACGGCATCTAATGCCCCTCACCAAACGTCATCTCCGCCGACCCTTTTTGCCTTCTTTGCATTAGAGGCGGTCGTGATCTCATCGGAGTTAACTTCCTCTTAGTGCAAAGTTTCTTGACAGTGGTTTGCGCTTTGCCTTCGCATCATCATCACATGATGATGTTTTTTCGGATACTCTCCTCCCGTCTTTAGCATCCCATGCAATTCAACCAAGGTCTTATCCATATTGTTCATATGATAATTCAATATGAACGGCTCGAAGCTCGGAGGGAGCGACGGAGAATCACCTCGTAGCCAACTCTTTGCTAAGAGGGAAACCTAGTTTCTCAAGACTCTCGATATAGCCAATCATCTTTATCACACGCGGACGACGGGATTCCCTCAACAAGCTCTGCACGCAAACAAGGACTTCGATGTGTTGAACCTCTCGGCCCTTGCTTGGTTCTCAAACATGCCACGTAGTTCCCGAATAATAGTGTGAGCGTCGCTGCTCTCATGTTGCTTCGAAGCTCGGGGGACATTGTAGCAAGCATGAGACATTATATCTAGGGCATCATTAGTGTGCTTCTCGTAAGCCCTCCGGGCGATTGCGAGTAGCATTGTTAGGCAAATCATCCGGATAAGGTACTTCAAGAACGTACTCCTTACGCTCTTGTTTGAGAACAATTCTCAAGTTGCGATACCAATCCATAAAGTTTGATCCATTTAATTTTTATTTCTCGAGAATAGATCGCAAATTAAAGGTGCTTGGGTGTAGTATTAGCTGCCATTATTTTACAACGAAAAAGCAAAGTTTAGCACAATGTTTATGCTATGTGTATAGTTAAACAATTTAACAAAAGACTCCCATTACGTATTTTACACCTTCCCTCTAGGTTACGTATTGGGTCAAGATCCACATGTAAATTAATTTCTAGTGAGCTTTGGCATCACTGCTAGAGGATTAATAACATCGGTAAGCAACATCTTGCTAATCACATCTCTATGTGACTCTTGTTGTTGGTGTGGCATCTCCATGCCCCGGCGCCAACCTATGCCCCAAGGCCCAAAACTGTTTTGATAGCCTTGTTAAGTAAACCAAATGTTCTTGCTGTATATGTATGATCCAAGCACTGTTAGTGATATGCCGAGACTGGTGCTGAGGACGGTGTCGGCTGTTTTCATAAATCGGCCGTCGGTCAGCCGATCTGATGACGGGGCGCACCATGTTGATTGGTGCGTCATAATGTCCAGTCGGCTCGCCCTCTGTCCTGGCCCCGACTGATGCGTTGACTAAGCCGTGTGCCATTCTGCTTTGTCGATCCGCTTGACTGGGGTCGGCTTGAACTGTGTTGACCGAGAAAGGGTTGCCATCTACCTTCATCGGCCGATCTGAATCAGCAAACTTCAACTTCCCGGCCTCAATAGCCAACTGGATTTGCTACGTGAAGACTATGCAATCGTTAGTGGCATGGGATGTGGAGTTGTGCCACTTGCAATATTTCTTCTTCTTTAGCTCCTCGGCCGATGGGATCACGTGGTTTTCAGGGAGCTGGATCTGTTTCTCCTTGAGCAGCAAGTCAAAAATCCTGTCAGCTTTGGTGATGTCGATGTCGTATCTTTCTTCTTTGGCCGTCTTCAGCAGCCATTGGCAGAAGATGGCCTTTTTGTTCTTGGCCCATTCGGTTGCCGCCACCTCTGCATCGTCGTCATCGGAATCGTAGTCTGACTCAACGACAACCTGAGTTATGTTCTTGACGGCCTTCCTGGTGTCTTGGAATCGCTGCTCGTGGGCCGTCACCTTCTGCGCCAAGTGGGCTAGGCTGTTGAAGTCCTGCGCAGAGAATCGCTCTCGGATTGGCGCAATCAAGCCGTGAAAGGCCAAATCGGCCAACTGGGCGTCCGATAGCACCAGGCTGTAGCATCGGTTCCTCATCTCTCTGAAGCATTTGATGTATTCCTGAAACGATTCGTTGTGCTTTTGCCTGATACTGGTGAGGTCCGACAACTTTATTTCATGGTTGCCGGAATAAAAGTAGCTATGAAATTGTTTTTCGAGATCGGCCCAGCTCTGTATTGAGTTGTAAGGCAATGAGGAGAACCAGGTAAAAGCCGATCCCGAAGGAGACAGAGGGAACAGATGAACTCTCAAGGCGTCTGTAGCCGATGCTTCGCCGCACTGCGCCAAGAATCGGCTAACATGCTCGTAGGTTGAAACGTTGTATTGCCCTGAGAACTTTGAAAAATCTGGGATTTTGTATCGGTTGGGCAATGGGATCCGTTCGAAATGTTCTGGATAGGGATACCGATACATGTTCCCTGAGTCCTTTGGCTTGAGGCCGAATTGATCGCGCATGACATCTGCAATCAGATCAGCCGAAGTCTGGTTGTCCTGCTATATCGGCTCGTATGGGTCATATGGCGTGGGTGCTTGCCGATATAGCGTTGGTGGCGTCCGAGGCCTGTAGTGATGATCTTGACGGCCTCCTTGATACTGGTAGTGATGATCAGCAGGAGGCGGTCGATGCGCCGATGGTGGCGTTGGTGGCCCCGGGAACAGCTGTCGACCACCGGCGTTGTACCGTCTGTTCGGGTCCATCCGGGCAATTAGCTCGACCGCCGATTGTCGTTGAACATGTTAGCAATCTGATCTTGGGGCAGCGGTTGCTGTCGGTCCAACATGGTAATTACTGGCCTTGTAGCCGATTCAGTTGGATTTGGCGGGCCGAGGACCCCTCCTGACGGCCCTGGTTGTGTTGGCGGTGGGATCGGCCAATTCTGGGTGACCAACGTCCTGTACCCAGGAAACTGGCCGTCTATGAAGTACGTCGGCCCCCATTGCAGCTAGTCGGCTATCTTGGCGTCGACCACGGTAGCGATCATGTTGTTGAGAGTGTTGACCAGGATGCTACTTTCGTTGACCAGCGCGTGGTGAACGGCCGAATCAATTCGGTCTTGCAAGGTATGCAGGGTCGAATCGTCTTGTTCCTTAACCAGCTCCTCCACCTTCTGTTTGTCTTTTGACTCACCAGAGGAGGATGCCTTGAGCTTGTTCATGCTAAATTTATACTTTTGACGCACGGCCCCGGATCTTGTTTGGGTGAAAGATTGCAAGTAGTTGGCCTGGAGCTCTTCCACCATCTTCTTATAATCAGCTTGCTGCTCAGCCGATAACTGCTCCATCTTCACAGGCACGATATTGTCCTGAGAAACATTTGGGCTCTTGGAGTCGACCATCTTGCCGGCTGAGTCGATGCATCCTAGTCGAGCCGACAAAGAAAGTCCCACTGGGCGTGCCAAGAAGCGTGTTGATGAGAAATTTCTCTTACGCGCTGGCCTGGGAGATCTGCATAGCTCCAGTGCAGGTCCTTCTCAACTGCCTGTGCAGTGCAGGGCGTGCTAGTTGGTTTGTTCTGCTAACCAACAAGAAAAACAAGATATATGCGTTAAGTGTTAGGTTAGATCCCCACTAGATCGGCTGAGGGAATCCATGAACATATATATGCTATCCTAAAATATATTTAAGCCAAGCGACTGAAATGGATCGGCTATACTGAGACAGCATCAGCCGCTTAACCCAAATACAACAAAGGATGATAAATATATGTATTGATAACCTAGCTGATACTGGAAAGCTAACAATGAATCGGCTAGTACTCCGATGAATCTTATGAAAAGATATCATTCTTGAACCAAACACGATTAGCCTTGGAAATCGGCCGTCAGCTGTTGATGGCAGGCCGATCTAGGCTTATGATGTCCGACAAGAATGAGATCTTAATATAAGAGGCAGTCCTAACATAAATCTAGTAATAAATATACTAAAAGAAACATATTAGGGCAGATAAGGCCGGCTGAAACCCCGACACTGGCTCTTAAATATATAAATCTAACCAAACAGATCATCGGAAGTTCAACAAACGACTTAATAGTTCAACGTTGATGCAACATTAAGTATAAAAAGAACAACCTGATCTGTTGTAGCTGATTTATACCTCTCGAGATGGTGGATACCACACATAAACCAGCCAACCTTTAGATCTAGCCTTATTGGCTGCGGGTTCTTGATAGAACTAGCCAATGACAGGATAGATCTAAACATTGCTACAGTTTATATGCGATATATGGTAAATAGCGCAGTATAAATCCCTGAATCTAATGTGTCATTACGATGAAAGCAGTAGTCAGTAGAACATACCACTAATGACAAGCATTTACCTAGATTTGGGGATTGAAACGATGCAGCCCGTAGCCAAATCAATTGCTCGTCTGAAGAAAAAGGTTGGCGATGCGCCGAAGGTTGTTTGATTGATTGTGTCTTTTATACAGGGGTCTCGGGTCCTATTTATACCCAAGATAACATTATCTGTACAAACCCTAGATTCTATCTAAACTACTATTTAAAATACGACGATATCCCAGGAAGGACCCACACCGCATTACAATAAACAGTTTAAACAAACTCCTAATTTATAGATACAATTGCCATTACAGGACTCTATCCATAAATGGCAATATCTTTTAACGCGCAATCTAATAACTGAATCTTCTATTTATCTTCAAACATCTGCACTAGAAACGGTTTTATCTTCTCTGAACCTAGAATCGGCTATCAGCCGCTCTTGTCCGATTCAACTTTAGCCGACTGGCTCCACAGCCGATCGCTTCTCAGCCGATACGGCCTCTGTTTCTCCGTCAAACCAGCCGATCCGATTCCGTTTCACCCTTGCCCGGACTTAGGGATGCAATTACCAAATTTAGGTGTTAACACTAGGATCTCTCAACCTCCAAGAGTAATAAACAGCATACAACTCTTGAACAAACCATAGTGCTCGAAGATCGAGTCAAACACACACTAGGTCCCAAACTCCAATTCCACCAACTCAAAGGCCCGATTCACAAAGTACAAAAGGGATTTGGGAAGGGAGAAGAAAGACATCAAAGTCCAACACAATTTTAGCACCAGCTCAACCCAAAGCAATTTTAAATGAAAGGAATGGGTTACCATAGAAAAGGGTTGGTGGGGAGGATTAAATATACAGGTTCCCTAAAATCTAAATGTTGGAGGCTAAAAATCAGCCCACATTGCATAGTCTGACTTCAAGGTTGGACAATTGATGTTTGAAAAATGTCACAAAATGACTTATAAAAGAGTCGAGTCTCTACAAAAGAGAGTAACATCAGAACTCCAATGAAAAACGTGAAAATGAGCATAACAACAAGTTTGGTAAAACTCCAAATATTCTAATACATCGGATAGTCTGATTGTTTAGTGAATTTAAGTCCTCTACCAGAGATCTAAGTGCGGAAGAATGTGGGATACTCTGATTTGTTTAGTGAATTTAAGTCCTCTACTAGAAAATTAAGTTCGGAAGAATTTTGGATACTTTGATATCATTAGACAGTATGATCCAACCATCGGAGTCTCCGACCAACACTTAGCACAAAGCATCTCAAACATGAAATATATCAGCTCATCAACAGTGTGACAACCATGGCAAAATTTCAAAAACTCTGAGGCATCAAACATTGCAATGTGGTGTTGGATAGTCTGATGTTTTTCAAACGATATGCACGAGCAGTGAAATTTTGGACAATCCAAAGCATCGGATAACATGATGTTTCGTTGGATACTCCATCTAGAAATGAAGAAAACACTTGAAGAAACATAAGTCTGAGCACTAATGTTCAACTAAGTTGTATGCATGTGGTATCCCTATTAATAGCACAACATCCTAGATACAATAAATTGAAAACATACATATATTACAATGTGTTAAGAAGGTGTCTTTAGCTTGATTCAATTGTCTGGATACCTTTCAACCTTGCAAGCACTAACATAATCTTATTAGTGATTTCTTAGTGTGTTTTCATTAACACCAAAATAAATTAGGGGTCTTAGATGCAATTCCAACTTTTGTCTTGTGCCGCAGGGAGAGAAGGTGGGTCTAGTGAGGGAGATGGGGTGGCCAGGATGGTGTGATGGTGAGGGAGCTAGTGACGGCAAACCTACCAGTGATGGTGCTGGTCGAGGCCAGTGTGGCGATGATAGCCTGTGGCAACGACAGAGGGCCTGAACACCGGTGGTGAAACTAGCAATGGTGAGCAAAGACTTGTGACGGTGGCTTGTGAGGACTCCGGTGAGCTTCCAGCAGGGCATGGCTCTCGGGGAGCACCACAGAGGTCAGGTGCCAGAGCAAGGCTGAGTAGGGACGGTAGTCACGTGGGTGTTGGTGGCGAGCTTCGGTGGCTCAAGGACTTGGGGAAGAGAGGAAAAGTGGAGTCTGGCATGGCGAGCAAAGTCATGCATTCAAGTGATGTCGAGGAGCAATGATGGTATTGAGATTAGAAGATTTTACGCTGATGGACCAAGGTAGGAGTTTGGCCCTTTTGACTCTAGCGACATCGGTTCCATAGGCGAAGGCCAGGGTGGCTTTGAGGTGGTGGAATTGAAGGTGGTGGTGGATTTAATTTCTGTTGGTTGTGGCTAAGGTAGAGCAGCGAAGATGAGGATAGAGGTGTAGGATGGTGGCGGTGTCCAATGTCTCCTGCCAGCATGAGAGGGGAAGAGAGAGAAGGAAGGGGAAGAGATGGGAAGAGAGAGAATGAAGGGTAAGAGAGAGAGGATATTTTTTATTTTCATATGACTACCATATGAGCCCCACAAACAAGTCCATGGTGGATTCACTGTGACATGCCACATTAGTGTGCATAGCATATTGGAGCCTGTTGGGACTAGCCCTGACACCTAGGACAAGTTCGGAAACCTAAAACATATTTTGAAAGTTTGTGGATCACGATGATACAACTGGACAAGTTTAGAGATCACCCGTGCACTTCACTCTAATCAAAGTCAAGCAAACCCTTAAAGCTTATTAAAAACAAAAGGATATTATTATTGAATAGAGGATAACATGGCTACCGACAAATTGCAAAAAAATGTTATGATTGAATAGAAAATGCATAATTAATCTTGCATTAATGATTTTTTTCATTTCATGTATGATTAATAAGCTCTGCCAAAGAGCTGGTTCAAACATTGCCTAGATCTATTGTTGCACGGTTTGTAGAGTGTTGAATAAGTTGAGTCCGGCGAAGAGGGATCATGGGATGGCGTGAACCAAAAAGTCCAAGCCAAAGTTGTTATCGGACTTAGGTCTTTGTTTCATATACATAGTACTATAACTTATTTTCTACGAGGAGGTATTAAAATTGTGAACATTACTATTCGTCATTACTACGGGAAAGCCAAGGTATGCCAAGTGCAATTTAGTTTGCCGAGTGCTTTCCTTCGGGCACTCGGTGAACAACAATTTTGCCGAGTGTGCACTCGGCAAACAAAAACACTCGGCGAAGCGTACATTTTTTGTCGAGTGTAAACACTCGGCGAATAAAAACACTCGGCATATATTCTATTTTGCCGAGTGCCCTCATAAGGCACTCGGCAAAAAGGTAATTTTGCCGACTGCCACTTTGGGACACTCGGCAAAAATATAACGGTCATCACCCATCGATCGAAACAGAAAAATATAACGCCAAAATTGACCTTTTGCCGAGTGCCAGGGCAAGGCACTTGGCAAAATGAACCCTTTGCCGAGTGCCTTCCCCTGGCACTCAGCAAAATTTTGAAATTTTTTTCTCCCCCACCCTCCAAACTTTCTCTAATATGTAAATACAACATGTAACTCCTAATTATAAAATTTGGTAATTTTTCGATTGGTTTTGCTACATATATTTGATTTATTTTATTTTAATGATTTTTTGCCAAGTCTCAAATTTGAACTGCAAGTGATAAAAAATGAAATAAAATTAGTGAAAAAATTAAATTCATGTTATTTAGACCCGTTTGAGTCATTATCCTGTAAATGAGAATAAATTTCGAAATTTTCTTCATGGAACATGATTAGGAACCTATTGACTGAATGATTTTAGAATTGTAAAAATTGAAAACAATTTCGGAAAATCATGAAAATTGTCTAGATGTCATGATATTATACGTTGAGGCTGTGATAACAAATTGAGAAGGTTTCAAATATTTTATCAGGTACAACGCTCACAAAACCGAAGATTCTCCGAAGAAGATTATAAGTGTTGAAAAGGATTGGTTAGATTTGGAGAGAAAGTGATGGCCAAATTGTCGTTTGATTTCAAAATTTTTTCCATAGGCAATAATTAGCATACATTGATTTATGGAAAAATTTGGTAATTTTTTGAATCCGTTTGATAATTTTTAAATTATTAAAAGCGTAAAATATAAAGTTTTTTTTACCGAGCATAGCACTCGGCAAACAAATTACACACGGCAAAACCTATAAAAAAACTTTGCGCAACACTTTGCCAAGTGCCAACGTAGGGCACTCCGCAAAGAAGGTTATTGCCGAGTGTTTTTTTGGCACATGGCATAGGTTAGAACTTTGCCGAGTGCCCTAATTTGGCACTCGGCAAAGCAAGCAAATGCCGATAGGGGCACTCGGCATACGTGACACTCAGCAAAATTTTCCATATAGCCTCCTCCCTGCGCACCCAATTCTTTTTGCACTTAGAGAAAATATCCTCCACATCCCGCGCGCCGCCTTTCCCACGCCCACTGTCGCCACCGCGCCGCACTACGCCGGCCCGCGCACGGCACCCTTCCGCCCGGCTTCCGGCGCCCGCCCCAGGCGCCCCGTCGCCCGGCGCCTCCGTGCCGCGCCCTAGCCCGGCGTCGACTCCACGGCCGGCCGCCTCCCCATCGGCCGACTCCTCCCCGGCGACGCCCTCCTCCCCCTCCCGGCCCTCCTCGTGGACCCCGTTTTGGAACGGGAATCTTTCGTGTTCTTAGTACCATTTCCCTGGATCGAGTAGTTGGTACCCACGAAATACAGTACTGAATAATCAGGTGCACATGCACGAATAGTCTTACAGCGACATTATTACAACAATAGGCCCGAAGGCAATGTTCAACACACAGGACCTCATGGTCCGGACAAAGCAGAAATTAGATACGGCAGCGGAATAGAGGCAGCGACATGTAAATTGCCACAGGCAACGACCGGAGCTAAGACCTAGGAAGCGCCATCAGTTCCTTCACCCTCCTGGTAGTAAGCGTAAGGATCCTCCAATTCTTCATTCCCACCATCTGAAGGTTTATGCGTATAGCAAGGGTGAGTACCAACCGTACTCAGCAAGCCAACACGGAATTGATGCATATGATAGGGTTATTCAAGGAATGGCTGGAGCTCTTTTGCATAAAGCCAATTTTCACAATTCTTTTCACAAGCCTAATAACTAGCCAAATCAAGTTTTAGTTCCATAGTTCATTAATTCGGTGATGGTTCTGTCTACCATCCATCGTGATTCCAAGGATGGCTTCCCGCCTCCGATTCGTCATGGTTTTCTGGGGAATCCACCCCTTCTCGCATCTCGAGAAGTTGATCCACCAGCGAATGAAATCATCATGCAAACCCATCCCAGCAGTTTTACGTTTAAAGTCTAGCCAAGCGAAAGTCTTGTCACGATGCTCGATATCCGCGAGCACGGCTATTCGAATAGATTGATTAACTCACACTGCAGTGGATGTACACTTTACCCGTACTCCGCGACAGCCCAACGAATGAGCCTATGTCCCAACACATGAGACGGTCACGGCAAAACCTTTCGATATCCTCACTTTGGCAGTACCCGCTCCATGAACTTAAGCCCTCATGCACTCTAGCCGTCATTTTCTAGCAGTGAGAGGAGTTCTGGCGCACCCGGGGTAAGGGAAAACTTCCTCAATCTTTAAGTTCAATTAATATCGATTTAATTCCACCATTCACAGCAAAGGCCGCAGCCTCATCCTTATCACATAAACCACATCATAGAGAACCATCTATGCAAGGATACTGCCTCCGCTCGGCTATCTAGTCAGCTAGGTCTATACCCATTCGAGAAGTACGGTTGTACTGGCTCGTTTCCCGGCTATCTCATGGCTTGGTCCTTAATTGACCAGGGTCGGCACTTGCCTTTTCCGGAATCCACCCAAATCATCCGGCCGCCCTAGTCTAAATCATTTGTATATCATTTTCAATTTTCATCAAACTTAGTTCATCATTCTCATGGCCATGTGGCGCTCATGTCTCCACAGGCCGCATTTCAACTACCTCCCCTAAGGTAGTATGCAGGGATCTAGTATAAGCAGGGCTAAGCATTTTCACCGAAGTTAGCCTCCGGTCATATCACATCGAAGGTTACAAAGTATAATTCTAATGGTGATCAACATCAAAGCAGGGTTTATCAAGCATAGGTACATATCTGTGTAAGCATGCAATTTGCAATTAAAAATCAACATCATTTCGCAAAGTAGGATCAATATGTTCAAAGAGTATGATGACTTGCCTTGCTCGCAAGCTTGAGGGGTGGTGTCTTCAACGGGGTCGTTGCCGGTTTCTTCAGGTGCTACCCGTACGTGCGAAAAATCAATTGATTCTGATTAGAATCCTAGATAACACCAAAAAGGTCGAAAAGATCCCAAAAAGTCTCAGAAACAATTCCCAGCGCTAAGCCCAAATTCCTACTTAAGTTTGTACTACGATCGCCCTGGAAAACTCCAAGTTTCGTCATCGGGTCGACGACTTAGGGTTTTCGTAAAACGACGATCGCGATCTGTTCGAGAAAACGGATTTGAAATTATCCGTGGAGGGATTGGGGCTAGAGGTTTTGAAGGTCCGAGCACAAAATGGAAACATACTAAAATGGCGAGGAAGGGTCTAAACGAAATTCGGATTCAAAAACGACGCAAACGGAATTTCGGAAAAGTCCGGATTTGATTTCCAAATTTTCGCACCGAGAAAACATACAAAAATATACTTTATTTTTGCCCAAAATTTTACCCAAACCTTCCCAAAATATTTTTCCAAATTTCCTAAAATTTTTCCAAATTTTTCCCTATTTTATTTTATTTTTTTTCTTTTTCCCTGCGCACTGTTCATTGCCCGCCATCTATTCGACCGGAGTCTAGGCGAAACAGAGGCGGCGGCACGAGCATGGGGGAAAGGAGAGCAGCGGCGGGGCTTACCGGCGACGGCGGACCTCGGGAGGTGTGGTGGGGCACGGGGGCTTGGCGCACGGCGGCGGCGGCGTTGGCGCTCGGGAAACGGAGGAGAGGACGGCGACGGTGCGGCAAGGGGGGGGTCGCCGCCCTTTAATAGGCGCGGCGGGAGGGCGTGGCGCGGGCACGGGGTGGAGAAGGGAGGGACCGGCGTGGCGCGGGCGGTGGCGACACGCGGCGAGGCGCGGGGATGGGCGGGTGCGGGCGGGCGCGACGCGGCGGGCGGAGCGTGCGACGCGGCGGGGTCCGGCGCGCGGCGCGCGCGGCGTGGGGGTCGGGCGTGGGCAGCGTGGCGGCGAGGGCGCGGCGCGGGGTCGCGCGCGAGCGCGCGCGGGTTAGGGCCGGTGCACGCGCGCGTGCGAGGACGGGGCCGGGCGCGGCGAGTGCGGCGCGGCGCGTGTCGCGCGCGGGGCGGGCCGGTACGGCACGTACGGCGTCGAACACACGGCGCGATATGAACAGTGTACTTTCATATTTTCCCGATTTTCCAATTTCAATTTCCTATTTCTATTTTCCTTTCTTCTAAAAATTCCAAAATAAATTCCTATATTTCAAAAATAATTTTTAATATAATATTTTCAACTTTTCTCCACTTTTATTTTCCCACATTATTTTTTAATATTTATTTATTTAAACCCCTTTTTCCTAATTTCATAATTCACCTCTTTATTTTGCAAAATTTTCCGATTTCGAGTACGGCTCCCAAATATTTTATTATTTATTTTGTGTCCTAATTTATCCTTCCCCAACCACAATTACTATTTTATATCTCCCAAATCGTATTTTCATAAATCCGCGCTTCTCCGATTTCTCTTTTAAAAATCCCTAATACGGACTTTCGCATTTTTCATTCCGACAAACTCCAAATCATCCAAAAACACCGAAAGGGAATTGATCATGACTAAATTTATGCAACTGAGTGGCAAATAAGAAGCAACAAACCCAAGGAGGAAGCAACAAGCGAAGGTTTTTGAAAGTTCCGATTTTTACGTTCCGATTTCGTTTCTTCGATTTTCGGGATGTTACACCTCCCTCCCCGCCGACGCCCTCCCCCTCCCTCCCCGGCCGACGCCCTCCCCCCCCGGCGGATTGCCCCTCCCCTCCGCACCTTTCCGGCGCCGTCACAAGGTAAACGTCTATCTTTTCTTATTTTTCATACAAAACAATGGCAAAACCTATTGTGTAAGAAATGGTGATTTATGTAGGAAGTGGCAAAATCTATTGTGTAGGAAATGTTGATTTGAGTAAGAAATGGCAACAGCTGGAGGAGATGATGCCTAGAAGAAGAAGATAAAAGATATGAAGAGCTGGATAGAAGATGCTACTCATGGTTCTTTTGATCATGTTTATCTCTTGCTTCTTTGTTTTCCAAACTACCGAGGCTTGAAAACTGCATATGGATAGCGTTAGTTCTGGTTGTCTCGAAACTTTTATTTTTGTCTTATAGCAGCTTGATTAGTAAGTCTAGTTTAGTAGTACTGCTCCTCTTTTCCTCTTTGTGAGCTGGAATAGTGGGATGGCGCTATTGAAGCAGTTGACAAAAGGTAGAAAAAAGCTTTATCTTTCTATGCTGCTGGATGAAACTGTGGATTCGATCAAACTTGTTACGTTTTCTGTAATGGATTTGGGGGAGGGGTCTTCTCCCTTGCTTACAAAAAAGCACAGTGAGATAAGGGCTTGTTCAGCAGCCTGTTTTAGCGCTATCATGCAGCCTGTGTCTAGTTTATTTCACTGCAGCACCTAAGCAGCTATTGTTGTCAAACAACGCTGCAACCAGAGAAACCCAACATCACCTAGGATGTGGTAAATCGTATAAGACAATGTCCTTTACTATGCCATATCATTCAAAAGAAAAATGTGCATAAAATTGTGCGACCTGTTATTATCTAGGAAATTCGGGTTTGTTTTGTGCTTTACGAAAAATCAAGATTAACTGCTGATGCCTTATTGTTATTGATATGCAATGGAAGCTTGAGTGATACATAGTAAGATAATATGTTCTGTCTAGAATGAGAGAATCACAGTGGGTGAAATTGTGCACCATTTGTATCTGCGCTGCATAGAAAAGATTTGTAACTTTAACTTACATTACTCTTTCCCTTTTATTGTCTATCATGTAAGCTATATGTTGTGAGAGGGAATCTCCGAGGATTGTGTTTTGTGGCAAAATCTATTGTGTAGGAAATCTATTGTGGACTATCTATGTTTTGTGAATTGTGGATGTGATTGTGGCTGTGATTGTGTTTTGTGAATGTGGATGTCATTGTGGAATTGTGGTTGTTGATGTTGTTGTGGGATTATGGTTGCATGTGGATGTCGTTATGGGATTGTGGTTTTGGATTGATGCTTATGGTATACAAATCTGATGTTGTGATGTATATTTTGAATTTTTGTGAAATATGCCACCGAACGAATTAAAAAGGGCAAAAAAAAGCCACTTTGCCGAGTGTTACACTCGCAAAGAATCTCTTTGCCGAGTGCAATAGCCAAAACACTCGGCAAAATGGGCAAATAGGGGGTTCTGGGAACCGTGTTCGCCGAGTGCCTAAGCTTTGCCGAGTGCATTGTGAAATACACTCGGTGAAGTCTCCTCTTCGCCGAGTGTTTTTTTGTTGGCACTCGGCAAAGTTCATGCACTCGCGAAATTTTCCGTTACCATCCACCCAACCGAATGTGTACCTTTTTTTGCCGAGTGTCGAATTGATAATTGGCAAAGTTTTCGTCAAGTGCCCGATGAAAAACACTCAGTAAAAAGCTCTTTGCCGATCCAAAATTCACCGTGTGAGCTATGCCGAGTGCAACACTCAGCGAAGTCTTCGCCTAGTGTTTTAAAGCCTTCACCGAGTGTCCCAGGCACTCGGCAAACAGGGGATCTTCCGTAGTGCATCTTCTTCTCACGTGATTTTTTTTTCGCGAGGGTGTGTATTAAAATTTTGAATATTAGTTTTAATATTCTCCTTCTCACGTGATTAAACATTGTTTTCTTTATGTGAGTCTAGGTTTTTCTGACATATTTGACATCAAACTTCATTCCTGTCGAAATTTGGTTTCGGCAATAGAAATTGGGGTGCAGTCAAGATCACCAAACACGATGGGTTAGATGGAAAACAAGGATTAGACAGGTTCGGGCCCTCTCGTGAGGTAATACCCTACTCCTGTTTCGGGGATTCGATCCGCCGAGTGTTGTATTGATCTCTTGATCTCGTGTGTCTAGTAGCTTGTATGTGTTTCGCACAAATCTGATATCCCTCAAGGGACGCCTCTACCCTCCTTATATAGTCTTGGAGGGCGGGCTTACAAGTCGAAAACCCTGTCATATTCTAAGTCAGTTTCCTCAATCTTACCAAACTATGACTATGAGCCGTTTCCTTATCTCATCGGCAACGTAACACCCAAGTCATAGCCGGTTTACATAATCCTTAGGCGTAACCTATCCATATTGCTAGTCGGACAAGCTTGCCATAAGGGTATCCGATTGCCATAATCTCCGTAGTAGCCCCCAAGACCTTCGCAGTCGACGAGATAACTTTGCCTTGAAGCAAAGCAACACACAGCCGAATGACTCCCTGGCCGAGTGCTTCTGTTGCCGAGTGGTTTCATCATCTCTGTCTGAATCTCCCGAGTACTTTATCATCTGATAAAAACACTGTGAAGGGCTGGAAAATATCTCAATAAATTCTCAAAAATAAATATTTAGGTGCATCTCGTGATGCACCTAATTAGGTGTAGCCCCGACTATATGGTTAGTCAAAAACAGACTAAGCATATAGTCAAGAACTATAAAAAATCATACTCATATAAATGCTTAGCTCAAGCTAAAGCAAATATAAAAAATCACATAACATATCACTCGGCAAGCTCATGCTTATCTGAGTAGATTTGCCCGAGTCGTCTTGGAACAAATAATTTAACTAGCCCTCATGGGTAAGAAATCAGTTCACTCAGCAAGCTCAGGCTTATCCGAGTTGATCTGCCCAAGTCATCTCGGAACTAATAGCTCAATCGACCCGTGTGGGTAAAAAAAATTTCAGTCATCTGAAAAATACGACCAAAATATTAAATAGCTCCTGCCATAATATTGGTCTTAATCTAAAAAGATCTTCACCAAGGTGGAAAAATAGCATTAATATTATCATTTAATCGAATGCTTAAAAACCAAACAGTCCGTGTCATCAGGACAGCCAGGACAATGTTAACTATTTGTCACCTTTCAAATTGCATCGTGCCAACTTCTCATGAAATTGCGCAAACCGCGGCATGAAAGGATTTTGAAGGTATTGGGCTATGTGACACGTGCATATTGCAAGGGCAAATCTGCTTAAGTCCATCCACTTAAGTCCATAAGGATACGCGTTAGGCCACACCTTAGCTGGGCCGCAAGTCTCTCATGGGCTCGGCCCAATCGCGAGATGACTTAGCAAAAACCCTCAATCTTTTTACGAAGCCTCGAGGTCATCCCCGCTACTTCGTCTTCCCCAAAAATTTCCTCTTTCGCGTCACTATTCACAAGCTCTCCGCGGAGAACCCTAAACTCGTGCGTGCCCAAATCCATCCATCTAGGAACTCCCGTTCCACCACAAGCCATCTTCCGCATCTATCCTCCAAGATTCCCTTGATGAATCCCCATCTCTCGTGCCAGATCTGTTCTCCCTCAAATCGCATCCATGGCGGGAGATAAAGAAATCCCCTTCGAACAATGGGCGACCTCGGATGTCAAGGAATCGACTCTCCGAGAGATGGTGAAGAACGGAGTTCTCCCGGCCAAAGAGATCATCGGCTGGCGTCCGGCGGCCGGTGAAGAGTTCCCGACTCCAAACATCGGTGAGATCATCGTTTTCACCTCTTTCTTTTACTATGGCTTCAGCCTTCCCAACTCTAAGTTCTTTCAAGGCCTCCTTGAGTATTACGGTCTTCAAATCTACCCCTTGAATCCCAACTCCATTCTACATATCTCAATCTTTATTCACGTATGTGAAGCCTTCCTCGGCATCCTTCCCCACTTCAACCTTTTCCGCCGCATGTTTTATCTTAAGCCACATGCAAACAAGGATGAGCCCTACGTCGTTGGTGGGGCCGGCTTTCAACTCCGCGGAACTCTCCGCAGAGATTATTTCTCTCTCCCCATGAAATCCTCAGACAAAGGCTGGCATGCGAACTGGTTCTACATCTCCAATCTTGAACCCAGTTTACCCAACTTTGTCGGCCTTCCGCCAGTTCCAAGGCCTAACTGGAGCACTGTGCCGGTAGCCCAAGATTGGGATGAGGCCAACAAGCTCTTGGCCAATATCCTTGAAATAAAGAAAAAGGGCCTTCGGGGAGAACAAATCACTCAGCACTTCATCAAGAACCGACTGGCACCTATTAAAGAAAGATCCAAGCCTGCATTTGAGTATGAGGGTGAAAGGGACCCCAATCGGGAAGACCACGATTCCTTGAGCTAGGAGACCCTGAAGACTCGCATGTACAAAATCTTTCCTTCTGGGATCGCGGTTGAGCGCAGCCTCATGCTGCCGGTTCTCCCATACAACTTGTACCGTTCTCCTCCACCGGTAAGCTGACTCAACTTCTTTAATGTCTTTCAATCTTAATCTTGCATCTCTTAGTGTATAAAAAAATCCTTCTTGCAGATGAATGCTTTCATCATCTCTAAGCCATACATGGTGCATTTTGACGATGCGCCAGCTCGGCCTGTCAAGAAACCAGCCGACAGCGTCAAGATCATGAGTGATCCTATCGGCAAAAGGGCTGCTGCTGATGAGAATATCAGCAAGCGAGTGAGCAAAAGGAGGCTGGTGATCGATGACTCGGATGATGATGATGTCTCAGCTCCTCAAGCTGAAGTAACCCCTCCGAGGACATCCCCCAAATCCGCACCTAAAATTCGCCGATCAACTAGGTACGTCTTGAAATCACGTCCTTGTTGAAAATCTTTTTGCCTTGGCCAATTGTTCCCATCTTTTTTCTTGCAGGAAACATCAGAACATAGATCCTACTGGGCAAAGTGAGGCCTCAAAGCCATCTGCAGCGGTTGAAGAGACAAAGCCTGCAGAACAAGAGCCTTAGGGCCCTCTCCCGAGTGAGAGCGCTCCGAGTGAGGAGCTCCCACCTCCCAATGAAGATATCCCAACGGAGGAGCCCCCGACTGCCAGCCAGGAAACCCCTACTAGAAACCAGTCGACAGAAGGAGACATCCCGACTACCACTCAAGGCGCCCCGACTAAAAATCAGTCGGGTGTGAGCCATGAAGAAAAAAGCAGCCGGGAAGTGCCAGTCGAGGATTCGACCACCGATGCTGGTAAGCTCCAAAGCAGTCTTCTAACTTTAGTCTTCAATCTGTCTTTTCTTTGTCTTCATTTGCCTTTTTTAAATCAATCAGCCAAAGAAGAGGAGATCCCCAGGCTGCACTCTTCAGAGACCTGGATCCCTCCAATTATGATAGAGTGGCGCGACTCCGAGGGCTTGAAGCAAGGCATCATCTTAAACAAGCAGAAAGATAACGAAGAAAGAGATATGCTTGTGGACAGCCTTAATGAAGCTACCCGGCTGCTAAATGTAAGCATCGCTCTTCTCTGTCATAACCTCATGGTTTCTTTAAGTCGACTAACTCTGAACTCGTGCAGAGAGTGTATTGCCGGTCAATGACCAAATATGACGCCCTCGAGAAGCTGGTCCCCCACCTGAATTCCCTAGAAAACATCCAGCAGGAGCTTAAGGCCACTCGGGAGGAGGCCGCATCAAGAGAGGCCGCCTTGCAGAGGGAGATTGCCGCGCTCCGAGAGGAGAACCTTGACCTTCGGGGTTCAGTCGGGAGTAAGTTTAATCGTCTTGGTCTCTTTATGCCTCTATTTGTAACATGTCTTGATCTTAACGTCAGCAAATTTTCTTGTTGCAGAGAACTTATCAGAAGTCCACATACTCCAGACCCAGCTAGAAGAGGCTAATGCTAACAAAGCTGAGTTGGAATCTGAGTTCGAAGGTAAATTCTTCTAGGATAGCATTCTTCATTTTTCTTCATCTTCGAGTGTCTGTGTAATCATATGTCTCTTGCAGCTTATAAAGTCAAAACCCGAGCGCAATTCGATGTCTTCGTCGAAAAGGTCCGAAGAGCCAAAGGCGTAAGGGACAATATTGCTAATGTAGCCACACTGATCCTCTTGTCGCTGTTCTGGCATGGGCTCGGGACAAGCTCACTGGATGCTGTCGAAATCTTTGATAAGCTCAGGAAGGCCCCGAAAAAGTACACAACTAATATCTCAGAAGCGGCCACCATGGGAGCAGGTCTCGCCCTTTTGTAGGCTAAGTCACTCTATCCTCGGATAGATGTTAACTCAGTCGGGGAAGGCTTCGCTGACGGCACTTCAGATGAGCGAGCCTTGGAGTTAATCAGTGAAGCACAGGAGTGGGCCAAAAAAGTAGCTGCTGATGTAGTTGATAACTTTCGATCTTGATTATTTTGCAGACTTTGTATGTAACTTCTAGTGTGAACTTGTAAATATTTAGCTTATTTATGTTAATGCCTTGATCTGAGTCTTTATATTAAATTTCTTAAGTAATTTTCGTCCGACTGTCATCAAGCCTAAGCTTGATTAGGTCATCAAAAAATTCTCAGTCCTTATCTACTGAACTCGAATCAAAACACTAAACAATGATAAACCAAATAACCACAAGTTGTTGAAAAAAACCATGCTTTATTGACACATGTATAGCCCACGACTGCCAACTCAAGAAGTCATCTTGCTTGAGGTTGGTAGTCGAGAATAACATGCAACTTAAAGCAATTTAAGCATAGTATCGTCGAAGATGTTCGATATTCCAAGAGTTCTCCACCATGGATCCGTCTTCACGCTTTAATCGATATGCTCCTGGCCGAGTCACCTCAGCGATTTTGTACGGTCCTTCCCATAGTGGAGATAATTTGTGACGGTCTTTGGTGGTTTGAATCTTGCGTAGAACCAAATCGCCGACAATAAAAGCTCGTTCCCGAACATTGCGACTATGGTATCATCTAAGTCCTTGAAGATATCTTGCCGACTGGAACAAGGCTGCCTCACGGGCCTCTTCCAGTCGGGTCAGGTCATCCACTCAGTCTTGATCATAGTGCTAATCGTTGAAACTGTGGACTCGGAGAGATTCATACCCATTTCATTTGGCAACATGGCTTCTGCTCCATAAACCAGGAAGAAAAGAGTTTGGCCGATAGCCCGAGTGGGCGTAGTCCGCAGTGACCATAGGACCGAAGGTAATTCTTGAACCCATCTGCCGGCGTAAGGTTTGAGCCTGTCAAACACTCGGGCCTTGATGCCTTGAAGAACCATGCCATTGGTACGCTCAACCTGCCCATTGCTTTTGGGATGCGCGACTGATTCGTAGCAGATTTTGATGCCGAAATCTTCACAGAATTCCTTGAAAACGCCTCCAGTGAATTGAGTCCCATTGTCGGTTATAATTCTGTTTGGGACACCAAAACCGGTGCACGATGTTGAGGATGAAGTCTCGTGCCTTGTCAGCGGTAATCGTAGCAACCGGCTTAGCCTCAATCCACTTGGAAAACTTGTCGATTGCGACGAACAGATGTGTGAATCCTCCTGGAGCCTTCTTGAAGGGGCCGACCATATCCAGGCCCCAAACCGTGAACGACCATCATAATGGAATCGTCTATAGCTCTTGGGCTGGAACATGGCTTTGCCGAGCAAAGAACTAGCAACCTTCGCACGTGCAAACCACCTTGTCAGCGTCGGAGACCGCCGTGAGCCAGAAGAAGCCTTGTCTATAAGCTTTGCCCACTAAGGTGCGTGCAGCAGCGTGACTGCCGCATACACCCGAGTGGATGTCTTGTAATAGTTGTCGTCCTTCTTCGGGCGTGACGCATCTCATTAGGACTCTAGAAGGGCTTATCTTGTAAAGTGCAGAATCAACCATGTTGTAGCCCTGACAACGACGCCAGATGCATTCGGCCTCATCCCGGTCTTCCGGCAGCTCTTGCTGAGTTAGAAACTTGATGAGCAGAGTTCTCCAGTCGGCGTCAAGCATGGCAACCTGGTTTGTAGCTTCCTCGTTAGGAGTCGATTTGGCAGCGACAGTTGGCTTGTAAAGGTGTTCTACAAATACGTCAGTCGGGGCTGCTTCTCGCTTGGACCTGAACTGCGCCAGCTCGTCTGCTGCCTCATTGTTTTGTCTCAGGACATGGGCTAGTTCCAGTCCGTCGAACTTGTCCTCAAGTTTGCGAACTTCTTGTCAATAGGCTTCCATGGTGTCGTTTAAACAGAACCAATCTTTCATCACCTGGTTGACAACCAGCTGGGAATCTCCTCTCACGACCAACCATCGTATCCCGAGTGAAACAGCAAGTCGTAGGCCATGCAGCAGGACTTCGTACTCGGGGACGTTGTGTGAGGCGGGGAAATGAATATGAAGAACATATCGCAACCTTTCTCCAGTCGGGGAGATCAGCACGACTCCCGCTCCCAAGCCAGTGATCCTCTTGGACCCGTCAAAGTGCATGGTCCAATATTGTAGGTCCTCCCTAGGTACATCTTCTTGCTGTTCGATCCACTCGGCCAGGAAATCTGCTAGGGCTTGTGACTTTATAGACGTCCTCACCTTGAAAGTTAAGTCCAGCGGCATTAGTTCTAGAGCCCACTTTGCAATGCGCCTAGTCGCCTCCCGGTTGTGGATAACATCGCCGAGTGGAAAGGAAGTGACAACGGTGACAGAGTGACCCTGAAAATAGTGCGCCAATTTCCTCGCGGTTATCAGAACACCATATAATAATTTTGTACCTGGGGGTAGCGAATTTTGGCTCCTGCCAGCACTTCGCTAACAAAGTAGATTGGCCTTTGAATCTTCTGGACTCGTCCTTCTTCCTCACGCTCAACGACGAGAACTATGCTGACCACCTGGTGAGTTGTTGAGACATACAATAACAGGGGTTCCTGAGGCTGAGGTGAGGCTAGGACGGGCGGCGTCATGAGAAACTCTTTGAAATCTTCAAAGGCTTTGTAGGCTTTCGTAGTCCATTGGAAGTCGTCGGTTTTCTTCAGTAACCTGAAAAAAGGCATGCCTCGATCGTCGAGTCAGGAGATGAACCGGCTTAGCGCCGCCATGCAGCCAGTGAGCTTTTGGACATCTTTCTGGTTACTCGGGGGCTTCATATTCAAAATAGCATTGATTTTCTCTGGGTTAGCTTCGATGCCGTGATGGGACACCATGAAGCCGAGCAGTTTGCCTGATGGCATGCCGAAAGTGCATTTCTCCGGGTTCAACTTCATTCTGAAGGCTCGAATGTTTGCGAAGGTTTCTTCTAAGTCGGCAATCAGGTCTTCCTTCCGCTTGGTCTTGATGACGACATCGTCGACATAAGCTTCCACGTTTTTTCTGATCTGCGTCTGAAAGCATCTCTGGATCATGTGCTGGTACGTGGCTCCGGTGTTCTTCAGACCGAAGGGCATTGTGACGTAGCAGTAAGCTCCAAACGGCGTGATGAATGATGTTTTCAGGCAGTCGAATTCCTTCAAGCTGATCTAGCGGTAGCCCGAGTAACAATCCAGAAAACTCAGGAGCTGGCAGCCGGCTGTTGAGTCTATGACTTGGTCGATGCGAGGCAGTCCCAATGGATCTTTAGGGCAGGCTTTGTTGAGATCGGTGTAGTCGATGCACATGGGCCATTGCCCTGTATTCTTCCGAACCAAGACCGGGTTATCCAACCAGTCGGGATGGAGAACCTCTTTGATGAATCCGGTGGCTAAGAGTTTTGTAAGTTCTTCCTTGATAGCATCTTTTTGATCCTGAGCAAAACGGCATAATCATTATTTGATCGGTTTCGTGTCATCTTTGACGTGTAAAGAGTGCTCGATCACCTCCCTAGGAATTCTTGGCATATCAGATGGTTTCCAAGCAAAAATATCTTTATTATTTTGGAGGAAGGTGACGAGCGCGCTTTCCTATTTAGGATCTAGCTCGGCGCCTATTACAGCGGTTTTGTAAGGATCAGATGGATCAAGGGAGATTTTCTTCGTTTTGGCGTCGCCTTGTCCTGACTTGGCTATCTTCTTTGCAAGGATTTCACCTTGTTCGGATGTCGATGCAGCCAGTCGGATTTCTTCCTGGCCACGTGATCTCTCATGAGATTGGGCCATGTCGCAGCTTTCTTTGTCGCAGGTGAAGGCTTGTTTGACGTTGCTGCACAGGGTGATGACGCTGTTGGGGCCGGGCATCTTCATGCAGAGGTAGGTGTAGTGTGGTATCGCCATGAAATTGGCGAGTGCAGGTCTCCCGATGATTGCGTGGTAGGCCGTTTCGAAGTTGGACACCTCAAAGGTGATGTTCTCCGTTCTAAAATTTTCCCGAACTCTGAAGGTGACTGGAAGGGCGATGTGCCCGAGTGGCGTAGATGACAGCCCCGAGATAACTTCATGGAAGGGGGCTGAACATGGCTTCAACTCTGCATCTCGTCCAGCGTCTTGCCGAATAGGATGTTGAGGGCGCTGCCCCCATCAATGAGGACGCGCTTGAGCTTTATGTTTCGGACCACCGGGTCTAGTACCAGGGGATACCGCCCCGGGTGAACCACTCGGTCAGGATGATCCGAACGGTTGAACGTGATAGCCACCTCTGACCATCGTAGATATTGCGGGACTTTAGGTTGTGCCGCGTTGACCTCGCGGTCCGTCAGCTTTTGCTTCCTCTTGGACTCACAAGCCTGAGGCCCCCCGAAAATATGATTTAGCTCGCTCACGGGATCTTGAAAAGGCTCTGAGTTACAAGTCGGGTTGTTCGTCTTGGTTCCCGATGGGCCGGCTTCATTAGTCGGCTTCTTGTTTAGTTGTGCCGCGCATTGTTCAGCGAACTGCTTGTAGATGAAGCAATCCTTGGCCGCATGCTTGTGATGTGGATGATGCGTGCACTGGGAGTTCATGATCGTGTCGTAGGCTGCAACCCGGGGACGACGTTGGGAGTTGGACGTTGTAGCGACCAGATCCTCAGGCCGGCGCTTGCGATCTTTCTGGGCATGATTGTTGTTGTTGTTGTCCTTCTTAGGATGCCGGCTACCTCTCGACTGCTTGTCGTCTCTTTTGTCGTGCCGATCCTGTCGTGCCGCCTTGATCGCGTCATTGGACTTCGCGTAAGAATTTGCTGTCTCGAACATTTGTTTCACCGTCTTCGGTGGCTTACGCCCAAATTTTCCATCAATTATGATGTCGGCAATTATGATGTCGTCGGTGATGTTCGGGATCTTGTTGCACTTCTCCGAGAAGCACCGGATGTAGTCCTTCAGCGGCTCGTCTGGCTTCTGGATGATGTTGTAGAGATCGAAGTGGGTCCCAGGTCTTTCAAAAGTACCCTGGAAATTGGCGATGAATTGGTCCTGGAGCTCACTCCACGAGCTAATCGAGCCTCTTGGCAAGCTCGTGAGCCAGTTCCTGGCTGAATCGGCGAGGGCGGCAGGCAAGTAATTGGCCATGGCCTTGTTGTCTCCTCCTGCTGCGCGGATGGCAAGGGTGTACACGGTCAGCTATGACTCGAGGTCGGTCTTTCCATCGTACTTCTCGATTCGTGTGGGCTTGAAACCACTCGGCCAAACCACTCGGCACAGGTCCTGAGTGAACGCAGGCACTCCATCGTCATTGCAGTCGGGTGATCTCCTACGGTCTTCATAGGAGCGCTGCTCACGCTCACGATGGCGTCGGTCAAGGACTTCCCGCAGATCACTCGGCGGGGTTCTTTGTAGGCTGCTACGGTAGTCGGAGTTGTAGCTGTGGCGGATCCGGTCGTGGACGGGTGGTCGTCCATTCCCTTTTTCACGAGAGTCAGCCGATTGCTCTTGATGCCTTCGTGTTGTCTCATGACGGAGGTCTCTTGACCTAGTGGCCATCTTGGCTTGCTCAGGCCTCCTGTAGTCCCTCGACCATAGCGGCGGAAGTCGGCTTCCGTCGGGTGTTTCAGCGACAGACTCAGTCAGCCTTCATGCTGAGGTGGAGGGAGAGCAATTGGCTGTAGCCGCGACGATGGTCTTGATCTTGTCCATGATTGGTGTTACCGTAGCGGGTGCCGCTTCGATAACAGTGTCGAGGAGGGTGAGGGCGGCAACGGCGTTCTGTTGAGGTGTCTGAAAGATGTTGGTGTTGTCGACTCGTGTCTGAAGTATGGCCTCTCGAGCGGTTCGCCCAGTCGCCCTCAGGTCTCGCTTTCTCCTGTCGGCTTCTTCCTTGCGCCTATTTTCTTCCTCCGCCAGCTTGCGCTCCTGCTCAAGCCTGGCTTGTTCTTCTTCTGCAATTCTGCGGGCCATGGCCGAGTCGGTCTCGGCAACCTCAGCCATGAGAATGTTGAAACACTTTGGCTCATAATCCTTGTCGAAGTCGAAGTCATTGGCCTCGTCCTTGGAGATGTCGTAGAGATCATCAAAACCTGAAGAGCTGAGGTACTCATCGAGCTCCGTGGATGAGCATGACCCGAATGGTTGGAGGATGACGGCAACTTCCCTTGAGCCCGGATCGCTCGAATCTGGATCATTCCGGTCCGGGTCGCGCTTGATGATGATGATGTTTCTCTTGAGTGAGTCGATTTCGACTCGGAAGGAAGGAGATTGCAATAGACCACAGCGGTGTTTGGTAACCCAAACGGCGCCGAGAGGGTTTCTCCTCCCGAGTGGATGGATCCCAACTCGGAAGTTAGAAAGTTGCGGTAGATCTCAGCGTTGTTTGGTAGCCCGAACGCTGCCGAGCGGATTCCTTGTTCCAGGTCGATGGATTTCAACTCGGAAGTCAGAACTTTGTAGTAGATCTCAGCGTCGTTTGGTAACCCGAACGGCGCCGAGCGGGTTCCCCCTCCCGACTGGTCCAAATCCGAGTCGAGCAGGGAGAGCTTGTCGAATCCTTTGGCGGCAAAGTCGTCGATTCCTGATGAAGATCCCATCGCGCTTGCCGCCGAGATGACGAAGGAGTCTTGACGCGAGACCCCTACCTGGCGCGCCAACTGTCGAAATTTGGTATTGACAATAGAAATTGGGGGTGCAGTCAAGATCGCCATACACGATGGGTTAGATGGAAAACAAGGATTAGACAGGTTCGGTCCCTCTCGTGAGGTAATACCCTACTCTTGTTTCGGGGATTCGATCTGCCGATTGTTGTATTGATCTCTTGATCTCGTGTGTCTAGTAGCTTGTATGTGTTTCGCACAAATCTGATATCCCTCAAGGGACGCCTATACCCTTCTTATATAGTCTTGGAGGGCGGGCTTACAAGTCGGAAACCCTATCATATTCTAAGTCGGTTTCCTCAATCTTACCAAACTATGACTATGAGCCGTTGTCTTATCTCATCGGCAACGTAACACCCAACTCATAGCCGGTTTACATAATCCTTAGACGTACCCTATTCCTATTGCTAGTCGGACCAGCTTGCCATGAGGGTATCCGATTGCCATAATCTCCATAATTCCGAAAAAAAAATATTTAAAAAATACGTCTGGAATTATTACATTTACTTTGCAGTGTATTTAGTATTTACAGTACTAACGTAAATGCTATGTCTTAAAAAAAATGCTCCCAACTATCCTATCTTACCAAGCAATTTATATACTCATGTGAGTCGTTTCTTCTTGTACTTCGTTATATTTATCATTGTTTGCAATACTTTAACCAAAGGCGATGCCGAACATGGAAGATGAGGACAAGAGAAAACACCTGGTTCAGGGATAATTTTGGGAAGAGGAGGCATTGGGAAATAAAGAAAGAGCTAGCTCCTTTTCCCAGTTCAGTAGTGCAAACATGTTCAAACGCTGGATCAGGTGAGGTTCAAGCTGGGTCCTCAGGTAGGGTTGTTTGTTAGCAGGTCTGCGCTGAAGATACGAGTTGCCCTCGTCATCTCACCTCGGCTGTAGTCCTTTTCTGTGAATTTAAGTCCTCTTCTGTGCACTTGAGGCAGTGCCACGCTATCTTGGAAGTCGCATGGTTTGTCAGGGCAATACCTCCCTTCAATCTTTTCACTAGTCTATGGAGGATCAAATTGACTAGATGTGAATTCAAGGTCTCGCTCCTGTTGTACTCTTTGGTGTATATCTTTCCCTGTAATCTTGTTAATTATGCCTGTATTATTCAGATGGTGACCCATTACATGCTATATTTTCCCTCAGTTCATACAATAAAACACTTATGCGCATAAACCCCAACATGGGGTTCAAAAGGAAGGGAATAACTTTTGCATAAGATAAGTTCAGCAATTTTCATTCTCTCCGTTCTTTGTAGATTGATCTGTTGTTTTAGTTGCTAGCAATTACATCAGTGTCAATGTAGGCTGGATGTTTGAAATTGTAACTATTGCACCATCATGTACTCGTAATGCAAGAGAGTAGAAGAGAGATTGTTAACTCTTTAGGCCCACTTAAAGATTATTTTTTTCCGGTTTAAGGAGGTGGTTTGCATACTTGTGTCTAGACTACACCGAATGATCTTTACATAACGACACTGTAAAAAACGATTTCTACAGGCGAGTAAAATGATTTGTGGATTGGTTTGAAACATTAGTGCCTAACAAAAGTCCCATCTAATTTTTGCATTTTCACAGGGGTAATTAAACAACCTGCCTCTTGAGAACAGTTGACCTAACATGAGGCAGTCTTCTTAATAAAACCGCCTATGTAAATAACTTTTCAACTTTTTGAACTTTTTAGGCACCAAAAAATAAAAAAATGAGTTTTATGGCTTTAAATTGAAATTTGAAGTTTTATAATAAATTGATCCAACTATATATAGTTTAGTTTATTTTTTATTTTTTATATAGACTGCTACTACACAGCTTGCCTACTGGCTTTATGATCCCCTCTGAGCCCTCAACTATCCTCTCTATTGACACTAATGTGACCTACTATTTCAGGAACTTTGTCCAGAAATAACTCTTAAGTACAATTTTCTAATTACCATAGTTATCTGGAGAGTATGTGTCATGTGCTGAGTCTTGGTATTCCTGGAGAGTTATCTGGAGAGTTAGGAAATGGGAAATGGTATTCCTGGGAGTATTTCTTCTGATTCACACACAGCACACTTATATTTATTATTTATACCCATATATATAGCAACTTGAATACACTCTTGAATATCATTTACTGCAAATTAAGTATACTGTGATTTCACGCGTGGACTCTGCGTCTGCTGTAATTAAGTTACCGTTGTTAATACTCCCCAATTCTGTTATTTGAATTCTTTATAACAAAGTAGTATGTAAAAAAAATCAATTTGTTTGATACAACTACAGAAGCATGAAGTTCAAGACGCGTTGAGAGAAGCTTGTGTACACACTTCGGCCGGAGCGGATCCAAGTTCATCTTTTTTTCTTCTAAAAACGCAGGAGAGCTATGCTTCATTATATCTAGAAGAAAATATGGGATAAGAACTCAAACACCCACATACAAACACACTCTACACATGCCAAACTAAATATTTAGATTACATTTTTGCCTGGTAACACATAAAAAGACAATCACAAAAACCAAACAACCAGACCACTCTAAGGCAAAGGTGCTAGTGTAGCCAAGGAAGAGAGGCTTCGTGTACCTGCTATCTCCCAAAGACATCATTCCTCTCTGGTAGCATTAAGAGCCCTTGCAATGCTAGGACCAGCTCCGTCAAAAACACAAGAATTGCAGTGAGTCCAAAGAACCCAAGCACCTAGTACAACTAGAGAATTGAGACCTTTCTTTTGCTGTTTGGGAGCAGCATGCCATAATCTGTCCCACCAATCATCAAACACCACATCAGTTGCTTGAGGAGCAAATTGCTGCAACCCAACCTGACATAGCAAGAAATACCAGTATTGCATTGCAAAGGGACATAATACTAGAAAATGATTAATTGTCTCTTGCTCTTGATCACACAAAGGACAACGTTCCAGACAGGGCAGACCTCGACGGGCAAGACGATCAACTATCCAACATCTATCATGTTCGACTAACCATAAGAAGAACTTGCATTCTTCGGGGGCCCAGGTCTTTCAAATCCGTTCCCAAGGTCTAAATAGAGTTGATCCTTGAAAGAGATGTTCATAAGCAGATTTTGCTGAGTACTGTCTTGAGGGGGATAGGTACTATATATGAACGTCCTCCATTTCAGGCTGTAAAGAGAAGTCCACGAGAAGATCCCAAAGATCAAGATACTCTACTAGTTCTCCAATCGATGAAGCTCCTCTTATATCCGAAATCCAAAGGAGTTTAGTGAGAGCTTCTGCTACCGTATGTTTCTTGATAGTTTTCTTAGCTACCAAAGAATGCAAACGAGGGCTGACGTCTATAATGCACTGTCCATGCAGCCCTTATCTTCCCAAAAGAGTGTGCGAGTACCATCCCCTACTTCCGTTATTACGGCCATTGCAAAGAAGGCTCTAACCTGCTCTGGCACCTGAATCGGAAACATGCTCCATGGCCGATGGGGCTTAGTTCTATGCAGCCATAGCAAATGCATTCGAAGTACCCATCCCATGTTCTTCAAATCTGAAATGCCCAGCCCTCCAAGCTCTCGAGGGTGCATCACCTTGCCCCAAGCTAATAGGCAGTGTCCTCCTCTTGTCTCTTTCCTTCCTCGCCATAGAAATCCTCTTCTGATTTTGTCTATTGCCTTTATGGTCCACTGTGGTAAGTCTACTGCCATTATCAGATAAACGAGCATGACAGTCATCACATACTGTACTTGTATTGCTCATCCCCGCTCGGCTCAAAATTTCAGCTTTCCATCCAGGCAACTGGTCGGCAATCCAATCAATAATATACTGAGTCTGAGCAACTTATGTACATTAGCATAGTGCATGTGCGTTGCTATGAGATATTTAAACTATGCAATATATAAGTCTTATTATTATTTCAATTATATGAAGCCAATGTGGGACAGCGGCGGAGGCATATACTGGCAGATCGGGCGACCTCCTAGGCTCCGCCGCTGCCATCTCCATTATCGACTACCATCAATATGTGTAATAATTGGTCGATCATTGTGAAACACTATTAGTCGCTCGGGCTTGACGACACTGTCTCTATCACTAGATGGGTTCCCATGATGGTGCTAGTGGAGAGCATATATGAGTAGTGAGAATACATCAGTGTGCGAATTCCATGGGATAAAGTGTGAAATAAAAGTTATATGTGAAGACAATAAATGAATTGCATGTGCTATGAATCACACTGGGAAGAAAATGCGACATGGTTGTGGAAAGATAAAAATATATGATCACAAAGTTCTAGGGGTTGACGCTGCTGGGGAACCCTGTATAGTCCCGGTTTGCAACCCCCTGTAGTCTCAAGTTGCAAACCGGACAATCAAATCAGGACTAAATATGTTTTTCTTTAGTCCTGATTGAAATAGTCGGGACTAAAGATCCATTTTCAGTCCCGGTTGGTGCCGATAATACCAACCGGGACTAAAGATGACAGTGTCACGTGGCTGGCTCCGCTACCCTTAGTCCCTGTTGGTAACATCAACTGGGACTAAAGATTGCGGCGCCACGTGGCCAACTCCACTATCTTTAGTCCCGGTTACCAACTGGGACTAAAGGTTTTTTAATTTTGATCCTGGTTCTTGCTGCTTGGTTATATATTATGTATATATATTTGTAAATACATATATATATATATATAGATTATAGATGGTTTTTGCTTGCTGTTTGTTTATATATTATGCATACATGCAAATACATATATATATGCATAATTTATATTTATACATATACATGCAGTATGCATATATATGTATAAATACATATTTTACACACATATATATGCACTTAATTAAGTAGATATATACATGTATTACCAAAATACACATATAAATATACATATATTATATTTCTAATTAATTTATAATGTTCTATATCTTATATTACAAAATATAATCTATAATGTGGAACCAGGGTTAGCACCCCAATCCCAATAGAACTCTCCTCCGGGATCAATAATCTGCTCGTTGATAAATTCCATCAGTTCTTCTTGAGCAGCCTTTATAAATTCATTGTGGGAAGTTTGTCCCTCACACAAATAACCTGTCATTTGAATAAATGAGAAATAAATTTATGAAATTAACAAAAAATCGAGACATAATGTATGAATGACTGTTATACGTACTTCAAGATCCTAGGGACATGTGACTTGGTGAACTAGGCGGTGAATATAGTCGCAGACATAGTAGCCGCACAAGTTCGTCCCCTGCGCCTGTTTTGCACACTAAATGAGAAACGACGACAGATTTAATATACATTTCTATTTTAGAATAAATTAGTAATACAATATAACTTTCGAGCATGTTACTCACTGGAAATTTCATCCTCACAGCAAGCTTTTCTTTTCAAGTTCCACAAACCTTCTCACAGAGCCATGCCATGCCCTACGTGAAGTTGCAAGCTAGTGAGTAATTATCCAAGAACCGCATATATGCAATAGCAACTAAGATGATATTACCTGTTTAACACTTCAAAAATATTTGCGAAGGTAGACTCTAATTTATCCATTGAGTCGTAGACATGGATCCGCGAGTGGCCAAGGTCAAGTAGAAAAGGACCCACTGGAATCTGCAAAATTGTGTGAGATGACATATATGAAACTGTATATGCGTACGGGATGGAAATTGGTATGGAAGGTAGTAAAAACACACTCTGTGTTGTACGGCAGAAGTATCCAGGACTTGTAATGCTGCTGCACCAGCATATGGACGATATTGTCCTCTGTTTCCGCTGGATATTATTCTAACATCTGTGTGTTAATTTTGCAGGGGTCCATTATCCTATTTTCATCCATCCCCGCTTCTTGCACTCGTGGATCCCCATTCTATAACGGATAAAAGAATTGTAGTTAGCTACATACAAGGAATTAAGGAACAAAATAAATTTAATTGAACGACACTTACAAAACCCACTATGAGGGAAACGTCGAGGGCATCCTGCTGGTACAGGTCGAAGATGTCCTCGAAGCGAAGCCACATGAGGTCACCTCCATCGAAGAAATAGTCGTTTGTGTACCGCGCCACGATCATCTCTGTACCTTTGCTTGACACATCCATGTACCACTTGTGGAAGCAGTACATCTGTGTAGGTAGATTGTTGAGCTGATCATGCTTGACAAGAGGTCACCCGTGTGTAAACTTGTATTTCAGCTTAGGCTTCTCGATTTCGGCACCTCCTAGGATTTGGTCCCTCGTTATTCCCCCATCTTCTATAAATTTTCTTAAGTCAGCTCTAGTAGGTTGCAGCAAAGGCTCAAAGGATTTTTGAGGTTGATCCCCGAGCTGCGGGACATCTTTGGCCTTTTTGTCGCCTTCCTATGCGCCTTCCTAATCATCCTGTCATAGTTCGACTATGATTCTGGTTTAGCCGGTGGCGTACAGTACATCTTCTTGAAGAAGGCCTTGGTCATCGCGTCAATTGGAATAGGCTTTAGCCGGTGCCTTTAATTTCGCTTGGACGGCCTTGTGCAACTCCTCGGGAGTCTTGTCATACGCCGTTTTCTTTAGGGTTGGCGGGAGCCAGTCAAGTCTTGGCATCTTGCTTCTTTGTGAACTGGTTCACCTTGACGGCATGGCTCGAGCTCTATGCTTAGGAGGCGACGGAGGAGGCTAGGGAGTGGCAGACTATTTCAAAGTCGGTGCTCAAGGAGGCGATGGAGGAGGCGGAGGAGGCTATGGAGTAGGAGACCGTTTAGGAGACGGTCCACGCAGAGGAGACTGTCGACATGGCGGAGACGGAGGAACAGAAGCCACTTCTCGCTCAGGAAAGATGATGAAGGGCTTGCTCCATAGAATGATCTTGTGGACTGTGTGTCGTAGTGTCGTCTCCCCGTCTCCTCCGGGGATATCCAGCTCGAGATCTTCAAAGCCTCGTTTCACCTGTTCAACTTCAACCTTAGAATACCAAGGTGGAACGGGCTTGCAGTGATAGGTCCTGTCTTATTCCACTGGTATGGCCATGCCCGACGCCAACTTCACGAGAAGAGAGTTTATTAATTAGTAATTAACCTTGATTGAATAGTTGTTGAAGGGAATATATATCATAAAACTACAAGCATACCTTGATTGACAGGTTCTTGAATGGAATATGCAGCTCACAAGGTGTCCGCTGCGTGATCTCGTCAACAGGGCATGACGGTACTGCTGGAGCTTTTGGGGCCTGTTCAGCTACATGGTCTGTAGGTGCGCAGCTGCTGCGCTGCTGGTGTACTAGGGCTGGATGTGGTTGGCTCACATGGTGGCCCCCTGGTTCGGCCATCTCTTCGGCAACCAGCTCTTCCACCTTTCTTGCCACTATGTCATCGATCTGTGCGAGTCGGAGCTCCATATCTGCTAGCTTCGCATCCGTATCTCACTTCCTCCTCATGTGACTCCTGTAACTTTGGATGTCCTCTTGGAATCCATATTTTCAGGGAACGATGCCTTTTCCTCATGTTCGTCTTAGATGCTCAGGGTTTTGCAGTGCGAGCGTAAGGCTAAGGCAGAGGCCTCCACTGCATCGCCGAATCTTCTGGCGGCTTCTCGGATCACATCGCCAAAGATTACGGAGCAATCGACAGGGTTGAGTGATCCGCCGTGAGCGTAGAACCAATGGTTTGATCATTCTGTCCAGTTTATTATGGCTGGAACGATATCTCTCGCTAGCCATTTGCTCCCGTCTCGGCACTGGCTTCTGATAGCCGCCTGACCCTAGCTTGTGATGGTACTTTTTTTTGTTGCGTTGGCCCTGTTCTTCTCAATGAGCGCTTGCACTTGCTCTTCCTGTATTGTATTGCACAAAGGCCTCCCCGTGATCTCGTAGCTTTCGGAATTTGTCAAAGTCTAGGTTTTGGCCCTTCAGGCGTACTTCTTGTGTAGTTCATTCTTGAAGTTCCTAAATAGCTCGGCCATCTTTGTAAGTGTTCATTCCTTTACCCTGGCCTATTCTATATCAGGGACGGTGAAGGTTTGCCATGGACCATAGCATCTCCTTCTCTGTGTTCGGCAGAGAGCTTTGCTCATCCCCTCCTGTCCTTGTTCGTCGCCAGTTCACTACGCTGATGGGCACGTGATCCCTCACTACCCATTCGTTGTGTGCCACAAACTTTCTTGCGACGTCGGCTGGTGCACATGGTCGACCGTCCTGTCCCACTTCCGTTATGATATGCCGACCCTCAATTTTCTTGTTGACACTGCGTTGTCCGCTTTCCTTCTTCTCTCCGATGGATGGGGTGTCCTCATTCCCCTCAGTGTTGCCCTCCTCGTTCCCCTCCTTGTTGGGGTACTGGTTTGGATCCTCATTCCCCTCCTCAATGAAGTATTGGCTACTGCCCTCTGCGATCTCGTCGAAGAGGATTTGTTCGTCCGAGCGATCTACCATTTGATTGTTTAGCTTGGACGACTGGATCAAGTAATTCCGAAAAGAAAACAAATATTCAGTTAATACATGTATGATGTCTGATATTCAGGTAATGCATGTACTCCGCTCGTTCGGTCGTAAAAGTCGTTTTAACTAAATAGTTTGCTAAGTTGTTCGCTAAGTTGTAAAAGTCGTTTTCACCAAGTCGTTCGCAAAGTCGTTCTCTAGGTCATAAAAGTCGTTCGCTAAGTCGTTCTCTAAGTCATTTTCACTAAGTAGTTCGCTAAGTAGTTCTCTAAGTCATAAAAGTCGTAAAAAAGTCATTTTCACTAATATATCCCATATATATAATAATAATAATTTGTAGTGGCCAATATATCACAAATATATCCGAAATATGTATAACAAAAATAAGGGTTAGTAATTGTAGTGGCCAATATATCACAAATATATCCCATATATATATCACAAAAATTAGGGTTAATAATTTGGAATCTTTATAACCGTCAAAATAACAATCCTTTACATTCATATATTTTCAGTCAAAATAACAATCCTTCACAGTAATTCTTATATTTCCAATTTGATTCACATTCAAAATAACAAAATTCAAAATAACAAAATTATATTTCATAGTCCTTCACATTCAAAATAACAAAATTATATTTCACAGTCCTTCACATAATTTTCACAGTCCTTCATAGAGCAATAGTTATTCAAATTAACAGAGCAATATGTTTGGCTGGCCGAGATACAACGAGTGTGCTGTGGTGGCAGCGTGCGGCGGCGACAGCATCCAGTTGCAATGACGAAGACGACCACGGTGACTACGAGTGCGTGGCAGCGGTGGCACACGGCGGCGACGACGACGGCAAGAAGAAGGAACGACACGGAGTATATTGATCAACAAAGAAGAATCACAACCTACCTTTTAATGTGGCGATGACTGTGGGAGATGACGACAACGGTGGGAGACAATGGTGGCGGCACGAGAAGACGTCGATGACGGTGGTTTAGGGTTCGGCGCAAGAAGACGATCGAAAACGACTAAGTGTTTGGAGCTCGGTAGAGAAGACGATGTGTGGTAGGATATATATATATATATATATATATATATACCCCTAGATCTTTGGTCCCAGTTGGTGCCACAACCCGGGACTAAAGATATAATCTTTTGTCCCAGTTGAAGCCAACAATCAGGACCAAAGATCCCCGTACCCCTGGTTAGTGAGCATCTTTAGTCCCGTTGGCTTCAACCAGACTAAATATGTTTTTTCACTATTTCCAAATATTTTTTCCCGGTTGGTGTTAACAAGCGAGAATAAACATTAAATTCTAATAATTTCATTAATTATAGGCTTAAAACAATAATAAGTAATGTGTTAAACTCTATAATTATATGTAATTAACATCTGCCCTATTGAAAAATATTTTAAATTCTAATAATCATATAGAATTAATATATGCCCTATTGAAAAATATTTTAAATTCTAATTATTATATATTTTAAATTGTAACAATCATATATAATTAACATATGCCCTATTGAAAAATATTTTAAATTCTAATAATTTATAATAAATTTAATTAATTCAATAATTTACAATGAATTCAATAATTTACAATAATTTACAATAAATTCTATAAATTCAATAATTTACAATTAACACAAAATACAACAAATTCAATAATTTACAATAAATTCAATAATTTACAATAAATTCAATAAATATAATAAATTCAATCAATTCAATAAATTCAAAATAATTTACATCGTCGATTTAACAATTTAGTGTGTGATGGTTGTCCTCACATACTTTCTCCTCACTAATGTTCTTTCGCTATGATCGTTGCGTGAGTAAGGGGTGTCCTTACTTGATAGGAGGATGCTCGAATCAACCATCACCGCGAATAGAGGTTGTCTATCAAACTGATCGTTATCTTCGTCAGTCTTATCCTCGACTCCCATGATTTTCCTTTTCCCTAGGAGAACCATGTGACGCTTTGGCTCGTTGGACCCTTTCCCCTTCTTTTCTTTGCTAGCCATGTCCTTCACATAGAAAGCTTGCCCTACATCATTGGCAAGGACGAAGGCTCATCTGAGTATCCAACATTGCTAAGGTCGACCATTGTCATCCCACTTGTATCAATCATTACACCTCCACCAGTCAGCCTAACCCATTGACACTGAAACAGAGGGACCTTCAGAGGTGCATAGTCAAGTTCCCATATGTCTTCGATGCTACCGTAATACGTGCTAGTTGTATCATCGTATCTCATGGCATCGATGCAGACAACATTGTTCTGATTCGTGCTCTTTCTGTCTTGGGCCCGTGTGTTAAATGTATACCTATTGATTTCATATGTCTGGAATGTGGTGATCAAGTAAGATGGTCCCCTCGCCAAGAAGGCTAGTTGTTTGTCAATGGTCCTGTTGCCCATGAGATGTTTCCGCACCCAAGCAGGGAAAGCATCAATGTGATGGCATGTAATCCAAGCATCTGTCTTACCGATGTTTTCGGAGAGAACAATCGCCAGGTGCTCCTCGATGTAAGGAGCCACCAAGGAAGATTGTTGCAAAATAGTCCTTTGTGCTTTCCTGAACAATTCATTATCTACGGTCATTATTGTCTTTCTTCTAAGAGTCCCCTTCCCCCGTAGTCTCCCTCCATGGATTGATTCGAGCACCCTGGTGGGACGAAGGTCTTCAATAAAATCAACGCAGAACTCAATGACCTCCTCGGATTCATATCCCTTGGCGATGCTGGCCTCTGGACGAGAATGGTTACGGACGTACTTCTTTAGAACGCCCATGTACCTCTCGAAAGGAAACATGTTGTGTAGGAATATAGGACCGAGGATATGGATCTCTTTGACAAGGTGGCATAGGAGATGCGTCATGATACTGCAGAAGAAAGGCGGAATGATCATCTCAAAGTTGACAAGACATTACACCACATCATTTTGAAAGGCTTCTAGTCTGTCTGGATCGATGATCTTCTACAAAATTGTGTTCAAGAAAGCACATAGCTTTGTTGTTGTTGCCTGGTCATTATCAGGAAGGATAGCACAAATTATAACAGAAAGCAGTTGTGTCATCAGCACGTGGCAGTCATGAGACTTTAGGTTGGTGAACTTCTTCTCCTTCGTGCTTATTATTCCCTTTATATTTAAGGAGTATCCAGACGGTACCTTGATGCTCTTAAGGCATTCAAATATGCTTTCCTTCTCTGCCTCGCTCAGAGTGTAGCTGGCTGGACTCAAGTAGTGGCATCCTTTCTCCTTTGTTTCCAGGTGAAGGCCGTCGTGTTGTGCCATATGCTTCAGATCATTTTCGTGCCTCAAGTGTATCTTTTGATTTTCCATATACACCAAGGAAGCCTAGCAGGTTGACGCAAAGGTTCTTAGTGAGGTGCATCACGTCGATTGCGTGGCGGACGTCAAAGACTTCCCAATAGGGTAAGTCCCAACAAATGGACTTCTTCTTCAACATCACCGCATGACCTACTTCACTTGCTATAGGTTGGCTGCCAGGTCCCTTTCCAAATACTTCTTTAAGGTCTTTCACCATGGCAAACATGGTCTTTCTGTTGTGATGCTTTGGCTTGGTACGGTGGTCTGCCTTCTGTTCAAAATGTTTGTCTTTTCTCCGGACAGGGTGGCTTTCAACAAGAAAGCGACGATGACCCATTTACACTACCTTCTTACAGTGTTTCAGGTACGTACTTTCGGTTTCATCCATACAGTGGGTGCAAGCTTTGTACCCCTTGTTTGACTGTCCGGATTGATTGCCAAGTGCAAGTCAATCGTTGATTGTAACAAACAACAACGCTCGTAGGTTAAACTGCTCCTGTTTGTCCTCATCCCACACTGGGACACCTTCTTTCTTCCACAACAGTTTTAGATCTTCGACCAATGGTCTCAGGTACACATCAATGTCATTACCAGTTTGCTTTCGGGCTTGAATAATAATCAGCATTTGAATATACTTCCGCTTCATGCATAGCCAAGGAGGGAGGTTGTAGATACACATCGTTACAGGCCAAGTGCTTTGGCCACTGCTCATCTCTCCAAAAGGATTCATGGCGTCCATACTTAAACCAAACCTTATGTTTCATGCATCTCACCGAAGTCTTTAAATGTTCTGTTGATGTTTCGCCACTATAACCCATCGGCACGGTGTCTCAACATGCCATCTTGTTGGCGTTCTTCTACGTGTCAGTGCATCATTCTTGCATGCTTTTTGTTCCTGAACAGACGTTTGAGCCGTGGTATTATAGGAAAATACCACATCACCTTCGAAGGCTGTCTGTCAACTTTCCCTGGATCATCTCGTTTGATCTTGTATCGAAGTGCTTTACAAACCGGACATACTTCTAGGTTCTCGTACTCCTCACCGTGATAGAGGATGCAATCATTAGGACATGCATGTATCTTCTATACCTCCAGTCCTAGAGGGCATACTAACTTCTTAGCTTCGTATGTTGATTCTGACAATTCGTTTACCTCTGGAAGAATGTTCTTCACGAGTTTTAGTAACTCGTCAAATGCCTTGTCACTGACACTATTTTTGGCCTTCCATGTCAAGAATTCCAGCGTGGTACCCAACTTTTTGTGCCCCTGTTCGCAACCTGTGTATAAGGACATTTTGTGGTCCGTCAACATACGCTTCAATTTTTGCACCTCCTTTTCACTTTTGCAGTCCTCCTGTACATCGCACAACATCTGATCAAGGTCATCGGCACCGTCGTTATCTTCAACATCCCCGTCCTCCTTGTCTGTTGTATTCTCTTCAAACACACCGTATTGACCACAGTCTGGAATGTTGTCGTCTTCTTCTTCATCTTCTTCCATTGCAGCCCCTACCTCTTGGTGCAATGTTCAACAATTGTAGTGAGGCATGAATCCCGACTGAAACAAGTGGGCATGAATAATTCTTGATGTAGAATACTCCTTCTGATTTTTGCATTTTTTGCATGGACAACATATAAAACCTTTATACTTGTTGGCATTGGTCACACTCAAAAAATAATGCATGTCTTGAATAAACTCTGTCAATCGTTGGTCCGTGGTGTATATCCATTGTCGATCCATCTGAATAAAATGAACAAAAATCATAAGAAAAATCCACGAAAGTCAGACCATTTAAATAATATTACAATAATTATATATAAATAATCAGACAATAATTATATAATAATCGAACATACGTAATGTGTTGTACTTAATAAAATTTTGAATTATTTTTAAAAGTTCTTTTAAAGTTCTAAACATATTTTTAATGTACGTAGTGTACTTATTTCTAACTATTTCAATGATTTTTAAATTACCTTAGTTTTCTAATCTTCAATCAAATTTTCTATATTTTTCTTTTTTTATCTATTTTATAACATTTTTATCCACAAGTTTCTCTCTAATCATTTTTCATAAAGCATTTTAGAGATAAAAGTTATGTAAATATACCTCAAATGTAATATGCTAAGCATACACAGTAGAGTAGATGATGAAGTCGTGGACTTTAAGAAGTAAAATAATTTTTCGCAAAAATTTTTTCTCTCTTATCATTTTTCATGAAGCTATTTAGAGTTAAAAATGTATAGAAATATACATACAAAAGTAATATGCTAAGCATAGATCATAAGAGGATATAGTTGCTAACCTTATAGATCCCTCAAATTTGTGTATTATCACCAAAATAATTTCATGAAAAATTTTAGCAGCACAACCCTTCTTCCTCCAAACCTTTGAAGCAATGGACACCCTGATAGATTCTGACATAAATTTAACCAGGACTAAAGATCCTAAAGAACCATTGTCTTTTTAACCGGTACTAAAAATGTTTTCTAGTATTGATTTCTATTAGAACCGGGATTGTTATGAATTCTTACCAGTGAAAAAAATCATTTCTTTAGTAGTGTGCTGTTGGTAAAACTTGTCACCAATATGGATGTCAGCTGATGCTCTATTGCTGACATGTGTTGCCAACAAGAGATCTTCGACCGACGGCTGTTGGTAAAGATATTGTCCAACAGTTTCTTTACTTTCACCAACAGTTTTGGACTGTCACCGCTTATGTCACATGGTGCAGTGATAGCTTGTATGGAAGATTTTCATGTAATTTGTTATTTTTATCCTAATATATGGATTTACTCATTTCAAATATCAACATAAAGGAATATAAAGGAATATAGAAGAGTCGTCATGTCACATTTTAGAACCTCTAATCAGAACAATGAGACTCGTAGCTCATTGAAAACACTGAGATTATTAGTCAAGAGTAGGAGACGTACAGAAACCTAGAAATTTACAAATCGCAGAAAAAAGTTTATTTTGTAATCAATAATCCAGACTTGGTCTTGTTTGTTAGCTGTCCGGGTCTTCAGGTTTAGAGTGCAAGGAGTGAGTTTGTGTATTCCCTGTATAGCTTTTGAGCGGTGTGCGGCGTCTAGTGTCTACTGAGTTGATCACTCCGAGGAATGATCGTAGGATGGAATGAAGCAAAACTCCCAAAGGCTTTGTACTAGTACTTAAGCTCTTTATTTTTTGTCATCTATTTTATAACATTTTTATTCACAAATTTCTCTCTCATCGTTTTTCATAAATATTTTTAAAAATAAAAGTATATGTAAATATACGTATATATATAGTAGGCTAAACATACCTAGACGATAGAGTTGTGGATTAAGAAGTAAAATATTTTTTCCAAACAAATTTTCTCTCTTAATTTTCTATGAACCTATTTAGAAATAAAAATGTATTGAAATATATAAAAAAATAATATGCTAAGTATAGATCATAAGAGGATGAAGTTGCTAACCTTGTAGATCCCTCAAATTTGTGTATTATCATCAAAACAATTTCACAAAAAATTTTGGCAGCAACTCCCTTTTTCTGCAAATCTTTGAAGACAGTGGCTCGAACGGAGGAAGAAGAAGAAGTATAAGAAACACCTTTCTCTTTATTCCCGGTTGATGTTACTAGCCGACACTAAAGATCATTTGGATCTTTAGTCCCGATTGGTAATATCAACCAAGACAAAAGATAGCATCTTTAGTCCCGGTTGGTGTTACCAACCCGGACTAAAGATCCCTGACGCTCTAATAGGTTTTCACAGAAATCTAACCGGGACTCCGGTTGGTAACACCAACTGGTATTAAAGATCCTATTGAGCCATTATCTTTTTTAACCAGGAGTAAAAATGTTTTTTAGTCTCGGTCCTATGGAAACCGAGACTATTATGGATTTTTTCAAGTGAAACAAAAGATCATTTCGAAAGTAGAGCCATAAATTCTCCCAACTATGCCAACATGTTGTGATATTTAAATACTCTTGAGACTAGTTTGTTCTCATACTTCATACTTCATTGTGTTCATGATTATAATACTGTACATTTGGGTTCCAAATATGATGTGCGAACTGGAGGTTGGACGAGGACGAGAGAAAACATATGGTTCGGGAAACGTTTTGAATAGGTGGCATTGGGAAAGAGAGTGCACTGGGCACTCATTTTCCTTGAAATGCAGTAGACATTTTCAAACGCCGGATTGGGTCAAGTTCAGGTCGGCACATCGGTAGGGCTGTCCATGAATAGGTCTAAGCTTGCTACAACATTAGCAAAAGTCGCCTCACCTACTGTAGTCCTCTTCTCTAGGTGCATAGGTGCATGAGCGTGGTTTCTCATGTGCTAAACAGGTACTTTCTATGATTTTATAATTTTTAATATTTTAGACAATAACACAGTTTTTCAAAGTATATATCTTTAACTATATTTTTAGTTGTAGTACATACAATAAATAAAAAATAATTATACTTTTATTATAGTACTTTGTAACATAAAACTATGTTGTTTTATAAAACTATGTTGTTTTAGTGCCTTTAAACTAAGTTAGTAATAAATAAAATTATAAAAGTTTGACATCAATCTTGTTCAAAGTGTCAAGAATTATAATACCAAAGAATGTATGCGTTAATTACTAGTGCACCATCGTCTAAGGCCTTCTATGTAGTCAAGGCATCCTCAATTCATGACCATATTGATCTCCTCTCCTTGGTATGATTGTGGCGAACTCTTGACGGTGTATGTGTTTGAACTAGTAAAGAAAGTTATAGCAATTGTCACGAATAATACTCAAATCTGGATCTATTGCAGTAGGTTACAAAGATTTCGTTTGACGTGACTGCTTTTAGACATTGCTGCATTTGGAAAAATGGTTTTCTTTCAATCTAAGTTCCAAATAACATATTATTATGTCCCTAAAATGTGGAACAACTGGGAGAGATGTAATGGAAGGATCACTACTGGAGAAATCATTTTCGGTTGAAGTATCAAAATCCACAATAGTCTTGATTTGAGTTGCACCCGGACTAAAGAATATTTCTAGTCCCGGTTTAAAAAGTCTACGGATTTCTAGGAACATTAGTCTCGGTTCGTGACACGAACAGGTACTAAAGATCATCTTTAGTCCCGGTTCAAATATTATCAGAACGTGTCAGAGCGCCGGGTATCTTAGTCCCGGTTAGTAACACCAACCGGGACTAAAGATGCCCCACGGTCTGACAGGTTCTGACAGCCTCTGGTGCCATCTTAAGTCCCGGTTGGTAACACCAATCGAGACAAAAAATAGCATCTTTAGTCCCGGTTGGTGTTACCAACCCGGACTAAAGATGGCTTGCTTTTTATACTCCTTCCTCCTCGAGCCCAAGCTAGCTACACTTGTCTTCAAAATTTTTCTCTAGCTAGAGGGGAGGTGCTGCCAAAATTTTTTGTGATTTTGTTTTGGTGATAATACACGAATCTTTGCTATCTACAATGTTAGCAACTTCTTCCTATTGTGATCTATGCTTAGCACTTCGCATTTTACGGTTGTTTTCTATATATTTTTATCTCTAGATCTTTTTGTAAACATGAGGAGAGAGAAAATTTGTTTGGACTAATTATTTTGCTAAGAACATTACATTGTGTTGAGAAAAAAGTTAGGGAAAATAAAGAGGAAGAAAAGTATGCTTAGCACGTTACATTTCTATGAATTTAGTCCGTACAATTTTATCTCAAAAAATGTTTATGGAAAATGATAAGAGAGAATCTTTTGGACAAAAAAGTTATAAAATAGATGACAAAAGACCTTTTAAAATAGATGCAAAATAATTAATTAATTTATGTTTATCACTTTAAAAGACCTTTTAAAAATAATTCTAATTTTTTTAGAAGAACATACTATGTATGTTGGATTAGTATATAATAATTATCTGATTACATATATATATAATTATTGTAATAATATTTAAATTGTTTGAATTTCATGGAATTTTCTTACGATTTTTGTGCATTCCATATAGATGGATCGGCAATGGATGTACAACACGGATCAACGGTCGAAAGACTTTATTCAAGGCGTGCATTATTTTTTGAGTGTGGCCGATGCCAATAAGCAGAAGGGTTTCATACGTTGTCCATGCAAAAAGTGTAAAAACGAGAAGGAGTATTCTACATCAAGAATTATTCATGCCCACTTATTTCAGTCGGGATTCATGCCTCCCTACAATTGCTAGACATCGCACGGAGAGGTGGGGGTTGCAATGGAAGAAGATGAAGAAGACGACGACAACATTTCGGATTATGGTCAATACAGTCGGTTTGAAGAGAATATAGCAGGCGAGGCGGGCGGGGATGCTAAAGAAAACAACGGTGCCGATGACCTTGGTCAGATGTTGCACGATGTACAGGGGAACTGCGAAGGTGTAAAGGAGGTACAGAAATTGGAGCGTATGTTGGCGGAGCACAAAAGGTCCTTGTACCCAGGCTGTGAATAGGGGCGCAAAAAGTTGCGTACCACGCTGGAATTCTTGCAATGAAAGGCCAAAAATGGTGTCAGTGACAAGGCATTTGGCGAGTTACTAAAAATCGTGAAGAAAATTCTTCTAGAGGGAAGAACATTCTGCCGGAATCAACATACGAGGCTAAGAAGTTAGGCTGCCCTCTAGGAGTGGAGGTACAGAAGATACACGCATGTCCTAACGATTGTATCCTCTACCGCGGTGAGGAGTATGAGAACTAGAAGCATGTCCGGTTTGTAAAGCACTTCGATACAAGATCATACGAGATGATCCAGGCGAAGTTGACGGACGACCCTCGAAGAAAAGGGTTCCTGCTAAGGTGATGTGGTATTTTCCTATAATACCACGACTGAAGCGTTTGTTCAGGAACAAGGAGCATGCAAGAATGATGCGTTGGCACGTGGAAGAACGCCTACAAGACGGCATGCTGAGACATTCCGTCGATGGGTCATAGTGGCGAAACATCAATAGAACATTTGAAGACTTCGGCGAGGATGCAAGAAACCTAAGGTTCGACTTAAGCACGGACGGCATGAATCCTTTTGGAGAGATGAGCAGCGGGCATAGCACTTGGCCTGTGACGATGTGTATCTACAACCTCCCGCCTTGGCTATGCATGAAGCGGAAGTACATTCAGATGTCGGTTATTATTCAAGGCCCGAAGCAACCTGGTAATGACATCGATGTGTACCTGAGACCACTGATCGAATATCTAAAACTGCTGTGGAAGAAAGAAGGTGTTCCCGTGTGGGATGAAGATAAACAAGAGCAGTTTAACCTACGAGGGTTGCTGTTTGTTACCATCAATGATTGGCCTACACTTGGCAACCTATCGGGACAGTCAAACAAGGGGTACAACACTTGCACCCACTGTATGGATGAGACTGAGTATACGTACCTGAAACACTGTAAGAAGGTAGTGTACATAGGCCATCGTCGCTTTCTTGCTGCAAGCCACCCTGTCCGGAGAAGAGGCAAACACTTTGATCAAAAGGAAGACCATCGTACTAAACCAAAGCATCACAACGAAAGGCCGTGTTTGCCATGGTGAAAGACCTCAAAGTAGTATTTGGAAAGGGACCCGACAACCAATCTATAGCAAGTGAAGGTGGTCACGCGGCGATGTGGAAGAAGAAGTCAATTTTTTAGGAGTTGCCCTACTGGGAAGTCTTGGACGTCCGCCACGCAATCGACGTGATGCACCTCACCAAGAACCTTTGCGTAGACCTGCTTGGCTTTCTAGGTGTATACGGAAAATCAAAAGATACACCTGAGGCACGTAACGATCTGAAACATATGGCACAACGCGACGGCCTTCACCCGCAACCAAAGGAAAAAGGAGCCCAATACCTAAGTCCAGCCAACTACACTCTGAGCAGGGCAGAGAAGGAAATAATGTTTGAATGCCTAGAGAGCATCAAGGTACCATCTAGATACTCCTCAAATATAAAGGTAATAATAAGCACGAAGGATAAGAAGTTCACAAATCTAAAGTCCCATGACTGCCAGGTGCTGATGACACAACTGTTTCCCGTTATAATTTCGGGTATCCTTCTCGATAATGTCCAGGCAACAATAACAAAGCTATGTACTTTCCTGAACACAATTTCACAGAAGATCATCGATCCAGACAGACTAGAAGACTTTCAAAATGATGTGGTCCAATGTCTTGTCAGCTTTGAGATGATCTTTCCACCTTCCTTCTTCAATATCATGACGCATCTCCTATGCCACCTTGTCAAAGAGATCCGTATCCTTGGTCTGGTATTCCTACACAACATGTTCCCCTTCGAGAGGTATATGGGCGTTCTAAAGAAGTACACCCGTAACCATTCGCGTCCAGAGACCAGCATCGCCAAGGGATATGGAATAGAGGAGGTGATTGAGTTTTGCGTCGACTTTATTGAAGACCTCCGTCCCATCGGGGTGCCTGAATCAAGCCATGAAGGTAGACTACGGGGGAAGGGAACTCTTGGAAGGAAGGCAATAATGAACATAGACAATAACTTGTACAGGAAAGCTCATTGCACCATGTTGCAACAATCTTCCTTGGTGGGTCCTTACATCGAGGAGCACTTGGCGATTGTTCGCTCGGAAAACATCGGTAAGACGGATACCTGGATTACACGCCATCACATCGATGCATTCCCTGCTTGTCTGCGATAACGTCTCATTGGCGACGCGAGCATTGACCAGCAACTAGCCTTCTTGGCGAGGGGACCATCATGCTCGATCACCACATTCCAGGCATATAAAATCAATGGGTACACATTTTATACACAGGCCCAAGACTTAAAGAGCACGAATCAGAACAGCGCTGTCCGCATCGATGCCGTGGGATACGACGGTACGGCTAGCTCATATTACGACAACATCGATGACATATGGGAGCTAGACTATGGACCTCTGAAGGTCCCTCTGTCTCGGTGCCAGTGGGTTAGCATCAGTGGTGGAGGCGTAACCATTGATGCAAGTGGGATGACAACGGTTGACCGGAACAAGGTTGGATACTCAGACGAACCCTTCATCCTTGCCGATGATGTACGGCAAGTTTTTTATGTTAAGGACATGGCTAGAAAATCAAAGAAGGGGAAGGGGTCCGATGAGCCAAAGCGCCACGTGGTTCTCCCAGGCAAAAGGAAAATCGTGGGAGTCGAGTATAGAACTGACGAAGATTATGATCAGTTTGACGGGCAACCTTCGTTCGCGGTGGCGGTTGACCCGAGTATCCTCCTATCAAATGAGGACACCCCTTACTAACGCAACAATCATAATGAAGGAACAATTGTGCGGAGAAAGTACGTGAGGACAAATGTCACTTAGCTAAACTTATGTATGGACGATGTAAATTAAATTGAATCATTGAATATTATTGCTATCATTTGAATTTATTGTAAATTATTGTAAATTATTGAATCTATTGTAAATTATTGCCTTCAGGACCAGCGGTCTCAACATTTCCTTCTCTGATGTGTATCTAGAGTGGTTTTAGTGGACCCTCGTAAAATTTGCATGTCAGTCTGTCTTGCATCCATCATTGCTCAGCTCTCGATATATAGCCGCACTATCCAATCATTGTCATATCTCTCGCTATTCCATGTTTGATGGAGATATACGAGTACTGCTACGTTGCCATCAAGGAATGAGGTGGCTGTCAGATTATCTAAGAAAGAGCAAGACAGAAAGATTATGAAGCAAAGGGAGAAGAGCAAGAAAAAAGAAGCACTGCCCACATTCTCCTTGACTTCAGGAAGCGGCTTCGTCGATCGCCAGCTTCACCATCTGGTCCATGTGTTTGCTCATCAGCAGTAGAACATGAACCTCCTAATATTCTCCTTGACTTCAGGAAGCGGCTTCGTCGATCGCCAGCTTCACCATCCGCTCCATGTGTTTGCTCACCAGCAGTAGAACATGAACCGCTTAACTTGAGCGGCTTGTATATGTTACAGGGAACGATGAGTAAAAACAACAAAAAGGCTACTACGATGGATCATGACATGTTGAAGAGACCAATATCGGTGAAGAAGGTAGGAAGAAGGCGTCGGGGCCTCTCCACGGATCATCAGGAGCAGCTGGATGTGGATATGGATGAGACGACTAAGATAAACTATTTCAAATAGGCCATATGTTAATTATATATTATTATTTAAATTTAAAATAGTTTTAAATATGACAAATATTAATTATATGTTATTATTTCAATTTAAAATATTTTTCGATAGGTCATATGTTAATTATATATTATTATTTAAATTTTAAATAGTTTATTATTATTTAAATTTTAAAATTTTCAAAATATTATTTCATTTTATAATATTTTTTGCTAATTATATGAACATATGTTAATTATATATGAATATAAAATATATCAACATATGAACATTATAATTATATATGAATATAAAATACAATATAATAGGAGACTGTAATAATTAGTCCTGTTTTGTAAAACAAACCGGGACTAGAGGTGAATTTGAGTGGGCGGGAAACCATCTTTAGTCCCGGTTGGTGGCTTCAACCGGGACTAAAGATGGCCACCTACCTCGCGCCACGTGGCTGCCCGTCATCTTTAGTCTGGTTGGTGGCTTCAACCGGGACAAAAGATAGGATCTTTAGTCCTGGTTGGAGCCACCGACTGGACTATAATATCTTTAGTCCCGGTTGATGGCTTCAACCGGGACAAAAGATGTCGTTCCTATATAGAGCAAAGGCCTCACCGCTGATCCAACACTTAGCCATTTTCGCACTTCGCAACTGCATTGTCTTTGTCTTTGTTGCCGTCGCCGAGCCGCAGACGTCGCCGCAGCATGTCGTCTCCGCCGTCTTCGTCGCCGTCGTCGTCGCCGGAGGACCGCCACGCTGCCGTCTTCGTATCATTCGCAAGTTAGTGCCGCCGCCCCCGATCTCCCCACACTATGATGCGCTAGGGTTGGCCGCCGTCGATGCCATCGCCATCGCCGCCATCGTCACGGTCCACCGCCACCGCCACCCCCTCCCCACACCGCCCGCTCCCCTTGCCGCCCCTCCCCACGGCCCCCGATCCCCATGCCGGCTGCCCCTAAACCCTAAACCCTAAGGCCGCCGCCTCCTCCACGCCGCCGCCGCCGCCTCTCGCATCCTCCCGCGCGCCGCCGCCGCCGCTCTTCCTCCCCTCTGCATGCATGCAATGGGTTGAATTGATTATGTGGAATTTTATGAAATTTTACAATTTTGTGTGCATTTGTGAAATTGATTATGAATGTGTATATTTGTATGTGTATGTATGTGTGAAATTTCAAAGTTGCAAATTTTGTGAATGTTATATATGTAAATTATGTAAATTATGTGAAATTTTAAAGTTGGAATTGATTATGCAATGTATATTTGTATGTGTATGTTATTTTGTGAAATTTTGATGTGTGGAATTTAAAATGTTAGATTGACTTTATATGTAAATGGACTATTTATTTAAATTTGGATGCATGAAGATTGTGGATTTTGAATTTTGAATGTGTATTTAAATTTAAAATTTGAATGTGTATGTGACTTGTGAATTTTGTATTTTCGAATGAACGAGAACGATAAAATCAACGAACGGGCGTAAACGAGCGGACGGACAGACGGACGGACGGACGAACGAACGAGTGTTCGTTCGTTTGTTCATTCGTGGACGAACGGACGTGGACGAACGGACGAACGGATGAACGAACGGACGATAGTTTAGGGTTAGGGTTAAGGGTCCGAACGAACGGACGTGAATGATAGAACGAACGGTCGGTCGGTCATGTTCTAGAAAAGAGAAACAAAAGAGAAGAAGAAGGAAAATATAGAATGTAGTCCGGCACATGCTAGAGACAAGTGTGCATATCTATAATTGTGATATTCTTTAGAAGTCTCTTCTAGGATTGAGAGAATCTGTGATTCTGAATCCATCTTCTTCTTTTTGTCTATTTTTTTACGTAGACATACATGATTTCCCGAATAATTGATACATGTATTAACCGAATAACTTTTTTTCAGAATTTTTGATTAAGTCCTCAACCCACAACAATCAAATGGCGGATTGTGACGAGGAAAGCTTCTCCTTGATGAGATCGCATGAGGAATAGAGTTTTACAACGAGGAGGGGAATGAAGATCCAGATCAATACCTCAACGAGGAGGGGAACGAGAGGGGGGGACGAGCAGGGGGACGAGCAGGGGAACGAGAAGGGGAATGAGGGCTCCACCTCCGCCTCCGCTGGACAGAAGAGGGCACGCGGGCAACGCGGCCTTAGCAAGCACATAGAGGGTCGACATGTCATAACGGAGGTAGCATCTGACGGTCGACCAATTGCCCCAGAGGACGCCGCAAGGAAGTTTGTGGCTCACAACAGATGAGTGGTGAGGGATCACGTGCCCGTAAGCGTTGCCAACTAGAGGCGGTCAACCAAAGGAGGAGATGAGCAGAGCTATCTCCTAGACTAAGAGCAAGAAATGTTGTGGACTACAATGCTACAAACGTTCACCATCCCCGACTCACAACAAGCAAGGGTCAAGGAATGGACGTTAAAGAAAATGGCAAAGCTCTTCAGGAACTACAAGAAAGAGTTACACAAGAAATATATCCTGAAGGGCCAGACCCCAGACTTTGACATGTTCCCAAAGCTCAGAGATCATTGGGATGCTTTTGTTGAGCACAAGACTGGGGAAGAAGCACAAGTTATCGTAGAAAAGAACAAGGCCAATGCAGCCAAAAAGAAATACCATCACAGGCTTGGGTCAGGCGGCTATAAGAAAGTGTTAATGATATGCCCTAGAGGCAACATGGAGATGTTGGATATCATTGTCAATGTTTATGTATAGATGAATAAAGTGTTATTCAATTCCATGAAATAGACATCTTGTATTGATAATAGTGGAGCCATTGCGCAAGCCAAGGAGCCGAGGTCACATCAGAAGTCCAAACACATACTTCGGCGATATCATCCCATCCGCGAGATAGTGGACAGAGGTGATGTCAAGATATACAAAGTGCACACGGATCTCAACATAGCCGATCCGCTAACAAAACCTCTCCCTCAGCCGAAACATGAGGCGCACACAAGAGCAATGGGTATTAGATACTTACATGATTGACTCTAGTGCAAGTGGGAGGCTGTTAATGATATGCCCTAGAGGCAACATGGAGATGTTGGATATCATTGTCAATGTTTATGTATAAATGAATAAAGTGTTATTCCGTTTCATGAAATAGACATCTTGTATTGATCAATAAGTACGAGACTTATTTATGAGACTCTATATGTATGAATCTATTTCTAAATGATCCTCGATCATATGTCATATTGTTGGAACAAATATGACTCTAATATCAGCATGTTTATTGATTGATGATCATGTCTCATAGATCATGGGTATGGAGATACCAAATCAATAAACATGGACACATGTGTTAGAGAACACGTTGTTGGATAGACCCACCATGAGACACTACGAAATTAATGTGCCATTAGTTGGTCTCGGGTAGTGTTGGTACAAAGTCCTTAGACCTAAGATCACCATGGATTCCAACATGTGTAGTAGCCTACTTTGGGACTACCAAACGCTATTTCGTAACTGGGTAGTTATAAAGGTAGTTTTCGGGTTTGCTATGAAACATGGAGTGGGATGTGAGTGATCAAGATGGAATTTGCCCCTCCTTTGGAGAGATATCTCTGGGCCCCTCGAGGTAATGGATTATGGAAATGCATGGCCATGCTAAGTTGATTGAGGAGTCAATCAACAGACAGATAATCCAATACGGTTCGAGTGAATGGTTAAGCTATTGAAGGGATGGCACACATCTTGCCTATAGCTTAACTGGTATCGTGAGGCAAAGGGATTTGTGTACACATTACAGGTTCAGAGCCGATATTATATTCTTGTATACTATGGTGTCAATATGTGCTGCTAGGCGCCGCTATTGACGGGTCGGCTGAGTTGGACTCGAGCCGACGATCGGCTAAGTTAGACTATAGCCGAAACCGAGTATACCTGAACCTACAGGGTCGCACGCTTAAGGGGATAAGAACAAGCATTCGAGTTGGACTCGGATACGGCTCGATCGGATAGGGATCCGATCGGATAGAGTCCTATGGGCTTACGACGTGTGGGCGGCCAACTCTATGAGACATGGATGAGATCCGATTCAAAATAGAGTCCTGATCGCCACTAGTCCTAGTAGGCCAACTCTATATAAAGGGGCGAGGCGTGGAGAGATGTTGATCGATCAACGAAGTCAATTGCACCGAAATCAATCTGATCACACGCGGCTTTAGAAGTCGGCGAGATCAATCTCCACGGAAACCCTCCCCACCTTTGAGCCAAACCCTAGCCTTGCATCGCGTGCTAGCACACGGGTGTTCGGCGTTCGTCCCCGGACATGTGGATACCGGTAGAGGCGCTGCTACGTTGCGCGCTGTTGATCGGCTACGAATCGGTTGTGGTGGAATCGGCTGCGGTCGAGCGCATCGGAGCGAGGCGCGAGAACGAGGCCGACGACTCGGCGAATAACCTACATCGGCGAATCGGCTGATTGGTGAATCGCCCGTCTCCGGAATTGGCGTCGGCTTGCGAGAATCGGCCGCAACCGTTCCAGATCGGATAGCCCCGATTGGTCAAGCTTTCCTTGCATACTCCAATCGGTAACGATCTATCGCCCTTACTTGCAAGTGTTCCCGGTTTGCGTGGTAGAAAAGTTTTTGTTTTCGGCTAGCGTAGCCTCCGCGTAACCCTACAAGGTGGTATCGAGCTAATCTTGCTTAGTTCGGGTTTTAGATTGGATCTAGAACAAGTTTTGCACACGGGTTGATTAGATCAATCAGTTTTACGGGATCTATTGAGGAGAGTTGATGGTAATTGCGTTCCTTGATTGTGTATCGGAACGGCGTAATCTGATTACGTCGAAGCAATGTCCAAAGAACTCAGTTTGAGTCAGCTTCGAGATAGTGTTCCTTGATAGTGTATCAGAATGGTATAATGTGATTATGCCGAAGCTATCTCGTAGTCCGATCTTGTTAGCTGCCTCGCGCCTACGCAAACCATCTCCCTTGATAGTATATCGGGACGGCATAATATGATTATAGGTCGTCTCGATGCCGTTTCTCTGCGATAGGTAGAAAACGTTTTCTACGCCTAACTTATTTTTGCAGAGAATGCTTTGAGATGGTATGGCCCTATTGTATGTATGAGATGCATGTGATGCATGTAATATTCTTTCATATGTGCAATCCCTGTAATATTATTTCAGACGTGCAATGCTTGTAATATTGTTTCACGACCTACGAGTCGATGTAATCTTCAATTAGAGCTTCTATAGTAGTAGCTTAGTTTGAAGAAATCAAGTATTCGGCACTCGGAAGAACGGTGATGAAGATGGAGATCCTCTACACCGGCATGGAGATGGAGATCACCATGTGAAGGGGGCCATACTATTTCATTATATGCTATTCTACCCGCTTTCATATGTGTGATATGTTTGTTTGATAGGATAGCATCCCTCGCAAAATTAAGTAGTAATGATGCCCTTCCAAATGGTGGGTCTGCCAAAGCAGAGTGCCATTCTCTATCATAACACGAGGGAGTATATGTCGGACATATACATGCAGGAGCATTTGGTTTACTTAACAAGGCTATCAAAACAGTTTTGGGCCTTGTGCCACACCAACAACAAGAGTCACATAGAGATGTGATTAGCAAGGAGTTGCTTACCAATGTTATTAATCTTCTAGCGTGATGCCAAAGCTCACTAGAAATTAACTAACATGTGGATCTTGACCCAATACTTAACCTAGAGGGAAGGTGTAAAATACATAATGGGAGTCTAATGTTAAATTGTTTAACAATAGACATAGCATAAACATTGTGCTAAAGTTTGCTTTTTCGTTGTAGAATAAATGGCAGCTAATACTACACCCAAGTGCTTTTAATTTGCGATCTATTCTCGAGAAAGAAAAATTAAATGGAACAAACTTTATGGATTGGTATCGCAACTTGAGAATGGTTCTCAAGCAAGAGCATAAGGAGTACGTTCTTGAAGTACCCTATTCGAGGATTTGCCTAATAATGCCACTCTCTGCACGGAGAGCTTACGAGAAGCACACTAATGATGCCCTAGATATAAGTTGTCTCATGCTTGCTACAATATCCCCGAGCTTCGTAAGCAATATCGAGCAGCGATGCTCATACTATTATTCAGGGGACTGCGTGGTATGTTTGAGAACCAAGCTCGGGCCGAGAGGTTCAACACCTCGAAGTCCTTGTTTGCGTGCAGCTTGTTGAGGGGAATCCCGTCATCCGCATGTGATAAAAATGATTGGCTACATTGAGAGTCCGGAAAAACTAGGTTTTCCCTTAGCCAAGAGTTGGCTACGATGTGATTCTCTAGTCGCTCCCTCCGAGCTTCGAGCCATTCATATTGAATTATCACATGAACAAGATGGATAAGACCCTTGCTTGAATTGCATGGGATGCTAAAGACAGCTAAGGAGAGTATCCGAAAATGGTCATTATGTGATGATGATGCGAAGGCTAAGCGCAAACCACTGTCAAGAAACTTTGCACCAAGAGAAAGCTAACTCCCGATGAGATCGCGAGTGCCTCCAATGCAAAGAAGGGCAAGAAGGGGTCGGTGGCATCGATGCCGTTTGCTTCTACCGCAAAGAGACAGCCACCGGAAAAGGAACTGCAAGAAGTACATGGAGGATCTTAAAAAGAAGCAAAGTATGACTTCGCTTCGGTATTAATGTTATAGACATTAATCTTGCTACTTGACCTACCGACTCTTGGGTATTTGATTCCGGATCGTAGCTCATATTTGCAAATCGTTGCGGGAATAAGAAGAAGTAGAGGCTTAAGAAGGGGAGAGGTGAACTCGCGCGCTCGGTAATGGAGCAAGCGTTGCTACGTTGCTTGTCGGCACAGACCACTTCATCTACCTTCAGGATTAGTTTTGGAATTAAATAATTGTTATTGTGTTCCAACCATATGTCAAAACGTTATTTCCGCTTCATGTTTGCAAGCGGAAGGATATGATTTTAGATCAATGGACAATGGTTGTTCAATATATCTCGAGATATGTTCTATTTTCATGCTCCATTGGTGAATGGATTATACGTTTTGAATCTTGAAGTGTCTCCCATCTATAACATTAATACGTAAATGCAACTCTCTAATGATATAAACCTCACGTTTATCCGGCATTGTCGCTTAGGCCATATAAATCGAAACGCATGGAGAAGCTCCATAAGGATGGATTGCTTCACTCTTTTGATTTTGAATCATTTGAGACATGTGAGTCTTGTTTACTTGGTAAGATGACAAAGGCACCTTTCACGGGACACGTGAGAGAGCAAGTGACTTGTTGGCACTCGTACATACCGATGTATCTGGACCAATGAGCTCAACGGCCGAGAGGTGGTTATCGCACTTCATTACCTTTACCGATGACTTTAGTAGATATGGTTATATCTACTTAATGAGGCATAAGTCCGCATCCTTTGAAAAGTTCAAAGAATTCCAATGAAGTACGAGAATCATTTAGGGAAAACAATCAAGTTTCTACGATCGATCGTGGAGGGAATACTTGAGCCAAGATTTTGGTAATCATCGAAAGATTGTCCACGCTGGCTCCGCCAGAACTCCACAACGAATGGGGTGTCCGAACGGAGAAATCGCACCTTGTTGGACATGGTGTGGTCGATGATGAGCCAAAGTGATCTTCCGTTATCCTTCTGGGGATATGCTCTTGAAACAACTGCGCTCACACTAAATAGAGTTCCATCTAAGTCAGTTGAAAAGACACCATATGAGATATGGACAGGGCAACCCCCTAGTTTGTCTTTTCTCAAAATTTGGGGATGCGAAGCTTATGTAAAACGTTTACAGTCTGACAAGCTCACACCCAAATCTGACAAGTGCTTCTTTGTGGGATATCCTAAGGAAACTAAGGGATATTACTTTTATAATCGGGAACAAGGCAAAGTGTTTGTCGCCCGACACGGTGTCTTCTTGGAGAAAGAGTTTCTTTCAAGAAGGGTTAGTGGGAGCAGGGTGCATCTTGAAGAAGTTCAAGAAACACCAGAAAATGTTTCAGCGACCACAGAACCACAACAGGAGGAGCAAAGTGTTGCGCCACCAGTTGTAGATACACCAGCCCCACGGAGGTCTGAAAGATCACGTCGTGCGCCCGAGTGTACACACGTGCGGAACAACGTGATATATTGTTGTTGGACAACGATGAGCCTATGACCTATGAGGAAGCGATGGTGGGACCCGATTCCAACAAGTGGCTTGGAGCCATGAAATCCGAAATAGAATCCATGTACGATAATCAAGTTTGAAACTTGGTTGATCCACCCGATGGTATCAAAACCATTGAGTGTAAATGGGGTTTTACGAAAAGGCCGATATGGATGGAAATGCTCACATCTATAAGGCGCGATTGGTGGCGAAAGGTTTTAAACAGATTCAAGGAGTTGATTATGATGAAACCTTCTCGCCCGTCGCAATGCTTAAATCTATTCGGATTATCCTAGCGATTGCTCCATATTTCGATTATGAGATATGGCAGATGGATGTCAAAACGGCTTTCCTAAATGGAAACCTAAGCGAGGATGTATACATGATACAACCTCATGGTTTTGTTGATCCACAATCGCTCGAAAGATATGCAAGCTACGAAATCCATTTATGGATTGAAGCAAGCATCTCGAAGTTGGAATATTCGTTTTGGTGAAGTAATCAAAGGGTTTGATTTCATCAAAAATGAAGAGGAGGCCTGTGTTTACAAAAGGTCAGTGGGAGCACAATTGTATTTCTAATCTTATATGTGGATGACATATTGTTGATTGGAAATGATATCCCTATGCTAGAATCCGTCAAGTCTTCATTGAAAAATAGTTTTTCCATGAATGACTTAGGGAGGCAAAGATACATATTGGGCATTCGGATCTATAGAGATAGATCCAAGAGGCTAATTGGATTAAGCCAAAGTACATACATTGACAAGGTGTTGAAAATGTTCAACATGCATGATTCCAAGAAAGGTTTCTTGCCCATGTCACATGGCATTAGTCTTAGCAAGAATCGTGTCCTCGGACACATGATGAGCGGAATAAGATGGGTATGGTTCCATATGCTTCGGCAATTCGATCCATCATGTATGCCATGCTTTGTACATGCCCAAATGTCTCGTATGCTTTGAGTGCTACGAGCAGATACTCGAGATCCAGGTGAAGGTCACTGGATCGCCAGTAAAGAGTATCCTTAAGTACTTGAGAAGAACTAAGGATATGTTCCTAGTCTATGGAGGTGAAGAAGAGCGCGTTGTAAGTGGTTACACGGATGGTAGCTTCCAAACGGACAAGGATGATTATAGATCGCAATCTGGGTTCATGTTCGCCCGAACGGAGGCGCAGCCACCGGAAGAGTTCCAAGCAGGATACCGTTGCTGATTCTACAACGGAGGCCGAGTACATTGCTGCTTCGGAAGTTGCAAAGGAGGCTTTGGATCAAGAAATTCGTTTCTAAGCTTGGTGTGATGACTAGTATGACTGGTCCAATGTCTCTCTATTGTGATAATAGTGGAGCCATTGCGCAAGCCAAGGAGCCGAGGTCACATCAAAAGTCCAAACACATACTTCGGCGGTATCATCTCATCCGCGAGATAGTGGACAGAGGTGATGTCAAGATACGCAAAGTACACACGGATCTCAACATAGCCGATCCGCTGACAAAACCTCTCCCTCAGCGGAAACATGAGGCGCACACAAGAGCAATGGGTATTAGATACTTACATGATTGACTCTAGTGCAAGTGGGAGACTGTTAATGATATGCCCTAGAGGCAAAATGGAGATGTTGGACATCACGTCAATGTTTATGTATAAATGAATAAAGTGTTATTCAGTTCCATGAAATAGACATCTTGTATTGATCAATAAGTACGTGACTTATTTATGAGACTATATGTATGCATCTATTTCTAAATGATCCTTGATCATATATCATATTGTTGGAACAAATATGATTCTAAGATCGGCATGTTTACTGATTGATGATCATGTCTCATAGATCATGGGTATGGAGATACTAAATCAATAAACTGGGTAGTTATAAAGGTAGTTTTCGGGTTTGCTATGAAACATGGAGAGGGATGTGAGTGATCAAGATGGAATTTGCCCCTCTTTTGGAGAGATATCTCTGGGCCCCTCGAGGTAATGGATTATGGAAATGCATGGCCATGCTAAGTTGATTGAGGAGTCAATCAATGCACGTATAATCCAATACGGTTCGAGTGAATGGTTAAGCTATTGAAGGGATGGCACATATCTTGCCTATAGCTTAATTGGTATCGTGAGACAAAGTGATTTGTGTACACATTACAGGTTCGAGCCGATATTATATTCTTGTATACTATGGTGTCAATATGTGCCGCTAGGCGCCGCCGTTGACGGGTCTGGCCGAGTTGGACTCGAGACGACGATCGGCTAAGTTAGACTATAGCTGAAACCGAGTATACCTGAACCTACGGTCGCACGCTTAAGGAGATAAGAAAAGGGCGTCGAGTTGGACTCGGATACGGCTCGATCCGATAGGGATCCGATCGGATAGAGTCCTACGGGCTTACGACGTATGGGCGGCCAACTCGAGACACGGATGAGATCCGATTCAAAATAGAGTCCTGATCGGTCACTAGTCCTAGTAGGCCAACTCTATATAAAGGGGCGAGGGTGGAGAGATGTTGATCGATCAATTGAAGTCAATTGCGCCGAAATCGTCCGATCACACGCGGCTTTAGAAGTCGGTGAGATCAGGCTCCACGAAACCCTCCCCACCTTCCAGCCAAACCCTAGCCTTGCATCGCGTGCTAGCACACGGTGTTCGGCGTTCGTCCCCAGACGTGTGGATACCGGTAGAGGCGCCGCTACGTTGCGCGTTGTTGATCGGCCACGAATCGGCTGTGGTGGAATCGGCTGCGGTCGAGCGCATCGGAGCGAGGCACGAGAATGTGGTCGACGACTCGACGAATCGGCTACATCGGCGAATCGGCGATTGGTGAATCGGCTGTCTCCAGAATTGGCTGTCGCCTTGGAATTGGCTGCACTGTTCCAGATCGGATAGCCCTGATTGGTTGTTTCCGCTGCATACTCCAATCGGTAACGATCTATCGGCCCTTACTTGCAAGTGTTCCTGGTTTGCGCGATAGAAAAGTTTTTGTTTTCAGCTAGCATAGCCTCCACATAACCCTTCAGAAAGCAATAGAGAAATGGGAGAAAATGGAAGCCGCCCTTGAAGCGCGAGATATCGTTCGAGGCACAACCAACTGGTCGAAACGATCAAAGCTCTGGTTTTATGCTCACGGCGGCTCACTTAATCCCGTCGATGGCACAATTATCTTTGGTGATGAAATTCAAGAAGCCGGATAGAGATTAGAGGAGGCGCTGCAGCCACTCCTCGGCGCATTCAGGCCGGACAGAGAAGGACGAGCTAACGCTCGCCCTCCAAAACCGAGCATCCGGGCGTACGCGAGGAGAAGGCGTCGTCCTCCGGAAATATTGGTTTCAAGCCGACATCGAGACGTACAAGAGCCGCATGAGGTCCAAAGCGAGAGCACGATGCGAGGTTCGCGAGATGGAAATGAAGCTCTCGCAAATAGATCAAATTGTGGACGAAAGGCTGAATAGTAGGTTGGCGAGAGGAGCGGAGCCATTGGGTTAGCCAACATGATCCAAGAATCCCCAATGCTCAACTACGCGAAGCGCGCGGCTGCGCTTCAACTGGGAATGAAGGCAACTTGGCCCCACAAGCTGAACCGGGTCCGCCATGCCCCATTGATGACATCACACAACGGACCCCATGTGAGCTGCACATTCTGCTAAGTAACATAACAATAAAGGTATGTTCATACTTTTATGTTGTAATTGCTTAATTATAGTATTGATTTCAGAGTTTGTATATTTTGTGGTAATTGTGAATTAGATAATCAAAAACAGAGGATCTTGAGTACTATTCAAAATTCGGAAGAATTGCGTAGAGGGACCATTGAGCAGCTCTGCGAAGAAGAACAAAAGGCTTTGAACGCGTAATGGATCCTGAAGCACAATTTCTGCATCCCCCTGACCAAACCCTCCCACATTAGGATTACTTGTTAATGGTTGATCAAGCTTGATCGATTCCCCCTCTAAAACAAGAAGTTCTGGACCGGGAGGTATAAGATCAATCACTTGGCGTCCATCCGATGCATCGACTATGGATATTTCATATCCCCGAGCCTACTTCTTCACATTCATCGAGCAATGCATGCAATCATCTCGTTTTCCCCTCCCTTTTTGGGAAGCACCTCTCTACGCGAATGTTGATGGCGGCTTTCACCACAGGATTGTGTCCCTTATAGATCTGATAACAAGTTTATAGTGGACAATACGAATAAAGGATCTACGGGATACACACCCTTTTGGGTGGAAGGATGTATATCCCTACGCTCACTACATGGGCATCCAACCCAAAAGAATTAGACTTTCATACCTGTCTGAGAGAATGAGCAGAGGAGAAGACAGCCCTCGATCATAGAAAAATGAAATCGAAAATATTCGGAGATGGCAAATATTCGGAGATGCCTATGAAAACACCTCTCTGGATCCTCGAATTGAAAGAGGGATTGAGAGGGATTAAGAATCCTAATTCTCGCTATTTGGAATGGATTCTTCTCCAATATGAGTTTTGCTCAAGTCTCGAATAAACTCAAGGACATATTCGAAGAAATTCTGACCATCGGCTGGGATGGTTTGTGGATTTCTAGAGCCAAGGCAAGGAAACAGAACTTCCACATCCTCTGTTCACACTACCTGGATTGGAATTGGTTCTATCGAGATATACAGACTTGAAACTGGAATTTCTTGGTAACAGCTTCTTCTTTGAAGCAAGCTCATGAGGATAGATGGGGCGATTCAGGTGAGATCCCATGTAGATCTAACTTTCTATTCACTCGTGGGATCCGGGCGGTCCGGGGGGGCACTACGGCTCCTCTCTTCTTGAGAATCCATACATCCATTATCAGTGTATGGAGAGCTATCTCTCGCCGTACAAGAAAACATACACTATTATGACAACTGTCTGCACAACATTAAGACAAGAACATGAAAAAATATGCATGACGGCCAACTGTGCTGTAGCAAATATAATGCATGCTACTGCCCGGACCGCTCGTTGAACATAAGAGTATATCGAACCCATATGTCGTCTTACCATGAGCTGATTGTATCCATTGAGCAAATATAGGTTCAATCAAGATTTGCTTTTTTGGAGTACCAAAAGCAAGCATGACGCCAAATTCTTTCGAGTCCCGGCCCGGTTTTTCCCCACTAACCAATTACGTTATGACCACTGAACAAACTTGGTTGACGAACATGGTGTTTTAAGTGGAGTGTTCATTGGTTTGGCTGTGAGCATGTTTGCCATATATTTCCTTGAATAACTTGTCAATCAACGTTCATTACTAACTAATAAGCAATCTTCTCGAACAAGTCGCGTCACACATGGCCGTTCTAGTAGAGCGAGACGGCACCTACCACTCCCGGCCCGTTCCACCTGTGTACTTGAAAGTTGAAATTGAACAGGTGGAACGCGGCTACGAAGATCTCGAGCGGATATCCCTGGAGGAGATGGGGAGCCGACGCTAGGAGAAACAACTCACGGAATATTTCTCCGGAGGAAGATCTTCATAAAATTCCCTGACGAACAGCGTCTCCTATTGTTCCACCGTCCTCGCCTCCACGTGGGCCGTCTCCTCTCCTCTCCTTTGCGCCTCCGCCTCCTCCGCCTCCCGTCGCCTCCACGAGCACCGACTCCTAAACGGTCCTCTCCAACTCCACCACCTTCTCGCCTCCTCCGTCGCCACAACGAGCACCGACTCCTAAACGGACAACATCTCGAGCCACGCGATCAATGTCAACCAGCAAAGGTGGGCCGAGAAGCAAGAGGCCTAAACTTGACCCGCTCCCACCAGCCCCAAAGAAAACGGCGACGACATGACTCCAGGAGCCGCACGAGGCTGTCCAAGCCGAAGTCAAGGCCCACTTCGAAAGAAGTCTCCCGAGAAGCCTCCCGAAATCCCCAGAGACCAAGGACTTCTTCAAGAAGACGTACCTAACACCACAGCCTGAACCAAAAACTCAACCGTAGTCCAACTACGACAGGACTATTCGGAAGGCTGCTGGCAAGCTGAAAAGAACACAAAGATGTACCCCAGCTCGCATGCAGCCTCGTAACCTCCGGAGTTCAGCACGAGCCCAAATGTTAGATCGTAGTTAAGACAATTTATGGAAACTGCTCGAATTTCAATGGATCAATTACATGGCCGTGCTCCCTTGGCGAAGGCTCCGCGAAATACAAGTTCAAACTTGGAAAGCCTCTTGTAAAGCCGGATCAAGTAAAAAGCTACCTACACAGATGTACCGCTTCCACAAGTGGTACATGCAAGAATCCAAAGAAGGATGGAGAGATGGTATCGGCAAATATTCACCGGACTATTTCTTCGATGGAGGTGACGAGTTCTATGTCCGATTCGAAGACGTATTCGACCCGTACTGCCTTGATGCCCTCGATGTCTCACTTCTAGCCACGCGGGTTCTGTAAGTATCGTTCTATTATTTCATTTCTTACCTCCTTGTATTTAGCTGACTAAAATTCTTTTTAACCGTTGTAGAATGGCGATCCAATACTACAACAAGCATGACTGTACCAAACATGGATTCATGGATCCACGCAAAATCAATGGCGCATTGGTTGATCAATTTCCGATCCAACAAAGAATAACATATACAATGCGCGGTGCAACCACTTCTGGTCGTTTATCCTTCGCCCTACAACACCGCGTAAGTTGTTTCTTCCTTTCGTACCGATTTCAATACCGTGTGCATACATAAATTTACATATGTGTCATCTAAACCAATTTGCAGATTCCACTGGGTTCTGTTAGCAATTGACATGGATCACTCGCGGATCCATGTCTTTGACTCAATGGATAAACCAGACTCCACGTACGTAAAGATATTTGAACTGCTAAACAGGTAATCCCATCTTACTAGCTATTTGTTAACACTGAAATTTGGTAATCGAATCACCAAATCTGCAAAGACAAAGCAGAGTCGGATCGGCTGGAGACAGGAGTTGCATCGGCTAAGGAATGCTCGGCTGCGAGGCCAATCGGCTAAGGATAGATCGGACAGGGGCAGCCGATAGCCGATTCCGTGTCCGGAAAAGATGAGACCGTTTCTAATACAGAAGTTTTAGGATAAACAGAGGATTCGGTTGTTAGTTGTGCATTAAATGATATTGCCACTTATGGATAGAGTCTTGTAACGGTAGTTGTATCTGTAATCTAGGGGTTTGTTTAAGCTGTTAGTTGTAACACGGCATGGGTCTCGCTCGAGATAATGTTGTGTTTTTAAATAGTAGTTTAGATAGAGTCCAGGTCCGTACGATAATTGTATCTTGGGTATAAATAGGACCCGAGACCCCGTATTAAAAATTCATTCATACATTCACAATCAATAAAACCTTCTGGCGCATCGCCAACCTTTTCTTCAAAGTGAGTACTTTGTTTGGCTACGGGCTGCATCGTTTTGATCCCCGCATCTAGGTAAATGCTTGTCATTAGTAGTATAATTTATTGTTTCTAGTGCTTCCATCGTAATGACATATTAGAATCAGGAGTTTATACTGCGCTATTTATCATATATCACATATAAATTAGATCAATGTTTAGATCTATCCTGCCATTGGCCAGTTCTAGCAAGAACTTGCAGCCAATAGGGCTAGATCTAAGGGTTGGCTGGTTTGTATGCGGTATCCACCGTCTCGAGAGATATAAACCGGCTACAACAGATCGGGTTGTTCTTTTCATACTTAATGTTGCATCATGATTGAACTATTAAGTCGTTCTTAGAACTATCAATGGTCTGTTTGGATAGATTTATATTGTTTAGAGACAATGTCGGGGTTTCAGCCTGCCTTATCTGCCCTAATATGTTTCTTTGATATATTTATTATTAGATTTGTATTAGGATTGCCTCTTATGTTAAGATCGCATTCTTGTCAGATGTTCCTAGCCGGAATCGGCCTACCATTGACAGCAGATGGCTGATTTCTAGGCTATACATCTTCCTATAAGATTCATCGGAGTACTAGCCGATTCCGTGTTAGTTTTCCAGTATCGGCTAGGTTATCGATCCATATATTTATTATTCTTTACTGTATTTGGGTTAAGCGGCTGATGCTGTCTTGGTATAGCCGATCCATTCCAGTCACTTGGCTAAAATATGGTTTAGAATAACATATATATGTCTATGGGTTCCCTCAGCCGATCCAATGGGGATCTAACCGAACACTTGACGCCTATTCTTTTGTTTTTCTTGTTGATTAATAGATCAAATCAACTGGCACGCCCTGCATGTTAGTGATATGCCCTAGAGGCAACATGGAGATGTTGGATATCACGTCAATGTTTATGTATTTATGAACAAAGTGTTATTTAGTTCCATGAAATAGACATCTTGTATTGATCAATAAGTACGTGACTTATTTATGAGACTATATATGTATGAATCTATTTCTTAATGATCCTCGATCATGTATCATATTATTGGAACTAATATGATTCTAAGATCGGCATGTTTATTGATTGATGATCATGTCTCATAGATCATGGGTATGGAGATACCAAATCAATAAACATGGACATATGTGTTAGAGAACACATTGTTGGATAGACCCACCATGAGACACTACAGAATTAATGTGCCATTAGTTGGTCTCAGTAGTGTTGGTACAAAGTCCTTAGACCTCGATCACCATGGATTCCAACATGTGTAGTAGCCTACTTTGGGACTACCAAACGCTATTCCGTAACTCGGGTAGTTATAAACATGGAGTGGGATGTGAGTGATCAAGATGGAATTTGCCCTCCTTTGGAGAGATATCTCTGGGCCCTCGAGGTAATGGATTATGGAAATGCATGGTTATGTTAAGTTGATTGAGGAGTCAATCAACGTACGATAATCCAATACGGTTCGAGTGAATGGTTAAGCTATTGAAGTGATGGCACACATCTTGCCTATAGCTTAATTGGTATCATGAGGCAAAGGGATTTGTGTACACATTATAGGTTCAGAGTCGATATTATTCTTGTATACTATGGTGTCAATATGTGCTCCTAGGCGCCGCTGTTGACGGGTCGGCTGAGTTGGACTCGAGCCGACGATCGGCTAAGTTAGACTATAGCTGAAACCAAGTATACCTGAACCTCCAGGGTCGCACGCTTAAGGGGATAAGAACAGACATTCGAGTTGGACTCGGATACGGCTCGATCGGATAGAGTCCTATGGTCTTACGACGTATGGGCGGCCAACTCTATGAGATTCGGATGAGATCCGATTCAAAATAGAGTCATGATCAGCCACTAGTCCTAGTCGGCCAACTCTATATAAAGGGGCGAGGGGTGGAGAGTTGTTGTACTGCGTTGAACCGAATCCGCAATGTAAGTCGCCGAGATCAATCTCCACGGAAACCCTCCCCACCTTCGAGCCAAACCCTAGCCTTGCATCGCGTGCTAGCACACGGTGTTCGGCGTTCGTCCCCGAAGTGTGGATACCGGTAGAGGTGCTGCCGCTACGTTGCACGCCGTTGATCCGCCGCAATCGAAGCGAGGCGACTGCGTGCATTGACGACGAGGACGTGGTCGGACGACTTGGATTGGCGCGACATCGGCAAGTCGGCCGATTGGTGAATCGGCTGTCCCCGTGAATCGGTTGTCGGCTTACGGGAATCGGTTGTCATCGGCCAAGCACAATTCCGATCGATAGCCCCGATTGGCTATTTCCGCTCGCATACTCCAATCAAGAACGATCTATCGACCCTTACTTGTAAGTGTTCCAAGTTTGCGCTGTAAAAGATTTTGTTTTCGGCTAGCGTAGCCTCCGCGTAACCCTTCAGTGGTATCAGAGCTAATCTTGCTTAGTTCGGGTTTTAGATTGGATCTGGAACAAGTCTTGCGCACGGGTTGATTAGATCAATCGGTTTTACGGGATTTGTTGAGGAGAGTTCATGGTAATTGCATTCCTTGATAGTGTATCGGAACGGCGTAATGTGGTTACGTCGAAGCAATATCCATAGAACTCGGTTTGAATCGGCTTTGAGATAGCGTTCCTTGATAGTGTATCGGAACGGTATAATGTGATTATGTCGAAGCTATCTCGTAGTCCGATCTTGTTTGCTGCATCGTGCCTACGCAAACCATCTCCCTTGATAGTGTATCGGAACGGCATAATGTGATTATGCCGATATGGTTTCTGTAAGCGATTTCATAGATTGGATCTATGGACCGCCGTGTGCGTACCCCTTATAGGTCGTCTCGATGCCGTATGTCTGCAATAGGTAGAAAACGTTTCAACGCCTAACTTGTTTTTGCAGAGAATGCTTTGAGATGGTATGGCCCTATTGTATGTATGAGATGCATGTGATGCGTGTAATATTCTTTCATATGTGCAATCCCCGTAATATTCTTTCTTACGTGCAATGCTTGTAATATTCTTTCACGACCCGCGAGTTGATGTAATCTTCAATTAGAGCTTCTATAATAGTAGCTTAGTTTGAAGAAATCAAGCATCATGCACATTGGAAGATGGTGCCGAAGATGGAGATCCTCAGCGCCGACATGGAGATGGAGATCACCATGTGAAGGGGGCCATACTATTTCATTATATGCTATTCTACTTGCTTTCATATATGATATGTTTGTTTGATAGGATAGCATCCCTCACAAAATTAAGTGGTAATGATGCCCTTCCAAATGTTGCACTGGCCACCGTTATGCTTGTCAATGGTGGGTCCAAAGCAGCAGTGCCATTCTCTATCATAACACGAGGCGGTATATGTCGGACATATACATCAAGAGCATTTGGTTTACTTAACAAGGCTATCAAAACAGTTTTGGGCCTTGGGGCATAGGTTGACGCCGGGGCATGGAGATGCCACACCAACAACAAGAGTCACATAGAGATGTGATTAGCAAGGAGTTGCTTACCAATGTTATTAATCTTCTAGTAGTGATGCCAAAGCTCACTAGAAATTAATTAACATGTGGATCTTGACCCAATACGTAGCCTAGAGGGAAGGTGTAAAATACGTAGCGGAGTCTAATGTTAAATTGTTTAACAATAGACATAGCATAAACATTGTGCTAAACTTTGCTTTTTCGTTGTAGAATAATGGCAGCCAATACTACACCCAACACTTTAATTTGCGATCTATTCTCGAAAAGGAAAAATTAAATGGAACAAACTTTATGGATTGGTATCGCAACTTGAGAATTGTTCTCAAGCAAGAGCGTAAGGAGTACGTTCTTGAAGTACCCTATCCCGAGGATTTGCCTAATAATACCACCGCAACCGCACGGAGGGCTTACGAGAAGCACACTAATGATGCTCTAGGTATAAGCTGTCTCATGCTTGCTACAATGACCCCGAGCTCGAAGCAATATGAGAGCAATGATGCTCACACTATTATTCGGACTGCGTGGCATGTTTGAGAACCAAGCTCGGGCCGAGAGGTTCAATGCCTCAAAGTCCTTGTTTGCGTGCAGCTTGTTGATGGGAATCCCGTCACCACATGTGATAAAGATGATTGGCTATATTGAGAGTCCTGGAAAACTTGGTTTTCCCTTAGCCAAGAGTCAAGCTCGATGCGATTCTCCGCCGCTCCCTCCGAGCTTCGAGCCATTCATATTAAATTATCACATGAACAATATGGATAGAACCTTGGCTGAATTGCATGGGATGCTAAAGACAGCTTGAGGAGAGTATCCCAAAAATGGTCATCATGTGATGATGATGCGAAGGCTAAGCGCAAACCACTGTCAAGAAACTTTGCACCAAGACAAAGTTAACTCCCGATGAGATCGTGAGTGCCTCCAATGCAAAGAAAGGCAAGAAGGGGTCGGCGGCATTAGATGCCGTTTGCTTCTCTACCGCAAGGAGACAAAGCCACTGGAAAAGGAACTGCAAGAAGTACATGGAGGATCTTAAAAAGAAGCAAAGTACGACTTCGCTTCGGTATTAATGTTATAGACATTAATCTTGCTACTTCACCTACCGACTCTTGGGTATTTGATACCGGATCGTAGCTCATATTTGCAAATCGTTGCAGGAATGAGAAGAAGTAGAGGCTTAAGAAGGGGCGAGGTGAACCCGCGCGTCGGCAATGGAGCAAGCATTGCTACGCTTCTTTCGACAAGACCACTTCATCTACCTTCAGGATTAGTTTTGGAATTAAATAATTGTTATTGTGTTCCAACACTATGTCAAAACGTTATTTCCGCTTCATGTTTGCAAGCGGAAGGATATGATTTTAGATCAATGGACAATGGTTGTTCAATATATCTCGAGATATGTTCTATTTTCATGCTCCATTGGTGAATGGATTATACGTTTTGAATCTTGAAGCGTCTCCCATCTATAACATTAATACGTAAAGGCAACTCTCTAATGATATAAACCCCACGTTTATCCGGCATTGTTGCTTAGGCCATATAAATCGAAACGCATGGAGAAGCTCCATAAGGATGGATTGCTTCACTCTTTTGATTTTGAATCATTTGAGACATGTGATTCTTGTTTACTTGGTAAGATGACAAAGGCACCTTTCACGGGACACAAGGATGACAGCAAGTGACTTGTTGGCACTCGTACATACCGATGTATCTGGACCAATGAGCTCAACGGCCGAGGTGGTTATCGCACTTCATTACCTTTACCAATGACTTTAGTAGATATGGTTATATCTACTTAATGAGGCATAAGTCCGCATCCTTTGAAAAGTTCAAAGAATTCCGAATGAAGTACAAATTCATTTAGGGAAAACAATCAAGTTTCTATGATCGATCGTGGAGGGGAATACTTGAGCCAAGATTTTGGTAATCATCCGAAAGATTGTGGAATTGTTCCACGCTGACTCCGCCAGAACTCCATATTGGAATGGGGTGTCCGAACGGAGAAATCGCACCTTGTTGGACATGATGCGGTCGCCGATGAGCCAAAGTGATCTTCCGTTATCCTTCTCGGGATATGCTCTTGAAACAATGCGCTCACACTAAATAGAGTTCCATCTAAGTCGGCTTGAAAAGACACCATATGAGATATGGACAGGGCAACCCCTAGTTTGTCTTTTCTCAAAATTTGGGGATGCGAAGCTTATGTAAAGCGTTTATACCTCGACAAGCTCACACCCAAATCGACAAGTGCTTCTTTGTGCGATATCCTAAGAAAACTAAGGGATATTACTTTTATAATCGGGAACAAGGCAAAGTGTTTGTCGCCCGACACGGTGTCTTCTTGGAGAAAGAGTTTCTTTCAAGAAGGGTTAGTGGGAGGAGGGTGCATCTTGAAGAAGTTCAAGAAACACCGTAAAATGTTTCAACGACCACGTAACCACAACAGAGGAGCAAAGTGTTGCGCCACCGCAGATACACAAGCCCCACGGAGGTCCGAAAGATCACGTTGTGCGCCCGAGAGGTACACAAAGCGAACACCGTGATATATTGTTGTTGGACAACGATGAGCCTAAGACCTATGAGGAAGCGATGGTGGGACCCGATTCCAACAAGTGGCTTGGAGCCATGAAATCCGAAATAGAATCCATGTACGACAATCAAGTTTGGAACTTGGTTGATCCACCTGATGGTGTCAAAACCATTGAGTGTAAATGGGTTTTTAAGAAAAAGGCCGATATGGATGGAAATGTTCACATCTATAAGGCGCGATTGGTGGCGAAAGGTTTTAAACAGATTCAAGGAGTTGATTATGATGAAACCTTCTCGCCCGTCGCAATGCTTAAATCTATTCAGATTATCCTAGCGATTGCTGCATATTTCGATTATGAGATATGGCAGATGGATGTCAAAACGGCTTTCCTAAATGGAAACCTAAGCGAGGATGTATACATGATACAACCTCATGGTTTTGTCGATCCACAATCGCCTGGAAAGATATGCAAGCAACAGAAATCTATTTATGGATTCAAGCAAGCATCTCGGAGTTGGACTATTCATTTTGATATCATAAAAAATGAAGAAGATGCCGTGTTTACAAAAAGGTCGTGGGAGCGCAATTGTATTTCTAATCTTATATGTGGATGACATATTACGATTGGAAATGATATCCCTATGCTAGAATCCGTCAAGTCTTCATTGAAAAATAGTTTTTCCATGAAATACTTAGGGAGGCAAGATACATATTGGGCATTCGAATCTATAGGGATAGATCCAAGAGGCTAATTGGATTAAGCCAAAGTACATACATTAACAAGGTGTTGAAAAGGTTCAACATGCATGATTCCAAGAAAGGCTTCTTGCCCATGTCACATGGCATTAATCTTAGCAAGAATCGTGTCCTCGACACATGATGAGGGGAATAAGATGGGTATGGTTCCTTATGCTTCGGCAATTGGATCCATCATGTATGGCATGCTTTGTACACGTCCCGATGTCTCGTGCGCTTTGAGTGCTACGAGCAGATACCGCCGATCCAGTGAAGGTCACTGGATCGCCAAAGAATATCCTTAAGTACTTGAGAAGAACTAAGGATATGTTCCTAGTCTATGGAGGTGAAGAAGAGCTTGTTGTAAGTGGTTACACCGATGCTAGCTTCCAAACGGACAAGGATGATTATAGATCGCAATTTAGGTTCATGTTCCGCTAAACGGAGGCGCAGCACCGAAAGAGTTCCAAGCGGATACCGTTGCCGATTCTACAACGAAGGCCGAGTATATTGCTGCTTCTAAGCCGCAAAGGAGGCGCTTGGATCAAGAAATTCGTTTCGAGCATGGTGTGATGACTAGTGCGACCGGTCCAATGTCTCTCTATTGTGATAATAGTCGAGCCATTGCACCGCCCAAGGAGCCGAGGTCACATCGAAGTCCAAACACATACTTCGGCGATATCATCTCATCCGCGAGATAGTGGACAGAGGTGATGTCAAGATATGCAAAGTGCACACGGATCTCAACATAGCCGATCCGCCGACAAAACCTCTCCCTCACCCGAAGCATGAGGCGCACACAAGAGCAATGGGTATTAGATACTTACATGATTGACTCTAGTGCAAGTGGGAGATTGTTAGTGATATGCCCTAGAGGCAACATGGAGATGTTGGATATCATGTCAATGTTTATGTATTTATGAATAAAGTGTTATTCATTCCCATGAAATAGACATCTTGTATTGATCAATAACTACGTGACTTATTTATGAGACTATATATGTATGAATCTATTTCTAAATGATCCTCGATCATATATCATATTATTGGAACTAATATGATTCTAAGATCGGCAAGCTTATTGATTGATGATCATGTCTCATAGATCATGGGTATAGAGATACCAAATCAATAAACATGGACATATGTGTTAGAGAACACATTGTTGGATAGACCCACCATGAGACACTATAGGAATTAATGTGCCATTAGTTGGTCCTAGGTAGTGTTGGTACAAAGTCCTTAGACCTCGAGATCACCATGGATTCCAACATGTGTAGTAGCCTACTTTGGGACTACCAAACGCTATTCCGTAATCGGGTAGTTATAAAGGTAGTTTTCGGGTTTGCTATGAAACATGGAGTGGGATGTGAGTGATCAAGATGGAATTTGCCCTCCTTTGCAGAGATATCTCTGGGCCCTCGAGGTAATGGATTATGGAAATGCATGGCCATGCTAAGTTGATTGAGGAGTCAATCAACGCGATAATCCAATACGGTTCGAGTGAATGGTTAAGCTATTGAAGGGATGGCACACATCTTGCTTATAGCTTAATTGGTATCGTGAGGCAAAGGGATTTGTGTACACATTATCGGTTCGTAGCCGATATTATTCTTGTATACTATGGTGTCAATATGTGCTGCTAGGCGCCGCCGTTGACGGGTCGGCTGAGTTGGACTCGAGCCGACGATCGGCTAAGTTAGACTATAGCCGAAACCGAGTATACCTGAACCTACCGGGTCACACGCTTAAGGGGATAAGAACATGCATTCGAGCTAGGCTCGGATACGGCTCGATCGGATAGGGATCCGATCGGATAGAGTCCTATGGTCTTATGACCTATGGACGGCCAACTCTATGAGATTCGGATGAGATCCGATTCAAAATAGAGTCCCGATCAGCCACTAGACCCGTCGGCCAACTCTATATAAAGGGGGCGAGGGGTGGAGAGTTGTTGTACCGCATTGAACCGAATCCGCAACAGAAGTCGCCGAGATCAATCTCCACGGAAACCCTCCCTACCTTCGAGCCAAACCCTAGCCTTGCATCGCGTGCTAGCACATGGGTGTTCGGCGTTCTGTTCCCGAACATGTGGATACCGGTAGAGGCACTGCTACGTTGCGCGCTGTTGATCGGCTACGAATCGGCTGCAATCGGAGCGAGGCGACTGCGACAGATCGGCGACGAGGACGCGGTCGGACGACTTGGATCGGCTACGACATCGGCAAGTCGGCTGATTGGTGAATCGGCTGTCCCCAGGGAATCGGCGTCGGCTTGCGGAATCGGCCGTCATCGGCCAAAGGCACGCCCAGATCGGATAGCGCTGATTGGCTATTTCCGCTGCATACTCCAATCGATAACGATCTATCGGCCCCATACTTGCAAGTGTTCCTGGTTTGGGCGGTAAAAAGTTTTTGTTTTCGGCTAGCGTAGCCTCCGCGTAACCCTTCACTGCACCACACAGGCAGCCGAGAAGGACCTGCACTGGAGTCAAGCAGATCTCCCAGGCCAGCATGTGAGAGAGATTTCTCATCAACACGCTTCTTGGCACGCCTGGGACTTTGTCGGCTCGACTCGGACGCACAGATTCAGCCGGCAAGATGGTCGACTCTAAGAGCCCCCTCGTTTCCCAAGACAACATCGTGCCTGTAAAGATATAACAATTATCGGCTGAACAGCAAGCCGAGTATAAGAAGATGGTGCAAGAGCTCCAGGCTAACTACTTGCAATCTTTCACCCAAACAAGATCTGGGGCCGTGCATCAGAAATACAAGTTCAGCCTAAACGATTCCAAGGCATTATCCTCTCGGTGATGCGAAAGGCAAACAAGGCGGAAGAGCCGACCTGTGGCCAGTGATGATCCGCCGTATACTCTTTGCAAGACCGGATCGACTCGGCCGTTCATCACGCGTTGGTCAACCAAAGTATCATCCTGGTCAATACTCTCAATAATATGATCGCTACTGTGGTCGATGCCAAGATAGCCGACCAGCTGCAACGGGGGCCAACGTATTTCACAGATGGCCAATTTCTTGGCTACGTGACGCCGGTCACACGTAATCGCCCAATCCCACCGCTAGCGCAACAAGGGCCGCCGGGAGGAGCCCTGGCCACCCAAATCCAGCGACTCGACTATACGGCCGACGATTACTATGCTGAACCGACAGCAGCTCGCTGCCCCAAGATCAACTCGCCGACTTGTTCAATGACAATCGACAGTTGGAGCCGATTGATCCAGACAGACGGCACAACGCCGGTGGCCGGCAACTGTTTCCATGACCGCCAACGCCACCACCGGCACCTCGGCCACCCCCCGTTGATCACCACTACCAGTACCAAGGGGGCCGCGAAGATCATCACTATAGGCCTCAGATGCCACCACCGCTGTATCGGCAAGCACCCGCGCCGTATAACCTATACGAGCCGATACAGCAAGACAACAGGACATGGGCCGATCTGATCGCAGACATTATGCGCGATCAATTCGGCCTCAAGCGAAAAGACTCAGGGAACATGTATCGGTATCCCTATCCAGAGCACTTCGGGCGGATCCCGTTGCCCAACCGATACAAAATCCCAGATTTCTCGAAGTTCTCAGGGCAAGACAGTATTTCAACATACGAGCATGTTAGCCGATTTTTGGCACAATGCGGTGAAGCATCGGCTACGGACCCCTTGAGAGTTCGATTGTTCCCTCTTTCTCTTTCAGGATCGGCCTTTACTTGGTTCTCCTCATTGCCCTACAACTCGATCCAGAGCTGGGCCGATCTTGAAAAATAATTCCACAGCTACTTCTACTCCGGCAACCACGAGATGAAGTTGTCGGACCTCACCAACATCAGGCAAAAACACAACGAATCGGTCCAAGACTACATCCAACGCTTTAGGGAGATGAGGAACCAATGTTACAGCCTGGTGCTATTGGACGCCCAGCTGGCCGATCTGGCCTTTCATGGCTTAATCACGCCCATCCGAGAGCGGTTCTCTCAAGCAGACTTTGACGCCTCTAGCCCACTTGGCGCAAGGTGACGACCCACGAGCAATGATTCCAAGACACCAGAAGGCCGTAAAAATATAACTCGGTCGTCGTTGAGTCAGACTACGGGTCCGATGACGATGACGTAGAAGTGGCAGCAGCCGAATGGGCCAAGAACAAAAAGGCCATCATCTGCCAATGGCTGTTGAAGACGGCTAAAGAAGAAAGATACGATTTCGACATCACCAAGGCCGACAAGATCTTTGATTTGCTACTCTAGGAGAAGCAGATTCAGTTGCCCAAAAATCACGTGATCCCGTCGGCCGAAGAGTTGAAGAAAAAGAAATATTGCAAGTGGCACAACTCCACATCCCACGCCACCAATGACTGCAAGGTCTTCAGATAGCAAATCCAGTCGGCAATCGAGGCCAGGAAGCTGAAGTTCACCGACTCAAATCGACCGATGAAGGTAGACGGCAATCCCTTTCCGGTCAACACGGTCCAAGCCGGCCCAAAGCAAGCCGATCGACAGAACAGAATGGCGCATGGCTTAGTCAATACATCGATCGGGGCCAAAGCAGAAGGCGACCAGATTGAATGTTACGCCGTACCGATTAATATGGTATGCCCAGTCATCAGATCGGCTGACCGAAGGCCGATCCATGAACGAAGTCGATACCGTCATCAGTACCGGTCTCGGCATGAAGAAGCTTACGATGAAGAACCTCGTGGGCGCAAGCCGAACACCCAAAGCCGACGATACGAGGTAAACCATGACAATGCCGATCCATATTGGCATTGTGATTTTTTCAGGAATTGCTGGGAATCCGGCATGAGACTGCCAACATTGGACGACTGGCCAGCTTGCAATGACCGCCGCAACGACGAGCACAGGAGATCACCGTCTACAAGTCCAACCCTCGTTCATCCCCAGAGTCGTTCAGCTAAACCATAGGTGCCGACCTGTCCATGATCGGCTCGGCCCGAGCCACCAGGACTTCTTCGTTGACGAAAACCATGATGGGAACAACCGCGACGATGAAGAGGCCGACGATGAGGAATCAGCCAACCCCCAATGGTGCCCGTCCGATCTCTTCACGAAGACGCAGAAAAGAAGGGTTCAACGGCTTAAGCGTGAAGGGAGGAAAGACGAAGTGCAGCAAATGATCCACGAGCAACGCCGTCGGCTGGGCAAAATCAAATGGCGGTGGGTGCCCAAAAAAAGTTGCCATAGCCCACGAAGAACAAGCCAAGAAAAGCCCGGCTGATCAAGCAAGGAGGGCAACCAAAGGAAAAGGCAAAATTTCTGCATCAGTTAACATGGTATTCGTGCTACCAGCCGAGTTCAGCTCTCCTGAAGCCGATGCAGACACCGTTGAAGATGACCTGGCAAAACTAGCAATCTCACCAGACCAAGCTGTCTTCGACAAACCTGAAGGTACCAAAAATCGGCACTTAAAGCCGTTGTACGTCAAAGTATTCGTCAACGGCAAGCCGATTTCCAAAATGCTAGTTGATGGGGGAGCTGCAGTCAACCTCATGCCTTACGCGACTTTCAGAAAGCTAGGTAAGGAAGCTGAGGATCTAATAAAAACCAACATGCTGCTCAAAGACTTCGACGGCAACCCATCGGAAACCAAGGGCGTCCTCAATGTTGAGCTGACCATCGGCAACAAGACCGTGCCCACAACATTCTTTGTCATCGACGGGAAGGGGTCTTACAGCCTGCTGCTTGGAAGGGACTAGATACACGCCAACTGCAGCATCCCTTCTACAATGCATCAGAGCCTGATCCAATGGGACAGCGACCAGATCGAGATCGTGCCAGCCGACAGGTCAGTTAGCATCGTCAATGCCGATTTGCCGCGGAAATCGAAGGCATCGATTGTTTATCAGGGAAAATCTGGCAAGCCGATTTTCTAAATGTTTCCAATTCCACAATATAGCCGATTGGAAATGACGAGCTGCAGCTGCTACTTTGAACAAGACATGGTGGAGGGCTCGAGCGTTCTCGGCGTAGCCACCGCGGACGAAGACGATGGCAAGCTAGGGCAAGGTTTTACGTCGATCGACGAATTAGAGGAAATCGACATCGGTTCTGGTGATAAGCCGAGGCCGACGTACATTAGCAAAAATCTGTCTCCTCATTGTAGATCTTAACTTATTGAATTATTAAAAGAATATAAAGATTGTTTTGCTTGGGAGTACTTCGAGATGCCCGGTCTCAGTCGATCGATAGTGGTCCATCAGCTGCCGATTAAAGCGGGCTATCGGCCATTCAAACAGCCTCCTAGGAGGTTTAAGGCCGATATGTACGATGCAATTAAAGCCAAAATCACTCGGCTATGCGACGCGGGATTCATTCGGCCTTGCCGATACGCCGAATGGGTCTCGAACATCGTCCCGGTGCTAAAGAAAAACGGTAAACTTAGGGTGTGCATCGATTTCAGAGATTTAAACAAGGCAACCCCCAAAGACGAATACCCAATGCCGATAGCCGATCCGCTTGTCGACGCCGCCTGTGCCATAAAATTATCGGTTCATGGATGGCAATGCAGGGGTATAACTAGATATTCATGGCGATGAGGAGTCCACAAGACCGCTTTTCGGTGTCCCGGTGCAATCGGCCTGTACGAATGGGTGGTAATGACGTTCGGCTTGAAGAATGCTGGGGCAACATATCAACGGACCGTGAATTACATCTTTCACGATATGATCGGCTCACTAGTAGAGATATACATTGACGACGTGGTTGTCAAGTCAAGGAAGATAGAAGGTCACATTGCCGATCTGAGACAAGTGTTAGAACGGACGAGGAAATACGGTCTGAAGATGAATCCGCTTAAGTGCGCGTTCGGCATATCGGCCGGACAATTCTTGGGATTTCTCGTCCATGAAAGAGGGATTGAAGTTACACCAAGGAGCATAAATGCTATCAAGACAATTCAACCTCTGAAAGATAAAAAACAACTCCAGTCATTGATCGGCAAGATAAACTTCATCAGACGGTTCATAGCCAATCTTTCAGAAAAAGATGGAGCCGTTCACACCACTGCGTCGGCTGAAAGCCGATCAGACGTTCCAATGGGGGGCAGAGCAGCAAAAGGCGTTGGATAACATAAAGGATTATCTAAGCTCCCCTCCTGTCTTAATGCCTCCACAAAAGGGGATACCGTTCAGGCTGTACTTGTTAGCCGATGACAAATCGATCGGCTCAGTCCTAATACAAGATATCAACGGCAAAGAAAAAGCCATCTTCTATCTCAGCCGGCGGTTGCTAGACGCAGAAGCGAGGTATTCACCTATGGAGAAGTTATGTCTATGCCTCTATTTTTCATGTACAAAGTTAAGGCACTATCTGTTGTCCAACGAGTGCACGGTAATTTGCAAAGCCGATGTAGTTAAGTATATACTATCGGCTCTAGTGCTGAAAGGAAGAATCGAAAAATGGATCTTCGCACTAACAGAGTTCGATCTGAGGTATCTGGCACCAAGGGCAGTCAAGGGGCAAGCCATAGCCGATTTCATTGTGGAACACAGAAACGACTCAATCGGCTCAGTGGAAATTATGCCTTGGACTTTGACGTTCGATGGCTCGGTTTGCACCAACAGTTGTGGCATCGGCTTGGTCATCATTTCGCCCAGGGGGGCAAGCTTTGAGTTTGCTTTCACCATCAGCCCTCACGCTACAAACAACCAAGCCGTGTACGAAGCCGTCCTTAAAGGATTGCATCTCCTCAAGGAAGTTGAAGCCGACGCTGTCAAAATAATGGGAGACTCGCTGTTGGTCATCAGCCAATTATCAGGAGAATACGAATGCAAAAACGATGCGCTCATGGTCTATTATTGGCAATGCCGGGAATTAATGGATGGTTTTCGGCTAGTCACTTTGAAGCATATCCCCAGAGAGCAGAACACAGAGGCCAACGACTTGGCTCAAGGGGCATCAGGCTATCGGCCGATGCTGAAAGAAGTAGACATGGATGTGGCCTCCATTACGGCCGATGATTGGAGGTTTGAAGTTTACAACTACCTCAAAAACCCCTCTCAATCGGCCACAAGGAAACTACGATACAAGGCATTACGATACGTGTTGCTCGATGAAGACCTATACTATCGGACGATTGACGGCGTGCTGCCCAAGTGTTTGGGAGCCGATCAGGCTACAGTGGCCATCGGGGAAGTACATGAAGGGATCTGTGGCACGCACCAATCGGCCCACAAAATGAAGTGGCTACTTCGCCGAGCAGGGTATTTCTGGCCGACGATGCTAGAGGATTGTTTCAGATATTACAAGGGGTGCTAGGATTGCCAGAAGTTTGGCGCCATACAACGAGCACCAGCATCGGCTATGAACCTAATCATCAAGCCGTGGCCGTTCAGAGGATGGGGCATTGATATGATCGGCCAAATCAATCCACCCTCGAGCAAAGGGCATACATTTATCCTGGTGGCAACGGATTATTTCACAAAATGGGTGGAGGCGATTCCCCTCAGAAAAGTGGATTCTAAGGACGCAATCGAGTTTGTCAAAGAACACATCATCTACCGATTTGGCATTCCACAAACAATAACAACAGACGAGGGATCTATCTTTGTATCAGACGAATTTGTTCAGTTTGCCGACGGCATGGGGGTCAAGCTACTTAATTCTTCACCGTACTACACACAAGCCAACGGGCAAGCCGAGGCCTCAAACAAAAGTTTGATCAAGCTGATTAAAAGAAAGATCTCTGAGTATCCTAAGCAATGGCACAACCGATTAGCCGAGTCACTGTGGGCGTATCGGATGGCATGCCATGGGTCAATCCAAGTCCCTCCGTACAAACTGGTCCATGGACATGAAGCAGTGCTGCCATGGGAAAGTGTCGTCGGCTCAAGGCGCATTCAGCTACTGGATCAACTCACAGCCGACGATTATTATCACCTGATGGTGGACGAATTGAAAGATCTGGTTTTATCCAGGATGAGGGCCTTGGAAAAAGTCACAAAACATAAATAACAAGTAGCCAGACATTATAATAAGAATGTGGTGCCTAAATCTTTTGAAGAAGGCGAGCTCGTTTGGAAACTTATACTGCTGATCGGATCTAGAGACAACAAGTTCGGCAAATGGTCACCAAATTGGGAAGGGCCTTTCAAGATCCACAAATGCGTCTCTAAAGGAGCTTACATGCTAAGAGGACTGGATGGAGAGATATTAGGAAGGGCTCTTAATGGAAAATATTTAAAGAAATATTACCCAAGTGTGTAGATCAACTCGTGATTCGGCTTTGGTTACTTCAGCCGATTTACGATAGCCGATGTCTTACATTTACGATGCATCGCCTTTAGGCGTTTTTACGCAACATTTTTTGCTAATTGTCCTACGATCTGCTCATGATTGGCCAATGGGGACGGGCAGGATGCATGAACGGCTCGAACTCACAATTTTGTCGACACCGAAGCTATCAACAAAACTTGGGGGCATATACGTACACAAGCCGATCGCAAAATCAGGCCGATCAAAAATATCTGAAGAAATATTACCCCAGTATTTGGGTCGATGATCGAATCAGTGTGACAGTCAACTGATTTTTATTCATAATCGGCGTAAAGCCATTTTTTGATTACATATCTCCTAGGTAATCTCTGATGGCCATCAGGGTTCGGTTGACGGTCTCCGGAGACTCCATCTCTAAAGCATCCAAGATCAAATACTCTAACCTAGTGACCCTTACGTCGGTGGTGGCGATCAACAGTTCATTGGCAAGTCGCGTTTGCCTTGCTTCCAGCCTGTCGAGACGCGTGAGCGCTGAAGACGCCAAAGGAATAGCGGCCGGAACACTACCGAGGTTGATTGGAGGCCGGACCGTCAGATGACGAGCATCCTGTTCCCTGAAGCGCTGCAAGTTGATCCTCACTTGCCGATCTTGGCTAGCCGTCAGTTCATACGGGCTGTCCATGATCGCTAGGATCACCCGTAGGGGATGGAGCGGCTGTGAAAAGATTAATTCCTGAGTACTTAGAGAAAAGAAACAGTGAGGATGGATGGGTTGAAAAATCACCTGGTTCACCGATGAGCTCGAGGATGCCATGAGGGGTCTCGTTGAGAGCTCGGAAATCTGGATGTTGTACACCTGGAGAGAGAGTTTCTTCTTCGGCTGTGAGTTATTTGGGAAGGCCTGAAGGGGTCCATTTATAGAAACAAAATATGCGGTTTCGGATGTGAAAATTCGCTGTCGATATGAAAGTCGAAGAAGTCATCATTAAACGCGTTGGGAATCGTTGAATGGTTGGTGACTACTCAAGGCTGGATACCTATCGTTCAGAACTCACGTGTTCTTGAAATACAGATTCGGATGAGTCAGATTATGAAACCTTATCGGCGGTGCATTCGGATATTATCGGCCGATAGCCAATAAGACCAATGTTCAAGCGCTAACACTAATGGTTGTGGTGCAGATCGGAATCGGCAACACGAAACGATACGAACGGCCGGAGCCGATTTCAACATGAGCAAGTCAAGACGCGCGCACGGCCGAAAGCCGATCTTAACTACAAGTACAGCCGACCTTATCTACGAACACAGTGGCAGAAGATCGATAAATTATGTCACACGATTCGAAGCCAGGTACAAGCACGAGTAAAATGATCGTCCAACCCCATCACAGAAGCATGACAAGTATAATACAGAAGCGTTAGCCGATTTGAGAAGATCGGAATATTACAATCTCATTTTTTCAAAAAATCGGCTATGGACGACAACGCCTTCCGCCTAATTTGGTCTATTTCTTCGATGGCCCTAACGTCGTCGGCCTCAGACCCCGCCACCGGTCGATGCTCCTCACCAGGTTGCGCAGATGTGCCACGGCCGCCTTGATGCCCTAGCGTTCGGCTTCGATCTTGGTCGGCTAGCCAGCCATGTACTTCTTGTGGACATCGATCTCGTTCGTGACTTGGACGAGATCGGCTATTAGCTGATCTTGATGAGTGAGGAGCTGCTCGAGCTTGGCCGCCAGCTCGGTCTTCAGGAGGTCGAAGGCGGCCTTCCGACTCTCGATGGCGCCCTTGGTTCACTGGATGGTGGCCGACCGTGCTTGGCTCTCACGGCGATCGATTATCTGCTGCTGTGCCCGCTCATACATGAACTGATGGGCTTCCATGAAGGTCGCTGGCACAATGGCTTCGGCTAGGGCTTCTGACAGCTGGTCTTGGATATCTCTGAATCGCGCGCGTATCGAGCCGCTGTCGACCACCAGCGCGTCCAGCGAGGCTTCCAGCCGATTGCCAATGTCGGCTAAGGTGGCCCTCAGGTCCTCAGCCGGCATCACCAACGCCTCCTCGCCGATGTCATCGGACTCATCGAACTCCGACAAGTCAAAGTTGAGGAGGTTGGCTATGTTCTGCAACAAAGAAGAAGATGATCAAGAAGATATTAAGCTGACAAAACCGATCATCAAATTTAGTTGGCTTACCATTGGCACCGGGGTCGGAGCAGTTGGCTCGGCTGGATCGTTGCCCGCGGCCGTCGGGGCCTCTTCGTCGGCGTTGTCGCCACCGCCCTCGTCAGGTGCAGCATGCTCACTAGACGCCTGGAGGGCAGCCGATGGAGACCGCGGGGGCTGCAAAAGAAAGAGTTAGCGGACAAGCCGATTGATTACTACAAGTCAAGTAGCAAAGGATGATTACCAATGGTGCGGGGCATGAAGCACGACCGGCCAATTTCTTGACCTGAAAGGAATGGTTCGATCAGACGCAAGTGATCGTCATGAAGCCAAATCTGGTGAAGTGAAGGCTTACCGGCCGATGTTTTGCTGGGGGACTTGGTACCAGCGGGACGTCGACTGGAGCATTGACCGACTCAGGACTCGAAATCCCGGGTTCGGCCGTCGCCCCAACAGCCGTCGGCACTTCCTCGCTGGCGACGTGTCGAGGAACTGCGCGACGGCCGGATCCAAGGGGGGAGGCTATCGGCTGGCGCTGCCGGTTTTGTCTTTTTCAGCCTCTTGGGGGCAGGCACGGCCGCCGACCGTGGTGGTGGTGCAGCCTTTCTCTTCTATGCGATCGGTTGACGCACCTGCCCTCGCAGTAGCGACGCCAGTTTCGGCGCCTCCCAGCCGATGGCCGACGGAGCAAGGCCGCCCCCGGGCAGAACACCTAAACGGTATTCAATGGGGCGACCGGAATCGCTCACCGTCGGCCGCTCCGTCTCCGTCTCTTGCAGACCAAGGGGCAAATGTTAGTCGGCTATGTCAGCCGATGATGAGAAGAAGAGAATCAGTTGGGACTTAAAGCTTACCGAGGGGATCTCTTCGGGCAGGAGAAGGTCGACGTAATGGAATGACCGCTGATGGAAGATGTGGCACTTGATTTCGGCCCACCAGCGGTCGTATGCAGCGCTTTTCTTCAGTGATGATGTCATCACACCGACGTCACCGAGGGGAGGGCCGGCTATATTCAGCAGCCGATCCATTATCAGGTTTTGGCTGACCACTCCCCTCGTTTCAATCTTGTCGGCACAGAAGAAGCTGATGGGCAGCTGCCCGAGACCGAACTGCCTCGCTGCCGATACCGGGTAGTAGAACTCATAACTCATAAGTCGGCCGGCAACTCGAACTGCCTCCGGTCCCGGTAGAAATACCAAGCACGGTTCTCATGAGACAGCCCGTCGTAGAGGGCTATAAACCATTCGGCTAGCAGTTTAGCCGATTGCTTTGAGCATGCGTGGGCGGCCGCTGCCTCTCCGTAGCTCATGCACCTCCTGGTGGTCATCTGGTTTCCATCGTCATCTTCAATCGGCTCCAGCCTTGGGAATTCAGTCATGCCGAGGGAGCCGACCGCTATCTTTGCGTTGCCGCACTAACCAGATCCGAAGGAACCACCAGGGCCGCCGTGGTGATGGGAGCGTCGGCGGCTATCTTTACGGTGGCCTGGTGCAACGTTTGATACAAGTAGCCGAGGAGGTACTTCTCCAACTCAAGTTTGCTCCCATCGGCTAGGACTTCGGCTACGACCTGCCAGTTGGCGGTTGGCCCACAGCTCGATTCACAGAACACAAACTTTTCGAGCCACATCATTAGGAATGCAGTGTGCTCCCTATGGCCGACTGTCCCTTCCCTCATGTTTTGGGCAATGAAGCCGCTCCACCCGCCGATGGCCTTGGTTTTGAACTGATGTTGGCCTTTTCGGTTCAAGGTGCTGGGGTCGGCCGACGATTCGATGTCCAGTCTAGTTGTCATGTACACGTCGGCCAATGTGATAGTCATCGGCCCTTGCTGGAAGATGAAGGCATTGAAACTATCATTCCAGAAGTAAGTTGCTGCCGATAAGAGCGGCTCGTCTTTTTCCATGCCGGCAATGGACAGTTCCAGGCATTGGGCGATCCCGGTTTCTTCCCACTAAGTGTACTTGGCCGATTGCACCCTCTTGTACCACTCGACCCAGGCTGCATCGGTGGTCGGCTAGGATTTGAATGTTCCATTCCAGTGGGCGAAGGATGGCTTAGCGGTATTAAAAGGGATCCGGTTGGTTTCGGCTATGATTATATCGGCTAGATCCGTGTTGCCGACAGGGCCGAGAAAGTACCTTTCCGCTTGTGCCAAGTTGGGGATAAATATTTGGTGTGACAGGTGCTACAGGTAAAAGAAAAAGGGGCACTAATCAAGAACGGTCGCACATTACAGTTCAAAGAGGGAAAAGTACTAATTGGTGAAAATAAAGGAAAGTGCTACTCAAAGAATGGCCGAACGTAATATCGATTCAACACGGTTGGAGAAGTAAATCTGGGTGAAAAAAGGAGTTAGGGATCGGAAAGGAGTACCTCGGGGAACTCGATCATGGCGGCGGTCGGAATGGCAGCGGCGGTTGGCCCAGCGGCTACGGCTGGCGTAGCGGTGGTGGCTGGGGCGACTGAGCTCGATGCGGCGACGGTGGAAGCCATCGGAATTCTCGGGCATGAAGATGCATCTTAAGAACGCGATGGAGTTCGACGGGCACCGGTGAAATTGCCGGAGGAGAGAGAGAAGGCAAGAGGCTTGCTTGCGAAGGAGGCTGAGTGCGCTGTGAAGCTGTGGGTGGCTTGGCCGAGGGGAGTGGGTATTTAAAGAGCACTTGGGAAGAAGCCAAAACGGTCTAGGTCAAGAAAGAAGCAGGAGTTTGAACAGGAAAGCAAATCCGCAACACTCCGTATCACAGACTTGGGGGGCATGTGTTAACACTAAAATTTGGTAATTGAATCCCCAAATCTGCAATGACAAAGAAGAGTCAGATCGGCTGGAGACAGGAGTTGCATCGGCTAGGGAATGATCGGCTGCGAGGCCAATCGGCTAAGGATAGATCGGACAGGGGCAGCCGATAGCCGATTCCAGGTCTGGAAGAGATGAGACCATTTCTAATACTGAAGTTTGAGGATAAACAGAGGATTCGGTTGTTAATTGCGCATTAAATGATATTGCCACTTATGGATAGAGTCCTGTAACGGTAGTTGTATCTGTAATCTAGGGGGTTGTTTAAGCTGTTAGTTGTAACACTGCATGAGTCTCGCTCGAGATAATGTTGTGTTTTTAAATAGTAGTTTAGATAGAGTCCAGGGTCTGTACAGATAATTGTATCTTGGGTATAAATAGGACCCGAGACCCCTGTATTAAAAATTCATTCATACATTCACAATCAATAAAACCTTCGGCGCATCGCCAACCTTTTGTTCAGGCGAGTACTTTGTTTGGCTACGGGCTGCATCGTTTCGATCCCCAGATCTAGGTAAATGCTTATCATTAGTAGTATAATCTATTGTTTCTAGTGCTTCCATCGTACTGACACATTAGAATCAGGAGTTTATACTGCGCTATTTATCATATAGCGCATATAAATTAGATCAATCTTTAGATCTATCCTGTCATTGGCCAGTTCTAGCAAGAACTTGCAGCCAATAGGGCTAGATCTAAGGGTTGGCTAGTTTGTATGCGGTATCCACCGTCTCGAGAGATATAAATCGGCTACAACAGATCGGGTTGTTCTTTTTATACTTAATGCTGCATCATGATTGAACTATTAAGTCGTTCTTAGAACTATCAATGATCTGTTTGGATAGATTTATATTGTTTAGAGACAGTGCCGAGGTTTCAGCCGGCCTTATCTGCCCTAATATGTTTATTTGATATATTTATTATTAGATTTGTATTAGGGCTGCCTCTTATGTTAAGATCGCATTCTTGTCGGATGTTGCTAGCCGGAATCGGCCTACCATTGACAGCCAATGGCCGATTTCTAGGCTATACATCTGCCTCAAGATTGATATCTTCCTATAAGATTCATCGGAGTACTAGCCGATTCCTTGTTAGTTTTCCAGTATTGGCTAGGTTATCGATCCATATATTTATTATTCTTTACTGTATTTGGGTTAAGCGGCTGTTGCTATCTCGGTTTCACCGATCCATTCCAGTCACTTGGCTTAAATATGGTTTAGAATAACATATATATGTCTATGGGTTCCCTCAGCCGATCCAATGGGGATCTAACCTAACACTTGATGCCTATTCTTTTGTTTTTTTGTTGATTAACAGATCAAATCAACTGGCACGCCCTGCACCGCACAGGCAGCCGAGAAGGACCTGCACTGGAGTCAAGCAGATCTCCCAGGCCAGCGCGTGAGAGAGATTTCTCATCAACACTATTGCATATATGCGGTTCTCGGATAATTACTAGCTAACTTTCAACTGCACGTAGGGCATGGGAACGGCTTCGAGCGAATGCTCACGGAATTTGGAAAGATAAGCTCTCCGTGAGGATGAACTTTCCAGTGAGTAACATGCTCCAAAGTTGTTTTGAATCATTACTTTGTTCTAAAATATGAAATGTATATTAAATCTATCATCGTTTCTCCTTTAGTGTGCAAAACAGTCTCAGGGCACCAACTTATGCGGATACTACGTCTACGACTACATTCACCGCTTTGTGACCGATGTCACAACTATCGACGATATAGATGTACGTATAACAGCCATTCATACATTACGTCTCGATTTCTTATTCACTTCATATATTTATTTCTCGTTTATTCGAATTAATGACAGCTTATGCGAGTAAGAGACAACCTCCCCAACTAGACTTTCATCCAAGCTGCTCAGGAAGAATTGATGGGATTTATAAACGAGCAGATCATTGATTCCGCGGGGGAGTTCTACTTTAATTTAAGTAACTTAACCACCGGATCTACAAAATAGACAATTTTTTGTAACATACGAAATATATGTGGATATTGTACATATGTGTACATATTTTGGTAATATATTATATGTAGATATTTCCTTTCTTAAGTTCATTTATATGTGTGTAACTTATATATTTATACACACACATATATATAATATGTATAAATATATGTGTGTAAAATATGTATATGTGTAATATAATATATGTGTGTAATATATAGGCAGAAGCACTGCTGGACAAAGTAGCAAATTAAAAAAATCTTTAGTCCCAGCTGGTGGCTTCAATCGGGACTAAAGATGGCGGAGCCGGCCACGTGGCTCCGCCATCTTCAGTCCCGGTTGGTGGCTCCAACTGGGACTAAATATGCATCTCTAGTCCCGGTTATTTCAACCGGGACTAGAGATGGCGATCTCTAGTCTCGATTCGTAGTCCCGCTTGACAACGGGACTACCGGGGGTTACCAACCGGGACTATTGTGCTATTCTCCAAAGTGGATAACATACTTTCCAACCTCAATATGCAAATCCGGCTCTATTTAGTATTCCGGTGGCTTATGATAATTTCATTTAATGCAACTGATTTTAGACATTAACCACTAGTATAGATCCTCTATCTATGATGGTTTCTCATATGCCTGAGTTTTGCGGGGCGTCACAACGAAGTCATCTCAAACGGGCCTAAAAAGAGGCCGACAAAAATACTCACACAGACATGTTAGATGTGCATAAAACTCGAGCCCGACATGGATGATACCTATTGGTGATGGGCTCAAATCACAGCCCGACAAAGATAACCTACGATATCTTTGTTGGGCCCTAACAGAAGCCCGTCAATGATGTTCATCATCGGCGACAGGCTTCATCTTGAGGCCCGTTTGAGATAACAATTAGGCCCATCACCGATGAGTGTCATTGGTGACGGGCTTTTACTTAGGCCTACAAAGATAACAGAAGTACCTGTCACTGTTGTTAGTTTGTTGGCCATTACAGATATTTATTACAGGCTATAAATACTCCAATCACCTATTGTATTGGTTTTCTCACTGTTCACTATTTTGGTGGGAGGATCGAGGGGCGATTTTTGTCTCTTTTTCCAAGAAAATCAGAAAGTGCAAAAGTAATTAAAAAATAGTAGTCAATTCTCATAAACTTAGTAAATACTTTCCTACAAAATGTTTATCTAATATTTTCCACTTTTTTGTAGCTCATTGATGGATCGAAGTTGGATGTATGGGAAAACTATGTGATGTTATAGCGGAGATTATAGAAATGGCGTATTAAATTTTATGAACGTTGTGGAGAATGATAGGAAAAGAAGAAAGAGCAATTGCATGTGTTCTCCATGTGCAGATTGCAAAAATGAGAATATCTTTGATAGCAAAGTGGACATACATGCTCATTTGATACAACGATAATTCATTGAGGGCTATACATGTTGGGTGAAGCATGGAGAGCAAGAATCAGGTAGTGGTGCAACTGTAGATAGAAGTGATGCACAAAATCAGAAAGATGAAGATAAACATGATATGTTTGTACCTTCTCCATTGGGTGGTTGGTTGATGTGGATCATGACCTGCTGCAAGACATGTTACGTGATGTTGAGCACCTAGCCTACAACGAGAGAGATTCCATGAAGTTTAGCAGGTTGATCAGTGACTCGGAGAAGCCTCTTTACGCCGGATGCAAGGCAAAACACACTAAATTGTCAGCTAACTTGGACCTAATGAAGCTGAAGGCAAGTAGTGGATGGACAGACAAGAGTTCCTAAGATCTTTTGGGAATTTTGAAGGTCGTGCTTCCTGATGAGAACACATTGCCCGAAACGACATATGAAGCAAAGCAGGTTTTGTATCCCCTGGGCTTAGAGGTTCGTAGAATTCACGCTTGTCCAAACAACTGCATATTGTACCACAAGCAATATGTGGACTTAGATGCTTATCCTGTATGCAGGGCTTCTCGATTCAAGTGAAAGAAAAGTATTGACAAATGAAAGAAGTCAAAGCAGGATGGTCGGATGAAGGTTGTGTGGTATCTACCTATCATTGGTCATTTCAAGAGAATCTTTGCCAACCCCAAGGAAGCAGAGTTAGTACATTGGCATGCCACAGAGAGAAGGAACGATGGTATGCTAAGACACCCTGCATATTCAATTCAGTGAAGGAATATCGTTCGAAGACACCTAGAATTCGTAGCCGAACCTAGAAACATGAGAATATTATTAAAGGTTACACCATTGAAGGTTACACGACTGAGGAGGTTATTGAGTTCTGCGTCGATTACGTGTCCAAGGCCGATACTATCGGAGTTCCAGCGTCTCGTCACGAAGGAAGGTTGTTAGGTGTTGGCACAATAGGTAGGAAAGGAATTGTGCCCGATCAATCCTCCTATGCGCAGGCTTATTTCACAGTGCTTCAACATATGGCAGAAGTTGCCCAAACTTTGAGGAGCATTTAGCGAAAATCCGACAAGAGAACTTGGGGCGATCGGATAGGTGTAGTAACAGAGAACATAACTCTCGGTTCAATGAATGGTTCAAGAATCATATTACAATGTTGACTGATATATCAAATGAGACAGTACGGTTGTTAGGGATGGGACCATGTGGGGACATAGACACATGGCAAGGATACAATATTAACGGATACACATTTTACACTGTCAAACAAGATGACAAAAGCACAGTACAAAACAACGGAGTCCATATAGATGCATTCTAGGATCAAGTTTGGTCGAACACATACTACGGCCGCATTGAACAAATCTGGGAATTGAACTACGTGAAGTTCAAAATCCCATTGTTTTATTGCCGTTGGGTGAATATACGGACTAGTGTCAAAGTCGATAAGAAAGGTTTCACTTTGTTAGATATATCCAAGGTTGGATACGCCGACGAACCATTCGTATTTGTCAAATAGGTCGAGCAGATTTTCTACATAAAAACACTGTAAACAAGAAGATGCACATTGTTAGGGATGACAAGCGCTGAATTATCAGGGATGACAATGTCGTCGATGAAGAAGATACAACTAGAATCTTCATGTAAGACCTCACATCGACCTTGACGATGATCCCTAAGAGGACGTGACATATGGTTGTTCAGATCATATGGAAGGCATAACCTTGTGACTGATGCCTTTGTACTTATTTGTTTTGCTATTTCTTGTAGTTAATGAAGTATTTTGTATTAACAAGCCTTTTGTATAAATTCTTTAGGGAATTATATGAAAATAGTAATTTTTATAGTGAATTTAGTTAATTTGGCAAATTATTTAGTGAAATAAATAAATTATTGCATTTTACTAAATTATTTAGTGATTTATTGTATTGTACTAAATTATTTTTACTACAGCTCAACAATTAAAAAAATAAGAAAGAGCAAACACATATAAAAATTATTTGTTTATATGTATAAATAGAAAAATTATATCGTGACGGGCCTTAAGTCAAGCCCGATAAAGATGACGTCATCTTAATCGGGCTTAAGGTCTATGCCCGCAACGGATGAGATCATCGGTGATGGGCCTTAACTATAGCCTGACAAAGGTGATCATAGGATCAATCGGGCTAAAACTTTAAGCCCGTCACAGATGAGATAATCTGTGATGGGCCTTAATTACAGCCCGATACTGATGATGAAAGTACCAATCGGACTTAATCTTTAAGCCTGTCACCGATGATCTCATCGGTGACGGGCTTTAGATTAAGCCCTATTGAGATGGTGTCATCTCTATCAGGCTTAAGCCTAAGCCCATCATCGATAGAATTTTTTCATCAGGCTTAGAGTTTTCCCTAGGGTGCCAATTCAGATCTCATCCGTGACGGACGTTAGGTTAAGCCCGGTTGAGATGATGTCATCTCTATCGGGCTTAAACTTAAGCCCGTCATGGATGTGCTTCGAAATCATTTAACAGAGTGTGCCGATACAGATGTACACATTATCACGAAAAATTTTTACGTCCTCACTCACTAGTCTCTCGGAGCACATTTCTAAACCTGGAGCCCTAGCGCCTCCGCCATCTCTCGGAGCCCATCGCCGCCCACTGGGAGCCCGCCACCACAGTCCCTCATGCCCTCCCGAGCCCGCCACCTTCGTTCTCTGTAACATCCTTAAAAAATTATACTTTTAAAAATACTTAAATTGATGTAAAAAATTTTTGTGAATAAGTTTATTGGGTGTTCTATTTTAAACATTTAAAATCTCTTAACATTCACTTACATCCTTTATTTTATTTTCCTTATTTTAATTTAAAAGTCCTAAATTTATTATTTCTTTGCCTTTTATTTTCGAAAAATCCTAATTTAACAGTTTTTATTAAAAGGAAATTCCCAAAAATTGAGCTTAATTAATTTTGAATCCTAGATTAATTTTATTTTACTTTTCCCCCAAATTTTTCTTTCTCTTTATTTTCCTTTTTCCTTATTTTTTTCCTTTTTATTTTTCTTTTTATTTTCTTTTGTTTTTCCCTCTTCCTTCTTTCCCTCCTTCCTCTTCCTCCGCCTGGCCGAACCGTGGGTGCCACCGGTTTGAGCCGCCGGCGGCGTGGGCGCCGCTCCCGCCTACCGTAGCGAAGCACCGACGTCAGCCACCGCCTCTCCCTTGTCCATGTGCCACAACGCGGTTGGAGCATCATCGTCATCGTCCAAATCCCCGCCGCACCGCCATGCCGAACCGCCTTAGCCACCGCCATTGCCACACGCGCAAGAACCGACCTAAACCTCTATAAATTGAGCTCCCCACGCTAAAATCTCTATACAGAATTTCTTCCTTGTTCCTTCCTCTACCTCTCTCCAAAGTTTCCCCAAATCTTATGCTCTAAATCGCTTGAAATTCGATGAACACTCAAAGAACCCTAGTTCTAACCGCACTGGATAAATTCTAAAATTCATCGTCATCAATTGGTTTGTCTTCAAATTAAAGGTAATGGTGTTCCTCTTGTCAAGAACTACATTTACCCTAATATCCCCAAGCCAATTAGCCACCGGAAACCCGTCGTCGACGAGCCGTCGCACCTCCCCTGCTCCGGCCACCGCCGCACGCACATCGCTAGGCCACCTCAAAGCTCTCTCGACCAAAAAAATCCCCAAGCTAGCATCCCCACACCTCGTAGATGCTCCCACACCGGTTGCCTTGGCCGTGCCGTCACCGGTTAGCGATGCGACGAGCGCCGTAGCCGCCACTTCCACCTCACCATCGCCGGCCCACTCCGCCACCTCTCCGGCCCAGCCAAGCCTTGAAAGGGAACCCCCGTAGCTCGTAGATAGTATAGGACCCCTTAGCCCCGAGGTCCGGCCATCCATCGCCGTTGCGTGCCCTCATCTCCGTCGGCGACTGTCACGCCCAGAAATTCAGACCCGAATTTCCAGCTATATGTGTATAAAATCCCTGTCCAGGACCAGCCAGGGTACACATACAACAATTGTTGATATTACAGTTCCACGTCTTAGAAACAATACAAAAAGATTACAAAAGAGCAGCGGAAAAAGAAAAGGGCCTAAGCCTAAGCTTGACGCTGGCCACGCGGCTTCGACCATTCCACAGGCAGCTTCCGGAGTGCAGGACAAAGCCTACTCCACTTCATCTTCGTCTTCAACCTCTGGCTCAGGTTCTGGTGAAGAAGCAAGGATGAGTACTTCCACGTACTCAACAAGTCACGCCGGAAGAGGAGAAGTATGAATGCAGGGGAGACAAAGGTCTGGCTAAGGTTTGCTTTTGCGCAAACGGCAGGAGTTTTTCCAAACAATACGAATTTGAACAAGCCAAAACAATAGTAAATTGAGTAAGTAAAGCAATTTTACTCCAACAACGTTCAACGTTATCCCCACGTTGTGACGGGCCCAAACCATCCACCTATACTAGTCATGTTCCGAAACTTAGGGTGTAAAAGTGTTAGACTAATCACGGAGAGCTCGGTCGATCGCCCCATCACCGCGGGCACGACTATTCGAATAGATTTACTCTGATCAGAGGTGTACAACTGTACCCACAAGACACAGCCCCACAACACGGTTTCCCATGCGCCGGAATACCACCGCGGTACCCCAAAAAGGGAACTGTGATATGACCTTTCGTATAGCCCCTCTTCTAACCAAGCGAACCCCACCAAGGTTTCGCCCCCACTCCCGGATCGTGGGAGTGGGCAGCCCCCCCCGAGTGCCTCAGTGAATCCGACAGCCCAGCAACCCTTATACCGGGGCCGACTGAAACTCCATCCCGCTCACCCTTGCCGATGGGTTCGTCAGCTAGGAGAGGCTACACTACAGGACCTACCTTACCCATTTCGGCTTGTAGTTTGCACGGTCATTCTCCCGAGGGGTCTCGTGAACTGGTCCTTAATTGCTATGGGCGCCGCTAGCCAAAACCATAGCGCCCACAGCCCACCATTTGTCATATTTTAGTTATTAGTCCGGTTCACCTGAATCTTTAATCATTAATCCTCCGAACATAAGTCCGGGAGATATATATTAAGTGAGAAAATGACCCATTTAGTGAGCTAGTGAAACTAAGCCAGGCTAAGCATAACCTAGTCCTGAAATCTAGTCACATTATTTTCCCAAGTTTTATCAAAGGGTTTGGGGTGTCAAACCTAAGGCATAAACTAAGCATAGGGTGTATTATTTCCCATGAAATGACAACATAAAATACATGCACTTTCATAGAGTAAAACATGTGGTTTAGCAAAATGGGAGCAATATGATCAATAATATAGCATGACTTGCCTTGCTCTTCGGTTTGGGGGACTTCTGCGACGACTTCAAAGTAAACCGGGACGGAGGGACTACCGGGATCTACACGGCAAACAAGCACTTCAACAAAACAGGCTAAAAAGCTACTAAAACAGGAAACAAAACCATTTTTAATGGATTCTTGGCATTTTTACGAATTTAATGAAATTTGAATGGGCTAAAACGGAGGTCGGGTTGAAAAGATATGATTTTTAGTAGATTATTTGTATTTTTACTAAAAGAGGAAAATCCTTAATAATTTATTGTGTAATAAATCTCGGAATTGCGTCTGTGCTAGGGCTGACGTCAGCGATGGCGTCATCGGCCGCGGGAGCACCGGTCCATGGTGGACCGAGTCCACGGGCCGAGAGGGAGAGCAGCGAACCACGTGGCGCACACGGGGCGCCGACTCGGCGGCCACGCGATGTGTCACGCGGGCCGGCGGAGACGGACGGCCCGACCGCGAGGCAGATCGGACACGGAAGGGGTTCGGGCGGCGTGATCGGCCGGCGATGGCGCACGGTGGCGGAGACGACCGGCGCCACTCGGCGGCGGTGCGGGTGGTGGAATACCGCGGCTCTTGCGTGGGTGGAGCCGTGCACACTGGGGACGACGCGCGCACTCGCCGAGAGGGGAAATAGGGACGAGTGCTCACCGTGGTGTGACCGGAGTCGAAGGGGACGACGGCGCGGACAGTGAGGGAGGCGGCGAAACCACTCGGGAAGGGGTGGCCGAAGTAGCGCGGGCACCGGCGACCAGAGGAGGAGTCGGCGGAGCTCGAGTGTCTCGGAGCAGCGGGAACACACGGCCGAACCTCGGCGATGAAGTCCGAAAGGGCGCACGGCGCGGAACGACGGAGAGAGAGAGAGGCTTGAGTGAAGGTGTGAGGAGCTCGGGGAGGGCGAGGGGGTGCTTAAATAGGGGATGGGGAGGTCGGCGGCGACCGGATAAGGGCGCAATTCCTCGCCGGCGTGATTTGGGGGAAATAATGACCGGTGATTAAATCCGACCATTAAGCGGACGCGGAGCGGTGGCGGGCGATTGAAGGCGGCGGGAGAGACGGAAGTTAAGGCGGTGCCTTTAGGGCACGCGGGAGGGACGGGCGGCCGAGATCCGCGCGGGCGGGCGGTGTCAATGGCGGCGGGCAGCGGAGGTAGGGGACGGGGCTGACAGTGGGCCCCACCCGGTGTCCCGGCAAGAAGGGGAGACGAACTAGACTTAACCGTGGGCGCGAGGGTTTGGCGGGCCGTAGCCTTCGCGGCCCGCGAGAGGAGGAGCGCGCGTCGGGCTGGGGAAACGGCCCTGGCCTCGGCGGGCACGCGCGGAGGATGGGCCGTCGGCTCGGCCGGCGGCCTGGCCTGAAAAAGAGCGAGAAAGGACGGAGGAGAGAGAAATTGATTTTCCCGGATTTATTAATTCCAATTTTGATTTTAATTGGTTAAAAATTATGTCCGGTGCTCGAAAATTCCACTAAAAATCCTATTAGCGTATTTTGACATGTAGAATTTAGGAAAAATCCTACCATGCCATTTCCATTTATCATTTGGATTTTAAAATTATTAATTCCCTCCAGCTTAATTCCAACGATTTTATTTTACGATTTGCTTTTGGATTTTTAAAAGAGGAAAACACCTCGGGGTGTTCTAGCGACCTCATTGGAAGAAGAGAACAGAGAGGAGAGAGAGAAACAGAGAAGGAGAGAGAAATAAAATACAGAAAAAGAAAAGAGAGAGAGAAAATATATAGAAACTTAGAAATAACCCTAGAAAAATAATTTGACCCCTTTGACTCTTTTCAAACTTTTACTTTATAATTCATCTATTTTTCTCAAACCTATTCATTTTCCTTTTTAAAATATTTTAAATATTTATTTTAACTCTTTTTATTTTATTTAAGGCCAAAATCTTAAATTTTAGGATCTAACAAATAAACCTTCTATTTAAACTTCAAAAAATATCTTTTAAATTCTTTTTGAATATTTATATTTATTTGGTATTTATTTGGAATCGTTCGTTTAATTTCTTTTATTGATTATCGATAGAGCGTGACGTCGAGCTCACGGTGGGAACCGAGCTCGACCATAACGTCGACGTAAACGCCCTCGCTGTACAAAAGACGAAGGATTTGAAACCGTTGACCCCGAAGGCAAGTCAAACTATCCTTGAACATATATATTTATTTAGAAATATTTCTTAGGCTGGGTTATTTAGATTAAATAGATATAATCTATCATTTTATGTGATTATAAATGTTCTTTAGATCATATATGCTATTATTTCATGCATTAGAAAAGTCTTATCATTTTATGCAATGAAAAAGGGAAAATTCTATGCGACTACGAATACTGTTTTCATTATATTTATACCATCTTACTAAGTTTAGACCAAGCATAAAATTATGATGTAGTAAAATGACTTTGATTGAATCTATTATCATTTCATGCACAGTTATAGAGAATCTCATTATTTCATGTAATAAAAAGGAAAAGAGTTCTATTATTTCATGTGATAGAAGGATAGAAGTTCTATCATTCCATGTGATATAAATATGGTTTTGGCTGGATGCCAGAAAATATAAAACCCTTGTGCCACAATAAAGATATGGTTACGCCCATCTGTTGGATCAGTTTTCACCAGCTTAGCAAATACATTTCTTTGTCTAATCTCCCTGGGGGCTTACCTTAATGGTACGCAGAAGCATTATTGGTAAACAACTATATAAACAGTGGACAAAAAGCCAATGCTAACCAGATTGGTACCGTTTGTTAAGATAGTCTGAGGTGTTACCAAGTCAGGGCAAGTGTGTGATAAATAGCTATAAAACAGTGGATCAAGCTGTTGACGAGAAAAATCAACACGTCGACCTAGAAGATCTACTTAGCTCCAGTGCAGGTCCTAGAATCGATGAAGCGCGGGCGTGCCAGTCAGTTTGATCCTGCCACTGACGAGATATACAAAGCAGCCAGAAGTAAAGCATATCAGCGAATAGGTCAATAACCAATATAGCCAATCGACCAATCAGCCGATGACGCGATCCCAACTGATATTGACGCCAGCTGATGCAGCTAGGGTTTCAATCCATCAGCTGTATGCTAAGCAAACATCTATGTAAAGGTGATCGACCAACGATAACATGATGATATAGCAATGTAATATGGCCCAAAGCACTCACATGACAAAATAAATACTGATTTAAAGATTAAAACACACATCGGCTGAAAGTCCGATGTCATTAAATCCAAATGATTAAATATCCAATGAAGCCTCTACTGTAATCGGCTAGATCCAACTTGTGTACATTCCTTGCAAGCTAATGCGGTATCCGAATAACTCATCGGCTGAAACCCCGATGAAACCCTTAGTGGCAACCAACAGGCAGGCTAGAGATTATGGTTCTAATCACGACTTAGTAGGTCAAACTAAATTGATGCAGCACTAAGTATGAAAAGAAACACAATATCTAGACAATCAAGCCTTTGACTGATTTTCAGGGTGGTAGATGCCTAACCTAATCTAATCTTGTAAACAATTTAGCCGATATCAGAAGAAACCCTAAAGCGAGAGACAACCGATAGAACTAAATTGAAATACCAGGACTAGATTAACATATGCATGTGATAAATAGGCAGGCAAACATGTTAACCAAACCATAATAATCCAAGAGGTCGAATGTACTGATGCATCCTTGGACAACACCGACGTAGCAAATACAATTGCCTGGGCCGGCGGAACATAGGACTTACCCCTTCGTCGGAGATCGAGGGCGATGCAGCCCTGTGTCGGGTGCCAAATCCCATCGGGTGATGAATAAAGTAGGAAAGGTAAAGGGTGGCGATGCGCCGAATTGTATTGATCGAGAGATATCATACATGAACCTTGGGCTTACATATTTATACCCACGGGCTAACAAAGAACCTAACAGATTACAATCAAAACTTTCCTGAAGAAAAAAGGAAACAAACCGAGTCCTTATTCGACACTAATACACTATCCTAAAGATAAAATAGAAAACTAACAAATTCTTCCTAATTAATAGATACAATTGCCTTTTTAGGACTCTATCCTTATATTGGCAATCCTCATGAAACACATCATCTTGATCCGACGGTATCTCCAATGTTGTCGTACCAGAATCGGCTACATCAGCTTGCCTTGTCCGATTCGATATCAGCCGATGGACACCTTAGTCGATTCGGGCTCCAGTGCTTACCAAATTCTGGCGTTAACACATGCCCCCTAGTTTTGGACTATGAGAAGTCATGCTTCAAAATTATCGTTGTCTTGATCACCCCAAAATCGATTCTTCCTTTCTTCTTGACATCGGCTCTCGTAAGCCGATACCTTTTGCATTAGATGAGCCAGACTGTCAAACTCATGGAAGAAAAAGCTATTTTTGATTGGTATTGACAACCATTGGAATGCGAGTTCTGCTAGCTGCTCATCACTTAGACTCAAACCATAACATCGGCTGTGAACATTACGAAACCTCTGAATGTATTCCTTAGCCGATTCCCCTTCTTGGCATCTAATCGATACCAAGTCTGCAAGCTTCAATTCACCAATCCCAGCAAAAAAGTACATATGAAACTACTTCTCAAGATCGGCCCAACTTCTGATAGAATTTGGTGGTAATGACAAAAACCATGTGAAGGCCGATCCAGTCAAAGACATCAGAAAAAATATAACTTTCAAAGCTTCTTCAGCCGATGCCTCCCCACATTGAGCTAAGAATCGGCAAATATGCTCCATTGTAGAGACACCATCCTGCCCTGAAAACATAGAGAAATCTGGAACCTTATACTGGCTTGGAAGTGGAACCCTATCAAACCACTCAGGATATGGCAGCCGATACACATAAATTTGATCTTTGCGTTTAATTTCAAACTGCTCCTCCATCACATTTGCAATTATTTCGGCCCAATCCTCTTTGGACAAATATCTTTGAGTTTCCTCTGGCCGATATTGCTGATGTGGCTCTTCATACTGATATTGATCAACTTGCCCCCAAGCCAATATTGTTGTTGCCAATGATGCTAGGATTGCTTGCCAATTTGCCCCCCACGCTGATTTCTTAAGGCAATCACCCTGGGAATTGTTTCCTCGATCAAACCATGCAATGTACTCATCAAAACTCCAGATTGATCGAACCCAACACGACGAATGATGTTATCAACCATCTCTGGAAGTGTCTCGTCATCCATCGGCTTAGTAGATTGTTCCCTATCTTCATTCATCAGCTTGGGAGATTGTTCTTCCTCGGCCTTGACTTCTTTATTAGACATCTTACAACAATTATGGGTCCGTCGAGCCATGTAAAAAGATATGCTGTTCAAAACACGGTCCCACCGGGCGTGCCAAAAATGTGTTGACAAGAAAAATCAACACGCCGACCTGGGAGATTTGCTTAGCTCTAGTGCAGGTCCTAGAATCGATGAAGCGCGGGCGTGCCAGTCAGTTTGATCCTGCCACTGACGAGATATACAAAGCAGCTAGAAGTAAAGCATATCAATGAATAGGTCAATAACCAATATAACCGATCGGCCAATCAGCCGATGACGCGATCCCAACCGATATTGACGCCAGCCGATGCAGCTAGGGTTTCAATCCATCAGCTGTACGCTGAGCAAACATCTATGTAAAGGTGATCAACCAACGATAACATGATGATATAGCAATGTAATATGGCCCAAAGCAATCACATGATAAAATAGATATTGATTTAAAGATTAAAACACACATCAGCTGGAAGTCCGATGGCATTAAATCCAAATGATTAAATAACCAATGAAGCCTCTACTGTAATCGGCTAGATCCAACTTGTGTACATTCCTTGCAAGCTGATGCGGTATCCAAATAACTCATCGGCTGAAACCCTGATGAAACCCTTAGTGGCTACCAACAGGCAGGCTAGAGATTATGGTTCTAATCACGACTTAGTAGGTCAAACTGAATTGATGCAGCACTAAGTATGAAAAGAAACACAATATCTAGACAATCAAGCCTTTGACTGATTTTTAGGGTGGTTGATGCCTAAGCTAATCTAATCTAGTAAACAATTTTGCCGATATCAGTAGAAACCCTAATGCGAGAGACAACAGATAGAACTAAATTGAAATACCAGGACTAGATTAACATATGCATATGATAAATAGGCTGGCAAACATGTTAACCAAACCATAATAATCCAAGAGGTCGAATGTACTGATGCAGCCTTGGACAACGCCGACGTAGCCAATACAATTGCCTGGGCCGGTGGAACATTGGACTTACCCCTTCGCCGGAGATCGAGGCCTATGCAGCCCTGCGCCGGGTGCCAAATCCCACCGGGTGATAAATAAAATAGAAAAGGTAAAGGGTGGCGATGCGCCGAATTGTATTGATCAAGAGATATCATGCATGAACCCCGGTGTTACATATTTATACCCACGGGCTAACAAAGATCCTAACAGATTACAATCTGAACTTTCCTAATGATAAAAAGGAAACAAACCGAGTCCATTTTGGACACTAATACACATTCCTAAAGATAAATAGGAAACTAACAAACTCTTCCTAATTAATAGATACAATTGCCTTTTTAGGACTCTATCCTTATATGGCAATCCTCATGAAACACATCATCTTGATTTGACGGTATCTCCAATGTTGTCATACCGGAATCGGCTTCATCGGTTTGCCTGGTTCGATTCGATATCAGTCGATGGACACCTTAGCCGATTCGGGCTCCGGGGCTTACCAAATTCTGGCGTTAACACAAGCACCATCGCTGGTTAGGATTGGTGCCCATATTAAGATAGCCTTCCGGTCTTATCACACATAAAGAGAAGTTAGAGTTATGTAAATGCTATGTTACCCTTTGCCTTGCAAACTAAGGTTAATCCTCGAGTAAAGCTGGGCAGATGTTGCAGAGTTGATTGTATTCAAATACGCCGTACCCCTGGTTAATGGAGTTATGTCTATGAGTGAATCCAGTATCATGGCATAAGCAATTTTCTAAATGCTATCATAAAATATGGATATTCATATGTAAATAATTTTAAGGAAGGGTAGGACATAGAATCATGTTAAGGCTAGGTTTATAATTCACATTATTTTCAAGATATCATGCATATTTAATTATATAAAATTAGATTTAGTTTGGCATGCTGAGTACTATCGGTACACATCCTTGCATATTACATCTTCAGGAAACCCTGAAGCCGAAGAAGAAGCTCTTAGTACACTGGTGGACTGGGAGGAAGAGTACGAATTCTAGGTCGACTCTACACCTAGGCTATCCCTGTGGAAATGTCATGATTTTTGTATTGTAAAGTTTGTACATAAACCTTATTGGGTTTTAACAATAAAACGAAGTTCTTGTATCTGTACTATCTCACGCATGACCGAACTCTTGGGAGGTTATGTGGTGTTGTTGGAGTTGACCTCTCTGGAGGAGACCCCACATTCTCCCTCGCCGCCATGGGGCGCCGCCGTCCTGAGCCCCGCACCATCGTCCTCCCTCGTCGTTGTCCCCGAGCCCGGCCACCGAGCGTCGCCGCCCTCTCCCTGTGCTCCAGGTTAGTCCATCTCCCTCATGTGCCTACTTCGACTTCTCGATCCCTCATGTGCTGTTGTGCTCCCTCATGTATAGATATATGAGATGAATGCCTTGTATATTGGTTGTATAATGGAACTGCGAATGTATAGATCATAGATGATACATATTGGTCACTGTTAATAATGCCTCGTATATAATGCCTTGTATATGATGCCTTGTATATAATTCCTTGTATATAATGAGACTGTTAACAATGCCTTGTATATAATGGGACTGTTATTAATGCCTTGTATGTAATGGGACTGTGTTAACAACCAAATTTGGTAACCAAATCCCTGAATTTGAGGTCAAGATGGAAGCGGAATCGGAGGAAACACATGATCAGTGGAGAAACAGAGGCCACATCGGCTAAGTCCGAATCGGCTGCGAAGCCAGTCGGCTGAGTCCGAGTCGGACCAGGACAACCGATAGTCGATTCCGATTGAAGATAGAAGTGAAGCCCGTCCCGAAAGGAAAGCTTAAGGATAAAGTATTGGATTTGGTTTCCAAAGTGCGTTAAAGATATTTCCATCTATGGATAAGGTCCTACAATGGGAATTGTATCTGTTAAGTTAGGATATTTTGCATAGTTTCCTTTCGTAATAATGTCGGTTTGTTTAGAGATTTAATCTGTAATAGGAATCGTGTCCATCACGGATTCATTGTGTATTCGGGTATAAATAAGACCTGAGGGCTTGTAAACAATAACAACATACATCAATATAATCTCGGCTCATCGCCAACATTTTGCTTTAGGTTTTTCTTGACGAGTTCTTGCTTTGACCTCAGGCTACATGGACTTTGATTTCCAGGGCAGGTAATTTCTTGTTACAAACGGCTTGTGGTATCGGGGCCAGTGCTTCCATCATTATGATACTTTGATTCTGATGTTGCAAACCATTTAATTTATCATATGCGGCATATAATCTAGATCAATGTCTAGATCTATCTCACGATCGGCTAATATCTCCTCGAAGATAGCGGCTGACAGAGTTAGATCTAGAGGTTGATTTAGGTTATATGGCGTATCTACTGTCTCGAAGAGTTATCATTAGCCTATATAAATCCTATAATTCTTTCGGTACTTAGTGCTGCATCTAATCGACCTATTAAGTCGCCTTTAGAACTATATAGATTTATTTGGTTCAATGTTTGCTATTAGAGATAGAACCGGGGTTTCCGCCGGTCTAACCTATTCTGATCATCTTTACGTATTATTACTGTTAGATGTATTAGAATTGTCCTTTTATATTAAGATCTTAATCTGCTTAAATATATTAGGCTCGGAGTCAATCCATTAGTTTACACTAACAGCCGATTGATCTTGATGCATTTAATTCAGATTAATATCTTTCTATAAAATATATCGGAGTACTAGCCAATTTACATTAGATCTGCAACATCGGTTATGTTATTAATACATATAACTGTGTTCCTAACGTACTTTTGGATCTAAGTGATTTATACTGTCTTGGTATGCTACCGATCTATCCCAATCACTTAATCTAAATGTGCTTTGGGATAGCAATTGTATATTTATTAATATCTATAGCCGATCGAGTAAGATCTAACCCTAACCAGAACGTCTATCTTTTGTTTCTTGTTGGTTGCAGGATCAAACCAACTGGCATGCTCATTCGATCACCAAAGGCAACCAATTTTAGACCTGCATTGGAGTTGAGCAGACCTCCCAGGCCAGCGCGTGGGAAAATTCTCATCAACACGCTTTTGGCACACACTTTTGACCACTACAAACTTCCAAGTCCGAGACAATGGTTGACATCAAGACTCCAGACATTGACCAGGAGAACGTTATCCCGGTGACAATGGAGCAACTGTTGGCTGAGCACATAGCCGATTACCACCAGATGGTTGAGCAGCTGCAGGCACATTACCAACAATCTTTCACCCAGACCAGGTCTGGGGCAGTCCTTCAGAAATTCAAGTTCTCCATCGAAGACTTTGACATGTCTAATGAGGATAAGAAAGGAAAGAAGAAGATGGAGGACATCAAACAGGAGCAGGACGATTCGGGGCCTCACACACTGTAGGACCGAATCGATTTGGCTGTCCACCACGCGCTTGTCAACCAGTCTAGGATACTGGTTAACACTCTCAACAATATGATAAGCACTGTGGTTGATTCAAAGATAGCCGAGCATCTGCCAAGGGGGGCGACTGTCACATCCTGGGTTTTTCCCTAATTCATCTAACATAATTTACCCGGAAATAATAGGAATTTAAAAATTAACCTGAGTCAACCTATAATTTTAAAATGCAATTAATAAATGGAAATGACATGGTAGGATTTTTCTTGAATTTTCATGTCAAAATACGCTAACGAGTTTTTACTTTGGAATTTTTAGAGCACTCTAAGTATTTTTAATCAATTAAATAAGAAAACATGTAATTTAATTAAGTCCCTAAATCCCTTTTTCTTTTTCTTTTTCTCTTTTTCCTTTTCCGTACCGGCCGTACGGTTTCCCTGCCGTCGCCCGTAACGGGCCGTCGGCCCAGTTCCCGCGCGCGCCGCTCCTCCCTCGGCCGTGGGCCAAGGCCCAAGAGCCGCCGCGCCCACGCAAAGTCCGGCGCCCTCCCTTGCGCCGCGGCCACCGATGTGGGCCCCACTGTCGAGCCGCCTCCTCGCACCCGGCCGGCCCAACCGCCGCGCCGCCATGGCCGCGCCGCCCGCCTCTTTCTCGCGCTGCTTCCGCGCGCCTCGCGCCGCGTGGGCCCCACGCCGGCTCCGCCCGCGTCGTCGCACCCGTGCCCGCTTTTCCCGCACGCCAAAACGGCCGTCGTCACCCCGAAACGACCGCCGGATATCTCTCCCTCTCTCCGAGTCCGAAACGCCGGTGACCTTATCCCCGCCGTATCCGTGCCCGATTCGATCTCTTCTCTCCCCTTTAAAACCCCTCGAGCTCCGCCACGTTTCCCTTTGTTCGCCGTTGGTTCTAGCCCCGAATCGCCGCCGTCTCCGTCGTTTTCACCGTCGGTGAGCTCGCCGCCGTTCCCGGTTTCTTTTGTTTTCTTTCGTTTCCTTTTCCCTTCCGCGCGCGTGTCGCCGCTCGCCGGCTCGTCGCCGCCGCGCGCGCTCGCCGGGTCGTCGCCGCCGTCCCGCCGCCGCCGCCACCCGTGAAACCCTAACCCTAACCCTAGCGCCGCTCCCTCGTGCCGTCCGATCTTTCGGATCGGACGGATCCGCACCGTCCGATCGCGACGGATCCGCACCGTCCGATCGCCGCCGATCCGGCCGCTCGGATCGCACCACGTGGCGGTAATCCGGCCGTCGCGCCCCGCCTCCCGCGTGCGCTGCAAGCCAAGTGCGCCGACGCCGCCCCTAGGGCCGACGCCGCCGTTGACGTCATGCGACGCGCCCGAGGCGCGCATGGATGACGTCACCCGGGACTTAATTGCGCAATAAATAATTTAATCTTTTCGTTTAGTTTAAAAATCGCAATTAAACTTCTAAAATTCATATCTTTTGAATCCGAGCTCCGTTTTAGTCCATTCAAATTTCATTAAATCCAGAAAAATGTCAAGAATCCATTAAAAATACTTGTCAGTGCTGTTTCAGTAGACTTTTTAGGGTGTTTGTTGAGTGCTTTGTTTGTCGTGTAGATCCAGAGTTTTCCGGCGAGCCCGTTCTCTTGAAGTAGTCGCCGAGGTTCCTCGTCTCCAGAGCAAGGCAAGTCATACCTTACATTGACCATATTGTACCTATTTTATGTAAATACCTCTTTTCATTCAAATACGCATATGTTTTAGAATGTCATTTCATGGGATGTTCATACCTATTGTACTCAACCATAGGATTGTTTACCTTATACCATTGATAACTTGGGATCCAATGTGACTAGATGATAGTTTAAGGTTGCTTAGTCATGCTTAGCGCAACTAGCTCACTTAAGGGAATCACACTAAGTTTAATACTAAAGTTGACCTCCCGGTGATATTCGAGATATGACCTTGTTCTTAATAATATTGAATTATGAGAAAGGTGGGTCGTGAGCACATGGTTGGACTTTGGTTAGCGTGCTCGTGACGATTAAGGACCGGTTCTCGGAAACCCTGGAAGAAATGCCGTGCATACCACAAGCCGGCATGGGTAATGGTGGGCCCATAGCGTAGCCGTCTCTAGTTAACGTATCCCAGAGAGGGTGGGCGTGATGGAGTTGGGTCGGCCCCGGTTTTAAGGGTTGATCAGCTTCCGGATTCACCGCGGCACTAGAGGGGGCTGCCCATTGCCCGATGGGAATGGGGGCGAAACCTTGGTGTGGTACGATTGATTAGAGGGGGTTATGTGAAGGGTCTGTCACAATTCCTTTCCGGGGCATCGTGGTGGTGCACCGGCGCACGGTAACGTGTTGTGGGATTGTGTCTTGTGGGTACGATTGTACACCTCGATCGAGTAAAAACTATTCGAATAGCCGTGCCCACGGTTACGGACGATCGACAGATTCACCTTGATTAGTCTCATTTATTTTATTCGAATGAAATGTTGGAGTATGACTAGTGCGGGCGGAGGGATGGGCTGTTGCAACGTGGTTCGAGCGTTGGACAGCGTTTATTTAATATTGCTTAAATATTACTACGTTTTACTTGTCTTCAAATATTATTATTATATACTGCAAACGCTGTTTATGCAAATTGAGCCGCTTGACCTTTCCTTGTTATTTATCTTGCATCATGTCCCCTTTTCCGGTGTGACTTGTTGAGTACGGTGGTTGTACTCAGTCTTGCTTCTTTTTCCCCCTTCAGTGCCAGAGGTTGAGATCGAGGTCTCCGAGGAGGTGTAGGCTTGTTCTCGTCAAGGTTTAGCTGTGGAGTTGGTGTTCCGCTTCGCTCGTGTCAAGTTTAGCTTAAGTCAGTTTTTTTCCTTTCCGCTGCATTTGTGTAACTCTTTTATATTGTTTCTAAGACGAGGATTCTCTATTATCAATAACATCGATTTGTGTACCTCGGCTGATTCCTGGACGAGGATGTAATGCACAAATTAGCTGCAGAAATTCTGGTGTGAATTTCTGGGCGTGACAAGTTGGTATCAGAGCCTTCCTGTGACTGTAGGACAAGCCAACTGGAAACCTTAAGAGCCCTCTAATTCTTTTCATGTGCATATGTTTTGAAAAAAAAGGGGTGTTTTGAAAAGTGGAGTCGTTAGGGTTTAGGAATTGCGAAAATGGGATGTTGGTTGTGGGTTTTTGAGCATGTTTTGATTTTCCCACTCCTTTGTTTCTATAGATGGCGGGTTCCCCGCGACGCTGCGGAAAAGGGATGACAAGCTTCGTGGCGGCGGCGTGTATGGCCCTTGCGGTTGGATATCCCGAAGCACCGAGTATACAACGGTTGCGCCTCTCGGTGGCGAGTTGCCATACCGTGTTCGGTTGGAGGTTCACGGGTTTGTGGGAACGTGTCTTCCCAACATGGAGGTCACGGCTTCGGAGGCACGTCGATCACGCTTGTCAAGAAGCCGCCTACGATGTTGGCCGGGATGAGGGAGCTACATGATGCGACCTTCGCACCTCCTCCTACCGCTACCATCCCCGTCGAGGTAGTTCCTCCGAGGTCGGTGCATTCAAGTCTACGACAGAGGAGAATGACACTACCTTCGGTCACATGTGCATCGTGCTCAAAGGACTGGATCGGATGCACTCGACCTACACAAGGCGACTAAAGAGCTGAACGACAAGAAGATGCGAGGATCGCGCGTTGCGGGACGAAGTGGTTCGTCGAAGAAGGAGGTAGCGAGTTGAAGGGACTCCCGCCACCGGTTGGGGTTAGACTCCGCACTACGCCTCGGAAGACCACCACCGCGCTGTCCGTGTCCAGTGGCACCTCGGATTCCACCGCCTTCTCCGGCTCCACCCGCTCCGGTTCTAGCGCCGGTTCCAGGTTCCTCCTACTGCAGGTTCGCCCTCACCTTTGCTCCGGCTTCGGCGAATCAAGGCGGAGGTGGCGTGTGGTTGGATCTCCGTCTCCGCGACTCAAGCTCGGAGAATTCGGGTGAAGACATGGACTCGAAGAGACTCGAGAATCCTCGGAGGGAAGAGGCGGGATCGGTTGGGCTACGGCAACCGATTCGAAGAGTCCAAGTCCGAGGTGACGCCGAGGACTCCGGGAGCCGTTCGGAAGAATGGGGATCTTCGAAGGAAGCGGTTTCGACTCCTCGTCTCGTGGATCGTTCTAGTTGCCCTCCTTAGTTTTACCGTTTAACTTAGTTTGTCTTCTTGGTAGTTCTTTGTGTGTTAGAGGCTTTGTGTGTGGGATAGGCGCGTCGATATCAAGTGTGATATGACTGACCAAATAAGGATGTTTGGTGCTTTTCCTTGTTTTTAGTCAAGATCGAACAACGCATTTGAATTCAAATAATAAAGATTAGCTCTAAGTCTGTCTATTTTTCTTCTTTTCTCTCTCGGTCGATCGTCTCCTTCGGATGGTAAACACCGGGACCGGCGGGGCGAACAGCAACAATGGGCATCGGTGTCGACAACCACGAGGCTCACGACGCCAATGGCAATGCTCCTCCACCGCCACCCGAGAATCCCACCATTGCTCAAGTGCTCGCTTCACGGACACGAGATGATGGCTGCAATGATGCAGCAAATGCAACAACAACACCACCGAGATGCAACGGCGGATGCTACAACAAATGCGGCAAGCACGGAACAATCGGTTGCCGCCCCACCACCCCAGTCAAGGCGCGAGTTCCTTCGTGTCCGACCGCCGACTTTCTCCAGCACCACTAATCCCATGGAGGCTAATGATTGGCTTCATGCCATAGAGAAGAAGTTAGATCTGCTGCGGTGCACGGATCGGGAGAAAGTCTCGTTTGCCACTCATCGATTCTGGTCTGCTTCGCTTGGTGGGACAACTATTTGGTTACTCGCCGGCGAGGAAGCAGTTACACGGAAGAGTTTCGTCGCGTTTCGGGACCGCACATATTCCTGCAGAATAGTTGCACTGAAAAGCGTGAGTTCCGTTCTCTTGAGCGGGGTAACGATCGATTCGAGTATCTGCACGAGTTCAATCGTCTTGCCCGTTATGCCCCGGAAGATGTGCGCACCGATGCGAAAGGCGGGAAAAGTTTTTGGCTAGTTTGGATGATGAACTCACGGACAAGCTTATCTCCGGAGAGTATGCTAACTTTGAGAAGCTGGTTGACAAGGCCATTCGACGGGAAGATCAGCGCAACAAGATGATCAAAAAGAGAAAAGTATTTCAGTCCCGACCTCCTCAACAGCAGGGAAATCAGCAGAGGCCGCGTTTCATGCCTGGAAGTCAGAGTGGACCTACCACCATGATTGTTCGTCGGCATCGACCTTATCACCCGGGAATTTCCAAGCGCGGTAGTGGCGTGGCCGCAACACGTACTCCGGCCCGCGCCCTCCAACGGCGCCATCCCGGCAATATCCACGGCCACCACCTCCAAGGAAGGACTTGGGAGGAAAGCCGAGTCTGTTTCAACTGTGGTGACCCGGACATTTTGCGGACAAGTGTCCGAAGCCAAGGCGCGCTGGGCCAAGGTTCATCCAGGCTCGAGTCAATCATGCGTCCGCCGGAAGCACTGCCGCTCCCGAAGTTATACTGGGTATGTTTCTTGTAAACTATACTCCCGCCACGTATTATTTGATTACGGCGCTACACATTCTTCTATCTCAAAGCAATTTGTTGGGGCACATGGGTTGTCGGTAGTGGGACTTAAGATACCTATGCGGGTTCAAACCCCGGAAACCACTTGGAGACCACTCGTCTTGTCCCTCGGTGACCATAGAAATCCAAGGATCTACGTTTCTAGCCAACCTTATCCTCCTTCAGTCCAAAGGCATAGATGTCATTCTTGGGATGGATTGGTTGTCCGGACATAAGGGAGTAATTGATGCGCTAGTCGCACCATTACTTTAATTAATACGAAAGGAGAAAGAGTTGTTTTTCGCTCTCCCATGCAAGTCAAGACTATAGTAAGTTTGAATCATGTTTCCACCGGGGAATCGTCCGAAATGGCGGCCAAGACCCCTGTGAAGTTAGAGGATATCCCCATCGTCAGAGAATACCCTGAAGTTTTCCCCGAGGATTTAACTCGATGCCAAAAAGGGAAATTGAATTCCGGATTGACCTAGTACCCGGGACCGCCCCAATACACAAGAGGCCATATAGGATGGGAGCCAACGAGTTGGCCGAAGTAAAGAAGCAAGTGGATGAACAGTTGCAAAAAGGGTATATTCGCCCGAGCACGTCGCCTTGGGGTGCTCCGGTGATTTTTGTGGAAAAGAAAGACAAGACCAAGAGAATGTGTGTGGATTATCGAGCCCTCAATGAGGTTACTATCAAGAACAAGTATCCCCTACCCCGGATTGATGACTTATTCGATCAACTCAAAGGGGCCAAGGTATTTTCCAAGATAGACCTGCGATCGGGCTATCATCAGTTGAGGATTCGGGAAGAGGACATTCCCAAGACCGCCTTCACCACCAGGTATGGACTGTACGAGTGTACGGTCATGTCTTTTGGTTTAACCAATGCACCGGCTTTCTTTATGAATCTGATGAACAAGGTGTTTATGGAGTTCTTGGATAAATTCGTGGTGGTGTTCATTGACGACATTTTGGTCTACTCTAAGTCAGAGGAGGATCATCAGCAACATCTTCGGACAGTACTCGAGAAGTTGAGAGACCATCAACTCTACGCCAAGTTTAGCAAGTGTGCTTAAAGGAGGTAGAGTTCCTCGGTCACATTGTGAATGCCCAAGGAGTAGCCGTGGATCCAGCAAATGTGGAATCAGTTACTAAATGGACCCCGCCTAAAACGGTTACGCAGATCCGAAGTTTCCTTGGACTTGCGGGTTACTACCGCCGCTTCATTGAGAACTTCTCCAAAATTGCCAAGCCAATGACTCAACTGTTGAAGAAAGATGAGAAGTTTAAGTGGTCGGCAGAATGCAATAGGAGTTTTGAAGAGCTTAAGAGGAAGTTGGTGTCGCACCGGTGTTGATCTTGCCCGACCCAACAAAGGACTTCCAAGTCTATTGTGACGCATCTCGCCAAGGGTTGGGATGTGTGTTGATGCAAGAAGGCAAAGTGGTCGCATATGCATCTCGTCAATTGCGCCCACATGAAAACAACTACCCCACTCATGATCTAGTTATCCGCAGTGGTTCATGCACTGAAGATCTGGCGACACTACCTAATTGGTAATCGTTGTGAAGTGTATACGGATCACAAAAGTCTTAAGTACATTTTCACCCAACCGGATTTAAACCTCCGACGAGAAGATGGTTGGAACTGATCAAAGATTATGACTTAGGGATACATTACCATCCCGGCAAAGCTAATGTGGTTGCGGATGCACTAAGCCGAAAGAGTTCTTGCACCACCCTCGGTGTCGAAAGAATGTGTGACCAGTTGCGGCAGAATTCGAGAATCTAAATCTACGAGTGGTGGATTTTGGTTTTGTGGTGCTCTGGAAGCCCAACCCACTCTCATTGATCAAATTCGGGCTGCTCGGGCGTCGGATCCCGAAATGGCCGAACTCAAGAAGAACATGAGAGTCGGAAAAGCTCGTGGTTTTACGGAAGACGAACATGGCACAATCTGGATGGGAAAGAGATTGTGTGTGCCGAAGACAAGGATTTGAAAAGACGATCCTTACGGAAGTTCACCAAACCCAATACTCAATTCACCGGGCGGTACAAAGATGTATCAAGATCTTAAAGAAAGGTTTTGGTGGGTCGGCATGAGGAGGAGATAGCCGAGTTTGTTGCACTTTGTGATGTTTGTCGGCGAGTGAAGGCGAACATCAACGGCCCGAGGCTGTTGCAACCCCTTGATTCCAGTGGAAATGGGAAGAAATTGGAATGGATTTCATCACGGGTTTACCCCGCACAACGTCAGGATATGACTCAATTTGGGTCGTGGTGGACCGACTCACCAAGGTGGCCCACTTCATACCAGTACATACTACCTACTCCGGGAAGAAGTTGGCAGAGCTTTATCTCGCAAGGATCATGTGTTTGCATGGCGTGCCTAAGAAGATCGTGTCCGATAGGGGAAGTCAGTTTACTTCCAAATTCTGGAAGAAGTTGCAAGAAGAACTCGGTACCCGTTTGAATTTTAGCACGGCCTATCATCCGCAAACAGACGGTCAAACTAAGAGAGTGAATCAGATTTTGGAAGACATGCTGAGAACATGCGCGCTCGATTTTGGAAAAGCATGGGACAAAAGCTTGCCCTATGCAGAATTCTCTTACAACAACAGTTATCAGGCCAGCATTCAAATGGCACCATATGAAGCACTGTATGGACGGAAATGCCGCACACCCCTATTCTGGGATCAGACGGGTGAGCGCCAATTGTTTGGCACAAAAGTAATAAGCGAAGCAGAGGAAAAGGTCCGAGTGATTCGGGAAAGGTTGAAGATTGTGCAGTCCCGACAGAAGAGCTATGCAGATAATCGTCGAAGAGATCTCGCTTTTGAAGCGGGGATTTTGTGTATCTTCGCGTTACACCACTCAGGGAGTACACCGTTTCCAAACCAAAGGTAAGTTGGCACCACGTTTCGTGGGACCATACAGATTCGGGAACGTCGAGGAGAAGTGGCCTATCAGTGGAGCTTCCTCCAACATGACGGTATTCACGACGTGTTTCATGTGTCCCGAGTTAAAGAAGTGTTTAAGGGTACCGGAAGAGCGGCGAGTCCGGACAGATTGAAATCCAAGAGGACTTAACCTATGTAGAGAGACCAGCACGTATTCTTGAGGTCGGTGAGAGAAGGACTCGGAACAAAGTTATCGAGTTTTGCAAGGTTCAATGGACTCATCACTCCGAGGAAGAAGCTACTTGGGAACGAGAAGATGAGCTAAAGGCCGCGCACCCGCACCTCTTCGCCGTACCTCCGAATCTCGGGGTCGAGATTCCGTTTAAGGGGGTAGGTTGTCACATCCGGGTTTTTCCTAATTCATCTAACATAATTTACAAATAATAGGAATTTCGAAATTAACACGAGTCAACCTATAATTTTAAAATGCAATTAATAAATGGAAATGACATGGTAGGATTTTTCTTGAATTCTTCATGTCAAAATACGCAAACAGGATTTTTTGGAATTTTTAGAGCACTCTAAGTATTTTTAATCAATTAAATAAGAAAACAGAATTTAATTAAGTCCCTAAATCCCTTTTTCTTTTTCTTTTTCTCTTTTCCTTTTCCGTACCGGCCGTACGGTTTCCCGCCCGTCGCCCCGTAACGGGCCGTCGGCCCGCCCGCGCGCGCGCTCCTCCCTCGGCCGTGGGCCAAGGCCCAAGAGCCGCGCGCCACGCAAAGTCCGGCGCCCTCCCGCGCGCGCGGGCCACCGACAGTGGGCCCCACTGTCGGAGCCGCCTCCCTCGCACCCGGCCGGCCCAGCCGCCGCCGCCGCCATGGCCGCGCCGCCCGCCTCTTTCTCGCGCCGTTTCGCGCGCCTCGCGCCGCGTGGGCCCCACGCCAGGCTCCGCCCGCGCCGTCGCACCCGTGCCCGCTTTCCCGCACGCCAAACGGCCGTCATCACCCCGAAATGACCGCCGGATATCTCTCCCTCTCTCTCGAGTCCGAAAAAGCCGGTGACCTTATCCCCGCCGTATCCGTGCCCGATTCGATCTCTTCTCTCCCCTTTAAAACCCCCTCGAGCTCCGCCGCGTTTCCCCTTTGTTCGCCGTTGGTTCTAGCCCCGAATCGCCGCCGTCTCCGTCGTTTTCACCGTCGGTGAGCTCGCCGCCGTTCCTCGGTTTCTTTTGTTTTCTTTCGTTTCCTTTTCCCTTCCGCGCGTGTCGCCGCTCGTCGGGCTCGTCGCCGCCACCACGCCGCCGCTCGCCGGGTCGTCGCCGCCGTCCCGCCCGCTCGCCGGGTCGTCGCCGCCGTCCCACCGCCGCCGTCGCCACCCGTGAAACCCTAACCCTAACCCTAGCGCCGCTCCTCGTGCTGTCCGATCTTTCGGATCGGACGGATCCGCACCGTCCGATGGCGACGGATCCGCACCGTCCGATAGCGCCGATCCGGCCGCTCGGATCGCGCCACGTGGCGGTAATCCGCCGTCGCGCCCGCCTCCCGCGTGCGCCGGCCGTGCGGCCGGCGTCGGCCCCTAGGGCTGCGCCGCCCACGATGTCATGCGACGTCGCTACGAGGCGCGCGTGGATGACGTCACCGGGACTTAATTGCGCAATAAATAATTTAATCTTTTCGTTTAGTTTAAAAATCGTAATTAAACTTCTAAAATTCATATCTTTTGAATCCGAGCTCCGTTTTAGTCCATTCAAATTTCATTAAATCCAGAAAAATGTCAAGAATCCATTAAAAATACTTTTCAGTGCTATTTCAGTAGACTTTTTAGGGTGTTTGTTGAGTGCTTTGTTTGTCGTGTAGATCCCGAGTTTTCCGGCGAGCCCGTTCTCTTGAAGTAGTCGCCGAGGTTCCTCGGTCTCCGAGCAAGGCAAGTCATACCTTACATTGACCATATTGTACCTATTTTATGTAAATACCTCTTTTTCGTTCAAATACTGCATATGTTTTAGAATGTCATTTCATGGGATGTTCATACCTATTGTACTCAACCATAGGATTGTTTACCTTATACCATTGATAACTTGGGATCCAATGTGACTAGATGATAGTTTAAGGTTGCTTAGTCATGCTTAGCGCAACTAGCTCACTTAAGGGAATCACACTAAGTTTAATACTAAAGTTGACCTCCCGGTGATATTCAGATATGACCTTGTTCTTAATAATATTGAATTATGAGAAAGGTGGGTCGTGAGCACATGGTTGGACTTTGGTTAGCGTGCTCGTGATGATTAAGGACCGGTTCTCGGGAAACCCTGGAAGAAATGCCGTGCATACCACAAGCCAGCATGGGTAATGGCTGGGCCCATAGCGTAGCTGTCTCTAGTTAACGTATCCCAGAGAGGGTGGGCGTGATGGAGTTGGGTCGGCCCCGGTTTTAAGGGTTGATTAGCTTTCGGATTCACCGCGGCACTAGAGGGGGCTGCCCATTGCCCGATGGGAATGGGGCGAAACCTTGGTGTGGTACGATTGATTAGAGGGGTTATGTGAAGGGTCCTGTCACAATTCCTTTCCGGGGCACCGTGGTGGTGCACCGGCGCACGGTAACGTGTTGTGGGATTGTGTCTTGTGGGTACATTGTACACCTCGATCGAGTAAAAACTATTCGAATAGCCGTTCCCACGGTTACGGGCGATCGACCGATTCACCTTGATTAGTCTCATTTATTTTATTCGAATGAAATGTTGGAGTATGACTAGTGCGGGCGGAGGGATGGGCTGTTGCAACGTGGTTTGAGCGTTGGACGGCGTTTATTTAATATTGCTTAAATATTACTACTGTTTCTTGTCTTCAAATATTATTATTATATCTTGCAAATGCTGTTTATGCAAATTGAGCCCCTTGACCTTTCCTTGTTATTTATCTTGCATCATGTCCCCTTTTCCTGTGACTTGTTGAGTACGGTGGTTGTACTCGGTCTTGCTTCTTTTCCCCTTCGGTGCCGAGGTTGAGATCGAGGTCTCCGAGGAGGTGTAGGCTTGTTCTCATCAAGGTTTAGCTGTGGAGTTGGTGTTCCGCTTCGTTCGTGTCAAGTTTAGCTTAAGTCAGTTTTATTTTCCTTTCCGCTGCATTTGTGTAACTCTTTTATATTGTTTCTAAGACGAGGATTACTGTATTATCAATAACGTCGATTTGTGTACCTCGGCTGATTCTGGACGAGGATGTAATGCACAAATTAGCCGCAGAAATTCGTGTGAATTTCGGGCGTGATGACGTACTGGGCCGATGGCCGCTTCCTCGCCTTACAAAGACGCTATCTATGAAGGGTTACGCGGAGGCTACGCTAGCCGAAAACAAAAACTTTTACCGCGCAAACCAGGAACACTTGCAAGTAAGGGGCCGATAGATCGTTACCGATTGGAGTAGAGTGCAGCGGAATAACCAATCAGGGCAATCCGATCCGGAACAGTGTAGCCGATTCCCGGAGACAGCCGATTCGCCAATCAGCCGATTCAAGTCGTCCGGCCGCGTTCTCACGCCTCGCTCCGATGCGCCCGACCGCAGCCGATTCCACCACAGCCGATCGCTCCGATTGCAGCCGATCCAAGCCGATCAACAGCGCGCAACGTAGCAGCGCCTCTACCGGTATCCACACGTCCGGGGACGAACGTCGTACACCCGTGTGCTAGCACGCGATGCAAGGCTAGGGTTTGGCTCGAAAGTGGGGAGGGTTTCCGTGGAGATTGATCTCGGCGACTTACGTTGCACGCGATGCAATTGATGTCTCTTCACTCTCCACCCCTCCCTCCTTTATATAGAGTTGGCCGACGGGACTAGTGGCCGATTAGGACTCTATTTTGAATCGGATCTCATCCGTATCTCATAGAGTTGGCCGCCCATACGTCGTAAGCCCATAGGACTCTATCCGATCGGATCCCTATCCGATCGAGCCGTATCCGAGTCCAACTTGAATATCTATTCTATCCCCTTAAGCGTGCGACCACGTAGGTTCAGGTATACTCGGTTTCGGCTATAGTCTAACTTAGCCGATCGTCGGCTCGAGTCCAACTCGGGCGACCCGTCAACAGCGGCGCCTAGCAGCACATATTGACACCATAGTATACAAGAATAATATCAGCTCGAACCTGTAATGTGTACACAAATCCCTTTGCCTCACGATACCGCTAAGCTATAGGCAAGATGTGTGCCATCCCTTCAATAGCTTAACCATTCACTCGAACCGTATTGGATTATCCGTCCGTTGATTGACTCCTCAATCAACTTAGCATGGCCATGCATTTCCATAATCCATTACCTCGAGGGGCCCAGAGATATCTCTCCAAAGGAGGGGCAAATTCCATCTTGATCACTCACATCCCACTCCATGTTTCATAGCAAACCCGAAAACTACCTTTATAACTATCCAGTTACGGAATAGTGTTTGGTAGTCCCAAAGTAGGCTACTACACATGTTGGAATCCATGGTGATCTCGGGTCTAAGGACTTTGTACCAACACTACCCGAGACCAACTAATGGCACATTGATTCTGTAGTGTCTCATGGTGGGTCTATCCAACAATGTGTTCTCTAACACATATGTCCATGTTTATTGATTTGGTATCTCCATACCCATGATCTATGAGACATGATCATCAATCAATAAACATGCCGATCTTAGAATCATATTTGTTCCAACAATATGACATATGATCGGGATCGTTTAGAAATAGATTCATACATAAAGAGTCTCATAAATAAGTCACGTACTTATTGATCAATACAAGATGTCTATTTCATGGAACCGAATAACACTTTATTCATTTATACATAAACATTGACGTGATATCCAACATCTCCATGTTGCCTCTAGGGCATATCACTAACAATCTCCCACTTGCACTAGAGTCAATCATGTAAGTATCTAATACCCATTGCTCTTGTGTGCGCCTCATGCTTCGGCGAGGAGAGGTTTTGTCGGCGGATCGGCTATGTTGAGATCCGTGTGCACTTTGCATATCTTGACATCACCTCTGTCCACTATCTCGCGGATGAGATGATATCGCCGAAGTATGTGTTTGGACTTCGATGTGACCTCGGCTCCTTGGCTTGCGCAATGGCTCCACTATTATCACAATAGAGAGACATTGGACCGTCGTACTAGTCATCACACCAAGCTCGAAACGAATTTCTTGATCCAAACAGCCTCCTTTGCAGCTTCCGAAGCAGCAATGTACTCGGCCTCCGTTGTAGAATCAGCAACGTATCCGCTTGGAACTCTTCCAGTGCTGCGCCTCCGTTCAGGCGAACACGAACCCGATTGCGATCTATAATCATCCTTGTCTGTTTGGAAGCTAGCATCGGTGTAACCACTTACAACGAGCTCTTCCTCACCTCCATAGACTAGGAACATATCCTTAGTTCTTCTCAAGTACTTAAGGATATTCTTTACTGCATCCAGTGACCTTCACTGGATCGGACGAGTATCTGCTCGTAGCACTCAAAGCGTACGAGACATGCGGCGTGTACAAAGCATGGCATACATGATGGATCCAATTGCCGAAGCATATGGAACCATACCCATCTTATTCCGCTCATCATGTGTCCGAGGACACCGATTCTTGCTAAGATTGATGCCATGTGACATAGGCAAGAAACCTTTCTTGGAATCATGCATGTTGAACCTTTTCAACACCTTGTCAATGTATGTACTTTGGCTTAATCCAATTAGCCTCTTGGATCTATCTCTATAGATCCGAATGCTAATATATATGCTGCCTCCCTAAGTCTTTCATGGAAAAACTATTTTTCAATGAAGACTTGACGGATTCAAGCATAGGGATATCATTTCCAATCGTAATATGTCATCCACATATAAGATTAGAAATACAATTGCGCTCCCACTGACCTTTTGTAAACACAGGCCTCTTCTTCGTTTTTGATGAAACCAAACCCCTTGATTACTTCATCAAAATGAATATTCCAACTCCGAGATGCTTGCTTCTATCCATAAATGGATTTCGTAGCTTGCATATCTTTCCAGCGATTCTGGATCGACAAAACCCGAGGTTGTATCATGTATACATCCTCGCTTAGGTTTCCATTTAGGAAAGCCGTTTTGACATCCATCGCCATATCTCATAATCGAAATATGCAGCAATCGCTAGGATAATCCGAATAGATTTAAGCATTGCGACGGGCGAGAAGGTTTCATCATAATCAACTCCTTGAATCTGTTTAAAACCTTTCGCCACCAATCGCGCCTTATAGATGTGAACATTTCCATCCATATCGGCTTTTTCTTAAAAACCCATTTGCACTCAATGGTTTTGACACCATCAGTGGATCAACCAAGTTCCAAACTTGATTGTCGTACATGGATTCTATTTCGGATTTCATGGCTCCAAGCCACTTGTTGGAATCGGGTCCCACCATCGCTTCCTCATAGGTCTTAGGTTCATCGTTGTCCAACAACAATATATCACATTGTTCGCACTTTGTGTACTGGGTGCACGACGTGATCTTTCGGACCTCCGTGGGCTGGTGTATCTACAACGGTGGCGCAACACTTTGCTCCTCTGTTGTGGTTACGTGGTCGCGAAACATTTTCCGGTGTTTCTTGAACTTCTTCAAGATGCACCTGCTCCCACTAACCCTTCTTGAAAAAACTCTTTCTCCAAGAAGACACCGTGTCGGGCGACAAACACTTTGCCTTGTTCCCGATTATAAAAGTAATATCCCTTAGTTTCCTTAGGATATCCCACAAAGAAGCACTTGTCGATTTGGGTGTGAGCTTGTCGCGTAAACGTTTTACATAAGCTTCGCATCCCCAAATTTTGAGAAAAGACAAACTAGGGGTTGCCCTGTCCATATCTCATATGGTGTCTTTTCAACCGACTTAGATGGAACTCTATTTAGTGTGAGCGCAGTTGTTTCAAGAGCATATCCCCGAAGGATAACGGTAGATCACTTTGGCTCATCATCGACCGCACCATGTCCAACAAGGTGCGATTTCTCCGTTCGGACACTCCGTTCCATTGCGGAGTTCCCGGCGGAGTCAAGCGTGGAACAATTCAACAATCTTTCGGATGATTACCAAACTCTTGGCTCAAGTATTCCCCTCCACGATCGATCGTAGAAACTTGATTGTTTTCCCTAAATGATTCGTACTTCATTCTGGAATTCTTTGAACTTTTCAAAGGATTCGGACTTATGCCTCATTAAGTAGATATAACCATATCTACTAAAGTCATCGGTAAAGGTAATGAAGTATTGATAACCACCTCGGCCGTTGAGCTCATTGGTCCACATACATCGGTATGTACGAGTGCCAATAAGTCACTTGCTCTCTCACTATGTCCCGTGAAAGGTGCCTTTGTCATCTTACCAAGTAAACAAGACTCACATGTCTCAAATGATTCAAAATCAAAAGAGTGAAGCAATCCATCCTTATGGAGCTTCTCCATGCGTTTCTTATTTATATGGCCTAAGCGACAATGCCGGATAAACGTGGGGTTTATATCATTAGAGAGTTGCCTTTCGTATTAATGTTATAGATGGGAGACGCTTCAAGATTCAAAACGTATAATCCATTCACCAATGGAGCATGAAAATAGAACATATCTCGAGATATATTGAACAACCATTGTTCATTGATCTAAAATCATATCCTTCCGCTTGCAAACATGAAGCGGAAATAACGTTTTGACATAGTGTTGGAACACAATAACAATTATTTAATTCCAAAACTAATCCGAATGTAGATGAAGTGGTACGTGCCGACAAGCAATCGTAGCAACGCTTGCTCCATTGCCGACGCGCGAGTTCACCTCGCCCCTTCTCAATCCTCTACTTCTTCTCATTCCTGCAACGATTTGCAAATATGAGCTACGATCCGGTATCAAATACCCAAGAGTCGGTAGGTGAAGTAGCAAGATTAATGTCTATAACATTAATACCTGACGCGTAAGTCGTACTTTGCTTCTTCTTGAGATCCTCCATGTACTTCTTGCGGTTCCTTTTCCAGTGGCCTGTCTCCTTGCAGTAGAAGCAAACGGCATCGATGCCGCCGACCCTTCTTGCCCTTCTTTGCATTAGAGGCACTCGTGATCTCATCGGGAGTTAACTTCCTCTTGGTGCAAAGTTTCTTGACAGTGGTTTGCGCTTAGCCTTCGCATCATCATCACATGATGACCATTTTTCTGGATACTCTCCTCACTGTCTTTAGCATCCCATGCAATTCAGCCAAGGTCCTATCCATATTGTTCATGTGATAATTTAATATGAATGGCTCGAAGCTCGGAGGGAGCGGCCGGAGAATCACATCGTAGCCAACTCTTGGCTAAGAGGAAAACCCAGTTTTCCGGACTCTCAATATAGCCAATCATCTTTATCACATGCGGGTGACGGGATTCCCCTCAACAAGCACGCACGCAAACAAGGACTTTGAGGTGTTGAACCTCTCGGCCCGAGCTTGGTTCTCAAACATGCCACGCAGTCCCTGAATAATAGTGTGAGCATCGCGCTCTCATATTGCTTCGAAGCTCGGGGACATTGTAGCAAGCATGAGACGGCTTATATCTAGGGCATCATTAGTGTGCTTCTCATAAGCCCTCCGTGCGGTTGTAGTGGCATTAGTTGGCAAATCCTCTGGATAGGGTACTTCAAGAACGTACTCCTTACGCTCTTGCTTGAGAACAATTCTCAAGTTGCGATACCAATCCATAAAGTTTGTTCCATTTAATTTTTCCTTTTCGAGAATAGATCGCAAATTAAAGGTGCGGGTGTAGTATTAGCCGCCATTTATTCTACAACGAAAAAGCAAAGTTTAGCACAATGTTTATGCTATGTCTATTGTTAAACAATTTAACATTAGACTCCCATTACGTATTTTCCACCTTCCCTCTAGGTTACGTATTGGGTCAAGATCCACATGTTAATTAATTTTCTAGTGAGCTTTGGCATCACTTGCTAGAAAATTAGTAACATCGATAAGCAACACCTTGCTAATCACATCTCTATGTGACTCTTGTTGTTGGTGTGGCATCTCCATGCCCCGGCGCCAACCTATGCCCCAAGGCCCAAAACTGTTTTGATAGCCTTGTTAAGTAAACCAAATGCTCCGCATGTATATGTCGACATATACCCCTCGTGTTATGATAGAGAATGGCACTCTGCTTTGGTAGACCCACCATTGACGAGCATAACGGTGACGGGTGCAACATTTGGAAGGGCATCATTACTACTTAATTTTGAGAGGATGCTATCCTATCAAACATATCACATATGAAAGCAAGAAGAATAGCATATAATGAAATAGTATGGCCCCCTTCACATGGTGATCTCCATCTCCATGTCGGCGCCGAGATCTCCATCTTCGGCACCATCTTCCAAGTGTCGAATGCTTGATATCTTCAAACTAAGCTACTACTATAGAAGCTCTAATTGAAGATTACATCGACTCGCAGTCGTGAAAGAATATTACAAGCATTGCACGTATGAAAGAATATTACAGGGGATTGCACATATGAAAGAATATTACATGCATCACATGCATCTCATACATACAATAGGGCCATACCATCTCAAAGCATTCTCTGCAAAAACAAGTTAGGCGTAGAAACATTTTCTACCTATCGCGAGATACGGCATCGAGACGACCTATAAGGGGGTACGCACACGGCGGGCGGGGGTCGAGGAAGCCGCCCCTCGCGGGCTTCCGGGCAGCGCCGAAACCACACGAAATTCATAGATCCAATCTATGAAATCGCTTATGGAAACCATATCGGCATAATCATATTATGTCGTCCCGATACACTATCAAGGGAGATGGTTTGCGTAGGCGCGAGGCAGCAACAAAGTCGGACTACGAGATAGCTTCGGTATAATCACATTATGCCGTTCCGATACACTATCAAGGAACGCTATCTCGAACCCAACTCAAACCGAGTTATTTGGAAATTGCTTCGACGTAATCACATTACGTCGTTCCGATACACTATCAAGGAACACAATTACCATCTACTCTCCTCAACGAGATCCCGTAAAACCGATTGATCTAATCAACCCGTGCGCAAAACTTGTTCCAGATCCAATCTAAAACCCGAACTAAGCAAGATTAGCTCGATACCACTTGAAGGGTTACGCGGAGGCTACGCTAGCCGAAAACAAAAACTTTTACCGCGCAAACCAGGAACACTTGCAAGTAAGGGGCCGATAGATCGTTACCGATTGGAGTAGAGTGCAGCGGAATAACCAATCGGGGCAATCCGATCCGAAACGTAGCCGATTCCCGGAGACACCGATTCGCCAATCAGCCGATTCGAGTCGTCCGCCGCGTTCTCACGCCTCGCTCCGTGCGCCCGACCGCAGCCGATTCCACCACAGCCGATCGCTCCGATTGCAGCCGATCCGAAGCCGATCAACGCAGCGCGCAACGTAGCGGCGCCTCTGGTATCCACACGTCCGGGGACGAACGTCGTACACCCGTGTGCTAGCACGCGATGCAAGGCTAGGGTTTGGCTCGAAAGTGGGGAGGGTTTCCGTGGAGATTGATCTCGGCGACTTCTTGCACGCGATGCAATTGATGTCTCTTCAGCTCTCCACCCCTCCCTCCTTTATATAGAGTTGGCCGACTGGGACTAGTGGCCGATTAGGACTCTATTTTGAATCGGATCTCATCCGTATCTCATAGAGTTGGCCGCCCATACGTCGTAAGCCCATAGGACTCTATCCGATCGGATCCCTATCCGATCGAGCCGTATCCGAGTCCAACTTGAATATCTATTCTATCCCCTTAAGCGTGCGACCACGTAGGTTCAGGTATACTCGGTTTCGGCTATAGTCTAACTTAGCCGATCGTCGGCTCGAGTCCAACTCAGCCGACCGTCAACAGCGCGCCTAGCAGCACATATTGACACCATAGTATACAAGAATAATATTGGCTCGAACCTGTAATGTGTACACAAATCCCTTTGCCTCACGATACCGCTAAGCTATAGGCAAGATGTGTGCCATCCCTTCAATAGCTTAACCATTCACTCGAACCGTATTGGATTATCTGTCATTGATTGACTCCTCAATCAACTTAGCATGGCCATGCATTTCCATAATCCATTACCTCGAGGGCCCAGAGATATCTCTCCAAAGGAGGGGCAAATTCCATCTTGATCACTCACATCCCACTCCATGTTTCATAGCAAACCCGAAAACTACCTTTATAACTACCCGATTACGGAATAGCGTTTGGTAGTCCCAAAGTAGGCTACTACACATGTTGGAATCCATGGTGATCTCGGGTCTAAGGACTTTGTACCAACACTACTGAGACCAACTAATGGCACATTGATTCTGTAGTGTCTCATGGTGGGTCTATCCAACAATGTGTTCTCTAACACATATGTCCATGTTTATTGATTTGGTATCTCCATACCCATGATCTATGAGACATGATCATCAATCAATAAACATGCCGATCTTAGAATCATATTTGTTCCAACAATATGACATATGATCGGGATCGTTTAGAAATAGATTCATACATAAAGAGTCTCATAAATAAGTCACGTACTTATTGATCAATACAAGATGTCTATTTCATGGAACTGAATAACACTTTATTCATTTATACATAAACATTGACGTGATATCCAACATCTCCATGTTGCCTCTAGGGCATATCACTAACAATCTACTCACGGCCTGCCGATCCCGCCACTAGGACATCCAGACCCTCAAGGAGGAGCTCCAACCCAGCCAAATGTACAGGCATCGGCTTCAGAGCCGTGTCCTAAGATGCTAGTCAAGCAACAGCCTCAACACCAGGGCCACGACATCTCAACAGTGACCCAGGAGCAGTTGAAAACATGTTCAACACCAATCGGCAACATATCATGTCTAAAGAGCCGATTGGCAGCTTCGTGCCGGAATCGCATGACAATACCAGCGGTAATCGGCCTCCTTCTGAGCAGCCACCCCAGTTCGTGTCTTGGCTGCCTCCCGCTGCAAACTAGTTCCAATATCAATATCCAGGAGGACACTACGAGCAACAATACCAGCCGCAGACGCCGCTACTCCAGTATCGGCAATGACTCATTCAGTACGAGTAGTACGAGCCGATACCTCAAGTTCAAGCTCAACACAACAGACCTTGGCCCGACCTGATTGCTGACGTCATGCACGATCAGTTAGGCCTTGAACCCAAGGATTCCGGCAACATGTACCGGTACCCGTATTCGGAATACTTCGAAAGGGTGCCCCTGCCAAACCGGTAGAAAGTGCCAGATTTCTCAAAATTCTCTGGGCAAGACAACATGTCCACCTATGAACACGTTAGCCGATTCCTAGCTCAATGTGGGGAGGCATCGGCTACAGACGCGCTCAGAGTGCGTTTATTCCTGCTATCACTATCGCGATCGGCTTTCACCTGGTTCTCATCTTTGCCTTACAATTCAGTATAGAGCTGGGCCGATCTCAAAAAGCAATTCCACAGCTACTTCTACTCGGGCACCCATGAGATGAAGCTGTCGGACCTCACCGGCATCAGGCAAAAGCACGAAAAATCAGTTCAGGACTACATTCAGTGCTTTAGAGATATGAGGAATCGTTGCTACAGCTTGGTGCTATCGGACTCGCAGCTAGCCGATTTAGCTTTCACAGACTTTTAGCCCATATCCACGAGAGGTTTTCGGCTCAAGACTTTGATAGCTTGGCCCACTTGGCCCATAAGGTGACAGCCCACAAGCAAAGATTTCAAGAATCCAAGAAAACCTTCAAGAAAGTCACCCACGTCGCCTACGCAACAGACTCAGACTCAAGTGATAGCGACGCAGAGGTGGCAACAGCCGAGTGGACCAGGAACAAGAAGGCCATCATGTGCCAATGGTTGAAGAAATCGGCTAAGGAAGAAAAATATGATTTTGACATAACCAAAGCCAATAGGATCTTTGATCTATTGCTGAGGGAGAAACAAATACAACTTTCGGCCAACCATGTCATACCATCGGCCGAGGAGCTCAAAAAGAAGAGATACTGCAAGTGGCACAACACCACCTCCCACAGCACCAACGGTTGCAAGGTCTTCCTGCCAATAGATAAGTCGGCCATCGAGGCAGGGAAAATTAAGTTCGAGGAATCGGCTAGGCCGATGAAGGTCGACGACAATCCCTTCCTTGTCAACACTGTCCAAGCCAGTCCTGCGCGAGCTGATCGACATAACAGAATGGCGTACAGCTCAGCCGAGGACCAACAAGAGCCAACTACAGTGAGAACCACACCAATCAACATGGTTTACACCAACGGCCGATCGGCGGATCGTCAGCCCAGACAGACGGACAGCCGATTGCGTTTCCAGCGCAGGGTTCAAAAAGAAGAAGAGAGTCGGTGCCGTAAGCCACACCAGAGGACACCCAATCGGCTGGGTGTAGCATATTACTGCCGCCATGATGGCTGTGATCCGCATTGGCGCTATGCTGGGAGGAAGGAATGAGGCTTCCCACTCTCGAAAATTGCCCCGCATGCAGCGAATACAGGGAGGACGAATAAAGGGATCCACCAATGGAAAGTTCTAGCCGATTCGTCCCTCGAGCCGTTCAACTTAACCAGTGAAAACCCTCCGTCCACGATCAGCTCGGCCCAATCCACCAGGACTTCTTCCAAGAGGAGGATGAAGAGGAGGCTGATGAAGAACAATCGGCCAATCCCCAATGGTGCCCTTCAGACCTGTTCACCAAAACATAGAAAAGAAAATTCAGAGGCTTAAGAGCGAGGTACAGGAAGAAGAAGTCCAGTGGATGATCCAACAGCAACAACGTCAGCAAGGCACAAAGCAATGGCGTTTCAACAAATAGGCAGCCCTAGCCGACGAGAGGCCAGCCAACAAGGCCAAAAGGGCGGCAAAAGGCAAAGGAGTGACCACTGCATCGGTCAACATGGTTTTCATATTGCCGGCCAAATTCGAGGCTGTCGAGGCCGATGCGGACACAATTGAGGATACATTGGCCAAACTAGTCTGTCCCGAACGTGGCCATCTTCGAAAAACTGAGGGGACCAAAATCAGCACCAAGCCCTTATACGTCAAAGGATTTGTCAACGGGAAGCCGATGTCCAAGATGCTGGTTGATGGAGGAGTTGCTGTCAACCTAATCCCTTACGCAACCTTCAAGAAGCTGGGCAAAGGAGCCGAAGATCTGATCAAGACAAACATGGTGCTCAAGGACTTCGGCGGCAACCCTTCAGAAGCCAAGGGAGTTTTAAATGTCGAGCTGCCCACAACGTTTTTCGTCATCGACGGGAAGGGATCATATAGCCTGCTGCTTGGGAGGGATTGAATCCACGCCAATTGTTGCATCCCTTCCACAATGCACCAAAGCTTAATCCAGTGGCAAGGCGACAAGATACAAATCATGCTAGCCGACAGGTCAGTCAGCGTCGCTAACACCGATTTGCCTTTTTGGGAAATCGGTGGTATTGATTGCCTGTCCGGCAAAGTTTGGCAAGCCAATTTCCTAAAGGTGTTCGATTCTAATATACAGCCCATTGGAGACGAGGAGTCTCAATTACTAATTTGAAGGCGTCGTGGAGGGCTCGAGCGTCTACGACAAGGACACCATGGACGACCGACGACAAGCTAGGGAAAGGTTTTATGTCGGTCGATGAATTACAAGAAGTGGATATAGGTCCAGGGGATAGGCCTAGGCCGACATACATTAGCAGGAATTTGTCTTCTCATTTTAGGACCAAGCTTATTGAATTGTTAAAGGAATATAAAGATTGTTTTGCTTGGAATATAAAGATTGTTTTGCTTGGGATGCCTGGTCTTAGTCGATCCATCGTTGTGCATAAGCTTCCTATCAAGCCTGGATATCGGCAGTACAAACATCCTCCCAGGTGGTTCAAAGCCGATATGTATGATGCAATCAAAGCAGAAATCACTCGGCTATATGATGCTGGATTTATTCGGCCCTGCTGATATGCAGAATGGGTTTCAAATATAGTTCCAGTGATGAAGAAAACCAACAAGCTTAGGGTGTGCATCGACTTCAGAGATTTAAATAAATCTACCCCTAAGGACGAGTACCCAATGCCTATAGCCGATCTACTAATGGATGCCGCCTCTGGCCACAAAATTATAAGTTTCATGGATGGCAACGCAGGTTACAATTAGATTTTTATGGCCGAGGAAGACATCCATAAGATGGCTTTCAGGTGCTCAGGAGCAATCAGCCTATACGAATGGGTGGTCATGACTTTTGGCTTGAAGAATGCTGGAGCTACATACCAGAGGGCCATGAATTACATATTTCATGATATGATCAGCTCCCTAGTAAGGATCTACATCGATGACGTCGTTGTCAAATCTAGGGAGATAGAAGACCATATAACCGATCTAAGGCAGGTTTTGGAGAGGAGAAGGAAGTATGGCTTGAAGATGAACTCTCTCAAGTGTGGATTCGGCGTATCGGCTAGCTAGTTCCTGGGATTTCTTGTTCATGAGAGGGGAATTGAGGTCACACAGAGAAGCATCAACACCATTAAGACGATTCAACCTTTGAAGGACAAGAAGGCATTGCAGTCCCTGATCGGCAAAATCAACTTCATCATGCGATTTATAGCCAACCTGTCAGAAAAGATGGAGCCATTCACACCGTTGCTTCGGCTGAAGGCCGATCAAGCATTCACTTGGGGGCCAGAGTAGCAAAATGCTTTGGACGACATCAGGAGTTAGTTGAGCTCACCCCCAGTCCTGATTTCTCCACAAAAAGGGATACCATTCAAGCTATACCTGTCAGCCAATGAGAAATCTATCGGCTTGGCTATGATTCAGGAGATCGAAGGAAAGGAGAAGGCAATTTTCTATCTCAGCCGACGGCTTCTAGATGCAGAGACAAGGTATTCCCCTGCAGAGAAATTGTGTTTGTGCCTTTATTTTTCATGCACGAAGTTAAGGCATTATCTATTATCCAACGAGTGTACTGTGGTATGCAAAGCCGACGTGGTGAAATACATGTTATCGGCTCCAATTCTGAAGGGACGAGATGGGAAATGGATTTTTGCTTTAACAGAGTTTGATCTGAGATACCATGCACCCAAGGCAGTAAAAGGACAAGCTATAGCCGATTTTATTGTGGAACACAGAGATGATTCAATTGGCTCAGTGGATATTATGCCTTGGACTTTAACTTTTGATGGCTCAGTTTGCACAAACGGGTGCGGCATCGGCTTGGTGATAATTTCTCCCAGGGGAGCAAGCTTTGAGTTCGCTTTTTCAATCACACCCAATGCAACAAACAACCAAGCCGAATACGAGGCCATGCTCAAAGGACTACAATTGCTCAAGGAAGTTGAAGCCGACGCCTTCGAAATAATGGGAGATTCACTGTTGGTCATTAGCCAGCTATCAGGAGAATATGAGTGCAAGAACGATGTGCTGATGGTCTACTATCAAAAGTGCTGAGAATTGATGAACAACTTTCGGCTAGTAACCTTGAAACATATCCCCAGGGAGCAAAATGTGGAGGCCAATGATCTAGCTCAGGGGGCATCAGGCTACAAGCCGATGACAAAAGAAATTGAAATTGAAATTGCAACCGTGTCAGCCGACGACTAGATATATGAAGTCTACAACTGTCTGTAAAATCTGTCCTAGTCGGCTTCAAGAAAATTGCGCTACAAGGCTCTATGATATGTTTTGCTCGATGAAGATTGTACTATCGGATGATTGATGGCGTGTTGCTCAAGTGCCTAAGCGCCGATCAAGCCAAGGTTGCTATCGGAGAAGTGCATGGGCACGCATCAATCGGCTCACAAGATGAAGTGGCTACTTCAGAGAGTAGGGTACTTTTGGCCGGTTATGCTGGAAGATTGTTTCAGATATTACAAGGGCTGCCAAGACTGTCAAAAGTTTGGAGCCATCCAGAGGGCGCCAACATCGGCTATGAACCCATTTGTAGGATCGAACAAGACCAAACAAACCTACCAGTGGGGGGTGAATGGTAGGGAAAACCGAAACACCAAAACTTTTGCAGAATTAAAAGATTTACCTATTACCGATGAAACCGATCTACAAAGCAAAAATGTACAGAAGCTATTGAAGCCGCCGCTGGTCACACCGCCTTACTTGCGCAGGTCAGACCGCCCCTCCTGGCCGGTCAGACCGCCGTCTAGCCTCTGGTTGGACCGCCGCCGCAACCCCCCAGTCAGACCGCGCACACACCTGTGGTCAGACCGTTGAGATCCAGCAAACACCAAAAGATGAACTCTCGAAGAAGTAGATCAAACTATTTCAACTTTATTGTATCTAAAAGTGTTTACAAAGTGCAACAATAGCACTCCTCACCAAAATCTTGACCTAACTCGAAACCCTAGCTATTCTCACAAATTTCTCTCTTGAAATTGATGTCTAGGAGGCACACCCTCCCTCTCAATTTATACCACAAAATCCTCCTACTCAAAGTAGGAGTAGAACTCCTATTCACAATAGGACTCAACCTCCTACTCTTAGTAGAAGTAGATCTCCTATTCCTAATAGAACTCCTATTCCTAATAGGACTCCTATTCCCAACAGGACTCTTTCAACCTAACTTTCCAAATCTAGACTCCCTTCCAAATTCGACTCCGCATACGATCCCTCTCGTATGCCATATGGATTCTCCATCTTCCATGTGCATTATGCTCTATCCTTTTAGTATCCCGCGTGCTGGACGTCTACTTCTCCCAAGTCGACTCCGATCCAACACCGGCAATACTATCCGAGGCCTCAAGCGATACCTGCACACATACGACAAAGAAATGGTATACCTAGCACAAGTTTGACCAAACTTGACTCACATTAGCTTGTCAACGGTAACCATACGCATAAGAATCATCTAGAAATCAAATCCACAAAGAAACAATCCAAAACCAAGAAATTAAATCGAAATCAGAATGGACCGATCAGACCGCGCCGGTCTGACCGACTGAGAGTCGGAGTCCGACCGCAAGTCGAAGTTGGTCTGACCGACTGTGAGTCCGACTCGCCCGGTCAGACCGCACACACACCTTCGGTCAGACCATGCACATACACCGGTCTGACCGGTCGTGTCTGGCCGGTCTAACCGTCACACCAATTATCACATATTCAATTCAAAGCACAAATCCAATGTTTCATCACATAAAATATAAATCAAACTCATTTGATTCAACACCATTATCAAGCCTTGGCCGTTCAGAGGTTGGGGAATCGATATGATCGGCCAAATTAATCCACCCTCAAGCAAAGGGCATAAATTTATATTGGTGACAACCGATTATTTTACCAAGTTGGTGGAAGCTATTCCCCTTAAGAAGGTTGACTCTGGGGACGCAATCAAATTTGTGAAGGAACATATCATATACAGATTCGGCGTCCCTCAAACTATCACCACGGACCAAGGGTCTATCTTTGTCTCTGACGAGTTTGTTCAGTTTGCGGACGGAATGGGGATTAGGTTGTTAAATTCTTCACAATACTATGCTCAGGCTAACGGGCAAGCAAAAGCTTCAAATAAAAGTTTGATCAAGTTGATAAAGAAGAAGACCATTTAGTACCCGAAGCAATGGCACAGCCGATTGGCCGAATCATTATGGGCTTATCGGATGGCTTGCCACGGATCCATCCAGGTGCCTCCATATAAATTGGTCTACGGGCATGAAGCAGTTCTGCCATGGGAGAACATCATCGGCTCAAGAAGGATTCAACTACAAGATCGGCTAACAGCCGATGACCATTATAATCTAATGGTGGATGAATCAGAAGACCTAGTTTTATCAAGGATGCGCGTGTTGGAAAAGGTGACCAGGGACAAGGAACGAGTGGCTCATCATTACAACAAGAAAGTTGTACCAAAATCCTTTGAAGATGGCGAGTTGGTTTGGAAACTGATACTGCCGATTGGATTGAGGGATAGCAAATTCGACAACTGGTCACCTAACTGGGAAGGGCCTTTCAAGATCCACAAATGCATCTCTAAGGTAGCCTACATGTTACAGGGATTGGACGGAGAAGTATTTGGAAGGGCTCTCAATGGCAAGTATATGAAGAAATATTATCCCAGTGTTTGGATCAACTCATGATTCGGCTAAAGTTTTGCCGATTCATGCTAGCCGATGTGTTGTGCAGATACACACATTGCCTTTAGAACGTTTTTTTCTAAGTTTTTCCTCTCTGATCTTTCCAAATCGGCTCAATCTAGCTGACAAATGTTGGGTTGTTTGGATTAATAATTTTATCAATGCTGACGACATCATCGACAAAATTAGGGGGCATATACAATACAGAGTTCGAAATCACATATGGAAGACTTCAAATTTTTGGGGATTTTTTAATCTTTTCAAAGCATTCGGGACTTGGAAATACGTGAATAGGCAAAAGGGATGTGATTAAAGTCAGCAAGCCGATTACAAAGTTATATGCACACGAGCAAAATGCAAGTCACAAGTTGCAAATGTTGAGAGTTCTGAAGGCTCTATCCTATTACAACCCCAAGAAGTTGTCTATGGCCGCTATTGCTGCCTTCTTGATGGCATTGACTTTATCAACTACAGCCTTGTCTTCTTGCTCGGTGCCAGGGACTACTTTGGCCAATTTGTTCAGCTCTCCCAAGTGCTTTATTGTGGCAGTCACCTTGCCCCTTTGATCTTCTTGAGCCTTGGGGAGATCGACTAGAAATTATTTCTTGGCAGTAATTTTTGCCCTGCATCATTCCAAGCTATGAGTGAGCCGGCTTCTTGTTTCTCAAGCTCGTCGATCTCGCCTTGTGTGGCCGACGGCCCGACCAAGTTCGTCTACCTTTGCTTTCTCGGCCACCATGTTTTTCATAGTCGCATTGATCCTGGCCGCCAGATCGGCCTGAGCCAGCCGCTCAAGCATCTTGTACATCGCTTGCTCTACCCTGGACAGATGCTGATCAATGTAGATGGCCTTCGAGATCTTCTTGGCCAGGTCATCAGGGAGCTCGTCTTCGACTTCAAAGAAACGTGATCGAGCCGATCCACACTCCACAACCAGCCAGGCGACATCAATGTCTAGCCAACGGATGTCTTGAAGCTTCTCTTTGACTTCGTCGGCTGTCACGGTTTTGTCCGGGCTGGTCGTTTCGGTTTCCTCCTCGCCGACGAACTCCTCGATGTCAAAGGGCAGCAAATCGGCTAGAGTCTATAAACAAGGGCAGAGCAGTCAGACAGGGGATAGGATGGCCAATTTTCCAAGTTCTAAAAAGAAAAGGGAAGAGGAGTAAGGCTTACTCACACGGCAGGAGCTGGAGTAGCCACTTCTTCGGCAACCGGGCTGGCTGGGGCAGCAGTTTTTGTGACGTCATGGCTAGCCAAAGCAGCCACCTCTTTGGTGTCCTGGTTGGATGGGGTAGCAACTTGTTCGGCATCATGGCTGCCCATGGTTGATTGAGTGTGTCCACTTGAAGCCTGGGGGGCAGCCAATGGAGACCGAGGGGGCTAAACAGAAAACAAGTGTTAGTAACGATCGGCTAAATGAAAAAGCATAAGCAGACAGAGAGATAAGTTCAGAAGACTACTAGTGAAGCTGGGCGAGGAGTGCGATCGGCTAATCTCTTGAACTAACAAAGGAAATTCGGTTAAGGCATGGATAATTATAGTATGGAAGCCAAATTCTAAAAGATAAGGCGCTTACCGGCCATTTTTGAGTGGGGGGACTTGGTGGAGATAGAATGTTGGCTGGCGGGCTGGTTGAGTTGTGACTTGTGTTGCTTGATTCAGCCGCTTCCTCAATGGCTTGAGAGACCTCTTCGTCCATAACCTCCTGATTGAGGAACTCGTCGATGCTTGGATCAATGGACGGTAGGCTGTCGATTGGTACATTTGGCTTCTTTTTCTTCTATCTCTTTGCGGGAGCAGCCGATGGTTTCACAGCTGACAGAGCAGCCCTCTTCTTCCTTGTCACCGGCTGACGAGTTTGCCCATGCAAAGGTCTTCAGTTTCGACGCTTCCCAGCCAATTGCTGATGGGGCATATCCGCAGCCACCTGGAAGGATACCCAGACGATACTCGATGGCAACCCCAGAGTTGCTCACTGTCGGCGAGTCTGTTTCTATCATCTGCAAGGAGAAAATATTCAAGTATTATCTAGCAAGAACGGCCGATTGTTCAAAATAGAAAGTACTATGGGTGAAGAACTTACCAAAGGGATTTCATCTAGAAGTAGGGTTGTGGTGTATACGGAGGAGCGATGATGTAAGATGTGCCTTTTCATCTCCACTCACCACCTGTCATAAGCTGAACTCCTCTTGTGGGCCAGTTCCATGTTGCCAATACTGCCGAGGGGTGGGCCCTCTATGTCCATCAGTCTGCTCATCATTAACTTGGAGTCCAGCACCCGTTGGATTTCGATCTTATCGGCGTAATAACAGCCGATGGGAAATTACCCTAGTCCAAACTGTCTGCCGGCCGACACTGGGTAATAAAATTCGTATGCCTTCACAATGTTTCGGCCATGGTGGATCCCAGCCGGAAGAATGCATGGAGGGAGCGCTGTGGTGAATACTTCTCGATATCAGGGGTGATCGGCTGAGTTGATCTCATCAAAGTATAATTCAATTGGCAATTCAAAGGATGCCCTATCCTCGTAAAAGAACCAGCACAGGTTATCCCTGGCGAAACCATCATATAGGTAGAGAAACCATTTGGCTAATAAATCAGCCGATTGTTTCGACCCCGCATGACTGGCTGCCGCTTCTCCAAATGACTGGCACCTCCTGGTGGTCACTTCATTTCCTTCATTGTCCTCAGTTGGCTCCAGGAGGGGGAAGTGCGCTTCAGATAGCTTGGGCCGACCAGAGATCTTTTGAGTCATCAACACTAGCCAGAGTTGGAGAAACCACCAAGGCCCTCCGGTGTTGATATTTGCATTGGCTGCAATCTTGGAGACAACTTGGTTCAATGTTTGGTAAATATATCCGAGGAGGAGTTTTCCTAAGGGTAGTTTCTTCTTTTCCACCAAGGCCTCGGCTACCACCTACCAATTGGCTGTCGGCCCACAGCTGGATCCGCGAAGAACTTCTCGAGCCACATCATAAGGAATGTTGCGTGCTCCTTGGTGCTGATCGGCCCATCACTCATGTTCATGGCCACATAGCCATTCCAGCCCCCTATTGCCTTGGTTTTGAAGGAGAGTTGGCCCTTGCCTTCTAGCCTGTTTGGGTTAGCCGATGACAGAATATCCAATCCGGTGATCATAACTACATCGGCTAAGGTGACAGTCATGGGGCCTTGCTGGAAGATAAAGGTGTTCAGGGGTGTTGTTCCAGAAGTATGTGACAACCGACATTAGTGGTTCATCCTTAGGCATATTGGCTACTGACAGCGCAAGGCATTGGGCTATTCCCATCTCTTCCCAGTGGCTTTGCTTGGCCGGTTGCAATCTCTTATACCATGCCGGCCAAGACTTGTCCATGGATGGCCAGGATTTGAAAGTGCCAGTCCAGTGGCTCAGATTAGGGTTCCTCATCCTATATGGCATTCTATCAGTTTCGGTTGTGATAAAGTTAGTAGGGTCTTTGTTGCCAATCGGCCCTAAGAAGTATCTTTCATTGTTGAGTAAACTTGGGATCGCTATTTGATGGTTGAGGTGCTACAATCGGGAAAGAAGAAGATTTCAGAATCGAAAACCTAGCATTCAGATCTACAGTTGAGAGCAAACAGAAAAAGGGGGTTTTAGCCAATTAGGGCATACCTCAGGGAACTCAGTGGGGACGAGGCCAATGGAGCGGCGGAAGTTGCCATTGAAACGCTTGGGGTCGCCGGAGAGGGAAATTGCCACCGCGAGCTTCGGGAAGATGAAGATGTCACTGGAGAAATCAAAGATGTTTGTTGTTGTGGATTTGCTCTAACGACGTGAGTTGTTCGGCACAAGGAAGGCGTTATTTAAAGAGTTTTCATAACGGCCAAAACAGATTTGACCTCGGGTTGCGCGGGAGTTCAAAATTGCATAAAATCCGCAACATTATCATGTCACGGACATGGGGTGCCTGTGATAACGACCAAATTTGGTAACCAAATCCCTGAGTTTGAGGTCAAGATTGAAGCGGAATCGGAGGAAACGCATGATCTGTGGAGAAACAGAGGTTGCATCGGCTAAGTCCGAATCGGCTGTGAAGCCAGTCGGCTGAGTCCGAGTCGGACTGGGACATCTGATAGCCGATTTTGATTGAAGATAGAAGTGAAGCCAGTCCCGAAAGGAAAGCTTAAGGATAAAGTATTGGATTCAGTTTCCAAAGTGTGTTACGGATATTGCCATCTATGGATAAGGTTCTACAACGGCAATTGTATCTGTTAAGTTAGGATATCTTATATAGTTTCCTTTCATAATAATGTCGGTTTGTTTAGAGATTTAATCTGTAATAGGAATCGTGTCCGTCACGGATTCATTGTGTATTCGGGTATAAATAAGACCCGAGGGCTTGTAAAAAATAACAACACACATCAATACAATCTCGGCGCATCGCCAACCTTTTGCTTTACATTTTTCTTGACGAGTTGTTGCTTTGACCTCGGGCTGCATCGACTTCGATCTCCGGGCAGGTAATTTCTTGTTACAAGTGGCTTGTGGTATCGGGGCCAGTGCTTCCATCATTATGATACTCTAATTCTGATGCTGCAAACTGTTCAATTTATCATATATGACATATAATCTAGATCAATGTCTAGATCTATCTCGCGATTGGCTAATATCTCCTCGAAGATAGCAGCCGACAGAGCTAGATCTAGAGGTTGATTTAGATTATATGATGTATCTACCATCTCGAAGAGTTCTCATTAGCCGATATAAATCATATAATTCTTTCGATACTTAATGCTGCATCTAATCGACCTATTAAGTTGCCTTTAGAACTATATAGATTTATTTGGTTTAATGTTTGCTATTCGAGATAGAACTGGGGTTTCAGCCGTTCTTACCTATTCTAATCATCTTTACGTATTATTACTGTTAGATGTATTAGAATTGCCTTTATATTAAGATCTTAATCTACTCAAATATATTAGGCTCGGAGTCAATCCGTTAGTTTACACTAACAACCGATTGATCTTGATGCATTTAATTCAGATTAATATCTTTGTATAAAATATATCGAAGTACTAGTCGATTTACATTAGATCTGCAACATCGGTTAGGTTATTAATATATATATAACTGTGTTCCTAACGTACTTTTGGATCTAAGTGATTTATACTGTCTCTGTATGCTACCGATCTATCCCAATCACTTAATCTAAATGTGCTTTGGGATAGCAATTGTATATTTATTAATATCTATAGCCAATTGAGTAAGATCTAACCCTAACAAGAACACCTATCTTTTGTTTCTTGTTGGTTGCAGGATCGAACCAACTAGCACGCCCGTTCGATCACCAAAGGTGACCAATTTTGGACCTGCACTGGAGTTAAGCAGACCTCCCAGGCCAGCGCATACGAAAATTCTCATCAAACACGATCGAAACACCTAAACGCCTTGCGGTGATATAGAATCGCCAACCACCTCAATCTAGCAAGAAAAAATAAACCAAGATGGGTTTTGTAGATTAAACCGGCTAGTGGAGCCGATTTAAGTAGAACGATGAATAACTACCCATCCCATGGGCAAACGGAAGGTTTCCAGGACAAACCTACAAAGAGATGTCGCACTCTCGCAGCGGCGGTAGACGATTTACATCGCAAATCGACAAAGATGAACGAACTATTTGGAATTAATATGAAAAAAAGTAAAAGAACGATTCAATTGGCTAAAACCTTGAGACTAGATTGTGTGTATAGTGTCTCCAATTGAACCGGCCTTGGCCCTTAAATAGGGGTTGGTCTTGCCTCCCACAGGTCCTCCTCCAAGTCCAACTCGGGGTATAAGCCAATAGAAACACGAAAAATACCTTCTTGAGCAAGGAAACCCGAGACTGATGAAATTCGCTTCGACGGTCGGTGGCCACATACCTATGTCAGACCGGCCCTACTAGCCGGTCAGACCGGCCATATACCTACGGTCTGACCGGCCCTGTGAAGGAAACTCGATGCTTTCCAAACTTTGGCAATTTTTCTCTATTTCGTCCATACGTGCCAAATTTGGGTGTAACCACGTGCCCTCCTGCCTTTTTGATGAACATCGTGAATCTAAAAGCATAGAACATGTTGTCTTAGGGTGATAATCTAATTATTGACCATAGAATTTCCTAAGCACCTTGCCAAACACTCGGGAAGTATTTCTTTAGGTATTTCCCGTTGATAGCCCGCTAAAAACGCTCTCCATGAAGTGTCTCCAAAAGGTACGCATTCCCTAGAACGATTCCGCATATTCGATAAGGCCCTTCCCAACTTGGTGACCACTTACCGAATTCTTTATATCGAGAACCCAAAGGCAAAATTGTCTTCCATACCAAATCTCCCACTTGGAACGTCTTTGCCTTCACCCTTTTGTTTTATGCCTTAGCCACTCTCTTCTTCTCTTTCTCTATTTCTTCCAAAGCCTTCAACCGCTTGTCGATCACCTCATCAAGATTGTCTCCCATCAAGGTCTTGTAGTCTTCAATCGATAAATCATCTTGCTTTACATATCAAAGAGAGCCAAGATTCACCTCAATCGGTAAAACAGCTTCTTGTCCATAGACCAACTCAAAAGGGGTCACTTCGGTAGCACCATGTTTACATATCATATGCGCCCATAATGCTTCAGAAAGCACCTCATGCCACTTCCTCAGATGTTCTTCAATCTTCTTCCTGACTAGTTTTAATAAAGTTTTATTACTTGACTCGGCTTGTCCATTAGCCTGAGCGTAGTAAGGAGAAGAACTCAACAATTTGATACCACAAGATTCGGCAAAATTTTTCACCTCTTTGGACATGAAGGAAGCTCCTTGATCCATAGTCAGTATTTGAGGAATATCGAATCTATGTATAATATGCCTCAAAACAAAGTTGATTACCTCCGCATGAGTCATATTCTTGAGCGGCACGGCTTTGGCCCACTTGATGAAGTAATCCGTCGCAACTAGCACAAACCGATGCCCCTTGATGATGAAGGATAAATCTGACCAATGAAATCCAAAGCCCAACCTCAGAATGGCCATGGTTTAATAATAGGTTTCAATACTGCGGCTGGTACCAATTAAACATTGCCGAACCGTTGACAAGCTTCACATCCTCTATAATATTTGAAACAATCATCAACCAGCTTTGGCCAATAAAACCCCGCTCTCCTAAGCAACCAATTCATTTTATGGGTCGATTGATGAGTTCCACAAATACCTTCATGCACCTCTCCCATAGCAACTTTAGATTGATCATCATCTAGGCACTTTAATAGCACCCCATCTATATTTTGGCGATATAAATCCCCATCAAGCAACGGATATTTGAATGCTTTCTGCCAAATTTTTGATCAACCTTAAGACTAAGATCTTTGAAATATTGAATCAAAGGAATTCTCCAGTCTTCTATCGCTTCCAGGAAACAAACGTCTGAATTGAAAATTAATTCAGCCTCTGTATCAGATGAATTATGCCCCCTCAGCACTTTATGTGTACCCGGTCTGACCGGCCAAGCAATGCCGGTCAGACCGCTCCTCCTGTCTAGTCATACCGGTAGTAATGCGCCAGTCAGAGTGCCTGCGATCTGCGTCCTCGCCAACTTCGCCCAAAAAATTATAATCAAGCACCGATTTTTCCAGTATTAAAAATACTCCTTTTTTGACATTATAACCGGATGCTTGTTGAGCCAAATCATTTGCTCTAGAATTCTCACTTCTACCAATATGTTTAATGGCAAAATCATCAAAGTTGGCAATAATATCCAAGCATTGATCAAGATACCCATCAAGGCACTTGTAAACTCCGACAACTTATTGCACCACCAATTCTGAGTCACCAAACGCCTCCACGTGTGTAGCTCCAATCATTTCCATCACTTGTAAGCCGAGTAATAAAGCATTATATTCGGCTTCATTGTTTGTACAAAAATACTCCAAACGAACCGATGCTTCAAAACATTTACCATTGGGAGAAATTAAAACTACACCTATACTTTGACCCTCTTTGCATGAAGAGCCATCAAAATAAATTTTTCAAGGTTAACATTAAGCAAGCAAACCTCATCTTCATAAGCAATATCCACATGATGGTCTACTATAAAATCTACTACAATTTAGCCTTTCATAGATTTCAAAGGTTCATAAACCAAATCATATTCAATCAATGCATACGCCCACTTGCCAATTTTCCCACTTAGAATTGGCCTTTGTAACATATGTTTAATAACATCGGTCTGACAAGCAACTATGCAAGTACTAGATAACAAGTAATGATGTAACTTGGTACAAGCATAGTATAAGCAAAGACAGTCTCTCCACAAAAACATACCTCGTCTTAGCATCCAAAAGACGGCGACTCAAATAAGTGATTATATATTCCTTGTCATCTTCCTCTTGTGTCAAAACGTCTTCAATGACTTTGTCTTTGGCAACAATATATAACCGAAACGGAATTCTGGCTTTAGGCGCTCGCACCATGGGTGGAGTCGATAAATACTTCTTCAATCCCTCAAATGCCTCTTGTTGTGATTCTCCCAGTAAAATCGGCTTCTTTTTTCAAACGTAAGATAGGAACAAAAGCATCGATTTTACCTGCTAGGTTAGATATAAATCTCCTCAAGTAATTCACTTTACCTAGCAACTTTTGAACTTTTTTGTTGCATGTCGGCGCCTTGAAATCTTGAATCTTCTCAATCTTCTTAGGATCAATCTCCACTCCTCTCTCATGCACCATGAATCCTAAGAACTTCCCCGCCGACACACCAAAAGCACACTTGAGTGGATTCATCTTTAAACCATACCGGTGCATCCTCTCAAAAGCTAACCTCAAATCGGCTATATGATGATCCATGCCATCCGATTTGACAACAATATCATCAATGTAGGTTTCCAATATAAAAGCTAACAAATCATGGAAGATCAAATTCATCGCTCTTTGATATGTTGCATCGGCATTCTTCAACCCAAAGGTCATGACAACCCACTCAAATAATCCAACAAATCTCGAACACCTAAAAGTCGTCTTATACATATCCTCTTCCATCATAAAGATTTGATTGTAGCCGGCATTGCCATCCAAAAATCTAATCACCTTATGACCCGAAGCATCATTTATCAACATGTCGGCTATAGGCATAGGATATTCATCTGTAGGAGTAGCTTTGTTCAAATCTCTAAAATCTATGCATACTCTAATCTTGCCACTCCCCTTCTTCTCCACTGGAACAATGTTAGACACCCACTCCGCATAACAACATGCCCTAATAAACCCCGCCTTTAATAATCGGTCTATCTCTTCTTTGAACACGATCATATATGAGAGGATTGAAGCGACGAAGAGGTTGTTTATGAGGCCTAAATCCTGATTTTATAGGAAGCCGATGCTCAACAAGAACATAGCTAAGTCCCAGCATCTCATGATACTCCCATGCAAAACAATCAACATATTCTTTAAGCAACTCGATTATTTTAACCTTATAATCGACATTCATGTTTTTGTTCACAAAAGTTGGCCTTGGAACACTTCCATCTCCTATGTCGACTTCTTCTAATGGATCGGCCGATGTAAACCCTTGACCAAGCTTCTCTACTTCATTAAAATCTTCAATAGTTTCTCCAATACCGTTCTTGGTAGACCGATATTCTTGCACCCTCCTTTGCAACCACTCTAAATTGGCATCTTTACTCATTATCACAAAGCCATCTTTGTAAACACTAATAAAAGCAAAGCTAGAAAGATCTAACCCCGATGCATTGCATATTCCCATGTTGCCATCCCATTGAAACATCAACCACTACAAGCTCAGCCGATGTATCCACTTGAACAATCTCAACATCATCGTTGTTCCATTGAATTAAGCATTGGTGCAAGGTAGAAGGAACACAACAATTGGCATGAATCCAACAACGCCCCAAAATAACACTATAGTTACCTTGCACATCGACGATGAAGAAAGCGGTAGGCAACGTCTTATTTCCCATGGTAAGCTCCACGGACAAGATTCCCTTGGCTTCCGTTGATTCACCACTAAAGCTGTTGAGTATCATATTGGTCTTCTTCAACTCATCTTCTCCACGACCCAACTTCCTGAATAGCGAATACAGCACCAAATTCACGGCGGCACCTCCATCCACTAGCATCCTAGAAACTGGCTTTCCGTCAATATGACCTTTGAGATAAAGAGGCTTCATATGACGGTTAGACTCATTGGGCTTTTCAAAGACTGCATCTCTTGGACCTAGTGACAGCTGAGCAACCTTGGTCTCCTCAAAGGCAGAAAACTCCATAGGCAACATGTATACCATGTTGATGTCCATGTCTTCACTTGGCAATGACTTGCCAACTGGTTGCTCGTCCTCTTTTCTTTCCCCTCAAACAACTACCGGCTCCTCAATCTTCAATGGCTTGGGTCTCCACTTCATTGGCGTCGGCCGCAACTCATCAAATCTTCTATCTCTCCACTCCTCGGCATTCTTTTCTCTCAACTCATATACTCGAAGACGTTGCAACCGTCTCTTTTGCGTAGCTGTCAAGTTCTTCGGCATCCACCTTGACTTCGGCTATGTTCTAGGAGGTATATAGTGTCCCCTATATTTCCTCATGAAGAAGAAGCAAATCCCGAACCATTTCCAGAAGATCTGCGGTCACACCGGCATTGGTAACCGATCGAACCGGCTTTGTACCTGCGGTCACACCGGCCAGAAGGCCTGGTCAGACCAGCACGGGGGCAACAGTTAGACCGACCAACAGGCCTGGTCAGACCAGAAATAGGGCTTTGTTGACGAGAAATCTCTCTCACGCGCTGGCCTGGGAGATCTGCTTGACTCCAGTGCAGGTCCTTCTCGGCTGCCTACAACGTGCAGGGCGTGCCAGTTGATTTGATCTGTTAATCAACAAGAAAAATGAGAGAATACGCGTTAAGTGTTAGGTTAGATCCCCATGGGATCGGCTAAGGAAATCCATGAGTGTATATATGCTATTCTAAGCTATATTTAGGCCAAGTGACTGGAATGGATCGGCTACACCGAGACAGCATCAGCCACTCGATCCAAATATAGTGAAGAATAATAAATATACGGATTGATAACCTAGCCGATACTGGAAAGCTAACAAAGAATCGGTTAGTACTCCGATAAATCTTATGGAAAGATAATATTCCCGAACCAAATGTACAACCCGGAAATCGGCCACCTGCTGCCGGGGAAAGGCCGATTTCGGCTGGCAGCGTCCGACAGAAACACGATCTTAACATAAGAGGCAGTCCTAATGCAAATCTAATAATAAGCACATTAAAAGGAACATATTAGGGCAGATAAGGTCGGCCGAAACCCTGGCACTGTCTCTAAACAACATAAATCTATCCGAACAGATCACCAGTAGCTCTGAGAACGACTTAATAGTTCAAACATGATACAACATTAAGTATAAAAAGAACAACCCAATCTGTTGCATCCGATTTACACCTCTCAAGACAGTAGATATCGCATATAAACTAGTCAACCTTCAGATCTAGCCATATTGGCCACAAGTTCTCGCTAGAACCAGCCAATGGCGGGATAGATCTAAACATTGATCCAATTTATATGCGTTATATGATAAATAACACAGTATAAACCTCTGATTCTAATGTATCATTGCGATGGAAGCACTAGAAACAGCAAATCATACAACTAATGACAAACATTTACCTGGATCTGGGGATCGAAACGATGCAGCCCGAAGCCAAACAAAGTGCTCGTCTAAAGAAAAGGTTGGCGATGCGCCGAAGGTTTCATTGATTGAATGATTATGATTTTACAAGGGGTCTTGGGTCCTATTTATACCCAAGATACAACTATCTGCAATGACCCTGGACTCTATCTAAACTACTATTTAAAACACCATATTATCCCTAGCAGGACCTATACCGTGTTACAAGTAACAGTTTAACAAATCTCTAGATTACAGATACAATTGTCGTTATAGGACTCTATCCGTAAGTGGCAATATCTTTTAACGCGCAATTAGCAACCAAATCTTCTATTTATCTTCAAGTTTCTGCACTAGAAACGGTTCCATCTCTTCCGGACCCGAGGTGGCGTCGTCATTGCTCCCGTTCGATCCATCCTCAGCCGATTAGCCCCACAGCCGATCACTCTTTTGGCCGATGTGATTCCTGTCTTCAGCCGATCCGATTCCGCTTTGCTTTTGCGGAGTTAGGAACTCAATTACAAAATTTCAGTGTTAACACATGTCCCCCAAGTCCGTAATACGAAGTGTTGTGGATTTTTGCTTGCCTATCCAAACTCTTGCTTCCTTCTTGACCTAAACCGCCTCGGCTTCTCCCCAAATGCTCTTTAACTATCCACTCCCCTCGGCCGAACCGCCTACGCCTTCAAAGCGCACTTAGCCTCCTTCACAAACAAGCCTCTTGCCTTCTCTCTGTCCTCCGGCGATTCCACCGGTGCCCGTCGAACTCCCTCACGTTATTCAGACCCATCTTCATCTCCGAGCATCCCGATGACCTCCATCGCTGCTGCACCGAGCACCTCCGTCTCGCCGGCCATCGCCGCCACACCAGCCGCAGCCGCCGCACCGTCCGCGGTCATTTCAACCGCCGCCGCAACCGAGTTCCCCGAGGTACTCTCTTCCGACCTATAATTTTACTTTGAAATCTGCCTCTCCAAACGTTTTGCATCAACATTGCATTCGGCCATCCTTCAAGTAGCATTTTACTTCACATCCTTATCAATTAGTACTTTTCCTTTTCCCAAACCATAATACGCAACCATTCTTAATTAGCGCCTCTCTCCTCTTTTTTGATCTGTAGCACCTGTCACACCAAGTACTCATCCCAAATTCGATACAAGCAGAGAGGTACTTCCTCGGACCTATCGGCAACACAGATCCAGCCGATACCATCATAGCCGAAACCAACCGCATCCCTTTTAACAACGCCAAGCCCTCCCTCTCCCACTGGAACGAAACATTCAAAGCATGGCCGTCCACCGATGCAGCCTGGATTGAATGGTACAAAAGGGTACGATCGGCTAAATATGCTCAGTGGGAAGAAAAAAAACTTGCCCAATGCCTAGAATTGTCCATCGCTGGCATGGAGAAAGACGAGCCGCTCCTATCGGCTGCAACCTACTTTTGGAACGACAGTTTCAATGCCTTCATCTTCCGGCAAGGGCCGACGACTATCACCTTGGCTGACATATTCATGACAAATGGACTGGACATCGAATCGTCGGCTGACCCCAGCATCTTCAACCGAAAAGGCCAACATCAGTTCAAAACCAAGGCCATTGGCGGGTGGAGCGGCTTCATCGCCCAAAACATGAAGGAAGGGACAGTCGGCCACAAGGAGCACACCGCCTTCCTAATGATGTGGCTTGAGAAGTTTGTATTCTGCGGATCAAGCTGCGGGCTGACTGCCATTGGCAGATCATGGCCGAGATTCTGGCCGATGGGACGACATTTGCGCTGGGAAATACCTCCTCGGCTACTTGTATCAAATGTTGCATCAAGTCGCCGCGAAGATAGCCGCCGACGCTCCAGTCAACACTGGTGGCCCCTGGTGGTTCCTCCAAATCTGGCTGGTGCTGGCGACCCAGAAGATAGCCGGTCGGCTCCGTCTGATAGAAGCCGGATTCCCAAGGCTGGAGCCAATTGAAGATGATGAAGGCAACCAGATTACCACCAGGAGATTCATGAGCTACGGAGAAGCAGCCGCCACCCATGAAGGCTCAAAGCAATCGGCCGAGCTGATGGCCGAATGGTTCATAGCCCTTTACGACGGGTTGTCCCGCGATAACCGTACCTGGTACTTTTACCCATACCGGGAAATGTTTGAGTTGCCGGCTGATTTCAATTGGGACGACCTCAACTCAGCCGACAACCCAAGGTGCAGGGAGTTGTTCATCGCCACCTTGTCCCCCTGCATCTTACCGACTGGGGTTCACAAAGGCCGATCAGTGGCCCGGAGCTACGAATTCTACTACCCAGTATCGGCGGCGAGGCAGCTTGGTCTTGGGCAGCTGCCCATCGGCTTTTTCTACGCTGATAAGATTGAAATGAGGGGGGCGGTCGGCCAGGACTTAATAATGAATCAGCTGCTGAACATAGCCGGCCCTCCCCTCGACGACGTTGGCGTGATAACATTGTCGATGAGGAGAAGCGCCGCTTACGACCGATGGTGATCCGAACTTAAGCGCCATATCTTCCACCAACGGTCGTCTTGCTACATCGACCTGCTTCTGCCCAATGAGATCTCCTCGGTACATTTCTGCTTCAGACTCAAACAATTTTCTTCTTCCAATTCATCGGCTGACACAACCGATTAACGTTCATCTTTTGATTTTGCAGGAGACGGAGATAGAGCGGCCGACGGTAAGCAACTCCGGACGCCCCATCGAATACAACCCAGGTGTTCCGGATGAGGGTAGTCTTGCTCCGTCGGCCATCGGCTGGGGGGCGCCCAAACTGGCATCGCTGCTGCGAGGGCAGGTGCGTCAGCCGATTGCGCAGAAGAGAAAAGCGGCACCACCACCGTGGTCGCCGGCCGCGCCTGCTCCCAAGAGGGTGAAAAAGACAAAGCCAGCAGCGCCAGCCGACAGCCTCCCCCCCTTGGATCCGGCCGTCGCGTAATTCCTCGACACTATCGCCAGCGAGGAAGTGTCGGCGGCTGTGGGGCGGTGGCCGAACTCGGGGATTTTGAGTCTGAGTCGGTCAATGCCCCGGCCGACGTCCCGCCACCCCAAGTCCGCCAACAAAACGTCGTAGGTAGCTTTTACTCCACCGGGCTTGGCTTCATGATGATCACTTGCATCGATCGAACCATTGCTCGCAGTCAAGAGACGGCCGGTCGCACTCCTCGCCCGCGCCATCGGTAATCATCTTCGCCACCTTATTTGTAGTAGTCAATCGGCTTGTGTGTTAATTCTTCCTTCTGCAGCCCCTGCGGTCTCCATCGGCTGCCCCCCAGGCGTCCGGCGAGCGTACTACGCCTATTGGGGACAGTGGCGACAACGCCGGCGAAGAGGCCCCGACGGCCACGGGCAACGATTCGACCGAACCAACAGCCCCGACCCCGACGTCGACGGTAACCCAACTAATTTTGATGATCGGCTTTGTCGGCTTAGCATGTCCTTGATCATCTCTCTCTTTGCTGCAGAACATAGCCGACCTCCTCAACTTTGATTTGTCGGAGTTCGAGAAGCCCGGTGACACTGGCGAGGAGGCACTTGCGATGCCGACTGAGGACCTGAGGGCCACTTTAGCCGACATTAGCAATCGGCTGGAAGCCTCGCTGGACGCGCTGGTGGTCGACAGCGGCTCGATACGCGCGCGATTTAGAGATATCCAAGACCAGCTGCCGGAAGCCGTAGCCGAAGCCATCGTGCCGACGACCTTTATGGAAGCCTATCAATTCAAGTACGAACGGGCTCGGCAGCGGATAATCGATCGCCGCGAGAGTCAAGCGCGATCGGCCACCATCCAGTCGACCAAGGATGCCATCGAGAGTCGGAAGGCCACCTTTGACCGCCTGAAGACCGAGCCGGCGGCCAAGCTTGAGCAACTCCGCGCCCGCCAGGATCAGCTAATAGCCGATCTCGTTCAAGTCACGAACGAGATCGATGTCCATGAGGAGTACATGGCTGGCCTGCCGGCCAAGATTGAAGCTGAGCGCAAAGGCATCAGGGCGGTTGTGGCACACCTGCGCAACTTGGTGAGGAGCGTCCGATCGGTGGCGGGGTCTGAGGCCAACGATGTTAGGGCCATCGGAGAAATCGACCAAATTAGGCGAACGGCGTTGTCGGCCATAGCTGATTTTCTGAAACAATGAGATCGTAATGTCCCGCCCTTTTAAAGTCGGCTAACGCTTTTGTACCATATTTGACATGTTTCTATGATGTGATTGGATAACCATCTTACTCGTGCTTGTCTTTGGCTTTGAATCGTGTGTCATGATTTATCGGTCTCCTGCCACTGCGTCCGTAACTAAAACCGGCCGTATTCGTAGATAAGACTGGTCTTTGGTCGTGCGTGACGTCTTGACTTGCTTAAGTTGAAATCGGCTCGAGCCGCTCGCATCGTTTCGTGTTGCCGACTCCGAGACCACACCACAACTATTAGCGTTATCGTTCGAACATCGGTCTTATTGGCTGTCGACCGATGCTTCCAGGTGCATTGCCGATTTGGTTTCATGGTCCGATTCATCCGAATCTAAGCACCCGTGAGTTCTGGACGATAGGTATCCAGCCTTGCACAGTCGCCAATCATTCAACGATTCCTAACGCCTTTAATGATGTCCTCTTCGACTCTCGCGTCAGCAACGGCCTTTCACATCTGAAACCGCATCTTTCCTTTCTATAAATGGACTCCTTCGGTCCTTCCTGAATAACTCATGGCCGAAGGAGACACTCAATCTCCAGGAGTACAACGTCCAGGTCTCCAAGCTTTCGGCAGGGCTTCCTATGGCTTCCTCGAGCTCGTCGGTGAGCCAGGTGATTCCCCAACTCATCCACTCACACGTTCCCTCTCTCTAAGTACTTAGGAGCGATCCTTCTCGCAGTCGCTTCATCCCTTTCGGGTGATCCTAGAGATCATGGACACATCGTACGAACTAACGGTCAGCCAAGCACGACAAGTGAGGGCCAACTTGAAGCGCTTCAGGGAACAGGAGGCTCGTCATCCGGCGGCCAGGCCTCCCATCAACCTCGGTAGCATCCCGGCCGCTGTCCCTTCGGCGTCCTCAATGCTCACGCGCCTTGACCGGCTGGAAGCAAGGCAAAGAAGACTCGCCAACGAGCTGCTGACCACGACCACTGACGTCAGGGTCACTCGGCTAGAGTATCTGATCTTGGACGCTTTAGAGATGGAGTCCCCGGAGACCACCGACCGAGCTCTGGCGGCCATCAAAGACTACCTGGGGGACATGTAATCAAAAGCGATTGTGCGCCGATTATGAATAAAGATCATTTAATGTTCTAGCCTGATTTTTGCGTTGCAGTCGGCCCGATTTTTTGTTTGACTTGTGTTTGTGTATGCCCCCAAGTTTTGTTGATAGCTTCGGTGTCGACAAAATTGTGAGTTCGAGTCGCTCGCGCATTCTGGCCGTTCCTGTTGGTCAATCATGAGCCGATCATAGGGCGCTTGGTAAAAAGTGATGTGTGAAAATGCCTAAAGGAGATGCCTCGTAAGACATCGCCTATCGTAGATCGGTCGATGTAACTATAGCCGACTCACGAATTGATCCACACGCTTGGATAATATTTCTTTAAATATTTTCCATTAAGAGCCCTTCTGAATATCTCTCCATTCAGTCCTTTTAGCATGTAAGCTCCTTTAGAGGCGCATTTGTGGATCTTCAAAGGCCCTTCCCAATTTGGTGACCATTTGCCGAACTTGTTGTGTCTAGATCCGATTGACAGTATAAGTTTCCAAACGAGTTCGCCTTCCTCAAAAGATTTAGGCACCACCTTTTTTTGTAATGTCTGGCTACTCATTCTTTATCTTTTGTCACTTTTTCAAAGGCCCTCATCCTAGATGAAACGAGATACTTCTGACTCGTCTACCATTAGGTGATAATAGTCGTCGGTTGTGAGTTGATCCTGCAGCTGAATGCGCCTTGAGCCGACGACACTTTCCCATGGCAGCACCGCTTCATGTCCATAGACCAGTTTGTACGGAGGAACTTGGATTGACCTGTGGCATGCCATCCGATACACCCACAGTGACTCGGCTAATCGGGTGTGCCATTGCTTAGGATACTCAAGAGATCTTTCTTTTAATCAACTTGATCAAGCTTTTGTTTGAGGCCTCGGCTTGCCCGTTGGCTTGCGCATAATACGACGAAGAATTAAGTAGCTTGATCCCCATGCCGTCGGCAAACTGAACAAATTCGTTTGATACAAAGATAGATCCCTTGTCGGTTGTTATTGTTTGTGGAACGCCAAATCGGTAGATGATGTGCTCTTTGACAAACTCGATCGCGTCCTTAGAATCCACTTTTCTGAGGGGGATTGCCTCCACCCATTTCGTGAAATAATCCGTTGCCACCAGGATATATTTGTGTCCTTTGCTTGAGGGTGGATCGATCTGGCCGATCATATCAATGCCCCATCCTCTAAACGGCCACGGCTTGATGATTAGGTTCATGGCCGATGCCGGTGCTTGTTGTATAGCGCCAAACTTTTGGCAGTCCTGGCACCCCTTGTAGTACTTGAAGCAATCCTCCAGCATTGTCGGCCAGAAGTACCCCGCTCGGCGGAGTAGCCACTTCATTTTGTGGGCCGATTGGTGCGTGCCACAGATTCCTTCGTGTACTTCTCCGATGGCCACTATAGCCTGATCAGCTCCCAAGCATTTGAGTAGCACGCTGTCAATCGTCCGATAGTATAGGTCTTCATCAAGCAACACGTATCATAGCGCCTTGTGTCATAGTTTCCTTGTGGCCGATTGAGAGGGGTTTTTGAGATAGTTGTAAACGTCAAACCTCCAATCATCGGTTGTGATGGCGGCCACGTCTATATCTACTTCTTTCAGCATCGGCCGATAGCCTGATGCCCCTTGAGCCAAGTCATTGGCCTCTGTATTTTGCTCTCTGGGGATATGCTTCAAAGTGACTAGCTGAAAACTATCCATTAACTCCCAGCATTGTCGGTAATAGACCATCAGCGCGTCGTTTTTGCATTCGTATTCTCCTGATAATTGGCTGATGACCAATAATGAATCCCCCATTATTTCGATGGCGTCGGCTTCAACTTCCTTGAGTAGGTGTAATCCTTTAAGGACGGCTTCGTATTCGGCTTGGTTGTTTGTAGCGTGGGGGTTGATGGCAAAAGCAAACTCGAAGCTTGCCCCCCTGGGCGAAATAATGACCAAGCCGATACCATAGCCGTTGGCGCAGACCGAGCCGTCGAATGTCAGAGTCCAACGCATAATCTCCACTGAGCCGATTGAGTCGCTTCTGTGCTCCACAATGAAGTCGGCTATGGCTTGCCCTTTGACTGCCCTTGGTGCCTGGTACCTCAGGTCAAACTCTGTGAGTGCGAAGATCTACATCCCGATTCTTCCTTTGAGCATCGGAGCCGATAGCATGTACTTAACTACATCGGCTTTGCAAATTACAGTGCACTCGTTGGACAGCAGATAGTGCCTTAACTTCGTACATGAAAAATAGAGGCATAGGCATAACTTCTCCACAGGTGAATACCTTTCCTCTACGTCTAGCAGCCGCCGACTGAGATAGAAAATAGCTTTTTCTTTGTCGTCGACCTCTTGGATTAGGACGGAGACGGAGCCGATTGATTTGTCATCGGCCGACAGGTACAGCTTGAACGGTATTCCCTTTAGTGGAGGTATTAAAACTGGAGGGGAGCTTAGATAATCTTTTATGTCGTCTAATGCTTTCTGCTGCTCTGCCCCCATGTGAAGGTCTGATCGGCTTTCAGCCGAATCAATGGTGTGAATGGCTCCATCTTTTCTGAGAGATTAGCTATGAACCGTCTGATGAAGTTTATCTTTCCGATCAACGGCTGGAGCTGCTTTTTATCTTTCGGAGGTTGAATTGTCTTGATAGCATTAATGCTCCTTGGTGTGACTTCAATCCCTCTCTCATGATGAGGAATCCCAAGAATTGCCCGGCCCACACGCCGAACGCACACTTAAGTGGATTCATCTTTAAACCGTATTTCCTCGTCCGTTCCAACACTTGTCTCAGATCGGCAATGTGTCCTCCAATCTCTCTTGACTTGACAACCACGTCGTCAATGTATATCTCCACTAGTGAGCCGATCATATCGTGAAAGTTGTAATTGATGGCCCGTTGATATGTTGCCCCAGCATTCTTCAAGGCGGACGTCATTACTACCCACTCGTAAAGGCCGATTGCGCCAGGACACCGAAAAGCGGTCTTGTGGATGTCCTCTTCGGCCATGAATATCTGGTTATACCCTGCATTGCCATCCATGAAACTGATAATCTTATGGCCTGAGGCAGCGTCGACAAGTAGATTGGCTATTGGCATTGGGTACTCGTCCTTAGGGGTTGCTTTGTTTAGATCTCTAAAATAGATGCACACCCTAAGTTTACCATTTTTCTTCAATACCGGGACGACGTTTGAGACCCACTCGGCGTATCGGCAAGGCTGAATGAATCCCGCGTCGTATAGCCAAGTGATTTCGACTTTAATTGTGTTGTACATATCGGCCTTAAACCTCCTGGGAGGCTGTTTGAACGGCCTATAGCCTGCCTTGATCGGCAGCTGATGGACCCCTATCGATCGACAGCCCGGGCATCTCAAAGTACTCCCAAGCAAAACAATCTTTATATTCTTTTAATAATTCAATAAGTTGGGATCTACAATGAGGAGATAGATTTTTGCTAATGTATGTCGGCCTCGGCTTATCGCTAGAGCCGATGTCAATTTCTTCTAATTCGTCGGCCGACGTGAAACCTTGCCCTAGCTTGCCATCGTCTTCATCCGCGGTGGCTACGCCGAGAACGCTTGAGCCCTCCACCATGTCTTGTTCAAAGCAGCAGCTGCGGCTCGTCGTTTCCGATGGGCTGCATCGTTGAATTGGACACATTTCGAAAATCGGCTTGCCAGATTTTCCCAGATAAACAGTCGATGCCTTCGATTTCCCAAAGTGGCAAATCGGCACTGACGACGCTAACTGACCTGTCGGCTGGCACGATCTCGATCTTGTCGCCATCCCATTGGATTAGGCTTTGGTGCATTGTAGAAGGGATGCAGCAGTTGGCGTGTATCTAGTCCCTTCCGAGCAGCAGGCTGTAAGACCCCTTCCCGTCGATGACAAAGAATGTTGTGGGCATGGTCTTGTTGCCGATGGTCAGTTCAACGTTGAGGACGCCTTTGGTTTCCGATGGGTTGCCGCCAAAGTCCTTGAGCACCATGTTGGTCCTTATCAGGTCTTCGGCCCCCTTGCCCAGTTTTCTAAATGTTGCGTAGGGCATGAGGTTGACTGCAGCTCCCCCATTGACTAGCATTTTGGAAATCGGCTTGCCGTTGAGGAAACCTTTAATGGATAACGGCTTCAAGTGCCGATTTTCGGTTCCTTCAGGCTTGTCTAAGACAGCCTGGTCTGGTGAGATTGCTAGCTTTGCCAGGTCATCTTCGATGGTGTCTGCATCGGCTTCGAGGGCGCCGAACTCGGCTGGCAACACGAAGACCATGTTAACCGATGCAGAAACTTTGTCTTTCCCTTTGGCTGCCCTCCTGGCTTGATCAGCTGGGCTTTCCTCGGCTCGCTCTTCATCGGCTATGGCGGCTTTCCTTTCGGGTACCCACTGCCTTTTGATTTTGCCCAGCCAACGGCGCTGCTCGTGGATCATTTGTTGGACTTCGTCTTCTCTCCCTTCACGCATGAGCCATTGAACCCTTCTTTTCTGGGTCTTCGTGACGAGATCGGACGGGCACCATTGAGGGTTGGCCGATTACTCATCATCGGCTTCTTGGTCATCACGATTGTTCCCATCACGGTTCTCGTCGACGAAGAAGTCTTGATGGATCGGACCGAGCCGATCATGGACAGGTCGTCGCCTTTGGTTTAGCGGGACGGCTCTGGGGACAAATCGAGCTGGACTTGCAGGCGACAAGCTTCTGCGTCCGTCGTCACGGCGATCGTTACATGCTGGGCAATCATCCAATGTTGGTAGCCTCATGCCGGATTCCCAGCAGTACCTGAAAAAATCGCAATGCCAATGTGGATCGGCATTGTCGTGGTTTACCTCGTATCATCGGCTTTGAGTATTCGGCTTGCGCCGACGAGGTGCTTCATCGTAAATTTCTTCATGCCGAGATTGGTATTGATGATGGTATCGGCTTTGTTCATGGATCGGCTCTTGGCCAGCCGATCTGATGACTGGGCGCACCATATTAATTCGCGCGACGTGGCCTCCCGCCTGGTCGCCCTTTGCCTCGGCCCCGATCAATGTATTGGCTAAGCCGTGTGCCATTCTGTTCTGTCGATCAGCTTGCCCAGGGCCGGCCTGGACCGTGTTGACCAGAATGGGATTGCCGTCTACCTTCATCGACCGATTTGAGTCGGCGAACTTCAACTTCCCGGCCTCGATTGCCGACTGGATTTGCTGTCTAAAGACTTTGCAGTCATTGGTGGCGTGAGATGTGGAGTTGTGCCACTTGCAATACTTCTTCTTCTTCAATTCTTCGGCCGACGGGATCACATGATTTTCAGGTAACTAAATCTGTTTCTCCTTGAGTAGCAAATCGAAAATCTTGTCGGCCTTAGTGATGTCGAAGTCGTATCTCTCTTCCTTAGCCGTCTTTAGCAGCCATTGGAAGACGATGGCCTTTTTGTTCTTGGCCCATTCGGCTGCTGCAACTTCTGTTTCATCGTCGTCGGACTCGTAGTCTGAATCGACGATGACCTAGGTTATATTCTTGACGGCCTTCCTGGTGTCTTGGAAACGCTGCTCGTGGGCCGTCACCTTCTGCGCCAAGTGGGCTAGGCTGTTGAAATCCTGCGCAGAGAATCACTCTCGGATTGGCGCGATTAAGCCATGAAAGGCCAGATCGGCCAACTGGGCATCCGATAGCACCAGGTTGTAACATCGGTTCCTCATCTCCCTAAAGCATTGGATGTAGTCTTGGACCGATTCATTGCGTCCGACAACTTCATCTTGTGGTTGCCAGAGTAGAAATAGCTGTGGAACTGTTTTTCAAGATCGGCCCAACTCTGAATCGAGTTGTAGGGCAATGAGGAGAACCAGGTAAAGGCTGATCCTTAAAGAGAAAGGGGGAACAGTCGAACTCTCCAGGGGTCCGTAGCCGATGCATCACCGCATTGCGCCAAAAATCAGCTAACGTGCTCATAGGTGGAAACATTGTCTTGCCCTGAGAACTTCGATAAGTCTGGGATCTTGTATCAGTTGGGCAGCGGGATCCGTTCGAAATGTTCTGGATAGGGATACCGATACATATTCCCTGAATCTTTTGGTTTGAGGCCGAACCGATCGCGCATGACATCTGCAATTAGATCGGCCCATGCTCGGTTGTTTTGTTGTATCGGCTCATATGGGTCATACGGCACGGGTGCTTGCTGATACAGCTGTGGTGGTGTCTGAGGCCTATAATGGTGATCTTGACGTCCTCCTGGGTACTGGTAGTGATGGTCAGCGGGAGGTGGCCGAGGCACCGGTTGTGGCGTTGGTGGTTCTGGAAACAACTGTCGGCCACCGGTGTTGTCTTTGTCTAGATCAATCGGCTCTGGCTGCCGATTGTCATTGAACATGCTGTCGAGTTGACCCTGAGGCAACGGCTGTTGTCGGTTTAGTATAGTAATCGCTGGTCTTATAGCCGTTTCACCTGGATTCAGCTGACCGACTCCTCCTGGCGGGCTTGGTTGTGCTATCAGTGGAAGCGGCCGATTCTGCTTGACTAGCGTCCTGTAACCAGGAAATTGGCCATCTGCGAAATACGTGGGCCCCCGTTGCAGCTGTTCGGCTACCTTGGCGTCGACCACAGTAGAGATCATATTATTGAGAGTATTGACCAAGATGCTACTTTGGTTGACCAGTGCGTGGTGAACGGCCGAGTCGATCCGATCTTGTAGAGAGTACACGGCCGAATCATCTTGCACCTGGGTCGGCTCTTCCACCTTCTATTTGCCTTTTGTGTCACCCGAGGAAGATGCCTTGGTATCGTTCAGGCTGAACTTGTACTTTTGGTGCATAGCTCCAGATCTTGTTTGGGTGAAAGATTGCAAATAATTAGTCTGGAGTTCTTCCACCATCTTCTTATATTCGGCTTGTTGTTTAGCCGATAATTGTTCCATCTTCACGGGGACGATGTTGTCCTGCGTGATGCCGGGGCTCTTGGAGTCGACCATCTTGCCGGCTGAGTCTATGCGTCTGAGCCGAGCCGACAAAGAAAGTCGCACCGGGCGTGCCAAGAAGAGTGTTGACGAGAAATCTCTCTCACGCGTTGGCCTGGGAGATCTGCTTGACTCCAGTGCAGGTCCTTCTCGGCTGCCTACAATATGCAGGGCGTGCCAGTTGATTTGATCTGTTAATCAGCAAGAAAAATGAGAGAATACACGTTAAGTGTTAGGTTAGATCCCCATGGGATCGGCTAAGGAAATCCATGAGTGTATATATGCTATTCTAAGCTATATTTAGGCCAAGTGACTCGAATGGATCGGCTACACCGAGACAGCATCAGCCACTCGATCCAAATACAGTGAAGAATAATAAATATACGGATTGATAACTTAGCCGATACTGGAAAGCTAACAAAGAATCAGCTAGTACTCCGATAAATCTTATGGAAAGATAATATTCCCGAACCAAACGTACAACCCGAAAATCGGCCATCGGCTGCCGGGGAAAGGCCGGTTTCGGCTGGCAGCGTCCGACAGAAACACGATCTTAACATAAGAGGCAGTCCTAATGCAAATATAATAATAAGCACATTAAAAGGAACATATTAACGTAGATAAGGCCGGCTGAAACCACGGCACTGTCTCTAAACAACATAAATCTATCCGAACAGATCACCAGCAGCTCTGAGAACAACTTAATAGTTCAAACATGATACAACATTAAGTATAAAAAGAACAACCCGATCTGTTGCATCCGATTTACACCTCTCAAGACGGTAGATATCGCATATAAACCAGTCAACCTTCAGATTTAGCCTTATTGGCCGCAAGTTCTCGCTAGAACCAGCTAATGGCGGGATAGATCTAAACATTGATCCAATTTATATGCGCTATATGATAAATAACGCAGTATAAACCTCTGATTCTAATGTATTGTTGCGATGGAAGCACTAGAAACAGCAAATCATACCACTAATGACAAACATTTACCTGCATCTGGGGATCGAAACGATGCAGCCCGAAGCCAAACAAAGTGCTCGTCTAAAGAAAAGGTTGGCGATGCGCCGAAGGTTTGATTGATTGAATGATTCTGATTTTACACGGGGTCTCAGGTCCTATTTATACCTAAGATACAACTATCTGCAACGACCCTGGACTCTATCTAAACTACTATTTAAAACACCATATTATCCCTAGCGGGACCCATACCGTGTTACAACTAATAGTTTAACAAATCTCTAGATTACAGATACAATTGCCGTTATAGGACTCTATCCATAAGTGGCAATATCTTTTAACACGCAATTAGCAACCGAATCTTCTATTTATCTTCATGTTTCTGCACTAGAAACGGTTCCATCTCTTCCAGACCCAGAATCGGCTGTCGGCTGCTCCCGTTCGATCCATCCTCAGCCGATTAGCCCCACAGCCGATCACTCTTTTGGCCGATGTGATTCCTGTCTTCAGCCGATCCAATTCCACTTTGCTTTTGCGGACTTAGGAACTCAATTACCAAATTTCAGTGTTAACAAGCTTCGGTCATACCGGCTAACAGGACCGGTCTGACTACTCTCCTATGCAGAACTTGTCCCGGCTTCGGTATGATCACTTGAAATTGTCTTAGCTTCATCTTCAGAAGGTATTGGCACATCACGAGACCTTACTTTGATAGTAATCACCTCCGAAGTCTTCTCTTCCGCCTTAGTACGCTTATGGGCCCTTCTTTCTTCCTCAAACCGATTTCCTAGAGAAAACCGATCTTCGTTTGATGACGATAAACGCTCATGTACTGATATCCTCGGTCTTCCACATCATTGATGAAATTGTATTGGAGGCATATGATCATACATTGGCGGTAGTGCCCCCATGGCATGAAGGAAAAGGACAACCCGGCGGCGGCATTGGGCAAGGTCCCCATGGCATAACTTGAGGATGATGTGGGAATGGTGGCTCCAATACTCTTGGTGAATGACCAAATCGCTCCTCAGGAGATAATCTTGTTCTCTTGCCCTTGCTACACTCCTTCTCAATGCTTCTTTTCTCATACTTGCTCAAGAGCATATCAAAAGACACTTTTGGTTCTTGAACTTGAAGCTCCACTTTTATTCTCCTTCCAAACACCAACTTCTGGATTCTTGGGCACAAGAGTCTTGGGTCTAGCTTCTCCAATCACAATTTCCTTCCCCTTAACAGATTTGGCTTGCTTCGGCCAAATCAACACCTTCTTGTCCTTGAAATCAATGACATTGATAGGAAAAGGATCATTGTCAAGCTTCATCTTGGAGCCCTCAGTATATTTCAATCGTCCTTCCTCTATGGTTGATTGAAACTGTTGACGGAACACATTACACTCATTAGTAGAATGAGAATAAGAATCATGCCACTTGGAATAAGATCGACACTTCAATTCTTCTATTGAGGGTATGACATGGCCTTTAGGTAACCTAATTTTTTTCTCTTGCAAGAGATAATCAAAAATTTTATCACACTTGGCCACATCAAAAACTATACTTAATCTCACTTTGTTGATCCTTGCGAGGAATCGGCGTCAAGCTAGAACAAACAAAAGGCTTATTCTTGTTAGTCCAAGACCACTCAGCAACATATATATCATGATCACCCTCATCATTGTCAGAATCACTATAATTAGAGCAATCAACCATACCAACATTAGGCTTTTTATCATTAAATCCAACAAATTTCTTACTATCTCAAACCCGGCTTTCTTGAGCCAGAGCCTTTTGCATGACTTGACTAACATCAAGAAATTGTTGGCCATGTAATCTTTCTTTAATAGGACCAAGTAAACCACTAAAAGCAAGATCAGCCAAATCTCTTTCAGTTATACTCAAACTAAAACACTGGTTTCTAGCATCTGTAAATATCTTAATATAATCAGTGACAGACTCATTATGCTTTTGCCTAACCAATGTTAAATCACATAACCTAAGCTCAGTTTCACCAATGTAGAAATAATCATGAAACGTTTGTTCTAATTGAGCCCATGTATGAATAGAATTTGTCGGTAAAGAAGTACTGGACAAAGATAAAGAAAACAAATGCAATTTAAAAGCATCGAAGATACTAGCTTCACCACATTGTGCTAAGAATTGACCTATGTGTTCCCATGTAGTCCTATTATCCTCACCACTAAATTTAGTGAACTCAGGAACTCTGTAACCACGAGGATATGGGATATTATCAAAATAATCAGGATACGGCTTTTGGTAAACCTTAGCACGATTCTCTAACGATGTTTCTAATCAGTTCCTCCATATTTTTAGGCCTTGTTGGATTGGGTATGTTTGGTGGCCTAAAGAGTGGTTGTTGTGGCACAATATTGCCATATTGGCCACACCTAGTATCATGTGGATAACCTCTATTAGGATCATTTTGTTGATTAGGTATATGTGGAGGAATTTGTAGATGAACAGTAGCTACAGGAGGATCGTGTACAGGAACGTGATATAAAACTGAATTACCCATGATTGGGTCAATGTCCTATACCGGCACCAATGCGCCGGTCTGACCGGCCCAGGGCCTGGTCTGACCGGCAATGTGCGGTGCGGTCAGACCGGCCAAAATCGAGGATATTTGGCACAAATCACTTGTCATATTCATTGAAAAAGACCGACGTAGGGAGCGCCGGTCAGACCGGCAGGAGCGGCAGAACTCTTCCCCCTCGGCTTGTTGCATAGTCGCCCCATCGGTTTTGCTAAATATTTGATGAACAGGGGCTCGGCTAGCACTTGCAGCAGAGGTAGATGGTAAATCGGCCATGAGAGAGCCAAACCTAGAACTCATATAAGCATTAATCAACTTATTAAAGCAAGATTCCATAGCAAGTTCGAGTTTATTATTGGCAACAGCAGTAACGGACTCATCTACTGAACTTGCTACGAGTTTTTGAATAGGAAGCGCAACATTATCAGTACTTACCTCATCATGGATGACTTTGAGCGGCGTACCAGACTTGAGAATCACATGAGTCTTAGTGCATGACTTGTCCAACACCTCCTGTGTGATCACCTTGATCCGCTCCTCCATGATCTGGCGTGCTGCTCCATCAAGATCATCCAATGAGATGTGGATGACCTTGGATGGATCCACCTCCTATGTGACTTGCTTTGACATGGCGTTTTCAAAGTTGAGATGACGTTGAGCGGATGTCCCCAGCGAAGTCGCCAAAAATCATGTTGGCAACTTTTTTGGCAAGAAGACATACACGATCGAAACACCTAAATGCCTTGCGGTGATATGGAGTCGCCAACCACCTCAATGTAGCAAAAAAAACTAAACCAAGATGGGTTTTGTAGATTAAACTGGCTAGTGGAGCCGATTTAAGTAGAACGATGAATAACTACCCGTCTGGTGGGCAAACAAAAGGTTTCCAGGACAAACCTACAAAGAGATGTCGCACTCTCGTAGCAGGGGTAGACAATTTACATCGCAAATCGACAAAGATGGACGAACTACTTGGAATTAATATGAAAAAAGTAAAAGAATGATTCAATTGGCTAAAAACTTGAGACTAGATTGTGTGTATTGTGTCTCCAATTGAACCGGCCTTGGCCCTCATAGGTCCTCCTCCATGTCCAACTCGGGGTAGAAACCAATAGAAACACGAAACAAACCATCCCGAGCAAGGAAACCCGAGACCCAATGAAATTCGCTTCGGACTCGGACTCTGACGGTCTGACCGGCCACATACCTACGGTCAGACCGACCCTACTAGCCGGTCAGACCGGCCATATACCTACGGTTTGACCGACCCTATGAAGGAAACCCGATGCTTTCAAAACTTTGGCAATTTTTCTCTATTTCGTCCATAGGTGCCAAATTTGGGTGTAAATAATTTCATTTATTTTTTACTATCATCCTAGTTTTTTTACCAATTTTACATACAATGCCACACACTAATTTTTCTATAATCTATTATCAATTGTTTTTCTTCATTTTCCATTCTTTTTCCTAATTTTCTATTCTTTTTCCTTTATTTTCGATAATTGTTCTTTGTTACCTTTTTTCTTTACATTTTTATCCAATGTCTCTAAAATTTTATTCTCTCTCATCTTTTTCCATATATTTTTTAGAGAGAATGACATATAGAAAGATAGCTAGAAATGTAATATATTAACCATACAACAATAGAGGATGAAGTTGCTAACCTTTTAGACCCCTTCGATTTGTGTAATATCATCAAAATACTTTCACCAAAAACTTTGGCAGCGCTTGTCTTAGCTTCCTCCTCCTGGCGGCAATGGCTCGGGCTGGAGGAGGACGGAAGACTAAAAATGCATGTATTGTCTTTACTACCAATTGGTGACAGGTACCGGTTGGTGTCTCCAGTTGGTACTAATGTGGATGGTACATAAATACTAAAATCCGACCGTCAATCCCTGCATAAAACAAATAAAAGATGAACATCAACATAGCGATAGAGTTATTTACTAATCCGTTCCACAAGTATTGGTGAATATTTGTATGCAGGTCATTTCTGGGAGAAAACACACCCACCATGCGATAAGATACATCTTCGACCAATCATGTGAGAGCACAAGGATTGGAGGGCCCACATAACAGTCAATACCGACTTAAAGTGGGACCAAACCACCCTCAACCGCCTTAGGGGCCCACCTGGCAAAGACTGAAGAAAGTCGGTGGCCATAGGCGGTAGAGGTGGCTCGGCCGAACCACTCCTGGAGCCTGTAACAACCATATTGCACGTGGCAACTGCCCATTGGTCCTCAATGACGGTTAAGGGTGTTTACCGACCTACAGCCGTCATTAGCACACTATATAAGGAGGAGCTCACTTCACTCTCAACACACAACACAAGAAGATCAAAGCTCCATTCCAAAGGCATAGCCCTAGTTCTCGCGTGTTTAGAAAATAGGGTAGAGAGTGAGGGGTAGTCCGGAGGAGTGTCGGTTATCTCGGCACCGACCTCTGATCTTGTACTTCGATGGATGCTTATTCAATCTAGTAAGTTTTAGTGATTCACTATGGTTGCTTTCCTTTACTTAGAGTAATTACTTTACTGCATTTACTTACGGGATCATTGTCCATTCGTGGTTCTCTAGTCTAGTACCCCTGACTAAGATGGGTGTTCTTGGCCAAGATTAGAGTAGTAATCATTAGCGTAGACGTAGTGTCTAGGCTGAAGTTTACCTTTGTTTGCCCCAAGCTCCACGGGTTGTAGAGGTAGGCGGTAGGTGATGACAGTTCTATCCATCCTTTGTAATCCTCCACGTTCGTGTATGTCGTGGAGCTTGTAGGCCAAAGTCAGTTGGGAGATTGAGTGTAAGCCAGTGCCCGAAGTTAGTAATTTGAGTAAGGTAATTACAATCTATCTAGAGCCGACAACCCGAGGTGCAGGGAGCTGTTCATCGCCGCTTTGTGCCCCTGCATCTTGCCGACCGGGATCCACCAGGGCCAATCAGTGGCCAAGAGGTACGAGTTCTATTACCCAGTGTCGGCGGCGAGGCAGTTCGGTCTTGGGCAGCTGCCCATTGGCTTCTTTTATGCCGATAAGATCGAAACGAGGTGAGTGGTAAGCCAGGACTTGATAATGGATCAGCTGCTGAATATAGCCGGCCCTCCCCTGGGCGACGTCGGTGTGATGACACTAGCGCTAAGGAAAAGTGCCGCTTACGACCAATGGTGGACAGAAATCAAGCGCCATATCTTCCATCAACGGTCGTCTTGTTACGTCGACCTGCTCCTGCCTGATGAGATCCCCTCGATAAGCTTTAAGTCCCAAATGATTTTCTTCTTCTTATCATCGGCTGACATAGCCGATTAACATTTGCCCTTTGGTTTGTAGGAGACGGGGATGGAGCGGCCAACGGTGAGCGACTCCGGGCGCCCCATCGAATACCGTTTAGGTGTTCTGGATGGGGGCGGCTTTGCTCCGTCGGCCATCAGCTGGGGGGCGCCGAAGCTGGCTTCGTTGCTACGAGGGCAGGTGCGCCAGCCGATCCCCCAAAAGAAAAGGGCTGCACCACTCCCACAACCGTCGGCCGCGCATGCCCCCAAGAGGCTGAAAGAGAACAAACCGGCAGCGCCAGCTGATAGCCTCCCCCCTTGGACCCGGCCGTCGTGCAGTTCCTCGATGCCGTCGCCAGCGAGGAAATACCGGCGGCTGTTGGAGCGGCGGCCGAACCCGAGAGCTCGAGCCACGAGTCATTCAACGCCCCAGCCGATGTCCCGCCGGTCCCAAGTCCCCCAGCGAAAAATCAGGTAAGCCCTCACTTCACCAAATTTGGCTTCGCGATGATTTCACTTGCATCTGACCAAACCATCCTTTTCAGGTTAACAAATTGGCCGGCCGCACTTCACGCCCCACACCATCGGTAATCATCTCCTTCCATTTGGCCTATAGAAATTAGCTGATATGTCCGCTGACTCCTCTTTTGCAGCCCCCACGATCTCTGTCGGCTCCTCCCTAGGCGTCCAGCGAGCACGTCGCGCCTGCCGCGGGCGGCGGTATCGACGCCGACGAAGAGGCCCCGACGGCCGCAGCGGCGATCCAACCGAGCCGACCGCTTCGACTCGGTGCCAACCCGTAAGCCGACCGAAACCGACAATCGGCTTTTATCAACTTAATGTCTTCTGATCATCTCTTTTTTCTACAGAACATAGCCAACCTCCTCAATTTTGACCTGTCGGAGTTCGAGGAGTCCGGCAAAATCGGCGAGGAGGCGTTGGTGACGCCGGCTGAGGACTTGAGGGCCACCCTAGCTGACATCGGCAACCGGCTGGAGGCCTCGCTGGACGTGCCGGTGGTCGACAGCGGCTTGATACGTGCGCGATTCAAAGAAATTCAAGGCCACCGCCGACGCCATTGTGCCGGCCACCTTCATGGAAGCCCACCACTCAAATACGAACGAGCCCGACAAGCGATAGCCGATCGCCGCGAGAACCAGGCACAGTCGGCCACCCTCCAATCGACCAAGGACGCCATTGAGAGCCGAAAAGCTGCCTTCGACCGCTTGAAGACCGAGCCGCGGCCAAGCTCGAACAACTCCTTGCATGCCAAGATCAGGTGATGGCCGATCTCGTTCATGTCACAAACGAGATCGATGTCCATAAGGAGTACATGGCTGGTTTGCCGGCCGAGATCGAAGCTCAACGCCAAGGCATCAAGGTGGCCGTGGCACACTTGCGAGACCGGTGAAGGGCATCCCGCCGGTGGCGAGGTCCGAGGCCGACCACGTCAGAGCCATTGAAGAGATAGACCAGATCAGGCGGACGGCGTTGTCGGCCATAGCCGATTTCTTAAAACAATGAACTTGTAATATTCTAACATTCTGAAGTCGGCTACTGTCCCTTGTATTATACTTGTCAGGTTATTGTGCTGGGATTGGACTTTAATCGATTTGCTCGTACTTGTAATCGGCTGTAATTTATGTGTGATATAGTTTACCAATCTTTTGCCGCTGTGGTTGTAGATGATATCGGCTTTCGGCCGCGCGCAATGTCTTGAATTGCTTATGCTGCAACCGGCCCCATCCGCCCGTATCGCTTTATGTTGTCGATTCCAAGACAGCACCACAATAGTTGGTGCTAGCGCTTGAACTACGGCCATCGATCCAGATCACTTCCAACGCTCTTATTTAGACTGCCGATTACGAGGCTTAAAAGTTTCAAAAATCCTCAAAAATCTTTCAAAAATTCAAATCCTGACGCCCAATTTTGCAATCGGCTCGTGTACGTATATGCCCCCAAGTTTTGTTGATAGCTTCGGTGTCGACAAAATTATGAGTTCGAGCCGCTCGCGCCTCATTGCCGTCCCTATCGGCCAGTCATTAGCCGATCGTAGAAAACTTAGTAAAAATACGTTGCATAAAAATGCCTAAAGGCGATGCCTTGTTAAAGCAAGACATCGGCTGTCGTAAATCGGCTTAAGCAACCAGAGCCAAATCACGAGTTGATCCATACGCTTGGGTAATATTTCTTCAGGTGTTTTCCATTAAGTGCCCTTCCAAATACCTCTCCGTCCAGCCCTTTAAGCATGTAAGCTCCTTTAGAGACGCACTTGTGGATCTTGAAAGGCCCTTCCCAATTTGGTGACCACTTGCCGAACTTATTGTCTCTACATCCAATCGGCAATATCAATTTCCAAACGAGTTCGTCTTCCTCAAAAGATTTAGGCACCACCTTTTTATTATAATGTCTGGCTACTCATTCTTTATCTTTTGTAACTTTTTCCAAGGACCTCATCCTGGATAAAACTAAATCTTCCGATTCATCAGGTGATAATAATCGTCGGCTGTGAGTTGATCCTGTAGCTGAATGCGCCTTGAGCCAACGACACATTCCCATGGCAGCACCGCCTCATGCCCGTAGACCAGCTTATATGGAGGGAATTGACCTGTGGCATGCCATCCGATATGCCCACAGTGATTCGGCTAATCGGTTGTGCCATTGTTTAGGGTACTTAGAGATCTTTCTTTTAATCAATTTGATCAAACTTTTGTTTGAGGCCTCGGCTTGCCCATTGGCTTGTGGGTAGTACGGCGAAGAATTAAGCAGCTTGATCCCCATGCCGTCGGCAAACTGGACGAATTCGTCCGATACAAAGATAGATCCCTGGTCTGTTGTTATTGTCTGTGGAACGCCAAATCGGTAGATGATGTGTTCTTTGACAAACTCGATTGCGTACTTAGAATCCACTTTTATGAGGGGAATCGCTTCTACCCATTTTGTGAAGTAATCTGTCGCCACTAGGATATATTTGTGTCCCTTGCTTGAGGGTGGATTGATCTGGCCGATCATATCAATGCCCCATCCTCTGAACGGCCACGGCTTAATAATTGGATTCATAGCCGATGCTGGTGCTTGTTGTATGGCGCCAAATTTCTGGCAATCCTGGCAGCCCTTGTAATACTTGAAACAATCCTCCAGCATCGTCGGCCAGAAGTACGCTGCTCGGCCAAGCAGCCACTCCATTTTGTGGGCCGATTGATGTGTGCCACAGATTCCTTCGTGTACTTCTCCGATGGCCACTGTAGTCTGGTCGGCTCCCAAACACTTGAGTAACATTCCGTCAATCGTCCGATAGTACAGATCTTCATCGAGCAACACGTATCGTAATGCCTTATATCGTAGCTTCCTTGTAGCCGATTGAGAGGGGTTTTTGAGATAGTTGTAAACTTCAAACCTCCAATCATCGGCTGTGACGGCGGCAATGTCTGTGTCTATTTCCTTCAGCATTGGTCGATAGCCCGATACCCCCTGAGCCAAGTCATTGGCCTCTGAGTTCTGCTCTTTGGGATATGTTTCAAAGTAACCATCCGAAAACCGTCCATTAGCACCCGGCACTGCCGATAATAGACCATCAGCGCGTCATTTTTGCATTCATATTCTCCTGATAGTTGGCTGATGACAAACAATGAATCTTCCATGATTTTGATGGCGTCGGCTTCAACTTCTTTGAGTAGATGTAATCCTTTAAGGACGGCTTCGTATTCGGCTTGGTTATTTGTAGCGTGGGGGTTGATGGCAAAAGCAAACTCGAAGCTTGCCCCCCTGGGCGAAATAATGATCAAGCCGAGGCCACAGCCGTTGGTGCAAACCGAGCCGTCGAACGTCAAAGTCCAAGGCATAATTTCCACTGAGCCGATTGAGTCGTTTCTGTGCTCCACAATGAAATCGGCTATGGCTTGCCCCTTGATTGCCCATGGTGCCTGATACCTCAGATCGAATTCTGTTAGCGCGAAAATCCACTTTCCAATTCTTCCTTTGAGCACTGGAGCCGATAGCATATACTTAACTACATCGGCTTTGCAGATTACCGTGCACTCGTTGGATAGCAGATAGTGCCTTAAGTTCGTACATGAAAAATAGAGGCATAGGCATAGCTTCTCCACAGGTGTATATCTCGTCTCTGCGTCTAGTAACGGCTGAGATAGAAGATGGCCTTTTCTTAGCCGTTGACTTCTTGGATTAGGACGGAGCCGATTGATTTGTCATCGGCTGATAAGTACAGCTTGAATGGTATTCCCTTTTGTGGAGGCATCAAAACTGGAGGGGAGCTTAGATAATATTTTATGTTGTCTAACGCCTTTTGCTGCTCTGCGCCCCATGTGAATGTCTGATCGGCTTTCAGCCAAGACAGTGGTGTGAACGGCTCCATCTTTTCTGAGAGATTGGCTATGAACCGTCTGATGAAGTTTATCTTGCCGATCAATGATTGGAGTTGTTTTTTGTCCTTCGGAGGTTGAATTGTTTTGATAGCATTTATGCTTCTTGGTGTAACTTCAATTCCTCTTTCATGGACAAGAAATCCCAAGAATTGCCCGGTCGATACGCCGAACACGCACTTAAGCGGGTTCATCTTCAGACCGTACTTCCTCGTCTGTTCTAACACTTGTCTCAGATCGGCTATGTGGCCTTCTATCTCCCTTGACTTGACAACCACATCGTCAATGTATATCCCTACTAGCGAGCCGATCATATCGTGAAAGATATAATTCATGGCCCGTTGATATGTTGCCCCAGCATTCTTCAAGCCGAACGTCATTACTACACATTCGTACAAGCCGATTGCACCGGGACACCGAAAAGCGGTCTTGTGGATGTCCTCGTCGGCCATGAATATTTGGTTATACCCTGCATTGCCATCCATGAAACTGATAATTTTGTGGCTTGACGCAGCGTCAACAAGCAGATCGGCTATCGGCATTGGGTATTCGTCTTTAGGGGTTGCTTTGTTTAGATCTATGAAATCGATGCACACCCTAAGTTTATCGTTTTTCTTCAACACTGGGACGATGTTTGAGACCCAGTCGGCGTATCGGCAAGGCCGAATGAATCCCGCGTCGTATAGCCGAGTAATTTCGGCTTGAATTGCATCATACATATCAGCCTTAAACCTCCTGGGAGGTTGTTTGAACGGCCGATACCTGCCTTAATCGGCAGCTGATGGACCATTATTGATCGGCTGAGATCGGGCATCTCGAAGTACTCCCAAGCAAAACAATCTTTATATTCTTTCAACAACTCAATAAGCTAGGATCTACAATGAGGAGACAGATTTTTGCTAATGTTCGTCGGCCTCGGCTTATCACCAGAGCCGACATCAATTTCCTCTAATTCGTCAGCTGACGTGAAACCTTGCCCTAGCTTGCCATCATCTTCGTCCGCGGTGTCCATGCCAAAAACGCTTGAGCCCTCCACCATGTCTTGTTCAAAGCAGCAGCTGCGGCTCGTCATTTCCAATTGGCTGTATTGTGGAATTGGACACATTTAGAAAATCGGCTTGCCAGATTTTCCCGGATAAATAATCGATGCCTTCGATTTCCCAAAGCGGCAAATCGGCACTGACGACACTAACTGACCTGTCGGCTGGTACGATCTCGATCTTGTCACCGTCCCATTGGATCAGGCTGTGATGCATTGTAGAAGGGATGCAGCAGTTAGCGTGTATCCAGTCCCTCCCGAGCAGCAGGCTGTAAGACCCCTTCCCGTCGATGACAAAGAACGTTGTGGGCACGGTCTTATTGCCAATGGTCAGTTCAACATTGAGGACACCCTTGGTTTCCGATGGGTTGCCGCCGAAGTCTTTGAGCATCATGTTGGTTTTTATCAGGTCTTCGGCTCCCTTGCCTAGTTTTTTGAATTGTTGCGTAAGGCATGAGGTTGACTGCAGCTCCCCCATCAACTAGCATTTTGGAAATCAGCTTGCCGTAGACGAATCCTTTAACGTACAACGGCTTTAAGTGTCGATTTTTGGTTCCTTCGGGTTTGTCGAAGACAACCTGATCTAGTGAGATTGCCAGTTTCGCCAGGTCGTCCTCGACGGTGTCTGCATCGGCTTCAGGAGCGCCGAACTCGGCTGGCAGCACGAACACCATGTTAAGCGACGCAGAAATTTTGCCTTTCCCTTTGGCTGCCCTCCTGGTTTGCTCGGCTGGGCTTTCCTCGCTTGCTCTTCGTTGGCTGTGGCAGCTTTCTTTTTGGGTACCCATCGCCTTTTGACTTTGCCCAACCGACGGCGCTGCTCGTGGATCATTTGCTAAACTTCGTCTTCTCTTCCTTCGCGCTTGAGCTGTTGAACCCTTCTTTTCTGCGTCTTTGTGAAGAGATCAGACGGGCACCATTGGGGGTTGGTCGATTCCTCATCGTCGGCCTCTTCATCGTCGTGGTTGTTCCCATCGCGGTTTTCGTCGACGAAGAAGTCTTGGTGAATTGGGCCAAGCCGATCATGGACGGACCGCCGCCTTTGGTTTAGCTGAACGGCTCTGGGGATGAACCGAGTTGGGCTTGCAACCAATGAGCTCCTGCGCTCGTCGTCGCGACGATCGTTGCATGCTGGGCAATCGTCTAGTGTTGGCAGTCTCATGCCGAATTCCCAGCAATACCTAAAAAATTACAATGCCAATACGGATCGGCACTGCCACGGTTTACCTCGTATTGTCGGCTTTGGGTGTTCGGCTCGCACCAACGAGGTGCTTCATTGTAAGCCTCTTCCTGCCGAGACTGGTGCTGATGACGGTGTCGGCTACGCTCATGGATCGGCCGTCGGTCAGCCGATCTGATAACTGGGTGCACCATATTAATTGGCGCCGCGTAACATCCAACTTGCTCGCCTTCTGTCTTGGCCCCGATCGATGCATTGACTAAGCCGTGCGCCATTCTGTTTTGTCGACCAGCTTGCCTGGGGCCGGCTTGGACCGTGTTGACTAGGTAGGGATTGTCGTCTACTTTCATCGGCCGGTTTGAATCGGCGAACTTCAGCTTCCCGGCCTCGATTGCCGACTGGATTTGCTGCCTGAAGACTTTGCAGTCGTTGGTGGCATGAGATGTGGAGTTGTGCCACTTGCAATATTTCTTTTTCTTCAACTCTTCGGCCGACGGGATCACGTGATTTTCGGGCAACTGAATCTACTTCTCCTTGAGCAGCAAATTGAAGATCTTGTCGGCCTTGGTGATGTCGAAATCGTATCGTTCTTCCTTGGCCGTCTTCAGCAGCCATTGGCAGACGATGGCCTTTTTGTTCTTGGCCCATTCGGCTGCCGCCACTTCTGCGTCATCGTTGTCGGACTCGTAGTCCGATTCGACGACGACCTGAGTTATATTTTTGACGGCCTTCCTGGTGTCTTGGAATCGCTGCTCGTGGGCCGTCACCTTCTGTGCCAAGTGGGCTAAGCTGTCAAAGTCCTGCGTAGAGAATCGCTCTTGGATCAGAGCGATCAAATCATGAAAGGCCAAATCGGCCAACTAGGCATCCGATAGCACCTGGCTGTAACATCGGTTCCTCATTTCTCTAAAGCGTTGGATGTATTCTTGAACCGATTCGTTGTGTTTTTGCCCGATGCTAGTGAGGTCCAAAAACTTCATCTCGTGGTTGCCGGAATAAAAGTCGCTGTGAAACGATGTAGCCCGTAGCCAAACAAAGTGCTCGTCTGAAGAAAAAGGTTGGCGATGTGCCGAAGGTTTGATTGATTGGGTGTGTCTTTTTTACAGGGGGTCTTGGGTCCTATTTGTACCCAAGATACAATTATCTATACAAACTCTGGACTCTATCTAAACTACTATTTAAAACACAACATTATCCCGAGAAGAACCCATTCTGTGTTACAACTAACAGTTTAAACAAACTCCTAAATTACATATACAATTGCCGTTACAGGACTCCATCAATAGGTAGCGATATCGTTTAATGTGCAACTAATAACTGAATCTTCTATTTATCTTCAAATTGTTGCATCAGAAATGGTTTTATCTCTTCCAGACCTGGAATCGGCTATCGGCCGCCATTGTCCGATCCAACCTCGGCCGATTGGCCTCGCAGCCGATCACTCACCCGATGCGGCCTCTGTTTCCACACCAAACCAGCCGATCCGATTCTACTTCGCCTTTGCAGACTTAGGGATTCAATTACCAAATTTCAGTGTTAACACAGTCGTAACACCATAAGTTTGATACATTCATTCGCAAAAACATATTGTACACATAAACAAACTAACGTTTCATAATTTTTGGATTAACATTCTTTCGCATGGATGAAAACCTTGATTCGTCGAGGACACTCTCAATGCGTTTGATCTGCGTGAGAAGATCTATGAATAACGAAATGGCGTCATATTGATTATAATTGGACACGTCTTCAATGTTGTTAATACCAATGATGTGTTGCTTGCCCAAAGCAATAATGTCCATCCTTTCATTGGAAGGGTCGTTCACATAAAAAGTTTATGCAACACGCTTAGCAAGGACCCATGGATCATCCTTGTGTCCAATTTTACTCCGTTCAACACATGCAAATCCAAATTTATCTACCATGTTGTCTTTCACCCATTGGCATCTGAGAACAGGGATCTGAATGTAAACCATAGTCACATTCCCAGGTTTCTTGTATGATCTCGTAGTAAGATTTCTTCTGCCCTATTGCGTCCAACGCTTCGACATGAACCCCATTGTTCTGCGTTGAGCTTTTCCTATCGTTGCTGATTGTGTACAAAGAATATATGCCAATGCCATACCCTTGCCATGAGATCACACGGCTTGTTGGGTCTACTGCAAGTCTTTCTATTGTTTTTTCCTCGAGTGATTCACCAGACGGTAGCTTTTGATCCTTCAACCATTGGGAAAAACTATGCTTCTATTCTTTCGGAACCCAATCGACGGATCACCTAGGGTTGCATGCTCTAATCTCAGAAATGTGTTGCTCAATGTAGGGCTCAACGATGGCGAGTTGTTGAAGCATATTGCTGTGTGCATCTAATACCGCTTCTCACAGTCCCCTTCTCAGAGTCCCCCTATAATCATTGTCGTAGAAACATTTCTTCCCATAGTCCCATTCTCAGATAACCTTTCATCATGTCGAGGCATTAGTATCCCAATGGGGTTGACATCTTTCATATAATCCAGGCAACCCTCGACAACCTCCCTCAGTTGTGTAACCCTCTATCATCAAGCCTTCCGGATGAGCATGATTATAGACATACCCTTTTAGAACAGCCATGTATTGCACGTACACCCATATTTGATGTAGGTACAGAGGACCAAGTTCAATAATTTGAGGGACAATGTGAACAATGAGATGTTCCATCATATCGAAGTACGATGGAGGAAAAAACATCTCTAGCTGGCAAGCTGTCTCGACTACAAATTTCTGAAGGGGTCCTAATTCTTCTGGATCAAAAATTTCTGTGAAACTCGATTAAAAAATAGCACAACTTTGTTATCACTACCTTGGTGTGCACTAGCTTCACCGCCCTTATAGAGATAGGGAAGAATACCGTAAGCATCTTATGACAGTCATGAGCGTTGTATCCAGAAATCAACAAATATTTCATTGATACTAGTTTCCAGATATTCGATGAGAATCCAGTCGACACTTTCAAACCACGAAGACACTTATAGAAATCTTTTTTCTCTTCTAGTGTCATTGAGTCGCATGCCGGTGGAATCTCAATCTTACCATTCGTTAGCTCTTTCGGGGGGAGATCTTTCCTTATGCCCAAATTGAACAGGTCGTTACGTGACTTCAATCCAATCTTTGTCTTACTAGGCATGTCTAGTAAAGTCCGAATGGTGTTGTCGAACACTTTTTCTCGAGGTGCATGACATCGATGGCATGACGAATCTCCAGGTCTTTCAGTATGTCAGGTACTTGAAAAAAATTGAATGTGTCTTAAAGGGTAGCGTGTTTTCTACCACTTCTTTCTTCCTCTTGCCTGCAGCAGTGTTTCCCTTACTGAACATGACATTTATGCTCTTTGTCGGCTTGAACACCATGGAACCATCCTTTGCTTCGGGGGCAGTACCTTCCTCAACAGTTTTGTCAAAAAATATAGCGATCGCACGATACCTATGCTTATGTGGTAAGAAATGACGATGATGCATGGAAACTAACTTTTTTGATGAGGTCAGGTATATGTACGATGTGTTGTCCAGACATATAAGACATCTGGTCTTTCCTTTAATCTGTCCTGAGAGGGAAAAATTTACTGGAAGATCGTTTATAGTAACGAATATGAAAGCACGCAGAGTAAAATACTCTTGGCAGTACACATCAAACAATAGTAGACCCTCTTCCCATATTTCTTGCATATCCTCCATCAAAGGTTCAAGAAACAGACTAGGTCGATGCCAAGCTATTTTGGCCCTTGTATAAGGATAGTCAACAAAATGTACTTTCGCTTCTGACATAACCATGTAGGAAGGTTGTACATGATTGTCGAAACTTGGTTTTGGCAATAGAAATTTGGGGATGCAGTCAAGATCGCCAAGCACAATGGGTTAGATTGGAGAACGAGGTTTAGACAGGTTCAGGCCCTCTCGTGAGGTAATACCCTACTCCTGTTTCGGGGATTCGATCCGCCGAGTGTCTTTATTGATCTCGTGATCTAAGGCTGAAAGCTTAAAGCTGATCTAACTTCTGATATCCCTCAAGGGACACCCCTTACCCCCCTTATATAGTCTTGGGAGGTAGGCTTACAGACCGGAAACCCTATCTTACACTAAGTCGGTTTCCTCAGTCTTATCAAACCACGACTATGGGCCGTTGTCTTATCTCAATCGGCAACGTAACACCCAAGTTATATTTGGTTTACAGATATAGTAGGCGCAATCTATCCCTACCTCCAGTCGGATAAACTTGCCATGTAGATACCCGATTGCCATAATCTCCACAGTAGCCCTCGAGTCCTTTTCAGTCGACGAGACAACTCAGCTTCAAACCAAGACAGTACACAGCCAAAAACTTCTTTGGCCGAGTGCTTCTGGCGCCGAATGATTCCATCATCTCTGCTTGAATTTCCTGAGTGGCTCCAAAGACTGTGAAGGGCTGGAAAATATCTAAAAAATTCACAAAATAATTATCTAGGCACATCTCTTGATGTACCTAATTAGGTATAGCCCTCGACTGTATGATTAGCCAAAAGACAGACCGAACACACAAGCAAGAACTATAAAGAATCATACTCATGTAAATGCTTAACTCATGTTAAAGCAAATATAAAAAATCTCATCACTCAGCAAGCTCGTGCTCATCCGAGTGAATTTGCCCGAGTCATCTCAAGACAAATAACTTAATCAATCATTATAAGTGAAAAGCACTCGGTAAACTCATGCTTATCCGAGTGGATCTGCCCGAGTCATCCCGGAACAAATATTTTAATCATCCCTCATGGGTAAATAAGTTTTTCAGTCATCTGAAAAATATGACCAAGTTATTAAAAAGCTCTTGCCATAGTACTGGTCTCAATCTATAAAGATCTTCACCAAGGTGGAAAAATAGCATTGATATAATCATCCAATCTAATGCCAAAGAACCAAACAGCCCTTGTTATCAAGGCAACTATATAAGCTTAGCTGTTGGTCACCTTTCAAATTGCATCGTGCTAGCTTCTCATGAAGTCAAGCAAACCGCGGTATGAAAGGATTTCCAAAGGTATAGGGCATTCGGGCACGTGCATATTGCCAAGGCAAATCTGCTTAAGCTCATCCACTTAAGTCCCTAAGGACACGCGTCGGGCCACTCCTTAGTTGGGCCTCAGGTCTCATGGGCTCGGCCCAATCACGAGAAAACCTAGCACAACACTCAAATCTCTTTACAAAGCCTCGAGGTCATCCCCCGCCACTTCGTCTTCCCAAAAAATTCCTCCTTTCGCAGCACTGTTCACTAGCTTCTTGCGGAAAACCCTAGACTCGCGCGCACCCGAATCCATCGATCCAAGAGCTCGTCCTTCGCCACAAACCAGCCTCCGCATCCAGCTCCCAAGATCCCTTGCTCAAAGCCCCATCCTTTTGGCCAGATCTACTTCCCACCCCAACCACATTCACGGCGGATGAGAAGAAAATCCCCTTCGAGCAGTGGGCTACTTCGGATGTGAGGGAATCTACCCTCAAGGAGATGGTGAAGCACGGCGTGCTTCCCCCCAAGGAGATCGTGGGTTGGCGCCCGGCGACGGGTGAAGATTTCCCCACCCCGAGCACTAGTGAGCTTGTTGTGTTCACATCTTTCTTTTACTATGGGTTCAGCCTCCCTACTTCCGAGTTCTTTAGGGGGCTTCTGGATTATTATGGTCTTCGACTCTACCATCTGAACCCCAACTCCATGCTTCACATCGCTCTTTTCATCCACGTATGTGAAGCTTTCCTTGGCATCCTCCCCCACTTTCAACTCTTTCGTCGTATGTTCTATCTTAAGCCGCATCCCAACAAGGACCAGCCCTGCATCGTTGGCGGGGCAGGCTTCAAACTCCGTGGATCCCTCCGCAAGGAGTACTTCTCTCTCCCTTTGAAGTCTTCCAACAAGGGATGGCATGTGGGCTGGTTCTATATCAGCAACCTCGAACCCAGCCTGCCAAACTTTGTCGGCCTTCCCCCTGTACCCAAGCATACTTGGAGCACTGTACCAGTGGCTCAAGAGTGGGATGAAGCCAACAAACTGCTAGCGATGTTCCTGGAGATGAAACAGAAAGGCCTTCGCGGCGAACAGATCACTCGGCACTTCATCAGGAGCCGACTGGCACCAATCAAAGAGCGATCGAAGCCGCCTTCGAGTACGAAGGCGGGAAGGACCCCAATCGGGAAGACCAAGATCCCCTCGGTTTCAAGATCCCGAAGATCCGAATGTACAAGATCTTCTCGACTGGAGTTGCAGTCGAGCGCGCCCTCGTGCTGCCGGTTCTTCCCTTCAGCCTCTATCGGCCTCCTCCTCCGGTAAGCCGACTGACCTCTTTGTATTGTTTTGCAATCTTGATGTCATGCCTCTTAGTATTGTAAGAATTTCTCTTGCAGGAAAATGCCTTCATTATTTCGAAACCGTACAAAGTTCCTCATGATGACGTGTCGCTTTGCTCTGCCAAGAAACCTACTGGTGGAGTGAAAATCCAAAGTGACCCAGTTGGGAAACGGGCGGCCCCGAGTGAGGATGCCAACAAACGGGCGAGCAAAAGGAGGCTCGTCATTGACGACTCGGACGACGATGTCCCAGCTCCTCCAGTAGAAGCAACCCCTCCAAGGCCGTCGCCGAAAGCAGCGCCGAAGATCCGTCGGTTGTCCAGGTACACCTCATGACTGAAGCTAAGTTCTTCGAAAATTTCTCTGTCTTTATTCCAACTGCATTTGTCGTTGGTTTGGCAGGAGGCCCCAAGATATAGACCAGACCGGGAAGAGCGAAGGGCCAACTCCAACTGCTGCACCCGAGGCATCCAAGCCTACGGAACAAAGACCCCAGAGCCCTCTCCCAAGCGAGAGCGCTCCGGGCAGAAGGCCCTCGCCTCCAAAGAAGGATATCCCGAGGAAGGAGCCCCTGACGGCCAGCCGGGACGTCCCGACTGAAAACCAGTCGGCCGCGGAGAAGCCCCAGAGTGCAGCTCAGAGGGCCCCGACGGAAGACCAGTCGGTGAAAAGCCAGAATGAAAAGACCAGTCGGGCTGCTCCAGTCAAGAGCTCAGCCGCCGAAGCCGGTAAGTCTTGAGTTGACGTTCCATCTTCAATCTTTAGTTTGACTCTTTCATATCTTCATCTGTTCTTCCTGATCTGTCAGCCACAGCAGAGGAGATCCCCAGGTTACAGTCTTCTGAAACCTGGGTTCCCCCGATTAAAATCGAGTGGCGAGACTTGGAAGGCCAAAGGCAGGGCATCATCCTAGACAAGCAAGCGGAAAACGAAGAAAGGGATGCCCTTGTCAACAGCCTAAATGAGGCGACTCGGCTACTCAACGTAACCCTTAGTCCTTTTTCATTGTTGCATCATCATTTCTTATCAGTCGGTTAACTTCGTATCTTGCGTGCAGAAGGTGTATTGTCGATCAATGGCCAAGTCTGAGGCGCTCGAGAAATTGGTCCCACATCTAAACTCCCTGGAGGACATCCAGCAGAAGCTGAAGACCACTCGAGAAGAGGCTGCGTCAAGGGAGGCAGCGCTGAGGAGGGAGATAGCTGAACTCCGGGAAGAGAACCTCGACCTCCGGGGTTCAGTCGGGAGTAAGCTCAACCTTCCCAGTTTATTTGTGGGTTCTGTGCTGATCTTGGTCGCTGATAGCCTTCTTTGTTTGTAGAAAATTCGTCGGAGGTCCACTCGCTCCAGGTCCAGCTAGAGGCAGTCAGCCTCGGCAAGACCGAGTTGGAGGCCGAGTTCGAAGGTGAGCTTCTTTGAAGTAATCATTCTTTGCGCTGCTTTACCTTTGAGTACTTTGCGTGATCAAGTTCTTTTGGCAGCTTACAAAGTCAAGACCCGAGCTCAATACGAAGTTCTTCTTGAGAAGGTCAAACGAGCCGGGCAAGTCTGGGAAGATGTCACCAACGCTGTGGCACCAATCCTGCTGTCATTATTCCACAATGGAGTCGGGACCAGCTCACTGGACCCCGTTGAAGTCTTCGACAAGCTTAGGCGAGCCCCTGACCAGTATCTAGCCAACATTTTCGAGGCGGCCGTGATGGGAGCAGGCTTCGCCCTTGCACAAACGGAGTCACTCTACCCTCGGGTGGACGTTGATTCAGTCGGGGAGGGCTGCGCTGAGGGAACTTCAGATGAGCATGCTCTTGATTTCATTAGTGAGGCACAGGAGTCGGCCAAAAAGGTGGCTGCTGATGTAGTAAACCATTTCCGGCCTTGACTTGCTTTGTAAACATTGTCTTGTAAATGTTGGATGCTTGTGACATTCTGATGTAGACTTGTGAATATTCAGCTTATTTATGTTAATGTCCTGATTCGAGTTTTTATGTGAAATTTCTTAAGTAATTTTCGTCCGACTGTCACCGGGCCTAAGCTCGATTAAGTCATCAAAAAATTCTCAGTCCTTAGACACTGAACTCGAATCAAGGAACATTAAACAATGATAAACCGAATTATGCGCAAAAGTTGATGAGGAAAACTATGCTTTATTGACATATGTACAGCCCCCGACTGCTAGCTCAAGAAGTCATCTTGCTTGAGGTTGGTAGTCAAGTAAAACATGAAACTTAAGTCAATTTAAGCATAGAATCGTCGAACATGCTCAATGTTCCAGGAGTTCTCCACCATAGACCCATCTTCACGCTTTAACCGATATGCACTTGGCCGAGTCACCTCAGCGATTATGTATGGTCCTTCCCATAAGGGGGATAGCTTGTGACGGTCCTTGGTGGTCTGAACTTTGTGTAGAACCAAATCGCCAACGATGAAAGCTCGTGCTCGAACGGTTCGACTGTGGTATCGTATGAGCCCTTGAAGATATTTTGCCGACTAGATGAGAGCTGCCTCACGGGCCTCTTCCAGTCGAGTGAGGTCGTCCACTCGGTCTCGGTCATAGCGTTCATCGTTGAAGCTGCGGACTCTGAGGGATTCATACTCCATCTCGTTTGGCAACATGGCTTCTGCGCCATAGACCAGGAAGAAGGGAGTTTGGCCGGTAGAACCGAGGGGAGCTCTTGGACCCACTTGCCAGCGTAAGGACTTAGGCGATCGAACACGCGGGCCTTGATGCCTTGAAGGACCATGCCGTTGGCACTCTCGACTTGTCCGTTGCTTTTGGGGTGGGCAACTGACGCATAGCAAATCTTGAATCCGAAGTCTTCGCAGAATTCCTTGAAGATGCCTCCTGTGAATTGAGTCCCGTTGTCAGTTATGATTCTGTTTGGGATGCCGAAGCGGTGCACGATGTTGAGGATAAAGTCCCGTGCTTTATCAGCAGTGATGGTGGCAACCGGCTTAGCTTTAATTCACTTGGAGAACTTATCGATTGCGACGAATAAGTGTGTGAATCCTCCTGGAGCCTTCTTGAAAGGGCCGACCATGTCTAAGCCCCATACCGCAAACGGCCAGGATTGTGGGATTGTTTGTAGCTCTTGGGCTGGGACATGGCTCTGTCGGGCGAAAAATTGGCAGCCTTCACAGGTTCGTACCACTTTGTCCGCGTCGGAGACCGCAGTAAGCCAGAAAAAACCATGTCTGTAGGCTTTGCCCACCAAGGTGCATGCTGCTGCGTGGCTTCCGCATATGCCCGAGTGGATGTCTTGGAGCAGCTGTCTCCCTTCCTCGGGTGTGATGCATCTCATTAGGATTCCAGAGGGGCTTCTCTTGTATAAGTCGGAGTCAACCAAGACATATGCTTGGCAACGACGTCGGACACGTTCTGCCTCATCCCAGTCTTTCGGCAGCTCTTGCTGAGTTAAAAATTTGATGAGTGGCGTCCTCCAGTCGGCGTCAATCACGGTGACTTCGTTTGCAGCCTGTTCATCGGGGGTTGGCTTTGTCGCAACAGTTGGTTCATAGAGGTGCTCGACAAAAACGTCTGTTGCGGCGGCTTCGCGTTTAGACCCGAATTGCGCCAACTCGTCAGCTGCTTCGTTGTTGTGCCTTAAGACATGTGACAGTTCGAGCCCGTCAAACTTGTCTTCAAGTTTGCGGACCTCTTGTCGGTAGGCCTCCATGGTGTCGTTTAGACAGGACCAGTCTTTCATCACTTGGTTTACGACCAGCAGGGAGTCCCCCTTCACGACGAGCCGACGTATCCCGAGTGAAATTGCGAGCCGCAGTCCATGCAGCAGAGCTTCGTACTTGGCGATGTTATGTGAGGCGAAGAAGTGGAGGTGGAGGACGTATCTTAGCTTTTCCCCAGTCGGGGAGATCAGCACAACTCCTACTCCCAAGCTGGTGATCCTCTTGGATCCGTCGAAGTGCATGGTCCAATATTGGAGATCTTCCCGAGGTACATCTTCTTGTTGTTCGGTCCACTCGGCAGAGAAGTCCGCCAGGACCTGTGACTTGATAGACGTCCTCACCTTAAACGTTAAGTCCAGCGGCATCAGCTCCAGGGCCCACTTCGCGATGCGCCCAGTTGCCTCCCGGTTGTGGATGACATTGCCGAGTGGAAAGGAGGTGACGACGGTGACCGAGTGACCATGAAAATAGTGCGCCAATTTTCTCGCGGTTATCAGGACACCATAAAGCAATTTTTGTACCTGCGGGTAGCGAGTTTTGGCTCCTGCCAGCATTTCGCTAATAAAGTAGAGCGGCCTCTAAATCTTCTGGACCCGCCCTTCTTCTTCGCGCTCGACCACGAGGACCGTACTAACCACTTGGTGAGTGGCCGATACGTACAGCAGCAGGGGCTCCTGGGGCTGGGGTGAGGCTAGGACGGGCGGCGGCGTAAGGAATTCTTTAAAATCTTCAAAGTCCTTGTGGGCTTCCGTGGTCCATTGGAAGTCGTTTGTTTTCTTTAGCAATCTGAAGAAGGGCATGCCTCGTTCGTCGAGTCGAGAGATGAATCGGCTTAGCGCTGCCATGCAGCCAGTGAGCTTCTGGACATCCTTCTGATTACTCGGGGGCTTCATGTTCAAGATAGCGTTGATCTTCTCTGGATTGGCTTCAATGCCGCGATGTAACACCATGAAGCCGAGTAGTTTGCCTGATGGGACGCTGAAAGTGCACTTCTCTGGGTTCAACTTCATTCTGAAGGCCCGGATATTCGTGAAGGTTTCTTCTAGGTCAGCGATCAGGTCTTCTTTCTGCTTGGTCTTGATGACAACATCGTCGACGTAAGCTTCCACGTTCTTGCCTATCTGCGTCTGGAAACACCTCTGGATCATGCGTTGGTATGTGGCACCGGCATTCTTCAGGCCGAAAGGCATGGTGATGTAGCAGTAGGCCCCAAACGGCATGATAAACGATGTCTTCAGGCAGTCGGATTCTTTCAAACTGATCTGGTGATAGCCCGAGTAACAGTCCAAGAAGCTCACGAGTTGGCAGCCGGCTGTTGAATCTACGACTTGGTCGATGCGAGGCAGTTTTCGAGGGATCCGATGGATCAAGGGAGATCTTCCTGGTCTTGGTGTTGCCAGATCCTGATTTGGCTATGGGATTTCACCCTCTGCCGAAGTCGATGCAGCCAATCGGATTTCTTGCTGGCCACGTGATCTCTCAAGAGATTGGGCCAAGTCGCAGCTCTCCTTGTCGCAGGTGAAGGCTTGCTTCACGTCGCTGCGAAGAGTGATGACGCCGTTGGGACCTGGCATCTTCATGCAGAGGTAGGTGTAATGGGGGATCGACATGAATTTGGCGAGCGCAGGCCTTCCGATGATGGCATGGTAGGCCGTTTCGAAGTCGGCCACCTCGAAAGTGACGTTCTCCGTTCGGAAGTTCTCTCAAGCTCCGAAGGTGACCGGGAAGGCGATGTGCCCGAGTGGTGTAGGTGATAGCCCCGGGATGACTCCATGGAAGGGGGCCGAGCTTGCCTTCAATTCGGCCCTCGGGATCTGCATCTCGTCCATGGTCTTGGCGAACAAAATATTGAGGGCGCTGCCCCCATCAATGAGGACGTGTTTAAGTCTGATGTTGCGGACCACCGGGTCTAAGACGAGTGGATAGCGCCCCGGGTGAACCACTCGGTCGGGGTGATCCGAGCGGTCAAAAGTGATGGCCACCTCCGACCATCGCAGGTACTGAGGGACTTCGGGTTGCGCCGCGTTGACCTCTTGGTCGGTTAGCTTCTGTTTCCTCTTGGATTCATAGGCTAATGGCCCCCCGAAGATGTGACTGAGCTCACCCACGGGGTCTTGGAAAGGCTCGGCATTCTCAGCCGCGTTGTTTTTCTTTGCGCCCGATGAACCAGCTTCATCAGTCGGCTTCTTGTTGAGTTGCACCGCATACTGCTCGGCGAACTGTTTATAAATGAAGCAGTCCTTAGCCGCGTGTTTGTGATTGGGACGATGTGTGCATTGAGCGTTCATGATGGCGTCGTAGGCTGCGACTCGGGGGCGGCGATGAGAGTTGGAGGTTGCGGCAACCAGATCTTCGGATCGGCGCTTGCGGTCTTTTTGGCCCTGGTTGTTGTTGTTGCCGTTATCCTTCTTAGGATTCCGGCTTCCTCCCGGCTGCTTATCTTCCCTCCTGTCGGGCCGGTCTTGGCGAGCCGCCTTGATGGCATCATTGGATTTGGCATAAGAGTTTGTCGTTTCAAACATCTGCTTCACCGTCTTCAGTGGCTTGCGCCCGAACTTTCCGATTAACAGCTCATCACGGACACCCTTCTGGAAGGCGCGATGATGATGTCATCGGTGATGTTGGGGATCTTGTTGTGCTTTTCGGAGAAGCGCCGGATGTAGTCCTTCAGAGGTTCGTCCGGCTTCTGGATGACGTTGTATAAGTCGAAGTGGGTGTCGAGTCTCTCGAAGGTGCCCTGAAAGTTGGCGATGAAGTGGTCCCTCAGCTCGCTCCACGAGCCGATTGAGCCTCTCGGCAGGCTTGTGAGCCAGTTCCTGGCTGAGGTTGCGAGGGCCACGGGCAAGTAGTTGGCCATAACCTTGTTGTCGCCGCCTGCTGCGCGGATGGCGAGAGTGTACACGGTAAGCCATGACTCGGGGTCGGTCTTGCCGTCATACTTCTCTATTCCTATTGGCTTGAATCCATTCGGCCAGTGCACTCAGCGAAGCTCCCGAGTGAAAGCTAGCACTCCGTCGTCGTTGCTATCGGGTGATCCCCTCCGATCTTCCCGAGTGCGTTGGTCTTGCTCTTGGTAGCGGCGATCGAGGACTTCCCGCAGATCGCTCGGCGGGGTCCTCGGTTGGCTGGTTCGGTAGCTGAGCTGTTGTTGCGGCGGACGCGGTGGTGGACGGGTGGACGTCCATGTCGCTTGTCGCGGGAGTCGGCCGTTTGCTCCTAATGCTTTTGCGTGGACTCGTGGCATGGGCCTCTTGGCCTAGTTGTCGACCGGTCTGGCTCGGGCCTCTTGTAGTCTCCTAACCTTAGCTGCGGGAGCCGGCTTTTGTCGGGCGTTACAGCCACAGACTCAGTCGGCCTTCATGCCGAGGTGGAAGGATGACCGTTGGCTGTGGCTGCGACGATGGTCTTGATCTTGTCTAATATTGGAGTCACGTCGGGGGGTGCCATCTCGATGATGGTGTCCAAGAGTGTGAGGTCAGCAACAGCGTTCTGCTGTGGCGTCTAGAAGATATTGGTGTTGCAGACCCGTGTTTTAAGAATAGCCTCCTGAGCGGACCGTCCAGCTGCCCGTAGATCCTGTTTTCTCTTGTCGGCTTCTTCTTTGCGCTTCTTCTCCTCCTCCGCCTGCTTGTGCTCTTGTTCGATCCTGGCTCGCTCTTCCTCTGCAAGCCTGCGGGCCATGGCTGAGTCGTACTCGGCCACCTCAGCCATGAGGACATCGAAGCACTTCGGCTCGTAGTCCTTGTTGCAGTTGGAGTCGTCGGCTTCGTCCGAGGGGATGCCATAGAGGTCGTCAAAGCCGGCGGAGCTGAGATATTCGTTGAGCTCCGAAGACGAGCATGAGCCGAATGGCTGGAGGATGACGGCGACCTCCCTCGATCCTGGGTTTCTCAGATCTGGATCATTGCAGTCCGGTCAAAGCTTAAGGACGCGGACTCCTCCGAGTGGATCGACCTCGACTCGGGGAAGAGGAGTTTGCCGTAGATCTCAGCGGCGTTTGGTAGTCCAAACGGCGCCGATAGGTCTTCTTCCGAGTAGATCGTCTTTGCTGGGGAGACAAGAAGGTCGGTGCAGATTTCGGCGGCGTTCGGCAGTCCGAACGGTGCCGAGTGAAGTCCTTCGTCGGAGAGGGTGGACTGCATCTTGGACTCCAAGATGTCGTCGAAGATCTTGGCGCTGTTTGGGAGCCCGAACGGCGCCGAGTGGGTCTCTCCTTACGACTGTTTCGAATCCGAGTCGAGGGAGGAGAATTTGTTGAAGTCGTTGGCGGCGAAGTCGCCGAATCCTGAAGAAGATCCCATCACGCTTGTCGGCGAGATTGTCGAAGAAGTCTTGACGCGCGGATCCCCTACCTGGCGCGCCAACTGTCGAAACTTGGTTTCGGGAATAGAAATTTGGGGATGCAGTCAAGATCGCCAAGCACAATGGGTTAGATTGGAGAACGAGGTTTAAACAGGTTCAGGCCCTCTCGTGAGGTAATACCCTACTCCTTTTTCGGGGATTCGATCCACCGAGTGTCTTTATTGATCTCGTGATCTAAGGCTGAAAGCTTAAAGCTGATCTAACTTCTGATATCCCTCAAGGGACACCCCTTACCCCACTTATATAGTCTTGGGAGGTAGGCTTACAGACCGAAAACCCTATCTTACTCTAAGTCGGTTTCCTCAATCTTACCAAACCGTGACTATGGGCTGTTGTCTTATCTCAATCGGTAATGTAACACCCAAGTCATATTTGGTTTACAGATATAGTAGGCGCAATCTATCCCTACCTCCAGCCGGATAAACTTGCCATGTAGATACCCGATTGCCATAATCTCCACAATGATGAGCAAAATAGGCCAAGTGTTGTGTGAGATGCTTAGGTCATCAAACGGATTCATTCCATCCGTGCTCAACGCAAACCTAACATTTCTCGTATCCTTAGCAAATTCTGGGTGCTTTGAATCAAAGTTTCTCCATTGTCGAGCATCGGCGGGATGTCGAATCATACCATCTGTCTTTCGACCCTCTTGATGTCATCTCATCAACTTGGCGTCGGTGGGGTTCGAGAACAATCGCTTTATGCGATCTTTCACTGGCAAATACCACATCACCATGGTCGGAATCTTTTTCCTTGGCTCGACCAATGCATGCATGGATCACTATCGGCAGCATCACTATCAGCAGCACTGTTACCCATTTTGTACCTACTCGCCCCACAAGTTAGACACTTCTCCAAGTCAGCGTATTCCTTGCGATAATGTACATAGTGATTAATACATGCATGGATCTTTTCAACACCAAGAGATAATGGACATATCAGTTTCTTGGCTTGATAGGTATTAGCTGGCAACAAGTTAGGCTTAGGAAGCATAGCTCTCAAGGGACCCATCAATACGTTGAAACTAATATCAGACCATCCGTGTCTGGCCTTCAATCTAAGAAGTTCTAGCACCGACCCCAACACTGTATAATCCATGCCACATCCCTTTGATTGATCGTACAAAAGATCTTACGCTGATTTCTGCAACGCCTCCCAATTGTTTAAATCTATTGCTTTCCTTGTTAGCACCTCTGGTTCAGCGTGCCACAACATATCCTCAAGATCAAGATCAATATCAACCTCTGCATCGTCAAAACCAGAGCCGCCCAAATCATCCATCAATTCACGGGACATGTCCTCAATTATAAAATTCTCTGCCTCATCGAAGTAAATTTTCAGGAATCTCTTCAGGAGCGGGGACTTCCCCGTGATATGACCAAACTATGTTTTTCTCCACAAATCCACGCTGAATTATGTGTCCCAAAATTATTCAGATCTTTCCACATCTTCTGATTCTTGCAATCAAAGCAAGGACAAAAAATATTCCTCTTATTCTTCCTCAAAGCATGTGCCTTAGCCTTATCACACTAGTATAGATCCTATCATCTGTGACGGGCTCAATTATGCCTGGAGTACTTGAGTCGTCAGAACAAAGTCATATCAATCGGGCCTAAAATTACAACGTTGTAGATGTACTCGTAGAGTCATACTCTAGGCCCAAGTACATATAGCTCGTCACCGATAACACTCGTCTGTGACAGGACAGCTTTAGGCCTGATTGAGATGACCTTGCATATCTGTTAACACCTAAATTTGGTAATTGAATCCCTAAGTCCTGGCAAGGATGAAGCAGAATCGGATCGGCTGGTTTGACGGAGAAACAGAGGCCGCATCGGCTGAGAAGCGATCGGCTGTGAAGCCAGTCGGCTAAGGTTGAATCGGACAAGAACGGCCGATAGCCGATTCTTGGTTCAGAGAAGATAAAACCGTTTTTGGTGCAGATGTTTGAAGGTAAATAGAAGATTCGGTTATCGGTTTATGCGTTAAAAGATATTGCCATCTACGGATAGAGTCCTGTAATGGCAATTGTATCTGTAAATTAGGAGTTTGTTTAAACTGTTTGTTGTAATACGACGTGGGTCCTTCCCAGGATATCGTCGTATTTTAAATAGTAGTTTAGATAGAGTCCAGGGTCTGTACAGATAATGTTATCTTGGGTATAAATAGGACCCGAGACCCCCTGTAAATGATGAAATTCAATCAACCAAACAACCTTCGACGCATCGCCAAACCTTTTCTTCAGACGAGTAATTGATTTGGCTACGGGCTGCATCGTTTCGATCCCCAAATCCAGGTAAATGTTTGTCATTAGTGGTATGTTCTGCTGATTCTAGTGCTTCCATCGTAATGGCACATTAGATTCAAGGGTTTATACTGCGCTATTTACCATATATCGCATATAAACTGGAGTAATGTTTAGATCTATCCTGTCATCGGCCAGTTCTATCAAGAACCCGCAGCCGATAGGGCTAGATCTAAAGGTTGGACTAGTTTATATGTGGTATCTGAAGGGTTACGCGGAGGCTACGCTAGCCGAAAACAAAATTTTTTTAACCGCACAAACCAGGAACACTTGCAAGTAAGGGCCGATAGATCGTTACCGATTGGAGTGTGCAGCGGAAACAGCCAATCAGGGCTATCCGATCTGGAACAGTGTAGCCAATGACAGCCGATTCCTGGGGACAGCCGATTCACCAATCAGCCGATTCGCAGATGCCGCAGCCGATCCGAGTCGTCCGACTGTGTTCTCGCGCCTCGCTCCGATGCGCTCGACCGCAGCCGATCTGCCGCAGCCGCCTTGCTCCGAAGTACCACAGCCGATGAACAGCGTGCAACGTAGCAGCGCCTCTACCGGTATCCACACGTCCGGGAACAGAACGCCGAACACCCGTGTGCTAGCACGCGATGCAAGGCTAGGGTTTGGCTCGAAAGTGGGAAGGGTTTCCGTGGAGTTTGATCTCGGCGACTTCTATTGCGGATTCGGTTCAATGCGATGCAATTGACGTGTCGCAGCTCTCCACCCCTCCCTCCTTTATATAGAGTTGGCCGACTAGGACTAGTGGCCGATCAGGACTCTATTTTGAATCGGATCTCATCCGTATCTCATAGAGTTGGCCACCCACACGTCGTAAGCCCATAGGACTCTATCCGATCGGATCCCTATCCGATCGAGCCGTATCCGAGTCCAACTCGAATGCCTGTTCTTATCCCCTTAAGCGTGCGACCCTGTAGGTTCAGGTATACTCGGTTTCGGCTATAGTCTAACTTAGCCGATCGTCGGCTCGAGTCCAACTCAGCCGACCTGTCAACAGCGGCGCCTAGCAGCACATATTGACACCATAGTATACAAGAATATAATATCGGCTCTGAACCTGTAATGTGTACACAAATCCCTTTGCCTCACGATACCAGTTAAGCTATAGGCAAGATGTGTGTCATCCCTTCAATAGCTTAACCATTCACTCGAACCGTATTGGATTATCTATCCGTTGATTGACTCCTTAATCAACTTAGCATGGCCATGCGTTTCCATAATCCATTACCTCGAGGGGCCCAGATATCTCTCCAAAGGAGGGGCAAATTCCATCTTGATCACTCACATCCCACTCCATGTTTCATAGCAAACCCGAAAACTACCTTTATAACTACCCAGTTACGGAATAGCGTTTGGTAGTCCCAAAGTAGGCTACTACACATGTTGGAATCCATGGTGATCTCAGGTCTAAGGACTTTGTACCAACACTACCCGAGACCAACTAATGGCACATTAATTCCTGTAGTGTCTCATGGTGGGTCTATCCAACAATGTGTTCTCCAACACATATGTCCATGTTTATTGATTTGGTATCTCCATACCCATGATCTATGAGACACGATCATCAATCAAGTAAACATGCCGATCTTAGAATCATATTTGTTTCAACAATATGACATATGATCGTGGATGATTTAGAAATAGATTCATACATATAGAGTCTCATAAATAAGTCACGTACTTATTGATCAATACAAGATGTCTATTTCATGGAACCGAATAACACTTTATTCATAAATACATAAACATTGATGTGATATCCAACATCTCCATGTTGCCTCTAGGGCATATCACTAACAATCTCCCACTTGCACTAGAGTCAATCATGTAAGTATCTAATACCCATTGCTCTTGTGTGCGCCTCATGTTTCAGCGAGGAGAGGTTTTGTCACGGATCGGCTATGTTGAGATCCGTGTGCACTTTGCATATCTTGACATCACCTCTGTCCACTATCTCGCGGATGAGATGATATCGCCGAAGTATGTGTTTGGACTTCGATGTGACCTCGGCTCCTTGGCTTGCGCAATGGCTCCACTATTATCACAATAGAGAGACATTGGACCAGTCGTACTAGTCATCACACCAAGCTCAGAAACAAATTTCTTGATCCAAACAGCCTCCTTTGCAGCTTCCGAAGCAGCAATGTACTCGGCCTCCGTTGTAGAATCAGCAACGTATCCCGCTTGGAACTCTTCCACGATCGCGCCTCCGTTCAGGCGAACACGAACCCATTGCGATCTATAATCATCTTTGTCTGTTTGGAAGCTAGCATCGGTGTAACCACTTACAACGAGCTCTTCTTCACCTCCATAGACTAGGAACATATCCTTAGTTCTTCTCAAGTACTTAAGGATATTCTTTACTGGCAGATCCAGTGACCTTCAACTGGATCGACGGTATCTCGCTCGTAGCACTCAAAGAGTACGAGACATCTGGACGTGTACAAAGCATGGCATACATGATGGTCCAATTTGCCGAAGCATATGGAACCATACCCATCTTATTCCGCTCATCATGTGTCCGAGGACACCGATTCTTGCTAAGATTAATGCCATGTGACATGGGCAAGAAACCTTTCTTGGAGTCATGCATGTTGAACCTTTTCAACACCTTATCAATGTATGTACTTTGGCTTAATCCAATTAGCCTCTTGGATCTATCTCTATAGATCCGAATGCCCAATATGTATGCTGCCTCCCTAAGTCTTTCATGGAAAAACTATTTTTCAATGAAGACTTGACGGATTCAAGCACAGGGATATAATTTCCAATCGCAATATGTCATCCACATATAAGATTAGAAATACAATTGCGCTCCCACGACCTTTTTGTAAACACAGGCCTCTTCTTCATTTTTGATTAAAGCAAACCCTTTGATTACTTCATCAAAACGAATATTCCTACTCCGAGATGCTTGCTTCAATCCATAAATGGATTTCGTAGCTTGCATATCTTTTCGGCGATTCGGATGGACAAAACCCCGAGGTTGTATCATGTATACATCCTCGCTTAGGTTTCCATTTAGGAAAGCCGTTTTGACATCCATCTGCCATATCTCATAATCGAAATATGCAGCAATCGCTAGGATAATCCGAACAGATTTAAGCATTGCGACGGGCGAGAAGGTTTCATCATAATCAACTTATTGAATCTGTTTAAAACCATTCGCCACCAATCGCGCCTTATAGATGTGAACATTTCCATCCATATCGGCCTTTTCTTAAAAACCCATTTACACTCAATGGTTTTGACACCATCGGGTGGATCAACCAAGTTCCAAACTTGATTGTCATACATGGATTCTATTTCGGATTTCATGGCTCCAAGCCATTTGTTGGAATCGGGTCCCACCATCGCTTCCTCATAGGTCTTAGGTTCATCGTTGTCCAACAACAATATATCACGTTGTTCCGCACTGTGTACTGTCGGTGCATGACGTGATCTTTCGACCTCCGTGGGGCTGGTGTATCTACAACCGGTGGCGCAACACTTTGCTCCTCCTGTTGTGGTTCCGTGGTCGCGAAACGTTTTCGGTGTTTCTTGAACTTCTTCAAGATGCACCCTGCTCCCACTAACCCTTCTTGAAAGAAACTCTTTCTCCAAGAAGACACCGTGTCGGGTGACAAACACTTTGCCTTGTTCCCAATTATAAAAGTAATATCCCTTAGTTTCCTTAGGATATCCCATAAAGAAGCACTTGTCGATTTGGGTGTGAGCTTGTCGATCAAACGTTTTACATAAGCTTCACATCCCCAAATTTTGAGAAAACACAAACTAGGGGGTTGCCCTGTCCATATCTCATATGGTGTCTTTTCAACCGACTTAGATGGAACTCTATTTAGTGTGAGCGCAGCTGTTTCAAGAGCATATCCCCGAAGGATAACGAAAGATCACTTTGGCTCATCATCGACCGCACCATGTCCAACAAGGTGCGGTTTCTCCGTTCGGACACTCCGTTCCATTGTGGAGTTCCCGATGGAGTCAACTGCGAAACAATTCCACAATCTTTCGGATGATTACCAAACTCTTGGCTCAAGTATTCCCTCCACGATCGATCGTAGAAACTTGATTGTTTTCCCTAAATGATTCTGTACTTCATTCTGGAATTCTTTGAACTTTTCAAAGGATTCGGACTTATGCCTCATTAAGTAGATATAACCATATCTACTAAAGTCATCGGTAAAGGTAATGAAGTACGATAACCACCTCCGGTCGTTGAGCTCATTGGTCCACATACATCGGTATGTACGAGTGCCAATAAGTCACTTGCTCTCTCACTATGTCCCGTGAAAGGTGCATTTGTCATCTTACCAAGTAAACAAGACTCGCATGTCTCAAATGATTCAAAATCAAAAGAGTGAAGCAATCAATCCTTATGGAGCTTCTCCATGCGTTTCGATTTATATGGCCTAAGCGACAATGCCGGATAAACGTGGGGTTTATATCATTAGAGAGTTGCCTTTCGTATTAATGTTATAGATGGGAGACGTTTCTAGATTCAAAACGTATAATCCATTCACCAATGGAGCATGAAAATAGAACATATCTCGAGATATATTGAACAACCATTGTTCATTGATCTAAAACATATCCTTCCGCTTGCAAACATGAAGCGAAAATAACGTTTTGACATAGTGTTGGAACACAATAACAATTATTTAATTCCAAAACTAATCCTGAAGGTAGATGAAGTGGTACTGTGCCGACAAGCAACTATAGCAACGCTTGCTCCATTGCCGACGCGCAGGTTCACCTCGCCCCTTCTCAATCCTCTACTTCTTCTCATTCCCTGCAACGATTTGCAAATATGAGCTACTGATCCGGTATCAAATACCCAAGAGTCAGTAGGTGAAGTAGCAAGATTAATGTCTATAACATTAATACCTGAAGCAGAAGTCGTACTTTGCTTCTTTTTGAGATCCTCCATGTACTTCTTGCAGTTCCTCTTCCAGTGGCCTGTCTCCTTGCAATAGAAGCAAACGGCATCTGATGCCGCCGACCCCTTCTTGCCCTTCTTTGCATTGGAGGCACTCGCGATCTCATCGGGAGTTAACTTCCTCTTGGTGCAAAGTTTCTTGACAGGTGGTTTGCGCTTAGCCTTCTGCATCATCATCACATGATGACCGTTTTTCTGGATACTCTCCTCAGCTGTCTTTAGCATCCCATGCAATTCAGCCAAGGTTCTATCCATATTGTTCATGTGATAGTTTAATATGAATGGCTCGAAGCTCGGAGGGAGCGACTGGAGAATCACATCAGTAGCCAACTCTTGGCTAAGGGGAAAACCTAGTTTTTCCAGACTCTCAATGTAGCCAATCATCTTTATCACATGCGGACTGACGGGATTCCCCTCAACAAGCCTGCACGCAAACAAGGACTTTGAGGTGTTGAACCTCTCGGCCCGAGCTTGGTTCTCAAACATGCCACGCAGTCCCTGAATAATAGTGTGAGCATCGCTGCTCTCATATTGCTTCTGAAGCTCAGGGGACATTGTAGCAAGCATGAGACAGCTTATATCTAGGGCATCATTAGTGTGCTTCTCATAAGCCCTCCGTGCAGTTGCAGTGGCATTATTTGGCAAATCCTCAGGATAGGGTACTTCAAGAACGTACTCCTTACGCTCTTGCTTGAGAACAATTCTCAAGTTACGATACCAATCCATAAAGTTTGTTCCATTTAATTTTTCATTTTCGAGAATAGATCGCAAATTAAAGGTATTGGTTGTAGTATTAGCCGCCATTTATTCTACAACAGAAAAAGCAAAGTTTAGCACAATGTTTATGCTATGTCTTTTGTTAAACAATTTAACATAAGACTCCCATTACGTATTTTTCACCTTCCCTCTAGGTTACGTATTGGGTCAAGATCCACATGTTAATTAATTTTCTAGTGAGCTTTGGCATCACCGCTAGAATATTAATAACATCGGTAAGCAACTCCTTGCTAATCACATATCTATGTGACTCTTGTTGTTGGTGTGGCATCTCCATGCCCCGGCCCCAACCTATGCCCCAAGGCCCAAAACTGTTTTGATAGCCTTGTTAAGTAAACCAAATGCTCCTGCATGTATATGTCCGACATATACCCCTCGTGTTATGATAGAGAATGGCACTCGCTTTGCGACCCACCATTGATGAGCATAACGGTGACGGTGCAACATTTGGAAGGGCATCATTACTACTTAATTTTGAGAGGGATGCTATCCTATCAAACAAACATATCACATATATGAAAGCGGTAGAATAGCATGAAATAGTATGGCCCCCTTCACATGGTGATCTCCATCTCCATGCCGGTGTAGAGGATCTCCATCTTCAACACCATTCTTCCGAGTGCCGAATGCTTGATATCTTCAAACTAAGCTACTACTATAGAAGCTCTAATTGAAGATTACATCGACTCATAGGTAGTGAAAGAATATTACAAGCATTGCACGTAAGAAAGAATATTACAGGGATTGCACATATGAAAGAATATTACATGCATCACATGCATCTCATACATACAATAGGGCCATACCATCTCAAAGCATTCTCTGCAAAAACAAGTTAGGCGTAGAAACGTTTTCTACCTATCGCAGACATTTGGCAACGAGACGACCTATAAGGGGTACGCACACGGCGGTCCCAGAACACCACACAAAATTCATAGATCCAATCTATGAAATCGCTTACGGAAACCATGTCGGCATAATCATATTATGTCGTCCCAATACACTATCAAGGGAGATGGTTTGCGTAGGCACGAGGCAGCAAACAAGATCGGACTACGAGATAGCTTCGGCATAATCACATTATACCGTTCCTATACACTATCAAGGAACGCTATCTCGAACCTAACTCAAACCGAGTTACATGGAAATTGCTTCGACGTAATCACATTACGCCGTTCCGATACACTATCAAGGAACGCAATTACAATTAACTCTCCTCAACAGATCCCGTAAAACCGATTGATCTAATCAACCCGTGCGCAAAACTTGTTCTAGATCCAATCTAGAACCCGAACTAAGCAAGATTAGCTCTGATACCACTGAAGGGTTACGCGGAGGCTACGCTAGCCGAAAACAAAATTTTTTTAACCGTGCAAACCAGGAACACTTGCAAGTAAGGGTCGATAGATTGTTACCGATTGGAGTGTGCAGCGGAAACAGCCAATCAGGGCTATCCGATCTGGAACAGTGTAGCCAATGACAGCCGATTCCTTGGGACAGCCGATTCACCAATCAGCCGATTCACAGATGCCGCAGCCGATCCGAGTCGTCCGACTGTGTTCTCGCGCCTCGCTCCGATGCGCTCGACCGCAGCCGATCTGCTGCAGCCGCCTTGCTCAGAAGTACCACAGCCGATGAACAGCGTGCAACGTAGCAGCGCCTCTACCGGTATCCACACGTCCGGGAACAGAACGCCGAACACCCGTGTGCTAGCACGCAATGCAAGGCTAGGGTTTGGCTCGAAAGTGGGGAGGGTTTCCGTGGAGTTTGATCTCGACGACTTCTGTTGCGGACTCGGTTCAATGCGATGCAATTGACGTGTCGCAGCTCTCCACCCCTCCCTCCTTTATATAGAGTTGGCCGACTAGGACTAGTGGCCGATCAGGACTCTATTTTGAACGGATCTCATCCGTCTCTCATAGAGTTGGCCGCCCACACGTCGTAAGCCCAGAGGACTCTATCCGATCGGATCCCTATCCGATCGAGCCGTATCCGAGTCCAACTCTGTGGAGATTGTGGCAATCGGGTATCCACATGGCAAGCTTATCCGACTGGAGATAGGGATAGGTTGTGCCTATCAAATATGTAAACCAACTACGACTTGGGTATTACGTTGCCGATTAGATAAGGCAACGGCTCATAGTCACGGTTTGGTAAGATTGAGGAAACCGACTTAGAGTAAGATAGGGTTTCCGATCTGTAAGCCCACCTCCCAAGACTATATAAGGGGGGTAAGGGGCGTCCCTTGAGGGATATACGATTTCATAAGCAAGAGCTTTAGACACACAAGATCAATAAAGACACTCGGCGGATCGAATCCACCGAAACAGGAGTTGGGTATTACCTCACAAGAGGGCCTGAATCTGTCTAAATCTTCTTTTCCTCCTAACCCATTGTGTTTGGCGATCTTGACTGCGACCCCCAATTTTCTATTGCCGAAACCGAGTTTCGATAGTTGGCGCGCCAGGTAGGGGACCGCGCGTCAAGACTTCTTCAACAATCTCACCGACAAGCGTGATGGGATCTCCTTCAGGATTCGGTGACTTCGCCGCCAACTTCTTCGACGACTCCTCCTTCGACTCGGATTCAAACCAGTCGGAAGGAAAGACCCACTCGGCGCCGTTCGGGCTCCCCAATAGCGCCGAGATCTTCGACGACATCTTCAAGTCCAAGATGCAATCCACCCTCTCCAACGAAGGACTCCACTCGGCACCGTTCGGATTGCCGAACACCGCCGAAATCTGCACCGACCTTCGTCTCCCCCACGGAGACGATCTACTCGGAAGAAGACCTCTCGGTGCCATTTGGGTTACCAAACGCCGCCGAGATCTACGGCAAACTCCTCTCCCTCGAGTTGAGGTCGACCCACTCGGAGGAGCCCGCTTCCCCATGCTCGACTCGACCGGAACGATCCGCACCCGGCTACCCAGATCAAGGGAGGTCGCCGTCATCCTCCCGCCATTCGGCTCATGCTCATCTTCGGAGCTCAACAAATATCTCAGCTCCGCCAGCTTCGACGACCTCTATGGCATCCCCTCAGACGAAGCCGACGACTCCGACTGCCGCAAGGACTACGCGCCGAAGTGCTTCGATGTCCTCATGGCTGAGCCGGACGAGTCTGACTCAACCATGACCTACAGGCTTGCTGAGGAAGAGCGAGCCAAGATCGAGCAGGAGCGCAAGCTGGCTAAAGAGGAGAAGAAACGCAGGGAAGAGGCTGACAAGAGAAAGCAACATCTACGCGCAGCCGGACGATCCGCTCAGGAGGCCATCCTTCAAACGCGGGTCCGCAACGCCAACATCTTCCAGACGCCACAGCAGAACGCTGTTGCCGCACTCACGCTCTTGGACACCGTCATGGAGACGGCACCCACCGACGTGACTCCAATACTAGACAAGATCAAGACTATCGTTGTAGCCACAGCCAACGGTCATCCCTCCATCTCAGCACGAAGGCCGACGAATCCGTGGCTGAAACGCCCGACAAAAGCCGACTCCCGCCGCTAAGGTCAAGAGACTACAAGAGGCCCGAGCGACCGGTCGACAACTAGGCCAAGAGGCCCACGCCACGAGTCCACGCAGCATCGGGAGCGGACGGCCGACTCCCACGAGAAGCGACATGGACGTCCACCCGTCCACCACCGCGTCCGCCGCAACAACGGCTCCGGCTACCCAACCAGCCAACCAAAGACCCCGCCGAGTGATCGCGGGAAGTCCTCGATCGCCGCTACAGAGCGAGACCGACGCACTCGGGAAGATCGGAGGGGATCACCCGATAGCGGCGACGACGGAGTGCCGGCTTTCACTGGGAGCTTCGCCGAGTGCACCGGCCGAATGGTTTTAAGCCAACAGAATAGAGAAATATGACGGCAAGATCGACCCGAGTCGTGGCTTACCGTGTATACTCTCGCCATCCGCGCAGCAAGCGGCGACAACAAGGCTATGGCCAATTATTTGCCCGTGGCCCTCGCCAACTCAGCCAGAACCGGCTAACGAGCCTGCCAAGAGGCTCAATCGGCTCGTGGAGCGAGCCGAGGGACCACTTCATCGCCAACTTCAGGGCACCTTCGAGAGGCCCAGCACACACTTCGACTTATACAACGTCATCCAGAAGCCGGACGAGCCTCTGAAGGATTACATTCGGCGCTTCTCCGAAAAGCGCAACAAGATTCCCAACATCGCCGACGACATCATCATCGCCGCCTTCCAGAAGGGAGTCCGTGATTAGCTGTTAATTGGAAAGTTTGGGCGCAAGCCACCGAAGACGGTGAAACAAATGTTCGAGACGGCGAACTCCTACGCCAAGTCCAACGATGCAATCAAGGCGGCACGCCAAGACCGGCCTGACAAAAGGGATGACAAGCACTCGGAAGGAAGCCGCATCCGAGGAAGGATAACGGCAGAGCAATCGGCCCGAAAGATCGCAAGCGCCGGCATGAAGACCTGGTTGCCACAACGTCCGATTCTCAACACCGTCGCCGAGTTGCGGCCTACGACGATCATGAACGCTCAGTGCACGCATCATCTACAAGCAATTCGCCGAGCAATATGCGGCACGGTTAAACAAGAAGCCGACTGATGAAGCCGGTCCATCGGGAACTAAGAAGAACAACCCGACTGGAAATTCAGAGCCTTTTGAAGACCCCGTGGGCGAGCTGAATCACATCTACGGGGGCCGCAGGCTTATGAGTCCAAGAGGAAGCAAAAGCTGATGGACCGCGAGGTCAACACGGCACAAACCGAAGTCCCACAACATCTACGATGGTCGGATCATCCTGACCGAGTGGTTCACCCGGGGAAGTATCCCTTGGTACTTGACCTGGTGGTTCAGAACATCAAGCTGAAGCGCGTCCTCATCGATCGGGGCAGCGTCCTCAATCTCCTGTTCGTCAAGACCCTGGATGAGATACAAATCCTGATAACTAAGTTGAAGGCTAGCTCAGCCCCCTTCCACGGAGTGATCCCGGGGCTGTCGCCCACACCACTCGGGCACATCGCCTTTCCAGTCACCTCCGGAGTTCACGAGAATTTTTCCGAACGGAGAATACCACCTTCGGGGTGGTCGACTTCAAAGACGGCCTACCACGCGATCATCGGAAGGCCTGCACTCGCCAAATTCATGGCGATACCACACTACACTTACCTCTACGTGAAGACGCGTGGCCCTAACGGCGTCATCACCCTGCGCAGCGACGTCAAACAAGCCTTCACTGCGACGAAGAAAGCCGTGATATGGCCCAATCTTGTGAGAGATCACGTGGCCAGAAGAAATCCGACCGCTACATCAACATCTGAAGAGGGTGAAGTTTCTACAAGGAGGATAGCCAAGTCGGGACAAGGCGACGCCAAAACGAAGAAGATCTTCCTTGATCCAATCGGCAAGATATCTCCAAGGACTTAGAAGATACCATAGTCGCAATGCTCGAGCGAGCTTTCATTGTCGATGATTTGGTTCTACGCAAGATCCGACCACCAAGGACCATCACAAATTATCTCCACTACGGGAAGGACCATACGTAATCACTGAGGTGACTCGGCCAGGAGCATTTCGACTAAAGCGCGAAGATGGATCTACGGTGGAGAACTCCTGGAATATTGAACATCTTCGACGATACTATGCTTAAATTGCCGTAAGTTTTATGTTGTTCTTGACTGTCAACCTCAAGCAAGATGACTTCTTGAGTTGACAGTCGGGGGCTGCATACGTGTCAATAAAGCATGGTTTTCTTTGATAACTTGTTTATATTTAGTTTATCATTGTTTATTGTTTTGATTCGAGTTCAATAGATAAGGACTGAGAATTTTTTGATGATCTAATCAAGTTTTAGGCTTGGTGACAGTTGGACGAAAATTACTTAAGAAATTTTCTATGAAGACTCGGGTCAAGGCATTAACATAAATAAGCTAGATACCCACAAGTTCACATCGGAGGCATAAAGAGACCAAGATAATTAAACTTACTCCTGACTGAACCTCGGACGACAAGGGAATCTTGGAGGCCGGATGCGGAAGACGGCTCGTGATGGAACAAGAGTTCCTAGATGGATGGATTTGCACGCACATGAGTTTAGGGTTCTCCACGGAGAGCTGGTGAACAGTGCTGCGAAAGAGGAAATTTTTAGGGAAGATGAAGTGTCGAGGATGACCTCGAGGCTTCGTAAAAAGACTTGAGGGTTTTTGCCAAGTTATCTCGCGATTGGGCCGAGCCCATGAGAGACTTGCGGCCCAGCTAAGGTGTGGCTTGACACGTGTCCTTAGGGACTTAAGTGGATGAACTTAAGCAGATTTGCCTTGGCAATATGCACGTGTCACAGAGCCCAATGCCTTTAAAATCCTTTCATACCGCGGTTTGCATAACTTCATGAGAAGTTGGCACGATGCAATTTGAAAGGTGACAAATAGTTAAGCTTTTCATGGCTGTCCCCGATGACAGAACTATTTGGTTTTAAAGCATTTGATTAAATGATTATATCAATGCTATTTTTTCCCACCTTGGTGAAGATCTTTTTTAGATTAAGACCAATATTATGGCAGGAGCTATTTAATATTTTGGTCGTATTTTTCGATGACTGAAAATTTGTTTACCCATGAGGGTTGACTAAATTATTTGTCCCGAGATGACTCGGACAAGTTAACTCGGATGAGCATGAGCTTACCGAGTGTTTTTTACCCACGAGGGTTGATGAGATTATTTGTCCCGAGATGACTCGGACAAGTTAACTCGGATAAGCATGAGCTTGCCGAGTGTTTTTTACCCACGAGGGTTGATTAAATTATTTGTCCCGAGATGACTCGGACAAGTTAACTCGGATGAGCATGAGCTTGCCGAGTGTTTTTACCCACGAGGGTTGATTAAGCTGTTTGTTCCGAGATGACTCGGGCAAATCAACTCGGTTAAGCATGAGTTTGCCGAGTGAATTGATTTTCTTACCCATGAGGGTCGATAGAATTATTTGTTCTGAGATGACTCGGGCAAGTTAACTCGGATGAGCATGAGCTTGCCGAGTGAATTGCTTTCTTACCCATGAGGGCTAAATAAATTATTTGTTCCGAGACGACTCGGGCGAACTACTCGGATAAGCATGAGCTTGCCGAGTGGTGATTTTTATGATTGCTTTAGCTTGAGCTAAGCATTTATATGAGAATTATTTGTTTCGAAATGACTCGGGCAAATTTCCGGGATGACTCGGGAAGATCAGCTCGGATAAGCATGAGCTTACCGAGCGAATTGATTTCTTACCCATGAAGGATGATTGAAATATTTGTTCCGAGATGACTCGGCAGATCCCCTTAGATAAGCATGAGCTTACCGAGTGCTTTTCATCCATAAGGATTGGTTGAGTTATTTGTTCTGAGGTGACTCGGGCGGATTCACTCGGATGAGCATGAGCTTACCGAGTGATGAGATTTATATAAATACTTTAGCATGAGCTAAGTATTCATATGAGAATGATTTTTATAGTTCTTGACTATATGCTTAGTCTTTCGACTAACCACATAGTCGGGGCTACACTAATTAGGTGCATCGGAGATGCACCTAGATATTTATTTTTAGAATTTTTGAGATATTTTCCAGCCCTTCACGCCTTTGGAGCCACTCGGAAGATTCAGCAAAGATGATGGAATCACTTGGTGCCAGAAGCACTCAGCCAAAGAGATTTTTGGCTGCGTACTGTTTTGGTTTGAAGCTGAGTTTTTTCGTCGACCGAAAAGGACTCGGGGGCTACTGTGGAGATTGTGGCAATCGGGTATCCACATGGCAAGCTTATCTGACTGGAGATAGGGATAGGTTGTGCCTATCAAATATGTAAACCAACTACGACTTGGGTATTACGTTGCCGATTAGATAAGGCAACGGCTCATAGTCACGGTTTGGTAAGATTGAGGAAACCGACTTAGAGTAAGATAGGGTTTCCGATCTGTAAGCCCACCTCCCAAGACTATATAAGGGGGGTAAGGGGCGTCCCTTGAGGGATATACGATTTCATAAGCAAGAGCTTTAGACACACGAGATCAATAAAGACACTCGGCGGATCGAATCCACCGAAACAGGAGTAGGGTATTACCTCACGAGAGGGCCTGAACCTGTCTAAATCTTCTTTTCCTCCTAACCCATTGTGTTTGGCCATCTTGACTGCGACCCCCAATTTTCTATTGCCGAAACCGAGTTTCGACAAACTCGAATGCCTGTTCTTATCCCCTTAAGCGTGCGACCCTGTAGGTTCAGGTATACTCGGTTTTGGCTATAGTCTAACTTAGCCGATCGTCGGCTCGAGTCCAACTCAGCCGACCTGTCAACAGCGGCGCCTAGCAGCACATATTGACACCATAGTATACAAGAATATAATATTGGCTCTGAACCTGTAATGTGTACACAAATCCCTTTGCCTCACGATACCAGTTAAGCTATAGGCAAGATGTGTGCCATCCCTTCAATAGCTTAACCATTCACTCGAACTGTATTGGATTATCTGTCTGTTGATTGACTCCTCAATCAACTTAGCATGACCATGCATTTCCATAATCCATTACCTCGAGGGGCCCAGAGATATCTCTCCAAAGGAGGGGCAAATTCCATCTTGATCACTCACATCCCACTCAATGTTTCATAGCAAACCCGAAAACTACCTTTATAACTCCCTAGTTACGGAATAGCGTTTGGTAGTCCCAAAGTAGGCTACTACACATGTTGGAATTCATGGTGATCTCAGGTCTAAGGACTTTGTACCAACACTACCTGAGACCAACTAATGGCACATTAATTCCTGTAGTGTCTCATGGTGGGTCTATCCAACAATGTGTTCTCCAACACATATGTCCATGTTTATTGATTTGGTATCTCCATACCCATGATCTATGAGACATGATCATCAATCGGTAAACATGCCGATCTTAGAATCATATTTGTTCCAACAATATGACATATGATCAGGGATCATTTAGAAATAGATTTATACATATAGAGTCTCATAAATAAGTCACGTACTTATTGATCAATAGAAGATGTCTATTTCATGGAACTGAATAATACTTTATTCATAAATACATAAACATTGACGTGATATCCAACATCTCCATGTTGCCTCTAGGGCATATCACTAACAGTATCCACCGTCTTGATAGATATAAATCAGCTATAACAGATCAGGTTGTTCTTTTTATACTTAATGTTGCATCAACATTGAACTATTAAGTCATTTTTAGAACTTCCAATGATCTGTTCGGTTAGATTTATATGTTTAGAGACAGTGCCGGGGTTCAGCCGGCCTTATCTTCCCTAATATATTTCTTTTAGTATATTTATTATTAGATTTATGCTAGGAATACCTCTTATATTAAGATCCCATTCTTGTCGGACATCATAAGCCGAAATCGGCCTGCTGTCAACAGCCGACGGCCGATTTCCCAGGATAAGCATCTGGTTCAAGAATGATATCTTTTCATAAGAATCATCGGAGTACTACCGATCCATAGTTAGCTTTCCAGTATCGGCTAGGTTATCAATACATATATTTATTATCCTTTACTGTATTTGGGTTAAGCAGCTGATGCTGTCTCGGTATAGCCGATCCATTCCAGTCACTTGGCTTAAATATATTTTAGAATAGCATATATATGCTCATGGATCACCTCAGCCGATCCAGTGAGGATCTAACCTAACACTTAATGTGTATGTCTTGTTTTTTCTTGTTGGTTAACAGATCAAACCAACTGGCACGCCCTGCACCGCACAGGTAGCCAGGAAGGACTTGCACTGGAGTTAAGCAGATGTCCCAGGCCAGCGCGTGGGAGAAATTTATCGTCCACACGCTTCTTGGCACGCTCAGTGGGACTTTCTCTGTCGGCTCGGCTAGGATGCATCGACTCAGCCGGCAAGATGGTCGACTCCAAGAGCCCCAATGTTTCTTAGGACAGCATTGTGCCTGTGAAGATGGAGCAGTTCTTGGCTGAGCAGCAAGCCGATTACAAGAAGATGGTCGACGAGCTCCAGGCCAACTACTTACAATCGTTCACCCAAACGAGATCCGGGGCTGTACATCAAAAGTACATGTTCAGCAAAGACGACCTCAAGGCATCCTCCTCCAGTGGATCAAAAGGCAAACAAAAGGTGGAGGAGCCGATTCAGGAACAAGATGATTCGGCCCTGCATACCTTGCAAGACCGGATCGATTGGGCCGTCCATCACGTGCTGGTCAACAAGAGTAGCATCCTTGTCAACACTCTCAACAACATGATCGCTACCGTGGTCGACGCCAAAATAGCCGACCAGCTGCAACGAGGGCCGACGTACTTAACAGACGGCCAGTTTCCTGGTTACAGGACGTTGGTCACCCAGAATCGGCTGATCCCACCGCCAACACAACCAGTGCCGCCAGGAGGGGTCCTCGGCCAGCGGAATCCAACTGAATCGGCTACAAGGCCAGTGATTACCATGCTGAACCGACAACAACCGTTGCCCCATGATCAGATCGCTAACATGTTCAACGACAATTGGCAGTCAGAGCCGATTGCCCAGATTGACCTGGACAGACGGTACAACACTGGTGGCCGACAGCTGTTCCCGGGACCACAACGCCACCACCGGCGCATGGGCCACCTCCCGCTGATCATCCACTCTACTACCAGTATCAAGGAGGCCATCAAGATCACCACTACAGGCCTCAGACACCACCACCGCTGTATCGGCAAGCACCCACGCCATATGACCCATATGAGCCGATACAGCAAGACAACAGGACTTGGGTTGATCAGATTGCAGATGTCATGTGCGATCAATTCGGCCTCAAGCCAAAGGACTTAGGGAACATGTATCTGTATCCCTATCCAGAGCATTTCGAGCGGATTCCGTTGCCCAACTGATACAAGATCCCAAATTTTTTGAAGTTCACAGGGCAAGACAACGTATCAACCTACGAGCATGTTAGCCGATTCTTAGCGCAGTGCGGTGAAGCATCACCTACAGACGCTTTGAGAGTCCAGTTGTTCCCTCTGTCTCTTTCAGGATCGGCTTTTACCTGGTTCTCCTCATTGCCTTACAACTCAATTCAGAGTTGGGCCGATCTCGAAAAGCAATTTCACAGCTACTTTTACTCCGGCAACCATGAAATGAAGTTGTCGGACCTCACTAGTATTAGGCAAAAGCACAACGAATCGGTTCAAGAATACATCCAACGCTTCAGAGAGATGAGGAACCGATGCTACAGCCTGGTGCTATCGGACGCTCAGTTGGCCGATTTGGCCTTTCACGGCTTGATCGCGCCGATCCGACAGCGGTTCTCTGCGCAGGACTTCGACAATCTAGCCCACTTGGCGCAGAAGGTGATGGCCCACGCGCAGCAGTTCCAAGACACCAGGAAGGCCGTCAAAAACATAACTCAAGTCATCGTTGAATCAGACTACGATTCCAATGACGATGACGCAGAGGTGGCGGCAGCTGAATGGGCCAAAAACAAAAAAGCCATCGTCTGCCAATGGCTGCTGAAGACAGCCAAAGAAGAGAGATACGACTTCGACATCACTAAAGCTGATAGGATTTTTGACTTGCTGCTCACGGAGAAACAAATCCAGCTCCCTGAAAACCACGTGATCCCATCGGCCGAAGAACTAAAGAACAAGAAATATTGCAAGTGGCACAACTCCACATCCCATGCCACTAACGATTGCAAAGTCTTCAGGCAGCAAATCCAGTCGGCAATTGAGGCCGGGGAAATTGAAGTTTGCCGATTCAAATCGGCCGATGAAGGTAGACGGTAACCCTTTCCCGGTCAACACAGTTCAAGCCGGCCCCAGACGAGCCGATCGACAAAACAGAATGGTGCACGGCTTAGTTGACGCATCAATCGGGGCCAGGACAGATGGCGAGCCGACTGGACATCACGCCGCACCAATCAACATGGTGCGCCCCGCTATCAGATCAGCTGACCGACGGCCAGCCCATGACGACAGCCGACACCGTCCTCAGCACCGGTCTCGGCGGGAAGAAACTCGCGATGAAGCACCTCGTCGGCGCGAGACGGAAACCCAAAACCGCCGGTACGAGGTGAGCCACAACAGTGCCGATCCGCATTGGCATTGTGATTTTTTTAGGTACTGTTGGGAATCTGGCATGAGGCTGCCAACACTGGACGACTGCCCAGCGTGCAACAATTTTCGTGACGATGAGCACAGGGGCTCATCGGCTGTAAGCCCAACCTGGATCATCCCTAGAGTCGTGCGGCCAAATCAGAGGCGGCGGTCCGTCCATGATCGGCTCAGCCCGATCCATCAAGACTTCCTCGTCGATGAAGACAACAACGACAACAAATGCGATGACGAAGAAGCCAACGACGAGGAATCGGCCAATCCCCAATGGTGCCCGTCCGATCACTTCACAAAGATGCAGAAAAGAAGAATTCAACGACTCAAGTGTGAAGGGAGAGAAGATGAAGTTCGACACATGATCCAAGAACAGCGCTGTCGGCTGGGTAAGATCAAAAGGCGATGGGTTCCCAAAGGGAAAACCACCACAGCCGACGAGGAGCAAGCCCAGGATTGTCCAGCCGATCAAGCAAGGAGGGCAGCCAAAGGGAAAGGCAAAGTTTCCGCATCGGTCAACATGGTGTTCATACTACCAGCCAAATTCAGTGCTCCTGAAGCCAATGCAGACACCATCGAGGACGACTTACTGAAACTAGCAATCTCACCGGACCAAGCTATTTTTGACAAACCCGAGGGGACCGAAAATCGGCACTTGAAGCCGTTGTACGTTAAAGGATTCGTCAACGGCAAGCCGATGTCCAAGATGCTAGTTATGGGGTAGCTGTAGTCAACCTCATGCCTTACGCAACATTCAGAAAACTAGGCAAAGGAGCCGAAGACCTGATAAAGACCAATATGGTGCTCAAAGACTTCAGCGGCAACCCATCAGAAACCAAGGGGGTCCTGAACGTCGAACTGACCATCAGCAATAAGACCTTGCCCACAACATTCTTTGTCATCGACGGGAAGGGGTCATATAGCCTGCTTCTCAGAAAGGACTGGATACACGCTAATTGTTGTGTTCCTTCTACAATGCATCAGAGCCTGATCCAATGGGACGGCATCAAGATTGAGATCGTACCAGCCGACAGGTTAGTTAGCGTCGACAGTGCCGATTTGCCGCTTTGGGAAATCGAATGCATCGATTGTTTGTCTGGGAAAATCTGGCAAGCCGATTTTCTAAATGTGTCCAATTCCACAATACAGCCGATTGGAGATGACGAGCCGCAGCTGCTGCTTTGAAAAAGACATGGTGGAGGTCTCAAGCGTCTTCGGCATGGACACCGCAGACGAAGACGATGGCAAGCTCGGGCAAGGTTTCACGTCGGCCGACGAATTAGAAGAAATTGACATCGGCTCTGGTGACAAGCCGAGGCCAATGTATACCAGCAAAAATCTATCTCCTCATTGTAGATTCCAGCTTATTGATTTGTTAAAGGAATATAAAGATTGTTTTGCTTGGGAGTACTTCGAGATGCCCGGCCTTAGCCGATCAATAGTGGTCCATCAACTGCCGATTAAGGCAGGCTATCGGCCGTTCAAACAGCCTCCCAGGGGGTTTAAGGCTGATATGTACGATGCAATCAAAGCCGAAATCACTCGGCTATATGATGCGGGATTCATTTGGCCTTGCCGATACGCCGAGTGGGTCTCGAACATTGTCCCAGTGGTTAAGAAAAACGATAAACTAATGGTATGTATCGATTTCAGAGATCTAAACAAGGCCACCGCTAAGGACGAATACCCAATGCCAATAGCCAATTTGCTCGTCGATGTTGCTTCAGGCCACAAGATTATTAGTTTCATGGACAGCAATGCAGGTTATAATCAACTATTTATGGCCGACGAAGACATCCACAAGACTGCTTTTCGGTGTCCTGGCGCAATCGGCTTGTACGAATGGGTGGTAATGACATTCGGCCTGAAGAATGCTGGGGCAACATATCAACGGGCCATGAACTACATTTTTCATGACATGATCGGCTCACTAGTAGAGATCTACATTGATGACGTGGTTGTCAAGTCCAGGGAGATAGAGGGCCATATAGCCAATCTGAGACAAGTGTCAGAGCAGACAAGGAAATATGGCCTGAAGATGAATCCACTTAAGTGCGCGTTTGGCGTATCGGCTGGGCAGTTCCTGGGATTTCTTGTTCATGAAAGAGGAATTGAGGTTACGCCAAGGAGCATAAATGCTATCAAGACAATTCAGCCTCCGAAGGACAAGAACAACTCCAGTCACTGATCGGCAATATAAATTTCATCAGGTAGTTCATAGCCAATCTCTCAGAAAAGATTCACATGGGGGGCAAAGCAACAAAAGACTTTGGACAACATCAAGGATTATATGAGTTCCCCTCCAGTTCTAATGCCTCCACAAAAAGGGATACCGTTTAAGCTGTACCTATCAGCCGATGACAAGTCAATCGGCTCCGTTTTAATCCAAGAAGTTGAGGGCAAAGAAAAAGTCATCTTCTATCTCAGCCGACGGTTACTAGATGCAGAAACAAGGTATTCGCCTGTGGAGAAGCTATGCCTATGCCTCTATTTTTCGTCTACAAAGTTAAGGCATTATCTGCTATCCAACGAGTGCACAATAATCTACAAAGCCGATGTAGTTAAGTACATGCTACCGGCTCTAGTATTGAAAGGAAGAATTGGGAGGTGGATTTTTACGCTAACAGAGTTTGATTTGAGGTATGAGGCACCCAGGGCAGTCAAAAGACAAGCTATAGCCGATTTTATTGTGGAACACGGAAATGACTCGATCGGCTCAGTGGAAATTATGCCTTGGACTTTGACATTTGACCGCTCGGTTTGCACCAACGGCTGCCGCATCGGCTTAGTCATTATTTCACCCAAGGGGGCAAGTTTAGAATTTGCTTTCGCTATCAACCCCCACGCTACGAACAACCAAGCCGAATACAAAGTCGTCCTTAAAGGATTACATCTACTCAAGGAAGTTGAAGCCGACGCCATCGAAATAATGGGAGATTCATTATTGGTCATCAACCAATTATCAGGAGAATACGAATGCAAAAACGATGCGCTGATGGTCTATTATCAGCAATGTCAGGAATTAATGGACGATTTTCGGCTAGTTACTTTGAAACATATCTCCTGAGAGCAAAACACAGAAGCCAATGATTTAGCTCAAGGGGCATCAGGCTATCGGGCGATGTTGAAAGAGATTGACATAGAGGTTGCCGCCATTACAGCTGATGATTGAAGGTTTGAAGTTTACAGCTATCTCAAAAACCCCTCTCAATCAGCTACAAGGAAATTACGATACAAGGCGTTAAGATATGTTTTGCTCGATGAAGATTTGTACTATCGGACGATTGATGGTGTGCTACTCAAGTGTTTGGGACCCGATCAGGCCAAAGTGGCCATCGGAGAAGTGCACGAAGTGATTTGTGGCACGCATCAATCGGCCCACAAAATGAAGTGGCTACTTCGTCGAGCAGGATATTTCTGGCCGACAATGCTGGAGGATTGTTTAAAATATTACAAGGGTTGCCAGGATTGTCAGAAATTTGGCATCATACAACGAGCACCAGCGTCGGCTATGAACCCAATAATTAAGCCTTGGCCGTTCAGAGGATGGGGCATCGATATGATCGGCCAGATCAATCCACCCTCAAGCAAAGGGCATAAATTTATTTTGGTGGCAACAGATTATTTCACAAAGTGGGTGGAAGCAATTCCTCTGAAGAAAGTGGACTCTAAAGACGCAATCGAGTTTGTCAAAGAACATATTATCTACCGATTTGGCGTATCTGATCGGATAACAACAGACCAGGGATCTATCTTTGTATCAGATGAGTTTGTTCAGTTTCTAGTGCAGATGTTTGAAGATAAATAGATGATTCAATTATCAGTTTGTGCGTTAAAAGATATTGCCATCTATGGATAGAGTCCTGTAACGGCAATTGTATCTGTAAATAGGAGTTTGTTTAAACTGTTTATTGTAATACGGCGTGGGTCCTTCCCGGGATATCGTCATATTTTAAATAGTAGTTTAGATAGAGTCCAGGGTCTGTACAGATAATGTTTTCTTGGGTATAAATAAGACCCGAGACCTCCTGTAAATGATGACATTCAATCAACCAAACAACCTTCGGCGCATCGCCGAACCTTTTCTTAAGACGAGTAATTGATTTGGCTATGGGCTGCATCGTTTCGATCCCCGAATCCAATAAATGCTTGTCATTAGTGGTATGTTCTGCTGATTTTAGTGCTTCCGTCGTAATGACACATTAGATTTAGGGGTTTATACTGCGCTATTTACCATATATCGCATATAAACTGGAGTAATGTTTAGATCTATCCTGTCATCGGCCAGTTCTATCAAGAACCCATAGTCGATAGGGCTAGATCTAAAGGTTGGACTAGTTTATATGCGGTATCCACCGTCCTGAGAGATATAAATCAGCTACAACAGATCAGGTTGTTCTTTTTATACTTAATGTTGCATCAACATTGAACTATTAAGTCGTTTTTAGAACTTTCAATGATCTGTTCGGTTAGATTTATATGATTAGAGACAATGTCAGGGTTTCAGCCGGCCTTATCTACCCTAATATATTTCTTTTAGTAAATTTCTTAATAGATTTATGCTAGGCTGCCTCTTATATTAAGATCCCATTCTTGTCGGACATCATAAGCCGAAATCGACCTGTTGTCAACAGCCGATGGCCGATTTCCCAGGCTAAGCATCTGGTTCAAGAATGATATCTTTTCATAAGAATCATCGGAGTACTAGCCGATCCATAGTTAGCTTTCCAGTATTGGCTAGGTTATCAATACATATGTTTATTATCCTTTGCTGTATTTGGGTTAAGCGGCTGATGCTGTCTCGGTATAGCCAATCCATTCCAGTCGCTTGGCTTAAATATATTTTAGGATAGCATATATATGCCCATGGATTCCCTCAGCCGATCCAGTTGGGATCTAACCTAACACTTAACGCATATATCTTGTTTTTTCTTGTTGGTTAACAGATCAAACCAACTGACACGCCCTGCACCGCACAGGCAGCCGAGAAGGGCCTACACTGGAGTTAAGCAGATCTCCCAGGCCAGCGCATGAGAGAAATTTCTCGTCAACAATATCTCAATCGGGCTCACCTACCGAGCCCGTCAGAGATGAGGGTCATCGGTGACGGGCTCCAAAGATGGCCCGATTGAGATGACTTTAAAGCCCATCACCGATGACTCATATCGGTGTCGGGCTTTTATCGATGCCCGTTAGAGATAACTGTGCGCCTGTTAGAGATGTCATTTCATTGGCCCGATTGAGATATATTTTGCACACTATAAAGAGACCACCCTACTGTTGTCTGAAGTTATCCCACTGTTCACTATTTTGGTGGGAGGTTGAAGGGGGCGAATTTTTGTTATTTTTTCCAAAGAAAAACAGGAAAATCTTAGAAGTAAGTAAAAAGGTAGTAATAATTTTTTTTAATTTAGTAGTATGTTAACTAATGTTTTATTAAATTTTGTAGCGATGGATCGAAGTTGGATGAATGCGACAACTTTTAAGCATCATTGCAAGGAGTATAGAGATGGCGTTTTAAGTTTTATGAACGTTGCGGAGGAGGATAGGAGAAGAATAAATTGCAAATACATGTGTCGTCCATGTAGAGATTGCAAGAATGAGATTATGTTTGGTGGAGAGGACATAGACTCTCACTTGATACAACGGGGATTCATGAAGGGCTACACATGTTGGGTGAAGCATGGAGAGCAAGAATCGGGTAGTGGTGCAGCTGCAGACAGAAGTGGTGTAGACAATCATGAAGATGAAGATGAGCATGACATGTTTATAGCATCTCCATTTGGCGATGAAATGGTTGATGTGGATCCTGATATGCTGCAAGAGATGTTACGTGACGTTGAGGAGCAAGCTCACAACGAGAGAGATTCCATGAAGTTCAGCAGGTTGGTCAGTGACTCCGAGACACCTCTATACGCCAGATGCAAGGCAAAGCACACCAAATTGTCAGCTACCTTGGACCTAATGAAGCTAAAGGCATGTAGTGGATGGACAGACAAGAGTTTTACAGAACTTTTGGGAATATTGAAGGCCATGCTTCCTGAAGAGAACACTTTGCCCGAGACAACATATGAAGCAAAGCAGGTTCTGTGTCCCCTAGGGATAGAGGTCCGTAGAATTCATGCTTGTCCAAACAACTACATATTGCACCACAAGCAATATGCAGACCTAGATGCTTGTCCTGTATGCAAGGCTTTTCGATACAAGCGAAAGAAAAGTGTGGGGGAGGGAAAGAAGTCAAAGTGGGGTGGTCCGACGAAGGTTGTGTGGTATCTACCTATCATTGATCGCTTCAAGAGAATATTTGCCAACCCCAAGGAAGCAACGTTAGTGCATTGGTATGCTGAAGAGAGAAGGAATGATGGTTTGCTAAGGCACCCTACAGATTCGATTCAATGGAGGAATATCGATTGAATGCACAAAGACTTTGCTGTCGATCCCAGAAACATGAGGATATGCCTGTGTATGGATGGCATGAATCCTTTCTGAGATATGAGTAGTTCTCACAGCACTTCGTCCGTTCTTATTGCGAACTATAACCTCCCACCATTGTTGTGCTTCAAAAGGAAATATATTATGTTGTGCTTGTTAATCCAAGGTCCGAAACAATCGAGCAATGATATCGATGTGTTCTTGGAGCCTGTTATCGATGATCTTGAGATTCTCTAGAAAGAAGGTGTGGAAACTTGGGATGCATATGGTCAGGAGAACTTCAAGCTACGAGTTCTATTGTTCTGCACCATTAATGACTATCTTGCACTAGGTAATCTTTCTAGACAAACCGTGAAAGGAAAGAAGGTTTGCTCCGAATGTATGGAATATACACGCAGTAGGTGGCTATTGATGAGAAATTTCTCTCACGCGCTGGCCTGGGAGATCTGCTTAACTCCAGTGCACGTCCTTCTCGGCTGCCTGTGCGGTTGTGCCAGTTGGTTTGATCTGTTAACCAACAAGAAAAAACAAGATATATGCGTTAAGTGTTAGGTTAGATCCCCACTGGATCGGCTAAGGGAATCCATTAGCATATATTTGCTATCCTAAAATATATTTAAGCCAAGTGACTGGAATGGATCGGCTATACCAAGACAGCATCAGCCACTTAACCCAAATACAGTAAAGGATAATAAATATATGTATTGATAACCTAGCCGATATTGGAAAGCTAACTATGGATCGGCTAGTACTCCGATGATTCTTATGAAAAGATATCACTCTTGAACCAGATGCTTAGCCTGGGAAATCGGCCGTCGGATGTGGATAGCAGGCCAATTTCGGCTTATGATGTCCGACAAGAATGGAATCTTAATATAAGACGCAGTCCTAACATAAATCTAGTAATAAATGGACTAAAAGAAATATATTAAGGAAGATAAGGCCGGCTGAAACCTCAGCACTGTCTCTTAAACATATAAATCTAACCGAACAGATCATTGGAAGTTCTAAAAACGACTTAATAGTTCAACATTGATGCAACATTAAGTATAAAAAGAACAACCTGATCTGTTGTGGCTGATTCATACCTCTCGAGACTATGGATACCGCATATAAACTAGCCCAACCTTTAGATCTAGCCCTATTGGCTGCGGGTTCCTGATAGAACTGGCCGATGGCAGGATAGATCTAAACATTACTCCAGTTTATATGTGATATATGGTAAATAGCGCAGTATGAACCCTTGAATCTAATGTGTCATTGCGATGGAAGCACTAGAATCAGCAAAACATACCACTAATGACAAGCATTTACCTGGATTTGGGGATCAAAAGGATGCATCCCGTAGCCAAATCAATTGCTCATCTAAAGAAAAGGTTTGGCGATGCGCCGAAGGTTGTTTGATTGATTGAATGTTAATTACAGGTGGTCTCGGGTCCTATTTATACCCAAAATAACATTATCTGTACAGACCCTGGACTCTCTCTAAACTACTATTTAAAATATGACGATATCCCGGGAAGGACCCACGCCACATTACAACAAACAGTTTAAACAAACTCCTAACTTACATATACAATTGTCGTTACAGGACTATATCCATAGATGGTAATATCTCTTAACGCACAAACTGATAACCGAATCTTCTATTTATCTTCAAACATCTGCACCAGAAACGGTTTTATCTTCTCTGAACCTAGAATCGGCTATCGGCGCTCTTGTCCTATTCAACCTTAGCCAACTGGCTTCGCAGCCGATCACTTCTCAGCCGATGCGGCCTATGTTTCTCCGTCAAACCAGCTGATCCGATTCTGCTTCATCCTTGCCAGGACTTAGGGATTCAATTACCAAATTTAGGTGTTAACACATGCCCCTAAGTACGTGATACGAAGTGTTACGGATTTGTTGCCTGTTCAAATTCCTGCTCTTTTCTGACCTAAGCCGCTTCGGCTGCCTCAAGTGCTCTTTAAATAGCCCTTCACCTCGACCGAAACGATCACGCTTTCGAAACCCACTCAAACACTTCACAAGCAAGCTTCCTTTTCCTCTCTCCTCTCCGTCGACTCACCGGCGCTCTGCATCACCTCCCGACGCCCCACGCGAATCAGGACGAATCTTCGACGCCGCCGCCTCATCGAGCGCCTCCTTCGCACCGGCCGCTGCCACCGCACCAGATTACCGCCGCCGCACCAGCCGTCGCCGCCGCACCGGCCACCGTCGCCGTCGAGTTCCTTGAGGTATGCCCGTCAGTTCAAACTCTCTTTCCTCAGAGTTCTCTTCATATTTCCTTTCCAGCCATGCCTCCTAGCATTGTTGCGCTCATCCTGCCTTTAGCCATTCTTGATTAGCATTTGTTCCTCTTTCAAACTGTAGCACCTGTCACATCAAGTGGTCATCCCAAGTTTGACCCAAGAAAAGATGTACTTTCTCGGCCCCATCGACAACACTGACCTAGCCGATGTGATTATAGCCGAAATCAACAGGATCCCCTACAACACTAGGAAACAATCCTTAGCCCATTGGAACAGGACCTTCAAGTCGTGGCCGACCACAGACGCAGCCTGGATCGAATGGTATAAGAGGGTGCAATCGGCCAAGTATGCTCAGTGGGAAGAAACCGGGATAGCCCAGTGCTTGGCCCTGTCTATCGCCAGCATGGAGAAAGATGAGCCGCTTCTGTCGGCTGCGACGTACTTTTGGAACGACAGCTTCAACGCCTTCCTATTCCGGCAAGGGCCGATGACGATCACATTAGCCGACGTGTACATGATGACCGGACTGCACATCCTGGCGTCGGCTAACCGTGGAAACCTGAACCGAAAGGGGCAACACCAATTCAAAACCAAAGCCACCGGTGGGTGGAGCGGCTTCATTGCTCAAAACATGAAGGATGGATCGGTTAGCCATAGGGAACACGCTGCTTTCCTTATGATTTGGCTAGAGAAGTTTCTGTTTTGTGGCTCAAGCTGTGGGCCGACCGCCAACTGGCAGGTCGTAGCCGAATTCCTGTCGATGGGAGCAAGCTCGCACTGGGGAAATATCTCCTCGGCTACCTGTATCAGATGCTGCATCAAGCTGCCGCAAAGATAGCCGCCAACGCCCTTGTCAACACCGGTGGCCCCTGGTGGTTTTTACAGATCTAGTTGGTGCTGGCAACCTAGAAAATAGCCGGTCGGCTCCCCCGACCGAGGCCGCTTTCCCAAGATTGGAGCTGATCGAAGACGAAGACGGCAACAAGATCACCACCACCGATGCATGAGATATGGAGAAGCAGCGGCTGCTCATGAGGGCTCAGAGCAATCGGCTAACCTGCTAGCCGAATGGTTTATCGCCCTGTACGACGGGCTGTCACGCGAGAACCGCTCCTGGTACTTTTACCGGGATCGGGCACTGTTCGAGTTGCCGGCCGATTTCAATTGGGAAGACATCAACTCACCCGACAACCCTAAGTGCACGGAGTTGCTCATCGCCGCTCTATCCCCCTGCATCCTGCCGACCAGGATCCACCAGGGCCGATCAGTGGCCAAAAGTTATGAATTTTGCTACCCGGCGTCGGCTGCGAGATAGTTTCGTCTTGGGGGTAACCGCCGTCGGCTTCTACTGTGTCGACAAGATTGAGACGAGGGAGTGGTGAGCCAAGAACTGATAATGCATCGGCTGCTGAACATAGCCGGCCCTCCCCTCGACAGCGTCGGCGAGATGACCCTTGCACTCAAGAAAAGCTCAGCCTACGACCAATGGTGGGCCGAAATCAAGCGACACATCTTCCACCAGCAATGGTGGGCCGAAATCAAGCGACACATCTTCCACCAGCGGTCATCTTATTTCATCGACCTGCTCCTGCCCGAAGAAATCCCCTCGGTAAGCTTTAAACTCCAAATGATTTTTCTTTTGTTATCATCGGCCGATGTAGCCGATTAACACTTTCCTCTCGGTTTGCGGAAACCGAGACGGAGCGGCCGATGGTGAGCGACTCCGGGATCCCCATCGAATACCGTCTAGGTGTTCTGAATGGGGCGGCCTTGCTCCGTTGGCGATCGGCTGGGGAGCGCCGAAGCTGGCGTCCTTCCTACGTGGGCAAGTGCGCGAGCCAATCGCTCACCAGAAAAGGGCCGCGTCTCTCGTATAGCCGCTGGCCGCGCCTGCCCCCAAGAAGCTGAAGGAGAAGAAACCGGCCGCGCCAGCTGATAGCCTTCCCTCCTTGGACCCGAGCGTCGCGCAGTTCCTTGATGCCGTCGCCAGCGAGGAGATGCCGGTGGCTGTTGGAGCGGCAGCTGAACCCAAGAGCTCTAGCCACGAATCCATCAACGCTCCAGCCAACGTGTCGCCGGTTCCAAGTCCCCCCGCCAAAAATCGGCCGGTAAGCCATCATCTCATCAAATTTGGCCTTATGATGATATCACTTGCATCTGACCGAACAATTCTTCTCAGGTCATGAAATTGGCCGGCCGCACTCCGCGTCACGCACCATCGGTAACCGTCCCATGTAACTAGATTTATAGAACTTAGCCGACTTGACCGCTAACCCTTTCTTTTGTAGCCCCCACGATCTCCGTCGGCTGCCCCCCAGGCGACCAGTGAGCACGTTGTGACTGCCGCGAGCGGCAGCAACGGCACCGATGTTGAGGCCCCGACGGCTGCAGGTGGCGAACCAGCCGAGCCAGTCGCTCCTACCCCGGTGCCCACGGTAAGCCGATTGAATTTTATGATCGTCTCTGCCAACTCAACATTCTCTAATAACCTTTCTCTTTGCAGAACATAGCCGACCTCCTCAATTTCAACTTGTCAGAGTTTGAGGAGTCTGGCGAGATCGGCGAGGAGGCGTTGGTGGCGCCGACCGAGGACCTGAGGGCCAGCCTAGCTGACATTGGCAACCGGCTGGAGGCTTCGCTGGACGCACTGGTAGTCGACAGCGGCTCGATCCGCGCACGCTTCAAGGAGATCCAAGGCCAGCTGCCGGAAGCTCTAGCTGATGCCATCGTGCCGGCCACCTTCTTGGAAGCCCACCAACTCAAATACGAGCGGGCACGGCAGCGAATAGCCGACCATCGTGAAAACCAGATGCGGTCGACCAAGGAAGCCATCGAGAGCAAGAAGGCTGCCTTCGACCGCTTGAAGACCGAGCCGATGGCCAAGCTCGAGCAGCTCCTCTCATGCCAAGACCAGCTAATGGCCGATCTCGTTCAAGTCACGAACGAGATCGACGTGCATAAGGAGTACATGGTTGGGCTACCAGCTGAGATCGATGCTCAACGTAAAAGTATCAAGGCGATTTGCCGACAGCTGATTCCCGGGGACAGCCGATTTGCCAATCAGCCGATTCACCGATGCCGCAGCTGATCCGAGTCGTCCGACCGCGTTCTCGCGCCTCGCTCCGATGCGCTCGACCGCAGCCGATTCGTAGCCGATCAACAGCGCCACAACATAGCAGCGCATCTACCGGTATCCACACGTCCGGGAACAGAATGCCTAACACCCACGTGCTAGCACGCGATGCAAGGCCAGGGTTTTGGCTCGAAGGTGGGGAGGGTTTCCGTGGAGATTGATCTCGCCGACTTGTTGCGCCAAATCAGATTGATTCGGTTCAATTGCGATACCGCAGCTCTCCACCCCTCACCCCCTTTATATAGAGTTGCCGGTTGGGCCTAGAAGCCCATCTGGACTCTATTTTGAATCGGATCCTATCCGAATCTCACAGAGTTGGCGGCTGGACTTCGTAAGCCCATAGGACTCTATCCGATCGAGCCGTATCTGAGTCCAACTCGAATGTCTGTTCTTATCCCCTTAAGCGTGCGACCCTGTAGGTTCAGGTATACTCGGTTTCGGCTATAGTCCAACTTAGCCGACCTGTCAACAGCGGCGCCTAGTAGCACATATTGACACCATAGCATACAAGAATATAATATCGGCTCTGAACCTGTAATGTGTACACAAATCCCTTTGCCTCACAATATCAATTAAGCTATAGGCAAGATGTGTGCCATCCCTGCAATAGCTTAGGTCTAAGGACATGTTGGAATCCATGATGATCTTAGGTCTAAGGACTTTGCACCAACACTACTTGAGACCAACTAATGGTACATTAATTCTTGTAGTGTCTCATGGTGGGTCTATCCAACAATGTGTTCTCTAACACATGTGTCCATGTTTATTGATTTGGTATCTCCATACCCATGATCTATGAGACATAATCATCAATCAATAAACATACCAATCTTAGAGTCATATTTGTTCCAATAATATGACATGTGATCAGGGATCATTTAGAAATAGATTCATGCATAAAGCATCTCATAAATAAGTCACGTACTTATTGATCAATACAAGATGTCTATTTCACGGAACTGAATAACACTTTATTCATTTATACATAAACATTGATCATGATATCCAACATCTCCATGTTGCCTCTAGGGCATATCACTAACAGTCTCTCACTTGCACTAGAGTCAATCATGTAAGTATCTAATACCCATTGCTCTTGTGTGCGCCTCATGTTTCGGCTGAGGGAGAGGTTTTGTCAGCGGATCGGCTTTGTTGAGATCCATGTGCACTTTGCATATCTTGACATCACCTCTGTCCACTATCTCGCGGATGAGATGATATCGCCAAAGTATATGTTTGGATTTCTGATGTGACCTCGGCTCCTTGGCTTGCGCAATGGCTCCACTATTATCACAATAGAGAGACATTGGACCAGTCGCACTAGTCATCACACCAAGCTCAGAAACGAATTTATTCATCCAAACAGCCTCCTTTGCAGCTTCTGAAGCAGCAATGTACTCGGCCTCCGTTGTAGAGTCAGCAACAGTATCCTGCTTGGAACTCTTCTAGCTGACAGCGCCTCTGTTTAGGCAGAACACGAACCCAGGTTGCGATCTATAATCATCCATGTCTGTTTGGAAGCTAGCATCGGTGTAACCACTTACAACGAGCTCTTCTTCACCTCCATAGACTAGGAACATATCCTTAGTTCTTCTCAAGTACTTAAGGATATTCTTTACGGCAGTCCAGTGACCTTCACTTGGATCTGACTGGTATCTGCTCGTAGCACTCAAAGCGTACGAGACATCTAGACGTGTACAAAGCATGGCATACATGATGGATCCAATTGCCGAAGCATATTGAACCATACCCATCTTATTCCGCTCATCATGTGTCTGAGGACACTGATTCTGCTAAGATTAATGCCATGTGACATGGGCAAGAAACCTTTCTTGGAATCATGCATGTTGAACCTTTTCAACACTTTGTCAATATATGTACTTTGGCTTAATCCAATTAGCCTCTTGGATCTATCTCTATAGATCCGAATGCCCAATATGTATGCTGCCTTCTTGGAATCATGCATGTTGAACCTTTTCAACAATTTGTCAATATATGTACTTTGGCTTAATCTAATTAGCCTCTTGGATCTATCTCTATAGATCCGAATGCCCAATATGTATGCTGTCTCCCCTAAGTCTTTCATGGAAAAACTATTTTTCAATGAAGACTTGACGGATTCTAGCATAGGGATATCATTTCCAATCAGTAATATGTCATCCACATATAAGATTAGAAATACAATTGCGCTCCCACTGACCTTTTTGTAGACACAGGCCTCCTCTTCATTTTTGATGAAACCAAACCCTTTGATTACTTCATCAAAATGAATATTCCGACTCCGAGATGCTTGCTTCAATCCATAAATGGATTTCTGTAGCTTGCATATCTTTCCAGGCGATTGTGGATCGACAAAACCCTTAGGTTGTATCATGTATACATCCTCGCTTAGGTTTCCATTTAGGAAAGCCGTTTTGACATCCATCTGCCATATCTCATAATCAAAATATGCAGCAATCGCTAGAATAATCCGAATAGACTTAAGCATTGCGACGGACGAGAAGGATTCATCATAATCAACACCTTGAATCTTTTTAAAACCTTTCGCCACCAATCGCGCCGTATAGATGTGAACATTTCCATCCATGTTAACCTTTTTCTTAAAAACCCATTTGCACTCAATGGTTTTGACACCATCAGGTGGATCAACCAAGTTCCAAACTTGATTATCATACATGGATTCTATTTCGGATTTCATGTCTCCAAGCCACTTGTTGGAATCAGGTCTCACCATCGCTTCCTCATAGGTCTTAGGCTCATCGTTGTCTAACAAGAATATATCACATTGTTCCGCACCTGTGTACCTGTCAGTCACATGATGTGATCTTTTAGACCTCCATGGGGCTGGTGTATCTACAACAGGTGGCGCAACATCTTGTTCCTCCTGTTGTGGTTCCGTGGTAGCTGAAACATTTTATGGTGTTTCTTGAACTTCTTCAAGATGCACCCTGCTCCCATTAACCCTTGTTGAAAGAAACTCTTTCTCCAAGAAAACACCATGTTAGGTGACAAACACTTTGCCTTGTTCCCGATTATAAAAGTAGTATCCCTTAGTTCTATGGATATTGCTTCGACGTAATCACATTACATCGTTTCGATACACTATCAAGGAATGCAATTACCATGTACTCTCCTCAACTGATCCCGTAAAACTGATTGATCTAATCAACCCGTGTGCAAAACTTGTTCCAGATCCAATCTAAAACCCGAACTAAGCAAGATTAGCTCTGATACCACTGAAGGGTTACGCGAAAGCTATGAAAGCATAAAACAAAACTTTTCTATCACGCAAACCAGGAACACTTGCAAGTAAGGGCCGATAGATCGTTACCAATTGGAGTAGAGTGCAGCGGACTAGCCAATCAGGGCTATTCGATCTGGAACAGTGCTGGCCGATGACAGCCGATTTGCCGACAGCCGATTCCCGGGGACAACCGATTTGCCAATCAGCCGATTCACCAATGTCGCAGTTGATCCGAGTCGTCCGACCACGTTCTCGTGCCTTGCTCCGATACGCTCGACCGCAGCCGATTCGTAGCCGATCAACAGCGCCACAACGTAGCAGCGCCTCTACCGGTATCCACACGTCCGGGAACAAAATGCCTAACACCCGTATGCTAGTACGCGATGCAAGGCTAGGGTTTTGGCTCGAAGGTGGGGAGGGTTTCTGTGGAGATTGATCTCGCCGAGTTGTTGCGCCAAATAAGATTGATTCGGTTCAATTGTCATACCGCAGCTCTCCACCCCTCACCCCCATTATATAGAGTTGCCGGTTGGGCCTGGAAGCCCATCCGGACTCTATTTTGAATCGGATCCTATCCGAAACTCATAGAGTTGGCCGGCCAGACTTCGTAAGCCTATAGGCTCTATCCGATTGGATCCCTATTCGATCGAGCCGTATCGGAGTCCAACTCGAATGCCTGTTCTTATCCCCTTAAGCGTGCAACCCTGTAGGTTTAGGTATACTCGGTTTCGGCTATAGTCCAACTCAGCCGACCATCGGCTCGAGTCCAACTCAGCCGACCTATCAACAGCGGCGCCTAGCAGCAAATATTGACACCATAGCATACAAGAATACAATATCGGCTCTGAACCTGTAATGTGTACACAAATCCCTTTGCCTCACGATACCAATTAAGCTATAGGCAAGATGTGTGCCATCCCTTCAATAGCTTAACCATTCACTCGAACCGTATTGGATTATCTGTCTGTTGATTGACTCCTCAATCAACTTAGCATGACCATGCATTTACATAATCCATTACCTCGAGGGGCCCAGAGATAACTCTCCAAAGGAGGGGCAAATTCCATCTTGATCACTCACATCCCACTCCATGTTTCATAGCAAACCCGAAAACTACTTTTATAACTACCCAATTACGGAATAGCGTTTGGTAGTCCCAAAGAAGGCTACTACACATGTTGGAATCCATGATGATCTCAGGTCTAAGGACTTTGCACCAACACTACTTGAGACCAACTAATGGCACATTAATTCCTGTAGTGTCTCATGGTGGGTCTATCCAACAATGTGTTCTCCATACCCATGATCTATGAGACATGATCATCAATCAATAAACATGCCGATCTTAGAGTCATATTTGTTCCAATAATATGACATGTGATCAGATTCATGCATAAAGAGTCTCATAAATAAGTCACATACTTATTGATCAATACAAGATGTCTATTTCATGGAACTGAATAACACTTTATTCATTTATACATAAACATTGACCATGATATGCAACATCTCCATGTTGCCTCTAGGACATATCACTAACAGCAACCTCTATGTCAATCTCTTTCAACATCAGCCGATAGCTCGATGCCCCCTAAGCTAAATAATTGGCTTCTGTGTTCTGCTCTCTAGGGATATGTTTCAAAGTAACTAGCCAAAAACCGTCCATTAATTCACGGCATTGCTGATAATAGACCATCAGCGCATCGTTTTTGCATTCGTATTCTCCTGATAATTGGCTGATGACCAACAGTGAATCTCCCATTATTTCGATGGCGTCGGCTTCAACTTCCTTGAGTAGATGTAATCCTTTAAGGACGGCTTCGTATTCGGCTTGGTTGTTTGTAGCGTGGGGGTTGATAGCGAAAGCAAATTCGAAACTTGCCCCCCGTGTGAAATAATGACTAAGCCGATGCAGCAGCCGTTGGTGCAAACCGAGCCGTCAAATGTTAAAATCCAAGGCATAATTTCCACTGTGGAGATTATGGCAATCGAATATCCACATGGCAAGCTTATCTGACTGGAGATAGAGATAGGTTGCGCCTGCCAAATATGTAAACCAACTATGACTTGGGTATTACGTTGCCGATTATGTAAGGCAACGGTTCAAAGTCACGGTTTGGTAAGATTGAGGAAACCGACTTAGAGTAAGATAGGGTTTTCCGACTTGTAAGCCCACCTCCCAAGACTATATAAGGGGGGTAACGGGCGTCCCTTGAGGGATATGCTTTTATGAGCTATTAGCTTTCAGCCTTAGATCTTGAGATCAATATACAATCGCGGATTGAATCCCCGAAACAGGAGTACGGTATTACCTCACGAGAGGGCCTGAACCTATCTAAATCCTTGTTTTCCATCTAACCCATCGAGCTTGGTGATCTTGACTGCACCCCCAAATTTCTATTGCCGAAACTGAGTTTCGACGGTTGGTGCACCAGGTAGGGGCCCGCGCGTCAAGACTTCTTCGACAATCTCGCCGGCAAGTGCAACGGGATCTTCTTCAGGCATCGGCGACTTCGCCGCCAACGACTCCAACAAGCTCTCCTCCTTCAACTCGGATTCGGACCAGTCGGGAGGGGAAACCCACTCGACGCCGTTTGGGCTACCGAACAATGCCAAAATCTGCAACAAAATCTTGAGTTCCAAGATGCAGTCCATCCACTCTGATGAAGGAATCCACTCGGTGCCGTTCGGGCTACCAAACGCCGCCAAGATCTGCAGCGGTCTTCTCACCTCCCCGTCGGAACCAATCTACTCGGGAGAAATCCTCTCGGCACCGTTCGGACTACCAAACGCCGCTGAGATCTACTGCAAGCTTCTCTCCCCCGAGTCGAGGTCGACCCACTCGGAGGAGTCCACGTCATCAAGCTACGACTCGACAGGAACGATCCAGATCCAAACAACCCAGGCTCAAGGGAAGTCGCGGTCATCCTCCAATGGTTCGGGTCATACTCATCCTCGGAGCTCGACGAATACCTCAGCTCTTCAGGCTTTGACGACCATTACGGCATACCCTCGGACGAAGCCAACGACTCCGACTGCGACAAGGACCACGAGCCGAGATGCTTTGACGTCCTCATGGCTGAGGTGGCCGAGACCGACTTAGCCATGGCCCGTAGGCTCGTGAAAGAAGAACGAGCCAGACTTGAGCAAGAGCGCAAGCTGGCGAAAGAGGAGAAGAAGCACAAGGAGGAAGCCGACAGAAGAAAACAGGATCTGAGGGCAGCCGGACGATCTACCCAAGAGGCCATACATCAAATGCGAGTCCGCAACACCAACATCTTTCAGACGCCACAGTAGAACGCTGTCGCTGCCCTCACACTCCTAGACACCGTGATCGAGACAGTGCCCCCCGATGTAACGCCAATCTTGGACAAGATCAAGACCATCGTCGTGGCTATGGCCAATGGTCCTTCCTCCACCTTAGCCCGAAGACCGACTGAGTCAGTTGCAGAAACGCCCGACAGAAGCCGACTCCCGCCACTGAGGTCAAGGGACTAAAAGAGGCCCGAGCCAGACAGGACGGCTACTAGGTCAAGAGACCTTCGCCACGAGACCACGCGCTAGAATCAGGAGCAGTCGGCCGACTCTCGCAAAAAGCGGCACGGACGTCCACCCGTCCACCACCAGGTCCGCCGCAGCAATGACTCCGACTACTGAAGCAGCCTGCCAAGGACTCCGCCGAGTGATCTGCGGGAAGTCCTTGACCGGCGTTATCAAGAACGAGAGCAACGCTCCGGAGAAGATTGAAGAGGATCCCCCGACAGCAATGACGACGGAGTACCCGCCTTCACTCGGGATCTTCGCCGAGTGCATTGGCCGAACGGATTCAAGCCGGCTGGAATCGAGAAGTACGACAGGAAGACCGACCCCGAGTCATGGCTAACCATGTACACCCTCGTCATCCATGCGGCAGGAGGCGACAACAAGGCCATGGCCAATTACCTGCCTGTTGCCCTTGCTAACTCGGCCAGGAACTGGCTCACGAGCTTGCCACGAGGCTCGATCGGCTCGTGGAGTGAGTTAAGGGACCACTTCATCGCGAACTTCCAGGGTACCTTCGAGAGACCTGGAACTCACTTCGACCTTTATAACATCATCCAGAAGCCGGACGATCCTTTGAAGGACTACATCCGGCGCTTCTCTGAAAAGCGCAACAAGATCCCCAACATCACTGACGACATCATCATCGTCGCCTTCCAGAAGGGAGTCTGTGATGAGCTGTTGATCGGGAAATTTGGGCGCAAGCCACCGAAGACGGTGAAGCAGATGTTCAAGACGATGAACTCGTACGCCATGTCCAGCGAAGCAATCAAAGCGGGGCGCCAAGACCGGCCTGACAGGAGGGACGACAAGCAATCGGGAGGAAGCCGGCATGCTAAGAAGGATAACGGCAACAACAACCAGGGCCAGAAGGACAGCAAGCGTCGACCTGAAGACCTAGTTGCCGCGACGTCCAACTCCCAACGTCACCCCGAGTCGCTGCCTATGACGCCATCATGAACGCTCGGTGCACGCATCATCCCAACCACAAGCACGCGGCTAAGGACTCGCTTTATTTATAAACAGTTCACCGAGCAATATGCGGCACAGCTCAACAAGAAGCCGACTGATGAAGCCGGTCCATTGGGCACCAAGAAGAACAACCCGGCTGGAAATGCGAAGCCTTTTCAAGACCCCGTGGGCGAGCTGAATCACATCTTCGGAGGGCCGCAAGCCTATGAATCCAAGAGGAAACAGAAGCTAACTGACCGCGAGGTCAACGCGGCTCAACCCGAGGTCCAACAGTACCTACGATGGTCGGAGGTGGCCATCACGTTTGACCGCTCGGATCATCCTGACCGAGTGGTTCACCCGGGGCGCTATCCACTGGTGTTAGACCTGGTCGTCCGCAACATCAAGCTCAAGTGCGTCCTCATCGATGGGGGCAGCGCCCTTAATATTTTGTTCGCCAAGACCTTGGACGAGATGCAGATCCCGAGAGCCGAACTGAAGGCATGCTCAGCCCCCTTCCATGGAGTTATCCCGGGGCTGTCATCTATGCCACTCGGGCACATCGCCCTTCCAATCACCTTCGGAGTTCGAGAGAATTTCTGGACGGAGAATATCACCTTCGAGGTAGCCGACTTCGAGACGGCCTACCACGCGATCATTGGAAGGCCTGCACTCACCAAGTTCATGGCGATACCGCATTATACCTACCTCTGCATGAAGATGTCGGGTCCAAACGACATCATCACCTTACGCAACGACATTAAGCAAGCCTTCACCTGCGACAAGGAGAGCTGCGACATGGCCCAATCTCGCGAGAGTTCACGTGGCCAGCAAGAAATCCGATTGGCCGCATCAACTTCGGCAGAGGGTGAAATCCCCACGAAGAAGATAGCCAAATCGGGAACCGGCGACGCCAAAACTAAGAAGATCTCCCTTGATCCATCGGATCCCTAAAAAATGTTGTAATCAGCGCTGAACTAGATCCTAAATAGGAAGCGCGCTCGTCACCTTCTTCCAAAATAACAAAGATGTTTTTGCTTGGAAACCATCTGATATGCCTGGAATTCCTAGGGAGGTGATCGAGCACTCTTTACACGTCAAAGATGACGCAAAGCCAATCAAACAACGATTACGCAAGTTCGCTCAGGATCGAAAAGACGCCATCAAGGAAGAGCTCACAAAGCTCTTAGCCGCCGGTTTTATCAAGGAAGTTTTGCATCCAGACTGGTTGGCTAACCCGGTTCTGGTCCAAAAGAAGACGAGGCAGTGGTGCATGTGCGTTGACTACACCGACCTGAACAAAGCCTGCTCCAAAGATCCGTTCGGACTGCCTCGCATCGACCAAGTCGTGGACTCAACAGCCGGCTGCCAACTCTTAAGCTTTCTGGATTGTTACTCGGGCTACCATCAAATCAGATTGAAGGAATCCAACTGCCTGAAAACATCGTTCATCACGCTGTTTGGAGCCTACTGCTACATCACGATGCCCTTTGGCCTGAAGAATGTCGGGGCCACATACCAACGCATGATCCAAAGATGTTTTCAGACGCAGATTGGGAAGAACGTGGAAGCCTACTTAAGAAATTTTACATAAAAACTTGGATCAAGGCATTAACATAAATAAGCTGAAATATTTACAAGTCTACATCAGAAAGTTGCATACAATGTTCACAAAACAATCAAGGTCGGAAGTGGTTCACTACATAAGCAGCCACTTTTTTGCCCGATTCCTGTGCCTCACTAATCAATTCAAGGGCTTGCTCATCTGAAGTGCCATTGACGAAGCCCGCCCCGACTGAATCAATGTCCACTTGAGGGTAGAGCAACTTCGTTTGTGCAAGGGAAAAGCCCGCTCCCATGATGGCCGCCTCGAAAATGTTGGCCAAATATTGGTCAGGGGCTCGCCTAAGCTTGTCAAAGATCTCGACGGTGTCCAACGGCTGGCCCCGACTCCATTATGGAACAGCGACAGGAGGATCGGCGTCGCCGCGTTAGCCACATCCTCCCAGACTTTTCCAGCTTGTTTGACCCTCTCAATCAAAACATCGTATTGGGCTCGGGTCTTGACCTTGTAAGCTGCCAAAGGCGTACGATCACACAAAGCATTCAAAAATGAAGAAACACAGAGAACGTTGTTTTGAAGAAGCTCACCTTCAAACTCGGTCTCCAGCTCGGCCTTGCTGATGCTAACTGCTTCTAGCTGGGTTTGAAGCAAGTGGACCTCCGATGAATTTTCTACAACAAGAAGGTCATTAGCAACCAAGATCAGAACAGAATACAATTAAAGGCATTAAAAGACCAAGAGGGGTAAGCTTACTCCCGATTGAACCCCGGAGGTCGAGGTTCTCATCCCGGAGTTCGGCTATTTCTCTCCTTAAGGTCGCTTCCCTCGATGCAGCTTCCTCTCGAGTGGTCTTTAGCTCTTGCTGGATGTTCTCCAGAGCGTTCAGGTGCGGGACCAACTTCTCGAGTGCATCGGACTTAGCCATTGATTGGCAGTATACCCTCTGCGTACAAGATCTGAAGATCGGTCGACTGAAAAGAGATGATGAAGCTATAACAGAAAAGGATCAGAACTTACATTTAACAGCCGAGTCGCTTCATTTAGGCTGTCCACAAGTGCATCTCTTTCTTCATTTTCCATTTGTTTATTCAAGATGATGCCTTGTCTCTGGCCTTCCGAATCCCACCACTCAATCTTGATCGGAGGAACCCAGGTTTCAGAAGACTGCAACCTGGGAATCTCCTCTACTGTGGCTGAATGGATCAGAAGGGGCAGATGAAGATACAGAAGAGTTGACTATAGATTAAAAAGCTAGAGGTTGATTCAAGACTTACCGGTTTTGGTGGCCGAATCTTCAGCCGGCACTTCTCGACTGCTCTTCCTTTCTTGACTTTTGCCCGACTGGTCTTCAGTCGGGGCCCTTTGAGTCATAGCCGGGGGCTCTTCTGTAGCCGACTGGTTTCCAGTCGAGGTATCCCGGCTGGCGGTCGGGGGCTCCCTCCTTGGGGTGTTTTTGCTGGGAGGTGAGGGCCTTCCACCCGTAGCGCTCTCGCTCGGGAGAGGGCTCTGGGGTTTTGGCTCTGCAGGCTTTGATTCCTCGGTTGTTGCAGCTGGCGTTGGTCCCTCACTCTGCCCGGCGGGGTCTATATCCTGAGGCCTCCTACCAAGCAAACGACAGGCGCAGTCGGGATGAAGAGGAAGGAATTTTTGACAAAGGACTCGATTTTTGTCACAAGACGTACCTGGTCGATCAGCGGATTTTGGGCGCTGCTTTCGGTGACGGCCTTGGAGGGGTCGCTTCGGCATGAGGGGCTGGGACATCATCGTCCGAGTCATCAATGATCAGCCTCCTCTTGCTCGCCCGCTTACTAATGTCTTCACTCGGGGCTGCCCTCTTCCCGGCTGGATTACCCTGGATCTTCACGCCACCGGCTGGCTTCTTGGCAGGCCGAGTCGGCACGTCATCGTGAGGAATTTTATATGGCTTCGAAATGATGGAGGCATTTTCCTACAAGAAAGATTCTTACAATACTAAGAAGTGTGACATCAAGATTGAAAGGCAATGAATGAGCTAAGTCGACTTACCGGAGGAGGAGGGCGATATAGGCTGTATGGGAGGACTGGCAGCATGAGGCTGCGTTCGACTGCAATTCCAGTCGAGAAGACCTTGTACATGCGAATCTTCAAGATCTCAAAGCTGAGGGAGTCACGGTCTTCCCGATTGGGGTCCCTCTCGCCGTCATACTCAAAAGTTGGTTTCGATCGCTCCTTGATCGGAGCCAGTCGGCTCCTAATGAAGTGCTGAGTGATCTGCTCGCCCCGAAGACCTTTTTGCTTCATTTCCAAGATCCTCGCTAGCAACTTGTTGGCTTCATCCCAGTCTTGAGCTACTGGCACAGTGCTCCAGGTAGGTCTGGGCACGGGGGGAAGGCCAACGAAGTGTGGCAGGCTGGGTTCAAGATTGTTGATGTAGAACCAGCTCACATGCCAGCCCTTGTTAGAAGATTTAAAGGGGAGAGAAAAATACTCCTTGCCGAGGGATCCATGGAGTTGGAAGCCCGCTCCACCGACGACACAGGGTTGATCCTTATTGGGATGCGGCTTAAGGTAGAACATGCGTCGGAAGAGTTGAAAGTGGGGGAGAATGCTAAGGAAAGCTTCGCACACATGGATGAAACGGGCTATGTGGAGCATGGAGTTTGGGTTCAAATGATAAAGCCGAAGGCCATAGTAGTCAAGAAGTCCCCTAAAGAACTCAGAGGTGGGGATACTAAAGCAGCAATAAAAGAAAAAAGTAAAAACGACGAGCTCACCGGTGTTTGGAGTGGGGAACTCCTCACCGGCCGCCGGGCTCCAGCCCACGATTTCCCTAGGAGGAAGGACTCCGTGTTTCACCATCTCCTTGAGGGTGGACTTCCTGACATCCGAGGTAGCCCACTGCTCGAAAGGGATCTTCTTCTCTCCCGCCATGAATGTGGTTTGCGAGGAAGTGGATTTGGCCTGGAAGATGGGGATTTGAGATGGGGACCTGTGAAGGAGGATGCGGAGCCTGGCTGGTGATGAAGCGTGAGCTTCTAGACCGGTGGATTGGGTGCGCGCAAGAGCTTAGGGTTCTCCGCTACAAGCTGGTGAACAGTGTTGCGATTGGGAAATTTTTTCTGGGAAGACGAAGTGGCGGGGATGACCTCGAGGCTCTGTAAGAGATTTGAGGGTTGCGTTAGGTTTTCTCGCGATTGGGCCAAGCCCATGAGTGACCTGCGGCCCATCTAAGGTGTGGCCTGACACGTGTCCTTAGGGACTTAAGTGGATGAACTTTAAGCATATTTGCTTTGGCAATATGCGCGTGTCCGAGTGCCCCGTACCTTTGGAAATCCTTTCATACCATGGTTTGCACAACTTCATGAGAAGTTGGCACGATGCAATTTGAAAGGTGACAAACAGTGAAGCTTTTCATGGCTGCCTTGATGACAGGGATTGTTTGATCTTTAAGCATTTGATTAAATGATTATATCAATGCTATCTTTCCACCTTGGTGAAGATTTTTTTTAGATTCAGACCAATATTATGGCAGGAGCTATTTAATATTTTGGTCGCATTTTTCAGATGACTGAAAAACTTGTTTGCCCATGAGGGATGATTAAAATATTTGTTCCGAGATAACTCGGGCAGATCCACTCGGATAAACATGAGCTTACCGAGTGCTTTTCACCCACGAGGGTTGATTGAGTTATTTGTTCTGAGATGACTCGGGCAAATTCGCTCGGATAAGCACAAGCTTGCCGAGTGATGAGATTTTTTATGGTTGCTTTAGCTTGAGCTAAGCATCTACATGAGAATGATTTTTTATAGTTCTTTACTATATGTTTAGTCTGTTTTTGGCTAACCACACAGTCGGGGGCTACACCTAATTAGGTGCATCGAGAGATGCACCTAGGTGTTTATTTTTTGGATATTTTCCAGCCCTTCATAGTCTTCGGAGCCACTCGGGAGATTCAGGCAGAGGTGATGTAATCACTCGGCGCCAGAAGCATTCAGCCAAAGAGTTGTTTGGCTGTGTGTTACTTTGGTTCGAGGCTGAGTTTTCTCGTCGACTGCAAAGGGCTCGGGGGCTACTGTGGAGATTATGGCAATCGGATATCCACATGGCAAGCTTATCCGACTGGAGATAGAGATAGGTTGCGCCTGCCAAATATGTAAACCAACTATGACTTGGGTATTACATTGCCGATTATGTAAGGCAACGGCTCAAAGTCACGGTTTGGTAAGATTGAGGAAACCGACTTAGAGTAAGATAGGGTTTCCGACTTGTAAGCCCGCCTCCCAAGACTATATACGGGGGGTAAGGGGCGTCCCTTGAGGGATATGCTTTTATGAGCTACTAGCTTTCAGCCTTAGATCTTGAGATCAATATACAATCGGCGGATCGAATCCCCGAAACAGGAGTAGGGTATTACCTCACGAGAGGGCCCGAACCCATCTATCCCATCGAGCTTGGCGATCTTGACTGCACCCCCAAATTTCTATTGCCGAAACCGAGTTTCGACATCCACCGAGCCGATCGAGTCGTTTATGTGCTCCTCGATAAAATCGACTATAGCTTGTCCTTTGACTGCCCTGGGTGCCTAATACCTCAAATCAAACTCCATTAGCACAAAAATTCACTTCCTAATTCTTTCTTTCAACACTGGAGCATGTACTTAACTACATCGGCTTTGCAGATTATTATGCACTCGTTGGATAGCAGATAATGTCTTAACTTTGTACATGAAAAATAGAGGCATAGGCATAGCTTCTCCACAGGCGAATACCTTGTTTCTACATCTAGTAGCTGTCGGCTGAGATAGAAGATGGCTTTTTCTTTGCCCTCAACTTCTTGGATTAAAACGGAGTGGATTGACTTGTCATCGACTTATAGGTACAGCTTAAACGGTATCCCTTTTTGTGGAGGCATTAGAACTGGAGGGGAACTCAGATAATCTTTGATGATGTCCAAAGCCTTTTGCTGCTCTGCCCCCCATGTGAATGCTTGATCGGCTTTCAGCCGAAGCAGTGGTGTGAACGGCTCCATTTTCTGTGAGAGATTGGCTATGAATCGCCTAATGAAATTGATTTTGCCGATCAAAGATTGGAGTTGTTTCTTGTCCTTCGGAGGCTGAATTGTCTTGATAACATTTATGCTCCTTGGCGTAACCTCAATCCCTCTTTCATGAACAAGAAATCCCAAGAACTGCCCAGCCGATACGCCGAACGCGCACTTAAGTGGATTCATCTTCAGGCCATATTTCCTCGTCCACTCTAACACTTGTCTCAGATCGGCTATATGGCGCTCTATCTCCCTGGACTTGACAACCACATCATCAATGTAGGTCTCTACTAGTGAGCGGATCATGTCGTGAAAAATGTAGTTCATGGCCTGTCGATATGTTGCCCCAGCATTCTTCAAGCTGAACGTCATTACCACCCATTCGTACAAGCCGATTGCACCAGGGCACCGAAAAGCAGTCTTGTGGATGTCTTCGTCGACTACAAATATTTGATTATAACCTGTATTTCTGTGCATAAAACTAATAATATTGTGGACTGAAGCAGCATCGACGAGCAAATCGGCTATTGGCATTGGGTATTCGTCCATAGGGGTGGCCTTGTTTAGATCTCTGAAATCGATGCATACCCTAAGTTTACCGTTTTTCTTCAACACTGGGACAACGTTTGAGACCCACTCGACGTATCGGCAGGGCTGAATAAATCCCGCATCATATAGCCGAGTGATTTCGGCTTTGGTTGCATCATACATATCGGCCTTAAACCTCCTGAGAGGCTGTTTGAACGGCTGGTAGCCTGCCTTAATCGACAGTTGATGGGCCACTATTGATCGACTAAGGCCTGGCATCTCAAAGTACTCCCAAGAAAAACAATCTTTATATTCTTTTAACAAATCAATAAGCTGGGATCTACAATAAGGAGAGAGATTTTTGCTAATATACGTCGACCTCGGCTTGTCACCAGAGCCGATGTCAATTTCCTCTAATTCGTTGACCGACGTGAAACCTTGCCCGAGCTTGCCATCGTCTTTGTCCGTGGTGTCCATGCCGAAGACGGTTGAGCCCTCCACCATGTCTTGTTCAAAGCAGCAGCTGCGGCTCGTCATCTCCAATCGGCTGTATTGTGGAATTGGACATATTTAGAAAATTGGCTAGCCAGATTTTCCCAGACAAACAATCGATGCCTTCGATTTCCCAAAGCGGCAAATCGGCACTGACGACGCTAACTGACCTGTCGGCTGGTACGATCTCAATCTTGTCGTCGTCCCATTGGATCAAGCTATGATGCATTGTAGAAGGAACGCAACAGTTAGCGTGTATCCAGTCCCTTCCGAGCAGCAGGCCTGTAAGACCCCTTCCCGTCGATGACGAAGAATGTTGTGGGTACGGTCTTATTGCCGATGGTCAGTTCGACGTTCAGGACGCCCTTGGTTTCTGATGGGTTGCCGCTGAAGTCTTTGAGCACCATAATGGTCTTTATCAGGTCTTCGGCTCCTTTGCCTAGTTTTCTGAATGTTGCATAGGGCATGAGGTTGACTGCAGTTCCCCCATCAACTAGCATCTTGGACATCGGCTTGCCATTGAAGAATCCTTTAACGTGCAACGGCTTCAAGTGCCGATTTTCGGTCCCCTCGGGTTTGTCAAAAATAGCTTGGTCCAGTGAGACTGCTAGTTTCACTAGGTCATCCTCGACGGTGTCTGCATCGGCTTCAGGAGCACTGAATTCAGCTGGCAGTATGAACACCATATTGACCGATGCAAAAACTTTGCCTTTCCCTTTGGCCGTCCTCCTGGCTTGATCGGCTGGACTCTCCTTGGCTTGCTCCTCGTCGACTGTGGCGATTTCTCTTTGGGAACCCATCACCTTTTGATCTTGCCCAGCCGACGGCGCTGTTCTTGGATCATTTGCCGAACTTCATCTTCTCTTCCTTCACGCTTGAGTCGTTGAATTCTTCTTTTCTGCGTCTTTGTGAAAAGATCGGATGGGCACCATTGGGGATTGGCCAATTCCTCGTCGTCGGCCCCTTCGTCGTCGCGGTTGTTGTCGTTGCGATCTTTGTCAACAAAGAAGTCTTGATGGATCGGGCCGAGCCGATCATGGACGGACCACCGCCTCTGGTTTAGCTGAACGGCTCTAGGGATGAACCGGGCTGGGCTTGCAGCCGATGAGCTCCTGTGCTTGTCGTGGCGATCGTTGCATGCCGGGCAGTCGTCTAATGTCGGCAGCCTCATGCCGAATTCCCAGCAGTACCTGAAAAAATCACAATGCCAATGCGGATCGGCACTGCTGTGGGCTGCCTCATACCAGTTGCCTTTCGTTTCCGGTCCGCGCCGACGAGGCGCTTCATCGCGAGCTTCTTCCTGCCAAGACTGGTGCTGAGGACGGTGTTGGCTGTCTTCATAGATCGGTCGTCGGTCAGCCGATCTGATGACGGGGCGCACCATGTTGATTGGCGCGGCGTGATGTCCAGTCGGCTCTCCTTCTGTCCTGGCCCTGATTGACACGTCGACTAAGCCGTGCGCCATTCTGTTCTGTCGATCGGCTCGTCTGGGGCCGGCTTGAACTGTGTTGACCGGGAAAGGGTTGCCGTCTACCTTCATCGGCCAACTTGAATCGGCAAACTTCAATTTCCCGGCCTCAATTGCCGACTGGATTTGCTGCCTGAAGACTTTGCAATCGTTAGTGGCATGGGATGTGGAGTTGTGCCACTTACAATATTTTTTCTTCTTCAGTTCTTCTACCGATGGGATCACGTGGTTTTCAGGGAGCTGGATCTGTTTCTCCTTGAGCAGCAAGTCAAAAATCCTGTCGACTTTAGTGATGTCGAAGTCGTATCTTTCTTCTTTGGTCGTCTTCAGCAGCCATTGGCAAATGATGGCCTTTTTGTTCTTGGCCCATTCAGCTACTGCCACTTCTGCGTCATCGTCGTCAGAGTCATAGTCTGATTCAACGACGAATTGAGTTATGTTTTTGACGGCCTTCCTGGTGTCTTTGATTCGCTACTCGTGGGTCGTCACCTTCTGTGCCAAGTGGGCTATGCTGTCGAAGTCCTGCGCAAAGAACCGCTCTCGGATCGGCGTGATCAAGCCGTGAAAGGCCAAATCGGCCAATTGGGCGTCCGATAGCACCAGGTTGTAGCATTGGTTCTTCATCTCTCTGAAGCGTTGGATGTACTCTTGAAGCGATTCGTTGTGCTTTTGCCTGATACTGGTAAGGTCCGACAACTTCATTTCATGGTTGCCGGAGTAAAAATAGCTATGAAATTGTTTTTCGAGATCGGCCCAGCTCTAGGTTGAGTTGTAAGGCAATGAGGAGAACCAGGTAAAAGCCGATCCTGAAAGAGACAGAGGGAACAACCGGACTCTCAAGGCGTCTGTAGCCAATGCTTCGCCGCACTCTGCCAAGAATCAGCTAACATGCTCATAGGTTGATACGTTGTCTTGCCCTGAGAACTTAGAAAAATATGGGATCTTGTATCGGTTAGGCAACGGGATTCGCTCGAAATGTTTTGGATAGGGATACCGATACATGTTCCCTGAGTCCTTTGGCTTGAGGCCAAATTGATCGCGCATGACATCTGCAATCAGATTAGCCCAAGTCCGGTTGTCCTGCTGTATCGGCTCATATGGGTCATATGGCGTGGGTGCTTGCCGATACAGTGGTGGTGGCATCTGAGGCCTGTAGTGATGATCTTGTCGGGCCCCTTGATATTGGTAGTGGAGTGGATGATCAGCGGGAGGCGGCCGATGCGCCGGTGGTGGTGGTGGTGGTCCCGGGAACAGCTGTCGGCCACCGGCGTTGTACCGTCTGTCCAGGTCCATCTGGGCAATCGGTTCTGACTGCCGATTGTCGTTGAACATGTTAGCAATATAATTCTGGGGCAGCGGTTGCTGTCGGTTCAGCATGGTAATCACTGGCCTTGTCGCCGATTCAGTTGGATTCGGCTGGCTGAGGACCCCTCCTGGTGGCCCTAGTTGTATTGGCGGTGGGATCGGCCGATTCTGGGTGACCAACGTCCTGTAACCAGGAAACTGGCCGTCTGTGAAGTACGTCGGCCCCCGTTGCAGCTGGTCGGCTATCTTGGCATCGACCACGATAGCGACCATGTTGTTGAGAGTGTTGACCAGGATGCTACTTTGGTTGACCAGCGCGTGGTGAACGGCCGAATCAATTCGGTCTTGCAAGGTATGTAGGGCCGGATCGTCCTGTTCATGAATCGGCTTCTCCACCTTCTGTTTGCCTTTTGACCCACCAGAGGAGGATGCCTTGAGTTCGTCCATGCTGAATTTATACTTTTGATGCACGGCCCCGGATCTTGTTTGGGTGAAAGATTGTAGCTAGTTGGCCTAGAGCTCTTCCACCATCTTCTTGTAATCGGCTTGCTGTTCAGCCGATAACTGCTCTATCTTCACAGGCACGATGTTGTCCTGAGAAACATTGGGGCTCTTGGAGTCGACCATCTTGCCGGCTGAGTCGATGTGTCCTAGCCGAGCTGACAGAGAAAGTCCCACCGGGCGTGCCAAGAAGCGTGTTGATGAGAAATTTCTCTCACGCACCGGCGGGAGATCTGCTTAACTCCAGTCTTGGTCCTTCTCGTTTGTGTGGTGTAGGGCATGCCAGTTGGTTTGATCTGTTAACCAACAAGAAAAAGCAAGATATATGCGTTAAGTGCTAGGTTAGATCCCCACTGGATCGGCTGAGGGAATCCATGAGCATATATTTGCTATTCTAAAATATATTTAAGCCAAGTGACTGGAATGGATTAGTTATACCGAGACAACATCAGCCACTTAACCCAAATACAGTAAAGGATAATAAATATACGTATCGATAACCTAGACGATACTGGAAAGCTAACTCTGGATCGGCTAGTACTCCGATGATTCTTATGGAAAGATATCACTCTTGAACCAGATGCTTAGCCTGGGAAATCGGGCGTCGGCTATGGATAGCATGCAGATTTTGGCTTATGATGTCCGACAAGAATGGAATCTTAATATAAGAGGCAGTCCTAACATAAATCTAGTAATAAAAATACTAAAAGAAATATATTAGGGCAGATAAGGCCGGCTGAAACCCCGGCACTGTCTCTTAAACATATAAATCTAACCGAACAGATCATTGGAAGTTCTAAAAATGACTTAATAATTCAACATTGATGCAGTATTAAGTATAAAAAGAACAACATGATCTGTTATGGCTGATTCATACCTCTCGAGATGGTGGATACCGCATATAAACTAGCCCAACCTTTAGATCTAGCCCTATCGGCTGCGGGTTCCTGATAGAACTGGCCGATGGCAGGATAGATCTAAATATTACTCCAGTTTATATGCGATATATGGTAAATAGCATAGTATGAACCCCTGAATCTAATGTGTCATTGCAATGGAAGCACTAGAATCAGCAAAATATACCACTAATGACAAACATTTACCTGGATTTGGGGATCGAAATGATGCATCCCGTAGCCAAATCAATTGCTCGTCTGAAGAAAAGGTTTGGCGATGCGCCGAAGGTTGTTTGATTGATTGAATGTTAATTACAGGTGCTCTCAGGTCCTATTTATACCCAAAATAACATTATCTGTACAGACCCTGGACTCTATCTAAACTACTATTTAAAATACGACGATATCCCGGGAAGGACCCACGCCGCATTACAATAAACAGTTTAAACAAACTCTTAACTTACAGATATAATTGCCATTACAGGACTCTATCCATAGATGGCAATATCTCTTAACGCACAAACTGATAACTGAATCTTCTATTTATCTTCAAACATCTACACCAGAAATGGTTTTATCTTCTCTGAACCTAGAATCGGCTATCGGCCGCTCTTGTCCGATTCAACCTTAGCCGGCGGCTTCGCGGCCGATCACTTCTCGGTGATGCGGCCTCATGTTTCTCCGTCAAACCACGATCTGATTCTCGCTTCATCCTTGCCAGGACTTAGGGATTTAGTTACCAAATTTAGGTGTTAACAGTGGCTAAAAAAATCAAGAAATATGGTTTAGTGGGTCATAGGAGATGGCTCCCGCTATGCCACGCCTTTAGAAGAAAGAAGAAAATTTTCAACAGTAGGAGAGAACTTGGAACTGCTCCCAAGGATTTGTCTGGAGATGAGGTCCATGACATGGTCAAAGACATAACTAATGAGTTTGAGAAGAAAAAAATGTGGCAAGGCAAATGATAAGGGTATGTGGAAGAAAAAAATCCATACTTTGGCGGCTACCATACTGGAAAGACCTTGAGGTCCGGCATTGCATTGATCTAATGCACGTAGAGAAGAACTGTTGTGATAATTTGCTCGGGCTACTTATTAATATGCCTAGAAAGACAAAGGATGGGTTGCATGCTCGCCTAGATCTATAGGAATTGAACATTCGCAGTGAGCTTCAACCTGTTACGGATGAAGAGACAGGAAGAGTGTACCTCCGACTAGCTTGCCACACAATGTCAAAGGATGAGAAGATCGCAATGCTATCATGCATGGCTAATATTAAGGTTCCTTCGGGCTATTCAGCAAGGATCAATAAGTACGTTAAATTGGAGGATCTAAAACTGGTTGGAATGAAGTCTCACGATTGCCATGTGCTGATCACACAGATCTTACCAGTTGCTATCAGATGCATTCTACCACCCAGAGTCCGTCACACAATCCAACGGCTTTGTGCCTTCTTCAATGCAATCTGTCAGAAGAATATAGATCCCGAAGATCTAGATGAGATGCAGGCTGATATTATCAATATCCTATGTCACTTGGAGATGTATTTTTCACTGTCTTTCTTTGATATCATGGTTCATCTCCCTATTCATCTAGTGAAGCAAACAAAAATATGTGGCCCAGCTTTATCTAAGGGAGATGTACCCATTCTAGAGGTATATGGGAGTTCTTAAGTCGTACATTCGAAATAGAGCAAAACCGAAGTGAAGCATCATTGAAGGGTACACGACGAAGGAGGTTATTGAGTTCTGCATCGATGCATGGCCGAGACTGATCCTATCGGAGTTTCTGCGTCTCGCCACGAAGGAAGGTTGGCAGGCCTTGGCACAACGGGCAGAAAAAGAATTGTTCCCAATCAAGCTTCCTATGCACAGGCTCATTTCGTTGTGCTACAACATATGGCTGAAGTAACTCCATACTTTGAGGAGCATCTAGCAAAGGTCCGACAGGAGAACATGGGTCGATCAGATATGTGGATCAACAGAGAACATAGTACTCGCTTCAACAAATGGTTCAAGAATCATATCGCATGATCGACCGATGGCCCAAGTGAGATAATACGAAGGTTGGCAAGGGGCACACCGTCACATAAGATGACAAAAGCATAGTGCAGAACAGTAGAGTCTGCATAGATGCATATCAGGATCAAGCTGGATCGAACACATACTATGGCCACACAAAGCAGATCTGGGAGATGAACTACAGGAGCTTCAAAGTCCCTTTGTTTCGTTGCAGCTGGGTGAATATCCGCACTGGTGTTAAAGTCGACGGGGAAGGATTCACTTTAGTGAACCTGGCCAAGGTTGGAAACGCGGATGAACCATTCGTCCTAGCAAAGCAGGTCGAGCAGATTTTCTATATAAAAGACCCCGCAAACAAGAAGCTGCACGTCGTTAGGGATGGAAAATGAAGAATTGTTGGGGTTGACAACGTCGTCGATGAAGAAGAATACAACCAGAATCTTCATGTGAGACCTCAGATCGACCTTAACGATGATCCCGAAGACGAAGTGGCATACACTCGTTTAGACCATTCGGAAGGCATATCCTTGTAAATAGAGTCTTTGTAGTAATGTAATTTGCAAATTGATATGAGTAATGAAGTATTTTGTACTGGTGCCTTAATGAATGATCTGCATATCTTTCATGCCATTCCTGCAAATTTACACCATTTAAATAAGGCATTCGTTAATTATAATAGTTTAATAACAATTTTGAACTAATTTAAATTTTTAAACTCGTCTCGATTGGGCTCAGTACTAATGCACGTCGGAGATGAGATATTGACTAGGTTTACTTAGTCAATCTCTCAGATCTAGATCGATCTCATCACTCTCTCACTCTCACTCTCTCTGTCTCACTGTCACTCTCATCACCCTCACTCTCTGTAACACCCTGAGGTGTTTTCCCCTTTTAAAAATCCAAAAGAAAAATCGTAAAATAAAATTTTTGCAATTAACTAGAGAGAACAAATAATTTTAAAAACCAAATGCTGAATGGAAATGGCATGGTAGGATTTTTTCTAAATTCTACATGTCAAAATACACTAACAGGCTTTTTAGTGGAATTTTCATAGCACAAGAAATAATTTTTAACCAATTAAAACCAAAATCAAAATTAATAAATCCGGAAAATCGGTTTCTCTCTCTCCTCCGTCCTTTCCCACCCATTTTCAGCCGTGGGCCGCCGGCCCAAGCCGACGACCCATCCTCTCCCGCGCGCGCCCAGCCGATCGGCCCAGCCAACCGGGCCGTTTCCCCGAGCCGACGGCCCCTCCTCTCCCTCTCTCTCGCAGGCCGGCCGAAAGCCACGGCCCGTCAAACCCTCGCGCCTACAAATAAGTCTAGTTTGCCTCCCCTCTACCCCGGGACGCCGATAGGTGGGACCTACCTGTCAGCCCCGTACCCTACCCCCGCCTCTCCCGCCGCCATTGGCGCCGCCTCTGCCCCGCGCGGATCCCGGCCGCCCGCTTCTCCCGCGCGCCCTAAAGGCACCGCCCTAACTCCCCCGCCTCTCCCGCCGCCTTCAATCGCCCCGGCCGCCGCTCCCGTAGCCCTAAATGGCCGGAGTTAATCACCGGTCATTATTTTTCCCCAAATTCCTCCCTCTTAACTCCGGCAATCAATTCTCCCTTATCCCGGCCACCACCGACCTCCTCGTCCCCTTTAAAAGCCGGCCCCCATCCTCCCCGAGCTCCCCACGCTCTCACCCAAGACTCTCTCGCACCCGTTTGCTCCCGCACCGTGCGCCTTCGCTTCGGACCTCGTCGCCGAGCTTCGGCCGTGTTTTCCCGCTGCTCCGAGACGTTCCGAGCTCCGCCGACTCCTCCCTCCTCGTCGCCGGTGCCCGCGCCACTTCGGCCACCCCTCCCCGAGTGGTTCCGCCGTCTCTCTCACCGTCCGTGCCATCGTCCCCTTCACCTCCGGCGACCCGCGGTGAGCGTCCCTCCCTTTCTTCCCTCTCGGCCGAACATGAGCCGCCACTCCCGAGTGTGCACGGCTCGGCCCTCATGTGAGCCGCGGCATTCCACTTCCCCGCCGCCGCCCGAATGGCGCCGGTCGGTCTCCGGCCGCCGTGCGCCATCGCCCCGATCACGCCGCCCGCGCCCTCTCCCGATCGTCCGATCTGCCTCGGCAGATCGGGGCCGTCAGCCCCGCTTGCCCACGTGGCACGCCGCGTTGCCGCCGCGTCGGCGCCACATGTGCGCCACCAGGTGCACCGCTCTCTCTTGGCCCATGGACCCGGTCCACCGTGGACCGGTGCTCCCGCGGTCAGTGACGCCATCGCTAACGTCAGCCCTAGCGCTGACGCAATTCGAGATTTATTGCACAATAAATTATTAAGGATTTTCCTGTTTTAGTAAAAACACGAGATAATCTTCTAAAAATCATATCTTTTCAATCCGACCTCCGTTTTAGCCCATTCAAATTTCATTAAATTCATAAAAATTCCAAGAATCCATTGAAAATGGTTTTGTTCCCTATTTTTTGTAGCTTTATAGCCTGTTTTGTTGAAATGCTAGTTTGTCGTGTAGATCCCGGTAGTCCCTCCGTCCCGGTTTACTTTGAAGTCGTCGCGGAAGTCCCCCAAGCTGAAGAGCAAGGCAAGTCATGCTATATTATTGATCATATTGCTCCAATTTTGCTAAAACACCTGTTTACTCTATGAAATTGCATGTATTTTATATTGTCATTTCATGGGAAATAGTACACCTTATGCTTAGTTTATGCCTTAGGTTTGACACCCCAAACCCTTTGATCAAACTTGGGTAAATAATATGAGTAGATTCAGGACTAGGCTATGCTTAGCCTGGCTTAGTTTCACTAGCTCACTAAATGGGTCTTTATCACTTAATTTATCTCTCCTGGACTTCTGTTCGGAGGATTAATAATTATAGATTCAGGTGAACCTGACTAATAACTAAAATATGACAAATGGTGGGCTGTGGGCACCATGGTTTTGGTTAGCGGTGCCTATAGCAATTAAGAACCGTTTCACGGGACCCCTCGGGAGAATGACCGTGCAAACCACAAGCCGAAATGGGTAAGGTAGGTCCCGTAGTGTAGCCTCTCCTAGCTGACGAACCCATCGGCAAGGTTTAGCGGGATGGAGTTTCAGTCGGCCCCGGTGTAAGGGTTGCTGAGCTGTCGGATTCACCGAGGCACTCGGGGGGGCTGCCCACTCCCAGGGTCCGGGAGTGGGGGCGAAACCTTGGTGGGGTTCGCTTGGTTAGTAGGGGGTTTATACGAAAGGTCCTATCACAGTACCCTTTTCCGGGGTACCGCGGTGGTATTCCGGCGCACGGGAGACCGTGTTGTGGGGCTGTGTCTTGTGGGTACAGTTCTACACCTCTGATCAGAGTAAATATATTCGAATAGCCGTGCCCGCGGTAATGAGGCGATCGACCGAGCTCTCCGTGATTAGTCTCACACTTTTACACCCTAAGTTTTGGAACATGACTAGTATAGGTGGATGGTCTGGGCCTGTCTCAACGTGGGGATAACGTTGGACAGTGTTGGTTTCAAAATGCCTTATTTACTAAATTTATTATTCTGTTGTTTGTGTTCAAAATTCCTGTTGTTTGAAAAAAAACCCCTGCCATTTGCGCAAAAGCAAACCCTAGCCAAACCCTTGTCTTCCCTGCATTCATTTCTCTCCTCTTCCGGCGTGACTTGCTGAGTACGTGGGAGTACTCATCCTTGCTTCTTCACCAGAACCTGAGCCAGAAGTTGAAGACGAAGACGAAGTGGAGTATGCTTTGTCCTATACTCTGAAAGCTGCCTGTGGGAGTGGCCGAAGCCCGTGGCCAGCGTCAAGCTTAGGCTTAGGCCCTTTTTTATTTTTCGGCTGCTTTTTTGTAATCTTCTTTTTGTATTGTTTCTAAGACGTGGAATTGTAATATCAACAATTGTCGTATGTGTACCCTGGCTGGTCCTGGACAGGGATTTTAACACACATATAGCTTCGGAAATTCGGGTCTAAATTTCTGGGCGTGACACTCTCACTCTCATATCCACGCCGACCGCCTCCTCGCCGAGCCTGGCCGCTCATTGCCGCCGTCCTCGATCTCGAGCCCGGCCGCGCCATCGCCAAGAACGTCGCCGCCTCGACCTCAACCCGGTCGCTTCACCAGCTGCGTCGTCGCCACCGACGGGCCTCACCGAAGCCCCGTCGCCTCCTCCCCATCCACGTCAGCCACGTCGACCCCGAGGCCACCACCGCCGCCTCCGTCCACGCCGGCAGCGTCGACCCAAGCCCGCCGCTGCCTCCCTCGACGTCGGCCACGTCAACCTCAAGCCCGGTCACGCCGTTGCCAAGAACGTCGCCGCCTCGACCCTGAGCCCGGCCGCGCCACCACTCCGTCGCCTCCGCCGACCGGCCTCACCGACCACCGCCTCCTCCCTCCAAGATCCGCCACCTCCTTACCAGTTAGTACATTCCACCCCATGTGTTAGCTTTGTGATGAATTTGTGATGCTTTGTGATGATTTGAGATGTGTATAGTGATAATGTGATGATTTGAGATGTGCATAGATGAAGATTTTAGATGGATAGATGGATTTGTGATGGATAGATGGACAAATTTAGGACATATGCTATTTTAAATGGATAGATGGATTTGTCATGGATAGATGGATTTGTGATAGATAGATGGACAAATTTAGGACATATGCTATTTTAGATTGATAGATGGATTTGTCATGGATAGATGGCTTTGTGATGGATAGATGGACAAATTTAGGACATATGCTATTTTAGATGGATAGATGGATTTGTGATGGATAGTGATGGATGTATGTGTTAGCTAGACATGAATTTTATATATGTTAGATGAATTTATGATTTGAGAGGTTCATTTTTGCCTATTTATGTTTATATAGAGAGTTTGACTTGTGCTTCTTCTACACTTGTGCATTTGTGGGTGATATATGTGGGATGAGTTATATGTGGATTTGTGGGTGATATATGTGGGATGTTTTATATGTGGTTGATATATGTGGATTTGTGGGTGATATATGTGGATTTGTGGGTGATATATGTGGGCTGTTTTATATGTGGGTGATATTTGTGGGCTGTTTTATATGTGGGTGATATATGTGGTATGTTTTATATGTGGGCTGTTTTGTTTTGATGCCTTGATGTGATGATTGCCCCTGCTGCATAATAACATATTATCTACACTTGTTAAATGGCCAGTGATGATTGCTCAAGAACAGACCATAAGAACAGATTATCTACACTTGTTCTTTTTTTGGGGCACTTCACTTGTTCTTTTTGCATAAGAACAGACCATCTACACTTGTTCTTTTTGGGGAGGGCACTACACTTGCTCTTTTTTGCACAAGAACAAACCATCTACACTTGTTATTTTTTTCAGGGGCACTACACTAGTTCTTTTTCGCATTAGAACAGACCATCTACACAATTAAACTTGATGCAAATGATTGTAATTGATGAACAATTTCTGAGCAAAACTGAGGCCATATCTTAATACTTTCATAGTGGGTTCTTTCCAAAATTTGGTGCATAGTGATGTTTGGTCGGGAATCTTTAGGTTATCAAGATGTAAATGTTTAGTAATGTTTTTTCTTTGATATCCTGCCATCGAACAGTTATATAGAAAATGTCGGCGACTACTAGTGGGACAAAAACGAGCCAGGCTCCAAGGACCCAGAATAAGATTCCTAAGGAAGTGTACAAAATAACAGAGGTGGACGATCAGGGATTTTTGACGGCTCCTATGAAAGCTGTCACAAAGTTCACAACGATCTGTGGAATCCTAGGGAGGCAGAACTTCACAATTTTGGTGAACCACATCGATCTGGTCCCACAGGCAGAAAAAGATGAGGCCTGGAAGGAGTTCAAGGAGAGCTTCGAGTACCTAGAAAGGGCCGAGGAAAGACTGAAGCGGCAAGCTATCCGCAAGATGGGCAACTTGTGGCAAAATTTTAAGACCACGATCGTCACCGACTATGTTCTCAACCCCGCCCAGCAAAAACCATTTGGTAAGTACCCGTTCCTGACCCAGGTCGTGTGGGATGAGTTCCATGCCACAAATCAACCCCTAAGTCTTGAGCAAAAAGCGAGGCCTATAGGGCGTTGCAGGCAAAAAACCTTCACCTGCACCGGCTTAGCACCGGAGGATACGCTGGGAAGCAGCAGGAATGGCAGAGGAAGGATGAAGCTTCGTGGAATCTAACACCCCGCCTATCCTTGGTGATATCCCGACTACCTGAGCAAGGAACTGGGCAAGGGCAGGGCGAAGAAGAATAGTGATGGAACACTGATGTTCCCAAATCCTAAAGATCAAGCGGTGTATGATAAACTCGTAAGTTTAACACATAGAATATGTTTCAATAGGTTGTATCATACTCTTGATTTAATTCGTCCTAACTGTACGGCAGGTCCAGCTGACTGTTAAGAGATAGTCCTCTCAAGAGGTTTGCTCACAAAGACACAAGGATGACATCCTCACAAAAGCTTTGGGAACCGAAGAACACCATGGATGGACAAGGGGCATTAGCTCCAATGTCCCATGGAAGTATGGGTTTCCCCAATTCACATGGCAGTACAAGAAGCACAAGCTTTCAAAGACGCAAAAACAACACGCCTTAAGGACCAACTTCGGGAGGAGCTTAGAGTCGAGCTCGCCGAAGAGTTCAATGAGAAGTTGGCACGAGTGGAGGCTCAGGTGGAGACCTATGAGAAGATGATCATCGAAGGCGAGCCCGCTACCGCTCCCAGATTAGAAGTGAGCCCCACGCAAAGACGTAGCAGCTGCGCATCAACTAAGGCGGAGGAAGAACAACCACCAGGCCCGCCGTGGTGGACCACATAATGGTAAAAAACAACAAAAAATGCATATTTTATATTAGCACCACACTACACCCTAGTGGTAATGACAGATAGAAATCTATCGTAGGAACCCACATCGTGCACCCTAGTCGTTAGGGTGACACAAGCATTTGCAATTCCGGCTGCAGAGGGTCTTGCATTCAATCCTACGTCGGAGACCCGGGTGCATGGGCGCAGCTGTGAGCCGGACATGCAAAAGTTCAGGTTGACTTAGTGAAGCCCGATTAGGTGGGCTTCACTCTCCCGCACCCACCAAATGACGAGGTTCTGACCCTTGGAGCTACACGTGGGACCTTTATCCAATGGCCCAAGCATAACATTCAGATCAATATAACTCCTAGGCCAGCACCAAGTTCTCGTCCGGCGCCATCGTGTCCATGTACACCTCTTGTATTTGCCCCTCATTCCGTTGAAGGAGATCAAGATCTCCAATTGCAGTATGATACAGATTTTGGGGACGAAGGTATGGAGGTTGACAGCAGGGCGCACCTCCTCCCTCCTGCCAAAAGGAGCAAGAGGGCGAAATCTTCTCCACCCCAGCTTGACACACGCAGAAAAGCTACTGGAACGGGGAGAGGAATAGGAAAGGTGCAAGGGACTGTTCTGGCTCCGAAGAAGCTTGATCTTGGCAAGGCGCCATCGGCTCCTCCAAAGGCTCCGGTCGAATTCACATTAGGCATGCCATTGGTAGGAGACGACACCTTATCCAAGATGGGCCCTGCATGCAAGGAGTTGCACGGGTCCTACATCGAGAGATCCAACGCAAAGAGGAAGCATAGAGAGACCTCTATGTTGGGCCACCACGATAGTCAGCCGTTCCTCAGCCCTCCTGGCTTCATCACCATAGACTTCAAAGATCTATGGGACCTCTACAGGGTGCGAGCGATCGACACCAACCTCCTTAAGTGCTACTCCTTGTAAGTATTTATGGGTACGAGATATGGTAATAACTGTCCATATATTACCTTACCTGGACTCTTGTCTTGCTTGTAGGTTAACCTAGAAGCATATCCATAGTAAAGCACCCCATGTTGCCTTAATCGATCCAGCTATCGTCAACGAGACAAATATGCAAAATGATCAAGCCAACATGGTGGAATATTTCAAGGACTACTTATATGCCCGTCAAGACAAGGACTTCATTATGTGTGCCTACAATCAACAATAAGCATGTAAACGCGTATAGTTGTAGTATTTAACTTGCAATTTATTAATATCGCAGGAGTCATTGGATTCTTCTAGTAATAACGCTGAAGTGGAGTTTGGTACACTACCTTAACTCCAATATCAAGCCAAAAATATACAAATGGTCGGGCATCGAAGCTGCCTTGAACGAGGCATGGGACCAATACGTGGCAAAAAGCGGGAAGCATAAGGCTGGGCATCCCAAACTCGGTCACAAAAAAGACTTCCCAATATGTCAAAGAGTTGGCGACCAGTGTGGGTTCCACGTCTGTCATAACATGAGGAGCTTCGCAGACAAGGTGACATTGCTCGACCTTGAGGTATGTGCTTCAATTGTTTATATACATAGGACGACAACTTTCCAAGTATGTAGACTAACTTGGCACCTCACATGCAGGAAAAACTATCAAGGATTCTGGAAAACAACTTTGATATCATTAGAGAGGAGATAGCACAATTCATACTAGATGATCTCTTGTCACCAAAAGGAATGTTTAGAGTAAAGTCCTAGGTAGCTCGTCTCTGAATGGTTGAACATTTGCAATGCTTTTGCGACAAACATTTGATTTTTATAAATATTCTTTGTAATACAATTCTGCACGTTGTTTTTGTATATACTTGCATTTCTAATTACATATAAAATTGTTCCAATTTATAACTTAGTTTTGCAGGTTTTGATGCATGTTGACGGTTTGGAGAGCAACAATGGATGTGAATGACATATATATGTGCATGGGTTGTGGATGTGAATGTATATGTGTTTAATTTTGTGGATGTGAATTGGTTGTGGTTGTGATGTTATATGTGAATGGATTGAATTTCTGAATGGATGTTGGGAATGGGACTATATGCTTCTGTCATTTTTGCAGCGGGCATGGCTAGCAAAGGCCTGAGGCTAGCCAAAAAAACAAATTTTATTTTTTCATAATACACTCATCCCTGACAGGCATTTTAAAAAAGCCGGAAAGAGATAAGCCATCTGTGACGGGCTCAACCTACCAGCCCGATAGAGATACCTCATCCGTGACGGGCTAAATATTTCAGCCCGTTAGAGATATGTCATCCGTGACGGGTAACAAACCAGGACTATATTTGACTCCATGGTTGGTGAACCCTATCGGTGATGGCCTAGTTATTACAGCCCGATTAAGATGACTTGTCATCCATGATGGGTGTCCAGTTCGGCCCGATTGAGATGTATCATTCGTGACGGGCTCCTAATACACCTAGTTTGACTAGAATGTTGGGTCAAACTCATCTATGACAGGCCATTCTTTTGGCCCGATTGAGATAATGTGCATTCGTGACGGCCTTGTGCCCGTTAGAGATTTTCTCACATCAGTGACCGTTGCTCAGTGACGGGGGTCCTACCCGATAGAGATGAGGGTTAATGCCCGTTAGAGATATCCGATCCTATTCTAGTGTCAATAAATGTTGATGCTTCTCTCATGAACACTGGATGAGTTCTCCACATCTCATACATCCATGTCTGATCCAGGTAAAAAGATTCACAGCAAAACATAATATTATATTATAGGTTGTTTTCTACACAAACAAAAAATTAAATCCTACTTTACAATTAAACCTACAATACATTGGATCATCATGCACTAGTAATTACGAAAAAAATTTTGTCATTCAAACAATATATTTGACATACAAATTACAAAAATAGCTCAAAATTACCTATTCAAACAAGTTTAAATATCTTCGCATTCAACCAATGAAATTTTACAAAAACAGAAGCAAATGAAATATAAGATCAAGCATGTTACCTTTTATATTGATTGCAATTGAAGAATTCAAGTCGAAAACCTTCCTCCTAATAAATTGCCTATTTTTTGACAAAGAAACACCGAGTTAAAAAAGTTTAATTATCTTCGCATTCAACCAATAAAATTTTAAAAAACGAAAGCAAATGAAAGAGAACATCAAGAATATTACCTTTTATATTGATTGCATCGAAAAATTCAAGTTCAAAATTTTCCCCCTTATAATTGTCTTTTTTGAGAGAGAAATGTCAAATTTAAAATGGCACAGTCGGATTGGGGAAGAAATATATGGCTCATCATCGCGTGTGACCCACTTAAGAGACCACACGAAAAAATAGATTATCCCATGCGGACCCTTAAGTGGACCGCATAGGATAATGCGCATTATCCCGTGCGATCGCTTAAGTCTAAGGACTGGTTTTTCCAGGCGTAGCCACTTATAATTCGCTTGGAAGCTACCAGAACCTCGTCCGCAAAACTCATTTTCCCAGCAGTGAACACTACGCAAATCCATTTGCGTTTCGTATTGCACTTGGCTTATATATGATAATCTTGTTTGATGCATCTTCTTCTAGACATTAATGTATTTCAAAATGATTTTCTTCTAATCTATGCTGCATATAATATGTATATCAGCATCGTCATTAGTGTCTTGACCCTTTCTTTCCTTCTCGGATCAACTGCTATTGCCGCTGGCCATTGTCTTTTTGCATGATGTTTCGTACATCTTTCCTCTGATTCTTTTTCTCATGATGGGAAACAACAGTGGTCTATGCTGCATAAATTTTTATAGAAGTTCAAAAATAGAAATTTTTGCACGATAAAAGAACAAGTAAAAATACAAGCCCATTTTCATAGAAAATAGAATAAGCTTTCAATGCATACAACTGGGCACCAAAATTAATTAAACCTATTAGGTGTTAAAGCAATCACTCACTCCAAAACCCCAACAAAGGTACTTCCCTGTTGAGTCTAGCCAATGATAAAACGAAGCATTCATGTGTTGTTCCTTTACAGTATAACGCGAATTTGTTCTTGAAAAGTATTTTACAATTCATAATATATTATAAATTGCTTTTCTCCCTTGGTTCCTTATTAATTCTTTAATTTTTTGATCTATAACTAAAGTGGTTGCATGCTAACTCTGTAGGATCGAATGCCCAATTAAAAGCCAACAACAGTGAATGGTTGCTGCACCCAAAAAAAATTTAGCGGAAATAAAACTTTACCTCTGTTCTGATGCCGGTCTGACCGAAGATGTCCCGCCGGTCTGACCGCTCTGTAAGACCGGTCTGACCGCCCACTGAACTCCGGTCTGACTGCCGTAGCTCATCGCCTCAGCCGATTATTCGATGTAGCCGATGCCGATGAAGTCCGATGCCGTCCGGTCTAACTGCAGATGCGATTGCGGTCTGACCGGGTAGAAGCCGCGGCCTGACCGCAGTAGAGTTTGCGGTCTGACCGGCGTGTAGATCCGGTTTAACCGACAATTATGCCGCCGCACCGAAGAAGAAGAAGACACAAAGAATTCTCAAGAAGATTGATCTTTATTGAATATCTCTGTGTTTACAAAGTGCAAACAAAGCACTCCTCGCAAAATCTCAAGCTAAACTTGAAACCCTGACTCGAAAAACTCTAAAACTTGAACTCAAAGTGATACGAGAGGCCACGACTCCCCTCACTATTTATACACAAAACCCACAGCCAAAAGCCACGAATCCTACTCATACAAGAGTCCTAATCCACTAGGAAACCTTCCCGTACAAGAAACGAACTTTACATAAAACAACCGTAACAAACTCGGTCTTTCCTAAAACCGAAATTCCGCTTTCCATATGCACACAATATCTCCATTCTATGCCATATGGAAACTTCACCAATTATGTGCACTAATCTCTACCCTTCAGCATCCCGCATGATCTCCATCTTGGACGTCACCTTATCTTCAAGTTGACTCAAACTCGATCACCGGCGACACTTTTCCGAGGCGTAAAGAGTACCTGCACACAATTAAACAAAGAATACCATATCCGAGCACAAGCTATCCAAACTTGACCCATTGTCAGCATAATGTTGACACCTAAATTTGGTAATTAAATCCCTAAGTCCTGGCAAGGGTGAAAAGAATCGGATCGGCTGGTTTGACGGAGGAACAGAGGCCGCATCGGTTGAGAAGCGATCGGATGCGATCTCAGTCGGCTAAGGTTGAATCGGACAAGAGCAGCCGATAGTCGATTCTAGGTTCAGAGAAGATAAAACCGTTTCTGGTGCAGATGTTTGAAGATAAATAGAAGATTCGGTTATCAGCTTGCGCGTTAAAAGATATTACCATCTATGAATAGAGTCATGTAACGGCAATTTTATCTTTAAATTAGGAGTTTGTTTAAACTATTCGTTGTAATGCAGCGTGGGTCCTTCCCGGGATATCATCGTGTTTTAAATAGTAGTTTAGATAGAGTCCAGGGTCTGTACAGATAATGTTATCTTGGGTATAAATAGGACTCGAGACCTCCTGTAAAATAATTCAATCACAATCAATCAAACTTCGGCACATCGCCAACCTTTTTCTTCAGACGAGCAATTGATTTGGCTACGGGCTGCATCATTTCGATCCCCAAATCCAGGTAAATGCTTGTCATTAGTGGTATGATCTACTGTTTCTAGTGCTTCCATCGTAACGACACATTAGATTTAGTGGTCTATACCGCTCTATTTATCATATATCGCATATAAACTAGAGCAATGTTTAGATCTATCCTGCCATTGGCCAGTTCTATCAAGAACCCGCAGCCAATAAGGCTAGATCTAAGGGTTGGCTGGTTTATATGCGGTATCCACAACAGATCAGGTTGTTCTTTTTATACTTAATGTTGTATCAATGTTGAACTATTAAGTCATTTTTAGAACTTCCAATGATCTGTTTTGTTATATTTATATGTTTGAGAGACAGTGTCGGGATTTCAGTCGGCCTTATCTGCCCTAATATATTTCTTTTAGTATTTATTATTAGATTTATGTTAGGACTGCCTCTTATGTTAAGATCCCATTCTTGTCGGACATCACAAGCCGAAATCGGCCTGCCATCAACAGCCGACGGCCGATTTCCAAGCAAATCATCGGTTCAAGAATGATATCTTCTCATAAGATTCGTCGGAGTACTAGCCGATTCCTTGTTAGCTTTCCAAGATCGGCTAGGTTATCAATACGTATATTTATTATTCTTTGTTGTATTTGGGTTAAGCGGTTGATGCTTGTCTCGGTATAGCCGATCCATTCCGATCGTTTGGCTTAAATATATTTTAGGATAGCAAATATATGCTCATGGATTTCCTTAGCCGATCCAAGGGGGGATCTAACCTAACACTTAATGCATATTTCTTGTTTTTCTTGTTGGTTAACGAGATCAAACTAATCGGCACGCCCGCACAAGACAGCGCGATAAGGACTCCTGACTGGAGTTAAGAAAATCTCTCGGCCGGTGCGTGAGAGAAATTTCTCATCAACACATAAACAACCGACACGTGCATAGGAACACGAAACTTCCATGTATGTGCAAGGAAACAAACCGAAACCAAAACCGAATTAAAATGCGGCAACCGTCGGACTGCTCGCATCGATCAAGTAACCGCCCGGTCCTGACCGCCCATACACCTCCGGTCAGATCGGCGGTACAAGCCGGTCGAGGCCGGGTGTGGCAGCCGGCGAACAACGTGTTCATTATCCGAAAACCAAAACCACTTTGTCAATAAATCTCCAAATAACAAAACACATAAAGCAATAATCGCAGATGCCATTTATTCATCATCAAATGAAGAACCAAACACACTTTGATTTTACCATCTCCCCTTGATGAACACATTGGCAAACAAAATAAAAGTGATGTTTTGGTGTTTGGAAAATCAAAACAAAAATGGTAAAAAGCATTTGAGTACTCAAAAATCAAAGAAAATTTCTCTCCCTTTTGAAAAGAAAGAAAATCCCTTGACCCTAAAAAAACTTTGTTCTTTTTTTAAAAAAAACTTGCACCCTTTTGTTCTCCCATGCAAATGTTCTCCCAAACAACATTATTTTCTCCCCCTTTTGACAATGAATTCATCAAGCATAGTAATTATGTTTATGAATATTCAAGAGATTAGCACCATACATAAAGCAAGTCATGTCATATGTTGCAATAATAAAAAGATATACTCATCAATTAGATAGCAAATATGTACTAGAGTATAATCATGAATCTAATATTTTATAATTAAGATCAATAACGCAATAAAAATTCATGGATTCAAACGATTTATAATGCAACATCTTTACAAGCACATAGGTTGAAAAATAAACCCAAATATATATACCTATTGTAATTTTTATTCTTTCTCAAATTTACCTTTTTGCACATATAATTCAAGAGAAAAAATTTTCATATTGATTTGAGCCATATTTGTTGCTCATATTTTTTCTCTCAATTATTCCGAGTACGTCCTTGTCATCAAGACTATTTCCAAGGATTCGGTACTCATTATTTTTGCTCACATCGAATACGTCCTTGTCGTCAAGACAGTTTCCAAGGATTCAGTATTCATTTTTTCTCTCATAGATAACATTTTATTCTCTTTTCAAAATGAGCAATTTTAAAGTAATTTGAGTAATATTAATGCAACATAATATATATAAGCATTTATAATCCAACACAAGCCCTAGTATCAACATTGCATATTTCTTTAATTCAAGTATGATTAAAGTGTCATGCATTATATCACTTAAATATAAAATCTAGATCACATAAAAATACTAGAATACATACAAGCTATGCTAGTGACAAATAAACCTTCATAATATTGCTAGCATGCACATGAACAACAATATGTATGGATAAAGCTCTCTTTTTCAATTTATTTTAATCATGTAGCTTGATAAAACATAGAGCACAAAAACTCCCCCTCAAAACATGCCAAAAGGATGAATTATTCCCAATTCCCCTTGAATAAAAGCAAAGCGAGAAGAATCCAATGGTTTTGTAAAAATATCAGCAAGTTGCAATTTTGTGTCCAAAAATTTCAATTCAACATCTTTCTTCTCAACATGGTCTCGCAAGAAATGAAAGTGAATATCAATGTGTTTGGTGCGTGAGTGTTGAACAGGATTCTTAGCAATGTTAATGCACTTGTATTATCACAATAAAGAGGCACATTTTCAAAAACAAGTCCATAATCTTTCAAAGTAGAAATCAGCCAAAGAATCTATGAACAACAACTTGCAGCAGCAACATATTCAGATTCAGCAGTGGATTGACCTACACTAGACTGTTTCCTAGAAGACCATGCAATCAATGAAGTTCCAAGAAAATGGCATGTTCCACTAGTACTTTTTCTATCAATTCTACAACCCACAAAATTAGCATCTGAATAACCACTTAAGCAAATAGAGGATGAAGTAGAATACCAAATGCCAAACTCAAGTGTATGACTCAAATACCTCATGATGTGTTTGACCGCTTGACGATGTGAAGCACGAGGAGAAGCTTGAAAGCATGCACAAAAACACACAGCAAACTGTATGTCTGGTCTAGAAGCAGTTAGATACAACAAAGATCTAATCATGCTTCTATACTCCTTTTGATCCACAGCTTCACCATCTTCATTGGGATCAAGAACAGCAGTAGATCCAATGGGTGTAGAGATTGGCTTGCAGCTTTCCATCTTGAACCTGCACAAAAGATCTTTGGTGTACTTTGTTTGATGGACACACGTACCTTGAGTTGTTTGCTTAATTTGCAATCCCAAAAAGTATGACAGTTCACCCATCATGCTCATCTCAAATTCCCTGCGCATAGTCTCGGCAAATTCTACAACCAAAGAGTGAGTTGAACAACCAAAGATGATATCATCAACATAAATCTGAACGAAAAGTTGATTTTCACCATGCTTAAGAACAAAAAGCATTTTATCAATTTTCCCATTTGAAAACCTTTTTCAAGCAAAAAGTTCTTAAGTCTATCATACCATGCTCTAGGTGCTTGTTTCAAACCATATAAAGTTTTTGACAATTTAAAAACATGGTTGGAAAAATCAGGATTTTCAAAACCCGATGGTTGTTTAACATAAACTTCCTCCTGTATAAAACCATTAAGAAAAGCACTTTTAACATCCATTTGAAACAATTTAAAACCTTTGGAAGCAGCAAAAGCTAGCAAAAGCCTAATTGCCTCAATCCTAGCAACAGGAGCAAAAGTTTCATCAAAATCCAAACCCTCCACTTGAGTAAAACCCGGAGCAACAAGCCTAGCCTTATTTCGAACAATCAAACCATCCTCATTTTGTTTATTTTTGAAAATCCACTTGGTTCCAATAATATGATGTCCAGAAGGAGGTTCAACTAAAGACCAAACTTTGTTTCTTTCAAAATTTTTAAGTTCTTCATGCATGGCGTTAATCCACGATTTATTAGTTAATGCATGAGTAACATCTTTGGGTTCAAAAGAAGCAACAAAAGAAGAATTCGCAAAATACAGTTACCTTCGATCTCGTCGTCCGCTCATATAAGTTACCTATTATTTGTACCGGCGGATGTCGTCGCTGAATGTGCAAAGGTGCAGTAATCTTAGAAGTTGATTCACGTTCTGGTTCAGCACTAGTTGTGGTCCTTGATGAATCCTCATGATTGGAATCGACGAAGTCCGAAGCGGTCGGCTCCCCGCTCTGGTCCTCGACCGAGATCGTGGCCGGTCTGGCCGGACAGCTCGTCGGTCGACCGAGGGCACCTGGCCGGTCTAACCGGGCAGGTCGACCTTGTCGTCGTCGTCGTCGTCGCTTTCGTCTTCAAAGATTCGAACATACTCCCCCTGAGCCTCCGGCAGTGTACCTGAAAGATCTGGTCTAGTACCGGGACTAGCCTCATCAAAAGTGACTTCACAAGTCTCGACAATTTTGCTAGTTTCTAAAACAAGTACACGATAGCCACGAGTGTGTGCGGGGTATCCAAGAAATAAACCATCAGTTGAACGTGATTCAAACTTGTCCAAATTTCCAGATTTTAAAACAAAGCACTTGCAACCAAAAACACGCAAATGTGAAACTTTGGGCTGACGATCAAAACGAAGCTCATAAGGAGTTTTGCCAAGTTTAGAACGCAACAAAATACGATTAGAAACATAGCAAGTAGTGTTAATGGCTTCGGCCCAAAATTTTATAGGTGTGTGATATTCATCTAGCATTGTCCTAGCCATTTCAACCAAAGAACGATTTTTTCTTTCGACAACACCATTTTGTTGAGGAACACGAGAAGAAAATTGATGTTCAATTCCTTTTTCAACACAAAATTGTTTAAAAGAAGCATTTTTAAATTCACCACCATTATCACTTCTAATTGTTTTCAAAGAACTAGGAATTTCACAATTTAAGCGAAGAAAAAGACTTCGAAAGTGTCCAAAGGCCTCGTCCTTAGTTGCCATGAACAAAACCCAGAAGTATCAAGAAAAGTCATCAACAATAACTAACACGTACCATTTTCCTCCAAAAAATTGCACTCTAGCTGGACCAACAGTGTCCATGTGTAAAAGCTGTCCCGGTGCATCCGTTATCACAGAAAGAATTGGTGTGTGTGAAGAAGCAACCATTTTACCATGACGACATGGTGCACAAACCAAATCAAGATCCTTTTTGAGTTTTGGCAAACCACGAACAAGATCCAAACCACTTAATCGAGTCAAATGATCAAATCCAACATGACCAAGTCTACGATGCCGAACATCAAATCTTTGTTGAATTTCGCAACTAAACATGTAACAATAGGAGAAACAGGGTTTTCATAATCAGCTTTAAAAACTCTCCCATAACGAGAAATGTTCAAAACAGAATCACCACAAGAATCAAATATTTTACTTCCAGTTTTTTTTAAATGAACTTCAAAGTTTCCATCAACAATTTGTGAAACTGAAAGTAAATTATACTTTAAATCCTCTACCAAAGCTACCTCTTTCAATTCAAACTTGTCATTTACCTTGACGCATCTGTAAGACCGGTCTGACCGCCCAGTGAACTACGGTCTGACCGCCGTTGACGATCGCCTCAGCCGATTGTTCGATGTAGCCGATGCCGATGAAGTCCGATGCCGTCCGGTCTAACCGTAGATGTGATTGCAGTCTGACCGGGTAGAAGCCGCGGTCTGACCGTAGTAGAGTTTATGGTCTGACCGGCGTGTAGATCCGGTTTAACCGACAATTATGCCGCCGCACCGAGGAAGAAGAAGACACAAAGAATTCTCAAGAAGATTGATCTTTATTGAATCTCTCTGTGTTTACAAAGTGCAAACAAAGCACTCCTCACAAAATCTCAAGCTAAACTTGAAACCCTAACTCGAAAAACTCTAAAACTTGAACTCAAAGCGATACCGAGAGGCCACGCCTCCCCTCACTATTTATACACAAAACCCGCAGCCAAAAGCCACGAATCCTACTCATACAAGAAGTCCTAATCCACTAGGAAACCTTCCCGTACAAGAAACGAACTTTACATAAAACAACCGTAACAAACTCGGTCTTTCCTAAAACCGAAATTCCGCTTTCCATACGCACACAATATCTCCATCGTATGCCATATGGAAACTTCACCAATTATGTGCACTGATCTCTACCCTTCAGCATCCCGCATGATCTCCATCTTGGACGTCACCTTATCTTCAAGTTGACTCCAACTCGATCACCGGCGACACTTTCTCGAGACGTAAAGAGTACATGCACACAATTAAACAAAGAATACCATATCCGAGCACAAGCTATCCAAACTTGACTCATTGTCAGCATAAACAACCAGACACGTGCATAGGAACACGAAACTTCCATGTATGTGCAAGGAAACAAATCAAAACCAAAACCGAATCAAAATCGGCAACCAATCGGACTGGCTCAGCCGGTCTGACCGCAGGCAACTGCCCAGTCTGACCGCCCATACACCTCCGGTCAGACCGACAGTACAAGCCCGGTCAGACCGGCTGTGGCAGCCGACTAAACACTGTTCATTATCCGAAAACCAAAGCCACTTTGTCAATAAATCTCCAAATAACAAAACACATAAAGCAATAATCCCAGATGCCAATTGTTCATCATCAAATGAAGAATCAAACACATTTTGATTTTACAAACTCATATTCAATCATCTTGTAAAGTATGCAAAGGAAGCACACGACTTTCAATAAGATTATAGTAAATGCTTTCTGGAAACCAAAAGATAGTCCCTAGAGTATGTAATTGCATCTGCATATTGTGGTGTTTTAATTACTGCTTGCTAGGTACTGAAAAGTGTCGAAGGATCGTAGAAGCAAGACAAGTCTTTTTTTTAGCGTGAACGCACTTCATTAAAATCAAGAAACCAGATTACAATCCAAAGCAGCTAACTGAAGAAGCCACTCGGGGAAGGAATCAAACATGAAAAAAGAACGATTGTTCGGTGACACTCTGGCTGCACACGCATGTGCAATTGAATTAGCATCTCTGCCTGTCCAAGCTATCCGAAAATCGGCTATAGCCTTTCCCATCTCAGCGATGTCAAAGCACAGTCTGCTGATCGGTGATCTTGCTCTCTTCTCATCCAACAGCAACGAGCACAAAGTTTTACAGTCCATTTCCAGGACCACTTGCCCTCCTCCAATTTCCAAGGCAAGCTCCATTCCTTCCTTTGCCGCCATGGCTTCTGTAGTTAACGCGTCTGGGACATTATCAAACCACCACCCCGCACAGGCAATTATACTCCCTTCATTGTTCCGGACTACAATCCCTGCCCTTCCGGTTCTAGTGGCCAAATCAAAGCCGGCGTCCGTGTTCATTTTAATCCAGCCCGTAGCTGGAGGCTGCCAGCATGCTCGGCTCCTTACTTCCTTGCTTTGTTGCGGCGACGTAATAGTGGCCAACTCCTCCATCAGATGTGCAATGTATCTTGCAGAGGCTCCGGCCTCCCAGTCATGTCGGCCATGGCGTCGAGCATTTCTCCCAGACCACAAGATCCACGCGCCACACGCTATTAGCGCAGCCATCTCCTGGGAACAAACCTACGGGTTGAAAATGTCTGTCGCCCAAGTAGCAGGATGCAAAGGTTGCACCGTCTTCCCCATTGTCATTTTTATTTCCTGCCAAAACTGACGCGCTGTCAGATGGTAGATTGTTTCATCCGGGTCACCGCATTGGAAGCAAATGCTATCCCGTTCGACATGTCTCCTTTTCAGCTCATTCTTAGACGGGATTACATTATTCATCAATCTCCACCAGAATACTCTCACTTTTGGCGAAACACTCAGTCTCCACACACTTTTCCAATACCCCTCCATCTGCGAGGATGTTGCTTCCCCCGTTCTGGCCATAGATAGCATCCAATTCCTCTCTTTCAACAGGTGGTACGCCAATCGGACCGAGAACCATCCACTTTTTTCTGGAGCCCAAGCTAATATATCCGATTCTAGTGATGTCCCCGGCTTGATGCTAAGAATATTAGTAGCGTCCAAGGAGATAAAAGATTGTTGTACTGCTTCTTCATCCCATTCCCGCGTGCCAGTAAGAAACAAGTCACTGACCCAAACTTTGTTATTAGTAGGCAACCGGACCAGCAGTTTTAGAGAGGGGTTTCCTGGTAACCAATTCTCCTCCCAAATTCTTGTGTTTCCAGGCCCTATTCTCTTAATCAAGCCCAGATTCAACACTTCTCTTCCATGAAGGATGGATTTCCAGGTCTCCGAGCACCGTCTCCTTCTGCTGACCATGAAATAAATATAAAATTAAGATTGTTTTCGTGCCGTTTGCATGATTAGGCTGTCGGTTAAACTATAAGAGAACATAATGTAAAATCTGGGGTTTAATAATGCTTACTCAAATATTTAATCAGAAAACATCTTACACAGCTTTCCATTTCATATGTAGGTATTTAAAGTCGATATATCAGCCACAATTTTGTGGACATGTTTGGATCTTTACCTACCAATTCATCTATCAATTCATTTGTTGTACCAAAATATAGGTCAACTTTGGCACTACTAATTAATTGGTAAGGTAGAGTTATGTAGGTCATATTTGAATTGGGACCAATGTGAAGCCAAAATTTGACATTGTAGTGAAAAAACTTCTAGATCTAGCTAAATAAAACATGAACACTATCATGAGATAAATAATTGCATATTTGGAACTCTAATCATTAAGTGAGAACATTTCTCACTTTTGTCATTTCTAACATTCACTTTGCAGAAATAGGTCTCGAAATGCTACGCATTTGTTTTTCATGTCATTTCATATATTTTATATGACTAGCAAAATGCCCGTACATTGCAACGGAACGACGACGCAGGGAGGGAAGCAGGCGGAGGGCGAAGGTCCAGGTGGCGGCGCGGGAGCTCCGAGTGACGATAGGGGGAGGGGCGCAGGCGTGGCACGGATGGGGACAGAAGAGAGGGATGTAGGAGGTCTTTTTTTTCATCCAAGCCATCCCTTTCTTTTCAACATTGAGATTGCAGGTTAATTTTATAAACACTCAAGGGGTTTTTTGCAAAATAACCAGAGACGGACGAAAATTTTGGATAGAAACACTACTTGCTTTATAGAAGTTATATATATATATAACTTTGAAAGCAAGGGTATCTTCAACTTTATGTACCACTGGACCTTGATTAAGAAATAGTATCATATAGACATTTAGTGTAAATTAATTTAATTTTACCAAATTAAGTCAAAAATATAATGAAAATAGATATTGACTTACTGATACTTTAAACTGATTAGAAATTTGATAAAAGTTTAAAATATTTATGACTCGGATATTATTAGTTAGAAAAGTATATTGATGAATAGGAAAAGTTGCATGTATATCGACGGGGGCGCGCTAGCTCACGCGTGTAGCGTGTGCTCGGCCGCCGCTCAGGGCAATGCACGGCAATGCAAGAGGCGCGTAAGTCGGGCTCGCCTGCTGGAGGTGAGAAAAGTGAGGTAACAATGAAGCGAGAGGTTATACGGATCGAAAATTTTATAGATTTCGACGAAAAACTGATTTGATGATCGAAAAGTTATAGATTTTTTAAGTAGGTAAGATAAGCTATATCGTATGTATAACTAGGTTTTTTTAAAAATAGCCAGGTGGATTGTGGGTTAATTTCAGAAAAACTCAAGGGGTTTTCTGCAAAATAGTCAGGTAAAACAAAATTTGGATGAAAACACTACTTGATTTATAGATAGTTATAGATTTTAATTTAAATACATGTATTTTTCCCAAGGTGACTTTTTGCCCCGTTTTGCATGGTCGCGTTTTTGCCCCACGTTTTCGATCTCCCACGCATGCGCCGCCATGGATCACGCCTGTGGCCAAGCACCGCCGTCCACGCCGCCCTCACGGCTGGCCACGCCGGCAGCGGTCCAGGACACGCCGCACTCAGGGCGAGCCGCGTCGGCCATGGCGGCGTCGGTCCAGGCCACCGCGTCGTTGCTCCAGGCCGCGGCGTAGTCGCTCCATGCCGCCGCGTCGTCGCTCTAGGCCACGGCGCCATGGCTCCAGGCCGCGTCGCCGTCGCTCCAGGCCACGGCGTCGTCGCTCCAGGCCGCCGCCACGGTGCCGTCGCTCCAAGCCGCATTCGCTCCCTGAAGGGGAAATGCATCTTGATGCCCTGAGTTGATTTGTCGTATCACTTGAGAATTCCTTCCTGTTCAGTTTTTTTTGCTAGCATCATCCAATCTGAATGCGGTATTGGGTTAGCTGCTGCTTTAAGAAATTAAGTCATATACGATCATTTTTCGCTGTGGTGAGAAGGCCAACCTTGCAGAGTTTTAACAGGTTCTCTGCAACTGCAAGCTTGTTTTGCTGTTGTGGCAAACAAAGCTGCAATCTCTGCTTACTGAAAGACACCATCAATCTTCTGTTGTGATTGTTTGGTTATCAATTGTCATTGTCCATAATCTTTTTCTACTTTCAATTTCGTTCTTCTGTTCTGGTTGATGATAAGTGCAGGTCTGAATGATTTGTTAATCCCATCCCACCAAGATGAAGGTCAAGTGTGAAAGAGAATCTTGCTGGACCATTGTTAATTCCCATCAGATATGTACAGGGCTATAGGCTACAGAGACGGCGACGCAACCTGGAGCGACGACGACGCGGCGGCGGCCTAGAGCGACGGTGCTGCGGCCTGGAGCAACAACGCGACGGCCTGGGCCGACGCCGCCATGGCCGGTGCGGCCCGCCCTGAGTGTGGCATGGCCTGGACCATGACCGGCGTGGCTTGGCCACAGGCGTGATCCATGGAGTGCGCTGGAGATTGGAAACATGAGGGAAAAACGCGACCATGTAAACGGGGGCAAAAAGGTCACTCCAGAAAAAATACATGTATTTGAAATTAAAATTACATAAAATACATGAAATGACATAACAAACAGATATGCAATGTTTTGAGACCTATTTTTGTAAAATGAACGTTAGGAATGGCAAAAGTAAGAAACGCAATGATTAGAGTCCCAAATATGCAATTATCTCACGCTATCATTGGTTGGCCTTAATCCACGCTATTCTCTTCGTCCCAAAAATATGAAAACCATACTACTATAAAATGATAATAGTATTATTTAGGTTGTGAAAAACTTGACTAGGCACATTTTGATATCAATCCAAAATGACCCCGTATTCCTAATTTGCACCCTCTTAGAAAAAAAACTGGCTGCTCATAGTCAACCAAGATGATCACAATGTACAAAGACAGCAACTCGACGAAGACCAGGAATCCGTCTCTGTCAGCCAACCCCAATTGGCCGACCACTCGCCCTTCTCCATTTATTTCCCAACTACCCCAATAACCCACGCAAAACTCAATCCAATGGCGACGAGTTTTTCTCCCAAACACTATCCAATGCCTACGAGTCAACCCCACAACTGTGAACTCCAGTTCGGCTTCTCCAGTTCTACTCCGCCATCGCCGCCTCCTCCTCCTCCCGCGGCGACGACGACGGAGAATGGCCCAGCGCCGCCAAGGATCGAAGCGGCAAGAACAAGGTATGGCGATGGCTTCATTTCTTTGGCGACTTGTTCTTGCTCACAGGGTGTTCGACGGCACGTGGGTTCTTGATGTGTACTGTATAGCTTGGCGGGTTGCGGATGCGGGTGGTGGTCGGGACTGGTGTGACGACGGATCGGACGACGGGGAGGAGGGCGAGGAGGAGGACGGGGTGCTGTCGGCGTTCGTGTGCCCGATCACCATGGAGGTGATGCGGGACCCGGTGGTGGTGGAGACGGGCCACGCGTTCGAGCGGGAGGCGATCGCGCGGTGGTTCTCGGAGTGCGCCTTGCTCGGCGCGGCGCCGCGGTGCCCGGTTACGATGGAGGTGGTCGACGGCGCGGACGTGAAGCCCGTCGTGGCGCTGCGGGCGGCCATCGAGGAGTGGACGTGCAGGCGGGAGACGGCGGAGCTCCGTAGGGCGTGCCGGTGGCTCACCAAGGCCGCCTCGGAGAAGGAGGCGCTGCGCGGCCTGGACGCCGTGCTGCGCGGGTGGAACGAGGCGAGGGTCGGCAAGCGCGTTGTTCGCCGCGACGGGATGGTGTCTATGGTGGCCGCCATGCTGAGAAACGGCAGCGCAAGAGTGCGTCTAAAAGCGTTGCAAGCTCTCCAGGAGTTTGCAAAAGAAGACGACGAATACAGAGTAAGCAGAGGACGATGCAATGGAATGGCTTTTTATGTCTTGCAACCATAGTAACTCAGAATTACGTTTTTGTTCTCTGCTTTAGGATTCTGTATCTGAAGGGGACACAATTCGCACGATTGTTAAGTTCATCGATTGCGAGGATTGCCAGGAGAGGGAGTTGGCTGTATCTGTTCTGTGTGAGCTTTCGAAATCTGAAATGGTATGCGAAAAAATAAGTGAACTGAACGGAGCGATACTTATCTTGGGTAAGGTGGCATGTAGCAAAGCCGAGAACCCAGCATTAGCCGAGGAGGCTGAGATGACGCTTGAGAATCTGGAGAGAGGTGAGAAAAATGTCCTGCAAATGGCTGAAAATGGAAGACTGGAACCTCTACTAAACCTGCTTATTGAAGGTGCTATCTTCAGTCTGTTCATTATTCATTTAATGTTTTACCAATTATACTCAGTATCTACTTATCTTTTCTGTTATTTGTTTTTTTTTATGGCTCCATGATAAGTTAGCATTTGATATCTTTTGCACTGTGCTGAAGTTATCTCTGCTTTTGCTCAAGTATCAATATAGTTTTTTTTCAATAGAAAAAACAATACCATAGTGTTCTTGTTTCTACTTTATTGGAGTAAGTTCTTACCATGTAGGACATACTGCACTTTTCAGGTTCTCCAGAAAAGCAGCTGCGTATGGCATCGTCTCTAGAAAAGATTGTTCTGTCTAACGACTTGAAAAACTTGGTGGCCCAAAGAGTGGGTTTACTGTTTGCTAGTGTTGTTGAAAATGGTACCTTGCCGGCAAAAGAAGTTGCTTTCAAGGTGTTAGATCATATATCCACCAATACAGAAAGTGCCAAGGTTCTTATAGAGGATGGAATCCTTTTACCGCTTTTCCGAGTTCTCTCTGTTGATGGTGTCAAATTCCTTCCACCAAGGCTGCAAGAGGCTGCTGCAGCTGTTCTATCTAATCTGGTAGCTTGTGGTATTGACTTTGGGACAGTCCCGCTGGATGGTAATCGTACTATAGTGTCTGAAGACATTGTTCACAGCTTACTTCATTTGATTAGTAACACCTCACCGCCAATACAGTGCAAGCTTCTTGAAATATTTGTTATGCTAAGTAGTTCTGCCACAACAGTTATGTCAATTATCTCAGCTATAAGGACTTCTGGTGCTATCACAAACTTGGTACAATTTGTTGAGAGTGATCATCAGGAGAGCCGTGCTGCTTCCATAAAGCTGCTGTGCAAAATCTCATTTGACATGGACCATGAGATAGCACAAGTCCTCCGAAGTAGCCCTACATTGCTTGGATGTTTAGTTAGGATTTTCAGTGACAATGCTGCTAATGCAGATGAGCAAGATGCTGCTCTTCAGATCCTGGCAAATCTTCCTAAAAGGGACAGACGTCTTACCATGGAGCTCATGGAGCAAGGGGCTTTCAAATATATTGCGCGTAAAGTTTTAAGCATATGTAGAAGAGGAACTGCCAATAACATAGTTGATAACACGATGCTTGAAGGGCTTGTAAAATTTCTGGCAAGGATAACGTACATTCTACGGGAGGAGCCACGCTGTGTTGCCCTTGCTCGTGAATACAATCTTGCTTCACTGTTTACCAGCTTGCTTCGGCTGAATGGGCTGGATGGTGTACAGGTGCTCTCTGCAAAGGCATTAGCGAATCTTTCTGCTGAATCAAGATATATGACTGGCACACCAAATTTTGATGAACATGAACAGAAGTCTGTGCTTACCTGGTTTGGTAAGAAACCACCAGGTATTCAACTTTGTCGTGTTCACTCAGGAATCTGCTCGATAAGGGACAATTTTTGTATTCTGGAAGGGAAGGCAGTGGAGCGATTGGTTGTTTGTCTTAGCCATCAAAACAAGAAGGTCGCTGAAGCTTCCTTGGCTGCACTTTGCACTCTACTTGGGGATGGGGTGGAAATCGCTGAAGGTGTTTTGGTGCTCTACAGGGCCAACGCAATTGAACCATTATTTGAAATCTTGAAGGAAAATCCGACAGGCACACTTCAGCAGAGGGTGACATGGGCTGTAGAGAGGATTCTGCGGACAGAGAACATTGCAAAAGCAGCTTCAAGTGACCGTGGATTGAGTTCTGCCCTTGTTCATGCTTTCCAGAATGGGGATTCCAGAACACGGCGTATTGCAGAGGCGGCACTGAAGCACATTAACAAGTTGCCAACTTTCTCCCAAATCATCGATAAGCATCCCTCGAGACGAGGTTCGTCAATTGGAAGCATGGAGCGCTACTTTAGGTCTGATGGCTAGGCTATGAAATTACGAACCGAATGCCATGACCTGCCTATGCCTTGAGGACAAGGAATTTTTTGCCATTTCAAGTTAATTTTATTGCTTCGCTAACGTTTGGAATTAGGGATTTAAGTTTTTGTGTCAGAAAAAAATAGAAGTAGTTAGGCATTGATAGTCTTGATAATTTGCATATTGTTCTGTACTTGTAATAAATTTTGCATATCATGTGTATATTTTGTTTTCTGTACTTGTAATTTTGACAACCTGCATGTCTAGTGAAGGCAAGTCTTATGTGAGAATGGCAGTTACTCAAGTGCATCCAGCAAAAAAATTGAGCAGGTTTGAGAGATTTGGCTCCATAAACTCAACTTGTCTTATCTTAAAGAGGAAATTTTGTGGAATGACAGATCGCATCATCTCTTATGCCTCAACTTCTTTCGGAGTTCTTTTTATTACTGATAGCATAGGTTAGAAACACCTAGGACTGATTTATACGTCAAGATTTATAACTACACAAGAGATTGTCATGAAAAGTTCTGAAAATATTTTGTGACAAAAGTTACGTTTTCAAAAGCTAATTATTTTTTTGCAGGAAGTAATTATTGTTGCACAAGTGAGTACCACAAAGCTAACTATAACGATCTTCTTCCTATCTCAAGAGCAAGTCTCGTCGAGGCTGTGAAATCAACACACCCAGACCTTGAATTAAATTCCTAGGAAGATCATAAAATTGCAAGATCAGGTTTAAAATATATAGTTCAGGTTTAAAATTGCAAGATCGTAAACCCTGGAGTAAAAGAAAACCGATGCATTTGGTACAAGGTTTGGTGCAGGAATGAGCATATGCATGGACAATGAAACCTCTTGTTCAGGCAGCAAAAATGTAGATGAAAAATTCAGCCTAGTCCGCTAGTGAAGCGTAGGTCAGAAATGATAATTTTCCAGTTTTCAGGGCTAAGTCCAGTTTAGGGCTCTGGACAGATTTCTTGGATCCATTTCGGATTTGTTAATTTCATAACTCCAATACAAATTTCTGTGTTTTATGTGTGTATTCTCATGTCTGCTGTTTCCATGTCACAAAATCATTAGTACCTTCACTTCATTTTAGCTTGTTAGGTGCTGATACGCTTCTTCATTTAAGGGGTAATTACCTCTTTTTTTACAAATACTCATAGAAGAAAACAGCTTAAACAATGCAATGGCCATAGGCCATTGCACGAAAAGAAAAGGACCGGTAAAGAAAAGCTACGAAAGGAGAAAAAAATGTTCCTCCTAAAACTGAGGGAGGGTGGGTAGTCCCACTAGATTCCCAATAGGACCCCAAAAGCAGCGGTGCCAGCAGTAGACCATAGACGACCTTTTCTGTAGGATGGACTCTAGAACAGCTCACACTGACGAGAGAATAGAGTCGAACACCCTAGAATTCTACTCCTTCCACAGCTGCCAAGAAACCAAGAGGAATAGGGAATCGAAGCCCTGGTGAAGAAGCTTCGATAGGACCTGAAGCGTGCAACTAAGGAGCGAGGTCAGGCCAGCATGGTGGAGAAAGAACATGGTGCCATATGTAGCGAGCGAACACACAATTGAGGAGGTTGTGGCTTGCTATTTCAAGCTCTTGGGCATAGAAAGAGCAAGTCAAGTGGTTGTTGATACCTCGCTTTTATAGAAGATCAATCGTCCAGCAATGCTGCTGAAACACAAGCCAAAGGAAGAGCTTGCATTTAGCAGGGCCTTTGGCCTACCAGAGCATATCGACGCAAGCAAAAGAGTACTGGCCTAGAAAGAAAGCCTGATAGGCCGAGCGAGCCGAGTATCGCTGGTCACTTGTCCAACGTCAAACAAGACGGTCCTCCGTGCCAAGAGAGAGCTGGATGGTAAGTACCGCATCCCAAACCACCAAGAATTGGATATCACACAGACCGTGAGAGCGCCACGGATGTCACTCGCCCAAGAGTTGTCAGCGAGACCCAAGGCGACCGAGCACGATGCCCAGAGGTGCGGAGGCATGGTAAAGAAAAGTCTGGTGCCAAGGAGACCACCGAGCGACCGTCAATCCACTGGTCTGTCCAGAAAAGAGTTGATGTGTTGTTACCTTGCACGAGGAAGGTGGACACCGCAAATATGTCGAAGACGCTCCACTCGAGGGGGGCCTTCTGGTCGGCCCAGTAGGGGTGGCCAAAGCGTTAAAGCCATAGCTAGCGGAGACGTAGGATGAAGCCTTCTATCCTTAAGTCAGCAATTCCCAATCCATCGATTGCTTTGGGGCGACAAACATTCGTCCATGACACGAGGCACCATCTCTCCTTGACAAAGTCCATACTCATCCACAGGAAGACACGCCGTTTCTTATCGATGGCCGTTTCTTGGGAATTGGAGCTTGGGAGAAGGAGTAGGATGCATATTTTAATTTGCGAAGGAAATTGAACTATCTCTGTGGTAAAAACGAGATGTCAACGGAGATAATGCCATGCACAACTCCTAGTTTGCCATGCATCGATTGGTTAAAAAAATATAATCTCTCCATATATAGTTGATTTAGGGGTGTTTGGATGGAGAGACTAAAGTCTGTGTCACATCGAATGTTTGAACATCAATTTGAAGGACTAAACATAAACTAATTATAAAAATAATTACAGAATCAAAGGATAATTCACGAGACAAATTTATTAAGCCTAATTAATCTATGATTAGCAAATTTTTATTGCACCATCATAAATCATGACGTAATTAGGCTCATTAGATTTATCTCACGAATAATCCACCGACCTTGAATGAGTTTTATAAATAGACTACATTTAATATTTTAAAATAGTATAAATATTTAATGTGACAGATACTAAATTTTAGTCTTTTTGATCCAAACAGGTCTTTAGTGAATTATAGACATGATGAATATACCACCGTGTATGCTATATTTTTCTGTCCGGTTTCCTTTTTTACCTCCGCAACGTGGGGGTGCAAACAACGTGGCTTCATTTTTCCTCGTATGTTTTTTCCCGTGTAGGGGATGGAACTGTAGGATTGACCTCTCGGACGGTCACAATGTGACTGAGTGCGTACAATTGTTGCACACAAGTTGATATTTGATAGATAGCAATACATCCATTGGTACTAAATTTAACTCTTAAAGTTGGGATTAGAGTAAAGTTGTGTAGCAGCCAACATAGCTCGAACTCTCTAATTTATTTTGTGAGAAAACTTTTGCATGTTTCACTCTTTTTTAAAGTGAAGCTGAAGAATGAAGCCAGAGCTATGTCAAATAGGTCTCATGAACAAATTCGATCAATGAAGAAGCCTAGGGAAATCTAATGAAATGCCACGGCTATGGATGGCACTCCTTGAGATGCCACTTTTAAAATTTTCTTTACAAATTTGCCATCGTCGAACGCACGGAGCTCAGTTTTCATTATTTTTGCACATGTGGCATGCCAAGTCAGCAAGCTAGCATGAATTCGCTAGGCGAAAAGACTGCCCTGTCCCCGCCTTATCCGTTAACACCGAGCGCGGGCGAAAGGTCAGCTGTCTACGGGAAGGAGAAGAAGGAGGGGAAGGGGAAGGCCCCCGCTCTGGCGGGCCGTGGGCGCGTGCGGCTACGCGGTGAGCAGCTGCGGCAGCTCCACGAGATCTTCCTCCGGTTCGACCTCGACGGCGACGGGAGCCTCACCAAGCTGGAGCTCGCCGCGCTCCTCCGCTCGATCGACCTCCGCCTGGCCGCAGGGGACGAGATCCACGCCCTCATCGCCGCCATGAACGCCGACGGCAACGACACCGTCGAGTTCGACGAGCCTGCCTTCCCCCTCGCGGAGCTCATCCTCGGGCCATGCCGCCCCGCCGTCACCGTCGACCAGGCGGAGCTCGCGGAGGCAACGGCTTCATCTCCGCCGCCAAGCCGACGACGTTCATGGCGTGCTGTCTCCATCAGTTGTCGTGCGGTCTCGAGGTCACTGACGACGGAGGCATGCTCGACGTCGATGTGGTCGGCTACGCCCGCTAGGGATTCCCTGTGGTGCAGCAGCATCTTGACGGCCCCAAGGTGGCCGCGGCAGCGATCCAAGGCGTCGCACGCCTCCTCGCCGCGGGCTTTGGCTAGGCGAAGGTAGAACAGAGCACGGCGCACCGTGAGGTCGTCGTCGTGGACGCGGTTGTGGCTGGGAATGGGAAGCCGGCCCTGCGCGATGAGACCGCCGTGGTGGCGCGCGAGGAGCCGGATTCATCGGAGCTGCTGGTGTGGTCTGAATGGAGGAATGAGGGTGGGGGCAGCGCAATCTTTTCGCCTAGCATATCCACGCTGGACAGCTGACTTGGCATGTCACATGCACAAAAATGACGAAAATTGAGCTCCGTGCGGTTGACGATGACAAATTTATAAAAAAAATTCTAAAAGTGGTATCTCAAGGAGTGCCATCCATAGCCATGACATTTCATTAGATTTCCAAGAAACCTGTGGGCTTCACTGCCTAACTGAGCCCTTTTAGCTACGTATAGTCAGCACCCGTGATTCACTCATTCACAATATCTTCTCATTTCAAATATTTCTAATCAATATAGGTATCCAAATAATACTGCAAATATCCCAAGAATATGATCAGTTAGTTCGCATACATCCATTGTATATACAATAATCAGTTTATTGGATGTAGAAAAAACAAATAAAAATCTCCCAAATTGGTATCCAACAGCTAGAGCAATCAATGCATTACAAACGCACGCACGCATGGATCAACCACGAAACAGCGCATCGCATGCATGCGCTGCGATGCATCATCCACACATTATATGGGGATCTCGATCGCGGCGGCGAGCAGCGAGAGATGGACGTGGCGTTCGAGACGGCGGCAGGGCGGCGGTTCACGGTGGAGATCTGGTTCTTCTCAACGGTGCGGCGGATCAAGGAGTACGTTCTGCGGCAGGAGGGCATCGCCGTGGAGTCGCAGCGCCTCTTCTTCGCCGGAGCGGAGCTGGACGACGACGGCGACACTGAGCGCTACTCCATCCTCCAGGGCTCCACCGTGCTCCTCCTCCTCCCTGAGGACGGCGCCGCTCCGCCGTCATCCGGTGGTGGCGGCGGCGGCGGAGGAACGGTGCGGGTGGTCGTGAACGCGCCCGCCGCGCTCGCCGGGAAGGGCGGCGCGGTGACCGTCGAGGTCGAGGCGGCGGCGTGCACCGTGGCGGGGCTGAAGGAGCGGGTGCAGGAGAGGACCGACGGCGCGCTGCCGGCAGCGAGGGTGGCGCTGATGTTCGGGAAGGTGGAGATGGAGGACGGCAGGGCGGTGGCAGAGTACGTGCCGCCGGGCGTGACGGACGGGACGACAACGGTGGTGGTGTCCGCGGTCGTGCGTCCTCCGCCGCCGCCGACGACCACGTCACCGGGCGCCGTCAACAAGAAGCGGCCGCCGACGCCGCAGCCGCAGCAGCCGCCGCGGGTGATGGTGAACGTGAAGTGGGGAACGAAGGCGGTGGCGGTGGAGGTGAGCGACATGCTGGCGGTGAAGGACCTGCGCGCGGAACTCGGCGGCGGCGCGGCAGCGCACCTGCCGCTGCCCAAGGATGGCGGCTACTTTTTCATCTACAAGCAGAACGTGATGGAGGAGGACCGCACGCTGCGGTGGCACGACGTCAAGAACGGCGACACCATCGAGATCTTCAACGGCAGGGTCACCGGCGGCGCCTGATCGAACAAACACATCAACCAATCCTCGGTAAAACCAACCATCGATTCGTATCAGAGCATTTTTGATGTAAACGAATTCGGCAACATTTCGTTTGGAGGCGATGGATTTCCATGCATGGTTCTCCCAATGTTAATGCAACGCAGTAGTGTGTGGAGTGAACAAATGACGGCGAGGTCGCCGTGGAGGTGTACCGAGCTCCGGCGAAGTCAGGGATTAGGGTAGCCGGCCCGGCCGGCGGCGGCGAGGAGGAGACTGAAGCGCCGCCGCCTCTACTGACAAAGGCTGCGGCGATGAATGATCAAATCTGAGCCGTTTGTTTCATATGTACGGTCAAGATGTGAGTATTGTTTGTTTGGGCCGGGCCGGATTTGACTACTGCTGGTTGGGCCGGTGGCGCCACTTTTGCCTCACTGCATCGCGGTCCAAATCAATCGAAACCATCCGCCTCCTGATTCCTCGCGACCGCCGCAGCGTAATCCCTTCCTCCAATCTCCACCACATGGCCGCCGCCGCCGCTGCCGCCGCCGCCGCGGGACTTCCTCCGGCCGCCGCTCGCCGGACGAGCCTGGCAGCCGCCCCGCGGTCTCCCTTCGCGGCTCCCTCCCGTATCATGGCGCCGTCGCGCCGCCCGCGGCTGGGCACGCGCCTCGTCGTTGTTTCCGCGCAGTCTAACTTGTCTAGAGGTCGCTCCCCTCTCCCTGAGATCATCTTTTGTGTAGTGATTTTGCTCCTGTAGCATCTGCTACGAACTTTGTTTTTACCCAAATCGGCTAGTTTGAGTAACCTTAGGATAAAACCAAATCTTGCTCTTGTGGGCATCCAGTTCGGAATGCGTTGCTGCAAGCTCGTAGGACTTGGTTGCTTGCCATCAGATGAGATGCATCTCGTGAATGGATACTGCCAGATTTTTCTTGCTTCTCTAGAGCGTGGGTTTCATTGCTAGTCCAGGGTGACCAGCGTTATGAATGCTTGGTAGAAATTGGAAAATTGAACACTTTTACCTTCTCTGAATGTTGCCTGGATTTCAAACACATATATAAAAAATACATGATGTTGTTATTACTGTCGTGCAATATATGCATCACTTTTAGCTCTCCAACGAAACTGCCACTGTGCATGTATAAGAATATTATGATGAATACAAAGAAAAAAAAAGCGATGAGAACCTTCAATCCCTCATTGTGACCTATGTGCAACACTAGAGACAGCAGACCACATTATACAAAGGTGTCAGAGCGCTACAGGCTTATGGGATACGCTTGGACTGCTCGATCTTGCAAATAGATCAACATCATCCTTAGAGTTTCTAGAAGAAGTAATCAGAAATAATCACCACAATGGAAAAATCGAGCCAATCTGGATTGCAGCCTGCGCACACACTCTTCGGAGCCAACGTGCCAATCCTAAGTGTGAGCAGCTAAGATAATTTCACCTGTACGTTGTGTATTGTAATTTGTTGTCAGTATTGTACTTTAATATTCGTTTTCACTCTTTTGTGTATTCCCCCACCACTCTTTCTGTCTTTTTATTCCTTTTCCCTCTACCTTCACTGCACTCGCTGTAATCCTGTATTTCACCATGTCCATTAATGAAATGGCTATAAGGTAGACTCCTCAGGTTGTGTATAGTAGTACCATTGCGACTCTGTTTCATTTTTGTGAATAGAGAAATATATATGCTCATCCTCTAATTGGTTAATGCATATTTTTGAAAGGAATATCATGAATCCTTATTTGTTTCATGGTGTGATCATGATAACGGTCTTGGCACTCTCTAACACTTTGCATATCACAACAGTTGTTCAAACAGCATGGAAGGTTGGTAGAGATGCTGTTGAGGCAGGAACTACTCTAGTCCCAGTATGTGTTGCTTAATCCATCAAATTACGTGTATTTCACTCTCTTTTGTTATATAGGAGTATACACTAATTATAAGCATTCCTAAGTTCAGTAAACACTGAAAATGTGCTAATTTTTTCCTTCAATATGTGACAGGGTTCAGTTCCACGGCCAGTTGCCAGGATAGGTGTTACCTTTGTTGCTTTGTCCGTTGCCCTTTTTCTTCTCAAGTCTGTTGTATCCACCGCATTCTTTGTATTGGTATGTGATAATGGCATTCTACTGTCTTTGATCAACAATGTGTTCTACATAATGATTAGCACTACTATAGGCATGTTTTAGTTGACAACTGCAAACATGCCCAGTAATGTTTAGCACTACATAATGTTTAGTGTTGAAATTCACTTGCACCTATCTTTATGATTGTAGTTTACACTATGCATGATGTAAGGTTATTTTTCTCATGATCACAGGCAATGATGGGGCTCATATACTTGGGTTTCCTGGCTATGAACCCAAAAGAGGGCTCTAGGGTGGATGATGGAGCCAATTCATCTGAAGACCCTGTAGAAGAAGCACGGCGTATAATGGAGAAGTATAAATAAATAACCTCGGTATGTTAAAACAACTACTGCACACTCAACTCGGAATAGCTAAGATTGGCAAGAAGATGTTGAGCCATCAATTTGTTCATAGGGTCCTCATTGTACGAAGAAAGAATAGATGTGATTTTCGCTCAAGAGAATTGAAATGTGGACATTTCGTATAGCAAGAGAGCTGGTGTACAATATCACAGTAGTAATTTGATTCTGCATCGGTATATTGAGTAGTTGTACAGTTGTATTCAGTTCAACTCAGAGTGTTATTTGAGCTTATTGTAGAAATGATAATTGAATTACTCAACAGAAAGTTGTAGGCACAAATTATATGGCGCATGGTAGCCGCCTACATTCGGTGGATGGCTGGATGCTATCGTCCAGGTTTGCGGGATATTGATGAAGAATCTATCAAATCGTGGCAGCTTTCCAAATCATCTACACAGCTCAGCATCAACATTTCCCCAGAGGATGGCTGTCGCGGATCTGTACAGGATTATCAATTGTCACGCAGGACCCGGAGGATGGGATCCGGTTCAGCTTGGGTACAGGATTATCAATTGTCACGCAGGACCCGGAGGATGGGATCCGGTTCAGCTTGGCTAAACTCCCAAGAAGGTTGTTGAGATCTTCCTAAACAACGCTAACAATTAGGCGCTCCAGTATAGGGATGCAAATAGACAATCTCATAACCCGCATAAAAACCCAGTCTATTTTTCATATGGTAGCATAATTTTTTTTTAAAAAAAACCACTAGAAGTGAGATAAACGGGCAAAAAAAAATCTCGCTTGCCTGCTTCGCTTGCATCCCTACTCCAGTATTTACAGTCTACCAACACTGTCCACTAAGACGGATATTGTCATTTTGTGAAATTAGCTGTAGGATACCACGAAAGTTAAGTTTTGGAAAAGACAATATTAAAAGTTGGATATTTGCTGATGGACATTGTTTGCTTTATTTTATTATTTTGAGCCTTGTTGATAGAGATGGAATGATTTGAAGACCAGGAATTCCTCTCAGTACTAGAAAAACATGAGGTGGATGGAGCTCCTTCGCCACCACCCCACGGTCACCTTTGCCTTCCCCAGCCACCACTCTGCTTCGTCCCCTTTCGTCGATGTTGAGGATGACCATCTCGGCTGATCGTCTAGTATCACACTGCTGGCCATGGGATCTGCCCCAGATCTCGCTAACAGGCTAGACTTTGACTGGGGTCTGGTCTTTCAGGAGGAGGTTTGCCAATTTTTCAGATCACTGATACATCACCCTTTACCTTCGCCTTCGGGATCGTTCCTCCTTCTTGTTACTTTTTGTCGCTATCTCTTTCGCTTTTTTGAGGATTCAGTCGCCTTAGCTCTTCAATCTTGCCTGGGGAGCAAAGCAAGTGATTTTTACGTGACTTTCTTGAGCAACAATAATTTCCGTTTCTCGGTGTTTTCTAAGCAAGTTAGTTTTTATATCTATAAGCTTCGTCGTGTTACCACTGCTTGCTTTGATTATTACTTTCATCTGTGGAACAATGGCACCCCCACTAGGAATGTGAGAAGAATCTCCGGGAGATTGAGCAAGAAAAAGAATGGACTAAAGTCATCTCCAAGAGTTGTAGAAAGAAAGCTCTTAAGTTTGCCAAGAAAGTTTCCTTTGCGAATTTGATTCTTTCTCCAATAAGGAATTCTGCCAGGAAAGAGTTTATTTCTTTTGGTGCTTTCTTTGTTCCTCTTGGTGATAATCCTAGCTTGGATTTTGGAAATCTGGTTTTCTGTAATTCGCCCATTCTGTCCAAGAGAGAGAAAGGATAGCCAGTTCTTCACTCCTACTTGAAACGGTTACTTGCTCCTCAGAGCCGTACTTGCATTCAAGGCGCCGTGTGAAGTGCCAATCCGGTAGGTTCGAAATCTTTGGCAGCACAATTTTCCACATCCATATCCCTGGTTTTAGGCTTTATTCCTCCTGTCTCAATCCAGGTCATGTCAGTCTTAACTGCCCGGGAAAAACTCGCTGCCGACGTTGCTCACAATTCGGCCACACATACAAACGTTGCATGTCATGTACTCGCTCTATCCCCTGCTTGGTGTGGCGACCGAAAATCTCCTCAACATCTGTTTGAACCAACTCATTCAGAGGGGTGACTCATGTCAAGCCCAGTCTTCTCTAGACTCCAAAAGTTGGTTCTTGGAAACCAACGAGAGCCGCCCTCGTTTCTCGTGCCCACCTCCTCCACAAACAAGAGCAAGAACTCTCTGTTATCCCCCCTTTCCTCCGCAACAACCTCAATGTCCGCATCATCCTATTCCAAATCCAATTCTTAGTTCCAAGCTTCAAAGAGATCCCCGTGATCCCCCATTGCCCGACGTAAATTCCTCTTTTCAAATCTCTCACATGGCAAACTTCTCGGTTAATCCTAGGCCGTTCCTCATTGGTGACCTCCAAGTTGATCATGGTTGGGATCATCCGGTGCGGGGAAGGGTTGCTCTTGGAGGGGAACCCTCGAGAGAGCATGAGGAGTATGCGATTGTTTTGCTTAAGCCGATGCCATAGGAGGACAACCAGCTACTCCCGGCTCTCAATGATGTTTGCAACTTCCTCGAGAAAGATCAGCAGGTTCGCATTGTTGATGCCCATCTCTCTCCTCTTGGCCTAGGTCTGATTAAGTTGCACACGGTGGTGCAAAGGGACAGGCTTGTGCACAACTTCCCTTTCCACCGGGACAAGATCACATTATTAGGGTGGTGAAACATGATGAAGGTATCAATGCCAGATCGTGCACATATTCCAGAGTTTGTTGGATTATGCTTTTGGCTTTTCCTTTGGACTACTAGAACGACACCTACATCAAGGCGGCAATCTCTTCTTTTGGCCGCATGCTAGAATGACACAACGATGCCAACAAATCGAGGATCCTTGTCTGCATGTTTCTTCTGAGCCCCGATAGAGTGCGGCATAGCTTGGTGATCTCAAGTGGATCTTTGTTTGATGGCACAGGAAGCTCATGGACTGTTCTGGTCTTTATCCTCAACGACCAGTTCCCCAAACTGGCAGCAAGAGCTATAGGGTGCTGCTGGCCACTTGGGATTTATGGGTGAGGATCCCTCACCAGGGAGGTGAATTTCATAATCAATGGCAGAATATTCCCCATCAGCAGCAAGAGCAGGAGCAGCAACAACCCCAGAATGATAATGAAATGGAAGTCGATGAGGAAGGGGATGAATGGCTAGCCTGGGATTCACAGATCCCCGAACACCCGTATTTCCCTCAGTACTACATGGACTTGGATATTTCGGGGTCTTCAATGCAGTATCTTAGAGCTCAGATGTGTGAGATACCACTGGAAGACCTCATAAATGCCTTGAATGAGGAGCAGGAGAGTTCCTCTTCAAGTGATGCTACCTCCTCGGCTTTTGAATGAGGAGCAGGTGTGCTTTGAAGCGATCTAGGCCAGGTGTGTTAATATCGCCTACTATGGAAGGAGGGATCTGCCAAATAGGGTCTTGACAATTGGCATGTCTTCGGCTGCCCTAATTGTTCTCAACAAAAGTCTGCCTCTGCCCGAAGAGCATCGGGCCACCCAATCAACACACGGGATCGAACTTGTACCATGGAGACCAGTTCCAGACGTCATTGCACTCCAGCTCTGGCCCATGGTGGACAAAACTCTAAGAGCGGCCCGTAGGAAGGAGATCACTACTCAGCCATCCAGCACAAGCTTGTTAGACGCCTCTTCATCCCCTGATGCTCAAGGACAGCAAGGAAACCCCAGCCCCTCTCCTTCGAGAGGCCAAAAGAACAAGCTTCCATTTGGTAAAACCACCCTTGCACTCCCCACTAGAGTTTCTGTTAACAATACTCTCATTCCTTTAGTGCAAAGCAGTGTGAGACATAGCTCTAGAAAAATGCTAATGCAAATGGCTTCTTCTGTCCCACAGTTAAACTTGATGCCAAACCTTCCAAGAAGCGGAAGATTGCGGTGGTGCAGATAGATGACAGCACGGGACAAGAGGGGCCAGTTCAACTATAGGTGCTGTAGGGTTGGGGAATCAGCTGCAGTGTGTCTCCTGGGGAGCTCACCGACGATGCTCTCATGCAAACAACTGATGAAAATGATACAAATGTTGAATCTGCTACTCCAGCGGCCCGCCCTACCTGATCTCCTTAATTTCGGTGTCTTTTCTGCTACTGATATGAAATTGTTATCTTTGTTTTACCATGACTTTTGGAACTTTTTTGGCCTAAACGGCTGCTGTAAAAATTCTCCACTCTTGTTTAATCCTCAGTATCCCAACTCTTTTTACACCTGGTCCTTTTTACTTGATTCGACGTCTTTCGGGCTCATGAATGTCTGTCTTTGCTTGTGGGGCATAGTCCATATCTCCTTTTGCCTAATCATGCTGGACATCTCAGGCTCTCGCATCCCTCAATCTAACTTATCAAATGAATAATCATGATTGGTACATTCTTTGCTGGAATATTCATGGGATTAATGCCCTAGAGAAATGGGAAGCAGTCAGGAACAAAATAGAAGAGAGTGCTTGTGCAGTGGTCTGTATACAAGAAATGAAGAGAGAACACTTCGACATAGCTTACATTAGAAATTTACCTCCTAGATGTTTTGACTGCTTTGATTTCATCCCTTCAGTGGGTGCATCAGGCGACATCCTCATCCTTTGGGAAAGCAGTGTTCTTTCTGGAATGGTGATCGCGCAATGGTGATCGATAAGCAGAGTTTTGGCATTTCAGTCCTTTTCAGATCGGTGCATAGTCTCAAATCTTGGAAAATGACAACTGTATATGGCTCTTGTGAGGAACCTGCGTGTTCAGATTTTATCTCCTGGTTCTGAAGCCATGACATTGAATATAATGACAAGGGATCTTTCTTGGAGACTTTAATTTCTATAGATCTCTTAGGAACAGAAACAAACCAGGTGGCAATCTTATGGACACCCTGGTTTTCAATGAAGCAATCGGTCACCTTGGTCTTGTCGAGCTACCCCTAAAAGGCAGAGCTTATACTTGGAGTAACATGCAGGCAGAACCATTACTAGAACAACTTGACTGTTTTTTCACTTCTGCAAATTGAACTATTGATTTTCCCAACACCACTATTATTCCTCTGGCGAGAATCACCTCAGATCACATTCCCTGTAATATTGCTATCAACACCAACATCCCTAAGGCCAACATTTTCCGTCTTGAAAACTTCTGGGTTGAACAGAGTGACTTCATGGATATGGTGGCGGATTGTTGGTCTTCTACTCCAAGCTTGGTTGATACAGCCAAAAACATCTCAGCAAAATTTAAAGCACTGAGAGCAAGGTTAAAATATTGTAGTAGGAATATCTCCAATCTCAGACTTCTCATCACTAACTGTAATGCAGTCATCAACTTTTTGGACTCACTAGAAGATAGAAGGGGTCTCTATAATCCAGAAGCTAATTTAAGAAATGCAATTAAAAACAGCTTTAGATTTGGTTGCATTACAAGAATATTTATTGGAATAACAGGTACACTGTTAACAGAATAAAATTGGAAGATGAATGCACCAAGTTCTTTCATAGTTTGGCTACAATTTCATACAGAAGAAATTCCATAGCTCAGATCAAGAATGACAGTGGAATTTGGGTTCTGGAACATGCAGGAAAGGCAGACATCCTTTGGTCCTCCATCAAAAATCGTATGGGAACCACCTCAGATCTAGTAATGGTTTTTGAGCTTCAAACTTTGATACCGCATGTGGAGGATTTGGACTCACTCTCGGTACCCTTCACGCATGAAGAAATAGATTCTGTTGTTAGGAAAATGCCCAGTGATAAGGTACTAGGACCGAACGGGTTCAATGGATATTTTATGAAGAAATGCTGGCATCTCATCAAGGAGGATTTTTATTCACTATGTGATGCCTTCCAGGAGGGTAACATAAGTCTAGGGCCCATCAATACTTTGTATATCACGCTCATCCCAAAAAAAGATAGCCCAGAGACATTTAATGATTTTCGCCCAATTTCTCTTATGAACATCTTACTCAAAGTAATAACCAAAATCCTGGCAGAGAGACTTCAATATATTATTCTCAAAGTAATTCATTAGAACCAAAATGGTTTGATCCGTACGAGGTCAATCCAGGACTGCTTAGCTTGGAGCTATGAATATATTCATCAGTACCAACAGTCTAGAAGAGAGATAGTTATTCTGGACTTCACTTTGAGAAAGCTTTTGACACTATCGAGCACTCCGCAATCATCCAGATAATGTCTTGTTTGGGCTTCCCTGAAAAATGAATAAATTGGATCCAAGCTATCCTCTTCTCAGGATCTTCAGCGGTGCTTCTCAATGGAGTACCAGGAAAAACTTTCAAATATAAGCACGACGTGCGTCAAGGGGATCCACTATCCCCTCTTCTCTTTGTATTGGCAGCTGAACTGCTTTAGGTCCTGATCAACAAAGCAAGACAGAATGGACTTCTCCAACTGCCCATACCTCAACCCTCAGAGGACTTCCCTATCATACAGTACGCTGATGATACACTTCTGCTTCTTCAAGCAGACACAAGGCAACTTTTCTTCCTCAAGGCACTGCTACATAGTTTTAGTCCTCCACCAGACTACAAGTTAACTATAAGAAGTCTCATATGTACCCCATCAATCTTGACCAAGACATGCTGAGCCTTCTAACCAATACCCTTGGCCGTGATGTGGGTACAATGCCATTTACTTATTTGGGTCTCCGAATGGGTATGACAAAGCCAAGAATGGAAGATCTGACACCAATGATAGACAAAGTAGAAAGAAGGTTATCTGCATGTGCCACTTGGCTCTCCTACTCCGGCCACCTGGAAATGGTAAATTCGGTCATTACATCGATAACCACATATGCAATGTGCACAATCAAGTTACCAAAGGGGGTGATTAATGCCATTGATAGAGCCTGCAAGCAGTGTCTCTGGAGAGGAAATGACCCAGAGAAAAAGGGAGGCAACCTAGTAGCCTGGCCAATGGTTATGCAGCCTAAGTTGAAAGGCGACCTAGGAGTCCTGAACTTAAGGCTACAAAATGATGCTCTACTTCTCAAGCAGCTTTCCAATTTTTATAACCAAGAAGAGGTGACGTGGGTTAAATTAATATGGTTTAGATAGAATAAAGTCCCTCATGCGGTCAGGGAAACTAGCTCTTTCTGGTGGAGAGATGTTCTTCGTCTAAACGATATTTTCAGAACGATCGCAAGGTGTTAGCTAGGAGGTGGTCGTACAGTCTGTTTCTGGGAGGATAATTGGAACAACATTGCCTTATCGGACACCCACCCGCACCTAACTTCATTTGCTAAGAACAGGACTGCTTCAGTGGCAGAAATTGTACAAGCGAAAGACCTGGATAGTATTTTTCACCTACCACTTTCACATCAAGCTTTTCAGGAATTGGAGGATCTACAAATGAAATTACAAAATTTAACTTATGAATAACATTCCAAGGACTCTTGGATACCGGTATGGAGAAATAAATACACTTTGCATCGGTTTTATTGCCATGTCTTCAGCACAATGGATCCCCATCCATGTCTCAAGACTTTAAGGCATTTCAGCTGCACTCCTCGAATAAAGTTTTTTGCCTGGCTGCTTCTGGTGGACAGGCTTAATACCAAATAAATGCTCCAAAGAAGACACCTCAATGTTTAAGACAACAACCTTTATGTTATGTGTGACAGGGGAAGAAAGAGACAATTGAGCATCTGTTCTTCTGGTGCTCCTTTGCCTGTGAGTGTTGGGCATCGATAAATCTCCAGTGGGACAATACTTTATACTATGTCGACAGACTCATGAAAGCAGTTTCAACAAGTCTGTTGCCCTTCTTCCTAGAGATAGTGTTGATAGCAGCTTAGGAGACGTGGAAGTTAAGGAATGACAAAGTTTTTCACTGCAAAAGCCCAACTCATGTGATGTGGAAGGCTAATTTAAAAAACCAGTGCTATCTTTAGGCAGTCTGTTTCAAGGAAGAGCTTAAATCTTCATTTTGTTCTTGGTTAGATGCTTTTAGCTGATTTATTTTCTTTTTTTAGCGGACATTAGTCGGTTTCCTTTCGATTTTCTGTGCCATCCTGTAGGTTTGTAAGTATGTCCAGCTGCTCTCCTAAACTATTTCTTTTATTTCTATAAAATTTGGTCATCACTGCGGGGATCTCCCCCTATCTTTTTTGGTAAAAAATAGATTTTGTTTAGAAGGCGAGAGGAGTTGCCGCGGGACACTATTCAAGTTTTTGTCTCAGATCATGTTTTTGCAATGGAACATATTCGCTCATGATCGAACGACTTATGATTATGGTACAACAGTGGCCCCGGCTTTGAGGGGAGCACCTCTTGTACCATAATAATAAGTCCAGTCAGTCATGGGAGGAATATGTTCCATTGCAAAAACATGATCTCGCGAACAAAAACTTGAATAGTGTCCTACGGCATTCCCTATGCCTTCCAGCACCGAACTGCTGAAGGCTGTACAGATCTGTTTTGGAGGCTTGCTTTATTGTCACCTTGTATTCCTCCTCACTAAAACACAATAACAAATAATTTATAAATCCATCATACTAATATCAAAACAGTGATGAGAAAAAGGGAAAGACTTTAAGTGTTTAACCATACCGTTGGTTACCCTTGAAAGGATTAATCAGCAGTTATACCATCTTCCTGCCTTTTGAATTAGCAGTTATATAATTGTCCTGCCTTTCGAAGCTCGAGTTTACATGGTAATCCTTGGATGATGGTAATGCTACACTCGAGCAAGTCATGGTTGATGGAGTAGGTCACATTGGTCGTCTCGTCGGCAACCGCACCGCATCCCGCTGCTGGTCCGTGAAGAGGCCCCGATGTCTTCTTCAAAATGAGGTGTTCAAATGTATAGGAGTACCATGTAAACTCGAGCTTCGAAAGGCAGGAAGCAAATGCCACACTCGAGCGAGTCGCGGTTGATGGAGTAGGTTACCTTGGTAGTCTCATCGGTATCCGCACCGCATCCTGCTGCTAGTCCGTGAAGGGGCCGTGACGCCTTCTTCGCCGACCTCGGTGTCGCCTTCTTCAAAATGAAGTGGTGTGATGTCTAGGATTACCATGTAAACTCCAGCTTCAAAAGGTAGGAAGCTGTTGATGAGAATTTTTCCCACGAGCCAGCTTGGGAGGTCTGCTTAACTCCAGTGCAGGTCCAAAATTGGTCGCCTTTGGTGATTGCGCGGGCATGCCAGTTGGTTTGATCCTGCAACCAACAAGAAACAAAGAATAGGCGATTAAGTTAAAATAAGATCCTACTCGATCGGCTAAAGATATTCATAATATATAATTACTATTCCAAAGTGCATTTAGACTAAGTGATTGGGATAGATCGGTAGTATACCGAGACAATATAAATCTCTTATATCTAAAAACACATCAGAATACTAATTACATATATTTATAGCTTAGCCGATATCGTAGATCTAATGTAAATCGGCTAATACTCCGATATGTTCTATATGAAGATATTAATCTGAACTAAATACACTAAACCAAGATCAATTGGCTGTTAATGTGACTTAACGGATTGATACCAGGCTTAGTATATTTAAATAGATTAAGATCTTAATATAAAAGGCAGTTTTAATATATCTAGCAGCAATAATACATAAAACATGATTAAAACAGGTAAGACCGGCTGAAACCCTGGTGCTATATCTAATAATAATCATTGAGCCGAATAGATCTATATGATTATAAGAGCGACTTAGTAGGTCAATTTGATGCAACATTAAGTACAAAAAGAAGCACAAGATCTATTTAGACTAATGAGAACTCCTCGAGATGGTAGATATGCCATATAACCTAAATCAACCTATAGATCTAGCTCTGTCGGCTGCTATCTTGAGGGAGATATTAGCCAATCGAGAGATAGATCTAGACATTGATGTCGCATATGATAGATTAAACAGTTTATAACATCAGGGTCAGAGTATCATGATGATGGAAGCACTAACCCCGATAACACAAATCGCTTATAACAAGAAGTTGCCTTGTCTGGAGATCGAAACTCGATGCAGCCCGAGAAGGAGGCCAGAACTCGTCGAGAAAGTAAAAACGAAAAGGGTGGCGATGCGCCGAAGTTGTATTGATGTCTGTTGTTTTTTTGATTACATGATCTCGGGTCATATTTATACCCGGATATACAATGAATCCGCAACGGACATGATTCCTATTACAGATTAGATTACAAATATGTCTAAACAAACCGACATTATCTATAAAGGAAACTATACAAAACATCCTAACTTAAAGATATAGTTGCCATTGTAGGATCTTATCCGTAGATGGCAACATATTTGAAGCACTTTGAAAACCGAATCCAATAGTTATCTCTTAAGCTTTCCTTCCAAAATAGGTTCCTCCTTCTCCCTCCCAATCGGAATCGACTATCGCTATATCGGTCCGACTGACTCACCGACCGCTTCGTAGCCGATTCGAACTTAGCCGATGCGACCTCTGTTTCCGAAGTTCGCGCGTTTCCTCCGATTCCACTTCAATCTCTGCTCCAAACTCGGGGATTTGTTTACCAAATTTGGTTGTCAACACATGCCCTCCCAAGTCCGCGATATTGATAATGTTGCGGATTTTGTGCAATCTTATCTCCAGCGCAACCCTAGGTCAAGTCTGTTTCGGCCGTTACAAAACTCTTTAAATAACGCCCCTTCCGCGCCGAACAACTCACGCCGTCAACACAATCCACAACACCAGCAAACATCCTCAAGCTCTCCGGTGATTCTCTCGGCTTCCTCGACTCCGCCGTGGCGATTCCCCCTCTCCGGCGACCTTAGTCGCGGCAATGGCGGCCCCCGTTGCTCCATTGGACTCTGCTCCCGCCGAGTTCCCCGAGGTACGCCCAATCGGTCAAACCCTTTCTTTTTTCGCTCTTAGCCATAAATCTGAATTCTAGGTTTTCTGAATCTTGAATATGCCCCTTTTCTCGATTGTAGCATCTTGCGCACCAGATAGTGATTCCCAGCTTAACCAATGGCCAGAGATATTTCTTAGGGCCTATCGGCTACAAGGACCCTACTGAGTTCATAATAGCCAAAACCGATAGGGTGCCCTATAGGATGAGGAACCCAAACTTAGGCCATTGGAGCGACACCTTCAAATACTGGCCTTCAACTGATAAGTCCTGGCCGACATGGTACAAAAGGATGCAGCCTAGCAAGCAGAGCCATTGGGAGGAAGTCGGGATAGCACAGTGCCTGGCCCTTTCAATAGCCGACATGCCCAAGGACGAACCATTAGTGTCGACTGCCACTTATTTCTGGAAGAACACCCTTAACGCCTTCCTTTTCCAGCAAGGCCCAATGACCCCAACCTTAGCCGATGTATTCATGATAACAAGACTGGATATTATGTCATCAGCTAATCCCAACTGACTAGACAACAAGTGTCAGTTTTCCTTTAAAACTAAGGCGATTGGAGGCTGGAATGGGTATGTTGCCATCAACATAGGGACTGGGCCCACCAATGCTAGGGAGCACGCCACATTCCTCATGATGTGGCTGAAGAAGTTTGTATTCTGCGGCTCTAGTTGTGGCCTAACCGCAAACTGGCAAGTAGTAGCCGAAGCCCTGGTAACAAAACAAAGCTTCCTCTAGGCAAATTCCTCCTCGGCTATCTTTATCAGATATTAAGCCAAGCAGTGACCAAGATAGTAGTTGATACAACAATCGGCACTGGAGGCCCCTGGTGGTTCCTCCATGTCACGCCCAGAAATTCAAACCAGAATTTCCGAAGCTATATGTGTATTAAAATCCTGTCTAGGACCAGCCAGGGTACACATACGATAATGGTTGATATTACAGTTCCATGTCTTAGAAACATTACAAAAAAGATTACAAAAGAGCAGTGGAAAAAGAAAAGGGTCTAAGCCTAATCTTGACGCTTGCAGCGTGGCTTCACTCCACAGGCATCTTCTAGAGTGCAGGACAAAGCCTACTAAACTTCTTCTTCTTCTTCAGCTTCTTGCTCAGGTTCTGGTGATGAGGCAAGGATGAGCACTTCCACGTACTCAGCAAGTCGTACCGGAATAGAGAAGGTATGAGTGCAAGGGGAAGACAAGGATTTGGCTTGGGTTTGCCTTTAGCACAAACAGCTAGGGTTTTTGCAGATAAGAGGAGATTTGAACACGAAAACAAAAAGTGGTAACTTAAATAATTAATTCATATTAAATCCAACACTGCCCAATGTTATCCACACGTGGCGACAGGCCCAAACCGTCCAAATATACTAGTCATGATCCATTAATCAGGTTTTTGCAGTGTGGGACTAATCACGGTGAAATCGGTCAATCGCCGATAACCGTGGGTATGGCTATTCGAATAGTTTTAACTCTGATCAGAGGTGTACATCTGTACCCACAAGACACAACCCAACAACACTGTCTTCCGTGCGCCGGAATACTGCCACGGTACCCCGAAAAGAGACTGTGATAGGATCTCTCGGATAACCCTCTGCTAACCAAGCGAACCACACCAAGGTTTCGCCCCCACTCCCATTCCTAGGCCATAGGCAGCCCCCCCGAGTGCCACGGTGAATCCGGCAGCCCAGCAACCGGTAAGCCCCCGGCCGACTGCAACTCCATCACGCTCACCCTTGCTAGGGTTCGTCGGCTAGGAAAGGCTACACTACAGGACCCACCGTTGCCCATTCTAGCTTGTGGTTTGTACGGTCATTCTTCTGAGGTTTCCCGTGAACCGGTCCTTAAATACCATGGGCGCCACTATCAAAACCACAGTGCCCACAGTCTACCTTTTGTCATGTTTTAGTCATTGGTCCGGTCCACAAAGGCCTCGGATTATATCTTTCATTTCATGTGTCCAAAATAATGTCGTCTAGATGAAATGACCCATTTAGTGTGCTAGTGAGTCTAAGTAGGACTAAGCATAACCTAGGCCTATAAACTAGTCATGTTGTTTTCCAATGTTTATCAAAGGTTTAGGGTGGCAAGCCTAGGGCTTAATACTAACCATAAGGTGTAATATTCCCCATAAGATGACCTTTCAAAATAAATGCAGTTTGGTAGAATAAACAGGGTATTTTAACAAAAGGGGAGCAATATGATAAAAAATATAGCATCACTTGCCTTGCTCTTCGGGCTGAGGAAACTCCGTGACGACTTCGAAGTACACGGGATCAGAAGAACTACCCGGATCTACACGACAAACAAGGCACTTCAACAAACAGGCTGAAAAGCTACTGAAACATGTACAAAACCATTTTTAATGGATTCTTGGCACTTTTATGAATTTAATGAAATTTGAATGGGCTTAAATGGAGCTCGAATTGAAAAGATATGAATTTTAGAAGATTAACTGCATTTTTACTAAAAAAGGGAAAATCCTTAATGTTTTATTGCGCAATAAATCCCGGAATTGTATCAGTGCTAGGGCTGACGTCAACAATGGCGTCATCGGCCGCGGGAGCGCCGGTCCACGGTGGACCGGGTCCACAGGCCGAGAGGACGATGCACCGCATGGTGCACACGTGGCGCCGACGCGGCGGCCACGTGGCGTGCCACGTGGCAAGCGGGGCGACGGCCCCGAGCCGCCGAGGCATCGACGGCCGGGAGAGGGGCGCAGCGGCACGGCGGTCGGCGACGGCGCCCGACGGCCGGAGACCGGCCGACGCCATCCGAGCGACGGCGCGGGGCAGAAGAGTGATGCGGCTCATGCGCAGATGGAGCCACGCACACCTGGGAGCGGCGGCGCGCGCTTGGGCCGAGAGTGGAAAAGGAGGGCGGCTCACCGCCGATGGTCGGAGCCGGGGAAGACGACGACGCGGGTGGCACGGGAGGCGGTGGGAGGCGATGGAAAGGGGCTGCCGAGGGAGCTCGGGCGTTGGGGATGGAGATGGAGGTGGCGGCGAGGTCCGGGACGGCTCGGGTCGGCAGGGAATCACAGCGGAAGGCCGGTGAAGGGTGCACGAATCGAGAGCGAGGGAGAGAGAGATGAGCTCCAATGAGGGCGTGGGGAGCTCTGGGAGGACGAGGGCCGCCTTTCAAAGGGAACGGGAGGCCGGTGGTGGTCGGGATAAGGTGGAATCTCTCGCCAGAGTAAAGGGGGAGATAGATTTGGGGGTTTAATGGCCGACGATTAACTCCGGCCATTAGAGGGCGCGGGAGCGGCGGTCGAGGCGATTAAGGACGGTGGGAGAGGCGGGAGAGTGATGGTGAGGCCTTAAGGGTGTGTGGGAGGGGCGGGCGGCCGAGGTCCACGCGAGGAAAGAGGCGGCGCAAATGGCGGCGGCACGGCCGAAGGTAGGGGACGGGCCTGAAAGGTGGGCCCCACCTGTCAGTGTCTCGGGGAGATGGGGGAGGCGATGTGGACTTATTTCGTGGGTGTGAGGGGTAAATGGGCCGTGGCCTTTGGCCGGCCCGCGAGAGAGAGGGAGAGAGAGGCGTGGGCACGGGGAGGATTGGGCCGGCGGGAGAGGCCGGCGACCCAAGGCCGAAAAGGGCGGGAAAAGGACGGGAGGAGAGAGAAAAGGATTTTCCTAGGATTTATTAATTTTTATTTTTATTTTAATTGGTTAAAAATTATTTCTAATGCTATGAAAATTCCACTAAAATCCTGTTAGTGTATTTTGACATGTAGAATTTATGAAAAATCCTACTTGTGGAGATTGTGGCAATCGGGTATCTACATGGCAAGCTTATCCGACCGGAGGTAGGGATAGATTGTGCCGCTATATCTGTAGCCGAACTTGACTTGGGTGTTACGGTTGCCGATAAAGATAAGGCAATCGGCCTATAGTCACGGTTTGGTAAGATTGAGGAAACCGACTTAGAACAAGATAGGGTTTCCGACTTGTAAACCCTTCCTCCCAAGACTATATAAGGGGGTAAGGGGCGTCCCTTGAGGGATATCCAACACTAGATCTCGAGATACGACTTCCTAAGCAAGAGCTTTAGATCACGAGATCAATAAAGACACTCAGATCGAATCCACCGAAACAGGAGTAGGGTATTACCTCACGAGAGGGCCTGAACCTGTCTAAATCTTCTTCTTTTCCTCCTAACCCATTGTGCTTGGCGATCTTGACTGCGACCCCCAATTTTCTATTGCCGAAACCAAGTTTCGACAGTTGGCGCGCCAGGTAGGGGACGCGCGTCGAGACTTCCTCAACAAATCTCGCCGACAAGCGTGATGGGATCTCCTTCAGGACTCGGCGACTTTGCCGCCAACTTCGCCGACTCCTCCTCCTTCGACTCGGATTCGAACCAGTCGAAGGGAAAGACCCACTCGGCGCCATTCGGGCTCCCCAACAGCGCCGAGATCTTCGACAACATCTTGAAGACCAAGATGCGATCCACCTTCTCCGACGACGGACTTCACTCGGCACCATTCGGATTACCGAATACCGCCGAGATCTGCACCAATCTTCTCGCCTCCCGACGGAAGCAATCTACTCAGATGAAGACCTCTCGGTACCGTTTGGGTTACCAAACGCCGCCAAGATCTACAGTCAACTTCTCTCCCCCGAGTTGGCGGCGATCCACTCGGAGGAGCCTAATCCCCCAAGCTCTGACTCGGACTGGAACGATCCAGATCCGGGTTTCCCAGGATCAAGGGAGGTCGCTGTCATCCTCCCGTCCTTCGGCTCCTGCTCGTCTTCGGAGCTCAACGGATACCTCAGCTCCGCCGGCTTCGACAACCTCTACGGCATCCCTTCTGACGAGGCCGACAACTCCGACTGTCACATGGACTGTGAGCCGAAGTGCTTCGACGTCCTCATGGCTGAGCCAGATGAGTCTGACTCAGCTATGGCCAGAAGGCTCGCCGAAGAAGAGCGAGCCAAGGTGGAGCTTGAGCGCAAGACAGCCGAGGAAGAGAGACAACGCAAGGACGAGGCTGACAAAAGGAAGCAGGATCTACGTGCAGCCGGACGATCTGCCCAGGAGGCCATCCTCCAAACACGGGTTCGCAACACGAACATCTTCCAGACGCCACAGCAGAACGCTGTCGCCACACTCATGCTCTTGGACACCGTCATGGAGACGGCTCCGGCCAACGTGACTCCTATACTTGACAAGATCAAGACCATCGTTGCTGCCACGGCTAACGGCCATCCCACCACTTCGGCACGAAGGCCGACTGAATCCGTGGCCGAAACACCAGACAAAAACCGGCTTCCACCTCTAAAGTCAGGAGACTACAGGAGGCCCGAGCCGGCTCGGTCGACAACCAGGCCAAGAGGCCCACCTCGCGAGTCCACGCTAAAATACCAAGAGCAGACGGCCGACTCCCGCGACAAACGACACGGACGTCCACCCGTCCACCACCGAGTCCACCGCAAGGCCGGCCATACCCAACCACCAACCGAAGACCTCGCCGAGTGATCTCGGGAAGTCCTCGATCGCCGCTACCAGAACGCGACCGACGCACTCGGGAAGATCGAAGGGGATCACCCGATAGCGGCGACGATGGAGTACCGGCCTTCACTCGGGAGCTCCGCCGAGTGCATTGGCCGAGTGGCTTTAAGCCTACAGGGATCGAAAGGTACGATGGCAAGACCGACCCGAATCTTGGTTAACTCGTATATACCCTTGCCATCCGAGCCGCAGTGGCGACAATAAAGCCATGGCCAATTACTGCCGGTGGCCCTCGTAAACTCGGCCGAGAAATTGGCTCATGAGCCGCCAAGAGGCTCAATCGGCTCGTGGAGCGAGCCGAGGGACCACTTCATTGCCAACTTCCAAGGCACCTTCGAGAGGCCCGACACACTTCGACCTTTACAACGTCATCCGTAAGCCGGACGAGCCCCCGAAGGATTATATTCGCCGTTTCTCCGAGAAGCGCAACAAGATCCCGAACATCACCGATGACATCATCATCGCCGCCTTCCGTAAGGGAGTCCGTGATGAGCTTCTCATCGGCAAGTTCGGCGCAAACCACCGAAGACGGTGAAACAAATGTTCGAGACGGCGAACTCATACGCCAAATCCAACGACGCCATTAAGGCCGCCCGTCAAGACCGGCCCGACGGAAGGGAGGACAAGCAAGCAGGAGGAAGCCGAAATCCTAAGAAGGATGGCGGCAACAATGGCAACCAGGGCTGAAAGATCGCAAGCGCCGATCTCGAAGACCCGTGGCCGCAACCTCCAACACTCAACGCCGTCCCGAGTCGCCGCCTACGACGCCATCATGAACGCCAAGTGCACCCACCATCCGAATCAAAAGCACGCGGCGAAGGATCGCTTTATCTACAAGCGTTCGCCGAGCAAGACGCGGCGCAGCGCTCAACAAGAAGCGGCCGACGAGGCTGGCCCGTCGGCGCCAAAAAGAACAACGCGGCGGAAAATGCCGAACCTTTTCAAGACCCAGGGGGGAGCTCAACCACATCTTCGAAGGCCCGCTAGCTTATGAGTCCAAGAGGAAACAAAAGCTAACCGACCGGAGGTCAACGCGGCTCAACCCGAAGTCCTCAATATCTCGCGATGGTCTGAAGTGGCCATCACCTTTGACCGCTCGGATCATCCCGACCGAGTGGTTCACCCGGGCGCTATCCACTCGCCCCGGACCCCGTGGTCCGCAACATCAGCTTAAGCGCGTCCTCATCGATGGGGGCAGCGCCCTCAACATACTATTTGCCAAGACCATGGATGAGATGCGATACCGAGGGCCGAACGAAAGCAAGCTCAGCCCCTTCCACGGAGTCATCCTGTGGCTGTCTTCAACTCCACTCGGGCATATCTCCCTCCCAGTCACCTTCGGAGCCCGAGAGAACTTCCGAACGGAGAACGTCACCTTCGAGGTGGCCGACTTCGAAACAAAGATATCACGCCATCATCGGAAGGCCGCGCTTGCCAAGTTCATGGCAATCCCTCACTACACCTATCTTTGCATGAAGATGCCGGGTCCCAACGGCGTCATCACTCTTCGCAGCGATGTGAAGCAAGCCTTCACCTGCGATAAGGAGAGCTGCGACATGGCCCAATCTCGCGAGAGATTACGTGGCCAACAAGAAGTCCGATTGGCTGCATCAACTTCGGCAGAGGGCGAAGTCCCCGCGAAGAAGATGGCCAAATCAGGATCAAGCGACGCCAAGACCAAGAAGATCTCCCTTGATCCGTCGGATCCCTCGAAAACTGCTGTAATCGGCGCTGACCTAGATCCCAAATAGGAAAGCGCGCTCGTCACCTTCCTCCAAAATAATAAAGATGTTTTTGCTTGGAAACCATCTGATATGCCTGTAATTCCTAGGGAGGTGATCGAGCACTCTTTACACGTCAAAGATGACGCCAAACCGATAAAACAACGATTACGCAGGTTCGCACAGGATCGAAAAGACGCGATCAAAGAAGAACTGGCAAAGCTCTTGGCTGCCGGCTTCATTAAAGAAGTCCTCCATCCCGACTGGTTTGCCAATCCAGTCCTGGTCCGCAAGAAGATGGGGCAATGGCGCATGTGTGTCGATTACACCGACCTCAACAAAGCCTGCCCCAAAGATCCGTTCGGGCTGCCCCGCATCGACCAAGTCGTCGACTCAACACCGGCCGCGAACTCCCGAGTTTCTTGGATTGTTACTCGGGCTATCATCGATCGCTTGAAAGAATCCGACCGCTTGAAAACATCGTTCATCACGCCGTTTGGGGCTTATCGCTACATCACCATGCCTTTCGGCCTGAAGAACGCCGGAGCTACATACCAACGCATGATCCAAAGATGTTTCCAGACGCAGATCGGCAAGAACGTCGAAGCTTATGTCGACGATGTTGTCATCAAGACCAAGCAGAAAGAAGACCTGATCGCCGACATAGAGGAAACCTTCGCAAACATCCGGGCCTTCAGAATGAAGTTAAACCCGGAGAAGTGCACCTTCGGCGTCCCATCAGGCAAGCTACTCGGCTTTATGGTGTCACATCACGGCATTGAAGCAAATCCAGAGAAGATCAATGCTATCTTAAACATGAAGCCCCCGAGTAATCAGAAAGACGTCCAGAAGCTCACTGGCTGCATGGCGGCACTAAGCCGTTTCATATCCCGACTCGGCGAACGAGGCATGCCCTTCTTGCGATCGCTAAAGAGGACAGACGACTTCCAAGGGACCACGTAAGCCGACAAGGCCTTTGAAGATTTCAAAGAATTCCTTACCACGCCACCCGTCCTAGCTTCGCCTCAACCCCAGAACCCCGTTGCCGTACGCCTCACCACTCACCAAGTGGTTAGTACGGTCCTCGTGGTTGAACGCAAAGAAGAAGGACGGGCCCAGAAGATTCAAAGGCCAATTTACTTTGTCAGCGAAGTATTGGCAGGAGCCAAAATCCGATACCCTCAGGTACAAAAATTACTCTATGGTGTTCTAATAACCGCGAGGAAATTGGCACACTATTTTCAGGGTCACTCGGTCACCGTTGTCACCTATTTCCCACTTGGCGATGTCATCCACAACCGCGAGGCAACCGGCGCATCGCCAAGTGGGCCCCGAACCGATGCCGCCGGACTTAACTTTTAAGCCCAGGACGTCCATTAAGTCACAAGCCTTGGCGTACTTCCCGGCCGAGTGGACTCGAACACCAAGAAGACGTGCCTCGGAAGACCTCCAACACCGGACCATGCACTTCGACGGATCCAAGAGGATCACTGGCTTAGGAGCAGGAGTTGTGCTGATCTCCCCGACTGGGGAAAGGCTGAGATATGTCCTCCACCTCCACTTCTCCGCCTCACACAACGTCACCGAGTACGAAGCTCTTCTACATGGATCGCGCCTCGCAGCTCACTCGGGATACGTCGGCTTATTGTGAAAGGCGACTCCCAGTTGGTCGTCAATCAAGTGATGAAGGACTGGTCATGCCTAAACGACACAATGGAGGCCTACCGGCAAGAGGTCCGCAAGCTTGAGGACAAGTTTGACGGGCTCGAACTCTCACATGTCCTGAGACATAACAACGAAGCTGCCGATGAGCTAGCACAGTTCGGATCCAAGCGCGAAGCTGCTCCAACAGACGTCTTCGTCGAGCATCTCTATGAACCAACCGTCGCCGCAAAAACAGCTCTCACCGAGCAAACCACAAACGAAGTCGCCATGACCGACACCGACTGGAGGACGCCGCTCATCAAATTCTTAACTCAAGAAGAGCCGCCGGATGACCGGATGAAGCGTAACGCGTCCGGCGTCGCCGCCAAGCGTACGTCATGGTCGACTCCGATCTATACAAGAGAAGCCCTCCGGAATTCTAATGAGGTGCATCACACCCAAAGAAGGGAAACAATTACTCCAAGATATCCACTGGCATATGCGGAAGCCACGCGGCGGCACGCACTCTAGTCGGCAAAGCTTACAGGCAAGGATTCTTCTGGCTGACCGCGGTCTCCGACGCGGATAAAGTCGTAAGAACCTGCGAAGGCTGCCAGTTTTTCGCCCGACAAAGCCATGTCCCGGCCCAGGAGCTTCAAACTATCCCACTTTCCTGGCCGTTTGCGGTATGGGGGCTGGACATGGTTGGCCCCTTCAGAAAGCTCCAGGAGGTTTCACACACCTCTTTGTCGCAATCGACAAGTTCTCCAAGTGGATTGAAGCCAAGCCGGTCGCCACAATCACCGCCGACAAAGCACGAGACTTCTTCCTTAACATCGTGCACCGCTTCGGCGTCCCAAACAGAATCATAACTGATAATGGGACTCAATTCACGGGAGGCATCTTCAAGGAATTCTGCGAAGACTTCGGAATCAAGATCTGCTATGCATCGCAGCACACCCTAAAAGCAATGGACAAGTCGAGCGAGCCAACGGCATGGTCCTTCAAGGCATCAAGGCTCGCGTTTTGACCGACTAAGCCCTTACGCCGGCAAATGGGTCCAAGAACTTCCCTCGGTTCTATGGTCGCCGCGAACCACACCTGCCGGCCACCGGCCAAACTCCTTTCTTTTTGGTCTATGGCGCGAAGCCATGTTGCCAAACGAGATGGAGTATGAGTCCCTCCGGTCCGCAGCCTTCAACGATGAACGCTACGACCCCGACCGAGTGGATGACCTCACCCGATTGGAAGAGGCCCGTGAGGCAGCTCTCATCCAATCGGCCAAATACCTTCAAGGACTCGAAGATACCACGCGCAACGTGCGAGCACGAGCTTTCATTGTTGGCGATTTGGTCCTACGCAAGATCCGCACCACCAAAGACCGACACAAGTTATCTCCCTTATGGGAAGGACCATACATAATCGCCGAAGTGACTCGGTCAGTGCATACCGGCTAAAGCGTGAAGACGGGTCTATGGTGGAGAACTCCCGGAACATCGAGCATCTTCGACGATTTTATGCCTAATTTGGCTAAAGCCTCATGTTTTCCTTGACCGCCAACCTCAAGCAGATGACTTCTTGAGCTAGCAATGGGGCCGTACACATGTCAATAAAGCTCAAGTTTTTCTCGTCAACTCTTGTGCATAATTTGGTTTATCATTGTTTAATGTCCTTTGACTCGAGCTCGTGTCTAAGGACCGAGAGTTTTCCGATGACCTAATCGAGCCTAGGCTTGATGACATGACGAAAACTACTTAAGAAATTTCACGCAAAAGCTCGAATCAAGGCATTGACATAAATAAACTAAAAATAGTCACAAAGTTCCACGTCGAATGTTACGGTTACATGACATTTACAAAGCAAAGTCGAAGACAATTAAATCTTGAAGTTGTTCACTACATCCGAGATATCTTCTTCGCCGCCTCCCGCGCCTCACTTAGCATGTCCAAGGCCTGCTCGTCCGTTGTTCCGTCAGCAAAGCCTTCCCCGACCGAGTGGATATCCACTCGGGGGTAGAGGGACTTGGTCTGTGCAAGAGCCAGACCAGCCCCCATGTTGGCTGCTTCAGTGATGTTGGCCAGATACCGGTCGGGAGCCAGCCGCAGCTTGTCGAATATCTCCACCGGCTCCAACGAACTGGCTCCGATTCCTTGATCGAACAAGGACAGCAAGATCGGCGTGGCGGCGTTGGCGACCTCTTCCCGTATCTCGTCGCTGGATTTGATCCGTCCAAGCAAGACGTCGTATTGGGCTCGGGTCTTCATCTTATAAGCTGCAAAAAGTCCCAGATCATTCAAAGCACTCGGAAATAAAGCAAAAGCACGAAATTCGACTTCAAAGAAGATTACCTTCAAATTCGGCCTCCATCTCGGCCTTGTCAAGGCTGACCGCTTCCAGCTGGACTTGAAGCGAGTGGACCTCCGAAGAATTTTCTACAACGAAAGAAGATCATCAATAGCCAAAATCAACATGAGAACCATGATGAAGCTGGGAGAGGTGGGCTTACTCCCGATTGACCCGCGGAGGTCGAGGTTCGCTTCTCGAAGCTCCGCAATCTCCCTCCTTAAAGCCGCCTCCCTTGATGCGGCCTCCTCCCGAGTGGCCTTCACTGCCGCCGAACGTCCTCCGTGGAGTTTAAGTGGGGACCAGCTTCTCCAAGACTTCGATTTTGCCATTGAGCGGCAATACTCTTTCGCACGCGAAAGCGTATGAGTGATCGAAAGATAACGATGATATAATCAAAGAGAAAGATAAAGGCTTACGTTGAGCGCGGGTCGCCTCATTCAGGCTCTCGACAAGGGCATCCCTTTCATCCTTTTCAGCTTGCCGGTCTAGGATGATGCCCCGTCTCTCGCCTTCCGAATCCCGCCACTCGATTCTCGATCGGGGAACCGAGTCTCGAAGACCGCAACCCGGGATATCTTCTACCGTGGCCGACAAGCAAGAAAGACAAATGAAGACATGAAAGATTCAAAATTGAAAGAATGAAGGATCGTTTCCAGCCGGATATCCCGAGCGCCTGGGGCTCCTCCCTAGGGCGTCCTCCTTCGGAGGCGAAGGTTGTTTCTCCGAACGCTCGCACTCGGTGCGGGCTCCGGGTTTTGGCTCGCTGGCCTTGGCATTTCGGGAGCAGCGCCGGAGTCGGCCCTTCACCCTCCAGCAGGATCTATGTCCTGGGGCCTCCTGCGAAAGTGAATATAGCAAAGATAAAGTAAAGTTTTCCGCGAAAAGAGTTCAGACTTTGGTTTCAGAGCATACCTGGATGACCGGCGGATCTTCGGTGCCGTCCGCGGTGATCGCCTTAGAGGCGGGGTCTCGACCGGAGGGGCCGGACGCCGTCATCCGAATCCTCTATGATCAGCCTCCTCTGCTTGCGCGCTTGTTCGAGTCTTCACTGGCGCCGCTCGCTTCCCGACCGGGTCGCTCCGGATCTTGATCCCGCCGGTCGGCTTTTGCGGGCGACGCGCGCGTCATCATGAGCCACCTTGTATGGCTTGGAGGTGATAGAGGCGTTTCCCGCGAAGAAAGAAAGTGCAACATTAAGAGACAAGATGTCAAAGTTGAAAGATAATATAAAGTAACCAATCGGCTTACCGGAGGAGGAGGTCGATGAATGCTGAAAGGAAGAACTGGCAGTATGAGGGCCCGCTCAACTGCGATCCTGGACGAGAAGAGCTTGTACATCCTAATCTTTAGGATCTCGTATGTGAGGGGATCTGGGTCTTCCCGATTGGGGTCCGTCCCGCCTTCATACTCGAAGGCCGGCTTCGACCGCTCCTTGATCGGCGCCGCCGGCACCCGATGAAGTGCCGAGTGATTTGTTCCCCGCGAAGACCCTCTCGCTTCATCGCCGGATCTTCGCGAGCGATCATTGGCTTCGTCCCGCCTTGGGCTACGGGACGGTGCTCCAAGATGGCTTGGGGACAGGAGGAAGGCCGACAAAGGCGCGACCGGGTTCGAGATTGCCGATGTAGAACCACTCGCGTGCCAGCCCTTGTTGGAAGATTTCAAAGGGAGAAAAAGTAGTCTTTGCGGAGAGATCCGCGAAGCCGAAGCTCGCCCGCCAACAACGCAAGGTTGGTCCTTGTTCGGATGGGGTTTCAGATAGAACATACGACGGAATAGATTGAAGTGAGGAAGAATGCCAAGAAAGGCTTCACACACATGAATGAAGAGGGCTATGTGAAGCATCGAGTTGGGGTTCAGATGATAGAGATGAAGCCCATAATAGTCCAGAAGCCCCCGAAAGAACTCGGAGGTGGGAAGGCTGAACCCGCAATAGAAAAAGGAAGTGAAGACAACGAGCTCACCGGTGTTTGGGGTCGGGAAGTCCTCCCCCGCCGCCGGGCGCCATCCCACAAGTTCCTTTGGCGGAAGCACGCCGTGCTTCACCATCTCCTTGAGGGTGGATTCCCTCACATCCGAGGCGGCCCATTGGTCGAACGGAATCCTTTTTTCCTCCGCCATAAGAATGGGTTGATGGGAAGCAGATCTGGCTGGAAAAAGTTGGATCTTTGGCGATGGAACATGGGAGATTTGGCCGTGGAGTTTGGTTGTTGCAGAGAGTAAGCTCCTAGATGGATGTATTTGGGAGTGCGCGAGTCTAGGGTTCTCCGCGGTGAGCTGGTGAACAGTGCCGCGAAAGAAGGGGAATCGTTTGGAAGACGAAGAGGCGGGGACGACCTCGCGTCTTTATAGAAAGATTTGAGGGTTGCGCTAGGTTTTCTGGTGAGTGGGCCGAGCCCATAAGAAAATCTACGGCCCAGCTAAGGTGTGGTCCGATACGTGTCCTTAGGGACTTAAGCGGATGAGCTTAAGCAGATTTGCCCTGGCAATATGCGCGTGTCCGAGTGCCCTATACCTTTAAAGATCCTTTCATACCGCGGTTTGTTTGACTTCATGAGAAGCTGGCACGATGCAATTTGGAAGGTGACCAACAGCTGAGTTTTTATAGCTACCTTGGTGAACAAGGGCTGTTTGGTTTTTTGGCATTTGGTCGGGTAATCTTACCAATGCCGTTTTGTTTTCCACCTTGGTGAAGATCTTTATAGATTGAGACCAGTATTATGGCAAAAGCCGTTTAATAACTTGGTCATATTTTTCATATGATTGAAAGAACTTGTTCTCCCATGAGGGATGAATGAAATATTTATTCCGAGATTACTCGGGCAAATCCACTCGGATAAGCAAGAGCCTACCGAGTGCTTTTTACCTATAAAGGTTGATTGAATTATTTGTTCTGAGATAACTCAGACAAATTCACTCGGTTGAGTATGAACTTGCCGAGTAATGAGATTTTTATGATTGTTTTAGCATGAGCTAAAGCATCTACATGAGAATAATTTTTTATAGTTCTTGACTATATGCTTAGCCTATTTTTGACTAACCACATAGTCGGGGCTACACTAATTAGGTGCATCAGAGATGCACCTAGACATTTATTTTTAAGAAATTTTTTTTTCAGCCCTTCACGCCTTTGGAGCCACTCGAGAAGATTCAGCAGAGATGATGGAATCACTCGGCGCCAAAAGCACTCGGTCAAAGAGATTTTTGGTTGAGTGCCGCTTGGTCTCAAACCGAGTTGTCTCGTCGACCGAAAAGGACTCGGGGCTACTGTGGAGATTGTGGCAATCGGGTATCTACATGGCAAGCTTATCCGACCGGAGGTAGGGATAGATTGTGCCTCGCTATATCTGTAAGCCGAACTTGACTTGGGTGTTACGGTTGCCGATAAAGATAAGGCAATCGGCCTATAGTCACGGTTTGGTAAGATTGAGGAAACCGACTTAGAACAAGATAGGGTTTCCGACTTGTAAACCCTTCCTCCCAAGACTATATAAGGGGGGTAAGGGGCGTCCCTTGAGGGATATCCAACACTAGATCTGAGATACGACTTCCTAAGCAAGAGCTTTAGATCACGAGATCAATAAAGACACTCGGCGGATCGAATCCACCGAAACAGGAGTAGGGTATTACCTCACGAGAGGGCCTGAACCTGTCTAAATCTTCTTCTTTTCCTCCTAACCCATTGTGCTTGGCGATCTTGACTGCGACCCCCAATTTTCTATTGCCGAAACCAAGTTTCGACACTACTGTTAACGACCAAATTTGGTAACCAAATCCCTAAGTTCAAGGTCAAAATTGAAGCGGAATCGGATTGGGAAAGTGATCTGCGGAGAAACAGAGGCCGCATCGGCCACGATCAAATCGGTTGGGAGACCAATCGGCTGAGGCTGAATTGGATAGGGACAGCCGATAGCCGATTCTGATTCAGAGAAGAAGATGGAACCGTTTCCGATGAAGAAGCTTGAAGATAAAAGGAAGATTCGGTTCCCAAATGTTTGTTAAGATATTGCCATCTATGGATAGAGTCCTGTAACGACAATTGTATCTGTAAAATAAGAATTTGTATAGATATTCCTTTTGTAATGTGGCATGGGACTACGTCCCGGAATATTGTCGTACCGTGTACAGTAGATAGATAGAAATCGTGTTCTACACAGACTTTGTTGTACTTGGGTATAAACAGGACTTGACACACCCTGTAAAAAGAGACAATCATAACACAATCAATTCGGCGCATCGCCTCTTTATTTTCTTTTAGACGAGTTTTTGATCCCGCTTCGGGCTGCATCGATCTCGACCCTCGAATAAGGTAAACACTTGTCATTAGTAGTTTCTATCGTTGAATCTAGTGCTTACATCGTAATGATACTCTAGATCTGATGTTATAGACTGCGCAATTTATCATATACGGCATATAATCTGGAGCAATGTCTAGATCTATCTTGCCATCAGCTCATTTCTCTCGGGAGATAGTAGCCGATAAAGCTAGATCTAGATGTTGAACTAGTTTATATGTTGTATCCACCGTCTCGAGGGGTTTACATTGGTTCATATGGATCTAGTACTTCTTTTGTACTTAATGCTGCATCACCATGACCTATAAAGTCACTCTTAGAATTATTAAGATCTATCCGGCTAGATGTTTACCATTAGAGGCAGTGCCGGGGTTTCAGCCGGCCTTATCTGTTTTAATTATCTTTTAGCATTATTTACTATTAGATATATTAAAGCTGCCTCTTATATTAAGATCTCAGTCCGGTTAAATGCCTTAAGCCAGTATCAATCTGTTGGCATCAGCCGACAGCCGATTGATCTAGGTTTAACGCACTTAGGTTAGATTAATATCTTTTCATAAGATATATCGGAGTACTAGCTGATTCAAGTTAGATCTACAGCATCGGCTAGGTTATAAATACATATATTTACTATCCTGATGTATATTTAGATTAAGTGGTTTATACTATCTCGGCATAGCCGATCTATCCCAATCACTTGTTTAAATGTGCTTTGGGATGGCAATTATATGTAAGTTGGTTCCCTGAGCCGATCCGGTAGGATCTAACCTTAACCTTAACGCTTGTATCTGTTTATTTCTTGTTGGTTAGCAGACCAAACTAACTGGCACGCCTAGTTCATCAAAGGTAGCCAAGGAGGGACCTGCACTGGAGTTAAGCAGATCTCCCAGGCCAGTGCGTGGGAAAGATTTCTCATCAACACGCTTCTTGGCATGCCCGGTGGGACCATCAACTCGGCTAGAACGTTGTAACAAAGTCGATGTGATGGTCAACATCAAGAGCCCCGACAGGAAAACATGGTTCCTGTCAAGATGGAACAATTGTCGGCTGAGCAATTGGCCGACTACAAGAAGATGGTGGAGGAACTCTAGGCCAACTATCTACAATCTTTTGCCCAGACCAGGTCTACGGCCGTCCACCAGAAGTACAAATTTAGCATGGACGACTTCAAGGCATCTTCGTCAGACGATGCAAAAGGAAAACACAAGATGGAGGAGCCGAAGCAAGAACAAGATGATTCGGGACTGCACACTTTGCAAGACCAAATCGACTCGGCTGTGTACCACACTCTCGTTAATCAGAGTGGCATCTTGGTCAACACCCTCAACAACATGATCACCACTGTGGTCGACTCGAAGATTGCCGATCAACTGCAGCGGGGGCCGACTTATTTCACTGATGGTCAGTTCCCCAACTACAGGGTCTTGGCAACCCAGAATCGGCCGATGCCACCACCAGTACAGCCAGGGCCACCAGGAGGGGTCCTAAGTCAGCCGACTGCATCCGCGTCGGCTTCTAGGCCGTCGCCCATCATTCTGAACCGGCAACAACCTCCTTCTCAGGAGCAACTGGCCGGCATATTCGACTTCAATCAGTGGCAAGAACTTGCCGCCAATCTCATTCAAGGGGCACAGTACAATGCCGGTGGCCGTCGGCTCTTCTCCGACCAATCACCACCGCCGGTGAATCGGCCGCCTCCCACCGTTGACCCAGCTCAATACCCGTACCAGGGAGGCCAACATGACCAACATTACCGGCCGCAGACACCGCCACCTCAGTATCGACAAGCACCCGTACAGTACGATCAATATGAGCCGATACAGCGAGCCCAAGATAACAGGACCTGGGCCGATTTGATTGCCGACGTCATGCGCGATCAATTCGGCCTCAAACTGAAAGATTCTGGCAATATGTATCGGTATCCATACCTAGAACATTTTGAGAGGGTGCCACTGCCCAACCGATACAAAGTCCCAGATTTCTCCAAGTTCTCAAGGCAGGACAATACTTCTACATACGAACACATCAGCCGATTCCTGGTGCAATGAGGGGAGGCATCGGCTACATACGCCCTGAGGGTTCGCTTGTTCCCGCTCTCGCTATCGGGATCGACCTTTACGTGGTTTTCTTCACTGCCTTACAATTCCATCCAGAGCTGGGCTGACTTCAAGAAACAATTCCGCAGCTACTTCTACACCGGCAACCATGAGATGAAGCTGTCAGACCTAACAAGCATTAGGCAGAAGCGTGAGGAGTCGGTTCAAGACTACATTCAAAGATTCAGAGAGATGAGGAACCGCTATTATAGCCTGGTGCTGTCCGATTCCCAGTTAGCCGATTTGGCTTTTCATGGACTGCTGTCGCCGATCCGTGAAAGGTTTTCGGCTCAAGACTTCGACAGCTTGGCCCATCTGGCACAGAGGGTGACGGCCCACAAGCAAAGATTTCAGGAATCAAGGAAGGTCATCAAGAAGGTTGCCCACGTCATCGTCGAGACTGACTCAGAAACAAGTGACAATGACGCAGAAGTTGCAGCAGCCGAGTGGACCAAAAATAAAAAAACCATCGTCTGCCAATGGCTGCTGAAAATGGCTAGGGAGGAGAAGTACGACTTCGACATCACGAAGGCCGATAGGATCTTTGATTTATTGCTGAAGGAGAAGCAAATTCAGCTTCCTACCATCCACACGATCCCATCGGCCGAAGAACTCAAAAAGAAGAAATACTGTAAGTGGCACAACTCTATCTCCCATAGCACTAATGACTGTAAGGTTTTCAGGCAGCAAATCCAGTCGGCTATTGAGGCCAGGAAGCTAATGTTCGCCGATTCACCTCGACCGATGGAAGTCGATGGCAACCACTTCCCGGTCAACATGGTCCAGGCCGGCCCGAGGCGAGCTGATCGGCAGAACATAATGATGTACAGCTTAGCCGAAACTCTCATGGGGGTCAAGACAGAGAAGAGGCCGACTGGAGATCAAGCTGCGCCAGTCAACATGGTTCAGCCAACCGGCCGATCGGCCAATCAGCGACCGATTCGCATGGACAGACGACGCCGCTTCCAGCAGTGGTTTTGGCAATAAGAGGAGGCCCGGCGCGGCAAGCCGTATGTTAGGGAACCTGAGGTGAGGGACCTCCGAATTATCAGACACCACAACGACTACGACCCGCACTGGCATTGCGAGTTTTTCCGATTTTGCTGGGAATCGGGGATGAGGTTGCCGACGATAGACAACTGCCCGACCTGTAGTGAATATCGTGAAGATGAATACAGGGATCCGCCGATGCAAAGCCCTGCCCAATTCGTCCCCAGGGCCGTGCAACTTAACCAGAGGCGGCAATCGGTACATGATCGGCTTGGGCCGATCCACCAAGACTTCTTCGAAGACGAAGACGAAGACGAATACTACGAAGAAGAAGCCGAAGATGAGCAATCTGCTAACTCACAATGGTGCCCTTCTGACCTCTTCACTAAACTGCAGAAGAGAAGAATTCAGAGGCTGAAAAGCGAAGGGCAGGAAGAAGAGGTCCAACAGATGATTCAGCATCAACAACGTCGGCAGGGCAGGAAACAGTGGCGCCCCAAGAAGAAGAATACCCCAGCCGACGAGAGTGCAGCCGACCAAGCCAGAAGGACGGCTAAAGGAAAAGGGAAAGCTATTGCATCAGTCAACATGGTTTTCATATTGCCAGCCGAATTCGACGCCACAGAGGCCGATGCAGATAGTGTCGAAGACGCCTCGGTGAAACTAGCATTCTCACCAGAACAAGCTGTTTTTGAAAAACCGGAGGGGACTGACAATCGGCACCTCAAACCACTATACGTGAAAGGATTTGTTAACGGGAAGCCGATGTCAAAGATGCTAGTCGATGGAGGGGCAGCAGTCAACCTCATGCCCTATGCCACTTTTCGGAACTTGGGCAATGGAGCCGAAGATCTAATCAAGACGAACATGGTGCTCAAAGACATCGGTGGCAACCCATCGGAGGTCAAGGGCGTGCTGAACGTCGAGCTGACCGTCGGCAGTAAAACCATGCCCACAACATTCTTTGTCATCGACGGGATGGGATCTTACAGCCTGCTACTTGGGAGGGACTGGATCCATGCAGACTGCTGCGTCCCTTCCACAATGCATCAAAGTCTGATCCAATGGCAAGGCGACAAGATTGAAATCGTGCCAGCCGACAGGTCAGTGAGCGTTTCTAACGCCGATTTTCCGCTTTGGAAAATTGACGGTATTGATTGTCTGTCCGGCAAAATCTGGCAAGCCGATTTTCTAAAGGTGTCCGATTCTGCCATACAGCCTATGGGAGACGAAGAGCCTCAATTATTACTTTGAGGGCGTGGTAGAGGGCTCGAATGTCTATGGCAAGGACACCGCAGACGACGATGATGGCAAGCTTGGGCAAGGTTTTCTGTCGGCCGACGAGCTAGAAGGAATCGACATAGGTCCTGGAGATAGGCCTAGGCCGACATACATTAGTAAAAATTTGTCTTCTCATTGTAGATCCCAGCTTATTGATTTATTAAAGGAATATAAAGATTGTTTTGCTTGGGAGTATTTCGAGATGCCTGGTCTTAGCCCGTCTATTGTTGTGCATCGGCTGCCTATCAAGCCGGGGTATCGGCCGTACAAACAGCCTCCTAGGAGGTTTAAGGCCGATATGTATGATGCGATCAAAGCCGAAATCACTCGGCTATACGATGCTGGATTCATTCGGCCTTGCCGATATGCGGAGTGGGTTTCAAATATTGTTCCAGTAATGAAGAGAATGGTAAACTTAGGGTGTGTATTGATTTCAGAGACCTCAACAAAGCTATCCCTAAGGACGAATACCCAATGCCCATAGCCGATTTGCTCGTAGATGCTACTTCTGGCCACAAGATTATAAGTTTTATGGATGGTAATGCAAGTTATAATCAGATCTTTATGGCCGAAGAAGATATCCACAAGACTGCTTTCAGATGCCCAGGAGCAATCGGCTTGTATGAATGGGTCGTCATGACGTTTGGCTTGAAGAATGCTGGAGCAACTTATCAAAGGGCCACGAATTACTTTTCCATGATATGATCGACTCTCTGGTTGAGATTTACATTGATGATGTTGTTGTCAAATCCAGGGAAATGGAAAACCTTATAGCTGATATTAGAAAGGTTTTGGAGCGGACAAGGAAGTATGGCCTGAAGATGAATCCACTGAAATGCGCGTTCGGCGTGTCGGCCAGGCAATTTTTAGGGTTTCTTGTTCATGAGTGAGGGATTGAGGTTACACCAAGGAGCATTAATGCTATCAAGACGATACAGCCTCCGAAGGACAAGAAGAAACTACAATCTTTGATCGGCAAAATTAACTTCATCAGGCGATTCATAGCCAATCTTTCAGAAGAGATGGAGCCGTTCACACCATTGCTTCGGCTGAATGCCGATCAAGCATTCACTTTGGGGGCAGAGCAGCAGAAAACGTCGAACAATATCAAGGATTACTTAAGCTCACCTCCAGTCCTGATTTCTCGACAAAAGGGGTACCATTCAAACTGTACCTATCAGCCGACGACAAGTCCATCGGCTCAGTCCTGATTCAAGAGATCGAAGCAAAAGAGAAAGCCATCTTTTATCTCAGCCGATGGTTGCTGGACGCAGAGACAAGATATTCACCAGTGGAGAAATTATTTCTTTGCCTGTATTTTTCATGTACAAAGTTGAGGCATTATTTATTATTCAACGAATGCACAGTGGTATGCAGAGCCGGTGTAGTCAAATATATGCTATCGACTCCGGTACTCAAAGGACGAGTTAGGAAGTAGATTTTTGCTTTAACGAAATTCAACTTAAGATATCAAGCACCCAAGGCAGTTAAAGGACAAGCCATAGCCGATTTCATCGTAGAACACAGAGATGGTTCAATCGGCTTGGTGAAGATCATGCCTTGGACTTTGACGTTTGATGGCTCGGTTTGCACGAATGGATGCGGTATCGGCTTGGTCATCATATCACCAAGGGGGGCAAGCTTCGAATTTGCCTTCTCAATCAACCCCCATGCCACAAACAATCAAGCCGAATACGAGGCAGTGCTTAAGGGATTACATCTTCTCAAGGAAGTTGAGGCCGACGCCATCGAAATAATGGGAGATTCACTGTTGGTCATCAGCCAGTTGTCAGGGGAATACGAGTGCAAAAATGATGCGCTGATGGTCTATTATCAACGATGCCGAGAATTGATGGATAACTTTCGGCTTCTAACATTAAAACACATCCCCAAAGAGCAAAATGCAGAAGCCAATGATTTAGCTCAAGGGGCATCAGGCTACAGGCCGATGACAAAAGATGTTGAGATAGAGATTGCCACCATGACAGCCGACGACTGGAGGTTTAAGGTCTACAACTATCTAGAAAACCCCTCCCAGTCGGCTTCAAGGAAATTGCGCTACAAGGTTTTGAGATATGTCTTGCTCGATGAAGATTTATACTATCGGACGATTGATGGAGTGCTGCTCAATTGTCTCAGTGCCGATCAAGCCAAGGTAGCTATTGGTGAGGTGCATGAAGGAATCTGCGGCACACATCAATCGGCTCACAAGATGAAATGGCTACTTCGAAGAGCAGGGTATTTTTGGCCGACGATGCTGGAGGATTGTTTCAAGTACTACAAGGGCTGCTAGGATTGTCAGAAGTTTGGAGCTATACAAAGGGCAACAGCATCGGCTATGAACCCAATTATCAAGCCTTGGCCGTTCAGAGGTTGGGGAATCGACATGATCGGCTAGATCAATCCATCCTCGAGCAAGGGACATAAATTCATATTGGTGGCAACAGATTGTTTCACAAAATGGGTGGAAGCAATTCCTTTAAAGAAAGTTGATTCAAAGGATGCAATCAAGTTTGTTAAGGAGCACATTATATACCAATTCGGCGTGCCTCAGATAATAACAACAGATCAGGGATCTATATTCATATCGGACGACTTTGTTCAGTTTGCCGATGGCATGGGCATGAAGTTGCTCAATTCTTCGCCGTATTATGCTCAGGCTAACGGACAGGCAGAGGCCTCAAACAAGAGTCTAATCAAACTGATAAAGAGGAAGATCGCTGAATATCCTAAGCAATAGCACAACCGATTAGCCGAATCACTTTTGGCCTATCGGATGGCTTGCCACGGATCAATCCAAGTGCCTCCATATAAACTGGTCTATGGATATGAAGCAGTCCTGCCATAGGAAAACATCATCGGCTCAAGAAGGATTCAGTTACAAGATCAGCTTACAGCCGATGATTACTGCAACCTGATGGTAGATGAATCAGAAGATCTGGTGTTGTCACGGATGAGGGCCTTGGAAAAGGTAACAAGAGATAAGGAACGAGTAGCCTGTCATTATAACAAGAAGGTTGTGCCTAAGTATTTTGAAGAGGGCAAACTCGTTTGGAAATTGATATTGCCGATTGGATCAAGGGATAATAAATTCGGCAAGTGGTCACCAAATTGGGAGGGGCCTTTCAAGATCCACAAATGCGTCTCCAAAGGAGCCTATATGCTAGAAGGATTGGATGGAGAGGTATTCGGAAGGGCTCTGAACGGAAAATATCTAAAGAAGTATTACCCAAGTGTGTGGATCAATTCGTGATTCACCTATGTTTGTGCCGAGCCATGTTAGCCGATGCGTTGTGACGCACACATCGCCTTTAGGACATTGTTACGCCAAGTTTCCCCTAATTTTTCTACATCGGCTCAGCCTAGCCGACAGCGACAAGATATTTGATTTGATAATTTTGTTAATGCTGGGAACACCATCAACAAAATTAGGGGGCATATACAATACAATATGATATCAAGAAGGCAGAGCGAACTTTTCAAAATTTTTGAAGTTTTCAAGCAAGTTTGAAGTAATCGACAAGCATACATGTGAATGGCATTAAACAAGGATTAAGTTGCAACCAGCCGATCACAGAAGAAGTTTTAGCCGATTACAAAATACATAGAGAGTTTGAGTTACAAAGATGTCCTAGTTGGCTATTACAATCGGCTTAACGCTTCAGGAAGTCAGGGATAGCCGGTATCGCCTTGCGACGAATCTCATCAATCTCTTCGACCGCCTTGGCGTCGGCTCCATCAGTGCCGGCCTCCGGTTTCACCGCCTTTGTCAAGTCTGTTAAGTGGGACACGGCCGCCTTGATCTTTGCTTGTTGATCTTCGATTTCTTTCAGCACGCCGGCTACTCGTTCTTCTTGGAGTTGGATTTCTGTTTCAGTCTTCACGAGTTCGGCCACCAGTTCATTCCGGCGCGTGCGAAGCCGATCAAGTTGGGCAATCGGCTCTGTCTTTAGAGTGTCGAACTTGGCCTTCTCTGCCTTGATCTCTTCTTAATTGACCTTGATCATAGCTGCCAATAACTTGTTTTCTCGACAGTCGTCTATCCGCTGTTTTGCCCTTCCGTAGTTGTGCCGATGTGCCTCGAGAAAGGTTGCTGGTGCGATGGTGTCGGCTAGATCATCTGGGAGCCTGGCTTGGATTTCTTCAAACCGGTTACGGACAGAGCCACAATCGGCCACCAGTACATCCAGGGAACTCTCCAGCCGATTAGCGATGTCGGCCAGCGTGGCCCTTAGATCTTTGTCGAGCAGCCCAGGAGATCGGCTACGCTCTGCAGAACAAGGAACAGTTATAACATGGGTAGAAATCACAAGGCCGATTGTGAAAAAGACAGTTATAGTACTTACTTGGATTGCTGGGGCCGATGTAGCTTCTTCATTAGCGTTTTTGCCACCTGCAGCCGATAGAGTGTGCTCGCTTGAGATTTGGGGGGCGTGGAGGCTAAAAAGAGTTAGTTCAGGAATTAGCTGGTTAACAAGGAAAATACAATGGCTAAGAGCTACCGAAGGAGCAGCCTTTCTAAGCCTAGTGACCACTTTCTTCCTCTGCCAATGCAACAAGGACAGTCAGAAAATGCGAATGAAGTTATTGAAAGATTGAGCAAGGAAAGCAGCTTAATGGCATCAGACGAGCAGCCCGCCTTGGAGGACTTGGGGTTTTCTGAGCCGATTGCTCGTCGGCTGATGGTGTCTGAGCATATTTTTCTGAAGAGTTGGTGTCGGCTGCGGCTTCATGAACAGCTTTATCCATTTCTTCGGCTCTGACCTCATTGTCCAAGAAGGCATCCATATCCGGATCGATTGGGGAGAGGTCGTCGGCTGGAGATCGTTTTGGTTTCTTCGAAGCTCTTTTCTTTCGTTCGGCAGCAGGGGTGGCAGCGGCCGACGGTTTTGCCCTCTTCGGCCGTTGAAGCGGTTCACGAGTTTGGCCGTGAAGGTGCGTGCCCACCTTCGGCGCGTTGTGGCCGATGATGGACGGTGCCTGCCCGCAGCCGTTGGGAAGGATGCCACGAGCGTAGAGGATGGCTACTCCTGTGTTGCTAGTATGCGGACAGGAGTCGTCAATTGTCTGCAAAGGAATAAGATGTGGTCAGTTGGGGACACAAGTGATAGCCGATGAAGAAAAGGATTAAAAGACAAAATACTCACTGAGGGGACCAAGTCAGGGTTGACGATTGTCAGGTACATCGAAGCCAATTGGTGGAACAGATGTTGTTTCCATTCATTCCCCCATCGGCTGAAGATAGCTGTCCTGGTCGCCGCCAAGTCAATCTTGTTGATGCTGCCCAAGGGGGAACCAGGGATGCGTAACAGCCGATGCATCATGATATTGCCTTCAATTTTTCCTCTGGCTTGGATCTTGTCGGCATAATAAAGACCAATCAGCAGTTGACCCAGTCTGAACTAGCTTGCAGCTATCATTGGATGATAGAATTCATATGTTTTGGTGACATTGCGTCCTTGATGGATGCTGACAGGGAGGATACAGGGAGTGATGGCTTTTACATAGATTTTCCTCGGCTTTAAATATTCTTCAGAATTGAGCTTGTCTAGCCAAAGATCATCTGGTTGTTCAAATTTATCAAAGTCTTCGTAGGCAAACCAGATCTTCGAGGTGTTTGGAAAGCCACTGTATAGATTGCCAAACCAATTCTTGAAGTGGTCGGCTGTTAACTTAGATCCGGGATAAGTGGCAGCTGCCTCTCCATATGACATGCACCGCCGAGTCGTTTTCTCTTCATCATCTTCGACTCGTGGCTCGAGCAAGGGGAAATCGGCTTCAAGTGGGGGCGGCCTTTTAGCGATGTGGTAGAGGTGAAGATTGAGCCAGACCTATAGTTGCCACCAGGGCCCCCTGTGTTGATAGCTTGTTTTGAAGCCAGCCTAGCCGATGTGTTGCTCAACATATGATATACATAGCCGAGCAGATACTTTCCTAGAGGGATCTTCTTCTTCCTCATTAGGGCTTCGGCTATATGTTGCCAATTGCTGGTTGGTCCGCAGCTTGATCCGCAAAAGACAAACTTTTCTAGCCACATCAGGAGAAAAGCTGTGTGTTCCTTATCAGAGATCGGCCCATCCTTCATGTTCATTGCTATGAAGCCGCTCCAGTCCCCTATGCTTTTGGTCTTGAAGTTGTGATGGCATTTGACTTGGAGGCCATTGGGATCGACTGTGGATGTTATGTCTAGTCCGGTGATCATTGCTACGTCCAGGAGTGTTGGGGTCATTGGTCCTTGCCTAAAGAAGAAGGCGTTGAGGGTGTCATCCCAGAAGTAACTTATAGCCGATAGGAGGGGTTCGTCCTTAGGGATGTCGGCTATTGTCAGTTCTAGGCATTGGCTTATGCCAAGCTCGATCCAGTGGGTTTGCATCCTAGCCAACATTCTAAGGTACCATGCTGGCCAAGATTTGTCCGTTGAGGGCCAAGATTTGAAGGCGCTGGTTCAGTATGCCAGATCTGGGGCTGAGAACCTATAGGGGATCCGGTCGGTTTTGGCGTTGATAAGTTCACTTGGGTCTAGGTTGCCGATCGGCCCTAACAGATATTGGTTGGGATGAACAAGATATGGAATGGCGATTTGATGCGAAAGGTGCTACAGGTTGCAGGAAAGAACGAAGGAATCACAAAAAGCAAAAAGATTGAATCGCAGAAGGAAAAGAGCTATGATCGACGATACTTACCTTGGGGTACACCTGTTGAGGCGCGTCGGTGCGGGTGCTTGAGGATGCCATTGGTGAAGGGGATCACTGCCGCAGGGAGATCGCCGGAGGGGTTCTGTTTCGGTTCGCCGAAATCGCCGAAGGGAGAAGGAGAGTTTTTTTGGCTAGGTCTTGAGGAATAAAAGTGACAACGTGGCTTGTTTCGGCGCTGGGCGGGCAATATTTAAAGAGTTTTCTTTAATAGCCAAAACGGAATAGGACGGAAGTCATGCGGGAGTTTGAAAAAGCGGCAAATCCAGGATATTATCTTACCATGGACTTGGGGGGCATGTGTTAACGACCAAATTTGGTAACCAAATCCCTAAGTTCAATGTCGAAATTGAAGCGGAATTAGATCAGGAAAGTGATATGCGGAGAAACAGAGGCCGCATCGGCCACGATCAAATCGGCTGGGAGACCAATCGGCTGAGGCCGAATTGGATAGGGACAGTCGATAGCCGATTCCGATTTGGAGAAGAAGATGGAACCGTTTTCGATGAAGAAGCTTGAAGATAAAAGGAAGATTTGGTTCCCAAATGTTCGTTAAGATATGGCCATCTATGGATAGAGTCCTGTAACGGCAATTGTATCTGTAAAATAGGGATTTGTATAGATATTCCTTTTGTAACGTGGCATGGGACCACGTCCCGGAATATTGTCGTACCGTGTACAATACATAGATAGAAACCGTGTTCTACACGGACTTTGTTGTACTTGGGTATAAATAGGACCCGAGACCCCCTGTAAAAAGAGACAATCATAACACAATCAATTCGACGCATCACCTCTTTATTTTCTTTTAGACGAGTTTTTGATCCCGCTTCGGGCTGCATCGATCTCGACCCCCGAATAAGGTAAACACTTATCATTAGTTATTTGTATCATTGAATCTAGTGCTTACATCGTCATGATACTCTAGATCTAATGTTATAGACTGCACAATTTATCATATACGACATATAATCTGGAGCAATGTCTAGATCTATCTTGCCATCGGCTCGTTTCTCTCGGGAGACAGTAGCCGATAAAGCTAGATCTAGATATTGAACTAGTTTATATGTTGTATCCACCGTCACGAGGGGTTTACATTGGTTCATATAGATCTAGTACTTCTTTTTGTACTTAATGCTGCATCACCACGACCTATTAAGTTGCTCTTAGAATTATTAAGATCTATTCGACTAGATGTTTACCATTAGAGGCAGTGCCGGGGTTTCAGCCGGCCTTATCTGTTTTAATTATTTTTAGCATTATTTACTATTAGATATATTAAAGCTGCCTCTTATATTAAGATCTCACTCCGGTTAAATGCCTTAAGCGGGTATCAATCTGTTGGCATCAGCCGACAGCCGATTGATCTAGGTTTAACGCATTTAGGTTAGATTAATATCTTTTCAGAAGATGTATTAGAGTACTAGCTGATTCACGTTAGATATACAACATCGGCTAGGTTATAAATGCATATGTTTACTATCCTGATGTATATTTAGATTAAGTGGTTTATACTATCTCGGCATAGCCGATCTATCCCAATCACTTAGTTTAAATGTGCTTTAAGATGGCAATTATATGTAAGTTGGTTCCCTGAGCCGATCCGGTAGGATCTAACCTTAACCTTAACACATGTATCTTTTTATTTCTTGTTGGTTAGCAGATCAAACCAACTGGCACGCCTAGTTCATCAATGGTAGCCAAGGACAGACCTACACTGGAGTTGAGCAGATCTCCCAGGCCAGCGCGTGGGAAAGATTTCTCATCAGCACCTACCATGCCATTTTCATTCAGATTTTTTTGCTTTTAAAATTATTTGTTTGCTCCAGGTTAAATTCCAACTATTTTCTTTGCAATTTTTTCTTTAGGATTTTTAAAAGGGGAAAACACCTCAGGGTGTGACAAACCTACCTCCCTTAAACGAAATCTGGCCTGGTAACTGTTGTTGTAAGAGAACTCCGCGTAGGGAAGACTCTTGTCCCATGCTCTCCCAAAGTCGAGAGCACAGGCTCGCAACATGTCTTCCAAGATCTGATTCACGCGCTCGGTCTGCCCATCGGTTTGCGGGTGATAGGCCGTATTGAAGTTCAACCGAGTGCCAAGTTCCTCCTGTAGCTTCTGCCAAAACTTGGAGGTGAACTGACTACCATGATCTAATACTATTTTCTTTGGTACCCTATGAAGACACATGATCCTTGCGAGATATAGTTCTACCAGTTTCTTTCCTATGTAGGTGGTGTGCACTGGGATGAAGTGAGCTACTTTAGTGAGTCGGTTAATAATGACCCAGATGGAATCATGCCCTGACGATGTCCGAGGTAATCCTGTGATGAAGTCCATTCCGATTTCTTCCCATTTCCATTTTGGGATTTGGAGTGGCTGTAGTAACCCTGCAGGTCTTTGGTGTTCTGCCTTCACTCGTTGGCATACGTCGCATAGTGCCATGAACTCTGCTATTCTCTCTTCATACTGACCCACCAAAACTTGTCCTTTAGGTCTTGGTACATCTTGGTGCTCCCTGGATGGATTGAGTACTGACTCTGATGAGCTTCGGTAAGGATCAACTTTTTCAGTTCTTTATCCTTTGGTATGCACATCCTTGTGCCCATCCGGATTGTTCCATGCTCGTCCTCCGTGAAGTCACGAGTTTTTCCAACCCTCATGTTCTTCTTAAGCTCGGCTATGTCAGGATCCGAGGCTTGAGCTATTCGGATCTGGTCTATGAGTGTGGGTTGGGCTTCAAGAACAGCCATAAATCCTGGTTCAACAATTCCTAGATTTAGGCGCTCTAGGTCCCGTTGTAACTGTTCACATCTCCCTTTTGTGCGGATAGAGTTGCAATAACTCTTTCGGCTCAAAGCATCAGCTACCACGTTGGCTTTGCCAGGATGATAGTGTATACTTAGGTCATAATCCTTGATCAACTCTTCACTGATGGAGGTTTAAGTCTGGTTGGGTGAAGATGTATTTCAGGCTCTTATAATCAGTATACACTTCACATCGATTACTGACGAGGTAATGTCGCCATATTTTCAAAGCATGGATGACTGCCGCTAGTTCCAAGTCATGGGTTGGATAGTTAGGCTCATGTGGTCACAACTGGCGGGAAGCATAAGCGACCACTTTTCCTTCTTGCATCAACAGACAACCTAACCCTTGGCGAGATGCGTCGCAATAGACTTGGAAATCCTTGGTTTGATGTGGCAAGATCAAACTGGTACGGACACCAGCTTTCTCTTAAGTTCTTCAAAACTATTGTCGCACTCAGCGGTCCACTTAAACTTTTCATCCTTTTTCAACAACTGGGTCATTGGCTTCGCAATTTTAGAGAAATTCTCAATGAACCGACGGTAATATCCTGCAAGTCCAAGAAAACTCCTGATTTGGGTGACGGTTTTGGGTGGAGTCCACTTGGTTATTGATTCCACATTTGAAGGATCCACCGCGACTCCTTGGGCATTCACGATATGACCAAGGAATTGCACTTCCTTTAACCAAAAGGCACACTTGCTGAACCTAGCATAGAGATGATGGTCTCTTAAGTTTTCGAGTGCCAACCGGAGATGATGCTCGTGCTCTTCTTTCGTCTTGGAATAGATCAGAATGTCATCGATGAACACTACGATGAACTTGTCCAAGAATTCCATGAAGAATGCAGGTGCATTGGTAAGTTCGAAAGACATGACCGTACACTCGTACAAACCATACTGAGTGATAAAAGCGGTCTTGGGAATGTCTTCCTCTTGAATCCTTAGCTGATGATAGCCTGACCGTAGGTCTATCTTAGAGAACACCTTTGCTCCCTTCAGTTGATCAAACAGGTCGTCGATCCGAGGTAATGGATACTTGTTGTTAATGGTGACCTCGTTGTGTGCGCGATAGTCGACGCAATCCTCTTAGTCTTATCCTTTTTCTCCACAAATATTACTGGAGCACCCCAAGGTGACATACTTGGGCGAATGAAACCCTTCTGCAATTGCTCGTCCACTTGCTTCTTCACTTCTGCTAACTCATTGGCTCCCATCCTATAGGGTCTCTTGTGGATCGGAGCAGTTCCAGGAATCAGGTCAATTCGGAACTCTATCTCTCTTTGAGGTGGCATCGTGGTAAGGTCTTCAGGGAAAACATCCAGATACTCACAAACCACGGGGATTTCCTCTATCTTCTTTGGGTCTTTTCCTTCCCCTTCAAGTTTCTCCTTGATCGAGACCCAATTCAGGCTTACTACTAACCCTGATGGTCTAGGGGAGTGGAGGATCACTTCCTTCCCTTCACTATTGGTCAAGGTGATTGTGCGGCTCGCGGAATCGATCAGGCCTTTATAACGGGTCAACCAGTCCCTCCCAAGGATGACATCTAGGCCTTCTGATTCTAGAAGGATAAGGTTGGTTAGAAATGGGGACCCTTGGATTTTTATTGCCACTGAAGGGCAGAAATGAGGGGTGTTCAAATGCTTTCCGGGGGTTTGAACCCGCATCGGTATCTTAAGTATTAATACAGACATCCCATGTGTCCCAATGAATGCTTTTGATATGGACGAATGGGTTGCACACGAATCAAACAAGACTGATGCGGTGAAGGAGTTCACAGGGAACATACCCAGTATTACTTCCGGCGCGTCTTGGGCTTCTTCTGTCGACACGTGATTCACCCTCGCTTGGACGAATCGAGGTGCACGCTTAGGCTTTGGACACTTGTCCGCGAAATGTCCAGGCTCTCCACGCTTAGGCAGTTGCCTGGTCTGATCCCAAGGTCCTTCTTCGGTTGTGCTGACTTAGGCGGTTGTTGTGATGGTGCCGTTGGAGGACGTGGGGCATAATTCCGTTGTTGTTGCCCGATGCGGCTTGCACTGGTTTGGAAATTTCCAGGGTGGTAAGGTCGATGTTGGCAGACAATCATGGTGGTAGGTCCGCCCTGACCTCCGGGAGTGAAACGTGGCCATTGGGGGTTCCCTTGGTACGGTTGTGGTCTGCTGAACAACCTTCTGTTTCTTAAGCATCTTGTTGCGCTGATCTTCTTGATGAATAGCTTTGTTGGCGTATTCACCCGAGATGATTTTGTCCGTTAACTCATCGTCAAGTCCAGCCAAGAACTTTTCTTGACACTCGGCGTCGGTGCGCACGTCTTCTGAAGCATAACATGCCAGGCGATTAAATTCGTGCAGGTATTCGGTGACCGTTCGGTTGCCTTGTTCAAGGGATCTGAACTCCCTCTTTTTCTGTGCCACAATCCCTCCGGGAATGTGTGCTTTCCGGAATTGCTGGCAGAATTCTGCCCAAGTGACTGTAGGTGCGTCTGCCCGACTAGTGACTAGGAGGTTATCCCACCATGCCGAGGCGGGGCCTTGAAGGTTGTGGGTGGCAATGGACACCCTTTCTTGGTATGTGCACTGTAGTAGGTCCATCTTCTTCTCTATCGCATTGAGCCGATCGCTGGCTTCCATAGGATTGGTGGTGCTAGAGAAGGTCGAGGGTCGGACACAGAGAAATTCTGACAACTTGTTTTGAGGGGAAGGTGGTGGTGCGAACTGGTTGTTATGGTTTTGGTTCTGTTGCCGAAACTGTTGCATCATTTGCAACTGCATCTGTTGATGCTGCTGTTGCATTTGCTGGATCATTGCAGCCATCATTTGGGTTTGGTTGGCTAAGACTTGAGCCAAAGTGATGTTCTTGGGTGGCGGAGGTGGGTGTTGCCATTATCTCTGGTGTTGTTCTCTGCCAACTCAGTGTTGGTGTTGGTGCTACCATTCCCGGTGTTCACCATCTGAAGGAGCGGGTCGAACAAGGAGGGAGGAGTAAAACAGATTGGACTGTGAAGCTGAACTTTATTGCTTGTTTTGATCTATTGTTTATTAAAACACTTAAAACACACTCAACATGCTTAACTGGACACCCCATACCCACACTTGATACAGGTTGATCGCTACCCCACACACAACACTCCTAGCACACAACAGCTAACAAGCAGGAAAACTAGGAAAACAGTAAACTAAGGGTGGCGACACTCTAGCAGTCGAAGCGGCTTCTGTGCTCGGTGGAGTCAAATCCACTGTCCTGGGAGTCTCCGACTTCCTTTTGCTTCGAGCGACTCTGAGAGTTTGCAAACTCCTCTTTTTAGCCTGGGGTCTTGGAGCTGCCACTGCTACTGCCTCAGCTGCTACTGGACACGGAGATCCATCCTCCTCTTCTGCCTTCGCTTAGGGTCGGAGCAAGGACCGGGGCAGGAGTAGGAACAGGCACTGGTGCAGGAGTTGGGGAAGGTGGCGGAGTAAGAGGGGAAATCCTGGGCGCCAGCTGCATCCGCACAGGGGCCTTGGTGGTCTTCCGAGGCGTGATCCTGATCCAGAGGATGTTGGGGACCAGAAGTCCCTTCAGGATGGCGATTTCTTTCTTGAGGCGATCCACCTCATTCTTCAGGTTGTTGATCTTGTGGATCTTCTGGTCGTTCAAAGCTTTGGCCTCCATGCAAAGATCTGAATGCATCTTGTCCAACCCTTTAATCACAGTCCTCATGTGAGTAAAGGTGGCGTCATTCTCCTCTGCGGCCGATTGGAAGGAGCTGACCACCGACGAGCTTCCGCGCCGGGGATGGAAATAGTAGGCAAAGTGTCGGAGATGGTAGTCATGCATTTCCCTTATCTGGGCCAGCATCAGGTAAGCAGCCTCTTGGCAGGCATGCTCGTCTGTTCCTCCCGAAGCAGTGACCACCATGTTCGGGAGGTTAGTGCCAATGAAACCGTGCACCTCCAAACGGACCTGATGGGGCAACTCGCTGCCGAATGGTGAGACGATGGTGTACTCAGGTGCACCAGTATCCTTGCCAGCTCAGCAACGAAACCCTCCAGACCCTGACCGTGGTGGGTGACGGGACGGCCTGCCATCTAGAGAAGACAAGGTAGGGGATCGATGCATGCTCAAACCCAGGTTAAATAAACAGTAAAGGACTCAAGTGAAGTAAACGAGTAAAGAAGGGCTTTATGAAACATTTTCATGAGGCTAAGTAAAGCTTCTAATGACATCCCCTAGATGATGAGGTAATGCTTAAAATAAATGCTTAGTTATAATAAGTATAAAATCAGTGGCCATTCCCTCCTATCTTGACTTAGGAGTTTGTTCCCTTTGAAACATCCCGACTGACGGTCGAATAAGATTGCAACTGGTTTTTTTTCAAATTCAGTTTCAAAGGCCTATCACTTAGATTGACCTGGTTTTCAAAATTTCTTGTCTTGAAAAACATTCAAGATCCTTCCCCAAACCAGAGGAAATAGAGACCCATTTTCCCAAAACAACTCCAAATGCAAAGACTTATGCAAATAAAAATATTCAAAGGGCTCCTAGGGTTTTTCCATTTGGCTTTTCTTACGGTCTGGAATTGGCTCTGATACCAACTTGTCACGCTCAGAAATTCAAACCAGAATTTCCGAAGCTATATGTGTATTAAAATCCCTGTCCAGGACCAACTAGGGTACACATACAACAATGGTTGATATTACAGTTCCACGTCTTAGAAACATTACAAAAAGATTACAAAAGAGCAGTGGAAAAAGAAAATAGTCTAAGCCTAATATTGATGCTTGCAGCGTGGCTTCACTCCACAGGCATCTTCCAGAGTGCAGGACAAAGCCTACTCAACTTCTTCTTCTTCTTCAGCTTCTTGCTCAAGTTCTGGGGATGAGGCAAGGATGAGCACTTCCACGTACTCAGCAAATCATACTGAAATAGAGAAGGTATGAATGCAAGGGGAAGACAAGGATTTGGCTTCGGTTGCCTTTAGCACAAACAGCTAGGGTTTTTGCAGATAAGAGGAGATTTGAACACAAAAACAAAAATTGGTAACTCAAATAATTAATTCATATTAAATCCAACACTGCCCAACGTTATCCTCACGTGGCGACAGGCCCAAACCGTCCAACTATACTTCTCATGATCCATTAATCAGGTTTTGGCAGTGTGGGACTAATCATGGTGAAATCGGTCGATTGCCCATAACCGCGGGCACGGCTATTCGAATAGTTTTAACTCTGATCAGAGGTATACATCTGTACCCATAAGACACAGCCCCACAACACGGTCTCCCGTGCGTCGGAATACCGCCATGGTACCCCGGAAAGGGACTGTGATAGGACCACTCGTATAACTCCCCGTTAACCAAGCAAACCACACCAAGGTTTCGCCCCCACTCCCGTTCCTGGGCCGTGGGCAGCCCCCTCGAGTGCCACGGTGAATCCGGCAGCCCAACAACCGATAAGCCCCTGGCCAACTGCAACTCCATCACGCTCACCCTTGCTAGGGTTCGTCAGCTAGGAAAGGCTACACTATAGGACCCACCGTTGCCCATTCTGGCTTGTGGTTTGTACGGTCATTCTTTTGAGGTTTCCCGTGAACTGGCCCTTAAATACTATGAGCGCCACTATCAAAACCACCCAGATCTACACGACAAAAAGGGCACTTCAACAAACAGGTTGAAAAGCTACTGAAACAGGTAACAAAACCATTTTTAATGGATTCTTTGCCTTTTTATGAATTTAATGAAATTTGAATGGGCTTAAACGGAGCTCGGATTGAAAAGATATGAATTTTAGAAGATTAACTGTGTTTTTACTAAAACAAGAAAAATCCTTAATGTTTTATTGTGCAATAAATCCCGAAATTGCGTCAGCGCTAGGGCTGACGTCAACGGTGGCGTCATCGGCCGCGGGAGCGCTGGTCCACGGTGGACCGAGTCCACAAGCCGAGAGGGTGGTGCACCACGTGGCGCACACGTGGGGCCGATGCGGCGGCCACGTGGTGTGCCATGCGGGCAAGTGGGGCGGACGACCGGGAGAGGGGCGTGGTCGGCCGACGACGGCGCCCGGCGGTCGGAGACCAGCCGGCGCCATCCGAGCGATGGCGCGGGGCGGCATAGTGCCGCGGCTCACGCGCGGATGGAGCCACGCACACCCGGGAGCGGCGACACGCGCTTGGGCTGAGAGGAGAAAAGGAGGGGCAGCTCACCGCCGGTGGCCGGAGCCAGGGAAGACGACAGCGCGGGTGGCACAGGAGGCGGTGGGAGGTGACGGAAAGGGGCTGACGAGGGAGCTCGGGCGCTGGGGATGGAGATGAAGGCGGCGGTGAGGTCCGGGACGGCTCGGGTCGATGGAGAATCGCGGGCGAAGGCCGTCAAAGGGCGGTGAAGCTTGGGCGCACAGTCGAGAGTGAGGGAGAGAGAGAGATGAGCTCGAATGAGGGCGTGGGGAGCTCGGGGAGGACGGAGGCCAACTTTTAAAGGGGACGGGGAGGTCGGTGGTGGTCGAGATAAGGGGGAATCTCTTGCCAGAGTAAAGGGGGAGAGAGATTTGGGGGATTAATGGTTGGCAATTAACTCCGACCATTAGAGGGCGCGGGAGTGGCGGCCGGGGCGATTAAGGCTGGCGGGAGAGGCGGGAGAGTGATGGCGAGGCCTTAAGGGCGTGCGGGAGGCGGCGGCCGAAGGTCCGCGTGGGGAATGAGGTGGTGCAAATTGCAGCGGCACGACCGGAGGTAGGGGACGGGCCCGACAGTGGGCCCCACTGTCGGTGTCCCGGGAGACGGGGAGGCGATGTGGACTTATTTCGCGGGTGCGAGGGGTAAACAGGCCGTGGCCTTTGGCCGGTCTGCGAGAGCGAGGGAGAGAGAGGTGTGGGCTCGGGGAGGATTGGGTCGGCGGAAGAGGCCGACGGCCCAAGGCCGAGAAGGGCGGGAAAAGGACGGGAGGAGGGAGAAAAGGATTTTTCCCGGGATTTATTAATTCTGATTTTGATTTTAATTGGTTAAAAATTATTTCTAGTACTCAAAATTCTACCAAAAATTCTTTTAGTGTATTTTGACATGTAGAATTTAGAAAAATCCTACTATGCCATTTCCATTTAGTTTTTTTTGCTTTTAAAATTATTTGTTTGCTCCAGGTTAAATTCCAACTATTTTCTTTGCGATTTTTTTCTTTAGGTTTTTTAAAAGGGGAAAACACCTCAGGGTGTGACATTGCAGCTATGGCTTGTGCTATTAACCCAAAAGGTCTCTGGTCGGCCAAAGCTAGCCGATGCTTGCTTCCCCCTCTTGGAGCCGACTAAGGATGACGAAGGGAATGAAGTGACTACCAGAAGATGTTTGTTCTTTGGGGAGGCCGCAGTCACTCACACTGGATCGAAGTGATCAAGTGAGCTGCTGGCCGAGTGGTTCATTTCTCTCTATGATGGCCTTGCAAGGAACAATCGGACTTGGTTTTTCTTGGAAGACCGAGCAACGTTTGAATTGCCGATTGAGCTAAACTTGGATGAGATCAATTCGGATAGATATCCCAAGTGTAGAGAAATCTTCACCATGGCACTTACTCCATGCATACTGCCGACTGGAATACACCAAGGCAAAACATGTTGAAGACTTATGAGTTTTACTACCCTGCATCGGCTGGCAGACAACTGGGTCTTGGGCAGCTGCCCATCGGCTGTTACTATGCTGATAAGATTGAAACCCAAGGGGTGATTGACTCAAGGCTGACAATGAACAACCTGATGGAGATAGAAAGTCCACCCCTTGGTAGCATCAGAGTCATGGAGTTGGTCCACAAAATGAGCGCGACATATGACAAGTGGTGGGTGGAGATCAAGAAACACATCTTCCATCAACGGTCTTCGATGTATCTCACCACTCTCCTGTCGGACGAAATCCCTTCGGTAAGCATTTTCATCCTTAAGCATCTTTTTCCTTTGAACAATCGGCTGTCATCACTTGCTATCACTTAATCACTTTTTCTCTTTGAAGACGACAGACTCGGATCCTCCCTCAGTGAGCAACTCAGGTGTTGCCATCGAGTGTCGGCTGGGCATCATCCCGAACGGGGGTGGCTATGCTCCATCAGCCATCGGCTTCAATGCGCTGAAGGTGAGGATGCTGCTTTATGGCCAAACCCGTGAGGCCGTGTCAAGGAAGAAGAGAGCCGCTTCATCGGCTGCGGGTCCATCGGCTGCACCTGCAAGGAAACAAAAGAAGCCGAAGTCCGCTGTACCAGCCGATAGCCTACCTTCTGTTGACCGCAGCATCGAGGAAGCCCTCAACGAAGAGGTCAGCGACGAAGAGATCTCCCAGGCCGTTAAAGAGGCGGCGGCATCAAGTAATTCAGATCAAAGTGCAACCATGCCACCAGCCGACGAACAGGTTCAGAAGACTCCCTTGCCCCCAAAGCGATTGGTATGTGTCTTTGTTTTTTCAATTTGATCTTCAAATTATAATCCTTCGATTCCTGACCAAATTCTTTCTTGTAGTTCAAAAGACTAGCCAGTCGGCCTCCACGTCCAGCTTCACCAGTAATCTCTAAACTTGTCACTTCTTTTCACTTATTTTTTCTTGGCCGACTAGTACTAACACTTGTCTTTTTTATAGCCTCCTCGGTCTCCGTCGGCTGCCCCCGATGTATCAAGTGAGAGACTCCGTCAGCTACGGGCAGCCACCATGTTGAAGACGAGCCTGCGCCAGTCCCTGCCGTCCGAGTAAGCAAACTTTCTTGTTTTAAGGGCTTATATCGGCTACCCATGTTCCATTTTAATCACCTTCGTCTTTTCTGCAGACTTTAGCCGATCTGCTCCCATTTGACATCAAAGAGTTCGTCGTGAAGAAGAAGAAGCCACCAGCCAGATCGGGCCGCTATAGCCGACGACCTCAAGGAAAAGGTTCAAGATATCCATCGTCGGCTAAGTATTAACGTGGACCAATTGGTCATGGAGTGCGGGCTGATCCGAGCACGCTATAACGACATTCAAAGTCAGCTCCCTGATGACTTGGCCGAAACAATCTCCCAAGTTGTCTTCATCGACCTCCATCGGTTCAAGTTAGAGCGGGCTATGTAGAGAATGGTCGATCGGCAAGCTCAAGCCGACTTGGCAGCCACGATTGATGCCACTGTGCAAAACATAGTGACCGAAAAGGCCAAGTTAGATGAGCTGGTGGCCGGGCCGTCGGCTACACAAGCAAAGATCAGCCAACTCGAAGCAGAAGAAGTCGATTTGCTGGCAAAGTTGGAGCAATGCAGGGCCAAACTCGTCGCAGAAAAGCAAGTGCTAGCCGATCTCCCCAAGGCTACTAAAGATCAAAGGGCTAAGGTGACTTCCACTATCAAGCACTTGGAAGAGTTAAATAAATTGGCCAAAGTGATCCCTGGCACCGAGGAGGAAGACCTCGCGACAGTTGATGAAGTTAATGCCATCAAGGAAAAAGCAACGTCGACCATCAAAAAATTCTTGGGGATGTAATAGGGCTTAGTCTTCAAAACTGTTTGTTTCTTGGCTTGTACATATAACTTTTGCAATTGGCCTGTTGTGCTCTAAGTATCAATCATATGTCTTTTGCCGATTAGCTCAGTCTTCACATATTTCGCGTTTTGAATGCCTTAAAAATTTTCAAAGCCCCAAAAATTTTGAAGTCCTTTGACTCTGATTTCTGACTTTGTATAGTATATGCCCCTCTAATTTTCTCAATGTTGCCTTCAGCATTGATAAAATTATAAGACGAAACCATCCAACGCCTGTCGGCTAGATCCAACCGATTTGAAAAATCAGACGGGAAGAATTTAGAGTAAAAACAATCTAAATGCGATGTGTGTAATCTCACAACACATCGGTTATCATGGATCGGCAAGAACTTAACCGAATCATGAATTGATCCAAACACTGGGGTAATATTTTTTCAAGTACTTGCTGTTGAGAGCCCTTCCAAACACTTCTCCGTCTAATCCTTCCAACATATGGGCTCCTTTGGACACGCATTTGTGGATCTTGAAAGGCCCTTCCCAGTTAGGTGACCACTTGTCGAATTTACTATCTCTTGAGCCGATCGGCAATATCAACTTCCAGACGAGCTCACCTTCGTCAAAAGACTTAGGCACAACTTTCTTGTTGTAATGACGAGCCACTCGTTCTTAATCTTTCATCACTTTTTCCAAGGCACGCATCGTTGACAAAACTAGGTCTTCGGATTCATCCACCATTAGATTATAATAGTCATCAGCTGTTAACTCGTCCTGCAACTAAATGCTTCTTGAGCCGATGATATTCTCCCATGGCAAAACTGCTTCATGTCCGTAGACCAACTTGTACTGAGGGACCTATATTGATCCGTGACAGGCAATGCTAGTGATATGCCCTAGAGGCAACATGGAGATGTTGGATATCATTGTCAATGTTTATGTACAAATGAATAAAGTGTTATTTAGTTTCATGAAATAGACATCTTGTATTGATCAATAAGTACGTGACTTATTGATGAGACTCTTTATGTATGAATCTATTTCTTAATGATCCCTAATCATATGTCATATTGTTGGAACAAATATGATTCTAAGGTCGGCATGTTTATTGATTGATGATCCTGTCTCATAGATCATGGTATGGAGAAACCAAATCAATATACATGGACATGTGTTAGAGAACACGTTGTTGGATAGACCCACCATGAGACACTACGAAATTATTGTGCCATTAGTTGGTCTCGGTAGTGTTGGTACAAAGTCCTTAGACCTGAGATCATCATGGATTTCAACATGTGTAGTAGCCTACTTTGGGACTAGCAAACGCTATTCCGCAACCGGTAGTTATAAAAGTAGTCTTCGGGTTTGCTATGAAACATGTAGTGGGATGTGAATGATCAAGATGGAATTTGCCCCTCCTTTGGAGAGATATCTCTGGGCCCTCGAGGTAATGGATTATGGAAGTGCATGGCCATGCCGAGTTGATTGAGGAGTCAATCAACGACGATAATCCAATACGGTTTGAGTGAATAGTTAAGCTATTGAAGGGATGGCACACATCTTGCCTATAGCTTAATTGGTATCGTGAGGCAAAGGGATTTGTGTACACATTACGGTTCGAGCCGATATTATATTCTTGTATGCTATGGTGTCAATATGTGCTGCTAGGCGTCGCTGTTGATAGATCGGCTGAGTTGGACTCGAGCCGACGGTCGGCTGAGTTCGACTCGGGCCGAAACCGAGTATACCTGAACCTTGCACGCTTAAGGAGATAAGAACAAGCATTCGAGTTGGACTCAGATACGGCTCGATCAGATAGGGATCCGATCAAATAGAGTCCTATGGGCTTACGAGGTCCGGCCGACCAACTCTATGAGATTCGGATAGGATCCGATTCAAAATAGAGTCCCGATGGGCCTCTAGGTCTAACCGGCAACTCTATATAAAGGGGTGAGGGGTGGAGAGCTGCTGCATGCAATTTTGGGAACCGAATCAATCTGATCACGCGTGTCTTCAGAAGTCGGCGAGATCAATCTTCACGGAAACCCTCCCCACCTTCGAGCCAAACCCTAGCCTTGCATCTTGTGCTAGCACATGGGTGTTAGGCGTTCTGTCCCCAGACGTGTGGATACCGGTAGAGGCGCTGCTACGTTGTGGTGCTGTTCGTCGGCTACGAATCGGCTACGGTCGGGCGCATCGGAGCGAGGCGCGCGAGCGCGGTCGGACGACTCGGGAATCGGCTACTCGGTGAATCGGCTGTTCCCAGGAATCAGCTGTCGGCTTGCGAGAATCGGCTGTCGGCAAATCGGGTGTCATCGGCCAGCACTATTCCAGATCTGATAGCTCCTGATTGGCTAATCCGCTGCGCTCTACTCCAATCTGTAACGATCTATCGACCCTTACTTGCAAGTGTTCCTGGTTTGTGCGGTAGAAATTTTTGTTAGCTATCGTAGCTTTCGCGTAACCCTTCAGTGGTATCAGAGCTAATAGTGCTTAGTTCGGGTTTTAGATCGGATCTGGAACAAGTTTAGCACACGGGTTGATTAGATCAATCGGTTTTACGGGATCTGTAGAGGAGAGTAGATGGTAATTGCGTAATGTGATTACGTCGAAGCAATATCCATAGAACTCGGTTTGAGTCGGTTTCGGGATAGCGTTCCTTGATAGTGTATCGAAATGGTATAATGTGATTATACCGAAGCTATCTCGTAGTACGATCTTGTTTGTCGCCTCGCGCCTACGCAAACCATCTCCCTTGATAGTGTATCGGGACGTCATAGTGTGATTATGCCGATATGGTTTCCGTAAGCGATTTCATAGATTGGATCTATGAATTTCATGTGGTGTTCTGAGACCGCCGTGTGCGTACCCCCTTATTGGTCATCTCGATGTCGTATCTCTGCGATAGGTAGAAAACGTTCTACGCCTAACTTGTTTTTGCAGAGAATGCTTTGATATGGTATGGCCCTATTGTATGTATGAGATGCATGTGATGTGTGTAATATTCTTTCATATGTGCAATCCCTGTAATATTCTTTCATACGTGCAATGCTTGTAATATTCTTTCACGACGTATGAGTCGATGTAATCTTCAATTAGAGCTTCTATAGTAGTAGCTTAGTTTGAAGAAATCAAGCATTCGGCACTTGGAAGAACGGTGATGAATATGGAGATCCTCTACACCGGCATGGAGATGGAGATCACCATGTGAAGGGGGTCATATTATTTCATTATATGCTATTCTACCTGCTTTCATATATGTGATATGTTTGTTTGATTGGATAGCATCCCTCGCAAAGTTAAGTAGTAATGATGCCCTTCCAAATGTTGCACTCCTCACCGTTATGCTCGTCAATGGTGGGTCCGCCAAAGCGAGTGCCATTCTCTATCATAACACGAGGGGTATATGTCGGACATATACAAGCAGAGCATTTGGTTTACTTAACAAGGCTATCAAAATAGTTTTGGTCCTTGGGGCCTAGGTTGGCGCCGAGGCATGGAGATGCCACACCAACAACAAGAGTCACATAGAGATGTGATTAGCAAGGAGTTGCTTACCGATGTTATTAATTTTCTAGCAGTGATGCAAAAGCTCACTAGAAAATTAATTAACATGTGGATCTTGACCCAATACGTAACCTAGAGGAAAGGTGGAAAATACGTAATGGGAGTCTAATGTTAAATTGTTTAACAATAGACATAGCATAAACATAGTGCTAAACTTTGCTTTTTCTTTGTAGAATAATGGCAGCTAATACCACACCCAAGATACCTTTAATTTGCGATGTATTCTCGAAAAGGAAAAATTAAATGGAATAAACTTTATGGATTGGTATCGCAACTTGAGAATTGTTCTCAAGCAAGAGCGCAAGGAGTACGTTCTTGAAGTACCCTATCCGGATGAGTTACCTAATAATGCCACTTCTCTTGCACGGAGGGCTTATGAGAAGCACACTAATGATGCCCTAGACATAAGCTGTCTCATGCTTGCTACAATGTCCTCTCGAGCTTGAAGCAATATGAGAGCAACGATGCTCATACTATTATTCGGGGACTGCGTGGCATGTTTGAGAACCAAGCAAGGGCCGAGAGGTTCAACACCTCAAAGTCCCCGTTTGCGTGCGAGCTTGTTGAGAGGAGTCCCGTCGACCACATGTGATAAAAATGATTGGCTACATTGAGAGTCCGGAAAACTAGGTTTTCCCCTTAGCCAAGAGTTGGCTACGATGTGATTCTCCGGTCGCTCCCTCCGAGCTTCGTGCCATTCATATTGAATTATCTCATGAACAGTATGGATAAGACCTTGGCCGAATTGCATGGGATTCTAAAGACAGTGAGGAGAGTATCTAGAAAAATGGTCATCATGTGATGATGATGCGAAGGCTAAGCGCAAACCACTGTCAAGAAACTTTGCACCAAGAGGAAACTAACTTCCGATGAGATCACGAGTGCCTCCAATGCAAAGAAGGGCAAGAAGGGGTCGGCGCCATTAGATGTCGTTTGCTTCTATTGCAAGGAGACAGCTCACTGGAAAAGGAACTACAAGAAGTACATGGAGGATCTCAAAAAGAAGCAAAGTGCGACTTCGCTTCAAGTATTAATGTTATAGACATTAATCTTGCTACTTCACCTACCGACTCTTGGGTATTTGATACCGGATCGTAGCTCATATTTGCAAATCGTTGCGGGGAATGAGAAGAAGTAGAGGCTTGAGAAGGGGCGAGGTGAACCTACGCGTCGGCAATGGAGCAAGCATTGCTACGCTTCTTGTCGGCACTATTCCACTTCATCTACCTTAAGGATTAGTTTTGGAATTAAATAATTGTTATTGTGTTCCAACTCTATGTCAAAACGTTATTTCGCTTCATGTTTGCAAGCGAAAGGATATGATTTTAGATCAATGGACAATGGTTGTTCAGTTTATCTCGAGATATGTTCTATTTTCATACACCATTGATGAATGGATTATACGTTTTGAATCTTCAAGCATCTCCCATCTATAACATTAATACGAGAGGCAACTCCCAAATGATACAAACCCCACGTTTATCCGGCATTATCGCTTAGGCCATATAAATCGAAATGCATGGAGAAGCTCCACAAGGATGGATTGCTTCACTCTTTTGATTTTGAATCATTTGAGACATGTGAGTCTTGTTTACTTGGTAAGATGACAAAGACACCTTTCACGGGACACAGTGAGAGAGCAAGTGACTTGTTGGCACTCGTACATACTGATGTATGTGGACCAATGAGCTCAACGGCCAAAGGTGGTTATTAGTACTTCATTACCTTTACCGATGACTTTAGTAGATATGGTTATATCTACTTAATGAGGCATAAGTCCGAATCCTTTGAAAAGTTCAAAGAATTCCAGAATGAAGTACAAAATCACTTAGGAAAACAATCAAGTTTCTACGATCAGATCGTGGAGGGGAATACTTGAGCCAAGAGTTTGGTAATCATCTGAAAGATTATGGAATTGTTCCACAGTTGAGTCCGCCAGGAACTCCACAATGGAATGGAGTGTCCGAACGGAGAAATCGCACCTTGTTGGACATGGTGCGGTCGATGATGAGCCAAAGTGATCTTCCGTTATCCTTCTAGGGATATGCTCTTGAAACAGCTGCGCTCACACTAAATAGAGTTCCATCTAAGTCAGTTGAAAAGACACCATATGAGATATGGACAGGGCAACCCCTAGTTTGTCTTTTCTCAAAATTTGGGGATGTGAGGCTTATGTAAAACATTTACATCCGACAAGCTCACACCCAAATCGACAAGGGCCTTTGCGGGATATCCTAAGGAAACCAAGGGATGTTACTTTTATAATCGGGAACAAGGCAAAGTGTTTGTCACCCGACACGGTGTCATCTTGGAGAAAGAGTTTCTTTCAAGAAGGGTTAGTGGGAGCAGGGTGCATCTTGAAGAAGTTCAAGAAACACCGGAAAATGTTTCACTACCACGGAACCACAACAGAGGAACATGATGTTGCGCCATCTCGTTGTAGATACACCACTCCACGGAGGTCGAAAGATCACGTCGTGCGCCCGATAGGTACACGGAACAACGTGATATATGGTTGTTAGACAACGACGAGCCTAAGACCTATGAGGAAGCGATGGTTGGACCCAATTCCAACAAGTGGCTTGGAGCCATGAAATCCGAAATAGAATCCATGTATGATAATCAAGTTTGGAACTTGGTTGATCCACCCGTTGGTGTCAAAACCATTGAGTGCAAATGGTTTTTTAAGAAAAGGCCGACATGGATGGAAATGTTCACATCTATAAGGCGCGATTGGTGGCGAAAGGTTTTAAACAGATTCAAGGTGATGATTATGATGAAACCTTCTCGCCCGTCGCAATGCTTAAGTCTATTTGGATTATTCTAGCGATTGCTGCATATTTCAATTATGAGATATGGCGAGATGGATGTCAAAACGGCTTTCCTAAATGGAAACCTAAGCGAGGATGTATACATGATACAACCTCGAGGGTTTTGTCGATCCACAATCGCTCGGAAAGATATGCAAGCTACGAAATCCATTTATGGATTGAAGCAAGCATATGGGAGTTGGAATATTCGTTTTGATGAAGTAATCAAAGGGTTTGGTTTCATAAAAAAGAAGAGGAGGCCTGTGTTTACAAAAAGGTCAGTGGGAGCGCAATTGTATTTCTAATCTTATATGTGGATGACATATTACTAATTGGAAATGATATCCCTATGCTAGAATCCGTCAAGTCTTCATTGAAAAATAGTTTTTCCATGAAAGACTTAGGGAGGCAACATACATATAGAGATAGATCCAAGAGGCTAATTGGATTAAGCCAAAGTACATACATTGACAAGGTGTTGAAAAGGTTCAACATGCATGATTCCAAGAAAGGTTTCTTGCCCATGTCAACAGCATTAATCTTAGCAAGAATCGTGTCCTCGGACACATGATGAGCGAAATAAGATGGGTATGGTTCCATATGCTTTGGCAATTGGATCCATCATGTATGTCATGCTTTGTACACATCCAGATGTCTCGTACGCTTTGAGTGGTACGAGCGGATACTCGCCGATCTAGGTGAAGGTCACTGGATCGCGAAAAGAATATCCTTAAGTACTTGAGAAGAACTAAGGATATGTTCCTAGTCTATGGAGGTGAAGAAGAGATCGTTGTAAGTGGTTACACCGATGCTAGATTCCGACGGAGAAGGATTATTATAGATCGCAATCTAGGTTCGTGTTCTGCCCGAACGGAGGCGCATTCACGCGGAAGAGTTCCAAGCAGATACTATTGCTGATTCTACAATGGAGGCCGAGTACATTGCCGCTTCGAAAGCCGCAAAGGAGGCTGTTTGGATCAATAAATTTGTTTCGAGCGGGTGTGATGACCGGCAAACTGGTCCAATGTCTCTCTATTGTGATAATTCTGGAGCCATTGCGCAAGCCAAGGAGCCGAGGTCACATCGAAGTCCAAACACATACTTCGGCGATATCATCTCATCCGCGAGATTGTGGACAAAGGTGATGTCAAGATATGCAAAGTGCACACGGATCTCAACATAGCCGATCCGTTGACAAAACCTCTCCTCATGAAACATGAGGCGCACACAAGAGCAATGGGTATTAGATACTTACATGATTGACTCTAGTGAAAGTGGGAGATTGTTAGTGATATGTCCTAGAGGCAACATGGGGATGTTGGATATCATTGTCAATGTTTATGTACAAATGAATAAAATGTTATTCGTTCCATGAAATAGACATCTTGTATTGATCAATAAGTACGTTACTTATTTATGAGACACTTTATGTATGAATCTATTTCTAAATGATCCCGATCATATGTCATATTGTTGGAACAAATATGATTCTAAGATCGGCATGTTTATTGATTGATGATCCGTCTCATAGATCATGGTATGGAATACCAAATCAATATACATGGACATGTGTTAGAAAACACATTGTTGGATAGACCCACCATGAGACACTATAGGAATTATTGTGCCATTAGTTGGTCTCAGGTAGTGTTGGTACAAAGTCCTTAGACCTGAGATCATCATGTGTAGTAGCCTACTTTGGGACTAGCAAACGCTATTCCGTAATCGGGTAGTTATAAAAGTAGTCTTCGGGTTTGCTATGAAACATGTAGTGGGATGTGAATGATCAAGATGGAATTTGCCCCTCCTTTGGAGAGATATCTCTGGACCCTCGAGGTAATGGATTATGGAAGTGCATGGCCATGCTGAGTTAATTAAGGAGTCAATCAACGTACGATAATACAATACGGTTCGAGTAAATAGTTAAGCTATTAAAGGGATGGCACACATCTTGTCTATAGCTTAATTGGTATCGTGAGGCAAAGAGATTTGTGTACACATTACAGGTTCAGAGCCGATATTATATTCTTGTATGCTATGGTGTCAATATGTGCTGCTAGGCGCCGCCGTTGACAGATCGGCCGAGTTGGACTCGAGCCGACTGGCCGGCCGAGTTCGACTCGGCCGAAACCGAGTATACCCGAACCTGCTGTGGTCGCACGCTTAAGGGGATAAGAATGTACATTCGAGTTGGAGTCGGATACGGCTCGATCGGATAGGGATCCGATCGGATAGAGTGTTAGGCGTTCTGTCCCTGAACGTGTGGATACCGGTAGAGGCGCTGCTTCGTTGCGGTGCTGTTCATCGGCTACGAATCGGCTGTAGTGGAATTGGCTACGGTCGGGCGCGTCGGAGCGAGGCGTGCGAGCGCGGTCGGACGACTCGGGAAACGGCTACTCGGTGAATCGGCTGATTGGTGAATCGACTGTTCCCAGGAATCGGTTGTCGGCTTGCGGGAATTGGCTGTTGGCAAATCGGCTGTCATCGGCCAGCACTGTTCCGGATCGGATAGCTCCTGATTGGCTAATCCGCTGCGCTCTACTCCAATCGGTAACGATCTATCGACCCTTACTTGCAAGTGTTCCTGGTTTGTGCGGTAGAAATTTTTGTTAGCTATCATAGCTTCCGCGTAACCCTTCACCATCCGATAAGCCCATAGTGATTCGGCCAATCGGCCTTGCCATTGTTTAGGGTATTCAGCGATCTTCCTCTTTATCAGCTTGATTAAACTTTTATTCGAAGCCTCAGCTTGTCCATTAGCCTGAGCATAATATGGTGATAAATTTAACAACTTAATCCCCATGTTGTCGACAAATTGAACAAACTCGTCGGACACAAAGATAGATCCCTGATCCGTAGTGATAGTCTGAGGGATGCCAAATCTGTATATGATATGTTCCTTAACAAACTCTATTGCATCCCCGGAGTCAGCCTTTTTCAAAGGAATTGCTTCCACCCACTTTGTGAAATAATCGGTTGCCACCAATATAAACTTGTGTCCCTTACTTGAGGGTGGATTAATCTGGCCGATCATGTCGATTCCCCAATCTTTGAACGGCCAAGGCTTGATGATAGGGTTCATAGCCGATGCTGGTGCCCTTTGGACAGCTCCAAACTTTTGACAGTCTTGACAGCCCTTATAATACTTGACGCAATCTTTCAGCATAGTCGGCCAAAAATACCCTGCTCTCCGAAGCAACCACTTCATCTTATGAGCCGATTGATGAGTTCCACAAATTCCTTCGTGCATCTCTCCTATCGCAACTTTAGCTTGATCAGTACTTAGGCACTTGAGCAGCACACCATCATTCGTCCGATAGTATAAGTCATCGTCGAGCAAGACATATCATAGAGCCTTGTTGCGCAATTTCCTTGAAGCCGACTGAGAAGGGTTCTGTAGATAATTGTAGACGTCATACCTCCTGTGATCAGCTGAGATGGTTGCAATCTCTACTTCAACTTCTTTTGTCATCGGCTTGTAGCCCGATGCCCCTTGAGCCACATCATTTGCTTCTGAATTCTGCTCTCTAGGAATGTGCTTTAAGGTTACCAGCCAAAAGCTGTCCATCAACTCTCGGCTTTTTTTATAGTAGACCATCAGCGCGTCATTTTTGCATTCATACTCTCCTGATAACTGGCTGATGACCAACAGTGAATCGCCCATTATCTCGATGGCGTCGGCTTCAACTTCCTTCAGCAGCTGTAAACCTTTGAGAACGGCTTCGTATTCGGCTTGATTGTTTGTGGCGTGAGGCGTAATGGAAAAAGCAAACTCGAAGCTTGCCCCCCTAGGAGAAATTATCACCAAGCCAATGCTGTATCCATTTGTGCAAACTGATCCATCGAAAGTTAACATCCAAGGCATGATATCAACTGAGCCAATTGAGTCATCTCTGTGTTCCACGATAAAATTGGCTATGGCTTTCCCTTTTACTGCCTTTGGTGCTTGATACCTTAAATCAAACTCTGTTAAGGCAAATATCTACTTCCCAACTCACCCTTTCAGAACTAGAGCCGATAGCATATATTTTACTACATCGGCTTTGTAAACTATGGTGCATTCGTTGGATAACAAATAATGCCTTAACTTTGTATATGAAAAATAGAGGTATAAGCACAATTTCTCCATAGCAGAGTACCTTGTTTCTGCATCCAGAAGTCTTCTGCTGAGATAGAAAATTGCCTTCTCTTTTCCTTTGACCTCCTAAATCAAAACTGAGCCGATAGACTTCTCATCGGTTGATAGATATAGCTGAACGACACTCCCTTTTGCGCAGGAATCAACACTGGAGGAGAGCTCAGATAATCCTTGATGTTGTTCAAAGCCTTTTGCTGCTCTGCCCCCAAGTGAATGCTTGATCAGCTTTTAGTCATAGTAGAGGCGTAAACGGCTCCATCTTCTCAGATAAATTGGCTATGAAGTGCATGATGAAGTTGATCTTGCTAACCAAAGATTGCAACGGCTTCTTGTCCTGCGAAGGCTGAATAGTCTTGATAGCATTGATGCTTCTCTGTGTCACCTTGATCCCCCTTTTATGAACAAGAAAACCCAGGAACTGGCCAGCCGATACGCCAAATGCACACTGTGGGATTCATCTTCAGGCCATATTTCCTTGTCCTCTCCAAGACCTTCCTTAAATCGGCTATGTGGTCTTCCACTTTCTTAGATTTGACAACGACATCATCAATATAGATTTCCACCAGAAAGCTGATTAGGTCATGAAAAATGTAATTCATGGCCCTTTGATATGTGGCTCCAGCATTCTTCAACCCAAAAGTCATTACAACCCATTCGTATAAGCCGATTGCTCTTGGGCACCTGAAAGCTGTCTTATGGATGTCCTCCTCGGCCATAAATATCTGATTGTAACCAGCATTGCCATCCATAAAACATATGATTTTGTGGTCGGAGGCTGCATCTACCAGCAAGTCGGCTATAGGCATAGGGTAGTCATCCTTAGGGGTGGCCTTATTTAAATCTATGAAATCAATACACACCCTAAGTTTGCCATTTTTGTTTATCACTGGAACTATATTCGAAACCCATTCTGCATATCGGCAGGGCCAAATGAAACCAACATCATAGAGCCGAGTGATTTCGGCCTTAATCCCATCATACATATCAGCTTTAAACCTTCTGGGAGGCTGTTTGTATTGCCGATATCCAGGCTTAATTGGGAGCCAATGTTCAACAATCGATCGGCTAAGACCAGGCATCTCAAAATACTCCCAAGCAAAACAATCTTTATATTTCTTTAATAAATCAATAAGCTTGGTCCTAAAATGAGGAGACAAATTCTTGCTAATATATGTCGGCCTAGGCCTATCTCCTGTACCTATGTCAACTTCCTCGAGTTTGTCGGCCAACATAAAACCTTGCCCAAAGTTTGCCATCGATGTCGTCCACGGTGTCCTTGGCGTAGACTTTTGAGCCCTCCATGACTCCCTCAAGTAATAGTCGAGACCCTTCGTCTCCGATTGGCTATATATCAGAATCGAACACCTTTAGAAAATTGGCCTGCCACACTTTGCAAGACAGGCAGTCAATGCCGTCAACTTCCCATAAAGTTAAGTCGTCGTTAGCTACGTTGACTGACCTGTCGGCTGGCACGATCTCTATCTTGTCGCCTTGCCACTGGATTAATCTTTGATGCATAGTAGAAGGGGTGTAGCAGTTGGCGTGGATCCAATCCCTTCCAAGCAGCAGGCTGTACGATCCCTTCCCGTCGATGACAAAAAAGTTGTGGGAACGGTCTTGCTGCCGACGGTCAACTCGACGTTCAAAACTCACTTGGCCTCTGATGGATTCCCGCCGAAGTCCTTGAGCATCATATTGGTCTTGATCCTGTCTGAAGACCCCCTTGCCCAGCTTCCTGAAGGTGGCATAGGGCATGAGATTGACAACGGCTCCTCCATCGACTAGCATTTTTGACATCGGCTTGCCATTTACAAACCCTTTGACATACAGGGGCTTCAAGTGCCGATTCTCAGTCCCCTCGGGTTTTTCGAATATGGCCTGTTCTGGGGATAACACTAGCTTGGCCAAGGTTTCTTTGACGGTGTCTGCATCGGCCTCGGCAGCCTCAAATTCAGCTGGTAATATGAATACCATATTGACCGATGCAGAAGCTATTCCTTTCCCTTTTGCCGCCCTTTTGGCCTGGTCGGCTGGACTCTCATCGACTGAGGGATCATCTTTCTTCACACATCATTGTCTCCTTGGGTGGTTTTGTTCTTTTTTCTTCCTCAGCCGGTAGTCGAAGCTGACCCTCTCTCTTCAGCCGTTGCACCTTCCGCTTTTGTGTTTTTGTGAAAACGTCGGAAGGGAACCATTGAGGGTTGGCGACCTACTCTTCTTCGTCCTCTTCTTCATCCCTGCCCTGGAAGAAGTCCTGGTGAATTGGGCCGAGCCATTCGTGGACGGAGAGTTTTCATTGGTTGAGCTGAATGACTCAGGGGATGAATCGGCTGGGGTTCGCAATCGGCTCTTGCCTGAGCTCGTCTTCCCCAAATTTGCTGTCGGCTGGGCAATTTTCCTAGGTGGGCAGCCGCATCCCTTGCTCCCAGCAGAACCTAAAGAACTCGCATCGCCAATGGGGGTCGCAGCCGTCATGGAGACGGATGTAGGCCGTTCCTAGCCGATCAGTCGTTCTCTAATAAGGTTTGTCACGCCGGGCTTCTTCCTCCTCTTGAACCCTGAGTTGAAAGCGGAGTCGGCTATCCATGTGCTTGGGCCGACGATCGGCCGATCGGCCACTTGTGTAGACCATGTTGATGGGCGTCGGATCGGCTCCAGTCGACCTCTTGGATTGTTCTTGGCAGTCCTTGTCGGCCGCGCTTCCTTGTTGGGCCTCGGCTAAGCTGTGCGCCATTCTGTGCTACTGATTAGCTCGCCTTGGTCCAGCATGAACTACATTAACAATGAAGGGGTTACCGTCGACTTTCATCGGCTTAGCCGATTCTTCAAACTTGATCTTTCCTGCTTCTATGGCTGACTGAATCTGCTGGCGGAAGACTTTGCAGTCGTTGGTGCTATGGGAGGTGGTATTGTGCCACTTACAATATTTCTTTTTCTTGAGCTCCTCGGCTGATGGAATGACGTGGTTGGCCGAAAGCTATATTTGTTTCTCCCGTAGCAACAAATCAAAGATCCTATCGGCTTTGGTGATGTCGAAGTCATATCTCTCCTCCTTAGCCGATTTCTTTAGCCAGTGACACGTTATGGCTTTCTTGTTCTTGGTCTACTCGATCGCTGCCACCTCTGCGTCGCTATCGCTTGAAATCTGATGCATAAGCGACATGGCTGACTTTCTTGAAGGCCTTCTTAGATTATTGGAAGTGTTGCTCGTGGGCCGTTACTTTCTGGGCCAGGTGGGCCAAGCTCTCGAAGTCTAGAGCCAAAAACCTTTCCTTGATGGGGCCAAGAGGCCATGAAAGGCTAAATCGGCTAGTTGCGAGTCTGATAGCACCAGGCTATAACATCGCTTCCTCATATCCCTGAAGCGTTGGATGTAGTTGTCGACCCCCATTTTTGAGGATGGGAATCATTCGTGTTCATAGTACCATTTCCTTGGATCGAGTAGTTTGGTACCCACGAATACAGTACTGAATTATCAGGTGCAAAGTACACCACAAATATATTACAATAATAGGCCTGAAGGCAATACCCACTACATGCAGGACCTACTGGTCTGGATACAACCAAAAGCAGAAATTAGATAAGGCAGCGGAATTTGAAGGCAGCGGCTCGTCGTTTGCCACAGGCAACGACCGGGGACTAAGACCTAGTAAGCGCCTTCTTCTTCTTCGCCCTCCTGGCAGTAAGCATAGGGGTCCTCCAGTTCTTCGTTCCCACCGTCTGTAGGTTTGTGCGTATAGCAAGGATGAGTACCCAACGTACTCAGCAAACCAACACGGAATGATGCACATGATAGGGTCATTCAAAGGATGGCCATGGTTTATTTGCGCAAAGCCAATTTTTGTAAATCATTTCATAAACCTATCATCTAGCCAAGTCAACTTTTAGTTCCAGAGTATATTAAGTCGACGACGGTTCTGTCTACCATCCATCATGATACCAAGGATGGCTTCCCGCCTCCGGATCGTCATGGTTTTCTGGGGAGTCTACCCCTTCTCGCAGTTCGAGAAGTTGAGTCGACCAGCACACAAAATCATTATGCATACCAACCCATCATTTTAAAACTTATGAGTCTAGCCAAGCGAAAGTCGTGTCACGTTGCTCATTAACCACGAGCACGGCTAGTCGAATAGATTGATTCACTCACACTGCAGTGGATGTACACTTTACCCGTACTCCGCAACTACCCAACAAATGACCCTACGTCACAACCACATGCGACGGTCATGGCAAAGCTTTTCGATAACCTCACTTAGGTAGTACCCGCTCCATGAACTTAAATCCTCATGCACTCTAGCTGTCCTTTCCTAGCAGTGAGAGGAGTTCTAGCGCTCCCGGGGTAAGGGGAAACTACCTTCCCTAAGGTAGTTGCCCCAAGCATATAGCATTTTGTAAACATGAGTATGCATGAATCTAATATAAGCATGGCTAAGCATATTACCGAAGATTTTCTTCGGTCATGTCTTATCGAGGGTTACAAAGAATATATCTAAAGGTAAACAATATGAAGGCATGGCATATCAAGCATAGGTATTTTCTTGTGTAAAGCATGCAAATTTGAATTTCAAATCAACATCATTTCGCAATTAGGATCAACATGTTCAAAGGGAGTGATGACTTGCCTTGCTCGCACACTTGTTGGACGGGGTCTTCCGTGAAATCAACGCCTTCCTCAGATGCTAACCGTACGTGCGAAAGAAATGATTGAATTCGGTCAGAATTCAATAAAACCCAACAAAAGCCAAATAAAAATCATAAAGCACTTCCTAATGTTCTAAGGCGGTTTTAGATATTGTTAGGTTTGATAAATCCGAATTTGGAAATGAAAGGGAGTAAGAAAGAGTTATAGTGTTTTGAAATCCGGGATAACACCGAGTCAAAAGTACATATAAACATAGGAGGACAATATCCAAATTGAAAATACTTTTGTGACTTAGGCATACAAAATTCAATTTTGTTGAAACTATGACCCGAGAGTTAGATGGGATTTGAAATGGTTTAATCTAAGGTTTTCGACATAAATATAGCTTTGGAAATCAAAACCGTGAAGAATAGCTTATGGCTAAAGCATAGACGTGAATAGAGCATTAGAAGTGGACTCAAGGTGAATCACCTAAGAGAAAAGGGAATCGGCTTATTGGCGACGCAGCAACGCAAAAGGGGGCGTCGGCTATGGGCTTAACGGGGTTGAGGGGGCTTGGGGTTGTGCGGTGTGGCGAGAGGAAGGTCGGGGCCTCTTTTTATAGACCCGGGCGGCTACAGCGCGCGGAATCGGCTGACGATGGAACGGCGTGGCTACAGCGCATGCAACGAGATGGCTCGGCGCTGCGCGGCGTGGCTGAGGTGAGCTCAGAGCACGGATGCGATGGAGAGCGTTGACGTGGGCGCACGGCGCGGCGTGGCGGACGTCGGCACGGTGCGGCGCGTCGAATCGGGCGACGCGGTCATGCAAAATCGGCCGCCACGGGTGGCGAGGCTATAGTGGTGGCGACGCGACGACTCGGTGTGGCACTGCATGGGGCAGACGGCGCGTTGACGCCGGCACGCGCACGCTGGTACGTGCGTGCGGACGACAGCGTGGGCGTGCGACGTTCGTGACAGGATTGGCTGATGTGGTGCACAGGTGCGGATGTGACAACAATGTTGACTCTGGGGGCGTACGGGTACGCGAGTACGTACGGCGGCGAGGGCAGCGTTGACTCTGGCTGTGGGCGACGCTATCGGCTGCGGCACTATCGGCTGTGGCAACGCTGTCGGCTGTGGGCGGCTTCATCGGCTTCGGTTGATGCCGTCGGCTGCGGTCGATGCTAGCAGCTGCAGGCGGCACTATTGGCTTTCCATGTTCAAATAGCTACTATCTGATTATAACACGCAACAAGACTCGCAAATAAGAAGCAATAAGATCCAAATGAAAGCAATAAGACAATTTGTGAACTCTGAATTTTAGGTTTCAATTTATAAGTTCTGATTTTCAGGGTGTTACAGTAGTCCAGAACCAATTCCTCATGCTTCTTCCTAATGCTGGTTAGGTCCGACAGCTTCATCTCGTGCATGCCGGAGTAGAAGTAACTGTGAAACTGCTTCTCGAGATTGGCCCAACTCTGAACCGAGTTGTAGAGCAACAACGAAAACCATGTGAAGGTCGATCCCGAGAGAGACAGTGGGAACAATCATACTCTGAGCGCGTCCATAGCCGATGCTTCTCTGCACGGAGCTAGAAATCGGCTGACATGTTCATAGGTCGAGATGTTGTCTTGCCCACAGAACTTCAAAAAATCCGGCACCTTGTACCGGTTTGGCAGAGGCACCCTCTCAAAATATTCCGGATATGGGTACCGGTACATATTGCCGGAGTCCTTCGGCTTAAGGCCGAACTGATCACGTATGACATCAGCGATCAAATTGGCTCAAGGCTTGTTTTCTTGAGCTTGCAGCTGCGGTATTGGCTCGTACTGCTCAAATTGCATGGGAGGCTGCCGATACCACGTCTGGGGTGAATGTGGTTGGTACTACTGCTTGTAATTGTCTCCTGGGTACTGATGTTGGACATGATTCACGGGAGGAGGCGGCTGTGATATCAACGGAGGCTGTTGCTCAGGGGAAGGCCAAACACCGCCGGAGTTGTGAGGTGGGTCTATGTAACACGCTGAGGTGTTTTCCTCTTTTAAAAATCCAAAAGAAAAATCGTAAAAGAAAAATTATTGGAATTAACTGGAGAGAATAAATAATTTTAAAAGCCAAATGCTAAATGGAAATGGCATGGTGGGATTTTTCTTAAATTCTACGTGTCAAAATACACTAACAGGACTTTTAGTGGAATTTTCAGAGCACAAGAAATAATTTTTAACCAATTAAAATCAAACTCGGAATTAATAAATCCGGGAAAATTAGTTTTCTCTCTCCTCCATCCTTTCCGCCCATTTTCGCCGTGGGCCGCCGGCTCGAGCCGACGGCCCATCCTCTCCGCGCGCCACCCGATCAAAGCCAACGGCCCCGCCGATCCCGCCCGCGTGCCGTCTCTCCTCTCTCGCGCCTCGTCGAAGGCCGCGTCCCATTTATCCTCGCACCCGCGAAACAAGTCTAGTTCGCCTCCCTTTTCCCCCGGGACGCCGACAGGTGAGGCCTGCCTGTCAGACCATCGTCCCCGACCCCAGCCGCCTCGACGCCATTTTCGCCGCCTCCATCCGCTTGGATCTCGCGCACCCGCTTTCCCCGCGATCCGGGATCCCACCGCCTTAACTCCCCACCGTGCCCGCCGGCATTCAAAGCCCCGGCTGCCGCTCCCGCGCACCCTAATGGCCGGATTTCATCACCTGATATTACTTTCCCCCAAACTGCGCCGGCGAGAAATTCGGCCCTTATCCGGTCGCCATCGACCTCCCCATCCACTTTTTAAGCATTCCCTCGCCCTCTCCGAGCTCCCCACACCTCCACTCAAGCCTCTCTCTCACTCTGTCGTCCCCGCGCCGTGCGCCTTCGCTTCGAACCTCATCGCCGAGCTTCGGCCGTGTTTTCCCGTTGCTCCGAGGTGTCCCGAGCTTCGCCGATTCCTCCCTCCTCGTCGCCGGTGCGCGCGCCACTTCGGCCACCGCTCCCCGAGTGCTTCCACCATGTCCCTCACCGTCCATGCCATCGTCCAATCCACCTCCGGTGACCCGCGGTTAGCGCCCCTCCCTTTTCCCCTCTCGGCCAAACGTGCGTCACCGTTCCTGAGTGCACACGGCTCCGCCCACGCGTGAGCCGCGGCATTCCGCCGCCTCACACCATTGCCCGAATGGCGCCGGCCGATCTCCGGCCGCCGTGCTCCATCGCCGGCCGATCGCGCCGCCCGCGCCCTCTCCCGGCCGTCCGATCTGCCTCGGCAGATCGGGGCCGTCAGCCCCCACTTGCCCGCGTGGCGCACCGCTCTCTCGGCCCATGGACCCGGTCCACCGTGGACCGTGCTCCGCGGCTAGTGACACCATCGCTGGCGTCAGCCCTAGCGCTGACGCATTTCCAGGATTTATTGCGCAATAAAATATTAAGGATTTTCTTGTTTTAGTAAAAACTGAGAAAACTTCTAAAAATCATATCTTTTCAATCCGACCTCCATTTTAGCCTCAAATTTCGTTAAATTCATAAAAATGCCAAGAATCCATTAAAAATGGTCTTGTTCCCTGTTTTAGTAGTTTTTTAGCCTATTTTGTTGAAGTGCTTGTTTGGCGTGTAGATCCCGGTAGTCCCTCCGTCCCAGTTTACTTTGAAGTCATCGCGGAAGTCCCCCAAGCCGAAGAGCAAGGCAAGTCATACCACATTATTGATCATATTGCTCCCATTTTGCTAAAACACCTGTTTTATTCTATGAAAATTGCGTGTATTTTATATTGTCATTTTCTTGGGAAATAGTACACCTTATGTTTAGTTTATGCCTTAGGTTTGACACCCCTTACCCTTTGATAAAACTTGGGAAAATAATGTGATTAGATTCAGGACTAGGTTATGCTTAGCTTGGCTTAGATTCACTAGCTCACTAAATGGGTCATTCTCACTTAATTTATCTCTCTTGGACTGCTGTTCGGAGGATTAATGATTATAGATTCAGGTGAACCAGACTAATAACTAAAATATGACAAATGGTGGGCTGTGGGTGCTATGGTTTTGGTTAGCGACGCCCATAGAAATTAAGGACCGGTTCACGGGACCCCTCGGGAGAATGACCGTGCAAACCACAAGCCGAAATGGGCAAGGTAGGTCCCGTAGTGTAGCCTCTCCTAGCTGACGAACCCATCAGCAAGGGTGAGCGGGATGGAGTTTCAGTCGGCCTCGGTGTAAGGGCTGCTTGGCTGCCGGATTCACCGAGGCACTCGGGGGGGCTGACCACTCCCAGGGTCCGGGAGTGGGGGCGAAACCTTGGTGGGGTTTGCTTGGTTAGTGGGGGGTTATACGAAAGGTCCTATCACAGTTCCCTTTCCGGGGTACCGCGGTGGTATTCCGGCGCACGGGAGACCGTGTTGTGGGGCTGTGTCTTGTGGGTACAGTTGTACACCTCTGATCAGAGTAAATCTATTCGAATAGCCATGCCCGCGGTAATGGGGCGATCGACCGAGCTCTCCGTGATTAGTCTCACACTTTTACACCCTATGTTTTGAAACATTACTAGTATAGGTGGATGGTTTGGGCCTGTCCCAACGTGGGAATAACATTGGACAGTGTTGGATTCAAAATACCTTAATTACTCAAAATACTGTTGTTTTGGCTGTGTTCAAAATTTGTATTGTTTGGAAAAACCCCTACCGTTTGCGCAAAAGCAAACCATAGCCAGACCCTTGTCTCCCCTGCATTCATTCTTCCCTCTTCCGGCGTGACTTGCTGAGTACGTGGAAGTACTCATCCTTGCCCTTTCACCAGAACCCGAGCCAGAGATTGAAGACGAAGAAGATGTGGAGTAGGCTTCTCCTACACTCTAGAAGCTGCCTGTGGAGTGGTCGAAGCCGCGTTGCCAGCGTCCAGGTTAGGCTTAGGCCCTTTTTCTTTTCCGCTGCTCTTTTGTAATCTTTTTGTATTGTTTCTAAGACGTGGAACTGTAATATCACAATTGTCGTATGTGTACCCTGGCTGGTCCTGGATAGGGATTTTAATACACATATAGCTTTGAAAATTCGGGTCTGAATTTCTGGGCATGACAGTCTGGCATGTAGTTGCCGATCGGCATTTTGTGCAAGAGAGGTTGTCGATCGGCACTAAACATGCTTTCCACTTGTTCTTGGGGAAGTATTGGAGCCCCGTGGCCTTGATGCAAGGGCTGTTGTCTGGTTAAGAGCTTGGGCGTAGGTTGTCTGGTTAAGAGCTTGGGCGTAGGTTTCAGCTGAATATGGGCTCCCCTTAGAGGAGTCGGCTGTCCCAATGGAGGAATTGGCAGCCCTTGCGTTGACAGAGTTTTGTAAGGTGAGAATCGGCCATCAGGGAAATAGGTCGGCCCCCTTGGCAGATGCTCGGCTATCTTTAAGTCAACCACTATGTTGATCATGTTGTTTAATGTATTGACCAGTATCCCTGACTGGTTGACGAGCGCGTGGTCGACAACCGAGTCAATCTGATCCTGGAGCGTGTGCAGCCCTGAGTCATCTTGCTCCTACTTGATGTCTTCCACCTTCTGTTTTCCTTTGTCCTTGCTGGAGGTGGCTCCAGAGTCGAAGTCTTCAGGGATCTCAAATTTGTACTTTTGAATGATTACTCCAGATCTGGTCTGGGTGAAGGATTGCAAATAGCGGGACTGCAGTCGTTCAACCATCTGCTGATAGTCGGCCTGTTGCTCAGCCGACAACTTGTCCATTGTGATGGGGATGATGTTCTCCTAGTCTAGCTCTGGGGTCTTGATGTTCACCATTGTACTGCACTTGGAAGTGGCAGTGGTCCCACCGGGCGTGCCAAAAGCGTGTTTATGAGAATATTTCTCACGCGCTGGCCTAGGAGGTCTGCTTATCTCTAACGCAGGTCCAAAATTGATCGACTTTGGTGATTGCGCGGGTGTGCCAGTTGGTTTGATCCTACAACCAACAAGAAATAAATAACAGGCAATTATGTTAAAATAGCTCCTACTCGATCGACTAAAGATATTCATAATATATAATTACCGTTCCAAAGTGCATTTTGACTAAGTGATAGGGATGATCGGTAGTATACCGAGACAACATAAATCACTTATATCTAAAAACACATCAGAAACTAATTATATATATTTATAGCTTAGCCGGTGTCGCGGATCTAATGTAAATCGGCTAACACTCCGATATGTTTTATATGAAGATATTAATCTGAACTAAACACACTAAACCAAGATTAATCGGCTGTTAATGTGACTTAACGGATTGATACCAGGCTTAATATATTTAAATAGATTAAGATCTTAACATAAAAGGCAGTTTTAATACATCTAGTAGTAATAATACATAAAAGATGATTAAAACAGGTAAGACCGGCTGAAACCCCGGTGCTATCTCTAATAATAATCATTGAGCCGAATAGACCTATATGATTCTAAGAGCGACTTAATAGGTCAATTTGATGTAGCATTAAGTACAAAAAGAAGCACAAGATCTATTTAGACTAATGAGAACTCCTTGAGATGGTAGATACGCCATATAACCTAAATCAACCTATAGATCTAGCTCTGTCGGTTGCTATCTTGAGGGAGATATTAGCCGATCGAGAGATAGATCTAGACATTGATCTAGATTATATGTCGCATATGATATATTAAACAGTTTATAATATCAGGGTCAGAGTATCATGATGATGGAAGCACTAACCCTGATAACACAAACCGCTTGTAACAAGAAGTTACCTTGTTTGGAGATTGAAACTCGGTGCAGCCCGAGAACGAGGCAAGAACTCGTCGAGAAAGTAAAAACAAAAAGGGTGGCGATGCCCCGAACTTGTATTGATGTATGTTGTTTTTTTAATTACATGATCTCGGGTCATATTTATACCCGCATATACAATGAATCCCCAACGGACACGATTCCTATTACAGATTAGATTACAAATATGTCTAAACAAACCGACATTATCTATAAAGGAAACTATACAAAACACTCTAACTTAAAAGATATAATTGCCATTGTAGGACCTTATCCATAGATGGCAACATCTTTGAAACACTTTGAAAACCGAATGCAATAGTTATCTCTTAAGATTTCCTTCCGAAATTAGTTCCTCCTTCTGCTCCCAATCGGAATCGGCTATCGGCTATACTGGTTCGACTCGGACTGAGCCGACTGGCTCCGTAGCCGATTCGGACATAGCCAATGTGACCTCTGTTTCTGACGTTCGCGCATTTACTCCGATTTCGCTTCAATCTCTGCTCCAAACTCGGGGATTTGTTTACCAAATTCGGTCGTCAACAGAAGCAAATGCCACACTCGAGCGAGTCGCGGTCGATGGAATATTGATTACCCGCTGGGAGAGGATGAGCCCTTTTTCACTCGCCATTTCTGTACTAATGTTCAGAGCGTCTACTTGCAAGGTAGTGCAATTCTTTGTACCGAGGAGCAATGGAGCATTATGTACTCAAGCAAGTATGCGGTAGAAAGCTAAAAGTTTACGTATTTTTTACCTGTCAATGCAGACGAGCTTTACACCCTCTCGACGGAGATATCCTGAGCATTTGGGTGACATGTGGAAGAAGATGCCTATCACAAGAGCGACAAAAGATGGCGGGCGAGAAGGTAAATAGAAGCTGGAAGGTGAGAAGGCCATGGAGCTACAAGTGCAATGACTCTCGAGCGGGCACGGATCAGGGGAGAAGCCTCTTCTCCCATCACGCACATCCAAAAGCTCTATGCTTGTAGTATACATCCATCATTGCTCCAGGAAAGTTCACGAAAATAGTAATTATTGTATTAATAGTGTTTGTAGTATTTTAGTCTAAATATTTAGAAGTATTATAAATATTTATAGTAAATAGTAATTTACAAAAAAACATTTTACTGAACATAGTAACACAGTACATAAAGACTATTTTCTAAAAAATTCTATTGGTGATGGGTTTGATGTCAAGCCCGATAAAGATGACGTTATCTAATCAGGCTTATGCTCTAAGCCCATCACCAATGATATCATCAGTGATAGTCCTCAATTAAAGCACAATAGAGATGATGATCTCAGCCGTTTGGGCTTAATCTATAAGACTGTCACCGATCAGATCATCAGTGACGGTCCTTAATACAGCTCGATAGAGATGATGATTTTATCTGATCGGGCCTAAACTTTAAGCCCATCATTGATGAGGTCATCAGTGACGGGCTTTAGGTAAAGCCCATCACAGATGGAGTTTTTCCATCGGCCTTTGCGCACCGAACTATATCTCATCTGTGACGGGCTTTATATTAAGCCCGATTGAGATGACTCATCTCAATCGTCTTATTCTAAAGCCCATCACGGATATGCTTTGAAATCCTTCAACAGAGCATGCTAATTCAGATCAACACATTATCGTGAAAAATTTCTAAGTCCTCACTCAGAACCCTAGCGCCGCCGCCGTCCCTCGCGTCCTCCCTCGCCGCCACCGAGCATTGCGGGCCATCCCCAAGCCCGGCGTCGTTGTCCTCCCTCGCCGCCTCCAAGCACTGCCGGCCATCCCCGAGCACGGCACCGTCGTCCTCCCTCGCTGCCACCAAGCCCTGCCATCCCCAAGCCCTTCGCCGTCGTCCTCCCTCGCCGCCACCGAGCGCCGTCGGTCGTCCCCGAACCCGACGTCGTCATCCTCCCTCGCCGCCACCAAGCGCTGCCGGCCATCCCCGAGCTCGGCGTCATCGTCCTCCCTCGCCGCCACCGAGCCCCGCCTTCCCTGAGGCCGACGCTGTCATCCTCCCTCACCGTCACCACCGAGCACCGCCACCAGGTTAGTCCATATCTTCGGATCCACGCTGAATTGTCGTTTAGTTGATTGATCTTGGTGTTTTACTACTGTTTGCCTAGATTTATACTTCTGTTTATATTGAATTTGTTTCTTAGCACAATAGACCTATAATTTAGGCACATGTATGGACAGAGTGTTTGGATGTGTACAATGTACATTGCTGTCCGCTTGTTCATAAATGTTAGGTGTGCATGCGAGCGAAGAAGTATTTCTAAGGAAGCATAGGAGAAATATTTTACATATTGGTCAACTATTTGATGGTCCGCTTGAAAACATATTCTTAAAGGTCATTAGAATGATATCTGAAAGGTACTATCATATTGTTTAGAGGATGTATCATCTTGAGAAATTGTCATTTTGTGATTTTGTAAGCTATTTAGAGGATGTCCCAGCACGATGAACCAATGTCGGCAATAACTAGTGGGTCCACAAGGACACGGACCCTTAGGAGCTCTAGTAAAATCCCAAAGGAACGGTACACCATAATAGAGGTGAACCTCCTAGGAGTGTCGTCTGCTCCCCCGAATGTGTCCACGAAGTTCAAGACGATCTATGCGATAATAGGGAGGTAGATCTTTAGTATTTTGCATGATCACATCAAGGAGGTGCCGGACATGGTGAAGGAAACTGCTTGGCTAAAGTTCAAGGAGAGCTTCGAATATCCTACAGCCGACGAGGACAGGCTAAAGCGGATGGATTTCCAGATGATGGGACATGCTTGGAAGAGCTTTAAGTCCAAGCTGGTCATCGACCACGTCCTCAAGCTCACCACCGCGGAGCTATTTGAGAACTACCCCTTCATCACGCCAGCAGTGTGGGAGGAGTTCTACGCGAAAAAATCAACTGCCGAATCTCGAGCCAGAAGTGAGGCTTATAGGGTACTCCGAGCATGGTACGTGCACCCGCACCGGCTTGGTAGCGGAGGATATGCGTGGAAGCAGGAGCAATGGTAGAAAGAGGATGAAGCAGAAGAGGCATGGAACGCGTCGCCTCCATTTCCCGATATCTCGCAACCACGTGCAAGGAGCCGGGCAAGGGCAAGGGCCATGAAGAACAGCGATGGAACATTCCCTCTGCCAAATCCCCAAGATCAACAAGTTTACAAAAATATTAGAAGTGTCTCACCTTAATATGTTTAGTTTCTTTACACATATCATACACTCGATTTATATCGATGTCACGTATATTGCAGAAAGAGTTGGTTGCCATGAGATAGTGTCATGCCTAGAAATTCAGACCCGAATTTCCAAAGCTATATGCGTATTAAAATTCCTGTCCAGGACCAGCCAGGGTACACATACGATAATTGTTGATAATACAGTTCCACATCTTAGAAAAATTACAAAAGGTTACAAAAGAGCAGCGGAAAAAGGAAAAGGGCCTAAGCCTAAGCTTGACGCTGGCCACGGGGCTTCGACCACTCCACAGGCAGATTCCAAAGTGTAGGAAAAGCCTACTCCACTTCGTCTTCTTCTACAGCTTCTGGCTCAGGTTCTGGTGAAGAGGCAAGGATGAGTACTTCCACGTATTCAGCAAGTCACACCGGAAGGGGAGAGGAATGAATGTAGGGAAGACAAAGGTTTAGCTAAGGTTTGCTTTTGCACAAACAGCAGGGGTTTTTCCAAATAGTACAGATTTTGAACACAGCCAAAACAACAGAATTTAAGTAATTAAAGTATTTTGAAAACCAACACTGTCCAACGTTATCCCCACGTTGCGACAGGCCCAACCCATCCACCTATACTAGTCATGTTCCAATAATCAGGGTGTAATAGTGTGGGAGTAATCACGGAGAGCTTGGTTGATCGCCCCATCACCACGGGCACAGCTATTCGAATAGTTTTACTCTGATAAGAGGGGTACAATTGTACCCGCAAGACACAGCCCCACGACATGGTCTCCCGTGCGCCGAAATACCACCGTGGTACCCGGAAAGGAAACTGTGATAGGACCTTTCGTATAACCCCCACTAACCAAGCGAACCCCACCAAGGTTTCGCCCCCACTCCCTGACCCGGGAATGGGTAGCCCCCGAGTGCCTCGGTGAATCCGGCAGCCTCAAAGAACCCTTATACCGGCCGACCGAAACTCCATCCCGCTCACCCTCGCCGACGGGTCCGTCAGCTAGGAGAGGCTACACTACGGGACCTACCTTACCCATTTTGGCTTGTGGTTTGCACGGTCATTCTCCCGAGGGGTCCCGTGAACCGGTCCTTAATTGCTATGAGCACCGCTAACCAAAACCATAACGCCCACAGCCCACCATTTGTCATATTTTAGTTATTGGTCTGGTTCACCTGAATTTCTAACCATTAATCCTCCTGAACAGAAGTCCAGGAGAGGCATATTAAGTGAGAATGACCCATTTAGTGAGTTAGTGAATCTAAGCCAGGCTAAGCACAACATAGTCCTGAATCTAATCATATTATGGGAGCAATATGATAAATAAAACAGGTGTTTTAGAAAAATGGGAGCAATATGATCAATAATTTAGTATGACTTGTATTGCTCTTCGGCTTGGGGGACTTCAGCGACGACTTCAAAGTAAACCGGGACAGCGGAACTACCGGGATCTACACGACAAACCAGCACTTCAACAAAACAGGCTAAAAGGCTACTAAAACAGGGAACAAAACTATTTTTAATGGATTCTTGGAATTTTTATGGATTTAATGAAATTTGAATGAGCTAAAACAGAGGTCGGATTGAAAAGATATGATTTTTAGAAGTTTTATGGGTTTTTTACTAAAATAGAAAAATCCGTAATTGATTTATTGCGCAATAAAACCCGGGGAGGCGTCAGCGGCTAGGGCTGACGTCAGCGGTCCGCGGGAGCGCCGGACCGGGCGGTGCACCATGTGGCACACACGCGGTGCCGAGGTGACGACCATGTGGCTTGCCACATGGGCGGGCGGGGACGGACGGTGCCGATCAGCCGAAGCCGATCAGACGGCAGGGAAGGGGTATGGCGGCACGGGCGGTACGGCACGGCGGCGCACGGTGGCCAGCGGCCAGCCGGTGCCATTCGGGTAGCAGCGCGGGGCGGTGGAGTGCCGTGGCTCACGTGCGAGCGGAACCGCGTGCACCCGTACACGGCGACGCAGGATTGGACCGAGAGGAAATGGGGAAAAGCTCACTGCGGGTCATCGGAGTTGGGGGAGATGACGGCGACGGCGGCGAGGAAGACGGTGGGAGCTCGCGGGGAAGGGCGACCGAGGGAGGACAGACACCGACGACGAAGAGGGAGGCGGCGGCGAAGACTAGAACGACTCAGGGCGGCGGGAAATCACGGCCGTAGTCCGGCGGCGAGCTCTGAAACAAGGGCGCACGGTGTGGGGGAAAACGAGAGCGAGATCGTCTTGAGTGAGGGTGTGGGGAGGACGGCGAGGGTGCGGGGGTGCTTAAATGGGTCGCGGGGAGGTCGGCCGCGACCGGATAAGGGCGGAATTACTCGCCGACGCAAATTGGTGGGAAGTAATGGCCAGTGATGAAATCCTGCCATTAGGGCGTGCGGGAGCGGCGGCTGGGGGCTTTGAATGCCAGCGGGCACGGTGGGGAGTTAAGGCGGCGGGATATCGGAGCGTGGGGGAGGCGGGCGCGCGAAAAACGAGCGGAGAGGGGCGGCGAAATGGCGCCGGGGCAGCCGGGGTCGGGGACGACGGCCTGACAGGCGGGCCCCACCTGTCGGCGTCCCGGGGTCAAGGGGGAGGGAAACCAGACTTATTTGCGGGCACGCATCTTAAACGGGCCGTGGCCTTCGGCCGGCCCACGAGCGAGGAGAGAGGGGCGCGTGTCGGCTGGGGACGGCCCGGTCGGCTGGGCCGATCGACTGGGGGGATTGGGCCGTCGGCTCGGGCAGGCCCACAGCCGATTGGGTGGGAAAAGGACGGAGGAGAGAGAAGCCGATTTTTCCCCGGATTTATTTAATCCGATTTTGATTTTAAATGGTTAAAAATTATTTCTTGTGCTCTGAAAATTCTACTAAAAATCCTGTTAATGTGTTTTGACATGTAGAATTTAAGAAAAATCCTACCATGCCATTTCCATTTAGCATATGGCTTTTAAAATTGTTTGTTCTCTCCAGTTAATTCCAACAATTTTCTTTTACGATTTTCTTTTGGATTTTTTAACAAGGATGTTATAGATAGTCCTCCAAAGAGGCCTGCATCAATAGACGCGAGGATGACATCCTCGCGCAAGCGTTGGGCACCAACGAACACCGGGGACGGACAAGGAGCGTTGGCTCTAATGTCCCCTAGAAATATGGACTTCCATAATACGCCGGGCAGTATAAGATGCCAACCCTCACAAAGAAGGCGGAAAGAGATGCACGCCTGGCTGAGAGGATTCGGGAGCAGGTTAGAGCCGAACTGAGCTTAGAATTTGACAAGAGGCTAGTCCAGGTGAAGGCATAGATTAGGCAACAGATCAAAGCCGAGCAATAGACCTTCGTGCCCACCGCCGCTCCGCAACAAGAAAGTCCAACGCAAAGGCGGAGCAGTTGTGCATCAACTGTGGTGACAAAAAACCCACCACCGATCCTAGCCGCCATCGACCATATAACAGTAAAACTCTTGGCCAAAATGTGTAACACTCTTAACAAATCCATTTCCTACAAATTATTCAAAAATTATGTTTGGATCTATCGTAGGAACCGACTAACTGTGTGCTAAGAGTTAGGGTGATGCCATCCTTCACGGTTCCGGCGGCCGAGGGACTAGCTTTCAAGCCGAACGACGATACAAGACTGCATGCGGCTTATCTTATGGCTGGACATGCAAAAGTGCAAATGGACACAGCGAAGGCTAAATGGGCCAATCTGCCACTGCAGCATCCACAAAACAATGAGATCCTAACCCTAGGAGCTGCACATGGAAGCTTTATCCAATGGCCCGAGGACCTCATTGACATAAAGTTAACTCCGAGGTTAGGCCCTCCATCTCCCTTAGGTGTTCAACAGGATGACGATATCGAGCTGTAGTATGACACCGACTTTGGAAGGTCTAGCCCTAAATGGCTTGCTCGCTCTGAACCATCATCTCTGGAGAAGGGCAAGAAAGCGGAGTCGGAGCCATATCTGAAAGTGCCAGTTGAAGTACGGGACCACTTCATTCGCATGCTAAGGCCATCAGCAACGAAGAAACCAATTTCGGACTACTGATGCACGATCAAGAAAAGGAAATTGCGAGAATTTTCCAGGGAAGAGTTCGTGAAAGACATGGCACAGAAGTATGAGCAAGAACTTCTGGAAAGTTCAGGGCTGAAGAGTTATACTGATGTGCACAGTATTGCGAAGGCCCCTCAGGCATCTAAGTTCAAGATCGATGCTCCTTTGACCTCCGACGAATATCGCGACGCCATTAGGAATTGCACTCAGATGAGAAGGATAAAAGAGTGATACATATAGATGGCAAAGGAGGGTAAGGAGACGTTCACTGTCTTTTATAGGAACGAGGACTTCCACCATGAGGATGGTATAATCTGGGTCCCATTTGAGGAACTATTTCAGCTATACAATCTAAGGTATCTAGATGTATCGCTACTTTAGTTATGGACATTGTAAGCATAATCGAACCCCTAGCTATTATTTCTAAGTTGATATTCTCGTAGAGTGTCTAACTTGTTTCTTATGCAGAATGAGGACACTTGGATGTAGAGCAACCTATAACAAAGTAGGATTCCTCGATTCAGCAGTTGTTAATTCTAATGAGATTGATGACAGCCCAAGGTCCCAAAAATTGGTATTGGACTACCGCTACAATTCCTTTGTCAAGCTTAAGGACATGAATACGATCCTTTTGCCTTACAACTTTAAGTAAGTGTGACATTTGTTGTTGTACATACCACTTGTGCTTGAAGGTGTTAATTGCTCTCTCCTTTTTGTATGCAGACATCACTAAATCGTTCTTGTCATTCATTTAAATGAATCCAAGATTGTCGTCATGGATGGATTGAGGAAACCGCAAGAAGATCTCCAATCCGTCATTGACATCCTAAATATGACACTTGTGAAGTATAAGAAGAAGTGTATCCGACACGCTCCATGTGTTGATACATTTCGGGTTTGCTGTCACCGTTGGTGCCAACGTCAGGATCAAGACACGGGCACATGTGGTTTCTACATGTGGTTTCTACATGTGGTTTTTCCTGGAGGACCGCAACTGGCACATTTCGGATTTTGAGGTTCACCAGTTTTGTTAATACGTAAATACACGTTAATAAACACATATTACGTATTCACATATTCAATCCTTCCATTTGCAGAAAATAGACATCCTGACAAGTACGTTGCTGCCACATGTTTGCTTTGTCCTCACTGAACAACTATGTGGATTCATCTTTCGATATGTCATCTCATCGGATGGCGCATATCACTTTTCGAGAGCTCCAGATGGGATAATGGCTTTCCTTGAGGGTGGCTGCCCTAGTGAAACTTTAGGCAGTCGATCGACGACAAAGACTAAGCATTAGAGTCGATCGACCACAAAGGACTATGATTAGACCCCGATTCAATAAGCAATAAATGATATTATGATATTGTTGTAAATTATAATTTTGTCAAATGTATTTATGTGAAATATGTGAATAATGGATGTATATGTGAATAGATGTGTTGTCAAATATATGTCAATTTTTGTGAATGTATGTAAAAGAGGATGCAAAGGGAAATGGAATATATGTCTGTTTCTCTAATTTTTACAGTGGGCATGGCTAGCAAAGTCCTGAGGCTAGCCAAAGAATAAAATATATTTTTTTGAAAAAAACTCATCGGTGACGGGTTTTAACTTAACCCTGATGGAGATGTTAGTTATCCATGACGGGCGATAGTTAAAGCCCGATTGAGTTGTTAGTCACCAGTGACGGCCTTAATTTAAAGCCCGATTGAGTAGTCCGTCATCCGTGACGGGCTTTAATTGAGGCCCATTTGAGATCGTGTCATCGGTGTCAGGCCCTTGTTTGTTTGGTCTTTTGGGTCAAACCTATTGATGATGGGTATAAGTTTAGGCCCGACAAAAATAATGTTCAACTTTTAAGAATGTCTTTCTCTAAAATATGACTTCTGTTGTTTCCTATAGCTAATTCCACATAGCAATAATGTCTTGTAGCAAAATTTATCTATAAACAAAATTATTTTAAGATGAGCCGGACATAGTACTTTGCACTCCAATATAACATGGATAAACGAACACATGACAAGTTAGTAATACTTCGGTACAGAAATACAGAACGTTTTGATTTTGTTTCCAGTTGAAGAATAAAAGATATCTCTAACATGCATGCATGACTTTTTTATTTTTTAATCTTTTTAAATTTTTATTTTAAAAGTAAACTCTTGTAAAACTTATTTTCAAAATTAAACCATTTGGCCACACCCGCTGGACTGCGAAACCATGCTGTCATGCCAGTCATATGGCAGAGTTATTTGCCGATCTGATCAGTTGCATCCTCTAACCAAATTTGGTCATGTGCGTCCAATAGATTCTCCAATTCCAGCTATCGAATGGCCCAGCCTATTATAGCCCTTTGGGAAATATTCAACAGAGAAAGAAATTAACATACTACTACGGAACAGGGTTCTGGTACCATATCTTTGTGCTACTATATCCCAGAACGTGTTACTGAGGACTCCAGTAACACAATTGATATGAGTTTTTGTTGGACATGTTACTAGGACATAACCCTTGTAGCACATAATACATGTTGCAACTGATAAAAAAAGGTGTTATCATCTTTTTAGCTAGTAACGTTATTTTTAGCTCCTGTAACACAAAGAACATGTGTTGCCGCATAACCTAGGAACGCATAATTTTGCCCCTGTAACACATGAGTTCTGATAAGTTGTAACACTAATTTTCATTATTTAGTAACGCAGTCTCACACCTTATAGATGCTGGTTGGGAAACCCCTTTAGATGCCGGTTTTCTTATCCGGCACCTATTGGTTGGCACCTATTTGAGAAGAAATAGGTGCCGGTTTAAAAACCGGCACCTATTAGGTTCGAGCGACAAAAAAAAATTCCCCGTAATATTCCTCGCGCCCCCGAATAATATTCCCCATCCAATATTCCCCATCTATTTCACAGATCAAACAACAATATTCTCCATCCATAATCATTCACAGATCAACAATATTCTTCATCTATAAATCATTCTCCAACAATATTCTCAAACAATAATCATTCACAGATCAAGAATAATTCAAGAAACAAGTAGTGCACAACATCAACAAGAATCAATAATAAGAAAAAAATGAAGAACATGCACCGCCCGTAGAAATCAAGGAACCCGAAGCCGGCCACCTCCGCTGCCGCCGCTGCCTCCCCTCTCCAGATCCGGCGGGGGGAGGGCACCTCCACGGCCACCGCCGCCTCCCCTCGCCAGATCCGGTGGGGGGAGGGCTCCTCCACCATCCTCCCGCTGCCTCCCATCGCCACCCCGGCCTCGTGAGCGCGTAGCGGTGGCGGTTGTCGATGCGGAGGCGCGACGTGTGCGGGAAATTGAAGGCGCGGTTCCTCGGCGGCGCGCTGCCATGGAAGCAGTAGAGCACTGCGTCGTAGGCGAGCGCCGCCGTCCTCGTGCACGGAACGTGTCGATCCGCAGCTCGCGTGGCACGCGTCATCCGGATCTCTCGCCACTCGCCCCACATGCTCGCGCCCACGCCTCGCGCCGCAGAGGATGAGAGTGAGAGGATGAGAGTGAGAAGAATGTGAGAAGAGATAAGGATGAGAATGAGAGGCGAGTGCACAGAATCGACTGACTCAGTTTATACGACAGTGCGGCTCGGCTCGATTTATAGGTGTTGGTTTTATTAAAAACCGACACATATAATATATTATAGGTTCCAGTTTTAAACTGACACCAATAGTATAGGTGTCGGTTTTTCTTTAGAACCGACACCTATAATATATTATAGGTGTCGGTTTTTTTTAAAAACCGACACCACAGTACAGGTGTCGGTTTTTTAGAGCCGCTACCTATTGTTTTAATAGGTGTCGGTTTTTGTTGAACCGACACCTATTAGGCCGACACCTATGCATATTTTTGTAGTAGTGAGAAATAATCGCCTTTTGCTATCACAAATCATTATTGAAAATCTTTATTATGCATCACATGTCACTGAACATAGGAAGCATATTGTTACAGACATCCATCTAAAACGTAACAATAACTTGATTAAATAACACAAGTCTTAGTAAAAAAATATAGTGCTAAAACTGAAACATATAATTGTTATATTTCTTCATCCATCTTTGCTTGCCACTTGGACCATGATGAGGCAAACTGCTGAAGAGTCAATCGTATTTGAGTTCATTTGATATCTACTTGTAATGTCTGCATGTTTGCCTCATGATCTATGCAAGTACCTGTAGTTGACAAAAAAAGATATTTAGTTATTAACCCTTACTAGTTAATATGTAGTACATATGTAAAGCAATATATGAATAAAAACATTCGGTGCACATTGTGCTAAATCAAAATGGAAGTACGAGGCTTGTGTAGCTGTAGTTTTTAAGAAAGGCTGTAGTTTTTTTAAAAAAAGCTCGTATGCCTGTAGTTTGGAAACCATGTCCTTCACTACTGGAGAAACCATCATTGGTTGATGTAGCAAAAACCACATTAGTCTCGGTTTGAGTTGCACCCGGGACTAGAGATCATCTCTAGTCCCGGTTTAAAAAGTCTACGGATTTCTAGAAGCATTAGTCCCGATTCGTGACACTAAAGATGATCTTTAGTTTGATCTTTAGTTTCGGTTCAAATATTGTCGAGCTTTAATTTAATCATTACATTATAATTACATATCATCATATTGTTATTAACTAATGATTCTCAATATATAAAATCTTTTGTAAAATTATTTTGGTGATAATATCTGAATCGGAGGGATGTACAATATTGATAAGAACATTTAAACCCTAGCCGTCACGTCTAGTTTATACGCATTTAACAAGTTTTACGCGCATTGTTCCCGTTTCGCCCTCTAACTCGGAGTCGCTTTTAAAACGGCCATAACTTTCACATACGGACTCGATCGAGACGTTCCATATATGAAAATCGATCAAAAAAATTTTGGATGCGTTCGTTCGCCGCTTAGCCGCGTTCGGCGATTTTATTTTCCCCAAAAAGCCTCCGAAGATTGCCTTTTCGAGCCCTAAGCTTTTTTTCGACTCTGAGCGTGTCTTCTGAATTTTCCACAGGCCACGTATTTTGCTTTTGTTTATGCTCAAATTTTATGTGGTTACCTGTCGTGTGCTCCTAAGTCCATAAAAAATATTAAAAAATAAAACAAAAAAGTTAAATTTTTCCAAAAAAAACAACAACTTCAGATGAATATGAAAAATAGAGAGGGGCAAAAGAGGAACACTATCTAGAAGGCACATTAATGTCTAGGATTATAAATGTTTGATTAAATTTTAATATTATTGTTTTAAACATATATTTAATGAATTTAATTTGGCTCTATTTACTAATTATTTAATTGTTAACCCTAGCCAGGACCAAATAAAATTGAAAAAATAGCGGAAAATATCTTTAATCCCAGGTTGTGGCACCAACCGGGACTAAAGATGAATTAGAAATAGCGAGAAATTATCTTTAGTCCTCGTTGGTGCCATCAACCTAGACTAAAGATAAATTAGAAATAGCGGAAAAATATCTTTAGTCCGGTTGGTGCCACCAACCTGGACTAAAGATGAATTAGAAATAGCGAAAATTATCTTTAGTCCTGGTTGGTGCCACCAACCGGACTAAAGATGAATTAGAAATAGGGAAATTATCTTTAGTCCCGGTTGGTGACACCAAGCGGGACTAAAGATGAGTTAGAAATAGCGGAAATTATCTTTAGTCTCGGTTGGTGCCACCAACCGGACTAAAGATGAATTAGAAATAGCGAGAAATTATCTTTAGTCCCGTTGGTGACACCAACCGGGACTAAAAGTCCAGTGGCTATATATATCGCAGGCACGCATCGTCTTCTCCACCGATCCAACACTTAGTTGTTTTCTTCTCTCCTCTCTCAGCTCTCTCTCTCTCCCTCAGCTCTCTCTCCCTCTCTTAGCTCTCTCTCGCTCCGACGACGGCGGTGGGACGTGAGGAGGTGGGAGGGATGTGGTAGCGGCTCGAAGATGGCGGTGGCCCGGCGGCTCGGAGGTGGCTGCGACGCGGCGGCTCGCGAGGTGGTGTCGTGCCTCCTCCATTTCCTCCTCTTCCTCGTCATCTCCAGGAGCGACGGATCGGAGATTTTTAGAGATTTTTGTGATGTTCTAAATTTGATATATATGTGTATATCTGTGATGTTCATTACTTGATTTGTGATGTGAATCTGTGATGTGGATTTGTGTTGTGGATTTGTGATGTGGATTTGTGATGTGGATTTGTGTTGTGGATTTGTGATGCGAATTTGTGAAAAAAATTTGTGATGCGAATTTGTGATGCGAATTTGTGATGTGATTTGAGGATGTTAATTTGATATGTGAATTTAATTTCGGCAACAAAAAACAACGAAAAAACAACAAAAAACACATATAAACAAGCAACAGGAGGAAAAATAAAAAAATAAAAAATACTTTAGTCCGGTTGGAGCCACCAACCAGGACTAAAGATGACGGAGCCGGCCACGTGGCTCCGCCATCTTTAGTCCCGGTTGGTAGCTTCAACCAGAACTAAAGATGCATCTCTAGTCCCGGTTATTTAACCGGGACTAGAGGTCACCCATCTCTAGTCCCGGATTCAGAGTCCCGCTTGACAACCTGACTATTGAGGGTTACCACTGGGACTAATGTGGCTTTTTCACTAGTGTTTGTTAAAAAGAAAGAAGTCCATTTTCCTCCCCTGAATTATTTCACCGGATCACTTGACCCCTTAAACTATTTTTTGTTTATTTTATACCCTGAACTTTTTAAAAAGTTTAATTTACCCCTCGTTATTTCTCCTTTTCATTTTTCTCTATATATGTCGTATTTTTCACTGAAATTTTGGTAGGATGATATATGCAATACAACTTACGTCTCATAATATTTATAGAATTCTTCACTGTTTACATAGGATGGAAACTCCTAAAACTAATTTTAACATCGATATTTTAAAGTTCGGTCTAATAGTCATGAAAATATTTAAAAATATTTTTGAACTTAAACAATGATGTCTCTAATGGCTGTTGAAAAATTTCAGCTTAGAATACAACATGTATAAAGTGTAACATAAAAGAAAAATATTATTAAGGTGTAAAGTGAACTATTTTCAATAATTTATAGGATAAAATGAGCCAAGAATTAGTTGGGTTAAGTGATCCAATTAAATTTGTTCAGGGAGTAAAAAAAGGACTTCTTCTTGTTAAAATATCCTGAAGGCACCATTCTCACAAAATGTCAACAGTACATTCTAGAAAACGATATGGCAGCGTATGATTGAATAAGGGAAGAAAAACTACAGATTTCTTTCTAGTGATTTCAGCAAAAAGACCATAGTTTTTCATGGAATAAGAACTAGCAGCTTATTTATCCACACTGACTTCATAAAGTAGAGAATTAAGATTAGGCGCACCTTATTTATATACAAGCGATAATTTTAACACAAAGCATTAATCCAGTTAGATGATGTAACAACAAAATCAAATTAAAACTCTCATCACTAGTATATAAAGGCTCACTACTAAAAATGCATTTTCCCATGCAGCCAAAACCTATTTTTCCATACGGTTGGACCACCCGTCTGTCCAGAAAGATCTGCGAAAATAGCGATTCCACAGGCACGAAACATTCCCATCCTAATGTGTGCCACACATTAGCAAAATTGACATCCATATTTGTTTTTGGGAGCAGGTCCAGGTCGTATGCTTACGTATGAGCGAACACCCGATCCTTGAGGATGGCGTAGGCTTGTCTCTCCCGAGCACTCTCCAGGTCGAGCTCAGTGTCAGGACGAAAATCCGTCTCGGCCTTGGTAATCCTCCATGGGACTCCGCTTGCTCTTTACTAGGCACACACTCGAGCTGTGTGAATGGTGTCTTGAGCTCAAACTCACTGTCCTCTCCATTGTGCTGAGAATCGTTTGGCACCCTTCTTCATCCTACATGTAGAACAAAAACACATAACAACACTCAAAAACATGTTACATTAGCAAAAACAAGTTAGCTGTCAGAGAGTTTTTTGTTCTTGTGGAGCTTGGTTGTCACCACAAAATTGTCCTTGTGGGTGATTACACTTCCACAAAATCATTGCTGTGGGCGAGATCGCACCACAACAATCGGTCTTGCGGAGTAGTAGTACCACCACAATACATTCTTGTAGCTCAACACATAAGGTTCACTTGAAATGCAAGTGAAAAGAAAAACATATCTTTTTGTCCAAACTTGAGACAAGAACACAAGATAAACCTATGGAGAAAGAGAGAAACCCAAAAGCAAGCAAGTGCACCTTGGTCTGGGGTAATGAGAGCAAGAGCCATGGGGTGGCTTTTACAGGTGAGGAGCCACCCTTCGTTCGGGCGAACCAAGGGGTCGGCCGACCCTCCTAAGGACCCATTGCTACTCTCTTTTTAGGTCTAAAACAATGACATCTTACACCAAATAAAAGTGATTGAATGGGTGCATAAAAGATGACATTTTGGACCTCTTTAAGTGTCACACCCAGAAATTTCAAACAGAATTTCTGAAGCTTTATGTGTATCAAAAATCTCTGTCTAGGACCAGCCAGGGTACACATACGATAATTGTTGATATTACAGAGTCCACATCTTAAAACAATACAAAAGATTACAAAAGTGCAGCAGAAAAGAAAAGAAGGGCTAAAGCCTAGTCTTGACGCTTCCAGCATGGCACCACCACTCCACAGGCATCTCGGACATCGGACAAAGCCTACTCCTCCTCCTCGTGGCCTTCATCTGCCTCGAAGACCGGCTCTAGTGTGGGGAAGACAGAGCAAGATTGAATACTTCCCATGGTACTCAGCAAATCATACCGGAAGAGGAGGTACGAATGCAAGGGGAGTAACTGAAGGATAGGGTAGGGGTTTAAGTTCCACAAAGGAGTATTTCACAATAATAGTTGAAACCAGTAAAACAGTTGTAATAATTAATAAATATTAAAGTAATCACTGTCCAACGTTACACCATGTTGTGACAAGCCCAACCATCCAATAAAGGGTGAGATCAATGACAGTGAATCTGGTTGATCGCCCATAACCGAGGGCACGACTATTCAAATAGTTTTACTCTGATCCGAGGTCTATATCTGTACCCACAAGACATAGCCCCACGACACGTTTTCGTGTTTCGGTATACAACAATGGTACCCCGGAAAGGGACTATGACAGGACCCTTCGCATAATCCCCTCTAACCAATCGCACCACACCTTGGGTTTCGCCTCCACTCCTCTACAAGCAGTGGGCAGCCCCCTTGGTGCCTCGGTGAATCTGGTAGCCGATCAACCGGTACACCCTGACTGACTCGACTTCGTCACGCCCACCCTAACCTGGGTACGTTGGCTAGAGCGAAGCTACACTACAAGCCCAGCCATTTCCCACAATGGCTTGTGGTAAGTACGATATTTCTTCTAGGGTTTCCTGCAAACCGATCCTTAATTACCATGGGCCCGTCTATCAAAACCATTACACCCACAGCCAACCATTGTCATATTTTAGTTGATTATCACTTCCATAGTGTCTCATGATTGAATTCACCATTATAGAGTTTATACTTGAATAATTAAGTGAAATGACCCATTTAGTGAGCTAGTTGATGTAAGCAGGGCTAAACATATCCTAGACCAATTAACTAATCATATTAGTACCCAAGTTATCGAATTTTCAGGGTAATCAAGTCCTATGGCTGAGTATAATGGGTAAAATATTCCTATGAAATGACATTCTAAAATACATGCAATATTAAAGAAAATCAAGATAATTTCATAAACTAGGTACAATATGATCAAAATTGGAGCATGACTTGCCTTGCTCTCAACCTGGGGGGATCTCTGCAACAACCTCAAAATAAACAGGGTTGCCGGAACTATCGAATTCTACACGATAAACAAGGCACTCTACAAAACATGCCAAAAATCTACTGAAAGAGGGAACAAAACTATTTTTAATGGATTTTGGGCATTTTTATGAATTTACTCAAATTTGAATGGGCTAAAATGGAGCTCGGATTAAAAAGATATGAATTTTAAAAGATTATTTGTGTTTATTACTAAAACAAAAAAATCCTTAATTAATTTATTGTGCAATAAATCTCTGTTGATGATGCCAGTGGCTAGGGCTGACGTGAACGGCTGAGCGCTGACGTCAGTGGCCACGGGAGTGCTGGTCCACGGTGGACCGAGTCCACAGGCCGAAGGGGAGCGAGTACACCACGTGGCGCTGACGCGGCAACCACGTGGCGGCCACGTGGCTGCCACATAACGTGCGGGATCGGGCGGTCGGACAGCCGAGATTGCGGGCAAACGGCACAACATGGGGGCGTGGGCGTGCGCTGGTGTGTGGCCCGACCATGGGGCACGGCGGTCGGCGGCCGACCGGCGCCAGCGGGTAGCGGTGCAAGGCGGCGGGGTAGCGCACGCATGAGGGTGGTGGGGCGCACTCAGTCTAGGGAGGAAGGGGGAGAGTGGCTCACCGTGGGCGGCCGGAGCGGATGACGATGGCGGTGAGCGGCAGCGCAAGGCGGCGGGGATGTTTTGGGCACGGGAGGTCGGAGAAATGGGGTGAAGGATGAGGCGGCAACTAGGGGGTTTAAATAGGGCTCGGGGAGGGAGGAAACGGCCGGGCGACGGGATCTCGACCGTTATGGCGCGGGCGCGACGCGAGTGGCGCGGATGCGCGCGGCGACATTAATGTGGATTTAGGGCACGTGCGGGAGCGGCGGGACGAGGGCGGGATGCCCGGCAGCGAGGCGCGTGCGGGAGGTTGCGGCGCCGCCAGGGAGGAAGACGGGCCCGACAAGTAGGCCCCACCTATCAGTGGCCCGGGGAAGAAAGGGAGGCGATATGGACTTTCGACGGGCGCATGAGGAATAACGGGTCGCGGACACTGGGTCGGTCCGAGGGAAGGAGAGAGAGAGGAGGGACATGCATGGGGTGAAGGGGGCCGGCAGCTTGGGCCGTCGTCTCGGGAAGGAAAAAGGAGCAAGAAAAATATAAAAGAAAAGAAAAAGATTTTCGGGATTTATTTAATTATGAGAATTGATTAAATTGGTTAAAAATTATTTCTATTGCTTTGAAAATTCCACCAAAAATCGAGATAATGTATTTTGACATGTAGAACTCAACAAAAATTCCACCATGTCATTTCCACTTATTATTTGAATTTTAAAATTAGTTATTTGCTCTAGGTTAATTCGAAATTTAATTTCTTTTTGGGAATTTTTTAAATGATTTTTAAAAGGGGAAAACTCCAGGGTCTAACATTAAGTCCCCAAATGATCCCATTTTGATTTTCAAAAAGTAAAGACTAGGGGCCACCTCACGTGACTCCAAAGTTGCAATTAGTGTGTCCTCATTCCATGAAAAATTTGCCCACTGCTTATGACCAAGTCCCAAATTTTGTTTTTGTAACAAAAAAGATTTCACAATTACAAAGGTTGGAAAATCAAACATGATTGAAAAGAGAAGATATGCAAATGCAAGTTAAAAAATCAAATATGCAATTTGAAAAATTAAATATGAGATAACTACCAATTTACCTTTCGGCCAAGGACTCAATGTTTCATGTTCGACGAGTATGTCTTTTCTCCGATGCTTCATTGTGTCGTCATGGCATCTGGCTCCTAAGATGACGAGATGGATGACTGTGATTTCGCTCACCACACCTTCTTGGTGTTCTTGGTTTTTGCTGGTGTGGATAATTCTGCATACTTCCGTGGTTTCTACTTCGGTTGTGCCCTTCCCTTTTGGTGCCTTGCTATAACGGTATTGGAGAGGGAGTTTCCTCTTTAACACCTCCTCCATGAATGCCATGAGGCTATCCTTCTTCTGCGGTGTCACTTCAACCTCTCAGATATTCTGTATGTTTGGCCTGTACTTGATCTTGATCATAAAGCACTGCTCCTTTTGAGGTTGGAAGTCAAACTTCTACTCCTTGCCATTTATGTGCAGTCAGATTTCTCTGGTTCCCACATCAATGCGTGTGTCTGCAGTGCTTAGGAATGGACGCCCAAGGATAAGTGTTATATCTTTGTCCGTACCCATGTCCAGCACCACAAAGTCGACAGGGACGATGCAACATTGGATTCTCACCGAAGAGTCTTCGGCAATCCCTCGACATGTAGCGGACCATTGAATCAGCCAGCTACAACATCATTGGTGTTGGCGATAAAGAAGTGTAGTTCAGTTGATCAAAAACTACCTTGGTCATAATGCTAACACTTGCTCCAAGGTCGCACAGGGCATAGTCGAAGCGTTGTATCCAAATTGTGCATGTTATTGGTATTTGATACAGTCATAGATAAATCCACAAGCGCATGGATACCGCTGTAGCATTTCACCCAGGAGTATTACAAGGGTATCGTATTTGTCTTTTCCGCAGGAAAGATGGCGGTGTAAAGAGTAGGTTCATATATATCATAGTCTAAATAGGTTTAAATGATAATAATAATATTGAGGTATTGTGACACACAGGAGATTCATCTCTAATAATAATACAATACATAGTGGAGAAGGACAAAATAGAGCTAAGGTTCATATGTTCTTCTATATAATTAGTGTTTAGTCTACACATAACAAATATATGCTTACAAGGCTAGGACTTAGTTTTAGGCATCAGGGACTACCGAGATTCCACTCCCTTCTGGTTTGCCAGCGTGGTTATGGCATTTTACAGACTCTTACGTCGTACTCGGACATGGAGAAATACAAAGGACATATAGGGTTGTCGTCACCTGCCGCCTACCTCACTCTCCCTGGGGTATACCCGCATCCAATAACATTAAATTAATCTAAGCACCATGCTCACATTAATAAATAATGACACTAATTGCCCTCGGACTCCCATCCTTCGGATGTACAAGTTAGAACTAGTGTAATCCGTTAAGATCATGCCTAATCAAGCGAAGCATATAATTGAAGTATAAACTATTCATATAACACGTAACTAGTAAAGCAGTATATGAACTATGAACACAATTAAATAAAGAAGATAATTGTATTAATGAGCTGTTAACACCAAACTTTGATTCGGTTAAGGAACGAAGTTGATCAAGTGATGGAAGTTTATTGAGAGGAGACCGAGTTGAAGAATAAATCGTGAAGACTACAACATGTCAGCTTAATTCTATCTATTAATTATACATAATTCAGTAACTTTACATTTATGTTTAGGAAGTTTTGTCTAGTGTCCGATCAGGACACTTTCCTTTTGTCTTTAGAAACCCGTGTCATGTCCGATTAGGACTTGTATCAACCCAAGGGTATAAATATGTACACCCGGGGTCTTTGTAAGACATCTCCACAGATTAGTACAATTACTTTTGGTGCATCGACCCTCAATAAGATGAGGTCCTGCTTCTCACGAGGGGTTAAGTTACAACTCCAGCGGGAGGGTATGTCTCTTCAACCCGGGAGTTGTATCGGCTAGGACTTTCTCGGTTCAATTCGATATTCTAGTCGATGGGCTATCGGCTTATATGATATATTTTGTTCTGTCAAAGGCTGCATCGGTTAGGTTCAACCTCTTAGTCCGATCAGGATATATCCATCACGTCTGTATAAATCTATCGGTTTATCTAGTTTATTTTATCAAATGCAATCTCGTGCTTTCTCGGCTAGGTCCGATATTCTAGATTTCTACCGATAATTTAAGTCTTGCTAAGCTGATAGGTTTTATGCTATCTTTTATGGGAATGCTAGACGATAAGTTATCTTTATATTACATTTGATTGATCTACAATGATAATATGATTATTCTATTTGCCATCGGTCTAGTTCTGTTAACTTCAACTTTATACTGTCTCGGTTTGGCTCTCGGTTTGGCTCGATCTGTTAAGGTTGGTTTTAACAGAATGAAAGCTTATAGATAATAGGTTTTGTCCCTTCAGAAAGGTTGATAGAGCCGATATCATTATTTATCTTTATCTGCATGTATCATACTAGCATCAGTTTTCTAGCCGATGTACAAATGCTTTGATATGTATATCTGCTACATCAGATCTATATCGGATTTCCAACCAATATATGTTGTAACCATCGGACCTGTGCATATACGACCTTATATCACTATCGGCGATTAGTTTAGTGACCAAATTTATAAGAGTATTTACCTAATTGTTTGATTCTATATTGGATTCATAGCCGACAGTTAAAGCCCTATCAACATCAGTGGATCTCGCTACATCGCTGAACTAGCAAAACTAACTAGCTAGTCCTGGATATTATACGATTTGTCTATCTTGTTAGTTGCAGGAAAAAACTAATTAGGACGTCCTGAACTCGATAGATCGGACCTATGCTAGAGTTTAGCAAATCTCTCAGGCCTTAATGTGGAACGACGAATTTCTCGTCAACATGAGCTTGTAGTCTTACAAGAAGAGTAAAGTACTAAAGACATACCGGCATCTCCGAGAAGACTATGGAGCCGAAGACTACTCTAAGTGTAACTTCACTAATACTATAAAGAATACAATGCAAGATAGAGAGAATTGCTCCTCGAGTATGTGTTTTGAGAATGAAGAAGTGATATCCTTTATAGCTGCTAATGACGGTTAGAAAGGTCGGTAACTCCCACACCCGTCATTGGGAGCTCATTAGGGACGTCCACGTGTAAGGTGTCAATGAGAGGAGCCAAAGGTGGTTCGGCCGAAACCTGGCCCCCACCTCTTGAAGGGTTACGCGGAGACTACGAAAGCAAAAACAAAACTTTTCTACCACACAAACCAGGAACACTTGCAAGTAAGAGTCGCTAGATCGTTACCGATTGGAGTCTAGTGCAGCAGATATAGCTAATCAGGAGCTATCCGATCCGGAACAGTACTGGCGGTCACAGACGATTTGCTGATAGCCGATTCCCACACAGCTGATTGATCTGCCGCAGCCGATCCGACATAGCCGATTCGTCGATGCCGGAGCCGATCCAACCTCAGCCGACTCGCCGATTCGCCCGACCGCGCTTGCTTCACTCAGATGCACCCGACCACAACCGATCTATCCGATCGCAACCGATTCATAGCCATCGAACAGCACCGTAATGTAGTAGTGCCTTTACCGGTATCCACACGTCCAGGGACAGAACGCCTGACACCCGTGTGCTTGCACAAGATGCAAGGCTAGGGTTTGGCTCGAGAGTGGGGAGGGTTTCCGTGGAGATCTCAAACTCGTCGACTTCTAAAGCCGCGTGATTAGATTGATTTGGTTCAAGTGCAATACAATTCCGCAACTCTCCACCCCTCGCCCCTTTATATAGAGTTGCTGACTGGGCCTATATGCCCATCGGGAGTCTATTTTGAATCGGATCCTATCCGAATCTCATAGAGTTGGCGGCCGGACTTCGTACGCCCATAGGACTCTATTATCAATCGAATCTTATCCGAATTGAACCATACTCGAGTCCAACTCGAATGCCATTTCTTATCCCCTTAAGCGTACGACCCTGTAGGTTCAGGTATACTCGGCTTCGGCTCGAGTCTAACTCAGCCGATCGTCAATAGCGGCGCCTAGCAGCACATATTGACACCATAGTATACAAGAATATAATATCGGCTTTGAACCTGTAATGTGTACACAAATCCCTTTGCCTCACGATACCAATTAAGCTATAGGCAAGATGTGTGCCATCCCTTCAATAACTTTAACCATTTACTCAAACCGTATTGGATTATCTGTCTGTTGATTGACTACTCAATCAACTCGGCATGGCCATGCACTTCCATAATCCATTACCTCGAGGGGCCCAGAGATATCTCTCCAAAGGAGGGGCAAATTCCATCTTGATCACTCACATCCCACTCCATGGTTCACAGCAAACCCAAAGACTACTTTTATAACTACCCAGTTACGAAATAGCATTTGGTAGTCCCAAAGTAGGCTACTACACATGTCTGAATCCATGATGATCTCAGGTCTAAGGACTTTGCACCAACACTACTTGAGACCAACTAATGGCACATTAATTCTTGTAGTGTCTCATGGTGGGTCTATCCAACAATGTGTTCTCTAATACATGTCCACGTATATTGATTTGGTATCCCATACCATTATCTATGAGACATGATCATCAATCAATAAACATGCCGATCTTAGAATCATATTTGTTCCAAGAATATGACATATGATCAGGGATCGTTCAGAAATAGATTCATACATAAAGAGTCTCATAAATAAGTCACGTACTTATTGATCAATACAAGTTGTCTATGTTATGGAACTAAATAACACTTTATTCATTTATACATGAACATTGACCATGATATCCAACATGTCCATGTTGCCTCTACGGCATATCACTAACAGTCTTCCACTTGCACTAGAGTCAATCATGATAGTATCTAATACCCATTGGTCTTGTGTGTGCCTTATGTTTCGGCTGAGGGAGAGGTTTTGTCAACGGATCAGCTATGTTGAGATCCGTGTGCACTTTGCATATCTTGACATCAACTTTATCTACAATCTCGCGGATGAAATGATATCATCAAAGTATGTGTTTGGACTTCTGATGTGACCTCGGCTGCTTGGCTTGCGCAATGGCTCCACTATTATCACAATATTGAGACATTGGACCAGTTGCACTGGTCATCACACCCAGCTCAGAAACAAATTTCTTGATCCAAACAGCCTCCTTTACACTTTCTGAAGCAGCGATATACTCGGCCTCTGTTGTAGAATCAGCAACAGTATCCTGCTTGGAACTCTTCCAGCTGACTGCGCCTCCGTTCAGGCAGAACACGAACCTAGATTGCGATCTATAATCATTCTTGTCCGTTTGGAAGCTAGCATCGGTGTAACCTCGTACAACGAGCTCTTCTTCACCTCCATAGACCAGGAACATATCCTTAGTTCTTCTGAAGTACTTAAGGATATTCTTTACTGCAGTCCAGTGACCTTCACCTGGATCTGACTGGTATCTGCGCGTAGCACTCAAAGCGTACGAGACATCTGGACGTGTACAAAGCATTGCATACATGATGGATCCAATTGCCGAAGCATATGGAATCATACCCATCTTATTCCGCTCATCATGTGTCCGAGGACACTGATTCTTGCTAAGATTAACGCCATGTGACATGGGCAAGAAACCTTTCTTGGAATCATGCATGTTGAACCTTTTCAACACCTTGTCAATATATGTACTTTGGCTTAATCCAATTAGCCTCTTGGATCTATCTCTATAGATCTGAATGCCCAATATATATGTTGCCTTCGCTAAGTCTTTCATGGAAAAACTATTTTTCAATGAAGACTTGACAGATTCTAGCATAGGGATATCATTTCCAATCAGTAATACGTCATCCACATATAAGATTAGAAATACAATTGCGCTCCCAGTGACCTTTTTGTAAACACAGGCCTCCTCTTCATTCTTAATGAAACCAAACCCTTTGATTACTTCATCAAAAGGAATATTCCAACTCCGAGATGCTTGCTTCAATCCATAAATGGATTTATGTAGCTTGCATATCTTTCCAGGCGATTGTGGATCGACAAAATCCTCAGGTTGTATCATGTATACATCCTCGCTTAGGTTTCCATTTATGAAAGCTGTTTTGACATCCATCTGCATATCTCATAATCGAAATATGCGGCAATTGTTAGAATAATCCGAATAGACTTAAGCATTGTAGGATCGAACTCCCAAACTAAGCCAACCAAAGGGGGTTCGATCCTACAAGTGGTATCAGAGCCTCATTTTCTTATTTGGATTTCTATCGATCTAAAGTTTTTTTTCGTCATGTCTGATAAATTTTCCACTAAGCCGCATGTTTTCGATGGAACCGATTTTGCTTATTGGTGTAGCAAGATGCAATCTTACATCATGGCTCAATACTATGATGTGTGGCAAAAGGGTGCTGTTCCTTATGAGATCCCTGAGGTTATTAATACTGAGGCTTTGAAAACTGAATTTAATAACAATTGCAAAGCTCATAATATTTTATTGAATGGGATTTCTCGTTCGGATTTTGATCGTGTTTCGCATCTTCAAACTGCAAACGAGATTTGGATTGCTTTGAGAAATTTTCATCAAGGAGCTACGAATATAAAAGAACTTCGTCGAGATCTTTTAAAAAAGGAATACATAAAATTTGAGATGAAACCTGCTGAAGCTTTGGATGACTATCTTGGTAGGTTTAATTAAATTTTGAGTAATCTTAGATCTGTTGATTGTTCTTATCACACAAATTATCCACAATCTGAGATTTCTCGTCACTATTTGAGTGGTCTTGACATGTCTATTTGGGAGATGAAAGTTACTTCAATTCAAGAATCTGTAAATATGGCTACTTTGACTTTGGATTCTCTTTATACTAAAATCAAAACTAAGAGATGAATATTCTTTCTCGGAAAATTGATTCCAAGTCAAGTGATTTGGTTTCTTCTTCTTCAACTTCTTCTGATGTTGATTCTTCATCAACTCCTAGTGCTCTTGCTTTAATTATTGCCATGTCCGATCAGCAACTCAAGCAATTCGAGGAGGAGGATTTGGCTTTGGCTGCTAACAAACTTTCTCGAGCTATGAACAAAGTCAGGTTCAGGAAAAGAGGAGGACCAGCTCGGTGTTTTGAATGCAGTGCTTTGGATCACATTCGCTCCAACTGCCCCAAGCTTGGGAGAAGCAAGAAGGAGGACAAGAGCAGGGAGAAGGCAAAGGACGACAAGCCCAAGGGGAAGCGCTCAAAGGAGATGATCAAGAAGGTGCTGTGCCAAGTCTATACCGCTTTTGAACCACTAAGCGACATAGATTCGATAGCGAGGAAGAGAAGGGCAAGAACATCTCCGGCATTTGCCTCATGACGCGTGGAGATGAAGATTCTGAAGATGAAGACAATGAGGTAAGCTCACTTGAGGAAGCAATTCTTGTTTTATGTGCTAAAAATAAAATATGTGAAAAGATGTTTAAAAACAAAAATTTGTGATTGAGTCTTTGGCTGAAATTGCTAGATTAAAATCTCTTATTTCTAATGATGATGAATGCAAAAATTGTGAGGTTTTAATGCTTGAAATTTCAAAAATTAGAGATACCAATGATTCTCAAGTTTTGGCTACTAAACCTTGTTTAACTTATGATGCTAATGAATTGAAATTAAAAGATGCTTTAGCTCGTGTTAAGCACATGGAAGACAAAGTTAGACAAGATGAGGTAGTTTCTTGCTCTAAATATCGCAAAAATAAAGATGTCATGTTTGGTTGTGAAAATTGTGCAAATCTTGAAAAGAAGTTTCTTATTTGAAAAGTTCTTTGCAAAAATTTTCGATGGTAAGAAACAACTTAACATGATTTTGGATCAATCTAAAGTGTGTTGCGACAATAGAGGAATAGGTTTTGATGCTCGTGACTATCTCACCAAAAATCCTCCAAATGTTTTGAGAATGACTGAAAATGGTGATATTTTGACAAAACCTAACGATGTGAAAATAATTTTTAAATCTCTTTGGAATTATGCCATCTCTTTACTGTTTATTTAAAAGAAACTAAAACTAATGTTTCAAAACCTTCAACCACTAAGGAAAAGTTTTCTTTCTCATTTTGTGGTAAAGATGGTCATCTTGTTGGTTTTTGTTTTAGATTAGCACGAAAAAAGAAAAAAGGAAAGAGAGGGTAATTTTGCAAAAATCAAAGTGGCAAAAATCTGGCTTTCCCTCGAGAAGGCCGGTCAGAGCGCGGTTGGTCCACCGGTCAGACCAGCCGTGGCACCCAGTCAGACCGACGGCACTGCCTCGGTTAGACCGGTGATGGCATGCGGTCGAGGCGGTATGGTCGACCGACCCGAAGGAATTTTTCTAGAAATTCTAAAACTATTTTTGCACGTGGATATATGCCTATTGGATCTGTTGGTCGTGTGTCTCAGTACTAGATTTCTAAATTTCTTTTGACTAACCCCAGTACTGAGGCTTCAACATCTTCTTTTGCGTAGGCGTTGGTGGCGAGGAAGGAGAACGTGTGGATCGTTGACTCTGGTTGTTCGCAGCACATGACCGGAGATAAAAATTTATTCTCCTCCCTCAAGATGGCATCCAAGACTGAATCGATCATCTTTGGAGATGCTTCTACAAGTGCCATTCTCGCTACCGGATCTGTCAAGGTAATTGACAAATTTGAATTGAAAGAGATAACCTTAGTCAAGGATTTAAAGTACAATTTACTTGCAGTTTCTCAAATTGTTGATGAAAATTTTAAAGTTCATTTCAAGAAAACTGGAAGTAAAATATTTGATTCTTGTGGTGATTATATGTTGAACATTTCTCGTTATGGGAGAGTTTTTAAAGCTGATTTTGGAAACCCTATTTCTCCTGTTGTAACATGTTTGATTGCGAAATTCAACAAAAATTTAATGTTTTGGCATCGTAGACTTGGACATGTTGGTTTTGATCATTTGACTAGATTAAGTGGTTTGGATCTTGTTTGTGGGTTGCCTAAACTTAAGAAAGATCTTGATTTGGTTTGCGCACCATGTCGTCATGGAAAAATGGTTGCTTCATCACATACTCCAATTCTTTCTGTGATGACCGATGCACCGGGACAGCTTTTACATATGGACACTGTTGGTCCGGCTAGAGTGCAATAAGTCGGAGGAAAATGTTATGTGTTGGTTGTTGTTGACGATTTTTCTCGATATTCTTGGGTTTTCTTCATGGCAACTAAGGATGAGGCCTTTGGACATTTTCAAAGTTTCGTTCTTCGCTTGAATTGCGAAATTCCTGGCTCTTTGAAAACTATTAGAAGCAATAATGGTGGTGAATTTAAAAATGCTTCTTTTGGACATTTTTGCAACGAAAAAGGCATTGAACATCAATTTTCTTCTCCTCGTGTTCCTCAACAAAATGGTGTTGTTGAAAGAAAAAATCGCTCTTTGGTTGAGATGGCTAGAACCATGCTTGATGAGTATCACACTCCTAGAAAATTTTGGGCCGAAGCTATTAACACTGCTTGCTATGTTTCTAATCGTATTTTCTTGTGATCTAAACTTGGTAAAACGTCTTATGAGCTTCGATTTGGTCGTCAACCCAAAGTTTCACATTTGCATGTTTTTGGTTGCAAGTGCTTTGTCTTGAAATCAGGAAATTTGGATAAATTTGAATCATGTTCAACCGATGGTTTATTTCTTGGTTACCCCGCACACACTCATGGCTATCGCATACTTGTTTTGGAGACTAACAAAATTGTCGAGACTTGCGAAGTCACTTTTGATGAGGCTAGTCTCGGTACTAGACCAGAACTTTCAGGTACTTTGCCACAGGTTCAGGGGGAGGATGGTCGTATCTTCAAAGACGAAAGCGACAACGAAGACGACGAGATCGACCTGACCGGTCAGACCGGCCGAGTGCCGCCGGTCAGACCGGAGCAGGCTGCCCGGTCAGACCGGCAGGGGCCGACCACTTCTGATTCAGTGGACGCCAATCAAGGAGATTCGTTGGGGACTACGACGAGCATAGGTACAGAACGTGAAACAACTTCTGAGATCACTGCTCCATTGTATATTTAGCGACAACATCCGCCGAAACAAATAATAGATAATTTACATGAGCGGACTACAAGATCTAAGGTAACTGCGCATGATCTTGCAAATTTTGCTTTTGTAGCTTCTTTTGAACCCAAAGATGTTACTCATGCATTAACTGATGAATTGTGGATTAATGTCATGCATGAAGAACTTGAAAATTTTGAAAGAAATAAAGTTTGGTCTTTAGGACCAAATGGTTTTTCAAAAATAAACAAAATGACGATGGTTTAATTGTTAGAAATAAGGCTAGGCTTGTTGCTCAGGGTTTTACGTAGGTGGAGGGTTTGGATTTTCATGAAACTTTTGCTCCTGTTGCTAGGATTGAAGCAATTAGACTTTTGTTAGCTTTTGCTGCTTCAAAAGGTTTTAAATAGTATCAAATGGATGTTAAAAGTGCTTTCCTAAATGGCTTTATACAGGAAGAAGTTTATGTTAAACAACCACCGGGTTTTGAAAATCCTGATTTTCCCAACCATGTGTTTAAATTGTCAAAAGCTTTGTATGGTTTAAAACAAGCACCTAGAGCATGGTATGATAGACTTAAGAACTTTTTGCTTAAAAAGGTTTTCAAATGGGAAAGATTGACAAAACGCTTTTTGTTCTTAAGCATGGTGAAAATCAACTTCTCGTTCGATTTATGTGGATGATATCATCTTTGGTTGTTCAACTCACGCTTTGGTTGTAGAATTTGCTGAGACTATGCGCAGGGAGTTTGAGATGAGTATGATGGGTGAACTGTCATACTTTTTGGGATTGCAAATTAAGCAAACACCTCAAGGTACGTTTATCCATCAAACAAAGTACACCAAAGATCTTTTGCGAAGGTTCAAGATGGAGAGCTGCAAGCCAATCTCTACACCTATTGGTTCTACTGTTGTTCTTGATCCCGATGAAGATGGTGAGGCCGTGGATCAAAACGAGTATAGAAGCATGATTGGATCGTTGTTGTATCTAACTGCTTCTAGGCCAGACATACAGTTTGCTGTGTGTTTGTGTGCACGCTTTCAAGCTTCTCCTCGTGCTTCACATCGTCAAGCGGTCAAGCGAATAATGAGGTATTTGAATCATACACTTGAGTTTGAAATTTGGTATTCTACTTCTTCTTCTATTTGCTTAAGTGGATATTTCGATGCTGATTTTGCTGGTTGTAGAATTGATAGAAAAAAGTACTAGTGGAACATGTCATTTTCTTGGTACATCATTAATTGCATGGTCTTCTAGGAAACAATCTAGTGTAGCTCAATCAACCGCTGAATCTGAATATGTTGCTGCTGCTAGTTGTTGTTCACAGATTCTTTGGCTTATTTCTACTTTGAAAGATTATTGACTTACTTTTGAGAAAGTAGCTCTTTATTGTGATAACACAAGTGCCATTAACATTGCTAAGAATCATATTCAACACTCACGCACAAAGTACATTGATATTCGCTTTCACATTTTTGCGGGATGATGTTGAGAAGAGGGATGTTGAATTGAAATTTTTGGATATAAAATTGCAACTTGCTGATATTTTCACTAAACCATTTGATTCTTCTCGCTTTGATTTTCTTTCGAGGAGAGTTGGGAATTATTTATCCTTTTGGCATGTTTTGAGGGGGAGATTTGTGCTCTTGTTTTTATCAAGCAATATTTGAATGAAGTAAATTGAAAAACAAGAGCTTTGTCTATACATATTGTATTTTCATGTGCATGCTAGCAATACTATGAAGATTTATTTGTCACTAGCATAGCTTATATGTGTTCTAGTATTTTTATGTGATCTAGATTTTACTTTTAAGTGAATAATGCATGACACTTTAATATCACACTTGAATTAAAGAAATATGCAATGTTGATACTAGTGCATGTGTTGGATTATAAATGCTTATATATATATTATGTTGAATTCTTATTCCTCAACTTACTTTAAAATTGCTCATTGTGTAACGAGAATAAAATATTATCTATGAGAGAAAAAATGAATACCGAATCCTTGGAAACAGTCTTGACGATAAGGACATATTCGATGTGAGCAAAAATAATGGGTGCCGAATCCTTGAAAAGAGTGTGGACGACAAGGATGTACCCGGAATAATTGAGAGAAAAAAAATATGAGCAACAAATATGGCTCAAATCAATATGAAAAATTTTTCTCTTGAATTATGTGTGCAAAAAGGTAAATTTGAGAAAGAATAAAATTGCAATAGGTATATATATTCGGCTTTATTTTTCAACCTATGTGTTTGTCAAGATGTCGCATTATAAATTGTCTGAATTCATGAATTTTGATTGCATTATTGATCTTAATTATAAAATCTTTGATTCATGACTATACTCTAGTACATATTTGCTATATAATTGATGAGTTCATCTTCTTCTTATTGCAACATTTGACATGACTTGCTCTATGTATGGTGCTAAGCTCTTTAATAATCATGAACATAATTATTATGCTTGATGAAATCATTGTCAAAAGGGAAGAACAAATGAAAAAAACAAGTTAAAAAGTGCAAGTTTTTCAAGTTCAAAGGATTTTCTTTCTTTTCAAAAGGGGAGAAATTTTCTTTGATTTTTAGCACTCAAATGCTTTTTACCATTTTTTTATTTTTCCAAACACCAAAACAACATTTTTATTTGGTTTGCCAATGTGTTCATCAAGGGGGAGATTGTAAAAACCAAAGTGTGTTTGATTCTTCATTGGTGATGAACAATTGGCATCTGTGATTATTGGATTGTTGGTTTTGTTATTTGGAGTTTATTGGCAAAGTGGTTTGGGACATATTTGGTTTTTCGGACGGTGAACGCAGTATGCTGTGCATTGGTCGACCGGGCTTGTCTTCGACTGACCGGAGGTGACCTAGCGGTTAGACCGGGCAAGCACTGCCGATCAGACTAGTCGACCCAGTCCGACTGCAGGCCGATTTGGTTTTGGTTTCGGTTTCGGATTGTTTCCTTTTTTATGGAAGATTTGTGTTTCTATGCGCATGTATGGTTGTTTATGCTGACAATGAGTCAAGTTGGAGATAGCTTGTGCTCGGATATGGTTTCTTTGTTTAATTATGTGCAGGTAATCTTTATGCCTGGGAAAGTGTTGTCGGTAATCGAGTTGGAGTCAACTTGGAGATAAGGTGATGTCCAAGATGGAGATTATGCAGGATACTTAAGGGTAGAGATCAGTGCACGTGATTGGTGAAGTTTCCATATGGCATACGATGGAGATATTGTGTGCGTATGGAATACGATGTTTCAAGATTGGAAAGACCGAGATTGGGACGGTTGATTTAAGTCAAGTTTGTACTTGTATGGGAAGGTTTCCTAGGGGATTAGGACTTTCTATATGAGTTAGATTCGTGGCTTTTGGCTGCGTGTCTTGTGTATAAATAGTGAGGGGAGGCATGGCCTCTTTGTATCGAATTTTAGAGAGTTTAGAGTTGACATAAATCTAGGGTTTCGAGGTTTGCTCGAAATTTTGTGAGGAGTGCTGTTGCTGCACTTTGTAAACACAAGAGAGATTCAATAAAGTTCAATCTACTTTGAGAGATCTTTGTGTTGTGTTTTCATCGGGTGCGGCGGTCTAATTGGTGGTTAGACCGGCGGCCTCCAACCGGTTGGACCGCGTGGATCATTGTGGTCAGACCGACACTCATCGACTCTGCATGGTGATCGGCTACTTCAGGAGAATCGGCTAAGTTCAGGAGATCGACTACACGGGCGGTCAGACCGGCGCTATACTGGTGGTCAGACCGGCAAGTTCAGGCAGTTAGACCGGTGCAACACTTTCGGTCAGACCGCACGCCATCGAGTTGTGAGGGTAAGTATGATTTCTGCTGAGATTTGTTTTTGGGTGTACCAACCATTCAGCCCCCTCTGGTTGGCTAGTTTGGGAGTTCGATCCTACAAGCATTGCGACCGGCGAGAAGGTTTCATCATAATCAACACCTTAAATCTGTTTAAAACCTTTCACCACCAATCGCGCCTAATAGATGTGAACATTTCCATCCATGTCGGCCTTTTTCTTAAAAACACATTTGCACTCAATGGTTGTGACACCATCAGGTGGATCAACCAAGTTCCAAACTTGATTATCATACATGGATTCTATTTCAGATGTCATGGCTCCAAGCCACATGTTGGAATCGGATCCCACCATCGCTTCCTCACAGGTCTTAGGTTCATCGTTGACTAACAACAATATATCACGTTGTTCCGCACCTGTGTACCTGTCAGGTGCACGACATGATCTTTCAGACCTCCGTGGGGCTGGTGTATCTACAACAGGTGGCGCAACATCTTGTTCCTCCTGTTGTGGTTCCGTGGCAGCTGAAACATTTTCTGGTGTTTCTTTAACTTCTTCAAGATGCACCCTGCTCCCACTAACCCTTCTTGAAAGAAACTCTTTCTCCAAGAAGACATCGTGTAGGGCGACAAACACTTTTCCTTGTTCCCGATTATAAAAGTAATATCACTTAGTTTCCTTAGGATATCCCACAAAGAAGCACTTGTTAGATTTGGGTGTGAGCTTGTCGGACTGTTAACGTTTTACATAAGACTCACATCCCCAAATTTTGAGAAAAGACAAACTAGGGGGTGCCCTGTCCATATCTCATATGGTGTCTTTTCAACTGACTTAGATGGAACTGTAGTTAGTGTGAACGTAGCTGTTTCAAGAGCATATCCCCATAAGGATAACGGAAGATCACTTTGGCTCATCATGGACCGCACCATGTCCAACAAGTTGTGATTTCTCCGTTCGGACACCCCATTCCATTGTGGAGTTCCTGGCGGAGTCAACTGTGGAACAATTGCACAATCTTTCAAATGATTACCAAATTCTTGGCTCAAGTATTCCCCTCCATGATCTGATCATAGAAACTTGATTATTTTCCCTATATGATTCTGTACATCATTCTGGAATTCTTTGAACTTTTCAAAGGATTCGGACTTATGCCTCATTAAGTAGATATAACCATATCTACTAAAGTCATCGTTGAAGGTAATGAAGTACTGATAACCACCTCTGGCCGTTGAGCTCATTGGTCCACATACATCAGTGTGTACGAGTGCCAACAAGTCATTTGCTCTCTCACTGTGTCCCGTGAAAGGTGCCTTTGTCATCTTACTAAGTAAATAGGACTCACATGTCTCAAATGATTCAAAATCAAAAGAGTGAAGTAATCCATCCTTATGAAGCTTCTCCATGCGTTTCTGATTTATAAGGCCCAAGCGACAATGCCAGATAAACGTGGGATTTGTATCATTTGGGAGTTGCCTCTATGTATTAATGTTATAGATGGGAGACACTTCAAGATTCAAAACGTATAATCCATTCACCAATGGAGTATGAAAATATAACATATCTCTGAGATAAACTGAACAACAGTTTTCCATTGATCTAAAATCATATCCTTCCGCTTGCAAACATGAAGCGGAAATAACGTTTTGACATAGAGTTGGAACACAATAACAATTATTTAATTCCAAAATTAATCCTGAAGGTAAATGAAGTGATGCAGTGCTGACGGCGATTGTAGCAACACTTGCTCCATTGTCGACCCACAGGTTCACCTCGCCCCTTCTCAAGCCTCTACTTCTTCACATTCCCTGCAACAATTTGCAAATATGAGCTACTGATCCGGTATCAAATACCCATGAGTCAGCAGGTGATGTAGCAAGATTAATTTCTATAACATTAATACATGAAGCAGAAGTCGCACTTCTTGCAGTTCCTTTTCCAATGACATGTCTCCTTGCAATAGAAGCAAACGACATCTAATGCCGCCGACCCCTTCTTGCCCTTCTTTGCGTTGGAGGCACTCGCAATCTCATCGGGAGTTAGTTTTCTCTTGGTGCAAAGTTTCTTGACAGGTGGTTTGCGCTTAGCCTTCTGCATCATCATCACATGATGACCGTTTTTCTGGATACTCTCCTCAGCCGTCTTTAGCATCCCATGTAATTCAGCCAAGGTCTTATCCACACTATTCATGTGATAATTCAATATGAATGGCTTGAAGCTCGGAGGGAGCTACTGGAGAATCACATCAGTAGCCAACTCTTGGCTAAGGGGAAAACCTAGTTTTTCCAGACTCTCTATGTAGCCAATCATTTTTATCACATGCGAACTGACGAGACTCCCCTCAACAAGCCTGCATGCAAACAGGGACTTTGAGGTGTTGAACCTCTCGGCCCTTGCTTGGTTCTCAAACATGCCACGCAGTCCCTGAATAATAGTATGAGCATCGCTGCTCTCATATTGCTTCTGAAGCTGAGAGGACATTGTAGCTAGCATGAGACAGCTTATGTCTAGGGCATCATTAGTATGCTTCTCATAAGCCCTCCGTGCAGTAGCAGTAGCATTATTAGGCAACTCATCTGGATAGGGTACTTCAAGAACGTACTCCTTGCGCTCTTGCTTGATAACAATTCTCAAGTTGCGATACCAATCCATAAAGTTTGTTCCATTCAATTTTTCCTTTTCGAGAATAGATCGCAAACTAAAGGTACTGGGTGTAGTATTAGCTGCCATTATTCTACAACAGAAAAAGCAAAGTTTAGCATAATGTTTATGCTATGTCTATTGTTAAACAATTTAACATAAGACTCCCATTACGTATTTTACACCTTTCCTCTAGGTTACGTATTGGGTCAAGATCCACATGTTAATTAATTTTTAGTGAGCTTTGGCATCACGGCTAGAAGATTAATAACATCGGTAAACAACTACTTGCTAATCACATCTCTATGTGACTCTTGTTGTTGGTGTGGCATCTCCATGCCCCGACGCCAACCTATGCCCCAAGGCCCAAAACTGTTTTGATAGCCTTGTTAAGTAAACCAAATGCTCCTGCTTTATATGTCCGACATATACCCCTTCGTGTTATAACCATTGACGAGCATAACGGTGATGGGTGCAACATTTGGAAGGGCATCATTACTACTTAAATTTGTGAGGGATGCTATCCTATCAAACAATATATCAACATATATGAAAGTAGGTAGAATAGCACATAATGAAATAGTATGGCCCCCTTTACATGGTGATCTCCATCTCCATGTTGGTATAGAGGATCTCCATCTTCATCACCATTCTTCCAAGTGTCGAATGTTTGATTTCTTTAAACTAAGCTACTACTATAGAAGCTATAATTGAATATTACATCAACTCGTAGGTTGTGAAAGAATATTATAAGCATTGCACGTAAGAAAGAATATTACAGGGATTGCACATATGAAAGAACATTACACGCATCACATGCATCTCATACATACAATAGAGCCATACCATCTCAAAGCATTCTCTGCAAAAACAAGTTAGACATAGAACGTTTTCTACCTATCGCAGAGATACGGTATCAAGACGACATAAAAGGGGGGACGCACACGCAGCGCCCGGAACACCACACGAAATTCATAGATCCAATCTATGAAATCGCTTACGAAAACCATATCTGCATAATCACATTATGCCGTCCTCATACACTATCAAGGGAGATTGTTTGCGTAGGCGCGAGGCAACAAACAATGTCGGACTACGAGACATCTTCGGCATAATCATATTATATCGTTCCGATACACTATGAAGGAACGCTATCTCGAATCCAACACAAACCGAGTTCTATGGATATTGCTTCGACGTAATCACATTACGCCGTTCTGATACACTATCAAGGAACGCAATTACCATCTATTCTCTTCTACAGATCCCGTAAAACTAATTGATCTAATCAACCCGTGTGCAAAACTTGTTCCAGATCCAATCTAAAACCCGAACTAAGTAAGATTAGCTCTGATACCACTGAAGGGTTACGCGAAAGCTACAATAGCTAATAACAAAAAAAAATCTACCGCGCAAACCAGGAACACTTGCAAGTAAGGGTCGATAGATCGTTACCGATTGGAGTATGCAGCAGAAAAAGCTAATCAGGAGCTATCCGATCCGGAACAGTGCCAGCTGATCACAGCCGATTCGCTGACAACCGATCCAATGTAGCCGATTCCCGATGCCGGAGCCGATCCAACCTCAGCCGACTCGCCGATTCGTCGTACCGCGCTCGCGCTGCCGATCCTGCGTAGCTGCTTCGCTCCGATGAGCCGCAGCCGAATTGTCCGATTGCAGTCGATTCGTAGCCGATGAACAACACCACAACGTAGCAGTGCCTCTACCGGTATCCACACGTCCGGGGAAAGAACGCCTAACACCTGTGTGCTGGCACAAGATGCAAGGCTAGGGTTTTGGCTCAGAGGTGGGGAGGGTTTCCGTGGAGATTGATCTCACCGACTTCTGTTGCACCAAATCAGATTGATTTGGTTTAATGCAATCCGCAAATCTCCACCCCTCGCCCCTTTATATAGAGTTGGCCGACTGGGTCTAGTGGCCGATCGGGACTCTATTTTCTAATCGGATCCAATCCGAATCTCATAGAGTTGGCTGCCCAGACTTCATGAGCCCATAGGACTCTATCCGATCAGATCCCTATCCGATCGAGCCGTATCCGAGTCCAACTCGAATGTCTGTTCTTATCCCCTTAAGCGTGCGACCCTGTAGGTTTAGGTATACTCGGCTTCGGCTTGAGTCTAACTCAGCCGATCTGTCAACAGCGGCGCCTAGCAGCACATATTGACACCATAGTATACAAGAATATAATATCAGCTCTCAACCTGTAATGTGTACACAAATCCCTTTGCCTCACGATACCAATTAAAGCTATAGGCAAGATGTGTGCCATCCCTTCAATAGCTTAACCATTCACTCGAACCGTATTGAATTATCTCTCTGTTGATTGACTCCTCAATCAACTCGACATGGCCATGCACTTCCATAATCCATTACGTCGAGGGGCCCAGAGATTTCTCTCCCAAAGGAGGGGCAAATTCCATCTTGATCACTCGCATCCCACTCCATGTTTCATAGCAAACCCGAAGACTACTTTTATATCTACCCGGTTACGGAATAGTGTTTGGTAGTCCCAAAGTAGGCTACTACACATGTTGGAATCCATGATGATCTCAGGTCTAAGGACTTTGCACCAACACTACTTGAGACCAACTAATGGCACATTTATTCCTGTAGTGTCTCAGGGTGGGTCTATCCAACAATGTGTTCTCTTACACATGTCCACGTATATTGATTTGGTATCTCCATACCATGATCTATGAGACATGATCATCAATCAATAAACATGCCGATCTTAGAATCATATTTGTTCCAATAATATGATATATATATATATATGATCAGGAATCATTTAGAAATATATTCATACATATAGAGTCTCATAAATAAGTCACGTTCTTATTGATCAATACAAGATGTCTATTTAATGGAACTGAATAACACTTTATTCATTTGAACATAAACATTGACCATGATATCCAACATCTCCATGTTGCCTCTAGGGCATATCACTAACACATATCACTCACACCTCTCTCCACTGACCTTCACCAGGGCTACCGTGTGGGCCCCCACGATAGTGCATGGTAGTTTGGCCCCACTTTAAGTTGGTTTGAGCTGACTTGTGGGCCCATCGATCTGCATGCTCTCATGTGATTTGCGAGAGGTGTATTTTTTTGCATGCCGCCTCATTTCTCGTTCACTTTATTGTATAATTCCTGCATCCATAGTAATTCTCCAAGACAAGTGAAACTACATTATTTATAACTAATATACGTGTAAGAAATGTTTTTTGATCGTAAATCACTAGGGGGGAGGTCCCCACAGTTTCGAGCCAAAATTTAAAGAGGAGAGAAGGGTTAAAAGTTTAGAATACAACCTTTTGAGATAAGGGCGAAGATGCCCTAAAAAGCTGCTATCGATAGCCACTAGCATAGCTAAAGCGACGACTACTAGGTAAACTCTAAAACTAACTGTAAGCATCAAGGCGCAAAAGGAGCTCTTCTCTCCTATCCTAGGCCTAAAAACTTGGAATGAGCAGTGAAGTTTGAAATTCCTTTTCCAGAGCTGTAGATTTGGAGTTACTCTCTGGAACACCTTGTCATTCCGAATCTTCCATATTTCCCAAGCCACCAAAAGGGTTATCTCTGTGGCACATGGTAGTGTTGATGTGGAGATCGATTGCAGCAATCTGACCATGATGGGTAGGGAGGTGTCCCTTTGTAACTGTAGAGTTGTCCAGCATTGGGTCGCAAAGGGGCACGAGAAGAGAAGATGCTCAGCAGTTTCTTCCTCTCCCATGTCACACATTATGCATAGGCTGTCATCCTGGATGTCGATGTGCCTTCTTTGTAGCATTGACTTCGTATTTAATCTGTCTAATAACAGAAGCCACGCGAAGAACTTGATTCTTGGAAGGCATTTTGATTTCCAAATCAACTGAAAGCTTCGGTGACCCTCAAAGGAGTCAAAGACGTGATTGTAGAACCCCCTTGAGGTGTAATTCTTTCCCCAGATCATCGACCAGCTGTCAAGAGATTCCTCCTCATAGGGTAGATCCTAAAGAAGGGATTGAAGCTGAAGAAGTTCCTGGTAGGCTTGGTCGGATAGCGGTAGGTGTAGGATTGAATCTAGGTCTTCAGCTTGCATGATTTCGGTTACCGAAGCCTTGCTTTTCTTGGCAAACGAGGCGAGGTGGGGGAAATTGGATGGGATATTTAAGTTATTCCAGTTGTCCGCCCAGAAGCTTACCGAGTATCCTTTACCTATTTGACATGTGGCCACCATCCTGAAAAGATCGTTGAGTCTAAGAATGTCCTTCCACTAGAAGGATCCTATTTCCCTACAATGATGGGGGACCTTGTCTTGATAATATCTAAACCAGATGAGTTCCACCCAAGGGATATCTTCGTGGTTGTAGAATTTTGAGAGTTGTTTGATGAGCACAGCATCGTTTTGTAGGCGGAGGTTGAACACCCCAAGTCCACCCTTCGCTTTTGGTCTGGTTACTAGATTCCAAGCTGCCAGGTTGCCTCCTTTTTCTTCCAGATTGTTTCCCCTTCGGAGACACTGTTTTCTTGCCATGTCGATGGCTTCTATGATACCTTTTGGGATCTTGAGGGTGCACATGGTGTAAGTTGTTATCAGGGTAATCGTCGAGTTAGTCATCTCCAGCCTTCCTGAATAGGACAACCAAGACGCACGTGAAGAGAGCTTCCTTTCGACTTTGTTAAGAAGCGACACTAGATCCTCAATTTTGGGCTTAGTTGTCCCAAGAGGTAAACCCAGATAGGTGAACGGCAAGGAGCCCGCATCGCAACCAAAGGTGTTGGCCAGGTGGCTAAGCTTATCATTGCTGAGATTAATTGGATACATGCTTGATTTTTTGTAGTTCACTTTGAGTCCAGTCGCCGTTTGGATTGTGTTCAGAAGGTTTTTGAGGAAGAAAAGCTGTCTGGCATCTGCTTGAAGGATGATAATGGTATCATTCGCATATTGGACTACTGGAAAATCCTCCGTCGGCTGTGTTATTGGCAAATGAAGAAGGCCCTCTTGCCTGGCTTTATTGATTAGAATCTGGACCAGTTTAGCCGCCAGCACAAAGAGCAAAGGCGAAAGGGGGTCTCCTTGTCTGACACCTCTCATACAGTGGAAAGTTTTCCCAGGGATTCCATTGAGAAGAATAGAGGAGGTTCCGGAGGATAGGATTTCTTGAACCCATTGCAGCCATTAATCTGGGAACCCAAGACTTTGCATCATAAGGAGGATGGTTGAGTGTTCAATGGTATCAAAGGCCTTTTCAAAGTCCAATTTGAGGATGATCACTTCTTCTCTGGATCGATGACATTGATGTATGTATTCAAAGGCCCAGGGAAGGCAGTCTTGGATTGTTTTGATCGGATAAAGCCATATTGATTCTTATGGATCTTTATAACTCCTTGAAGCCGATCTCCTAAGACTTTGGTTATTATTTTCAAGGAGGAGTTGAGCAAGGAGATAGGGCGATAGTCATTGACTGTCTCGGGGTTATCTTTTTTCGGGATCAAAGTGATGAAGGAGTTATTAATTGGTTGAAGACCGATCTGTCCTTGCTGGAAAGAGTCACAGAGTCTGTAAAAATCATCCTTGATGATTGGCTAGCTTTTTTTGTAGAAAATACCATTGAAACCATCCGGTCCTAGAGCTTAATCAGTTGGCATCCTTTTAACCACAAGATCAATTTCTTCGTAAGAAATTGGTTGGGCCAGAAAATCTAATCCTTCTCTCGGTTGAATAAGGCTTGGGAGATCAAAGATCATATCTGGATTGGAAGAAGATCCCATTCTGTCCTTGAAAGAGGACCAAAGAATTGCCACCTTTCCTGAGTGATCCTGGATCCAGTCACCCTGTTCATTCTTGATCTGCGAAATCATGTTTTTCCTCTATGAAATAGAGGCCAAACTGTGAAAGAATTTTGTGCATTCATCCCCAAGCTTTATCCTGTTTACAGTGTACCTATTCCTCCAGTAAATATTCTTCATATGTAGCCAATGCTGAAGCTTCTTTTTAACCACTTTCCTCAAATTAATTTCTGTGTTAAATAAGTGCCTTCCTTCTTCGAGCAAGTCAAGAAAGCAATCACAGTGTTGCAGTTTTCAAATTAGGGCCTTTAGATTAGAGAAGCTTTTACTCCAAGATCTAAGCCCTGCTCTCAAAGTTTTGAATTTCCTTGCAATATTCTTTGCTGCATCCCCAGGGAACGCTGGGTAAGACCAACAATTCGAAACTATGGCGCTGAAATCCGGTTGCTCAGCCCAAAAGTTCTAGCGAAAGATGTTTGCCTTAGGGATTTTTGTTCCGATCATAATTTTACAAGGGACGTGATCTGAAACTGTTCTTGCTAGCTGAATAACTCTGGTGTTTGGAAAATCTGTCGTCCAATTGATGGAGGAAAGAAACCACGTGAAAGCCCTTCCCTTAATTGGGATTTCAATCAAGCCTAAGTGACCAATGGCCTCATTAAAGGTGAGAGTGTCTAGAATATTTCCTCCCGGCTTGTTTCTGTTAGCCAGCGACCGATAAAAGTTGAAATCCCCCAGAAAAAGCCAGTCATCAAGGTCTGCGATCTCGTGGTTTCTGAACCAGTTCATGAATTTCGATCGGAGCGGTTCCTCACAGGGACCATAAACCACTATTAGTTTCCAAGTTAGGGAGGACTGTAGGGAGGTTAGGGCCACTGAGATGCCGAAGCTTTGTTTATCAAAGACCAGGCCCAAAAAAGATTTCCTTTCCAAACAATCAGAATACCTCCTGAGGCCCCCATAGATGGAATGAAGTCAAAACAGTCAAAGCTCTTTGGGGCTAGCTTTCGGATATAACTTTTGTCAAAGGATTCTCTCTTAGTTTCCTGGATACAGACAATTGAACAGGCACTTTCCTCAATTTTGTTCCTGATGGCCTCCCACTTCCTTGGGGCATTGATCCCCCTTATATTCTAGCATAAGATAATCCAGTCACGATGAAACATGATAACCAAACACAAGCGCAGCAGGAAAGACCTGATAAGCACAGCCCATCAGAATTCGCCAGTAACCAAGCCAAAAGGAGAGAGCACATCCATAAGGAGCATGAAGGCAAGAAAGGCTCCTTCTCTTTCTGCTGAAAGCCAAAAATTTTCATCCGTTAGGGGACAACACGGGTTAATGGGACAAAAGCAAGAAGGAGCCTTCTTTTGAGTTCCCCCATTCAACATGCACCTTCCTAATGGTGTGAGAAGGAATGCTCCCGAACCTTGGCTATAAAGCAAGGACAAAGTTCATAGCCGAATATGAGAATGGGTTTGAAGAAGATGGTTGCTCAAAGAACTCGTCCTTGAAAGCGAAAAGATTTTGAATAGAAGGTTGCTTCATGGTAGAAAATAAAAGAAAGGAAGAAAATTAATAGAAAAATGATACGAGGATGAACCAAGCTCGTAGATGATACAACAACCTTTCCTCGGCAACGGCGCCAAAAATGCTTGTTGGTATTTGTTATGGTCATAGATAAATCCACAAGCGCACAAATACCACTGTATCACTTTCCCTCAGAGTATTCCAAGGGTATCGAATCACAGGAAACATGTGTGTATAATTTAAGAACAAAATTCAACCAAGGATAAAAAATGAATGGTAGGCTTGGCCTAGAAATGATTCCTATGGATTATCTAGGCTGGTTTTGTCTTGCTTTCTTGCTGTTAACCCATGTTGTCGCTCTACGTATGGAAGTTCTTGACTTTCAGAAGAGTGGGAAGGAATCCATTGAAGTAGTTTGGGCAGAGTTCTCTTTGTTAAATCAATCTAGCCCAGACTTGTCTATACCCGATCATGGGTTGTTACAACACTTATATTTGGGTCTACACAAGTAGTCCACCATTTATCTTGATATTACTACCGAAGGTTCATTCACACACAAAACCGTGGCAGAATGAAGGAAAATCTTGGACCGTATCCTGGAAAATACCTCTTTCGTCTGGTGCAAAAACGTTCAGGAAATGAAGCATACCCTCGAAAAGCCCTCAGCTGTTGAATCACAACTAGTATCCTCCATATCACAAGATTCGACCTTTGAGCCCTCACCCGAACCCATGAGAAGAAATTCATTCTTAAAAAATCCCTTTCTAGTTCGAGGATGATCTTTTTGAAGACTATGGAAACACCTTGTCAAAAGAGACCACCTATCCCGTGTAGTCCCTCTGAGCCACTCAAAGAGATGGTCAGGGAATTAACTACCATCATAAGGGATGATTCACTAGTACAAAACCGGGCATCCCAATCAGCCTAGTTATGATAGAGGCATGCGGCCCATCACAAAGGTACTCATCTTTGTAGGGCCGCAAAAAGCCCCATCACAGAGGCACTGAGAGAGGCAGTCTCTTAGTCCTCAGGGCTAGGCCTGTAACCAATGATCCTCATCGGTGACAGGTTTGGTTGCGGCCCGTTCGAGGTAATTGGTAATGAGCCACAACAAAACCCTGTCACCGATGAGGGGCATCGTTGATGGGCCCAATGTTACGGGCGAACAAAGATGATTGTGAATCCTGTCACCGATGACCCTTAATCTTTGACAGGGTTTGGTTGTGGCTCGTATGGATAACATACACTATAAATACCCCAAGAACTTCGAGCAATAGTTATCCCAACCCAGTGTACGCTTCACACTTCAGGAGGGAGGGCTAAAGGGGAAAATTTTTGCTCTTCATTCGGGAAACAAAATACAAGAGCCTAGGTAATAATAAATAATTACCACTAAAATTTTCATGTAATATATAGCTATAGATACTATATTTATTTTTTCATAATTTGTAGATGGATAGAAGTTGGACATATGAAAGTGATCGAGTGAGCCTAGAGTATAGAAGGGGAGTTGCCGATTTCATAAATGTTGTAGAGCAAGACAGGAATAGAAATGGACAATCAATACACAACTTGTCCATGCTTTGATTGTAAGAACGAGAAGATGTTTGACAATAGTGCACAAATACACAAGCATCTGATCTATCGAGAATTCATAAAGGGTTACTCATGTCGGACCAAGCATGGAGAGCAAGAGCTAGGGAATGTTGGGGATGAAGCGGGCGACAGTCTGAACGAGGAAGGACACAAAGATGATATGATTGTTCAATCCCTGTTGGGTGGTGATCGGGTGGATGTCGATAATGATACGCTTAAAAAATGCTGCATGATGTTGAGGACCCAGTTTACAACGAGAAATACCATGAGAAATTAACAATTTGGTGAATGATTCCGAGACATCTCTATATGCCAAATGTACAGCGAAGCACACAAAGTTATCTATGACCTTGGATCTGATGAAGCTTAAGGCAAGTAATGGATGGACAGACAAAAGTTTCACACAAGCTTGGATTGTTGAAGGATTTGCTTCCGGAGGAGAATAGGGTGCCCAAAACAACATGCGACGCTAAACAAATGTTGTGTCCATTGCTGCTGAAGGTCCGAAGGATTCATGCATGTCCAAATGATTGCATATTGTTCTATAAAGAATACGCTGACCTAGATGCATGTCCCAAATTTAATGCTTCTCGATACAAGCAAAAGATCAGTTCTTGTCACATCCTCGAGTTTTCCTCTTTTTTAAAAATCATTAAAGAAAATCCCCAAAAGAAATTAAATTGCTGAATTAACAAAGAGAAAATAAATAATTTTAAAAATATAAGTGGAAATGGCATGGTAGAATTTTTCTTGAGGTCTACATGTCAAAATGCATTAACTGGATTTTTAGTGGAATTTTTATAGCCTAAAAATAATTTTTAGCCAATTAAATCAATTCTCTAAAATAAATCCCGGGGAAAATCCTTTTCTTTTTCCACTTTTCTCGCGCAAAAAATTCCCTTCACGGGCCGATGGCCCGATCCGCGGCCCAACCCATCACGCGCGCCCCTTCCCTCCCTCCCTCTCTCTCCCGGCCGGCCCGAGACCGCGGCCCATTTGCCCTGCACGTGTCGTCAAAGTCCATTTTGCCTCCTCTCTCTCTGGGTCACTGACAGTTGGGGCCCACCTGTCAGCCCTGTGTTCAACACCGCCCGCGTGCGCTTCGCCGCTACACAATTCTCGCTCCGCCACGGCTCTCCCGCATGCTCTAACTTGCACTTTTAGTCCGTCGTAACGCCACCGAGCATCCCACACCCGCCCGCATTGCGCTGAGGTCATAACGGCCGAATCCGAGGCCACCATCCATTATGTCCTCATTCCTCCACGCGCTTAACTCCGGTGAGCAATTATCACCGCTCCCGGCTGTTATCCACCTCACCCGAGCCCTATAAAAGCCGCCCATCACCCCTCGTTTCTCCCCCACACTCCCGTAGAGCTATCCCATGCCCTCACTCTCTCTCTCGCCATCCGCTTTAGCTCCGCCGCCTCCCGCCGTCGTTCGGCCGCCGCTCCTTGCCGCGTCATCTCATGACAAGCCGTGGTACCACTATCGTCTTGTTCGCAGTGCCCATGCATCCCCGTCCGCCAGTTGCCTTCTCCGTTCGCCATCCGTACGCCACTGGTCGCCCTCTTCTTCCTTCGCTCCAGCGCCCTGGTGAGCCCCAATCCCCTCCCTCTCTCTTGCATCCCGTGCGTGCGCCGCCGCCTAAAGGGTTACGCGGAGGCTAGGATAGCATAAAAAAAAGTTTTCTACCGTGCAAACCAGGAACACTTGCAAGTAAGGGTCAATAGATCGTTACCGATTGGAGTAGAGTGCAGCAGAAATAGCCAATCCGGATCTATGTGATCCGGAACAGTGCTAGCTGATCACAGCCGATTCGCTAACAACCGATTCGCTGACAACCGATTCCCTGAGTCGATAGCCGATCCCCACATCCAATGCACCGATTCCACAGCCGATCTGCCGCAGCCGCCTCGCTCCGATGCCCCTGACTGCAGCCGATTCGTAGCCGACGAATAGCACCGCAACGTAGCAGTGCCTCTACTGGTATCCACATGTCCGAGGACAGAACGCCTAACACCCGTGCGCTAGCACAAGATGAAAGTCTAGGGTTCGGCTCGGAAGTGGGGAGGGTTTCCGTGGAGATCTTGAACTCGCCGACTTCTGTTGCGTTCGATTATTTGTGATTCAATGCAATCCAATGCAAATCAATCTCTGCAACTCTCCATCCCTCGCCCTTCTATATAGAGTTGGCCGACTGGGTCTAGTGGCTCATCTGGACCCTATTTCGAACCAAATCCTATCCGAATTCATAGAGTGGGCCACCCATACTTCGTAAGCCCATGGGACTCTATCCGATCGGATCCCTATCCGATCGAGCCGTATCCGAGTCCAACTCGAATGCCTGTTCTTATCCCCTTAAGCGTGCAACCCTGTAGGTTCAGGTATACACGGCTCCGGCTCGAGTCCGACTCAGCCGACTTGTCAACAGCGGTGCCTAGCAGCACATATTGACACCATAGTATACAAGAAGTTAATATCGGCTCTGAACCTGTAATGTGTACACAAATCCCTTTGCCTCACGATACCAATTAAGCTATAGGCAAGATGTGTGCCATCCCTTCAATAGCTTAACCATTCAGTCGAACCGTATTGGATAATCTTTCTTTTGATTGACTCCTCAATCAACTCGGCATGGCCATGCACTTCCATAATCCATTACCTCGCGGGGCCCAGAGATATCTCTCCAAAGGAGGGACAAATTCCATCTTGATCACTCACATCCCACTCCATGTTTCATAGCAAACCCGAAGACTACTTCTATAACTACCCAGTTATGGAATAGCGTTTGGTAGTCCCAAAGTAGGCTACTACATATGTAAGAATCCATGATGATCTCAGGTCTAAGGACTTTGCACCAACACTACTTGAGACCAACTAATGGCACATTAAATCCTGTAGTGTCTCATGGTGGGTCTATCCAACAATGTGTTCTCTAACACATGTTCACGTATATTGATTTGGTATCTCCATACCATGATCTATGAGACATGATAATCAATCAATAAACATGCCAATCTTAGAATCATATTTGTTCCAACAATATGACATTGATCAGGGATCATTTAGAAATAGATTCATAGATAAAGAGTCTGATAAATAAGTCACATACTTATTGATCAATACAAGTTGTCTATTCCATAGAACTGTATAACACTTTATTCATTTATACAAAAACATTGACCATGATATCCAACATCTCCATGTTGCCTATAGGGCATATCACTAACAGTCTCCCACTTGTACTAGAGTCAATCATGATAGTATCTAATACCCATTGCTCTTGTGTGCGCCTCATGTTTTGGCTGAGGGAGAGGTTTTTTCAACGGATCGGCTATGTTGAGATCCGTGTGCAATTTGCATATCTTGACATCACCTTTGTCCACAATCTCGCGGATGAGATGATATCGCCGAAGTATGTGTTTGGACATCTGATGTGACCTCGGCTCCTTGGCTTGTGCAATGGCTCCACTGTTATCACAATAGAGAGACATTGGACCAGTAGCATTGCTCATCACACCCAGCTCAGAAACAAATTTCTTGATCCAAATAACCTCCTTTGCAGTTTCTGAAGCAGCAATGTACTCTGCCTTCGTTGTAGAATCAACAACAGTATCCTGCTTGGAACTCTTTCAACTGACTGCACCTTCATTCAGGCAGAACACGAACCCAGATTGCGATCTATAATCGTCCTTGTCCGTTGGAAGCTAGCATCGGAGTAACCACTAACAACGAGCTCTTCTTCACCTCCATTGACTAGGAACATATCCTTAATTTTCTCAAGAACTTAAGGATACTCTTTACGGCAGTCCAGTGACATTCACCTGGATCTGAGTGGTATATGCTCGTAGCACTCAAAGCGTACGAGACATCTGGACGTGTACAAAACATGGCATACATGATGGATCCAATTGCCGAAGCATATGGAACCATAGCCATCTTGTTCCGCTCATCATGTGTCCGAGGACACTGATTCTTGCTAAGATTAATGCCATGTGACATGGGAAAGAAACTTTTCTTGGAATCGTGCATGTTGAACCTTTTCGACACCTTGTCAATATATGTACTTTGGCTTAATCCAATTAGCCTCTTGGATCTATCTCTATAGATCCGAATGCCCAATAAGTATGCGGCCTCCCCTAAGTCTTTCATGGAAAAACTATTTTTCAACAAAGACTTGATGGATTCTAGCATAGGGATATCATTTCCAATCAGTAATATGTCATCCACATATAAGATTATAAATACAATTGTGCTCCCACTGACCTTTTTGTAAACATAGGCCTCCTCTTCATTTTTGATGAAACCAAACCCTTTGATTACATCATCAAAATGAATATTCCAACTCCGAGATGCTTGCTTCAATCCATAAATGGATTTCTCTAGCTTGCATATCTTTCCAGGCAATTGTGGATCAACAAAACCCTCAGGTTGTATCATGTATACATCCTCGCTTTGGTTTCCATTTAGGAAACACGTTTTGACATCCATCTGCCATATCTCATAATCAAAATATGTAGTAATCGCAAGAATAATCCGAATAGACTTAAGCATTGCGACGGGCGAGAAGGTTTCATCATAATAAACACCTTGAATCTGTTTAAAACCTTTCGCTACCAATCGCGCCTTATAGATGTGAACATTTCCATCCATGTCGGCCTTTTTCTTAGAAACTCATTTAGACTCAATGGTTTTGACACCATCAGGTGGATCAATCATGTTCCAAATTTGATTATCATACATGGATTCTATTTTGGATTTCATGGCTCCAAGCCACTTGTTGGATTCTATCATACAATCGCTTCCTCATAGGTATTAGGCTCATTGTTGTCTAACAATAATATATCACGTTGTTCCGCACCTGTGTACCTGTCACGCGCACGATGTTATCTTTCAGACCTCCGTGGGGCTCGTGTATCTACAACAGGTGGCGCAACATCTTGTTCCTCCTGTTGTGGTTCCGTGGTAGCTGAAATATTTTCTGGTGTTTCTTGAACTTCTTCAAGATGCACCCTGCTCCCACTAACCCTTCTTGAAAGAAACTCTTTCTCCAAGAAGACACCGTGTCGGGCGATAAACACTTTGCCTTGTTCCCGATTATAAAAGTAATATCCCTTAGTTTCCTTAGGATATCCCACAACGAAACACTTGTCAGATTTGGGTGTGAGCTTGTCGGACTGTAAACATTTTACATAAGCCTCACATCCCCAAATTTTGAGAAAAGACAAACTAGGGGGTTGCCCTGTCCATATCTCATATAGTGTCTTTTCAACTAACTTAGATGAAATTCTATTTAGTGTGAACGCAGCTGTTTTAAGAGCATATCCCCAGAAGGATAGCGGAAGATCACTTTGGCTCATCATGGACTGCACCATGTCCAACAAGGTGTGATTTCTCTATTCGGACACCCCATTTCATTATGGAGTTCCTGGCGGAGTCAACTGTGGATCAATTCCACAATCTTTCAAATGATTTCCAAACTCTTGGCTCAAGTATTCCCCTCCACGATCTGATTGTAGAAACTTGATTGTTTTTCCCAAATAATTCTGTACTTCATTCTGGAGTTCTTTGAACTTTTCAAAGGATTCATACTTATGCCTCATTAAGTAGATATAACCATATCTACTAAAGTCATCGGTAAAGGTAATGAAGTACTGATAACCACCTTTGGCCGTTGAGCTCATTAGTCCACATCAATCAGTATGTACGAGTACCAACAAGTCATTTGCTCTCTCACTGTTTCCCGTGAAAGGTGCCTTTGTCATCTTACCAAGTAAACAAGACTCACATGTCTCAAATGATTCAAAATCAAAAGAGTGAAGCAATCCATCCTTCTGGAGCTTCTCCATGCATTTCTGATTTATATGGCCTAAGAGACAATGCCAGATAAACGTGGGAATTGTATCATTTGGGAGTTGCCTCTATATATTAATGTTATAGATGGGAGATGCTTCAAGATTCAAAATGTATAATCCATTCACCAATGGTGTATGAAAATAGAACATATCTCTGAGATAAACTGAACAACCATTGTCCATTGATCTAAAATCATATCCTTTCGCTTGCAAACATGAAGCGGAATAACGTTTGACATAGAGTTGGAACACAATAAAAATTATTTAATTCCAAAACTAATCCTGAAGGTAAATGAAGTGATGTAGTGTCGACAGCAATAGTAGCAACACTTGCTACATTTCCGACGTGCAGGTTCACCTCGCCCCTTCTCAAGCTTCTACTTCTTCTCATTCCCTGCAACGATTTGCAAATATGAGCTACTGATCCGGTATCAAATACCCAAGAGTCAGTAGGTGAAGTAGCAAGATTAATGTCTATAACATTAATACCTGAAGCAGAAATCGTACTTTGCTTCTTTTTGAGATCCTCCATGTATTTCTTGTAGTTCCTTTTCCAGTGACCTGTCTCCTTGCAATAGAAGCAAACGGCATCTGATGCTGCTGACCCCTTCTTGCCCTTCTTTACGTTGGAGGCACTCGCGATCTCATCGGGAGTTAAGTTTCCTCTTGGTGCAAAGTTTCTTGACAGGTGGTTTGCGCTTAGCTTTCTGCATCATCATCACATGATGACCGTTTTTCTGGATACTATCCTCAGCTGTCTTTAGCATCGCATGCAATTCGGCCAAGGTCTTATCCATACTGTTCATGTGATAATTTAATATGAATGGCTCAAAGCTCGAAGGGAGCTACTGGAGAATCACATCAGTAGCCACCTCTTGGCTAAGGGGAAAACCTATTTTTTCAGACTCTCAATGTAGCCAATCATTTTTATCACATGCGGACTTAAGGGACTCCCCTCAACAAGCCTGCACGCAAACAGGGAATTTGAGGTGTTTAACCTCTCGGCCCTAGCTTGGTTCTCAAACATGCCACGCAGTCCCTGAATAATGGTATTAGCATAGCTGCTCTCATATTGCTTCTGAAGTTCAGAGGACATTGTAGCAAGCATGAGACAACTTATATCTAGGGCATCATTAGTGTGCTTCTCATAAGCCCTCCGTGCAGTTGTTGTAGCATTATTAGGCAAATCATCCGGATAGGGTACTTCAAGAACGTACTCCTTGCGCTCTTGCTTGAGAACAATTCTCAAGTTACGATACCAATCCATGAAGTTTGTGCCATTCAATTTTTCTTTCTCGAGAATAGATCACAAATTAAAGGTACTGGGTGTAGTATTAGCTGCCATAGTTCAACAACAGAAAAAGCAAAGTTTAGCACAATGTTTATGCTATGTCTATTGTTAAACAATTTAACATTAGACTCCCATTACGTATTTTCCACCTTCCCTCTAGGTTACGTATTGGGTCAAGATCCACATGTTAGTTAATTTCTAGTGAGCTTTGGCATCACTGCTAGAATATTAGTAACATGGGTATGCAACACCTTGCTAATCACATCTCTATGTGACTCTCATTGTTGGTGTGACATCTCCAAGCCCCGGCGCCAACCTATGCCCCAAGGCCCAAAACTGTTTTGATAGCCTTGTTAAGTAAACCAAATGCTCCTGTTGTATATGTCCGACATATACCCCCTCGTGTTACGAAAGAGAATGACACTCTGCTTTGGCAGACCCACCATTGACGAGCATAACGGTGACGGGTGCAACATTTGGAAGGGCATCATTACCACTTAATTTTTTGAGGGATACTATCCTATCAAACAAGCATATCAATATATGAAAGCAGGTAGAATAGCATTAATGAAATAGTATGGCCCCCTTCACATGGTGATCTCCATCTCCATGCCGGTGCATAGGATCTCCATCTTCATCACCGTTCTTCCAAGTGCCGAATGCTTGATTTCTTCAAACTAAGCTACTACTATAAAAGCTATTATTTAAGATTACATCGACTTATAGGTCGTGAAAGAATATTACAAGCATTGCACGTATGAAAGAATATTACATGGATTGCGCATATGAAAGAATATTACATGCATCACATGCATCTCATACATACAATAGGACCATACCATCTCAAAACATTCTCGGAAACCATATCGGCATAATCACATTATGCCGTCCTGATACACTATCAAGGGAGATGGTTTGTGTAGGCGTGAGGTGACAATCAAGATCGGACTACAAGATAGCTTCGGCATAATCACATTATACCGTTCCGATACACTATCAAGGAACGCTATCTTGAAACCGACTCGAACCGAGTTCTATGGATATTGCTTCGACGTAATCACATCACGCTGTTCCGATACACTATCAAGGAACGCAATTACCATCAACTCTCCTCAACAGATCCCATAAAACCGATTGATCTAATCAACCCGTGTGCAAAACATGTTTCAGATCAAATCTAAAACCCGAACTAAGCAAGTTTAGCTCTGATACCACTGAAGGGTTACATGGAGGCTACGATAGAATAAAAAAAACTTTTCTACTGCGTAAACCTGGAACACTTGCAAGTAAGGGTCGATAAATCGTTACCGATTGTAGTAGAGTGCAGCGGAAATAGCCAATCAGGAGCTCTCCGATCCGGAATAGTGCCAGCCGATCACAGCCGATTCCCCGAGTCGACAGTCGATCCCCGCAGCCGATGCCCCGATTCCATAGCCGATCTGCCGCAGCCGCCTCGCTCTGATGCCCCTGACCGCAGCAAACGAATAGCACCGCAACGTAGCAGTGCCTCTACCGGTATCCACATGTCCGGGGACAGAACGCCTAACACCCGTGTGCTAGCACAAGATGCAAGGCTAGGGTTTGGCTCGGAAGTGGCGAGGGTTTCTGTGGAGATCTTGAACTCGCTGACTTCTGTTGCGTTCGGTTCAATGTGATTCAATGCAATCCAATGCAAATCAATCTCCGCAACTCTCCACCCCTCGCCCCCTTATATAGAGTTGGCCGACTAGGTCTAGTGGCCGATCGGGACTCTATTTCGAATCGGATCCTATCCGAATTCATAGAGTTGGCACCCATACATCGTAAGCCCATAGGACTCTATCTGATCGGATCCCTATCCGATCGAGCCGTATCCGAGTCCAACTCGAATGCTTGTTCTTATCCCCTTAAGCGTGCGACCTTGTAGGTTGAGGTATACTCGGTTTCGGCTCGAGTCCAACTCAGCCGACTTGTCAACAGCGGTGCCTAGCAGCACATATTGACACCATAATATAGAAGAATATAATATCGGCTCTGAACCTGTAATGTGTACACAAATCCCTTTGCCTCACGAGACCAATTAAGCTATAGACAAGATGTGTGCCATCCCTTCAATAGCTTAACCATTCACTCGAACCGTATTGGATTATCTGTTTGTTGATTGACTCCTCAATCAACTCGGCATGGCCATGCACTTCCATAATCCATTACCTCGAGGGGCCCAGAGATATCTCTACAAAGGAGGGGCAAATTCCATCTTGATCACTCACATCCCACTCCATGTTTCATATTAAACCCGAAGACTACTTTTATAACTACCCAGTTATGAAATAGCGTTTGTTAGTCCCAAAGTAGGCTACTACACATGCCAGAATCCATGATGATCTCAGGTCTAAAGACTTTGCGCCAACACTACTTGAGACCAACTAATGGCACATTAATTCTTGTAGTGTCTCATGGTGGGTCTATCCAACAATGTGTTCTCTAACACATGTCCACGTATATTCATTTGGTATCTTCATACCATGATTTATGAGACATGATCATCAATCAATAAACATGCTAATCTTAGAATCATATTTGTTCCAACAATATGACATGATCAGGGATCGTTTGGAAATAGATTCATACATAAAGAGTCTGATAAATAAGTCACGTACTTATTTATCAATACAAGTTGTCTATTTCATGAAACTGAATAACACTTTATTCATTTATACATAAACATTGACCATGATATCCAACATCTCCATGTTGCCTCTAGGGCATATCACTAACACCGCCTTCTTGTGGATGCGACGTCGTACGTGTGTCGCTGCGTCGTCCCGCCACCTCGCGCCGCTGCTCTTTTGGCACCGGCCGGCCACCGCATGCCGTGCACCATAGTTGGGCGCCTGCGCCCCACCACGCCATAGCCCACCTTGCTCCTAGCTGTCCGATCTACCCTCGGTAGATCGGGGCCATCCATCCCCGTGTGCCCGCGTGGCAGCCACATGGCCGCCACGTTGGCACTGCGTCGGCGCCACGTGTGCCACGTGGTGCATCGGCCCCTCTCGGCCCGTGGACCCAGTCCACTATCGACTGGCGCTCCCGTGGATGGTGACATCAGCATTCGGTCGCTGATGTCAGCCCTAGTGGCCGACGTCATCCTCCCGGGATTTATTGCACAATAATTCATTTAAGGATTTTCTATTTTAGTAATAAACACAGATAATCTTCTAAAATTCATATCTTTTAATCCGAGCTCCGTTTAAGTCTATTCAAATTTCATTAAATTAATAAAAATACCAAGAATCCATTAAAATGGTTTTGTTCCCTCTTTTATAAGAACTTGCATGTGTTTGTTGAGTGCTTTGTTTGTCATGTTGATTCCGTTAGTTCTGGCGACCCAGTTTACTTTGAGGTACTCAGCCTTGGAACTTGATTACCTAAATCTTTGATAACTTGGGTATTAATATGATTAGATATTGGTATAGGACATGCTTAGCCCTGCTTAGATCAACTAGCACACTAAATGGGTCACTACACTTAATTATTTTGGAATAGACTCATTATTGTTGGATTCACTCATGTCACATTATGGTCATGGTAATCAACTAAAATATGACAATGGTGGGCTGTGGGCGCAATGCTTTTGATAGTCGCGCCCATGGCAATTAAGGACCGGTTCACGGGAAACCCTAGAAGAAAATACCGTACTTACCACAAGCCAACGTGGGCAACGGTTGGCTTTTAGTATAGCTTTCCTCTAGCCGACGTTCCCAGGCGAGGGTGGGCGTGATCGAGTCGAGTCGGTCGGGGTTATACAGGTTGATCGGCTGCCGGATTCACCGTGGCACTAGGGGTGCTACCCACTGCCCTTAGAGGAGTGGGGGCGAAACCCGAGGTGTGGTGTGCTTGGTTAAAGGGGTTATGCGAAGGGTCCTGTCACAGTCCCTTTCTCGGTACCGTGACGGTTTTCAACACACGGAAACATGTCGTGGGGTTGTGTCTTGTGGGTACAGATGTACACCTTTGATCAGAGTAAAACAATTCAGATAGCCGTGCTCGCGGTGATGGGTGATCAACCAGATTCACCGTGATTAGTCTCAACTTAGAAAATAACATGAGTTAATGGAACTTGAATAGATTAGGTGGCTAGCTTGGGCCTGTTGCAACGTAGTGTAATGTTGGACAGTGATTGGTTTAATACTGCTTATTAATTATAAATGTTTTACTGCTTTCAAATCTATTGTTGTGAAATTGTTGTTTTCTACAAAAAGTTAAACCCTAGCCAATTTCTTGTCTCCCCTTTGCTTTCAAAGCTCCTTTTCCAGTATAACTTACTGAGTACTGTGGAAGTACTTAACCTTGCCTGTCTCCCCTAGAGCCAGTCTCCGAGGCAGATGACATCTTGAAAGATGAGTAGACTTTGTCCAATGCCTGAGGATGCCTGTGGTGTGGTGGTGCCACGCTGCAAGTGTCAAGATTAGGCTTTAGCCCTTTTTTTCTTTTTCCGCTACACTTTTGTAGTCTTTTTGTATTGTTTTGAAATCGTGGATTCTGTAACATCAATAATTATCATATGTGTACCCTGGCTGGTACTGTATAGGGATTTTTAATACACATTCTGGTTTTGTATTTGTGGGCCATACAAGTTGGTATCAGAGCCAAACTTGGACTGTAGGACAAGCCAATCGGAAAAACCCTAAGAGCCCTCTGAGCTTTTCCATATGCATATGTTCTTGTAGTTGGAGTTGTTTCAAGAAAATGTGGGTTCTGTTTTCTCGGGTTTGGGAAAAATCTTGATCACTTTCTCGAAAGGTAAGTTTTAAAACTTAAGTCGGTCTAGGGTATTAGGATTTTGGGTAAAAGCGACTGAAGTTAATTGAATCTTATTTGATAGTTAGTCGGGATTTCACCGGGAAAGATGTGCTAAGTCTAGGTGGGAATGGTCGTTATTTCTATACTTATTATACCTAAGCATTTATTTTCATCATTAACTTATTGCTTAGATGGTGTCAATAGTATCTTTACTTGGCCTCATGAAAATGTTACATTCATAAAACTTTCTTTACTCGTTAATTTTACTTGAGTCCTTTACTGCATTATTTAACTTGGTCGTTTTTTTTTGAAAGGAAAACTGTGGGGAAGATCCCCACAGAAGCTTAGAAAATATATTACCGAGGGCAAGAGCGTTTATACTTATAGAGGGGGTTAGGGCAGGGTTAGAGAGAGTCAAGAAAAACAAAAGTAAGAAGAGCAAACCTCAACTGAAAGCATCTAACCAAACACAGAAAGCATCCTTAACATCGGCTTTGAACCGCAGAGATTGTAGTCTATACTGATTTTTGAAGTGGTCAGCCAGGTCAGATGATTTGGGTGCCTCCGTTCAAATATGTTATCGTTCCGAATTTTCCAGAGCTCCCAGAGGGCAATCATGGCCAATTCAAGGGAAAAACGATGTCCATGACTATGACTAGATTGCAGGATGCGATCTTCCATAGAATGCGATTGGTCCCAGTTAAAGCTGATGAGCGACTAGCAATGGCTTGCAAAGGGGTGATCAAAAAATAGATGTTGTATGGTTTCATCTTCATCTTCATTGCACATGATGCAGTGATCATTGTCTCTGAAGCCTATATTCTTTCTGGTGAGCTTTGTTTTGGTGTTGAGACGTTCAAGGAGGATCAGCCAAATAAAGAATTTTATTCTCGGACAGTCTTGATTTCCATATCAGGTTATAAACTGGGTAGGCTTGTAGCGTGCTGAAAACATGATCAGAGAACTTCTTGAGCATGCATTGATCCCCAAAAGGCTGCTTATGTGATGATGGCAATGATGTGAGAGTTGCACGAGTACGACGCCTACCGCTACCATCCCCGCCATGGTAGCACTTCGACCGTCAGCTCCTTCCAGTCTGCAATGGAGGAGAATGACTCCACCTTTGGTCGCATGCTGGCTATGATCAAAGGCTTGGATCAGATGAATTCGGACCTGCACAAGGCAACAAAAGCCTTGACTGATAAGAAGATGATGCCGATCATGAGTCTGTAGGATGAGGCGGCCAGCCTCAAGAAGGAGGTGGCTGCATTCAAGGGACTCTCGGGCCCGGGTGGAATCCAGATGAGGATGACGCCCGGGAAGACCACCACAACACCTATGCGCATTCAGCTAGCGCCCAGGAATCCTCCTTCGGCTCCTTCCGCAGCCCCAGCTCCAGTGCTAGCCCTTGCTCCGGCTCCGACTCCTGCCTTCGGACCAGTCCTTGCTTTCGCCCGGCTTTGGCGTACCGGGCGGAGGTGGCGAGGCGGGTGGACGTCTGCTTCTAGCACCAACAACAGTGGAGGTAGCAGCAGCTCTAGCTCCAAGACTCCAGGCGGAGACGTGGAGATGGTGGACTCCGGGAGTCGCACAGTGGAGGAGGGAGATGCTCAGGAGAGCGGTTTTGACTCCACCGACCGCAGGAACCGCTCGCGGCCATTAGAGAGCCGCCACCCTTAGACTTTCATTTTCTTAGTTTGTCTATCTGTTAGTTGCTGTGTGTTAGGTGTGTTTGGTTGTGGGGTAGCGGTCAACCTATATCAAGTGTTGGTATGGGCTACCCAATTAAGGATGTTGAGTGTGCTTTATTTGTTTTAATGAAGATCAGATCAAAGCAGATATTAGTATAATAAAGTTCAGCTTCTGAGTTAGTTTGTTTTTCTCCTTTTCTCTCCTTGTTTCAGTCTGCTCCCTCAGATGCTAAACACAAGAAATAGTCGAGCCAACGGGAATTGTGAGTAGAATGGAAACAACAACCATGGTGCCAATAGCAATGCTCCACCAACGCCGCCACTTGAGAAGCTCACCATAGCTCAAGTCTTGGCAACCCAGACACAAATGATGGTTGCAATGATACAGCAGATGCAACAACAGCACCAGCAGATGCAGCAACAACAGAATAACAACTAGTTTGTTCCTCCACCTCCCCATCAATCCGAACTGCCAGAATTCCTCCGTGTCCGGCCACCTACCTTCTCAAGCACTACAAATCAAATGGAAGACAACGACTGGTTTCATGCAATTGAGAAGAAGTTGGACCTCCTCCAATGCAATGATCAAGAGAGGGTGTCCTTCGCCACCCATCAATTACAAGGTCCCGACTCTGCTTGGTGGGATAACTTCTTGTCCACCCGCCGAGCAGGCGCAACGGCAGTTTCTTGGGAAGAGTTCTACCATAATTTCAGAAAGGCTCACATTCCCAGTGGAATCATTGTGCAAAAGAAGAGGGAATTCAGATCCCTCGAACAAGGCAGTAGGTCCATCACCGAGTACCTGCATGAGTTCAACAGGCTCGCACGTTATGCTCCGAAAGACGTGTGCACCGATGTAGAGAGGCAGGAGAAGTTCCTATCTAGGCTTGATGATGAACTCGTAGACAAGCTAATCTCCAGAGAGTATGTCGACTTTGAGAAGCTGGTTGACAAGGCAATCCGCCAGGAATGAAGGGTCACGCGGAAGCTACGCTAGCCGAAAACAAAAATTTCTACCGCGCAAACCAGGAACACTTGCAAGTAAGGGCCGATAGATCGTTACCGATTAGAGTAGAGTGCAGCGGAATAGCCAATCAGGGCAATCCGATCCGGAACAGTGTAGCCTATTCCCGGAGACAGCCGATTCGCCAATCAGCCGATTCGAGTCGTCCGGCCACGTTCTCACGCCTCGCTCCGATGCGCCCGACCGCAGCCGATCAAGAGCGCGCAACGTAGCAGCGCCTCTACCGGTATCCACACGTCCGGGGACGAACGCCGTACACCCGTGTGCTAGCACGCGATGCAAGGCTAGGGTTTGGCTCGAAAGTGGGGAGGGTTTCCGTGGAGATTGATCTCGGCGACTTCTGTTGCACGCGATGCAATTGACGTCTCCCGGCTCTCCACCCTCCCTCCTTTATATAGAGTTGGCCGACTGGGACTAGTGGCCGATTAGGACTCTATTTTGAATCGGATCTCATCCGTATCTCATAGAGTTGGCCGCCCCACACGTCGTAAGCCCATAGGACTCTATCCGATCGGATCCCTATCCGATCGAGCCGTATCCGAGTCCAACTCGAATATCTATTCTATCCCCTTAAGCGTGCGACCCTGTAGGTTCAGGTATACTCGGTTTCGGCTATAGTCTAACTTAGCCGATCGTCGGCTCGAGTCCAACTCAGCCGACCTGTCAATAGCGGCGCCTAGCAGCACATATTGACACCATAGTATACAAGAATATAATATCGGCTCAGAACTGTAATGTGTACACAAATCCCTTTGCCTCACGATACCGGTTAAGCTATAGGCAAGATGTGTGCCATCCCTTCAATAGCTTAACCATTCACTCGAACCGTATTGGATTATCGCTGCTTGATTGACTCCTCAATCAACTTAGCATGGCCATGCATTTCCATAATCCATTACCTCGAGGGCCCAGAGATATCTCTCCAAAGGAGGGGCAAATTCCATCTTGATCACTCACATCCCACTCCATGTTTCATAGCAAACCCGAAAACTACCTTTATAACTATCCGATTACGGAATAGCGTTTGGTAGTCCCAAAGTAGGCTACTACACATGTTGGAATCCATGGTGATCTCGGGTCTAAGGACTTTGTACCAACACTACCTCGAGACCAACTAATGGCACATTAATTCCGTAGTGTCTCATGGTGGGTCTATCCAACAATGTGTTCTCTAACACATATGTCCATGTTTATTGATTTGGTATCTCCATACCCATGATCTACGAGACATGATCATCAATCAATAAACATGCCGATCTTAGAATCATATTTGTTCCAACAATATGACATATGATCGAGGATCGTTTAGAAATAGATTCATACATATCGAGTCTCATAAATAAGTCACGTACTTATTGATCAATACAAGATGTCTATTTCATGGAACTGAATAACACTTTATTCATTTATACATAAACATTGACGTGATATCCAACATCTCCATGTTGCCTCTAGTGCATATCACTAACAATCTCCCACTTGCACTAGAGTCAATCATGTAAGTATCTAATACCCATTGCTCTTGTGTGCGCCTCATGCTTCGGTGAGGAGAGGTTTTGTCGGCGGATCGGCTATGTTGAGATCCGTGTGCACTTTGCATATCTTGACATCACCTCTGTCCACAATCTCGCGGATGAGATGATATCGCCGAAGTATGTGTTTGGACTTCGATGTGACCTCGGCTCCTTGGCTTGCGCAATGGCTCCACTATTGTCACAATAGAGAGACATTGGACCGTCGTACTAGTCATCACACCAAGCTCGAAACGAATTTCTTGATCCAATGCCTCCTTTGCAGCTTCCGAAGCGGCAATGTACTCGGCCTCCGTTGTAGAATCGGCAACGGTATCCCGCTTGGAACTCTTCCAGTGGCTGCGCCTCCGTTCGGCGAGACACGAACCCAGTTGCGATCTATAATCATCCTTGTCCGTTTGGAAGCTAGCATCGGTGTAACCACTTACAACGAGCTCTTCTTCACCTCCATAGACTAGGAACATATCCTTAGTTCTTCTCAAGTACTTAAGGATATTCTTTACTGGCATCCAGTGACCTTCACTGGATCGATCGGTATCTGCTCGTAGCACTCAAAGCGTACGAGACATCAGGCGTGTACAAAGCATGGCATACATGATGGATCCAATTGCCGAAGCATATGGAACCATACCCATCTTATTCCGCTCATCATGTGTCCGAGGACACCGATTCTTGCTAAGATTGATGCCATGTGACATAGGCAAGAAACCTTTCTTGGAATCATGCATGTTGAACCTTTTCAACACCTTGTCAATGTATGTACTTTGGCTTAATCCAATTAGCCTCTTGGATCTATCTCTATAGATCCGAATGCCCAATATATATGTGCCTCCCTAAGTCTTTCATGGAAAAACTATTTTTCAATGAAGACTTGACGGATTCAAGCATAGGGATATCATTTCCAATCGTAATATGTCATCCACATATAAGATTAGAAATACAATTGCGCTCCCACTCGACCTTTTTGTAAACACAGGCCTCTTCTTCATTTTTGATGAAACCAAACCCTTTGATTACTTCATCAAAACGAATATTCCAACTCCGAGATGCTTGCTTCAATCCATAAATGGATTTCGTAGCTTGCATATCTTTCGAGCGATTATGGATCGACAAAACCCCGAGGTTGTATCATGTATACATCCTCGCTTAGGTTTCCATTCAGAAAGCCGTTTTGACATCCATCTGCCATATCTCATAATCGAAATATGCAGCAATCGCTAGCATAATCCGAATAGATTTAAGCATTGCGACGGGCGAGAAGGTTTCATCATAATCAACTCCTTGAATCTGTTTAAAACCTTTCGCCACCAATCGCGCCTTATAGATGTGAACATTTCCATCCATATCGGCCTTTTCTTAAAAACCCATTTACACTCAATGGTTTTGACACCATCGGTGGATCAACCAAGTTCCAAACTTGATTGTCGTACATGGATTCTATTTCGGATTTCATGGCTCCAAGCCACTTGTTGGAATCGGGTCCCACCATCGCTTCCTCATAGGTCTTAGGTTCATTGTTGTCCAACAACAATATATCACGTTGTTCCGCACTGTGACCGTGCACGACGTGATCTTTCGCTCCGTGGGCGGTGTATCTACAACCGGTGGCGCAACACTTTGCACCTTCGTTGTGGTTACGTCGCGAAACATTTTCCGGTGTTTCTTGAACTTCTTCAAGATGCACCCTGCTCCCACTAACCCTTCTTGAAAGAAACGCTTTCTCTAAGAAGACACCGTGTCGGGCGACAAACACTTTGCCTTGTTCCCGATTATAAAAGTAATATCCCTTAGTTTCCTTAGGATATCCCACAAAGAAGCACTTGTCGATTTGGGTGTGAGCTTGTCGATCAAACGTTTTACATAAGCTTCGCATCCCCATATTTTGAGAAAAGACAAACTAGGGGGTTGCCCTGTCCATATCTCATATGGTGTCTTTTCAACCGACTTAGATGGAACTCTATTTAGTGTGAGCGCATGTTTCAAGAGCATATCCCTAGAAAGATAACGGAAGATCACTTTGGCTCATCATCGACCGCACCATGTCCAACAAGGTGCGATTTCTCCGTTCGGACACTCCGTTCCATTGTGGAGTTCTGGCGGAGTTAAGCGTGGAACAATTCCACAATCTTTCGATGATTACCAAACTCTTGGCTCAAGTATTCCCCTCCACGATCTGATCGTAGAAACTTGATTGTTTTCCCTAAATGATTCTGTACTTCATTCGGAATTCTTTGAACTTTTCAAAGGATTCGGACTTATGCCTCATCAAGTAGATATAACCATATCTACTAAAGTCATCGGTAAAGGTAATGAAGTACGATAACCACCTCGGCCGTCGAGCTCATTGGTCCACATACATCGGTATGTACGAGTGCCAACAAGTCACTTGCTCTTTCACCGTGTCCCGTGAAAGGTGCCTTTGTCATCTTACCAAGTAAACAAGACTCACATGTCTCAAATGATTCAAAATCAAAAGAGTGAAGCAATCCATCCTTATGGAGCTTCTCCATGCGTTTCTTATTTATATGGCCTAAGCGACAATGCCGGATAAACGTGGGGTTTATATCATTAGAGAGTTGTCTTTCGTATTAATGTTATAGATGGGAGACGCTTCAAGATTCAAAACGTATAATCCATTCACCAATGGAGCATGAAAATAGAACATATCTTCGAGATATATTGAACAACCATTGTTCATTGATCTAAAATCATATCCTTCCGCTTGCAAACATGAAGCGGAAATAACGTTTTGACATAGTGTTGGAACACAATAACAATTATTCAATTCCAAAACTAATCCTGAAGGTAGATGAAGTGGTATCGTGCCGACGCAAGCGTAGCAACGCTTGCTCCATTGCCGACGCGCAGTTCACCTCGCCCCTTCTCAATCCTCTACTTCTTCTCATTCCCGCAACGATTTGCAAATATGAGCTACGATCCGGTATCAAATACCCAAGAGTCGGTAGGTGAAGTAGCAAGATTAATGTCGATAACATTAATACCGGCGAAGTCGTACTTTGCTTCTTCTTGAGATCCTCCATGTACTTCTTGCGGTTCCTTTTCCGTGGCTGTCTCCTTGCAGTAGAAGCAAACGGCATCGATGCCGCCGACCCCTTCTTGCCCTTCTTTGCATTAGAGGCACTCGCGATCTCATCGGGAGTTAACTTTCTCTTGGTGCAAAGTTTCTTGACAGTGGTTTGCGCTTAGCCTTCGCATCATCATCACATGATGACCGTTTTTCTGGATACTCTCCTCACTGTCTTTAGCATCCCATGCAATTCAGCCAAGGTCCTATCCATATTGTTCATGTGATAATTTAATATGAATGGCTCGAAGCTCGGAGGGAGCGACCGCGGAGAATCACATCGTAGCCAACTCTTGGCTAAGGGGAAAACCCAGTTTTCCGGACTCTCAATGTAGCCAATCATCTTTATCACATGCGGACCGACGGGATTCCCTCAACAAGCTCGCACGCAAACAAGGACTTTGAGGTGTTGAACCTCTCGGCCCGAGCTTGGTTCTCAAACATGCCACGCAGTCCCCGAATAATAGTGTGAGCATCGCGCTCTCATATTGCTTCGAAGCTCGGGGGACATTGTAGCAAGCATGAGACAGCTTATATCTAGGGCATCATTAGTGTGCTTCTCATAAGCCCTCCGTGCGGTTGCGGTGGCATTAGTTGGCAAATCCTCGGGATAGGGTACTTCAAGAACGTACTCCTTACGCTCTTGCTTGAGAACAATTCTCAAGTTGCGATACCAATCCATAAAGTTTGTTCCATTTAATTTTTCCTTTTCGAGAATAGATCGCAAATTAAAGGTACTGGGTGTAGTATTAGCCGCCATTTATTCTACAACGAGAAAAAGCAAAGTTTAGCACAATGTTTATGCTATGTCTATTGTTAAACAATTTAACATTAGACTCCCATTACGTATTTTCCACCTTCCCTCTAGGTTACGTATTGGGTCAAGATCCACATGTTAATTAATTTTCTAGTGAGCTTTGGCATCACTTGCTAGAAAATTAGTAACATCGGTAAGCAACACCTTGCTAATCACATCTCTATGTGACTCTTGTTGTTGGTGTGGCATCTCCCATGCCCCGGCGCCAACCTATGCCCCAAGGCCCAAAACTGTTTTGATAGCCTTGTTAAGTAAACCAAATGCTCCTGCATGTATATGTCGACTTATACCCCCTCGTGTTATGATAGAGAATGGCACTCGCTTTGGCGGACCCACCATTGACGAGCATAACGGTGACGGTGCAACATTTGGAAGGGCATCATTACTACTTAATTTTGAGAGGGATGCTATCCTATCAAACAAACATATCACATATGAAATCAAGAAGAATAGCATATAATGAAATAGTATGGCCCCCTTCACATGGTGATCTCCATCTCCATGTCGCGCCGAGGATCTCCATCTTCGGCACCATATTCCAAGTGTCGAATGCTTGATATCTTCAAACTAAGCTACTACTGTAGAAGCTCTAATTGAAGATTACATCGACTCGCAGTCGTGAAAGAATATTACAAGCATTGCACGTATGAAAGAATATTACAGGATTGCACATATGAAAGAATATTACATGCATCACATGCATCTCATACATCTCATACATACAATAGGGCCATACCATCTCAAAGCATTCTCTGCAAAAACAAGTTAGGCGTAGAAACGTTTTCTACCTATCGCAGAGCTACGGCATCGAGACGACCTATAAGGGGGTACGCACACGGCGGTCCCAGACACAAATGATGGTTGCAATGATACAGCAGATGCAACAACAGCACCAGCAGATGCAGCAACAACAGAATAACAACTAGTTTGTTCCTCCACCTCCCCATCAATCCGAACTGCCAGAATTCCTCCGTGTCCGGCCACCTACCTTCTCAAGCACTACAAATCAAATGGAAGACAACGACTGGTTTCATGCAATTGAGAAGAAGTTGGACCTCCTCCAATGCAATGATCAAGAGAGGGTGTCCTTCGCCACCCATCAATTACAAGGTCCCGACTCGCTTGGTGGGATAACTTCTTGTCCACCCGCCGAGCAGCGCAACGGCGCTTTCTTGGGAAGAGTTCTACCATAATTTCAGAAAGGCTCACATTCCCGTGGAATCATTGTGCAAAAGAAGAGGGAATTCAGATCCCTCGAACAAGGCGAGGGTCCATCACCGAGTACCCGCATGAGTTCAACAGCTCGCACGTTATGCTCCGAAAGACGTGTGCACCGATGTAGAGAGGCAGGAGAAGTTCCTATCTAGGCTTGATGATGAACTCGTAGACAAGCTAATCTCCAGAGAGTATGTCGACTTTGAGAAGCTGGTTGACAAGGCAATCCGCCAGGAATGAAGGGTCACGCGGAAGCTACGCTAGCCGAAAACAAAAATTTCTACCGCGCAAACCAGGAACACTTGCAAGTAAGGGCCGATAGATCGTTACCGATTAGAGTAGAGTGCAGCGGAATAGCCAATCGGGGCAATCCGATCCGGAACAGTGTAGCCTATTCCCGGAGACAGCCGATTCGCCAATCAGCCGATTCGAGTCGTCCGGCCGCGTTCTCACGCCTCGCTCCGATGCGCCCGACCGCAGCCGATCAAGAGCGCGCAATGTAGCAGCGCCTCTACCGGTATCCACACGTCCGGGGACGAACGCCGTACACCCGTGTGCTAGCACGCGATGCAAGGCTAGGGTTTGGCTCGAAAGTGGGGAGGGTTTCCGTGGAGATTGATCTCGGCGACTTCGTTGCACGCGATGCAATTGACGTCGACGTCTCCCAGCTCTCCACCCTCCCTCCTTTATATAGAGTTGGCCGACGGGACTAGTGGCCGATTAGGACTCTATTTTGAATCGGATCTCATCCGTATCTCATAGAGTTGGCCGCCCCACACGTCGTAAGCCCATAGGACTCTATCCGATCGGATCCCTATCCGGTCGAGCCGTATCCGAGTCCAACTCGAATATCTATTCTATCCCCTTAAGCGTGCGACCACGTAGGTTCAGGTATACTCGGTTTCGGCTATAGTCTAACTTAGCCGATCGTCGGCTCGAGTCCAACTCAGCCGACTGTCAATAGCGGCGCCTAGCAGACATATTGACACCATAGTATACAAGAATATAATATCGGCTCAACCGTAATGTGTACACAAATCCCTTTGCCTCACGATACCGGTTAAGCTATAGGCAAGATGTGTGCCATCCCTTCAATAGCTTAACCATTCACTCGAACCGTATTGGATTATCCGTCGTTGATTGACTCCTCAATCAACTTAGCATGGCCATGCATTTCCATAATCCATTACCTCGAGGGCCCAGAGATATCTCTCCAAAGGAGGGGCAAATTCCATCTTGATCACTCACATCCCACTCCATGTTTCATAGCAAACCCGAAAACTACCTTTATAACTATCCAGATTTACGGAATAGCGTTTGGTAATCCCAAAGTAGGCTACTACACATGTTGGAATCCATGGTGATCTCAGGTCTAAGGACTTTGTACCAACACTACCTGAGACCAACTAATGGCACATTAATTCTGTAGTGTCTCATGGTGGGTCTATCCAACAATGTGTTCTCTAACACATATGTCCATGTTTATTGATTTGGTATCTCCATACCCATGATCTACGAGACATGATCATCAATCAATAAACATGCCGATCTTAGAATCATATTTGTTCCAACAATATGACATATGATCAGGGATCGTTTAGAAATAGATTCATACATATCGAGTCTCATAAATAAGTCACGTACTTATTGATCAATACAAGATGTCTATTTCATGGAACTGAATAACACTTTATTCATTTATACATAAACATTGACGTGATATCCAACATCTCCATGTTGCCTCTAGTGCATATCACTAACAAGGAAGACCAGCGTAACAAGATGAGTAGAAAGAGAAAGGTCATGCTGTTCAGGCCTCAACCTCAACAAGGAAATCAAGAGAGGTCGCGCTTCATGCCCAAAGGTCAGGGTGGACCTACCACCATGATCGTCCGCCAGCATCGGCCCTATCACCTCGGGAACTTTCGTGTTGGCAGCAGTGGTAGTGGCAGCCACAGCAATCATGGTGGGCAACATCACCGCAATCCTGCTCTGCGCCCTCTAATGGCGTTGCCTCAGCAGCAGCCCAAGCTAGCTCCACCGAAGGACTTCAGAGGAAAACCGGGTGCTTGTTTCAACTGTGGTGAACCCGGACATTTTGCTGATAAATATCTGAAGCCCAAGTGCACTGGACCTCGGTTCATCCAAGCGTGAGTTAATCATGCTTTAGCAGAAGAAGCACAAGCTACACCGAAAGTAATACTGGGTACGTTCCCTGTGAACTCCTTTACTAGCAACAGTATTGTTTGATTCTGGTGCAACACATTCGTTTATATCAAAACAATTTGTTGGGGCACACGAGATATCAGTAGTGAAACTTGAGATACCTATGCGGGTTCAAACCCCCGGAAACCACTTGAACATTGCTCACTACTGCCCCTCTGTGGCAATAGAAATTCAAGGATCCCAATTTCTAGCCAATCCTATCCTTCTGGAATCAAAAGGCCTGGATGCCATTCTTGGGATGGATTGGTTGAAAAGATATAAGGGATTGATCAATTGCGCAAGTCGCACGATCACCTTGACCAATGGTAATGGGGAGAAGATCGTATTCCATTCCCAACACCACCGAAGTTGGTAGCAACTTTGAACCAAATTTCTACCAAGGAATGGTTAGAGGTAGAAGTGAATACCTCAAAGAAATTGGAAGATATTCCCATACTATGTGAGTACCCTGAAGTCTTTCTGGAAGACCTAACAACAATGCAACCTAAGATAGAGATAGAGTTCCGGATTGATCTAATACCGAGAACTGCTCTGATACACAAGAGACCATATAGGACGGGAGCCAATGAGTTTGCAGAAGTAAAAAAGCAAGTTGACGAGCAATTGCAGAAATGCTACATCCACCCGAGCACGTCACCTTGGGGTGCTCCGGTAATCTTTATGGAAAAGAAGGACAAAACTAAGAGGATGTGCGTTGATTATCACACACTTAATGAGGTTACTATCAAGAACAAATATCCTCTACCCTGGATTGATGATCTGTTTGACCAGTTGAAGGGAGCAACAGTGTTTGATCAGGCCATCATCAGTTAAGGATCTGAGAGGAGGACATTTCGAAGACTGCCTTCATCACTCGGTATGGATAGTATGAGTGTACGATCATGTCCTTTAGACTTACCAACGCGCCAGCCTTCTTCAGGAATTTGATGAACAAGGTGTTTTTGCAATTTCTGGACAAGTTTGTCGTTGTCTTCATTGATGACATACTTATCTATTCCAAGACCGAACAGGAACACGAGCATCATCTTCACTTAGCACTTGAGAAGTCGAAGGATCATCAACTCTATGCTAAGTTTAGCAAGTGTGCTTTCTAGTTAAAGGAAGTGCAATTCCTCGGTCACATCATGAATGCTCAAGGAGTAGCGGTGGACCCATCGAATGTGGAGTTAGTTACCAAATGGACCCCACCGAAGACTGTTACCCTGTCACGCCCAGAAAATAGAACACTATATTCCAATTGTGAGTGCATAAATCCTTGTCCCAGGAGGCAAGGTACACATTACATAGTTGGTAATTAACAGAGTAAACAAGCGAAAGCGTATATAGAGTACTTTATAACATGGGCAACCAAAGGCCCAACACTGAAAGATAAACAAATAAAAGACGACAGCTACGACGGCCCACCACAGGCACTTTGACGGCAGGCACGAGCTAAACACCAAAGCCTTCAACTTCTAAACACTCCTCTGCTGGAAGGGGAAAAAGGAGCAAGGCTAAGTACAACCACCGTACCCAGCAAGCCATGTCGGGCAAATGCAAATATAATGCACGGGAGTACAAGGAATTTATATATAAAGCTATTTTACAAAAAAAACAGCATTTCAAGCATTTAAATATTTAAAGGCTTTTAATTAAATCATGAGCCTATCTCTAATCATATTATTATCAAGCCGCGCACCAACACAATCTTGCCTTAACCTAGGCCAACAAGTGCCAACTTAAATTATTTCAATTTTAAATAGAATTAAAGTTTAACTTGGGTACATTGTTTGGCTTGCCCATAACTGAGGGCGCGACTATTCGAATAGATTTACTCTGATCAGAGGAGTATATCTTTACCCACCAAACATGCCTTCCTCACGTGTTGCGACGTGGCACAGGCCACCACCGCATATGGATGAAAGCCATGACATAACTGATCATTTAATACTGCACTAAACAAAGAAGACCGACATAGACTTCCCTCGCCAGGCACCCTGGGTCGAGCAGACAGTCTATGCCCCTAGGCATCTCGACTCGTCCTGAGTCTTCACTTGCTAGAGACATCAGCCCTTCCTAGGGCTTCATCCATCCCTACCCGTGTCTTTTCTGTTCAGGACCATACTAAACGATGTGTTTAGCCTTACCCATTAGACAGGTGGTAGTACGGAATATGCCTTGCAACAAAGACCCGAAGACCGGTCCTTATGGCAGCCGAGGTGCCACTAACAAAACCATGCACCTCGTGCCTAGCCGAAAACATGGTTGGGGAAATTTTGAAGGGGAAATTTATTGTCATAGCTAAACAACCAAAATTTCTATTATTTATAAATTATTTCTTAGTCTAATTATTATAAACATCTAACTGTTTCTATTTAAGCAGACCCAAGCATATTCCTAAATTTTACTAGTAAGCACCACATATATAAAGTACTCACTAGTTTTATTTTTTTCTAGGGTTACAAAGGTTAAATACAATTAATAAGGCTATAACAAGGAGAATCGGTATGGGTAAATAAAACAGTGATACACGCGAGAACTTAATAAAACGAAATGCAATAATTTAAATAAAAATAATTTTGTAAATTGGGGCAACGGTATGATCAAGATGACATGACTTGCCTTGCTCGCTACCAAAGTCTTCAAGGTCGGCCTCGAGGTGGAGCGGCTCTTCCGGATCTGCAACGCCGATGCGACGAACGCAAAAGAAAAAGGCTAAAAGATAAATAAAAACCACATAATATGCAGAAACAAAGTACAAAAAAGGGTTCTACACTGTTTAAGGAAAATTTAGCAATTTGAACGGGTCAATTCTGAGTTCAAACGGTTAAGATATGGGCATTTAAATTTTAGGCATTGTTTGAATGGCGATCTACGAATTCGTGAATTATTTTCGCAACTGAATAGCTGCTGCTGCTTGAGAGGGAGACTCGAAACGGGACGAGGGGAGAGATGGCAGTGAGGAGGGAGAGGGATGGCGGTGGGTGGCGGCAAGCTCACCGGAGCAGCGAGAACGGCGAGGAGACGATGAAGACGGCCAGTGGTGAGGAAGAGGCGGGCGCGGCCGGATTGTGATTGCCGCGACGCCGTCGTTCCCGTGGTCCTTGCGCTCAACGAGAGGTGGATGAGGGAGAGGGAAGGGAGGACGGTGTGGGGAAGTGAGGACGGGATAGGGCACCCTTTTATAGGCTGGGGGGAGGGAGAGGGACGCCGGGGAGAGGAGGAGGTCGGCCGGGGAGTGGAAGCCGGCCGGCTAGTGAAGCTCCCATTAAACTGCTCCGTTAAGAAATTCAATCAAGAACAATTTAGAGCGAAATTGAATGGTATTTGTTGGGGGAATTGATGAGGAAGATGCAACGAACCGATTTTTGTGAATTAATTGGGCGAAAAACCACTGAGGAGGGAGATCGAATGGCGCGGCGGCGCTTCAGTTCACGGGAGAGAGAAGAACATGCGCTGCTCAAGGTTGAAGATGCTGTGGGGCCTAGCTGCCAGGCGTCTGCTGCTCGGCCTGGGCCTGTTTGGGCCGTGCACAGGGGAGAGGAGGGGTGGCTGGGCTGAGGAAAAAAGAGGAGGGGACGGCTGGGCTAGGAAGGATGGGGCGCTACATGGCCGAGGGAGAGGGGAGAGATGGGCCGGCGGCCCAAAAGGAGAGGGAGAGGTTCAGTTTTAATTTTTTTTAGAAATTATGAGAAAGGTTATTGTTGCATTAACAATATTTGCGGTGCTCTGAAAATTAAAGTAAAAATTGGTTACATATTTTTTATTTTTACAATTTCTAGAAATTCCCTTTTCACAACGATTTATAATTTAACGATTTTTAGGGCGCGACAAACCTACCCCCCTTACAGAGAATCTCGACCCCGAGATTCGGAAGCACCGCTGAAGAGATGGGGATGGGCTGCCTTCAACTCGTCTTTGCGCTCCCAAGCTGCTTCTTCTTCAGAATGATTGCTCCAGTGAACCTTGCAAAAACGGATGACTCTGCTGCGTGTATGCCTTTCGAGGTGTCGAAGATTTTTATTGGCTTCTCCACAGAAGTTAAATCTTCTTGGATCTTGATCTGTGCAGGATCTGCTTGCTCTGTCGGCACTCGGAGACATTTCTTGAGTTGGGAGACATGGAACACGTCGTGTACAGTTCCTAATGTAACTGGCAAGTCGAGCTGATAGGCAACTTCTCCTCTTCTACTCAAGATCTTTTACGGTCCAACATATCTCGGTGCAAGCTTCCCTTTCGTGTTGAATCTTCGTACTCCAGCAAGTGGAGTGACTCATAAATACACATAATCACCGGCTTCGAAAGTAAGATCTCGGCGACTATTGTCTACATAGCTCTTCTGTCTAGACTAGGCCACTTTCAAGTTCTCTTGGATGATCTTAACTTTTTCCTCAGCTTCTCTAAGAACATCTGTACCAAAAACCTACCGTTCCCCTGTCTAATCCAAAAGGAGTGGGGTTCTACACTTCCGGCCATACAATGCTTCGTATGGAGCCATTTGTAGACTGGACTGATAGCTGTTGTTGTATGAAAATTCTGCATAAGGGAGACTCTTATCCCAAGTTTTCCTAAAATCAAGGACACAAGCCCGAAGCTTGTCTTCAAGAATCTAATAGCTTTGTTCTGTCTAGCTATCTGTTTGCAGGTGGTAAGCAGTGCTAAAATTCAAACGTGTTCCCAATTCCTCTTGCAACTTCTGCCAAAACTTGGAAGTAAATTGACTACCCCGGTCAGACACGGTCTTCTTCGGAACACCATGAAGACAAACGATGCGAGCAAAATATAGTTCTGCCAATTTGTTGCCTTAGTAAGTAGTTTTGACTGGAATGAATTGTGCCACTTTCGTCAGTCTATCAACGACTACCCAGATTGAGTCATAACCACCTTGAGTTCAGGGAAGACCGGTAATAAAATCCATTCCAATTTCCTCCCATTTCCACTTTGGAATCTAGAGTGGTTGAAGCAATCCTACTGGTCTCTGGTGTTCTGCTTTGATTCGTTGACATACATCACATAAGGCCACAAATTCAGCTATCTCCCGCTTCATGCTGACCCACCAATACTTGGCTTTCAAGTCTAAATACATCTTGGTTCTGCCTGGGTGGATGGAGTACTGGCTTTCATGTGCTTCTTGTAGGATGAACTTCTTTATTTCTGGAATGTTTGGGACACAGATACGATCTCCACTCCAGATTGCTCCGTATTCGTCCTCAACAAAACCGGTTGCTTTTCCTCTCCTCATATTTTTCTTGAGTTCTTTAATATCAGTGTCATCTTTCTGGGCTTCGCGAATTTGATCAGGAAGCAAAGGCCTAGCTTCAAAGGTTGCTAGAAAACCTCGATTGATGATGCCTAGATTCAACAATTCTATCTCCTTGCAAAGAATAGAAGAATACTGCTCGAGATGAACTATGTTGCACTAGCTTTTTCTACTCAAAGCATCAGCCACCACGTTGGCTTTCCCGAGGTGATGGTGAATTCCCACATCGTAATCCTTGATTAATTCCAACCACCTTCTTTGGCGTAGGTTTAGATCTGGCTGGGTGAAAACATACTTCAAGCTCTTATGATCAGTGTATAGCTCACAACGATTCCCAACGAGACAATGACGCCAAATTTTTAGAGCATGCACTACGGCTGCCAACTCGAGATCATGAGTGGGGTAGTTGTTTTCATGCGGACGTAACTGTCGGGATGCATAAGCCACCACATGCCCTTCTTGCATTAACGCACAACCCAAACCTTGATGGGAGGCGTCACAATACACTTGGAAATCTCTGTTAACATCTAGTAGAACAAAAACTAGAGAGGACACCAGTTTGTTTTTGAGTAATTGAATGCCTTCTCGCATTGTGGGGTCCATACGAACTTTTCTTCTTTCTTCAATAACTGAGTCATTGGTCTAGCTATCTTCGAGAAGTTTTCAATGAACCGACGGCAATACCCTGCCAATCCCAGGAAGCTGCGAATTTGAGTGATTTTCTTGGGTTGATTCCACTTGGTGACTGATTCAACTGTAGTGGGGTCTACTGCCACTCCTTGAGCAGATATGACATGGCCTAAAAACTTTACTTCTGACAACCAGAATTCACATTTAATGAATTTGGCATACAGTTGATGCATCCTAAGTTTCTCCAGGGTTAGACGCAAATGTTGCTCATGCTCTTATTTTGTCTTAGAATAAATCAAAATGTCATCGATGAAGACTACCACGAACTTATCCAGATACTCCGTGAATACTTTGTTCATCAAGTTCATAAAGAAAGCAGAAGCATTGGTCCACCCGAATGACATTACTCATTCATATAGACCATATCTGGCGGTGAAGGCTGTCTTGGGGATATCTTCTTTGCGGATTCGTAGCTGGTAATATCCTGATCGGAGATCAATCTTGGAGAATACAGCGGCTCCCTTCAATTGGTCAAACAAATCATTGATCCGAGGCAATGGGTATTTGTTCTTGATAATGACTTCATTGAGCCCACGATAATCGATGCACATTCGTTTGGTCTTGTCTTTCTTCTCAACAAAGATTACCGGTGCTCCCCATGGGGCCGTGCTGGGACGAATATACCCTTTCTCATTCAATTCATCCACTTGCTTCTTCACTTCGGCCTATTCGTTGGTGCCCATCCGATACGGTCTTTTGGAGATAGGTGCGGTACCAGGTACTAGATAATTTTGAAACTCAATCTCTCTTTTGGGGGGCATTCCTGGTAAGTCTCCGGGGAACACTTCCGTGTAATCCTTGACTATTGGGATTTCTTCAAGACGGACCTGATGCAAAACTTGTGGGCAGGTCAAGGTGGGATGAGCATAGGCGATGCCTGGTTGATCAGGACCATTGTGTAATGTGATGGTTCTACGGGCACAATCCAATACCACTTGATGGCGAACAAGAAAGTTCATTCAAAGGATAAAATCTAGATCTTTGGATTCTAGAAGGATGAGATTGGCTAGAAAAGGAATCCCTTGGATTTCTATGGACACTGATGGACTGAACTGCAGAGCTGGCATTTGACCACCGGGGGTAGTAATTAGCATAGCATTGCTAAGGCTTTCTACCCTCAAGTTATGTTGCCCCACAAATTTTCTTGATATGAATGAGTGTGTAGCTCCAGAATCAGATAAAACTGATGCACAAACAGAATTAACCAGAAACGTACCAATGATAACTCGGAGCTGCACGCACTTCCTCTGCAGTGACGTGGTTCACACGTCCCCGATCATGTTGTTGCTGCCACCATTGTTGTGGATCGGTGCCGGCCTTGTGGGCGCTTCGGCGTCGGGCATTTGTTGGCAAAATGCCCTGGTTCATGGCAGTTGAAGCATAGGAGGACTTTTCCATCACGATCTTTGTTGGTTGGCACTCCTAGTGTTGCTGTTGGAGTAGGACGAGGTGCACGGTTGACCGCCTGGTTCTGCTGCTGCGATGAAGACCTATTGACAAATTTCATAGGGCTAGCTGGGCAGAACTGTGAGTTGGAGGAAGATCCACCATGATGAGGAGTGGTATAATGGAGCTTCTGACTTGACCCCTGTTGTGCCTTGAAGTTTGCCATGCGACGCTTGAGACTGTCGAGTTCTTTGTTCTTGGCTTCCTGGCGGATAGACTTGTCCACCAAACGCTGGAAATCGACATAGTCACTGGAGATCAACTGTACTGACAACTCGGGGTTGAGTCCCGAGAGAAACTTTTCCTACTTATCTTCATCTTCGCGCACTTCCTCTAGGGCATATATGGCAAGACAGTAGAAGTCTTGTAGATATTATGTTACTGAGCGGTTGCCCTTCTTTAGATCCCGAAAATCTTGTTTCTTCAAAGCCATAATACTAGATGGCACATGAGACTTTCTAAACATGGCGTTGAAGCGACCCAAGTGATAGGCTGTTCCGCAGGTTGGGTGGCTTGGAACTGGTCCCACCATTCAGAAATGGGTCCTTGGAGTTAGTGGGCAGCGAAGGAAACTTTTTCAGCATCAGTGCACTGGATTAGGTCAAGTTTCTTGTTGATGGTGTGCAGCCAATCTATAGCATCTACGGGGTTGGAGGTGCTAGAGAAAGTAGGTGGGCGAATACGTAGGAATTCAGCGAGCTTGGACTGGGGAGGGGGAGGTGGTGGAGCATTAGCGGCATTCTGGTTTTGGATGTGATGGCGAAGAGCAGCCATCATATTGGTTTGTTGAGCTAGGATGTAGGTGAGAATGGGGTTGTCATGAGGTGGGGGTGGTGGTGGTGGCGGTGGTGGGGGTGGTGGTGCGTTCCCATGATCACGTGCATTGCCTTCTGCCCAGTGCTCATCAGCGGCTGACCTCCTAGTGTTCACCATCTGACCAAACCAAGCAAGAGAAGGATAAGGAGACAGAAAAGAAAAGCAAGAGCCAAACTATTAACCCAACTTATTTATATTTTTATTATACTGATGTTGGTGAGATAGCTCAAGTTTTTAACTGGGCGAAGCTATAGCACAATGAGCCGGTATAGGCTGCGCCCACACAAACCAAAGAGCCATAAGACAAACGAGGAAAAACACACGCGCCCTGAAGCTACTCGTCTGCTGCCGGAGGAGTGCTACCGCTGCTGGAGGCATCGCTGCGAGGGGCCTTCAGAGTCAGAACCTTGCCTTCTGCCAGGGCCTTGCGAACGAGGGACGGCCTGCTGGTGCTCTTGTAGATGGTGATCTTGTTGATGAGAAATTTCCCACGCACTGGCCTGAGAGGTCTGCTTACCTCTAGTGCAGGTCCAAATTGGATCGCCTTTGGTGATCTGCAGGGCGTGTCAGTTGGTTTGATCCTATAACCAACAAGAAACAAAGAATAGATAATCAAATTATGACTAGATCCTACTCGATCGGCTGTAGATATTCATAATACATAATTACTATTCCAAAACATGTTTAGACTAAGTGACTGGGATAGATCAGTAGTATACCGAGATAGTATAAATCACTTATATCTAAAAATACATTACAATAACAATTATATATATTTATAGCTTAGCTGATGTTGTAGATCTAATGCGAATCGGCTAGTACTCCAATACAGTTTCATATCAAGATATTATTCTAACCTAAATATACTAAACAAGGATCAATCGGCTGTTAATATGACTTAACAGATTGATACCAGGATTAGCAGATTTAACTAGAATAGGATCTTAATATAAAAGACGGCTTTAACACATCTAGCAGTAATAAAACATGTAAGATGGTTAAAACAGGTAAGATCGGCTGAAACCCTGATACTATCTCTAATAGCAGTCATTGAGCCGAATAGATCTGTATGATTCTAAGAGCGACTTAGTATATCAAGCTAATACAGTATTAAGTACAAAAATAAGCATGAGATCTATATAGACTAATGAAAACCTTTCAACATGGTGGATACGTCATATAACCTAAATCAACCTCTGGATCTAGCTCTATCGGCTGTTGTCTTCAAGGAAACGCTAGCCAATCATGAGATAGATCTAGACATTGATCTAAATTATATGTCGTATATGATAAATTAAGCAATTCGTAGCATCAAGATCAGAGTGTCATGATGATGGAAGCACTAACCGTGATAGCACAAACCGCTTGTAACAAGAGATTACCTTGCTTGGAGATTGGAATCCGATGCAGCCCAAAGACAAGGCAAGAACTTGTTGAGATTGAAAGTAAAAACAAAAGGTGGCGATGCGCCGAGATTGTATTGAGTTGTGCGTTGTTAATTACATGGTCTTGGGTCATATTTATACCCGGATATACAAAGAGTTCGTAACGGACACGATTCCTATTACAGATCGGATTACAGATATTCTAAACAAACCGACATTATCTATAAGGAAACCATACAAAATATCCTAATCTAAAGGTACACTTGTCGTTGTAGGACGTTATCTGTAGATGGCAATATATTCAAAGCACTTGGAAACCAAATCCAATAATTATCTTCAAGCTTTCCTTCCGGGATTGGTCTCATCCGCTTCTCTCAATCGGAATCGGCTATCGGCTATCCTGTCCAACTCGAACTCAGCCGACTGGCTCCTTAGCCGATTCGGACTAAGCCCACGCAGCTTCTGTCTCCGATGTTTAAAACGCTCTCTTGATTCCGCTTCAATCCTTGCTTCAAACTTGGGGATTTGCTTACCAAATTTGATCGTGAACACATGCCCTCCAAGTCCGCGATATTGATAATGTTGTGGATTTTGTGCAATCCCATCCTTGGTGAAAACCTAAGTCGAGTCTGTTTCAGCCGTTATGATAACTCTTTAAATAATGCCCCTTCCGCGCCGAACAAACTCACGCCGTCACCTTTGCAATCCAAAAAACCCTATCTAGAAACGCTCTCGAGCTCTCTGGCGATTTCCTCGGCATCGTCGGCGAACTCGTAGGCATTCTCAGCACAACGACGAACTCATCTTCGAAGATGTCGACTTCAACCACCCCATCCACAACATCATCAGCCAAATTCCCAGAGGTAAGTTTCATCGGCTTCAACTTCTCTTTTTCCTCCATCGCAACCTAGTACCTGCCCTTTATGATTTGCTCTTTCCCTTCTTCATCTATGGCAGCATCTTTCTCACCAGATTGCAATCCCCAATCTCAGCCACCCCAACCAGTATCTTTTAGGTCCAATCAGCAACCTAGACCCCTCAGAATTCATTAATGCTGAAACCAACTGGGTCCCCTTTAGCTTGTCAAACCCTAGTCTAGATCACTGGAATGGAACTTTCAAATCATGGCCATCAACCGATAAGACTTGGCCAACATGGTACAAAAGGGTGTCGGCTAGCAAACAAAGTCATTGGGAAGAACTAGGGATAGCACAATGCTTAGCCCTAACAATAGCCGACATGCCTAAAGATGAGCCTCTTCTATCGGCTGCAAGCTATTTGTGGTCCAACACGCTAAATTCTTTCTTGTTTAATCAAGGACCAATGACCCCTACTCTATTGGACATTGTCATGATCACAGGTCTTGATATCACATCATCGGCTAACCCCATCAACTTGAACTCCAAATGCCAATATTCTTTCAAGACCAGAGCCATCGGAGGTTGGAATGTGTAGACCCCCATTTTTGGAATGGGAATCATTCGTGTTCATAGTACCATTTCCCTGGATCGAGTAGTTTGGTACCCACGAATACAGTAGGTGCAAAGTGCATGAATAGTCTTACACCAAAAGTATTACAATAATAGGCCCGAAGGCAATATCATTACATGCAGGACCTACTGGTCCGGATACAACCAAAAGAAGAAATTATATAAGATAGCAGACGAAAGGCAGTGGCATGTCGATTGCCACAGGCAACGACCGGGGACTAAGAACTAGTAGATGCCTCCTCCTTCTTCGCCCACCTGGCAGTAAGCATAGGGGTCCTCCGGTTCTTCGTTTCCACCATCTGAAGGTTTGTGCGTATAGCAAGGGTGAGTACCCAACGTACTCAGCAAGCCAACATGGAATGATGCACATGATAGGGTCATTCAAAGGATGGCTATGGTTTATTTGCGCAAAGCCAATTTTCATAAATCATTTCACAAACCTAACATCTAGCCAGGTCAAGTTTTAGTTCCATAGTATATTAAGTCGCCGACAGTTCTGTCTACCATCCATCGTGATTCCAAGGATGTTTTCCTGCCCCCGGATCATCATGGTTTTCTGGGGAGTCTACGCCTTCTCGCAGTTCGAGAAGTTGAGTCCACCAGCACACAAAATCATTATGCATACCAACCCATCATTTTAAAATTTATGAGTCTATCCACGGGAGAAATTTGTCACACCGCTCATTATCCACGAGCACGGCTATTCGAATAGATTGACTTACTCACACTGCAGTGGATGTACACTTTACCAGTACTCTGCAACTGCTCATTGAATGCTTTCATCCCTTCATATGGGATGGTCACGGCAAAGCCTTTCGATAACCTCACTTTGGCAGTACCCGCTCCATGAACTTTAACCCTCTTGCACTCTAGCCATCCTTTCCTAGCAGAGAGAGGAGTTCTGGCGCTCCCGGGGTAAGGGGAAACTCACCAAATTCTCACTCATTACTCAACATGTAGGCCGCAGCCTTATCTCAATAACCAGAACCACATCTCCACCCAAGAACCACTATGTAGGGATACTGCCTCCGCTCGGCTATCTACTCTGCTAGGTCTATACCCATTCGAGAAGTACGGTTGTACTGGCTCGTTCAAGTTTATAAGTCTCATGGCTCGGTCCTTAATCGACCAGGGACGGTACATGCCTTTATCGGAATCCACCCAAATCCATCCGTCCGCCCCGTCTAAAAACATTGGTTTTGTACTTTCATTTTTCCATCAAAACTATTTTCACCATGATCAAGGCAATGTGGCGCTCATGTCTCCACCTGCCGTATCTCAACTATCTTCCCTAAGGTAGTTCCCCAAGCATATAGCTTTTTGTAAAAACATGACTATGCAAGATTCTAGTATAAGCATGGCTAAGCATTTTACCGAAGATATCCACCGGTTATATCACATCGAGGTTACAAAGAATATTTCTAAGGGTAATCAATATCAAGGCATGGTATATCAAGCATAGGTATTCATTCGTGCATAGCATGCATATTTGAAGTTTAAATCGACATCATTTCGCAAAATAGGATCAACATGTTCAAAAGGGAAGTGTTGACTTGCCTTGCTCGCACGCTTGTTGGACGGGGTCTTCAGTGTAGTTCTCGGATGCTATTCGTACGAGCGAAAAATCAATTGAATTCGATCAGAATTCAATAAAATTACCAAGAGATCGAAAAGAACCATAAAAACGACTCCAAATATTTAGCCCAAGATTTTAATTAAGTTTGGGTGTGAGTTCTGGGGTGAAAACTGAATCAAAATGCGAGTTGTGGAAATTAGGGTTTTTGTGATATCCCGATTTAATTTACTAAGGTGACAAATTTCCAAATTGAGGTTATCTCAAAAAGATTTGAACTTTAAATTTTAGAAGATCCAAATATTTAAAATAATATTTAATGGCGAGCTTAGGTGTAAATAAACTCCTAGATGAATAAATTATGCGACGATGAAATATCCCGATTCCTATTTGAAATCCAAATTTGATATGAGGAAATATATATTTTTTGTCTAGAAATCTTCCCAAATATTTTCCAAAAAATTTTCCTAAATATTCTAAAAAATTTTCTAAAATTTTCCCTATTTTTCTTTTCTTCTTTTTTTCTCCTTCTTTTTTTCTTTCCTTTTCTTTCCCTTTCTCTTCTTTTCTTTTTCTTTTTTTCTTACTCTACCGCCTTCCCTGCTCCTCCTCTGTTCCGACTGGCAGCGCACGGGGCGGCGGCCCGAAGGGTTTACCGACGAGCGACGGTGACGGTGAGGCAGGCGGCAGGACTCCGGGCGCACGTGGACGACGGCGGCGGCTCCGGCACACGGCGCACGACGGCGGCGGCTCTGGCACCCGGCGAACGATGGCGGCGACGGCTTGCGGTGGCGAAAATCGACGAGTGAGAGAGGAAAAAAAGAGGAAAGAGAGTGGCGAGGTGGGAAAGAAATGGAGAGGGGCTCGCCTTTTATAGACGGCCGGAGAGGGAGAGAAGGGGGCCGGCGCGGGAGGCAACGCGGCGGGCGGAGGCGACGCGCGCGAAGGCGGGGCCGGGCGAGGGCACGAACGGCGCGCGGCGCGACAACGTGGGGCGCGGACGCAAGGCGGCGGCGGCACGGCAACGTGCGCGGTGCGCGTGGGCGGCGTGACGCGCGGTGGGGGCCGGGTGGCGAGGGACGACGCGTGGCGGCGCTGGGGGCTGGCCGGGTGCGGCGCGGGACACGTGGGCGGCGGCGGCCGCGGCGACACGGCCGCGCGCGCGCGCGGCGGCGTGCGTGCGCGGCAGCGCGCTGGGCGACGACGTGTGGCGCGAGGGCGGCAGTGTTGGGCATGGCGCGGCGCGTGGGCACGACGCGTGGCTTGCGTGGCGGGGTCCGGGCCCGAGTCGAACACGTGGCGGCGCATGAACAGTGTCGATTTTCTTTTCCCGATTTAATTGTTGTTTCTCTCAATTCCTTTTTGCTTTCACTAATAAAATTAAAATATGAGTGGATCTAATCATAAATGAAATTTTATCCTCTATTTTCAACTCCTTTGTCCACCTTTATTATATTATATTATTTTTGTATATATTTTATTTTTCCTTTTCCAAAATACGGTTGTTGATTCAAAATCAATCCTAGACTTCCCTACATATTTTTTTGTGATTTTCATTTATTTAATATTATTTATTTCATTTACTGATTATTAATTCTTCCCCCCAAAATAAGGTTTGATCCAAAAACAAACTTTTATTTATCCCCAGCCCTTTCTATTTATATTCCTTTATAATTTTTATTTCCAAATCTTTATTTTTTTTGAAATGTTCTTTCTTTTGGGATTTTTAAATTATTTGGTTTTTCTCAATCTTTTAGATAGATTTTTTCTCTTTATTAATTTTATGCAACAATGCTGGCAAATAAGAAGCAATAAACATGGCGAGATGCAAAAATACCAAAAGTTTTTGTAAGTTTCGATTTTTAATTCCCGATTTTAAATCCTTCGATTTTCAGAGTGTTACAGAATGGATTCACAAGTTTGAACATGGGAACTGGCCCAGTGGATTCTAGAGAACACGCAGCTTTCCTTCTCATGTGGTTGGAGAAATTCCTATTCTATGGACCAAGCTGCGGTCCCACGACCTATTGGCAACATATAGCCAAAGCCCTAGTAGAGAAAAAGCAGATACCCTTAGGAAAATATCTACTAGGGTATCTGTATCAAATGATGAATAACACATCAGCTAAAATTGCCACGAACTTGGCTATCGACATTGGAGGCCGCTGGTGGCTGTGCAAATATGGCTAAACCTGCATACATACAAAGTCGCTCAAAGGCCAAAACTGCAAGACGCCAGCTTCCCACTAGCATAGTCGACTACGGATGAGGATGGTGACGAAGTCACAACACGCCGATGCATGTCATTTGGAGAAGCAGCGTCATCATACTCAGGATCCAACTCTGAGCCGATCTCTCCAAATAGTGGTTTGGAAACTTCTATGATGGGTTCCCGAGGACTTCAAGAATTTGGTTTGCTTATGAAATTCCAAAGATTTTGAACTCCCTATTGATTTTAGATTTGAAGACATAAACTCTGAAAATTTGAGATGTCCAGGGAAATCTTCATATCGACTATCTCACCTTGCATTCTCCCAGTCGGCATCCACCAAGGCAGGAATGTTCAAGTAACATATGAATTTTATCATCCTATGAGCGCCGCCAGGCAACTGGGTATGGACCACTGCCGATCGGGTTGTATTTCACCAACAAGATCAAAACCAGAGGTGAAATCAACAAAAGCCTCATGATGGATCGACTATTAAACATGGAAGGCCCTCCTCTTGAAAGAATAGATAATATTGAGTTGGTAATCACAAGGACTGCAGCCTTCAGCCGATGGTGGGGTGAATGGAAAAAAAATCTATTTCACCAATCGGCTTCCATGTACCTCGCTACCATATATCCCGATCTGATCCCAGAGGTAAATACTTATCCCTTATCGCTTGTCATTTATCATCGGTTGTCCTTCTTTATTATTTGACCAACTCTGTTTTTGTTTGCAGACTACCGATCTATCTCCCCCTCATACTAGCAATACCGGGACGACTATCCAATATGCTTCAGGACATATCCCAAGTGGTGGCCTTGCCCCTTCGGCAATCGGCTATAACGCGCCGAAGGTGACTTCCCTGCTGCATGGCCAAACCCGTGAAGCAGTTCAAAGGAAGAAGAGGACCAAACCATCACCTGCCGATCCGTTGGCTGTGCAGAAAAAGCCTTTGCAGAAACAAAAGAAAACCACAGCCAACGATCTACCAGACATAGATCTAGACGTGGAGGCCTTCCTGACTCAAGAAGAAATAGAAGAGGCCATTAACAAAGCCGCTGCCGAAATAACTGATCCAGAAGCAGCAGCGCAACCGCCACCAACCAATGACCAGGCCCAAAGAACGCCCAGTCCTCCAAGACGTCGGCCTCAACTAGTATGTACTTGTCCAAAAATCTCTTCCTTTAAGCTCATACGCAACCTCTTACTTAAATTCCTGTTATGCAGAAGAAAAGGTTGGCCTCAAGGAAGAAATTGGCTCCAGCTCTATCGGTAATCTCAATTCCGGATTCTCTCTAATATATATATATATATATATATTTAAAATTAACCCATGCTCAAACAAACTTGCCTTTGCTTGCCTACAGCCTCCTCGTTCTCCAACGCCTGCCCCCAAGCATCAAGTGAGAGGACTCCATTGGCCAAGGGCAGTCACAACGATGAGGCAGAAACAACATCGACTCCTATCATCCCTGTAAGTCTATTTTCTTCACATCGGCTGCTTCCAAAGTTTCTACGATTACCTTTTGATATAAAGGAATTCATGGATGACGAGGAGGACACCACTGACAAGATCCTGGCTTCCGCTGCCAATGACCTGAAAACCATTCTACAAGTTTGGCTCGTCGGCTAGAATGTTCTTTGGACTTCCTAGTCACTGACTGTGGATCAATCAGGGCTAGATTCGAATACATCCAAAATCGTCTCCCAGATCATATAGCCGACGCCATCTCTCAAGCTGCATATCTTGAACAACATCGGCACAAGTTTGAAAGGGCCAAGCAAAGGATAGCCAATCAGCGTGAAAGGACAGCTCTCGAAGTCACCATAGAAGCTAATCGGCAATCCATACTAGAAGATAAGGCCAAACTCGACGAGATGAAGCCACGCCAACTTTCAATCTCGATCAGTTGCGTAAGCGAAAAGAAGAACTCCTAGCCGAACTTGCAAAATGCGACACCGATATTGTATCCGAAGAGCAAAGGCTTGCCGATCTCCCGAGGATCATATCGGAGCAGCTTAAAAGCTTCAATGAAAAACTGTCGATCTTACTAGAGCCTTGAAAGTGATCCCCGGGAACGATGCAGCCGATCTCAAGGCAATCGAAGAAGTTGATCAAATCAGGCAGCGAGCAATATCGGCCATCAATGCCTTCTCCAACAATTAAATAAATTATTTGTAATAGGGCAGGTTTTAGCAACTTTGAACACTAGCAACTTTGAACACTCTTTGTAACATACAATTTTTGTAATCGGCGAGCTACTGTGCATTGAATATTACAATATATTCCTCTTCTACCGATTTCCTCAATTTCCATGCCTTGACTGTCTCAAAAGTTTGCAAAGTCATGAAAATTTCGAAGTCCTCTGATTTTGTATGACATATATGCCCCCCTAATTTTTCAATGTTGCCTACAACATTGATAAAATTATAGAATAACACCAACTAACACCAGTCAGCCAGGATCAGCCGATTTGAAAAATCAAAGGGGAGAAAAACTTGTAGTGAAATTATCCTAAAGACGATGTGTATGATTGCACAACACATTGGCTAGCATGGATCGGCAAGGACTGAGCCAAATTATGACTTGATCCAAACACTGGGGTAATATGTCTTTAAGTATTTTACCATTAAGAGCCCTTCCAAACATCTCTCCATCTAATCCTTCTAGCATGTAAGCTCCTTTAGAGACGCACTTGTGGATCTTGAAAGGCCCTTCCCAGTTAGGTGACCACTTGCCAAATTTGTTATCTCTTGTACCAATCGACAGTATCAACTTCTAGACTAGCTCACCTTCTTCGGAAGACTTAGGCACAACTTTCTTGTTATAATGACGAGCAATTCTTTCTTTGTCCCTTATCACTTTTTCCAAAGCACGCATCCTTGACAAGACCAAGTCTTCTGATTCGTCTATCATCAGATTGCAATAATCATCGGCTATTAACTCATCTTGGAGTTGAATCCTCCTTGAGCCGATGATGCTCTCCCATGGTAAAATAGATTCATGTCGATAGACTAATTTGTAAGGAGGTACTTAGATCGATCCATGACAATCCATCCGATAAGCCCAGAGTGATTCAGCCAATCGGCTATGCCATTGCTTCGGGTACTCAGAGATCTTCCTCTTAATCAACTTGATCAAACTTTTGTTAGAGGCTTCAGCCTGTCCATTAGCCCGAGCATAATATGGTGAAGAGTTCAATAACTTGCTTCCCATGCTGTCGGCAAATTGAACAAACTCGTCTGAGACAAAGATAGACCCCTGATCTGTGGTGATAGTTTGAGGAACGCCAAACCTGTAAATGATATGCTCTTTAACAAACTCAATTGCATCCTCGGAGTCAACCTTCTACAAAGGAATTGCTTCCACCCACTTGGTGAAATAATTGGTTGCCACCAATATAAACTTGTGTCCTTTGCTCGAGGGTGGATTAATCTGGCCGATCATGTCGATTCCCCATCCTCTGAAAGGCCAAGGCTTGATGATCGGATTCATAGCCAATGCTGGTGCCCTTTGGACGACTCCAAAGTTTTGACAATCTTGACAGCCCTTATAATACTTGAAGCAATCTTCCAGCATAATCGACCAAAAATAACAAGCTCTCCGAAGTAGCCACTTCATTTTGTGGGCCGATTGATGAGTACCACGGATCCCTTTGTGCACCTATCCCATAGCGACTTTGGCCTGATCAATACTTAGGCATTTGAGTAGCACACCATCAATCGTCCGATAATATAAATCTTCATTGAGCAAGACATATCGTAAACCCTTGTAGCGCAATTTCCTTAAAGCTGACTAGGAAGGATTTCGTAAATAGCTGTGAACAACAAACCTCCAATCGTCGGCTGAGATGGTTGCAATCTCCACTTCAACTTCTTTTGTCATCGGCTTGTAGCCCGATGCTCCCTGAGCCAGATCATTTGCTTCTTAATTCTGCTCCCTAGGGATATGCTTCAAGGTAACTAGCCGAAAAGTATTCATCAACTCTCGGCATTTTTGGCAATAGACCATCAGCGCATCATTTTTGCATTCATATTCCCCTAACAACTGGCTGATGACCAATAATGAATCACCCATTATTTCAATAGCATCGGCTTCAACTTCTTTCAGGAGCTGCAAACCCTTGAGGACAGCTTCATATTCGGCCTTATTATTGGTAGCGTGAGGTGTAATTGTAAACACGAATTCAAAACTTGCCCCCTTGGGTGAGATGATTACCAAGCCGATGCCGCATCCACTTGTGCAAACGGATCCATCAAAAGTCAGTGTCCAATGCATGATATCAACCGAGCCGATTGAGTCGTCTCTGTGTTCCACTATAAAATTGGCTACGGCCTGCCCCTTAACTGGTTTGGGTTTTTGATACCTCAAGTTGAACTCTGTCAAGGCAAAGATCCACTCCCCAACTTGTCCTTTCAAAACTGGAGCCGACAGCATATATTTAACTACATCGGCTTTGTAAACTATCGTGCACTCGTTGGATAATAAATAATGCCTCAACTTTGTACATGATAAATATAGGCAAAAGAACAACTTTTCCACGGGAGAGTACCTTGTTTCTGCATCCAAAAGTCTTCTACTGAGATAGAAAATTGCCTTCTCCTTTCCCTCGAACTCCTGGATTAAAACTGAGCCGATAGATTACTCGTCGACTGATAGATATAGCTTGGAAGGCACTCCTTTTTATAGAGGGATCAATACTGGAGGAGAGCTCAGATAATCCCTGATATTGTCTAAAGCCTTCTGTTGCTCTTCCCCCAAGTAAACACTTGATCGGCTTTTAACCGTAGCGAAGGCGTGAACGGCTCCATCTTCTTAGATAGGTTGGCAATAAAGTGCCTAATAAAGTTAATTTGCTGATCAAAGATTGCAACTGCTTCTTGTCCTGTGGAGGCTGAATACTTTTGATAGCATTGATGCTTCTTTGCATCACCTCAATTCCCCTCTCGTGAACAAGAAAACCCAAAAATTGGCCAGCTGACACGCCCAAGGCAAACTTTGTGGGTTCATTTTTAGGCCATACTTTCTAGTCCTCTCCAAGACTTTTCTCAAATCGGCTATATGATCTTCGACCTCCTTGGATTTGACAACAATATCATCAATGTAGATTTCAACGAAGAAGCCGATTAAGTCATGAAAAATGTAGTTCATGGCCCTTTGATATGTAGCCCCAGCGTTCTTCAGCCCAAAAGTCATAACGACCCATTCATACAAACCGATTGCTCCTGGGCTCCTGAAAGCTGTCTTATGGATGTCTTCCTCGGCCATAAAAATCTAATTATATCCAGCATTACCATCCATGAAACGTATTATTTTGTGACCAGAGACTGCATCTACTAGCAAATCGGCTATAGGCATGGGGTACTCGTCCTTAGGGGTAGCCTTGTTTAAATCTCTGAAGTCGATACACACCCTAAGTTTGCCATTTTTCTTGATTACTGGCACTATATTGGAAAGCAATTCTGCGTATCGGTAGGGCCGAATGAAACCAACATCATATAGCCGAGTGATTTAGGCTTTAATTGCATCATACATATCGGCTTTAAACCTCCGAAGAGGCTGTTTGTATTGCCGATGTCCAGGCTTAATAGGGAGCTGATGTTCAACAATCGATTGGCTGAGACCAGACATCTCAAAATACTCCCAAGCAAAACAATCTTTATATTTCTTTAACAAATCAATAAGCTTAGTTCTAAAATAAGGAGAAAGGTTTTTACTAATATATGTCGGCCTAGGTCTATCTCCTGAACCTATATCAACCTCTTCAAGCTCGTCGGCCGACATAAAACCTTGCCCGAGTTTGCCATCCAGATCATCCACGGTATCCTTGGTGTAGACGTTCGAGCCCTTCACGATGCCCTCAAAGTAATAATTGAGGCTCTTCGTCTCCAATTGGCTATATATCAGAATTGGACACCTTTAGAAAATCGGGCTGCCAAACTTTGCCATACAAACAATCAATGCCGTCGACTTCCCATAAAGTTAAGTCGGCATTGGCTACGTTGACTGACTTGTCGGCTGGCATGATTTTGATCTTGTCGCCTTGCCACTGGATTAAGCTTTGATGCATTGTCGAAGGGATTTTGCAGTTGGCATGGATCCAATCCCTTCCGAGCAGTAGGCTGTACGATCCCTTCCCGTCGATGACAAAGAACGTTGTGGGCACAGTTTGCTGCTGACGGTCAACTCGACGTTGAGAACTCCCTTCGCTTCTGATGGGTTCCCGCCAAAATCCTTGAGACCATATTTGTTTTGATCAAGTCATCGGCTCCTTTGCCCAGCTTCCTAAAAGTTGCATAGGGCATCAAATTGACGACGGCTCCTCCATCGACCAGCATCTTTGACAACGGCTTCCCATTTACAAATCCTTTGACGTACAGGGGCTTCAGGTGCCGATGCTCAGTCCCCTCAGGTTTCTCGAATACTGCTTATTCTAGGGACAATACTAATTTGGCCAAGATCTCCTCCACTATATCTGCATCGGCTTCGGCAGCCTCAAACTCGGTTGGCAGTATGAACACCATATTGACCGATGCAATAGTTACTCCATTTCTTTTAGCCGCCCTTTTGGCCTGGTCGGCTGGACTCTCATCGGCTGGGACAACATCTCCTTTTACGCGCCACTTTTTCCTGCCTTGTTGCAGCCGATGACTGATCTTTTCTTGAACTTCTTCCTCCTGCCCGTTGCTTTTCATCCTCTGAAGGCTTCTCTTCCGGGTCTTCGTGAACACTCCAGAGGGGCACCATTGGGGGTTGGTGTAACACCCTGAAAATCGGAGAATTTAAAATCGGGATTTAAAAATCGGAACTCACAAAAACTTTTGGTTTATTGCATCTCGTCGTGTTTATTGTTTCTTATTTGCCAGCTTTGTTGCATAAATTTATAAGTGAGTGATTCATCTCGATGTTTGAGAAAGTTCAAATGATTTGAATTTCCAATGGGGAGAAGAATTTAAAAGTATTGAGTGGGTAATTTTAATATAAAATAGAAAGGGTTGTGGATTTACAAATATATATATATATATGGGTCAAAACATTATTTTGTGGTGAAGTAATATTAATTAGTGAGCAAAATGAGTGATAAAATATTTTAGAGTATATATATGAAGTCCAGAAATTAATTTGAATCAAAATCGTATTTTCTCGGAATTTAAGAAAAAGAAATGAATTAAATATGTAAAATATATTTTAAAAATAATAAAAGCGGGTGAAAAGGTTGAAAATATATTTTATAACTTACTTTTGGGTGTGTTATGTTTTATTTTGAATTTTAGGGGTGAAAGGAAATAGAATTGGGGAAATTAGGAAATTTAATTGGGAAAATGCGAAAGGTCACTATTCATTGCGCGCCAAGTGTTCGATGTCGTACCCGTGGCCCCGGACCGCCTCGCCACCGCGCGCCGCGCCGTGCCTGCAGCGCCGTGCCCCACGTCGCCGCACCGTGCTGCGCCGAGCCGACGCCACCACCCTCACCTCGCCATCCTTGCACGCCCGCGCCGCGCCGCGCCCGACCCGCCCCGAGCGCCGCCACGCGCTCTCCGCGCCCGCCCGCCGCTTCTCGCGCCCACGCGTCTCGCGCCGCGCCCGCCCCCTCCCGAGCGCCGCCACACATCACTCCTCACCCCAGCCCTCCTCGCGCGCCGCCGCACGTCGCCATGCCCCCACGCACGCGCGCCATGGCCGCCGGCCTCGCCCGAGCTAAAACCGGCACGGAACACCTAGAAAAAGGCCAAGGCAGATCGAGTTCCCTCTAAAAAATTTCTTCGTGAGTCATTCCTCTTCAATTCCCCCAAATTTCCCCCACCTATTGTGCACTGAGCTGTCTCAATTTGATTAAGAACCGAAGAACCGTAGCGCCGGCCGCCCGAAGCAGAAATCCCAAATTCGTCGTCCTCGGTCGAGTTCTTCCCAAATTGAAGGTACGTCCACAACCTACGTGCTCTAGGCTTCATTTCCCCCATCTTTCCCAAGCCAGTGTGCCGCCGGAACTCACCGGCAACGAGTGGCGCCAAGCCCCTGCCGCCGCCGTGCACGTCGCTAGGCCGCTACGGGACTTCTCCAGGCAAACCGATGCTTTAGTTAGCTTCTCCACACCCCGTAGTTGCTCCCACACCCGCTACCTTGGCCATGCCATTGCCGGAGCGCCGCCGCAACGAGCGTCACCGTCGCCGCTGGGAGCTCGCCGTCGCCGGCTCATTTCGCCACCTCTCCAACCTGCCCAAGCCTTGAATCGGTACCCTCGTAGCTCGTAGATGGAGGTAGGACCCCTCGCCCCCTAGGACCGGCCATCCCTCGCCGCCGTCGGCCTTGTCCCCACCGGCGCTGGCCCTGGAAGGGAAGAATAGAGGAAGCACAGAAGGGAAAGAAGGGAAAGAAAAAAAGGGAGAAAAAAGAAAGAAAAGGAAAGAAAGGAAAGGAAAAAAAGAAAAAGAAGAGGAGAAAATTTAGGAAAAGTTTTTGGGAAATATTTGGGCAAAAATATAGTATTTTTTCATATATATTTTGTCGGAAACAAATTTGGATTTCAAAAATAATTCAGGACCGATTATTAAACATGTTTACCGAAATATTTAATCATAGCATTTATTTATCCTTGAAAGAAAATTATTCATGTCTGAAACCTGTCTTCAAAATATTATTATTGATCTATATATTTGATAGACTTAAAACCTAGATTATTAGTGTAATGTTTAGCTTCGGGAATTATTCTTGGGATCAATTATTATAAACCCTAGGACTTCTCGACCTGAGGAATATTTTGATAAAATTAAAAGATAACCACTTCCTTTTATTAATTGAATCATCAACTCTAATATTTCTCAAGCTTTAAACATATTAAATTAAAATAAATATCAGCTCATATTTAATTAAATCGGGTTCAATGCAAAACATCAAATCCTTATAACTCTTTTGCTCTAACTCGGATTTTATCGAACTCGAACCTGGTTCGCGTAGGGTCATACCCTAGTGTTAGGAGCCGCTTTCGTGATTCTTTTGGCTTTTATTGGATCTTATTGGATTTTATTTGAATTATAATCGAATTAAAATTGGATTTCTCGCACGTATGATAGAGTCTGAGGGAACTGTTGAGAATTCGAAGACTCGAGCCAACAGGATTGCGAACAAGGCAAGTGAACACTTCCCTTTGAACATATTGATCCTACTTTGCGAAATGATGTTGATTTAAATTACAAATTTGCATGCTATACACCAATGAGTACCTATGCTTGATATACCCTACCTTGAAGTTGATTACCACTAGAATCATTCTTTGTAACCTTCGATGTGATATAACCGGAGGATAACTTCAGTAAAATGCTTAGCCCTGCTTATATTAGACTCGTGCATACTCATGATTTTACAAAGAAGCTTCATGTTTGGGCAACTATCTTTGGGAAGGTAGTTGAGATACGGCACGTGGAGACATGAGCGCCACATTGCCTCGATCATGACGGAAATAGTTTTGATGGAAAAATGAAAGTACAAAACCAATGTTTTCAGACTGGGGCGGATGGTTGGATTTGGGTGGATTCCAGGAAAGGCAAGAACCATCCCTGGTCGATTAAGGACCGAGCCGTGAGACTTATAACTTAGAGCAAACCAGTGCAACCGTACTTCTCGAATGGGTATAGACCTAGCAGAGTAGATAGCCGAGCGGAGGCAGTACCCCTGCATAGTGGTTCAGGTGTAGGTATTGAGTTAAGGACCTACCAATGGGTAGAGTGTCCTGGGCCTACCAATGGTAGAGTGCCTGTAATTGCGATGAGACAAAATGCCTTTATGTGAATAATAAACTGAACTTAACAATGACTTAAAGATTAAGTGAGTTTTCTCTCTTACCCCGGGAACGCCAGAACTCCTCTCACTGCTAGGAAATGACGGCTAGAATGCATGAGGACTTAAGTTCATGGAGCGGGTACTGCCAAAGTGAGGTTATCGAAAAGCTTTGCCGTGACCATCCTATATAGAGGGATGAAAACTCATTCAATGAGCAGTTGTGGAGTACGGGTAAAGTGTACATCCACTTCAGTGTGAATAAATCAATCTATTCGAATAGTCGTTCTCCTGTGGCTAGACTCATAAATTTTAAAATGATGGGTTGGTATGCATAATGATTTTTGAGCTGGTGGACTCAACTTCTCGACCTGCGAGAAGGGATAGAATCCCCAGAAAAACCATGACGATCCGGAGATGGGAAACCATCCTTGGTATCACAATGGATGGCAGACAGAACCGTCACCAATTTAATATACTCTGAAACTAAAACTTGACTGGATAGATGTTAGGTTTGTGAAATGATTTGCGAAAATTGGCTTTGTGCAAATAAACCACAGCCACCCTTTGAATGACCCTATCATGTGCATCATTCCGTGTTGGCTTGCTGAGTACGTTGGGTACTCACCCTTGCTATACGCACAAACCTTCAGATGGAGGAAACGAAGAACTGGAAGACCCCTATGCTTACTACCAGGATGAATGAAGACAACGGAGCCAATAGGTCTTAGTCCCCTGTCGTTGCCTGTAGGCGATCGACATGCCGCTGCCTTCCGTCTGCTATCTTATCTAATTTCTGTTTTTGATTGTATCCGGACCGGTAGGTCCTATATGTATTAGATATTGCCTTCGGGCCTATTATTGTAATAATTTCGATGTAAGACTATTCGTGCACTTTGCACCTAATAATACAGTACTGTATTCGTGGGTACCAAACTACTCGATCCAGGGAAATGTACTATGAACACGAATGATTTCTGTTCCAAAAACGGGGGTCTACAGAGCTGGTATCAGAGCAGTGCGACTGTAGGAGAAGACCAACTAGCGCCCTACCCCTAAATAGCTGGTTAAAGGGAAATATCCCTACATAGGATTATTTTCAAAATACAGACTATTTTCACAGAACAAATATGTTTTTCCTCATACTTTTGTCCCCATTCCTCTACTAAAATTGATTTGATATTACCTTTCTCTAACCCTAATCTATCTTCAAAAATAGATGTCAGACTATGACCATGTTGGAACTTGGGAGATTGTTTAACCCCCTGAAACAATGAGAGTACACAGAATAAGGCCCCATCTATAGTTTAACCTCTACTTTTCTCTTTCTCTTTGACAATAGATGGGAAAAGCCAAGGGCAGTAAATCAAAATCCCAGCAGTCTCATGGATTAACCCAGAGCGACCCTGTGGACACTCCACCTCCTTTCCCTGTGAACCCGGCCTTAGCCCAGGTAGTGGCTAACCAGACGCAGTTAATGGTCATGATGATGCAACAAATGCAACAACTGTTCCAATAGCAACAGATGCAAACTCAGTATTGGTGCCCAGGGCAACTTCAGTATGTTCCATCGCAAACCCTGATAACTTCTGCAACTATGTTGTCAAGCCCACAGAGAGCGGTAACACCAAACCCGCCATTGGGATGGAAGGAAACACTTGACCCCCACCACGTTTCCATGGAACAAGGAAATGGAGTAGAGAACAGTACATGGGACAAGCGCACCAGGACCCCGATCGAGAGAGAGGTACAGTACGGAAGGAAGGATAAAGAATCCAGACAAACAACCGGCCAAGATTTCGGTTTGCCACCATCTAACCCCAAGAAGAGGAAGTCACCAAGGTGGAATACAGGTGGCACTGGCAAGATGATCGTCACCAGCACAGTGTGTACCCCTGAAGATGCGGAGGAGATTCCCCGGCATCTATGGGGGAATGTGCACTGCTTCAACTGTGGAGAGTTAGGGCACTATGCCAATGACTGCCCCAGGACAACTACTGCACCGTTTCACACTCCAACACCTATCTTGGCAGCCCCAAGGAAAAAGAATGTGAATTGCTTCAACTGTGAAGAATTTGGGCACTATGCCAACCAATGCCCCAAGCCACGTAGCATTCCTCCTTTTACCAGTGCCAATGCAACAGCCATAGGTGGCAACCCCAGATCGGGCAATAACCCGGATAACTAGACGAGAAATCTGTAGAAACCCTGGTCTTGCTTTGAAAGGAATTAAGACAGCAACGACCATGCCCCTACCCTTATGTATGAAAGCCCTAGATCGATATTACTAATATTGTATTGTGTTATATAGGACTACACATGTCCAATGTATCCCCATGATGTAGCATCTATGAACTGATATGACGTTCCATGTTATGTCTTAAATGAGTTTATTCCACCATGCTTGTTGGGTGCTAAAGATCACTTAAAAACAACTCGAAGATCACTTAAAAATCGATTAGAACCATGACCTTAGTCGATCCAATCTCTTACCTCATCTATATTTCTCAGATGGCGCACCATCGCAGAGCCTCAGTAGCTACTGAGAACCCGCCGGAGCCTAACCTCTCCACCCTAGCGGAGGTCATAGCTTTACAAACCCAACTGCTTCAAGCCATTGCCAACAACCAAGGACAACGAGGAGGATCAAGCTTAGGCGAGTTTATGCGAGACAAGCCGCCTACCTTCTCCACGACGGAAGAACTGATGGATGCTGAAGATTGGTTGAGGGTAAAAGAGAAGAAGTTGACTCTCGTCTGAGTACAGGAAGCTGATAGAGTCATCTTCACCACCAACCAACTGGAAGGTCCCGCAAGTGACTGGTGGGACACCTACAAGGAGACTTGGGATGAAGATGCCAGAGAAACAACCTGGGAGGAATTCACGGCCGCCTTCCGTCAAAATTTTGTACCCGCCGCGGTCATGAGGATGAAGAAGAATGAGTTCCGTAGGCTACGCCAAGGCAACACCATGGTACAAGAGTACCTTAACAAGTTCACGCAGCTTGCCCGTTACGCCATGAGTGACCTGGCGAACGAAGAAGAAAAGATGGATAAATTTATCGAAGGACTGAACGACGAGCTATGTGGACCGATGATCGGTCAAGACCACGCCAGTTTCCAAAGCCTCATCAACAAGGTCGTGAGCCTTGAGCATGACCAAAGGATGGTTGAAAACAACCGAAAGAGAAGGCTTGCTCTAGCCCGTCCAATTCAAGGGACATCTCGGTGACCCAAAGAAGTAACACCAACAGGATGGAAACCAGCCATCATAGCGGCCAATCGTCCCTCTGCACCCAACAATGCTAGCAGGCCACCGGCAACACCTTTCCGCACCTTGGCCTCCACTTTGGCAGCACCGGGAAACCGGAATGTTAATTGCTTCAACTACGGTGAATTCGGGCATTATGCCAATCAATGTCCCAAACCGCACAACACACCCAACTGTACTGGAGCCAACGCCACAGTTGTGAGAGGAACCCCTACCCCGGCGCCCGGACGAAGCTTGTTCAGAACGCCCCAGCCGAAGGAGGCTACCACCGGATTTTGCCGTGGCCAAGTGAACCACGCGTGTGCAGAAGAAGCTCAGGAGGACAAGATCGTGCTGATGGGTATGTTCTCTATCCATTCTGCACTAATCAAAGTTTTGTTTGGTTTTGGTAACCCGCATTCTTTCATAACCTCAAAATCAAGCACAGAACATAACCTACGTTTGGTAGACCTTAAGAGACCCATAATAGTGCATTCACCCAGGAGAGATATAGCTATACTCCATATTGACACCAATATAGCCCTTACCCTAAAAAGCCAAGCTTGAACTTATTGTTAGGGGGGTAGAGTGACGAAACCCCGGACTCTCAGATTGGACACTATGTAAAGCTAGGTAGAACCGAACATTCTCTAGATAACCTCTTGTCGCCCACCAAAATCACACGACTGCAATCCTACTAGGATCACCACCCATCCGCAGCTAAAGGTTCCAACAGTTTAGAACAGCATGTCTATTATACAACTTAAGGAAATTAGAGACCTACTAAATATTGCAGGCTTGAAGGATGCCCCAAGGATTAAGAGCTGACAACATCATGTTATCTGAAACAAAGAGTTGAAATGGACCACCCTCAGAAACTCAGCGATAGATTCCTGCATCACCCAGAGCAGCCAACCTATTCGTCGTTCTGTTGAGAAGGAGTCCTAAAGGATCCATCCTATATGTTTATACCGACCGACTCCTAATCACGACCTGACCCAAATCTCGGTGACGAGATTTATTGTTAGGGGGTAGGTTTGTAACACCCTGAAAATCGAAGAATTTAAAATCGGGATTTAAAAATCGGAACTTACAAAAACTTTTGGTTTATTGCATCTCGTCATGTTTATTGCTTCTTATTTGCCAGCTTTGTTGCACAAATTTATAAGTGAGTGATTCATCTCGATGTTTGAGAAAGTTCAAATGATTTGAACTTCTAATGGGGAGAAGAATTTAAAAGTATTGAGTGGGAATTTTAATATAAAATAGAAAGGGTTGTGGATATAAAATATATATATATAGGTCAAAATATTATTTTGTGGTGAAGTAATATTAATTAGTGAGCAAAATGAGTGATAAAATATTTTAGAATATATATATATATATGAAGTCTAGAAATTAATTTGAATCAAAATCACATTTTCTGGAATTTAGGAAAAAGAAATGAATTAAATATGTAAAATATATTTTAAAAATAATAAAAGCGGGTGAAAAGGTTGAAAATATATTTTATAACTTATTTTTGGGTGTGTTATGTTTTATTTTGAATTTTAGGGTGAAAGGAAATAGAATTGGGGAAATTAGGAAATTTAATTCGAGAAAATGCGAAAGGTCACTATTCATTGCGTGCCAAGTGTTCGACGCCGTACCCGGGCCCCGGATCGCCTCGCCACCACGCGCCGCGCGTCGTGCCTGCAGCGCCGTGCCCCACGTCGCTTCACTGTGCCTGCGCCGAGCTGACTCCAGCCACCCTCGCCCCTGCCATCCTTGCGCGCCCACGCCGCGCTCGCGCCCGGACCCTGCCCCGAGCGCCGCCACGCGCCTCTCGTCGCGCCCGGCCCCGCCGCCTCTCGCGCCCACGCGTCTCGCGCCGCGCCTGGCCCCCTCCCGAGCGCCGCCACGCGTCACTCCTCACCCCAGGCCCCCTCCTCGTCGCTCGCCGCACGTCGCCATGCCCCCCACGCACGCGCGCCATGGCCGCCGGCCTAGCCCGAGCTAAAACCGGCACGGAACGCCTATAAAAAGGCCAAGGCAGATCAAGTTCCCTATACAAAATTTCTTGATGAGTCACTCCTCTTCAAATCCCCTAAATTTCCCCCACCTATTGTGCACTGAGCCATCCCAATTCGATTAAGAACTGAAGAACCCTAGCACCGGCTGCCCGAAGGAGAAATCCCAAATTCATCACCCTCGGTTGAGTTCTTCCCAAATTGAAGGTACGTCCACAACCTACGTGCTCTAGGCATCATTTCCCTCATGTTTTCCGAGCCAATGTGCCGTCGGAACTCGTCCGCGACGAGCGGCGCCAAGCCCCTCTGTTTCGGCCTCCGCCGTGCACGTTGCTAGGCCGTCACGGACTTCTCCAGGCAAACCGATGCTTTAGTTAGCTTCTCCATACCACGTAGTTGCTCCCACACACGTTACCTTGGCCATGCCATTGCCGGAGCGCCGCCGCGACGAGCGTCGCCGCCGCAGCTGGGAACTCGCCGTCGCTGGCTCATTTCGCCACCTCTCCAACCTGCCCAAGCCTTGAATCGGGACGGTCGTAGCTCGTAGATGGAGGTAGGACCCCTCGCCCCCTAGGACCGGCCATCCCTCACCGCCGTCGGCCTTGTCCCCACCGGTGCGGCCCTGGAAGGGAAGAAGAGAGGAAGCAGAGAAGGGAAAGAAGGGAAAGAAAAAAGGGAGAAAAATAAAGAAAAGGAAAGAAAATGAAGGAAAAAAAGAAAAAGAAGAGGAGAAAATTTAGGGAAAATTTAGAAAATTTAGAAAAGTTTTTGGAAAATATTTGGGAAAATATTTGGGCAAAAATATATAGTTTTTTTCATATATGTTTTCTCGGAAACAAATTTGGATTTCAAAATAATTCGGGACCGATTATTAAACATTTTTACCGAAATATTTAATCATACATATATTTATCCTTCAAAGAAAATTATTTATGTCTGAAACTTGTCTTCAAAATATTATTCTTGATCTATATATTTGCTAGACTTAAAACCTAGATTATTTTTCAAAATGTTTAGCTTCGGGAATTATTCTTGGGATCAATTATTATAAACCCAAGGACTTATCGACCCGAGGAATATTTTGATAAATTAAAAATATAACCACTTCCTTTTATTAATTGAATCATCAAATCTAATATTTCTCAATCTTTAAACATATTAAATTAAAATAAATATCACCTCATATTTAATTAAATTGGGTTCAATGCAAAACATCAAATCCTTATAACTCTTTCGCTCTAACCCGGATTTTATCGAACTCGAACCTGGTTCGCGTAGGATCATAGCCTAGTATTAGGAGCCGCTTTCGTGATTCTTTTGGCTTTCATTGGATCTTATTGGATTTTATTTGAATTCTAATCGAATTCAAAATTGATTTCTCGCACGTACGATGGAGTCCGAGCGAACCGTTGAGAACGTCGAAAACTCAAGCCAACAGGATTGCGAACAAGGCAAGTCAACACTTCCCTTTGAACATATTGATCCTACTTTGTGAAATGATGTTGATCTAAATTACAAATTTGCATGCCATACACCAATGAGTACCTATGCTTGATGTACCCCACCTTGAAGTTGATTACCATTAGAATCATTCTCTGTAACCTTCGATGTGATATAACCGGAGGATAACTTCAGTAAAATGCTTAGCCCTGCTTATATTAGACTCGTGCATACTCATGATTTTACAAAGAAGCTTCATGCTTGGGGAACTATCTTTGGGAATGTAGTTGAGATATGGCATGTGGAGACATGAGCACCACATTGCCTCGATCATGATGGAAATAGTTTTGATAGAAAAATGAAAGTACAAAACCAATGTTTTCAGACTGGGGCGGATGGTTGGATTTGGGTGGACTCCGGGAAAGGTAAGAACCGTCCCTGGTCGATTAAGGACCGAGCCATGAGACTTATAACTTAGAGCGAACCAGTGCAACCGTACTTCTCGAATGGGTATAGACCTAGCAGAGTAGATAGCCGAGCGGAGGCAGTACCCCTGCATAGTGGTTCAGGTGTAGGTGTTGAGTTAAGGACCTACCAATGGGTAGAGTGTTCTGGGCCTACCAATGGTAGAGTGCCCGTAATTGTGATGAGACAAAAGACCTTTATGTGAATAATAAACTAAACTTAACAATGACTTAAAGATTAAGTGAATTTTCTCTCTTACCCCGAGAACGCCAGAACTCCTCTCACTGCTATGAAATGACGGCTAGAGTGCATGAGGACTTAAGTTCATGGAGCGGGTACTGCCAAAGTGAGGTTATCGAAAAGCTTTGCCATGACCATCCCATATAGAGGGATGAAAGCTCATTCAATGAGCAGTTGCGAAGTACGGGTAAAGTATATATCCACTTCAGTGTGAGTAAATCAATCTATTCGAATAGCCGTGCTCACGGTTAATGAGCGACGTGACAAGTTTCTCCCGTGGCTAGACTCATAAATTTTAAAATGATGGGTTGGTATGCATAATGATTTTTGAGCTGGTGGACTCAACTTCTCGACCTGCGAGAAGGGATAGAATCCCCAGAAAAACCATGATGATCCGGAGACGGGAAACCATCCTTGGTATCACGATGGATGGCAGACAGAACCGTCACCAATTTAATATACTCTGAAACTAAAACTTGACTGGATAGATGTTAGGTTTGTGAAATGATTTGCGAAAATTGGCTTTGTGCAAATAAACCACAGCCACCCTTTGAATGACCCTATAATGTGCATCATTCTGTGTTGGCTTGCTGAGTATGTTGGGTAATCACCCTTGCTATACGCACAAACCTTCAGATGGAGGAAACGAAGAACTGGAAGACCCCGATGCTTACTACCAGGATGAATGAAGACAATGGAGTGCAATAGGCCTTAGTCCCCAGTCATTGCCTATAGGCGATCGACATGCCGCTGCATTCCGTCTGCTATCTTATCTAATTTCTGTTTTTGATTGTATCCGGACCGGTAGGTCCTATATGTATTGGATATTGCCTTCGGGCCTATTATTGTAATAATTTCGATGTAAGACTATTCATGCACTTTGCACCTGATAATACAGTACTGTATTCGTGGGTACCAAACTACTCGATCCAGGGAAATGGTACTATGAACACGAATGATTTCCGTTCCAAAAACAGGGGTCTACAGTTGGCAGGCTATTTTCCTTCATCATCTTCTTCGTCTTCATCCTAAAAGAAATCCTGGTGGATTGGGCCAAGTCATTCGTGGACAGGGAGTTTTTTTTCGGCTCATCCCTAAATTCATCCTCCCTAAACTCGCTGCAGGCTGGGCAATTTTCCAATGTAGGCAGCCTCATCCCTTGCTCCCGGCAGAACCTGAAAAATGCACATCACCAGTGGGGATCGCAGCCGTCATGGTGACGAAAGTAGGCCACCCCCGGCCGATCGGGCGCCCTCTGATAAGGCTTGCCGCGTTGGGCCTCTTCTTCCACCCTCATTTGGAATCGGAGTCAGCTGTCCGTATTCCTGGGTCTGCAATTGGCAGAGTCCTCCCCATTGAATTCCTTCATGAATTTGAACTGGCCGGCCGTTCTCCTGGGCCGACAATCGATTGGACCGCCACTGGCATAGACCATGTTAACGAGAAAAGGGTTCCCATCAACCTTCATCGGATTCTTGGGATCTTCAAATTTTACCTTTCCCGCCTTAATGGCCGATTGTATTTGCTGGCGGAACACCTTGCAGTCGTTGGTACTATGAGAGCCGGTGTTGTGCCACTTGCAATACTTCTTTTATTCAACTCCTCGGCCCATGGGATGACATGATTGGCCGAAAGCTGGATTTGCTTTTCCCGAAGCAATAAGTCAAAAATTTTATCGACCTTCGTAATATCAAACTCATACATTTCCTCTTTAGCTGAATTTTTAACCCACTCGTAGGTGATGGTCTTCTTGTTCTTGGCCCACTCGGCTGCCGCCACTTCGGCGTCGCTGTCACTTGAGTCCGAGTCTAGGCGACCTGGCTGACTTTCTTGAAGGCCTTCTTGGACTCCTGGAAATGCTGCTCATGCGCCACCACCCTTTGGGCCAAGTGGGCTAAGCTCTCGAAATCCTGGGCCGAAAACCTCTTCGGAATGGGCGACAGGAGGCCCTGGTGGGCTAAATCGACCAATTGCGAATCAGATAGCACCAGGCTGTAACACCGGTTCCTCATATCCCTGAAACATTGAATGTAGTCTTGAACCGACTCATCGTGTTTCTTTCTGATGCTGGTGAGGTCCGGCAGCTTCATTTCATGCGTGCCAGAGTAGGAGTAGCTATAAAATTACTTATCGAGATCAGCCCAGCTTTGCACTGAGTTGTAAGGCAGTGAAGAAAACTAGGTAAAGGCTGATCCCGATAGAGAGTGTGGAAACAATCTCACTCTGAGCATGTCCGTAGCCGATGCCTCTCCACATTGTGCCAAAAATCGGCTGACGTGTTCATATGTTGAAACGTTGTGCTGCCCAGAGAATTTTGAAAAATCTGGCACTTTGTACCGGTTTGGCAAGGGAACCCTCTCGAAGTATTCTGGATAAGGGTATCAGTACATGTTGCCGAAGTCCTTTGGCTTGAAGCCGAACTGATCACGCATGACGTCTGCAATCAAATCGGCCCAAGGCTTGTTCAGCTGCGCCTCTTGAGTTTGAACTTGCCGTATCGTCTCGTATTGGTCATACTACATGTGGGCTTGCCGATACTGCATTTGGGGTGAATGAGGCTGGTAATATTGATCAAAGTTGCCCCCTGGATATTGATGTGGGAATTGATTCATGGCGAGTGGCAGTTGAGGCATCAAAGGAGGTTGTTGCTCAGGGGGAAGCCGAGCATTACTGGAGTTTTGAGGCAGGTCCGGCGTGTTAGTGACATGCCCTAGAGGCAACATGGAGATGTTGGATATCATGGTCAATGTTTATGTATTTATGAATAAAGTGTTATTCAGTTCCATGAAATAGACATCTTGTATTGATCAATAAGTATGTGACTTATTTATGAGACTCTTTAGGTATGAATCTATTTCTAAATGATCCATGATCATATGTCATATTGTTGGAACAAATATGATTCTAAGGTCAGCATGTTTATTGATTGATGATCATATCTCATAGATCATGGTATGGAGATACCAAATCAACATACATGGACATGTGTTAGAGAATACATTGTTGGATAGACCCACCATGAGACACTACAGGATTTAATGTGCCATTAGTTAGTCTCAGGTAGTGTTTGTACAAAGTCCTTTGACCTAAGGTCATCATGGATTCCAACATGTGTAGTAGCCTACTTTGGGACTACCAAACGCTATTCCGTAACTGGGTAGTTATAAAAGTAGTCTTCGGGTTTGCTATCAAACATGGAGTGGGATGTGAGTGATCAAGATGGAATTTGCCCCTTCAATGGGAGAGATATCTCTGCGCCCCTCGAGGTAGTGGATTATGGAAGTGCATGCCCATGCCGCGTTGATTGAGGAGTCAATCAACTGACAAATAATCCAATATGGTTCGAGAGAATGGTTAAGCTATTGAAGGGATGGCACACATCTTGCCTATAGAATAATTGGTATCGTGAGGCAAAGGGATTTGTGTACACATTACAGGTTCAGAGTCGATATTATATTCTTGTATACTATGGTGTCATTATGTGCTGCTAGGCGCCGCTGTTGACAGATCGGCTGAGTTTGCCTCGAGCAGACGGTCGGCTGAGTTCGACTCAGGGTGAAACCGAGTATACCTGAACCTACAGTGGTCGCACGCTTAAGGGGATAAGAACAGGCATTCGAGTTGGACTCGGATACGGCTCGATCGGATAGGGATCCGATCGGATAGAGTCCTATGGGCTTTCGAAGTCCTGCCGGCCAACTCTATGAGTCCCGATGGGCCTCTAGGCCCAGCCGGCAACTCTATATAAAGTGGAGAGGGCTGGACAGCTGCGGCAACACAATCGCATTGAACCGAATCAATCTGATTTGGCGCAACAAAAGTCGGCGAGATCAATCTCCACGGAAACCCTCCCCGCCTTCGAGCCAAAACCCTAGCCTTCCATCTTGTGCTAGCACACGGGTGTTCAGCGTTCTATCCCCGGACGTGTGGATACCGATAGAGGCGCTGCTATGTTGCGGTGCTGTTCGTCGGCTACGAATCGGCTGTGGTGGAATCGGCTGCGATCAGGCGACTCGGCGAATCGGCTACTCGGTGAATCAGCTGATTGGTGAATCGGCTGTTCCCTAGAATCGGCTGTCGGCTTGCAGGAATCGGCTGTTGTTAACACCGAAATTTGGTAATTGAGTTCCTAAGTCTGCAAATACAAAGCAGAGTTGGATCGGCTGGAGACAAGGGTCGCATCGGCTAAGGAATGGTCGGCTGTGAGGCCAATCGGCTAAGGTTGGATCGGACAAGGGCAACCGTTAGCCGATTCCAGGTCCGAAAGAGATGAGACCGTTTCTAATACAGAAGTTTGAGGATAAACAGAAGATTCGGTTGTTAATTGCGCGTTAAACGATATTGCCACTTATGGATAGAGTCCTGTAACGGCAATTGTATCTGTAATTTAGGGGTTTGTAATTAGAATAATATACACAATCAATCAAACCTTCGGCGCATCGCGAACCTTTTTTCTTCAGACGAGCACTTTGTTTGGCTACGGGCTGCATCATTTCGATCCCCAAATCTAGGTAAATGCTTGTCATTGGTGGTATAATCTTTTGATTCTAGTGCTTCCATCGTAATGACACATTAGAATTAGGAGTTTATACTGTGCTATTTGTGGAGATTATGGCAATCGGGTATCTACATGGCAAGCTTATCCGACTGGAGGTAGGGATAGATTGCGCCTGCCATATCTATAAACCAACTACGACTTGGGTATTACGTTGCCGATTAGATAAGGCAACGGCTCATAGTCATAGTTTGGTAAGATTGAGGAAACCGATTTAGAGTAAGATAGGGTTTCCGATCTGTAACCCCGCCTCCCAAGACTATATAAGGGGGGTAAGGGGCGTCCCTTGAGGGAGATCTTAGGCGATAGCAGACTTCATAAGCAAGAGCTTTAGATTCACGAGATCACGAGATCAATAAAGACACTCGGCGGATCGAATCCACCGAAACAGGAGTAGGGTATTACCTCACGAGAGGGCCTGAACCTGTCTAAATCTTCTTCTCCTTCTAACCCATTGTGCTTGGCGATTTCGACTGCGACCCCAGAAATTATATTGCCGAAACCAAGTTTCGACAGTTGGCGCGCCAGGTAGGGGGCCGCGCGTCGAGACTTCTTCAACAATCTCGCCGACAAGCGTGATGGGATCTCCTTCAAGATTCGGCGACTTCGCCGCCAACTTCTTCGACGACTCCTCCTTTGACTCAGATTCAAACCAGTCGGAAGGAAAGACCCACTCGGCGCCGTTCGGGCTCCCCAATAGCGCCGAGATCTTCCACGACATCTTCAAGTCCAAGATGCGATCTGTTCGCTCCAACGAAGGACTTCACTTGGCACCGTTCGGATTAACAAACACCGCCGAAATCTGCGCCAATCTTCTCGCATCCCCGACGGAAGCGATCTACTCAGATGAAGACCTCTCAGTGTCGTTTGGGTTACCAAACGCCGCCGAGATTTTCAGCAAACTTCTCTCCCCCGAGTTGGCGGCGACCCACTCGGAGGAGCCCACACCCCCAGGCTCTGACTCGGACTGGAACGATCCAGATCCGGGTTACCCAGGATCAAGGGAGGTCGCCGTCATCCTCCCGTCCTTCGGCTCCTGCTCATCTTCGGAGCTCAACGGATACCTCAGCTCCGCCGCTTCGACAACCTCTACGGCATCCCTTCGACAAAGCCGACAATTCCGACCGCCGCATGGATTACGAGCAAGTGCTTGACGTCCTCATGGCTGAGCCGGACGAGTCCGACTCAGCCATGGCCAGAAGGCTTGCTGAAGAAGAGCGAGCCAGGGTGGAGCTCGAGCGCAAGACGGCCGAAGAGGAGAAACAACGCAAGGACGAGGCTGACAAGAGGAAGCAGGATCTACGAGCAATGGACGATCCGCCAGAGGCCATACTCCAAACGCCGGTTCGCAACACCAACATCTTTCAAACGCCACGCGTAACGCCGTTGCCGCGCTCACCCTCTTGGACACCGTCATGGAGACGGCTCGACCAACGTGACTCGATACTTGACAAGATCAAGACCATCGTCGCTGCCACAGCTAACGGCCACCCCACCACCTCGGCACGAAGGCCGACTGAATCTGTGGCCGAAACACCAGACAAGAGCCGGCTTCCGCCTCTAAGGTCAGGAGACTATAAGAGGCCCGAGCCGATCGGTCGACGACCAGCCAAGAGGCCCACCCCGCGAGTCCACGCAGAAGTACCGGAGCAAACAGTGACTCCCGCGACAAACGACACGGACGTCCACCCGTCCACCATCGCGTCGCCCGCAACAACGCTCCCGCTATCCAACCAGCCAACCGAAGACCCCGCTGAGTGATCTACGGGAAGTCCTCGATCGCCGCTACCAGGAACGAGACCGACGCACTCGGGAAGATCGGAGGGGATCACCCGATAGCGGCGACGACGGAATGCCAGCTTTCACTCGGGAGCTTCGCCGAGTGCACTGGCCGAATGGTTTTAAGCCAACAGGAATAGAGAAATATGACGGCAAGACCGACCCCGAGTCGTGGCTTCCCATGTATACTCTCGCCATCCGCGCAGCAGGCGGCGACAACAAGGCTATGGCCAATTATTTGCCCGTGGCCCTCGCCAACTCAGCCGGGCGGCTCACGAGCCTGCCAAGAGGCTCAATCGGCTCGTGGAGCGAGCCGAGGACCACTTCATCGCCAACTTCCGGGCACCTTCGAGAGGCCCAAGACACACTTTGACTTATACAATGTCATCCGGCCTGACGAGCCTCGAAGGATTACATTCGGCGCTTCTCCGAAAAGCGCAACAAGATCCCCAACATCACCGATGCCATCATCATCGCCGCCTTCCAGAAGGGAGTCCGTGATGAACTGTTGATCGGGAAGTTCGGGCGCAAGCCACCGAAGACGGTGAAACTAATGTTCGAGACGGCGAACTCCTACGCCAAGTCCAACGATGCAATCAAGGCGGCACGCCAAGACCGGCCTGACAAAAGGGATGACAAGCACTCGGAAGGAAGCCGGCATCCGAGGAAGAATAACGGCAGCAACAATCAGGCCCAGAAAGATCGCAAGTGCCGGCACCAAGACCTGGTTGCCACAACGTCCGATTCTCAACACAGTCGCCGAGTTGCGGCTTACGACGCGATCATGAACGATCATGAACGCTCAGTACACGCATCATCTACAAGCAATTCTCAGAGCAATATGCGGCACGGTTAAACAAGAAGCCGACTAATTGAAACCGGTCCATCGAGAACCAAGAAGAACAACCTGACTGGAAATTCGGAGCCTTTTCAAAGCCACGTGGGTGAGCTGAATCACATATTCGGGGGCCGCAGGCTTATGAGTCCAAGAGGAAGCAAAAGCTGATGGACCGCGAGGTCAACGCAGCACAACCCGAAGTCCCACAACATCTACGATGGTCGGAGGTGGCCATCATGTTTAATCGCTCGGATCATCCTGACCGAGTGGTTCACCTAGGGCAGTATCCCTTGGTACTCGACCCGGTGGTTCCGAACATCAAGTGAAGCGCGTCCTCATTGATGGGGGCAGCGTCCTCAATCTACCGTTCGCCAAGACCGGATGAGATACAAATCCCGAGAACCGAGTTGAAGGCAAGCTCAGCCCCCTTCCACGGAGTGATCCCGGGGCTGTCGCCCATACCACTCGGGCACATCACCTTTCCAGTCACCTCCGGAGTTCGCAAGAATTTCTGAACGGAGAATACCACCTTTGGGGTGGTCGACTTCAAAGACGGCCTACCACGCGATCATCGGAAGGCCTGCACTCGCCAAATTTATGGCGATACCATACTACACTTACCTCTGCATGAAGACGCCTGGGCCTAACGGCGTCATCACCCTGCGCAGCGACGTCAAACAAGCCTTCACCTGCGACGAAGAAAGCTGCGATATGGCCCAATCTTGTGAGAGATCACGTGGCCAGGAAGAAATCCGACTGGCTAGATCAACATCTGAAGAGGGTGAAATTTCTACAAAGAGGATAGCCAAGTCGGGATAAGGCGACGCCAAAACGAAGAAAATCTTCCTTGATCCAGTCGTCAAGATATCTTCAAGGACTTAGAAGATACCACGCGCAATGTTCGGGCGTGAGCTTTCATTGTCGATGATTTGGTTCTACGCAAGATCCGACCATCAAGGACCATCACAAATTATCTCCACTATGGGAAGGACCATACATAATCGCGGAGGTGACTCGGCCAAGAGCATTTCGACTAAAGTGCGAAGATGGATCTATGGTGAAGAACTCCTAGAATATTGAACATCTTCGACGATACTATGCTTAAATTGCCGTAAGTTTCATGTTATTCTTGACTGCCAATCTCAAGCAAGATGACTTCTTGAGTTGACAGTCGGGGGCTGCATACGTGTCAATAAAGCATGGTTTTCTTCGACAACTTGTTTATATTTGGTTTATCATTGTTTAATGTTTCTTGATTTGAGTTTAATAGATAAGGACTGAGAATTTTTTGATGACCTAATCAAGATTAGGCTTGGTGACAGTCGGACGAAAATTACTTAAGAAATTTTCTGTGAAGACTCGGATCAAGGCATTAACATAAATAAGCTAGATACCTACAAGTGCACATCGGAGGCATAAAGAGACCAAGATGATTAGATGAAGTGGCGGGGACGACCTCGAGGCTTCGTAAAAGACTTGAGGGTTTTTGCTAAGTCGTCTCGTGTTTGGGCCGAGCCCATGAGAGACTTGCGGCAGCTAAGGTGTGGCTTGACACGTGTCCTTAGGGACTTAAGTGGATGGACTTAAGCGATTTGCCTCGGCAATATGCACGTGTTACATAGCCCAATACCTTTAAAATCCTTTCATACCGCGGTTTGCGTAACTTCATGAGAAGTTGGCACGATGCAATTTGAAAGGTAACAAACGCTTAAGCTTTTCATGGCTGTCCCGATGACAGGACTCGTTTGGTTTCTAAGCATTTGATTAAATGATTATATCAATGCTATTTTTCCCACCTTGGTGAAGATCTTTTTTAGATTAAGACCAATATTATGGCAGGAGCTATTTAATATTTTGGTCGTATTTTTCAGATGACTGAAAAATTTGTTTACCCATGAGGGTTAACTAAATTATTTGTCCCGAGATGACTCGGACAAGTTAACTCGGATGAGCATGAGCTTGCCGAGTGTTTTTTACCCATGAGGGTTGATTAGATTATTTGTCCCGAGATGACTCGGACAAGTTAACTCGGACGAGTATGAGCTTGCCGAGTGTTTTTTACCCATGAGGGTTGATTAAATTATTTGTCCTGAGATGACTCGGGCAAATCGACTCGGATAAGCATGAGTTTGCCGGGTGAATTATTTTCTTACCCATGAGGGTCGATAGAATTACCTGTTCTGAGATGACTCAGGCAAGTTAACTCGGATGAGCATGAGCTTGCCGAGTGAATTGATTTCTTACCCATGAGGGCTAAATAAATTATTTGATCTGAGACGACTCGGGCAAACTACTCGGATAAGCATGAGCTTGCCGAGTGATGTGATTTTTTATGATTGCTTTAGCTTGAGCTAAGCATTTATGTGAGAATTATTTGTTCAAATGACTCGGGCAAATTTCCGGGATGACTCGGGAAGATCAGCTCGGATAAGCATGAGCTTACCGAGCGAATTGATTTCTTACCCATGAGGGATGATTGAAATATTTGTTCCGAGATGACTCGGGCAGATCCACTCGGATAGACATGAGCTTACCGAGTGCTTTTCACCCACTAGGGTTAATTGAGTTATTTGCTCTGGGATGATTCGGGCAAATTCACTCGGACGAGCACGAGCTTGCCGAGTGATGAGGTTGCTTTAGCTTGAGCTAAGCATCTACATAAGAATGATTTTTTATAGTTCTTGACTATATGTTTAGTCTATTTTTGACTAACCACATAGTCGGGGGCTACACCTAATTAGGTGCATCAGGAGATGCACCTAGATATTTATTTTTAAGAATTTTTTAGATATTTTCCAGCCCTTCACAGTCTTTGGAGCCACTCGGGGAGATTCAGACAGAGATGATGGAATCACTCGGCGCCAGAAGCACTCGGCCAAAGAAGCTTTTGGCTGCATACTGTTTTGGTTTGAAGCTGAGTTGTCTCGTCGACTGAAAAGGACTCGGGGGCTACTGTGGAGATTATGGCAATCGGGTATCTACATGGCAAGCTTATCCGACTGGAGGTAGGGATAGATTGCGCCTGCCATATCTATAAACCAACTACGACTTGGGTATTACGTTGCCGATTAGATAAGGCAACGGCTCATAGTCATAGTTTGGTAAGATAGAGGAAACCGATTTACAGTAAGATAGGGTTTCCGATCTGTAACCCCGCCTCCCAAGACTATATAAGGGGGGTAAGGGGCATCCCTTGAGGGAGATCTTAGGCGATAGCAGACTTCATAAGCAAGAGCTTTAGATTCACGAGATCACGAGATCAATAAAGACACTCGGCGGATCGAATCCACCAAAACAGGAGTAGGGTATTACCTCACGAGAGGGCCTGAACCTGTCTAAATCTTCTTCTCCTTCTAACCCATTGTGCTTGGCGATCTCGACTGCGACCCCAGAAATTATATTGCCAAAACCAAGTTTCGACACTATTTATCATACAATGCATATAAATTAGATCAATATTTAGATCTATCCTGCCATTGGCCAGTTCTAGCAAGAACTTACAGCCAATAGGGCTAGATCTAAAGGTTGGCTGGTTTATATGTGGTATCCACCGTCTCGAGAGGTATAAATCGGCTACAATAGATCAGGTTTTTATTTTTATACTTAATGTTGCATCAAGCTCGAACTATTCAGTCGTTCTTAGAACTACCGATGATCTTTTCGGCTGAGATTTATATTGTTTAGAGACAGTGCCGGGGTTTCAGCCGGCCTTATCTGCCCTGATATATTTCTTTTAATATATTTGTTATTAGATTTGTATTAGGACTACCTCTTATGTTAAGATCGCATTCCTGTCGGACGCTGCCAGCCGGAATCGGGCTATCATCGACAGCCGATGGCCGATTTCTAGGCTATGCATTTGATTCAGGAGTGATATCTTTCTATATCATTCATCGGAGTACTAGCCGATTCCTTGTTAGCTTTCCAGTATCGGCTAGGTTATCAATCCATATATTTATTATTCTTTACTGTATTTGGGTTAAGCGGCTGATGTTGTCTCGGTATAGCCGATCCATTCTAGGCACTTGGCTTAAACATGGTTTAGAATAGCATATATATGTCTATGGATTCCCTCAGCCGATCCAGTGGGGATCTAACTTAACACTTAACGCCTATTCGTTTGTTTTTCTTGTTGATTGACAGATCAAATCAACTGGCATGCCCTGCACAGCATAGGCAACCGAGAAGGACCTGCACTTGAGTCACGCAGATCTCCCAGGCTAGCGCGTGAGAGAGATTTCTCATCAACATGCTTCTTGGCACGTCTGGTGGGACTTTGTCGGCTAGACTCGGACGCATAGATTCAGCCAGCAAGATGGTCGACTCCAAGAGCCCCAGCATTACACAGGACAACATCGTGCCTGTAAAGATGGAACAGTTATGGGCTGAACAGCAAGCCGAGTATAAGAAGATGGTGGAAGAACTCCAGGCCAACTATTTGCAGTCTTTCACCCAAACAAGATCTAGGGCCGTGCATCAGAAGTATAAGTTCAGCATGAACGATACCAAGACGTCCTCCTCTGGTGATACAAGAGGCCAACAGAAGGTGGAGGAGCCGACCCAGGTACAGGATGATCTGGCTGTATACTCCCCGCAAGACCGGATTGACTCGGTCGTTCAACATGCATTGGTCAACCAAAGTAGCATCTTGGTCAACACTCTCAATAACATGATCGCTACTGTGGTCGACGCCAAGATAGCCGACCAGCTGCAACGGGGGCCGACGTACTTCACAGATGGCCAATTTCCTGCCTACAGGACGTTGGTCACACAGAACCGGCCGATCCCACTGCTAGCGCAACAAGGGCCACCGGGAGGAGCCCTCGGTCAGCCAAATCCAGGTGACTCAACTATATGGTCGGCAATCACTGTGCTGAACTGATAGCAGCCGGTGTCCCAAGATCAACTCGCTAATATGTTGAATGACAATCGGCAGTTGGAGCCGATTGATCCAGACAGACGGCACAACACCGGTGGCCGGCAGCTTTTTCCAGGACGACCAACACCATCGGTGCCTCGGCCACCTCCTGCTGATCATCACTACCAGTACCAAGGAGGCCGTCAGGACCATCATTACAGGCCTCAGACGCCACCACCGCTGTATCAGCAAGCACCAGCGCCATATGACCCATACGACCGATACAGCAAGACAACCGGACATGGGCCGATCTGATCGCAGATGTTATGTGCAATCAATTCGGCCTCAAGCCAAAAGACTCAGGGAACATGTATCGGTATCCCTATCCAGAGCACTTCGAGCGGGTCCCGTTGCCCAACCGATACAAGATCCCAGATTTTTCGAAGTTCCCAGGGCAAGACAATGTTTCCACCTACGAACATATTAGTCGATTCTTGGCACAGTGCGGCGAAGCATCGGCTACAGATGCCTTGAGAGTCCGGTTGTTCCCTCTTTCCCTTTTAGGATCGGCTTTCACTTGGTTCTCCTCATTGCCCTACAACTCAATTCAGATGTGGGCCGATCTTGAAAAACAATTCCACAGCTATTTCTACTCCGGCAACCACGAGATGAAGTTGTCGGACCTCACCAGCATCAGGCAGAAACACAACGAACCGGTCCAAGAGTACATCCAACGCTTTAGGGAGATGAGGAACCGATGTTACAGCCTGGTGCTATTAGACGCCCAGCTGGCCGATTTGGCTTTTCATGGTCTGATCGCGCCGATCCGAGAGTGATTCTCCGCACAGGATTTTGTCAGCTTAGCCCATTCGGCGCAGAAGGTGACGGCCCACGAGCAGCGATTCCAAGACACTAGGAAGGCCGTAAAAAAATATAACCCAGGTCGTCGTTGAGTCAGACTACGGGTCCGACGACGATGACGTAGAAGTGGCGGCAGCCGAGTGGGCCAAGAACAAGAAAGCCATCGTCTGCCAATGAAGAAAGATACGACTTCGACATCACCAAGGCCGACAAGATTTTCGACTTGCTCCTCAAGGAGAAGCAGATTCAATTACCCAAAAATCATGTGATCCTGTCGGCCGAAGAATTAAAGAAAAAGAAGTATTGCAAGTGGCATAACTCCACATCCCATGCCACCAATGACTGCAAAGTCATCAGGCAGCAAATCCAGTCGACAATCGAGGCCGGGAAGCTGAAGTTCGCCGATTCGAATCGGCCGATGAAAGTAGACGGAAATCCTTCCCGGTCAACACGGTCCAAGCTAGCCCCAGGCAAGCCGATCGACAGAACAGAATGGCGCACGGCTTAGTCAGTACATCAATAAGGGCCAAGGCAGAAGGCGATCAAATTGAGTGTCATGCCGTGCCAATTAATATGGTGCGCCCAGTTATCAGATCGGCTGACCGACGGCCGATCCTTGAACATAGCCAATACCATCATCAGTATTGGTCTCGGTAGGAAGAAGTCTACAATGAAGCACCTCGACGGCGTAAGCCGGACACCCAAAGCCGACGATACGAGGTAAACCACGACAATGCTGAGCCACATTGGCATTGTGATTTTTTCAGGTACTGCTAGGAAGCCGGCATGAGACTGCCAACATTAGACGATTGCTCGGCCTGCAACGATCGCCGCAACGGCGAGCAGAGGAGATCATCGTCTACAAGTCCAACCCGGTTCGTCCCCAGAGCCGTTCAGCTAAACCAAAGGCGGCGGTCTGTCCATGATCGGCTCGGCCCAATCCACCAGGATTTCTTCGTCGACAAAAATCGTGATGGGAACAGCCACGACGATGAAGAGGCTCACGATGAGGAATCGACCAACCCCCAATGGTGCCCGTCCGATCTCTTCACAAAAACGCAGAAAAGAAGGGTTCAACGACTTAAGCGTGAAGGGAGGGAAGACGAAGTGCAGCAAATGATCCACGAGCAACGCCGTCGGCTGGGCAGAATCAAAAGGCGGTGGGTACCCAAAAGGAAAGCTGCCACAGACGATGAAGAGCAAACCGAGGAAACCCCAGCCGATCAAGCCAGGAGGGCAGCCAAAGGGAAAGGCAAAATTTCTGCATCGGTTAACATGGTATTCGTGTTGCCGCCAAGTTCGGCGCTCCCGAAGCCGATGCGACGCCATCGAAGATGACCCGGCAAAACTAACAATCTCGCTGCACCAAGCTGTCTTTGACAAACCCGAAGGAACCAAAAATCGGCACTTAAAGCCATTGTACGTTAAAGGATTCGTCAACGGCAAGCCGATTTCCAAAATGCTAGTTGATGGGGGAGCTGCAGTCAACCTCATGCCTTACGCGACATTCAGAAAACTAGGCAAGGGAGCCGAAGATCTGATAAAAACCAACATGGTGCTCAAAGACTTCGGCGACAACCCATCGGAAACCAAGGGCGTCCTCAACGTTTCGCTGACCGTCGGCAACAAGACCGTGCCCACAACATTCTTTGTCATCGACGGGAGGGGGTCTTACAGCCTGCTGCTCGGAAGGGACTGGATACACGCCAACTGTTGCATCCCTTCTACAATGCATCAGAGCCTGATCCAATGGGACGGCGACAAGATCGAGATCGTGCCAGCCGACATGTCAGTTAGTGTTGTCAATATCGATTTGCCGCTTTGGGAAATCGAAGGCATCGATTGTTTATCCGGGAAAATCTGGCAAGCCGATTTTCTGAATGTTTCCAATTCCATAATACAGCCGATTGGAAATGACGAGCCGCAACTGCTACTTTGAACAAGACATGGTGGAGGGCTCGAGCGTTCTCGGCGTAGCCACCGCGGGTGAAGACGATGGCAAGTTAGGGCAAGGCTTTACATCGGCCGATGAATTAGAAGAAATCGACATTGGCTCTGGTGATAAGCCGAGGCCGACGTACATTAGCAAAAATCTGTCTCCTCATTGTAGATCCTAGCTTATCGAATTGTTAAAAGAATATAAAGATTGTTTTGCTTGGGATTACTCCGAGATGCCCAGTCTCAACCGATCGATAGTGGTTCATCAGCTGCCGATTAAGGCAGGCTATCGGCCGTTCAAACAACCTCCCAGGAGGTTTTAGGCCGATATGTACGACGCAATTAAAGCCAAAATCACTCGGCTATACGACGCGGGATTCATTCGGCCTTGCCGATACGCCGAGTGGGTCTCGAACATCGTCCCAGTATTGAAGAAAAACGGTAAACTTAGGGTGCGCATCGATTTCAGAGACCTAAACAAAGCAACCCCTAAAGACGAATACCCAATGCCGATAGCCGATCTGCTTGTCGATGCTGCTTCAGGCCACAAGATTATCAGTTTCATGGATGGCAACGCAGGGTATAACCAAATATTCATGGCCCACGAGGACATCCACAAGACCGCTTTTCGGTGTCCCGGCGCAATCGGTCTGTATGAATGGGTAGTAAAAACGTTCGGCTTGAAGAATGCTGGGGCAACATATCAACGGGCCATGAATTACATCTTTCATGATATGATCGGCTCGCTGGTAGAGATATACATTGACGACGTGGTTCTCAAGTTTATAATACATTTCTACTCGATCGGCTGTAGAAATTCATAATACATAATTACTATTCCAAAACATGTTTAGACTAAGTGACTGCGATAGGTCAGTAGTACACCGAGATAGTATAAATCACTTATATCTAAAAATGCATTAGAATAACAATTATATATATTTATAACTTAGCCGATGTTGTAGATCTAATACGAATCGGCTAGTACTCTGATACAGTTTCATATCAAGATATTATTCTAAGCTAAATATACTAAACAAGGATTAATCGGTTGTTAATATGACTTAACAGATTGATACCAGGCTTAGCAGATTTAACTAGAATAAGATCTTAATATAAAAGACGGCTTTAACACATCTAGTAGTAATAAAACATATAAGATGGTTAAAACAGGTAAGATCGGTTGAAACCCCGATGCTATCTCTAATAGTAGTCATTGAGCCGAATAGATCTGTATGATTCTAAGAGCGACTTGAAAGATCAAGCTGATACAACATTAAGTACAAAAGAAGCATGAGATCTATATAGACTAATGAAAACCTTTCAACATGGTGGATACATCATATAACCAAAATCAACCTCTGGATCTAGCTCTATCGGCTGTTGTCTTCAAGGAAATGCTAGCCAACCATGAGATAGATCTAGACATTGATCTAAATTATATGTCGTATATGATAAATTAAGCAATTCGTAGCATCAAGATCAGAGTGTCATGATGATGGAAGCACTAAGCCCAATAGCACAAACCGCTTGTAACAACAGATTACCTTGCTTGGAGATCGGAATCCAATGCAGCCCAAAGACGAGGCAAGAACTTGTAGATTGAATGTAAAAACAAAAGGTGGCGATGTGCCGAGATTGTATTGAATTGTGTGTTGTTAATTACATGATCTCGGGTCATATTTATACCCGGATATAAAACGAGTCCGTAACGGACACGATTCCTATTACAGATCGGATTACAAATATTCTAAACAAACCGACATTATCTATAAGGAAACCATACAAAATATCCTAATTTGAAGATACAATTGTTGTTGTAGGACATTATCCGTAGATGGCAATATCTTCAAAGCACTTGGAAACCGAATCCAATAATTATCTTCACGCTTTACTTTCGGGATTGGTCTCATCTGCTTCTCTCAATTGGAATCGGCTATCGGCTACCCTGTCTGACCAGAAGTGAGCCGACTGGCTCCTTAGCCGATTCGGACTTAGCCGACGCAGCTTCTGTCTCCGAAGTTCAAAACTCTCTCTTGATTTCGCTTCAATCCTTGCTTCAAACTTGGGGATTTGCTTACCAAATTTGATCGTTAACAGATCTTCAGGCTGCGGCAGACATGGCGACGCTTGGGAGAGGCGTCCTGGCCATTGGCGAGCTTGAGCTGACGCATTTCCTCCTGCAGGGTGTCGAGCTCCTTCTTGAGACTCAGGTTCTCCTAGTGCAGACTAAGGATCTGCAGGTTGTTCTCCACCAACCCGCGCTTCACAAGCTTGTGGAAGTCGATGCGAGGAGTGTCGTAGGCCTCCACCATCTGAGCAAGGTGATGAAGGGTGGTGTCATCCTCCAAGTAGGTTCCCCTGAAGCTAGTGTAGTCGCCCGGGTCCATGCGACAATGGTGGTAGTGGTACGGAGTGTGCTGCAGCTCATAGTTGTATGTCATCCCCATCATGCCAATGAGGAGAAGCGTCGTGCTCTGGCAAGCCTCCATGAATGTGTCTCCTTCAGTCGAGGCAGTCAACGAGGAGCGGTTGAGGTGGCTCCAAAGGAGGGTAGCCGTGACCTCCCATTCTGCCTGGGGAGCGTCGTCGTTGCCGGTAGCAGGGAGCTTGACTCCCGTGTACTCCACCTCATTGGTGTAGCCAAGCTCAAGGCAAAGGTGATGCAGCTCTAGAACAAAACCTTCTTGCTCAAATCCGTGACGGGTCAAGGGGAGGGCCATCTACAAAATTTTTGAAAATGAATGGTCAGTAAGAAATTTTTAAAAGAGTGAGCAGGTAAAGCCAGAATACAAGTTTTCATAAATAGGGATGAATTTAAGTAAAATATTTTCTAGGGGTTGTCTCGCTTGTCCTAGGGTCAAAGGAGGCTCTGATACCAACTTGTCACGCCCAAAAAATAGAACACTATATTTCGATTGTGAGTGCATAAATCCTTGTCCCAGGAGGCAAGGTACACATTACATAGTTGGTACTTAACAGAGTAAACAAGCGGAAGCGTAGATAGAGTACTTTATTACATGGGTGATGAAAGGCCCAACACTGAAAGATAAACAAATAAAAGACGACAGCTACGACAGGCCACCACAGGCACTTTGACGGCAAGCACGAGCTAGACACCAAAGCATTCAACACACTCCTCTGCTGGAAGGGGAAAAAGGAGCAAGACTGAGTACAACCACCGTACTCAGCAAGCCATGCCGAGCAAATGTAAATATAATGCACGGGAGTACAAGGAATTTATATATAAAGCTATTTTGCAGAAAAACAGCATTTCAACCATTTAAATATTTAAAGGCAATTAACTGAATCACGAGCCTATCTCTAATCATATTATTATCAAGCCGCGCATCGACGCGATCTTGCCTTAACCCAGGCCAACAAGTGCTAACTTCAATTATTTCAATTTTAAACAGAATTAAAGTCTAACACTGGTACATTGCTCGGCTTGCCCATAACCAAGGGCGCGGCTAATCGAATAGATTTACTCTGATCAGAGGTGTACATCTTTACCCACCAGACATGCCTTCCTCACGTGTTGCGACGTGCCACATGCCACCACGGCATACAGACGAAAGCCATGACATAACTCATCATTTAATATTGCCCTAAACAAAGAAGACCGACATAGACTTTCCCCACCAGGCGCCCTGGGTTGAGCAGACAGACTATGCCCCCAGGCATCTTGACTCGTCCTGAGTCTTCACTTGCCAGAGACGTCAGCCCTTCCTAGGGCTTCATCCATCCCTATCCGTGTCTTTTCTGTTCAGGATTGCACTAAACAATGTGTTAAGCCTTACCCATTAGACAGGTGGTAGTACGGAATATGCCTTGCAACAGAGACCCAAAGACCGGTCCTTATGGCGGCCGAGGTGCCACTAACAAAACCATGCACCTTGCGCCCAGCCAAAAACATGGTTAGGGAAATTTATTGTCATAGCTAAACAACCAGAATTTTCATTATTTACAAATTATTTCTTAGTCTAATTATTAAAAACATCTAATTGTTTCTACTTAAGCAAACCTAAGAATATTCCTAAATTTTACTAGTAAGCACCACATATATAAAGTACTCACTAGTTTTATTTTTTATAGGGTTACAAAGGTTAAATACAATTAATAAGGCTATAACAAGGAGAATCAGTACGGCTAAATACAACAGTGATACACGCGGGAATTTAATAAAGCGAAATGCAATAATTTAAATAAAAATAATTTTGTAAATTGGGGCAACAGTATGATCAAGATGACACGACTTGCCTTGCTCGCTACCAAAGTCTTCAAGGTCGACCTCGAGGTAGAGCGGCTCTTCCCGATATGCAACACCGACGCGATGAACGCAAAAGAAAAAGGCCAAAAGATAAATAAAAACAATATAAGATGGCAGAAACAAAGCACAAAAAAGGGTTCTACATTGTTTAAGGAAAATTTAGCAATTTGAACGGATCTATTCAAGTTCAAACGGTTAAGATATGGGCATTTAAATTTTAGGCGTTGTTTGAATGGCGATTTACGAATTCATGAATTATTTTCACAATTTGAGCAGCTGCTGCTGCTGCTTGAGAGGGAGACTGAAACAGGACAGAGGGGAGAGATGGCAGTGAGGAGGGAGAGGGATGGCAGTGGGTGGCGGCAAGCTCACCGGAGCAGCAAGAATGACGAGGAGACGATGAAGACGGCCAGTGGTGAGGAAGAGGTGGCTGACAGCTTCGGATTTTGATTCGCAGTGATGTCGTCATTCCTATGGTCCTTGCGCTCAACAGAGAGGTAGATGAGGGAGAGGGAAGGGAGGACGGTGTGGGGAAGTGAGGAGGGGCTGGGGCACCCTTTTATAGGACGGGGGGAGGAAGAGGGACGCCGGGGAGAGGAGGAAGTCAGCCGGGGAGAGGAAGCCGGCCGGCCAGTGAAGCTCCCATTAAACTGCTCGGTTAAGAAATTCAATCAAGAACGATTTAGAGCGAAATTGAATGGGATTTGTTGGGGGAATTTCTGAGGAAGATACAAAGAACCGATTTTTGCGAATTAATTGGGCGAAAAACCGCTGAGGAGGGAGATCAAATGGTGTGGCGGCGCTTCAGTTCATGGGAGAGAGAAGAACAGGCGCTGCTCAAGGTTGAAGACGCTCCTGACAGTGGGGCCTAGCTGCCAGGCGCCTGCTTCTTGGCCTCGGCCTGTTTGGGCCGCGCACAGGGGAGAGGAGGGGTGGCTGGGTTGAGGGAAAAAGGGGAGGGGGCGGCTGGGCTGAGAAGGATGGGGCGCAGCTGGGAAGAGGGAGAGGGGAGAGATGGGCCGGTAGCCCAAAAGGAGAGGGAGAGGTTCAATTTTAATTTTTCTTTTTTTAAAATTATGAGAAAGGGTATTGTTGCATTAAAAATATTTGCGGTGCTCTGAAAATTAAAGTTAAAATTGGTTACATATTTTGAAGCATGAGGAATTTGAACAAACTTCCACACGTCGTTCGAGTTGAATCTTGGGGGTTTTTAATTGTTGGAGGCTATTTTTGATTTCTACAATTTATAGAAATTCCCTTTTCACAACAATTTATAATTAAATAATTTTTAGGGCGTGACATACCCAGATCGAAGTTTTCTTTGACGTGCGAGTTATTACCGTTGGTTCATTAAGAATTTCTCTAGAATTGCTAAGCCAATGACACAATTGTTGAAGAAAGATGAGAAATTCATATGGTCCGTAGAATGTAACCAGAGTTTTGAAGAGCTTAAGAAGAATCTGGTGTTCATGCCAGTTTTAATTCTGCCAGATCAAACAAAGGATTTCTAAGTATATTGTGATGCATCCCGCCAAGTGCTAGGATGTGTGTTGATGCTAGAAGGAAAAGTCGCATACGCTTCTCGCCAGTTGTGTCCATATGAAACCAACTACCCAACCTATGACCTGGAATTAGTAGTCGCGATCCATGCATTGAAGATCTGGCGGCATTACCTGATCGGTAACCGTTGTGAAGTGTATATGGACCATAAGAGCTTAAAGTATATCTTCACCCAACTGGACTTAAACCTCCGTCAGCGAATGTCAAGCCTAGAAATTCTAAACCAGAATTTCTGAAGCTATATTTGTATTAAAAATATCTGTCCAGGACCAGTCAGGGTACACATACGACAATTGTTGATATTACAGAATCCACGTCTTAAAAACAATAGAAAAATATTAGAAAAGTGCAGCGGAAAAAGAAAAGAAGGGCTAAATCCTAGTCTTGACGCTCGTCGCGTGGCACCACCACTCCACATGCATCCTCGGATGTTGGACGAAGCCTACTCCTCCTCGAAGTCTTCGTCTGCCTCGAAGGTCGGCTCTGGTGGGGGAGATTAAGCAAGGTTGAGTACTTCCCATGGTACTTGGCAACTCATACTGGAAGAGAATGTATGAATCAAGGGGAGACAAGGATAAGCTAGGGTTTACTTTGCTCAAAGAAGCAGTTCACACTAATAGTTGAAAATAGTAAAACAGTTGTAATTAATAGTTAATATTAAACCAATATCGGTCCAACGTTACACCACGTTGCGACATGCCCAAACCAACCTCCTGATCTAGTCAAGTTCCATTAATCAACTTATTTATGGGGTGAGACTAATCATAGTGGATCTGGTTGATCGCCCATAACAGCAGGCACGACTATTCGAATAGTTTTACTCTGATCAGAGGTGTATATCTGTAGCCATAAGACACAGCCCCACGACATGTTTTTGTGTGCCGGTATACCACCATGGTACATCGGAAAGGGACTGTGAAAAGACCCTTCGCATAACCCCCTCTAACCAATCGCACCACACCTCGGGTTTTCCCCCCACTCCTCTACAAGCAGTGGGCAGCCCCACTCGTACCTTGGTGAATCTGGCAGCCGATCAACCGGTACACCCTGGCCGACTCGACTCCATCATGCCCACCCTAACCTAGGTACGTATGCTAGAGGCAAGCTACACTACAAGCCCAGCCGTTGCCCACATTGGCCTGTGGTAAGTACGGTATTTTCTTTCAGGGTTTCTCGTGAACTGGTCCTTAATTGCCATGGGTGAGACTATCAAAACCATTTTGCCCATAGCCCACCATTTTCATATTGTAGTTAATTATCATGACCATAATGTCACATGAGGGAATCCAACATTAATGAGTCTATTCCAAAAAAATTAAGTGTAGTGACCTATTTAGTGTGCTAGTTGATCAAAGCAGGGCTAAGCATATCGTAGACCGATATCTAATCATATTAATACCCAAGTTATCAATGATTCAGGGTAATCAAGTTCTAGGGCTGAATACTATAGGTATAATATTCCCATAAAATGTTATTCTAAAATACATGCAATATTTAAGGAAATCAAGATATTTTGATAAATTAGCTACAATATGATCAAGAATGGAGCATGACTTGCCTTACTCTGAAGCTTGAGGAAACTCTGCAACACCTCAAAGTAAGCCGGATCGTCGGAACTGCCGGAATCTACACGATAACCAAGGCACTCAACAACATGCTAAAAGTCTACTAAAACAGGGAACAAAACCATTTTTAATTTTTAATGGATTCTTGGCATTTTAATGAATATAATGAAATTTGAATGGGCTTAAATGGAGCTCGGATTAAAAAGATATGAATTTTAGAAGATTATGTGTGTTTATTACTAAAACAGAAAAACCTTAAATGAATTATTATGTAATAAATCCCTGTTGATGACGTCAGCGGCTAAGGCTGACATCAACGTCCGAGTGCTAACGTCAGCGGCCACGGGAGCGCCGATCCACGGTGGACCGGGTCCACGGGCTGAGAGGGAGCCGGTGCACCATGTGGCACACGTGGCGCCAACGTGACGCCGACGTGGTGGCCACGTGGATAACACGCGGGCACGCAGGGTTGGATGAGAGCGATGCGAGTGGGCGGCACAGTGCGGGAGCATAGGCAGCATGACGCGGGCCCAATGTGGCATGGCGCAAGGTGGCCTACGGCCGGCCAACGCCAAAAGAGTGGTGGCGCGAGACGGCGGGTGGTGTGGCAACGTGCGCACGGCGACGTGCGCACACAGGACGCGAGAGAGAAAGGGAGGGGATTGGATCATCGATGCCGGAGAGGAGGAAGACGACGGCAGGTGGCGGCTTCAGGCGACAGAGGGGTGAGACCGAGCGTCGAAAATTGCAGCACACGAGCTCGCGAAACCGACGGCGAAGGCCACGTGACATGGCATAGGATGGCACGGCGAAGAACGGCGGCCGAACACAAGCGGGCGGTGGTGGAGCTCGGGCACATGGTGAGCGAGAGAGAGAGAAAGAGCACGAGAGAGCTCGGCAGGAGTGTGCGGAGAAACACGGGGGAGGCCGATGACTTTTATAGTGTTTGGGGGAGGGGTAACCGGTCGGGAGCGGCAGCAATTGCTCGCCAGAGTAATGAGGGGAAAAACGGTTGGTGCGGGCGGCGGATCCTGCCATTAACGGCGCAGGCGCGACGCGGGCGGGTGCGGCAATGGCCGGTGATGAAGACGGGGACGGCGGGGCAGGGCGAGATTCATGCGGCGAGGCACGCACGGGTGACAGCGGCACGACCGGAGATGAAGACGGGGCTGACAGGTGGGCCCCACCTGTCAGTTAACCGGGAGAGAGAGGGAGGCGATTTGGACTTTGGTGGGACGCATGCATGGGAGATGGGCCGCGCCACTCGGCCGCTCCGAGGAGAGAGAGAGAGAGGGGAGGGCGCGCGCGGCGATGGACTGCCAGATTGGGCCGTTGGTCCGAGAAGAAGGAAATTGGCGGGGAAATTTTAAAAAAGAAAAATTTTTTCCCAAGGATTTATTTAATTCCTAGAATTGATTTAATTGGTTAAAACTTATTTATCTTGCTCTGAAAATTCCACTAAAACATATTTTGACATGTAGAACTCAAGAAAAATTCTACTATGCCATTTCCACTTAAGAATTGCATTTTAAAATTACTTCTTCTCTCTAGATTAATTCAACAATTAATTTCTTTTGGGGAATTATTAAATTATAATTTAAAGGAGGAAAATTCTAGGGTGTGACAAACCTACCCCTCTTAAATGAAATCTCGACCCCAAGATTCAGAGGTGCTGGCGAAGAGGTGCGGATTAGCGGCCTTCAACCCATCTTCCTTTTCCCAAGTGGTATCTTCTTCTAAGTGATGAGTCCATTGAACCTTGCAGAATCTTATAACATTGCTTCTGGTTCTTCGCTCACTTGTTTCAAGGATACGAGCTGGTTTCTCCACATAGATCAAGTCCTCTTGAATCTCGATTTGGTCAGGACTTGCCTGTTCTTCTGGTACCCTCAAACACTTCTTCAGCTGGGATACATGGAACACGTCGTGAATACCAACCATGTTGGGTGGAAGTTCCAACTTGCATGCAACTTATCCTTGACGTTCCTGAATCCTGTATGGTCCCACGAAACATGGTGCCAACTTGCCTTTCGTTTGGAAATGGTGCACTCCCTGAAGCGGAGTAACACGAAGATACACATAATATCCTGATTCGAAAGCGAGGTCTCTTTGACGATTGTCTGCGTAGGTCTTCTGCCTAGACTGCACAATTGTCAACCTTTCTCAACCTTTCCCTGATGGTTCTGACTTTTTCTTTTTCCTCACTCAACACTTCAGCTCCAAACAGTTGACGTTCACTAGTCTGTGAAAGGTTACGCGAAAGCTACGCTAGCCGAAAAAAAAAATTGTCTACCGTGCAAACCAGGAACACTTCCAAGTAAGGGCCGATAGATCGTTACCGATTGGAGTGTGTAGCGGAAACAACCAATCAGGGCTATCCGATCCGGAACAGTGTAGCCGATTCCCACAAGCCGACAGCCGATACCAGGGGACAGCCGATTCGCAGATGCCGTAGCCGATCCGAGTCGTCCGACGTGTTCTCGCCTCGCTCCGATGCACTCGACCGCAGCCGATTCCTCCACAACATGAACAGCCGCGCGACGTAGCAGCGCCTCTACCGGTATCCACACGTCCGGGGACAGAACGCCGAACACCCGTGTGCTAGCACGCGATGCAAGGCTAGGGTTTGGCTCAAAAGTGGGGATGGTTTCCGTGGAGATTGATCTCAGCGACTTCTGTTGCACGCGATGCAATTGACGTGCCACAGCTCTCCACCCCTCCCTCCTTTATATAGAGTTGGCCGACGGGACTAGTGGCCGATCGGACTCTATTTTGAATCGGATCCTATCCGAATCTCACGAGTTGGCCGCCCATACGTCATAAGCCTATAGGACTCTATTCGATCGGATCCCTATCCGATCGAGCCGTATCCGAGTCCAACTCGATTGACTGTTTCTTATCCCCTTAAGCGTGCGACACTGTAGGTTCAGGTATACTCGGTTTCGGCTATAGTCTAACTTAGCTGATCGTCGGCTCGAGTCCAACTCAACCGACCTATCAATAGCGGCGCCTAGCAGCACATATTGACACCATAGTATACAAGAATATAATATCGGCTCGAACCGTAATGTGTACACAAATCCCTTTGCCTCACGATACCAATTAAGCTATAGGCAAGATATGTGCCATCCCTTCAATAGCTTAACAATTCACTCGAACCATATTGGATTATCCGTCCGTTGATTGACTCCTCAATCAACTTAGCATGGCCATGCACTTCCATAATCCATTACCTCGAGGGCCAGAGATATCTCTCCAAAGGAGGGGCAAATTCCATCTTGATCACTCACATCCCACTCCATGTTTCATAGCAAACCCAAAAACAACCTTTATAACTACCCGATTACGGAATAGTGTTTGGTAGTCCCAAAGTAGGCTACTACACATGTTGGAATCCATGGTGATCTCGGGTCTAAGGACTTTGTACCAACACTACCCGAGACCAACTAATGGCACATTAATTCTGTAGTGTCTCATGGTGGGTCTATCAAACAATGTGTTCTCTAACACATGTGTCCATGTTTATTGATTTGGTATCTCCATACCTATGATCTATGAGACATGATCATCAATCAATAAACATGCCGATCTTAGAATCATATTAGTTCAAATAATATGATATATGATCGAGGATCGTTTAGAAATAGATTCATACATATAGAGTCTCATAAATAAGTCACGTACTTATTGATCAATACAAGATGTCTATTTCATGGAACTGAATAACACTTTATTCATTTATACATAAACATTGACGTGATATCCAACATCTTCATGTTGCCTCTAGGGCATATCACTAACAATCTCCCACTTGCACTAGAGTCAATCATGTAAGTATCTAATACCCATTGCTCTTGTGTGCGCCTCATGCTTCGGTGAGGGAGAGGTTTTGTCGCGGATCGGCTATGTTGAGATCCGTGTGCACTTTGCATATCTTGACATCACCTCTGTCCACTATCTCGCAGATGAGATGATATCGCCGAAGTATGTGTTTGGACTTCGATGTGACCTCGGCTCCTTGGCTTGCGCAATGGCTCCACTATTGTCACAATAGAGAGACATTGGACCGTCGCACTAGTCATCACACCAAGCTCGAAACGAATTTCTTGATCCAAACAGCCTCCTTTGCGGCTTCGAAGCAGCAATGTACTCGGCCTCCGTTGTAGAATCAGCAACGTATCCCGCTTGGAACTCTTCCAGTGATCGCGCCTCCGTTCGGGCGAACACGAACCCAGTTACGATCTGTAATCATCCTTGTCTCTTTGGAAGGTAGCATCGGTGTAACCACTTACAACGAGCTCTTCTTCACCTCCATAGACTAGGAACATATCCTTAGTTCTTCTCAAGTACTTAAGGATATTCTTTACGGCATCCAGTGACCTTCACTGGATTTGACCAGTATCGCTCGTAGCACTCAAAGCGTATGAGACATCTCGGGCGTGTACAAAGAATGGCATACATGATGGATCCAATTGCTGAAGCATATGGAACCATACCCATCTTATTCCGCTCATCATGCGTCCGAGGACACCGATTCTTGCTAAAATTAATGCCATGTGACATGGGCAAGAAACCTTTCTTGGAATCATGCATGTTGAACCTTTTCAACACCTTGTCAATGTATGTACTTTGGCTTAATCCAATTAGCCTCTTGGATCTATCTCTATAGATCGGAATGCCCATATGTATGCTTGCCTCCCCTAAGTCTTTCATGGAAAAACTATTTTTCAAGGAAGACTTGACGGATTCTAGCATATGGATATCATTTCCAATCGGTAATATGTCATCCACATATAAGATTAGAAATACAATTGCACTCCCACCGACCTTTTGTAAACACAGGCCTCTTCTTCATTTGTGATGAAACCAAACCCTTTGATTACTTCATCAAAACAAATATTCCAACTCCGAGATGCTTGCTTCAATCCATAAATTGATTTCGTAGCTTGCATATCTTTCCGGCGATTCTGGATCGACAAAACCCCGAGGTTGTATCATGTATACATCCTCGCTTAGGTTTCCATTTAGGAAAGCCCTTTTGACATCCATCGCCATATCTCATAATCGAAATATGCAGCAATCGCTAGGATAATCCGAATAGATTTAAGCATTGCGACGGGCGAGAAGGTTTCATCATAATCAACTCCTTGAATCTATTTAAAACATTTCGCCACCAATCGCGCCTTATAGATGTGAACATTTCCATCCGTATCGTCCTTTTCTTAAAAACCCATTTACACTCAATGGTTTTGACACCATCAGTGGATCAACCAAGTTCCAAACTTGATTGTCGTACATGGATTCTATTTCGGATTTCATGGCTCCAAGCCACTTGTTGGAATCGGGTCCCACCATCGCTTCCTCATAGGTCTTAGGTTCATCGTTGTCCAACAACAATATATCACGTTGTTCCGCACTTTGTGTACATCAGTGCACGACGTGATCTTCGCCTCCGTGGGGCTGGTGTATCTACAACCGGTGACGCAACACTTTGCTCCTCCCGTGTGGTTACGTGGTCGCCGAAACGTTTCGGTGTTTCTTGAACTTCTTCAAAATGCACCCTGCTCCCACTAACCCTTCTTGAAAGAAACTCTTTCTCCAAGAAGACACCGTGTCGGGCGACAAACACTTTGCCTTGTTCCCGATTATAAAAGTAATATCCCTTAGTTTCCTTAGGATATCCCACAAAGAAGCACTTGTCGATTTGGGTGTGAGCTTGTCGATCGTAAACGTTTTACATAAGCCACACATCCCCAAATTTTGAGAAAAGACAAACTACGGGGTTGCCCTGTCCATATCTCATATGGTGTCTTTTCAACCGACTTAGATGGAACTCTATTTAGTGTGAGCGCATTTTCAGAGCATATCCCCGGAAGGATAACGGAAGATCACTTTGGCTCATCATCGACCGCACCATGTCCAACAAGGTGCGATTTCTCCGTTCGGACACCCAATTCCATTGTGGAGTTCTGGCGGAGTCAGCGTGGAACAATTCCACAATCTTTCAAATGATTACCAAACTCTTGGCTCAAGTATTCTCCTCCACGATCCGATCGTAGAAACTTGATTGTTTTCCCTAAATGATTCTGTACTTCATTCTGAAATTCTTTGAACTTTTCAAAGGATTCGGACTTATGCCTCATTAAGTAGATATAACCATATCTACTAAAGTCATCGGTAAAGGTAATGAAGTACGATAACCACCTCGGCCGTTGAGCTCATTGGTCCACATACATCGGTATGTATGAGTGCCAACAAGTCACTTGCTCTTTCACGTGTCCCGTGAAAGGTGCCTTTGTCATCTTACCAAGTAAACAAGACTCACATGTCTCAAATGATTCAAAATCAAAAGAGTGAAGCAATCCATCCTTATGGAGCTTCTCCATGCGTTTCTTATTTATATGGCATAAGCGACAATGCCGGATAAAAACGTGGAGTTTATATCATTAGAGAGTTGCCTTTCGTATTAACGTAATAGATGGGAGACTCTTCAAGATTCAAAACGTATAATCCATTCACCAATGGAGCATGAAAATAGAACATATCTCGAGATATATTGAACAACCATTGTTCATTAATCTAAAATCATATCCTTTCGCTTGCAAACATGAAGCGGAAATAACGTTTTGACATAGTGTTGGAATACAATAACAATTATTCAATTCCAAAACTAATCCTGAAGGTAGATGAAGTGGTACTGTGTCGCAAAGAAGCGTAGCAACGCTTGCTCCATTGTCGACGCGCAGTTCACCTCGCCCCTTCTCAATCCTCTACTTCTTCTCATTCCCGCAACGACTTGCAAATATGAGCTACGATCCGGTATCAAAACCCAAGAGTCGTAGGTGAAGTAGCAAGATTAATGTCTATAACATTAATACCAAGTAGAAGTCGTACTTTGCTTCTTTTTGAGATCCTCCATGTACTTCTTGCGTTCCTCTTCCAATGGCTGTCTCCTTGCAATAGAAGCAAACGGCATCGACGCCGCCGACCCCTTCTTGCCCTTCTTTGCATTGGAGGCACTCGCGATCTTATCGGGAGTTAACTTCCTCTTGGTGCAAAGTTTCTTGACAGTGGTTTGCGCTTAGCCTTCGCATCATCATCACATGATGACCATTTTTCTAGATACTCTTCTCACTTGTCTTTAGCATCCCATGCAATTCAGCCAAGGTTCTATCCATATTGTTCATGTGATAGTTTAATATGAATGGCTCGAAGCTCGGAGGGAGCGACCGGAGAATCACGTCGTAGCCAACTATTGGCTAAGGGGAAAACCTAGTTTTCCGGACTCTCAATGTAGCCAATCATTTTTATCACATGCGGACGACGGGATTCCCTAAACAAGCCTGCATGCAAACAAGGACTTTGAGGTGTTGAACCTCTCGGCCCGAGCTTGGTTCTCAAACATGCCACGCAGTCCCCGAATAATAGTGTGAGCATCGCGCTCTCATATTGCTTCGAAGCTCGGGGACATTGTAGCAAGCATGAGACAACTTATATCTAGGGCATCATTAGTGTGCTTCTCATAAGCCCTCCGTGCGGTTGCGGTGGCATTATTTGGCAAATCCTCGGGATAGGGTACTTCAAGAACGTACTCCTTACGCTCTTGCTTGAGAACAATTCTCAAGTTGCGATACCAATCCATAAAGTTTGTTCCATTTAATTTTTCCTTTTCGAGAATAGATCGCAAATTAAAGGTACTGGGTGTAGTATTAGCCGCCATTTGTTCTACAACAAAAAAAGCAAAGTTTAGCACAATGTTTATGCTATGTCTTTTGTTAAACAATTAACATAATACTCTCATTACGTATTTTCCACCTTCCCTCTAGGTTACGTATTGGGTCAAGATCCACATGTTAATTTATTTTTTAGTGAGCTTTGGCATCACTTGCTAGAAGATTAATAACATCGGTAAGCAACTCCTTGCTAATCACATCTCTATGTGACTCTTGTTGTTGGTGTGGCATCTCCATGCCCGGCCCCAACCTATGCCCCAAGGCCCAAAACTATTTTCATAGCCTTGTTAAGTAAACCAAATGCTCCTGCTATATATGTCCGACATATACCCCCTCATGTTATAATAGAGAATGGCACTCTGCTTTGGTAGACCCACCATTGACGAGCATAACGGTGACGGGTGCAACATTTGGAAGGGCATCATTACTACTTAATTTTGTGAGGGATGCTGTCCTATCAAACAAACATATCACATATATGAAAGGTAGAATAGCATGAAATAGTATGACCCCTTCACATGGTGATCTCCATCTCCATGCCGATGTAGAGGATCTCGATCTTCATCACCGTTCTTCCGAGTGCCGAATGCTTGATTTCTTCAAACTAAGCCACAACTATAGAAGCTCTAATTGAAGATTACATCGACTCGCGGTCGTGAAAGAATATTACAAGCATTGCACGTATGAAAGAATATTACAGGATTGCACATATGAAAGAATATTACATGCATCACATGCATCTCATACATACAATAGGGCCATACCATCTCAAAGCATTCTCTGCAAAAATAAGTTAGGCGTAGAAACGTTTTCTACCTATCATAGAGATACGGCACCGAGACGACCTATAAGGGGGTACGTACACGGCGGCACAAGTTAGCGGGCGGGGGGTCGAGGAGGAAGCCGCCCCCTCGCGGGCTTCCGGGCAGCACCCGGAACACCACACGAAATTCATAGATCCAATCTATGAAATCGCTTATGGAAACCATATCGGCGTAATCATATTATGCCATCCCGATACACTATCAAGGGAGATGGTTTGCGTAGGTGCAAGGCAGCTAATAAGATCGGACTACGAGATAGCTTTGGCATAATCACATTATACCGTTCCGATACACTATCAAGGAACGCTATCTCGAAGCCGACTCAAACCGAGTTCTATGGATATTGCTTCGACGTAATCACATTACGCCGTTCCGATACACTATCAAGGAACGAAATTACCATGAACTCTCCTCAACAAATCCCGTAAAACCGATTGATCTAATCAACCCGTGCGCAAAACTTGTTCCGATCCAATCTAAAACCCAAACTAAGCATCCTGGCTCGATACCACGAAGGGTTACGCGAAAGCTACGCTAGCCGAAAACAAAAACTTTTCTACCGCGCAAACCAGGAACACTTGCAAGTAAGGGCCGATAGATCGTTACCGATTGGAGTGTGCAGCTGGAAACAACCAATCGTGGCTATCCGACCGAACAAGGTAGCCGATTCCCGCAAGCCGACAAATGACCTGGGACACCGATTCGCAGATGCCGTAGCCGATCCAGTCGTCCGACCGTGTTCTCGCGCCCGCTGCCGATGCGCTCGACCGCAGCCGATTCCTCCATAGTCGATGAACAGCGCGCAACGTAGCAGCGCCTCTATCGGTATCCACACGTCCAGGGACAGAACGCCGAACACCCGTGTGCTAGCACGTGATGCAAGGCTAGGGTTTGGCTCGAAAGTGAGGAGGGTTTCCGTGGAGATTGATCTCGGCGACTTCGTTGCACGCGATGCAATTGACGTGCGCAGCTCTCCACCCCTCCCTCCTTTATATAGAGTTGGCCGACGGGACTAGTGGCCGATCAGGCTGTATTTTGAATCGGATCCTATCCGAATCTCACGAGTTGGCCGCCCAAACGTCGTAAGCCTATAGGACTCTATCCGATCGGATCCCTATCCGATCGAGCCGTATCCGAGTCCAACTCGAATGACTGTTCTTATCCCCTTAAGCGTGCGACCCTATATGTTCGGGTATACTCGGTTTCGGCTATAGTCTAACTTAGCCGATCGTCGGCTCGAGTCCAACTCAGCCACTGCCAACACGGCGCCTAGCGCACATATTGACACCATAGTATACAAGAATATAATATCGGCTCGAACCTGTAATGTGTACACAAATCCCTTTGCCTCACAATACCAATTAAGCTATAGGCAAGATATGTGCCATCCCTTCAATAGCTTAACCATTCACTCGAACCGTATTGGATTATCGTCGTTGATTGACTCCTCAATCAACTTAGCATGGCCATGCATTTCCATAATCCATTATCTCGAGGGGCCCGAGATATCTCTCCAAAGGAGGGGCAAATTCCATCTTGATCACTCACATCCCACTCCATGTTTCATAGCAAACCCAAAAACAACCTTTATAACTACCCGATTACGAAATAGCATTTGGTAGTCCCAAAGTAGGCTACTACACATGTTGGAATCCATGGTGATCTCGGGTCTAAGGACTTTGTACCAACACTACGAGACCAACTAATGGCACATTAATTCTGTAGTGTCTCATGGTGGGTCTATCCAACAATGTGTTCTCTAACACATGTGTCCATGTTTATTGATTTGATATCTCCATACCCATGATCTATGAGACATGATCATCAATCAATAAACATGCCGATCTTAGAATCATATTAGTTCCAATAATATGATATATGATCGAGGATCATTTAGAAATAGATTCATACATATAGAGTCTCATAAATAAGTCATGTACTTATTGATCAATACAAGATGTCTATTTCATGGAACCGAATAACACTTTATTCATTTATACATAAACATTGACGTGATATCCAACATCTCCATGTTGCCTCTAGGGCATATCACTAACAGTCTGATCCCAAAAGAGTGGTGTATGACACTTACCGTCCATACAATGCCTCAAATGGTGCCATTTGCAAACTGGCTTGGTAACTGGTACATATTGGTCCTGGTACATATTGGTACTTCTCTTTGAGCTCTTGTACATATTGGTAATTCCTGGATGGATTGAATACTGACTCTGATGGGCTTCGGTGAGGAATAAATTCTTCAATTCTTTGTCCTCAGGTACACACAACCTTTCAACCATCCAGATTGTTCCATGCTCATCTTCCATGAAATCATGAGTTTTTCCAACTCTCATGTTCTTCTTGAGTTCAGCTATATCAGGATCTGATGGCTGCGCTGCCCGGATTTGGTCTACGAGAGTGGATTGCGCTTCAAGAGTGCCCACAAACCGAAGTTCAACAATTCCTATGTTTAGCCACTCTATATCTTGTTCAACTTTCACACACATCTTCTCTATGTTGATAGAGTTGCAGTAACTCTTTCGACTCAAAGCATCTGCTACCACATTAGCTTTGTCAGGGTGATAGCGTATTCCGAGATCATAATCCTTTATCAACTCCAACCATCTTCGCTGACGGAGGTTTAAGTCCGGTTGGGTGAAGATGTACTTTAAACTCTTATGATCCGTATACTCTTCACAGCAATAACCAACCATGACTGCTAATTCCAGGTCATGACTGCTAATTCCAGGTCATGGGTTGGATAGTTGGTTTCATGTGGACACAACTGGTGAGAAGCGTACGCGACCACCTTTCCTTCTTGCATCAACACACAATCCAACCCTTGGCGGGATGCATCACAATAGACTTGGAAGTCCTTGGTTTGATCTGGCAGAATTAAAACTGGTGCAGATACCAGCTTCTTCGTGAGTTCTTCGAAACTCTTGTTGCATTGTATGGTCCATTTGAACTTCTCATCTTTCTTTAGCAATTTCGTCATTGGCTTTGCAATTCTAGAGAAATTTTCAATGAACCGACGGTAATAACCTGCAAGTCCAAGAAAACCTCATATTTGAGTGACAGTCTTTCGTGGAGACCACTTGGTTACGGATTCCACATTAGAGGGTTCCACCGCTACTCCTTGAGCATTCACGATGTGACCGAGGAATTGCACTTCCTTTAACCAAAAAACACACTTGCTGAACTTAGCGTAGAGCTGATGATCCCTCAACTTCTTGAGTGCTAAATGAAGATGCCACTTATGTTCTTCTTCAGACTTGGAATAGATAAGTATATCATCGATTAAAACAACGAAAAACTTGTCCAAGAATTCCATAAACACCTTGTTCATCAAATTCATGAAGAAGGCAGGTCCGTTGGTAAGTCTAAAAGACATGACCATACACTCGTACAATCCATACCAAGTGATGAAAGTGGTCTTGGGAATGTCCTCCTCTCGAATCCTTAACTAATGATAGCCTGATTGCATGTCTATCTTGGAGAACACTATTGCTCCCTTCAATTGGTCAAACAGATCATCAATCCGGGGTAGAGGATACTTGTTCTGGATAGTAACCTCATTAAGTGCGTGATAATCGACGCACATCCTCTTGGTCTTGTCCTTTTTATCCACAAAGATTATGGGAGCACCCCAAGGTGACATGCTCAGGCGGATGTAGCCTTTCTGTAGTTGCTAGTCAACTTGCTTCTTGACTTCATTCAACTCATTGGCTCCCATCCGATATGTTGTCTTGTGAATCGGAGCAGTTCCAGGGATTAGATCAATCCAGAACTCTATTTCTCTCTTAGGTGGCATTGTGGTTAGGTCTTCCGGCAAGATTTCAGGATATTCACAAACTATGAGAATATCCTCTAGTTTCTTTGAGGTCTTCCCTTCTACTTCTGATAGTTCCTTGGTAGAAATCTGATTCAAACTTGCTACCAATTTCGGTGGTGCTGGGGAATGGAAAACAATCTTCTCCCCATTACTGTTGGTCAAGGTGATCATGCGATTTGCGCATCGATCAATCCCTTATATTTGGTCAAACAATCCATGACATCTAGGCCTCTGTTGACGAGAAATCTAGGCCTCTGTTGACGAGAAATCTAGGCCTCTGTTGACGAGAAATCGATTTGCACAAGGTGATCATGACATCTAGGCCTCTGTTGACGAGAAATCTCTCTCACGCGCTGGCTTGGGAGATCCCCTTGACTCTAGTGCAGGTCCTTCTCGGCTGCCTACGACGTGTAGGGCGTGCCAGTTGATCTGATCTGCTAACCAACAAGAAAGAACAAGATAGTGTACGTTAAGCGTTAGGTTAGATCCCCACGGGATCGGCTAAGGAAATCCATGGATGTATATATGCTATTCTAGGCCTTATTTGGGCCAAGTGACCGGCATGGGTCGGCTACACCGAGACAGCATCAGCCACTTGATCCAAATATAGTGAAGAATAATAAATATACAGATCAATAACCTAGCCGATACTGGAAAGCTAACAGCGAATCGGCTAGTACTCCGACGAATCTTATGTGAAGATAATATTCCTGGATCAATCATATAATTCAGAAATCGGCCATCGGCTGCCCGGGAAGAACCTATTTCACTAAGCAACGTCCGATAGGAACACGATCTTGACATAAGAGGTAATCCTAATACAAATCTAGTAACAATCATGTTAAAAGGAACATATCAGGACAAATAAGGCCGGCTGAAACCCCGATGCTATCTCTAGATAATATAAATCCCAAAAGAACAGATCATTGACAGTTCTAAAGACGACTTAATAGTTTGAACCCGATGCAGCATTAAGTATCAAAAGAAATATCCAATCTGTTACAACTGACTTACACTCCTTGAGATGGTAGATACCACATATGAACCAGCCAACCCTTAGATCTAGCCCTGTTGACCACATGTTCTTGACGAAATAAGCCTACAACAAGATAGATCCAAACATTGATCTAATTCATATGCGTTATATGATATATGACGCAGTAAAATCACCAATTCTAATGTATCATTGCGATGGAAGCATTAGAAGCAGATAATCATACCACTAATGACAAACATTTACCTGAGCTTGGGGATCGAGACGATGCAGCCCAAAGCCAAACAGTGTGTTTGTCTAAAAGAAAAGGGTGGCGATGCGCCGAAGATTAGATTGATTGAATCATCCTTTTACAGAGGACCTCGGGTCATATTTATACCCGAAATACAAATACTTGTCACAACCTTGGACTCTATCTAAACTACTGTTTAAAACACCATATTATCCCTAGCAGAACCTATGCCGTGTAACAACTAACAATCTAACAAATCTCTAGACTACAGATACAATTGCCGTTATAGGACTCTGTCCATAAGTGGCAATATCTTTTAACGCGCAACTAACAGCCGAATCTTTCATTTATCCCCAAGTTTCTGTACTAAACACGGCTTCATCTCTTCCGAACTCAGAATCGGCTATCGTCTGCTCTCATTCAATCCATCCTCGGCCGACTAACCCTACAGCCGATCCCTTTTTAGCCGATACGATTCCTTTCTTCAGCCGATCCGATTTCGCTTTGCCTTTACGAACTTAGGAACTCAATTACCAAATTCCAGTGTTAACACATGCCCCCCAAGTCCGTAATACGAAGTATTACGGATTTGCTCGCCTATTCAAACTCTTGCTTCCTTCTTGGCCTAAATCGCCTCGGCTTCTCCCCAAGTGCTCTTTAAATATCCACCTCTCTCGGTCGAACCACCTATGAGTTCAACGTGCGCTCGGCTTTCCTCTCGAACAAACTTCCTGCCCTTTCTCTCTCTCCCCCGGCGACCTCATCGGCGCTTGACATCCTTCCCCACGTTCTTCAAACTCATCTTTGCCCCCGAGCTTCCCGATGGCCTCCGCCGCTGCATCAAGTACCTCCAACTCGCCGGCCACCACCGTCGTGCCGGCCGCAACCAGGGCGCCATCTGCTGCCGCCATCGCAACTGCTCCAGCCGCTGCTGCAACCGAGTTTCCTCAAGTACTCTCTTCCGATCCATCATTTTACTCTCAACCTGCTGCTTCAAATATCCATCCTCATATCAATAATTCGTTCGGTGATTTTTTCAGTAGCATTTTATTCCATACTCTTACCAATTAGTACTTTTTCTATTCCCGAACCGTAAAACACAATCATTCCTGACTAGTACTTTTCTCCCCTCCTTCGGACTGTAGCATCTATCTCATCAAGTACTTATCCCCAATTCGACACAAGCGGAGAAGTATTAGCTCGGACCTATCGGCAACACAGACCCAACTGATGTAATCATAGCCGAAACCAACCGCATCCCTTTTAACACCGCCAAACCATCTCTCTCCCATTGGAACAGAACATTCAAAACTTGGCCATCCACTGATGCAGCTTGGATCGAATGGTATAAAAGGATACAGTCGGCCAAGCATACCGAGTGGGAAGAGAGAAAACTTGCCCAATGCTTGGAATTGTCCATCGCTGGCATGAAGAAAGACGAGCCGCTTCTATCGGCTACGACCTACTTATGGAACAATAGTTTCAATGCCTTCATCTTTCGACAAGGGCCGATGACCATCACACTAGCCAATGTATATATGACAACTGGGCTGGACATCGAATCATCGGCTATCCCCTGCGTTTTGAACTGAAAAGGCCAACATCAGTTCAAAACCAAAGCTATCGGCGGATGGAGCGGCTTCATCGCCCAAAACATGAAGGACGGGACAGTCGGCCACCGGGAACACACCGCCTTCCTGATGATGTGGCTGGAAAAGTTTGTATTCTGCGAATCGAGCTGTGGGCCGACCGCTAATTGGCAAATCATGGCCGAAATCCTAGCCGACGGGAAAGAATTTGCACTGGAAAAATACCTCCTCGGCTACACATATCAAATGCTACATCAAGCTGCCACGAAAATAGCCGCCAATGCCCTAGTCAACACTGGTGGCCCCTGGTGGTTCCTCCAAATCTGGTTGGTGTTAGCCACCCAGAATGTAGCTGGTCGGCCCCGTCTGACAGACGCCGGATTCCCACGGCTAGAGCCGATTGAAGATGAAGAAGGTAACCAGATTGACACCAGACGATGCATGAACTACGGAGAAGCAGCCGCCGCCCATGAAGGCTCAAAGCAATCGGCCGAGCTGTTGGCCGAATGGTTCACAGCTTTTTACGATGGGCTGTCTCGCGACAACCGCACTTGGTACTTCTATCTAGATCGGGGATCATTTGAGCTGCCGATTGATTTCGATAGGGATGACCTCAACACAACCGATAACCCAAGGTGCAGAGAATTGTTCGTCGCCTCTTTGTCTCCGTGCATCTTGCCGACTGGGGTTCACCAAGGCCGATCAACGGCCCGGAGCTATGAATTCTATTACCCGGTATCGGCGGCGAGGCAGTTCGGCCTTGGGCAACTGCCCATCGGCTTTTTTTTATGCCGATAAGATTGAAACCAGAGGGGCGGTCGGCCAAGACTTGATAATGAATTGGTTGCTGAACATAGCCGGTCCTCCCCTCGGCGATGCCAGCGCAATCACACTGTCAACGAGGAGAAGCATTGCTTACGACCGATGGTGGTCTGAACTCAAACGCCACATTTTTCACCAACGACCGTCTTGCTACATCGACCTGCTTCTGCCCGATGAGATCCCCTCTGTATATCCCTGTTGCAAGCTAATGATTTTCTTCTCACAATCCATTCATCGGCCGTATTAGCCGATTTAACATTCATGTTTTGATTTTGCAGGAGACGGAAACAGAGCGGCCGACGGCAAGTGACTTCGGACGCCCCATCGAATATAACCCGGGCGTTCTGGATGTAGGGGGCCTTGCTCCGTCGGCCATCAGCTGGGGGGTGCCCAATCTATCATCACTGTTGCGAGGGCATGTGCGTCAGCCGATCGCGCCGAAAAGAAAAACGGCACCACCACCGCATTTGTCAGCCGTGCCTGCCACCAAGAGGGTGAAAAAGATAAAATCGACCGCATTGGCCGACAGCCTCCCCCCTTTGGATCCGGCCATCGAGCAATTCCTCGATGCTGCTGTCAATGAGGAAGCGCCAACGGCTGCCCAGGTGGTGGCTGAACCCGGGGCCTCGAGTCCTGAGTCGGTAAACGCCCCAACTGACGTTCCGCCAGCCCCAAGCCCACCGACAAGACGTCCTCCGGTAAGCTTTTACTTCATTGGGCTTGGTTTCGCGATGATTGCTTGTACCTGATCCGTCTGTTGTTCGCAGATCAAAAAATGGCCGGTCGCACTCCTCGCCCCGCACCGCCGATAATCATCTTCCGTCACTTTGTCTGTGGTAATCGGTCGGCTCATCCACTAATCCTTTCTTCTTGCAGCTCCCATGATCTCCATCGGCTCCCCCGCAGGCATCGGGCAAATGTACTGCGCCTATTGGGGATAGTGACGATAACGCCGACAAAGAGGGTCGGACGGCCGTGGGCGATGATCCAGCCGAGCCAACAGCCCTGACAACGGCGGCGACGGTAAACCAACTAATCTCGACTATCGGCTTTGTCATGCCCCTGATCCTTTCTCTTTCCGCTGTAGAACGTGGCCGACCTTCTCAACTTTGATTTGTCGGAGTTTGAGGAGCCTGACGATACTGGCGAGGAAGCGCTTGCAGCGTCGGCTGAGGGCCTGAGGACCACTTTAGCCGATATCAGCAATCGGCTGGAAGCTTCATTGGACGCTGGTGGTCGACAGCGGCTCAATACGCGTGCAATTCAGAGACATCCAAGACCAGCTTCCGAAGGCCGTAGCCGAAGCCATCGTGCCGGCGACTTTCATGGAAGCCTATCAGTTCAAGTATGAACGAGCCCGACAGTGAATAATTGATCGTCGTGAGAGTCAAGCGCAGTCAGCTGCCATCCAATCGACAAAAGAAGCCATTGAGAACCGAAAGGCCGCCTTTGACCGCCTGAAGAAAGAACCGGCGGCCAAGCTTGAGCAACTCCGCGCCCGTCGGGATCAATTGGTGGCCGATCTCGTTCAAGTTACGAACGAGATCGACGTCCACGAGGAGTACATAGCTGGTCTACCGGCCAGGGTTGAAGCCGAGCGCCAAGGCATCAAGGCGGCCGTGGCGCATTTGCGCGACTTGGTGCGGAGCACCCGATCGGTGTTCGGGTGTGAGGCCGACGACCTTAGGGCAATTGGCGAAATCGACCAGATTATACGGACGGCGCTGTCGGCCATAGCCGATTTCCTAAAGAAATGAAACTGTAAACTGTCTGACCTTGTGAGGTCAGCTCGCATTTCTGTACCATACTTGTGTTCCTATGATGTAATTGGATAATCCGTATAATTTGCGCTTAATATCCGGCTTCGACCCGCATGTCATAATTCATCGATTTTATGCCTTCGTGCTCGTAGATATAATCGGCTGTGTTCGTAGGTAAGGTTGTCCCTTAGCTGTGTGCGGCATCTCGACTTGTTTGGTTCGAAATCGACCCCGAGATGATGCTCCGACCTTTAGCGTTTATCCTCCGGACACCTGTCTCGCTGGTTATTGGCTGGTAATACCCGATTTCATTGCCGATCTGTCTTCGTAGGCCGACTCATTCGAATCTGTGCTTCAAGAACCCGTGAGTCCTGGGCGATAGGTATCCAGACTTGCGCAGTCGCCAGCCATTCAACGATTCCCGACGCCTTTAATGATTATCTCTTCGACTCTCGCTTCGACTCTCGCTTCGACTCTCGGGTTGGCAGCGACCTTTCACATCTAAAAACCATATCTTTCTTTCTATAAATGGGCTTCTCCGGCTCTTCCTGAATACTCACGGCCAAATGAGACAACCCCCAGTAGTACAACGCCCAGTCTTCTAAGTCTTCGGCAAGGCTTCCCATGGCTTCTTCGAGCTCGTCAGTGAACCAGGTGATTCCCCAACTCATCTATTCTCGCCATTTCCTCCTTTCGAGTACTCAGGAATGGATTTCCTCGCAGCCGCCTCATCCACTTCGGGTGATCCTGGAGATCATGGAGACACCGTACGAACTGTCGGTCAGCCAAGACCGACGACTGAGGACGATCCTAAAACGCTTCAGGGAGTTGGAGGCTTGTCACCCGGCGGCCAGCCTCCCGTTCACCTTGGTGGCATTCCGGCTGCTGCCCCCATGGCGTCTTCGACGCTCGCGCGCCTTGACCGGCTGGAAGGTATGCAAGCCCAACTTGCCAATGAGCTATTGACCACGACCACCGACATAAGGGTCACTCGGCTGGAGTACCTGATCCTGGATGCTCTAGAGATGGAGACTGCGGAGCCCATTGAACGAGCCCTGGCGGCCATTAGGGACTACCTAGCGAACATGTAATTAAAGACGGCTCTGCGCCGACTCTGAATAAAGCTCATTTTAATGTTCCTGATTTCTCCTGACTTCTGTGTTGGAATTGGGGTTTTTCAACTTCTAGTCTGATTTTTATATTGCAATCGGCCTACTGTTTCGGTTGACTTGCGCATGTGTATGCCCCCAAGTTTTGTTGATAGCTTTGATGTCGACAAAATTTGTGAGTTCGATTCGTGCATACATTCTGGTCTTCCCTATCGGGGAATCATGAGCCGATCGTGGAGCGCATGAGGTGATGTATGCGAATGCCTAAAGGCGATGCCTTGTAAGACATCGGCTGTCGTGGGTCGGCCGCTGTGACAATAGCCGACTCACGAATTGATCCACACGCTCGGGTAGTATTTCTTTAGAAATTTTCCATTAAGGGCCCTTCCGAATATCTCTCCATCCAACCCTTTTAGCATATAAGCTCCTTTAGAGACGCATTTGTGGATCTTGAAAGGCCCCTCCCAATTTGGTGACCATTTGTCGAATTTGTTGTCTCTAGACCCGATCGGCAGTATAAGTTTCCAAACGAGTTTGCCTTCCTCAAAAGATTTAGGTACAACCTTTTTATTGTAATGCCTAGCTACTCGTTCTTTATCTTTTGTTACTTTTTCTAAAGCTTTCATCCTGGACAAAGCGAGATCCTCCGACTCGTCTACCATGAGATGATAATAATCATCGGCTGTGAGTTGGTCCTGTAGTTGAATGCACCTTGAGCCGATGACGCTTTCCCACGGCAGCACTGCTTCATGTCCATAGACCAGTTTGTACGGGGGACTTGGATTGACCCATGGCATGCCATCCGATACGCCCATAATGATTCGGCCAATCGGGTGTGCCATTGCTTAGGATGCTCAGAGATCTTTCTTTTAATCAGCTTGATCAAGCTTTTGTTTGATGCTTCGGCCTGCCCGTTGGCTTGCGCGTAATACGGCGAAGAGTTAAGTAGCTTGATCCCCATGCCATCGGCAAACTGGACAAACTCGTCTGAAACAAAGATAGACCCCTGGTCGGTCGTTATTGTTTGCGGAACGCCAAATCAGCAGATGATGTGTTCTTTGACGAACTCGATTGCGTCCTTAGAATCCACTTTTCTGAGAGGGGTAGCCTCCACCCATTTTGTGAAATAGTCTGTGGCCACTAGGATAAATTTGTGCCCTTTGCTCGAAGGTGGATTGATCTGGCCAATCATATCAATGCCCCATCCCCTGAAGGGCCACGGCTTGATGATTGGGTTCATGGCCGACGCCGGTGCTCGTTGTATCGTGCCGAACTTTTGACAGTCCTGGCACCCTTTGTAGTATTTGAAACAATCCTCCAGCATTGTCGGCCAGAATTACCCGGCTCGGCGAAGTAGCCATTTCATTTTGTGGGCCGATTGATGTGTGCCACAGATTCCTTCGTGTACTTCCCTGATGGCCACTGTAGCTTGATCGGCGCCCAAACACTTGAGTAGTACGCCGTCAATAGTCCGATAGTATAGGTCTTCATCGAGTACTACGTACCGTAGCACCTTGTATCGTAGTTTCCTTGTGGCCGATTGAGAGGGTTTTTGAGATAATTGTAGACGTCAAACCTCCAATCATCCGCTGTGATGGTGGCCACACCTACGTCTACGTCTCTCAGCCTCGGCCGGTAGCCTGATGCCCCTTGAGCCAAATCATTGGCCTCCGTATTCTGCTCCCTGGGAATATGCTTCAAAGTGACTAGCCGGAAACCATCCATTAACTCCCGGCATTGTCGATGATAGATCATCAGCGCATCATTTTTGCACTCATATTCTCCTGATAATTGGCTGATGACGAGCAATGAATCTCCCATTATCTCGACTGCGTCAGCTTCCACCTCCTTGAGCAGAGTTAACCCTTTGAGAACGGCTTCATACTCGGCTTGGTTATTCGTAGCGTGGGGGTCAATGGCGAAAGCGAACTCGAAGCTTGCCCCCCTGGGCGAGATAAGGACTAAGCCGATGCCGCAGCCGTTGGTTCATACCGAGCCATCGAAAGTCAAGGTCCAAGGCATAATTTTCACTGAGCCGATCGAATCGTTTCTATGTTCCACAATGAAATCGGCTATGGCTTGTCCCTTTACTGCCCTTGGTGCCTGATACCTTAGATCGAACTCTGTTAGCGCGAGGATCCACTTTTCGATCCTTCCTTTGAGCATTGGAGCCGACAGCATCTACTTGACTACATCGGCTTTACAAGTTACCATGCACTCATTGGACAGCAGATAGTGCCTTAACTTTGTACATGAGAAATAGAGGCATAGGCATAACTTCTCGACAGGTGAATACCTTGTCTCTGCGTCTAGCAGCTGTCGGCTAAGATAGAAAATGGCTTTCTCTTTGCCGTCGACTTCTTGGATTAGGACAGAGTCGATCGACTTGTCGTCGTCTGACAGGTACAGCTTGAACGGTACTCCCTTTTGTGGAGGCATCAGAACTGGAGGAGAGCTTAGATAATCTTTTATGTTGTCTAACGCTTTCTGTTGCTCTACCCCCCACGTGAAGGTCTGATCGGCCTTAAGCCGAGGAAATGGTGTGAACGGCTACATTTTTTCTGAGAGGTTAGCTATGAACCGTCTGATGAAGTTTATCTTTCCAATCAACGACTGAAGCTGCTTTTTATCCTTTGGGGGTTGAATCGTCTTAATAGCGTTAATGCTCCTTGGTGTGACTTCAATCCCTCTTTCATGGATGAGGAACCCAAAGAATTGCCCGGCCGACACGCCGAACGCACATTTAAGCGGATTCATCTTCAAACCATACTTCCTTGTCCGTTCCAGCACTTGTCTTAGATCGGCAAGGTGGCCTTCTATCTCTCTTGACTTGACAACGACGTCGTCAATGTATATCTCTACTAGTGAGCCGATCATATCGTGAGAGATGTAATTCATTGCCCTTTGATATGTTGCCCCAGCGTTCTTTAAACCGAATGTCTTCACCACCCACTCATAGAGGCCGATTGCACCGGAGCATCGAAAAGCTGTCTTGTGGATATCCTCTTCGGCCATGAATATCTAGTTATACCCTGCATTGCCATCCATGAAACTAATGATTTTATGGCCTGAGGCAGCGTCGATAAGTAGATCGGCTATTGGCATTGGATATTCGTCCTTTGGGGTCGCCTTGTTTAGATCCCTGAAATCGATGCACACCCAAAGTTTGCCATTTTTCTTCAACACCGGGACGATATTCGAGACCCATTCGGCGTATCGGCAAGGCCGAATGAATCCTGCGTCGTATAGCCGAGTGATTTTGGCTTTAGTTGCGTCGTACATATCGGTCTTAAACCTCCTGGGAGGCTGTTTGAATGGCCGATATCCTACCTTGATCGGCAGCTGATGGACTACTATTGATCGGCTAAGACCGGGCATCTCGAAGTATTCCCAAGCAAAACAATCTTTATATTCTTTTAGTAATTCAATAAGTTGGGATCTACAATGAGGAGATAAATTTTTGCTAATGTATGTTGGCCTCGGCTTATCACCAGAGCCGATGTCGATTTCTTCTAACTCGTCGGCCGACGTGAAGCCTTGTCCTAACTTGCCATCGTCTTCATCCGTGGTGGCTACGCCGAGAACGCTTGAGCCCTCCACCATGTCTTGTTCAAAGCAGCAGCTGCGGCTCGTCGCTTCCGATGGGCTGTATTGTTGAATTGGACACATTTAGAAAATCGGCTTGCCGATTTTCCCGATAAACAATCGATGCCTTCGATTTCCCAAAGTGGCAAATCGGCGCGACGACACTAACGCCGCTCGACGGCACGATCTCGATCTTGTCGCCGTCCCATTGGCTCGTGCATTGTAGAAGGGATGCGGCGGTTAGCGTGGATCCAGTCCCTTCCGAGCGTAGGCGTAAGACCCCTTCCTGTCGATGACAAAGAACGTTGTGGGCACAGTTTTGCTGCCGATAGTCAGTTCAACGTTGAGAACGCCTTTGGCCGCCGAAGTCCTTGAGTACCATGTTAGTTTTTATCGGGTCTTCGGCGCTTTCCGAGTTTTCGAAAGTTGCGTAAGGCATGAGGTTGACGCCGCTCCCCATCGACTAGCATTTTGGAGATCGGCTTGCGTTAACGAATCCTTTAACGTATAACGGTTTCAGGTGCCGATTTTCGGTTCCTTCAGGCTTGTCGAAGATGGCCTGGTCCGACGAGATTGCTAGTTTTGTCAGGTCATCTTCGATAGCATCCGCGTCGGCTTCGGGGGCGCCGAACTCAGCCGGCAACATGAAGACCATGTTAACCGATGCGGAAACTTTACCCTTCCCTTTGGCTGACATTCTGGCTTGGTTGGCTGGACTTTGTTTGGCTTGCTCTTCGCTGGCCACAACGTCCTTCCGCTTAGGTACCCACGCCTCTTGATTTTGCCCATCCGACGGCGCTGCTCGTAGATCATTTGTTGCACCTCGTCTTCTCTTCCTTCACGTCTGAGCCGTTGAACTCTCCTCTTCTGGGTCTTCGTAAAGAGATCGGATGGGCACCATTGGGGGTTGGCCGATTCCTCGTCGTCGGCCTCTTTGTCATCGCGGTTGTCTCCAACCCGGTTTTCGTCGATGAAGAAATCTTGATGGATCGGACCGAGCCAATCATGGATAGGTCGCCGTCTTTGGTTTAGCTAGACGGCTCTGGGGATGAGCCGAACTGGACTTGCAGACGACGAGCTCCCACGTTCGTCGTTGTCGCGGCGATCGTCACATGCTGGGCAGTCTTCCAATGTTGGTAGCCTCATGTCAGATTCCCAGCAGTACCTGAAAAAATCACAATGCAAATGTGGATCGGCATTGTCGCGGTTTACCCTGTGTCGTCGGCTCTGAGTACTCGGTTCATGCCGACGAGGTGCTTCATCGTCAATTTCTTCATGCCGAGACCGGTATTGATGACGGTGTCGGCTTCGTTCATGGATCGGCTGTCGGCCAACCGATCTGATGACTGGGCGCACCATATTAATTTGCGCGACATAGTATCCAGTCTGGTCATTTTCTGCTTTGGCCCCGATCGACGTATTGGCTAAGCCGTGTGCCATTCTGTCCTGTCGATCAGCTCGCCCAGGGTCGGCATGGACTGTGTTGACAGGGAAGGGATTGCCGTCTACTTTCATGGACCGATTTGAGTCGGCAAACTTTAACTTCCCGACCTCGATGGCCGGCTGGATTTGCTGTTTGCAATCATTTGTGGCATGGGATGTGGAGTTGTGCCACTTGCAGTACTTCTTCTTTTTCAACTCTTCGGCCGACGGGATCACATGATTTTTGGGTAATTGAATCTGTTTTTCCTTGAGAAGTAAATCAAAGATCTTGTCGGCTTTAGTGATATCAAAATCATACTTTTCTTCCTTAGCTGTCTTCAGCAGCCATTGGCAGACGATGGCCTTTTTGTTCTTGGCCCATTCGGCTGCTGCCACTTCTGTTTCGTCGTTGTCGGACCCGTAATCTCAATCGACGATGACTTGGGTTATGCTCTTGACGGCCTTCCTAGTTTCTTGGAAACGCTGTTCGTGGGCCGTCACTTTCTGCGCCAGGTGGGCTAGACTATCGAAGTCCTGCGCAGAGAATCGTTCCCTGATCGGCACGATCAAACCATGGAAGGCTAAATTGGCCAGCTGAGCGTCTGATAGCACCGGGTTGTAACATCGGTTTCTCATCTCTCTAAAGCGTTGAATGTAGTCTTGGACCGATTCATTGTGTTTCTGCCTGACGCTGGTGAGGTCCAACAACTTCATTTCATGGTTGCCGGAATAAAAATAGCTGTGGAACTGTTTCTCAAGATCGGCCCAACTCTGGATTGAGTTGTAAGGCAGCGAGGAGAACCAAGTGAAAGCCGATCCTGAAAGAGAAAGGGGGAATAACCGAACTCTCAAGGGGTCCATAGCCGATGCTTCACCGTACTGCGCCAAGAATCGGCTGACGTGTTCGTAGGTAGAAACGTTGTCTTGCCCTAAGAATTTCGAGAAGTCTGGGATCTTGTATCAGTTGGGCAGCGGGACTCTTTCGAAATGTTCTGGATAGGGGTACCGATACATATTCCCTAAATCTTTTGGTTTGAGGCCGAACTGATCCCGCATGACGTCTGCAATTAGCTTGGCCCAGGCTCGGTTATCTTGCTGTATTGGCTCGTATGGGTCATACGGCATGGGTGCTTGCCGATACAGCTGTGGTGGTGTCTGAGGTCTGTAGTGGTGATCCTGACGGCCCCCTTGGTACTGGTAGCGAAGATCAGCGGGCGGCAGCCGAGGCTCCTGTTGTGGCGTTGGTGGGTCTTGGAACAACCGTCGACCACCGGCATTCTGCCGCCTGCCATGATCAATCGGCTCTGGCTGCCGATTGTTATTGAATATGTTGTCGAGTTGACCTTGAGGCAACGGTTGTTGTCAACTTAGAAAAGTGACCGCTGGTCTTATAGCCGTCTCGCCTGGACTCAGGTGGCCAATTCCTCCTGGTGGGTTTGGTTGCGCTATCAGTGGAAGCGGCCGATCCTGGGTGACTAGTGTCCTGTAACCAGGAAATTGGCCATCTGCGAAATACGTGGGGCCCTGTTGCAGCTGCTCGGCTACCTTGGCGTCAACCACGTGAGAGATCATATTAATGAGGGTATTGACCAAGATACTGCTTTGGTTGACCAGCGCGTGATGAACAGCCGAGTCAATCCGATCTTGTAAAGAGTATACGGCCGAATCATCTTGCACTTGGGTCAGCTCTTCCACGTTCTGTTTGCCTTTTGGATCGCTTGATGAGGATGCCTTGGTATCGTTCAGGCTAAACTTGTACTTTTGGTGCACAGTTCCAGACCTTGTTTGGGTGAAGGATTGGAGGTAATTATTCTGGAGTTCCTCCACCATCTTCTTGTATTCGGCTTGCTGTTCAGCCGATAGTTGTTCCATCTTTACAGGTACGACATTGTCCTGCGTGATGCCAGGGATCTTGGAATCGACCATCTTGCCGGCGGAATCTATTCGTCCGAGTCGAGCCAACAAAGACAGTCCCACTGGGCGTGCCAAGAAGCGTGTTGATGAGAAATCTCTCTCACGCGCTGGCCTGGGAGATCTGCTTGACTCCAGTGCAGGTCCTTCTCGGCTACCTACGACGTGTAGGGCGTGCTAGTTGATTTGATCTGCTAACCAACAAGAAAGAACAAGATAGTGTACGTTAAGCGTTAGGTTAGATCCCCACGGGATTGGCTAAGGAAATCCATGGATGTATATATGCTATTCTAGGCCGTATTTGGGCCAAGTGACTGGAATGGGTCGGTGTCGAAACTTGGTTTCGGCAATAGAAATTTGGGGATGCAGTCAAGATCGTCAAGCACAATGGGTTAGATTGGAGAACGAGGTTTAGACAGGTTCATGCCCTCTCGTGAGGTAATACCCTACTCCTGTTTCTTGGATTCGATCCGCCGAGTGTCTTTATTGATCTCTTGATCTAAGGCTGAAAGCTAAAGGCGCAAAAAGCATATGATATCCCTCAAGGGACGCCCCTCACCCCCCTTATATAGTCTTGGGAGGCGGGCTTACGATCGGAAACCCTATCTTACTCTAAGTCGGTTTCCTCAATCTTACCAAACCGTGACTATGGGCCGTTGCCTTATCTCAATCGGCAACGTAACACCCAAGTCATATTTGGTTTACAGATTTAGTAGGCGCAATCTATCCCTACCTCCAGTCGGATAAACTTGCCATGTAGATACCCGATTGCCATAATCTCCACAGTAGCCCCCGAGTCCTTTTCAGTCGACGAGACAACTCAGCTTCAAACCAAGACAGTACACAGCCAAAAACTTCTTTGGCCGAGTGCTTCTGGCACCGAATGATTCCATCATCTCTACCTGAATTTCCCGAGTGGCTCTAAAGACTGTGAAGGGCTGGTAAATATCTGAAAAATTCTCAAAAATAAATATCTAGGTGTATCTCATGATATACCTAATTATGTATAGCCCCCGACCGTATGATTGACCAAAAATAGACCAAACATACAAGCAAGGACTATAAAGAATCATACTCATGTAAATGTTTAGCTCATGCTAAAACAAGCATACAAAATCTTATTTCTCGGCAAGCTCGTGCTCATCCGAGTGAATTTGCCCGAGTCATGTCAGAACAAATAATTCAATCAACCCTCATAGGTGGAAAGCACTCGGTAAGCTCACACTTGTCCGAGTGGATCTGCCCGAGTCATCTCGGGACAAATATTTTAATCATCCCTTATGGGTAAATAAGTTTTTCAGTCGTCTGAAAACATGACCAAGCTATTAAATAGCTCTTGCCATAATACTGGTCTCAATCTATAAAGATCTTCACCAAGGTGGAAAAAATAGCATTGATATAATCATCCAATCAAATGCCAAAGAACCAAACAATCCTTGTCATCAAGGCAACTATATAAAAAGCTTAGCTGTTGGTCACCTTTCAAATTGCATCGTGGTAGCTTCTCATGAAGTCAAGCAAACAGCGGTATGAAAGGATTTCCAAAGGTATAGGGCATTCGGACACGTGCATATTGCCAAGGCAAATCTGCTTAAGCTCATCCACTTAAGTCCCTAAGGACACGCGCCAGGCCACACCTTAGCTGGGCCGCAGGTCTCTCATAGGCTCGGCCCAATCACGAGAAAACCTAGCGCAACCCTCAAACCTCGTTACAAAGCCTTGAGATCATCCCCGTCACTTCATCTTCCCAAAAAAATTCTCTTTTCATAGCACTGTTCACTAGCTTCTTACGAAAAATCCTAGACTCGCGCACACCCGAATCCATCGATCCAAGAGCTCGTCCTTCGCCACAAACCAGCCTCCGCATCCAGCTCCCAAGATCCCTTGCTCAAACCCCCATCCTTTTGGCCAGATCTGCTTCTTTCCCTAACCACATTCATGGCGGATGAGAAGAAGATCCCCTTCGAGCAGTGGGCCACTTCGGATGTGAGGGAGTCCACCCTCAAGGAGATGGTGAAGCACGGCGTGCTTCCCCCCAAGGAGATCGTGGGCTGGCGCCCATCGGCGGGTGAAGATTTCCCAACGCCGAACACTGGTGAGCTTGTTGTGTTAACATCTTTCTTTTATTGCGGGTTCAGCCTCCCCACTTTTGAGTTCTTTAGGGGGCTTCTGGACTATTATGGTCTTCGACTCTATCATCTGAACCCCAACTCCATACTTCACATCACTCTTTTCATCCACGTATGTGAAGCTTTCCTTGGTATCCTCCCCCACTTCCAACTCTTTCGGCGCATGTTCTATCTTAAGCCGCATTCGAATAAGGACCATCCATGCGTCGTTGGTGGGGCAGGCTTCCAACTCCACGGATCCCTCCGCAAGGAGTACTTCTCTCTGCCTTTGAAGTCTTCCAACAAGGGATGGCACGCAGGCTGGTTCTATATCAGCAATCTTGAACCCAGCCTGCCAGCCTTTGTCGGCCTTCCCCCCGTGCCTAAACATACTTGGAGTACTGTGCCGGTAGCGTAGGAGTGGGATGAAGCCAACAAACTGCTAGCGAAGATCCTGGAGATGAAGCAGAAAGGTCTTCACGGCGAATAGATCACTCGGCACTTCATCAGGAGCCGACTGGCACCAATCAAAGAGCGATCGAAGCCGGCCTTCGAGTACGAAGGCGGGAAGGACCCCAATCGGGAAGACCAAGATCCCCTCAGTTTCGAGATCCTGAAGATCCGAATGTACAAGATCTTCTCGACTGGAGTTGCAGTCGAGCGCGCCCTCGTGCTGCCGGTTCTTCCCTTCAGCCTCTATCGGCCTCCTCCTCCGGTAAGCCGACTGACCTCTTTGTACTGTCTTGCAATCTTGATGTTATGCCTCTTAGTATTGTGAGAATTTCTCTTGCAGGAAAATGCTTCCATCGTTTCAAACCGTACAAGGTTCCTCATGATGACGTGCCGCTTCGCCCTGCCAAGAAGCCGACCGGTGGAGTGAAAATCCAAGGTGATCCAGTCGGGAAACGAGCGGCCCCGAGTGAGGACACCAACAAACAGGCGAGCAAAAGGAGGCTCGTTATCGATGACTCGGACGATGACGTCCCGGCTTCTCCAGTCGAAACGACCCTTCCAAGGCCGTCGCTGAAAGCGGCGCCGAAGATCCGCCGGTCGTCCATGACTGAAGTCTGAACTTCATTGTTGAAAATTTCTTTGTCTTCATTCCGACTGAGCGCGTCGTTGGTTTGGCAGGAGGCCCCAGGATATAGATCTTGCCGGGAAGAGTGAAGGGCCGACCCCAGCTACCGCGTCCGAGGCATCCAAGCCTACGGATCCAAGGCCCCAGAGCCCTCTCCCGAGCGAGAGCGCTCCGGGCAGAAGGCCCTCGCCTCCAAAGAAGGATATCCCAGGAAGGAGCCCCCACCGCGCCGGACGTCCCGGCGAAACCGCCGGCCGGAGAAGCCCAGCGCAACTCGAGGGCCCCGGCGAAGACCGTCGGTGAAAACCCGAAGGAAAAGACCAATCGGGCCGCTCCAGTCAAGAGCTCAGCTGCCGAAGCCGGTAAGTCTTGAGTTGAGATTCCATCTTCAATCTTTAGTTTGACTCTTTCATATCTTCACCCGTTCTTCCTGATCTGTCAGCCACTTTAGAGGAGATCCCAGTTACGGTCTTCGAAACACAGGTTCCCCGATTAAAATCGAGTGGCGAGACTCGGAAGGCCAAAGGCGGGCATCATTCTTGATAAGCAAGTGGAAAGCGAGGAAAGGGATGCCCTCGTCAACAGCCTGAATGAGGCGACTCGGCTACTCAACGTAAGCCTTGATCTTTTTCTGTTGTTGTATTATCATTTCTTTTCTGTCGGTCAACTTCAAACCTTGCGTGCAGAAGGAGTATTATCGATCCATGGCCATGTCCGAGGCGCTGGAGAAGTTGATCCCGCATTTGAACTCCTTGGAGGATATCCAGCAAAAGCTGAAGACCACTCAGGAAGAGGCCGCGTCGAGAGAGGCAGCCCTAAGGAGGAAATAGCTGAACTCCGGGAGGAAAACCTCGACCTCCGGGGATCAGTCGGGGGTAAGCTTATCCCTCCCCGTCTCTTTATGGTTTCCATGTTGATCCTGGTTACTGATAGCCTTTTTGTTTGTAGAAAATTCGTCGGAGGTCCACTCGCTCCAGGTCCAGCTAGAGGCAGTCAGCCTCGGCAAGACTGAGTTGGAGGCCGAGTTTGAAGGTGAGCTTCTTTGAAGTAAACATTCTTTGCGTTGCTTTACATTTGAGTACTTTGCGTGATCAAGTTCTTTTGGCAGCTTACAAAGTCAAGACCCGAGCTCAATATGACGTTCTTCTTGAGAGGGTCAAACGAGCCGGGTAGGTCCGAGAAGATGTTGCCAACGCAGCGACACCAATCCTGCTGTCATTGTTTCATCATGGAGTCGGGGCCAGCTCACTGGACCTAGTTGAAGTCTTCGACAAGCTTAGGCGAGCCCCTGACCAGTATCTAGCCAACATTTCTGAGGCGGTTGTGATGGGAGCGGGCTTCGCCCTTGCACAAACGAAATCACTCTACCCTCGAGTGGATGTGGATTCAGCCGGGGAGGGCTTCGCTGAGGGAACTTCAGATGAGCTGGCTCTTGATTTGATTAACGAGGCACAGGAATCAGCCAAAAAGGTGGCTGCCGATGTAGTAAACCATTTTCGACCTTGACTTGCCTTGTAAACATTGTCTTGTAAATATTGGATGCTTGTAACATTCTGATGTAGACTTGTAAATGTTCAGTTTATTTATGTTAATGCCCTGACTCGAGTTTTTATGTGAAATTTCTTAAGTAATTTTCGTCCGACTGTCACCGAGCCTAAGCTCGATTAGGTCATCAAAAAATTCTCAGTCCTTAGACACTGAACTCGAATCAAGGATCATTAAACAATGATAAACAAAATTATGCGCAAAAGTTGATGAGGGAAACTATGCTTTATTGACGTATGTACAGCCCCCGACTGCTAACTCAAGAAGTCATCTTGCTTGAGGTTGGCAGTCAAGAAAAACATGAAACTTAAGTCAATTTAAGCACAAAATCGTCGAAGATGCTCGATGTTCCAGGAGTTCTCCACCATAGACCCGTCTTCACGCTTTAACCGATATGCACCTGGCCGAGTTACCTCAGTGATTATGTATGGTCCTTCCCATAAGGGGGATAGCTTGTGACGGTCCTTGGTTGTCTGAACCTTGCGTAGAACCAGATCGCCAACGATGAAAGCTCGTGCTCAAACGTTGCGACTGTGGTATCGTCTGAGCCCTTGAAGATATTTCGCCGACTGGATGAGGGCTGCCTCTCGGGCCTCTTCCAGTCGGGTGAGGTCGTCCACTCGTTGGGGTCGTAGCATTCATTATTGAAGCTGCGGACTCGGAGAGATTCATACTCCATCTCATTTGGCAACATGGCTTCCGCGCCGTAGACCAAAAAGAAGGGAGTTTGGCCAGTAGCCCGACTGGGTGTGGTCCGTAGGGACCATATGACCGAGGGGAGCTCTTGAACCCACTTGCCAGCGTAAGGATTTAGGCGGTCAAACATGCGGGCCTTGATGCCTTGGAGGACCATGCCATTGGCCCGCTCGACTTGTCCGTTGCTTTTGGGATGTGCAACTGACGCATAACAGATCTTGATTCCAAAGTCTTCGCAGAATTCCTTGAAGATGCCTCCCGTGAATTGAGTCCCGTTGTCGGTTATGATCCTGTTTGGGACGCCGAAGCGGTGCACGATGTTGAGGATGAAGTCCCGTGCTTTGTCAGCAGTAATTGTGGCGACCGGCTTAGCTTCAATCCACTTGGAGAACTTGTCGATTGCGACGAATAAGTGTGTGAATCCTCCTGGAGCCTTCTTGAAAGGGCCGACCATGTCTAAGCCCCATACCGCAAACGCCAGGATAATGGGATTGTTTGTAGTTCTTGGGCTGGGACATGGCTCTGTCGGGCGAAGAATTCGCAGCCTTCACAGGTTCGAACCACTTTGTCCGCGTCGGAGACTGCGGTAAGCCACAAAAAACCTTGTCTGTAGGCTTTGCCCACCAAAGTGCGTGCTGCCGCGTGGCTTCCGCATATGCCCGAGTGGATGTCTTGGAGCAGCTGTCGTCTTTCCTCGGGTGTGATGCATCTCATCAAGACTCCGGAGGGGCTTCTCTTGTACAGGTCGGAGTCAACCATGACATAAGCTTGGCAACAACGTCGGACACGTTCTGCCTCATCCCGGTCTTCCGGCAGCTCTTGTTGTGTTAAAATTTTGATGAGTGGTGTCCTCCAGTCGGCGTCAATCATGGCGACTTTGTTCGCAGTTTATTCGTTGAGAGTTGGCTCGGCCGGAACGGTTGGTTCATAGAGGTGCTCGACAAAAACGTCTGTTGGGGCGGCTTTGCGTTTAGACCCGAATTGCGCCAACTTGTCAGCTGCTTCGTTGTTGTGCCTTAAGACATGTGACAGTTCGAGCCCGTCAAACTTGTCTTCAAGTTTGCGGACCTCTTGTTGGTAGGCCTCCATGGTGTCGTTTAGACAGGACCAATCTTTCATCACTTGGTTTACAACCAGCTGGGAGTCCCCCTTCACGACGAGCCGATGTATCCCGAGTGAAATTGCGAGCCGCAGTCCGTGCAGCAGAGCTTCGTACTCGGCGACGTTATGTGAGGCGGAGAAGTGGAGGTGGAGGACGTATCTTAGCTTTTCCCCAGTCGGGGAGATCAGCACAACTCCTGCTCCCAAGCCGGTGATCCTCTTGGATCCGTCGAAGTGCATGGTCCAATGTTGGAGATCTTCCCGAGGTACATCTTCTTGTTGTTCGGTCCACTCGGCCAAGAAGTCCGCCAGGGCCTGTGACTTGACAGACGTCCTCGCCTTAAATGTTAAGTCTAGCGGCATCAGCTCCAGGGCCCACTTCACGATGCGTCCAGTTGCCTCCCGATTGTGGATGACATCGTCGAGTGGAAAGGAGGTGACGACGGTGACCGAGTGACCCGAAAATAGTGCGCCAATTTCCTCGCGGTTATCGGGACACCATAAAGCATTTTTGTACTGCGGGTAGCGAGTTTTGGCTCTGCCGGCACTTCGCTAACAAAGTAGATCGGCCTCTGAATCTTACGGACCCGCCCTTCTTCTTCGCGCGACCACGAGGACCGTACTAACCACTTGGTGAGTGGTCGATACGTACGTGCGGGGGCTCCTAGGGTTGGGGTGAGGCTAGGACGGGCGGCGTCGTAAGAAATTCTTTAAAATCTTCAAAGGCCTTGTGGGCTTCCGTGGTCCATTGGAAGTCGTCCGTTTTCTTTAGCAATCTGAAGAAGGGCATGCCTCGTTCGCCGAGTCGAGAGATGAAGCGGCTTAGCGCCGCCATGTAGCCGGTGAGCTTCTGGACATCCTTCTGGTTACTCGGGGGCTTCATGTTCAAGATAGCGTTGATCTTCTCTGGATTGGCTTCAATGCCGCGATGTGACACCATGAAGCCGAGCAGTTTGCCTGATGGGACGCCGAAAGTGCACTTCTCCGGGTTCGACTTCATTCTGAAGGCCCGGATATTCGTGAAGGTTTCTTCTAGGTCAGCGATCAGGTCTTCTTTCTGCTTGGTCTTGATGACGACATCGTCGACATAAGCTTCCACGGTCTTGCCGATCTGCGTCTGGAAACACCTCTGGATCATGCGTTGGTATGTGGCACTGGCGTTCTTCAGGCTGAAAGGCATGGTGATGTAGTAGCAGGCCCCAAACGACGTGATAAACGATGTCTTCAGGCAGTCGGATTCTTTCAAACTGATCTGGTGATAGCCCGAGTAACAATCCAAGAAGCTCAGGAGTTGGCAGCCGGCTGTTGAATCTACGACTTGGTCGATGTGAGGCAGCCCGAATGGATCTTTGGGACATGTTTTGTTGAGGTCGGTATAGTCAACGCACATGTGCCATTGCCCCGTCTTCTTGCGGACGAGAACTGGGTTGCCTAACCAGTCGGGATGTAGGACTTCTTTGATAAAGTCGGCAGCCAAGAGCTTTGTGAGCTCTTCCTTGATGGCATCTTTTCGATCCTGCGCGAATCTGCATAATCGTTGTTTTATCGGTTTGGCGTCATCTTTAACGTGCAAAGAGTGCTCGATCACCTCCCTAGGAATTCCAGGCATATCAGATGGTTTCCAAGCAAAAACATCTTTATTATTTTGAGAAAGGTGACGAGCGCGCTTTCCTATTTGGGATCTAGTTCAGCGCCGATTACAGTAGTTTTCGAGGGATTCGATGGATCAAGGGAGATCTTCTTGGTCTTGGCATCGCCGGATCCTGATTTGCTATCTTCTTCGCGGGGATTTCACCCTCTGCCGAAGTTGATGTAGCCAATCGGATTTCTTGCTGGCCACGTGATCTCTCGCGAGATTGGGCCAAGTCGCAGCTCTCCTTGTCGCAGGTGAAGGCTTGCTTCACGTCGCTGCGAAGACTGATGACGCCGTTGGGACCCAGCATCTTCATGCAGAGGTAGGTGTAATGGGGGATCACTATGAATTTGGTGAGCGCAGGCCTTCCGATGATGGCGTGGTAGGCTGTTTCGAAGTCGGCCACCTCAAAAGTGACGTTCTCCGTTCGGAAGTTCTCTCTAGCTCCGAAAGTGACCGAGAGGGCGATGTGCCCGAGTGGTGTAGATGATAGCCCCGGGATGACTCCATGGAAGGGGGCTGAGCTTGCCTTTAATTCGGCCCTTGGGATCTGCATCTCGTCCATGGTTTTGACGAATAAAATATTGAGGGCGCTGCCCCCATCAATGAGGACGCGCTTAAGTCTGATGTTGCGGACCACCGGGTCCAAGACGAGAGGATAGCGCCCCGGGTGAACCACTCGGTCGGGGTGATCCGAGCGGTCAAAAGTGATGGCCACCTCCGACCATCGCAGGTACCGAGGGACTTCGGATTGCGCCGCGTTGACCTCTCGGTCGGTTAGCTTTTGTTTCCTCTTGGATTCATAGGCTAGCGGCCCCACGAAGATGTGATTGAGCTCGCCCACGGGGTCTTGGAAAGGCTCGGCATTCTCAGCTGCGTTGTTTTTCTTGGCGCCCGATGGACCAGCTTCATCAGTCGGCTTCTTGTTGAGTTGCGCCGCATACTTCTCGGCGAACTATTTATAAATGAACAGTCCTTAGCCACGTGCTTGTGATTGGGATGATGTGTGCATTGAGCGTTCATGATGGCGTCGTAGGCCGCGACTCGGGGGTGGCGTTGAGAGTTGGAGGTGGCGGTGACCAGATCTTCGGATCAGCGCTTGCGGTCCTTTTGGCCCTGGTTGTTGTTGTTGCCATTATCCTTCTTAGGATTCCGGCTTCCTCCCGCCTGCTTATCTTCCCTCCTGTCGGGCCGGTCTTGGTGCGCCGCCTTGATGGCATCATTGGATTTGGCGTAAGAGTTTGCCGTTTCAAACATCTGCTTCACCGTCTTCGGTGGCTTGCGTCCGAACTTCCCGATTAACAGCTCATCACGGACTCCCTTCTGGAAGGCGGCGATGATGATGTCATCGGTGATGTTGGGGATCTTGTTGCGCTTTTCAGAGAAGCGTCGGATGTAGTCCTTCAGAGGTTCGTTCGGCTTCTGGATGATGTTGTATAAGTCGAAGTGGGTGCCGGGTCTCTCGAAGGTGCCCCGAAAGTTGGCGATGAAGTGGTCCCTTAGCTCGCTCCACGAGCCGATTGAGCCTCTCGGCAGATTGGTGAGCCAGTTCCTAGCTGAGTTGGCGAGGGCCACGGGCAAATAGTTGGCCATAGCCTTGTTATCGCCGCCTACTGTGCGGATGGTGAGAGTGTACACGGTAAGCCACGACTCGGGGTCGGTCTTGCCGTCATACTTCTCTATTCCTGTTGGCTTGAATCCATTCGGCTAGTGCACTCGGCGAAGCTCCCGAGTGAAAGCTGGCACTCCGTCGTCGTTGCTATCGGGTGATCCCCTCCGATCTACCCGAGTGCGTTGGTCTCGCTCTTGGTAGCGGCGATCGAGGACTTCCCGCGGATCGCTCGGCGGGTCCTCGGTTGGCTAGTTCGGTAGCTGGAGCTGTTGTTGCGGCGGACGCGGTGGTGGACGGGTGGACGTCCATGTCGCTTGTCGCGGGAGTCGGCCGTTTGCTCCTGATGCTTCTGCATGGACTCGTGGCGTGGGCCTTTTGGCCTAGTTGTCGACCGGTCTGGCTCAGGCCTCTTGTAGTCTCCTGTCCTTAGTGGCGGGAGCCGGCTTTTTTCGGGCGTTTCGGCCACAGACTCAGTCGGCCTTCGTGCCGAGGTGGAGGGAAGCCCATTGGCTGTGGCCCCGACGATGCTCTTGATTTTGTCTAGTATTGGTGTCACGCCGTGGGGTGCCGTCTCGATGACGGTGTCCAAGAGTGTGAGGGCAGCAACAACATTCTACTGTGGTGTCTAGAAGATATTGGTGTTGCGGACCCGCGTTTGAAGAATAGCCTCTTGAGCGGACCGTCCGGCTGCCCGTAGATCTTGCTTTCTTTTGTCGGCTTCTTCTTTGCGTTTCTTCTCCTCCTTCGCCAGCTTGCGCTCTTGCTCGATCCTGGCTCGCTCTTCCTCTGCAAGCCTGCGGGCCATGGCTGAGTCGGACTCGGCCACCTCAGCCATGAGGACATCGAAGCACTTCGGCTCGTAGTCCTTGTTGTAGTCGGAGTCGTCGGCTTCGTCCGAGGGGATGCCATAGAGGTCGTCAAAGCCGGTGGAGCTGAGATATTTGTTGAGCTCTGAAGACGAGCATGAGCCGAATGGCTGGAGGATGACAGCGACCTCCCTCGATCCTGGGTTGCTCGGATCTGGATCATTCCAGTCCGAGCCAGAGCTTGAGGACGCGGGCTCCTCCAAGTGGGTCGACCTCGACTCGGGGGAGAGGAGCTTGCCGTAGATCTCAGCGGCGTTTGGTAATCCAAACGGCGCCGAGAGGTATTCTTCCAAGTAGATCATCTCTGTTGGGGAGACGAGGAGATCGGTGCAGATTTCGGCGGTGTTCGGTAGTCCGAACGGTGCCGAGTAAATTCCTTCGTCGGAGAGGGTGGATCGCATCTTGGTCTCCAAGATGTCGTCGAAGATCTTGGCGCTGTTCGGGAGCCCGAATGGCGCCGAGTGGGTCTCTCCTTCCGACTGGTTCGAGTCCGAGTCGAAGGAGGAGAACTTGCCGAAGTTGTTGGCGGCGAAGTCGCCGAATCCTGAAGAAGATCCCATCACGCTTCTCGGCGAGATCGTCGAAGAAGTCTTGACGCGCGGATCCCCTAACTGGCGTGCCAACTGTCGAAACTTGGTTTCGGCAATAGAAGTTTGGGAATGCAGTCAAGATCGCCAAGCACAATGGGTTAGATTGGAGAACGAGGTTTAGACAGGTTCAGGCCCTCTCGTGAGGTAATACCCTACTCCTGTTTCGGGGATTCGATCCGCCGAGTGTCTTTATTGATCTCTTGATCTAAGGCTGAAAGCTAAAGGTGCAAAAAGCATATGATATCCCTCAAGGAACGCCCCTCACCCCCCTTATATAGTCTTGGGAGGCGGGCTTACAGATCGGAAACCCTATCTTACTCTAAGTCGGTTTCCTCAATCTTACCAAACCGTGACTATGGGCCGTTGCCTTATCTCAATCGGCAACGTAACACCCAAGTCATATTTGGTTTACAGATATAGTAGGCGCAATCTATCCCTACCTCCATTCGGATAAATTTGCCATGTAGATACCTGATTGCCATAATCTCCACAGTCGGCTACACCGAGACAGCATCAGCCACTTGATCCAAATATAGTGAAGAATAATAAATATACAGATCAATAACCTAGCTGATACTGGAAAGCTAACAGCGAATCGGCTAGTACTCCGACGAATCTTATGTGAAGATAATATTCCTGGATCAAACATATAATTCAGAAATCGGCCATCGGCTGCCCGGGAAGGACCAATTTCACTAAGCAACGTCCGATAGGAACACGATCTTGACATAAGAGGTAATCCTAATACAAATCTAGTAACAATCATGTTAAAAGGAACATATCAGGACAAATAAGGCCCGCTGAAACCCTGCCGCTATCTGTAGATAATATAAATCCTAGAAGAACAGATCACTGACAGTTCTAAAGATGACTTAATAGTTCGAACCCAATGCAGCATTAATATCAAAAGAAATATCCAATATGTTACAACTGACTTACACTCCTTGAGATGGTGGATACCACATATGAACCAGCCAACCCTTAGATCTAGCCCTGTTGACCACATGTTCTTGACGAAATAAGCCAACAACAAGATAGATCCAAACATTGATCTAATTCATATGCGTTATATGATATATGACGTAGTAAAATCACCACTTCTAATGTATCATTGAGATGGAAGCATTAGAAGCAGATAATCATACCACTAATGACAAACATTTACCTAAGCTTGGGGATCGAGACGATGCAGCCCAAAGCCAAACAGAGTGTTTGTCTAAAAGAAAAGGGTGGCGATGCGCCGAAGATTAGATTGATTGAATCATCCTTTTACAGAGGACCTCGGGTCCTATTTATACCCAAAATACAAATACTTGTAACAACCTTGGACTCTATCTAAACTACTGTTTAAAACACCATATTATCCCTAGCGAAACCTATGCCATGTTACAACTAACAATCTAACAAATCTCTAGACTACAGATACAATTGCCGTTATAGGACTCTATCCATAAGTGGCAATATCTTTTAACGCGCAACTAACAGCCGAATCTTTCATTTATCCCCAAGTTTCTGTACTAAACACGGCTTCATCTCTTCCGGACTCAGAATCGGCTGTCGCCTGCTCTCATTCAATCCATCCTCAGCCGATTAACCCTGCAGCCGATCCCTTTTTAGCCGATACGATTCCTTTCTTCAGCCGATCCGATTTCGCTTTGCCTTTACGAACTTAGGAACTCAATTACCAAATTTCAGTGTTAACAGCCTCTTGATTATAGAAGTATAAGATTGGCTAGAAATTGGGATCCTTGAATTTCTATTACCACCAAGGGGCAGTAGTGAGCGGTGTTCAAGTCATTTTCGGGGGTTTGAAGCCGCATAGGAATTTTAAGTTTCACTACTGTGTGCCCCAACAAATTTCTTTGATATAAACGAATGCATTGCACCAGAATACTATAATACTATTGCTGTGAAGGAATTCATAGGGAATGTACCCAGTATTACTTTCGATGTTGCTTGTGCTTCTTCTACTGAAGCATGATTCTCCCGTGCTTAGATGAACCGAGGTCCGGCGTGCTTGGGCTTCTTACATTTATAAGCAAAATGTCCAGGTTCGCAACAATTGAAGTAGACACCCGGTTTTCCTCCAAAGTCCTTCTTCGGTGGAGTTGGCTTGGGCTGCTGTTGAGGCTGCGCATTGGACGATGCGAAGCAGGATTACACTACTGCTGCCCACTGCGGTTGAAGTGGCTGCCACTACCACTGGTGCCAGCTATGAAGTTCCTAGGGTGATAGGGTCGATGTTGGCGAACGATCGTGATGGTAGGTCCACCTTGACCTCTAGTCATGAAACGTGGCCTTTGCTGATTCCTTGGTTGAGGTTGAGGCTTGAACTGCATAGCCTTCCTCTTTCTGCTTATCTTTTTACGCCGATCTTCTTGGCAGATATCCTTGTCGACCAGCTTCTCAAAATCTGCATATTCACTCGAGATGAGCTTATCTGCAAGTTCATCATCGAGCCCAAACATGAATTTCTCCTGTCTTTCTGCATCGGTGCACACGTCCTCTGGAGCGTGACATGCTAACTGATTGAACTCATGCAAGTACTCGGTGACGATCCTGCTACCTTTTTTGAGGGATCTAAATTCCCTCTTTCTTCTGTGCCATGATTCCCCTTGGAAGGTGTGCATTTCTAAAACTGCGACTGAACTCTTCCCATGTGACTGCCGATGCGTCGGCTCGGCGTGTGACCAAGTAATTATCCCACCAAGCCGAGGCAGGACCTTGAAGTTAGTGGGTGGCAAAGGACACCCTATCCTGGTCATTGCATTATAGAAGATCTAGTTTCTTCTCAATTGATTGAAGCCAGTCATTGGCTTCCATTGGATTAGTTGTGCTGGAGAAGGTTGGTGGCCAAACACGGAGGAACTCCGGCGGTTTGGATTGCAGGGGAGGTGGAGGAGCAAACTGGTTGTTGTTATTCTACTGCTGCTGCTGCATATGCTACAACATCTTCTGTTGCATCTGTGGATGTTGCTATTGCATTTGCTGCATCATTGAAGCCATCATCTAGGTTTGAGTGGCCATAACTTGTGCTATGGTGAGGTTCTCCGGTGGCGGCGGTGGTAGAACATTGCCATTGGCTCCATGGTTGTTCCCATTCTGCTCGTTGTTGGCGTTGTATGCATCGTTCCTTGTGTTCACCATTTGAAGGCCAGACCGAACTGTTAGTGATATGCCCTAGAGGCAACATGGAGATGTTGGATATCACGTCAATGTTTATGTATAAATGAATAAAGTGTTATTCAGTTCCATGAAATAGACATCTTGTATTGATCAATAAGTACGTGACTTATTTATGAGACTCTTTATGTATGAATCTATTTCTAAACAATCCACGATCATATGTCATATTGTTGGAACAAATATGATTCTAAGATCGGCATGTTTATTGATTGATGATCATGTCTCATAGATCATGGGTATGGAGATACCAAATCAATAAACATGGACATATGTGTTGGAGAACACATTGTTGGATAGACCCACCATGAGACACTACAGGAATTAATGTGCCATTAGTTGGTCTCAGGTAGTGTTGGTACAAAGTCCTTAGACCTGAGATCACCATGGATTCCAACATGTGTAGTAGCCTACTTTGGGACTACCAAACGCTATTCCGTAATCGGGTAGTTATAAAGGTAGTTTTCGGGTTTGCTATGAAACATGGAGTGGGATGTGAGTGATCAAGATGGAATTTGCCCCTCCTTTGGAGAGATATCTCGGGCCCTCGAGGTAATGGATTATGGAAATGCATGGCCATGCTAAGTTGATTGAGGAGTCGATCAACGGACGGATAATCCAATACGGTTCGAGTGAATGGTTAAGCTATTGAAGGGATGGCACACATCTTGCCTATAGCTTAACGGTATCGTGAGGCAAAGGGATTTGTGTACACATTACAGGTTCGAGCCGATATTATTCTTGTATACTATGGTGTCAATATGTGCTGCTAGGCGCCGCTTGACGGGTCGGCTGAGTTGGACTCGAGCCGACGATCGGCCAAGTTAGACTATAGCCGAAACCGAGTATACCTGAACCTACGGGTCGCACGCTTAAGGGGATAGAATAGATATTCGAGTTGGACTCGGATACGGCTCGATCGGATAGGGATCCGATCGGATAGAGTCCTATGGGCTTACGACGTATGGGCGGCCAACTCTATGAGATACGGATGAGATCCAATTCAAAATAGAGCCCTAATCGGCCACTAGTCCCGTCGGCCAACTCTATATAAAGGAGGGAGGGGTGGAGAGCTGCGACACGTCAATTGCATCGCGTGCAACGAAGTCGCCGAGATCAATCTCCACGGAAACCCTCCCCACTTTCGAGCCAAACCCTAGCCTTGCATCGCGTGCTAGCACACGGGTGTACGGCGTTCGTCCCGGACGTGTGGATACCGGTAGAGGCGCTGCTACGTTGCGCGCTCTTGATCGGCTTCGGATCGGCCGCAATCGGAGCGTGGCTGTGGTGGAATCGGCTGCGGTCGGGCGCATCGGCGCGAGGCGTGAGAACACGGCCGGACGACTCGAATCGGCTGATTGGCGAATCGGCTGTCTCCGGGAATCGGCTACACTGTTCCGGATCGGATTGCCCTGATTGGCTATTCCGCTGCACTCTACTCCAATCGGTAACGATCTATCGACCCTTACTTGCAAGTGTTCCTGGTTTGCGCGGTTAAAATTTTTGTTTTCGGCTAGCGTAGCCTCCGCGCAACCCTTCAGTGGTATCAGAGCTAATCTTGCTTAGTTCGGGATAGCGTTGGGTTCGAGATAGCGTTCCTTGATAGTGTATCGGAACGGTATAATGTGATTATGCCGAAGCTATCTCATAGTCCGATCTTGTTAGCTGCCTCGCGCCTACGCAAACCATCTCCCTTGATAGTGTATCGGGACGGCATAATATGATTATGCCGACATGGTTTCCGTAAGCGAATTCATAGATTGGATCTATGAATTTCGTGTGGTGTTCCGGGCGCTTGCGTACCCCCTTATAGGTCGTCTCGATGCCGTAGCTCTGCGATAAGTAGAAAACGTTTCTACGCCTAACTTGTTTTTGCAGAGAATGCTTTGAGATGGTATGGCCCTATTGTATGTATGAGATGTATGAGATGCATGTGATGCATGTAATATTCTTTCATATGTGCAATCCCTGTAATATTCTTTCATACGTGCAATGCTTGTAATATTCTTTCACGACCTATGAGTCGATGTAATCTTCAATTAGAGCTTCTATAGTAGTAGCTTAGTTTGAAGATATCAAGCATTCGGCACTCGGAAGAATGGTGTTGAAGATGGAGATCCTCTACACCGGCATGGAGATGGAGATCACCATGTGAAGGGGGCCATACTATTTCATGCTATTCTACTTGCTTTCATATATGTGATATGTTTGTTTGATAGGATAGCATCCCTCTCAAAATTAAGTAGTAATGATGCCCTTCCAAATGTTGCACCCGTCACCGTTATGCTCGTCAATGGTGGGTGCAAAGCGAGTGTCATTCTCTATCATAACACGAGGGGTATATGTCGACATATACATGCGGGAGCATTTGGTTTACTTAACAAGGCTATCAAAACAGTTTTTGGGCCTTGGGGCATAGGTTGGGGCCGGGGCATGGAGATGCCACACCAACAACAAGAGTCACATAGAGATATGATTAGCAAGGTGTTGCTTACCGATGTTACTAATTTTCTAGCGGTGATGCCAAAGCTCACTAGAAAATTAATTAACATGTGGATCTTGACCCAATACGTAACCTAGAGGGAAGGTGGAAAATACGTAATGGGAGTCTTATGTTAAATTGTTTAACAAAAGACATAGCATAAACATTGTGCTAAACTTTGCTTTTTCATTGTAGAATAAATGGCGGCTAATACTACGCCCAGTACCTTTAACTTGCGATCTATTCTCGAAAAGGAAAAATTAAATGGAACAAACTTTATGGATTGGTATCGCAACTTGAGAATTGTTCTCAAGCAAGAGCGTAAGGAGTACGTTCTTGAAGTACCCTATCCCGAGGATTTGCCTAATAACGCCACTTTACCAGCGCACGGAGGGCTTACGAGAAGCACACTAATGATGCCCTAGATATAAGCTGTCTCATGCTAGCTACAATGTCCCCGAGCTTCGAAGCAATATGAGAGCGGCGATGCTCACACTATTATTCGGGGACTGCGTGGCATGTTTGAGAACCAAGCTCGGGCCGAGAGGTTCAACACCTCAAAGTCCTTGTTTGCGTGCGAGGCTTGTTGAGGGAATCCCGTCGATCCGCATGTGATAAAAATGATTGGCTACATTGAGAGTGGAAAAACTAGGTTTTCCCCTTAGCCAAGAGTTGGCTACTGATGTGATTCTCCAGTCGCTCCCTCCGAGCTTCGAGCCATTCATATTGAATTATCACATGAACAATATGGATAGGACCTTGGCTGAATTGCATGGGATGCTAAAGACAGGAGGAGAGTATCCAGAAAAACGGTCATCATGTGATGATGATGCGAAGGCTAAGCGCAAACCACTGTCAAGAAGCTTTGCACCAAGAGGAAGTTAACTCTCGATGAGATCGCGAGTGCCTCCAATGCAAAGAAGGGCAAGAAGGGGTCGACGGCATCGAGATGCCGTTTGCTTCTATTGCAAGGAGACAGGCCAGGAAGAGGAACGCAAGAAGTACATGGAAGATCTCAAAAAGAAGCAAAGTACGACTTCGCCGGTATTAATGTTATAGACATTAATCTTGCTACTTCACCTACGACTCTTGGGTATTTGATACTGGATCGGTAGCTCATATTTGCAAATCGTTGCGGGGAATGAGAAGAAGTAGAGGGCGAGAAGGGGCGAGGTGAACTGCGCGTCGGCAATGGAGCAAGCGTTGCTACGGTTCTTGTCGGCACGAGTACCACTTCATCTACCTTCGGATTAGTTTTGGAATTAAATAATTGTTATTGTGTTCCAACACTATGTCAAAACGTTATTTCCGCTTCATGTTTGCAAGCGGAAGGATATGATTTTAGATCAATGAACAATGGTTGTTCAATATATCTCGAGAGATATGTTCTATTTTCATGCTCCATTGGTGAATGGATTATACGTTTTGAATCTTGAAGCATGTCCCATCTATAACATTTATACGAAAGGCAACTCTCTAATGATATAAACCCCACGTTTATCGGCATTGTCGCTTAGGCCATATAAATAAGAAACGCATGGAGAAGCTCCATAAGGATGGACTGATTCACTCTTTTGATTTTGAATCATTTGAGACATGTGAGTCTTGTTTACTTGGTAAGATGACAAAGGCACCTTTCACGGGACATAGTGAGAGAGCAAGTGACTTATTGGCACTCGTACATACCGATGTATGTGGACCAATGAGCTCAACGGCCGAGAGGTGGTTATCGTACTTCATTACCTTTACCGATGACTTTAGTAGATATGGTTATATCTACTTAATGAGGCATAAGTCCGAATCCTTTGAAAAGTTCAAAGAATTCCAGAATGAAGTACGAATCATTTAGGGAAAACAATCAAGTTTCTACGATCGATCGTGGAGGGAATACTTGAGCCAAGAGTTTGGTAATCATCGAAAGATTGTGGAATTGTTCCACGCTTGACTCCGCCAGAACTCCACAATGGAACGGATTGTCCGAGCGGAGAAATCGCACCTTGTTGGACATGGTGCGGTCGATGATGAGCCAAAATGATCTTCCGTTATCCTTCGGGGATATGCTATTGAAACATTGCGCTCACACTAAATAGAGTTCCATCCAAGTCGGTTGAAAAGACACCATATGAGATATGGACAGGGGCAACCCCTAGTTTGTCTTTTCTCAAAATTTGGGGATGTGAGGCTTATGTAAAACGTTTACAATCGACAAGCTCACACCCAAATCGACAAGTGCTTCTTTGTGGGATATCCTAAGGAAACTAAGGGATATTACTTTTATAATCGGGAACAAGGCAAAGTGTTTGTCGCCCGACACGGTGTCTTCTTGGAGAAAGAGTTTCTTTCAAGAAGGGTTAGTGGGAGCAGGGTGCATCTTGAAGAAGTTCAAGAAACACCGAAAACGTTTCGGCGACCACGGACCACAACAGGAGGAACAAAGTGTTGCGCCACCGGTTGTAGATACACCGGCCCACGAGTGCGAGAGATCACGTCGTGCGCCCGAGTACAGTGGGAACAACGTGATATATTGTTGTTGGACAACGATGAACCTAAGACCTATGAGGAAGCGATGGTGGGACCCGATTCCAACAAGTGGCTTGGAGCCATGAAATCCGAAATAGAATCCATGTACGACAATCAAGTTTGGAACTTGGTTGATCCACTGATGGTGTCAAAACCATTGAGTGTAAATGGGTTTTTAAGAAAAGGCCGATATGGATGGAAATGTTCACATCTATAAGGCGCGATTGGTGGCGAAAGGTTTTAAACAGATTCAAGGAGTTGATTATGACGAAACCTTCTCGCCCGTCGCAATGCTTAAATCTATTCGGATTATCCTAGCGATTGCTGCATATTTCGATTATGAGATATGGCGAGATGGATGTCAAAACGGCTTTCCGAATGGAAACCTAAGCGAGGATGTATACATGATACAACCTCGGGGTTTTGTCGATCCGAAATCGCTGGAAAGATATGCAAGCTACGAAATCCATTTATGGATTGAAGCAAGCATCTCGGAGTTGGAATATTCGTTTTGATGAAGTAATCAAAGGGTTTGGTTTCATCAAAAAGGAAGAAGAGGCATGTGTTTACAAAAAGGTCGGTGGGAGCGCAATTGTATTTCTAATCTTATATGTGGATGACATATTACGATTGGAAATGATATCCCTATGCTTGAATCCGTCAAGTCTTCATTGAAAAATAGTTTTTCCATGAAAGACTTAGGGGAGGCAGCATACATATTAGCATTCGGATCTATAGAGATAGATCCAAGAGGCTAATTGGATTAAGCCAAAGTACATACATTGACAAGGTGTTGAAAAGGTTCAACATGCATGATTCCAAGAAAGGTTTCTTGCCCATGTCACATGGCATTAATCTTAGCAAGAATCGGTGTCCTCGGACACATGATGAGCGGAATAAGATGGGTATGGTTCCATATGCTTCGGCAATTGGATCCATCATGTATGCCATGCTTTGTACACGCCCGATGTCTCGTACGCTTTGAGTGCTACGAGTAGATACCGTCGATCCAGGTGAAGGTCACTGGATGCAGTAAAGAATATCCTTAAGTACTTGAGAAGAACTAAGGATATGTTCCTAGTCTATGGAGGTGAAGAAGAGCTCGTTGTAAGTGGTTACACCGATGCTAGCTTCCAAACGGACAAGGATGATTATAGATCGCAATCGGGTTCGTGTTCGCGGAACGGAGGCGCGATCGATTGGAAGAGTTCCTAGCGGGATACCTTGCTGATTCTACAACGGAGGCCGAGTACATTGCTGCTTCGGAAGCCGCAAAGGAGGCTGTTTGGATCAAGAAATTCATTTCGAGCTTGGTGTGATGACTAGTACGATCGGTCCAATGTCTCTCTATTGTGATAATAGTGGAGCCATTGCGCAAGCCAAGGAGCCGAGGTCACATCGAAGTCCAAACACATACTTCGGCGATATCATCTCATCCGCGAGATAGTGGACAGAGGTGATGTCAAGATATGCAAAGTGCACACGGATCTCAACATAGCCGATCCGCCGACAAAACCTCTCCCTCACCGAAGCATGAGGCGCACACAAGAGCAATGGGTATTAGATACTTACATGATTGACTCTAGTGCAAGTGGGAGATTGTTAGTGATATGCCCTAGAGGCAACATGGAGATGTTGGATATCACGTCAATGTTTATGTATAAATGAATAAAGTGTTATTCGGTTCCATGAAATAGACATCTTGTATTGATCAATAAGTACGTGACTTATTTATGAGACTCTTTATGTATGAATCTATTTCTAAACAATCCACGATCATATGTCATATTGTTGGAACAAATATGATTCTAAGATCGGCATGTTTATTGATTGATGATCATGTCTCATAGATTATGGGTATGGAGATACCAAATCAATAAACATGGACATATGTGTTGGAGAACACATTGTTGGATAGACCCACCATGAGACACTACAGGAATTAATGTGCCATTAGTTGGTCTCGGGTAGTGTTGATACAAAGTCCTTAGACTGAGATCACCATGGATTCCAACATGTGTAGTAGCCTACTTTGGGACTACCAAATGCTATTCCGTAATCGGGTAGTTATAAAGGTAGTTTTCGGGTTTGCTATGAAACATGGAGTGGGATGTGAGTGATCAAGATGGAATTTGCCCCTCCTTTGGAGAGATATCTCGGGCCCCTCGAGGTAATGGATTATGGAAATGCATGGCCATGCTAAGTTGATTGAGGAGTCGGTCAACGGACGGATAATCCAATACGGTTCGAGTGAATGGTTAAGCTATTGAAGGGATGGCACACATCTTGCCTATAGCTTAACTCGGTATCGTGAGGCAAAGGGATTTGTGTACACATTACAGGTTCGAGCCGATATTATTCTTGTATACTATGGTGTCAATATGTGCTGCTAGGCGCCCGTGACGGTCGGTGAGTTGGACTCGAGCCGACGATTGGCCAAGTTAGACTATAGCCGAAACCGAGTATACCTGAACCTACGTGGTCGCACGCTTAAGGGGATAGAATAGATATTCGAGTTGGACTCGGATACGGCTCGATCGGATAGGGATCCGATCGGATAGAGTCCTATGGGCTTACAACGTATGGGCGGCCAACTCTATGAGATACGGATGAGATCCAATTCAAAATAGAGTCCTAATCGGCCACTAGTCCCGTCGGCCAACTCTATATAAAGGAGGGAGGGGTGGAGAGCTGCGACACGTCAATTGCATCGCGTGCAACGAAGTCGCCGAGATCAATCTCCACGGAAACCCTCCCCACTTTCGAGCCAAACCCTAGCCTTGCATCGCGTGCTAGCACACGGGTGTACGGCGTTCGTCCCCGGACGTGTGGATACCGGCAGAGGCGCTGCTACGTTGCGCGCTCTTGATCGGCTTCGGATCGGCTGCGATCGGAGCGATTGGGTGTGGTGGAATCGGCTGCGGTCGGGCGCATCGGCGCGAGGCGTGAGAACGCAGCCGGACGACTCGAATCGGCTGATTGGCGAATCGGCTGTCTCCGGAATCGGCTACACTGTTCCGGATCGGATTGCCCTGATTGGCTATTCCGCTGCACTCTACTCCAATCGGTAACGATCTATCGACCCTTACTTGCAAGTGTTCCTGGTTTGCGCGGTTAAAATTTTTGTTTTCGGCTAGCGTAGCCTCCGCGCAACCCTTCACGAACAAGGAGAGAAGGAGGAAAACAGATTGACACAGAAACTGGACTTTATTATATTCATAACTTCTTTGATGTGATCTTCATTAAAACACATAAAACACACTCAACATCCTTAAATGGGCAGCCCATGCCAACACTTGATATAGGTTGACCACTACCCCATAAGCAAACTCTCCTAACACACACAACTAACAACCAAAGAAACTAAGAAACATGGAAGTCTAAGGGTGACGACATTCTAGCGGCCTGAGTGGCTCCTGTGGTCGGTGAAGTCGAAGCCGCTCTCTTGAGAGTTTTCTTCTTCTTCCTCCTCCTCCGAGCGACTCTAGGAGTTCACCATCTCTACATTTCCGAGTCTCGAAGCTAGCATTGCTACTGCCTTCGCTGCTGCTAGTGTTGGAAGCAAAGATCCACCTGCCTCTTCCTTCTCTGCCCTAGTACACCGAGGCCGGGGCGAAAGCAAGGATTGGTCCGAAAGCTTGAGTCGGAGCCAGGGGCAGGGGCTGGTGCGGGAGCTGGGGATGCTTGAGGAGTTAGAGGGGTATTCCTGGGCACCAACTAGATGTACACAGGTGTTGTGGTGGTCTTCAGGGGCGTCGTCCTGATCCGGATAACACTGGGAGCTAAGAGTCCCTTTAAGGTGGCGACCTCCTTGAGGCGGTCCACCTCATCCTTCAGACCCTTGATCCTTAGCATCCTCGCGTCATTCAAGGCTTTGTCCGCCTTGTGAACATCCGAGTGCATCTTGTCCAACCCTTTGATCACAGTCCTCATGCGACCAAAGGTAGTTCATTCTCCTCCGATACAGACTGGAAGGAGCTGACATCCGACAAGCTTCTTCAGTGGGGATGGTAGCAGTAGGCGGAGTGGCGAAGGTAGTAGTCATGCATCTCCCGCATCCTTGCCAACATCAGGTAAGCAGCCTCTTGGCAAGCATGCTCGTCTGTTCCTCCCGAAGAGTGAACGCCATGTTCGGGAGGTTGGTGCCGATAAAACCTTGCACCTCCAATCGGACATGATGAGGCAGCTCGCTACTGAGAGGCGAGATGGCAGTGTACTCCGGTGCGTTAGTATAACCCTCTGCAACGGCCATACGAGCAAGCTCTACGATGAAACCTTCCATGCCCTGACCATGGTGCATAGAAGGACGACCTGCCATTTAGAGAAGACAAAGGAGTGGGAATCAATGTATGCTCAAGTCTAGATTAAATAAAGTAGTAAAGGACTCTAGTGAAATAAATGAGTAAGGAAGGTTTTATGCGTGAAACATTTTCATGAAGCTAGGTAAAGAAACTATTGACACTTAACTAAGTGATAAAGTAATGCTTAAAATTAATGCTTAGGTATATTAGCTACAAAATCCGTGATCATTCCCACCGAGACTTGACTAATCACGGTGAATCTGGTTGATCACCCATAACCGTGGGCACGACTATTTGAATAGTTTTACTCTGATCAGAGGTGTACAACTGTAACACAAGACACAACCCCACGACACGTTTTCATGTGCCGGAATAACGCCATGGTACCCTAGAAAGGGACTGTGATAGGACCCTTCACATAACCCCATCTAACCAAGCGTACCACACCAAGGTTTCACCCCACTCCTCTAAGGGCAGTAGGCAGCCCCCCCCCGAGCGCCACGGTGAATTCGGAAGCCGATCAACTGGTATAACCCTGTTGACACCAAATCCGTACCATCGACGTGGATCTCGCGTGCTACACACGTGGCCTGGGAGATCTGCTTAGCTCCAATGTAGGTCCTAAAATCGATGAAGCGCGGGCGTGTCAGTCAGTTTGATCCTACCACTGACAAGATATACAAAGCAACAAATCATATATCATATCAGCCCATAGGCCAATAACCAAAACAACCAATTGGCGCGATTCCAGCTGATGCTGATGTCAGACAATAACCAAGATAGCCGATCGGCCAATAGGCCGATGGCGAAATTCCAGTCGATGCCGATGGTTAAAGCATATATCGGCTAGTAATCCGATGTCATTTAATCCAAATAATTAAAAACCTTTGCTGCAGTCGGGTAAAACCAACTTTGTATATAATCCTTGTAAGCCGATGCAATGTCTAGATAACTCATCGGCTGAAACCCCGATGAAACAATGATTGATGCCCACTGACTTAAATAAACCTAACTTGCAACCACAACCTCATATGTCGGACCTAACCGATGGAACATAAGGTTAATAATTGCCTAATAGATTTAAATCAGCTGGTATGACAATGATCAAAGTGATCATTTGTTAAATTTAACCAAGATAGCAAAACTATTAGAGAGAAATTTAACACATCAGATAAGATCGGCTAACCCTCCGATGAAACATTAGCATAAACCTATTGGCATAACAGACTTAGATTATCAAAAACAATCTAGTAAGTCGGACCTCACCGATGCAGCACGAAATTGTATATGATAATCTGATAATCTAATACTCAATGAGCCGATAGATCTGTCTAATGTGATGGATATAACAAATCTATATAAAGCGACATTATGTTTAAAGAAACGTCAACTTGATCAGAATATCAGACCTAACTGAGGAAGTCCTAACTAAGCCGATGTGACTATAAATAGTAATGGAGCTAAAGACAGAGATGATATACCAGATAGGCAACACTTGCATCGGCCCGATTAGAATATCGGACTTATCCGAGAAAGTCCTAGCCACGCCAGCGCAAGAGAAGATGACAGAACACGTCGAAATAAAAACCTAGAAGACTAGGGTGGCGATGCACCGAAAGTAGATGTATTGATCTATAGAGATGATTTACATGAACCTCAGGCTTATATATTTATACCCATAGGCTAACAAAGACCCTAACAGATTACAATCCAAACTTTCCTAAAGATAAAAGGAAACAAACCGAGTCCTTATTGGAAACTAACACACTTTCCGAAAGATAAAATAGAAAGCTAACAAACTCTTCCTAATTAATAGATACAAGTCGCATCCTTCCTGAACTCGGTTTCTTTTGGATAAGACCTTCCCAAACCAAATTTAACAAGAATCTGACTGTCGAAGATGTTGATAACAGAAAACCCCCATCGACTGATGTAGAACTCTAAGCCAATACTATCTTTGAGCCAATATGAATCTTGAGCCGATGGGGACTCCAGGGCTTACCAAATTCTAGAGTTGACAAACCCCGGCCGACTCAGACTCCATCACACCCACCCTCGCCAGGGAACGTCGACTAGAGGAAAGCTAGACTACAAGCCTAGCCATTGCCCATGGTGGCTTGTGGTAAGTACGGTATTTTCTTACAGGGTTTCCCGCGAACCGTTCCTTAATTGCCATGGGCACGACTATCCAAAATCCTATGCGCCCACTACCCACCATTGTCATATTTTAATTACTCATCAGATCCATAGTGTCTCATGATTAAAACCAAGTTAAATGAGTCTATAATATTATAATTAAGTGAAGTGACCCATTTAGTGTGCTAGTTGATCCAAGCAGGATTAAGCATATCCTAGACCAATATTTAATCATATTAATACCCAAGCTATCAAAGGTTCAGTGTAATCAAGTCCTAAGGCTAAGTAGTAAAGGTATAATATTCTCGTAAAATGACATTCTAAAATACATGTGATATTTAAGGAAAGCGAGGTATTTTAGCAAAATGGGTATAATATGATCAAGAATGAAGCATGACATGCCATGCTCTAAAGCTTGGGAAAACTCTGCAACTATTTCAAAGTAAACCGGATTTTCGGAACTACGGAAATCTACACGGCAAACAAATCACTCAACAAAACATGCTAAAAGTCTACTGAAATAGGAAGCAAAACCATTTTTAATAGATTCTTGGCATTTTTATGAATGTAATGAAATTTGAATGGACTAAAACGGTGCTCGAATTAAAAAGATATGAATTTTAGAAGATTATTTGTGTTTATAGAAAAATCCTTAATGAATTATTGCGCAATAAAGCCTATGGATTACATTAGCGGCTAAGGGCTGATGTCATCGGCCACGGGAGCGCTGGTCCACAATGGACCGGGTCCACGGTCGGGAGGGAGGCCAGTGCACCACATGGCACACGTGGCGCCGATGTGGCAGCCACATGGCTGCCACGCGGTCATGGGGGAATGGACGGTGCCGATCTACCATTGACGGCCTGGAGAAGATGAGCGGCAGCACGGGCTATCGGTGATGGCGCACGGCGGCCAGCGGCCAGCCCATGCCAATGGGACAGCGACGCGGGGCGACGGGACGGCACGACAACATGTGGGTGAAACCGCGCGTCCAAAAGCATGCACGGAACAAAGGGGAAAAGGGGAAAGAGCTCACCAGAGTAGCATCGGAAGGAAGGAAGACGACGGCGGCATTTAGCTTGTGGTCGTCGGGAGGCAAAGGCGAGTGGCTGCCGAGGGAGCTTATATGCCAGCGAAGGAGATGACGGCGGCGTCGCGGTTTGGCACGGCTCAGGACGACGACCGAACAGCGGTGAAGAGTGGTGAGCTCAGGATGCATGGCGCTAGGGTGAGGGAGAGCACGGGAGAGCTTGAGAGTGGGGTGGGGAGAACAGGTGGGGGGCCACCGGTGTTTATTGGGGTTTGGAGGAGGAGGAAACGGCCGAGAGGAGCGGGAATCTCTCGCGAAGTTATGCGGAGGATTAAATGGCCGACGACGGCGGGCACAACCATTTTTTGCACGGGAGCGCGGGATGGGGCAACAACAGCCAGTGTGAAGGCGCGGAGTGATGGCGTCTTGATTGCACACGCGGGAGAGCCGGGGAGCGGTGGGGATTGCGGGCGGCAAGGCACACGCAAGGGAAGGGGAGGCGAGGCGGCCGGAGGTGGAAGACGGGGCTAACAGGTGGGCCCCACCTATCGTGGCCCGGGAGAGAGAGGGAGGGGGTGTGGACTTTTTTGGCTGATGCGCGCGGGAGAAATGGGCTTCGGCCTTTGGCTGGGCCACGGGCTGGAGAGAGATAGGAGGGAGCGCGCGGGGGAGGAAGGCAAGGCTGGTGGGCTGGGACGATGGCCCAAGAAGGGAAAAAGAGTGGGAAATGTCGATGGGTAGGTTGGTAGTCCTTCGAGTGGGAAATGTCGGATCCCCCCTCCGTCCACCCTGCCCTCTCTTTTATAGCTCAAGGGCGGCAGTTGCAAGGGACTTGGGGGCCAAGAAATCTAAGACTAAATATTTAAAAAGGAGAGTACAAACAACATATGACAAAGGTACATGGAGATGCTCTCTAGGCCCTACGCGCCGTGGGTGTCTTATGCCTTATCCTGCCTTGGGGCCCCTCCTCTGCAGATATCACCTGTACTGTGCTATCGGGTGACGTCATTCCTTGCCGAGGTTGTCCCCTCCTCGCCTCCTTGCAAGCCATGTTTTGTCCTGAGGAGGCCAGAAGTGGGGTTGAGGAGTCGAGGTTGAGAAAGGAGTGCCAAGGTCAGACTGGGGGGAGGTCGGGGTGGCCGACCCCAACGGGAGGTTGGGCTCCCGACCTTATCCCAAAGACTTCACAGTCCAGCTCCAGCACGACTTCAACTCTGGTCTGAGTGCTACCCCGGGGTGACACCCCCGACAGCAGCCCCGAAGCTTGAGGAGGAATGAGACATCCATCCTTAGGATGTATGGTCCTCTCCTTCATCTTCAGTGGGTTCCCAAAAGCGTTGTAGAAGGGCTCTAGCAGATTCCTAGAATCGTGAAGCTCGAGCTGCAGCAGGTGCACCGCCCAGCTGTACCTGCCAGGTGTAGCCCCCGAACCTAGGGTCGGATGGTACATCCAAGCCTAGGGTCTAGTATGTGGGATTGCCTTCTATTTTTCTTCTCCGATCCGACTGTACCTCAGGGTCCTGTGATAGTTAGTGTTCAATGGGTCCGTTGCCCGGAAGCTCATGGTAATCCCAACTTCGACATTGGGATGGCCCGAAAGTCATCGCCCGAGTCAGAAAAGCCACGACCCGGAGGCCAGTGGTGGTCGGCGAGGTGATCGGGACTACCACCCGGAGGCTTTTGGTAATCCCGACCACGGCTGGGGGATGGCCTAGAAGCCATCGCTCGAGTCAGTAAAACCATGGCCCGGAGGCCAGTGGTGGCCGATGGGGTGATCGGGACTACCGCCCGGAGGCTGTTGACGGTCACTATCACCCAAAATGCAACTGTCAACTCCTGCATAAGTGGAACAAACTTGGCACATCAATGTAGTGGTAGGGGTTATTTACTAACACTTTCCACCAGTATTGGTGATTTAATATATGCAGGTGACTTATGTATCAAAATGAAGTGAAAGTGTGCTTTCGTGGCGAAGAAACACAACTCCAACCAATCGGCGATTGCCACGTCAGCTTCCCGCGGATCAAAGGGCCCACAAGTCGGGTTAAACTGCCTTAAAGTGGGACCAAACGCCCAAAAACCGCCTTTGGGGCGCCCACATGTCAGCCACCAAAGAAAATTGGAGGGGTTTGGCCCAGATCATGGTTCGGCCGAACGAAAATAGTGGCCAAACTGCCTCATCTTTCACGTGGAAACTCCCTAGTCGTCTCCAATGACGGTTATCATAGTTTGGTGTTTACAAACCGACTTCCAACCGCCATGGAGGGCTATAAAAGGAGGCACTCCACTTCATTTCAACACAATTCCAAGAAGATTAAAGCTTCACTCCAAAGGCTTAGTGAATAGGTTAGAGAGTGAGGGGAAGCTCCGAAAGGAGTGCCCCAAATGTCAGAGTTTTCTCCGAGGGGTAATTCGGAGAAGTGCCAGGAGTGCCGGTACCGACCTTTGGCCTTATACCTCGACGAATGCTTTCTTCAATAAAGTAAGTGTTCATGATTTACTATGGTTGTTTTACTTTTACATTGAGTACTTTACTTTACTTTAATTTTGCATGCGGGATCACCACCCTAAGTTGGGTGCTCTAGTACTAAGAATAAGACCCCTGATAAGGACAGGTGTTCTTGCGCAAGGCTAGAGTAGTATTCGATAGTTTAGACAGGGTGCCTAGGCTAGATTTTACCTTTGTTCATACTCCACGGGAGAGAGGTAGGCGGCAGATGGTGACAGCCCTGTCCGTCCTTTGTATTCCTCCACGTTCAGGTACGGCATAGAGCTATAGGCTGGAGTCACTCGGTAGACCGAGTGTAAGTCGACGCCCGAAGTAAGCAAGAGAAAAGCTGAAGTAATTTACCTACTTCTTAGAGTCGCAACCATAGTAGTCCTCTCTATACTATCGCCTACCTAATCTTGGATGTCCTTGGATGATCCTTTCTCTTAGATAAGCCCTACCGTTCCTTGGATTCGATATCCCTTGAAATACTCCCTGGGTGAAGTGCTATAACGGTGTTCCATGCGCTTGCGGATTTTATCAGTGGTCGTCTAATACCAACAAGCATTTATGGCGCCGTTGCTGGGGAGCGGTTGCTGATTTATCCTAGAGCTTTGGACATCCTCGTTTCTTTTTATTTTTCTTTTTATCCCCTAGATTATGGAGCAATCTATCCAACGTTTATCTGCTCCGAAGGGCGAGTTCTTTGAGGCACCACCATCTTCGGAGCCAATTCTTTCAAGTGGCTTTGAACACTGCCTAGGCTTTATAGCCATGGTTTGGGACTAATCCTTCTCTGGGCAAGAGCATGAGAATCCATACCATCATCTATGAGAGTTTGAACAATTGTGTTCATGCATGGCAATTCCAGGAATGACACAAAGAACTTTGAAGTGGAAGTTGTTTCCCTTTTCGCTTACTGAAAGGCGAAGCAACGGTACACTCTTACCATGGAGAAAACACACAATGAGTGGGAAAAACTCAGAGACAAGTTATGTCTCGTGTTCTTCCTACTAACCCGTACATCTCTACGCGTAGAAGTTCTCAGCTTTCAGCAGACGTGAAGAAAAGTATGGGTGCAGCTTGGGCCAGGTTCTTAACTATTATCCAATCCGGCCCCGACCTGTCTCTACCCGACCACATGCTGTTGTAGCATTTTTGGTCTGGTCTTGGCAAAGAGTATGCCCTATACCTTGATATCGCATCTGGTGGTTCTATTTCACATAAGACTCCGACGGAAGGAAGGGAAATCCTAAGTCATATCTTAGAGAACACCTCCTTCATCGAAGATTATCATGAATCACTATCAGTGGTCAAGGAAAGCGATGAGGATAACCCTCCAGCAGAATCCAATGCTTTCCCTTGCATATCTCAAGATCCAGCTGTAGAAACCTCACCCGAACCGGGTGAAGGGTTACGCGGAAGCTACGCTAGCCGAAAACAAAAAATTTTCTACCGCGCAAACCAGGAACACTTGCAAGTAAGGGTCGATAGATCGTTACCGATTGGAGTATGCGGCGGAAATAGCCAATCGGGGCTATCCGATCTAGAAGCGTGTAGCCGATTCCCGCAAGCCGACCGATTCTCGGGGACAGCCGATTCGCCAATCAGCTGATTTGCGGAGTCGTCGGTCACGTTCTTGCGCCTTGCTCCGATGCGCCCGACCGCAGCCGATCCGAAGCCGATCAACGGCGCGCAACGTAGCAGCGCCTCTACCGGTATCCACACGTCCGGGGACAAAACGCCGTACACCCGTGTGCTAGCACGCGATGAAAGGCTAGGGTTTGGCTCGAAAGTGGGGAGGGTTTCCGTGGAGATTGATCTCGGCGACTTTTGTTGCGGATTCGGTTCAACGCGATACAGAAAATCTCCACCCCTCGCCCCTTTATATAGAGTTGGCCGACTCGGACTAGTGGCCGATCAGGACTCTATTTTGAATCGGATCTCATCCGTATCTCATAGAGTTGGCCGCCCACACGTCGTAAGCCCATAGGACTCTATCCGATCGGATCCCTATCCGATCGAGCCGTATCCGAGTCCAACTCGAATATCTATTCTATCCCCTTAAGCGTGCGACCCTGTAGGTTCAGGTATACTCGGTTTCGGCTATAGTCTAGCTTAGCCGATCGTCGGCTCGAGTCCAACTCAGCCAAACCGTCAACAGCGGCGCCTAGCAGCACATATTGACACCATAGTATATAAGAATAATATCGGCTCTGAACCAGTAATGTGTACACAAATCCCTTTGCCTCACGATACCAGTTAAGCTATAGGCAAGATGTGTGCCATCCCTTCAATAGCTTAACCATTCACTCGAACCGTATTGGATTATCGTCGGTTGATTGACTCCTCAATCAACTTAGCATGGCCATGCATTTCCATAATCCATTACCTCGAGGGGCCCAGAGATATCTCTCCAAAGGAGGGGCAAATTCCATCTTGATCACTCACATCCCACTCCATGTTTCATAGCAAACCCGAAAACTACCTTTATAACTACCCGTTACGGAATAGCGTTTGGTAGTCCCAAAGTAGGCTACTACGCATGTTGGAATCCATGGTGATCTCAGGTCTAAGGACTTTGTACCAATACTACCTAAGACCAACTAATGGCACATTAATTCCTGTAGTGTCTCATGGTGGGTCTATCCAACAATGTGTTTTCCAACACATGTGTCCATGTTTATTGATTTGGTATCTCCATACCCATGATCTATGAGACATGATCATCAATCAATAAACATGCTGATCTTAGAATCATATTTGTTCCAACAATATGACATATGATCAGGGATCGTTTAGAAATAGATTCATACATAAAGAGTCTCATAAATAAGTCACGTACTTATTGATCAATACAAGATGTCTATTTCATGGAACTGAATAACACTTTATTCATTCATACATAAACATTGACGTGATATCCAACATCTCCATGTTGCCTCTAGGGCATATCACTAACACCGGGAACACCAAAGGATGAAGAAATTCAGTCTTCGGAGTTTCCCTTCAATTTCGAGGATGATCTTTTTGAATATTATGGAAACACCTCGAAATTCTTCTGCAAGAAGAGGCCACCAGTTCCAGTTTCTCCTCCTATGCCTCTCGAGGATAAATTCCTTAGAGAGACCGTGAAGGGGTTAAAGTCCATTATGAGCCATGAGTGGTTGAAAGAGTGTGAATTGTCGTCCGAAGCAATTCGGATTAGTTCACCTTCATCAACCATTCATTACAACATAAGGGGAACTTCAGTTCAGGTCCTTTACAATCCCATCGTCGGGGCAAATATCATTTCTGATTCCCAAGCATTCGCACATCTGGGTGATGAACCTTTGACCCCGACACATAAAACTTTCAAGACTCCTCATGGAGATATCCTAGAAAGTTATGGGATTTTACATAACGTGACCGTGGGTCACAAAAATGTTGAGGAAATCCTAGACTTTCATGTTTTCAAAGTTTTACACTTCGACATTCTGATCGGGCATCCACTTGAAAAGCTTTTCTTAGATGCACCGACACTAGGAATCCTCAATATCAAACTCGGGAGAGATTCATTTTCAATTCCTATGTCTAGAGCTATGAACTCCATAGCTGAAATCTCTCCCGAGTATGAGCCTATCGAGGAAGTTTTGGAGGTTTCTCCTTTTGAATACCCAGAGTCCATCTTTGAGGAAGAAGCTCCCTTCTTCACTCAAGAAACAGACGACTCTGGACAGATAATTGAGCTGCCCACGTCAGAACCACCATCACGACCTCCGATAGAGCTCAAAACTCTCTCTTCTGGCCTTCGATACGCTTTTCTACTCAGAGATACGGATTCACCTGTCATCATCAGTGACAAGCTTTTCTAGGATGAAACTTCCAAACTCATCTCCATCTTAGAAAAGCATCGATCTGTTCTAGGCTACTCACTCCAAGACCTCAAGGGAGTCAGTCCCACTCTCTGTACCCATCGCATCATACAGACCCAACTCTCACACCTTCTAGGGAACCTCAAAGGAGGTTAAATAATGCGATGAGAGAGGTGGTGAAAAAAGAGGTCTTGAAACTCCTTCATGCCGGGATAATTTATCATGTTTCCTATAGTGAGTGGGTTATCCTAGTTCATGTAGTGCCAAAGAAGGGAGGGATGACGGTCATTGCCAATTCTCAAAATGAATTAATTCCGCAACACACTGTCACTGGATGGAGAATGTGCATAGATTATCGGAATCTTAACAAGGCAACAAAGAAAGATTACTTTCCGCTTCCATTCATCGATGAGATGTTGAAACGGTTAGCGAATCACTCTTTCTTTTGTTTCCTTGATGGGTATTCTTGCTTGAAGGGTTACGCGGAGGCTACGCTAGCCGAAAACAAAAATTTTAACCGCGCAAACCAGGAACACTTGCAAGTAAGGGCCGATAGATCGTTACCGATTGGAGTGTGTAGCGGAAACAGCCAATCAGGGCTATCCGATCCGGAATAGTGTAGCTGATTCCCGCAAGCTGACAGCCGATACCAGGGGACAGCCGATTCGCCAATCAGCCGATTCGCATATGCCGTAGCCGATCCAAGTCGTCCGACTGTGTTCTCACGCCTCGCTCCGATGCGCTCGATCGCAGCCGATTCCTCCACAGCCGATGGACAGCACGCAACGTAGCAGCGCCTCTACCGGTATCCACACGTCCGGGGACAGAACGCCGAACACCCGTGTGCTAGCACGCGATGCAAGGCTAGGGCTTGGCTCGAAAGTGGGGAGGGTTTCCGTGGAGATTGATCTCGGCGACTTTTGTTGCGGATTCGGTTCAACGCGATCCAACTGATGTATCGCAACTCTCCACCCCTCGCCCCTTTATATAGAGTTGGCCGACTGGGACTAGTGGCCGATCAGGACTCTATTTTGAATCGGATCTCATCCGTATCTCATAGAGTTGGCCGCCCACACGTCGTAAGCCCATAGGACTCTATCCGATCGGATCCCTATCCGATCGAGCCGTATTCAAGTCCAACTCGAATGCCTGTTCTTATCCCCTTAAGCGTGTGACCCTGTAGGTTCAGGTATACTCGGTTTCAGCTATAGTCCAACTTAGCCGATCGTCGGCTCGAGTCCAACTCAGCCGACCCGTCAACAGCGGCGCCTAGCAGCACATATTGACACCATAGTATACAAGAATAATATCGGCTCTGAACCTGTAATGTGTACACAAATCCCTTTGCCTCACGATACCAGTTAAGCTATAGGCAAGATGTGTGCCATCCCTTCAATAGCTTAACCTTTCACTCGAACCGTATTGGATTATCTGTCTGTTGATTGACTCCTCAATCAACTTAGCATGGCCAGTCATTTTCATAATCCAATACCTCGAGGGGCCCAGAGATATCTCTCCAAAGGAGGGGCAAATTCCATCTTGATCACTCACATCCCACTCCATGTTTCATAGCAAACCCGAAAACTACCTTTATAACTACCCAGTTACGGAATAGTGTTTGGTAGTCCCAAAGTAGGCTACTACACATGTTGGAATCCATGGTGATCTCAGGTCTAAGGACTTTGTACCAACACTACCTGAGACCAACTAATGGCACATTAATTCCTGTAGTGTCTCATGGTGGGTCTATCCAACAATGTGTTCTCCAACACATGTGTCCATGTTTATTGATTTGGTATCTCCATACCCATGATCTATGAGACATGATCATGAATCAATAAACATGCCGATCTTAGAATCATATTTGTTCCAACAATATGACATATGATCGAGGATCGTTTAGAAATAGATTCATACATATAGAGTCTCATAAATAAGTCACGTACTTATTGATCAATACAAGATGTCTATTTCATGGAACTGAATAACACTTTATTCATAAATACATAAACATTGACGTGATATCCAACATCTCCATGTTGCCTCTAGGGCATATCACTAACATGGCTATCATCAAATTCCCATCCATCCCAATGACCAAAGTAAGACCACCTTCACATGCCCCTACGAAACGTATGCCTATCGCAGGATGTCTTTCCGGTTGTGTAACGCAACCGCATTGTTCCAAAGGTGCATGATGTCTATCTTCTCATACATGATCGAGCAAATCATGTAAGTTTTCATGGACGATTTCGTCGTCCATGGAAAAACTTTTGATCATTGTCTTGAGAACTTAGATAAGGTCTTACAAAGGTGTAGGGAGAAGGACCTGGTACTTAATTGGGAGAAGTGCCATTTCATGGTCCGTGAAGGCATAGTCCTTGGGCACCTTGTGTCCGAAAGAGGGATAGAGATGGATAGAGCTAAAACCGATGTCATCAAAAAACTCCCACCTCCTATCAATGTCAACGGTATCCGTAGCTTCCTAGGTCAGGCGGGGTTCTATCGTCAGCTTATTAAGGATTTCTCTCAAATTGCTAGACCCCTCACGAACCTGTTAGCCAAAGATGCTCCCTTCGACTTTGATGATGAGTGCTTGCGCTCCTTTAATATCCTTAAAGAAGCACTCATCTCAGCTCCTATCATTCAACCTCCCAACTGGTCGCTGCCATTGGAGATAATGTGCGATGCTGGCGACTTTGTTGTAGGAGCAGTCCTTGGTCAGACTAAGGATAAGAAATATAGTGCTATAGCCAATGCTAGAAAACTTTAACAGGAGCTCAACTTAATTATGCTACCACTGAAAAAGAGCTCCTAGCTGTTGTTTTTTCTATTGATAAGTTTAGATCTTACTTAGTTGGAGCTAAGGTAATAATCTATACTGATCATGCTGCTTTGAAATACCTGCTCACTAAGAAAGATACTAAACCTAGGCTAATTAGATGGATTCTTCTACTCCAAGAATTTGACATCGAAATCAAAGATAAAAAGGGAGTAGAGAATTCTGTAGCAGACCACGTGCCTCGTGTGCTTTATGTGCAGGACTAATCCTTCAATGAATGCTTACAAGACGAGCATGAGAGTTTCTTTGTTAAATTTGAGAAACCTTGCTTTCTTAAGGTATCTTTAGAACCTATCACATTTTATGCCACGAGCACATACAACCACCTTATGGTCCTCACCAAATAAATGTTTATAAGGTTGGTTGTAGATGCTTTTGTTGAAGGAGAACACGGAGGCTACGATAGCATAAAACAAAAATTTTCTACTGCTCAATCCAGGATAGCTTGCAAGTAAGGGCTTATAGAGTGTTAGCCGACCTTAGCTGACCTTAGCCAACCTTACGGATGTCCCAGCCGACCCCGGGAACACCTTGCCGACCCCGAAAAAGCCTCAACCGACCCCAGGAGCCCCTCAGCTGACCCCGCGAGCAGATCAGCCAACCTGCCGACCCCGACCCCAAGCCGCTGAATTGAATTCGCTTAACTTGAATCCTGGCAAGATTTGATGCCGCCGAAGAACACCCCAACGTAGAGATGCCTCTACCGGTATCCACACATCCAGGGAGAGAACTCCAAACACCCGTGTGCTAGCACGCGATGGACGGCTTGGGTTTTTTGGATCGAACGTCGGAGAATTTCCGTAGAGTAGATTTGTTCGGCTCTGTGTTGTGCGCCCCGAACCCTCCACCCCTCGCCTCCTTATATAGGATTGTCGACTGGGCCTAAAGGCCCATCGGGACTCCTTCCCTGATTGGATCTCTATCCAATTGAGCCATATCCGAGCCCAACTCGAATGCTTGTTCTTTCCTATTAAGTGTGCGACCCTGTATGCTCAGGTATACATTGTTCCGACTTGAGTACAACTCGGCCGACCGTCAACAGCGACCCCTAGCAGAACGTATTGACACCAAGTATACAAGAGTGTTAATTCGGCTAAACCTGTAATATGTGCAGAATCCCTTTGCCGCACGATACCAATTGAGGTATAGGCAAGACATGCGCCATCCTATTTAACAGCTTAATCATTCACTCGATCTCGTATTGGATTATCTTTCTATTGATTGACTCCTCAATCAACTCGGCATGGGCATGCACTTCCATAATCCATTACTTCGAGGGGCCTGGATATATCTCTCCCAAAGGAGGGTCAAATTCCATCTTGATCATTCATATCCCACTACCCAGTTACGGAATAGCGTCTAATAGTCCCTAAGCAAGCTATTACACATGTTGGAATCCATGATGATCTCAGGTCTAAGGACTTTGCACCAACACTAGTTGAGACCAACTAATGACACATTAATTTTCTGTAGTGTCTCAAAGTGGGTCTATCCAACAATGTGTTCTCTAACACATGTTCGGTCCTGTCCGTCCTTTGTATTCCTCTACATTTGGGTACGGCGTAGAGCTATAGGCAAAGTCACTCAACAGACCGAGTGTAAGCCGGCGCCCGAAGTAAGCAAGAGAAAAGCTGAAGTAATTTATGTGCTTCCTAGAGCCGCAACCATAGTAGTCCTATCTATACTATCACCTACCTAATCTTGGATGTCTTTGGATGATCCTTTCCCTTAGATAATCCCTACCATTCCTTGGATTCGATATCCCTTGGAATACTCCTTGGGTGAAGTGCTAAGACGGTATTCCGTGCTCTTGCGGATTTTATCTGTGGTTGTAAGAAATACCAACAGAGGCCTATGGTAATCTCGATCCCGACCAGGGGATGGCCCGGAAACCATCACCCGGGACAGTTGAGCCATGGCCCGGAGGCCAGTGGTAGTCGGCGAGTTGGTCAGAACTACTACTCGGAAGCTTAAGTTAGTTTCGACCCTTGACTGAGGGATGGCCTGGAAGCCATCGCCCGCATCGACTAAGCCATGACCCGGAGGCCAGTTGTGGTCAGCAGGCTGGTCAGAACTGTTAGTGATATGCCCTAGAGGCAACATGGAGATGTTGGATATCACGTCAATGTTTATGTATAAATGAATAAAGTGTTATTCAGTTCCATGAAATAGACATCTTGTATTGATCAATAAGTACGTGACTTATTTATGAGACTCTTTATGTATGAATCTATTTCTAAACGATCCTCGATCATATATCATATTGTTGGAACAAATATGATTCTAAGATCGGCATGTTTATTGATTGATGATCATGTCTCATAGATCATGGGTATGGAGATACCAAATCAATAAACATGGACACATGTGTTGGAGAACACATTGTTGGATAGACCCACCATGAGACACTACGGGAATTAATGTGCCATTAGTTGGTCTCGGGTAGTGTTGGTACAAAGTCCTTAGACCTGAGATCACCATGGATTCCAACATGTTTAGTAGTCTACTTTGGGACTACCAAACGCTATTCCGTAACGGGTAGTTATAAAGGTAATTTTCGGGTTTGCTATGAAACATGGAGTGGGATGTGAGTGATCAAGATGGAATTTGCCCCTCCTTTGGAGAGATATCTCCGGCCCTCGAGGTAATGGATTATGGAAATGCATGGCCATGCTAAGTTGATTGAGGAGTCAATCAACGGACGATAATCCAATACGGTTCGAGTGAATGGTTAAGCTATTGAAGGGATGGCACACATCTTGCCTATAGCTTAACGGTATCGTGAGGCAAAGGGATTTGTGTACACATTACAGGTTCAGAGCCGATATTATTCTTGTATACTATGGTGTCAATATGTGCTGCTAGGCGCCGCTGTTGATAGGTCGGCTGAGTTGGACTCGAGCCGACGGTCGGCTAAGTTAGACTATAGCCGAAACCGAGTATACCTGAACCTACAGGGTCGCACGCTTAAGGGGATAGAACAGGCATTCGAGTTGGACTCGGATACGGCTCGATCGGATAGGGATACGATCGGATAGAGTCCTATGGGCTTACGACGTATGGGCGGCAACCTCTATGAGATTCGGATGAGATCCGATTCAAAATAGAGTCCTGATCGGCCACTAGTCCCAATCGGCCAACTCTATATAAAGGAGGGAGGGGTGGAGAGCTGCGGCACGTCAATTGCATCGCGTGCAACAGAAGTCGTCGAGATCAATCTCCACGGAAACCCTCCCCACTTTCGAGCCAAACCCTAGCCTTGCATCGCGTGCTAGCACACGGGTGTACGGCGTTCGTCCCCGGACGTGTGGATACCGGTAGAGGCGCTTGCTACGTTGCGCGCTGCGATCGGCTTCGGATCGGCTGCAATCGGAGAGATCGGCGTGGTGGAATCGGCTGCGGTCGGGCGCATCGGAGCGAGGCGTGAGAACGCGGCCGGACAACTCGAATCGGCCGATTGGCGAATCGGTTGTCTCCTAGAATCGGTTACACTTGCGGATCGGATTGCCCGATTGGCTATTCCACCGCACTCTACTCCAATCGGTAACATTCTATCGGCCCTTACTTGCAAGTGTTCCTGGTTTGCGCGGTAAAAAGTTTTTGTTTTCGGCTAGCGTAGCCTCCGCGTAACCCTTCGGTGGTATTAGAGCTAATCTTGCTTAGTTCGGGTTTTAGATTGGATCTGGAACAAGTTTTGCGCACGGGTTGATTAGATCAATCGGTTTTACGGGATCTGTTGAGGAGAGTTAATGGTAATTGCGTTCCTTGATAGTGTATCGGAACGGCGTAATGTGATTACGTCGAAGCAATTTCCATATAACTCGGTTTGAGTTGGGTTCGAGATAGCGTTCCTTGATAGTGTATCGGAATGGTATAATGTGATTATGCCGAAGCTATCTCGTAGTCCGATCTTGTTAGCGCCTCGCGCCTACGCAAACCATCTCCCTTGATAGTGTATCGGGACGGCATAATATGATTATGCCGACATGGTTTCCGTAGCGAATTCATATATTGGATCTATGAATTTCGTGTGGTGTTCCGCGCTACCCGAAGCCCGCGAGGCGGCTTCCCCTCGACCCCCGCCCGCTAACCGGCTAGCGGGACCGCCGTGTGCGTCCCCCTTATAGGTTGTCTCGATGCCGTAGCTCTGCGATAAGTAGAAAACGTTTCTACGCCTAACTTGTTTTTGCAGAGAATGCCTTGAGATGGTATGGCCCCATTGTATGTATGAGATGTATGAGATGCATGTGATGCATGTAATATTCTTTCATATGTGCAATCCTGTAATATTCTTTCATACGTGCAATGCTTGTAATATTCTTTCACGACTTGCGAGTCGATGTAATCTTCAATTAGAGATTCTATAGTAGTAGCTTAGTTTGAAGAAATCAAGCATTCGGCACTCGAAAGAACAGTGATGAAGATGGAGATCCTCTACACCAAAGATGGAGATGGAGATCACCATGTGAAGGGGGCCATACTATTTCACTATTTGCTATTCTTCTTCCTTTCATATGTGATATGTTTGTTTGATAGGATAGCATCCCTCGCAAAATTAAGTAGTAATGATGCCCTTCCAAATGTTGCACTCGTCACCGTTATGCTCGTCAATGGTGGGTCGCCAAAGCGAGTGCCATTCTCTATCATAACACGAGGGGTATATGTCGACATATACATGCAGGAGCATTTGGTTTACTTAACAAGGCTATCAAAACAGTTTTGGGCCTTGGGGCATAGGTTGGGGCGGGGCATGGAGATGCCACACCAACAACAAGAGTCACATAGAGATGTGATTAGCAAGGTGTTGCTTACCGATGTTACTAATTTTCTAGCAGATGCCAAAGCTCACTAGAAAATTAATTAACATGTGGATCTTGACCCAATACGTAACCTAGAGGGAAGGTGGAAAATACGTAATGGGAGTCTAATGTTAAATTGTTTAACAATAGACATAGCATAAACATTGTGCTAAACTTTGCTTTTTCTGTTGTAGAATAAATGGCGGCTAATACTACACCCAGTACCTTTAATTTGCGATCTATTCTCGAAAAGGAAAAATTAAATGGAACAAACTTTATGGATTGGTATCGCAACTTGAGAATTGTTCTCAAGCAAGAGCGTAAGGAGTACGTTCTTGAAGTACCCTATCCCGAGGATTTGCCAAATAATGCCACCGCAACGCACGGAGAGCTTACGAGAAGCACACTAATGATGCCCTAGATATAAGTTGTCTCATGCTTGCTACAATGTCCCCGAGCTTCAAAAGCAATATGAGAGCAGCGATGCTCACACTATTATTCGGGGACTGCGTGGAATGTTTGAGAACCAAGCTCGGGCCGAGAGGTTCAACACCTCAAAGTCCTTGTTTGCGTGCGAGCTTGTTGAGGGAAATCCCGTCGATCCGCATGTGATAAAGATGATTGGCTATATCGAGAGTCCGGAAAAACTAGGTTTTCCCCTTAGCCAAGAGTTGGCTACGATGTGATTCTCCGGTCGCTCCCTCCGAGCTTCGAGCCATTCATATTAAACTATCACATGAACAATATGGATAGAACCTTGGCTGAATTGCATGTGATGCTAAAGACAGTGTGGAGAGTATCTAGAAAAACGGTCATCATGTGATGATGATGCGAAGGCAAAGCGCAAACCACCTGTCAAGAAACTTTGCACCAAGAGGAAGTTAACTCCCGATGAGATCGCGAGTGCCTCCAATGCAAAGAAGGGCAAGAAGGGTCGGCGGCATCGGATGTCGTTTGCTTCTATTGCAAGGAGACAGCCATTGGAAGAGGAACTGCAAGAAGTACATGGAGGATCTCAAAAAGAAGCAAAGTACGACTTCGCTTCGGTATTAATGTTATAGACATTAATCTTGCTACTTCACCTACGACTCTTGGGTATTTGATACCGGATCGTAGCTCATATTTGCGGGAATGAGAAGAAGTAGAGGATTGAGAAGGGCGAGGTGAACTGCGCGTCGGCAATGGAGCAAGCGTTGCTACGATTCTTGTCGTGCACGAGTACCACTTCATCTACCTTCCGGATTAGTTTTGGAATTGAATAATTGTTATTGTGTTCCAACACTATGTCAAAACGTTATTTCCGCTTCATCTTTGCAAGTGGAAGGATATGATTTTAGATCAATGGACAATGGTTGTTCAATATATCTCGAGATATGTTCTATTTTCATGCTCCATTGGTGAATGGATTATACGTTTTGAATCTTGAAGCGTCTCCCATCTATAACATTAATACGAAAGGCAACTCTCTAATGATATAAACCCCACGTTTATTTGGCATTGTCGCTTAGGCCATATAAATAAGAAACGCATGGAGAAGCTCCATAAGGATGGATTGCTTCACTCTTTTGATTTTGAATCATTTGAGACATGTGAGTCTTGTTTACTTGGTAAGATGACAAAGGCACCTTTCACGGGGCACGGTGAGAGAACAAGTGACTTGTTGGCACTCGTACATACCGATGTATGTGGACCAATGAGCTCAACGGCCGAGAGGTGGTTATCGTACTTCATTACCTTTACCGATGACTTTAGTAGATATGGCTATATCTACTTAATGAGGCATAAGTCCGAATCCTTTGAAAAGTTCAAAGAATTCCAGAATGAAGTACGAGAATCATTTAGGGAAAACAATCTAGTTTCTACGATCGATCATGGAGGGAATACTTGAGCCAAGAGTTTGGTAATCATCTCGAAAGATTGTGGAATTGTTCCACGTTGACTCCGCCAGGAACTCCACAATGGAACGGAGTGTCCGAACGGAGAAATCGCACCTTGTTGGACATGGTGCGGTCGATGATGAGCCAAAGTGATCTTCCGTTATCCTTCTGGGGATATGCTCTTGAAACAGCTGCGCTCACACTAAATAGAGTTCCATCTAAGTCAGTTGAAAAGACACCATATGAGATATGGACAGGGCAACCCCCTAGTTTGTCTTTTCTCAAAATTTGGGGATGCGAAGCTTATGTAAAACGTTTACAGTCTGACAAGCTCACACCCAAATCTGACAAGTGCTTCTTTGTGGGATATCCTAAGGAAACTAAGGGATATTACTTTTATAATCGGGAACAAGGCAAAGTGTTTGTCGCCCGACATGGTGTCTTCTTGGAGAAAGAGTTTCTTTCAAGAAGGGTTAGTGGGAGCAGGGTGCATCTTGAAGAAGTTCAAGAAACACCAGAAAACGTTTCAGCGACCACAGAACCACAACAGGAGGAGCAAAGTGTTGCGCCACCAGTTGTAGATACACCAGCCCCACGGAGGTCTGAAAGATCACGTCGTGCACCTGACAGGTACACAAGTGCGGAACAACGTGATATATTGTTGTTAGACAACGATGAGCCTAAGTCCTATGAGGAAGCGATGGTGGGACCCGATTCCAACAAGTGGCTTGGAGCCATGAAATCCGAAATAGAATCCATGTACGACAATCAAGTTTGGAACTTGGTTGATCCACTGATGGTGTCAAAACCATTGAGTGTAAATGGGTTTTTAAGAAAAGGCCGATATGGATGGAAATGTTCACATCTATAAGGCGCGATTGGTGGTGAAAGGTTTTAAACAGATTCAAGGAGTTGATTATGATGAAACCTTCTCGCCCGTCGCAATGCTTAATTCTATTCGGATTATCCTAGCGATTGCTGCATATTTCGATTATGAGATATGGCGAGATGGATGTCAAAACAGCTTTCCTAAATGGAAACCTAAGCGAGGATGTATACATGATACAACCTCGGGGTTTTGTCGATCCAGAATCGCTGGAAAGATATGCAAGCTACATAAATCTATTTATGGATTAAAGCAAGCATCTCGGAGTTGGAATATTCGTTTTGATGAAGTAATCAAAGGGTTTGGTTTCATCAAAAACGAAGAAGAGGCCTGTGTTTACAAAAAGGTTAGTGGGAGCGCAATTGTATTTCTAATCTTATATGTGGATGACATATTATTGATTGGAAATGATATCCCTATGCTAGAATCCGTCAAGTCTTCATTGAAAAATAGTTTTTCCATGAAAGACTTAGGGGAGGCAGCATACATATTGAGCATTCGGATCTATAGAGATAGATCCAAGAGGCTAATTGGATTAAGCCAAAGTACATACATTGACAAGGTGTTGAAAAGGTTCAACATGCATGATTCCAAGAAAGGTTTCTTGCCCATGTCACATGGCATTAATCTTAGCAAGAATCGGTGTCCTCGGACACATGATGAGCGGAATAAGATGGGTATGGTTCCATATGCTTCGGCAATTGGATCCATCATGTATGCCATGCTTTGTACACGCCCAGATGTCTCGTACGCTTTGAGTGCTACGAGCAGATACCAGTCAGATCCAGGTGAAGGTCACTGGACTGCCGTAAAGAATATCCTTAAGTACTTCAGAAGAACTAAGGATATGTTTCTAGTCTATGGAGGTGAAGAAGAGTTCGTTGTAAGTGGTTACACCGATGCTAGCTTCCAAACGGACAAGGATGATTATAGATCGCAATGGGTTCGTGTTCTGCTGAACGGAGGCGCGATCACTGGAAGAGTTCCAAGCGGGATACGTTGCTGATTCTACAACGGAGGCCGAGTACATTGCTGCTTCGGAAGCGCAAAGGAGGCTGTTTGGATCAAGAAATTCGTTTCTGAGCTTGGTGTGATGACTAGTACGACTGGTCCAATGTCTCTCTATTGTGATAATAGTGGAGCCATTGCGCAAGCCAAGGAGCCGAGGTCACATCGAAGTCCAAACACATACTTCGGCGATATCATCTCATCCGCGAGATAGTGGACAGAGGTGATGTCAAGATATGCAAAGTGCACACGGATCTCAACATAGCCGATCCGCGACAAAACCTCTCCCTCGGCCGAAGCAAGAGGCACACACAAGAGCAATGGGTATTAGATACTTACATGATTGACTCTAGTGCAAGTGGGAGATTGTTAGTGATATGCCCTAGAGGCAACATGGAGATGTTGGATATCACGTCAATGTTTATGTATAAATGAATAAAGTGTTATTCGGTTCCATGAAATAGACATCTTGTATTGATCAATAAGTACGTGACTTATTTATGAGACTCTTTATGTATGAATCTATTTCTAAACGATCCCGATCATATATCATATTGTTGGAACAAATATGATTCTAAGATCGGCATGTTTATTGATTGATGATCATGTCTCATAGATCATGGGTATGGAGATACCAAATCAATAAACATGGACACATGTGTTGGAGAACACATTGTTGGATAGACCCACCATGAGACACTACGGAATTAATGTGCCATTAGTTGGTCTCGGTAGTGTTGGTACAAAGTCCTTAGACCTGAGATCACCATGGATTCCAACATGTGTAGTAGCCTACTTTGGGACTACCAAACGCTATTCCGTAATCGGGTAGTTATAAAGGTAGTTTTCGGGTTTTCTATGAAACATGGAGTGGGATGTGAGTGATCAAGATGGAATTTGCCCCTCCTTTGGAGAGATATCTCTTTGCCCCTCGAGGTAATGGATTATGAAAATGCATGGCCATGCTAAGTTGATTGAGGAGTCAATCAACGGACGGATAATCCAATACGGTTCGAGTGAATGGTTAAGCTATTGAATGGATGGCACACATCTTGCCTATAGCTTAACGGTATCGTGAGGCAAAGGGATTTGTGTACACATTACAGGTTCGAGCCGATATTATTCTTGTATACTATGGTGTCAATATGTGCTGCTAGGCGCCGCTGTTCACAGTCGGCGAGTTAGACTCGAGCCGACGATCGGCTAAGTTAGACTATAGCCGAAACCGAGTATACCTGAACCTACGGGTCGCACGCTTAAGGGGATAAGAACAGGCATTCGAGTTGGACTCGGATACGGCTCGATCGGATAGGGATCCGATCGGATAGAGTCCTATGGGCTTACGACGTATGGGCAGCCAACTCGTGGAGATTCGGATAGGATCCGATTCAAAATAGAGTCCTGATCGGCCACTAGTCCCAGTAGGCCAACTCTATATAAAGGAGGGAGGGGTGGAGAGCTGCGACACGTCAATTGTATCGCGTGCAACAAAAGTCGTCGAGATCAATCTCCACGGAAACCCTCCCCACTTTCGAGCCAAACCCTAGCCTTGCATCGCGTGCTAGCACACGGGTGTACGGCGTTCGTCCCCGGACGTGTGGATACCGGTAGAGGCGCTGCTACGTTGCGCGCTGTTGATCGGCTTGGATCGGCGCAATCGGAGAGATCGGCTGTGGTGGAATCGGCTGCGGTCGGGCGCATCGGAGCGAGGCGTGAGAACGCGGCCGGACAACTCGAATCGGCTGATTGGCGAACCGGTTGTCTCCGAGAATCGGTTACACTGTTCTGGATCGGATTGCCCTGATTGGCTATTCCGCTGCACTCTACTCCAATCGGTAACGATCTATCAGCCCTTACTTGCAAGTGTTCCTGGTTTGCGCAGTAAAAAGTTTTTGTTTTCGGCTAGCGTAGCCTCCGCGTAACCCTTCAAGAACAATTGCCCGGAGGCTTATGGTAGTTCCGACCCTCAACCGATGGATGACCCGGAAGCCATCGCCCGAACCGATGAAGCCACAGCCTGGAGGACAGTGGTGGTCGGCAAGTTGGTCAGAAATACTGCACGAAGGCTTATGGTAGTTCTAACCCTCAACCGACAGATGGCCGGGAAGCCATCACCAGAACCAACGAAGCCACGGCCCGGAGGCCAGTGGTGGTCGGCAAGTTGGTCAAAACTTCTGCCCAGACGCTTATGGTAGTTCCGACCCCGACCGAGGGGTGGCCTGGAAGCCATCGCCCGAGTCGTTAGAGCCAGGCCTGGAGGCCAGTAGTGGTCGGCGAGTTGGTCAGAACTACTGTCCGGAGGCTTATGGTAGTTCTGACCCTCAACCAACGGATGGCCCGGAAGCCATCTGTGGAGATTATGGCAATCGGGTATCTACATGGCAAGCTTATCCGACTGGAGGTAGGGATAGATTGCGCATGCTGTATCTGTAAGCCGAACTTGACTTGGGTGTTACGGTTGCCGATAGAGATAAGGCAATCGGCCTATAGTCACGGTTTGGCAAGGTTGAGGAAACCAACTTAGAATAAGATAGGGTTTCCGATTTGTAAACCCTCCCCCCAAGACTATATAAGGGGGGTAAGGGGCGTCCCTTGAGGGATATCGAAGACTAGATCAGAGATCAGATTCTAGATCAAAGATTCCGATAGGAGATCAGCTTTTAGCTCCCAGTTTTAGATCACGAGATCAATAAAGACACTCGGCGGATCGAGTCCACCGAAACAGGAGTAGGGTATTACCTCACGAGAGGGCCTGAACCTGTCTAAACCTTTTTCTTCTTCTAACCCATTGTGCTTGGCGATCTCGACTGCGACCCCAGAAAATATATTGCCGAAACCAAGTTTCGACAGTTGGCGCGCCAGGTAGGGGCCGCGCGTCGAGACTTCTTCAACAATCTCGCCGACAAGCGTGATGGGATCTCCCTCAAGACTCGGCGACTTCGCCGCCAACTTCGCCGACGACTCCTCCTTCGACTCGGATTCGAACCAGTCGGAGGGAAAGACCCACTCGGCGCCATTCGGGCTCCCCAACAGCGCCGAGATCTTCGACAACATCTTGAAGACCAAGATGCGATCCACCTTCTCCGACGACGGACTTCACTCGGCACCGTTCGGATTACCGAATACCGCCGAGATCTGCGCCAATCTCCTCGCCTCCCCGACGGAAGCGATCTATTCTGACGAAGACCTCTCGGTGCCGTTTGGGTTACCAAATGCCGCCGAGATCTACAGCAAACTCCTCTCCCCCGAGTTAGCGGCCATCCACTTAAAGGAGCCTACTCCCCCAGACTCTGACTCGGACTGGAACGATCCAGATCCGGGTTACCCAGGATCAAGGGAGGTCGCTGTCATCCTCCCGTCATTCGGCTCCTGCTCATCTTCAGAGCTCAACGGATACCTCAGCTCCGCCGGCTTCGACAATCTCTACGGCATCCCTTCCGACGAAGCCGACAACTCCGACTGCCACATGGACTGCGAGCCGAAGTGCTTCGACGTCCTCATGGCTGAGCCAGATGAGTCCGACTCAGCCATGGCCAGAAGGCTTGCCGAAGAGGAGCGAGCCAGGGTGGAGCTTGAGCGCAAGACAGCCGAGGAGGATAAACAACGCAAGGACGAGGCTGACAAAAGGAAGCAGGATCTACGTGCAGCCGGACGATCTGCCCAGGAGGCCATCCTCCAAACACGGGTTCGCAACACCAACATCTTCCAGACGCCACAGCAGAACGCTGTCGCCGCACTCACGCTCTTGGACACCGTCATGGAGACGGCTCCGGCCAACGTGACTCCTATACTTGGATAAGATCAAGACCATCGTCGCGCCACGGCTAACGGCCATCCCACCACTTCGGCGCGAGGACGGCGAATCCGTGGCCGAAACGCCGATAAAAGCCGGCTTCCGCCTCTAAAGTCGGGAGACTACGGGAGGCCCGAGCCGGCTCGATCGTCAACTAGGCCAAGAGGCCCACCTCGCGAGTCCACGCCGAGGCACCAAGAGCAGACGGCCGACTCCCGTGACAAACGACACGGACGTCCACCCGTCTACCACCGAGTCCGCCGCAACGGTTCCAACTACCCAACCACACCGAAGACCCCGCCGAGTGATCGCGGGAAGTCCTCGATCGCCGCTACCGGGAGCGCGACCAACGCACTCGGGAAGATCGAAGGGGATCACCCGATAGCGGCGACGACGGAGTACCGGCCTTCACTCGCGAGCTCCGCCGAGTGCATTGGCCGAGTGGCTTTAAGCCTACAGGGATTGAAAGGTACGATGGCAAGACCGACCCTGAATCTTGGTTAGCGTATATACCCTTGCCATCCGAGCTGCAGTGGCGACAACAAAGCCATGGTCAATTACCGCCCGTGGCCCTCGCAAACTCAGCCGAGAAATTGGCTCACGAGCCTGCCAAGAGGCTCAATCGGCTCGTGGAGCGAGGCGAGGACCACTTCATCGCCAACTTCCAAGGCACCTTCGAGAGGCCCGGCACACACTTCGACCTCTACAACGTCATCCAGAAGCCGGACGAGCCCCTGAAGGATTATATTCGGCGTTTCTCCGAGAAACGCAACAAGATCTCGAACATCACCGACGACATCATCATTGCCGCCTTCCGAAGGGAGTCCGAGATGAGCGCTTATCGGCAAGTTCGGGCGCAAACCACCGAAACGGTGAAACAAATGTTCGAGACGGCGAACTCATACGCCAAATCCAACGACGCCATTAAGGCTGCCCGTCAAGATCGGCCCGACGAAGGGAGGACAAGCAAGCGGGAGGAAGCCGAAATCCTAAGAAGGATGGCGGCAACAACGGCAACCAGGGCCAGAAAGATCGCAAGCGCCGATCTGAAGACCTAGTGGCCGCAACCTCCAATACTCAACGCCGTCCCCGAGTCGCCGCCTACGACGCCATTATGAACGCCCAATGCACCCACCATCCGAATCATAAGCACGCGGCGAAGGACTGCTTTATCTACAAGCAGTTCGCTGAACAGTACGCTGCGCAGCTCAACAAGAAGTCGACTGACGAGGCCGGCCCATCCGATGCCAAGAAGAACAACGCGGCTGAAAATGCCGAACCTTTTCAAGACCCAGTGGGGAGCTCAACCACATCTTCGGGGTCCGCTAGCCTATGAGTCCAAGAGGAAACAAAAGCTAACCGACCGGGAAGTCAACCGGCTCAACCCGAAGTCCCTCGTATTCTGCGATGGTCGGAAGTGGCCATCACCTTTGACCGCTCGGATCATCCTGACCGAGTGGTTCATCCGGGGCGCTATCCACTCGTCCTGGACCCCGTGGTCCGCAATATCAGGCTTAAGCGCGTCCTCATCGATGGGGGCAGCGCCCTCAACATCCTGTTCGCCAAGACCATGGATGAAATGCGAGATCCCGAGGCCGACGAAAGCAAGCTCAGCCCCTTCCACGGAGTTATCCCGGGCTGTCTTCAACACCACTCGGGCACATCTCCCTCCCAGTCACCTTCGGAGCCCGAGAGAACTTCCGAACGGAGAACGTCACCTTCGAGGTGGCCGACTTCGAAACAGCATATCATGCCATCATCGGAAGGCCTGCGCTTGCCAAGTTCATGGCGATCCCTCACTACACTTACCTCTGCATGAAGATGCCGGGTCCCAACGGCGTCATCACTCTTCGCGGCGACGTGAAGCAAGCCTTCACTGCGACAAGGAGAGCTGCGACATGGCCCAATCTCGCGAGAGATTACGCGGCCAACAAGAAGTCCGATTGGCTGCATCGACTTCGGCAGAGGCGAAGTCCCGCGAAGAAGATAGCCAAAGCGGGATCCGGCGACGCCAAGACCAAGAAGATCTCCCTTGATTCGTCTAATCCCTCCAAAACTGCTGTAATCGGAGCCGACCTAGATCCCAAATAGGAAAGCGCGCTCGTCACCTTCCTCCAAAATAATAAAGATGTTTTTGCTTGGAAACCATCGATATGCGGAATTCCTAGGGAGGTGATCGAGCACTCTTTGAACGTCAAAGATGACGCCAAACCGATAAAACAACGATTACGCAGGTTCGCACAGGATCGAAAGGACGCGATCAAAGAAGAACTTGCAAAGCTCTTGGCTGCCGGCTTCATTAAAGAAGTCCTTCATCCCGACTGGTTAGCCAACCCAGTCCTGGTCCTCAAGAAGACGGGGCAATGGCGCATGTGCGTTGACTACACCGACCTCAACAAAGCCTGCCCCAAAGATCCGTTCGGGCTGCCTCGTATCGACCAAGTCGTCGACTCAACAGCCGGCTGCGAACTCCTAAGTTTCTTGGATTGTTACTCGGGCTATCACCAGATCAGCTTGAAAGAATCCGACTGCTTGAAAACATCATTCATCACGCCGTTTGGGGCTTATTGTTACATTACCATGCCTTTCGGCCTGAAAAACGCCGGAGCCACATACCAACGCATGATCCAAAGATGTTTCCAAATGCAGATCGGCAAGAACGTTGAAGCCTACATCGACGATGTCGTCATCAAGACCAAGCAGAAAGAAGACCTGATCGCCGACTTAGAAGAAACCTTTGCAAACATCCGGGCCTTCAGAATGAAGTTAAACCCGGAGAAGTGCACCTTCGGCGTCCCATCAGGCAAGCTGCTCGGCTTTATGGTGTCACATCGCGGCATTGAGGCAAATCCAGAGAAGATCAACGCTATCTTAAACATGAAGCCCCCGAGTAATCAGAAAGACGTCCAAAAGCTCACCGGTTGCATGGCGCTAAGCCGTTTCATATCCCGACTCGGCGAACGAGGCATGCCCTTCTTCAGACTGCTAAAGAAGACAGACGACTTCCAGTGGACCTTGGAAGCCGACAAGGCCTTTGAAGATTTCAAAGAATTCCTTACCACGCCACCCGTCACGCCGCCTCGGCCCAGGAACCCCGTTGCTGTACGTCTCGCCACTCACCAAGTGGTTAGTACGGTCCTTGTGGTTGAACGCGAAGAAGAAGGACGGGCCCAGGAAGATTCAAAGGCCAATTTACTTTGTTAGCGAAGTATTGGCGGGAGCCAAAATCCGCTACCCTCGGGTACAAAAATTGCTTTATGGTGTTCTAATAACCGCGAGGAAATTGGCGCACTACTTTCGGGGTCACTCGGTCACCGTCGTCACCTCTTTCCCACTCGGCGACGTCATCCACAACCGCGAGACAACCGGGCGTATCGCCAAGTGGGCCCTAGACGATGCCGCTGGACTTAACTTTTAAGCCCGGGACGTCCATTAAGTCACAAGCCTTAGCGGACTTCTGGCCGAGTGGATGAACAACAAGAGCACGTGCCTCGGGAAGACCTCCAACACTTGGACCATGCACTTCGACGGATCCAAGAGGATCACCGGCTTGGGAGCGGGAGTCGTGTTGATCTCCCGGCCGGGGAAAGGCTAAGATATGCCCTTCACCTCCACTTCTCCGCCTCACACAACGTCGCCGAGTACGAGGCTCTTCTACATGGACTGCCCCTCGCAGTCTCACTCGGGATTCGTCGACTTATTGTGAAAGGCGACTCCCAGTGGTCGTCAATCAAGTGATGAAGGACTGGTCTGCTTAAATGACACTATGGAGGCCTACCGACAAGAGGTCCGCAAGCTTGAGGACAAGTTTGATGGGCTAGAACTCTCACATGTCTGAGACATAACAACGACGCCGCGATGAGCTAGCACGGTTCGGATCTAAGCGCGAAGCTGCTCCAACGAGCGTCTTCGTCGAGCATCTCTATGAACCAACCGTCACGGCAAAGACGACTCCTAACGAACAAACCGCCAACGAAGTCGCCATGACCGAAGCGGCGGCGGAGGACGCCGCTCATCAAATTCTTAACTCAAAAGAGCTGCGGATGACCGGGATGAAGCGAAACGCGTCCGCGTCGTTGCCAAGCGTACGTCATGGTCGACTCCGATCTATACAAGAGAAGCCCCTCGGAATTCTAATGAGGTGCATCACACCCGAAGAAGGGAAACAACTACTCCAAGATATCCATTCGGGCATATGCGGAAGCCACGCGGCGGCACGCACTCTAGTCGGTAAAGCTTACGGGCAAGGATTCTTCGGCTTACCGCGGTCTCCGACGCGGATAAAGTCGTAAGAACCTGCGAAGGCTGCCGTTTTCGCCCGACAAAGCCATGTCCCGGCCCAGAGCTTCAAACAATCCCACTTTCCGGCCGTTCGCGGTATGGGGGCTGGACATGGTTGGCCCCTTCAAGAAAGCTCCAGGAGGTTTCACACACCTCTTCGTCGCAATCGACAAGTTCTCCGAGTGGATTGAAGCCAAGCCGGTCGCCACAATCACTGCTGACAAAGCACGAGACTTTTTCCTCAACATCGTGCACCGCTTCGGCGTCCCAAACAGAATCATAACTGACAATGGGACTCAATTCACGGGAGGAATCTTCAAGAAATTCTGCGAAGACTTTGGAATCAAAATATGCTATGCTTCAGTAGCTCACCCTAAAAGCAACGGGCAAGTCGAGCGAGCCAACGGCATGGTCCTTCAAGGCATCAAGGCTCGCGTTTTCGACCGGCTAAGCCCCTACGCTGGCAGGTGGGTCAAAGAACTTCCCTCGGTTCTATGGTCGCTACGAACCACACCCAGTCGGGCCACCGGCTAAACTCCTTTCTTTTTGGTCTACGGCGCAGAAGCCATGTTGCCAAACGAGATGGAGTATGAGTCCCTCCGGGTCCACAGCTTCAACGATGAACGCTACGACCCTGACCGAGTGGATGACCTCACCCGATTGGAAGAGGCCCGCGAGGCAGCCCTCGTCCAGTCGGCCAAATACCTTCAAGGGCTCAGAAGATACCACAGTCGCAACGTGCGAGCACGAGCTTTCATTGTTGGCGACCTGGTCCTACGCAAGATCCAGACCACCAAAGACCGACACAAGTTATCTCCCTTATGGGAAGGACCGTATATAATCGCTGAAGTGACTCGGCCCGGTGCATACCGGCTAAAGCGCGAAGACGGGTCCATGGTGGAGAACTCCTGGAACATCGAGCATCTTCGACGATTTTATGCTTAATTTGGCTAAAGCCTCATGTTTTCCTTGACTGCCAACCTCAAGCAAGATGACTTCTTGAGCTAGCAGTCGGGGGCTGTACACATGTCGATAAAGCTCAAGTTTTCCTCATCAACTTTTGTGCATAATTTGGTTTATCATTGTTTAATGTCCTTTGACTCGAGCTCAGTGTCTAAGGACTGAGAGTTTTCCGATGACCTAATCGAGCCTAGATTTGATGACAGCCAGACGAAAACTACTTAAGAAATTTCACGCAAAAGCTCGAATCAAGGCATTGACATAAATAAACTAAAAATAGTCACAAAGTTCCACGTCAGAATGTTACGGTCACATGACATTTAGAAAGCAAAGTCAGAATACAGATCAGAGCTTGAAGTTGCTTACTACATCCAGAGATATCTTCTTCGCCGCCTCTTGCGCCTCACTCAGCATATCTAAGGCCTGCTCGTCCGTTGTTCCATCAGCAAAGCCCTCCCCGACCGAGTGGATATCCACTCGGGGGTAGAGGGACTTGGTCTGAGCAAGAGCCAGACCAGCCCCCATGCTGGCTGCTTGTCGAAGACCTCGATTGGCTCCAGCGAGCCGAAGCTTGTCGAAGACCTCGATTGGCTCCAGCGAGCTGGCCCCAACTCCTTGATCGAACAAGGACAGCAAGATCGGCGTGGCGGCGTTGGCGACCTCTTCACGAATCTCGTCGCTGGATTTGATCCGCCCAAGCAAGACGTCATATTGGGCTCGGGTCTTCATCTTATAAGCTACAAAAAGTCCCGGATCGTTCAAAGCACTCGGATATAAAGCGGCACACGGAATTCGGCTTCAAAGAAGATCACCTTCAAATTCGGCCTCCATCTCGGCCTTGTCAAGGCTGACCGCTTCCAGCTGGACTTGAAGCGAGTGGACCTCCGAAGAATTTTCTACAACGAAAGAAGATTATCAATAGCCAAGATCAACATAAGAATCATGATGAAGCTGGGAGAGCGGGCTTACTCCCAATTGATCCGCGGAGGTCGAGGTTCGCTTCCCGAAGCTCGCAATCTCCTCCTTAAAGCCGCCTCTCTTGATGCGGCCTCCTCCTGAGTGGCCTTCAGCTGTCGCTGAACGTCCTCCAAGGAGTTTAAGTGGGGGACCAGCTTCTCCAGCACTTCAGATTTTACCATTGAGCGGGAATATTCTTTCTGCACACGAAAGCAGTGGAGTGATCGACTGAAAGATAACGATGATATAATCAAAGAGAAAGACAAAGGCTTACGTTGAGCAGTCGGGTTGCCTCGTTCAGGCTCTCGACAAGGGCATCCCTTTCATCTTTTCGGCTTGCCGGTCTAGGATGATGCCCTGTCTCTCGCCTTCGAATCCCGCCACTCGATTCTTATCGGGGAACCCAGTCTCAAAAGGCGCAACGGGGATCTCTTCTACTGTGGTGACAAGCAAGGAAGACAAATGAAGACATGAAAGATTCAAAATTGAAAGAACGAAGGAATGCTTCGAAGCAAGTCTTACCGGTTTCGGTGGCTGCCTGCCTAGGTGGAGCGGCCGGGCTTTTCTTCTTCTTCGGGCTCTGCGCCGAGTGACCCCGGTCGGGGTGCTTGAGCCGCAGCCTCGGGTTTCCGGCGATGGCCTTTCCAGTGGGACATCCCGCGCGATCGGGGCTCCTCCCTAGGGGCGTCCTCCTTCGGAGGCGAAGGTTGTTTCTCCGGAACGCTCACACTCGGTTGCGGGCTCTGGGGTTTTGGCTCTACTGGCCTTGGCACTTCGGGAGCAGCGGCCGGAGTCGGCCCTTCACCCCCTCCGGCAGGATCTATGTCCTGGGGCCTCCTGCGAAAGTGAATATAGCAAAGATAAAGAAAAGTTTTTCCGCAAAAGAGTTCAGGACTTTGGTTTCAGAGCATACCTGGATGACCGGCGGATCTTCGGCGCTGTCCGCGGTGATCGCCTCAAAGGCGGGGTCTCGACCGGAGGAGTCGGGACTTCGTCATCCGAATCTTCGATAATCAACCTCCTTTTGCTTGCACGTTTGTTCGAGTCCTCACTCGGCGCTGCCCGCTTCCCGACCGGGTCACTCTGAATCTTGATCCCGCCAGTCGGTTTCTTGGCGGGGCGACGTGGTGCGTCATCATGAGCCACCTTGTATGGCTTGGAGGCGATAGAGGCGTTTTCCTGCAGAAGAAAGAAAGTGCAACATTAAGAGACAAGATGTCAAATTTGAAAGATAATATAGAGTAACCAGTCGGCTTACCGGAGGAGGAGGTCGATGAATGCTGAAGGGAAGGACTGGCAGTATGAGGGCCCGCTCAACTGCGATCCCGGACGAGAAGAGTTTGTACATCCTAATCTTCAGGATCTCGTATGTGAGTGGATCTGGGTCTTCCCGATTGGGGTCCGTCCCGCCTTCATATTCGAAGGCCGGCTTTGACCGCTCCTTGATCGGCGCCAGTCGGCACCTGATGAAGTGCCGAGTGATTTGTTCCCCGCGAAGACCCCTCTTCTTCATCGCCAGGATCTTCGCGAGCAGATCGTTGGCTTCGTCCCAGTCTTGGGCTACCGGGACGGTGCTCCAAGATGGCTTGGGGACAGGAGGAAGACCGACAAAGGCGGGCAGGCTGGGTTCGATATTACTGATGTAGAACCAGCCTGCGTGCCAGCCTTTGTTGGAAGATTTTAAAGGGAGAGAGAAGTAGTCTTTGCGGAGAGATCCGCGAAGCTGGAAGCCTGCCCCGCCAACAACGCAAGGTTGGTCCTTGTTCGGATGGGGTTTCAGATAGAACATACGACGGAATAGATTGAAGTGAGGAAGAATGCCAAGAAAGGCTTCACACACATGAATAAAGAGGGCTATGTGAAGCATCGAGTTGGGGTTTAGATGATAGAGATGAAGCCCGTAATAGTCCAGAAGTCCCCGAAAGAACTCGGAGGTGGGAAGGCTGAACCCGCAATAGAAAAAGGAAGTGAAGACAACGAGCTCACCGGTGTTTGGGGTCGGGAAGTCCTCCCCCGCCGCCGGGCGCCATCCCACAAGTTCCTTTGGCGGAAGCACGCCGTGCTTCACCATCTCCTTGAGGGTGTATTCCCTCACATCCGAGGTGGCCCATTGGTCGAACGGAATCCTCTTCTCCTCCGCCATGAGAGCGAGATTGTTGGGAAGTGGATCTGACTGAGAAAAGTTGGATCTTGGGCGATGGGATGTGGGAGATTTGGCTGCGGAAGCTGGTTGTTGCAGAGAGCAAGCTCCTAGAGGATGGATTTGGGAGCGCGCGAGTCTAGGGTTCTCCGCGGTGAACTGTTGAACAGTGCCGCGAAAAGGGGAATCGTTTGGAAGACGTAGAGGCGGGGACGACCTCGCATTTTTATAGAAAGATTTGAGGGTTGCGCTAGGTTTTCTGGTGAGTGGGCCGAGCCTATAAGAAAATCTACGGCCCAGCTAAGGTGTGGTCTGATACGTGTCCTTAGGGACTTAAGCGGATGAGCTTAAGCAGATTTGCCCTGGCAATATGCGCGTGTCCGAGTGCCCTATACCTTTAAAGATCCTTCCATACCGCGGTTTGCTTGACTTCATGAGAAGCTGGCACGATGCAATTTGGAAGGTGACCAACAGCTGAGTTTTTATAGCTGCCTTGGTGAACAAGGGCTGTTTGGTTTTTTGGCATTTGGTCGGGTAATCTTACCAATGCTGTTTGCTTTCCACCTTGGTGAAGATCTTTATAAGATTGAGACCAGTATTATGGCAAAAGCTATTTAATAACTTGGTCATATTTTTCATATGATTAAAAGAACTTGTTTTCCCATCAGGGTTGATTGAATTATTTGTTCTGACATGACTCGGGCAAATTCACTCGGATAAGTATGAATTTACCGAGCAATGAGATTTCTATGATTGCTTTGGCATGAGCCAGGCATCTATATGAGAATGATTTTTTTTATAGTTCTTGACTATATGCTTAGTCTGTTTTTTGACTAACCACATAGTCGGGGGCTACACCTAATTAGGTGCATCAGGAGATGCACCTAGATATTTATTTTTGAGAAATTTTTTAGATATTTTCCAGCCCTTCACAGTCTTTGGAGCCACTCGGGAAGACTCAGGCAGAGATGGTGGAATCACTCGGCGCCAAAAGCACTCGGTCAAAGAGATTTTTTGTTTGAGTCTTTGTTTTGGTCTGAAGCTGAGTTGTCTCGTCGGCGAAAAGGACTCGGGGCTCTTGTGGAGATTATGGCAATCGGGTATCTACATGGCAAGCTTATCCGACTGGAGGTAGGGATAGATTGCGCATGCTGTATCTGTAAGCCGAACTTGACTTGGGTGTTACGGTTGCCGATAGAGATAAGGCAATCGGCCTATAGTCACGGTTTGGCAAGGTTGAGGAAACCATCTTAGAATAAGATAGGGTTTCCGATTTGTAAACCCTCCCCCCAAGACTATATAAGGGGGGTAAGGGGCGTCCCTTGAGGGATATCGAAGACTAGATCAGAGATCAGATTCTAGATCAAAGATTCCGATAGGAGATCAGCTTTTAGCTCCCAGTTTTAGATCACGAGATCAATAAAGACACTCGGCGGATCGAATCCACCGAAACAGGAGTAGGGTATTACCTCACGAGAGGGCCTGAACCTGTCTAATCCTTTTTCTTCTTCTAACCCATTGTGCTTGGCGATCTCGACTGCGACCCCAGAAAATATATTGCCGAAACAAAGTTTCGACACCATCGCTCGAACCAACGAAGCCACGGCCCGGAGGCCAGTGGTGGTCGGCAAGTTGGTCAGAACTACTACCCGAAGGCTTATGGTATCCGACCCCGACCAGGGGATGGCCCGGAAGCCATCGCCCAAGTCGGTAGAGCCACAGTCCGGAGGGCAGTGGTGGTCAACGAGGTCAGCATGAGGTCTCGCAGAAGTTATTACCGGGTGGGCCCCTAAACTTTGGGCGCGTTCCCCGATCGAGGTCTCCTGACAATCTGCCAATCATGTTCCATCAGGGTCATGAAAACCGATGCTGCACAATGGCTAGTCGTGCCTCCGGTTCTCCACTTTCCCCAAAGTGACAGGCGGAACTGACGACAAGTTGGAAAAGGTGGCGTACCCAGCGGCAACTCCCCCGAGACACGTAACGATGACCTTGTGGACGTTGTTAACTGCTTTCATCCGTTTGACGGTTTCTATTCGATCATCAGAATGACATGGCATGTCGGGGAGATAGATGGGCAAGGGCGCTTTGGATTCCCTACGCGCGCGTCATTAACAGTGTCACGTGCTCTCTGAGGTTGGTGCTGCCAGGCCCATCATTGCCCCTTTTATACCGTGTCACCATTTTGCTTTCTTTCTTCTCAATACCTTTCCATTGCCAAGGAATTTCCAAACACTTCCATCTTCAAGCTTTCATCTCTCTGTTGCACTCTTTTGCCACTTCTGCTTCCTGAGCACCTCTTGCACTCACAAGGGTCGTTGAGCTTTCTGTCCAAGGCCTATGGCGCCAAAGAAGACGTCGAAGAAATTAGCGAAGGCTTCATCAGCTGGGGGAGACGAGGTTGAGTCCGGCTCGGTCTTTGTCCCTTCACGCGTCAGGAAGGAGATGATGGTGGCTGGCAAGGACAGGGTCCACCCGACGTACGAGAACTCGGGTGGCTGGGACCCCACTCGGGAGAAGATGGTCCCTATCGAGCTCGTGCGCCAACGGCTGTCAGGCTTCTTCCAGAGCTCGGCGGATGTCAGTGCAGGGGAGCTGACTAGCTTCAACCTCCATAACCCACGACCCACGGTACGCTCGACCTTCCCATTTGTCCTTTTGTTCTGCTTACGCCTTCCTCCTTTGCTCGGTATCTCACCTACCAGGGGTCGGAGCTGACAGGGGAGGGAAGCATACGTGTCCCTCGTCCCTATCCCTGAGGTGGCTCCAACCGTTCCACTAAGGATCTGGATACCCCTGCCGAGGTCAGAGGGGAAGAAGAAGAAGGGGAAGGAGCCGGAGCCCCACCAGCGAAGCCGGGGTCGAGCGAAAGCTGGGGTCGAGCAAGGTGGCGCCGGGGAGCCTTAAAATCCTCGGCGTGAAGCGAAAGCTCATGGTCTCCTCCGAGGAGGAGGAGTCAAGGGAGGAGTCATCCGACTCGAGATTGGTGCGGAAGAGGAGGCTCCCTCACCCCCGAAGAAGGTGGCCAAATGTCTCGGGATAGCATAGGAGGCCTCATCCAGGTAAGTGGAATCTGGGTAATCCGTCCTAATTCCCCTTCCTTTTTTTGGTTTTCGGCATTGACTATCCGTCTTGATCTGGGCCACCAGGGGCGCCGGGTCCAGTGCGGCTGAACCCATGAGGACGGCAAGGACGTCGTCCAAACCGAGGCGACAGAGTCCGACGTGGCTTCGACTGCCGTGGTCTCGTAAACTGCACCACCGGCGCCCGACCAAGCAGGTGAGCAACTGGTGGCGGAGACTATCCAGGGGGTCTAGGCGGCTGGTTTCGACACGGCTGAGATGACTCCCGAAACGGCCACGAAGGTCGGGCCCATCCAGGCGGCAGAGGAGGAGGTCTCGGCTGGGATCAATTGGGACCTACTCCCGTGCATCGACGGGGGTGACGGCATCGACGGGGGCGACGCCATCGACACTGGGACCGAGTCGGCCACGACGGGGGCCGAGGACCTTCTCACCTTGGGCGCCGCTACCCCAACAGTCGAGGATGTCAGGAACCAGCCCAACCCAAGAGCTACAGAGTCCGTCCTCACCGACGCTACAAACCTTCGAGCCCTTGGCAGTGCGCTAGAAGTCGGAGAGGGGTCCGACACCGAACCAGCGGGCTTGGTGGAGCTCGAGCACCACCAACACTGCATCCGAGAGTTGTTTCTGATAAGACTTATACCCTGCCCCCTAGATCAGGTTCGATTCTAAGACCATGATAACACAGGCCACCGTCTGCCCTCCCCAGTCACCCTCTTCTAGCGACAAGGATCTAGAGAAGAGATTGACCGAAGCGTCCCATCGTGCGTTCACCACTTTTCCACCTCCTTTTTCTCCTCGGGAATCATCAGCTGATCTGCTTTATCATGTAGGCACTGGCGAGGCCTGTACGTTGGCCGAGGCGCTTTGGTCAGAGCGGGACAAAGTTGGAGAGCTTCTAAGGCTCTCGGACACCACTCGGGTGGTAGCCGAGGCTGAAAAAGCCGAGGCAGAGGGGTGGGTGGCGAAGACGGAGGCATCCCAAGCCGAGGCAGAGAAATGGCAGGCCAACTTCGAGGAAGCAAGGGCCGAGGCGGAGAAGAGGCAGACCGACTCCGAGGCGGTCAAGGCCATCGTGGAGAAAGAGCTTCAGGCCACCGAGGCGTCGATGGTCGATATGGCGAAGAAGCTGAAGGAGGCCGAAGCTGCCAAGGTCTCTACAGAGGGTAACTGTTTGCATCGACAACCTCCTTCGCTCCACCAACCCTCCTACCTGTGCTGACCAGACTCCCCTTTCCTATCTTACTCAAAGCGCTGTCGACCTTCTACCAACAGATCGACCACATCAACGGACTCTTGGAGGCAGCCAAGGCTCGGTTGGCTCAAATCCCGAAAGGTGCCCGTGCACTGCTGGATAAGGCCGACAACGAGCTTCCACTGACCAACGATCCAACGCAGCCTTTGTGGAACGCCTGCGGGAAGGGCCCCGGCGCATCGAGGCGCTTGTGAGGGACGTGGCAAAACTCACCGTGTCGCACGCCCTCGGCGTCATGAGCAGGCTCCATCCTCAGGTGGAGATTGCGGAGGTTGCAGAGGGCTAGCCCGCCAGCGTGAGGCCAGAAGATGTGGACGGAGTCTATGCTGATGTCGCGCCAACCGCCAAAAAATAGTTAGTGAAATAGACCTTTAATGCGCTTCTATAAATAAACCTGTCATGAACAATATTTTGATTAGGACAAGGTGAAGTCTGAGGACTCAATTTTTTGTTGTAATTTAAATTGAGGCCTTAGGTTAAACAAGATAGAAAGTGCAATTTAGAAAACCGCGAAACAAACTTAAGTTCACTCGTTCGCACCGTTCCTGACTATCGTACCTCGGATCGTGATCGTTTCTCGCAGCGTCCAGGAGGATTCACTAACCGGACGCCGACAGGTTTCAAAATCGAGCCTCGGCGTAGTAGTCGTTCACTTAGCAACACGGGTGAACTAGAAGGTCTCGGAAGACCGAGCCCCCAAGTAATTCGACATTGCATTCGACTATCGTGTATCGGGTCCCGACCATGGCCAGCACCGGGAGGGGATTCCCATGCTCTAACCGGAAGGCGAGGGTTCGGACCACTACATCAGGCAAGGACGTGTCAACTTAGTACTTGAATGCTCGGATCGGATCCCCCCTCCAGTCCACCCTGCCCTCCCTTTTATAGCTCAAGGGTGACAGTTACAAGGGACTTGGGGGCCAAAAAAGCTAAGACTAAAGATCTAAAAAGGATAGTACAAACAACATATGACAAAGGTACATGGAGATGCTCTCAGGGCCTTGCGCGCCGTGGATGTCTTGTGCCTTATCCTGCCTTGGGCCCCTCCTCTGCAGATACCACGTGTATTGTGCTATCGGGTGACATCATTCCCTGCCAGGTTGTCCCCTCCTCGCCTCCTTGCAAGCCAATTTTTTTCCCGAGGAGGCCAAAAGTCGGGTCGAGGAGTCAAGGTCGAGAAAGAAGTGCCGAGGTCGGACGGGGGGAGGTCGGGGCGGCCGACCCCAAGCGGAGGTCGGGCTCCCGACCTTATCCCAAAGACTTCACAGTCTGACTCCAGCTCGACTTCAACTATGGTCCAAGTGCTACCCCGGGGTGACACCCCCATAGGAAAGGACAAAAATTTTCCCATAATTTAGTGTATTCCGATAGTTGATTTAGTTGGTTAAAAATTATTTCTACTACTCTCAAAATTCCACTAAAAATCCTGTTAATGTATTTTGATATCTAGAATTTGAGAAAAATCCTACCATGCCATTTCCACTTACACTTTGCATTTTAAAATTATTTATTTGCTCTAGGTTAATTCACAAATTATTTCTTTTGTGATTTTCTTTAATGGTTTTTAAAAGGGGAAAACTCTAGGGTGTGTCGGTGGTGTTGAGGAATGAAAAACGATCTTCTCCCCATTATCATTGGTCAAGGCGATCATGCGACTTGCGCAATCGATCAATCCCTTATATTTGGTCAACCAATCCATCCCAAGGATGACATCTAGGCCTTTTATTACAAAATGATAAGATTGGATAGAAATTGGAATCCTTGAATTTCTATTGCCACCGAGGGGCAGTAGTGAGTGGTGTTCAAGTGGTTTTCGGGGGTTTAAACCCACATAGGTACCTTAGTTTCACTATTGATATCCCATGTGTCCCAACAAATTACTTTGATATAAATGAATGTGTTGCACCATAATCAAATAATACTATTGTAGTAAAGGAGTTCACAGGGAACGTACCTAGTATTATTTCCGGTGCAGCTTGTGCCTCTTCTGCTGAAGCATGATTAACTCACACTTGGATAAACCGAGGTCCGTGCTTTGGCTTTGGACGTTTATCAGCAAAATGTCCGGGTTCGCCATAGTTGAAATAGGCACCTGGTTTTCCTCCGATGTCCTTCTTCGGTGGGCGGCTTGAGTGCTTGCTTAGGCGCACCATTGGAGGCGCGGAGCAGGATTGCTGTGGCTGCCACTGCCACTGCTGCCAGCTGTGAAGTTCCCGGGGTGATAGGGCCAATGTTGGCGGACAATCATGGTGGTAGGTCCACCCTGACCTCCGGGCACAAAGCACGGCCTCTGTTGATTCCCTTGCTGAGGTTGGGGCCTGAACTACGCGACCTTCCTTTTTTGGCTCATCTTGTTACGCTGGTCTTTCTGGCGAATGGCCTTGTTGACCAACTTCTCAAAATCGGCATATTCTTCGCAGATGAGCTTGTCTGCAAGTTCATTATCAAGCCCAGACAGGAACTTCTCATGTTTTTCTGCGTCTGTTTGGACATCTTCCGGAGCATAACGTGCGAGCCTATTAAGCTCATGCGGTACTCGGTGGTGACTTGCTTCTTTGTTCGGGTGCTCTGAATTCCCTCTTCTTTTGCGCAAACGATTCCACCTAGAATATGTGTCTTTCTGAAATTAAGGCAGAACTCCTCCCAAGTTGCTGCCACTGCACCTACTTGGCGGGTGACCAAGAAGTTATCCCACCAAGCAGAGGCAGGACCTTGTAACTTATGAGTGGCGAAAGACATCCTCTCTTGATCATTGCATTGGAGGAGGTCCAACTTCTAATTGATTGCATGAAGCCAGTCATTTGCTTCCATTGGATTTTTACTGCTTGAGAAGGCAGGTGGCTGGACACGGAGAAATTCCGACAGTTTGGATTGAGGGGGAGGTGGAGGAGCGAACTAGTTGTTCTTCTTTTGCTGCAACATCTGCTATTTCATTTGCTGGTGCTGGTGCTGCATTTGCTGCATCATTGTAGCCATCATTTGATGGGTCACCAAGAACTGAGCAATTGTGAGGTTCTTAGGTGGTGGCGGTTGTGGAGCATTTCCATTTGCACCATTGTTGTTGTTCCCATTCTGCTTGTTGTTACTATTGGCTCCGTTGTTCCTTGTGTTCACCATCTAAGGGGCAGACCGAACAAGGAGAGAAAAGGAGAAAACGGACCGACTCAGAAGCTAAACTTTATTATATTAAGCAACTGCTTTGATCTAATCTTTAATTAAAACAAATAAAACACACTCAACATCCTTAATTGGGTAGCCCATACCAACACTTGATATAGGTTAACCACTACCCCACAATCGAACACACCTAACACACAACAACTAATAGACTGACAAACTAAGAAAATGAAAGTCTAAGGGTGGCGACTCTCTAACGGCTCAAGCGGCTCCTGTGGTCGATGGAGTCGAAGCCACTCTCCTAAGCGTCTCCCTCCTCCTCTAAGCAACTCCAGGAGTTCACCATCTCCACGTCTTCGCCCAGAGACTCGGAGCTGGAGCTGCTGCTGCCTCCACTGCTACTAGAGCTAGAATCCAAGATCCACCCCCCTCTGCTACCTCCGCCCTGGTATGCCAAAGCCGGGGCGAGTGCGAGGACAGGTCCTGCGACGGGAGTTGAAGCGAGGCAGGTGCTGGTGTTGGAGCTGGGGTAGGTGCTGTTGGAGGAGCCGGAGGAGGTGGAGGAGGGTTCCTGGACGCCAGCTCGATGCACAAAGGAGCTGTGGTGGTCTTTCAGGGCGTCGTCCGGATTCTGATGCCACCTGGTGCTAGGAGTCCCTTTAAGGCGGCAACCTCCTTCTCGAGGCGGACCACCTCGTCCATCAAGCTCATGATCCAAAAAGGGACTGTGACAGGACCCTTCGTATAACCCCATCTAACCAATCGCACCACACCTTGGGTTTCGCCCCCACTCCTCTACAGGCAGTGGGCAACCCCCTCTCGTGACTCGGTGAATCCAGCAGCCGATCAACCGGTACACCCCGGCCGACTCGACTCCATCACGCTCACCCTTACCTGGGAACGCTGGCTAGAGGCAAGATACACTACAAGCCTAGCCGTCGCCCACACTGGCTTATGGTAAGTAAGGTATTTTCTTCCATGGCTTCCCATGAACCGGTTCTTAATTGCCATGGGCACGTGTCACGCTCTAAAAATTGCTTAACTTTATAAATTGTTGTTTAATACATTTTTAGAAAAGGAAATAAAATTCTATAAGAGAATAATTAAAAGTTCTCTAAAAAACCTCAAAATAAAAATATGCAAGATAAAATTTTGTTAAATACTTTGCCTTCTCAAGTATTTTCTAGATTTTTTGGGAATTATTTGAGTTAGGGAAGTATTTTTAATAATAGAAATATCAGTTCACAGCCTATTTAAAAAGAAAAAGGTTTGAAAAGTCTGTTTCTAGTCTTTGGGCCAAAACCCAGCCGAGCCAGCCCATTCCTGCGCAGCTAGTTGAGCCAGCCTTCTCTCTTGCGGGCGCTGACAGGTGGGACCCGCTTGTCAGGGACGTCGTCTACCTCTAGCCACCCCTCATTCCTTCACCAGCACAATCCCTTTCCAATCCCAACCAATCTTTCCTTCCCCATCCGAATCGGTAGAGGGGAATTGTTCCTCTATCCTTTCTCTACAATTTTTCTTTTGGGAAGTCTCGTGGATTCGTTTGGAAAGACAGGGAAATGTGAGTTCGTTTTGGATCCAAACCCTAGAACTTTCCATTACCGGTGATGTTCGATTTGGGCACGGTCTTCCCAATCCCCGCTATAAATAATGTGCATGGTTGTGTTCCCGCTCTCCCGATCAGAACCCTAGCTTGCTAAAGCACATAGGGCCTTAGCGATGCAAAGTCTTGAGCTCCACCATCGTCAAGGTCTCCGGTTGCGTTGCTAGCCACCGTCGGTCATCGCTGGAGGTTGCAGTCGCTGCCGTTAGGTTTGCGTGAAGGAGGAGAAGCCTGTCCGCTGTTCGGTTTCTTCCGGAGAGCACCGGAACCCCGCCGTCGTTGACAACCCAAGCGTGTAAGCCACTTCGAGCTCACTGCTGTCACCGTCAATCGCCGTTTGTTGTTGCGAAGCCCACAGGTGAGATCCCCGCGCCGAGCTAAGTCTATTAGTGTCTCTAGTTGCCACCGCCAAGCCGTAGAATGCCAACGACCATCGATTCCCCAGCCATTCGCCACCGTTGAGCCCATGTCAGAGCCACAATGGAGCCGCGTCAGCGCCAGGTCATCCGAGTTGGTGCTTGCATGTCGTCCACGTGTCTACCGAGTAATCGATCCGATTGGATTCGATCTGATCAGATCTGAGCCGTCCATTTAGGTTAGATTTGATCTTAGTCGTTCGTTCCCATGGACCCGTAGACCATCTATGTGGACTTGGTTTACCGTGGACCAGATCAGGCCTGACGCAATAATCTTGAGTTTCCTTTTCAAAAATAATTCCTTATTGCGTCATAAATCCTAAAAACTAGAAAAATAATTAAAAATCGGTTTAAATTTCTAAAATTGATAACTAACTCATCTTAGCTCCGTTTTAGGTGGTTTAAGTTTCTAAATTTGTCTAAAATCAAGATCTACACATTAAGAATATCCACATGTACTGTTTATTTGTTTTTTGTGTTGTTTTGTTGATTTTAGCCTTTTTGCCTTAGTTTTCGAAGTTTCCGGAGAGGTCGTCTTTTCGGTAGGAGTTTCTAAAGGTTTTGAAGACCAGCAAGGCAATTTACATAGATCCTAAATATCTCTTTGATCATGTTGATCCCAGTTTAAATTCTCTATTGATTTCAAATGTGCATTTATTTTTGAATGTCATTGGGTGGTGTGAATCTATTTCTTAGTTATGGCCAAATTAGCGTTGAATACCCTATTCTTTGATACCTTGGGTTATAATTTGACTAGTTAAACTTTATATAATTGTTTAACTAGATATTAGGAATAATTGCTTAGCCATGCTTAGAAACTTTAGTGTCATTTCATGTGGGAAAGTTAATGATTCAGTTATATCCCCTTAATGGATAATTAATGGTAGCTCATGATGAATGATCATGACTGATTAATTAATGAATTAATGGTCAACTAAAATTTGATTAATGGTAGGTTGTGAGCACATGGTTTGGTGTTTTTTATGGGAGTGCTCATGGCAATTAAGGACCGGTTCATGAGCTAGTGTTGTGAAGCATTAACCGTACTAACCACAAGACAGAATGGACAACAGCTGGATCTGTAGTGTGGCATGTTCAATAGGAGACACCATGGTGGTTTGTTTTTACTTTTTAATCATGGCAGACAACTAAGTCCACAGGTGGTAGACAATTAACTCCACATATGTTTTTGGGCACTAAGTGGTCTCCTGTTGGATAACTGGCCATTTCCTGCCAGAGATTGGGTGCTCAGTGGGTGTCATTCTGTTGGATGTGTTATGCGAAGGGTCTTGTCACAATTCCTTCCTGACGTACCATGGAGGTATTGAGATGCATGGCAACATGTTGTGCGATTGTGTCTTGTAGGTAAATTTGTACACCTTTGATTAGAGTTAAAACTGTTCAAATAGCCGTACCCATGGTTATGGGTGGGCCTAACAATGTTTTTCGTGATTAGTCCCAAACTACTCATTAATGATGTTAAGTTGGTGATGATAACTTGTTAGCTCCTATAACGAAGTTTAGATTTATGCAACCGGGGTTGGTTATTCAGAGTTGGTTGGGCTTGTGCAGCATTGGGATGTTGTACAGTGTGATTTAATATTGATGATTAAATTACTTTACTGTTTTATGAATTCTCAGATACTTGTTAAATGTTGCCTTTGCAAATGAAACCCTATTATAGCCATCTTTTGTATCCTTGTGCACTTGCATACTTGTTGTGTGGCTTGTTGAGTATTCCATGTACTCATCCTTGCTATAATCATCATCGAGGAGGAGGTTTACAGTGAAGATGGAGGTCTGGAGGATTAAACTTAGCTCTGGTCAACTGCTTGTGGAGTTGGAGTCACCAACGCCAGTTTTCTTTTCCGCTGCCGTAGAGTTTTATTGATTGAGAGGAACTATCTACCTCTGTAATAAACTTATTAATTCGATTAGGTATTTGCACTCCATTATCAATTTGTTATTGTGTGCCTCGGTTGATTCCTGGACGAGGGTTTACACACATGTAAGCATTTGGAATTTCGGATAGAAATTCTGGGCGTGACAAGTTGGTATCAGAGCCATTTGACCTTAGGATAAGTTTAACCTTTAAGGGGCCTTAAAAATATCTTTGAAAAGTAGAACTGTCCTTCTCTCTTCCTCTTTTAATTTAAGCAAACTAATGACACAAGTAATTTGAAATTAGTTTGTTTTTTAAGAACTTTTGCTCTTATGTTGTTTAATTAGTAGCGTACATTCATTACTGTACTAATTATATCATGCAGGATAAAACTTTATTGTACATCTTTATTCATGGTGCTACAACATTGTTAATTAGCCATTTCATACTCCTTCCAACTTCCCGGTTTTATTTTCAAAACTTTTCCTACATTAATGAGTCTATTCCAGAATAATTAAGTGTACTAACCCATTTAGTGTGCTAGTTGATCTAAGAAGGGCTAAGAATATCCTAGACAATATATCAAATAATATTAATACCAAAGTTATCAAAGATTTAGGCTAATCAAGTTCTAGGGCTAAGTACTATAGGTATAATATTCCCATAAAATGACATTCTAAAATACATGCAATATTTAAGGAAATCAAGATATTTTGATAAATTAGGTACAATATGATCAAGAATAGAGCATGACTTTCCTTGCTCTGAAGCTTGAGGAAACTCTACAACAACCTCAAAGTAAACCAGATCGCCGGAACTACCAGAATCTACACGATAACCAAGGCACTCAACAAAACATGCTAAAAGTCTACTAACACAGGGAACAAAACCATTTTAATGGATTCTTGGCCTTTTTATGAATTTAATGAAATTTGAATGGGCTTAAGCGGAGCTCGGATTAAAAAGATATGAATTTTAGAAGATTATTTGTGTTTATTATTAAAACAAGAAAAACCTTAAATGAATTATTGTGCAATAAATCCATGTTGATGACGTCAGCGGCTAGGGCTGACGACAGCGGGTCGAGCTAACGTCAGTGGCCGCGAGAGCGCCTGTCCATGGTGGATCGGGTCCACGAGCCGAGAGGGAGGAGGTGCACCACATGGCACACGTGGCGCCAACGTGGCAGCCACGTGGATTCCACGTGGGCACGCGGGGATGGACAACCCTATCTACCAAAAACCTTTTGGTAGATCGGACGGCAAAGAGCGATGCGGGTGGACGACGCGACGTGGCATGGCGCATGGCAGCCGGCGGACAGCCGGCACCAAAAGAGCGGTGGTGCGAGGCGGTGGGTGGTGCGGTGACGCGCACACACGGGACACGAGAGAGAGAGAGGGAGGAAGGGGAGTGGTCACCCACGCCGGAGAGGAGGAAGACGATGGCGGGTGAAGGCTTCGGGTGACCGAGGGACGAGACCGAGCGGCGGACGACGAAGCACAAGAGCTCACGAAACCGCCGGCGAAGGCGACGCAGCTTGGCATGGGACGGCGCGGCGAAGAACTGCAGCTGAACACAAGTGGGTGGCGGCGGAGCTCAGGTGCACAACGAGAGAGCGAGAGAGAGCACAGGAGAGCTCTGCGGGAGTGTGGGAAGAAACGAAGGGGAGGCCGGCGGCTTTTCTAGGGCTCGCGGGAGGGTTAACCAGGCGGGAGCGATGGCAATTTCTCGCCTGATTAATGAGGGGAAAAATGGCTGGCGCGAGTAGCGAATCTAGCCATTAACGGCACGGGCAGGCGCGACGCGTTCGGGTCCGGCAACGGCCGGCGGCGTTAAGCCGGAGGAAATGCGCGAGTTGGGGTGCGTGGGGACGGCGGGGCGGGACGAGATTCGCGTGACAAGGCGCGTGCGGGTGGCGGCGGCACGGCCGGAGAAGAAGAGGGGCTGATAGGTAGGCCCCACCCATCAGTGACCCGAGAGAGAGAGAGGGAGACGATTCGGACTTTGGCGGGACGCGCGCGCGGGAGATGGGCCACGGCCACTAAGCGGGCCTGAGTGAGGGAGAGAGAAGGGGAGGGCATGCGCGGCCAATGAGCCGACGGATTGGGCCGTCGGCACTGGGAAGAAGGAAATTGGTGGGAAAATTTGAAAAAGAAAAAGATTTTCCCATGGATTTAGTTAATTCCGAGAATTTATTTAATTAGTTAAAAATTATTTCTATTGCTCTCAAATTCTAGTAAAAATCCAATTAATGTATTTTGACATGTACAACTCAAGAAAAATTCTACCATTCCATTTCCACCTATAAATTGCATTTTAAAATTACTCCTTTTTGCTCTAGGTTAATTCAACAATTAATTTCTTTTGGGGAATTATTAAATTATTTTTAATGGGGAAAACTCGAGGGTGTGACAGCGAAGATGGTTGGAGTTGATAAAGGATTATGATGTTGGAATACACTATCACCCTGGCAAAGCTAAATTGGTAGCGGATGCTTTGAGCCAGAAAAGTTACTGCAACTCCATCAACGCGCAAGAAATGTATATCAAGTTGGAACAAGATCTAGAGCGTCTAAACCTAGGAATTGTTGAACATGGGTTTGTGACCACTCTCGAAGCACAACCTACTCTCATAGACCAAATCCGGGTAGCTCAGGCATCAGATCCTGAGATAGCTGAGCTTAAGAAGAACATGAGAGTCGGGAAAGCTCATAATTTCACTTAAGATGAACATGGAACAATCTGGATGGATGAAAGATTGTGTGTACCTGAGGACAAAGAGTTGAAGAAATTGATCCTTACAGAAGCCTGTTAGACCCTAAATTCAATCCATCAGGGAAGTACCAAGATGTACCAGGACCTTAAAGACAAGTTTTAGTGGGTCAGTATGAAAAGAGAAATAGTTGAATTCGTCACACTCTGTGATGTATGTCAGTGAATGAATGCAGAACACCAACGGCTTGCCGAACTGTTACGACCACTTCAAATCCTGAAATAGAAATGGGAAGAAATCAGAATGGATTTCATTACTAGTTTGCCTCAAACATCGTCAGGGCTTGATTCAATTTGGGTCATCGTCGATCGACTCACGAAAGAGGCTCATTTCATCCCAGTGCATACCACTTATTCTGGAAAGAAGTTAGCAGAACTTTACCTCGCTAGGATAATGTCCTTACATGCGGTACCTAAGAAGATCGTGTCCGATCGAGGAAGTCAGTTTACCTACAAGTTACGGCAGCAGTTGCAAGAGGAGCTTGGTACTCGTTTGAACTTCAGTACAACTTATCATTTGCAGACTGATGGTGAAACTGAGAGGGTAAACCAAATCTTTGAAGATATGTTGTGAGCTTGTGCTCTCGATTTTGGAGGAGCATGGGACAAGAGTTTGCCTTATGCAGAATTCTCCTACAACAATAATTACCAAGCCAGTTTGCAGATGGCACTATTTGAGGCGTTGTATTGACGAAAATGCCATACGCGTATGTTGGCGGACCACAAAACATCCTTGTACCCAGGTTGTGAACAGGGGCACAAAAAGATGGGTACCACACTAGAATTCTTGCAATGGAAGGCCAAAAATGGTGTTAGTGACAAGGCATTTGGCGAGTTACTAAAACTTATGAAGAACATTCTTCCAGAGGGAAACGAATTGCCTGAATCACCGTATAAAGCTAAGAAGTTAGTACGTCCTCTAGGACTGGAGATACAGAAGATACACGCATGCCCTAACGATTGTATCCTCTATCACGGTGGAGTATGAGAACCTAGAAGCATGTCTAGTTTATAAAGCACTTCGATACAAGATCAGATGAGATGATCCAGGTGAAGTTGACGGACAGCCTTCAAAGAAGGGAGTTTCTGCTAAGGTGATGTGGTATTTTTCCTATATTCAAGAATAAAGAGCATGCAAGAATGATGCGCTGGCACGTAGAAGAATGCCAGCAAGACGACATGCTGAGACAACCCGCCGATGGGTCACAATGGCGAAACATCAACAGAACATTTAAGGACTTTGGCGAGAATGCACGAAACATAAGGTTCAGCTTAAGTATGGACGGCATGAATCCTTTTGAAGAGATCAGCAGTGGCCACAACACTTGTCCTATAACGATGTGTATCTACAACCTCCCCCCTTGGCTATGCATGAAGTGGAAGTACATTCAGATGCCGATTATTATTCAAGTCCCAAAGCAACCTGGTTACGACATTGATGTGTACCTAAGACCATTGGTCGAAGATCTGAAACTGCTATGAAAGAAAGAAGGTGTCCCCATGTGGGATGAGGACAAACAAGAGCATTTTATCCTACGAGCATTGTTGTTTGTTACCATCAACGATTAGCTTGCACAAGGGGTACAAGGCTTGCACCCACTGTATGTGTGAAACCGAAAGTACATACCTGAAACACTGTAAGAAGGTAGTGTACATGGGACATCGTTGCTTTCTTGTTGCAAGCCACCCTGTCCAGAGAAAAGGCAAACATTTTGAACAGAAGGCAGACCACTGTACTAAGCCAAATCATCGCAATGGAAAGATCATGTTTGCCATGGTGAAAGACCTTAAAGTAGTATTTTGGAAAGGGACCTAGCAGCCAACCTATAGCAAGTGAAGATGGTCACGCGGTGATGTGGAAGAAGAAGTCCATTTTTTGGGAGTTACTCTATTGGGAAGTCTTGGACGTCCACTACGCAATCGACGTGATGCACCCCACTAAGAACCTTTGCGTCAACCTGCTGGCTTCCTATGTGTATATGGAAAATCAAAAGATACACTTAATGCACGAAACAATCTGAAGCATATGGCACACTTGAGTCCAGCCAGCTACACTCTGAGCAAGGTAAAGAAGGAAAGCATGTTTGAATGCCTAGAGAGCATCAATGTACTGTCTGGATACTCCTCGAATATAAAAGGAATAATAAGCATGAAGGAGAAGAAGTTCATCAACCTAAAGTGTCATGGCTTCCACGTGCTAACGACACAGTTGCTTCCCGTTATAATTTGGGCTATCCTTCCTCATAATGTTCGGGCAACAATAATAAAGCTCTGTGCTTTCTTGAATGCAATTTCGCAGAAGATCATCGATCCAGACAGACTAGAAGCCTTTCAAAATGATGTGGTGCAATGTCTTGTCAGCTTTGATCTTTTCGCCTTCCTTCTTCAATATCATGATGCATCTCCTATGCCACCTTGTCAAAGAGATCTGTATCCTTGGTCTTGTATTCCTACACAATATGTTCCTTTTTGAGAGGTACATGGGTGTTCTAAAGAAGTACGTCCATAATCGTTCTCGTACGGAGGCTTGCATCGCCATGGGATATGGAATAGAGGAGATCATTAAGTTCTGCGTCGACTTTATTGAAGACCTTCATCCCATTAGGGTGCCTTAATCAATCCATGAAGGGATACTACGGGGGAAGGGGACTCTTGGAAGGAAGGCAATAATGACCGTAGACAATGAATTGTTCAAGAAAGCACATTGGACTGTTTTGCAACAATATTTCTTGGTGACTCCATACATCGAGGAGCACTTGGCGATTGTCCGCTCCAAAAACATCGGTGAGATGGATGCTTGGATTACACGCCATCACATTGATGCTTTCTCTACTTGGCTGTGACAACATCTCATGGGAAACGGGACTATTGACCAACAACTAGCCTTCTTAGCGAGGGGACCATCTTGCTCGATCACCATATTCTAGGCATATGAAATCAATGGGTATACATTTTCCACAAGGGCCCAAGACAGAAAGAGCATGAATCAGAACAGTGTTGTTGCATCGATGCCATGAGATATGATGATACGACTAGCACATATTACGGTAGCATTGATGACATATGGGAACTTGACTATGGACCTCTGAAGGTCCCTCTGTTTCGGTGCTAGTCGGTTACGCTGACTGGTGGAGGTGTAATGATTGATGCAAGCGGGATGACGATGGTCAACCTTAGCAAGGTTGGATACTCAGACGAGCCCTTCGTCCTTGCAAATGATTTAAGGCAAGTTTTCTATGTGAAGGACAATGCTAGCAAAGCAAAGAAGGGGAAAGGGTCCGATGAGCCAAAGCGCCACGTGGTTCTTCCAGGCAAAGGAAAATCGTGGGAGTCAAGGATAAGACTGACGAAGATTACGATCAGTTTGATGGGCAACCTTCGTTTGTGATGACAGTTGACCCGAGCATCCTCCTATCAAATGACGACACCCCTTTCTCATGCAACGATCATAGAGAAGGAACATTAGTGAGGAGAAAGTACGTGAGGACAACCATCACACACTAAATTGTTGTATGGATGATGTAAATTATTTTGAAATTTATTGAATTGATTAAATGATTGTATTCATTGAATTTATTGTAAATTATTAAAGTTATTGTATTGATTGTAAATTATTGAGTTTATTGAATTTATTGCAAATTATTGTAAATTATTGAGTTAATTGAATTTATGGTAAATTATTGTAAATTACTGAATTTATTGTAAAATATTGAATGGATGATGTAAATTATTTTGACTTTATTGAAGATCCATCGATAATAAATAGAGCTTCAAAAGGCAGGAAGCAAATGCCACACACGAGCAAGTCACGGTCGATGGAGTAGGTCACCATTGTCGTCTCATCGGCATCCGCACCGCATATGTTAATTATATATGATTATTAGAATTTAAAATAGTTTTCAATAGGGCATATGTTAATTAGATATGATTATTAGAATTTGAAATACTTTTCAATAGGTCATATGTTAACTATATATGATTATTAGAATTTAAAATAGTCTTCAATAGGGCATATGTTAATTATATATGATTATTAGAATTTAAAATATTTTTCGACAGGGGCATATGTTAACTCGACATGATTATTAGAATTTAAAATATCTTTCAATAGGGCATATGTTAATAATATATAATTATAAGAGTTTAACGCATTACTAATTATTATTTTAAACCTATAATAAATAAAATTATTAGAATTTAATGTTTGCTCTCGGATGTTAACACCAACCGGGACAAAAAAATATTTGGAAATAGTGAGAAAACATCTCTAGTCTCGGTAGAAGCCAACAACCGGGGCAAAAGATGCTCACCTACTAGGGTACGGGGATCTTTGGTCTCGGTTGTTGGATTCAACCGGGACTAAAGATATCTTTAGTGTCGGTTGGTGGCATCCTAGCGCGTATCGTTTTCTTCACCGAGCTCCAAACACATAGCCATTTTTTATCGTCTTCTTGCGTCGAACCATCGTCTTCTCCCACCGCCGCCTCGTCTCTCGCCGTGATGCAACCATCGTCGTCGCCTCATTACAAGGTAGGTCGTGATTCTTCTTTGTTGACCGATATACTCTGTGTCGTTCCTTCTTCTCGCCATCGCCGTCGCCGCCGCACGCCACCACCGCCGTGCACTCGTAGTCGCTGTGGCCGTCTTTGTCGTCGCCGCCGGATGTCGTTGCTGCCGCCACCATGCACTCGTTGTATCTCGGCCGGCCAAACATATTGCTCTCTTAATTTGAATAACTATTACTCTGTGAAGGACTGTGATTTTGAATGTGAAGGACTATGAATGTGAAGGACTGTGAAATATAATTTTGTTATTTGAATGTGAATCAAATTGGAAAAATATGAATTACTGTGAAGGATTGTTATTTTGACTACAAATATATGAATGTGAAGGATTGTTATTTTGACTGTTATAAAGACTCCAAATTGTTAACCCTAATTTTTGTGATATATATATCTAGGATATATTTGTGATATATTGGCCGCTACAAATTATTAACCCTAATATATTTGTGATATATTTACCACCACAAATTATATATATATATTTGGGATATATTAGTGAAAACGACTTTTTTTACGACTTACAGAACGATTTAGCGAACGACTTAGTGAAAATGACTTTTATGACTTAGTGAGCGACTTTTATGACTTAGAGAATGACATAGCGAATGACTTAGCAAACGACTTAGTGAAAACAACTTTTACGACTTAGAGAACGACTTAGTGAAAACATAGAGAATGACTTTTACGACCGAACGAACGGACTATATGCATTACCTAAATATCAGACTTAGGAACATCATACGTGTATTAACTGAATAATTTTTTCCTTTTTTGAATTACTTGATCCAGTCGTCCAAGCGAAACAATGAAATGGCAGATCGCTCGGACGAACAGATCCTCTTCGACAAGATCGTAGAGGGGAGCAGCCAATACTTCATTCAGGTGGGGAACGAGGATCCCAGCCGGTACCTCAACGAGGAGGAAAACGAGGAGGGCAACAGCGGGGAATGAGGGCACCCCATCCATTGGAGAGAAGAGGGCACGCGGACAACACGGTGTTAGCAAGAAAATTGAGGGTCGGCATATGTTTATTCTATATGATTATTAGAATTTACTCAATAGGGCATATGTTAATTCTATATGATTATTAGAATTTATTCAATAGGGCATATGTTAATTCTATATGATTATTAGAATTTAAAATATCTTTCAAAGACATATGTTAATTACATATGATTATTAGAATTTAAAATACTTTTCAATAGGGCATATGTTAATTATATACGATTATTAGAATTTAAAATACTTTTCGTAGGGCATATGTTAATTATATATAATTATATATGATTATTTTTCAATATAGCATTAAATTATTTTAAATGTTTTCTCATTAAAATTGTTGATTTTACTTATTATTGTTTTAAACCTATATTTAATGAACTTAATTTGGGGTTCGGTTTAATGTTTACTCTCGTTTGTTAATACTAACTGGGACAAAAAAATTAAAAATAGCGGGAAAACATCTTTAGTCCCGGTTGAAGCCAACAACCGGGACTAAAGATGCTCACCTACCAGGGGTACTGGGATCTTTAGTCTCGGTTGTTGCCACCAACCGGGACGAAGATATCTTTGGTCCCGGTTGGTGGCTTCAATCAGGACTAAAAATATCTTTAGTCTCGTTTGTTTTCTCCAACCGGGACAAAGATATCAGGATCCATATAGAGCAGAGGGCGCGGTGTGATCCAAACACTTAGCCGTTTTCGATCTCTTCTTGCGCAAAAGAACCCTAAACCGCCACGGCTGATGTCTACTCGTACCGCCGTTGTTGTCTTGCTCCACCGCCATCGTCTCCTGCCGTCACGCCGGCGTCATCTCCCGTCGTCGTCGCCGCATTCCGAGGTAACCACACCGGCGGAGATTCGATCTTTTTGTTCATCTATTGCTCGATCCGTCGCCGAACCCTAAACCCTAAATTGCACGTGATCGCCATCACCGTCGTCGTCGTCGTCACTATCGCTGTCGTCGTCGCCACCGCCGCCGCCATGCCCTCATCGTCGTTAAATTAATGCCTGTGAATAATGTGAATGTGAATGTGATTTTCAATTGTGAAAGTGAATTTTTCCTGAATATTTGAATGCGCACAGCAGGCAATGCTAAATGTGAATTGTGAATTGTGAATGTGATTTGTGAAATTTTTTACTAAATTTTGAATTGTGAATTTAAATGTGAATTTTGACTGAATATTTGAATGGATATTTGAATGTGAATGTGGTTGTGAACCAAACTAAATTTTGGTTGTGAATGCAAACCAAACATGACCAAACTGCTATTCAAATTCCCAACATTTTGGTATACCAGATTTTGGCATCAATCAAAACTAGCCCTATGTATAGCCCTATGTTTTGTATATTTATGTATATATTGTTGTGTTATTTATTTATGAACAAATGAGAACGATAGAACGACTTTTATGACCGAACGAGCAGACTATGTAATGGTTCAAGATATTGGCTAGAAACAAAATTCCAAAAACAAACTTCGTCTTTACTCCTACGTATTGGGAATCAGAATAAAATTTTGTTTTCTCTCCTATGCATAGTAGTCAAGACAAAGTTTGTTTTGGAGTTATTTTCACCCAATATCCTGAGTCACTATCTCTCACATAACGACGTACATATGCATGACCTAAATACCAGACTTAGGAACATCATACATGTATTAACTGAATAATTTTCTCCTTGTCAGAATTACTTGATGCAGTCCCAAGCAAAACAATCAAATGGAAGATCGCTCGAACGAACAATCAAATGGCAGATCGCTCGAACGAACAGATCCTCTTCGACAAGATCGCAGAGGGGAGTAGCCAGTACTTTATTGAGGAGGGGAACGAGGATCCAAACCAGTACCTCAACGAGGAGGGGAACGTGGAGGGCACCCTAACCGTTGGAGAGAACAGGGCATGCGGACAACACAGTGTCAGCATGTAAATTAAGGGTCGGCATATCATAACCGAAGTGGCAAATGATGGTCGACCATGTGCCCCAGCCGACGCCGCAAGGAAGTTTGTGGCACACAGCGGATGGGTAGTGAGGGATCACGTGCCCATCAACATAGTGAACTGGCAGCGAACAAGGATAGGAGAGGATAAGCAAAGCTATCTCCCGGACAGAGAGAAGGAGATGCTATTGTCCACAATGCTGGAGACCTTCACCATCCCTGAGACGGAACAGGCCAGGGTGAAGGAATGGATGCTTAAAAAGATGACCGAGCTGTTCAGGAACTTCAAGAAGGAACTACACAATAAGTGCGTCCTGAAGGCCCAGAACCCAAACATTGACAAATTCCCAAAGCTGCAAGATCACTGGGAGGCCTTTGTGCAATACAAGACAGGAGAGCAAGCGCAAGCGCTCATTGAGAAGAACAAGGCCAACACAGCAAAAAAATAGTACCATCACAAGCTAGGGTCAAACGGCTATCAGAAGGCAATGCCGAGATGGGAGCAAATGGAAGCCGACCTCCTAGCAAGAGATCATTCAGGCCACAGCCAACTGGCTTGAACGATCAAAGCATTGGTTCTACGCTCACGGCAGATTGCTCAATCCTGCCGATGGCTCCATAATCTTTGGCGATGCCATCCAAGAAGCCGCCAGAAGATTGGGCGATGCATTGGAGGCCTCTGCCTCAGGCTCATCCAGCCCAACAGAGAGAAGGACGAGTTTACGCTCACACTACAAAACTCTGAGCATCCGGGACGAATGTGAGGAAAAGGCATCGTTCCCCGGAAATACGAATTCCAAGAGGACATCCAAAGCTACACGAGTCGCATGAGGAGGAAGCGAGATACGGATGCGAAGCTAGCAGATATGTAGCTCTGACTCACACAGATCGATGACATAGTGGCAAGAAAGGTGGAAGAGCGGGTAGCTGAAGAGATGGCCGAACTGCGGAGCCACCTTTGAGCCAACCAGATCCAGCCCAAGTACACCAGCAGCGCAGCAGCTGCGCATCTATAGGCCATGTAGCTGACCAGGCCCCAGAAGCTCCAGTATTCTGCCATGCCCTGTTGACAAGATGTTGATGAGAAATTTCTCTCACGCACTGGCCTGGGAGATCTGCTTAGCTCCAGTGCAGGTCCTTCTCGGCTACCTGTGCAGTATAGGGCGTGCCAGTTGGTTTGATCTATTAACCAACAAGAAAATAAAGACATGCGTTAAGGGTTAAGTTAGATCCTACTGGATCGGCCGTGAGAGTCAATTTACATATATATGCTATCCTGAAGTGCATTTAAACTAAGTGACTACAATAGATCGGCTGCGCCGAGACAGTATTAACCACTTAATCCAAATATACAATGGGATAATAAATATATGCCTTAACAGCCTAGTCGATACCGTAAGTCTAATTGTGAATCGGCTAGTACTCCGACTCATCTTATGAAAAGATATTGATCTAAGCTAAATGCGCTAAACCTAGATCAGTCGGCTGTCACGTGCTGCCCTGGGAGATCTGCTTAGCTCCAATGCAGGTCCTTCTCGGCTAGCTGTGCAGTACAGGGCGTGCCAGTTGGTTTGATCTGTTAACCAACAAGAAAAATAAAGACATATGCGTTAAGAGTTAAGTTAGATCCTACTGGATCGGCTGTGAGAGTCAATTTACATATATATGCTATCCCGAAGTGCATTTAAACTAAGTGACTACAATAGATCGGCTACGCCGAGATAGTATTAACCACTTAATCCAAATATACAATGGGATAATAAATATATGCCTTAACAGCCTAGCCGATACCGTAAGTCTAACTGTGAATCGGCTAGTACTCCGACTCATCTTATGAAAAGATATTGATCTAAGCTAAATGCGCTAAACCTAGATCAATCGGCTGTCGGCTGTGGCTGACAGGCTGATTCTGGCTTAGGGCATTTAACTAGAGCAAGATCTTAATATAAGAGGCGGCTTTAATAAACCTGATAATAAATATACCAATAGAATATTAAAACAGATAAGGCCGGCTAAAACCCCGGCACTATCTTTAAACATATACATCTAGCCGAATAGATCAAAAAAGCTCTAAAAACGACTTAATAGGTCAGATTGATGCAACATTAAGTATAAAAAGAACAATCAGATCTACTATAGCTGATGTAAAACCCCTTGAGACGGTGGATATCGCATATAATCTAGGCAAACCCTTAGATCTAGCTCTGTCGGCTACTGATTCTTGATAGAAACAGGCCGATGTCAAGGCAGATCTAAACATCATTCTAGATTATATGCGATATATGGTAACTAGCGTAGCATAAATCATTGAATTTAGAGTATGATAGCAATGGAAGCACTAAATTCAAAAAGATACACCACTAATGACAAACATTTACCTTAATCGGGGATCGAAACAATGCAGCCCGAAGTCGGATCGAGTGTTCGTCTAAAGAAAATAGGAGGCGATGCGCCGAAAGTTGTATTGATTGTGTGTGTTGTTTACAGGGGTCTCGGGTCCTATTTATACCCAAGAATAACATTATCCATACGAACCCTGGTTTCTATCTAATCTACTATTTAAAATACGACAACATCTCAGGATATGGTCCCATGCCGCATTACAATAGACAATCTAAACAAATTCCTAATTTACAGATACAATTGCCGTTACAAGACCCTATCCATGGATGGCAATACCTTTTAACGCGCAATTTGGGAACTGAATCTTCTATTTATCTTTAAGCACTTTCATCGAAAACGGTCTTATCTTCTTCTCTGACGCAGCATCGGCTATCGGCTATCTTTATCCGACTCAACCTCAGTCGATTGGCCTCGTAGCCAATTGCATCGCAGCCGACTCGACCTCTGTTCTTTCGATCTGATTCCGTTTCTACCTCGGCAGAGACTTAGGGATTTGGTTACCAAATTTAGTTGTTAACACAAGATCACACAACGGGCACATTGTGAGCTGCATATTCCATTCAAGAACCTGTCAACCAAGGTATGCTCGTAGTTTTATGATATGTATTCCCTTCAAGAACTTATCAATCAAGGTTGATTACTAATTAATAAACTCTCTTCTCATGATGGTGGCGTCGGGCATGGCCATACAAGTGGAAAAAGACGGGACCTATCACTGCAAGCCCGTTCCACCTAGGTATTCTAAGGTCGAAATTGAACAGGTGGAACGAGATTTTTAAGATCTCGAGCTAGATATCCTCGGAGGAGACGGGGAGACGACACTAGGAGACACAGCCCATGGGATCATTCTACGTAGCAAGCCCTTCATTGTCTTTCCCGGGCTAGAAGCGGCTTCCGTTCCTCCGTCTCCGCCGTGTGGACCGCCTCCTCCGTCGCCTCCACGAGCACCGACTCCTAAACAGTCTCCCACTCCCCAGCCTCCTCCGCCTCCTCCGTCGCCTCCACGAGCACTGACTCCTAAACGGTCTACCACTCCCCAGCCTCCTTCATCGCCTCCTAAACGTAGAGCTCGAGCCACGTTGTCAAGGTCAACCAGTTCACAAAGAAGCAAAATGCCAAAACTTGACTGGCTCCCACCATCCCCAAAGAAAATGTTGTACGACATGACTCCCGAGAAGTTGGACGAGGCCGTCCAAGCGGAAGAGAAGGGACATTTCAAGCGTAAGTCTCCTAAGCAGCCTATTCCAATTGACGCGGTGACCAAGGACTTCTTCAAGAAGATGTACTGTATGCCACCAGCTAAGCTGGTACTGCAGTCGGATTACGACAGAACGATCAGGATGGTGAAGGATAATGTGGAGGCTACAAAAGCAAAAACAAAACTTTTCTACCATGCAATCCAGGAAAGCTTGCAAGTAAGGGTCTATAAATTGTTACCAAGTGACGCGCAGTGCAGCAGAAAAACTACGTTGGAGTAGCCGACCTAACGTACGCACGTCGGGAAGTCTTGCCGACCTCGGACCGCCTTGCCCGACCTCGGACCGTTTCGGACCACCTTGCCAACCTCTTCACCCGACCGCCCGACCTCTCAACCTCACGAACAAGGGGTCGAGAGATTTCCTGAAGAAGAAGCCGGTTCGATGTCGTTTCAATCCGACGAGTCTCACCAACTTACACCGTAATGTAGTGATGTCTCTACCAGTATTCACACATCCACGTAGAGAACGCCAAACACCCATGTGCTAGCACGCAATGCAAGGCTAGGGTTTGGCTTGGACGTCGGCGGCTAGGGTTTCTTGAAGATCTCGACTTGGCGACTTGAAGTCACATGCGTGTTCTGTTATCTATTTTCGCCTTGATCTCTACCCCATGCGCCTCTTTATATGGAGTTGGACGATTGGGCCTAAAGGCCCATCGGGACTCCATGTCTGATCAGATCCCTATCTGATTGAGCCATATCCGAGTCAAACATGAATGTTCGTTCTATCCCGTTAAGTGTGCGACCATGTAGGCAGGTATACTTGGTTCCGACCCAAGAACATTTCTCGGCCGACCCGTCAACTGCGGCCCCTAGCAGAACGTATTGACACCACAGTATACGAGAAGATCATATAGGCTGAACCTATAATGTGTGCATAAATCCCTTTGCCTCACGGTATCAATTAATCTATAGACAAGACTCGTGCCATCCTATCTATAGCTTAATCATTCACTCTATCTCGTACTAGATTATATATCTGTTGATTGACTCCTCAATCAACTCGGCATGGCCATGCGCTTCCATAATCCATTACATCGAGGGGCCCATAGACATCTCTCCCGTAGGAGGGGCAAATTCCATCTTGATCATTCACAACCCTCTACATGTTTCATAGCGAACCCGAAGACTACTTTTATAACTACTCAGTTACAGAATAGCGTTTGGTAGTCCATAAGTAAGCTACTACATATGTTGGAATCCATGATGATCTCATGTCTAAGGACTTTGCACCAACACTACTTGAGACCTACTAATGGCACATCAATTCCCTGTAGTGTCTCAAGGTGGGTCTATCCAACAACATGTTCTCTAACATGTGTTCACGTTTATTGATTTGGTATCTCCATACCATGATCCATGAGACAAGATCATCAATCAATACATGTTAGAATCATATTTGTTCCATAGATATGATATATGATCAAGGATCATTTAGAAATAGATTCATACATAAAGAGTCTCATGAATAAGTCACATACCTATTGATCAATACAAGATATATATTTCATGGAACGGAATAACACTTTATTCATCAACAAATAAACATTGACCATGATATCAAACATCTCCATCTTGCCTCTAGGGTATATCACTAATAGAAGGCACATAGGATGGCAACAAAAAAGGCCAAAGATGTTCCGTCGCTCGGGGATCAACCTCAAAAATCCCTTGAGCCCTTGCTGCAACCTGCTAAACCTGAATTAAGAAAATTTATGGAAGATGTGGGAATAACGAGGGACCTAATGCTAGGACGCGCCGAAATCGAGAAGGCTAAGCTAAAATACAAGTTTACACTCAGGCGACCTCTTGTCAAGCGTATTTCTTCGATGATCATGGCATGGTACACAAACAATTAATTCTTCGATGGAGGTAACCTCATGTGGCTCCGCTTCAAGGACATCTTCGACCTATACCAGCAGGACGCCCTTGACGTCTCTCTTATAGCCACACGGGTTTTATAAGTATCGTTTAGTTAGATTTATTTCGTTCCTTAGCTTCTTGTATGTAGCTGACTAAAATTCTTTTATCCGTTATAGAATGGGGATCCACGAGTGCAAGAAAGCAGGGATGGATGAAAATAGGATTCATGGACCCCCACAAAATTAACACGCGGATGTTAGAACAATATCTAGAGGAAACAGAGGACAATATCATCCATATGCTGGTGCAACAGCATTACAAGTCCTAGATACTTCTGCCGTAAAACACAAGTTTTTACTACCTTCCATACCAATTTCCACCCCGTACGCATACTTCATATTGTCATCTCACGCAATTTACAGATTCCATTGGGTCCTTTTTCATAATTGACCTTTGCCACTCGTGGATCCATGTCTACGATTCAATGGATCAACTAGTCTACCTTCGCAAATATTTTTGAAGTGTTAAACAGGTAATGCCATCTTAGTTGCTATTGCGTATATGCGGTTCTCGGATAATTACTCACTAGCTTGCAACTGCATGTAGGGCATGGGCACGGCTCTGTGAGAAGGTTCGTGGGATGGTTGGAGCTTCTGAATTCTTCGGGCATTTCTTGTAAGTATGCCCACGCTCATTGCATTTGCTGCACCGTAGAGTCCTCCCCCCAGCCTCTGACACGTCCATATCGTTTCTGATGCGTCTCGACTGATGCCGTCCCTTTTTCAGCCTTAACCTCGACGGATCTGGAATGTACAACACTTGTGGCCTCAGAGTTGTGTAAGATCCAGATATCCCGAACCCATATATCTCCTCCTTCCATGTATGAAATATTTCCTCTTTCCTATAATAGGGTGACACATAGATATCGGGAAGTATGCCGCAATCTCCAGCTGCTGCAAGTACGTGTGAGCAAGGCAGATGTCTAAGCTTGGGCTTCATGCAATCTGCAACTGCAACTAGCCGTCGCATGAAGCACACATTCCTGCACAGCTTGGATGCGGTTGATGCCGCGCCTTCTCCTGTCGACACACATGATCTCGTACCTATGAACTTGGGTACCTTGGGGAATAATTCTGTGCTTCATTGCCTTTGCTATTTTGTCTTGCATATACTTCGTCACCATATTCCCAAATACAATGTTGTTATCAGCCATCAAAGGGGCAATTTTCTTGTATCTGTCCTTGAAGTATGCATGTGTGTCATGAAGGATAAATTCCACAATACCGACCAGTCGGAGTGCTCACACTCCTCGCATCACCCAGTTGTACATCTCGGCCGGGTTGGTTGTCATTATACCATATCAAGACCCATCAGTGTCATACAACAGAGACCACTTATCTTTCGGTTCATTCTCTATCCAGTGCGAGAAATTACGTATTGATGATGCGGACCTCCTTCTCATTGTTGGTGGGTCATCATGTAGTGGACCAAGAGGTACTGGAGGCTCGTCATCCTTTGGTCGACGAGATTGCTCGTCGGTTTGCTTCGTTGTTAGCTCGTCCAACCTCTTCCACAACTCATTGAATTTTTTCTCTTGGTTCTGACCATATAGCCTCTTGAAGAGATCCATCAGGTGCTTGTTCTTGAATTGCTTGTAGAAATTGGCTCCCATATGACGCATGCACCACCTACTCCGAACATCATGCCACCTAGCTGAAAGTCCCCTCTCCGACCAACCATTCTACAGGTAGTCAATTGCCTTCAACATACCCGCATGATGATCATGAATGAGGCAAACATTGGGCCTCATACGCACGACTTGGCAGCGAACTCTCTCCAAGAACCAATACCAGCTTTCAGTATTCTCACTCTCGACAAATGCAAACGCCATAGATAACACCTGGTTGTTCCCATCGGCTCCAATTGCCATCAGTATCTGACCTTTGTATCTGCCTGACAGAAATGTTCCATCTATGCTCAACACAGGGCGACAGTGCACAAATGCGTTGATGCAAGCACCTAGCGAGAAAAAGGCTCTTTGCAGCACGCTCTTGCTCGGGTCATTAGACGACGGAAATGTCTGAATGTCGTAGTAGGTATTGAAGTTTCTCTGAGCAATGGTGGCAACAGACGAGGAAAATTGTCATAGGATGCTTCAAATGTGCCACACCTCATCTCCAAAATCTTTTGTTTCGCCATCCAGGCCTTGGAATAGCTTATAGTATACTTGAATTTGTTTTCAATGTGCCTAATAATGGAGCCCGGTTCAAAGTCCGTGTTACAAACAACATCGCTGTACATCTCACTTGCAACAAAAGCTGAGGTGATGTTGCGGTGATACTTATCAACCCCTAGCAACCAACATGTGTGCTCACCAACAATGCTCACTTTCCAATAGTCATTCCATTTTCCCTTATATGCATGAACACGCAATGAACAATCATCCTTCATGCACTTTACATCATACACATAGTTGGTAGACTTCACCATCCTAAACTCTCTATGCAAGGCTTCACCGCCTCTTTCATGTCTTCCTTATGAGCATACCTGGCACCCTGAATTATCTCGTTATCCTTACATTCAAAGGATACTTGCTGCCCCTCTGAGATAACAAGTTGAGAGAAATCAACTTTTGTCAATTCAACGAGCATTACATCTTCTTTCTCGTCCGATGATTCATCACCCTCCGCCTGCTCATTTTTAGAATCTTCCCTCTCGATTTCCTCAACAATTGTCTCAATTCTCTCCCCCTCATCCGCCACACCAATTATCTTCTCCAACCTTGCTTCATTACCCCCAGTTCGCGTCGATGGTCCAACATTCTCCACGACATTGCTAGGACCTTGACCATCCTCTGTTTGCACTCTAACACTGCTATTGATTTTATGTAATTCCACAAAAATAACAAGGGGCCAGGACCTTTTGAAAAGCCATCTCCACATAACGTCTCCAGGACTCAGTGTTATCTGTAGGCATTAGTTTCCAATAATATCCTTCTGTTGCACGAGTGACTACAACGGACAAGGACATTGTGTTCACTCTTGTATCCACTTTAAATCTACGTAGCAACCAACTATAGACTAACTCAAATGTTTTATCGGTTGGCCTATCGATGCCCTTCGATTTTATCCTAAATTCTAACAGATCGACACCATCTGGACCATATCTAACTTTGCCTTCACCGTGAGCTATCTGAAATATGACCTTACTTGCCATTGTGACTGATAAACAGATTGAAACTGAGTTTATTTTATACTACGAATATGTTGCCTAGATCAATCTGTGGCTAAGTTAAATTCTAAAATAATATGTTCACTGTTCTACATCTTAAAATATACCGAATCGGTTTGTTCATCTAGATCTACCGCCAATCGTACTTATTTTCTACATATGTTCATCCAAAAAGGTCAAATTACCTCAAATAAATCATGTCGTAATTTATAAATCAAGAACTAAGTGCTACACATCTATTCAAATATTAAACAAAAATCTACACAAAAAAATGTATACATACATAAGGATATATCCTACATATGTTAATCTAAATCGGTTTGTCCTATGTCAAATTGGCTAAAATAAATTATGCCCTAATTTTTAAATCTAGATCATATTGCTACACATCTATTCAAATAATATAGACGCTTGTTCATCTAAATCGGTTTGTCCTAGGTCAAACTCCCTAAATTAAATTATGCCCTAATTTATAAATCTAGATCGACTACGAAACAACTATTCAAATATTCAAAAAAATATTCTATTTTTTCTAATATTCTACAAAAATAAATAACGAAACATACAGCGAGACATTGTATTTACCTGGGATCGAGTAGGCACACCGACAGGGCTTCGCCGCTCTCCTTCTTCTTCCTCACCCCTCTCTCTGTTTTTTTTGGAGTTTCGAGTGCCGCAAGTGATTGCCTCCTCGATGAACTGGGATTATATATGGCGGCACCCAAAAATCGCCCTTGCGAGGGCAAGATTACCAAAACCGCCCTCTGCAAGGGCGACAAGGGGGCCGCCTGCAAAATTGCCAAGGCGGCCGCCCTTTGCGGCGCCCTATTTCTACACTCAAAAATCGCCCTTGCCGAGGCGGCAAGGGGCCATTTTTCAAAATGGCGCGGCGCGCGAGACGACGTCCAACGGTCGTCGCCACGTCGCAAAGTCGCCCTCTGGAAAGACGATTTTAAATCTCGCCCTCCGGAGGCGATGGGAGTTTACTTTTGTAATATTTTCAAACCTAAAATTACTTTTGCAAATCTTTAAAAAAGTTAAATATGCTAAAAATTCTCCCAATCAAGGCATTTCATTTATTTGGAGTTCAAATATATCAGAAGAAAATAGCATTCACATGAGTGTTGCTGCGGTCTGAAAATCCTTTAATATCTAATGAAATTCAGGGGTTCTTCTATAAAAGAATTTGATATTAACAACAACTTGGATCTTTCTCCCCCAAGTGGATCTTCTATCACCATCACAAAGTAGGAAAATATTAAAGATAGTTAATGACTACGAAATTTTTCCAAAAAAAATAAACACTCTCCATAAGCAACTATATAATTGGAAAATCCATGAAAAGACACTACTACCTGTCTTCGGTGGTATCATACCAAGCTTACCATACATAAGCTATGGTGTGCCCCACAAAAATATGTTTGCACCATCTTGATGAAATTTGCAATTTGGTGAATGGAACATGAATTTGTGCCACTGGAATGGCATTTGTCACTTAGAGCGGACGATACACGTGTATATATTCGTGTATATATTGTTTAAATAATATTTATTATTTATGGTGAAGGTCATTTATTATTTATTTTGAGCGGTACATCATCCCTAGGCAGCATTTATCATTTCTGGTGACGGCACACACAAATGCACCACGTGGACAAACTTTTATCATGCATTCTAAATGGCATACACTGTGTAAACATAATTTATGAATATGATAGTGGATGTCACATGCGTGTACACAACACGAAGGAATATTTATTATTTTCAGTGGGCAACACACAGATTTGAAGAACCTAGACGACATTTATCATTTTCAGTTGTCCATCATTTGTCTTTTTCTTACTTCCTTATTGATCAAAGCTCTCTTTCCTTTTAGCATTTTAAGGAAAAACTCAGATTTTAAGGAGAAACTCGGATCTTCTCGTCGTTCTAATCCTAGTATAAATCAGGAGATGGTTTTCTCTCACGAGAAATTCGAGCTTTCTCATTGTTTATTTTAATATATCAAAGATAAATACATACTGTATTTGTATATGAGAGAGTGTTTCTCTAGTATAAATTGAGGTGCCTAGGGGAGCAGTAGTATACAAGGAAGTCTTTCAACAATTCTGCTCTCGGCGCCTTGCGCCTCCTACAGTCCCACCGTGGGACTTGCACACATAGACAGAAACATATCCCCCATCACCGCACCGACGACATCGAGAGCGGTGCCACGCCGCTGCCTCCTACAATCTTACCCAAAAGGTTTGAAATTTCTCTTTGTCTTTACTAAATCCTCCTTTTCTCCGATCTACTCATCGACGGTTCCCTTCTCTCTTACCACAGGAAAGAAATTGTGGCCCCCTGAAATTTGCTTCTCATCAATGACGAAATAATCGACGAATCTTGTCAACTTCTGGTTATTTGCTTGTAAGTTAATCGAAACGTACCTTTCCCCGTAGCGAAACTTCTGGGTATTTGGAGGGACAGGGATGGACGCAGATAGGGTAGATTTGCCTTTGGCATGTTTGAAGTTTCTTCTGGATTCATGCACTTACTGCTAATATTCTAGTGAAGGGATGTCGAGCCAAGTAGTGCACGATTTTTAAGTAGAGTGGGATTTTTTTCCTCTTTTTTTTAGGCAACAGGTGAATACGCATATTTAGCAATCCAGTCTCTAACCGCCTCTGGGTACACAAGCCTAGATGGCCTGAAGATAAGATATTGAATCAACTGACGAATTATGAGATTCACCACAAGCCCTCTAGTTGTTTGGTTGAGAAGCAAACTATGGTTAAATTGTGTTGCATCAAGTATAGGCTAACCAGACCATGTTGCATGCATCAACAAACAAACAAAAAAAACATAACTGAAAAATAAACACGGCACCAACATGATAACTTGAACTACACATGTAAGAATTGATTCAAATAAAATAGCTAATAGTATTGTGGGTTTTCGCAATTTCGTGGTGATGGACCTGGTGGTTGTCTCTACACTGTAACTACTCTGTTGCTGCTGTCTACCCAAAAAACTTAAGTCTGTTTTTGCTGTTCTCCTTCTAATATGAAATGGCAGGGTTCTTGCCCACTTCGTGGAAGAAAACAAAACTAGTCCTGATATGAAAGAAACTTCCTAGTAGATTTAACATGGTCCTGTATTCTGTGAAGTGTTCATGTTGTTTTCGTCAGTGCAAGATAATCTTCCAGTCAAATTCTATAAAAAGTAATTAGGATTTAGTCATCTTGCTTTAAACCATATTGTCTCGATTTTAATAAATTTTGTCTTGGACTTTTCATAAGGAATGTATTGTTACTTATGCATGAGCAGAGTTGCAGATCTATTTCCATTGTTTAGGACAAATTACTCTTCGGGACCCTATAGTATCGACTTTTTGGTTTGGGTCATTAAACTATCCAACCTTATCTAATTAGGTTCTTCTGAAATTGTCTAATGGCATACTGATGTGTCACCTCACCATACATACTTCATTAAGTGGATGTCCATTAGCTCCTTACTTATGTGGGAAATTGATGGATCAGTTAAGGAAGGATCCAGTGTTAGCTTGGGGCAATTTAGTTGATACTCACTTGGCACAATTCATGTGGCGAGTGGCGCCTGACTTCATAACGTTGGATGGTTAGATGTATTAAATAAAAAAGAGGGGAACTTGAAAACAATTCTCATGGTTTATAGTGCAATGGTGCCTGGTTAAGTCGTTTTTCGCGTCTTACGATTACCGTATGTTATGTGTAATAGACATTTAATGGATTTGAACTATGTCACAACGACTTGTTTAGGATAAAATAGTAACATGGAGTTGTCTTGGTGAGAAAAATGTGCTTTTTAGTTCTATTAATTTCTGAAATAAATCACAGGAAATTGGAGTTACTGATACTTCTTTTTTTTCCCTGTCAGATAAGTAAACCTATACTTCGGTTTCAACTTCACAAGATAGATGGACCCCGATTCCGGTGATTTGGGAGGTGGTAATAAGATACCCGATGATCTGACGTTGGAGGTCCTCTCTCGCCTTCCATACAAGTCGTTTTGCCGGACTAAATGTATTTGCACTGGGTGGCTTTCTTTCTCCACCAACCCACATTACTGCGACAAGCTTCCCAAACCCCTCACTGGTTTTCTCTACCAAGAATGTGATAGCTCTGCCATCAAGGTTGCTAGCCTCTGCCCAGATGATGGATCATTTGATATTTCTCTTAGTTTCTTGCCACGCTATGATTGGCTAGAACTTACAGATTGTTGCAATGGACTGGTTCTATGCAAATATGGGCGCAGTGCTTCTTCTCCATCTGTTGCACACTTTGTGGTGTGCAACCCAGCAACACGGCAGTGGATGGAGTTACCTGAAGCTCTTCTGGAACCAGAAGGTTACATTTACTCAACTAAATTAGCTTTTGATCCATCATGGTCCCCGTACTTCTATGTCTTCAACTTTGCGGAGAAGCGTACCCCAGGGGAAAGAAGGGCTAGTATATCCAAAGTTGCAATATTTTCATCAAGAAATTTCACATGGTTTATGGATGATAAGTGGGAACCTTCGAATCAGATTAGTGTCGCTTGTCAGTCACACATCCTTCTTGGTGGAAAACTGTTTCTTCAGACATCAAGTTATCGACTCTTGGTAATCGATGCATTTCACAATACAGAGCAGCCATCTCATTGGATTGTTGAGCTACCAGGGTATAAGCCGACCTCCCCCATGGTTGATTGTCTCATTGGGTATCTTGGACATTCATCAGGGGTGCTACACTACGTGCAGCCCGACACCGATGGTCGCACGATTCTAGTCTGGGCTCAAGATGGCTATCCTCACGGCGACTGGAATTTGAAGCACCGTCTCAGCATGAGCGATGCATTTGGGCAGGATAGCTTTTTTCATGAGGATTTTTATGGATTCTTCTCTTGTGATTATGACATTGAATCTCTTGACTTGGAGAGAGGGCTTGTTTTCCTTTGTCATTTCCCTGCAGGAAAATTCCTCTCCTATTGCTTGAGCACAGGGAAGCTGACGGAAATCCGAGATGGTGTCAGGCGATACCTGTACTATGTGCCGAACTGCTCAATGTTCCCACCCCAAGAAACCGAGAAAGACCAAGATGCATTAGAGTCGTAATAACCATCTCGTGTTTGATGGAGCCACCAACACCGTTGCAGTAGTTTGCAATAATACTAAATAAACTTTGTTGGTGAAGTTTTATATGTAAACTCATATATGCTATATGCTAGTAGTACTATGTGTGTGAAAGTCGACTGTCGTGGACAGATGCCAGCCTTGTTCGTTTTAGCGTTTCATCATGTAATAAAAGTACCTCCTGTTCTAAGTGCTCCATGTTTTATTTTTTCTGTCTCGTTAAATTTTTCTTGTATTTGATATATTTTTTTCGGCTAGGGTGAAAGAAACAACTGAAAATACCATGTGTGTGCACTACTATACCAGTTGATGGTGCCCATGGGATTCTCATTCTTTTCTATATGCTCTTTTATATCAGAATGATTTCAGAGGATCTATTTTGCAAATATGTTTGTAAGGTCCGTTTTGTTATTGTACTTTTCATCATGGAATTTTTTACAAAACGTTCAATTTCCAAAGAGGATCATCGTTTGCAATGGATGCCTTTGGGTGTCCTGATCCTTTTCAACGAGAGTGGATAATTTCAATTGGTTCAAGGTGATGTTTGACAACCCGACTATAATCTTTTAAGAATGTTGTACATAAATGATTGATACACCAACTCTAGAAAGATGATTGTGTTTGTTACGAAGCGCGTTCAACCTAACAATGATATTATTTATGTTGGAGGTATAGTCATGATTCGACACATTTTAATAAAAAAAATATCATACTCACTACTACGGAAACAGTTTTTCGTGGCGGCTATTTTGGGTCTTCGCTGGCGGCAATTGGGGCCGCCACAAAGCAAAGGCCAGTGATGATCAAGATCTTCGCTAGCGGTTATAGACCGCTAGTAAAGAAATATCTTTGCTAGCTGTCGCTTTATGTCGGCCGTCAGAGAAGAACTATTTTCTCTGGCGGTCAGTTTACGTCAGCCGCTAGCGAAGCCATATCTTCGCTGGCCACTAGCTTAAGACAGCTGCCGGTGAAAATGTTTTTCTCGGCTTACACTCTTTTTAGGACACGTGGCCCGCTAGGAAAAAGCTCATCGGTTTACGAAAAGACACATGGCTCGCTGCGAAGATACAATATTTATAAAAAAAATTGAAACAATATTATATATTATTTTTATCTTACCTTTGTTCATGTATTTTAGAGTCACACGTGGATGATATAACTAATCAAGCTATCGATAAAGTATGTTCTCTTTCGTGCAGCCGCCATTGATGATTAATATACATGCACACGGAAATAATATATGAAGATTAATATATACATATATATACAATTTCTAAGCACCTATATAGATAGAATTGGAACGACACCACATATATACAAGTAGTTGAATGTCTTACAACCCGACCGATATACATACGGGTGAAACTTGTCTATATTATACTTCTTGCTCCAGTTAGACAGACATTCGTTCTCCGGCAGGGCCAAAACTCCATCGTGGTCGAAAAACCTCCCAAGCTGATGTGCGCACTCACGGTGGATGAAGTAGCACATGTCCCGTTGTATGTTCTCAACGGATTTATCATCGAGCTCTCTTTCAGACTTGGGAATTTTTGGAAGCTGCATCGAGATCATGACAAATTACGAAATTGTTCATAGTAATGCAAGTTAGCAATTAACTTAACAAGAGTATTGCCAGTTTGTACTTACATCGTCGTAATTCGCGCAATATCTCCCATTGACCCTAAAGTATTCGCAGGTGTAATATCCGCATAGTACGGTTCCCACCGGTTGCTTATGACACTTTCAACATCAATTATAAAGTATATTAGTTAATTAAATAGAAAAACACATGCATTTATAAAAATTAAGTAGTATTGTTTGGCATCCAAATTTACTTACCGGCCACTTATTGCGGATGAGTATGCATTGTCTGGAGTTTTTCCGTTGTCCGCCTGTCTGGTAATACCTTTTATATGCACTGTTTGCAGAGATAATTAATTTAAATTTGTCAAATATAACAACACATCATGAGAATATATAAGAATAAGAAACGTCCATGCATATAACTTACAGATCGATAATTCTGAGCATTTCTTGATATGTATTGCTGTCTTTATCAAGAGAATCCAAGACGACGACTTCATTGTACTTTGGATAGAGAAGAAATACTATCCAATGGTCGCTGCAAAAGAAATGGTTAGTCCAGCCGTGATTATATGTATATACTCGTGGTTGATACGATAACTTACTCAAAGGCGTATGGCGCGTAAACGCATTCCTTGTCCTGCGTAGATTCAAGTGCTATAGCTACATAAGCAGCAACATCGAGAATCTTTTCCTGATGCTTTTGTTCTATATATGCGTCCCTCTCTTGCCGCGTCATCGCCTGAACATGTGACGGTAGCTTGTTCTCGTCTAGCAGGTAGGTGTGGTTCGGCTTGCTTATCTGGCACGGGTTTAGGTAGCCGACAGGCTTTCGCATCGCTTCGGCTTCCACGTAATTCATCCTTCAAAAAATGCAAGGTCAAAATAGGTACGCACATAGGTACAATGATTTATTGACACGTTCCAGTCATGCACTTACAGACACCAGATGCAGACCAAATTGGCGTCGAGCCTCTTCCGACGATAAAGGGCATGCATATCGGAGAAATGGACTTGGAATAGGCATGGCCCGCTCCAGAAGATGTTCTCTTGCACGACAGTTGTGAACGATGAAAGGCCTTTTGTGGTGCTTGCCCTGATGTACCATTCATGCCACCTCCTTAGTTGCCACGGTCCTTCTGTTAGTTGCCAGGCATGGATGAATGGTTGGCCATTCTGAAACTCATCCGGCACATCAGGGTAGTTCATATAATTGAGATAATCTTCCATGGTTTGCTTGAGGCCTATTAACTTTCTGTCATCAAAATCGGCATCTTCGATATCTTTGTCCCTTCCTCGGAATGCCGTTATCATATATCTTTTCTTCGATTCACTTTTCCCTTTGTGCTTGTGTGTCCTTACCATCACTGGCACATCGGCACCCTTAAGTTCCTCCGGTTGCGATGGTTGTGGTTGCGATGGGTCTAGTTCATCGGGCATTGTCCGCTCAGGCCCTGATTGTGCACGCTCTGATTGCTGTGTCGGAGGCACTTCCTGAACTTGTACTTCTGATTGATCCTTTTCAAGCCCTGATTGTACTTCTGTCTCCTTTTCAATTGGAGGTGACGCAACAGCAGGCTCTGATCTTGGAGGTGATGCAACTAGATGATCTGATTGCGGAGGTGATGAAACTGGAGGATCTCTCGGTTATTCGTCCCTTGGTGGACGAGACGGTGACACCGGTATCCTTGGTGGATGATCCGTTCCATTTGTTGACCCTAGTTGGATATCATTCTTGTGCCACAGTACAAACTGGTCAACGACATCTCCAAGGTACACAATCCCCTCGGGTGTTGGAATGTCGATCTCGTGCATCCGGTGAGCCTCATTGACCGTCCGGACCTCTACCTTGGCATAGTCATCAGGAATGTCTTGGCAATGGAATCTGCGGCCCGGTATGAACCTCCCAGTTGCAACCTGTATTTTCTTTCCTGCCCTGCCGACCAGAATCAAGAGCTTGCAAGGAGTATCCTCCGTTACGTCGTCCGTCGGATAGCTCGGATCAGGCTGCGAAACGGCACACACCGTGCATCATATGCTTGCTCCAATATCTATGGCATTCCTCACGAGCTGCTGCCCTAGCCTGGGATTCTATCTCCTCCTTATAGCGATCACGCTTCTTGTATGTATGAGCATCCTCTTTGAATCCATCCTTCTAGCTAGTCTTTGAGGATACTCCCCGGACACGGCCAGAGTGCTCCGGGTTGCCAAACGCATAGGTCAGCTCGTCCCGGTCTCTATCTGGCATGAACATCCCGGCCTCTTGCTGCGTGACGATGTTTTTCATCTTCACAGCTACCTCCTGAAGCTTTGGATCCTTGAAGACTACATCCCCCACCGGGGTGAAGGCCAGTGTTCTTGCACGCACCTAGTTCCTAGTTTGTGGGTTGTGATTTTTCATAGGAACCGGTTTCCCAGCCTTTTCCATCTCTTCATCTTGTTTTGTCCATTTCTTAACCGCTGGACGGTAACCGGTCGATCCCAAACGATGAGGATATTCATTCCTTCTTGCTAGTTCAGACATCCTCTGGCTCTTCTCCTTTTCCTCCGCCGATGTCTTCAGGGCAACGACTCATCCCATTGGGCTGGCGTTATCTTTCCGTACTCCATGAACGGCGTGCGTCCCTTTTGAACATATTTCTTGTTAAGGTCTGTTTTCCAGTTCCGCCATAGCTTGCCCATGGTCTTGAGTGCATAGTCCTTTGCTGCATCGTCGTCTGTCCCTTGCGGATACTCAAACTTGCTTTGCAGCGACGTCCAACAACTGTTCTTTCTAGTGTCAGGTACTTTCTTCCAATCCTTCCATGTGATCTCCACGATATCCCTAACTATCGCCCCGCATTGGTTGCTATACTTGGAACATGAATCTTCGGGTGATAGGGGTTCCCCTTTCTTTCTCTATACATCCATGCTCTGTCTGCCATCTATGCATTATTTGCGAAAAAATATGTACAACTTCGTCACTTTATATATTTTTGATAATATGTCACATTAAAATTATACTAATTAATATTTATAACCACTATAATCTAGACAAGATAATTAAAGCTAGCCAAAAATCTACAAACTACAAACAACTAGAAAAAATAAAAAACTAGCTCTTTTTCTCTTCTTCTCAGCGTTCTCTGCAGTTAACTAATATATAGATCTGCTACAAATAAACATATCAAAACTAGATATATATATATATGGAACATCGATCATGCACAATATTTCTTACAAAGTTTGCCCATTTTAAGCTCCAAATAACAAATAAAAAATACTTTTCTTCTCCCGTGTCACATACTTTTTGCTATGCAAAATCTCAACAAACAACCAATAAAAATGAAAAAAAACTTTACAAATAGAGTAGGAGAAAGTATATGTAACCTCGTGCGTAGATCTTTCAAAAGATTGAAGATCAAAACCTTCCCCCCAATGTATTTGTTCACAAGAGAGAGAAAATCATGCTCAAGTGCCATGGCTGCTAGCTGGACTGGTGGTATAGGTGATGGTATTTTCCCTGACGGTCAACATATGTCGGTTGAGACAAACCGCCATACAAAATATTTAGGGGTGGCGGCGTCTTAAGTGGGCCGCCAGCGAAGATGTAGGAATCTTCGCTAGCGGGCCACCTCACCTTACCGCCAACGAAGATGTGATATGTTCTCTGGCGGGGTCTTAAGATGGCCGCCAGAGAAAATACCACATCTGCGCTGGCGGCCAGCTTTAGCAGGCCGCCAGCGAAGATGTGTTTTCGCTGGCAGCCCGAGACCCCCCACCCCCTATCTTTTGAGCTGGCGGTTTCACCTCGTAGCCGCCAGAGAAAAGATTTTCCAAACGCCATGAAAGATTGTTTTCGTAGTAGTGACTAAGCATGACATGAACATAGTACAGTGATCTAATAACAATGCTAAATATAAACAAGCTAATTACAAAATAAGCATCACAAGAAACATGTTTCACACTATAGTTAGAAATTTGATATACACAGAGAACGCTCGGGTACTGGGTGAGGCATTGTTGATGTTGTTGCCTGAGCCGTTCTCGCCTCCCATTGCGGCCATTCTCACCACTTCCACCATTGTTGTTGCCGGTTGACATGATGATGTAGAGGATGCAAAGAAGGTAGACGATGCAGTGCAGAGAGCAATCGCACAAAAGTGCGCTCCCCAAAAACTTGATTGCCTGCTTACCTATGCAGGTACAAAAGCGGATGAAGTTCCCGAGGCCTGCTCGTTTCGACAACATGTGCGTGCAGGTGATCGGAACCGGAGAATAGAAGTAGCGCAAGAACAGAGAACATGGTTTTTTCGAGGGTGTCAGAGTATAAGAGAGAGGGTAGAGTGAGCATGTGTTTCTATCTATCTGGAGGTGGGACTTATATAACGCACGAGAGAGTAACGTTCCGGAAGGAATTAAATCGGGATTGACGAGAAAAATCAACACGCCGGCCTGGGAGATCTGCTTAGATCCAGTGCAGGTCCTAGAATCAATGAAGTTTGGGCGTGCCAGTCAGTTTGATCCTGCCACTGACAAGACATACAAAGCAGCATAATATAAAGTGTATCGGCTGGTAGGCCGATACCTAAAAACTAGCTGATCGGCTGATAAGCCGATGGTGCAATTCCAGCCGATGCCGATGCCAGCCGATGGTGTTAAGGTTTGAATCCATCGGCTGTGTGTTGAACAAATACCTATATAAAGGCGATCGGCTGACGATAGCATAATGATATATAACATTGTATAAACCAATCACATGATAAAGTAGATACTAATTTAAAGATTAAACCACACATCGGCTGAAAGTCTGATGTCATAAAATCCAAATGATCAAATATTCAATGAAGCCTTTGCTGCAATCGGCTAGATCCAACTTATGTAAAATCCTTGCAAGCCGATGTAATATCCAGATAACTCATCGGTTGAAACCCAAATGAAACCCTTAGTGCCAACCAATAGGCAGGCTAGAGATCATGGTTCTAATCATGACTTAGTGGATCAAACTGAACTGATGCAACACTAAGTATGAAAAGAAACGTAATATCTGGACAATCAAGCCCTTGACCGATTTTTAGGGTGGTAGATGTTTGAGCTAATCTAATCTCGTAAACAATTTAACCGGTATCGACAAAAACCCTAAATCGAGAGACAGCCGATAGAGCCAAATCGACATACTAGGACTAGATTCAACAAAAACATATGATAGATAATCAGGCGAAGATGTTAACTGAATCGAAGCAAACCAAGAGGTCGAATGTACTATGAAGCCTTGGACGACGCCGACGTAGCCAATACGATTGCCTGAGCTGATAGGACCTTGGACTTACCACTTCGCCGGAGATCGAAGTCGATGCAGCCCCGCGTCAAGTGCCAAGTTCCGCCGGATGATAAAGTAGAACAGATAAAAAAGGTGGCGATACGTCGAAGTGTATTGATCGAGAGATATCTTACATGAACCTTGAGCTTACATATTTATACCCACAACTAACACAGATCCTAACAGATTACAATTCAAACTTTCCTAGAGATAAAAGAAAATAGATAGTGTCCTTATCGGACACTAAACACACTTTCCTAAAGATAAAGTAGAAAACTAACAAACCCTTCCTAATTAATAGATACAATTGCCTTTTCTGGACTCCATACATATATGGCAATCCTCATGAAGCACTCCAACCGAATCTGACGATGATTCTAACGTTATCTTCCTGGAATCGGCTACATCAGAATTGACTTCATCAGCTTTTCTTGTCCGACTCGGCGTCAGCCGATGAACACCTTAGCCGATTCGAACTGTAACTTGGCATGTACCCTGTTTCTTATGATCACGGTTTCCTCCAAATCTGGCCTCGGCCTTAACCCCAAATCCGATGTATGAATTACCAAATTTGGTCGTCAACACATGCCCCCCAGTTTTGGAGTATGAGAAGTCATGCTTCAAAATTATCTCTGTCTTGATCGCTCCAAAACTGATTCTTCTCTTTTTCTTGACATCGGCTTTCGTAAGACGATACTTTCGGTAATAGATGAACCAGGCTGTCAAACTCATGGAAGAAAAACCTAGCTTTGACTGGTATTGACAACCCTTGGAATGCGAGCTCCGCTAGTTGCTCATCACTTAAATTCGGATTATAACATCGGCTGCGGACATTACGAAACCTTTGAATATATTCCTAAGACAATTCTCCTTCTTGCTGTTTAACTGATATCAAATCTGCGAGCCTCAACTCATTAACCTCAGCAAAGAAGTATAGGTGAAATTGCTTCTCAAGATCGGCCCAACCTCTGATAGAGTTTGGTGATAATGATGAAAACCATGCGAAAGCCGATCCAGTCAAAAACAGTCGAAATAGTCTAACTTTCAGAGCTTCCTCAACCGATGCCTCACCACATTGAGCTAAGAATCGGTTGATATGTTCCATTGTAGATACACCATTCGGCCCTAAAAACATGGAGAAATCTGGAACCTTGTATCGGCTTGGAAGTGAAACCCTATCAAACCACTCAGGATATGGCAGCCGATACACAGAAGTTTGATCCTTGGGTTTAATTCTAAACTGCTCCTCCATTACCTTTGCAATCATATCGGCCCAATCCTCTTTAGATTGATACCTTTGAGTTTCTTCTAGCCGAAATTGTTGTTGTGGCCCTCCATGTTGATAGTGATTATCTTGCCCCCCGAGCCAATATTGATGTTGCCGATGATGCTAGGATTGTTCACCAATTTGCCCCCCATGCTGATTTCTTAAGGCAATTACCCTGGGAACTATTTCCTTGATCAAACCATATAATGTACTCATCAAAACTCCAGATTGATCAAACATAGCACGATTAATAATGTTATCAACCATCTCTTGAAGCGTCTCGTTGTCCATCGGCTCAGTAGATTGTTCCCTGGCTTCATTCATCAGCTTGAGAGATTGTTCTTCCTCGGCATTGACTTTTTTATCAGACATCTTGCGGCAATTGCGTGTCCCAAGAGCCGTGTAAAAATATCCTATTGTCAAAACACGGTCACACTGGGCGTGCCAAAAATGTGTTGACGAGAAAAATCAACACGTCGGCCTGGGAGATCTGCTTAGATCCAGTGCAGGTCCTAGAATCAATAAAGTTTGGGCATGCCAGTCAGTTTGATCCTGCCACTGACAAGATATACAAAGCAGCATAATATAAAGTGTATCGGCTAGTAGGCCGATACCCAAAAACTAGTTGATCGGCTGATAAGCCGATGGTGCAATTCCAGTCAATGCCGATGCCAGCCGATAGTGTTAAGGTTTGAATCCATCGGCTGTGTGTTGAACAAATACCTATATAAAGGCGATCGGCTGACGATAACATGATGATATATAACATTGCATAAACCAATCACATGATAAAGTAGATACTGATTTAAAGATTAAAGCACACATCGGTTGGAAGTCCGATGTCATAAATCCAAATGATCAAATATTCAATGAAGCCTTTGCTGCAATCGGCTAGATCCAACTTGTGTAAAATCCTTGCAAGCCGATGCAATATCCAGATAACTCATCGGCTGAAACCCCGATGAAACCCTTAGTGGCAACCAATAAGCAGGCTAGAGATTATGGTTCTATTCACGACTTAGTGGATCAAACTGAACTGATACAACACTAAGTATGAAAAGAAACGTAATATCTAGACAATCAAGCCCTTGACCGATTTTTAGGGTGGTAGATGTTTAAGCTAATCTAATCTAGTAAACAATTTAACCAGTATCGACAAAAACCCTAAATTGAGAGACAGCCGATAGAGCCAAATCGACATACTAGGACTAGATTCAACAAAAACATATGATAGATAATCAGGCAAAGATGTTAACTGAATCGAAGCAATCCAAGAGGTCGAATGTACTGATGCAGCCTTGGACGACGCTGACGTAGCCAATACGATTGGCTGAGCCGGCAGGACCTTGAACTTACCCCTTCGCCAGAGATCGAAGTCGATGCAGCCCCGCGACACGTGCCATGTTCCGCCGGATGATAAAGTAGAACAGATAAAAAAGGTGGCGATGCGCCGAAATGTATTGATCGAGAGATATCTTACATGAACCTTGAGCTTACATATTTATACCCACAAACTAACACAGATCCTAACAGATTACAATCCAAACTTTCCTAAAGATAAAAGAAAATAGATAGAGTCTTTATCGGACACTAAACACACTTTCCTAAAGATAAAATAGGAAACTAACAAACCGTTCCTAATTAATAGATACAATTGCCTTTTCTGGACTCTGTCCATATATGGCAATCCGCATGAAGCACTCCAATCGAATCCAACGATGATTCTAACGTTATCTTCCTGGAATCGGCTACATCAGAATCGACTTCATCAGCTTTTCTTGTCTGACTCGGCATCAATCGATGAACACGTTAGCCGATTCGAACTGTAACTTGGCATGTACCCAGTTTCTGATAATCACGGCTTCCTCCAAATTTGACCTCGGCCTTAACCCCAAATCCAATGTATGAATTACCAAATTTGGTCGTCTACAATTGCCCCCGCTTTTGGAGTATGAGAAGTCATGCTTCAAAATTATCTCTGTCTTGATCACTCCAAAACTGATTTTTCTCTTTTTCTTGACATCGGCTTTCGTAAGCCGATACCTTCTGTAATAGATGAGCCAGGCTGTCAAACTCATGGAAGAAAAACCTAGCTTTGACTGGTATTGACAACCCTTGGAATGCGAGCTCCGCTAGCTGCTCGTCACTTAAATTCAGATTATAACATCGGCTACGGACATTACGAAACCTTCGAAGTAGTGCTCTCTAATAGCAGCCTATTTAGGTTGAGATCCCTCCACTTAAATTTTCAAGATGGTATTAATCCCTTAACATTAATTGTGGGTCCATGAAATTTATTATAATTAAATTGGGCTTAGCCAATTTAATCTAACAATTTATTTTTGCCAGCAATCGAAAAACTATCAGAAAATGATGAAGCAACCAATCTGATAACATAAGTGATCGTGTTTCGTATAGAAGTAAAAAATCAAGCAATCTAGCCCGCATATGCAATTATAAGGTGAAGATGCAAAGACAATCATGCAATCCAACAAAACCCATCTTAAAACAAAAGAAAGGTAGCCCTTTATATAGGTTGTTTAATGTTAGTGTGCTGTAGTACCATGCTACATACAGTAAATAATTGTCGATATAAGTGCTGACATCATCATTGACTGACATTCCTTCGTTTCAAAATACTTGTCATTCTAACATTCAAAAATTGTATCAACATACTTGTCATTCTTATCTTCCGAAGCACTTTTAGAGTTATTTCTCTTCCTACCCTTCATTAATAAAGTCATACTAGTACTAGTAACTAGTGCTCTGTAAGTTCAAAAGATAATAAAGATGTATCTAATGAGGGTAGCAATGTAATTTTTCACACATCCTAGTTTTTTTTGACAAGAAAAGAGACTCCTACTGTGTTAATATATTAAATATAATAATATGTGCAAAATATTTACAAGGAGTGTTACAATAGTGTCAAGCCATGATTGCCAAGAGGGTTTATCTGAGTTCATTTTCTCTCTGCATATGCAAAGAAAAGTCATCCTTAAAATTTTGTCTACAAAAGGAAAGAAATTGGGATATCCTTAAAGATGTGTGCATTTCTTCGATCCCAGATATTCCAACACACAATGCCTACTACTTCCACAAAGAAAGATTTTCCAAAGCGAAGCTTGCTAGATTGAACCATGTTCATGAAGTCCATATGCACGTCCCATTGTATGTTTAGATAATTCCAACAAAGCTGAGCAAACCGGCATGAGAAGAACAGGTGAAACAAGTCCTCAAGATGATTAGTTGTGCACATCACACACTCTGTCCCATCTTGCAAAGTGTAATTCCATCATTGTAGCATATCCCTGGTATTGAGCCGATCCATTAAAAGAAGTCAAAGCAAACTTTTATTTTCATGGTACATTTACTCTTCCAAATCGAAGTTATTGCAGGGGATGGCTGAACGTGAGCAAAGAAGAGAGCATAGACTTTGTTGGACTGAAATTTATCCAAACCCCAAGAATATGACAAGGTGTCAATTTGTTGTGACCAAGGGATACCTTCCAGTTTCAATGACAATTGCTGAAATTGCTGCATGGCTTAAGGGGTTGCTGGTATATGATTGGTATATGCCAGGCATCCATTGCAAAATTATGATTCTATTTGGAAATTGAATGTTTGAGGGGTAGTGGTATATGTCGTTGTCCATGATTTAGGAACATGGTGATTGATGTAGTCTTTTCTCAATTCTAACAATCAGAGGTGCCAACTCTATATTTTTTTGGTTTTGTTGTTCCAACAGGGAGACCCAAGTGAATGAAAAAGATCTAATTTTTCAACCAAAAATTCAGCTAAGACTTCCATCTTTTCTTCATTGACATTAATTGGAACCATGCAGGATTTGTGGTAGTTTATTTTCAAACAAGTGTCAGTGGATTGGGAAAAAGACTAAAGAATGCCTTTGAGGAAAAATAATTTCTTTTGACAAGCTTTCATGATGATAAGAGTGTCATCTACATATTGTATAATTGGGAACTTTCCTTCCACTTGCGGGATTGGAAAAGAAAGAATTCCATTAGAGTGGGGTTTGTTTACAATGGACTACAAGAGATTAGCAGTTAATAAAAAAGAAGTGGAGAAATATCTCCCTATTTTACTCCTCTCTTGCAATAGAAAAGTGTTCTAGGAACTCCACTGAGGAGGATAGTTGTTGAGGTGGCAATGAGTATATTGTTGACCCAACTAATCCAAATATCATCAAAGCCTTTTGCTTCCAACATTGCAAAAATAGTTGGGTGCTCTACTGAGTCAAAAGCCTTTTCAAAGTCTATCTTCAAAATAACTATTTCTCTTTTGTTGTGGTGGCACCGGTGAAGGTATTCAAAAGTCCAGGCTAAGCAGTCTTGGATTGTTCTATTTTTTATGAAGCCATATTGATTCTCATGTATTAAGTCTAGAATGATTGCATGTCTACCATGATCTTGGTTAAAAACTTCAGAGATGTGTTTATAATGCGATTGGCCTAAAATCATTTGTTGTTTCCGAGGTTGGCTTCTTAGGAATCAGAGTAATGAAAGAGTTGTTCAATTTGTCAATAGATATATTGCCCCTAAAAAACTGATCAACCAATTGGTAGAAGTCTTATGATATAATGTGCCAACATTTTTTGAAAAACATGCCATTGAAACCATCAGGCCCATGATCTCTATCAGTTGGTATTGATTCGATGATGTTGAGCATTTCATCTCTTGAGGGTATAATAGACAAGGAGGAAAGCCCCTCCTTAGATGTAACTAAATCTTGCAAGTTGATAAACATTTGATTTCCCACTGATGTGCCCATTCTACTCTTGAAAGTTTTTAAGGAAAGACTGTGCTTTTGCTGCATGAGAGGAAACCACAGTCCCATCTTGGAGATGGATGTGAGAAATCTTATTACCTCTGCATCTTTGTGTGGCTGTAGCATGGAAGAACTTTGTGTTATCATCTCCAAATTTCACCATCTGATTGCACATCTTTTTTCCAAAAAATGTTCCTACAATGTAGTAGCTTAAGGACATGTTCTTTTAGAATATGTCAAAAATTCCATTCCTGTATGAAAAGGGGTCTTTGCTCCTCCAGATTGTCCAACATTAGTACTACATCATTTGAGTTTGAAATCAAAACATTGAGGTTGCTACACGTGTAAGGCTATGATTGAGAGGAGGCAAAGACAGTTTGGCCGACCCCTAGGTCTCATCTCTCAGCCACTCCTTTGGCTGGGAGGCGGACTTGTGGGCCTTTTACATGTTGCATTGTGGGTTGGCTCAATTTTAGTCAGTTTTGGTTAACATGTGGGCCCTCCCTGTGCTTTCTCCGGATTGGCCGGAAGTGTGTTTCTTCGCTTAGCAGATGTATTTTCATCCATAATTACTTGCACACAAATATTCATCAACACTCTTGAAAATAATTAGTAATAAACCCTACAACTATGTCTGGTGTTTCACTTTATTTACTTTTATGTAGGAATTGATGGTCAGATTTTGGTAATTAAGGATCGTTAACAACATCATTATATACTTGTGCTTCAAATAGAGACAAGAAGGAATGTTGTAGAGAATAGCAGCCACATGCCATGTGCTATGACGACTGCTCATGTCACCAAAGGGATTCATGCCGTCTATGCTGAGTGCAATCCTGAGATTCCTCATGTCATACACAAAATGCTTTCTATACTTCCCATCTATTTTTCTCCATTGAAATCCATCAGCTAGACGCTTTATCATTCCATCTCTTTTACACTCTTTGTGGTGACAACGCATCAACTAAGCATGCCTATTGTTTGCGAGCATATGTTCCAAATGAGGGATGATTGGAAAATACCATACCACCTTCTCACGCTCTTTTTTCTTCCACACCATGCCATTAGTTCCAATGTCACCATCAATGTCTCCACACTTATACCGAAATGCCTTGCACACCAGGCATTGATCCAAAATCTGCATATTCACCCTGGTGCAATATGCAATCATATTGACAAGCATGACTTTTTACTATTTCAAGGCCAAGGCCAAGGGGACAAAATTTGCTTCGCTTGGTACATTGTTTTTGACAAGACCTTACTCCCATGAAGAATTTCTATCAAAACCTTTGCAACTCATTGAAGCTCTTACCATCCATTCTTGCCTTCAAATGAAGTAGAGATAGGACCACATGCAACTTGTTGTGCTCCGCCTTACAACTATTATAAAGTGGAGTTTTTGAGTCCTCCATCATGGTATTGAACTTGGAATATTCTCTATCACCAGTGTAAGCCCTCTCCCTAACGTGCAGCATCTGATTTGGATTAGCTTCACCATGTTGATCAATGTGTGTTTGGTCATCTTGCTCATAACCAACATCCTCATTCGGCACGTCACTACTGCATGCACTTTCCTCGTGGTTCTCCTCTTCACTAAGAAACTCATGACATCTGAACCTGTTGCACTGGAAATTATCTTTCTTCCTTGCAATCAAAGTATGGACACCATAGATAATCCGACACATTCACTGAATTTGTGCTCGTGCTGCGGCAACGAGAGCCGTTACTCTCCTGATATACTCCATAGAGTCACGATCAACTTCATACACCTATCATAGATCCGTTACAACCGATGAGTACCTACCAAAATTATTTAATGTCAATCACTCTTAATGATACAAAGTCAATATACCCATACGAATATCAAAACTAATAGATCTTTCATAATTTAATTAATATAGCATGAAGTAATTAATTAAATGAACAGGAAAATATAAAATTTACCACCCCTAGAAAAATTTAATAATTTAACATTTACTAAAAATCGTGCACAATAAATATAATGAGGATATTATAATTTACAACCAAATTAGAATTAAAAAATGATAGATCTTCAATAATGTAATTATTATAACATTATGTTACACCTCTCTATGCTACTCTACAGTCATGTCAATACATAATTACAAAATTATCATGTGGTCATCGAGGATGGATCTACTGACCAAAGTAATTAAATGAATACAAAAAAGATACCCATAGGAAAAATTACCCATAGAAAATAAATATAATAATTATTTTGTTTGCACACTATATAAATATATACGGTTGAATTCAACAAACAAGAATGAACAGAGTGAGAAATAATAAAAACTAATCTTGTAACAATTAATATCCAAAAACCCCCCAAAAATTTAGAGCAAAACCTTCCCCTTCCTCTAGCTGGTCGAGCAAGAACCAGAGGCGCCGCTCTATTCTTTGCTCGATCATCTCAAGGAAGAGGAAGATGGGCTATATACCACGAGTTCATAGGTGTCGGTTCTTAAATAGAACCAACACCTATGTGTGACGGCCTCAAAGGTCCCGCCGGTTAATAAGTGGGCCCTATTAATGGCTACTTGTATGGAAGAGGTCCCAAAGATGTTGGTTTTTAAATAGAATCGACATATTTTCCTGACAGACTCAACGGTGCAGGGTTTAAAGTGGCCCCGCAACCAACCACTCTGATGGGACAATAGTTAAAGGTGCCAGTTTTTCAGCTGGAATCGACATCTTTCTCTGACATGAGTGATAGGTGTCGATTTCTATTAAAATTGACACCTATCTCTCCAAAAAAGGTGTCAGTTTAAGCCGATTGCATGCCATGGATGCGCATCTTGAGCGGGAACAACATTATAGGTGCCGGTTTTAGCATTTCTGATACCTATAGTGTCGTCTCTTTTGTGTATTTATGTAGCAGGGACTGTTTTACTATGACTGAACTCGTTAGTCTTAAAGATCAAGTGAGAAAATGTTAGACTTTGATCTCTGGCCATCGAGCTAGATGGAGGTGTGTGGCATGACCCACCTGAATATGTCGCTCTCCACCTAATAGACAAGGCATGAGTTTATGGATTTGTGCACATGTCACACGTGTTGATCACATCGCTCGTAGTAATTTTAAAAAAAACCGACACCTACATTATAAGTGTCGGTTTTTATTGAGAGCCGCTACCTATTATTTTAATAGGTGTCAGTTTTTGTTAAACCGACACCTATTAGGTCGACATCTATGCATGTTTTTGTAGTAGTGTTTCAACAGAGGCGCCTCCAACTCCCATAGCTCTCTAAGAGGACTAAGCCTCTTACGAGAAAACTCACTCTAAACGTGGTCTCCGTTTCTCACAAACTCTAAACCCTACTGATCCGAACTGAGCGCAAAAGGAAGATCGATTGACGACTTCCACACCGGTGATCCCATCTCACTGTGTTTCAATTCCTTTCACCGGCGCTTCAGGTTGCTGGCGTTAGGCGTCACCGACATTTGCTACTTCACTGCCACAATGGACGCACCTCGCCGACGACTTCCTCACGCCGACGTTCATCTACTATCAACGCCTACATCTACAACAACAAAGCGACCTCGGTGGCACTGATGGCTTCTCCATTCTCTGGTCAGTTCACCGCCTTAATTCCGCCTAAAGTTATTTACGTCATCATGTATAACCAAGCTCATGTCAATGTTCAAGCGAATAAATTCACTAACAAGCATGAGATGCATCAGGTTTGTTATCTAATCTGTACATATATAGCAGAGATCGATCGATGCTGATCCGGTCGTTAGCTTCAGCAAATTCAATTATGGATTGACTAATTACGCGAGCATGAGATGACCAACGGAGAAGAACACAGAGATGACATGTCGTCCGGTGCGAACTCAGGGGTCCGAGTTCAAGCACTTACCTTACGAATTCGCGGCGAGTTCGTATCCTGCTCCACGACGACGGTACTTCTACTAATTACTTCGAAATGTGTATATATATTAATGTAAAGTTAGTGAAAAGTATATATATTTTTAAATTTTACTAAAATGTCGGGGCTAAGTTTAGATGAGCTGGGAAAGGCCCACCGGGAGGTAAATTTAAATTTTACAGAAAAACATTTAAATTAATTTCTTAAAGATTCAGTCCATAAAAAGGGTTTTAGAAACAATTAATAATTTTATTTTATATGTAAAATAATTTTTAAAGGATATTAATACATAATATTGGTTCTTTAATAAATATTATTTGGATTTCATAATTAAATTTAGAACTTGAATTTAATTCCTTTTTAATTATTTTGACACTAAGGCAATAGAAAAAAAGAAGAAAACATAATAAATACCAACACCAAAAAAATTTGAAAAAGGTTTTTATTTTTTTAAATTTTTTGTTTTCGTATTTTAAATTTAAAATTTTTAGGGTGTTACACAGTGTGTTTTTAAATATATGGGGATTTCGTTTTTAGTGTTTTAGCGGAAGATGAGGTGTTGGTTCTGCCAGCGACCATGATGGCGATGCATGGCAATGCATTGAGGAGGACGACGGGGGACGATTGGGCATGGAACGGCTGTAGCGTTAGGCGGCTCCTTTGTAGCTAGAATGATCGCTGATGAACTAGTAGGAAAGGAACGTTCAAAAATCAATGGTGTATTATCACACCCAGAAGGTAAAATGAATATTTCCTTGTCGAATCAGTGTACAATATATATCAGTGACGAATATAGGATTTTAGGTTAGGTATGTCAGCCAACAAATAATTATTAAATTAACAATGTGATTAAGTAAATTTTTAGATTAAATAGAAATGATCCACTAAATACAAAGTTTCAATACCATATTTATAACTAAAATTATATACATAAAAGAGTACAAGGGACTTACAATATTTTTTTACTAATTTATTCGATGTTTTCGAAAGGACATGGTTGACGAGAAATTTCTCTCACGCGCTGGCCTGGAAGATCTGCCTCTAGTGCACGTCCTTCTCGGCTACCTATGTTGTACAAGACGTGCCAGTTGGTTTGATCTGTTAACCAACAAGAAAAATAGAGATATATTAGATCCTACTGGATCGGCTGCAGGAGTTAATCTACATATATATATATGCTATTCCAAAGTGTATTTAAACTAAGTGACTCGAATAGATCGGTTGTTGCCGAGACAGTATTAGCCACTAAACCCAAATATACCACAGAATAATAGATATATGCTTTAACAAACTTAGCCAATGTCATAAGTCCAAGTCCAACTGTGAATCGGCTAATACTCCGATCTATCTTATCAAAAGATATCGATCTGAGTTGAATGCGCTAAAATTAGATCAGTCGGCTATCGGCTATAGCCGATAAACTGATTATGGCTTAGGGCGTTTAACCAGAGCGAGATCTTAATATAAGAGGCGGTTTTAATAATCTTGATAACAAATATATCAAAAAACATTAAAACATATAAGGCCGGCTAAAACCCCGACACTGTCTCTAAGCAAAATACATCTAGCCGAACAGATCATGAAAGCTCTAAAAACGACTTAATAGTTCAACACTGATGCAGCATTAAGTATAAAAAGAACAGTCTGATCTACTCTAACTGACGTAAATACCTCGAGACGATGGATATCGCATATAATTAGGCCAACCCTTAGATCTAGCTCTATCGGCTGCTGGTTCTTGATAGAAACGAGCTGATGTCGAGATAGATCTAAACATTGTTCTAGATTATATGAGATATTTGATAACTAGCGCAGCATAAATCATCGAATTTAGAGTGTCATGATGATGGAAGCACTAAATTCGACGAGATACGCCACTAATGACAAACATTTACCAGAACTTGGGGATCAAAACAATGCAGCCCGAAGCCGGATCAATTGTTCGTCTGAAGAAAAAGGAGGCGATGCGCTGAAGGTTGTATTGATTGTGAGAGAATGTCTAATTACAGGGATCTCAGGTCCTATTTATACCCAAGAATAACATTATCTGTACAGACCCTGGACTCTATCTAAACTACTATTTAAAATACGACAATATCCCGGGAAGGACCCATGCCGCATTACAATAAACAATTTAAACAAATTCCTAATTTAAAGATACAATTGTCGTTACAGGACTCTATCCATAGATGGCAATATCTTTTAACGTGCAATTTGGAAACCGAATCCTCTATTTATCTTCAACCACTTTCACCGGAAACGGTTTTACCCTCTCCTCTGACTCAACATCGGCTATCGGCTATCCTTGTCCGATCCAACCTCAGCCGATTGACCTCGTAGCCAATCGTTACTTAGCCGATCTGAGCATAGCCGATGCAGCCTCTACTTCTTCGCAGATTATTCCACCAATCCAATTCTGCTTCAAATTCGCCCTTGAATTTAGGGATATGGTTACCAAATTTGGTCGTTAACACATGCCCCCCAAGTCCATGATAAGATAATATCGCCGATTTTCTGCCTTTCCAAATTCCTGCTTTCTCCGACCGAAACCGTTTCGGCTGCCCAAAAATATCCTTCAAATACCGCCTTCGCGGCCACCACACGTGTCACATTACCGCAAACCAACAGCCACCTCGGCAACCCTTGAGCTCTCCGGTGACCTCCTCGGTGAACTCAGCGACCTCGGCGACCTCGGCGATCTCATCTTCCCCGACGAAGCCCAAGAAGCGACAATCACCAGCAATGGCTTCTTCGAGCACCCACTCCGAGGCACCTCAAACGGAATACCCAGAGGTAAGTCCCATCGGCTACCATCTCTTATTCCGTGCAATTTGGCTTTCAACTTTCGTAACCTCGTCTTTCCATCCTTTAAACCACAGCATCTTGGTCACCAAATTGCAATCCTAGACCTCACCAGCCCCAACCAGTTTCTATTAGGGCCAACCGGCAACACAGACCCCAGCAAGCTCATCAATGCCGAAACAAACAGAGTCCCTTTCAGATTCTTTATCCCCAACCTAGCTTATTGGTCTAGTGCCTTCAAATCCTGGCCTTCAACGGATAAGACTTGGTCAGCTTGGTACTCACGGATGTCGGCTAGGCTGCAGACCCACTGGACTGAGATAGGGATAAACCAATGCCTAGCCCTGATAATAGCCGATATTTCAAAGGATGAACCTCTCTTATCGGCTGCCACCTATTTCTGGTCAGATACGCTAAATGCGTTCCTTTTTAGGCAGGGGCCGATGACACCAACCCGCAAGGACATAGTAATGATCACAGGGTTGGACATAACATCCACAGTTGACCCAACTGGCCTCAATATCAAGTGCTCTCATAACTTCAAGACCAAAAGCATAGGGGGTTGGAGTGGATTTATTTCCATGAACATGAAGGGCGGCCCAATCATTGAGAGAGAACACACTGTCTTTTTATTGATGTGGCTAGAAAAGTACGTCTTCCGTGGGTCGAGCTGTGGGCCGACGAGCAACTGGCAACACGTAACCGAAGCTCCTGTGAGCAAGAAGCGAGTACCTCTAGGGAAATATCTGCTCGGCTACTTATACCAAATGCTGAGCAGCACATCGGCTCGGCTAGCCTCCCAACAAGCCGTCAATACAGGAGGGCCCTGGTGGCTATTACAACCAGGGTTCCAGATTTCACGAAAGCCGACGTGGCTTTCGCGGCTTTCGGCCGTGCCGCCAGGTAGCGAAACGAAAGCGCCGCGGTATGGTTTGAAAAATTTCGGGAGAATTCAAAAATTTTGGAGACTTTTATTGAAAAAATACATCAAGCAGATCTCGATTTTACAAGAATTATGGTATTTTTTACATGAAAATACACATTTCTTTGGCCCTTAAAAATCGTTTTCAGTTTTGGGAAAAAGAAAAAGAAAAATTCTACTGTTGGCACTGTACTGTTCAATTCGGCCCAATGAAGCCCACAACCTTTCCCATCCATGTATACCCCTCTTCCCAGGGTTTCAAGCTGCACCAGATATTTTTTCCCATTCCATTGCGCATGTGAGCGGCGGCGGCGGCAGATCTGCGCGGACCGCGGCCGGCGAGGGATTTTTCGTGCGGCAAGCGGCGGCTTTCGCGGCGGCACAGGCGAAAGCCACGGTAGAAGGTACGAACTTTCATTTTGTTTTTGGACCATGACTTTCGTCGGCGTTCGTCGGCTTTCGTCGGCTTTAGACGAAATTGCCGCATCCGTCACCGTTCCGCGCGGTGTTGGTGGCACGGCTTTCGCGCTCGGCAGGGACGGCTTTCGCGAGGGAAGCAGCGAAAGCCGCGGTTGTTGCACAGACATACTGCACGAAAGTGACAGAAACTGCCGTGTATATGATACGTTTATATGATGTTGTGTATTATGCATGTCTGAAATTAAGCAACCCTATGGATTATACGAACGACAATATGTTAGCTCATACATTATATTATATATGTTAGCTCTAATTTATAGGTAATATATTATACATGTTAGCTCTAATTTAAGTTTGGATAGCTGATTTTATTAAATTAGTTGTGAACTTGTGATGATATGTTATGCTTAAATGTTATGCTTATATATGTTTGCTAGTAATTTGTTAAGATGTTTTACATGTTAATTTGTCAATTGTAGGTTCAAAATGGTAGACCAAGACATCGTGTAGGAACATGAAACAAGGCAAGGTGGTGGTTTCCATTGCAAATATTGTGGTGTTAAGAGGAATGGGGGTGGAGCCACAAGATTTAAGTTCCATTTGGCTCACCGTGGCGAAGGAGTAAAGTATTGCACCGCCGTTCCACCCGATGTTAGGGATTTCTTTAGGCGGCACCTGGATAGAAAGGTCCAGGATGCTGATGAACAAAAACTTGAGAAAGCAAGAAAGGAGGATGCAGCTGCAAGAAGATATACTCATTTAACTGCAGATGCTGACGAGGAAGACAGATAGAGGCGGCGTTGACAGCATCGCGCCACGAGGCGGAATACAGAAGGGGTGTAGAAGAAAGAGGTGGTGTGTATGAACATGGAGGTGGAAGTGGAAGTGCAAGTGGGCGAGCCGCACCTTCCCGATCAAAAAGACAGTCATCTAGGGGTGGAAGTGACCCCATAACTGATTTTATGAGGCGATCAGCTTCGACTAGAGAAGTGCCTTCGTAGCGTGTGGGAGATTATAACATTGCTTTTGCGAGATCAACGGTGCAGCCTAGGATTGACACAAGTTGATGGTCAAAGAAGGGAAAGTTAGCTAAGGACGCAACGGGAACGGCGTGGGCAAAGTTTTATTACACTGCCAGCATTGCTCCACGGCAAGCGGATAATCTGTACTTTGTCAGTGCCGTTAAGGAAACACAGAAGTGGGGTGAGTAAATATTTCCTACGAGTCATTGTTACATTCATTTACTTATTGTACGTGCGATGAAGTATTAAATCATCTATGCAATGCAGGAGAAGGGATCACGTCCCCAACTGGACGTGATATCGATGGCAAGTACCTTGATGCAAATGTGGCAGACGTGGAAAAGCAATTTGAAAAGTTCAAGGAGGATTGGCCAACATATGGTGTGACTCTAATGTGCGACTCGTGGACTGGACCTACTGGAATGGCAGTGATCAATTGTTTGATCTATTGTAATGGCACGATGTTTTTTCATAAGTCCGTGGATGCTACGTCATTCAGCCAGGACGCCATCAACTTACAACCTCCGGCTGAGGATTAAGCAGGCTGGAGGCTACTTAAGACCTAACGACGACGACCCGCTTCAGAAACTTGGCGATCTTTCATTCTATGAGACTAACAACAACATCAAGGCCTGGATGGACAGTGGTAGATCAAATGCTGACCCTGTGCTTGACGAGGACTCCGACGGAGGTGAGACCCCACTTCCATCTCAGCTTGTGGTGGACCAAATAGACAAGGATGATTTGAAGAAGGCCACAGGTGATTCTTCCATTCGCAAATGGGCGGATAGGAATGTGGGGGCCACACACCTTGGCAAAAGAAAGACAATGAAGGGTCCTTCAACGAGAAAAGGCAAAAAATCAAAAATAGTCCTCAGCGACGACTCAACAAAAAATAGCCATTCGTCAAAGGATGATTCAGACGATGATGAAGGAGACGATGGGGACGATGGAGGCAACGCTGGTGGGCAAGCTGACACTACCGCACCTAGGACAGAACAATCATCTCCACAGGGCGGTGAAACTCCTATGGCTCCGATCCACTTCACAGGTACTCCACAAAATTTGCAATTGTTAATAAATTTATAAGAACACATCATTTCTTTCTAATCGTTCCTGTGTACAACTCAACAGAGAGACTAACTTCACCCACGCAACTCAGGACACTGATCATGGCCCTTATGAACCTCTGGCAACTCCACGGCACACTACAATGAGTCATGGGGGGCAATATCCGACATACCATATATGGCCAGAGTATCCGTCGCAATCGAGCTACACAGACTACAGCTCATCTAGTGTCGACAGTGCTTATCCTACTTACAGCTACCCTAGACTGAGTGCGGCTGACAGTCCTCCTATCACTTGGGTGTACGAGTGGCAAGAGCCGCATTGGTATGCTCAACTCTACAGCCAGTGGCAAACCACCGCTGCTTGGACTGGACAGACTTGGAATGAGTACAAGGCGGAGTTGCTCCGAACTAATGGGCTAATGGTAATGTCCACCGAAGAATATTCGTCGGCGTGCAGACAATGGAATCAATAGAATGCACATCTACAGCCATTCAGGTATCATCTCCTTTCTTTCTAAATTTTATGTTAATTGCATTGTGACTATGCGATATCTTCGTATCCTATGTTAGTGAATAATGAGGTTGTCGCTTTATGAAATGTTGTATGGGGAATGTATACTCATTGTACATCTGTACTATAGGCAAATATTAGCAAAGGTCATGCCAAAATTTTCAAAAAATTTCATACTTCGCCAATTTCATTGAGTACTTCTAATTTGTGCCAAAAATTGATATTGCTGCTGACATATCTCTATTTATGTGCAGGACTCGGGCGAAATGTGCGCGCGCTCAACCGCTCACCTCTTTGGTCATGAAGACTGCAACATCTGATGGCGAAATATGTGGATGCTTATTATCATTTTTATTTCCAATAATGTTATGGGACCTATTTGCATCTTTGTAACATATGCTAAGACGAATATTTCGTTTTTGTTTCGTAATCTAATTATTTCGTGAAGTTGGCCAAACCAAGTTTATTATATCTCGTTGCACAAAAGGTTTTTATCATTCAAAATATATCATTATTTTTTGATTTTCTACTATATTTTAAACATCACATTAAGTACTCCCCTCGTAATTCATACAAACATACTTATATCAATATTGTACTTATTACTATAAATTTTTTCACACACATATATTAGTGCAAATGTCACATTTATGTATTCAATAATTTTAGTATTTATTCCTAATTTTTTGGACAATATTTACACCTTTTTCGCGACGGTTTCGCAATTTTCCGCACCATTCGTCACGGTTTTCGCGCGAAATAGACGAAATCCGCGGCACGAACGAAATTCTTCAAATTCAAATTTATTCACTGTTCACTGCCGCCGGCTTTCGCCGGCTTTCGTGAAAGCCGGGCGAAATTCGCCGTGCCGCCGAGGGGCGACACGACATAAGTCGTCGGCATTGCATACCCTGATTATAACTTTGGTTAAACCTTCATCTCCACCTGGTCAGAGAATAACCACCCCCACTAGAGGCCGATGTCCCCTTGATCGAGCCAAGATTTGAAGATGATGAAGAAGTAACAACCCGCCGATGCTTATCATATGGGGAGGCAGTGGCAACCTATCCTGGATCCAAACTGACAGCCGATCAGTTCAAATATTGGTTTGGCAACTTGTATGGCGGCTTCCCAAGCATCTCAAGGATATGGTTTGCCTATATGGACTTTGAAAGATTTGACCTCCCTGATGATCTTCGACTGGATGAAATTAATTTTGAAACTTATGACAAGCCGAGGGAAATCTATACATCGGCTATCACACCCTGCATACTTCCAGTCGGCATCCACCAAGGACGCAACGTTCAAAAGTCCTACGAATTTTCTCATCCGATGGTGGCCGCAAGGCAACTGGGAATGGGTCAGCTACCAATCGGCCTGTATTACACAGCCAAGATCCAAACCAAAGGCTAGATTGAGGGCGACATCATGATGAATCGGCTGCTCAATATACCTGGCCACCCTCTAGGCAGTATTGAGAACATTGATCTGGCAATACGGAGAACATCGATCTTCAGCCGATGGTGGAATGAATGAAGCAGCACTTGTTCCACCAATCGGCCTCTATGTACCTGACCATCATCGATCCAGAAACAACCCCATCGGTAAGTATTCTTTTCCTTATCTTAACCCCTATTCTTTCAATCCCTCTCTATGTTATTGGCTGATTATGCTTCATTTCTTTTGCAGACAACCGACTCCTTCCCCCCGCACACAAGCAATACAGGGGCGGCCATCCGATACGCTCCTGGGCTGTTATCTAGTGGTGGGCTGGACCCGTCCATCATTGGCTACCAAGCACCGAAAGTGGGTACCTTGCTCCACGGCCAGACCCGCGTGCCGCTACATCGGCCAAAAAGGGCGGCACCATCGGCTGCGGCTACTCCAGCTGCAGATAAAAAGAAATGCGCTTCAAAGAAGCCAAGGACAGCCCCAGCCGATGACTTGCCCCCAGTCAATCCAGACGTGGATGTGGCCCTCGAAGAAGAAGTCAGGGATGAGGAAATGGAGGAGGCCGTCAACGCTACCGCAGCCGAATCAAGTTCTTCCGATAAGCAGGCCCGAACTCCATCGGCCGAGCAAACCAATGAGCGAACTCCAAGCCCTCCAAGACGTATCCCACGTCCTCAGCCGGTAAGTGTTTCCACTGCCCAATCCAGCCACCTTTCATTTTTCCACATTGTAACTCATCGGCTTTTGGCGTCCATAGGTAAAGAAGCTAGCCACAAGGAAGAAAACAGCTCCTCCTTCCTCGGTAAGCTCAATCCTCATTTCTTTCTCACTAGAACGGCCGAATTTTTAACTCACATCTTCTTATTCCAGCACCCTCGCGCTCCAACATCTACCCCTCGTGCATCGAGGGAGCCGACGCCAATGGCCGCACGCGCCGATGATGCCGAGGACGTGGCAACGTCAGTTCTAGCTGTCCGAGTAAGCCTCACTCCACTTTACAAATTGGCTTGTTAGTTATGTCGGCTCTCTAACCAATTTCCAATCTTGCAGTCTGTAGTTGATCTCCTGGACTTTGACTTACCAGAGTTTCTCGATCCCGACGAGTGCATTGACAAGACCGTGGTCGTATCAGACGATGAGCTACAAGCCACCTTGGCGGACATAGCCAAACGGCTGGCGTGCTCTCTGGACTTCTTGGTCACTGCATGCGGTTCCATCCATAGTCGGTTCGAGGACATCCAAGATCGGCTACCAGACCAGCTGGCTGACACCATCGCGCCAGCTACCTTTTTGGAGGCGCATTGGCATAAACTTGAGCAAGCCAGACAAAGGATAGCTGACCGCCGTGAGAACAAGGCCTTAGAAGCCACTATCAAGGCCAGCCGGCAAGACATCACCGTCGAAAAAGCCAAATTTGACGCCCTGAAGACCGAGCTGATTGCGGAACTCGATCGGCTTCGCAAACGCCGGGAGGAGCTGATAGCCGAGCTTGCCACCGTCGATGCTTACATCGCGGCCAAAGAACAACGCGTGGCCGACCTGCCGAAAGAGATAGAGGACCAGCGAGCAAAGATGAAGGCAGCCGTGTCAAACCTGTCGGACATGGCCAAGGCGATGAAGCCGATCCCGGGGAGCGATGCAGCTGATGCAAGGGCCATAGAAGAAATAGACATGATCTGCCGCAGGGCAATATCGGCCATCAAGGACTTCCTCAAGTGCTGAGCTGGTTGTAGTAGTTAGGCCGAACTTGTAAATCTTGTAACCTAACTATCACTTGTAATCGGCTTACATTGTCCATCTTTTGTAATAGGCTAACATTGTTTCTTGCTTTACTTGATTCCTGCTTAATGCATGTTTGCCGATCACATCAAACTTTTGAAAATGTGAAAAATTTGCTCCGTTTCCTCGATATCATGTTATTTTGTATATGCATATGCCCCCCTAATTTTGTTGATGTCTTTGATGTCGACGAAATTATGAGCTTAATACACTTGTGTCTTATTGTCATAACCATCGGCCACCGCTAGCCGATCACAGGGAACTTAAGGGAAAAAAATGGCTTGAAAATCACCTAAAGGCGTTTTGTTCGTCACAACACATCGGCTAACACGAATCGGCTGAACAAATAGAGCCGAATCATGAATTGATCCATACACTTGGGTAGTATTTTTCAAAATACTTTCCATTCAGAGCCCTTCCAAATACTTCTCCATCCAACCCTTCTAACATGTTGGCCCCTTTAGAGACGCATTTGTGGATTTTGAAAGGCCTTTCCCAATTTGGCGACCACTTGCCGAATTTATTATCTTTGGATCCAATCGGCAGTATCAATTTCCAAATGAGTTCGCCTTCTTCAAAAGATTTAGACACAACTTTTTTATTATAATGTCTGGCTACTCGTTCTTTATCTCTCGTAACTTTAGGGCCCTCATCCTGGATAAAACTAAGTCTTCTGATTCGTCCACCATCAAATGATAATAATCATTGGCTGTGAGTTGATCCTGTAGTTGAATGTGCCTTGAGCCGATGACGCTTTCCCATGGTAGCACTGCCTCATGTCCGTAGACTAGCTTGTATGGAGGGACTTGAATTGATCCATGGCATGCCATCCGATATGCCCACAGTGATTCGGCTAATCGGCTGTGCCATTGCTTGGGGTACTCAGAGATATTTCTTTTAATCAATTTAATCAAACTTTTGTTCGAAGCTTCTGCTTGCCTGTTGGCCTGTGCATAGTACGGCGAAGATTTGAGTAGCCCGATCCCCATGCCATCGGCGAACTGAACAAATTCGTCTGATATGAATATAGATCCCTGGTCCGTTGTAATTGTTTGTGGGACGCCAAATCGGTAGATAATATGTTCTTTAATAAACTCAATTGCGTCTTTACAGTCAACTTTCTTTAAGGGAACTGCTTCTACCCATTTCGTAAAATAGTCTGTTGCCACTAAAATAAACTTATGCCCTTTGCTTGAGGGTGGATTGATTTGGCCGATCATGTCAATGCCCATCCTCTGAACGGCCAAGGCTTGATGATTGGATTCATAGCCGACGCTGGTGCTCGTTGTATGGCGCTGAATTTCTGACAATCATGGCAACCCTTATAATACTTGAAACAGTCCTCCAGCATTGTCGGCCAGAAATATCCTTCTCGCCGCAGTAGCAACTTCATCTTATGGGCCGATTGATGCATGCTGCAAATCCCTTCATGCACCTCTCCGATAGCCACTTTGGCTTGATCGGCTCCCAAACACTTAAGCAGCACACCATCAATCGTCCGATAATACAGATCTGTATCGAGCAAAACATACCTTAGTGCCTTGTATCGTAGCTTCCTTGTAGCCGATTGAGAGGGTTCTTGAGATAGTTGTAGACTTCAAACCTCCAATCATCGGCTGTAATGGCAGCAACTTCGATTTCAATATCTTTTATCATCGGCCTATAGCCGGATGCCCCTTGAGCTAAATCATTGGCCTCAATATTCTTCCCTCTGGGGATATGCTTCAAAGTGAGTAGCCGAAAACCTTCCATCAATTCCCGACATTGCTGATAGTAGATCATCGGCGCATCATTCTTGCATTCGTACTCTCCTAACAACTGGCTGATGACCAAGAGTGAATCTTCCATTATTTAGATGGCGTCGGCTTCAGCTTCCTTGAGTAGATGCAACCCTTTAAGTATGGCTTCGTATTCGGCTTGGTTGTTTGTGGCATGTGGGTTGATAGTGAAAGCGAATTGAAAACTTGCCCCCTAGGCGAAATGATGACCAAGCTGATGCCGTAGCCATTGGTGCAAACCGAGCCATCAAATGTCAATGTCCAAGGCATGATTTCGATTGAGCCGATTGAGCTATCTCTGTGCTCCATGATAAAATTGGCTATGGCTTGCCCTTTAACTTCCCTTGGCGCTTGATACCTCAGAACAAATTCCGTCAGGGCAAAAATGCACTTTCCAATCCGCCCTTTTAAAACTAGAGCCGATAGCATGTACTTAATGACATCGTCTTTGCATATTATTGTGCACTCGTTGGATAGCAGATAATGCCTTAACTTGGTACACGAAAAATATACATATCAGCTTCTCCACTGGTGAATACCTTGTTTATGCGTCTAGTAGCCGTCGGCTGAGATAGAATATAGCCTATTCCTTTCCCTCAACCTCTTGGATTAAAACTGAGCCGATTGACTTGTCATCGGCTGATAGGTATAGCTTGAATGGTATCTCTTTTTGTGGAGGCATTAAAACTGGAGGGGAGCTTAGATAATCCTTGATATTGTCCAAAGCCTTTTGTTGCTCTGCCACCCATGTGAATGCTTGATCGGCCTTCAGCCGAAGCAGTGGTGTGAACGGCTCCATCTTTTCTGAAAGATTGGCTATGAACCGCCTGATTGATTTTGCCGATCAGTGATTGAAGCTGCTTCTTGTCCTTCGGAGGTTGTATCATTTTGATAGCATTGATGCTTCTTGGTGTAACCTCAATTCCTCTTTCATGAATAAGAAATCCCAGGAATTGCCCGGTTGATACGCCGAACACGCACTTTAACGGATTCATCTTCAGGCCATATTTTCTTGTCCGCTCCAAAACCTGCATGAGATCGGCTATATGGTCCTCTATCTCCCTAGACTTGACAACGACATCGTCGATGTAGATCTCCACCAAAGAGCCGATCATATCATGAAAAATGTAGTTCATGGCCCATTGATATATTGCCCCACCATTTTTTAGCCCGAACGTCATGACGACCCATTCATACAAGCCGATTGCCCTAGGACATCGAAAGGCAGTTTAGTGAATGTCCTCTTCGGTCATGAAGATTTGATTGTAGCCTGCATTACCATCCATAAAGCTGATAATTTTGTGGCCTGACGCAGCGTCTCTGAAGTCAATGCACACCCTGAGTTTGCCGTTCTTTTTCAACACTGGGACAATGTTTGAGACCCACTCGGCGTATCGACAAGGCCGAATGAATCCAGCGTTGTATAGCCGAGTTATTTCGGCTTTAATCACGTTGTACATATTGGCTTTGAACCTCCTGGGAGGTTGTTTGAACGGCCGATAGCCTGCCTTGATTGGCAGTTGATGAACGACAATGGATCGGCTAAGACCGGGCATCTCGAAGTACTCCCAAGCAAAACAATCTTTATATTCTTTTAACAAATTGATGAGCTGGGATCTACAATGAGAAGATAGATTTTTGCTAATATACGTCGGCCTCGGCTTATCACCAGAGCCGATGTCAATTTTTTCTAACTCGTCGGCCGACGTGAAACCTTGCCCGAGCTTGCCATCGTCTTCGTCTGTGCTGTCCATGCTGAAGATGCTTGAGCCCTCCACCATGTCTTGTTCAAAGCAGCAGCTGCGGCTCGTCATCTCCAATTGGTTGTATTGTGGAACCGGACACATTTAGAAAATTGGCTTGCCAGATTTTCCCAAACAAACAATCAATGCCTTCGATTTCCCAAAGCGACAAACTGACCTGTCGGCTGGTACGATCTCGATCTTGTCGTCGTCCCATTGGATCAGGCTCTAATGCATCGTGGAAGGAACGCAACAATTGGCGTGTATGTAGTCCCTTCTGAGTAGCAGGCTGTAAGACCCCTTCCCATCGATGACAAAGAATGTTGTGGGCACAGTCTTATTGCCGATGGTTAGTTCGACGTTCAGGACGCCCTTGGTTTCTGACGGGTTGCCGCCGAAGTCCTTGAGCACCATATTGGTCTTGATCAGGTCTTCAGCCCCTTTGCCTAGTTTTCTGAATGTTGCGTAGGGCATTAGGTTGACTGCGACTCCCCCATCAACTAGCATCTTGGACATCGGCTTGCCGTTGACGAATCCTTTAACGTACAACAGCTTCAGGTGCCGATTTTCGGTCCCCTTGGGTTTGTTGCAAATAGCTTGGTCCGGGGAGAGTGCTAGTTTCACCAAGTCATCTTCAATAGTATCTGCATCGGCTTCAAGAGCGGTGAATTCGGCTGGCAATATGAATACCATGTTGACCGATGCAAAAACTTTGCCTTTCCCTTTGGCTGCCCTCCTGGCTTGATCGGCTGAACTCTCCTTGGCTTGCTCCTCGTCGGCTGCGGTGGTTTTTTCTTTGGGAACCCATCGCCTTTTGATCTTACCCAGCCAACAGCACTGTTCTTGGATCATTTGCCGAACTTCCTCTTCCCTTCCTTCACGCTTTAGCATTTGAATTCTTCGTTTCTGTGTCCTAGTGAAGAGGTTAGAGGGGCACCATTGGGGGTTGGCCGATTCTTCATCATCGGCCTCTTCTTCGTCGTAGTCATCGTCATTCTCATTTTCGTCGAAGAAGTCTCGATGGATCGGCCCTAGCCGATCATGAATGGACTGCCGGTGCCGGTTGAGCTGAACGGGCCTTGGGACGAACCGAGTTGTACTGGTGCTCGGCTGGCTTCTGTGTTCGTCCTCGGGGCACTCGCTGCAAGCCGGGCAGTTTTCTAGTGTTAGCAACCTCATCCCGGTCTCCTAGCAGTGCCTGAAAAATTCGCAATGCCAATGGGGATCGGCACCGCTTTGATTACCGTCGTACCGGCGGCCTCGTGTTTCTTGCACCTGCCAATAAAACCTTTCAAACCGGGCCGCCTCCCGCCACGATTGCTGTTGGGGGCGGCATCGGCTGTTCGTGTTGATCAGCCATCGATCAGCCGATCGAGCAAAGGGGCACACCATGTTGATTGGCATGGCTTGGCTTCCAGTCGGCTCACCTTCTACATTGACCCCTTTCAATGTTTTGGCTAAGCTGTACGTCATTCTGCGCTGTCGATCAGCTTGCCTAGGGTAGGCTTGAACCATATTGATTGGGAAGGGGTGGCCATCTACCTTCATTGGCTGATTGGAATCGGCGAACCTGAGTTTCCCCTCAGCAGCATCGACGAGATGGTTCTGGCACTGAAGAAGAGCGCAGCCTACGACCAATGGTGGGCCGAGATCAAGCGGCATATCTTCCATCAGTGGTCGTCTTATTTTGTCGATTTGCTGCTGCCCGAAGAAATCCCCTTAGTAAGTTTTAAACTCCAAATGATTCCTCTCTTCTTATCATCGGCCGATATAGACAACTAACACTTGCCCTCTTTGGTTTGCAGAAAACCAAAACGGAAAGGCCTACGGTGAGCGACTCCGGAATTCCCATCGAATACCACCTAGGTGTTCTGGATGGAGACGGCCTTGCTCCGTCGGCGATCGGCTGGGACGCGCCGAAACTGGCGTCCTTGCTACACGGGCAGATGCGTGAGCCGATATCTCACCAGAAAAGAGCCGCGCTTCCCGTACAGTGATCGGCCGTGCCTACCCCCAAGAAGCTGAAGGAGAAGAAGCCGATCGCACCGGCCGACAGCCTCCCCCCTTGGACCCGAGCGTCGAGCGGTTTCTTGATGACGCTGTTGCTAGCGAGGAGATACCGGCGGCCCCTGGAGCGACGGCTGAATCCGAGAGCTCGAGCCATGAACCCGTCAATGCTCCAGCCGACGTCCCGCCAGTTCCGAGTCCTCCCGCGAAAAATCAGTCGGTAAGCTCTCATCTCATCAAATTTCGGCCTTATGATAATATCACTTGCATCTGACCGAACACATCCTTTTCAGGTCAAGAAATTGGCTAGCTGCACTCCGCGTCGCGCACCATCAGTAACCACCCCTTGCAATTTGATTTATAAAACATAGCTGATTTGACTGCTAACATCCCTTTTTGCAGCCTCCACGATCTCCATCGGCTGCCCCCCAGGCATCGAGCGAGCGCACCGTGACTGCTGCGGGCGGCGGCGATGGTGTGGATGGTGGGGTCCCATCGGTCGTAGGCGACGAACCACCCGAGTAGGCCGCTCCGGTCCCGATGCCCAAGGTAAGTCGACCGAGTTTCATAATCAGCTTTGTCGATTTGACAACTCCTCTAATCGTCATATTCCCTTTGCAGAACATAGCCGACCTCCTTAGCTTCGATTTGTCGGAGTTCGAGGAGTCTGGCCAGATCAGCGAGGAGGCGCTGGTGACGCCGGACGAGGACCTGAAGGCCAGCCTAGTCGACATCGGCAATCGGCTGGAGGCCTCGCTAGACGCGCTGGTAGCCGACAGCAGCTTGATCCGCGCGTGCTTCCGGGAGATCCAAGGCCAGCTGCCGGAGGCGATAGCCGACGCCATTGTGCCGGCAACCTTCTTGGAGGCGCACCAACTCAAGTACGAGCGGGCCCAGCAGCGGATAGCGGACCGTCGCGAAAACCAAACGCGGTCGGCAACCCTCCAGTCTGAAGGGTTACGCGGAGGCTACGCTAGTCGAAAACAAAAACTTTTCTACCGCGCAAACCAGGAACACTTGCAAGTAAGGGCCGATAGATCGTTATCGATTGGAGTATGCAGCGGAAAAAGCCAATCAGGACTATCCGATCCGGAACAGTGTAGCCGATTCCCGCAAGCCGACAGCCGATTCCCGGGGACAGCCAATTCACCAATCAGCCGATTCGCGGATATAGCCGATTCGCCGAGTCGTCTAACCGCGTTCTCGCGCCTCGCTCCGATGCGCTCGACTGCAGCCGATTCCACCACAGCCGATCCGTAGCAGATCAACAGCACGCAACGTAGCAGCGCCTCTACCGGTACCCACACGTCCGGGGACAGAACGCCGAACACCCATGAGCTAGCACGCGATGCAAGGCTAGGGTTTGGCTCGAAAGTGGGGAGGGTTTCCGTGGAGATTGATCTCGGCAACTTCTGTTGCGGATTCGGTTCAAAAAGATCCCACAACTCTCCACCCCTCGCCCCTTTATATAGAGTTGGCCGACTGGGATTAGTGGCCGATCAGGACTCTATTTTAAATTGGATCCTATCCGAATCTCACAGAGTTGGCCGCCCATACGTCGTAAGCCCATAGGACTCTATCTGATCGGATCCCTATCCGATCGAGCCGTATCCAAGTCCAACTCGAATATCTATTCTATCCCCTTAAGCGTGCGACCCTATAGGTTTAGGTATACTCGGTTTCGGCTATAGTCTAACTTAGCCGACCGTCGGCTCGAGTCCAACTCAGCCGACCTGTCAACAGCGGCGCCTAGCAGCACATATTGACACCATAGTATACAAGAATATAATATCGGCTCTGAACCGGTAATGTGTACACAAATCCCTTTGCCTCACGATACCGATTGAGCTATAGGCAAGATGTGTGCCATCCCTTCAATAGCTTAACCATTCACTCGAACTGTATTGGATTATCTGTCTGTTGATTGACTCCTCAATCAACTTAGCATGGCCATGCATTTCCATAATCCATTACCTCGAGGGGCCCAGAGATATCCCTCCAAAGGAGGGCAAATTCCATCTTGATCACTTACATCCCACTCCATGTTTCATAGCAAACCCGAAGACTACTTTTATAACTACCTAGTTATGGAATAGCGTTTGGTAGTCCCAAAGTAGGCTACTACACATGTCTAAGGACTTTGTACCAACACTACCTGAGACCAACTAATGGCACATTAATTCCTGTAGTGTCTCATGGTGGGTCTATCCAACAATGTGTTCTCTAACACATATGTCCATGTTTATTGATTTGGTATCTCCATACCCATGATCTATGAGACATGATCATCAATCAATAAACATGCCGATCTTAGAATCATATTAGTTCCAATAATATGATATATGATCAGGGATCATTTAGAAATAGATTCATACATATAGAGTCTCATAAATAAGTCACGTACTTATTGATCAATACAAGATGTCTATTTTATGAAACTGAATAACACTTTATTCATAAATACATAAACATTGACCAAGATATCCAACATCTTCATGTTGCCTCTAGGGCATATCACTAACACAGTCGACCAAAGAGGCCATCGAGAGTCAAAAAGCCACCTTCGACCGCCTAAAAACCGAACCGGCGGCTAAGTTCGAGCAACTCCTTTCGCGCCAGACCAGCTGATGGCCGATCTCGTTCAAGTCATGAACGAGATCGACGTCCACAAGAATTATATGGCTAGCTCGCACCGAAATCGACGCCCAACGTCAAAGTACCAAGGCGGCCGTGGCGCAACTCCGGGACTTGGTGAAAGGGATTCGGCCGGTGGCCGGGTCTAAAGCCGACGACGTCAAGGCCATCGAGGAGGTGGACCAAATCAGGTGGACGGCGTTGTCAACCATAGCCGATTTCCTGAAGAGATGAACTCACTTGTAATATTTTTAGCATTCTGAAATCGGCTGATGCCTTATGTAATATACCCATCCATCTTTTGTAATCAGCTTCACTGAACGTTTAAACGTAGCCTGTCCGTTTCTAACCCGTGGTCATGAATGAACTCGGCTACGGCTTTCTGTAAAATATTCGTCTGACTTTTATAATTGGCTCCGCTGAAGCCTTCAATACAACTTGTCGATTTCCGAAACCGTGATTGTGAATGAAATCGGCTTCAGCCTTATGCATTGTCTTATTAATTCCAAATTGCTTATGCTGAAATCGGCTCTAGCCGTCCGTTTTACGTCACGTTTGCCGATTCCGAAACCACACCACGACCGTCGATCTTAACACTTGAATTATGGCCGTCGATCCCAATCACTTAAAATGCCTTTATATTGACTGCCGATTATGAAGCTTAAAAAATTTCCTGACACCCAATTTTGTAATCGGCTCGTGTATGTATATGCCCCCCAAATTTTGTTGATAGCTTCGGTGTCGACTAAATTGTGAATCCAAGCCATTTGCACCTCATTGTTGTCGTTATCGGCCAATCGTTAGCCGACCTTACAAAACTTAGGGGAAAAATGTTGCATGAAAATGCCTAAAGGCAATGCCTTATTGAAACAAGACATCGGTTGTCATAAATCGGCTAAGCAAACATAGCCAAATCATGAGTTGATCCATACGCTTGGGTAGTATTTTTTCAGGTATTTTGCATTGAGTGCCCTGCCAAATACTTCTCCATCTAATCCTTCTAGCATATAAGCCCCTTCAGAGACGCATTTGTGGATCTTAAAAGGCCCTTCCCAATTTGGTGACCACTTGCCGAATTTGTTGTCTCTGGATCCGATTGGCAATATTAATTTCTAAACGAGCTCGCTCTCTTCAAAAGATTTGGGCACCACTTTTTTATTATAATGTCTGGCTACTCGTTCTTTATCCCTTGTAACTTTTTTCAAGGCCCTCATCCTGGATAAAACTAAGTCTTCTGATTCGTCCACCATCAAGTGATAATAATCATGGGCTGTGAGTTGATCCTGTAGTTGAATGCGCCTTGAGCCGATGATGCTTTCCCATGGTAGCACCGCCTCATGCCCATAGACCAGCTTGTACGGAGGGACTTGAATTGAGCCATGGCATGCCATCCGATATGCCCATAGTAATTCTGCTAATCGGCTGTGCCATTGCTTGGGATATTCAGAGATCTTTCTTTTAATTAACTTAATCAAACTTTTATTTGAAGCTTTGGCTTGCCCGTTGGCCTGTGCGTAGTACGGCGAAGAATTAAGTAGCTTGATTCCCATGCCATCGGCAAACTGAACAAACTCATCCGATATGAATATAGATCCCTGGTTAGTTGTAATAGTTTGCGGGACGCCAAATCGGTAGATAATGTGCCATTTGACAAACTCGATTGCGTCCTTAGAATCCACTTTCTTCAGAGGAACTGCCTCCACCCATTTTGTGAAGTAGTTTGTTGCCACCAGAATAAATTTGTGTCCTTTGCTTGAGGGTGGATTGATCTGGCCGATCATATCAATACCCCATCCTCTGAACGGCCAAGGCTTGATAATTGGGTTCATAGCCGACGCTGGTGCTCGTTGTATGGCGCCAAATTTCGTACAATCCTAGCAACCCTTATAATATTTGAAACAATCCTCCAGCATTGTCGGTCAGAAATATCCTGGTCGACGAAGTAGCCACTTCATTTTGTGGGCCGATTAATGCGTGCCATAAATCCCTTCATGTACCTCTACGATAGCCACTTTGACCTGATCGGCTCCCAAACACTTGAGTAGCACACCATCAATCGTCCGATAGTACAGATCTTTATCGAGCAAAACATATCTTAACGCCTTGTATCGTAATTTCCTTATAGCCGATTGAGAGGGGTTCTTGAGATAGTTGTAGACTTCAAACCTCCAATCATCGGCTGTAATGGCGGCAACCTCTATTTCAATCTCTTTCAACATCGGCCGATAGCTCGATGCCCCTTGAGCTAAATCATTGTCTTCTGTGTTCTCTTCTCTGGGGATATGTTTCAAAGTAACTAGCCAAAACCCTTCCATTAATTTCCGGCATTGCTGATAATAGACCATCAGCGCATCGTTTTTACATTCATATTCTCCTGATAATTAGCTGATGACCAACAGTGAATCTCTCATTATTTCGATGGCGTCGACTTCAACTTCCTTGAGTAGATGTAATCCTTTAAGGACGGCTTTGTATTCGGCTTGGTTGTTTGTAGCATGGGGGTTGATAGCGAAAGCAAACTCGAAACTTGCCCCCTGGGTGAAATAATGACTTAAGCCGATACCACAACCGGTGGTGCAAACCGAGCCATCAAATATCAATGTCCAAGGCATAATTTCCATGGAGCCGATTGAGTCATTTCTGTGCTCCATAATAAAATCGGCTATAGCTTGTCCTTTGACTGCCCTGGGTGCCTGATACCTCAAATCAAACTCTGTTAGCGCAAAAATCCACTTCCCAATTCTTTCTTTCAACACTGGGGCCGATAGCATGTACTTAACTACATCGGCTTTACAGATTATTGTGCACTCGTTGGATAGCAGATAATGCCTTAACTCTGTACATGAAAAATAGAGGCATAGGCATAGCTTCTCCACAGGTGAATACCTTGCTTCTGCCTCTAGTAGCCGTCAACTGAGATAGCAGATGGCTTTTTCTTTGCCCTCAACTTCTTGGATTAAAACTGAGCCGATTGACTTGTCATCGGCCGATAGGTACAGCTTAAACAGTATCCCTTTTTGTGGAGGCATTAGAACTGGAGGGAAACTTAGATAATCCTTGATGTTGTCCAAAGCCTTTTGTTGCTCTGCTCCCCATGTGAATGCCTGATCGGCTTTCAACCGAAGCAGTGGTGTGAACGGCTCCATCTTTTCTGAGGATTGGCTATGAATCGCCTGATTAAGTTGATATTGCCGATCAAAGATTGGAGTTGTTTCTTGTCCTTCGGAGGCTTAATTGTTTTGATAGCATTTATGCTCCTTGGTGTAACCTCAATTCCTCTTTATTGAACAAGAAATCCCAGGAACTGTGCAGCCAATACGCCGAACGCGCACTTAAGTGGATTCATCTTCAGGCCATATTTCCTCGTCCGCTCTAACACTTGTCTCAGATCAGCTACGTGGTTCTCCATCTCTCTGGACTTGACAACCACGTCATTAATGTAGATCTCCACTAGTGAGCCGATCATGTCATGAAAAATGTAGTTCATGGCCCGTTGATATGCTGCCCCAGCATTCTTTAGGCCGAATGTCATCACCACCCTTTCGTACAAGTCGACTACGCCAGGACACCGAAAAATAGTCTTGTGGATGTCTTCGTCGGCCATAAATATCTGATTATAACCTGCATTGCCATCCATAAAACTAATAATCTTGTGGCCTGAAGCAGCATCGACGAGCAAATCGGCTATTGGCATTGGATATTCGTCCTTAGGGGTGGCCGTGTTTAGATCTCTGAAATCGATGCATACCCTAAGTTTACCTTTTTCTTCAACACTTGGACAATGTTTGAAACCCACTCGGCGTATCGGCAAGGCCGAATGAATCCAGCATCGTATAGCCGAGTTATTTTGGCTTTAATCGCGTCATACATATCGGCTTTGAACCTCCTGGGAGGTTATTTGAACGGCCGATAGCCTGTCTTAATCAACAGTTGATGGACCACTATTGATCGGCTAAGACCGGGCATCTCGAAGTACTCCCAAGCAAAACAATCTTTGTATTGTTTTAGTAAATTGATGAGTCGGGATCTACAATGAGGAGATAGATTTTTGCTAATATACGTCGGCCTCGGCTAGTCACCAGAGCCGATGTCAATTTCTTCTAACTCGTCGGCCGACGTAAAACCTTGCCCGAGCTTGCCATTGTCTTCGTCTGCGGTGTCCATTCCGAAGATGCTTGAGCCCTCCACCATGTCTTGTTCAAAGCAGCAGTTGTGACTTGTCATCTCCAATCGGCTGTATTGTGGAATTGGACACATTTAGAAAATCGGCTTGCCAGATTTTCCCAGACAAACAATCAATGCCTTTGATTTCCCAAAGCGGCAAATCAGCACTGACGACGCTAACTAACTTGTCGGCTGGTACGATCTCAATCTTATCGCCATCCCATTGGATCAGGCTCTGATGCATTGTAGAAGGAACGCAACAATTGGCGTGTATCTAGTCCCTTCCGAGCAGCAGGCTGTAAGACCCTTCCCGTCGATGACAAAGGACGTTGTGGGCACGGTCTTATTGCCGATGGTCAGTTCGGCGTTCAGGACGTCCTTGGTTTCTGATGGGTTGCCGCCGAAGTCTTTGAGCACCATATTGGTCTTTATCAGGTCTTCGGCTCCTTTGCCTAGTTTTCTGAATGTTGCGTAAGGCATTAGATTGACTGCGGCTCCCCCATAAACTAGCATCTTGGAGATCGGCTTGCTGTTGACGAATCCTTTAACGTACAACAGCTTCAGGTCTGGTGAGATTGCTAGCTTCACCAAGTCGTCTTCGATCGTGTCTGCATCGGCTTCAAGAGCAATGAATTCGGCTGGCAGTATAAACACCATGTTGACCGATGCAGAAACTTTGCCTTTCCCTTTGGCTGCCCTCCTGGCTTGATCGGCTGGACTCTCCTTGGCTTGCTCCTCATCGGCTGCGGTGGTTTTCTCTTTTGGAACCCATCGCCTTTTGATCTTACCAAGCCGACGATGCTGTTCTTGGATCATTTGCGGAACTTTATCTTCTCTCCCTTCACGCTTGAGTCGTTGAATTCTTCTTTTTCGTGTCTTTGTGAAGAGATCGGACGGGCACCATTGAGGATTGGCCGATTCCTCGTCGTCGGCCTCTTCGTCGTCGTGGTTGTTGTCGTTGTTGTCTTTGTCAACGAAGAAGTCTTGATGGATCCGGTCGAGCCGATCATGGACGGACCGCCGTCTCTGATTTAGCCGAATGGCTCTAGGGACGAACCGGGTTGGGCTTACAGCCGATGAGCTTCTGTGCTCATCATCACGGCGATCGTTGAAGGCTGGGCAATCATCTAGTGTCGGCAGCCTTATGCCGGATTCCCAGCAGTACCTGAAAAAATCACAATGCCAATGCGGATCAGCACTGCTGTGGCTTCCCTTGTACTGACGGTTTTGGGTTTCGGCTCGCGCCGACGAGGTGCTTCATCGCGAGCTTCTTCCCACCGAGACCGGTGCTGAGGACGACGTCGGCTGTCGTTATGGACTGGCCATCGGTCAGCCGGTCTGATAACGGGGCGCACCATGTTGATTGGCGCGGCGTGATGTCCAATCGGCTCACCTTCTGCCCTGGCCCCGATTGATGCGTCGACTAAGCTGTGCACCATTTTGTTCTGTCGATCGTCTCGCCTGGGACCGGCTTGAACTGTGTTGACCGGGAAAGGGTTGCCGTCTACCTTCATCGGCCGACTTGAATCGGCAAACTTCAATTTGCCGGCCTCAATTGTCGACTGGATATGCTGTCTGAAGACTTTACAATCGTTAGTGGCATGGGATGTAGAGTTGTGCCACTTGCAGTATTTCTTCTTCTTCAACTCATCGGCCGATGGGATCACATGGTTCTCGGGAAGCTGAATCTGCTTCTCCTTGAGTAATAGATTGATGATCCTATCGGCCTTGGTGATGTCAAAGTCATATCTCTCTTCTTTGGCCGTCTTCAGCAGCCACTGGCAGACGATGGCTTTTTTGTTCTTGGCCCATTCGGCCGTCGCCACCTCTGCGTCATCGTCCTTGGAATCGGAGTCTGACTCAACGATGACTTGAGTTATGTTTTTGAAGGCCTTCTTGGTGTCTTTAAATCTTTGTTCGTGGGCCGTCACCTTCTGTGCCAGATGTGCCAGGCTGTCGAAGTCTTGAGCGAAGAAGCGCTCGCGGATCGGCGTGACCAGGCCATGGAAGGCCAAATTGGCTTGCCGGAGTAAAAGTAGCTATGAAATTGTTTTTCGAGATCGGCCCAGCTCTGAATTGAGTTGTAAGGCAATGAAGAGAACCAGGTGAAAGCCGATCCTGAAAGGGACAGGGGAACAAACGAACTCTCAAGGCATCCGTAGCCGATGCCTCGCCACACTGCACCAAGAATCAGTTGATATGCTCGTAGGTCGAAACATTGTCTTGCCCTGAGAACTTCGAAAAATCTGGGATCTTGTATCGGTTGGGCAACGGAATCCGCTCAAAATGCTCTAGATGGGGATACCAATACATGTTCCCTAAGTCCTTTGGCTTGAGGCCGAATTGATCGCGCATGACGTCTGCAATCAGATCGGCCCAAGTTTCGTTGTCCTGCTGTATCGGCTCATATGGGTCATACGGTGCGGGTGCTTGCCGATACAGTGGTGGTGGCGTCTAAGGCCTGTAGTGATGATCTTGGCGGCCTCCCTGATACTGGTAGTGGAGCGGGTGATCAGCGGGAGGCGGCCAATTTGGTGGTGGTGTTGGTGGACCTAGGAACAACTGTCGGCCACCGGCGTTGCGCCGTCTGTTCAGGTCAATCTGGGCAATCGGCTCTAACTGCCGATTGTCGTTGAACATGTTAGCGATCTGATCCTGGGACAGTGGTTGCTGTCGGTTTAGCATGGTAATCAATGGCCTTGAAGCCGATTCAGTTGGATTCGGCTGGCTGAGGACCCTTCCTGGCGACCCTGGTTGTGTTGGTGGTGGAATCGGCCGATTCTGGGTGACCAACGTCCTGTAACCAGGAAACTGGCCGTCTGTGAAGTACGTCGGCCCTCGTTGCAGCTGGTCGGCTATCTTGGCGTCGACCATAGTAGCAATCATGTTGTTGAGAGTGTTGACAAGGATGCTACTCTGGTTAACCAGCGCGTGATGGACGACCAAATCGACACGGTCTTGCAAAGTATGCAAGGCCGAATCATCTTGTTCCTGAATCGGCTCCTCCACCTTTTGTTTGCTTTTTGATCCACTCGAGGAGGATGCCTTGAGCTCGTCTATGCGGAACTTGTACTTTTGACGTACAGCCCCGAATCTCGTCTGGGTGAATGATTGCAAGTAGTTAGCCTGGAGTTATTCCACCATCTTCTTGTAATCGGCTTGCTGCTCAGCCGATAATTGCTCCATCTTCACAGGCACGATGTTGTCCTGGGAAATATTGGGGCTCTTGGAGTCGACCATCTAGTCGGCTGCGTCGATGCGTCCGAGTCGAGTTGACAAAGAAAGTCCCACTAGGCATGCCAAGAAGCGTGTTGACGAGAAATTTCTCTCACGCGCTGGCCTAGAAGATCTGCTTAGCTCTAGTGTAGATCCTTCTTGGCTACCTGTGCTGTTCAAGGCGTGCCAGTTAGTTTGATCTGTTAACCAACAAGAGAAACAAGATACATGCGTTAAGTGTTAGGTTAGATCCCCACTGAATCGGCTGAGGGAATCCATGAGCATATATATGCTATCCTAAAATATATTTAAGCCAAGTGACTAGAATGGATCGGCTATACCGAGACAGCATCAGCCGCTTAACCCAAATACAGTAAAGGATAATAAATATTGATAACCTAACCGATACTGGAAAGCTAACTATGGATCGGCTAGTACTCTGATGATTCTTATGAAAAGATATCATTCTTGAACCAGATACTTACCCTAGGAAATCGGCCGTCGGTTATTGTTAGCGGGCCAATTTCGACTTACGATGTCCGACAAGAATGAGATCTTAATATAAGAGGTAGTCCTAACATAAATCTAGTAATAAATATACTAAAATTATATCAGGGCAGGTAAGGCCGGTTGAAACCCTGGCACTGTCTCTAAACGTATAAATCTAACTAAACAGATCATTCGAGGTTCTAAAAACAACTTAATAGTTTAATGTTGATGCAACATTAAGTATAAAAAGAATAACCTGATCTGTTGTAGATGATTTATACCTCTCGAGACGGTGGATACTGCATATAAACTAGTTCAACTTTTAGATCTAGCCCTATCAGCTGCGAGTTCTTGATAGAACTGGCCGATGGCAGGATAGATCTAAACATTGCTCCAGTTTATATGCAATATATGGTAAATAGCGCAGTATAAACCCCTGAATCTAATGTGTCATTACGATGAAAGCATTAGAATCAGTAGAACATACCACTAATGATAAGAATTTACCTGGATTTGGGGATCGAAACGATACAGCCCGGAGCCAAATCAATTGCTCGTCTGAAGAAAAGGTTTGGTGATGCGCCGAAAGTTGTTTGATTGATTGTTGTTATTTTTATAGGGGGTCTTGGGTCCTATTTATACCCAAGAATATCATTATCTGTACAGACCCTAGACTCTATCTAACTACTGTTTAAAATACGACGATATCCCGGAAAGGACCCACGCTGCATTACAATAAACAGTTTAAACAAATTCCTAATTTACAAATATAATTGCCGTTACAGGACTTTATCCATAGATGGCAATATCTTTTAACGCGCAAACTGATAACCGAATCCTTCACTTTATCTCCAACCACTTTTATCGGAAACGGTTTTATCTTCTCCTCTGACTCAGCATCGGCTATCGGCTATCCTCATCCGATCCAACCTCAGCTGATTGACCCCGTAGCCGATCGTTACTTAGCCGATTTGAGCATAGCCGATGCAGCCTCGGCTTCTCCGCCAGCCGATCCGATTCTTCTACTTAGGGGTTCGGTCACCAAATTTAGGCGTTAACACCGGCTGAAACCCTGGCGCTGTCTCTAAGCAAAATACATCTAGCCGAACAGATCATGAAAGCTTTAAAAATGACTTAATAGTTCAACACTGATGCAGTATTAAGTATAAAAAGAATAGTCTGATCTATTGTAACTGATGTAAATACCTCGAGATGGTGAATATCACATATAATTTAGGCCAACCCTTAGATCTAGCTCTATCGGCTGCTGGTTTTTGACAGAAACGAGCTGATATCGAGATAGATCTAAACATTGTTCTAGATTATATACGATATGATAATTAGTGCAACATAAATCATCGAATTTATAGTGTCATGACGATGGAAGCACTAAATTCGATGAGATATGCCACTAGTGACAAACATTTAGCTGAACTTGGGGATCGAAACGATGCAGCCCGAAGCCGGATCAATTGTTCGTCTGAAGAAAAAGGAGGTGATGCGCCGAAGGTTGTATTGATTGTGACAGAATGTCTAATTACAGGGATCTCGGGTCCTATTTATACCCAAGAATAACATTATCTATACAGACCCTGGACTCTATCTAAACTACTATTTAAAATACGACAATATCTCGGGAAGGACCCATGCCGCATTACAATAAACAGTTTAAACAAATTCCTAATTTACAGATACAATTGTCGTTACAGGACTTATCCATAGATGGCGATATCTTTTGACGCGCAATTTGGAAACCCAATCCTCTATTTATCTTCAACCACTTTCACCGGAAACGGTTTTACCCTCTCCTCTGACTCAACATCGGCTATCGGGTATCCTTGTCTGATCCAACCTCAGCCGATTGACCTTGTAGCCGATCGTTACTTAGCCGATCTGAGCATAGCCGATGCAGCCTCTGCTTCACCGCAGATTATTCCGCCAATCCAATTTCGCTTCAAATTCGACCTTGAACTTAGGGATTTGGTTACCAAATTTGGTCGTTAACAGACATGAATGTCTTAATTATATAATCTTCATCAACTTGAAAGAAAATATCCAGCTCAATGAAAATGACTAGACAATCATACAAAAGACTATCTCTCATCTTATTTTGTAATTTTGTTTTCAATAAAAACATTGCAGAAAATGCCCTTTCAACATTTATCGTTGCCACAAGTAGAAGACCAATTTAAGAAGCTCATAGACCATATCACATTTTGTGTCTTTTTTCAATAAGTTTCAACAAATTTAATTGAGAGATCAACAATATTTTCTAAACTGTTAAAATTATCATCCTGTATCATGTCATCAATATAATTATGAAGCTGCAGTTCAAGTTTCAGCAAATTATTATTTGAAAACTCTTTTGGATAAAACTCGACTAGTCTACGTATTTTTAATTTTTAATTTTAAACATATTTTTAATTTTTAACATATTTTTAATTTTTAACATATTTTTAATTTTTAATATATTTTTAATTTTTTAACACATAAATATATATATTATACCCCTTACACGTGAACTACAGGTATGCCGGGGCTCATTTTACATACCATATGGATACGCCCATGCTATATATGGTTGGTGTATCGCAAAGCTTCTCTATAAGTAGTAATCCACCTGATGATCCAATCCATCCACCGTTAATTCGCGGCTGAGATCGAGATGGACGTGACGTTCCAGATGTGGGCGGGAGGAGCTCGCTCCCGGGTGCTAAGAAGGGACGATCACGGCGGAGATTGGATCCATGTCATAGTTGCAGGGGATGAAGAACACCGTGATGGCGTGATGAAGCAGGAAGGGATCCCAATCCCCGTGGAGCACCAGCGGCGTCGAGCTGCAGGAGAAGGGCGACGACACTACAAGGAATACTCCATCCTCAAGGGCTCCACCATCGACCTCCGCAGACCGTACCGCTACCGCGGCGCCGCCGCCGGTCGCTGATTAAGCTAAGGCAGCGGATGTGGCCGGCCGTAGTAAAATGGAGGTTATCGTAAATGTTGCTGGTTAATTAGGGCACATGCAATTTAATAATGCATGTTCATGCATAAATAAATTGGTATGATTTTGTTGCAATTGCTGCGTAAGGCAGAGGCAGTAGTCGATCCCAAAATAAATATTTGTGTCGTCAATTCGTAGCTGTTTCGTTGAATTATTGCATGCACGCATAGAGTTTACAAGTGGTATACATACCATTATATCCATAGCCTATGTACCACGGACCACATTGATCTCTCAAAGATGACCTGACAAGAATGCTGGAATAATCTGTAGCAGTGACTCCATTTTCTGCGCGGTAGACGGTGAGCGAAAGAAAAATGAGACGAAGAGGAAAAAAAAGTTGGTGCCGGTTGGAAACCGGTTATAGATGTTGGATTTCCTAACACGCACCAAGCAAACGATACGTAATACGTAACTGTTGTTTGCATTTTTCTCGTTTCCTCGTCTTGTTTCTCTTTGTTAAAAACTCATGACATTAAACTTTCGTATAAAAGCCCTTATAATAAGATGTGTATGAACCCGTTGCATTGAAAATTACCTATCTTTTTTGCCATCAAAGCATGAGCACCACAGATAATCCAATGCATTAAGTGAGTTTGTGCTTGTCGTCATGGCAACAAGAGACATTACTCCCTGATATACTCCATAGATTCATATACCCAGATATACTCCATAGATTCATATACCCATGATAGATCTGCTACAACCGATGGATACCTACAAATATTACATGATTTTCAATTACTCTAAATGATACAAAGTCAATTTACCCCTACGAATAACAAAGCTGATACAACTTAGAAAAGATAAATAAAATTTATTGACCCTAAAATAAAAACATAATAATTTATCATTTAGTAAAAATAATATAGAATAAATATAATGAGGATTTTATAATTTACAAATAAATTGAAATAACAGAAATATACAACTTCAAAAATTTAATTACTATTACATTATATTACACCTCTCTGTATATACTACTCTATTAATATTATTAATAATATTATTTGAAGCATCTACTAATAAAATTTATTTATGTACAAAGTAAACTACTGACATGTAATGCTTCAATAAAAAATTAGCATATGATCATCATATAATTAAATGATCACAAAATGATAAAAAATATTATACATATGAAACAAATACAAATAATTTATTTCGGTTGTACACTTTATATGTGTACATAGCAAACGAAATTTGATTCAACAGGCAAGAGTGAAATAGAGTGAGAAATAATGAAGACTAACCCAATCTTTAACCAAACAAAAAAATTTAGAGCAAAAGCTTCCCCTTCCTCTAGCTGGTCGGGCTAGAATGAGAGGCGTCGTTGTGTTCTTTGCTCGATCAGCTTGAATAAGGGGAAAAGCAATATGTACTGATCTAATAGATGTTGGTTTTTAGATAGAACCGACACATATATGTGACAGCTACATATATATCGGTTCTTAAAGTGAGCCCCCAATGACTACTTTGAGGGTGGATGCATCAAAATGGCTTAGAACCGGCACCTATTTATGACAACATCAAATGTGACGGTTCTATTATGGATCCTGCGACCAACCACTCGATACGACGTATATGAAAGAAGCCAAATTTTAATTTGAAGTAGACATATTTGTCTTACAGGAAAAATAGATGCCGGTTTTATTTAAAAACTGACACTGATTTAAATAGATAGGTATCGGCTTCTTGGTGCTAGCTTTTTCACAGACGGGTGTGAAAAAAAACGTTATAGGTATCAGTTTTAGTTATTTCGATAGCTATAGTGCCAATATCTTATGTAGTAGCGTGGCTATGCCCTATCACTACTACTGCCACTACGCTGAACGTACGTCATTGTTCGTGGGCGTGCCTATATCGTTCCTGATCACTGCTACTCGATCTCTCCTCGGGGCTCGTCGTCTCCGCCGCCACCAACCAGTTTTAATTTGCTCCCCTGTCCGGTGAGGACGACGACCAGTCGCAGGCCGCTCAGCGGTCGCGCTTGGAGTCGAGGAACTGGAGCAGCGTCTTGCCTCGATCATCGCCGTCACACGGCCAAGGAGTAATCCATCAGCAAAACATTGTTAAAGTATTGTATTAACTTCTTTTTTTTAATATATAGTTTTTTAATAAACATTCAATTATTCATTTTGTTTAAAATTTTTAAAAAATATAAAAAATTAAGTCACAATACACCGGCATCGGCTATTTTTAACGTGCATTAACCCTCATCTCTATCGGGTGAAGCCTCCGTCACTATGCAAAGGTCACTGATATGAAAAAATATCTTTAACGGGCACAAAGCCGTCATGGATGCATATTATCTAAATCGGGCCATAATAAATGCCCGTCACAGATGAGTTTGAAAGTCAAACCAGGGACGTTGATCGCCCGTCACGGATGACACATCTCAATCGGTCCTACTTCTAAGCCCGTTAGAGATGACAACTCATCTCTAACGGGCCGTAGTTAATAGGCCGTCACCGATAGGGTTGACCAACCACGGAGTCAAATATAGTCCCGGTTTGTTGCCCGTCACGGATGACATATCTCTAACGGGATATAGTACTGAGACCGTCACAGATGACCTATCTCTATCGGGCTGGTAGGTTGAGCCCGTCACGGATGACTTATCTCTTCGAGCTTTTTTAAAATGCCGGTCAGGGATGAGTGTATTATAAAAAATAAAATTTATTTTTTGGCTAGCCTCAGGCCTTTGCTAGTCATGCCCGCTGCAAAAATGACAGAGATATTGTCCCATTCCAGTCCCCGTTCCTAGCCACAACCATAGCCACAACCAGTTCAGTCCATTCACATATTTAACATCACAACTACAGCCAATTCATATCCACAAGATTAAACACATTCACATATGTCATTCACATCCATTCACCCACAACCCATTCACATTCATTTTTTTCCAAGAACAAGTGTAGTTAGCTGTTTTTTTCCAAAAAAACAAGTGTAGTTCCCAAAATAAAGAACAAGTCGAGCAAATATATACAACTATTTTCCAAACCGTCGACATGCATCAAAACCTACAAAAATATATTACAAAGAAAAGCAAGTATATACAGAAACAACGTGCAGAATTGTATTACAAAGAATATTTACAAAAATCAAATGTTTGTCACACAAGCATTGCAAATGTTCTACCATTCAGAGTCGATCGAGCTATCTAGGACCTTACTCTAAACATTCCTTTCGGAGATACTATATCATCTAGTATGAATTGTGCTATCTTCTCTCCAATGATATCGAAGTTGTTATCCGGAATGCTTGATAGTTTATCCTCAAGGTCGGGCAATTTCACCTTGTCCGCTAAGATCCGCATGTTATGGCAGACGTGAAACCCATACTGGTCACCCACTTGTTGTTTAATTGCGAAGTCTTTTTTGTGACCGAGTTTGGGATGCCCATCCTTATGCCTCCCGCCTTTTTCCACGTACAGGTCTCATGCCTCATTCAAGACAGCTTCGATGTCGGACCAGTTGTATATTTTTGGCTTGATATTGGAGTAAAGGTAGTGTACCAAACTCCACTTCGGCGTTATTACCAGAAGAATCCAATGACCCCTAGGACATTATTAAATTGCAAGGTAAATACTAGAGCTATACGAGTCGCGCATTTGATTCTAAGTAGGATACACGCTTACTGTTGATTGTAGGGACACATAATGAAGTCCTTGTCTTGACGGGCATATAAGCAGTCCTTGATATATTCCACCATGTTGGCTCGATCATTTTGCATATTTGTCTCGTTGCCGATAGATGGATCGAGAAAGGCAACAAAAGGTGATTTTTTTTGGACATGCTTCCAGGTTAACCTACAAGCAAGCCAGAGTCCGGGTTAGCGTAAGATATGGACAGTTACTATCATATCTCGTACCCGTAAATACTTACAAGGAGTAGCACTTAAGGAGGTTGGTGTCGACCGCTCGCACCCTGCAGAGGTCCCATAGATCTTGGAAGTCTACGGCGATGAAGCCAGCAGGGCCGAGGAACGACTGACTATCGTGGTAACCCAACATGGAGGTCTCTCTATTCTTCCTCTTTGCGTTGGTCCTCTCCGTGTAGTACCCGTGCAACTCCTTGCATGCAGACCCCATCCTTGATAAGGTATCGTCTCCGACCAATGGATGCCTAATGTAAAAGTATTCGGAGCTGATGACGCCTTGCCAAGATCAAGCTTTTTCTTGGCCAGATTGGCCCCTTGCACCTTGCCTACTCCTCTCCCCTTTTCAGAACCTTTTCTGTGTGTGTCTATCTTGGATGGAGAAGATGTCTCCTTCTTCAACTTTTTGGCAGGAGGGGGTTGGTGCGGCCTGTTGTCCACCTCCATACCGTCGTCCCCAAAATCTGTATCATACTGTAATTGGAGATCTTCTTCAATGACATGAGGGGCAATTTCAAATTCTCTGGCTTGAGGGGCCACTATATCTGTACGTGCACGCGACGGTGCCGGACGAGAACTTGGTGCTGGCCTAGGAGTTACATTGATCTGAATGTTCTACTTGGGCCATTAGATGAAGGTCCCACGTGCAACTCCAAGGGTCAGAACCTCATCGTTCGGTGTGTGCTGGAGAGTGAAGCCCACCCAATCGGGCTTCACTAAGTCTACTTGGACCTCTAACCCTAGGGGACACAGAACCTGCTTTGCATCATATGTCGTATCGGGCAATGTGTTCTCTTCAGGAAGCATGGCCTTCAATATTCCCAAAAGTTCTGTAAAACTTTTGTCTGTCCATCCACTACTTGCCTTCAGCTTCATTAGGTCCAAGGTAGCTGACAATTTTGTGTGCTTTGCTTTACATCCGGCGTATAGAGGTGTCTCGGAGTCGCAGACCAACCTGCTGAACTTTATCGAAACTCTCTTGTTGTGAGCTTGCTCCTCAACATCACGTAACATCTATTGCAGCATATCAGGATCCATATCAACCATTTCACCGCCCAATGGAGATGGAATAAACATGTCACGCTCATCTTCATCTTCATGATTGTCGGCAACGATGTTGTCTGCTGCTGCACCATTACCCGATTCTGTCTCTCCATGCTTTACCCAACATGTTAGTCCTTCATAAATCCCCGTTGTATCAAGTGAGAGTGTACCTCCTCTCCGCTAAACAGAATCTCATTCTTGCAATCTCTACATGGACAACATATGTATTTGCTATTTCTTCTTCCCCTGTCCTCCTCTGCGACGTTCATAAAACTTAAAACGTCATCTCTATACTCCTTGCAATGATGCTTCAATGTTGTCGCACTCATCCAACTTCGATCCATCGCTACAAAATTTAACAAAACATTAGTTACATACTACTAAATTTTTTAAAAAATATTTCAACCTTTATACTTGCTTCAAATATATTCCTATTTTTCTTTTAAAAAATAACAAAAATATGCCCCCTTCAACCTCTCACCAAAAAAGTGAACAGTGGGATGAATTCAGAGAGCGGTTGTTGGTGCATTTATAGTGCGTCCGAACTATATCTCAATCGGGCCAATTAAACGACATCTGTAACGGGCGCACAAACATCTTTAACGGGTGCCAATCAAAGCTCGACACTGATATGAGTCATCGGTGACGGGCTATAAAGTCATCTCAATCGGGTCATATTTTGAGCCCGTCACCGATAACCCTCATCTCTGACGGGCTCGGTATTATGGCCCGATTGACATATCCTAGGTCATCTCAATCGGGCCTACATCTGAGCCCGTCACAGATGAGTTTCATCAGTGACGGGCTATACATAATTGGGGCTGTATGAGTACATCTACAACGGTGCAAATTTAGGCCCGATTGAGATGACTTCATTTTGACGGCCCAAGTACTCTAGGCATATTTGGGCCCGTCATAGATGATGGAATCTGTACTAGTGTCACGTTTTAAAAATATTTGACAATAAATTAAATCTAACAAAATAAATAATAATTATATATTTTTAATAAAACAAATGATTAAACGTATTATAAAAACATATTATTATTAAAAAACAAACCAAGTATTTGATATGAGCTGCTTTTAGTTGTACTAAGCAACACAGTACTTAAGCGGCACAAGTACCACTCTTGGAGAAACCATCTTTGGTTAGAGTTATACCCGGACTAAAAATATTTTTAGTCCAGTTTAAAAAGGCAACGGCTCTCTAGGACCTTTAGTCCGGTTCGTGTCATGAACCGGGACTAAGATCATCTTTAGTCCCGGTTCAAATCCGTCGAACTTGTCGGGCGCGGAGGTCTTTAGTCCCGGTTGGTAACACCAACCAAGACTAAAGATCCTATTTTAGTCTCGGTTGGTGTTACCAACCGGAACTAAAGATCATTTTGATCTTTAGTGCCGGTTGGTAACACCAACCGAGACTAAATATGGGGTTCCTTTTTAAACTCCTTCTTCCTCCTCAAGCCCGAGCCAGCTCCACTTGTTTTCAAACTTTTGCTGTAGCTAGAGGGGAGGTGTTGCCAATTTTTTTTGTGATTTTGCTTTGGTGATAATACATAAATCTTTGCTATCTACAAGGTTAGCAACTTCTTCCTCTTATGATCTATGCTTAGCACTTCGCTTTTTACGGTTGTTTTTTATACATTTTCATCTCTAGATTTTTTATGCAAACATGAAGAGAGAGAAAATTTGTTTGGGACTAATTATTTTACTAAGCATATTACATTGTGTTGAGAAAAATGTTTGGGAAAATAAAGAGGAAGAAAAGTATGCTTAGCACGTTACATTTGTAGGAATTTATTACGTATAATTTCATCTCAAAAAATGTTTATGAAAAATGATGAAAGAGAAACTTATATATGTTACAACCAATACATGTGTTTCCCAGAATTCTTGTTGTATATGTGAAGGTAAAAACCAAACCAAACCAAACCAAGCGATGAAATGAAACACATTACGTATTGTTGGATTAGTATATAATTATTGTCGATTACATATATCTACATATAATTATTGTAATAATATTTAAATGGTTTGAATTTCGTGGATTTTTCTTACGATTTTTTAGCATTTCATTTAGATGGATCAGCAATGGATGTACAACATAGATCGACGGTCGACAGAGTTTATTCAAGGGATGCATTATTTTTTTAGTGTGGCCGAAGCCAACAAGCAGAAGGGTTTCATACGTTGTCCATGCAAAAAGTGCAAAAACGAGGAGTATTCTACATCAAAAATTATTCATGCCCATTTGTTTAAGTCGGGATTCATGCCTCACTACAATTGCTGGACATCGCACGGAGAGATGGGGGTTGCAATGGAAGAAGATGAAGAAGACGACGACAACATTCCGGACTGTGGTCAATACAGTGGGTTTGAAGAGAATACAGCAGGCGAGGCGGGCGGGGATGCTGAAGAAAACGATGATTCCGATGACCTTGGTCAAGGCACATCTCAAGAAGAAGTCTCCTGAGAAGCCTCCTGAAACCGCCCAGGAGACCAAGGACTTTTTTAACAAGACGTACCTAACACCATAGCCTAAACCGCAACCGCAGTCCCATGACAGGACTATCCGGAAGGCTACTGGCAAGGCACAACGAAAGGGCAAAGATGTTCCACAGCTTGGCAAGCAGCCTCAAAAACCCCTGGAGTTCAGCACGGTTCCAAATATTCGAACGGAGTTAAGAGAATTTATGGAATTTACTGGAATAGCAATGGATCAATTATCCGGGCATGCTTCCCTCGCGGAAGTATAAGTTCAAACTTGGAAAGCCTCTTGTAAAGCCAGATCAAGTTAAACAGCTACCTACACAGATGTACCGCTTTCATAAGTGGTACATGCAAGAATCCAGCAGAGGTACAGAGATGGTCATGGAAAAATACTAAATGGACTATTTCTTCGACGGAGGTGACAACTTCTTTATCCGATTCGAAGACATATTCGACATGTACCAGCTTGATACCCTCGACGTCTCTCTTCTAGCCACACGGGTCTTGTAAGTATCGTTCAGTTATATTTATTTCATTCCATAGCTCCTTGTATTTAGCTGACTTAAATTCTTTTAACCATTGCAGAATGGCAATCCAATATGGCAACAAGCAAGAAGATCCCAAACATGGATTTGTGGACCCACGAAAAATCAACACCGCGATGGTTGATCAATATCCGGAGCAAACAGAGGATAATATATACAATGTGCTGATGCAGCACCACTACAAGACGTTCATCCTTCTGCCCTACAACACAACATAAGTTTTTTCTATCTTTCCTACCAATTTCAGTCCGGTGCATACATAAAGTTTCATATGTATCATATCAACCAATTTGCAGATTCCACTGGGCTCTGTTCGTAATTGACATGGATCACTCGCGGATCCATATCTTTGACTCAATGGATAAACCAGAGTTCACGTACGCAAAGATATTTGAACTGCTAAACAGGTAATGTCATCTTACTTGTTATTGCATATATGCGGTTCTCGGATAATTACTAGCTATCTTTCAACTGCACGTAGGGCATGGGCACGGCTCCGGGTGAATGTTCGCGGGAATTGGAAAGATAAGCTCTCTGTGAGGATGAACTTTCCAGTGAGTAACATGCTCCAAAGTTATATTGAATCATTAATTTGTTCTAAAATATGAAATGTATATTCAATCTATCGTCGTTTCTCCTTTAGTGTGCAAAACAGGCATAGGGGACCAACTTATGTGGTTACTATGTCTGCGACTGCATTCAACGCTTTGTTACTGAAGTCAATAGTCTCGATGATATAGATGTACGTATAACAGCTATTCATACATTACGTCTTGATTTCTTATTCATTTCATATATTTATTTCTCGTTTATTCGAATTAATAACAACTTATGCAAGTAAGAGACAATCTTCCCTACACGACTTTCATACAAGTTGCTCAAGAAGAACTGATGTGATTTATAAACGAGCAGGTCATTGATCTCGCGGAGAGTTCTACTTCAGTTTAAGTAACTTTACCACTGGATCCACAAAGTACACAATTTTTTGTAACATACGAAATATATGTGGATAATATACATATGTGTACATATTTTGGTAATATATGTACATATTTTCTCTATTAAGTTCATTTATATGTGTGTAAAATATATATTTATATATATGCATGTTGCATATATATGTATATATATATGTGTGTAAAATATGTATGCATAATATATATAATTAAAAGGCAAGCAGGCTAGCAAGCAAGAAAAAAATTAAAAAAATCAAAAAAATCATTAATTCTTGTGTTACCAACCGGGACTAAAGATAGTGGAGCCAGCCACGTGGCATCGCCATCTTTAATCCTGGTTGGTGTTAACCAGGACTAAAGATACATCTTTAGTCCCGGTTATTTCAACGGGACTAAAGATGACGATCTTTAGTCCTGTTTTCGTAGTTCCGGTTCGAGAACCATGACTACAGCGGGTTACAAATTGAGACTATAATGAGTTTCTTCACCGTGTACTGATCAGCTGTCCCCTATTGCTTTAAGCTGCAAAAGTATTCATCCCATTGACTGGATCTAATTTACACGTTGCAGTATGCATTCACTAATTCACTAATAGTAATATACAACTAAATAAATTGATTTGATTGTACAAGTCGGTAACCCGTTACCCGTGCGTTGCAAACAGAATATCAGTCCTACATGATTCCGAAAGTGTAAAATGTATTTTTTTTTGTTTTTTCAAAAAAAGTCATATTTCAGTATCCATGTGTTAAATTAATGGTTGATCGGAACCCAAACAACCATTTTAATACTCATTGGTTAGTATTCATATAAATTCATATATAGTTTGTTGGGTTTGTTAGATGGGGATGAGTTAATTCTTTTGGTTTTGATGATAAAAGAAATATGTGTTATATATTTTAAGATGGATGAAGTACTTCAGTTCAATTTGTTAAGCATTTTGAAAACGTATAGCTTTAGATAAATCCTAATGTTAACATTTCGACTGATTCAATTGATATATCGAATTTATTGACAAATTCATATTTTTTTTGAAATCATAGGGGAGAACTATTAAGGCACGTTTCAACGTTTTCTTACCACAATTGAAATTTTAGGTATGATACACATTTTACACAAATTACATAAATCATAATTCTATTTCAAAACTAAAAAATATCCAAACTAGCAGAGGCACATTATCAATCTGGTGATATAGAAATGTTTGTTTCACACTTACAGGAAAAAGTGAGGTAACATATCAAGAAAATGGTAGGCTGCAAGTAGAGTTATGAAAAGAAAAACAGTATGGTTCCATGGATTGTTTATTTTAGTATTATGTCTTATCGAGAGAGCCTGAATATATATTTAAACCCTTGTCCTTTTACATTCATCCATCTTTTGGTCTCGTGCATATCCCTTTTAATTATTGCCCGTATCAAACATTGACACATTCCAATGGGGAAAGATTTAGGGGGTCACAAGGAGGTGCTGACAAGAGGGACGGAGCTCTACCTCATGGAGGTAGCAGGTCGGTGGTGCGGGCGGGGCTGCAGTAACATGGGCTGCAATAACATGTTCTTGGTCGGTGCAACCGACGGCGACGGCGCGCGACGGACGGTGACATGACGTCTTGGCTGCACAGGATGCGGAAACAGGGTCTGGGAGGGATGAGGAATAAGCAATGTTGCAAATAGCGGACTAGGAGCTTTAGCGTTCGACCACTTAAAACAGCTAATAGCTGACTAAATGAAGATATAGCGGTAAATAGCGGCTAAATTACACATGAAAGCAAATAACGTCATTCTCCTCGTCATTCTCCTCAATCAACTATAACCATAGATAGCGGTGGCTATAGCCGGCTATTTGCAACATTGGGAATAAGATGATGAGCTTGGTTTCTCATGGAGATTACCAGGGCAGCGGTGGTAGCGTCGTGTGCTCGCTGGCACCGAGAACAGCGCCCCTGTTCCAAGCAGCCAGCAGCGTTCTATGTGCATGTCTGCTTAAAAACGTGCAATCGGGCGAGCTGGGGTTTGTGTGGGTGCAAGGAGGGGGCTCTTTGGTCGCGGTTTATGCGCTCGGTCTCAATCCATCTCGCTGTTCAACGAGCAGCACGACGATGGAATTAATGGGGCAAGGGCTTGTTAGCGGGAGTGTCATTGTGTGCGCCAGAGGGATATCAATGCAATGGATTTGGTTGGGGCGTGGCTGTTTTGGCTGGGACGGCTTTGTCGACGGGGCATAGGCCATACCCACTCATTGACATAGCCGCATAGCGTGAGGGATTGGGCTGCGGCCATGGACTGGTCTAGTGTGGCGATGATGCAAGGTTTTGTTGAGAACGCAGGGTGGAATCAGGTGTAGGTTGAATTGAAGACCAGGCACCCGTTCTGTACTCCGTCCAGTTTCAAATTTCTTGACGTTTTCAATTTTTTTACATAACTAAATAGAAATTCCAACCTTTGCACTAAGAAAGCTACAACCACTTATTACACTATTCAAGCAGTAGAACCCAAGTAAGATAGTGCAAGTTTAAGGAAAGAAAAACTAAAAGAACCAACACTTAAAGAAGAATACATTCATTTCAATCTATTCGTGAATCTTCAATAATCGAAGTTGGTAAAGATATGCATGGCTGTGAACTCCAAATTTCGGCATGTAGTATGTGTCAGTTTCTTGTACTCCTCATACTTTTGTAGTTATGCCTAAAAGCAAAACGTACCTGACATTTTACACATGATCTCATATACTAACAAGTATTTTATCTACTCGTCATCCTAAAGCGGAGTAGGATATTTATCTACTCATCATCATCCGACTGAGTGCTGTGTCCCTGGTTCCTTTGTTGGGTCCTCTTTGAAGGTGGTGTTCAAGTTGACTATAGTCGATGTCATTCGACCTAGCCATATTGTCGCCTCTGGATTGGCTTAGAGATCAATGAGAGGTTGATACAACAGTCCTTGTGTGTTGATTACGTGCTGAGACGGTGTGACTGGAGTGACCTAAGATGGTGTGACTAGAGTAACCCGAGGATGCATTCAGCGGAAGAGGACGAAGCATTATCCACCGGGAAGTTCTCTATTGACGGTCATTAACTATCAATTTCGATTATCAACTATCATAATAAACAAAGGAAGAACTAGTATTTCTTACACGTATATCAATAATGAATAATGTTGGAACTAACATGGATTTAGAGAATATACACCATAGTGAAGGAGAAATAAGGCCGACATGCAAGGAAACATACTTTCGGTGAATCACGTACAAGCACACGGATTGAGGAACCTACAATTCAGCTCAAATCGATATAAAGTAGGGCCAAACCACCGAGAACCATCATAGGGGCCCACCTATCATCTGCTGGTGAAAGGCGGTAGAGAAAGACGGCGTCAAGGCTTCGAGCAAACCGCCTCTACCTCCTCTCATCCTGGCCATCCCTGTGTAGCTTCCTGGTTGGCTTCCAATGAATGTTGTGAGAGTTACCAACCTCCCCAACTATCATAAGCCACCTATTTAAGGAGTTCATCCCCTCACTTGCAACAGACACCTCAAGGAGCAATTCTCTCTCTATGTATTGTATTTCTATAGTATTAGTGGAAATAGGCTTAGAGTATCTTTGGTCATATAGTCTTCTCGGATATTCCGATATGTCTTTAGTATTTTACTCTTCTTATAAGACTATAGTTGAATTAATAGAATTATCTTTTTTATATTCTTGTGTTCATAATTCATATATTGTTTTATTAGTTATATGCTTTATGAACAAGATGTACTTCATTTATATGCTTCACTTGATTAGGCTAGTCGATCTATGCTACGGTAACGATCCAACGACCTTGATGGGTTGCTCTAGGTCTAACTTATCTATCCGAAGGGTGGGAGTCCTGGGGAATTTAGTGATATTATTTATTAACATAAACATGATGTTTAGGTTAGATAAATGTTGTTGGATGCGGGTGTGCCCCATGAAAAGTGAGGTAGGAGACAGGTAGTGACAGTCTTGTCCGTCCTTTATATTTCTCCATGTTCCGGTATGATGTAAGAGTGCGTAAATGCCATAACCATGCTAGCAGACCAGCAGAGAGTGGTCTCTCAGTAGTACCTAGGTGCCTAGAACTAAGTCTTAGCCTTGTAAGCATGTATGTGTTAAGTATATATAAAACATGAGTAATATAGAAGTATAGTTGTATCGTAGCTCTCTTATCTCCTTTTCCATTATACTAATTAATTAGAGGTTCCTGTATATGTCACACTACCCCTTAATCATATTTATCCTAACCCCTGTTTAGACTACGATATATTGATTAATGATGTATAAACGATGTATAAACTATGTCTTTACACACTGCCTTCCCTATGGAAATATAAACACGATACCCTTAGGAATAATCATGGGTGAAATGCTATAGCGTTATCCGTGTGCTTGCGGATTTATCTGTGAATGTAAGAAATACCAAAAAGCATTAATTAAACCTTGGTCTAAAGAGGTTAACCTTGATTTGTTTTCTCTTTTATATGAAAACATGTAGTGTATGACCGGTTTTGAGCTGCCATCAAACTACGTTGATAATCTAGAGAAACCTATTTGAAAAGTCTAACCTCGCATCATTCCTCTGCAAATCAGGCTCTCGACACCCGAACCAGTCATCTTTGCACCATCACGCTCTTAGCTAATGCCTCAGAAGACCCTTCGTGAATACTCAGCTCCCTCTGCTTTCAATGTGCCCGTTGGGCTGACTATCAACACTGGGGATACCAATTTTGAGATTAAATGGGTCTGATCACTATGGTGCAAGCCACCCCGTTTTGTGGGAAGGCCAATGAGGCTGCTAACGTCCATCTCCAACAATTCCTTGAGCTCTGCGACACCATCATCATGAAGGGAGTAACTCAGGGTGCCATCAGGCTCCATCTATTCCCGTTCTCACAACTTGGAAGATAAAAACAGTGGTTTTACTCCAAGGGAGGTGCCATAGACACATGGGAGAGGTGCTCAACAGTGTTTCTCATGAAGTTTTTCCCGATGGGCAAAACCAACATGCTTTGTGTGAGAATTTCAAGTTTTCAGCAAACAAGCAATGAGTCAATTTCGAAAGCATGGGAAAGACTCCAGGAGTACATCTTGGTCTGCCCTTACCATGGGATGGACAACCGACTCATTATCCAGAACTTCTACAATGAGTTGACACAGTCGTCCCGTGACCATATTTATGGTGCTTCTGGAGGAGCCTTCTTCTCGTTAAATGTCGCTCGCGCGTTAAAGTTAATTGAGAAGATGGTCTCCAACCGAGGCTGGAGTGAAGAGTGACTCCAACCGTGTTAGTGGGGTATGCACACTGTCGAGGAGACGGACATGCTCTTCGCTAAGATGAACCTCCTCCTGAAGCACTTGGACGAACGTGCTCGGGACAAGGCAAATATGTACAGTACTGCCCAGGCCTTGGACGTCCTACTGATGTGTGAGACTTGTGGCAATACTGAACATTCGGGGAACGATTGCCCTGAGACCCGTGAGAACATATTCTTCGTGAACTACAACAACAATGGGTACCGTCCACAAGGAAGCCAGGGGTGGAACAAACCACGCCCATGTTACCAAGGAGGGAACAATGGTAACTTCAATCCTAACCAACCCTTCTTGAAGGATCTTGTCTTTGGTCATGCCAAAATCAATGAGACGATGTCCAAAAGACTGGCGGCCAATGACAAAACATTGGAAAGCATCCATACCAAGATGGAGGGTCTTTCCTCGGCCATCAAAAACTAGCTGAAAAGAAGAAAGATCCGAGGTGTCCCATGATCAACTGCACGATCGAGAACAACAATTCACCATGCTTTGTGCGATCTTGGAGTAAGCATCAGCATCATGCCCACGGTAGTTTTTGATCAATTGAACTTCACTACTCTCTTGCCTACATCCATGATGCTGCAGCTAGCCGACACCATGGTCTGATACCCGGCGGAATTCCCCAAGATATTCTGGTGAGGATCCTTGGTTGCTTCATTCCTATCGATTTCGTGGTGTTGGACATGGACACCGACAAGGATACAACACTTATCCATGGGCATCCATCCCTGAGCACCGCGAACTCACGCATCAATGTGGAAGCTTGAGAAAACCGACTCCACATTAATGGCAAGGAGGAGAAGTTCGATTTCTAGCCCAGGAAAGAGCAAAGCTCCATGATCAAGATTAAGTACGGGTCAAACAAACATAAATCCATGAGGTCAAAGTGACACTCCCGAAGAATGATAGCCTCGTGGCATTCATGGAGGAGGTGTTGAAGAGGGAATTCCCTCTCTGATACCAAAATGTAAATACATCAAAGAGGCAAGGGACACAATCTAGGCCGTAGCCCCCAAGTCCACAGAGTCATCTACACCGGCAAGTCCAACAAAACAAAAAAGGTGTGGCGAGTCAAGAAAACACAGTCACCCGTCTCTTCATCTCCAGAACCACATGACACAGGGAGTTAAATTCAATGGAGAAGTCTCACTCCTTGGACTTAAAATAATGAGTCCTTTGCCGAAAGGTAAAATCGGTAGTTATCCCATATTTGATTCTTCCAATTGCATATCCAATTTTTCATCTTGCATTTTCATATTTACTTTTCCAAATCATATTTGAATTTCCAAACCTTTGCATTTTCAAAATTCTTTCACTAAAAACAAAATTTGAGATATGACAAAATTAGTGGGCTGATCTCTCTGGAAATGAAGACCCACTAATTTAAAACTTTGGGGGCATGTGAGGATGTCCCCTAATCTTATCTTTTTGAAAATCAAAAGGGACCACTTGGGATTTAAAGAGGTCTAAATTGACATCTTGCTTGGAACCAATCTTTCACCTTTATTTAATGGAGAGTGTCATTAATGTTGCCTTGAAAAGGGAGCAACATGAGGGGCAAAGAGGGGTCGGCCGACCCCCTGGTTCGGCCGAACCAGTGGTGGCTCTCCCCTATTAAAGCAACCCCATGGCTCTTGTTCTCCTTGCCCCAACCCAAGTTGCAATTGCTTGTCCTTGGATTCTCTCTTCCTCCTATAGTTTCTCTCATGTCCTTGTCTCAAGTTTGAGAACAAAACTTTGCTTCTCTCTTTCTCTTGCATTTCAAGTTCACCTTAAGTGCTGAACTACAAGAACATGTAGTGGTGGTGTCACTACCCCGCAAGAATGATTATTGTGGTGCGTTCTTGCCCACAAGAATGATTTTATGGAGTGTTACTACCCACAAGGGCGATTTTTTTTGGCAACCAAGCTCCACAAGAACGACTAATTCTTGGATTGCTAACCGCTTTGTTAAAGTAACCCGTTCTTCAAGTGTTCTTGTGTGTCCTTTGCTTGTGTGTGCAGGATGAAGAAGAGCACAAGACGTTTCCTCAGCACGATGAAGCGGGCTATAAGTTCGAGCTCACATCACCAATCCCAAAGCTCGAGTGCACGCCCATCCAATGAGTACGCACCAAGTGAAGAGCAAGTAGATTCCTATGGCCAGACGCCCATGGACGAGGATCAAGGTGAGACGAACTTTTGTCCTGACACTGAGCTGGACTTGCAAAATGATCAGGAGAGACAAGCCTACGCCATTCTCAAGGATCGGGTGTTCGCTCACACGCGAGCATACAGCCCAAATTTGCTTGCCAAAATAGGTACCGATGTGAATTTTGCTAATGGATGGTGAGTTATAGGATGGAAAGGCCTCGTTCCTGTAGAGGATCATGGTTCATGTTTCCTTACCATATAATTTCTATGTACCTTGCGAGTCATGGGAGATGGTATTACGTTTCGATTTTTAGGGACAAAATACTATCTCACATGGAAGGATCTCAACAATCATGTGGGATTCAACAGAAAGTGTTCTGTTGACTTGGAGTCTGCGACTTCAGGATTCACCAGAAACAAATTCTGGCATCATATTTCCAGAGAAATTGTATGTGGGAAACTGCGAACTAATGACATCCACAATTCCAACTTATGGTTGATTCACAAATGGTTGGTCTTTACTCTCTTCCCTCGGGAAGATGTTAGGCCAATTCGCAATGATGAGCTGAAAATCCTTTATGCCATGACTAAAAAGGTTAAAATCTCTCTGTCAAACCCATGATAAAACAATGGTTAGAACAACTCAAGATGGTAGGGCAATAGAGTGCACATCTTTAATCACTCGTATTGCTGTTAAAGTCGAAGCTTTTGTGAATGGTCCCATCGTAGACATCTCCCAACCTCGCTCCATCATTAATGAGGATTATCTTGTGCAAGGGCATACATTGAAACATGGTCCAAATGCCTCTATTTTGTTTTTCTTCCTTGGATATACGGATGAGATTCCGTTACCTAACCCGGAATTTCATTTGTATAAGTGTCAAGCGCTAACCATTCCTCTCATACCACGAGAGGGAGCTTGAAAGAGTAGGGTTTTTGGCAGAACAACTTAGAGCATGTCTAGTAATGTTGTCGCGAGTAGCCACAGAGCCCATAGGTAGATTGGACCCAGTCTGGGTATACACCTGACTGGCACCAACCGCTGCCAACATATAGAGTAGGGAGCTCGGCATGGGCAAGTGCGAGTAGTGGTTGGTGGAAGCCTCCCATCAACAGATTCTGGGGTGATGTCCCCAGTGTAGACCACTCCTCTTGCTCCGGTGAGATGCCTCCACAATCCAGTGCATGTCACTCTTTCTCGTCTCAAAATTTTCGTGACTTCGGACGAGGATTTGCGGATGTCACTTGACAGCTGGGAGAGCTTGATCTCCGGACCAATGAGATGCACAACATGCTGAACCAGCATGTCCAGGAGACCTACACATTGTAGCAACATACAGACAATCAACTGGTGAACATCAATGCCACTATGCAACAAGGTTAGGCCGACATGTTGGCTTACTTCCGGTCATAGGGATTCAATCCCGATCGCGCACCATGAGCAAGAAACTAGCTTAGGAGAGTCCATCCCCCACTAAGGTAACTTGTATCTTTACTTCCATCTCATTGCAATATAAAAATAAAAATGATAAAAATTTGCAAAACATAAAAATACCAAAAACAGTGGCTTTCCTACACGATAAGAATGTTTTAGTTTTCCTTATTGTAATGATGAATAGTAGCTCTATTCTTATTTCCCACTAGAGCTTAGTTTACAGCTCGGTTTTCACCTTAGTCTTTGAGTTCGTTGGTTAAAAATCTTTGTATTGAACTTGAAACTTATGGGTTGCATATGCATGATCCAAGTCTAGGTTGTTTTGGGATATGAGATGGTGATATAAAGTTACTATGATCCTTCTCCAAGTGATACTTGAATTCTGGAGTCTTTGATTATTTCAAAAGAATAAAAATTATTAAGTTCGTCAATGATGATAAATTCCCACCAGAGCCATATGATGATATAATTGAATAAGCTTTACATATATGATGCTTGTTATTGCATTGAGCTTTTCCAAATTGTTGTGGCCCTTGTTTGATTCTTTTCATGTTTTCTTGATCGAGACATTACTCACGTGCACCCACCATATATGTTGAACCTCTACACTGGAGGTTAGCAAAAACATGCCATACACCTATATAGTTGTTTGACCTCTACACTGGAGGTTAGCAACGGTTCCATCCACCAAATAAATACTCCATCATGTCAGTCAAAATGTCTCTCCTAATAGTTTGAAATAAGAGATGTCAGAAAGAAAGGAAGGTAGAAAATATTCTCGATCATCATGAGAAGAATAAAAAAATAGTTAGAATAAAAATAGTCATATCTCCTGTTAGGAATAAAATAGAGTCTATGACAAAGGAGTACCACACACGTTGCACATCTTGATCAGATTGTATGGTTTCTTTTCTCCTTGGATCCTCTTTTTGATTTTGCAATATATGTGATACAAGTATTGCCATATCTTTTATCCCTACCTTGAGCTCCCCGTATAAACCTTTAGATGTAGGATGATAAAGAGGCAATACTATGTCTTGGTGAGGAATATTATACACATTGAGCGATCAAGAGTATCATTCAATGAACTTTGGTTTTAATTGCAAAATTCTTGAAAACTTTCGGAAAGAAAGTTAAATAAAGAGTAAGTGATTGGTACTCTATGATCCGCTCTCAGTCCAAGATGAGGAGAAGCTTCAAGCCCCATGAGACATAAGGTAATAAAGGTAAAAGTACTATTGCCAACTTACTCAAATTCTAGGTAGAAGCATATGTTGCAGGCATAGTACTAATGTGAAATAAAACATGGTAACAACTCCTCATCAACAACCTAAGTTTTATCTTTACTTGGGACGAGCAAAAGTTTAGCTTGGGGGTGTTGTTGATGGTTGTTAAGTACCAATTTCGATTGTCAACTATCATAATAAATAAAGGGAGAACTAGCATTTGTTATACATATATCAATAATGAATAATGTTGTTTCGCTATACTTGAAGAACTAACATGGATGCAGAGAATATACACTATAGTGAAGGAGAAATGAGGCTGGCATACAAGGAAACACACTTCTGGCAAATCACATGAGAGCACACGGATTGAGGGGCCCACAAATCAGCTCAAACCGACATAAAGTGGGGCCAAACCACCGGGAACCGTCATAGAGGCCCACCTTTCATCTGCTGGTGAAAGACGGTGGAGAAAGGTGGTGCCAAGGGTTCAGCCGAACCGGGACCGCCTCTGCCTCATCTCATCCTGGCCCTCCACATGTAGCTTCTTTGTTGGCTCCCAATGACGGTTGGAGTTACCGACCTCTCCAACCATAATAAGCCACCTATTTAAGGAGCTCATTCCCTCACTCGCAACACACACATTAAGGAGAAATTCTCTCTCTATATATATTGTATTTCTATAGTATTAGTGGAAATAGGCTTAGAGTATCTTCGGTCCTATAGTCTTCTTGGAGATTTTGGTATGTCTTTAGAACTTTACTCTTCTTGTAAGAATATAATTGAATTAATAGAATTATCTTCTTCATATTCTTTTGTTCATAATTTATATACTGCTTTAGTAGTTATATGTTTTATGAATAGGATGTACTTCATTTTTATCCTTCACTTGATTAGGCTAGTCGATCTATGCTACGGTAACGGTTCAATAACCTTGATGGGTTACTTTAGCTCTAACTTCTCCATCGAGTCCTGAGGAAGTTAGTGATATTATTTACTAACATAAGCATGGTGCTTATGTTAGATAAATGCCATTGTATGTGGGTGTGTCCCACAAAAAGTGCGTAAGACTGCAAGTGGTGATAGCTCTGTCCGTCGTTTGTATTCCTCCACATTCGGGTATGATGTAAGAGTGCGTAAATGCCATAAGCATGCTAGCAGACCAACAGGGAGTGGTCTCTTGATAGTACCTTGGTGCATAGAACTAAGTCATAGCCTTGTAAGTATGTATGTGTTAAGCATATACAAAACATGAGTAATATAGAAGTACAATTGTATCATAGTTCTTAATTAGAGGTGAATCTCCTGTATGTGTTACACGACCCATTAATCATATTTATCCTAACCCCTGTTTATACTATGGTGAGTTAATTATAGATTGAATAATGTTGCATAAACTACGTCTTTACACCGCTGCTTTCCCTGGAAATATAAATGCAATATCCTTGGGAATACTCATGGGTGAAATGCTACGACGGTATCCGTACGCTTGTAGATTTAGCTGTAAACATAAGAAATACCAACATTCTCTTTCCTCAAGGAACGACCCCTTTTTCTTCTTCACACCTTAGTCATCTCACCTTCTTGATTGTGCCAACAACATGATTCGAATTTGAATCCGAGGATTTGAGGGTATCAAGACTGAAAGAACTGATCGCTCGTCAGGTTCGAGGCCATAGCTAGAAAAATGTTGGTCCTCGAAACTTTTTTCTTCCGATCTAGATTCCACATGCCTGGCTTGTCGAGAGGGGATCAAACAACTCTTGCAAGGTGCTTCCCTGGCACTTCTTGAAGAAACACATTGCACTTTGGTAGAGTCTAAGAACTCATTTTATGAATAGGATAGTTCTTAATTAGGGAAGAATGAGGTTGTATCTCAGCAACTCGGTAGATGGGGCAGACTTTTTCCATTCAAAAGCCACCTTGTCAGTCAAATCTGATGTAGGCCCTTTAGTTGCGGCTTTTGGGAAAGGCATATAAGAAGCATGGGTGTAACAGTGATAACCGGGAAAACAATATATCTGACCTAAAGGAGGGTGAAAGCCAGCTTAGTAGTGTCTTCTAGGCCTGGGCAGTCGTAAAAGCCTTCGTCGATAAAATTGCCTCTTGAGGTCATCTCGATGAAACCTTAGCATACTAGGTCACCCAGCTGGCGTGCCACAGCGATGGGTTATACACGAGATTGGAGCAAGAGGACACAAACATTGATTTTTATAGTGGCCTCTAAGAAGATTAATAACCCTTTTCTAGTTTATATGTATAGCTCTAGGATATATCACACTAACTACAAAAGAAAGCAAGCAATCTAGTCTAGCCTACCAAACTAATCTCGACGAGAAAGGTGGTGCGTGGTAGTCCATGTCTATATGCGAAGCTTCGTCTGAATATCAACTTGATGTGGCTTGTTGTCCAAGGCTAGTAATTTGATGTCTTCCTTATAGGAGGCTTTGTATTTATATAGTATGTCCTTTTGTCCAAATAGAACTCATGTATAATATGGATAGACATGTCCTTGTCGTTCTCGGGTCGAACTACCCGGTCCTTCCATAAACATGCATGATCACCCCTTTATTTGTATTATTATTGGGACAACTTTCCATATATGAGTAGATATGCTATATTCTCTATAGTGGTAAGTACGAGTATACACTGATGTACAATATACATAATATAATAGAATAGCTTAGTTATAAAGTTATCTCTATATTTCCTCTCCTGTCTCTTTCTCTCACTTATCTTGTTATTGTACCAAAAGAAGTATGTGTAGAGCTATCTTTTTAATAAAAACCAACGCTCCTTTTTTCCTCTCTCTCTTCTCCACATGTGCTTAGGTGGCTTATAGCTTGCTGCTCCATATTATACTTGCTCTGGAGAGTGATATTCTAGTTTGACATAATGATCTGACGTAAAAAAACGTAATTTGGCAGTATCAAACTAAATAAGTAACCTTTATTGTAATATATAATGATGATTGATATATTGGTATACGTTAAAAGATAAATGGTATATCAGCACCGATAAGGTAAGGAATATATATTGCGCTTCTTGAATCAGTGGACGATATTTGGTTGGCATATATATCCTTGAAAAACTCGTGTATATAAGTGATGTTGCAGCCCAACCTGACGATCGATCTATTCCCATCACGTACATGCATGTACCTAGCTATACGGTAGCTAGTCTGATCTGCTGCAGCAGGATCGATCGATCGATCGAAATGGACGTGACGTTGGTGACGGCGATGGGAGATAAGTTGGAGGTGGAGATCTGGTTCTTCTGTAAGGTGCTGCAGATAAAACAGGAAGTCGCGCGGATGACGGGCATCCCCGTGGAGTCGCAGCGACTCTTCTTCAACGGCAAGGAGCTGGACGACGAGAAAGATACTGAGCACTACTCCATCCTGCAGGGCTCCCGCATCCTCATTCTCGGCAACGGCACCAATTTAACGACGCTGGTGGTGAAGAGTCATCAGCAGACCGACCAGGGTACAGGTGCGGCTGCCTTGTGATCATGGCGGGCGACTCCGTTCACCGGCTGTCTGGAATAAAATCGACGATTGTAATTCGATCCTTAATTAATTATAGCATGAAAGTTGTTTCGTTCCAAAAATAATTATATTTGGTAGTGATTCTATCGCTTTGAGATGGATTTTCATATTCCAATATTTGCATGCAATCAGTAGCCGTTAACATGCATGGGGATTGAGAGAGGGGAGAGAGAAAAGCCATAGAATTGGATCTAGGCGTTGGATCCTCCCGTACCGGATCCAAATTTTAGCCAGGGGTTGGTCCTGTGTTTTCAGGACCTCGGCACGAAATTAAACATAGAACCTCTTATTATACTATCTAAATAATAATTAGAGTTATATATATATAAATTGTTGCCATTAAATACTTAAATTGCATATACAAATAATATTTACATAAAAACAACGCACATAATGCCTTACCTTAAAATTTTGTTTGGGCGTTTCTAGATGCGAGTTAGTTCCTCCTTCGCACCAACTATCGCCAATTCATCTGGGTTCTTGGAGTATCCTGTTACCTTTTAAAATTTTGTCCATTGCCTCTTCCACTAGTACAAATCCTCTCCTCTGTGATGGACCATCACATGCCTGCGAAATACGGACCGTCACAATGAAATCATCTGAAACGGACCTAAAAAGAGGCACAAAGATATTAATGCACGTACATGTTAGATTTGTATAAAACTATAGCCCGTCATGGATTATAATTATCCGTGACAGGCTCAGACAAAAGCCCGACAAAGATAATCACCAAAGGTTATCTTTGTAGGGCACAAATATAAGCCTGTCACCGATGTGTGACATCGGTGATGGGCGTGAAAATACAGCCTGATTGAGATAACTATTATAGCCCGACATTATGGCCCGACAAAGATATATATGGACTGTGAATTTTGAATGTTAATTAATTTTAAATGTGAATGGACTTTAGATTTTTTCTTATGACTATGCATGTCGTTAATAATAGTGTCAGTGGCTCTACAAAATTTCACTTAGAATGCAACTTTTATCTCCCTCGCCATTCCACCTCTCCTCTCATCCACTTATTCTCTCCACCTTATCTCCCTACCTCATCCTCCTCTCTTTCTCTCTCTCGACGCATTCTCCTCTATTTCACTCTCTCGGCGCATCGTCCTCTAAATGGTAATGACATGTAAAATATAAAATAAAATATGGTCAATAAAATCTAAAAAGAAGAAGAAGGAAAAAAATATATACAATTTTTTTCCTTATTCTTCTTTTTAGGTTTTTTCTCTATGTGATTTGTTGTGCATAAATCATATTGTTAATGATGACTCCTATTGTTAATTTCTTTATTTTGTGATTTTGTAAGATATTTAGAGGATGGCTCAGCACGGCGAATTAATGTCGGCGACAACTAGTGGGTCCACAAGGACACAGACCCTTAGAAGCCCTAATAAAATCCCAAAGGAACATTACACCATAACAGAGGTGGACATCCTAGGAGTACCGTCCGCTCCCCCGACTGTGCCCACGAAGTTCAAGAATGATCTGCAGAATAATAGCGAGACCGACTTTTAGTATTTTGCATGATCACATCAAGGAGGTGTCGGACGTGGAGAAGGAAACTGCTTGGCCGAAGATCATGGAGAGCTTCGAATATCCTGCATCTGACGAGGACAGGTTAAAGCGGACGGCTTTCCTGACGATGGGACATGCTTAGAAGAGCTTCAAGTCCAAGCTGGTCACCGACTATGTCCTCAAGACCAACGCCCCGGACGTATTTGAGAAATATCCCTTTATCACACTAGCCGTGTGGGAGGAGTTCTACGAAAAGAAATCAACTGTCGAATCCCGAGCCAGAAGCGATGCTTATAGGGCACTCCAGGCTCATTACGTGCACCCGCACCGGCTTGGCGGCAGAGGATATGCAGGAAAACAGGAGCAATGCAAAAAGAGGATGAGGCGGCAGAGGCAACGAACATGCTGCCTCCATTTTCCGATATCCCGCACCAACGTGCAAGAAGTTGGACAAGAGCAAGGGCTGTGAGGAACATCGATGGGACATTCACACTGCCAAATCCCCAGGATCAACAAGTTTACGAAAATATTGTAAGCGTCTCATCTTATTAAGGTTAGTTTCTTTACGCATATCACACACTCGATTTATACCGATCTCACTAATAATGCACAAAGAGTTGGTTGCCTTGAGACAAGAGGCCTACACTGATAGACGCGAGGATGACATCCTCACGCAAGTGTTGGGCACTGACGAACACCGTGGATGAACAAGGGGCGTTAGCTCTAATGTCCCCTAGAAATATGGTTTTCTAGAATACGCTGATCAGTATAAGAAGCGAACCGTTACGAAGAAGGCGGTTAGTATAAGATGCACGCCTGGTTGAGAGGATCCGGGACCAGGTTAGAGCCGAACTGAGCTTAGAAATTAAAGAGCAGGTAGACCATGCTGCGGAACAGATCCAGGAGCAGATCTTAGCCGAGCAGCAGACCATCGCATGCACCATTGCTCCGCAACGAGAAAGTCCAACACAAAGACGGAGCAGTTGTGGATCAATTGATGCGGTCGAAAATCCAACACCGGTCCTAGCCGCCGTCGACCATATAACGGTAAAAGTCTAGGCCAAAATGCGTAACACTCTTAACAAATCTATTTTCAACAATTTATTTAAAAATTATGTTTGGATCTATCATAGGAACTGACTAACTGCGTGCTAAGAGTTAAGGTCATGCCCTCTTTCACGGTTCCGGCGGTCGAGGGACTAGCATTCAAGTGAAACGCCGATACAAGAGTGCACGGGTTGCAACTTATGGCCGGATATGCAAAAGTGCAAGTGGACAAAGTGAACGATGATTGGGTCCATCTGCCGCTGCAGCATCCACCGAATGAAGAGATCCTAACCCTAGGAGCAGCACGAGGAAGCTTTATCCAATGGCCGAAGGAGCTCATTGACATCAAATTAACTCCGATGTCAACCCCTCCATCTCTCTTAGGTGATCCAACCCCTCCAACTCCCTTAGGTGATCCACAAGATGACTCGATTGAGCTGCAGTTTGACACCGACTTTTGCGGGTCTAGCCCTGAATGGTCTGCTCGCTCATCTATGGAGAAGGGCAAGAAAGTGACGTCGGAGACATCTGTGTTCGTGCCAGTTGAAGTAAAAGATCACTTCATTTGCATGGTAAGGCCACCAGCACTAGACAAACCAATTTCGGACTATCGCCGCACAATCAGAAAAAGAAAATTGTGACAATTTTCCAGGGAAGAGTTCATGAAATACATGGCATAGAAGAATGAGCAAGAAAGTTCAGGGGTAAAGAGTAATACTGATTTGCACAATATTGTGAAGGCCCCTCAACAAGCTAAGTTTAAGCTCGGTGCTCCTTTGACCACCCCAGAATATCGCAACGTAGTTGGAAATTGTACTCAGATGAGAAGGGTACAAGAGTGGTACCTAGATGGCAAAGGAGGGAAAAGAGACGTTCACCGTCTTTTATAGGGACGAGGACTTCCATCACCAGCGTGGTATAATCTGGGTCCAATTTGAGCAATTATTTCAGCTTTACAATCTGAGGGACCTATATGTATCGCTATTTTAGCTATGGGCATTGTAAGCATACTTGAACCCCTTGCTATTATTTCTAAGTTGACATCCTCACAGAGTGTCTAACTTTTTTCCTTATGCAGAATGGGGACGCTTGAATGTAGAGCAACCTATAACAAAGTAGGATTCCTCGATCCAGGGCTTGTCAATTCCTATAATTTTGACGATCGCCCAAGGTCCCAAAAATGGGTGCTGGACTACCTCTTCAACTCCTTTGTCAAGCTTAAGGACATGAATACAATCCTTTTGCCCTACAACTTTGAGTAAGTGTGACATTTGTTCTTGTCCATACCATTTGTGCTTGAAGGTGTTAATTGCTCTCTCCTTCGTATGCAACAATCACTGGATCTTTCTTGCTATCCATTTAAAAGATTCAAAGATTTTCGTCATGGATGGATTAAGGAAACCGCAAGAAGCTTTCCAATCCGTCATTGACATCCTTAATAAGGCACTTGTGAAGTATAATAAGAAGTGTCATCGACACATTTCATGTGCCAATACATTCCGGGTTTGGTGCCACCCTTGGTGCCAACGTCACGAAGCAGGCACGGCCATAAGTGCTCTCTACGTGATGAAATTTATGTGGTTTTACCTGGAAGACCACAACTGACACATTTCGGATTCTGAGGTTCGCTATATTTGTTAAGACGTAAATATACGTTTCTAAACACATATTATGTTTTCACATATTCAATCTTTCATTTGCAGAAATTAGATATTCCGACAAGTCAGTTATTGCCACATGTTTGCTTAGCCGTCGCTGAACAACTCTGCGGATTCATCTTCCGACATGTCATCTCGCCGGGTGACGCATATCACGTTTCGAGGGCTCCAGATGGGCTAATGACTTTCCTTGAGGGTGACTGCCCTAGTGTAACTTTAGACAAAGAATAAGCATTAGAGTCAATTGAACACAAAGAACAATTTTGATAATCTTTTGTAAATTATAATTTTGTCAAATGTGTTCATGAGAAATAAGTGAATAATGAATGTGTTTGTGAATAGATGTGTGAATGTCAGATGTATGTGAATGTCTGTAAAAGGGATGTATGTGAATTTCAGATATATGGCTAGTAGAGGCCAGAGGCTAGCCAAAAAATAATATATATTTTTTTCTGGAAAAAACTCATCGGTGACAGGCTTTAATTGAAGCCCGATGGAGATGATAGTCATCCATGACGGGCTTAAATAAAAGCCCGATTGAGTTGTTATCATCCGTGATGGGCATAATTCAAAGCCTGATTGAGAGTTAGTTATCCGTGACGAGCTTTAATTGTAGCACGTTTGAGATTGTATCCTCCGTGTCGGGCTATTATTTGACTGGTCTTGTGCGTCAAAATCATTAGTGACAGGCCTAAGTTTAGGTCCGACAAAGATAAGTGCAGCGGTGACGGGCGTTTGTCCGACAGAGATGACTACTCACATTAGTGATCTTTGCGCCGTGACGGACGCCATACCCAACACAGATGAGAGTTATCGCCCATTTGAGATGAGGATAACTGTAGTAGTGTTCTGGGATTCTATGGACTCATCCAGCCTTCTCTTTTTCTTTTCTTTTTCTCATTATCCGATGCATACTTTCTCGATGACATGATCTAATAATTAAAAAATTAACATTTTTTAGCATATAAATTGTACTTCAAAACTAAAAATCCAAATTTAAAATTTTACCAATTAATTCGTGGGCATCCAGGTGCACACGGCAAGTGAGTTGGTAACACATTGTACACACTATCGCAGCTTTGTGCCTTCGACCAACTATGGGTCCAAGTGTTCGACTCCAAGCTCAATCTCTTAAGTCTCAACTCTCAAATTTAGTGAACAACTAAAAAGAAACAAGAACCAACGTACCTCATAGCAAGGTGCATGCACTATACATGGGAACATGGCAACAAACAATGGATAGAATCATCACTATGGGAAACATGTTAGGTGCTATTTGGAAACGGCCATAAGTGCCGGATTTCCTACCTGGCACCTAGCAGACGGCACAAATGTGGACACTCAAACGTGCTGGTTTAGGATCCGACATCTTTGATGGTTCCAAGAATTATAAAAAACGCAGCTCGCATAGGCTCAAATCGAGCCGATCCTTCGAGGCAAGAACACCAAGGACAGTAACTGAATCACAAATCCAACGAGAAGAAACCAAATCACAAATTTTCATAAAAACCACCGTCGTTGCTGCTGTTCAGGAGGATTTTCACTGTCAGATGTACAACATGGTTAGGGGATTTTTTAGGAGGGGTGGATAGAGAAGGAGAGGAGGATACCTACCAAGCAATGGCAGAGTCGAACAGCTGTCGCTGTCGCCATTGGAGAGGGAGGGCATAGATGGTGGCCCCCAAGTCTTGAACTGTCACCGTTGGAGAGGGGGACCATAGATCTGGCGGCCCCCGAGTCTCGAACCATCATCATCGCTGTCGCCATTGGAGAGTTGGGGCCACAGATCGATGGCCCCCGAGTCGGACCGCCGTTGCCATCACCGTTAGAGAGGTGGTGGGAGGGGTGAGAGAGCGAGGGTGCGGAAGGAACGAGAGCAAAGAGAGAGCGTGAGGGGGCGAACCGATAAGGACCCTTGGCTAAAAATATCTCTCCCTCTTCCATGCGGCTCGACTCGATTTATAGGGTGCCCAGTTTTTTTAAGAAATACTGACACCTATAATATATTATAGGTGATGGCTTTTTAATTAACCGATACGTATAATATATTATATGTGCTTTTTTTAATATTATTGTCTTTTTTCTTTAGAACTAGCACCTATAGTTGTTCAAAGGTATCGGTTGTATATTTTTTTCAACCCGTGGAGACGGGGAAAAGATGTCGATTTTAGCATTTTCGGCAGATATAGTACCGTCCTTTTTGTGTGTATATGTAGCAGTGTATGTTTATTTTGAAAGAAAAGACCATGGGGGAGATCCCCAAGGTACTTCAATTAATAAAGAAAAAGGGGGGAGAGAAAGAGTTCACGAGGGAATACAAGTCAAACAAACCTTACGAGGCTGAAGCTAAAAGAAACAAAAGCTAAAAGGACGAGGACAACACTGGACACGAGGGTGAGATTACAGCGTTTGTAGCCAATAATCAATGAACAATCTCTTAGGCCCTTTTAATCTATGGGATTGGAGCTAGGCTTCTTCTTTGAAATTGCATAACCATCTGTCGAAGGAGATTTGAATACCATCAACAACCCATCTATTCCTCAGCTTCCAGATTTCCCAGGCAGCAAAGTGAAAGAGTTCCATGAAAAGGGACAAGTTAGATCTTTGCTTGGTTATTTATACTCTCCTCCAAATTTCCTGGCTATCAGCCCAGACAATTCCAATATTATCCCAACATTGTTTGTCAAAAGGGCAATCAAAGAAAAGATGCATCACCATTTCTTCAACCGCTTCATTACAAACCGAGCAAAGACTAATGGGCTGGACAAGAAAATGACACCTTACCAGGGTACCTTTAGTATTCAGCTTATTCAAAAGAAACCAAGAAAAGAATTTAACTCTCAGAGTGACTTTGGATTTCCAGATCCAACCGAACACAACCGGGGTCTGAGTACCCAAGAAGGCCAATTTATATAGCTTTAAAGCCATGTATTTATCTGATCCCCATATGAAAATTCTCTTATCCGATCCTCCTAGCAGATCATAATCTTGAATCACCTCTCTTAATTCTTCCAGTTCCTCTGCCGCCTGTTGTGAAATTGGAATGTTGAAAATATCCTCCAACACCTCTGCACCTGCTAACTCCTGAATAGATGTGTTTAACTACTTTGCAAAACCCGCCAAGTTCGAAATGATTTGAGAGGTCATTGCCCTGTCCAACTGTCTTTCCAGAATAAAACTGATGAACCATCTCCCAGGATACAAGAGGTAACCTCAGCATACAAATCCTTAAGTCTTAAGATGTCCTTTCACCAGAAAGAGCCAACTATAGCATATGCACGAGGTATCCTATTTTCATAATATTTAAACTATACCTATTGTACCTAGGGAATATCTTCTTTGGAGAAAAACTTGTGTAGCTGTTTTAAAAGCAAAGCATCATTCTGAAGACTAGTATTTTTAATTCCTAGGCCGCCCTTCTTCTTGGGCGTTTGAACAAGTGCCCAGGCCACTAGATTCCCTCCTCTGTTCTTTTTTGTATTTCCCCTCCATAGACATTGTTTCGTGACTCTACCAATTCCTTCAATTACCCCTTTGTGAAGTTTAAAGGTGCGCATGGCATAGGTGACAATTGGGGTGATCAGTGTATTAATATATTCCACTCTCACTGAGTAGGAAAGGAAATTAGTGCAAGCGGAAAGTTTTTTCCCTACTTTGTCCAAAAGAGGTGCAAATTCTTCTATTCTTGGTTTTGAAGCACCAAGGGTAACCCTAGATAAGTAAAGGGGAGTGAACCCACTTGACAACCTAGGGTTTTCGACAACACTCCGTCAAACCAGTGGACGAGGCAAACATATTTAGGATGGACTTGAGGCAGAAAATCTGCTTGGCCTCTGTTTGCATAATTAACAAAGTATCATCCACATACTGAACAATTGGAAAGTCATCGGTGGGTTGGGGAATAGGCAGCTTAAAAATACCTTTATCCTTTAAACCATTCACAATGTACTATAGGATTTCTGCCGCTATCACAAAAAGGAGGGGGGTAGAGGATCACCTTGTCTACCCCCTCTTGTGCATTTGAACTTTTTCCCCAGCACCCCATTTAGCAGGACGGAAGCTGAACCCGAGGATAGAATACTTTCCATCCATTTTTCTCGAAACCCTAGAACCTTGAGCATTTCAAAGATGGCAGTGTGCTCCACAGTGTCATAAGCCTTGGCGAAGTCTAATTTCACGATAATAATCTCTCTCTTGGACTACTGACATTGAAAAATATATTCAAAGCTCCATGCTAGACTGTCTTGGATTGATCTCCTCTTTATGAAGCCATATTGATTGCTATGAATGAATTTTAAAATGATACTCTGAAGTATGTCTGCCAAAATCTTTGTTAGCATTTTAACACAGGAGTTAAGGAAGGAAATGGGCCTGTAGTCTGAACTTGTTGTAGGGTTGCTACTATTGGGAACTAGGACTATGAAAGAGTCATTAATTGGTGGCAGATCTACTCTTCCATCATAGAAATCAAAGAACAATTTGAAAATATCTTCTTTGATTATATTCCAGAATCTTTTGATGAATTTCCCATTAAAGACATCTGGATCCGGGGCTTTGTCCGAGGGCATGCCCTTAATCATTTTTTCAATTTCCATGATAGAGAAGGGAGCTAACAGTCCCTCAAGAGTTTCCTGATTTACTGGATTGACCATCTCAGTTAGATTAAATTCCATTGATACTTTCCCTGTGGAACCCTTATTGTTCTTGAAACATAACCAAAGGTGATTTGCTTTGTCTTCATGGCTTAACATCGAGACCTCATAATCATCCTGGACTTGAGAGATGAGATTTCCTCTGTAGGTGACAACGGCTCTTGAATGAAAAATTTTTGTGCATTCATCCCCAAATTTAATTTTGTTGACTGTGTTTCTTTGCTTCCAATAAGCATTCTGCTATTTGAGGAGGTTTTTTAAATTAACCCTGATGATTCTTCTGAAATTCCATTCTGCATTGATTAACTGCCGATGCTCTTCAATAGAATCAGTGTATAGGATGACTTCATTACTATTGTCAATGCAGTATTTGATGTTCTTGAACTGCCTGCTCCATCTTTTCAAGTCATATCTCAATTTGTTGAACTTTGCTGAGAGTACTGAGGCTGAGTTACCATTATTAACTCTGTTATGACTCCATGACAGATTTACTGTTTCAAGAAAAGACTCCTGAGCAACCCAAGCATTTTCCAAGCGAAGGAGATCTGATTTGGGATTTTGGTTTCTATTGCAATTCTGTAGGGGACATGATCTGCGATAGATCTAGCTAGAGGATAGACCAAAGTGTTTGGATAATCCAGGGTCCAGTTGGAGGAGGTGAAAAACCAATCTAATCGTTCCAAAAGCGAATTAGACTACATGTTGCTCCATGTAAAGGCTCTCCCCTTCAACGGTATATCTACTAACCCCAGATGATCAATGATGCTGTTAAAAATTTGTGTGTTCTAAAGAGTACCCCTAGGTTTATTTCTATCCTCCAGCGATCTATAAAAATTAAAATCACCAATCAAGAGCCAGTTTAAGTCATCTCCTATGTCCAAGTTCCATAACCACTCCACAAAATTACTTCTTGCTGGATCCAAACACGGGCCCGTAGATCGTAACTAAATTCCATGTACTTAAGTTGAAGCGAGAAGAGAAGCAAACCGAGATCGCAAACGGATGGATTTCATTTACTGAACCATTGAAATTTTATCCAACAAGAATTCCTCCTGAAGCCCCTAGAGAGGGGAAAAGACAACCGATCAAATTTCTTCGAGGCAAATTTTCGAATAAAGGAAGAATCAAAGCTTTGTTTTTTTGTTTCTTGGAAGCAGAAAATCTCACAGTTGCTTTCAGCAATTTTGTTATAAATGATTGGCCATTTTTTCCACCGCATTAATACTCCTGAGATTCCAGCAGAGAACATTCCAAGATCTATTCATTGGGCACAGAATTGATAAAGTTGCCCTTTCTAGAGGAGCAGACAAAGTCATTCACCCAGATAGCCAATGCAACTAAAATGTAATAAGACATAATCAGCATAACAGTACCACATCACCACATCATGGTATTCAGAGAACAAAAGAGGCGGACTGTCAGCAACAGTCATAACAAACCAACAAAGTTCAGATATCATGACGATCTTTCATAAGCTGATCAGTGGAGAAATCAGCAGGAGGCACTCCGCATTTCTCAGCCCATTCTTGCATGACCTTCAAAGGGATTGGATCATTGGCTTCCTCTTCATTCTTGGGCGGGTTGTCCAAATCTGGCTAAGCAGTCTGGCACCTTCTTTTTGTTGCCGGCTCTTTGATTGCTATCACTTGGAGGCCATCCACCAAGATGAGAGCTCCTTCTAACCATTGTGCTGACCAAGGGGGTTTCGGATCCTGGCCTGCAAGAAAATGTAAGGGAAGTGAAATCGGCCCAAAAGCAATCGACTATGGGTATTAAAAGCGAGCTACCAAACAGAGAAACCCATAGTCTAATCAAGATTTAGCCCACAATTGGCTTGAACAGAAAAATAGCCTTTCCAATTTCTTATTCCCATTCAACCATAAGGGGAGTATACGACACAGTTCGTAAAGCTTGGAGTAAGACAATAAAGCTTCAGAAATAAGAAGATTGCGATACCAGAAGGATGAGGCCACTGAATTGTTTGAGGAAGAGGAATCATCCCCTGTCTAAATTGGTGCCAAGATGTTCCCCGACTCCAAGGCTTCTAGGGCTTTCCCTGTGGATAGGAAAGTACGTGTGCCTTTAGCTCTTAAAAATACAGCCGTGTTGCCAGACTGATCAAAGGAAATTGTATCCTGGGGAAAATCGGGGTGCTCAAGGATCTAATTCTCCCCCAAATCCTAATCATCTTCCTCAGCTGCAGCTTCTCCTTCAAGATTTTAGGGCCCCTGGTGAACATCATGGTGCGCATTGGGATTGATGTCCTGCATTTGGTTAGCGTTGATGCCCACATCCCTTAAGCCTTGGGCCCCCGCTCCGGTATTTTCATGCATCCAGTTGACAAAAACCATTCGGATTACCAGCCATTGGCATTCCATGAGCAGGATGCGGGTTTCTGTCACGCCCAGAAATTCACACCAGAATTTCTGCAGCTAATTTGTGCATTACACCCTCGTCCAGGCATCAGCCGAGGTACACAAATCGACGTTATTGATAATACAGAATCCTCGTCTTAGAAACAATATAAAAGAGTTACACAAATGCAGCGAAAAGGAAAATAAAACTGACTTAAGCTAAACTTGACACGAGCGAAGCGGAACGCCAACACCACAGCTAACCCTTGATGAGAACAATCCTACACCTCCTCGGAGACCTCGATCTCAACCTCTGGCACTGAAGGGGGAAAAAGAAGCAAGGCTGAGTACATCCACCGTACTCAACAAGTCACACCGGAAAAGGGGACATGATGCAAGATAAATAACAAGGAAAGGTTAAGGGCTCAATTTGCATAAACAACATTTGCAGAATATAATAACAATATTTGAAGACAGTAAAACAGTAGTAATATTTAAGCAGTATTAAATAAACACTGTTCAACGCTCAAACCACGTTGCAACAGGCCCATCCATCCACCTGCACTAGTCATGCTTCAACATTTCATTCAAATAAATAAATGAGACTAATCAAGGTGAATCTGGTTGATCGCCCGTAACCGTTGGCACGGCTATTCGAATAGTTTTTACTCTGATCAGAGGTGTACAACTGTACCCACAAGACACAATCCCACAACACGTTACCATGCGCCGGTGCACCACCATGGTGCCCCAGAAAGGAACTGTGACAGGACCCTTCACATAACCCCCTCTAATCAATCCTACCACACCAAGGTTTCGCCCCCATTCCCATCGGGCAATGGGCAGCCCCCTCTAGTGCCGCGGTGAATCCGGAAGCTGATCAACCCTTAAAACCGGGGCCGACCCAACTCCATCACGCCCACCCTCTCTGGGATACGTTGACTAGAGACAGCTACGCTACAGACCCAACCATTACCCATGCTGGCTTGTGGTATGCACGGCATTTCTTCCAGGGTTTCCCGAGAACCGGTCCTTAATTGTCATGAGCACGCTAACCAAAGTCCAACCATGTGCTCACGACCCACCTTTTTCATAATTCAATAGTATTAGAAATAGGATCACAACTTAACATCATCTGAGAGTTAACCTCTAGTAAAAAACTTGATTAGTGTGATTCCCTTAAGTGAGCTAGTTGCGCTAAGCATAACTAAGCAAACCTTAAGCTATCATCTAGTCACATTGAACCCCAAGTTATCAATGGTATAAGGTAAACAATCCTATGGTTGAGTACAATAGGTATAAACATCCCATGAAATGATATTCTAAAACATATGCAGTATTTGAAAGAAAAAGAGGTATTTACATAAAATAGGTACAATATGGTCAATGTAAGGTATGACTTGCCTTGCTCTGGAGACTGAGGAACCTCGGCGACTACTTCGAAGAGAACGGGCTCGCCGAAAAACTCGGGATCTACACGACAAACAAAGCACTCAACAAACACCCTAAAAAGTCTACTGAAACAGCACTGAAAAGTATTTTTAATGGGTTCTTGACATTTTTCTGGATTTAATGAAATTTGAATGGGCTAAAACGGAGCTCGGATTCAAAAGATATGAATTTTAGAAGTTTAATTGCGATTTTTAAACTAAACTGAAAAGATTAAAATATTTATTGCGCAATTAAGCCCCTGGGTGACGCAAGCATGGCGCAAGCGGTAGGGCTGACGTCAGCTGGCGCAAGCGGCGACGCAAGCGTCGCGGCACGGTCCACGGTGGACCGAGTCCACGGCGGCGGCGAGAGCGGGGACACGTGGCGCGCATCGGTGAGGCGGCGCGATCGGACGGCGGCGGCTTGCGCGCGAGAACTGTCCGGATCCGCCCGATCCGAAGGATCGGACGGTGCGGATCGCGGCTAGGGTTAGGGTTCGGGCGACGGCCTAAGGCGGTCACGCGGCAGCCATCCGGCGTGCGGCGACCGGATCGAACGGCGACGGATCAGGCGCGATCGGACGGTGCGGATTCTCCCGATCCGACCGATCGGACGGCCCAGAGGAAGAGGCGCTAGGGTTAGGGTTTTGGGGCGGCGGTGGCTCGAGCTCGCTCGCCGGCCATGGCCGCGCGGCGGCCGCCGAGCTCCGGCGGCACCGGCAACGGCGGCGGAGGGTGCTGCGGGCGCCGAGAACCACGGCGGAGAGCGGGAACGATGCGCGCGGGAGCGGCTCGGGAGGCAACCCGAAAAACTGAAAAGAAAAAGGACGGCGGCGCACTCACCGGCGTTGGAGAAGACGGCGATGGCGACGGCGGATTTAGGGCTAGCGCTAGGGGGAAACAAAGGGGAAACGCGCGGCGGCGAAGGGGAATTTTATAGGGGCACAACGGGACCGAAACGAGCACGGAAACGGCGCGGATTTGTCGTCGTTGCTCACAGATTCGGAGAGAGAGAGGGAAACAACGGCAACGGATTCCGCGCGGATAGGGTTTCCATCGGGCGCGAGGGTTGCGGGGATGGATGCGGCGTTGCGAGATTGGGCCCGGCATGGGTCCGACGTGGCTCGGATTCATTTATTAATTGCATTTTAAAATTATTGGTTGGCTCCGGTTAATTTCAGAAATTTCGATTATTTCGGGGTAAATTATTTAAATAAATTAGGGAAAAACCCAGGGTGTGACAACCTACCCCCTTAAACGGAATCTCGACCCCGAGATTCGGAGGTACTGGCGAAAAGGTGCGGGTGCGCGGCCTTTAGCTCATCTTCTCGTTCCTAAGTAGCTTCTTCCTCGGAGTGATGAGTCCATTGAACCTTGCAAAACCTGATAACCTTGTTCCGAGTCCTTCTTTCGCTGATCTCGAGAATACGTGCTGGTCTCTCTACGTAGGTTAAGTCCTCTTGGATTTCGATCTGGTCTGGACTCGCCTGTTCTTCTGGTACCCTCAAACACTTCTTTAACTGGGACACATGAAACACGTCGTGAATACCAGTCATGTTGGAGGGAAGCTCAAGCTGATAGGCCACTTCTCCTCGACGTTCCCGAATCCTGTATGGTCCCACGAAACGTGGTGTCAATTTACCTTTGGTTTGGAAACGGTGTACTCCCCGGAGTGGTGTAACGAGAAGATACACAAAATCCCCTGCTTCAAAAGCGAGGTCTCTTCGACGATTATCTGCGTAGCTCTTCTGTCGGGACTGCGCAATCTTCAACCTTTCCCGAATTGTTCGGACCTTTGCCTCTGCTTCACTTATTACTTCTGTGCCAAACAACTGGCGTTCACCAGTCTGATCCCAGAAAAGGGGTGTGCGGCATTTCCGTCCATACAGTGCTTCGTACGGTGCCATTTGAATGCTGGCCTGATAGCTGTTGTTGTAAGAGAATTCTGCATAGGGCAAGCTTTTGTCCCACGCTTTTCCAAAATCGAGCGCGCATGCTCTCAGCATATCTTCCAAAATCTGATTCACTCTCTCAGTTTGACCGTCTGTTTGCGGATGATAGTCGGAAAATTCAAACGGGTACCGAGCTCTTCTTGCAACTTCTTCCAGAACTTGGAAGTAAACTGACTTCCCCTATCGGACACGATCTTCTTAGGCACGCCATGCAAACACATGATCCTTACGAGATAAAGCTCTGCTAGCTTCTTTCCTGAGTAGGTAGTATGTACTGGTATGAAGTGGGCCACCTTGGTGAGTCGGTCCACCACGACCCAAATGGAGTCATATCCTGACGTTGTGCGGGGTAAACCCGTGATGAAATCCATTCTAATTTCTTCCCATTTCCACTCTGGAATCTGGAGTGGTTGCAACAGTCCGGCGGGCCGTTGATGTTCTGCGTTAACCCGCTGACAAACATCACAAAGTGCAACAAACTCAGCTATCTCCCTCCTCATACTGACCCACCAAAACCTTTCTTTAAGATCTTGATACATCTTTGTACTGCCCGGGTGAATTGAGTATTGAGTTTGGTGAACTTCCGTAAGGATCATTTTTTTCAAATCCTTGTCTTCTGGCACACACAATCTCTTTCCCATCCAGATTGTGCCGTGTTCGTCTTCCGTAAAACCACGAGCTTTTCCGACTCTCATGTTCTTCTTGAGTTCGGCCATCTCGGGATCTGATGCCTGAGCAGCCCGAATTTGATCAATGAGTGGGTTGGGCTTCTAGAGCAGCCACAAAACCAAAATCCACCACTCGTAGATTTAGATACTCGAATTCCTGCTGCAACTGGTCGCACATTCCTTCGACACTGAGGGTGGTGCAGTAACTCTTTCGGCTTAGTGCATCCGCAACCACATTAGCTTTGAGGGATGGTAATGTATTCCTAAATCATAATCTTTAATCAGTTCCAACCATCTTCTCTGTCGGAGGTTCAAATCCGGTTGGGTGAAAATGTACTTAAGACTTTTATGATCCGTATACACTTTGCAACGGTTACCAATTAGGTACTGCCGCCAGATCTTCAGGGCATGAACCACTGCGGATAATTCTAGATCATGAGTGGGGTAGTTGTTTTCGTGTGGGCGCAATTGACGAGATGCATATGCGACCACTTTGCCTTCTTGCATCAACACACATCCCAACTCTTGGCGAGATGCATCGCAATAAACTTGGAAGTCCTTTGCTGGATCTGGCAGTATCAACACTGGTGCAGACACCAACTTCCTCTTAAGCTCTTCAAAACTCTTGTTGCATTCCGCTGACCACTTAAATTTCTCATCTTTCTTCAACAGTTGAGTCATCGGCTTGGCGATTTTGGAGAAGTTCTCAATGAAGCGGCGGTAGTAACCTGCAAGTCCAAGGAAACTTTGGATCTGCGTAACCGTTTTAGGCGGGGTTCACTTGGTAACTGATTCCATATTTGCTGGATCCACGGCTACTCCTTGTGCATTCACAATGTGGCCGAGGAACTGTACCTCCTTTAACCAGAAAGCACACTTGCTAAACTTGGCGTAGAGCTGATGATCTCTCAACTTCTCGAGTACTATCCGAAGATGTTGCTCATGATCTTCCTCCGACTTAGAGTAGACAAAAATGTCATCAATGAACACCACCACAAATTTATCCAAGAACTCCATAAACACCTTGTTCATCAGATTCATAAAGAAGGCCGGTGCGTTGGTTAACCCAAAAGACATGACCGTACACTCGTACAGTCCATGCCTGGTGGTGAAAGCGGTCTTGGGAATGTCCTCTTCCCGAATTCTCAACTGGTGATAGCCCGATCGCAGGTCTATCTTGGAAAACACCTTGGCCCCTTTGAGTTGATCGAATAAATCATCAATCCGTTGTAGGGGATACTTGTTCTTGATAGTAACCTCATAGAGTGCGCAATAATCGACACACATCCTCTTGGTCTTGTCTTTCTTTTCCACGAAAATCACCGGAGCATCCCAAGGCGACGTGCTCGGGCGAATATACCCTTTTTGCAACTGTTCATCCACTTGCTTCTTTACTCCGGCCAACTCATTGGCTCCCATCCTATACGGCCTCTTGTGTATTGGGGCGGTCTCGGGTACTAGATCAATCCGGAACTCAATTTCCCTTCTTGGCGGCATCTGAGTTAAGTCTTCGGGGAAAACTTCAGGGTATTCTCTGACGATGGGGATATCCTCTATCTTCACAGGGGTCTTTGCCGCCATTTCGGGCGATTCCCCGGTGGAAATATGATTCAAACTTGCTACGGGCTTGACTTCATGGGAGAGCGAAAAACAATTCTTTCCCCTTTCGTATTGATTAAAGTAATGGTGCGACTAGCGCAGTCAATTACTCCCTTATGTCTGGACAACCAATCCATCCCAAGAATGACATCTATGCCTTTGGACTGAAGGAGGATGAGGTTGGCTAGAAACATAGATCCTTGGATTTCTATGGTCACTGAGGGACAAAACTGAGTGGTCTCCAAGTGGTTTCCAGGGGTTTGAACCCGCATAGGTATCTTAAGTCCCACTACTGACAACCCATGTGCCCCAACAAATTGCTTTGAGATAAATGAATGTGTAGCCCCCGAATAAAATAATACTGTGGCAGGAGTAAAGTTTACAGGAAACATACCCAGTATAACTTCAGGAACGGTCTGTGCTTCCTCGGCGGACGCATGGTTGACTCGAGCCTGGATGAACCTTGGCCCAGCGTGTCTTGGCTTTGGACACTTGTCTGCAAAATGCCCGGGATCACCACAGTTGAAACAGACTCCTGGCTTGCCCCCAGAGTCCTTCCTTGGAGGTGGTGGCTGTGATTGGTGCTGGGATGGTGCCGTTGGAGGGCGCGGGGCTGGGGTACGCTGTTGTTGACCACTGCCACTACTGCCAGTTTGGAAATTCCCTGGGTGATAAGGTCGATGCTGACGAACAATCATGGTGGTGGGTCCACTCTGACTCCCAGGCATGAAACGTGGCCTCTGCTGATTTCCCTGCTGTTGAGGAGGTCGGGACTGGAATACTTTTCTCTTCTTGATCATCTTGTTGCGCTGATCTTCCTGTCGAATGGCCTTGTCAACCAGCTTCTCAAAGTTAGCATACTCTCCGGAGATAAGCTTGTCCGTGAGTTCATCATCCAAACCAGCCAAAAACTTTTCCTGCCTTTCTGCATCGGTGCGCACATCTTCTGGGGCATAACGGGCAAGACGGTTGAACTCGTGCAGATACTCAGTAACTGGTCTGTTACCCTGCTCAAGAGAACGGAACTCACGTTTTTTCTGTGCAACTATTCCCGCAGGAATGTGTGCGGTCCTGAAACTGCGACGAAACTCTTCCCATGTAATTGTTGCTCCCGCCGGGCGAGTAACCAAGTAGTTGTCCCACCAAGCTGAAGCAGGACCCTGTAACTGATGAGTTGCAAACGAGACTTTCTCATGGTCCGTGCACTGCAGCAGGTCTAACTTCTTCTCTATGGCGTGAAGCCAATCATTAGCCTCCATGGGATTAGTGGTACTGGAGAAGGTCGGCGGTCAGACACGAAGGAACTCTGGCAACTTGGACTGGGGTGGTGGAGCGGCAAACTGATTGTTCTGCTGCTGCTGCTGCATTTGTTGCAGCATCTGCTGTTGCATCTGATGGTGTTGTTGTTGCATCTGCTGCATCATTGCCGCCATCATCTGTGTCTGTGAAGCAAGCACTTGGGCGATGGTGGGGTTCTCGGGTGGCGGTGGAGGAGCATTGCCATTGGCGTCGTGAGCCTCGTTGTTGTTGGCACCTGACTGCCCGTTGTTGCTGTTCGCCCCGCTGGTCCTGGTGTTCACCATCTGGAGGAGACGACCGACCGAAGAGAGAGAAAAGAAGAAAAACAGACAGACTTAGAACTAATCTTTATTATTAGAATTCAAATGCATTGTTCTGATCTTGACTAAAAACAAGGAAAAGCACCAAACATCCTTAATTGGTCAGTCATATCACACTTGATATCGACCGCGCTAATCCACACACGCGGCCTAACACACAAGCAACTACCAAGAAGACAAACTAAGTTAAACGGTAAAACTAAGGAGGGCAACTAGAACGATCCACGAGACGAGGAGTCGAAACGCTTCCTTCGAAGATCCCCATTCTTCCGAACGGCTCCTAGAGTCCTCCGGCGTCACCTCGGACTTGGACTCTTCGAATCGGTTGCCGTAGCCCAACCGATCCTTCCTCTTCCCTCCGAGGAATCTCGAGTCTCTTCGAGTCCATGTCTTCACCGAATTCTCGAGCTTGAGTTACGGAGACGGAGATCCAACCATTACGCCACCTCTCGCCTTGATTCGCCGAAGCCGGAGCAAAGGTGAGAGCGAGCCTGCGCGGGAGGAACCTGGAACCGGTGCTGAACCGGAGCGGGTGGAGCCGGAGAAGGCGGGGAATCCGAGGTGCCAGCTGGATACGGACAGGCGAGGTGGTGGTCTTCCGAGGCGTAGTGCGGAGCCTGACACCAACTGGTGGCGGGAGTCCCTTCAACTCAGCTACCTCCTTCTTTAGACGAACCACTTCGTCCTGCAGTCGCACGATCCTTAGCATCTTCTTGTCGTTCAGCTCTTTGGTTGCCTTGTGTAGGTCAGAGTGCATCTGATCCAGTCCTTTGAGCACGGTGCACACGTGGCCGAAGGTAGAGTGATTCTCCTCTGCTGTAGACTTGAATGCGCTGACCTCGGAGGAACTACCTCGGCGGGGATGGTAGCGGTAGGAGGAGGTGCGAAGGTCAGCATCGTGCAGCTCCCTTATCGTGGCTAACATCAGGTAGGCGGCTTCTTGACAAGCGTGATCTGACGTGCCTCCGGAAGCTGTGACCTCCATGTTGGGAAGACACGTTCCCACGAACCCGTGAACCTCCAACCGAACACGGTAGGGCAACTCGCCACTGAGAGGCGCAACTGTTGTATACTCCAGTGCTTCAGGATATCCGACTGCAAGAGCCATACGCGCCAGCTCTGCAACCAAGCCCTTCATCCCTTTTCCGCAGTGCGTCGCTGGGGAACCTGCCATCTATAGAAACAAAGGAGTGGGAAAATCAAAACATGCTCAAAAACCCACGACCAACACCCCATTTTCGCAATTCCTAAACCCTAGACTGACTCCACTTTTCAAAACACCCCCTTTTTTTAAAAAAACATATGCATATGAAAAGAATTAGAGGGCTCTTAAGGTTTCCGTTGGCTTGTCCTACGATCACGGAAGGCTCGATACCAACTTGTCACGCCCGAAAATTCACAACAGAATTTCTGCAGCTAATTTGTGCATTACACCCTCGTCCGGGCATCGTAGAGGTACACAAATCGACGTTATTGATAATACAGAATCCTCGTCTTAGAAACAATATAAAAGAGTTACACAAATGCAGCGGAAAGGAAAATAAAACTGACTTAAGCTAAACTTGACACGAGAAAAGCGGAACGCCAACACCACAGCTAACCCTTGACGAGAACAACCCTACACCTCCTCGGAGACCTCGATCTCAACCTCTGGCACTGAAGGGGGAAAAAGAAGCAAGGCTGAGTACAACCACCGTACTCAACAAGTCACACCGGAAAAGGGGACATGATGCAAGATAAATAACAAGGAAAGGTTAAGGGCTCAATTTGCATAAACAGCATTTGCAGAATATAATAACAATATTTGAAGACAGTAAAACATTAGTAATATTTAAGCAGTATAAAATAAACACTGTTCAACGCTCAAACCACGTTGCAACAGGCCCATCCATCCACCTGCACTAGTCATGCTTCAACATTTCATTCAAATAAATAAATGAGACTAATCAAGGTGAATCTGGTTGATCGCCCGTAACCGTTGGCACGGCTATTCGAATAGTTTTTACTCTGATCAGAGGTGTACAACTGTACCCACAAGACACAATCCCACAACACGTTACCATGCGCCGGTGCACCACCATGGTGCCCCAGAAAGGAACTGTGACAGGACCCTTCACATAACCCCCTCTAATCAATCGTACCACACCAAGGTTTCGCCCCCATTCCCATCGGGCAATGGGCAGCCCCCTCTAGTGCCGCGGTGAATCCGGAAGCTGATCAACCCTTAAAATTGTGGCCGACCCAACTCCATCACGCCCACCCTCTCTGGGATACGTTGACTAGAGACAGCTACGCTACAGACCCAGCCATTACCCATGCTGGCTTGTGGTATGCACGGCATTTCTTCTAGGGTTTCTCGAGAACCGGTCCTTAATTGTCATGAGCACGCTAACCAAAGTCCAACCATGTGCTCACGACCCACCTTTTTCATAATTCAATAGTATTAGAAACAGGATCACAACTTAACATCATCTGAGTGTTAACCTCTAGTAAAAAAACTTGATTAGTGTGATTCCCTTAAGTGAGCTAGTTGCGCTAAGCATAACTAAGCAAACCTTAAGCTATCATCTAGTCACATTGAACCCCAAGTTATCAATGGTATAAGGTAAACAATCCTATGGTTGAGTACAATAGGTATAAACATCCCATGAAATGACATTCTAAAACATATGAAGTATTTGAAAGAAAAAGAGGTATTTACATAAAATAGGTGCAATATGGTCAATGTAAGGTATGACTTGCCTTGCTCTGGAGACTGAGGAACCTCGGCGACTACTTCGAAGAGAACGGGCTCGCCGGAAAACTCGGGATCTACACGACAAACAAAGCACTCAACAAATACCCTAAAAAGTCTACTGAAACAGCACTGAAAAGTATTTTTAATGGGTTCTTGACATTTTTCTGGATTTAATGAAATTTGAATGGGCTAAAACGGAGCTCGGATTCAAAAGATATGAATTTTAGAAGTTTAATTACGATTTTTAAACTAAACAGAAAAGATTAAAATATTTATTGCGCAATTAAGCCCCCGGGTGACGCAAGCATGGCGCAAGCGGTAGGGCTGACGTCAGCTGGCGCAAGCGGCTGACGCAAGCGGCGCGGGCGCGGTCCACGGTGGACCGAGTCCACGGCGGCGGCGGAGAGAGCGGGGACACGTGGCGCGCATCGGTGAGGGCGGCGGCGATCGGATGGCGACGGCTTGCGCCGAGAGAACGGTCCAGATCCGCCCGATCCGTAGGACACGCGGCGGCGGCGGCTCGGGCGGCGGGCGAAGCGGACACGCGGCAGCCATCCGGCGTGCGGCGGCCGGATCGAACAGCGACGGATCGGGCGCGATCGGACGGCGCGGATTCTCCCGATCCGACCGATCGGACGGCCCAGGAAGCGGCGCTAGGGTTAGGGTTTTGGGCGGCGGCGCTCGAGCTCGCCGCCGGCCATGGCCGCGCGGCGGCCGGCCGAGCTCCGGCGGCACCGACGATGGCGGCGGAGGGTGCTGCGGACGCGGAGAACCACGGCGGAGAGCGGGAACGATGCGCGCGGGAGCGGCTCGGGAGGCAACCCGAAAACCGAAAAGAAAAAGGACGGCGGCGCACTCACCGGCGTTGGAGAAGACGGCGATGGCGACGGCGGATTTAGGGCTAGCGCTAGGGAAACAAAGGGAACGCGCGGCGGCGAAGGGGAATTTTATAGGGGCACAACGGGACCGAAACGAGCAAGGAATGTGGATTTGTCGCCGTTGCTCACGGATTCGGAGAGAGAGAGGGAAACAATGGCAACAGATTCCGCGCAGATAGGGTTTCCATCGGGCGCGAGGGTTGCGGGGATGGATGCGGCGTTGCGAGATTGGGCCCGGCATGGGTCCGACGTGGCTCGGATTCAAACGGAAAGGAGCGGAGCGGCGGCGCGCATGGCGGGGCGGCGGCCAGGCCGAGCGGGCACGGGGACGGGGAACCTGACAGGCGGGACCCACCTGTCGGTGACTCGCGGGCGAGGGACGCTCCGCGGACTTGCGCGATGCGGCTGGCGTCACGGGCCTCGGCCCACGACCGAAGGGGCGCGCGCGCGCGAGCGGCTTGGGCCGGGGAGGGGACCGGGCCGGCAGCCCAAGGGGAGAGCGGAACACTGTGCGGCCTGTACGGAAAAGAAAAGAAAAAGGAAAAGGATTTTTGGGGGCTTAATTAATTCCCGATTTCTTATTTAATTGATTAAAAATGCTTAGAGTGCTCTAAAAATTCCAGTAAAAATCCTGTTAGCATATTTTGACATGCAGAATTCAAGAAAAATCCTACCATGTTGTTTACATTTATTAATTGCATTTTAAAATTATTGGTTGGCTCTAGGTTAATTTCAGAAATTCCGATTATTTCAGGGTAAATTATTTAAATAAATTAGGGAAAAACCCAGGGTGTGACAGTTTCCATCAGCCGGGATTGGATCCTCATCTTGGGGTAGTTCGTCAGCGAAATTTCCTCCCAAGATGCAGACTAGGACTGTCCCAGAACTTCCATTGCCTCCGAGGATGTTGCCCTGGGAGACCACCAAGCTTCTAGGAACTCTTTTCGGGCTTAAAACTATACACTGCACCAGCGTATGCCCTTTGTTCAGCCCCTGATGCCAGTGAAGCAACCTTCCAAAAGGGGCAATCACAGCCATGATGAAATCTTCACGTTGATAATCCAGCGGAAAACCAAGAAACATTATCCAACAAACCCTAGTATAAGGGCAGCTTCTAAGGTTGACAGCTTCATCATGCTTAACAAGTCGCCAGATTGAATCACCCACATAATTGATGGGACTGATATCCAACATGTTCTGCCTCTGAACTGGCGACCCAAATTGAAGCAGACCCAACCCCAAGGGCGACAAAGAAGAGTATAAAAACCCTAACCGGGAAGTGGTCCTCCAAGAAATGCACAACATCAGTGAGAACCAACCTTGCATTCATCTGAATCGGAGCTGTCTCAAGATGGATGATAGCATAGTCCTTGTGAAGGCGAGGTGGCTCTCCTCACAATGCCACCCTTGCTCTAGCTAGGCAGAACCATCCTTCCTCGACATGAGCGCCGAAGGAAAGGAAGGGGGTGGGGTTGCAAGCAAAATTCGCCAATACAGCGTGAGCAAGAGAGGTTGAAGGATTTCTAGATGGAGAGGGACAGGATTCATCGTCACCGAAGAAGATTTGTGTATCAGGAGCAAGAAGGGGATTGGGAGGCAACAGTGCAGGCGAGGGAGTCGAGACGTCTAGCGGTTGCGATTCCCAAAAACCATCTCCCCTCTTTCTCAACTGCCCTTGTTCTGGATGATTCAGCTTTGCAGCCAAAGGGAAACTGGGTTCCAAATAATCTGTTGGGCTGGATTGAGTTTTGAACGAAATCCCCTTAGGCCTCCAAATAAGCCACTTATTGGGCCTTCAGAGGCAGAACCTGGCCTGATGACCGTAATTGAAGCAGGCCCAAAAGCGAACCTGGGAAGTACAGGCAACACCCAAGTGCCCTACCCGAAGACACCTCGGGCACTGAACATGCAAGATACGCAAATTCAAAGGACGAGGCTTAACGGAAACCTTACCAAAATTATGAGAAAAGGCGTGCTGATTTGAAGCCTCAAAAGGTGCAACCTTTTTCAAAATGGATTTGACAGGACCAAGACCCGAGGACGAGCTGTTAGCGATGAATCCAGCCAGGCCAGACTGAGAAACCGAATAATCCTGAAATAGAGTAGAGGACTGAATTGAACAACAGAGCCCAGCAATTTCCTGAACAACAAAATTCTTCCCAAATCGCAATGGAGAAAAAGTTAAACTGGCCATGGGAAGAATTGTGTTTAAAGAACCAAACTTGATGCAATGAGAGCCACCCAAAAGAGGGGCAATTTTTTCTTTGGGAAGGGAAGAACCAGATTAGAGGCAAAACAAACTTTCTTCTTTGAAGCAGCAACAACTTTGGCAGCTCTCATTTGCCTTTTGGACAGAACAAGCGTCCATTTCCAAGCCTCCTCTTCTTCCCAAAGACGTTTTTCATGTTCCCAGTGTGGAATTCCATCGCTCCACAGATGGAAGTAAACATCGAAGGAGTCATAGACCACCCTTCTGAGAGCGTAAACCAAGAAACCCACAGCCTTGTTGTTGGTATTTCTTATGACCACAGATAAAATCCGCAAGCGCACAAAATACCGTTGTAGCACTTCACCCAGGGAGTATTCCAAGGGATATCGAATCCAAGGAACGGTAGGGACTATCTAAGAGAAAGGATCATCCAATGACATCCAAGATTAGGTAGGCTATAGTATAGAGAGGATTACTATGGTTGCGGCTCTAAGAAGCAGGTAAAATACTTCAGATTTTCTCTTGTTTACTTTGGGCACCGGCTTACACTCGGTCTGCCAAGTGACTTTGGCCTACAGCTCTACGCCATACCCGAACATGGAGGAATACAAAGGACGGACAGGGTTGTCACCACCTGCTGCCTACATCTCACCTGTGGAGTACGAGGCAAACAAAGATAAACTCTAGCCTAGACTCCACGTCTAAACTATCGAATACTACTCTAGCCTTATGCAAGAACACCTGTCTTCGTCAGGGGTCTTAGTACTAGAGCACCCAACTTAGGGCGGTGATCTCGTAAGCAAAATAAAGTAAGTAAAGTACTCAATGTAAATGCTTAACAGCCAAAGTAAACACAAACACTTACTTTATTGAAGAAAGCATTCATCGAGGTACAAGGCCGAAGGTTGGTACTGAGACTCCCGACACTCCTCCGAACTACCCCTCGGAGAAAACTCCGACATTTGGGGCACTCCTTTCGGAGCTTCCCTCACTCTCTAACCTATTCACTAAGCCTTTGGAGTGAAGCTTTAATCTTCTTGGAGGTGTGTTGAAATGAAGTGAAGTGCCTCCTTTTATAGCCCTCAATGGCGGTTGGAAGTCGGTTACCAACCTCCATAACCCCCTAACCGTCATTGCGGACGGCTATGGAGTCGCCACGTGAAAGATGGGGAGATTTGGCCTTATCCATGGTTCGTCCAAACCAGGGTTCGGCCGAACCCTGGTTGGTGCCAAACCTCACCAAACTTCTCCAGGCACTGCCTTGTGGGCCCTTAAGGCAGTTCTCTGGTCTTTGGCGCCAATCTAAGTTGGTTTCACCTAACTTGTGGGCCCTCTGATCCGCGGGAAGCTGACGTGGCGATTGTCGATTGGTTGGAGTTGTGTTTCTTCACCTTGAAAGCACACTTTCACTTCATTTTGATACATAATTCACCTGCATATATTAAATCACCAACACTCGTGGAAAGAGTTAGTAAATAACCCCTACCGCTACGTTGATGTGCATAGTTTGTTCCACTTATGCAGGAGTTGATGGTCGGATTTTGGGTGATAGTGACCGTCAACAAACTCCCACACACTTAGTCTTTGCTCGTCCTCGAGTAAAGGTCGAGATTACTAAGGTGGATGATACACTATTGGTATGATGCTAACATACAAGTTATTCGTATACCTAGTCATAACTGTGAATCTGTATGTGTCTACCATGCAATTCTAAGTTATTGAAAAATGGAACAGTCTAGATATAAGCTACTATGGTTCTTCTGCATTAAATAACTTGGGTTTTGATAAGGTTTTCAAAAAATAAAAATCATAACTTTATTCCTCTGATGAATCTCTTGAGTCGCTCAAAAGTGTTTGATTCCTCACCAAGGCAATGCTCGCCTTAATTTCTCCTACTTCTAATAAGGTTTATGTGGAGCTCAAGCATTAAATATTTTGTAAAGTCAAATTAAAGATCCAAGAAAAAAACTAATCATGTACTCACGACCAACCTTGTGCATATTTATGTGGATAGGAATATGTGGGTAGAAAAATGGAAAAAAGAAAAATATTTGTTTCGGTGGCTCCTATGTTTGAATGATCCTCCTCCTACTTTATTTTAGACAACATGGTTGTGATTCTTTTTTTCTCTTTTTCTTTTTTTCATAGTCATTCTGCTCGAGAAGATTTTTTTCTTCTTTGTCATGAGCATCATGAATCTTTTTATTCTATATTTCTATAGCTCATGTCTCATTTGGCATGGGTAGTAGGATCACTAATTGATTGGAGCCGTTTTTTGGGGGATGACTATAGTGGATGCAAATTTTCGGAGTAGAAATCTGCACATATATGGATGTGGATAATATGAAAATATTTTTGGCTAAACCTCTAATGTAGAGGGAGAGCAAAATTTTTTATATGGTGGTTATGCACAAGACTTTGATCAACGAAAACATGAAAAAATTATATCGAGGGTCTAATTATTTGACCAAACTTAAAATGATGTCAAGTAACATATGTATAAGGTTTGATCATGTAATTTGACATATGGCATTGGTAGGAAGAAACCATCATCGAGGAGTCAAAGTTATGTTTTTTGAATTTTGCAAAATAAATTCCCAAGTATTTTTATGCAGCATGAAACATTATTTCTTATTACCAGACTATCTCGCATAGATCAATATCCCGAATGACATGCTATCCCTAAATAATTTATTTCACAACATATGAGTGTAATTCATGGAATAAAGTATATGTAAGCCAACCAACATGTGTCATGTCTCCAAGATTATTTAGGCTCATGCTTATGACACTAGCACAATTTATTAGTACGGAAGGTGGAAAAGTAAAAGTTGCAATCCTTTGCAACGGGAGAGAATGACTGCATGTGAGACCAATGGAGGTCTTGCTGTGTTGTCTTGCGCCACCATCGTGCTAGAGTGTGCAATAATGTGGAGGTGCTCCGAGGGATGTGCGTGTTGAAACGAGGGACACCCCCGCACTTATTTTTGTACCTGCAACTTTATTGGACACGACACAAGTGAAAACAAACGAGTGATCCTACCGGTGTAAATAACTGGAGAACTTTATTTTATTCAATTAAAATGAAACTTACTTGGAAACTTACCTTGAATCCTAATGGGGACTTAGTGCGTGCAGACTGCGTCACCCATTGACCAAACAAACAAAAGGAACAAGAGAAAAAGGAATTCTTACCTTTCTTACCTTGTTTTTTATTATATTTTTATTTTTATTTGAAATTTTGTTTTCACCAAGTTTATTATACTCAAACAAGGCTAAACTAGAATTGACTCAACATAAACACCATAGGGTATTGCGCCTAATCGTATGTTAGTCATCTTTGTCATATATCCAATGCCTTGGGTATCTCTAGTTTGAATCAACTTAAAATCCGTAATTATACAACCAAGATCTATATGAGCATTAACTCTAAGGTTCATTAAGCAAACTAGACACCATGTCAAGTTTGATTAAAGAAGACTTTTTAACCTAAGCACCATGCTTAATTTAAAGAGCCTATGAATGGATTTTGCATATTCATTCAAACCAAAGCATGCAATAATAGATAAAGAAAACATATGATCAAGTTATATTCATGTAAAGATAAATATGAGTATATGAAGGGTGAACTTCGGGTACCTCCTGGTAGGGCTTTGTTTAATGTCAAAAGCAGGACATCTCAGACATTTTTTTTCATTTTTTTAGCAAGGCAAGATAGAATTAACATCATCTATAAACCATGGTGGAATTCTGCATGAATGGAATTTGTTAAGAGATACATACCAAACTCCCCTACACTTGGATTTTTGTGTCGTGGTACAACAAAAATCAAGCGTGTGGTGTCAAGCCTCCTTCAAAACTTGTTCCATCACCAGAAACACCGAGGTGCAAAAGCTGATGTAGCTCCATGTTATCAGATGTCACATGACCATCGTTATTTTTAATCTTAACCTGAAATGGTTAGTGACCAAAATTACTCAAGGGTAAACTTATCCTAAAAACAGGTTCTTGCTTTTTATTGATGAAGTGAAATGATAATCCGGGCTACCTCCCGGGAGTGCTTTGTTTATGGTCAAAAGCTCGACCATGGGGACTTTGACATTGTAGCCACCATTGGCGATGTAGTTCCTAGCTTCACCACCAATTGTTGATTTATCGTTAAAATTGTAGCGCAATGTTAGTGCCAAAAAGTACAACCACAAAATTTGCAATGTTTATGATAAACAAATGAATCTACAACCAACCTTCTAAACATTTGTTCACTGAGGACATTAAGGTGGTTGTATGTGCTCGTGGCATAAAATGTGATAGATTCTAAAGATACCTTAAGAGAGCAAGGTTTCTCATATTCAAGAAAGAAACTTTCATGCTCGTCTTGTAGGCATTCATTGATGGGTAGGTCTTGCACATAATGCACACGAGACACGTGGTATGCTACTGAATTCTCTACTCCCTTTTTATCTTTGGTTTCCATGTCAAATTCTTGGAGTACAAGAATCCACCTATATTAGCCTAGGTTTAGTATCTTTCTTAGTGAGCAGGTATTTCAAAGCAGCATGATCAGTGTAAATTATTACCTGGCTCCAACTAAGTAAGATCTAAACTTATCAATAGCAAAAACAACAACAATAAACTCTTTTTAGTGGAAACATAATTAAGTTGAGCTCTTGGTAGAGTTTTGCTAGAATAGGCTATGGCTCTAAGTTTCTTGTCCTTGGTTTGACCAAGGACTGCTCCTACCGTAAAGTTGCTGGCATCACACATTATTTTAAATGGCAACGACCAATTGGGAGGTTGAATGATAGGAGCTGAGATGAGTGCTTCTTTAAGGATATTAAAGGAGCGGAAGCACTCATCATCGAAGTCAAAGGGAGCATCTTTGGCTAACAGGTTCGTGAGGGGTCTATTGATTTGAGAGAAATCCTTAATGAGCTGGCAATAGAACCCCGCACGACCTAGGAAGCTACGGATACCCTTGACATTGATAGGAGGTGGGAGTTTTTTGATACATCGATTTTAGCTCTGTCCACCTCTATCCCTCTTTCAGACACAAGGTGCCCAACGACTATGCCATCACGGACCATGAAATGACACTTCTCCCAATTAAGTACTAGGTCTTTCTCCCTACACCTTTGTAAGACCTTATCTAAGTTCTCGAGACAATGATCAAAAGTTTTTCCATAGACGGAGAAATTGTCCATGAAAACTTCCATGATTTGCTCGATCCTGTCTGAGGAGATAGACATCATACACCTTTGGAACAATGCGAGTGTGTACACAACACGAAAGACATCCTGCGATAGGCATACGTTCCATAGGGGCATGTGAAGGTGGTCTTACTTTGGTCGTCGGGATGGATGGGAATTTGATGATAGCCGGAATACTCATCAAGGAAACGAAAGAAAGAGTGATTCGCTAACTGTTCCAACATCTCATTGATGAAGGAAAGCGGAAAGTGATCTTTCTTTGTTGCCTTGTTAAGATTCCGATAATCTATGCATATTCTCCATCCAGTGACAGTGCGTTGCGAAATTAATTCATTCTGATAATTGGCAATGACCGTCATTCCTCCCTTCTTTGGCACTACATGAACTGGGCTAACCCACTCACTATAGGGAACGGGATAAATTATCCCAGCATGAAGAAGTTTCAAGACCTCTTTTTTCACCACCTCTCTCATCGCATCATTTAACCTCCTTTGAGGTTCCCTAAAAGATGTGAGAGTTGGGTCTGTAGGGATGCGATAGGTATAGAGAGTGGGACCGATTCCCTTGAGGTCTTGGAGTGAGTAGCCTTAGAACAGATCGATGCTTTTCTAAGATGGAGATGAGTTTGGAAGTTTTGTTCTCGGAAAGCTTGTCACTGATGTTGACAGGCGATTCTGTATCTCTGAGGAGAAAAGAATATCAAAGGCCAGGAGGTAGATATTTGAGCTCTATCGAAGGCCGTGATGGTGGTTCTGACGTGGGCAACTCAATTGTCTCTCCAGAATTGTCTGTTTCTTGAGTAAAGAAGGTATCTTGTTCCTCAAGGACAGACTCTGGGGATTCAAAAGGAGAAACCTCCAAAACTTCCTCGATAGGCTCACATTTGGGAGAGGGCTCGGCTATGGAGTTCATAGCACTAGAGATAGGAATTGAAAATGAATCCCTCCCGAGTTTGATATTGAGGATTCCTAGTATCGGTGCATCTAAGAAAAGCTCTTCAAGTGGATGCCTGATTAGAATGTCAAAGTCTAAAACTTCGAATACATGAAAGTCTAGGATTGCCTCAAGATTTTTGTGACTCATGGTCACGTTCTGCAAAATCCCATAACTTTCTAAAATATCTCCATGAGGAGTTTTGAAAGTTTTTTGGGTCGGGGTCAAAGGTTCGTCACCAAGAAGTGCGAACGCTAGGGAATCAGAAATGATATTTGCCCCATGAAGGGGTTAACGTCCATTATGAGCCATGAGTGGTTGAAAGAATGTGAATTGTCATTCGAAGCAATTTGGATTAGTTCACCTTCGTCAACAATTCATTGCAATATAAGGGGAACTCTGGTTCAAGTCCTTTATAATCCCATTGTTGGTGGGATGTGAGTGATCAAGATGGAATTTGCCCCACCTTTGGAGAGATATCTCTGGGCCCCTCGAGGTAATGGATTATGTAAGTGCATGGCCATGCCGTGTTGATTGAGGAGTCAATCAACAGACAGATAATCCAATACAGTTCGAGTGAATGGTTAAGCTATTGAAGGGATGGCACACATCTTACCTATATCTTAATTGGTATCGTGAGGCAAAGGGATTTGTGTACACATTACATGTTCAGAGCCAATATTATATTCTTGTATACTATGGTGTCAATATGTGTTGTTAGGCGCCGCTATTGATGGTCGGCTGAGTTGGACTCGAGCCAAAACCGAGTATACCTGAACCGACAGGGTCGCACGCTTAAGGGGATAGAACAGGCATTCGAGCTGGACTCGAATATGGCTCAATTCGAATAAGATTCGATTTAATATAGAGTCCTATGGGCTTATGAAGTCCGGTCGACCAACTCTATGAGATTCAGATAGGATCCGATTCAAAATAGAGTCCCGATGGGCCTATAGGCCCAGTCGGCAACTCTATATAAAGGGGCGAGGGGTGGAGAGTTGCGATATTGCACTTGAACCGGTTCAATCTAATCGAGCAACAGATTAAAACCCGCGCGGCTTCAGAAGCCGATGAGCTTGAGATCTCCACGGAAATCCTCCCCACTCCCAAGCCAAATCCTAGCCTTGCATCTTGTGCTAGCACACGGGTGTCAGGCGTTCTGTTCCTGGACGTGTGGATATCGGTAGAGGCATTGCTACGTTATTGTCCAAATCGGCTACGGTCGGACAGATCGGCTGTGGTCGGGTGCATCTGAGTGAGGCAAGCGCGGTCGGGCGAATCGGCGAGTCGCCTGAGGTTGGATCAGCTCCGGCATCTGCGAATCGGCTGCATCGAATCGGCTGCGGTCAGGGAATTCAGCGAATCGGCTGTGTGGGAATCGGGTGTCATCAAATCGGCTGTGATCGGCCAGTACTGTTCCGGATCGGATAGCTCCTGATTGGCTTTATCCGATGCACTCCACTCCAATTGGTAACGATCTATCAACCCTTACTTGCAAGTGTTCCTGGTTTGCGCGGTAGAAAAGTTTTGTTTTTAGCTATTGTAGCCTCCGCGTAACCCTTTAGTAATATATGTATATATTTATATGTGTGTGTATATTTTGATAAAATATGTATATATTTACTTAAGTGCATATATATGTGTGTAAAATATGTATTTATACATATATATACGCATATTGCATATATATATGTATAATACATATATTACATATATATATACATATTATATATATTATGCATATATATGTATTTACATATATATGCATAATATATAAACATTACATATATATATACATAATATATAAACAAGCAGCAATCAATAGGAGCAAAATTTTTTAAAAAATATTTTGTCTCGTTTTCGTGGTCTTAGTCTATAACCCGGTCTAAATTAGATTACATACCGGGAAAAGAGTTTCCCAGCCGTGATTCTTACAGACCACGGTGATGAACTCCCATGGATCCCCTGCTAGCAGCATTGCAACGATGCATGTAGATTCGAGCACATGCCACTGCTGGAGAAACCCACTATTGTCCAGGTTCGTAACCCCCTGTAGTCTCGGTTCTCGAACTAAGACTACGAAAACGGGACTAAAGATCGGCATCTTTAGTCCCGATTGATAATACCAACCGGGACTAAACATGGCGGTGCCACATGGCTGGCTCCGTCATCATTAGTCTTGGTAGGTGTTACCAACCAGGACTAAAGTTTTTTTTAAAAAAAAATTTCCTGCTAGCTTCTAGCTTGTTAATTATATATTATGCATACATATTTTACACACATATATATTTATACATATATATGCATGTTGCATATATATGTATAAATATATATTTTACACATATATAATGAACTTAAAAAAGGAAGTACATATATTACCAAAATATGTACACACATACAATGTCCACATATATTTTGTGTGTTACAAAAAAATTGTCTACTTTGTGGATCCAGTGGTGAAGTTACTCAAACTAAAGTAGAACTCTGTCGAGGGATCAATGATCTGCTCGTTTATAAATCCCATCAATTCTTCTTGAGCAGCTTGAATGAAAGTCGTGTGGGGGAGGTTGTCTCTTGCTTGCATAAGCTATCATTAATTTGAATAAACGAGAAATAAATATATGAAATGAATAAAAAATTGACACGTAATGTATGAATGGCTGTTATACGTACATCTATATCATCGAGACTTGTCACTACGGTAACAAAGCGGTGAATGTATTCGCAGACGTAGTAGCCACATAAGTTGGTCCCCTGCACCTGTTTTGCACACTAAAGGAGAAACGATAGATTGAATATACATTTCATATTTTAGAACAAATTAATGATTCAATACAACTTTGGAGCATGTTACTCACTGGAAAGTTCATCCTCACAGAGAGCCTATCTTTCCAATTCCCGCGAACATTCACCCGGAGTTGTGCCCATGCCCTACGTGCAGTTGAAAGATAGCTAGTAATTATTCGAGAACCACATATATGCAATAGCAAGTAAGATGACATTACCTGTTTAACAGTTCAAATATCTTTGCGTATGTGGACTCTGGTTTATCCATTGAGTCAAAGACATGGATCCGCGAGTGATCCATGTCAATTACGAACAAAGCCCAGTGGAATTTGCAAATTGGTTGAGATGACAGATATGAAACTTTATGTATGCATGGGATTGAAATTGGTATGAAAGGTAGAGAAAACTTACGCTATGTTGTAGGGCAGAAGGATAAACGTCTTGTAGTGGTGCTGCACCAGCACATTGTATATGTTATCCTCTGTTTGCTCCGGATATTGATCAACCATCGCGGTGTTGATTTTTCATGGGTCCATGAATCCATGTTTGGGAGATTCTTCCTTGTTGCAATATTGGATCGGCATTCTACAATGGTTAAAAGAATTTTAGTCAGCTAAATACAAGGAGCTAAGGAACGAAATAAATATAACTGAATGATACTTACAAGACCTGCATGGCTAGAAGAGAGACGTCGAGGGCATCAAGCTGGTACAGGTCGAATATGTCTTCGAATCGGAAAAAGAATTGGTCACCTCCATCGAAGAAATAGTCGAGTGAGTATTTGCCCGAGACCATCTCTGTACCTTTGTTGGATTCTTGCATGTACCACTTATGGAAGCGGTACATCTATGTAGGTAGCTGTTTAACTTGATCCGGCTTTACAAGAGGCTTCCCAAGTTTGAACTTGTACTTCAGCTGAGCCTTCGCGAGGGGAGCACGCCCGGATAATTGATCCGTTGTTATTCCAGCAGATTCCATAAATTGTCTTAACTCCGTTCGAACATTTGGAACTGTGCTGAACTCTAGGGGTTTTTGAGGTTGCATGCCGAGCTGCGGTACATCTCTGCCCTTCCTTTGCACCTTGCCGGCAGCCTTCTGGATAGTCCTGTCATAGTCGGACTATTGTTGAGGTTGCGGTTTAGGCTGTGGCGTTAGGTACGTCTTCTTAGAAAGGTCCTTGGTCTCCTCAGGGGTTTCAGGAGACTTCTCAGGATACTTTTTTTTGAAGTGGGCCTTGACTTCAGCTTGGATGTCCTTGTGCAGCTCCTCTGGAGTCATGTCGGACCCCGATTTCTTTGCGGGTGGCAGGAGCGGGTCAATTCTTTGGAGTTTTCTTCTTGGTAGACAAGTTGATATTGATCGCGCGCCTCGAGCTATGCCCTTAGGATCTGAAGGAGGTGAAGTAGGATGAGTTGCTGACCGTTTAGGAGTCGGTGCTCGTTTTGGCGATGAAGGAGGTTGAGCAGGCGGTGCAGTGGGAGACGACCGTTTAGGAGTCGGTGCTCATGGAGGCGACGCAGGAGGCGGAGGAGGCGAAGGAGGCTGAGGAGACGGTCCACGTGGAGGCAACAGCGGTGAAACGAAAGGAGAAACTATTCGTCCTAGGAATATGATGAAGGGCTTCCTCCAAAGAAATATCCCGTGAGTTGTTTCTCCTAGCGTCGTCTCCCCGCCTTCTCCTGGGATATCCAGCTCGAGATCTTCGTATCCGCGTTCCACCTGTTCAACTTCTAGTTTTGAGTACGAAGGTAGAACGGGCCTGCAGTGGTAGGTGTTGTCTCGTTCTACTGGAATCGCCATGCCCGAGGTGACCTGTTCGAGAAGATAGCTTAGTAATGAACCTTGATTGTACAGTTATTCAAAGAAATATACAACATAAAACTATGAACATACCTTTTATTGTAATGTTCTTGAGTGGAATGTGCAGCTCACACGGTGTCCGCTGCGTGATATCATCCACGGGGCATGGCGGACAGGCTTGAGCTTGTGGGGCCAACTCGCCTTCATTTCCTGTTGAAGCGCAGCTGCTGCGTTGCTGCTATAGTTGAGCTGTTGTTGCTGGACCTGGCTGTTGGCTAACCCAGTGGCTCCGCTCCTCTTCCAACCTTTTGGTCAACCTTTGATCCACTATCTGATCAATCTGCGAGATCCGCATCTCCATTTCTGCGAACCTCGCATCCGTCTCTCACTTCGACCTCATGCGGCTCCTATATGTGTCGACGTCCGCTTGAAACCCGTATTTCCAAGGAACGACGCCTTTTCCTCGCGTTCGTCCCAGATGCTCTGGGTTCTAGAGTGCGAGCGTTAGCTCGTCCTTCTCTCTGTTGGTCTTGAACGAGCCTGAGGCAAAGGCCTCCAGCACTTCCTCTAATCTTCGTCCGGCTTCTTGGATTTCGGCGCCGAAGATAACTGATCCATCTCTGGGATTAAGCGATCCATCGTGAGCACAGATCCAATGTTTTGATCGTTCCGGCCAGTTGGTTGTGCCCAGAACGATACCTCGCGCTTCCAGGTCGGCTTCCATCTTCTCCCATTTCTGCATTTCCTTTTGATAGCCGCCCGACCCAAGCTTGTGATGGTGTTTCTTCTTGGCTGCGTTGGCCTTGTTCTTTTCAATGATGGCTTGCGCTTCTTCCCCGGTCTTATGTTCCATAAAGGCCTCCCGGTGATCTCTGAGCTTTGGGAACTTGTCAAAGTCTGGGTTCTGGCCCTTCAGGACGTATTTCTTGTGTAACTCCTTCTTATAGTTCCTAAAAAGCTCAGCCATCTTTAACATTCCCTTGACCTTTGCCTGTTCAGAGTCTAGGATAGTGAACGTCTGCAGCATTGTCGTTCAGAGCATCTCTTTCTCTGTGTCTGGGAGATAGCTCTGCTCATCTCCTCCTGTCCTTGATCGCCTCCACTTCACAACGCTGATGGACACATGATCCCTCACCACCCATCCATTGTGTGCCACAAACATCCTTGCGGCGTTCGCTTGGGCACTTGGTCGACCGTCCGGTGCTACTTCTGTTATGACATGTCGACCCTCAATGCGCATGCTGACACCGCGTTGCCCGCGTGCCCTCATCTGTCCAACGGATGAGGATCCCTCATTCCCCTCCTCGTTTCCCTCCTCGTTCCCCTCCTCGTTGAGGTATTGATTTGGATCCTCGGTCCCCTCCTCAGTGTAATACTGGGTGCTACCGTGTGCGATCTCATTAAGGAGAAACTGTTCGTCATCACGATCAGCCATTTGATTGTTGTGGGTTCGAGGACTTAATCAAAGAATTCTGACAAGGAAAAAATTATTCGGTTAATACATGTATCAATTATTCAGGGAAATCATGTATATATGTCTACCTAGAAAAAAACATACACAAAAAGAAGAAGATGGAAAAAAATAAATGAAATTCGGCAGACACTAGATCCAATTATGCACATCCATAATGGTGATATTCTTCATATCTTCATATCTTCATTCCTCATATCTTTGTTTCTCTTTGTTAGACCCTAACCCTAACCCTAAACCCTAAACCCTAAACTAAACAAATAAATGAATTATTGTTCATCCGTTCGTTCACGTTCATTCGTTCACGTCCTTTTGTTCTATTGTACATTATATCGTTCGTTCTATTGTATGTTCACGTCCATTCGTCTGGAGGAGAGGAAGATAAGAGGAGAGGAGAGAAAGAGAGGAGGATGACGTGAGGGAGATAAGGTGGAGAGGAGAGGATGTGGAGAGGAGAGGAGAGAAAGAGAGGACGATGCATGCCGAGGTACGTTGTAACGACCGAACGAACGACCGACCGACCGAACGACCGAACGAAACTCGTTCGTTCATTCATGTCCGTTCGTTCGTACGTTCACATACGAACGAACGAACGAACGACCAACCGACCGAACGAACGAACGAACAAAATTCGTTCGTTCGTTCGTTCGTTTGTTCACGTCCGTTCGTTTGTTTTATCGTTCTCGTTCGTTCTATTGTACGTTCACGTACGAAACTCGTTCGTTCATTCGTTCATGTCCGTTCGTTCGTTTTATCGTTCGCGCTCGTTCGAAAAAAGAAAATTCACATTCACAAGTCACATTCACAAGTTCACATTCACATTCAAATTTAAATCTATTCATGCATTTAATACACATTTAATACATCGTTCATTCACGTCCGTTCAAATCATCCATACATATAAAGTCCATTCTAACATTTTAAATTCCATACACATCAAAAATTACAAATTTAATGAAAATTCAATCAAATCATCCATACACATAAAGTCCATTCTAACATTTTAATCAAATCATCCATCCATCCATGCATTCAAAATTTCACATCCAACATTTCTAAAATTTCACATCTAAAATTTTAAATCCTCACGGTGGCGGCGAGGAGGCGCGCGGCGGCGTGTGGGTGCGACGGCGGCGTCGAGGGGAGGCAGCGGCGGCAGCAACGGCGGGTGGATGCGGTGGCGCCGGCCGACTAGGCAGCGAGGAGGGAGGCAGGGGGCAGCAGGCGCGCAGCACGGAGAAGCAGAGGGTGGCAGCTTGAAGGGCGCACGGCAGTGGCGGCGAGGAGGAAGGCAGGGTACGGCGGCGACAGCGACAGCGACGGCGACAGCGATGCTGCCTCAAAACCCTAAACTCTAGCCATAGGCATCACACAGAGAGGGGAAAAAAGGGGCGGCAGCGACTAACCTACGGCGGCGGAGGCTGGCGATGGCGTCTCCCCGGTGACGGCGGGCCTCCGGCGACGACGACGGCAACGAAGATGGTGGCGTGGCGGCTTTGGCTTCTAGGGCTCGGCGACAGCGATGAAGACGATGAAGTTGTGCGCAAATATATAGTCATCGGGCTCTTTTGTCTGGTTGAAGCCAACAAGCTGGGTCTAAAGACATATTAGTCCCGGTTTGTGGCTTCAACCAGGATAAAAAGATAAATCTGTAGTCCCGGTTGGAGCCACCAACCGGGACTAAAGATGGCGCAGCAGCCACGTGGCCCTGGTAGGTGAGAATCTTTAGTCCCGATTGAAGCCACCAACCGGGACTAAAGATGTTTTCCCGCCTTTCCAAATTCATTTTTTGTCCCGGTTTGTGTTAAAAACTGGGATTAAATATTTCAACTGTGCCCTATTATAATATATTTTAAATTATAATCACATAGTTTTTAAATTTAATAAATAATATATAATTAACATATATATAATGTAATTCTAACAATCATATATAATTAAATATTTGTTAACATATGGCCTATTTTAAAAATATAGATAATAACATATACTTAACATTTGTCATATTCAAAACTATTTTAAATTTAAATAATAATATATAACTAACATATGGTCTATTTGAAAAATATTATAAATTTAAATAATAATATGTTATTAACATTTACCCTATTCAAAAGTATTTTAAGTTCTAACAATCATCTATAATTAAATATTTTAAATATGTTAAATATGATTAACATATGGCCTATTTTAAAAATGTTTTAAATTTAAATAATAACATATAATTAACAATTGTCATATTCAAAACTATTTTAAATTTAAATAAAAATATATAATTAACATATGACCTATTTTAAATTCTAACAATCATATAATTAACATTTGACCTATTCAATAATTTGCAATAATTTACAATAACATTTGATCTATAATTTACAATAATATTCAATAATTTATAATAAATTCAAATGGTTACAATAATATTCAAAAATTAAATTTAATTTACATCGTCCATACAAAAATTTAGCTAAGTGATGGTTGTCCTCATGTACTTTCTCCGCACAATTGTTCCTTCGTTATGATCGTTGCGTGAGTAAGGGGTGTCCTCATTTGATAGGAGGATGCTCGGGTCAACCGCCACCGTGAACGGAGGTTGCCGGTCAAACTGATCGTAATCTTCGTCAGTTCTATCCTCGACTCCCATGATTTTTCGTTTACCTGGGAGAACCACGTGGCGCTTTGGCTCGTTGGACCCTTTCCCTTTCTTTGATTTGCTAGCCATGTCCTTGACATAGAAAACTTGTTGTACATCATTGGCAAGGACGAAGGGTTCGTCTGAGTATCCAACCTTGCTCAGGTCGACCGTTGTCATCCCACTTCCAACAATGGTTACGCCTCCACCACTGAGCCTAACCCACTGGCACCGAAACAGAAGGACCTTCAGAGGTCCATAGTCTAGCTCCCATATGTCATCGATGCTGCCGTAATATATGCTAGCCGTACCATCGTATCCCACGGCATCGATGCAGACAGTGTTGTTCTGATTCGTGTTCTTCAAGTCTTGGGCCCGTGTGTAAAATGTGTACCCATTGATTTCATATGCCTGAAATGTGGTGATCGAGCAAGATGGTCCCCTTGACAAGAAGGCTAGTTGTTGGTCAATGCTCGTGTTGCCCATGAGACATTGTCGCAGCCAAGCAGTGAATGCATCGATGTGATGGCGTGTAATCCAGCCATCCATCTTACCGATGTTTTCCGAGCGAACAAGCACCAAGTGCTCCTCGATGTAAGGAGCCACCAAGGAATATTGTTGCAACATGGTCCAATGTGCTTTCCTATACAGGTCATTGTCTATGTTCATTATTTCCTTCCTTCCAAGAGTTCCCTTCCCCCATAGTCTACCTTTATGGCTTGATTCAGGCACCCCGATGGGACGAAGGTCTTCAATAAAGTCGACGCAAAACTCAATCACCTCCTCTGTTCCATATCCCTTGGCGATGCTGGCCTCCGGACGCGAACGGTTACGGACATACTTCTTTAGAACGCCCATATACCTCTCGGAAGGGAACATGTTGTGTAGGAATACCGGACCGAGGATACGGGTCTCTTTGACAAGGTGGCATAGGAGATGCGTCATGATATTGAAGAAGGAAGGCGGAAAGATCATCTCAAAGCTGACAAGACATTGGACCACATCATTTTGAAAGTCTTCTAGTCTGTCTGGATCGATGATCTTCTGTGAAATTGCATTTAGCAAAGCACATAGCTTTGTTATTGTTGCCCAGACATTATCAGGAACGATACCCCGAATTATAACGGGAAGCAGCTGTGTCATCAGCACGTGGCAGTCACGGGTCTTTAGATTTGTTAACTTCTTATCCTTCGTGCTTTTTATTCCCTTTATATTTGAGGAGTATCCAAACGGTACCTTGATGCTCTCCAGGCATTCAAACATTAATTTCTTCTCTGCCTTGCTCAGAGTGTGGCTGGCTGGACTTAGGTATTGGGTCCTTTCTCCTTTTATTGCAGGTGAAGGCCGTCATGTTGTGCCATATGTTTCAGATCGTTACGTGCCTCAAGTGTATCTTTTGATTTTCCGTATACACCTAGGAAGCCCAGCAGGTTTACGCAAAGGTTCTTAGTGATGTGCATCATGTCGATTGTGTGGCAACTCCCAAAAAATGACTTCTTCTTCCACATCGCCACGTGACCACCTTCACTTGCTATAGGTTGGTGGTCGGGTCCCTTTCCAAATACTACTTTGAGGTCTTTCACCATGGCAAACATGGCATTTCCGTTGTGATGCTTTGGCTTAGTACGATGGTCTGCCTTTTGATCAAAATGTTTGCCTCTTCTCCAGACAAGGTGGCTTGCAACAAGAAATCGACGATGGCCCATGTACACTACCTTCTTACGTGTTTCAGGTACATACATTCGGTCCCATCCAAACAATGGGTGCAAGTGTTGTACCCCATGTTTGACTGTCCGGATAGGTTGCCAAGTGCAGGCCAATCATTGATGGTAACAAACAACAACCCTCGTAGGTTAAACTGCTTCTGTTTATCCTCATCCCACACGGGGACACCTTCTTTCTTCCACAACAGTTTTAGATCTTCGATCAGCGGTCTCAGGTACACATCGATGTCATTACCAGGTTGCTTCGGGCCTTGAATAATAACCGACATCTGAATGTACTTCCGCTTCATGCATAGCCAATGCAGGAGGTTGTAGATGCACATTGTTACAGGCCAAGTGCTATGCCCGCTGCTCATCTCTCCAAAAGGATTCATGCCGTTCGTACTTAAGCCGAACCTTAGGTTTCTTGCATCCTCGCCGAAGTCTTTAAATGTTCTGTCAATGTTTCACCACTGCGACACATCGGCTGGATGTCTCAGCATGCCATCTTGTAGGCGTTCTTCCGCGTGCCAGCGCATCATCCTTGCATGCTCCTTGTTCCTGGGACAGACTCTTCAGCCGTGGTATTATAGGAAAATACCACATCACCTTAGCAGGAACCCATTTCTTCGAAGGTCGTCCGTCAACTTCGCATGGATCATCTCGTCTGATCTTGTATTGAACAGCTTTACAAACCGGATATGCTTCTAGGTTCTCATACTCCTCACCGTGGTAGAGGATACAATCGTTAGGACATGAGTATATCTTCTGTATCTCTAGTCCTAGAGGGTAGACTAACTTATTAGCCTCGTACGTTGATTCTGGCAATTCGTTTCCCTCTGGAAGAATGTTCTTCACGAGTTTTAGTAAGTCGCCAAATGTCTTGTCACTGACACCATTTTTGGCCTTCCATTGCAAGAATTCCAGCGTGATACCCAACTTTCTGTGCCCGTGTTCACAGCCTGGGTACAAGGACGTTTGTGGTCCGCCAACATACGCTCCAATTTATGCACCTCCTTTTCACCTTCGCAGTCCCCCTATATGTCGCGGAACATCTGACCAAGGTCATCAAAATCGTCATTTTCTTCAGCATCCCCGCCCACCTCGCCTGTTGTATTCTCTTCAAACCCACCGTATTGACCACAGTCCAGAATGTTGTCATCGTCCAGAATGTAACATGCTAAGCATACTTTTCTTCCTCTTTATTTTCCCAAACATTTTTCTCAACACAATGTAATGTGCTTAGTAAAATAATTAGTCCCAAACAAATTTTCTCTCTCTTCATGTTTGCATAAAAATCTAGAGATGAAAATGTATAGAAAACAGCCGTAAAAAGTGAAGTGCTAAGCATAGTTCATAAGTGGAAGAAGTTGCTAACCTTATAGATAGCAAAATTTTTGTATTATCACCAAAACAAAATCACAAAAAATTTTGGCAGCACCTCCCCTCTAGCTATGGCAAAAGTTTGAAGACAAGTGGAGCTGGCTCGGGCTGGAGAAGGAAGAAGGAGTATAAAAAGCAACTCCATCAAAATAATCTTTAGTGCCGGTTGGTAACACCAACCGGGACAAAAAATATCATCTTTAGTCTCGGTTGGTGTTACCAATCGGGACTACAGACCCGAGGCGCCCTGACAGGTTCTGACAGGATTTTAACTGGGACTAAAGATCATCTTTAGTCCCGGTTCATGACACGAACCAAGACTAAAGTTCCTAGAGAGCCGTTGCCTTTTTAAACTGGGAATAAAAATATTTTTTAGTCCCGGGTACAACTCTAACCGGGACTATTGTGGTTTTGCCGCTTCAACCAAAGATGGTTTCTCCAGTAGTGTGCACATGTAGGAGAAACTTGATTGCGCTTGGATGCATGCATGTTCCTTTCTTTTTCCTCCATGCAAGTCCACGTCTGAATTTGTCTCTCGAAGTTCCATTGCATCTTCTCTGTGCATAACATACGACTAGGATAACACCCCATGCCATCAGTCCATGCATCCGCATGCTCCTGAGTTGCAGTCCTCGTGTTCACCATCAACGATCTCATCGTCCTGAACCTGCTCATCCATCATGCCATGCCACGCTCGTCAGCTTCGCCCTGCCGCCACAACCTCTCTGCTGCCATAGATCCACGATCGTTGTGTGCGTCCACTGCTGGGGAAACCACTTTTAATCCAGGTTTACAACCTTTTTTAGTCTCAGGTTGCAAACCGGAACAACGAAAGCGGGACTAAAGATGTCTATCTATAGTCCTAGGTAAAATAACCGAGACTAAAAATGAATGTTACCAACCAGGACTAAAGATATATAGGCGGCAACATGCTCCCGACATCCCCAAATGTTTTTTCGTTGTTTTTTTCTGCCGAAATCAAATTCACATATCAAATTGACATCCTCAAATCTCCTCCACATCACAAATTCAAATCACAAATCAAGTAATGAACTTCACAAAATTCACATATATCACAAATCACAAGTATCACAGATTCACATATATCACAGATCAAATTCGAGTATAGAACATGACAAAATTCTAAAATGAATTTCACAGCGCTGGATGTGGTGGAGGGGACGCCACGGCCACCGGCCCCGCCCACACCCACGTCCGTGCGCCGCCGCCATAATCTCCTCCCCTCCCACCGCCGTCATGAGACTCAGAGCTGAGGGAGAGGGAGAGAGAGAGGGCCGCAGCGCAGCCACCTCCGAGCCGTCGGGCCGCCGCCATCTCTGAGCCGCTACCTCCTGCCCCTCCGTTGGATCTTGCAGAGGGGAGGGCACCACCAGGCCACCGCCATCTCCTCCCCTCCCACTGCCGTCGCCGGAGCGAGAGAGATAGAGCTAAGAGACGAAGAGAGAGAGGGAGAGGGGAGGAGTCGGCATAAGCGCACCGCATCTAAGTGCGAGTGGATTATATACGCGCGCATCCATCTTTAGTCCCAAATACTGAAAATGATATTTAGTCCGGTTGGTAACACCAATCGGGACTAAATATCATAAAGTCCTGTTGCACTTTTTAACCGGGACTAGAAAATTTTTTGTCTTGGTTCCTATTGGAACTGGGACTATTGTGAATTTTGGTAGATGGATTAAATACCAGTTCTCTAGTAGTGGTCGGGCATGCCATCCATAGCACTACACTTTGATATCTCCGAACGCCTTCGGCCATGCCCGATCTCATTTTTCGGTCATGTTTCGTCATCGTCAGTCTAATCACAAGCGAGGCCGTCGCCTCCACAACGTCCTCGTTGTTGCCATCGATCTCATTGGCATGACTGACAATCTCCTATCGACGCACGACCCCACCTCGTGTTTCATTCTTCATATGTCTTCTTGATATAATGCAAAAACCTTTAGCTCTGATACTAATTGTTACAAAAGTTAGTCAATATAACAGAATGATGACTAACCTTCTTGATCACTTCAGTCTTTGATCATCCAAGACATACCAGATGATGACACATGAACACACGATATTTGTTAACAAAGTTCAACCGTAGCCTACAACTCTGGGGCTTTAATTATGGGCGCTCCTCCCAACCAACATAGCACCTAGCCATTACAAGCCCATGGTTGCACCGCCATCATCTCCTTGCATGTCTACGCTACATTGAAGTCACCATAGTTATATTGTGGTGCCGTCCTTTCTATTTAAGAGAAAGTCTATGACAGAGTCTGACTCTAACTATATCCTACACCTTTTCCAACTCCAATTCCAATTGTAACCAAATAGGACAAGTATATTCAATAACTATTATAACATAGGGATTCTGAACCTCGACTATTCACTTTGTTGCTGTTGCCTCCTGTTAGCCATAGAATTGCAGGCTCGGGAAGGTTTGCACGGGAGAGTGGGGCACCTATGGTTTAGGGGAGCAGTGCGGCTGCACCCCCTGCCCCCTAGTCATATAAAGATAAAATTTTCCTTAGGCCACTTGTTGCAATCGTATTCTCTTTCTTGTGCCATCAAAATATGTGCTTCTCTCTACTATTCATGTTACTAGCCATGCACCCCGTTATCGTGTGAGTATCTCTTGCTGAATTAGAGCATGTACAACAACACTTAATATCTGTCTCTTAGGGTAATTAACATGGTAACTATATCAAAGAGAGATGGGAAAGGAGAGAGACAAACATCATTGTTAAGCTTAACAACTGCCTAACATCTACTATTGGCATTTATAAAATAAAACTTCCCTGCAAGAAGATGGTAAAAAGGAAATGAATGTACTAGAAATTTATTTTGGTGCATTAATTATTAGAGCATTTTTTGTCTCAAATATTATAAAAAGAAAATCTCTAAATAGACCAAGACACTACTGCAGAACACCTTAAAGGTGTCGGTTGCAAACCTGGCATATGTGCCTGTTTCGTAGCCGGCACCAATTACACGGCACCTATGACGCTAGGTCATTGGTGCCGGTTGTAGAACCGGCACCTTTGTGCTCTCGTCAATTCAAAAAAAATAGAAGCTAGCTCGAAGCATCAGCTCACTGAAGCATCGGCTCGACGAGCCGATGCTTTCGAGCGACCCTCTTCAAGCCGCCCCTAATCCCATCCATCAATTCATAAAGAACAGAACAATCAACAACAATAATCCCCATTCCATCCTATTTCAACAACAATAATCAAGAACAAATGGAGTCACTGGCATCGTCTATCAACAACAATAATCAATATAGCAATCAACAATAATAATCCCCATTCCATCCTTCATATATCAACAACAACAATCAAAAACAGAACTACACAAGTAAGATGAAGGACCGCACAAGCAACAGAAGCGGTGTGGAGTCGCTAGCACTGTCGGAGAAGCGCTGTGGAGGTCGCCGCCGGGGGTCCCTCTCCACAACCGAGGTTACCGCCGGGGTCTCTCCGTGGCGAGGTTGCCGCCGGGGTCCATCTCCATGCCCGGGTCACCGCCTCAGATCCGATGGCACGTGAGCTCCAAGCGGCCAGGTCTGGTGCTCGCGATGACAGGCGAGCTAGAGGAAGAAGAGGATGATGGCAGCGGGCCAGAGGAAGGAGAGGACGATGGGCGGCGACGTCGAATGTAGTGATGGGGCGACGAAGGGGCTGGGATGGGGCGGTGATGGGGCAGGGTGCGCCAAGTGTGTGTGTATGAGAGAGAGGATGTGCGGTGAGTGTGAGAGGATGCGCAGTGCGTCGGATGGATAAGGATGGCTCGGCTCGGCTTGGATAAGGATGGGGCGGTCTTTGGGGCTGGTCGGATCTTTTTTATAGGTGCTGGTTTTCTAAAAAACCGGCACATATAATATATTATAGGTGTCGGGTTTTTTTCAAAACCGATACTAATAGTATATGTGGGGGTGTCACCCTGGGTACCTCACAGAGCGAACTCAAGGGTAACAGAAGTCAGACCGGAAGTCCTCGGACGGGGTCGGTAGCCTGACCTCATCCTCGGGTCAGACGCCCCGACCTCCCCCCAGGTTCGATCTTAGCGTCCTCTGTATTGACCTCAATTCATCGTTCCGACATCAAGCCACCTCGGGAAGGAAGTCTTGCTTTGCAAGGCTCTCTGAGGAGGCAAGGAGGGGACAACCCGGCAGAAGATGACGTCACCCGACAAGGCTGGACAGATGGTACCTACGGAGGACAGATCCCAAGGAAGGATAAGGCACAAGGCACCCACGGTGCGCAGGACCCAGAGGGATCTCTATGTACCTTTTTAGATGCTGTTTGTGCTTACTTTTTTAGATATTTAGTCTTAGCTTTCTTGAACCCTAAGTCCTAGTAACTTGCCCCCTTGGGCTATAAAAGGGAGGGCAGGATGGTCTGAGGGGAAGAGACAATCTCTTAGACTGTTCTTGGCCAGCTTCTTTCTAAGCCCCAAGAACACTCACCATTGTAATCCTAGTTCATACTCCACCCCATCAAAGAATATCACACACTAGATATAGGCCTATTATCCTTCCGAAGGGTTGAACCAGTATAAATCTCCTTGTCTTTGGCTCGTTTGATACATGAGTCGACCATTAGATCAATCGGTGAGACACCCCGACCACTCCTCACTTACCTCCTCTGGTAGCCCCCTTGGAGGATTGCCGACCATCCCATTGACAGTTGGCGCGCCAGGTAGGGGTGCTTCTTCGCCGTTCCGAGCGATTGATATTCTCTTTCCCACTGACTTCATGGCACCTGCGAGGACAACTTTCGTCTTCGGGAGCCTGGTCTTCCGTGCCGATGACCTTGGCCTCCTCGACCTCTCTCAGGAGATCTCGGGCGCGCTGGATTTCGCTTGCGTGCGGGACAAGTTCATACTGGTTCTACTTTTGGACAACTAAGTACTCTTTATTTAGCTCTTTTTATAAAGCAGCTTCGATATCTTTCCTTTTATTGCTTGTTGCATACCGTCCCACTGCCGAGCAGTCTATGTGAACTCAAAAAGCTTCCATGCTATGCTTACGACCAGCCCTGAGCTACGCGGCCCCGACCAGCTTTGGTCGGGGTTCCTCGATAGGATGGCTAATTAGTGCTCCAAAGCTGCTCGGGGGCTTGATGGATTCTCCCGACCGTTGGGTAACATTCGTACGCTCGATAGCTTCCGCGTCACGCTCATGATCCGCTCTGGGCTGCGCGGCCCTGAGCGGATCATGAGGTTCTCCTGCAGGAAGCTTATCGAGTGCGTCTATGTTCCCCGACGGATTGGCAGTCCCCTGAGCACCTAGTCAATGCGCTCTAGCCTAACGTAGTGGCTCAGCCTGATTGCCCACCGGTAAATGAATGGGCTAGTCCCCTCCTGGGTCCGGCTAGGGTCGGTTCCGATGCAAGTCAGCTAGGCGCAACACGAAAATTACTCTGGGGGCTCGGTCGCCAGCAACCCCTCGGTCCACCTATTTGCATGTAAATGACTGCAACGTTGAGGCTCTGTCTGAAACCCATTGGGGCCTGGTTAGAGTTTTCTCCCCACCGCCACGGGCTAAGATCGTGACCCGACGAGCGATAGTTAGATGCAATGCGAATAGATGGACTTAAAACCTTGCTACAGTTTAATGAATTGTTCTTTAAACCTGGCCAAGGGCTTAAACTTTGTTACAACGAAAATTTTATATGTTCTGAACCGATCTAACTTAAATTTTTAACAATCAGGATATTCTACAGGACCAGGTCCCCGACTGTCTTCTCGACGGTGGGCTCGACCCCGGCGTAGATGTCCTCCACGTCGCCTTCCGCCACGCCGACAGGCCACCCCTCGCGATCTCCTCGACCTCGACCCACAGGTAAAGCTTACACAAGATGCCGAGGGTGTGGGACATGGCAAGCTTTGCTGCGTCACGCACAAGCGCCTAAAGGTGTCGGGGCCCATCCTGCAGACGGGCAAGGCATGCTGCCTCCGTCTCCTCGGTTAGCGGGGTCTCATTGTCGGCCGCGTCCAAGAGAGCTCGAGCCCCTTCTTGGAACCGGTTCGATCGGGCCTCGGCCTCTTCCAAGCGGTCCTTGAGGTCCCCAATCAGTCAGCGAAAAACCGACAAAAGGAGGTCGGGAGCCAGTCAGCACAGGCAGGAAGAAGAAGAAGGTGGAAGGGGATGTCAGTACCAACACTTACTCTTGGCAGCATCCCTCTCCGCCTTCGAGGTCACTAACTTCTCCTCGTCGTTGATCTTGGCCGCTTCGAACTCTGCCAGCTTCTTCTCCGCCATAGCCTTTGCTGCCTTGGCCTCCCTACGGGCGGTGTCTGAGAGCTTGAGAAGCCCTTGGATGTTGTCTCGTTGCAATTGGAGCTTCGAGGACATCAAGTTGGCCTCTCGGGAGACCTCCTTGAGCCTTTTGGCATAAGCAAAGGCCTCACCGGCTTCTGCATGAAAAAAAAGAGAGAGTGGTCAGCTCACAACTCAAACAAGAAATTGAGGCAACGAGTAGCAAACTTACGATGGGTAGATTCGGCCAGCCTCTCCTTCAACACCCGCACCCTTCCAGCGGATTGAGTTGAGTAGGCGGGCTCCTGCAAACTTCAAATCGTTAGAGGAGGAGCCGAAGGAGAAGAGAGGAGTCTGACCCTTACCCGGAACAGGTCTCGAATGGGGCGAAGAGTGTGCTCGAGCTTGGACATCTCCTTGACCTCAGTATCAGAGGGTTCCTCGATCACGGGTGCATAGCTCACGGTCCGCTGGACTATGACGGCAGCCTCCTCGCCCCTAGGGTCAAACTCGTCCTCCTCGCCCCTTGGCCCCGACTGACCCTCGGCGCCATCGGCCATTTGATCGTCGGCGATGGAGGCATGCAGCTCCATGACCTCTGCCATGGCCGACTCGGTCCCGGGGGCTCCGCCTTTGTCAACGTCGATGAGGGGGAGCAAGTCCCAATTGATCTCGGGTAGCTCTAGGAGGGCCTCTCCTCCTCGATCGCCAGCTCAGGCCTGGCTTCCCGAGCCAACTCGATCATCATCTCGATCACCCTGGCGGCTGATGCGTCAGCCCTGTCCTCGGCTTCCGTCGTCGGGGGCTCCTCTACTTGTCCAGCCATCGGTGCTTCGGCCCATGAGCCTGCAGCAGCTGAGGGCTGGTTGGATCCCGCCATCTTGTCCTGGGCAGCTGCTTCGACTTCCCTCGTTGGCTCCCCGGCACGAGAAACCAAGTCCTTGGCGACCCTGCTCAAGATGATTTGTTAGCGTACAAAGGTGGAGAAAAGTCAATAAAAGTCTCTTGATCAAACTTACTTGGCGGAGGCTTGAAATGAGACTCTGATGCCGCCTTCTTTCGGCGCCCAGATGCCTCTTGCCATGGCACCTCGCTCGAGCTGGACGATGGGGACAAGGGGTGAGCTTCAACCTCCCCTGACTCCTCGTCGTTGGAGGTAACCACAAGCCTCCACTTCGTGCCAGGGATCTTGAGGCTCCCTAGTGCCGCCTTTTTGCCTCAGGCTTTTTCTGGGGAATGTCGGGCTTCTTCCCCTTCCCTTCGACCTTAGTCGAGGAATGTGGATTTCTCGACAACTTGCCTTTGGCCGTCTCGGGGAGCGGTGCGAGTGAGACGTATTCTTCTTGCCCCTGTCAACACTAGCCCCTAGCAGGTGAGATACCGAGTAAAAGAAGAAGAAGAAAACAAGAATGAATGAAGAAAGGAAGCCAAACTTACCTCGGGCCGAGAGTCATGGAGGCTGTAGCTGAGCGGCCCCCCATTCCTGATGTTCGCCGAGCTCTGGAAGAAGCTCGACAGCCTTTGGCGAACATGTTCGATGGGGACTGTCGCCTCTCGGGTAGGATCTCGACCGCCCGAGTACTCATTCCCCGGCTTCACCCTATCCTTGTAGGGTTGGACTCCTTGGATGGCAAAGTTGAGTGCTACTCGGGCACCAATCAGGCCTTGCTCCCTTAGCATGTCCACCATGGCGACGAGCTCCTCGACTTGGTCCTGGTCGTTGGCACAGCAGGTGGCCCTCCAGGTGGTCGCAGGGGTCGGCTCCTGATATATCTCGGAGGAAATCGCCGGCTCGTGATTCCCGATGTAGAACCATTCGGCGTGCCATCCCTTGTTTGAGGTCATCAAGTCGACGGAGATGTAGCGCAGGGACATCCTTTCCTGGAATTGGATTTCGGACTCGCCGACCACGTTGCCGCTCGTCCGTCGGAGACAGAAGTAGTGGCAGAAAACATTGAAATGCGGGTCTATCCCAAGATAGGCCTCGCAGAGATGAATGAAGATATAAATTTGGAGAACAAAATTTGGATTGAGGTTTCAGAGGGCAACGTCATAATAATGGAGCAGGCCCCGAACAAAAGGGGTGGGTTGGCACTCCGAACCCGCGAAGGAGGAAAGCAGTGAAAACCACCAACTCACTGGAGTTGGGGGTCGGGCCTACGCTGAGCGCCACATCATGAGCTCCTGTTGGGGAAGGACGTCGGCTTGTTGCAGATCCACCATCATCTGTTCCCCGACGCAAGAAGGTATGAAGGCCAAGCTGCGCTCAGTCTCGTCCCTGCCCGCCGACGAGGACTTCGCTGCCTTCTTCAATGACTTCTTGGGTGCCATGGGCTTCAACCAGAAGAGACGCTAACCTTTACGGTAGCAAACGATGCACCGGCAGTGGGGTTGGTGGCCTAGAGAGTTGAGGCGGCATGGAGCCAGGGAAGAGGCGCGAGAGCTTGGATGCAAAAACTTTTGGGAATTCTTTGGCAAAGTGAAGGCATGAAGAAGGAGGAGGGCGAGATGGCGGAGATTTAAAGGGGGCAATGATGGGGTTGGCAGCACCATCTTCAGAAAGCGTGTGGCGTTGTTATCGGTGCGTGCGAAATGGCCGAGGCGCCTCGGCCTCTCCGCCTCCCTGGCGACCACATCATCCTGTTGATAAATCGGAGCCGTCGAATGCTTGGAGCCATTAACAGCAACTGCATGGTCCCTGTCGCTCGTCCCAGGGAAACCGCTATGGAGCCCACCAACCAACATGAGTAGCGAATATCGATCATCGGATCCACGAGCTGTTGGGGAACCGGGGATTTGCGGTTCTGGTCAGTCGTCACGTGTTCCCGGTATCGACGACCTTAATGAGACGTGATTGGCTCTTTGATTCAAGACTGACAAGGGCCCATGTGCGCGACACCTATCCCGAGATCAAGTAACACCACGGCTTGCCACTAAAGCCTTCCTTCGATCTCATCGACCGTCATTCGCCCACGAGCAACGGCTTCACTAACTCAGTCATTGGCCTCCGAGCTATGACTAAGTCAGCTTCGGGACTACCAAGTGCTTCCAGGCAGTAGTCTCGATGACCTCGGCAACCACCTAAGGCCTTCGAGTAGTGGATTTGCCGAGCTCGCCGACCATCGTGTGCCTCTAGGGTACGGCTTGACTGACTTAGTCATTGGCCTTCGGGCTATGGCTAAGTCAGCTTCGTACTACCAAGGGCCTTTGGGCAGTAGTCCCGATGACCTCGGCAACCATCGAAGGCCTGCGGGCAGTGGATTTACTAAGCTCGCTGACCACCATGTGCCTCCGAGCTACGGCTTCACTGACTCAGTCATTGGCCTTCGGGCTATGGCTAAGACGGCTTCGGACTACCAAGGGCCTCCGGACAGTAGTCCCGATGACCTCGGCAACCATAGAAGGCCTTCGGGCAATGGATTTGCCAAGCTCGCCGACCGCCGTCCGTCCCCAGGCAACGGTTTCTCTGATTCAGTCATTAGCCTTTGGGCTATGACTAAGTCGGCTTCGAGACTAACAAGGGCCTCTGAGCAGTAGTCTCGACGACCTCGGTAACCACTGAATGCCTTTGGGTAGTGGATTTGCCGAACTCACTGACCGCAGTCAGCTCTGGGCCGTGGCTGCACTGACTCAGTCATTAGCCTTTGGGCTATGACTAAGTCTGCTTCGGGACTACCAAGGGCCTCCGGGCAGTAGTCCTGATGACCTCAGCAACCACTGAAGGCCTCCAGGCAGTGGATGTGCTGGGCTCGTTGTTCACCGTCAGCCTCTGGGCTACGGCTTCACCAACTCAGTCATCCGCCTTTGGGCTATGACTAAGTTGGATTCAAGAGTACGGAGGGCCTCCGGGTAGTAGTCCAGATGACCTCGGCAACCACCGAAGGCCTTCGGGCGGTGGATTTGCTTGAGCCCGCCGACCGTAGTCGCCTCCGAGCCGTGGCCCGACTCGATCATTAGCCTTTGGGCAATGACTAAGTCAGCTTCAGGACTTCCAAGGGGCCCCAGGTAGTAGTCCCGACGACCTCGGCAACCACCGAAGGCCTCCAGGGCGTGGATGTGCTAGGCTCATCGTTCACCGTTAGCCTCCGGACTACGGCATCACCAACACAGTCATCCGCCTTCGGGCTATGACTAAGTTGCATTCGAGAGTACTGAGGGCCTCCGGGCAGTAGTCCCGTTGACCTCGGCAACCACCAAAGGCCTTCGGGTAGTGGATTTACCGAGCTCATCGATCACCATCAGCCTCCAGGATATGGCTTCGCTGACTCAGTCGTTAGCCTTCGGGCTATGACTAAATCGGCTTATGGACTACCATAAGCCTTTGAACCATAGTCCCGACAACCTCGGCATCCACTTTCAGCCTCCAGGCAGTAGGTTTGCCGAGCCCACCAGCCGCCATCAGCCTCCAGGCTATCGCCTTGCCAAAGTTACAACCTGCCACCGAGCTACGACGGGCCAACTTCGCCGACTACCATCGGTCTCCAGATGGAGATTTAGTCCAAGAACGAACAAAAGAAAAATAGTACATCTGGCTTGACCCTAGGCCCAGATGTCCCATCTGATCCCAGTCTTGGGGGCTAAACATGGTAGGTGCACCTAGGCGGTAAACCTGCCAAAGCATGGTCAAGAGGCTTTTGGAATCTACTGAAGTCCACGATCGGGAAAAAACTTGGACCCAAAGAATAGATATCTCATTCATTCTTAGGCTCGGGGGCTGCACCTGGTAGGTGCACCTATGCGGTACACCTGCCCAAGCCCAGTCGAAGCGCTTTGGGAACTTGCTGAAGACGACGACCACCAAGAACTTGGACCCTAAGGATGGATGTCTCATTCACCCTTAGGCTCGAGGGCTGCTGTGGGGGTGTCACCCCGGGGTACCTCACAAAGTGAACTCAAGGGTAACTGAAGTTGGACCGGAAGTCCTTAGACGGGGTCGGTAGCCCGACCTCATCCTAGGGTCGGACGCCCCGGCCTCCCCCTAGGTCCGACCTTGGCGTCCTTTGTATCGACCTCAACTCATCGTTCCGACATCAGGTCACCTTAGGAAGGAAGGCTAGCTTTGCAAGGCTTGCTGAGGAGGCAAGGAGGAGACAACCCGACAGAAGATTACGTCATCCGACAAGGCTGGACAGGTAGTACCTGTGGAGGACAGATCCCAAGGCATGATAAGGCCCAAGGCACCCACGGCACATAGGACCCGGAGGGATCTCTATGTACCTTTTTAGATGGTGTTTATACTTACTTTTTATATCTTTAGTCTTAACATTCTTGGCCCCAAGTCCTCTTGTAACTGCCCCCCTTGGGATATAAAAGGGAGGGCAGGACGGGCTGAGGGGGAGAGACAATCTCTTAGACTGTTCTTGGCCATCTTCTTTCTAAGCCCCAAGAACACTCGCCATTGTAATCCTAGTTCATAGTCCACCCCATTAAAGAACACCACACACTGGACGTAGGACTATTCTCCTTCGGGAGGGCTGAACCAGTATAAATCTCCTTGTCTTTGGCTCGTTTGATACTTGAGTCGACCATCAGATCCATCGGTGAGATGCCCCATCCACTGCTCACTTACCTCCTCGGGTAGCCTCCTTGGAGGATTGCCGACCATCCCGTCGATAGTATAGGTGCCGGTTTTGTGTTAGAACCGACACCTATTATATCAATAGGTGTCAGTTTTAAATAAACTGACACTTATAAGCCGATCCCTATAAGGGTTTTTGTAGTAGTGAGAGTTTATATTGACAGAAATTTGCACACTGTATAGTATCCAAAGATACCAAGAGATACTAAGTGTTATACTAAAAAATATGGTATCTTCTCAAGTACCATAAAATCACTTGAGACTACCTTTAGAATCACACAAATGTCGCCACCCATTTATTTCTCTCACGACTGAGAAGCTAGTGAGATCTTGAGCAATCAATAGCACTAATGGATGCACATGCTTACATATGCACGTGAAATGGTTATGGATAGGTACTCACTATGTTCTACATTATATAATAACGATGTTTTGATCTATTCACTAACATTCATATAAATTTTGACACATATGTAAAGCATGCATATGTAGATAGATACATGATCTTTTTAAAACCCAAAACATCTTATAACATGAAGGATTTATGTTGAGCAAGACAAGTTGTCAATATTTTCTATATATGCAAAATCTAAAAATATAAAGTGAAGGATATAATGAAATGCATGTAAAATCTAAAAATAGAGAAAAAATATATACAGGACACAATGTCCATTACATGCACTGGTCATTATATCACTTTTCAGAATTCTATAACCATGTTTCTGTTTTGTCGTATGAAGGATGAATTTCAAGGTTGTCTTAAAATGTTGTGCTGAGTTGGATAAATTTTGCGACGGGCTAATTCGATCTATTTGACTAATAATTTTTATGGTATGATAATGGAGCCATATGTTATGTACTCTATAGGGTTTTCACATTTTTATCATGGGTGATTTCGCTGAGGAGACGAGGAAGATCACTTTTCTAGTTTAAATTCAATTTGAATTTAAAGTGTCGACTAAGTTGAGCTTGTTATAGTAGACCTACAAGTTTTATGAAAATTTTGACATGCCTATTCTATTGTCATTTTGTTATGAAAATTTTATTATAGTAGACCTACAAGTTGAGCTTGTTATGAAAATTTTGTTATAGTAGATCTACTATCATTTCGACTTGTCCATGACAAATTTATATTTTGCTACTAAAAAACCATTTTTCATAGCACCCTTTTATTTTCACTGGTGTATTTATGGAACACACGCTAATAAAAATACTTGAGAGGTATTATGGTCACCAACCGTTAGCGAAAATTAATTTTTGTTGGTTGTCACTTAAGAGATTTGCTTATAAAAATACCTTAATTTTTACAAGCGGATCTCCTAAGTGACACCCAACAAAAATTTGATTTTTTGCTGGCGGCTAGTAAGGAACTCTGACTAAAAAAACATTTCGCAATGTTAAATCCCAACTGCATCTTATCGCCACCCACCAACCCCCATAGACTCTCCTCTCCTCACACATATCCCCTCCCCCTAGCCTCTCCTCCTCTCCTTACCTCCCCTTTCTATGATGATAGCCATGGCGAAGACTGTGACGGTGGCCGTGGTAGCGACTGCAAGAGTGACAGGAGAGTGCGTGTGCTGCGGATCCGGCTACGAGAGGCGGATCCGTCCACTGGAGGGGCGCGACTAACGGGAGATGAAGTAGGCAGCAGATCCGACCATCGGAGGGGCATGGGGGGCGGAGAGAAGCGCGCAGGTGGCGAAGCGAAGCATGCGGGCAGTTGATCTGATGGCGGGAGGCATCTTGGGTGGCGGATCCGGTTGTGGTGAGGCTCAAGAGAATGGTTGTCGACGAATGGGTCGGCAGTCCTGAAAGGGGGGTGCCCAGAGAGGTGAAAGAGGATGGTAGAGAAGTTGTCCTCCGACGGATCCGATGGTCGACTCAAGTCCTGAGACGAGCCAAATAGCAAAGACACAAAGGATTATAGTGGTTCAGCCCTCCCGAAGGATAATAGGCCTACGTCCTGTGTTCTTTGTTGGGGTGTATGATGAACAAGAGTTACAAGGACGATTTCTTGGGGGCCTAGAACAAGCCGGCCAAGAACTTAGAACGAGGATGCTAGAGTTTGGTTTTGAATCCCCCTCCCTTTGGCCCCCACGCCATGCCCTCTCTTTTATAGCTCAAGGGGGCAGTTACAGGAGAACTTGGAGGCTAAGAAAGTTATGTCTAATGTGCTAAAAGGTGAGTACAAACAACATCTGAAAAGGTACAAAACGGTCTGCTAGGTCCTATACACCGTGGGCATCTTGTGCTCTCTCTCTTGCCTTGGGATCCCTCCTCCACCTAAGACGCATGTACTGTGCTGTCGGATGATGCCAGTCTCTACCGGGCTGTCCCCTTCCTCTTTCTTCTTGCACGCCAAGTCTTGTCCCGAGGATGGTTGAGGTCGGGTTGTGGTTGTCAGGGTCGAGAGAGCAGAACCGAGCTTGGGCTCGGGGAAAGGTCGAGACGTCCGACCTCGCATACCAGGGTCGAGCCATCGACCACGTCTCGAGGATCCTTAGTTTTGACTTCAGTTGGACTTAGATTCCAGTCCATGGGGTACCCCGGGGTGACACCCCCCACAACAGCTCTCGAGCCTAAGGAGGAATGGGACATCCATCCATAGGATTAGAGTTTCTTCTTTGTCGTCGTCTTCAAAGGATCCTCAAAGCATTGAGCCAAGGTTTTGGCAGGTGCACCGCCTAGGTGCACCTGCCAGGTGTAGCCCTCGAGACTAAGGGCGAATGGAACATTCGGCCTTAGGGTCAAGTTACCTTTCGAGGTGCTAATTCCCTGCAGGTTGTCAAAGTTTTGAAAGTTCTCGATTTTACAGGTGCACCTGGCAGGTGTAGCCCTCGATCCTAGGGTAAGGTGGCACATCCGAGCCTAGGGTTAGGTCATCAAGAGTGTCTTTCGTTCACCCTCTGACCTGAGCATCGCCAGGGATCTAACGAAGGCTCTTTTGGATCTGACGGGCTCACTACCCGGGAGCATACAGTGGTTCCTGTGTTGCCTTCATCGTGTATCGGAGGCCACGGACGGAGTTAAGGAAACCACAGCCCGAAGGCAAGTGGTATTCGGAGTGCTGGCCGGGTCCACCCCGGGGGCAGCAAGTAATCTCGGCCCTGACCGGGGGTCTACCCAGAAGCCAGCCCCTAGGTCGCTGAATGCCGCTGTCCTGAGGCAGTGGAGGTCAGCGATGCGGTTGGGGTTACTGCCCGGAGGCCTCTAGAAGTCCTGACCCCGACGGTGGGCTAGCTCGAAAGCCCACGCACGTATCCTTGAAGTCCCAACCCAAAGGCCAACGGCGGTGAGCGAAGTCAAAGAGGAGGTCTTCTGACATCCCGGAGCGGAGTTCTGCCACACCTTGCTGAGGGCGCGAAAACTGGCGTAACATGAGGTGACGGGGTGGGACGGGAAACGAAAGCCATGTGGGTGTTGTTTGCTATTTTGAGGATCCAGCGGTCAAGGTTTCTCCCAGGGGCGACGTTGCGGGCCAGGAAGATGGATGGGCGGGGGCGCTTCGAATGCTCCACGCCTGTCATAAATGGTGCCACGCACATTTTCTGAGATGTACGCCACCAAGCCCATCGCTACTCTCTGTTTATACCTGACCATTCCAGGTTTCTTCCTTCTTACGCCATCTACTCCTTTAGTTCGAGAGAAAACCTCATGGCTCCCGCCACTGCTCCACAACCTTCTGCTTCCTCAAAGCAATCTATGGCTTATGGTCTCGTTGCTGAGCTCCACTGAGGGTTGAAGCAGGGGTGGAAGCTCCGAGAGATGTCACCAACGGGTAAGTCTTTGATATCACCCTTTTACTCAGATGCTTCTTCTTTTGTTGTCTTCTTGTTCTTCTACTAGAGCCTCACCTGCCAGGTGTTGATGCCATGGCAGGATGTTGGTGCTCTGCTGCAACTAGAGTTTGCGAAGATGTGCATTCCCATGGTGACAGCTGACCCAAAGGAGGTTCTCCGGGCCTACGCTCAGGGTGTGGCGAAGACGCTGGTGACACACGTTCTTGGTGTGGTACAGCATGTGCACGTGCCAGGGTGCTTTGAAAACATGATAATGTGTTCGCCTTGTAGTTCCAATCATTCCAGCATGTGCACATGTCCCCGAGTGTTACAGAAGCTGTACCCCCGGGTTGACGTCGAGGTGGTTGCCGAAGGGTCGCCTTCTAGCGTCGAGGACGGCGACGTCAACGAGATCTATGTCGCCATGGAGCCGACTACGGAGAAGATCATTGTCGCCATGGACTTGTAGGTTTGGGGGACCTCGGGCCCTATGTATGATCGTCACCCCGCAAAATATAATAAAGAAAACCTTTTCAATTTCCTTTGTATGTCGCCCGCGATTCACGATATGTCCAATTTATTTGGACACCCAACACGCTGCTATGTGACAGACCGTCCGAGCGACCTTGTCCTTCAACAGTCCGAATCCGGAGGGCAGGCAGTCAAGCTTGGGGGAAGCTAACACTTCGGGTAGTTTGCGCCGAGCAACTGAGGCCGTCAATGGACCGATGACCCAAAGGCTTCCAATCAAACTCAAAGGTGTCTGTCTCGTGGAGTAGATCCTGCTGAGTGATCTCGGCCGTCTACAGACCAAGTCTGAAGGGCTACCGATCAAACTCCAAGCAGATCCTTCTCCTTCATAGCGGGTCAAAACGCGAAGAGACGGCCTTCTATTTGCCACATGACCGACCTCCGATGCCAAGTGTTCTTTGGGCCTTAACAGACAGATCCGAAGTCTTCCTCAGTCTACTCGGATCAACTCAGCTGAGTTCAAGGCGAATAAGTGGATGGGGGAGGATCGACAATCATTCGGTACGCATATAACTCCCATGACCGTGCGGCGGAAGCCGATGGGATGGATCCGGGCAGGCATTCGGTCGAGCAAGGTCACTTAGTTGTGTACGTAGCGAATGAACACGAGGTTGTCATCGTCCGACCAATTTCTGTGTGTCTAACCCTCGAAGTACAGTGAGTCGGGCCATCAACAGACTTTGTCTGGGTGACCCAAGTCGAGCTCCTGGTGTCTTAGTTGTATACACAGGATTTAATCGTTAGGAGCCCGAGCTCATTCACCGGCACTTGACAGAAACATAGCTGGTCCCGACCCCAACCAACCCCGAGTAGGAATAAAGTCACTACCCGAGGGACTCGGGGCCAACCCGACCACGTTGAGTCGAAGCGTGTAATGAATGAGCCCCCGACCAGCTCAAGCTCAGCAAGCAGAACATCTTCTCAGAAACCCTTAGCTATCAAACTAGGGCCGCATCACTCAGGACTTGCCATGAGTATGTTTGCGCGAGAAGGGATCAACGCGACCGACGATATTGCTCAGGAAGGCTTCCGAGCCCGTGAGCAATTTGGGGGTCAAAAAAATGACCTGCAAAAAAGGTCAAGGGATAATCGAAATTGCAGAATTGAGGGGATTGAGGGCTGGGTACTTAGCTATTCACACGTAGAATAGGCACAGGTGTTCAATGTTCCATGAGTTTGACACTTCTTGTCTGTCTTCACAAATCGGCCTATAGGAGCCCGGACGTGTGACGGCGGAGACGATGAATGGACCCTCCCATGGAGGGGAGAGCTTGTTCATGCCAGCCGAGGACTGCACCCTTCGAATGACGAGGTCACCGACCTTGAAAGACCTCCCTTGGACATTCCTGTCATGATATCGGCGAAGTGTCTGCTGGTACCGGTCATCTGGATTGTCGCCGCCATGCGTTCCTCTTCGATGCTGTCAATGTCCTTGGCCTGTGTTTGCTTGGCCATCTCTTCATCATAGAGCTGAACCCTTGGGGAATCGTGGAGCATGTCGACCAAGAGAACTGCCTCCGAGCCGTAGACCAGGAAGAATGGAGACCGTCCTGTGGCTCGGCTCGGCTGAGTGTGGAGCCCCCAGAGCACAACGGGGAGCTCGTGCAACCAGCGGCCTTCATGCTTTCTGAGTGGGTCGAATACCCGGGCCATTAGGCCTTGTAGGATCATGCCATTAGCACGTTCTCACTGCCCATTTGCCCGGGGGTGCACCACCGAGGCATACTTGACCTCGATGCATCTTTCTTCACAGAACTCCCAAAAGTCACTCCCGGTGAACTGTGTACCGAGGTCGGTGATGATCTCCCTCGGGTCGCCGAAGCGGTATGTAATGCCCTCGATGAACTCGGATGCCTTCTTGGCATGCAAGCTTTCAACGGCATTACTTCAATTCACTTCATGAATTTGTCGATGGGTGAAGCCCCTGGGCGCCTTTGGGAATGGGTCGACCATGTCGAGCCCTCAGCACGCGAAGGGCCATGACGGCGGGATCGTCTAGAGAGCTTGTGCCAGGAGATGGTGTTGTTTGGCAAAAAATTGACACCCCTGGCAGCGCCGAACTAACTCCTTGGCGTCCTCATTGGCGGTCAGCCAATAGTAGCCTACGCGAAAGGCTTTGCCGACCAACGTCCTTGTGCCCGCGTGGTTGCCATAGATGCCCGAGTGAATCTCACCGAAGATTTGGATTCCACGGTCCCGGGGAACACACAACAAGAGTACTCGGGTGGAGGCCACGCGCTTGTATAGCTCGGAGCCCACCATGACATACTACATGCTACGTTGGGCGACTCGTTTGGCCATGGCCTTGTCGGGAGGGAGCGCCTTGGTAGTGATATAGTCAATGAGCTCTCGACACCAGTTACTCGGAGCGTCAGTGATAGCGAGCATTGACGCAGTTGGAGGCAAAAGGGCAGGCTTGGGAAGCTCTGAGTCTTTGATCGATGGTTTGTGTAACTTGTGGATGAAGATCCCCTGTGGAACAGAAGCTCGGGAAGACCCGAACTTAGCCAGCTGGTCGGGCACCGAATTGGCGTCACAGAGAATATGGTGGAACTCAAGGCCGCTAAATTTTCCCTTCAGTTTTTGGACCTCGGCACAATAGGTGTCCATTTTCTCACTCGAATAGGACCAGTCCTTGTTGACCAAGCAAATTATTAGCTCCGAGTCATCGTATACCATAAGGCGGTCGACGCCGATGGACTTGGAACTTCGAAGACCATGGAGTAAAGCCTCATACTCGGCGGCATTATTCGACGCTTTGAAAAGCAACTGGAGGGCATACTTAAGATGCTCGCCCTTCGGGGAAATCAAAAGAATGCCAGCTCTAGCGTCGTCAATGCTGAGGGAGCCGTCAAAACACATGGTCCAGGTCGGTCGGGTTTTGGAGGTCGGCGGGAGCTAGATTTCCATCCATTCGGCCACGAAGTCGGTGAGGACTTGGGACTTGATGGCATTTCTGTAGGATCGATTAAGACCAAACAAACCTACCAGAGGGGGGTGAATGGTAGGAAAAACCAAAAAACAAACTTTTGCGGAATTAACAGATTAACCCTTACCGATGAAACCGGTCTTCAAAACAAAAAACGAATCGAACCTGTTGAAGCCGTCGCCGGTCAGACCGCGTGTCCTGGCCGATCAGACCGTCCCTCCTGGCCGGTCAGACCGCCTCAATGCCGCCGGTTAGGCCGCCGCCGTAGCCCGCTGGTCAGACCGCCCGCACACCTGCGGTCAGACCGTCGGAATCAAAAAAATATCGGTAGATGAACAATCGAAGAAGTAGATCAAAGTATCTTGACTTTATTGCATCTGTTTACAAAGTGCAACAACAGCACTCCTCACCAAAATCTCGACCTAACTCAAAACTCTAGCTATTCTCTCAAGTTTTGCTCTTGAAAATCGATATCTAGGAGGCACACCCTCCCCCTCTATTTATACATGAGGTGAACCACCAAGTCAGCACATATTAAGACTTTCCAAACATGTAGGAAGCCCTCTCTTGCCATCTGAAAACTCATCTCTTCCCTTAATTCAATCAAACTTTCCAATCTCGGTCTCCTTTCCAAATTCGATTCCACTTTCCATATGCATACGATCTCTCTCGTATTCCATATGTATTCTCCACCTTCTATGGGCATTATCCTCTTGCCTTTTAGCATCCCATGTGATCTTTGGATGATCACTTCTCCTAAGGAAACTCCAATCCATCACCGGCAACGCTTTCCCGAGGCCTCAAGCAACACCTGCACACGTTAGCGAAGAATTCCATATCCCGAGCACAAGTTTGTCCAAACTTGACTCACGTTAGCTTGTCAACAGTAACCATACGCACGTGAACTTTTTAGAAACACGTGAACTTTTTAGAAACCAAATTCACAAAGAAACAAACCAAAATTGAAAAGATAAATCAAATCCGAAACCGAATAGGTCTCATGGCCGATCGGCCGCGCGGTCGACCGTTCACATAACATCGGTCTGACCGGTGGCACCTGGCCGGTCTGACTGTTCCGGTCTGACCGGTCGTGCCAGATCGGTCTGACCGTCTGATCAAGTTTGCGCACAACCAAAACATCGCAAATCACTACCAATGTTTCATCACAAAAATATAAATCAAACACATTTGATTCTACAATTGCGTGGCTTGTAGTCGATGGAAAATTCACCCATCTCCAAGGCCCACTGGACTATCCGCCCAGCGGCCTCACGGTTCCTAATGATGTCCCCAAGGGGGAGCCCGGTCACCACCACCACCTTGTGAGCCTGGAAGTAGTGTCTTAGCTTTCTGGTGGTGATGAGGACAGCATATAACAGCTTCTGCACCTATGGGTAGCATGTCTTCAACGGCCCGAGGACCTCGGATACATAGTAAACAGGCCTTTGGACCAGGTAAGCGCGACCTTCCTCCGGACGCTCGGCAACCAACATTGTACTGACGACAGACGTGGTTGCGACGACATACAGAAGCAGTTGTTCCTCAGGGTTTAGAGTGGTGAGGACTGGCAACATGGTCAAGAGACGCTTGAAGTCGGCAAAGGCCTTGTCGGCCTTGTCTGATCATTGGAGATCTTTGCCCTGCCCAATCAGCTTGAAACACGGCGCTCCACGCTAACCAAGTTGGGAAATGAACCTTCCGGGAGACGTCATGCAACCCATGAGCTTTTTGCACGTCCTTGACACATGACAGCTTCCGCAAATTCATGATTGCAGAGATCTTCTCGGGGTTGGGCTCGATTCTCGGTTGGAGACGATGAAACCTAAGAGCTTCCCGGAAGGTACGCTAAAGACGCACTTCTCGCGATTAAGCTTCCATCGGTACTTGTGCAGGTTCACAAAGGTCTCAGCTATGTCGGACAGGAGATCATCGGGGATCCGTGACTTAATCACAATGTCCTCTACGTAGGCTTCGACATTACGACCAATCTGGCTGGCGAAACAACATTGAACGGCTCACTGTTAGGTCGATCCGGCGTTCTTTAGACCAAAGGCCATCGTGGTGTAACAGAAGGCCCCGAACGACATAATGAAAGACATCTTCTCCTGGTTGGACGCTTTGAGGCCTATCTGGTGATAGCCTAAGTAGTAGTCCAGGAAACACAGGAGGGAACAACCCACGGTAGAGTCGATGACTTGATCGATGCGGGGAAGAGTAAATGGGTCTTTAGGGCAATGCCTATTGAGATCGGTATAGTCAACATACATTCTTCATTTCCCATTCTTCTTTTTACAAGGACCAGATTGGCTAACCATTTCGGATGATACACTTCAAGAATGAAACCCGCATCTAATAGTCTAGTCAACTCCTTTCGGATATCGTCCTTGTGCTCCTGAACGAATCGGTGCAGCCTTTGTCTGACTGGCTTGGCGTCGGGGGGGACGTGAAGTTCATGCTCGACCAACTCCCTGGGTACTCCTGGCATGTCAACCGGTTTCCAGGCGAACATATCGATGTTCGTGCATAGAAAGTCGACGAACACGCTTTCCTATTTATCCCAGAGGTGCGAGCCGATCAGCGTCGTCTTGGAGGGATCGGTGTCTGAGAGAGAGACGACCTTGTACTCGGGGCAACCAGCGGAGAGTCTCAACACTGGCGGCGCAGGGCATGGGTCATCCTCCCCCATCGGCGCCTTCCCTTTTGGGTCGGCACGCATGGACATGAATACTCCAGCGTGAGCTGAGAGTTCGGCGGCCTTGCCAGGGTGAGGCTCTCATACCCACAGGCGTAGGAGGTGGAGACAGCCCCTCGCACAGAGAATTCCCCATGGGGCCCTGGTATCTTGAGAACCAAGTACGTGTAGTGGGGGACCACCATGAGTTTGGCGAGGGCCGAATGGCCGAGCATCGCATGGTAAGCCGTCTCGAAGTCCGCCATGTAGAACCTGATGAACTCGGTGCGAAAGTTCTCCCACGTCCCAAACGTCACAGGGAGGGAGATCACACCGAGGGGCAGGCTTGCCCGGCTGGGGACAATGCCGTAGAATGGCGAGTCCGTGGGCTCGAGAGCGGAGAGGGAGACCCCAAGCTTGTGAAGGATTCCTCGGAAGATGTCGCTCCCCCATCAATGAGGACACGCTTGAGGCGCACCTTGAGCACCACCGGATCCACTACCAGCGGGAACCAATCCGGCTTCGGGACGTCGTCCCATAGGTCAGCCTGAGAGAAAGAGATCAGGACTTTCGACCATTGGAGGCGCTTAGGCAGCCCGACGGAGATGGTGTTCACTACACGGGAGAGGAGCTTCTATTGGCGTCGACTCTCCGAGCTCTCCTCGCCTCCGAGGATCATGTTAACAGTGTGGGTAGGCTCCTGGAAGCCATCCTCCCGTTGGTGATCTTCATTCTGGCGCTTCGGGTCTACACTCCTTCCCTTTCGTGGCCTCGGGAGTCGAGGGTTCTAAGCTTCCCTGGCCATGTAGTCCTGGAGGGTGTAGCACTGTCGGATGGTGTGGTTACCTTTTGGATGGAGGAAACATGGCTTGTCCAATGCCTCCCAAAATGATTCTCCCGAGGGCTCCTCCCTTGAGCCAAGCCTCTCGATGGCCACGACTTTCGGGGTCGGCTTGCGCTTCATCTCGTCCTGCCAAGCCCGCGAAAGAGGTCGACGGTCCAATCTTCTTGGTGAGCGACGCTCAAGATTCGCCCGCTCCTTCCCCTAGGACTCCCTAGGGAGGCGGGATTCGGGAGCGACCATCTCGTGTCGTTCGGCGCCCTCGGCATCAGCGAAGCTCTCGGCGATGCCAATCACTTCAGCCAGGGTGGCTGGCTTCGTCCAAACGAGGAAGCGGAACAGCTCAGAGGGCTTTCCAGAGGCCCTCGAAGAAAATGTGCATGACATCTTCATCAGTAATGCCCGCAACCGTATTGCGGCGCTCCGAGAAGCGTCGGATGTAGTCCCGCATGGACTCGCTAGCCCCCTGCCGGACCTGGCGGAGGTCGTAGCGGGTGGTCGGACACTGCAAAGTGCCATGGTAGTTGGCAATGAAAGCATCACAGAGATCATCCCAAGAATCGATGGAGTTCTTGGGGAGGCCTGCGAGCCTTTTAATGGCAGTCGGCGTGTAGACCGCCGTTTTTGAGGACGGGAATTATTCGTGTTCATAGTACCATTTTCTTGGATCGAGTAGTTTGGTAACCACGAATACAGTACTGAATTATCAGGTGCAAAGTGCATGAATAGTCTTACACCCAAAAGTATATTACAATAATAAGCCCAAAGGCAATATCCAACACATATAGGTCCTCATGGACCGGATACAACCAAATACAGAAGGTAGGTAAGGCAGCGGAGTGGAAGGCAGTGGCTTGTCGATTGCAACAGGCAACGACTGGGGACTAAGACCTATTAGGCACCTTCGTCTTCCTCACCCTCCTGGTAGTAGGCGTACGGGTCTTTAGGGTCTTCATTATCCACATCTGAATGTTTGTGCGTATAGCAAGGGTGAGTACCAACCGTACTTAGCAAGCCAACACAGCAAAGATGCATATGATAGGGGATTCTCAAAGGATGACTGTGGTTCATTTGCACAAAACCAATTTTGTAAACCTTTTCACAACCCTAACATCTAGCTAGGTCAAGTTTTATTAGCATAGTTCATTAAGTCGGCAACGGTTATGTCCACCATCCATTGTGATCCCAAGGATAGCTTCCCGCCACCGGATCATCATGATTTTCTGGGGAGCCTACCCTTCTCGCATCTCGAGAAGTTGGTCCACCAGTACATAAAAGTCATCATGCAAACTCATCCCATCATTTTAAAATTTAGAGTCTAGCCAAGAGAGAAACTTGTCACGCTGCTCATTATCCGCGAGCACGGCTATTCAAATAGATTGATTTACATACACTGCAGTGGATGTACACTTCACCTGTACTCCGTGAATGCCCAACGAATGAGCCTACGTCCCAACACATGAGACGGTCACGGCAAAGCCTTTCGATAACCTCACTTTGGCAGTACCCGCTCCATGAACTTAAATCCTCTTGCACTCTAGCCGTCATTTCCTAGCAGTGAGAGGAGTTCTGGCGCTCCCGGGGTAAGGGAAAACTCACTCAGTCTTTAAGATATAATTAATTTCCAATTTTGATTCATCACTTCAACACGTAGGCCGCAGCCTCATCTCAACCACAAACCACATCTCAACCCAAGAACCACTATGCAGGGATACTGCCTCCGCTCGGCTATCTACTCCGCTAGGTCTATACCCATTCGAGAAGTATGGTTGTACTGGCTCGTTCCATGTTATAAGTCTCATGGCTCGATCCTTAATTGACCAGGGACGACACTTGCCTTTACCGGAATCCACCCAAATCATCCAGCCGCCCCAGTCTAAAACATTTGTTTTGTATTTTCAGTTTTCATCAAAACTTATTTTATCATTCTCAAGGCAATGTGACGCTCACGTCTCCACATGTCGTATCTCAACTACCTTTCCTAAGGTAGTTGCCCAAGCATATAGCTCTTTGCAAAAGCATGAGTATGCATGAATCTAATATAAGCATGGCTAAGCATTTTTATCGGTCACATCATATCGAGGGTTACAAAGAGTATAACTAAAGGTAATCAACATCAAGGCATGGCATAACAATAACAGGTATTTCTTTTGTGTATAGCATGCACATTTTAATTTTAGAATCAACACAAGTTCGCAATTGGGATCAATATGTTCAAAGGGAGTGATGACTTGCCTTGCTCGCGACCTTCTTGACTTATGTCTTCAGCGTACTCAATGGCTCCCTCGGATTCTATACATACGTGCGAAAGATTCAATTGAAATCGATCAGAATTCAAATAAAAACCATCAAAACGAAATGAATCGCAAAAGCGTTCTCTCAGGCGAATCTATGGTCGTAAATGGATTTAAGTTCGAGTTTCGCTAAAGTTCGGGTCGAAATGAGTGAGTTGCATTAATTTGAACTTTTGGGTTTTCTTTGATTTAATTTATATGGGGTGGCCTTATCCCTAGTTAATGTAAGTGTTGAGGCATTATAACTGACGGTCCAAAATATTTATTTGACTAGAGGGTAATGAGAGCGTTTACGTCGATTTTCTGGTTGAATTCTTAATCCTTCTATGAGTTGGTGTCGTCGTCTAATTATAAATAAGATGAAAAGGATTTTATGGAGCAAATTAAATATCACGTATATATGTGTAGGAAACGGTTGATTAGAATTTATATAAGATAGTTTATAATTCTTTAGAAAAGGTTCTTATTTGTACATATAATATTAGGTGAATAAATGAGCTTCCCAAAGATTTATAGATTTTGGAAATTGAATAGGTTAAGACTTTGAATTTAAGTCATTATAGAACTCGTAATTGATTGCAAAGAAATTCTAAAAGTAAATAAATAAACTTCTTAAAAGATGCAGAATCCTTGTAAATAAAATTTAGTGGAGTTAAAAGAGTAAAATTATTTTTCAAGGATTTTTACTAAGCTTATTCTTATTTTTAATCTCCTTACAAAAACTAAAATAAAATTTTCAAATATTTTGACATAAACCGGGGTCGAACCGACGACCGCTCTCTCTCAGCCCAGCTCTCTATCCACTGGGCCACCGCCCTCTTCTCTCCCTCTCTCTCTTTTTTCTTTCTTTTTCTTCCTTCTTTCTTTTTCTTCCTTCTCATCTAATTATAAATAAGATGAGAAGGATTTATGGAGCAAATTGAATATCACGTATATATATGTGTAGGAAAGGGTTGATTAGGATTTATATAAGATAGTTTACAATTCTTTGGATAAGGTTCTTATTTGTACATATAATATTAGGTGAAAAAATGAGCTTCCCAAAGATATATAGATTTTTGAAATTGAATAGGTTAAGAGTTTGAATTTAAGTCATTATAGAACTCGTAATTGATTGTAAAGAAATTTTAAAAGTAAATAAATAATATAAACTTCTTAAAAGATGTAGAACCCTTGTAAATAAAATTTAGAGTTAAAAGAGTAAAATTATTTTTCTAGGATTTTTACTAAGCTTATTCTTATTTTTAATCCCCTTAGAAAAATTAAAATAAAATTTTCAAAAATTTTGACCCAAACCGGGGTCAAACCCGCAACCTCTCTCTCGGCCTAGCTCTCTCTCCACTGGGCCAGCCTCTTCTCTCCCTCTCTCTCTTTTCTTTCTTTTTCTTCCTTCTTTCTTCTCCTTCTTCTTTCCCATCGAGGCCAACGGTGGGGCAAGGCCGAATGGCAGCGAGGGTGACCGGAGCTCGGCATCTAGCTAGACCTACACCATCTACGCGATGTGGGGAACCCGTTTCAAGGCACGACCGGGTCGGGGAGGCGGCGGAGCGGGCCGGCGGCGGCGGCCTAGCCGCGGCGGTGGAGGCGTACGGTGCGGTGGTGCTCCGATGAAAATGCGGCCGAACCAAGGGGTCCTAGAGTATCTACGGGACACGGGGGGCGCTAGCTAGGGGGTTGTCTTGGTCGAAAAAGCACGGAGGCGGCCTAGCGACGTGCGCACAGTGGCGGCCGAAACAGAGCACTCGGCGGTGCTCGTCGCCGGCGATTTCCGGCGGCTAATCTACTCGGGAAACCTAGGGGAATGAAAGCTAGAGCTCCATAGATTGATATCGTACCTTTAATTGGAGAGAAACCGAATTGGAGACTACGAATTTTGAGTTCTTGCCCCCGGCGGCCGATTTTAGGGTTCTTCGGTGTTTTGCAAAATTCGCGAGATGTGGTGAACGGATTTTGGGGAAAATTGGGGGAAAGCCAGGTGAGACGATAACGCACAGGTTTCATGTTTTGAGCCTCGGCTGAGGTGCGCTGTTTATAGCGGTCCGCACGAGCTCACACTCGGCGGCCATGGCGGGCGGTGCTATGGGTGACGGCATGCATGGGTAGGGGGAGGGGAGGCCGACGCACAGCGGGCATGGCTACAGCGTGGATGGCATGGGCACGGGGATACGGCGTGGTGCGGTGACGCGATGGCGAAGTACGGCGTGGTACGGTGATGCAACGGCGAGGCGACGGCGGAGTAGGGCGTGGCATGGGTGCTACGCTGTGGCTGACGCGCGCGGTGTGGGCGCGGCGCTGTAGCTGACGCGCGCGGCGTGGGCGCAGCGTATGGCGCGTTGACACTGGGGCGGGCCAGGCGCATGCACGTACGGCGCGTGACATGAGCGCGGTACGGCCCTGTCCGGCGTCGAACACCTGGCGGGCGATGAATAGTGTACTTTCCAATTTTCTCTGATTTTTCTTCCTTTTTCCCTTTTCTTTTGAAATTTTTATTTCTATTTATTACTTTTATATTTCTCCTAATATAAAACATAATTTGGCCAATTTATAAATTTAGTTTAACTCCAAACTTTCAATCTTTTGCCCAACTTTATTATATATTATTATGTACATATGTATATCCTTTCTATTTCCATTCTTCCTTTTATTCCATTTTATTTTATTTTTTGTATTTTCCAAAATATAGTTTTGATTCAAATTAAATGTTTATCAACCTTATTTTTCTTTTTATAATTGTATATTTTAAAAAATTTTATTTACTTTGGAGTTTTATTCACTTTTAGGGTTTCAACCCTTTTGATTTCTCTTTCTTTCAAATAAGTGTATTTATAAGATGCAATAACACCTGCAAATAAGAGGCAAATAAGCACAACAAGATGCAATGATTCAAAAAGTTTTTGTGGGCTCTGGTTTTCAGATCGCAATTTTTAAGTTCCGATTTTCAGGATGTTACAAACCAACCCCATAACAATAAATCTCGTCCTCGAGATTTCTTACTGATCGTTAAGTAGGTGTGGGTACTCAGTTGCTAAGAAGTCTTTGCTTTCCCAGGTGGCTTCTTCTTCGGTGTGGTTGCTCCATTGCACTTCGCACATCCGCCACGTCTTGGTTCGGGTCCTCTTTTCTGCCTCATCCAAGATCTTTACTGGATGTTCATAGTAGGTGAGGTCTTCGTTGATTAGGACGTCTCTTGTAGGGACTTGTTCTTCCGGCACTCGCAAACACTTCTTCAGTTGCGATACGTGGAACACAGGATGTACGTCGGAGAGGTTTTCATGTAGGTCTAGCTGATAGGCCACTTCGCCTCTCCTGGCGGTTACCGAAAAGGGTCCAACATATCTTGGTGCTAGTTTCCCTTTAAACTTGAACCTCTTAGTCCCTCGTAGTGGTGAGACCTTTAGATATATGTAGTTGCCTACGTTGAATTCTAAATCTCTTTGGCGAATATCCGCGTAGCTCTTTTGGCAGGACTGGGCTACTTTTAACCGATCTCTTATTAAACGGACCTTCTCCTCAGCTTCTTTAATGATATCTGGTCCAAACACAGCTCATTCACCGGTTTCTGACCACATTAGCGGGGTCCGGCATCGCGTCCAAACAAGGCTTCATTTGGTGACATTTTCAGGCTGGCTTGGTAGCTATTGTTATAGGAGAATTCCGCATAGGGCAGACATTTCTCCCAGTCCTTGGTAAAATCCAGCGCACAGGCTCTCAACATGTCCTCAAGGACTTGGTTCGTCCTTTCGGTTTGTCCATCAGTTTGAGGATGGTAAGCGGTACTGAAGGCGAGGCGACTTCCAAGTGCTTCGTGAACCTTTTCCCAAAAGTGAGACGTGAATTGGGTACCATGATCCGATACGATCCTTTTCGGTATGCCGTGAAGGCACACTATCCTGGACATGTATAACTCTGCCAACTTAGCACTGCTATACCGAGTCTTGACAGGGATAAATCGGGCAGTTTTGGTGAGTCTGTCCACGATCACCAAATGGAATCGTATCCTGCGGTAGTTTTGGGTAATCCTACAATAAAATCCATGCCTATTTAATCCCATTTCCATTCAGGGATCTTAAGTGGTTGTAACAGTCCTACCGGTCATTGATGTTCAGCCTTGAACCATTGGCACACATCACAAATGGCTACGTACTCTGCTACGTCTCTCTTCATGTTGGGCCACCAGTATTCTTCCTTCAAGTCCTGATACATCTTGGTGCTTCCAGGATGTAATGAATAGGCTGACTCGTGCTCTTCCTTTAAAATTAATCCCCTTAAACCTCCTTTCTCCGGCATGTAGATCCTTTTCCTATAACACAGAGTTCCATTATCGTCCGCCGAAAATTCCTTTGCTAGCCCTTTGGCCATGCGCTCTTTGATTAGTTGGGTTTCCTCATTATCTTTTTGGGCTTCCTTAATCTGAGTCCGCAGGAGAGGATGTATCTCCAGCGAATGCAGTTGTCCATGAGGAACTAGCTGCAAGTTAAGCCGAGCCATTTCTTCTTGCAGCTTGTTGGCCATGCCTTCCAGCCTTAAATGGTTCCATTGGGCCTTGCGGCTCAAAGCGTCGGCTACAACATTGGCCTTGCCAGGGTGGTAGTGGATTCCCAAGTCATAATCCTTGATTAGTTCTAGCCACCTTCTTTGGCGTAGGTTGAGGTCAGGCTGGTTATAGAAGTACTTCAAGCTCTTGTGGTCCATGTATATGTCACAGTGGTTTCTGATTTGGTAATGTCTCCATATCTTTAACTCGTGCACAACTGCGGCCAATTCCAAATCGTGGGTGGGGTAATTTCCCTCGTGTGGCCGCAATTGCCTTGAGGCATAAGCCACTACTTTTCCGTCTTGCATCAATACTCCTCCCAGTCCTTGCTGAGACGCGTCATAGTATTTGACAAAGTCTTTCTGGTTGTCTGGTAGGACTAAGAGTGGAACGGTGGTTAAATTTTCTTTGAGTAGATCAAAGGCTTTTTGACACTGTCCCATACAACATGATACAACACTAACATCGTTCTACATCATACCATAACTAGGGGGAAATCAGGGTGTGGCCCTTGCTATCTCAACACCATCCAAAGCAAGACCAGAACCCTTGCAGATATCCAATCTAATCATCCAACCAACCGCGGGATCCGGGTGCAGGCAACGGGTAGTCCCCAGCAGGTGCAAACTGAAGTTCCCATGACTCGGAAGTAGTTGCTTCGGAGTCGTACCTAAGCTTCCTGCCTGGTGGCCGAGTACTCTTGCGGCCTGTCCTGCGGGTGATAGGTCCTCCCGCAAACGTAACGTGGTGGGTAGGGGCCTCATCCTCCGATGGTTCGGTGATACTTGGCTCCCACTTGACCTCCATGGGTTTCGACTCATCCTCCGAGTCAGTGCCAATCTGAATGGGGTTCTCCACTGCAGAACCAGGCTTGGATGGAACAGCCATGGTAATCTGTAGGGGATCTGTGTGCAGCAGCTGGTTGGGTCATAGTAGGGTCTATCAAATATGGTCCGGACTCGGTGCTCAGCATGTTGGCCTGCTTCAGCAAGGCGTGGAAAGTGGTTAAGCACGAAGGAGTCAAGAAGTAGTAGTTGAGCACTCATGCAGGGGGTGGTGGCGGTGTAGCCGAGATGGAAGCGCCCTCAGTGGTGGTCGGGACAGCGCGAAGTTGCTCCTTCAACTGGCCGACCTGCCTTTGGCTCTTCCTGAGTTGCTCCTCCAGGGTGACCAAGGCTTCTCCTCGTGTGATGTATCAAACTGAGAGCTGATCGTACTGAGTGCTGTTGAACTAGAGCTGAGTCTTAAGGGAGTTAATCTGGCTGCTACAGTTGCGGTGCTCCTCTTCAAGGTCACTCATGCGCCTTTGCTGCTCATCAATTTCTAGCAGTGCTTCCTCATAGCAATCATCCACAGCTTCAGCCCATCGGGATAACCGAGTTACCATCGGGTTGTAATAGCAGGGTGTGGCCTCCACGGCGCAAACAGAGTTGCCCTCCTCCCGATATGGGTGGTGCACAAACTCGGTCATCGTCAGCTCTGCCCAGTGGATGGCATTAAGGCATAAGAACGCCTCACGGGAAGCATCCTGAAGTGCGGCCTCCATAAAATATCGCCGGTAGTGGGTCTGGAAGCAGTATGGTGGCTCGCTACCGACACAGGCCTCAATCGATACCGCGGCTTCCCACTCAGGGTGGTTCTCGGGTACCATGTCACCTGCTCCGATAAGTGGGTGTGTCCGAGTACCTTAAGCATCACAACAGCTGCCTATGTTGCACAACATATCCCTCCTCCAGAGGGATCTCAAGCTCCCAAGCTCCGATCTGATCATGGCTTGCCATCTGCTTTTTTAAAAATAGCTTAGAGTTAAAGAGGGGTAACATCAAAACAATTTTAGTAGAGAAATGAGGGACAAGAGTATAAGGGAAAACATATTCTATTTTGTAGACATAGTTTGTACTTGAAATAATCCTAAGCAGGGATACTTCCCTTTAACCAGCTCTACAGGGGGTGGGGCTCCATTTGGTCTTATGCTAGAGTCGCACTGCTCTGATACCAGCTCTGTAGACCCCTATTTTTTGAGGACGGAAATCATTCGTGTTCATAGTAGCATTTCCCTGGATCGAGTAGTTTGGTACCCACGAATACAGTACTGAATTATCAGGTGCAAAGTGCACGAATAGTTTTAACCCCAAAAGTATATTACAATAATAAGCCCAAAGGCAATATCCAACACATATAGGTCCTCATGGACCGGATACAACCAAATACAGAAGGTAGGTAAGGCAACGGAGTGGAAGGAAGCGGCTTGTCGATTGCTACAAGCAACGACTGGGGACTAAGACCTATTAGGCACCTTCGTCTTCCTCACCCTCCTGGTAGTAGGTGTATGGGTCTTTAGGGTCTTCATTATCCACATCTGAATGTTTGTGCGTATAGCTAGGGTGAGTACCAACCGTACTCAGCAAGCCAACATAGCAAAGATGCATATGATAGGGGATTCTCAAAGGATGGCTGTGGTTCATTTGCACAAAACCAATTTTGTAAATCTTTTCACAACCCTAACATCTAGCTAGGTCAAGTTTTCTTAGCATAGTTCATTAAGTCGGCAACGGTTCTGTCCACCATCCATTGTGATCCCAAGGATAGCTTCCCACCACCGGATCGTCATGGTTTTCTGGGGAGCCTACCCTTCTCGCATCTAGAGAAGTTGGTTCACCAGTACATAAAAATCATCATGCAAACCCATCCCATCATTTTAAAATTTAGAGTCTAGCCAAGAGAGAAACTTGTCACACTGCTCATTATCCGCGAGCACGGCTATTCGAATAGATTGATTTACTCACACTGCAGTGGATGTACACTTCACCCGTACTCCGTGAATGCCCAATGAATGAGCCTACGTCCCAACACATGAGACAGTCACGGCAAAGCCTTTCGATAACCTTACTTTGGCAGTACCCGCTCCATGAACTTAAATTCTCTTTCACTCTAGCCGTCATTTCCTAGCAGTGAGAGGAGTTCTGGCACTCCCGGGCTAAGGGAAAACTCACTCAGTCTTTAAGTTATAATTAATTTCCGATTTCGATTCATCACTTCAACACATAGGCCGCAGCCTCATCTACACCACAAACCACATCTCAACCCAAGAACCACTATGCAGGGATACTGCCTCCGCTCGGCTATCTACTCCGCTAGGTCTATACCCATTCGAGAAGTAGGTTGTACTGGCTCATTCCATGTTATAAGTCTCATGGCTCGGTCCTTAATTGACCAGGGATGACACTTGCCTTTACCGGAATCCACCCAAATCATCCAGCCGCCCCAGTCTAAAACATTTGTTTTGTATTTTTAGTTTTCATCAAAACTCATTTTATCATTCTCTAGGCAATGTGACGCTCATGTCCACATGCTGTATCTCAACTACCTTCCCTAAGGTAGTTGCCCAAGCATATAGCTCTTTGCAAAAGCATGAGTATGCATGAATCTAATATAAGCATGGCTAAGCATTTTTATTGGTCACATCATATCGAGGGTTACAAAGAGTATAACTAAAGATAATCAACATCAAGGCATGGCATAACAATAACAGGTATTTCTTTTGTGTATAGCATGCACATTTTAATTTTAGAATCAACACAAGTTCGCAATTTGGATCAATATGTTCAAAGGGAGTGATGACTTGCCTTGCTCGCGACCTTCTTGACTTATGTCTTCAGCGTAGTCAATGGCTCCCTCGGATTCTATACATACGTGCGAAAGATTCAATTGAAATCGATCAGAATTCAAATAAAAACCATCAAAACCAAATGAATCGCAAAAGCGTTCTCTAAGGCTAATCTATGGTCGTAAATGGATGTAAGTTCGAGTTTCGCTAAAGTTCGGGTCGAAACGAGTGAGTTGCATTAATTTGAACTTTTGGGTTTTCTTTGATTTAATTTAAATGGGGTGGCCTTATCCCCAGTTAATGTAAGTGTTGAGGCATTATAATTGACGGTCCAAAATATTTATTTGACTAGAGGGTAACAAGAGTGTCTTATGTCGATTTTCTGGTTGAATTCTTAATCCTTTTGTGAGCTTGGTGTCGTGGTCTAATTATAAATAAGATGAGAAGGATTTTATGGAGCAAATTAAATATCACGTATATATATGTGTAGGAAAGGGTTGATTAGGATTTATATAAGATAGTTTATAATTCTTTGGAAAAGGTTCTTATTTGTACATATAATATTAGGTGAATAAATGAGCTTCCCAAAGATTTATAGATTTTGGAAATTGAATAGGTTAAGAGTTTGAATTTATGTCATTATAGAACTCGTAATTGATTGCAAGGAAATTTTAAAAGTAAATAAATAATATAAACTTCTTAAAAGATGTAGAACCCTTGTAAAAAAATTTAGAGTTAAAAGAGTAAAATTATTTTTCTAGGATTTTTACTAAGCTTGTTCTTATTTTTTAATCCCCTTAGAAAAATTAAAATAAAATTTTCAAAAATTTTGAACCAAACCAGGGTCGAACCCACGACACCTCTCTCTCAGCCCAGCTCTCTCTCCACTAGGCCAACGCCCTCTTCTCTCCCTCCCTCTCTTTTCTTTCTTTTTCTTCCTTCTTTCTTCTCCTTCTTTTTGGGGCACGGCCGAATGGCGGCGAGGGTGACCGGAGCTCGGCATCTAGGTAGACATACACCATCTACACGACGTGGGGAACCCGTTTCAAGGCACGGCCGGGTTGGGGAGGCGGCGGAGCGGGCCGACGGCAGTGGCCAAGCCGCGGTGGCGGAGGCGCACGGTGCGGCGGTGCTCCGATGAAAATGCGGCCGAACCAAGGGGTCCTAGAGTATCTACGGGACACGGGGGTGCTAGCTAGGGGGTTGTCTTGGTCGGAAAAGCATGGAGGCGGCCTAGCGACGTGCGCACGGCGGTGGCCGAAACAGAGAGCTCGGCGGCGCTCGTTGCCGGTTATTTCCGACGGCTAATCGGCTCAGGAAACCTAGGGGAATGAAAGCTAGAGCTCCATAGATTGATATCGTACCTTTAATTGGAGAGAAACCGAATTGGAGACAACGAATTTTGAGTTCTTGCCCCCGACGGCCGACTTTAGGGTTCTTCGGTGTTTTGCAAAATTCGCGAGATGTGGTGAACGGATTTTGGGGAAAATTGTGGGAAAGCTAGGTGAGACGATAAGGCACAAGTTTCATGTTGTGAACCTCGACCGAGGTCTGCTATTCATAGCGGTCCGCACGAGCTCCCGCTTGGCGGCCATGGTGGGCGGCGCTAGGGGTGACGGCATGCGCAGGTAGGGGGAGGGGAGGCCGACGCACAACGAGCATGGCTACAGTGCGGACGGCATGGGCACGGCGATACGGCGTGGTACGGTGACGCGACGGCGAGGCGACGGCGGAGTATGGCGTGGCATGGGCGCGACGCCGTGGCGACACGCGCGGCGTGGGCGCGGCACCAGGCCGACGAGCGCGGTGTCGGCACGGCGTACGGCACGTTGACGCCGGGCGGGCCGGGCGCACGCGTGTACGGCGCGTGACGTGAGCGCGGTACGGCCCCGACCGGCCTCGAACACCGCGGGGCGATGAAGTGTACTTTCCGATTTTCGCTGATTTTTCTTCCTTTTTCCCTTTTCTTTTTAAATTTTTATTTTTATTTATTAATTTTATATTTCTCCTAATATAAAACATAATTTGGCCAATTTATAAATTTAGTTTAACTCCATATTTTCAATCTTTTGCCCAACTTTATTATATATTGTTATGTACATATGAATATCCTTTCTATTTCCATTCTTCCTTTTATTCCATTTTATTTTATTTTTGTATTTTCCAAAATATAGTTTTGATAATTGTATATTTTCCAAAATATAGTTTTGAAATGCTTATCAACCTTAGTTTTCTTTTTATAATTGTATATTTTAAAAAATTTTATTTACTTTGGAGTTTTATTCCCTTTTAGGGTTTCAATTTTGATTTCTCTTTCTTTAAATAAGTGTATTTTTATTTATAACATGCAATAAAACTTGCAAATAAGAGGCAAATAAGCACAACAAGATGCAATGATTCAAAAAGTTTTTGTGGGCTCTGGTTTTTTATCTCGATTTTTAAGTTCCTATTTTCAGGATGTTACACGGCACTAGCATGACCGGGAGGTAGTTTGCCATTACGTTGGCGTCGCAATTTGCGCCTCGGACAGATGTAAAGTACAACTGAAGCCACAGGGTGGGATCGGTCTTGCCGTCGTAAGGGTCGATCATTGTTGGACGAAAACCTTTGGGCCACGTGACCCGCCGAAGTTTGGCGGCGAAGGCCGCAAAACCATCGTGTCAGGGCATGATGTCGGGAGATCCACCAGGAGGTCCATGCATCCGGTCGTAGTCGTCCCAGGCACTACATCTCCTAGTGCCTCCGATCGGCGGCGCGCCGCTCGACAATGTTTCGGGCGTCGACCCTTTGCGTGATTATCTCACGCAGGTCTCCCGTGTATGAGCTCCCTTGGTGCTCGGTTGTGCAAGAACTCCTGGAGCAACGGGTCATGCCGCCCAGGACGGCTCCGGTCTTCGTGGCTGCATCCTTAGCAGGACACGGGGACGCCGACTAACTAGCACTCCGCTGCGGCTGTGATCTCGAGCATCGAGCACTCCCGGAGGGCGCTCAGACGGGCCCGGAACGTTGAGTTGCACAGTGGCTGCCTGGGTCATGGCCATGGCCTTACGGACCTCTGGAGAGTCAGGAAGACCATTGAGTGCACACTCAATGGCGACCAAGTTGGCCGCGGGCGTCCAAAAAACCTGGTGTCCCTCGAACTCCATGGTAAAGTCGGACTCCAGGCATCGGGGCTAGACGTGGGGTCGACGAGCCTGTTCACGCCGCGCGACCCGCTCTGTGTTACAGGAACAGCGTGCATTGCGGTGGGCGTCAGACTCCTGAGAGCCCATGTCCTCATCGTCGGACACCACTTCCGCCATCATGATGAAGTTGGCAGGCTAGCGGTTGTCAGGGATGAACACTGGACCACGGAGCCACCGAGCCGACATCATACAAGGAAGAGTGGCATGGTGAGCGATCTTGTCGGGGATCACCGCGCCGGCAGTCGAGGGAGTACGTCCATGAGCATGCGAGGGCGAAGTAGGCAACCCTCGCAGCGAGGAAGCAGAACACGTGGAGTGGAGACAGTTAGGACGCTGGATCTTGGTCCACGCGTCGTCCGTCCTCTGGAGTGCCACGCGGGTAGCCAGGGGCTTGGGCTGCCAAACCCTGGCGGTCGTGCAGGCCTTGGGGGCAGAGGCCACCGGGCGCAAAGTGTAACATCCTGAAAATCGAAGAAACTGAAATCGGAAACATAAAAATCAGAACTTTCAAAAACCTTCGCCTGTTGCTTCTTCATCGGGTTTCTTGCTTCTTATTTGCCAGCTCAGTTGCATAAATCTAGTTGTGCTCAATTCCCTTTCGGTGTTTGGGGATGATTTGGAGTTGTCGGAAAGAAAAATGCTAAAGTCCGTATTAGGGATTTTTTAAAAAAAGAAATACGATTTATGGAAATACGATTTGGGAGAAAAAGAATAGTAATTGTGGTTGGGGGAAGATAAATTAGGACACAAAATAAATAATAAAATATTTGGGAGTCGTACTCGAAATCCGGAAATTTTTGGAAAATAAAGGGGTGAATTATGAAATTAGGAAAAATGGATTTAAATAAATAAATATGAAAAATAATGTGGGAAAATAAAAGTGGAGAAAAGTTGAAAATATTATATTAAAATTTATTTTTGAAATATAGGAATTTATTTTGGAATTTTTAGAAGAGAGGAAAATTGAAATAGGAATTAAAAATCAAAAATGGAAAATTGATAAATGACACTGTTCATATTGCGCCATGTGTTCGACGCCGTACCGCGCCCGCCCGCACTCGCGACACGCGCCGCGCCGCGCTCGCCCGCGCCCGGCCCCGCCCTCGCACGCGCGCACCCGCCCCGCCCACCCGCGCGCCACGCGCCACCCGCGCACACACCCGCGCGTGCCCCGCCGCGCCTCGCGCCATCGTCACCACGCGTCGCCGACCCACGCCGGCCCCGCCCGCACTCGCGCCGCGCGCACGACGCCGTCGCGGCCCCGCGCCCGTGCCGCGCCTTCCGCCACGTCGCGCGCGTCCGAGCCGGCCCAAGCCCTAGCGCCGCCGCGTGGCACCCAAGCTATGCCGCCCCCCTCCTCCATCCTCCCTCCCGGCCCCGCCTATAAAAGGGCGGCGACCCCGCCCCTTTGCCGCACCGCCGCCGCCCTCTCTCCTCCGTTTCCCGAGCGCCAACGCCGTCGCCGCCGTGCGCCAAGGTCCCCGTGCCCCACCGCACCTCCCGAGGTCGCCGTCGCCGGTAAGCCCCGCCGCCGCCTCTGTTTTCCTTGCGCGCCGCGTCTTGCGCCCCCTGTTTTGATGCGCCTCGGTCGAACACGTTGAGTGCAATGAACAGTGGCGCTGGAAAAAGAAAAAGAAAAAGAAAAAAGAAAAATAGGAAAAATTTGGAAAAATTTTAGAAAATTTGGAAAAATATTTTGGGAAGATTTGAGTAAAATTTTGGGCAAAATTAAAGTATATTTTTGTGTGTTTTTCAGGCGAAAATTTGGAAATCAAATCCGGACTTTTCCAAAATTCCGTTTTGCGTCGTTTTTGAATCCGAATTTCGTTTAGATCTTTCTTGCCATTTTAATATGTTTCTCTTTTGTGCTCGGACCTTCAAAACCTCTAGCACCAATCCCTCCGCGGATATTTTCAAATCCGTTTTCTCAAACAAATCGCGATCGTCGTTTTGCGAAAACCCTAAGTCGTCGACCCGATGTCCAAACTTGGAGTTTTCCGGGGCGATCGTAGTACAAACTCAAGTAGGAATTTGGGCTTAGCACTTGGAATCGTTTCTGAGACTTTTTTCGGATCTTTTCGACCTTTTGGTGTTATATAGGATTCTAATCGGAATCGATTGATTTTTCGCACGTACGGGTAGCACCTGAAGAAACCGGCATCGACCCCGTTGAAGACACCACCCCAGAAGCGTGCGAGCAAGGCAAGTCATCACACTCTTTGAACATATTGATCCTACTTTTGTGAAATGATGTTGATTTCAAATTACAAATTACATGCTATACACAAATGAGTACCTATGCTTGATATACCCTGCTTTGATGTTGATCACCATTAGAGTTATTCTTTGTAACCTTCGATGTGATATGACCGGAGGCTAACTTCGGTAAAAGTGCTTAGCCCTGCTTATACTAGATCCCTGCATACTCATGATTTTACAAGAAAGCTTTGTGCTTGGGAAACTACCTTAGGGAAGGTAGTTGAGATGCGGCCTGTGGAGACATGAGCGCCACATGTCCATGAGATTGATGAACTAAGTTTGATGAAAATTGAAAGTACTATACAAATGTTTTAGACTGGGGCGGCCGGATGATTTGGGTGGATTCCGGAAAAAGGCAAGTGCCGACCCTGGTCAATTAAGGACCGAGCCATGAGATAGCCAGGAAACGAGCCAGTACAACCGTACTTCTCGAATGGGTATAGACCTAGCTGACTAGATAGCCGAGCGGAGGCAGTATCCTTGCATAGATGGTTCTTTATGATGTGGTTTGTGTGATGAGGATGAGGCTGCGGCCTATGTTGTGAATGGTGGAATTTAATCGACATTAATTGAACTTAAATATTGAGGAAATTTCCCTTATACCGGGTGCACCAGAACTCCTCTCACTGCTAGAAAATGACGGCTAGAGTGCATGAGGGCTTAAGTTCATGGAGCGGGTACTGCCAAAGTGAGGTTATCGAAAGGTTTTGCCGTGACCGTCTCATGTGTTGGGACGTAGGCTCATTCGTTGGGCTGTCGCGGAGTACGGGTAAAGTGTACATCCACTGCAGTGTGAATGAATCAATCTATTCGAATAGCCGTGCTCGCGGATATTGAGCATCGTGACAAGACTTTCGCTTGGCTAGACTTTAAACTTAAAACTGCTGAGATGGGTTTGCATGATGATTTCATTCGTGGTGGATCAACTTCTCGAGATGCGAGAAGGGTGGATTCCCAGAAAACCATGACGAATCGGAGGCGGGAAGCCATCCTTGGAATCACGATGGATGGTAGACGAACCGTCGCCGAATTAATAAACTATGGAACTAAAACTTGACTTGGCTAGTTGTTAGGTTTGTGAAAAGGTTTGTGAAAATTGGCTTTATGCAAAAGAGCTCCAGCCATTCCTTGAATAACCCTATCATATGCATCAATTCCGTGTTGGCTTGCTGAGTATGGTTGGTACTCACCCTTGCTATACGCACAAACCTTCAGATGGTGGGAATGAAGAATTGGAGGATCCTTACGCTTACTATCAGGAGGGTGAAGGAACTGATGGCGCTTACTAGGTCTTAGCTCCGGTCGTTGCCTGTGGCAACTGACATGCCGCTGCCTCTATTCCGCTGCCGTATCTAATTTCTGCTTTTGTGTTGTATTCGGACCATGAGGTCCTGTGTGTTGAACATTGCCTTCGGGCCTATGGTTGTAATAACTTCATTGTAAGACTATTCGTGCATGCGCACCTGATTATTCAGTACTGTATTCGTGGGTACCAACTACTCGATCCAGGGAAATGGTACTAAGAACACGAAAGATTCCCGTTCCAAAAACGGGGGTCCACAGAGCTGGTATCAGAGCCATGCGACCGTAGGATAAGACCAATTGGCGCCCTACCCACGACTAGTTGGCTAAAGGGAAGTATCCCTACGTAGGACCATTTCCAAACTATTATTTCGAAAATACAAATATACCTTTTCTATATATGTATTTCCTTTTCTTTACCAAATAGTTTTGATGATAGCTCTCTCCCGCTAACCCTAAGTTGCCTTCAAAAGCAGATGTCGAACCATGACGGAGCCTGGGAGATCACCATCCCACGAGACGAGGGATTTGTAGCACAGCTTCAGTCATTGCTGTGGTGTTTAAGATATGCAGAACCACCCACTTACCAAATCAAGAGGCATGGCTCCGAAGGATATCCAGCATGGGAGGCGGCCGTTTCCGTGGAAGCCCGCATGGGAAGTGAAACACCTTTTTGCTTCCACACCTGCTATCACCGAGATCTAGCGGAAGCAGCCATTCAAGATGCGGCCCGCGAAGCATTCTTTCACCTTAATGCGATACACCGTGCTGAACTCACAGTGACAGAGTTTGTGCACCACCCCTATCGCGAGGAAGGCAACCCAGTTTGCACCGTGGAAGCCACCCCCTGCTGCTACAACCCTATGGTCACACGTCTATCATGCTGGGCAGAGACGGCAGATGACTGCTACGAAGAAGCCTTGCTCGAGATCAACGACCAGCAGCAACGCCTCAATGATCTGGTCTAGAGCCACCAGGGTTGTGGGGATCAGATCAACATGCTGCAGACCCAGCTGCAGGCCAACGGTGCCCAATATGAGCAGCTCTCGGACCGTTACATGGCCCGTGGGGAAGCTCTGGTAGAGCTGAAGGAGCAGCTCAGGAGGAGCAAGGAACAAGTTGACCAGCTGGAGGAACAGCTGCGCTCCCGCCCTGTCCATGCTGCAGGTACTTCCACCGGGGTTGTACCAACACCTCCTGCTCCTATGCCCGACCACTACTACCTTATGACTCCAGCATGCTTGGATACCTTTCAAGCCATGATGGAGCAAGCTTTTATGTTGAGCACAGAGCCGGCGCCGTACCTGATAAACCCCACTGCTGCCACGTCCATGGAACCCACCTCGAACTCCGTAGCGGTGCCATCCGAGCCTGGATCGGGAGAGGAGAACCCCATCCAGATCCACACCGACTCTGAGTCTGAGGCGGAACCTATGGAGGTCAAATGGGAGTCCAGCGACACCGATCCAATGGAGGAAGAAGCTCCCACTCGTCGCCTGACTCACACCGAAGGTCCCCTCACCCGCAAAACCGCTCGCAAGAGTACACGACCAACGAGCAGGAAGATTCGGCATGACTCCGAGGCCACCACCTCCGAGCCATGGGGACTCTGATTTGCTTCAGCAGAGGATCACCCCCTTCCTGCACCTGGCTCCTACGGATGGTTGGACGATTAGGCGGGAGGACCACCCCAGCTTGATCTCGCTCTGGACGGTTCGACAGCAAGGACCACACTCTATCCCCCCCTTAATAGTTAATGCAGTAAGATGATGTAGTTGTTGTATCATGGCATGAGGGACTGTGCATGTACGTCCGTGTACCCTTTGATGTAATATGATGGACCTAAGTATCGCTTTGTGGTATCCTAATTAATGAGCTTATTATTTTACCATGCTTGTTGGTTGACGATCATTTAAAAACAACTTAAAGAAAAATCACCTAGGAACCATGACCTTAACAGGTCCGATCTCTTAATTCATCTATCTTCTTCAGATGGCGCATCGCCGCAGCAACCAACGAGAACCCACCGGAGCCCAACCCCTCCACTCTGGCGGAGGTTATGGATTTACAAACCCAGCTGCTCCAATCAATTGCCAACAACCAGGGAAGTCGAGGAGGGTCAAGTTTAGGAGAGTTCATGCGAGCTAAGCCACCAACTTTCTCCACAGCCGAAGAACCCATGGATGCTGAGGATTGGTTGAGGGTGATCGAGAAAAAGCTAACTCTCGTCCGAGTTCGAGAAGCAGATAGAGTTATCTTCGCCACTAGCCAGCTAGAGGGTCCCGCAAGTGACTAGTGAGACACCTACAAGGAAACGCGAGCTGAAGATGCCGGAGAACCGACATGGAAAGAATTCACGGCTGTGTTCCGTGAAAATTTCGTACCAGCTGCAGTTATGAGGATGAAGAAAAACGAGTTCCGCAGGCTGCGCCAAGGAAACACCTTAGTACAAGAGTACCTGAACAAGTTTACCCAGCTTGCTCGTTACGCCACAAGTGACCTGGGAGACGAGGAAGAGAAGATGGATAAATTTATCGAGGGACTAAACGATGAGCTGAGGGGACCGATGATCGGACAAGACCACACCAGCTTCCAAAGCCTCATCAACAAGGTCGTACGGCTTGAACACGACCAAAAGATGGTAGAAAATAACCGCAAAAGGAGGCTTGCTATGGCCCGCCCATTTCGGGGAGCGCCACAACGTCCCAAGGGAGCCACCCCGTCGGATGGAAGCCAAACGTTCGGCGGCGGTCGTTCCCCGCCCCGACCATGTCAACAGGCCAGCTACACCTCAGTTTCATACGCCGACGCCAACCCTAGCCGCTCCAGGAAGAAGAAATGTGAACTGCTTCAATTGTGGAGAATTCGGGCACTACTCCAACAGCTGCCCCAAACCACGCAACACTCCTGTGCGCACCGGCGCCAATGCAACGGCCGTCCGAGGAACCCCCACCCCTGCTGCAGGACGCGGTTTGTTCAGGACCCCGCTACCCAACGAGGCTGCCACCGGGTTTCGACGTGGCCAGGTGAATCATGTGTGGGCTAAGAAGCTCGGAGGATCGAGCATGCGATGGGTATGTTCTCTATCAACTCTACCCCGCTTAAAGTCTTATTTGATTCTGGAGCCTCGCATTCATTCACATCTTCCCAAGTAAGCAAACAACACCACCTACACCAAGTAGAACTTAAGAGACCTATGTTGGTACACTCACCTGGGGGAAACATAACCGTACCCCATGCTTGCATCAATGTGCCCATACGGATTAGGGACATGGTGTTTCTTTCAAACCTTATGGTGCTATCACCCCAAACCATTGATGTCATACTCGGGATGGATTGGTTGACCAAGAATAATGGAATCATAGATGCGGTCGAAGGGAAGTCACGGTATCCACCCCATGGGAATCACCAATGAGCATAACTATGGACCAAAACCCGAAGCTATGCGAGCAAGCTGCGGGAGTATTCACCATGCTACCTCTAAGCGGGATGCCGGTAGTACAAGAATACCCGACGTATTCCCGAGGAATTGCCAATGCCCCGGATCGCGACATAGAGTTTATCATCGACCTAATGCCGGTACGCCCTATATCCAAGAGACCTTATCGAATGCCGCCAACGAGTTAGAAGAACTCAAGAAGCAAATCCAAGAACTACAAGAGAAGGGATTTGTACGCCCGATTCTTCTCCTGGGAGCTCCGGTACTCTTCGTCAAGAAGAAGGATGGGAGTATGAGGATGTGTGTGGACTATCGATCGTTGAATGAAGTGACTATCAAAAACAAGTACCCGCTACCTCGAATCGATGACCTATTCGATCAACTTAAGGGTGCGCAAGTGTTCTCAAAGATTGATCTTCGGTCGGGATATCATCAGTTGAAGATTAGAGCTGGAGATATTCCTAAAACGGCGTTCTCTACACGTTACGGCTTATACGAGTTCACAGTAATGTCCTTTGGATTGACCAATGCCCCGGCATATTTTATGAATCTGATGAACAAGGTATTCATGGAATACCTGGACAAATTCGTAGTGGTATTTATCGACGATATACTTATCTACTCCAAAAACGATGAGGAGCATGCGGAGCATCTACGGCTGGTACTGGAGAAACTACGAGAGCACCAGCTGTATGCAAAATTTAGCAAATGCGAGTTCCGGCTCAAGGAAGTCGCTTTTCTTGGCCACATGGTCTCAGCCGGAGGAGTAGCGGTAGACCCCGCCAAGGTCGAAGCTGTCACGGAATGGAAGGCACCCAAGTCAGTGACGGAAGTTCGGAGTTTCTTGGGCTTGGCCGGGTATTACCGAAGGTTCATCGAAGGGTTTTCCACCGTAGCCCGACCTATGACTCAACTTCTGAGGAAGGAAAAGAAGTTTGAATGGAACGAGAAGTGTCAAGAAGCCTTTGACCAACTAAAAGAAAAGTTAACCACCGCCCCAATCTTAACTTTACCTGACAACCGGAAGGATTTCGTGATGTACTGTGATGCGTCTCGGCAAGGACTAGGAGGCGTGTTAATGCAGGATGGGAAGGTCGTAGCATATGCCTCGCGATAGTTACGACCCCACAAGGAGAACTATCCCACACACGACCTGGAATTAGTCGCGGTTGTTCACGCCTTGAAGATCTGGAGACACTACCTGATCGGGAACCACTGTGATGTGTATACTGATCACAAGAGCTTGAAATACTTCTTTACTCAGCCCGATCTCAACCTACGATAGAGGCGATGGTTGGAGTTGATCAAAGATTACGATCTAGGAATCCATTACCATCCCGGCAAGGCAAATGTAGTGGCCGATGCGTTAAGCCGCAAAGCCCAATGCAACCATATGGGATTGGAAGGTATGGCCAGTGAGCTCCAAGAAGAAATGGCTCGACTTAATCTGCACCTGATTCCACACGGAGAAGCAAACTAGCTAGAAATCCAACCCCTTCTGAGGACTCAAATAGAAGAAGCCCAAAAGGGAAATGAGGAAACCCAGGAAATCCAAGAACGCATGGCCGCTGGACGCGCTAAGGAATTTTCGGTAGACGACAAGGGAATCTGTGGTACAAGAAAAGAATCTGCGTGCTCGAACAAGGTGGGTTGAGAGGGTTGATCTTAAAAGAAGCACACGAATCGGCATATTCGTTACATCCAGGAAGCACGAAAATGTACCAGGATCTGAAGGGAGAATACTGGTGGCCCAATATGAAGAGAGATGTAGCCGAATACGTAGCCGTATGCGATGTATGCCAAAGGGTGAAAGCTGAGCATCAACGACCAGCAGGCTTACTACAGCCGCTCAAGATTCCCGAATGGAAATGGGATGAGATAGGCATGGATTTCATAGTTGGACTACCCAAAACTGCGACTGGTTACGATTCCATTTGGGTAATAGTAGATCGGCTCACCAAGACCGCCAGATTTATTCCCGTAAAGACTAACTACAACAGTGCCAAGCTAGCGGAACTATACATGAGTAGGATTGTATGTCTCCATGGTGTACCAAAAAGGATTATATCGGATCGTGGTACCCAATTCACGTCTCATTTTTGGAGCAAAGTTCACGAGGCACTCGGAAGTCACCTTGCCTTCAGTACCGCTTACCACCCACAGACCGATGGGCAGACTGAAAGGACAAATCAAGTACTAGAAGATATGCTGAGAGCCTGTGCGTTGGATTTCACAAAGGATTGGGAAAAATGTTTACCGTACGTCGAGTTCTCCTACAACAATAGCTACCAAGCCAGTCTGAAGATGTCACCAAACGAAGCCCTATTTGGTCGCCGATGCCGAACCCCATTGATGTGGTCAGAAACCGGTGAACGAGCCATATTCGGGCCTGACATAATCAAAGAGGCCGAGGAAAAGGTTCGCTTGATCCGAGACCGATTACAAGCTGCCCAATCACGACAAAAGAGCTACGCAGATACCCGTCGAACAGAACTAGAATTTAAAGAAGGTGACTATGTGTATCTAAAGGTCTCACCACTACGGAGAACTCAGAGGTTCAAGGTAAAAGGAAAACTCGCACCAAGATACCTGGGCCCATTCTTGATAAACGCTAGGAGAGGTGAAGTGGCCTACCAGCTGGAGCTGCCCGAGAACCTCTCCGATGTCCACCCAGTATTCCACGTATCGCAGTTGAAGAAATGTCTGCGGGTGCCAGAAGAGCAAGCTCCTTTGGAAACCATCCATGTCCATAGTGATCTTACCTACCCGGAGCATCCAATCAAGATACTGGACGAGGCAGAAAAGAAGACACGGACCAAGTCATGGCGCATGTACAAAGTACAATGGAGCAACCACACTGAAGAGGAGGCTACCCGGGAGAGCGAGGATTTCCGAAGACGGAATACCCACACCTACTCAGCACCGGTAAGAAATCTCGGGGACGAGATTTATTGTTAGGGGTAGGTTTGCAACATCCTGAAAATCGAAGAAACTGAAATCGGAAACATAAAAATCGGAACTTTAAAAAACCTTCGTCTGTTGCTTCTTCCTCAGGTTTGTCGCTTCTTATTTGCCAGCTCAGTTGCATAAATCTAGTTGTGCTCAATTCCCTTTCGGTGTTTGGGGATGATTTGGAGTTGTTGGAAAGAAAAATGCGAAAGTCCGTTTTAGGGATTTTTAAAAAAAAGAAATCGGAGAAGTGCGGATTTATGGAAATACGATTTGGGAGAAAAAGAATAGTAATTGTGGTCGGGGGAAGATAAATTAGGACACAAAATAAATAATAAAATATTTGGGAGTCGTACTCGAAATCCGGGAAATTTTTGGAAAATAAAGGGGTGAATTATGAAATTAGAAAAAAGGGATTTAAATAAATAAATATGAAAAATAATGTGGGAAAATAAAAGTGCGAAAAGTTGAAAATATTATATTAAAAATTATTTTTGAAATATAGGAATTTATTTTGGAATTTTTACAAGAGAGAAAAATTGAAATAGGAATTAAAAATCAAAAATCGGGAAAATTGATAAATGACACTGTTCATATTGCGCCATGTGTTCGACGCCGTACCGCGCCATACCGCGCCCACCCGCGCTCGCCGCGCTCGGCCCGCCCTCGCACCGCGCGCGCACCCGGCCCCTACCCGCGCGCCACGCCGCGCGGCACACACCCGCGCCGTGCCCCCCGCGCCTCTCGCCGCGCTCGCCCGCGCCGTACGCCCGCCGCGCCTCGCGCCGCGCGTCGCCGCGCGCGTCCGACCCACGCCCCCCCGCGCCGCGCGCATGACGCCGTATGCGGCCCGCGCCCGCGCCCTTCCGCCACGTCGCGCGCGTCCGAGCCGGCCCAAGCCCTAGCGCCGCCGCGTGGCACCCAAGTTGCGCCGGCCCCCTCCTCCATCCTCCCCTCCCGCCGCGCCTATAAAAGGGCGGCGACCCCGCCCTTTGCCTCACCGCCGCCGCCTCTTTCCTCCGTTTCCCGAGCGCCAACGCCGCGCCGCCGTGCGCCAAGGTCCCCGTGCCCCACCGCACCTCCCGAGGTCCACCGTCGCCGTAAGCCCCGCCGCCGCCTGTTTCCTTGCGCGCCAGCCGCTGCCCGCCCTGTTTTGATGCGCCTCGGTCGAACACGTTGAGTGCAATGAACAGTGGCGCGGAAAAGAAAAAGAAAAAAAAAAAAGAAAAATAGGAAAAATTTGGAAAAATTTTAGAAAATTTGGAAAAATATTTTGGGAAGATTTGAGTAAAATTTTGGGCAAAATTAAAGCATATTTTTGTGTGTTTTTCGGTGCGAAAATTTGGAAATCAAATCCGAACTTTTCCGAAATTCCGTTTTGCGTCGTTTTTGAATCCGAATTTCGTTTAGATCTTTCTCGCCATTTTAATATGTTTCTCTTTTGTGCTCGGACCTTCAAAACCTCTAGCACCAATCCCTCCGCGGATATTTTCAAATCCGTTTTCTCGAACAAATCGCGATCGTCGTTTTGCGAAAACCCTAAGTCGTCGACCCGATGTCCAAACTTGGAGTTTTCCGGGGCGATCGTAGTACAAACTTAAGTAGGAATTTGGGCTTAGCGCTTGGAATCGTTTCTGAGACTTTTTTGGATCTTTTCGACCTTTTGGTGTTATATGGGATTCTAATCGGAATCGATTGATTTTTCGCACGTACGGGTAGCACCTGAAGAAACCGGCATCGACCCCGTTGAAGACACCACCCCACAAGCGTGCGAGCAAGGCAAGTCATCACACTCTTTGAACATATTGATCCTACTTTTGTGAAATGATGTTGATTTCAAATTACAAATTGCATGCTATACACAAATGAGTACCTATGCTTGATATACCCTGCTTTGATGTTGATCACCATTAGAGTTATTCTTTGTAACCTTCGATGTGATATGACCGGAGGCTAACTTCGGTAAAAGTGCTTAGCCCTGCTTATACTAGATCCCTGCATACTCATGATTTTACAAGAAAGCTTTGTGCTTGGGCAACTACCTTAGGGAAGGTAGTTGAGATGCGGCCTGTGGAGACATGAGCGCCACATGGCCATGAGATTGATGAACTAAGTTTGATGAAAATTGAAAGTACTATACAAATGTTTTAGACTGGGGCGGCCGGATGATTTGGGTGGATTCCGGAAAAGGCAAGTGCCGACCCTGGTCAATTAAGGACCGAGCCATGAGATAGCCGGGAAACAAGCCAGTACAACCGTACTTCTCGAATGGGTATAGACCTAGCTGACTAGATAGCCGAGCGGAGGCAGTATCCTTGCATAGATGGTTCTTTATGATGTGGTTTGTGTGATGAGGATGAGGCTATGGCCTATGTTGTGAATGGTGGAATTTAATCGACATTAATTGAACTTAAATATTGAGGAAATTTCCCTTACCCCGGGTGCGCCAGAACTCCTCTCACTGCTAGAAAATGACGGCTAGAGTGCATGAGGGCTTAAGTTCATGGAGCGGTGCCAAAAGTGAGGTTATCGAAAGGTTTTGCCGTGACCGTCTCATGTGTTGGGACGTAGGCTCATTCGTTGGGCTGTCGCGGAGTACGGGTAAAGTGTACATCCACTGCAGTGTGAATGAATCAATCTATTCGAATAGCCGTGCTCGCGGATATTGAGCATCGTGACAAGACTTTCGCTTGGCTAGACTTTAAACTTAAAACTGCTGAGATGGGTTTGCATGATGATTTCATTCGCTGGTGGATCAACTTCTCGAGATGCGAGAAGGGGTGGATTCCCAGAAAAACCATGACGAATCGGAGGCGGGAAGCCATCCTTGGAATCACGATGGATGGTAGACGAACCGTCGCCGAATTAATAAACTATGGAACTAAAACTTGACTTGGCTAGTTGTTAGGCTTGTGAAAAGATTTGTGAAAATTGGCTTTATGCAAAAGAGCTCCAGCCATTCCTTGAATAATCCTATCATATGCATCAATTCCGTGTTGGCTTGCTGAGTACGGTTGGTACTCACCCTTGCTATACGCACAAACCTTCAGATGGTGGGAATGAAGAATTGGAGGATCCTTACGCTTACTATCAGGAGGGTGAAGGAACTGATGGTGCTTACTAGGTCTTAGCTCCGGTCGTTGCCTGTGGCAACTGACATGCCGCTGCCTCTATTCCGCTGCCGTATCTAATTTCTGCTTTTGTGTTGTATTCGGACCATGAGGTCCTGTGTGTTGAACATTGCCTTCGGGCCTATGGTTGTAATAACTTCATTGTAAGACTATTCGTGCATGCGCACCTGATTATTCAGTACTGTATTCGTGGGTACCAACTACTCGATCCAGGGAAATGGACTAAGAACATGAAAGATTCCCGTTCCAAAAATGGGGGTCCACACAAAGCTGTGTGCCTTTAGCCCCGCCACCACGCGTCCTAGCGTAGCCGCCCGCTCCAGCTCATCACAGGCCGCCTGAGAGAGAGTGAGGCGACGGAAGTCGTTGGCGCAAAACACCAGGGTGCTGAAGACGAAGGTCATCCCAACGGGAACGGCAAAGTCAGTGGAGAAGAAAACCGCCATCAAATTGCCTAAGACGAAGAACAGCGCCGCTACCTGGCGCGCCAACTGTCGATGGGTGGGTCGACAGTCCTCAAAGGGGAGTGCCCAGAGATGTGAAACAGGATGGTAGAGAAGCTGTCCTCGGACGGATCCGATGGTCGACTTGACTCCTGAGACGAGCCAAAGAGCAAAGACACAGAGGATTATACTGGTTCAGCCCTCCCAAAGGATAATAGGCCTACGTCCAGTGTTCTTTGTTGGGGTGTATGATGAACAAGAGTTACAAGGACGAGTTCTTGGGGGCCTAGAAGTCGGCCAAGAACTCGAACGAGGATGCTAGAGTTTCGTTTCGCATCCTCCTCCCTTTGCTCCCCACGCGCTGCCCTCCCTTTTATAGCTCAAGGGGCGGACGGAGAACTTGGGGGCCAAGAAAACTATGTCTAATGTGCTAAAAGGTGAGTACAAACAACATCGAAAAAGTACAAAATGGTCTCGCTAGGTCCTATACACCATGAGCATCTTGTGCTCTCTCTTTCTTGCCTTGGGATCCCTCCTCCACCTAAGACGCCCTTGTCTTGTCGGGTGACGTCGTCTTTGCCGGGCTGTCCCCTTCCTTTTTCTTCTTGCACGCCAAGTCTTATCCCGAGGATGGTCGAGGTCGGGTTGTGGTTTTTAGGGTCGAGAGAGGAGAACCGAGGTCGGGCTCGGGGAAAGGTCGGGACGCCCGACCCCGCGAAAGGGTCGGGCCATCGACCACGTCTCAAGGATTCTCGGTTTTGACTTCGTTGGACTTAGGTTCCAGCCCATGGGGTACCCCAGGGTGACACCCACCACAACGGTCCTATGGCGGATCTTGAGCGACGGCGGTGCGCAGGCAACAACAAGGCTCACGGGCCCGGTCCTATAGCGGAGCTCGGGCGCCGCGGCCATGGTGGGGTGGTGATGAGGATCCAGATCCAGATCCAGCTCTAGCTCTGCTCCTGTCCTCCATCCCTATCCCTTTAGCGATCCAGATCCTGCTAAGCTCTCGCTGGTCTTTGACGATGGATTTTTTCGTTCTCTTTGTGATATATGAATGGATTATGAGGTTAATTTGTGATTTGTAAATGGCTTACGATTTTTATGAATGAATCTTTTGAATGGATTATGAGATTTGTGATGAATTTGTGATTTGTTAATGGATTAGGGCGACTAGCGATTTTCGATTTGGGGTGGCTGATTTTGGATTTGGGGTGGAGGATTTTGGTTCTGCGGATTTTTTTGCGCCAAAAGTTTTTTTGTGGCGGGTGGCTTAAGTGTCACGCATGTAAAGATTGATTTTCACCAGCATGGCGGTGCTCTTTAGATACCCGCCAGCGAAAATATATTTTCGCAGGAGGCTGAACCATACTTGTAAAAATCCTTTGTTTTCACTGACCTTTGATTGCTGACGATTGGGCTGGGCGCCAACAAAAATATGAAATAGCCGCCAGCAATAAGCTTTTTAAGTAGTGTTTTCCCTAAATCGCAGAGGACACATCTTAAAACAGGTCTTAATGTTCTCAGCGCAATCAAACTTCCATATTGGAAATTTTGGGTATGTTACATTTTACACTATAATTACACAAATCATCATTCTATTTCAAAAAAGAGTAAGAAAAGATTCAAACTAGTATAGGGCTAAGCTGACACATCTCTGGAGTATACTTTCCATTTTCCATCTGGTCATATAGAAATGTGTGTTTCACACATTCACCGGAAAGTGTGCTCAACATATCAAGAAAGTGATAATGCTAAATGTAAGAGTTGTAGAACGAACAACAGTGTGGTCGATAAATTGTTCCTTAGAACTGTGCTGTTTATAATAAACTGTTTCTAACAATCTGATTGGATGGTTTATAAAACCTCCTTAAATATTTTTACACCGACCTCATGTATGCAAATATTCCAAATATGGCCCTCCGTGAATATCACAAGATCTTTGCTCACTTAGTGTTAAATTTTGATATTTGGCATAGATTGTCTATATTAAATTTACTGTATTAGAACATGTGCCCCCAAACTCCATTTACCTTTTTTAGTTTTTTAAAGTATCGAAACCTGATTTTCAGCAACTTACCTTTTCAGTTATCAAGAATGCTATATAGTCTTGAATACAGGAAGTTGGTATTTTACAACTATTACAATATCATCCTTATTAACTACAAAAAATATATTTGCCAAAAATATGCCACCAGACTTTGTGTTGTGAGAAATATTGAAGTAAATTCTTGTTGATTGAGACATATTATTGTGATATTTATATGAGTTAGTAACACTTTTAAACGAAGAACAACTTGCAATAGATGAATGGTGACCAGATCTGGTTTGTAGATAGTAAAAAATCAGAGAGAAGACTTCTGTATGTTATTTGGTTTCAACACTTTTGTGATGCATTCAAAGGGAAACATACAGAGGAAGTTCTTCTTTCCAAAAAATTGCAGTGCCCAAAATTTGTCTATTAAGTTAACTACACTATTACTAACGATTAAAAACACCTCATAAAAGATAATGGGTGCTCTAGTCGGTCTAGCCAATCAAAGTTAGACCGGTAATATGCGGTGACTAAGCAAATAGATGGGCCAACTAGGAGATAAAAATTGGATCAGGCCCAATCTTCTAGGCCGAAATGCACCAAGAGAGAGAAACGGTGTGGCTAAGAGGTAAAGGAAGCTAGGGTTCGCCTCAATCCCTCAAATCCCCATTTTCTCCCTATCTCAATCCCTCTTTCTTAGATCGCGAACACCGCATCTCCGCCCCTCTCTCCCCGCTCTATGTCATCGCCCTGGCTCTCCTAGCTTGTTGTTGTTGATATTTCCTCGCCCTGGTCTCAGCATATCCTTTGCAGTTGGAATCTCTTGAAATAAGGTATGAGTTGAATCTCAAATGTTTAAGTATTAGAATATCTTTCAATAGTTTCAAAGTATGCAAGGAAGCATGTCAAAAATAGCTAGCAACTTATATGCACAAATTTATTGTTGGTTGTCGAAACTTGGTTTCGGCAATATATTTTCTGGGTCGCAATCAAGATCGCCAAGCACAATGGGTTAGAAGAAGAAGAAGATTTAGACAGGTTCAGCCCTCTCGTGAGGTAATACCCTACTCTGTTTCGGTGGATTCGATCCGCCGAGTGTCTTTATTGATCTCGTGATCTAAAGCGAGAGCTAAAAGCTGAACTTCTATCGGAATATTTGATCTAGAATCGATATCCCTCAAGGGACGCCCCTTACCCCCTTATATAGTCTTGGGAGGAAGGGTTTACAAGTCGGAAACCCTATCTTACTCTAAGACGGTTTCCTCAATCTTACCAAACCGTGACTATAGGCCGATTGCCTTATCTCTATCGGCAACCGTAACACCCAAGTCAAGTTCGGCTTACGAGATATAGCGGCGCAATCTATCCCTACCTCCAATCGGATAAGCTTGCCATGTGGATACCCGATTGCCACAATCTCCACAAGTAGCCCCGAGTCCTTTTCCGACGAGACAACTCGGCTTCGAGACCAAAACAACACTCAACCAAAAATCTCTTTGACCGAGTGCTTTTGGCGCCGAGTGATTCCATCATCTCTGCCTCGAATCTTCCCGAGTGGCTCCAAAGACTGTGAAGGGCTGGAAAAAATATACATAAAAATTTCAAAAATAAATATCTAGGTGCATCTCCGATAATTTAATCATCCCTCATGGGTAAAAAGCACTCGGTAAGCTCATGCTTATCCGAGTAGATCTGCCCGAGTCATCCCGAAACAAATATTTTAATCATCCCTCATGGGAAAATAAGTTCTTTCAATCATATGAAAAATATGACCAAGTTATTAAACAGCTTTTGCCATAATACCGGTCTCAATCTTATAAAGATCTTCACCAAGGTGGAAAACAAACAAGACATCGGTAAGATTACCCGACCAAATGCCGAAAAACCAAACAGCCCTTGTTCACCAAGGCAGCTATAAAAACTCAGTGTTGGTCACCTTCCAAATTGCATCGTGCCGCCTTCTCATGAAGTCGGGCAAACCGCGGTATGGAAGGATCTTTTAAAAGTATAGGGCACTCGGATACGCGCATATTGCCAGGCAAATCGCTTAAGCTCATCCGCTTAAGTCCCTAAGGACACGTATCGGACCACACCTTAGCTGGGCCGTAGATTTTCTTATGGGCTCGGCCCACTCACCGAAAACCTAGCGCAACCCTCAAATCTTTCTTTATAAAGACACGAGGTCGTCCCCGCCTCTTCATCTTCCAAAATTCCCCTTCTCGCAATCTGCTCATCGGTTCATTGCGGAGAACCCTAGGCTTGCGCGCTTCTCGGTCCATCCGCCAAGAAGCTTGCTTGCCACGACAACTAGCTTCGCAGCCAAAACTCCCACATCCATCGCCCAAGATCTAACCTTTCTCGCGATCCGCTCCCCAACAACCTCGCTCTCATGGCGGAGGAGAAGAGGATTCCGTTCGACCAATGGGCCACCTCGGACGTGAGGGAATACACCCTCAAGGAGATGGTAAAGCACGGCGTACTTCCGCCGAAGGAACTTGTAGGATGGCGCCCGGCGGCGGGGAGGACTTCCCGACCCCAAACACCGGTGAGCTGGTCGTCTTTACTTCCTTTTTCTATTGCGGATTCAGTCTTCCCACCTCCGAATTCTTTCGGGGCTTTTGGACTACTATGGCCTTCACATCTACCATCGAACCCCAACTCGATGCTTCACATCGCACTCTTTATTCATGTGTGTGAAGCCTTCCTTGGCATTCTTCCTCATTTCAATGCTTTCGTATGTTCTACCGAAACCCCATCCGAACAAGGATCAACCTTGCGTCGTTGGTGGGCAGGCTTTCGCCTTCGCGGATCTCTCCGCAAAGACTACTTCTCTCTCCCTTGAAATCCTCGAACAAAGGCCGGCACGCGAACCGGTTCTACATCGCAATCTTGAACCCAGCCTTCCCGCCTTTGTCGGTCTTCCTCCCGTCCCCAAGCCATCTTGGAGCACCGTCCTTCCATGAATGGGATGAAGCCAACGATCCGCTCGCGAAGATCCCGGCGATGAAGAAGAGGAACCTTCGCGGGAACAAATCACTCGGCACTTCATCAGTGCCGACCGGCGCCGATCAAGGAGCGGTCGAAGCCGGCCTACGAGTATGAAGGCGGTACGGACCCCAATCGGGAAGACCCAGATCCGCTCACATACGAGATCCCGAAGATTCGTATGTACAAACTCTTCTCATCTGGGATTTCGTCGAGCGGGCCCTCATACGCAGTCCTTCCATTCAGCATCCATCGACCTCCTCCTCCTGGTAAGCCGATTGGATGCTTCATAGTATCTTTCGATCTTGACGCCTTGTCGTTTAATGTTGCACTTTCCCTTTCTGCAGAAAACGCCTCTATCACCTCCAAGCCATATAAGGTGGCTCATGATGACGCGCCACGTCGTCCCGCCAAGAAGCCAACCGGGATCAAGATCCAAGCCGATCCAGGTCGGGAAGCGGGCGCGCGAGTGAGGACTCGAACAAGCGCGCAAGTAAAAGGCGGCGATCATCGAGGACTTGGATGACGACGTCCCGCTCCTCCGGTCGAGACCCCGCCTCTAAGGCGATCGCCGCGGATCGCACCGAAGATCCGCCGGTCATCCGTAAGCTCGAAACCAAAGTCTTGAGCTTTTTCGCAGAGAACTTTTCCTTATCTTCGCTGTGTTCACTTGTGCGGGAGGCCCCAGGACATAGATCCCGCCGGAGGGTGAAGGGCCGACCCGGCCGCTGCTTCCGAAGTGCCAAGGCCGTCAGAGCCAAAACCTCGGAGCCCGCAACCGAGTGCAAGCATTCCAGAGAAGCATCCTTCTCCTCAGAAGGAGAGCGCCCCTAGGGAGGAGCCCCGACTACCGCCAGGGTGTCCCGACCGGAAACCGCCGGCTGCCAGGAACCCACGGCCGCGGCCCGAGCGCCCGACCGAGGGTCACTCGGCACGAGCCCGAAGAAGAAGAAGGGCCCGCTGCCCCACTACCTAGGTGGCAAACACCGAAACCTGAGACTTGCTTCGAACTTTCTTTTGTTCTTTCAATTTTGAATCCTTCATGTCTTCATTGGTCTTTCTTGTTTGCCGGCCACGGTATAAGAGATCCCCAGCTACGCTGCGAGACACGGTTCCTCCGATCGAATCGAGTGGCGGGACTCGGAAGGCGAGAGACAGGGCATCATCCTCGACCAGCAGGTTGAAAAGGATGAAAGGGATGCCCTCGTCGAGAGCCCGAATGAGGCGACCCGACGCTCAACGTAAGCCTTCATCTTTCTTTTTGATTATATCTTCGTGATTCTTCGCCGATCATTCTTACGCTTTCGCATGCGAAAAGAATATTGCCGCTCGATGGCAAAATCCGAGGTGCTTGGAAAAGTGGTGCCTCACTTAAACTCCTTGGATTGTTAGTGATATGCCCTAGAGGCAACATGGAGATGTTGGATATCACGTCAATGTTTATGTATAAATGAATAAAGTGTTATTCAGTTCCATGAAATAGACATCTTGTATTGATCAATAAGTACGTGACTTATTTATGAGACGCTATATGTATGAATCTATTTCTAAACGATCCCGATCATATGTCATATTGTTGGAACAAATATGATTCTAAGATCGGCATGTTTATTGATTGATGATCATGTCTCATAGATCATGGGTATGGAGATACCAAATCAATAAACATGGACATATGTGTTGGAGAACACATTGTTGGATAGACCCACCATGAGACACTACGGAATTAATGTGCCATTAGTTGGTCTCGGTAGTGTTGGTACAAAGTCCTTAGACCTGAGATCACCATGGATTCCAACATGTGTAGTAGCCTACTTTGGGACTACCAAACGCTATTCCGTAATCGGGTAGTTATAAAGGTAGTTTTTGGGTTTGCTATGAAACATGGAGTGGGATGTGAGTGATCAAGATGGAATTTGCCCCTCCTTTGGAGAGATATCTCTGGGCCCTCGAGGTACTAGATTATGAAAATGCAAGGCCATGCTAAGTTGATTGACGAGTCAATCAACAGACAGATAATCCAATACGGTTCGAGTGAATGGTTAAGCTATTGAAGGGATGGCACACATCTTGCCTATAGCTTAACCGGTATCGTGAGGCAAAGGGATTTGTGTACACATTACAGGTTCGAGCCGATATTATTCTTGTATATTATGGTGTCAATATGTCTGCTAGGCGCCGCGGTGTGCAGTCGGCGAGTTAGACTCGAGCCGATGATCGGCTAAGTTAGACTATAGCCGAAACCGAGTATACCTGAACCTACGGGTCGCACGCTTAAGGGGATAGAATAGATATTCGAGTTGGACTCGGATACGGCTCGATCGGATAGGGATCCGATCGGATAGAGTCCTATAGGCTTACGACGTATGGGCGGCCAACTCTATGAGATACGGATGAGATCCGGTTCAAAAATAGAGTCCGATCGGCCACTAGTCCTAGTCGGCCAACTCTATATAAAGGAGGGAGGGTGGAGAGCTGTGACACATCAATTGCATCGCGTGCAACGAAGTCGCCGAGATCAATCTCCACGGAAACCCTCCCCACTTTCGAGCCAAACCCTAGCCTTGCATCGCGTGCTAGCACACGGGTGTACGGCGTTCGTCCCCGGACGTGTGGATACCGGTAGAGGCGCTGCTACGTTGCGCGCCGTTGATCGGCTTCGGATCGGCCGTAATCGAGCGATCGGCCGTGGTGGAATCGGCTGCGGCGGGCGCATCGGAGCGAGGCGTGAGAACGCGGCGAACGACTCGAATCGGCTGATTGGCGAATCGACCGTCTCCGGGAATCGGCTACACTGTTCCGAGATCGGATTGCCCCGATTGGCTATTCCGCTGCACTCTACTCCAATCGGTAACGATCTATCGGCCCTTACTTGCAAGTGTTCCCGGTTTGCGCGGAAAAGTTTTTGTTTTCGGCTAGCGTAGCCTCCGCGTAACCCTTCGGTGGTATCGAGCTAATCTTGCTTAGTTCGGGTTTTAGATTGATCTGGAACAAGTTTTGCGCACGGGTTGATTAGATCAATCGGTTTTACGGGATCTGTTGAGGAGAGTAGATGGTAATTGCGTTCCTTGATAGTGTATCGAACGACGTAATGTGATTACGTCGAAGCAATTTCCAAATAACTCGGTTTGAGTTGGGTTCGAGATAGCGTTCCTTGATAGTGTATCCGAACGGTATAATGTGATTATACCGAAGCTATCTCGTAGTCCGACTTTGTTGTCTGCCTCGCGCCTACGCAAACCATCTCCCTTGATAGTGTATCGGGACGACATAATATGATTATGCCGATATGGTTTCCATAAGCGATTTCATAGATTGGATCTATGAATTTCGTGTGGTGTTCCGGGCGCTGCCCGGAAGCCCGCGAGGGGGCGGCTTCCCCCTCGACCCCCCGCCCGCTAACCGGCTAGCGGGACCGCCGTGTGCGTACCCCCTTATAGGTCGTCTCGGTGCCGTAGCTCGCGATAAGTAGAAAACGTTTCTACGCCTAACTTGTTTTTCAGAGAATGCTTTGAGATGGTATGGCCCTATTGTATGTATGAGATGCATGTGATGCATGTAATATTCTTTCATATGTGCAATCCCGTAATTAGAGCTTCTATAGTAGTAGCTTAGTTTGAAGATATCAAGCATTCGACACTTGGAAGATGGTGCCGAAGATGGAGATCCTCAGCGCCGACATGGAGATGGAGATCACCATGTGAAGGGGGCCATACTATTTCATTATATGCTATTCTTCTTGCTTTCATATGTGATATGTTTGTTTGATAGGATAGCATCCCTCTCAAAATTAAGTAGTAATGATGCCCTTCCAAATGTTGCACCCGTCACCGTTATGCTCGTCAATGGTGGTCTGCCAAAGCAGAGTGCCATTCTCTATCATAACACGAGGGGGTATATGTCAGACATATACATGCAGGAGCATTTGGTTTACTTAACAAGGCTATCAAAACAGTTTTGGGCCTTGGGGCATAGGTTGGCGCCGGGGCATGGAGATGCCACACCAACAACAAGAGTCACATAGAGATGTGATTAGCAAGGTGTTGCTTACCGATGTTACTAATTTTCTAGCAGTGATGCCAAAGCTCACTAGAAAATTAACTAACATGTGGATCTTGACCCAATACGTAACCTAGAGGGAAGGTGGAAAATACGTAATGGGAGTCTTATGTTAAATTGTTTAACAATAGACATAGCATAAACATTGTGCTAAACTTTGTTTTCTGTTGTAGAATAAATGGCGGCTAATACTACACCCGTACCTTTAATTTGCGATCTATTCTCGAAAAGGAAAAATTAAATGGAACAAACTTTATGGATTGGTATCGCAACCCGAGAATTGTTCTCAAGCAAGAGCGTAAGGAGTACGTTCTTGAAGTACCCTATCCTGAGGATTTGCCAACTAATGCCACTGCAACTGCACGGAGGGCTTATGAGAAGCACACTAATGATGCCCTAGATATAAGCCGTCTCATGCTTGCTACAATGTCCCCCGAGCTTCGAAGCAATATGAGAGCGCGATGCTCACACTATTATTCGGGGGCTGCGTGGCATGTTTGAGAACCAAGCTCGGGCCGAGAGGTTCAACACCTCAAAGTCCTTGTTTGCGTGCAGCTTGTTGAGGGAATCCCGTCGTCCCGCATGTGATAAAGATGATTGGCTACATTGAGAGTCCGGAAAACTGGGTTTTCCCTTAGCCAAGAGTTGGCTACGATGTGATTCTTCGCGCTCCTCCGAGCTTCGAGCCATTCATATTAAACTATCACATGAACAATATGGATAGAACCTTGGCTGAATTGCATGGGATGCTAAAGACAGTGAGGAGAGTATCCGAAAAACGGTCATCATGTGATGATGATGCAGAAGGCAAAGCGCAAACCACTGTCAAGAAACTTTGCACCAAGAGGAAGTTAACTCCCGATGAGATCGCGAGTGCCTCCAATGCAAAGAAGGGCAAGAAGGGGTCGGCGGCATCGATGCCGTTTGCTTCTACCGCAAGGAGACAGCCACTGGAAAAGGAACTGCAAGAAGTACATGGAGGATCTCAAGAAGAAGCAAAGTACGACTTCTGCTTCAGGTATTAATGTTATAGACATTAATCTTGCTACTTCACCTACTGACTCTTGGGTATTTGATACCGGATCGTAGCTCATATTTGCAAGTCGTTGCGGGAATGAGAAGAAGTAGAGGATTGAGAAGGGGCGAGGTGAACTGCGCGTCGGCAATGGAGCAAGCGTTGCTACGCTTCGTCGGCACGATACCACTTCATCCGCCTTCGGGATTAGTTTTGGAATTGAATAATTGTTATTGTGTTCCAACACTATGTCAAAACGTTATTTCCGCTTCATGTTTGCAAGCGGAAGGATATGATTTTAGATCAATGAACAATGGTTGTTCAATATATCTCAGAGATATGTTCTATTTTCATGCTCCATTGGTGAATGGATTATACGTTTTGAATCTTGAAGCGTCTCCCATCTATAACATTAATACGAAAAGGCAACTCTCTAATGATATAAACCCCACGTTTATCCGGCATTGTCGCTTAGGCCATATAAATAAGAAACGCATGGAGAAGCTCCATAAGGATGGATTGCTTCACTCTTTTGATTTTGAATCATTTGAGACATGTGAGTCTTGTTTACTTGGTAAGATGACAAAGGCACCTTTCACGGGACACGGTGAAAGAGCAAGTGACTTGTTGGCACTCGTACATACGATGTATGTGGACCAATGAGCTCAACGGCCGAGAGGTGGTTATCGATTCATTACCTTTACCGATGACTTTAGTAGATATGGTTATATCTACTTAATGAGGCATAAGTCCGAATCCTTTGAAAAGTTCAAAGAATTCCGAATGAAGTACGAGAATCATTTAGGGAAAACAATCAAGTTTCTACGATCGATCGTGGAGGGGAATACTTGAGCCAAGAGTTTGGTAATCATCGAAAGATTGTGGAATTGTTCCACGTTAACTCCGCCAGAACTCCACAATGGAACGGAGTGTCCGAACGGAGAAATCGCACCTTGTTGGACATGGTGCGGTCGATGATGAGCCAAAGTGATCTTCCGTTATCTTTCGGGGATATGCTCTTGAAACAATGCGCTCACACTAAATAGAGTTCCATCTAAGTCGGTTGAAAAGACACCATATGAGATATGGACAGGGCAACCCCCTAGTTTGTCTTTTCTCAAAATTTGGGGATGCGAAGCTTATGTAAAACGTTTACTGATCCGACAAGCTCACACCCAAATCGACAAGTGCTTCTTTGTGGGATATCCTAAGGAAACTAAGGGATATTACTTTTATAATCGGGAACAAGGCAAAGTGTTTGTCGCCCGACACGGTGTCTTCTTGGAGAAAGAGTTTCTTTCAAGAAGGGTTAGTGGGAGCAGGGTGCATCTTGAAGAAGTTCAAGAAACACCGAAAACGTTTCAGCGACCACGACCACAACAGGAGGAGCAAAGTGTTGCGCCACCGCTTGTAGACACACCACCCCACGGAGGTCGAAAGATCACGTCGTGCACCGACAGTACACAAGTGCGGAACAACGTGATATATTGTTGTTAGACAACGATGAGCCTAAGACCTATGAGGAAGCGATGGTGGGACCCGATTCCAACAAGTGGCTTGGAGCCATGAAATCCGAAATAGAATCCATGTACGACAATCAAGTTTGGAACTTGGTTGATCCACCGATGGTGTCAAAACCATCGAGTGTAAATGGGTTTTTAAGAAAAAGGCCGATATGGATGGAAATGTTCACATCTATAAGGCGCGATTGGTGGCGAAAGGTTTTAAACAGATTCAAGGTGTTGATTATGATGAAACCTTCTCGCCCGTCGCAATGCTTAAATCTATTCGGATTATCCTAGCGATTGCTGCATATTTCGATTATGAGATATGGCGATGGATGTCAAAACGGCTTTCCTGAATGGAAACCTAAGCGAGGATGTATACATGATGCAACCTCAGGGTTTTGTCGATCCAGAATCGCCTGGAAAGATATGCAAGCTACAGAAGTCCATTTATGGATTGAAGCAAGCATCTCGGAGTTGGAATATTCGTTTTGATGAAGTAATCAAAGGGTTTGGTTTCATCAAAAATGAAGAAGAGGCCTGTGTTTACAAAAAGGTCAGTGGGAGCGCAATTGTATTTCTAATCTTATATGTAGATGACATATTACGATTGGAAATGATATCCCTATGCTAGAATCCGTCAAGTCTTCATTGAAAAATAGTTTTTCCATGAAAGACTTAGGGAGGCAGCATATATATTGAGCATTCGGATCTATAGAGATAGATCCAAGAGGCTAATTGGATTAAGCCAAAGTACATACATTGACAAGGTGTTGAAAAGGTTCAACATGCATGATTCCAAGAAAGGTTTCTTGCCCATGTCACATGGCATTAATCTTAGCAAGAATCAGTGTCCTCAGACACATGATGAGCGGAATAAGATGGGTATGGTTCCATATGCTTCGGCAATTGGATCCATCATGTATGCCATGCTTTGTACACGCCTGATGTCTCGTACGCTTTGAGTGCTACGAGCAGATACCGCGAGATCCAGTGAAGGTCACTGGATAAGCCGTAAAGAATATCCTTAAGTACTTGAGAAGAACTAAGGATATGTTCCTAGTCTATGGAGGTGAAGAAGAGCTCGTTGTAAGTGGTTACACCGATGCTAGCTTCCAAGCAGACAAGGATGATTATAGATCGCAATGCGGGTTCGTGTTGCTCGAACGGAGGCGCGAGTCACTGGAAGAGTTCCAAGCGGGATACTTGCTGATTCTACAACGGAGGCCGAGTACATTGCTGCTTCGGAAGCCGCAAAGGAGGCTGTTTGGATCAAGAAATTCGTTTCGAGCTTGGTGTGATGACTAGTACGACGGGTCCAATGTCTCTCTATTGTGATAATAGTGGAGCCATTGCGCAAGCCAAGGAGCCGAGGTCACATCGGAAGTCCAAACACATACTTCGGCGATATCATCTCATCCGCGAGATAGTGGACGAGGTGATGTCAAGATATGCAAAGTGCACACGGATCTCAACATAGCCGATCCGCCGACAAAACCTCTCCTCGGCCGAAGCATGAGGCGCACACAAGAGCAATGGGTATTAGATACTTACATGATTGACTCTAGTGCAAGTGGGAGATTGTTAGTGATATGCCCTAGAGGCAACATGGAGATGTTGGATATCACGTCAATGTTTATGTATAAATGAATAAAGTGTTATTCAGGTTCCATGAAATAGACATCTTGTATTGATCAATAAGTACGTGACTTATTTATGAGACTCTATATGTATGAATCTATTTCTAAACGATCCTCGATCATATGTCATATTGTTGGAACAAATATGATTCTAAGATCGGCATGTTTATTGATTGATGATCATGTCTCATAGATCATGGGTATGGAGATACCAAATCAATAAACATGGACATATGTGTTGGAGAACACATTGTTGGATAGACCCACCATGAGACACTACAGAATTAATGTGCCATTAGTTGGTCTCGGGTAGTGTTGGTACAAAGTCCTTAGACCTGAGATCACCATGGATTCCAACATGTGTAGTAGCCTACTTTGGGACTACCAAACGCTATTCGTAATCGGGTAGTTATAAAGGTAGTTTTGGGTTTGCTATGAAACATGGAGTGGGATGTGAGTGATCAAGATGGAATTTGCCCCTCCTTTGGAGAGATATCTCTGGGCCCCTCGAGGTAATGGATTATGAAAATGCATGGCCATGCTAAGTTGATTGAGGAGTCAATCAACGGACGGATAATCCAATACGGTTCGAGTGAATGGTTAAGCTATTGAAGGGATGACACACATCTTGCCTATAGCTTAACCGGTATCGTGAGGCAAAGGGATTTGTGTACACATTACAGGTTCGAGAGCCGATATTATTCTTGTATATTATGGTGTCAATATGTGCTTGCTAGGCGCCATTGTGGATGTGTCGGCTGAGTTAGACTCGAGCCGACGATCGGCTAAGTTAGACTATAGCCGAAACCGAGTATACCTGAACCTACTGGGTCGCACGCTTAAGGGGATAGAATAGATATTCGAGTTGGACTCGGATACGGCTCGATCGGATAGGGATCCGATCGGATAGAGTCCTATAGGCTTATGACGTATGGGCGGCCAACTCTATGAGATACGGATGAGATCCGGTTCAAAAATAGAGTCCCGATCGGCCACTAGTCCTAGTCGGCCAACTCTATATAAAGGAGGGAGGGGTGGAGAGGCCGTGACACATCAATTGCATCGCGTGCAACGAAGTCGCCGAGATCAATCTCCACGGAAACCCTCCCCACTTTCGAGCCAAACCCTAGCCTTGCATCGCGTGCTAGCACACGGGTGTACGGCGTTCGTCCCCGGACGTGTGGATACCGGTAGAGGCGCCGCTACGTTGCGCGCCGTTGATCGGCTTCGGATCGGCGATGTCGGAGCGATCGGCCGTGGTGGAATCGGCTGCGGTCGGGCGCATCGGAGCGAGGCGTGAGAACGCGGCCGAACGACTCGAATCGGGCGATTGGCGAATCGACCGTCTCCGGGAATCGGCTGCTGCTCCGAGATCGGATTGCCCCGATTGGCTATTCCGCGCACTCTACTCCAATCGGTAACGATCTATCGGCCCTTACTTGCAAGTGTTCCGGTTTGCGCGGGAAAAGTTTTTGTTTTCGGCTAGCGTAGCCTCCGCGTAACCCTTCAGGACGTTCAGCGACAGCTGAAGGTCACTCGGGAGGAGGCCGCTTCGAGGGAGGCCGCTTTAAGGAGGGAGATCTCGAGCTTCGGGAGGCGAACCTCGACCTCCGCGGATCAATCGGAAGTAAGCTCCTCCTCCCCAGCTTTATCATGACTCTTTTGCTGATCTTGTCGGTTGATAACCTTCTTTCGTTGTAGAAAATTCTTCGGAGGTCCACTCGCTTCAAGTCCAGTGGAAGCGGTCAACCTTGACAAGGCCGAAATGGAGGCCGAATTTGAAGGTAACCCTCTTTGAAGTCAAATCCCGTGTGCCGCTTTATTTCCGAGTGCCTTGACTGATCTAGGACTCCTTGCAGCTTATAAGATGAAGACCCGAGCCCAATACGACGTCTTGCTTGGGCGGATCAAGTCCAGCCGACGAGATACGAGAAGAGGTCGCTAACGCCGCCACGCCGATCTTAACATCCTTGTTTGATCAAGGAGTTGGGGCCGCTCGGCGGGCCAATCGAGATCTTCGACAAGCTCCGCGCTCCCGAGCGATCTCGAAGAACATCACCGGCGGCCAACATGGGGCTGGTCTGGCTCTTGCAGACCAAGTCCCTCTACCCCGAGTGGATATTCATTCAATCGGGAGGGCTTTGCGAGGGGACAACAGATGAGCAGGCCTTAGATATGCTCGCGAGGCGCAAGAGGCGGCGAAGAAGATCTCTTTAGATGTAGTAAACAATTTTAAGCTCTGAACTATATTTTGACTTTGCTTTGTGAATGTCATGTAATCGTAACACTCTGACATGGAATCTTTGTGACTATTTTTAGTTTATTTATGTCAATGCCTTGATTCGAGCCTTTGCGTGAAATTTCTTAAGTAGTTTTCGTCGGGTCGTCATCAAGCCTAGGCTCGATTAGGTCATCGGAAAACTCTCGGTCCTTAGATACCGAGCTCGAGTCGAAGGACATTAAACAATGATAAACCAAATTGTGCACAAAAATTTGATGAGGAAAATTTGAGCTTTATTGATATGTGTATCAGCCCCCGACTGCTAGCTCAAGAAGTCATCTTGCTTGAGGTTGGCAGTCAAGGAAAACATGAGGCCTTAGCCAAATTAGGCGTAAAACCGCCGAAGATGCTCGATGTTCCAGGAGTTCTCCACCATGGACCCGTCTTCGCGCTTTAGCCGGTAAGCACCGGCCGAGTCACTTCGGCGATTATAAAGGGTCCTTCCCATAAGGGAGATAGCTTGTGTCGGTCTTTGGTGGTGGGATCTTGCGTAGGACCAGGTCGCCAACAATGAAAGCTCGTGCTCGCACGTTGCGACTGTGGTATCTTCTGAGCCCTTGAAGGTATTTGGCCGACTGGATGAGGGCTGCCTCGCGGGCCTCTTCCAATCGGGTGAGGTCATCCACTCGGTCGATGTCGTAGCGTTCATCGTTGAAGCTGCGGACCCGGAGGACTCAAACTCCATCTCGTTTGGCAACATGGCTTCGCGCCATAGACCGAAAGAAAGGAGTTTGGCCGGTGGCCCGACCGGTGTAGTTCGCAGCGACCATAGAACCGAGGGAAGTTCTTGGACCCACTTGCCGCGTAAGGGCTTAGCCGGTCGAAGACGCGAGCCTTGATGCCTTGAAGGACCATGCCGTTTGCTCGCTCGACTTGCCCATTGCTTTTCGGGTGAGCTACGATGCGTAGCGATTTTGATTCCAAAGTCTTCGAGAATTCCTTGAAGATGCCTCCCGTGAACCGGGTCCCATTATCGGTTATGATTCTCGTTTGGGACGCCGAAGCGGTGCACGATGTTGAGGAAAAATCCCGTGCTTTGTCGGCGGTGATTGTGGCAACCGGCTTGGCTTCAATCCACTTGGAGAACTTGTCGATTGCGACGAAGAGGTGTGTGAAACCTCCTGGAGCTTTCTTGAAGGGGCCAACCATGTCCACCCCATACCGCGAACGGCCGGAAAGTGGGATTGTTTGAAGCTCTGGCCGGGACATGGGTTTGTCGGGCAAAAACGGCGGCCTTCACGGGTTCTTACGACTTTTCCGCGTCGGAGACCGCGGTGAGCCGAAGAATCCTTGCCTATAAGCTTTGCCGACCGAGTGCGTGCTGCCGCGTGGCTTCCGCATATGCCCGAGTGGATATCTTGGAGTAATTGTTTCCCTTCTTCGGGTGTGATGCACCTCATTAGAATTCCGAGAGGGCTTCTCTTGTATAAATCGGAGTCGACCATGGCGTACGCTTGGCAACGACGCCGCACGCGTTCGCTTCATCCCGGTCATCCGGCTCTTGCTGAGTTAAGAATTTGATGAGCGGCGTCCTCCGGTCGGTATCGATCATGGTGACTTTGTTCGTGGTTTGCTCGTTGGGAGCTGTCTTTGCCGTGACGGTTGGCTCGTAGAGATGTTCGACAAAGACATCTGTTGGAGCGGCTCGCGCTTAGATCCGAACCGTGCTAGCTCATCGGCGCCTTCGTTGTTATGTCTCGGGACATGTGAGAGTTCTAGCCCATCAAACTTGTCCTCAAGCTTGCGGACCTCTTGTCGGTAGGCCTCCATAGTGTCGTTTAAGCGTGACCCGCTTTCATCACTTGATTGACGACCAGTGGGAGTCGCCTTTCACAATAAGGCGACGAATCCCGAGTGAGACGCAGGCGCGATCCATGTAAAAGAGCTTCGTATTCGGCGACGTTGTGTGAGGCGGAGAAGTGGAGGTGAAGGGCATATCTTAGCCTTTCCCCGGTCGGGAGATCAGCACAACTCCCGCTCCCAAGCCGGTGATCCTCTTGGATCCGTCGAAGTGCATGGTCCAGTGTTGGAGGTCTTCTCGGGAACATGCTCTTGCTGTTCGATCCACTCGGCCAGAAGTCCGCTAAGGCTTGTGACTTAATGGACGTCCGGGCTTAAAAGTTAAGTCCACGCATCAATTCCGGGCCCACTTGGCGATGCGCCCGGTTGCCTCGCGGTTGTGGACGACGTCGCCGAGTGGAAAAGAGGTGATGACGGTGACCGAGTGACCCGAAAGTAGTGTGCCAATTTCCTCGCGGTTATTAGAACACCATAAAGCAATTTTTGTACACGGGGTATCGGATTTTGGCTCCCGCCAATACTTGACGACAAAGTAAATTGGTCTTTGAATCTTCGGGCCCGTCCTTCTTCTTCTCGTTCAACCATAAGGACCGTGCCGACCACTTGGTGAGTGGCGAGACGTACGCAAGAGGGGTTCCTGGGGCTGAGGTGAAGCCGGGACGGGTGGCGTGGTAAGGAACTCTTTGAAATCTTCAAAGGCCTTGTCGCTTCGTGGTCCACTCGGAAGTCGCCCTGTCTTCTTCGGCACTGAAGAAGGGCATGCCTCGCTCGCCGAGTCGGGATATGAAACGGCTCGGTGCCGCCATGCAGCCGTGAGCTTTTGGACGTCTTTCGATTACTCGGGGCTTCATGTTTAAGATGGCGTTGATCTTCTCTCGGGTTTGCTTCAATGCCGCGGTGTGATACCATGAAGCCGAGCGGTTTGCTCGATGGGACGCCGAAGGTGCACTTCTCTCGGTTCAACTTCATTCGAAGGCCCGGATGTTTGCAAAGGTTTCTTCTAAGTCGGCGATCGGTCTTCTTTCTCGCTTGGTCTTGATGACAACATTGTCGACATAAGCTTCAACGTTTTTGCCGATCTGCGTCCTGGAAGCATCTTTGGATCATGCGTTGGTATGTAGCTCCGGCGTTCTTCGGCCGAAAGGCATGGTGATGTAGCAGAGGCCCGAACGGCGTGATGAAAGATGTCTTCAAGCGTCGGATTCTTTCAGCCGATCCGTGATAGCCCGAGTAACAATCCAAGAAACTCGGGAGTTCGCGCCTGTTGAGTCGACGACTTGGTCGATGCGAGGCAGCCGAACGGATCTTTGGGGCGAGCTTTGTTGAGGTCGGTGTAATCGACACACATGCGCCATTGCCCTGTCTTTTTGCGGACCAGGACTGGATTGGCTAACCAGTCGGGATGAAGGACTTCTTTAATGAAGCCGGCAGCCAAGAGCTTTGCAAGTTCTTCTTTGATCGCGTCTTTTCGATCTGTGCGAACCTCGCGTAATCGTTGCTTTATTGGTTTGGCGTCATCTTTGACGTTCAAAGAGTGCTCGATCACCTCCCTAGGAATTCCAGGCATATCGAGATGGTTTCCAAGCAAAAACATCTTTATTATTTTGGAGGAAGGTGACGCGCTTTCCTATTTAGGATCTAGGTCGGCGCCGATTACAGCGTTTTGGAGGGATCGACGAATCAAGGGAGATCTTATTGGTCTTGGCGTCGCCGGATCCCGATTTGGCTATCTTCTTCGCGGGATTTCGCCCTCTGCCGAAGTTGATGCAGCCAATCGGACTTCTTGTTGGCCACGTAATCTCTCGCGAGATTGGGCCATGTCGCAGCTCTCCTTGTCGCAGTGAAGGCTTGCTTCACGTCGCTGCGGAGAGTGATGACGCCGTTGGGACCCGGCATCTTCATGCAAAGATAAGTGTAGTGAGGGATCGCCATGAACTTGGCAAGCGCAGCCTTCCGATGATGGCATGATACGCCGTTTGAAGTCGGCCACCTCGAAGGTGACGTTTTCCGTTCGGAAGTTCTCTCGGGCTCCGAAGGTGATGGAGGAGATGTGCCCGAGTGGAGTTGAAGATATCCCGGGATAACTCCGTGGAAGGGGCTGAGCTTGCTTTGAGTTCGGACCTCGGGATCTGCATTTCATCCATGGTCTTGGCAAACAGGATGTTGACGGCGCTGCCCCCATCGATGAGGACGCGCTTAAGCCTGATATTGTGGACCACGGGGTCCAGGACGAGTGGATAGCGCCCTGGATGAACCACTCGGTCAGGATGATCCGAGCGGTCAAAGGTGATGGCCACTTCCGACCATCGCAGAATCGAGGACTTCGGGTTGAGCCGCGTTGACCTCTCGGTCGGTTAGCTTTTGTTTCCTCTTGGATTCATAAGCTAACGGGCCCCGAAGATGTGGTTGAGCTCTCCCACTGGATCTTGAAAAGGTTCGGCATTTTCAGCCGCGTTGTTCTTCTTGGCGCCGGACGGGCCAGCCTCGTCGATCGGCTTCTTGTTTGAGCTGCGCCGTCTGTTCAGCGAACCGCTTGTAGATAAAGCGATCCTTTGCCGCGTGCTTGTGATTCGGATGGTGGGTGCACTGGGCGTTCATGATGGTGTCGTAGGCGGCGACTCGGGGACGGCGTTGAGTATTGGAGGTTGCGGCCACCGGTCTTCGATCGGCGCTTGCGATCTTTCGGGCCCTGGTTGCCGTTGTTGCCGCCATCCTTCTTAGGATTTCGGCTTCCTCCGCTTGCTTGTCCTCTTTCGTCGGCCGGTCTTGACGGGCGGCCTTGATGGCGTCGTTTGATTTGGCGTATGAATTCGCCGTCTCAAACATCTCGCTTCACCGTCTTCGGTGGCTTGCGTCCGAACTTGCCGATAAGCGCTCATCACGGACTCCCTTCGAAAGGCGGCGATGATGATGTCATCGGTGATGTTCGGGATCTTGTTGCGCTTCTCGGAGAAGCGACGAATGTAATCCTTCGAGGCTCGTCCGGCTTCGGATGACATTGTAGAGGTCGAAGTGCGTGCCGGGCCTCTCGAAGGTGCCTTGGAAGTTGGCGATGAAGTGGTCCTCGGCTCGCTCCACGAGCCGATTGAGCCTCTTGGCAGGTGGTGAGCCAATTTCGGGCGAGTTTGCGAGGGCCACGGGCGGTAGTTGGCCATGGCTTTGTTGTCGCCACTGCAGCTCGGATGGCAAGAGTATATACGCTAACCAAGATTCGGGTCGGTTTTGCCATCGTACCTTTCAATCCCGTGGGCTTAAAGCCACTCGGCCAATGCACTCGGCGGAGCTCCCGAGTGAAGGCCGGTACTCCATCGTCGCCGCTATCGGGTGATCCTCCGATCTTCCCGAGTGCGACGGTCGCGCTCTTGGTAGCGGCGGTCGAGGACTTCCCGCAGATCACTCGGCGGGGTCTTCTTTGGCTGGTTGGGTAGCTGGAACTGTTGCGGCGGACTCGGTGGTGGACGGGTGGACGTCCATGTCGTTTGGGCGGAGTCGACCGTCGCTCTTGGTGCCTCGGCGTAGACTCGGGAGGTGGGCCTCTTGGCCTAGTTGACGACCGAGCCGGCTCGGGCCTCCGTAGTCTCCGACCTTAGGGGTGGGAGCCGCTCTTGTCCGGCGTTTCGGCCACGGATTCGCCGGCCTTCGCGCCGAAGTGGTGGGAGGGCCGTTGGCCGTGGCGGCAACGATGGTCTTGATCTTATTAAGTATAGGAGTCACGTTGGCCGGAGCCGTCTCCATGACGGTATCCAAGAGCGTGAGTGCGGCGACGGCGTTCGCTGCGGTGTCCGGAAGACGTTGGTGTTGCGAACCCGTGTTTGGAGGATGGCCTCCGGGCGATCGTCCGCCGCACGCGAGATCCCGCTTCCTTTTGTCGGCCTCGTCTTTGCGTTGTTTGTCCTCCTCGGCGTCTTGCGCTCAAGCTCCACTCTAGCTCGCTCCTCTTCGGCAAGCCTTCGGCCATGGCTGAGTCGAACTCATCCGGCTCGGCCATGAGGACGTCGAAGCACTTCGGCCGCAGCCCATGGGGCGGTCGGAGTTGTCGGCTTCGTCGGAAGGGATGCCGTAGAGATTGTCGAGCGGCGGAGCCGAGGTATCCGTTGAGCTCGAAGATGAGCAGGGAGTCAAAGGACGGGAGGATGACAGCGACCTCCCTTGATCCCGGGAAATCCGGATCCGGATCGCTCCACCGAGTCGGAGCTTGGGGATTAGGCTCCTCCGAGTGGATCCTCGCCAACTCGGGAGAGCGCTTGATCGTAGATCTTGGCGACGTTTGGTAACCCAAACGGCACCGAGAGGTCTTCACCGAGTAGATTGCTTCCGTCGGGAGGCAAGAAGATTGGCGCAGATCTCGGCGGCATTCGGTAATCCGAATGGCGCCGAGTGAAGTCCGTCGTCGGAGAAGGTGGATCGCATCTTGGTCTTCAAGATGTTGTCGAAGATCTCGGCGCTGTTGGAGAGCCCGAACGGCGCCGAGTAGATTTTTCCTTCGACTGGTTCGAATCCGAGTCGAGGAGGAGTCGCCGGCGAGTTGGCGCGAAGTCGCCGAGTCTTGAAGGAGATCCCATCACGCTTGTCGGCGAGATTGTTGAAGAAGTCTCGACGCGCGCCCTACTACGGCGCGCCAACCGTCGAAACTTGGTTTCGGCAATATATTTTCGGGGTCGCAGTCAAGATCGCCAAGCACAATGGGTTAGAAGAAGAAGAAGATTTAGACAGTTCAGCCCCTCTCGTGAGGTAATACCCTACTCCTGTTTCGGTGGATTCGATCCGCCGAGTGTCTTTATTGATCTCGTGATCTAAAGCTGAGAGCTAAAAGCTGAACTTCTATCGGAATATTTGATCTAGAATCTGATATCCCTCAAGGGACGCCCCTTACCCCCCTTATATAGTCTTGGGAGGAAGGGTTTACAAGTCGGAAACCCTATCTTACTCTAAGACGGTTTCCTCAATCTTACCAAACCGTGACTATAGGCCGATTGCCTTATCTCTATCGGCAACCGTAACACCCAAGTCAAGTTCGGCTTACAGATATAGCAGGCGCAATCTATCCCTACCTCCAGTCGGATAAGCTTGCCATGTGGATACCCGATTGCCACAATCTCCACATTGGTCAAGTGTCAGAGGCACCGATTAGTCACTACCAAATCAGCCCTAGTCTGTAGCAACAGTGGCGCCTTCAGAATTTAGACAAGAAAAGGCTCCTCCAACATACTGTCTTAAACATGGGTCATTGACATGTGGGCCCATGAGCTATGTGACCCATATGTCAACCTCTCAAAGTCAGATAGCAGTAAGTTAGATGATCCCTTTCATTTAGATACATACGGGGCCTAATACAGATACTTAAGTTAATTACCTAATTAATTAGGTGATTATGTGTGAAAAAAATGTTGGAGGGGATCAGGCCAATGGCCTCCCCCCTTGTCTCCGCCACTGCTAGCAAGTGGATCACCGATTTAAATTCTAATTAGTGAATGAACATTGATTTAGCCAACACAAGGGAATCAAATATCTAGTTCTCCTTTAGTACATTAGTCATGCATCCTTTTACTGTCGATCACCACCATGGCTAAAATCTCTCTCTAAACACTTTTCATCCCACGCGTTCTCTTCCAATACCCCATCCTAAAATTAGGCCAAGCAGTCTGTCATTGGGGAACTCCTTAAGGGTTTGTGTGTTAGTAGTTACCGTCACCCACCCTCGTTTTGCTGCTAGTCTGTCATGGATGCTTGGGTTCACAAGCAAGGTACTTGGTTCTATTCGGTAATTTTACTTGTGAATATTCAATGTGTTATTATTTGTATTATCATCTCAATGAAAGCAAAATCAGTATTCATGGATAGCTTAGTACTTCATTTTTTTTATATAAATGCTTTATTAATTCAACTAGCTAGGTGTAGTTATTTAATATTTAAAAGGTCCAGTAATTTACACCAGCTGTAATACCTGTAATACCCCCAGCTCATTTGTAGTCTGTTCAGCTTCTGGTTTCAGTTTAGGCCCGTTAGGTCCAACTATTCATTTCGTGGTAATTGTCACACATGGGGACTGTAGATATGTTTGGGCCACCTAATGTGAATGTATTTAGTTCACTTCAACAATTGCACCCTCAAATTAATTCTTTTATAGGAGGGAAGAGTGTGGGTCCACTCAACTTGTAGAGATGGGCTAATGTGCAACTAGGCTGTAACACCAGCATTTTACATTATATTTTGTACGAGTAGTGGAGAGAGAGAGTATGTATATATATATATAAGCCATTTATTTTGGAGAACTTTAGAATTAACATAATATAAATAGGAAACACTACTAGAGAAAGCCATACTAGTCTCGGTTCGTAACCCTCAGTAGTCCCGGTTGTCAAACTGGGACTACGAATCCGGGACTAGAGATGGACTATCTCTAGTCCCGGTTAAATAACGGGGACTAGAGATGTATCTTTGGTCCCGTTGAAGCCACCAACCGGGACTAAAGATTGCTGAGCCGCCACGTGGCTCCATCACCTTTAGTCCCGGTTGGTGGCTTCAACCGGACTAAAGATGCAAATTTTTTTAATTTGTCATTTCTCCAGCATGATCGCTATATATATTACACATATATTATATTACACATAAATAAATAATTTACACACATTTAAACGAACTTAAGAAAGGAAATATACATATATTACCAAAATATATACAATATTCATACATGTTTCCTAGCTAGCTTATAAAAAATTGTCTCTAATATACTTTGCTGTGGTTTAGCTACTAAAACTAAAGAAGAACTTCCCCGCGGGATCAACGACATGCTCGTTAATAAATCCCATCAAATCTTCATGAACGGCTTATATGAAGGTCTCGTGGAGGAGGTCGTCTCTTACTCGCATAAGCTGTCATTAATTACAATAAACGAGAAATAAATATATGAAGTGAATAAGAAATCGAGACGTAATGTATGAATTGGTGTTATACGTACATCTAGATCATCGACAGTTTTGACTTCGGTCACAAAGCGGTGAATGTAGTCGCAGTATCCACATAGGTTGGTGCCCTGCGACTGTTTTGCACACTAAAAGAGAAACGACGACAGATTTAATATGCATTTCATATTTTAGAACATAATAATGATTCAACTCAAATTAGGAGCAGGCATGTTACTCACTAAAAACTTCATCCGCACAGAGAACTTATCTTTCCAATTTCCACGAACATTGACCCGAAATCGTTCCCATGCCATACGTGCAGTTGAAAGTTAGCACGTAATTATCCGAGAACCACATATATGCAATAGAAAGTAAGTTGGCATTACTGTTAAACAGTTCAAATATGTCGAGTACGTGGACTCTGGTTTATCCATTGAGTCAAAGACATGGATCTTCGACCGACCCATGTCAAGTACTAACAGAATCCAGTGAAATCTGTAAATTGGTTTAGATGACACATATGAAACTTTATATATGCACGGGATTGAAATTGGTTCAGAAAGAAAGAAAAAACTTACGTAGTATTGTAGGGCAAAAGGATGAAAGACCGGAAGGGTTGCTTCACAAGCGCGTTGTATATGTTGTCCATGGTGCCATTAGGAAACTGATCAACCAATGGGCCGTTGATTTTCTGTGGATCCATGAATCCATGCTTGGTGCATTCGTGCTTGTTGCAGTATTGGATCGCCATTCTACAACGGTTAAAAAGAATTTTAGTCAACTAAATTCAAGGTGGTAAGAAACGAAATAACTGGGCGATACTTACAAAACCCGCGCGGTTAGAAGTGAAAAGTCGAGGGCATCAAGTTGGTACAGGTCGAATATATCTTCGAATCGGATATAGAGGTAGTCATCTCCATCGAAGAAGTAGTCAATTGAATATTTGCATGTTATCATGTCTTCACCCTTGCTGGATCGTTGCATGTACACTGATGGAAGCGGTACATCTGAGTTGGAAGCCTTTTCACGAGATCTAGCTTGACGAGAGGCTTACCAAGGTTGAACTTGTATTTAAGTGGAGCCTTCGCCAGGGGTGCACGCCCGTGTAATTGATCCATATCAATTCCAGCTTCTTGCATGAATTGTCTTAAATCAGGTCTAATATTTTGAATCGTGCTGAACTCCATAGGCTTCTGTGGCTGCATGCCAAGCTGGGGTACATCTTTGCCCGCTTTCTTCACCCTGCTTGAGGCCGACCGCTTTGGTGCGGGTGGCGACATCTTCTCAATTCTCTGAGTCTTTCTTGGACGACCGCTTGATATTCACGGCGCGCTCTTGGATGATGACCGTTTAGGAGTCTGTGCTCGTTGTGGCGACGGAGGAGGGTTGGAAGGCGGTGGAGTTGGAGACGGCCGTTTAGGAGTCGGTGCTCGTGGAGGCGACGCAGGAGGCGGAGGCGGCGAAGGAGGCGGAGGAGACGGCCCACGTGGAGGCGAGGACGGTGGAACGATAGGAGACGCTGTTCGTCCGGGGAATTTTATGAAGATCTTCCTCCAGAGAAATATTCCATGAGCCGTTTCTCCTAGCGTCGTCTCCCTGTCTCCTCCGGGGATATCCAGCTCCAGATCTTCATAGCCGCGTTCCACCTATTCAATTTCAACCTTCGAGTACGAAGGTGGAACGGGCCGGGAGTGGTAGGTTCCGTCTCGCGCTACTGGAATAGCCATGCCCGACGCGACCTGTTCGAGTAGATTGCTTATTAGTTAATAATGAACGTTGATTGACAAGTTATTCAAGAAAATATACGTACAACATAAAAGTACGAACATACCTTTATTGTTATGCGGGATGTGCAGCTCACATGGGGTCCGTTGTGTGATGTCATCCACGGGGCATGGCGGACCCAGTTGAGCTTGTGGGGCCAGCTCGCCTTCATTTCCAGTAGACGCGCAGCTGCTGCACTGCTGTTGGAGTTGTGCGGTTGTTGCTGGATCCGGCTGTTGGCTAACTCACTAGCTCCGCTCCTCAGCCAACCTTACGGCCACCCTTTCGTCGACAATCTGATCGATCTGCGAGAACTTCATTTCCATCTCAGCGAATCTAGCATCATTCTCTCGCTTAGACCTCATTCGGCTCCTGTATGTGTCGATGTCAGCTTGAAACCCGTATTTTCAGGGGACGATGCCTTTTCCTCGCGTATGCCCCAGGTGCTCTGGGTTTTGGAGGCCGAGCGTTAGCTCGTCCTTCTCTCTATCGGGCCCGAACGAGCCCGAGGAACCGGCTCGCACCGCCTCCTCTAACCTCCGTCGCTTCTTGAATTTCATCACCGAGATCACCGTGCCATCGACGGGATTAAGTGAGCCGCCGTGAGCATAGAACCAGTTCTTTGATCGTTCTGGCCAGTTTGCTGTGCCTAGAATGATATCCAGTGCTTCTAGGTCGGCTTCCATTTTTTCTCATTTCTCCATTTCTTTTTTATAGCCGCCTGACCCAAGCCTGTGATGGTATTTCTTTTTGGTTGCGTTGGCCTTGTTCTTTTCTATGATAGATTGTGCTTCTTCACTGGTCTTGTGCTCAACAAAAGCATCCCAATGATCTCTTAGCTTTGGGAACTTGTCAAAGTCTGGTGTCTGGCCCTTCAGGATATATTTCTTGTGTAACTGTTTCTTGTAGTTCCTGAAGAGCTCTGCCAGTTTCTTCAACGTCCATTCCTTGACCCTTGCCTGATCTGAGCCTGGGATGGTGAACATCTGCAGCATTGTCGTCCAGAGCATCTCTTTCTCTGAGTCTGGGAGATAGCTCTGCTCCTCTCCTCCTTTGGTAGACCGCCTCCAGTTGACAACGCTTACGGGCACGTGATCCCTCACCACCCATCGCTGTGCGCCACAAACTTCCTTGCGGCTCCCCTCCTCGTTCCTCTGCTTGTCTCCCCCCTCGTTCCCCTCCTCGTCGAGGTACTGATCTAGATCTTCGTGTCCCTCCTCGTTCCTCTGCTCGTCTCCCCTCCTCGTTCCTCTCGCTCGTCTCCCCCTCGTTCCCCTCCTCGTCGAGGTACCGATCCGGATCTTCGTGTCCCTCCTCGTTGTAAAACTCCATTCCTCATGCGATCTCATCAAGGAGAAACTGTTCCTCGTCACGATCCGCCATTTGATTGTTGTGGGTTGAGGAGTTAATAAAAGAATTCTAAAAAAATTTATTTGGTTAATACATGCATCAATTATTCAGGAATATCATGTATGTCTACGTAAAAAAACATAGTCAGAAAAGAAGAAGATGGAAAAAAATAGATGAAATCCGACAGACACTAGATCCAATTGTGCACATCCACAATGGTGATATTTTTCAGAAGTCACTTCCTGGATTACATCCACACCGAACGACCGACCATTCGTTCAATCTATCGTTCACGTCTCCGTTCGGTAGTTCGTTCATTCACCCTAAACCCGAAACCCTAAACCCTAAACCCAACCCTAACCCTAACCTATCGTTCGTTCACGTCCATTCGTTCGGACCCTTAACCCTAACCCTAACCCAAATCCTAAACTATCATCTGTTCGTCTAACGTTCGTTGACGTCTGTGAGTACGATCATCTGGAGGAGAGGAGAGAAAGAGAGGAGAATGATGTGAGGGAGATAAGGTGGAGATGAGAGGAAGTGGAGAGGAGAGAAGAGAGAGAGGACGTTGCATGCCTATGTCCGTACGTCCGTCCGTCCGTCTCTTCGTCCATGAACGAACGACCGAACGAACGAATGAATGGACGACTAACCGACCGAACGAACGAACGAGTGTTCGTTCGTCCGTCCGTCCGTCCGTCCACGTCCATACGTCCGTCCGTCCGTCCGTTCACATCCGTTTGTTGATTTTATCGTTCTCGTTCGTTCAAAAATACAAACTTTACAAGTCACATACACATTCAAACTTAAATCTATTCATGCATTTAAATTTAAATACACATTCAAAATTCTAAATTCACAATATTCATGCATTAAAATTTAAATAAACAGTCCATTTACATATAAAGTCCATACAAATTTACAGATACACATCGAAATCATATTCACAAATTTACACATACACATTGAAATCATATTAAAATCCTCCTCATTCATTCACATTCACAAAATTTGCAAATTTAAACATATAGCACGGCAGCGGCAGCGACGCGGCGGTGGCATGGAGCGGAGGCGACGGCGACGACGAGGATGCAGGCGGCCGACCGGCGGCGTGGAGAGGGAGGCAAGGTTTAAGGGTTTAGGGGGCGGCCGGCCGGCGTGGGGATCAGGGAGGGGCGGCGGCGACGGACATGACAATGGTGGCGATGGCGATGGCATCGACGACGGTGGCTAACCCTAGCACGCATCACGAAGAAAAAGGGGACGGTGGCGGCTAACCCGCGGCAGCGGCGGCGACGGCAACGAAAGACGGCGGTGCGGTGGTCTTTCGGCGACGACGACGGCGACGAAGACGGCGGAGACGGCGTGTTGCGGCGGCGTCCTTGTGCTCGGCGACGGCGACGAAGTAGACGATGCAGTTGTGTGAAAACGGCTAAGTGTTTGGATCCCAGTGAAGCCCTTGCTATATATAGGTACGGCATCTATTGTCCTGGCTGAAGCCATGAACCGGGACTAGCGATGATATAGTCCCGGTTGGTGGCTTCAACCAGGACTAAAGGTCATACCTTTTGTCCCGGTTGAAGCCACCAACCGGACTAGAGATGGCGGCAGCCACGTGTCCCGTAAGTGGGCATCTCTAGTCCCGGTTGAAGCCACCAACCAGACTAGAGATGTTTTCCCACCCAAATTCATCTCTAGTCCCAGCTGGTTTTAAAAACCGGACTAATTATTACAATGCCCAATTATATTGTATTATATTCATATATAATTATAATTAACATATGTTCATATATTCATATATAATTAACATATGTTCATATAATTAACAAAAAATATTATTAATTAAAATAATAACATATAATTAACATTTGTCATATTCCAAGCTATTTGAAATTTAAATAATAATATATATTTGACATATGGCCTATTTCAAAAAAAATTTATATTGAAATAATAACATATAATTAACATTTGTCGTATTTAAAACTATTTTAAACCATAAACCTAAACGTTAAACCTAAACCCTTTTACCATTTACCCTTAACCTAAACCCTAAACCCTATTTTAAACCCTAAACCCTAAACCCTCGTGCGGCCTGCATGATTGGCATATAGAAGGACTGCGACACGAGCTGGAACGTCAATGCCTTCCCCTCTCATCTAACATCGTCTCTCATGCTCTTGGAGGCTACTCCGTTCTCATCACTGTAATAGAGCAGTGGCAATCTCTTCTCACTTTGTTCTACCGTGTTCTCCGATTGCTCCATCTCATCGCAATACTTCAGCACATCATTTTAAAGATGACACCAAGCTCGTCTGCATGGCAAGAAACAAGTGTCTAAGCAACACAAATCCAGAAAGCACCATTCCTTTTCGATTAGAAAAAATAGAGCATCATTCTTGCATTGATCCGAGTAGAAAGAAAAGAATCATACCTTGTAAAACGTTGTTTTGCATGACAGTAGAGCAGAATGGCTGGGGATGGAAGCTCGGGAAGGAGATACAAGAGAAGAGAGCTTCCTCCTCAAGCAGGTAACTATCAGACCAAAGGATAGTGCAATAAGGCCACCAGCTAGTTCATGAAAAAAGGTTAGATCAATAATAGATAACAGATAAACAAAGACAGTCTTACAGCCAAAAGAAGCTCTTGCTATAAAATTTTCTCGCGATGAGCATGGTTAACCATATGTCGATGCAAGACAAAACTGCATTTACCTATGTTTTTGGCTGGGCTCCATTATTTTGAGAGACATGAAGCAAATCTCACACTCCAATGAGTCGGGATCAATGAAATAGCTTATCTTAGTAGTTTCGTCCGTATCCGCATCTAGCTGCTCCTGATGATCCATGGAGAGGCCCCGACGTTTTCTTCCTACCTCCTTCACCGATCTTGGTCTCTTCAACATTTCATGATCCATCGTAGTAGCTTTCTTCACCGATCTTGGTCTCTTCAACATTTCATGATCCGGATCACGATGTTTTTTCTTGCTTTTCTCCCTTTGCTTCATAATCTTTTTGTCTTGCTTTTTCTTCGAGTATGGCATAGCAGTACTCGTGTATCTATCAAACTTTGAATAGAGAGAGATATGACAATGATTGTATAGTGCGGCTATATATGGCAATGATGGCTTGTCTCCCCCGTTCCCGTCTTAATGCCTCGGCGGCACCATGAAAGCCGCCGGTGACGCGCACGACGGCGGACTACCTCTATCCGCCCGCCGTGATCGTGTAGTACTACCGCCGCTGCCGCCGCAGTCTTTGCTCCCGCCGCCACCGCTGCCACCGGTCTTCCTAATTTAGAGGTGTGCTTTCTCTATGTTTCAGCGGCAATGTTCAAGTTCTCGCTGCTAATGTCTTCGCCTTATTCTCGTGAATTGCCACATAAGCATTATTGTCCGACCACAAGTTAGGATCTTCGTGAGTATGGAGCATGTCGACGCCCTCCTCCTCCTTGTAATTCTCCACGAGGACTTCTTCGTCGACCTCGGTCTCACCCTTTTACCGTTTTTATTCATAGCTCCCTACAAATGTAATATGATCAAGGGAATTGACTATGAATTCAGTTGATGGTGTTGGTGCCTCCTCCAACGTGGTTCCCCTTGTTCACTGTCCGAGGGACTGTTCAGTGCCTTATGAACTTCTTCCTCCTCCAACGGTTGTTTTCTAACATTCACGTTGGAGGAAGAAGTTCATAAGGCACCGCGAATCCTCTGACAAAGGAACAAGGGGAACCACGTTGGAGGAGGCACCAACACCATCAACCGAATTCATAGTCAATTCCCTTGATCATATTACATTTGCAGGAGCTATGAATAAAAATGGTAAAAGGGTGAGACCGAGGTCGACGAAAAGTCCTCAGGAGAATTACAAGCTGAGGAGGAGGGCGGCCGCCGACATGCTCCATACTCACGTAAGATCCTAACTTGTGGTCGTGACAATAATTCTCTAACAGCCTAATGCTTATGTGGCAATTCACGTGAATAAGGTAGAAGACATTAGCAACGAGAACTTGAACATTGCCGCTGAAACACGAGAAAGCACACTCTAAATCGTGGAGACCGGCGACATGTGGCGGCCGGAGCCAAGATCACGGGCGGCGGATAGTACGCTTCGATCACGACGGGCGGATAGAGGTAGTCCGCCGTTGCAGTGCGTGCCACCGCGCCTTCCATGGCGCCGCCGAGACATTGAGACGGAACGGGAGGCAAGCCATCATTGCCATATATAGCTGCACTATCCAATCATTGCCATATCTCTCGCTATTCAAAGTTTGATGGAGATACACGAGTACTGCTACGCCGTACTCAAAGAAAGAGCAAGACAGAAAGATTATGAAGCAAAGGGAGAAAAGGAAGAAAAAAGACCGTGATCCGGATTATGAAATATTGAAGAGACCAAGATCGGTGAAGAAGGCTACTACGATGGATCATGACATGTTGAAGTGACCAAGATCGGTGAAGAAGGTAGGAAGAAAACGTCGGGGCCTCTCCACGGATCATCAGAAGCAGCTGGATGCGGATGCGGACGAAACGACTAAGATAAGCTATTTCATTGATCCCGACTCATTGGAGTGTGAGATTTGCTTCATGTCTCTCAAAATAATGGAGCCCATCCAAAAACATAGGTAAATGCGCTTTTGTCTTGCATCATGCATATGGTTAACCATGCTCATCGCTAAGAAAATTTTATGACAAGAGCTTCTTTTGGCGCAAGACTGTCTTTGTTTATCTCGTTTATCCGTTATTGATCTAACCTTTTTCATGAACTAGCTGGTGGCCTTATTGCACTAGCCTTTGGCCCGATAATTACTCGCTTGAGGAGGAAGCTCTCTTCTCCAAGATCTCCTTCCCGAGCTTCCATCCCCACCATTCTCGCTCTACCGTCATGCAAAGCAACGTTTTTTACAAGGTATGATTCTTTTCTTTCTACTCGGATCAATGCAAGAATGATGCTCTCTTTTTTCTAATCAAAAAGGAATGGTGCTTTCTGGATTTGTGTTGCTTAGACACTTGTTTCTTGCCATGCGACGAGCTTGGTGTCATCTTTGAAGATGATGTGTCAAGTATTGGGATGAGATGGAGCAATCGGAGAACAAGGTAAAACAAAGTGAGAAGAGATTGTCATTGCTCTATTACGTGATGAGAACTGAGCAGCCTCCAAGAGCATGAGAGACGATGTTAGATTAGAGAAGAAGGCATTGATGTTCCAGCTCGTGTCGTAATACTTCTACATGCCAATCACGCAGGCCGCACGAGGGTTTAGGGTTTAGGGTTTAGGGTTTAAAATAGGGTTTAGGCTTTAGGTTAAGGGTTAATGGTAAAAGGGTGTAGGTTTAAGGTTTAGGGTTTAGGGTTTATGGTTTAAAATAGTTTTAAATACGACAAATGTTAATTATATGTTATTATTTCAATATAAATTTTTTTCAAATAGGTCATATGTTAAATATATATTATTATTCAAATTTTAAATAGTTTGGAATATGAAAAATGTTAATTATATGTTATTATTTTAATTTATAATATTTTTTGTTAATTATATGAACATATGTTAATTATATATGAATATATGAACATATGTTAATTATAATTATATATGAATATAACATAATATAATTGGGCGCTGTAATAATTAGTCTCGGTTTTTAAAACCAACCGGGACTAGAGATGAATTTCAGTGGGCGAGAAAACATCTCCTCATGTTTGCATACAATCTAGAGATGAAAATGTATAGAAAACAACCGCAAAATGCGAAGTGCTAAGATTGTAGATAGCACATGATATGTAGATAGCAAAATGTATAGAAAACAACCACAAATCTATAAGAGGAAGAAGTTGCTAACCTTATAGATAGCAAATATTTGTGTATTATCACCAAATAAGTTGCTAACCTTGGCAGCACCGGACTTCTAGCTGAGAAAAATTTTGAAGATGTACAAGTGTGGCTGGCTCGGGATGGAGGAGGAAGAAGGAGTATATAAAGCAAAATCTCTAGTCCCGGTTGGTAACACCAACCGGGACTAGAGATGGCATCTCTAGTCCCGAGGCAACGGTTTAAAAATTTCAACGGCTCTCTAGGACCTTTAGTCCCGGTTCGTTTCAAGAACCGGGACTAAAGGTGACGGTTCAAATGTTGTGCGGCGTGTCGGAGCGCCGGGGACCTTTAGTCCCGGTTAGTGTTACCAACCGGGACTAAAGGTCCCCGCGCTCTAACACGCGCCGATAACATTTGAACCGGGACTAGAAGTGATCTTTAGTCCCGGTTCGTGACACGAACCGGAACTATTATTCCTAGAGAGCCGTTGAATTTTTAAACCGGGACTAGAGATCATCTCTAGTCCCGGGTGCAACTCAAACCGGGACTAATGTGAATTTTGCCACTTTAACCAATGATGGTTTCTTGAAAGAAATCTATTAAACATTTTTATTAGTGCGTGATGCACATCATATAATGCGTGCACCACATGTTTCTAAGCAGAGCTTAAGGATGCATGCATGGTGGTAGAAATAGTGTGTAATTGAATTTACCAATATTTGTTATGCACTTAACAACCCACATTAAGTACCACTTTATTTTTTCATGTTCTCTTATAGTGTTTTTCACATTTTTGCTACAGTATGGCTCCAACAATATCAGAGAAGGCAGTAGTACACAGTGACATTCCAGATGATGTCCTAAGATGCGACATTTTGCCACGGCTTACATGCAAGTTGGCCATCCGTTTTAAAGTCGTATCAAAGAAATACCATGGGATTCTCGCTAACAACGCCATGCTCCATGCTAGGCAAGCAAGACTTTGCCCACCATGCCCTGCGCTTATCCACATGGACCTCCCAGACAGACATTTGGGTGCATATACTAGCAAAGTTGAAGCCATTGATGTGCTCTCATCGACGCCTGACATTGTTGGCATTCCCTCGGGCTTTGACTTCCTTGGCTGCTGCTTAGAAAATGGGATTCTCAGCCTCCTTGCCTCTACGAATGGTCTCGTATGCATCCTCTATACTCCAATTAATGTTACCTCCCACTTACAAGCACCCATCCTCTTCATAGCTAATCCAGCAGTGCAGAAAGCACAACCGATCCCTGGTTCAGCTAAACACATCACCAGGTTTGATACAGGCATCGGTCTTGTGTTCGACCCAGTGGATAATTGTCAGGATAATACAAATAGCAAGTTCACGATAGTCAAGGCAGTTGGTGCTAGGACCATTGATGATAATGGGACTAACTTCTGCTTTGCCACCTTCTCCTCAAATACTGGACGCTGGGCCATGTCAAGTACGACGGTCTCTATGAACACCAAAATTAATTGCCACAACAAAAAGGTGGTATATGGAAGTGGAATCATGTACTGGGATTACCAGGAGCTTGTGCTCTGGTTTGACATTGCCACTGCTGTAGCTGGTGTCATGAAGATGCCATGGATTCAACTAGGTATCAGAGTGAAGGGACCTATCCACCATGACATTGACACCTCCATCGATGGAATGCTGGTGTGTACTACAATTGACAAGGATGGCCTAACGGTGTATCATCTTGTTGGGGTAAACACTGGCTTCAATTGGGAGATCAAGCATGAGAGAAGATGGCTTGACATGATGAAGGACAGCATGTCTGCGTTTGGGTTCTGCCATTCAATGCAGCTGCGCTCAGGGTTGCGGCCAGAGAGGCTCACTGATAGACGTCTAGTACGGCCGATCGGCGTGGTAAATGGGAGATTTGTTTACATTGTGGTGAGGCAGGAATGGAAGACAAAGGATAGGATTTTGTGCTATAACATGGTCACCGGCAAGACATGTGACACCGGCAAGGAATTGGGCAACCGGTATAGCAAGAATCCTTTCTATGTATACCGTAACAGCATGGCTCATATTCCACACATTGCAGTGCCAATTCAAGGTGAAATTTGTGAAGGGAATGCTGGTGGTTGCATATGTGCAATGTACACCGGGGAAGGTTAATTTTTTTCTGGTTTTTTCATTTGGTGCAATGTGATAATCAGCAACTTCAGGTTGACTCATATAAAGAACTCGTGCTTTTAGTCCTTTTAGTTTATAAGATGTGGTTTCAGCATATAAATATGTATAAGTGGAATGAATGCTAAAGTGTTATCCATGCATGTTTGAATCCTTTATTCGAGGAACTCTGCTACTTATGGACTTGGTTGTGAGGATTAATTTATTTGGTAACATTGACAAAAGAATTGTTTGACGGTGTGGTGTACTGCTAAATTTTGTTATGGATGATGTTCTAATTTACTGTGCTCTCCCTCTCCTTCTCCCCTTTCTAAGTGTGAGTTATTATGGTCATTCTTTGGTTTAGTACTGGCCAATTCTATAGATCACTGGTAAAAAAATTGGTGCTATTTTTTAGAGAATAGATCGTACATTGATTCAGCTGTGAAGAAGAACTCCAACATAACAAGGTTCATCAGAAAATAAAAAAACACAAAAGGATAATAGATAATGCTTTCCCTCAGACACCCAAGCCCAAGGAAAAAAATTGGGCACGGCCAAACATCAGCCACTGCTACCAGTTGTGTGAGGGGAGGGGGTGAGAGATTGTGGGGTGAGAGACCTAGTGATGGTCAAACGGGTGGCCCGGCCCAACATGGCACGGGCACGGGTGCGGCATGGCCCGTTTCGGCATGGCCCGTTAGGCACGACTCGTGAAACAGGCCGAGCCGTGCTGGCCCACGTGCCATGCCCCTGGCCCAAGCACGGCCCATGGATGGTCGGGCCGTGCCCGTGCCGCACGGCACGCCTGGGGCCCACGGGCCAAGGCCGAGCCCACGAGCCAAAACCACCCGGCGCAGACTATAAAAAGAAAAAAACCTAACCCTAATACACCCGACCCACCTCTCCTCTCTCTCCTCCTCACCCGGCAGCCGCCAGCTTGCGCCGCCACACCCCGCCATCCACACCGGCGCCGCCTCGACTCCGCGCGGCGCTGCGCTGCGCTCGCCGCCGACCTCCGCGCCACCAAGGACCTCCGTGGCGCGCCGCCGTCGACCTCCACGCTGCGTCGCACCGCCACTGACCTCCGTGCCGCCGCCACCCCTCCCCGCCGCACGGCTAAACCCTAACCCTAACCCTTTCCCCTTCCGTGCCGTGCCTGTGCTGGCATGCACAGTAGCCGCGTCGTGCCGTGCCGGCCCACGCTCGGCCGGCAGCCAAGCACGGCACGACTCGGCCGTGCCGTGCCGACTCCACCCGTTTCCCTTCGTGTCATGCGTGTCGTCTACGTACACGTGTGCCCATGCCGCCCACTTCGACCCGTCCCATCCGGCCATCTATGAGAGACGCAAGATTGAGACATCTACGAGAGAGGATGTATGTTTAAAGGATGAAAGGCTACACACGCGTGTACATCCATTTGAAGTTTCAAAATTGAACGATTTTTTCTCTTTAACTATTTATCCGGTTTACGATCTAATTATAATATTGGATTATTATAATTAAATTTTATAACAATATCTCACATGATCATATTCACTGATGTAGGTAGGGCTAAGCAAGAAAGGGTCCTCTCTTGCCTATTGGTAAGCATGCCTTCAATTCTCAATTCCATAGGGTTTTCGATCGTTTTTTTTGTTTTTTAATCCCAATGGATATTGTAATTAATATTGCACATAGTATTATTCAAATGTTTTAGAAAGTTTTTCTCATGTTTTAATGGTTAATTTACAAACGTTACATGTGTTATTCTTTTCGATGTGTCGGCAATAGTTTTTTTATGTTTCAATGATTACAACTCGTTCGTTTATTTATGTCTTATATAAAAGTGTTCTGCAAATGTGTTGTATGTTTCATATGATTTTATTTTTGTGAGTCTACTCTTCAGGACTTGATGTTGCATATAGTGGTTGTCATTGTTGCAATCAACATTTTTTGGATGAAACATTTTATAAAGTGAGCTAAAACAATTGTGTACAAGCGGTGAAACAACGGTTGATTTTTGGGACATATATATTTTTTATTAAAATATAATCATGTGAGATCTTATTATAAAGATTAAATTGTAAAAATTGATGGTATAAACAGATTATAAATAGCATAGATAGGAGAAAAAAATTATTTAAAGTTTTGATAAAGAAAACGATAGAAGAGGGAGAGAAAGCTAACAGGGGTAGGTGGATACAGTGCAACTATGCAAGCAAGCATTCGCACGCAGATTCTTGTATGTCAACAGTGCCTAGTGTTGAAAAATTAGGCAATTGTTTAATTAAATTCTGAATTAAATAGATCAAAACTATTACAAAAACTAGCATGAATAGATCTAGCATACTAGCACATATAAAAGTAACAGCCATGATCAAAACAACTACCGCTGCGTACCAAGCGTATGCAGACTTAGGTATTACAGGAACTCACCGCGGACATAGACGATGAAGGTGTCCACGTCGAGCCGATGCTGCAGGAAGACCGCCAGATCGAATTGAGCAGTCGCGCAGAACGCTTTCCAAAAACCTTATTTGTCCTCTCCCGGTGCAGGATCACAAGGATGACGATTCCGGAGACATGCTCTCCCGGTCGCGGGTGCACGCCGGCAACGGGATAGGGCAGACTACAGCGGCGGTGCAGCAGCGAGAAACATGGCAAAACTTAGACTAGATTGATACCAGACGACTGCGCGCAGGCAAATATATAGCCCCGGATGACTTGCGCGTCAAGGCAGCATCCATAGCGGATTCGGTTAGGATTCTCTTGCGTATCCGGATTCGCCTGAGAACAATTGTCAGTTTGTCCAAAAAACTAAGGCACGCGAATCGCGGCCACGGCCCAGCCCAGTGAGCAAGCGCGGGCGTGTGGTTTTCCCTTCCCCTCCCTCATCCATGGCTTTGGGAGAACAAGGGAAGTCTCACTATTTAAGTTGGACAACCCCACTCTAAACTAGTAAGGTGGTACTAAAATTTCCCACCTTGCCATGCCATACATGGGCCTCATTGGGCTTTTGAGATTTATTTCAGGAATTAATTAAATTACACTTGGGCTAGGCTCAATAATTCCAACAATCCCCCACCAGATCTCAAATGTTCATTTAGAGATTTGTCTATTTTTTACTATTGTTTGATATACTAAGGTTTCAGCAAGGACTGTTAAGTTGAACTCTTGCCTAGAGCTTCAAGCTACACTCATCCACAACTTGAATAATGAACTAAGCCTTGAGTTGCAAGTTTTGTGCGAACAAGTTGTACTTGAAGTCATAACTAGTACTAGACCATCAATAATCTACCCCGCGGGTGGAGCATATGCGTCGTACTCCTAGGTATATCCATGAGTTTACTAGAGAATACCCACTTCTCATAGACTGCGATATTAGACAGTCGAACTCATATAGGTGTGTTCTTTCAAGAATGTTATGTAGGACAACATCTTTGCTTTTCCAAGCCAATAGAACACATTAAGGCATGTCGCCAACCTGCCTTATAGGTCTTCGAGAGCTTTACATCATAGAGAGGAATAGGAAACATAGCTCTCCTCAGTTAACCAATAGCTAGTTCTTCTCATGCCCTAATTCACGAGATCTCCGATTGCATAGGTTGGGTTACCACTATGCCAACTTCTATGGGTCTCAACCCCATCTATCTCGATGCACTACCTATCACATTCCGTCATAGCCCTTTAGTAAAGTGATCTCCCAGGTTTTTGTCTGTTTGAATATAAGTCACACTTATCACTCTGAAGTTTCTCAACTCCCTGACAGATTTCAAACGTCTCTTAACGTGTCATGATGACTTCGCATTATCCTTATCACTGTTCACTTTGACTATCATATTTTGATTGTCCCAGTTCATTAGGATAGCCGGCACTGGTTTTTCAACCACGGGCAAGTCCATCAAGAGCTCACGCAGCCATTCAGCATCAACTGTATCTATATCTAAAGCAGTCAATTATGCTTCCATGGTTGACCTCGTCAATATAGTCTGTTTGCAAGACCTCCATGATATTGCACCACCTCCCATAGTAAATACATACCCACTCGTGGCATAAAGCTCATCAACATCTGATATCCAGTTTGAATCACTATATCCCTCAAGCACAGCAGGGTGCCCAGAATAGTGAATTACATAACTCATTGTACCTTTCAAGTAGCGCAACACCCTCTCAAGAGGATGCCAGTGATCACTACCTAGGTTGGACATGAACCTACTCAATTTGCTAATAGCAAAAGAGATATCGGGTCTTGTTGCACTAGCTAGGTACATGAGTGAACCAATAATTTGTGAATATCTTAGTTGACCTTTAGAAATTTTCTTGTTCTTTCGAAGTATCACACTAGGATCGTAAGGAATTGGAGAATACTTGCTTTTCATATAACCAAAGCGACTCAAGACCTTCTCCACATAATGAGATTGTGAAAGAGTAATCTCATTCTCATCCTTAACCAGATTGATGTTCAGAATCACATCGGCTTTTTCAGAATCCTTTATATCAAAATTTTTGATAAGAAGGACTTGACATCATTGATCACATCAATGTTTGTGTCAAAGATAAGAATATCATCCACATATAGACACAAAATAACTCCTTCACCCCCACCATAGCGATAGTACAGACATCTATCAGCCTCATTAATGACAAATCCGACAAAAATTAAAGTTCTGTCGAACTTTTCATGCCATTGCTTAGGTGCTTGTTCCAGGCCATACAGGGATTGTAATACTGTGCACACCTTGCTTTCTTGACGCTTCACTATAAACCCATCAAGCTGATCCATATAGATCTTCTCATCCAACTCTCCGTTAAGGAAAGCTATCTTAACGTCCATCTGATGAACGATCAAACCATATAGGGCTGCCAAGGAAAGTAATGTTCGAATTGTGGTCATTCTAGCAACAGGTGAGTATGTATCAACGTCATAAAATATTTCTTTCCACCTTTTGTCAACACACCATTCATCTCGCAGAGATCAGAATGTATGAGTTCTAGAGGTGCCAAGTTCCTCTTCTCAGCCATCTTGTGAGGTTTTCGTGGTTGCTTAGATTGCATACAACTATGGCACTTAGAACCTTTGGCAATGGTAAAATTCGGAATTAAACGCATGCTGCATAGCTGAGACCTTAAGCTAAAGTTCACTTGACATACACGAGAATGCCAAACACTTGTATCATCACTAATATGACCACAAATATGATTTACTGACTTATTGCTAAAATCCGATAGGGAAAAAGGAACAAGCCTTCGCATTCATAGCTTCTACCAATAAACTGTCCATGCTTAGACACTACTAATTTATTGGACTCTAAGACTAACTTAAAACCGTCCTTCAAAAGTAGGGAGCTGCTAACTAAGTTCTTTTTGATGGAGGGGACATGTTGCACGTTCTTCAGCGGCACGATCTTTCCCGAAATAAACTTCAGATCTACCATACCAGCACCATGAACAACCGCATGTGACCCGTTTCCCATCATCACTGAGCCTTGAGCGCCCTGATAAGAAGAAAACATAGATATGTCAGTACACAATGGACATATTCTCTAGTATCAAACCACCAACTCGTAGATTAAAAAACTGAAAGTACAGTAGGTAAATTACCATACCCGTCACCCATGATCACCGTGTTGACAGTCTTTGACCCGCTATCAACTCTCTTCCTTTTGCGATCTGCACGGTCTGAGCAATCCTTGGAGAAGTGCCCCAGCTCTCCACATGTGAAGCATGTCAACTCAGATTAATTCTTCTTCTTCTTGAAGGCAGTGCTATTCACACCCTTATGAATTTTCTAGTTCTTCCCTTTGTTCTTGCCCTGTGGGAATTTCTGGACAACATTGGCGTTGGACTGACTCTCTCCTCCTTTCTCAGATGTATCATTGGTCCGAGCCTTCTCTTCTACATCTAGAGATGCTATCAGATTTTCAACTGATATCTTCTGTATCTTGTGTTTCAGAGCAGTGGTGAAACCTCTCCAAGACGAATGAAGCTTTGCAATTATGCACCCAGTCACAAACTTGTCAGGCAAACGACACTTCAAGAGTTGAGTTCCTGGACAATGCACTATACCTCATGCGTCTGTTACACCACAAATCAGTTGTTCACCATCCTGTAGTCATGGAAGCTCTCTATGGTGTACAGTTCACTACCTGCATTTAATGCATCATACTTAGCAATCAGTGCATCCCACAGCTCTTTGCATCTCTCATGTGTAGACGATCAGTGAGCATGCCAAGAATACATCCTACGAAGAGATTGTTGGCATCCGAGAACTTCTTTTGATCATCAACAGAAAGCTCTTCTTCAGGTTTGCAAAGTCTCGCTTCCCACACATTCATAGCAGTAAGCCAGAGACGGACCTTTGTTTGCCATCTCTTGAAGTGTACACTAGAAAACTTTGCTGGCCTTAGTGCATCACCAAAATCAGACATAGTAAATTGAACATATTGCCTATAATATGGTTGTTGGATTGTTGAAAAATTAGGCAATTGTTTAATTAAATTCTGAATTAAATAGATCAAAACTGTCACAAGGATGACGATTTCGGAGACCTGCTCTCCCGGTCGCGGGTGCACACCGGCGACGGGATAGGGCAGACTACAGCGGCGGTGCAGCATCGAGAAACGTGGCAAAACTTAGACTAGATTAATACCAGACGACTGCGTGCAGGCAAATATATAACACCGGATGACTTGCGCGTCAAGGCGGCACCCGTAGCAGATTCGGTTAGGATTTTGTTACGTATCCTGAACCCGATTCGTATCCGATTATGACTCTTCAAAAATAATTGTCAGTTTGTCCAAAAAATTAAGGCACGCAAATCGTGGCTATGAGAGGACAAACGAGTGCATGTGTAGTTTCTCCTTTCCTTCCTCATCAAAGTCTCGTATTTAAGTAGGACAACCTCACTCGGTGGTACTACAATATTTCATCTTGCCACGTTATATATGGGTTTCATTCAGCTTTTAAGATTTATTTTTAAAATTAATTGAATTACACCTAGCTAGACCTATTAATTCTAACATCTAGCAGGTGCTGGAGTGGGGAGGAGGGAGGGCGCTCGATCTTTATGGGAAAAAAAACTGGCGCCGCACGATCATAGCCGCTACGAGCAATATGCATGCATGCCAAGCCACATGGCAAGGTACTGACACTGGCAACAGATCTGCATGCTATTACAGGTATGCTGGCATGTTATATCCATCCCTCTCTCTCTCGCTGGTACATATCTTTAGCTAATCTTAAGGACTATATCGTTCTTACTTCTATTTTGAAGTTTAATTATGATTTTGCTCTTATTTTTAGGTTTGTGTTGTTTCCCTTGTTTTTTTAAAAATGAAGAAGAGATTTGCCCCTGCTTTAGACGGCAATGTTAACGGTGTTAAGTTAAGTGAAAAAAAACATATATATTGAATATTTGTCCTTTTAAACAAACGCTTGTATTTTTAACCCTGTTATTATTCATAAAACTGCTAACTGTATCCCGAACTTGAACTTGCACATGACATTTTGTTCACTAATCTCTCACGGTGCTGCTGCATCCTACTTGTTGCCATCCTCTCATAATTCGATGTCTGCAATCTTGGCTGACTAATCCTCAGTGAGGTAAATGGATGAGGACATTAGGCTTGAAGCTTGCTGGCTCATGTGCTCCAGGCACTAGGCTACTCCCATGACGACATTGATGCATAGCCGTGTTTGCCACTTCGCCAGTCCAAATGCTCTGCTACTCTGACTGCAACACCCAATTGATTTAATTGTTAGTTAGTCACTAGACACAGTTTGTTTGTTCTTCGGATTAAAATTTAATCAAAATGTCCACACAAGAAAGTACTTTTGACTGAAAAAGAGAATCAAGAGCATCTAAAAGGCTGAAGAAGTAGGAGCCTTACTCTGCACGCGTCGACGACCAGCCGCCACGCCCTGCTGCTCCAGGCGCCGGCGCGCCACTGCTTGCTGCCCTCGTCGATGACCGGCCGCCGCGGCTTGATCTTCGCGTTGCCGAGGATCCACCACTGCCACCTGCTGCTTGCCTCGAGGACCGGCCACCGCGGCCTGCTGCTCGCATCACCACGCTGGCTCGCTAGAGACGCCGCATCGCAGCCGCCTGTTGCTCGCTTGGAGGATCGACCGCTGCGACGCCAAGGAGTCGCCGCCTGCTGCTCGCCTCACTGTGCCAGCTCGCCGGAGCCACCGCCACCGTCACCGCCTTTCTCTATCTCCGGCTTGGAAATAGGAACGGTGAGGGAGCAAATCTGATACTACTATTTCTCATCACGGATAGGATAGTAATACAATATTTCTTAAAGTATTTTTCTCTTTTTCATTTTTATTTATTTAACTCAATATCATGGGAACCACATAACTACCCTTGACAAATGTTTATTTCGTTTCAAAACAGCAGGGGTCAATTCGTAGACCCTAAAAAGTGAGAACAAAATCATAATTAAAATTAAAAGTTAGAATATAAACATAACTTTCTCAATCTTTTTAAATCACTTATATTATAAAATTACTTATTCCCTTTGCATTCTGATTGTACTGTTGTATTTATTATTTATTATAATTAAATTTTTTAACAATATCTTGTATGTTTAATTTTGTTACAAGGAAGTAATATATGATCATATCCCTAATTGAAATATTCATGCATGAAGCATTGATTTATAATTGATGAAATATCAGAAAAATATCTAGCAAAACATCCAAATAATACCACATATATCACATGTAACATTTCCCAATGAATTAACGAAACATCACAAAATTGCTGATTGCAATGCCCGACTAACACAATGTGCAACATTAGAAAGATCTACTGCAGCAAGTTGAATTCTAGTTGAAACATTCGCTTAATATAGGTGAAACATCAAATTTAAATGGTTGCAACATATATAGAGAGGATGCGTAAAAAAATCTGGTATGCGAAATAACTAAAACGCTCCTATCATAGGTACACCCCAGCCCCTCTCCCCCTACCTATCCACCGACCTATGCACCTTTCCGTTCTCACCTCTTCCCTCCAATCCCATACCTTATTTGTTGAGGCAATCTAATTTTTTTGCCATCTTTATAGACGTGGATGGCAAAATACTCCTCCTGACTGTAGCTGTGACAGAGATCTCGGGAATCTTACAAGAGTGACAAAAAAAATAAATATCCCTACTTGTTGCCACGTCCTCCCGTACCTTTTTTTATTCATGACCATCTCTCAGCAAATAAATTACTCCCAGTCATCATCTTAGTCTATTGATAAATAAATTACTCCCAGTCATCAGCCTTTTCTTTTATATTCCATCCCACATCTTTCTTAATAGGTATACAAGTATACAAGTCTTTAGTAAATTTATTACTCCTCATGCCCCTTCTATTAGTAAATGGATAGTAAATGGATTACTCCTTACTTAGACATAATATTTTTTTATCTATTTCATGTATCGGTGGCGCCCCTATCCTAATTTCATGGGTGCATGGATAGGTTAATAGTTACTCAGATAGCTATAGTTTTACTTCCAAATCGTCACCCTAATATACAGTTAGTAATATGTTTACCTTTGTTTGAAAACATGAGAGTATTTTTTTTACTCTTTTGTTTTTTCGCATATTTAGTCGTTAATAATACTTTCTACGAACACCAAAAAGTTTCAATTTTAGTTTTTTTGACAGACAAATGGTAGTATTTTTTACTCAAAAATAATACACGGATGCACAACCCTTAATCTGGCAGTAAATAATTTACTCCTACATATGTTGCATGTGACTTGAATAGAAAAATTACGAACACACAGAGCCACAAATTCGCACATCCGGTCGGCGACAGCCCCATCTGCTTCACCATTGCAGCTTTAGGTCAGCCAGTGGTGGTAGAGCTCCCTGCGATGGTGCAATGGACGGCAGTGACCCGTGAGCGCCGCGCATGGAGGACGGATCTGAGGAGCCACTGCAGAGGGGCGGTAGGGAGGTTAGGCTCAAACAAGATGACCGACGCGGACGATTGACATAGATATCAGGGGAGGTGGGTCCAGCCAAAGGAGACCGAAGCAGCCGACGCCGTCCAGTCCATCCTCTCCCTCGCTGGTGAGAGCCTAGAGGAGGATGCTGAGCCATCGTCAAGAACAGGCCACCGTCTCAGACCGATTTCGCTCGTCACCTCAATTGCCGTCCTCCTTACTCGTGATACGACGACCATATCACCATTGGAGGACGCCGCTGTCGTCGTTCAGGAAGAACCCTCCACCTCCTCTTGACGGTGGACAAAGAGGAGGATGGCTAGGCGGCGTGCACCAGATGGGACGCTCATCCCTATGGGCGCCACCATGGTCCCCGCATGGCAGGGGATTCTCTAGGGGAAGATCGTTGCCAGTGCTAGGGACAGAAGGGGGAAGCCAGATGCCAATCCACCACCAGGTCCTATCACCTGTTACCGCCTCGTCCACGTCGCCCATCGCCCAGACGCCACTACTCCTTGGCCATAGGCTAGGGCCGCCGCCGCCATGCTCCACTGAACGTCACATCCATTGCCTCTCTTTCTCGCCATCACTGCAACGCTAGATCGTAAAAAGTGGAGAGGGTGGAGAAAGTGGGTGGACAGTTTCTACAATGGGAGAGGGAGGGAGTAATATAAACAGAAGATAGAGTTGATGGTAAATAAAATTACTATGGCTAGAATTAGAGTAGGTTGCCACGGGGGAGAGTGGAGGGGTGAAGTGGGGGTGCGCAGGGTGTTGGGGTGGGGGAGGGTTGGATGTGAGGGATTCATTTTAGCTAAAACACAATCCTGGTGTGGTATAGCATGTACATGTGTATTACACACACATATATATACCTACTTAAAAGATTCGTAGTGTTTCTGTCGTCCCACCTGACATACCCATGCGATGTCAATCGTCACTACTACAAAAACCTTCATAGGGACCGACTTATAGGTGCCGGTTTATTCAAAACCAGCACCTATTGACGTTCTCCCACCCTCCACGAGCTAAAAAATAAAGAACCAACACCTTTAAATAGCAATAGGTGCCGGTTACAAAGAAAAACCGGCACCTATTGAATAATAATAGGTGTCTGTTCTAAAAAAACCGACACCTATACTATCACTACTGGTTTTTTAAAAAACAAATCGTATAATGTATTGTAGATGTCGGTTTTCTTTAAAAAATGGCACCAAAAAATCGAGCCGGCATGCCCCACGAGGAGATAAGGTTCTCGGTCTCTCGGTCGCTTCGCTCTCCCCTCTATCCTTCTCTCTCGGCCGCACTCCCCTCTCCCGATCTCTCTCTGGATCCCTCTCGATCGCTCAGCACCATCTCCCCGTGGCATCCTTCCTCGACTCCACCCCGGCCGCCTACACAACCGCCCACGCCTTCGTCGCCGGTGGCCTTCTCTGGTGGCCGTGCCATCTCCTCCGCCTCGCCGACTCGGCATGCCTCCTCTCCCGCTTCCACCCTCGTCTCCTCGGCCTCGTCGGGCTGCCCCGTAAACCTTTCAAGGATTTGCTGATTGGGATCGAGCCTCTCGTCAACCGCTCCGTGTGGGTCACCCTTGACGAGATGCGGCGGTCACGGCCGTCCTTGCCCGGTGAGGACATGGCGCTCACGGCGTTGCTCAGGGCTTCTCCGGCCGAGGACTTGGAGGTGTGCGTGCACTTGGGGGCCTACGTGCCTCTGGTCTTCGGGGAGGCCAGGCCGAGGCTTGCCGTCGCTGGGAGGGAAGGGACTCTGCCGCCGCTGCCAAGTATGCGCCATGGGCCAGGTCGCCTTTCTCTGCTCCTCTTTCCCTTTTGCATTGTCTCTGCGTGTGACAAAAAGGGCTTGTGAATTCAGTACAGGGTAGCTTTGGTACGAGCATTCTAAGTCATTTTGATGCATCACTGTGTATTATTGTATGTCACGCAACAGGATGAGGAAGAGCATGGAAAAGATGAGGCCTCCTGGGGTGAAGGAGCTCTTGTTGACGAATAATGGAGACCATATTCTTTGTTGTCTGCCGCAGGGTGAGCCTCATGCTAGGATTCGGTTTTCTTGGAATTCAAACAAAGTTAATAGTCCCATGCTATTGGATATTGCCTGCCGAAACAACCAAGAAATAGAATAGAATAGAAGGTCAAACTAAAATAATAGTAGCAATTCAATCGGTAATCGGTATAATTATAATGCACAAGTGAAAGGTTTTCTTCCCACTTATTTGTTTTCATGCAAGTTAGTCCAATTACCTTATGTTTTGGATGCCTCCTGGTAATGATGTTTTTTCTCATGTTTCTTCAGGAGGATGAGCATCCATTGAATTAGCATGTGTCCATTGAAATGATGGCTAATGAATTTGAAGTGCAAACAGCTCCACTGGATGATGGAATTCTCCATGGTATTATGCGTCAAATAGTGATAGAGTAAGTATCCACTTCTTCCTTTAGTTCTATGTACTTTCATTTGTACTTCTAAATAAATGACCAAATGGTGAATAAAAACTCAGGCTACTGATAAAATAGCTCTAACTTGGACCCATGTCTAGGTTGAGATTGACTTTATCTTAATGCGAAGATGTGCAACTCTTTGCAGATTCCCTGAAAGGAGAGTACAGTAGATTGTGAAGGGTACAGTAGTTGTTGGTTTTGATGCTGATGTTAGTGGTGATTATGTAAAGTAGCGGAGTTGTGACTTAATCCTTTGATTGTTTATAGAATCAAAATCACTATATAGTCTTTCTTGTTCCACTTGCAAGGCAAGGAAAAAAAATGTCAGTTTCGTTATTACAACCTTATTTTTTTATGTCAAAGACAAAAAGCTACGCGCAAATTCTCATTGGATCTCGGTTGTTCTTAACAGCGATGGCTATTCATTTAAGTCTTCGGGTCGTTGCCAATTTAGATCAGTTTAATGTAATTTATCATATCTTGGCTTTCTTATTCATGCAATGAGCAGAAGAGAAAAATGTCCTTGTGGTTCTTAATTGTGTTGCTCTATATAAGTAATACCTTCTGTTATCATATATTCTTGTGTATATAGATTGTGTTTTGATATTTTATTTGGTTTTTGAAGGCTATGAAATATTTGGGAGGAGTTCACAATCCTCTACCTGTGTCATCTTACAACTTTTATGTTCTAATTGAGATGTCAGATAGTGATGAGTCCTATGATAAGTTCTTGTAGCATGGTACTAATTCTGTGTAAGCATAATAATGTTGACAGTTGCTATTGCTAATTCTAAGCTACCTGTGACTTTATCTTTAGGACATGATTTGCAATTTAACTTGATTGTTTCTTCCTGTGATGTTTCAATCTCTTTAAGACTTGCATCAAGGTGTAGACTTTGTGTTCTTTTCTATTTATGTAGTGCCTGTTGGGCTGCCAAGAAAATTGAAAACAAATTGTCATCTTGTGTGTATAAGACAATGGTCCATGAAATTTTGAGTGTTTGAACCTGGCATCATGTTTGCTTCTCAGCTTAGTAGCTTTTTTGGGATCCTAAGTTCAGTGAGCTAAGCTAGCTTACACAGTTGCACTGCAAAATCCAAGTGAGGACATGCAATGCCATGTGCATATAACTGGTCTTGTCTGTCTGTACTGGCCTAGGAATTGAATATGGCATCACATGGTGGAGCAAACAAAATTAGGACAGATTTAAAGCATGTAAAATAAGGTAGTCATGGCAGCTAGATATTTTGATTTTTTTTCTTTTGGAAGAGTTTTTATCATCCTGTTTGCAGATGAACTGGCATATGCATGGTTTTTAATTTGAAACATTGGTAGGTACATAAATGTTTTAATGAGAATGATGGGGTCAATGAATGTGGATATGTTTCAAGTGTACCAACAAATAATTTATATGCAAATATTTTAATATTATTTTTTTTATGTTTTTAGGGGAATAGGTGCCGGTTTTATAGAGAACTGCCACCTATTTGGCCTTATAGGTGCCGGTAAAATATAGGAACCAACACCTATTAGGCCTAATAGTCAGTTCCTATTGATAACCGGCACCTATAAGATAAGACCGAATAGGTGCTGGTTCTCTAAAAAAATGACACCTATTAGCTTATAGGTGTCGGTCGAAGAACCGGCATCAATGACTTTGGTCATTGGTGCCAACCAATAGGTGTCGGGTCCAAAACCGACACCTATTGGGGGTTTCGAACCGGCACCTATTAGGGTTTCTGTACTAGTGCATGCCCGAGTCTAATTGCATGTGATAGCATGGAAATAGAAAATCAGAAATCTACTCACTTGCGACATATTCAAAGCCATAAAACTTCCTATTTCTATTTCTAAAGCCAGAGAACCCATGTACCAGCCTATTACTGACTTATTCATATTCCCTTTTTTCGATGTAAAAGTTTAAAGTGTTTTTGTCGTCCGTTAATTAGAGTTCGATAATGATGCTCTAAAATACGTGCCTCACGATTGAGATCAGGATTTTTCATATGTGTGCTTCACCAGAATGATTCCCAGTATTTAGATTTCATCATTGTTCTATCGTATTTCATTGCCGCCGAATCCACACTACTGGAGAAAGCCACAACTGTCCCGGTTCGTAACCCTCAGTAGTTCCGGTTGTCAAATCGGGACTACAAATCCGGGACTAAAGATGGGCGATCTCTAGTCCCGGATAAATAATCGGGACTAGATATGCATCTTTAGTCCCAGTTGAATCCCAGTTGAAGCCACCAACCGGGACTAAAGATGACGGAGCCACTTGGCCGGCTCCGCCATCTTTAGTCCCGGTTGGTGGCTTCAACCGGGACTAAAGATTTTTTTAGTTTATTTTAATTTGCCCTTTCTTCACCCACTCGCCCTCGAGATTTTTTTTTTTTTTGGTCAAAATCCTAAAATCATCACAGATACTAAAATCAAATATCACAGATTCACAAATAGCAATGAATAATACATATCTCAAATATTTTTTTCATTTTTTCTCCACATATCAAATACATCTTCAAAATCAAAAAAAAAATCACAGATCACATACTATCACAAATTTGTTCACACATATATACAACAAAATTCACTATATGCAATAAAATACATTAATTTTTCGCTCGGCTCCCGCTCCCGCTTGCCGTCGGCTCCCGCTTCCGCTCGCCGCTGGTGAGAAGATGGCGCCCATGCGCGTCATCTCCTTTCCCCCGCCGTCATTTCCTCCCTCCTTGCTTGTCGAGGAGAGAGGAGAGGAGAGGGAGAGGGAGAGGGAGAGGAGAGGGGAGAGGGAGAGAGATCCGAAAAATGTGCTAAGTGTTACATCGGTGGAGAAGATGATACGAGCCGGGATATATGGGATATATATAGCCAATTTATCTTTAGTCTCGGTTGATGTCATCAACAGTGACTAAAGATAATTTTTCGCTATTTCAATTCATCTTTAGTCCCAGTTGGTGTCACCAACCGGACTAAAGATAATTTTCCGCTATTTTCAATTCATCTTTAGTCTCGGTTGGTGGCACCAACCGGACTAAAGATAATTTCCGCTATTTCTATTTTATCTTTAGTCCCGTTGGTGTCACCAACCGGGACTAAAGATATTTTTCGTAATTTTCCAAATTTATTTGGTCCTAGGGTTAACAATTAAATAATCCATTAAATAGGGCCAAATTAAATTCATTAAATATAGGTTTAAAATAATAATATTAAAATTTAATCAAACATAGATAATCCTAGACATTAATGTGTCTCTCTAGATATTGTTCTTCTTTTGCCCTCTCTTTTCTTCATTTTCATATGTTGTTGAGCAAGAGAGGAAAATTTTTACTTTTTATTTTTTTATATTTTATATCGACTTAGGAGCACGGGAGAGGTAACCATATAAAATTTGAGCATAAACAAGCAAAAGACGTGGCCGTAGAAAATTCGGAAGACACGATCAAAATCGGAAAAAAGCTTCCTGCTCGAAAAGGTAATCTTCTCGAGGCTTTTTGGTAAATTTTTTTATCGATTTTCATATATGGAATGTCTTGATCGGAGTCCATATGTGAAAGCTATGGCCGTTTTAAAACCGACTCCGAGTTAGAGGACGAAACGGAACAATACGCGTAAAACTTGTTAAACGCGCATAAACTAGACGTGACGGCCGTAGTTTAAATGTTCTTTGTACATCCCTCCGATTCGTATATTATCACCAAAATAATTTTACAATAGATTTTGTATATTGAGAATCATTAGTTAATAACAATATGATGATATGTAATAACAAAATTAAAGCTTCCTTCTATCTTCAATCAACCACCTCCACATAACACCACACTCTTTGAAATCACAGATCCCCTTAAAATTTTTGGTCAGTTGAATCATGTAGCAAAATTTATATTTTTTATTAGGTTCGCTTAAAAAATAAGAACATTCACTTTTGTCCCGGTTGGTGTTACCAACCGGACAAAAATAGCATCTCTAGTTCCGGTTGGTGTTACCAACCGGACTAAAGATGGTGTCGAGGCCGTTAGAACTGTCGGAGCGTCGGACATCTTTAGTCCTGGTAGCACCAACCGGACTAAAGATAGCATCTCTAGTCTCGATTGGTGTTATCAACCGGGACTAAAGGTGCTTGGCGCTCTGACAGGCTCTGATAACATTTGAACCGGGACTAGAGGTGATCTTTAGTTCCGGTTCGTGACACGAACCAGGACTAATGTTCCTAGAAATCCATAGACTTTTTAAACCGGGACTAGAGGTGATCTCTAGTCCCGGGTGCAACTTAAACCGGGACTACTGTGGTTTTTGCTACTTATAGTTTCTTCAGTAGTGCCACGTGACGCAAGAGACCAACCAGCTAACGTTTTCGTTTTGTGCTTTGTTCCTGCACCCGCAGCTAGACATGGCACGCAGCTGGGCAGCACTGGCGCCACAGGCAGCAACCAAGAAGAGCCCCGAGGCTCCCGCTGCTCGCAGCACGGCGGCATATCTCCAATTCTCCCATAACACCGGCGGCTATGAAGGACATATCTAAAATTATGATGCTTAGGTGCATAATGTGATATTTCGATCAACAATTTAACGAGAATTGATTCGACACTGCTCAGCATGCAAAGTAAATGTAAAGAGGACATGCCCAAACTGTTCATCGTCACATGGGCTCTATTTCGGAAGCATATAATAACTATGATATCCACGCAGGGGATACGACCAAACGATGATCAAGTTTGATGTCGTGGAGATAAGCATTAACTTCAACCCGAATTTGGTAGATTAGTTCTTCTATCCAAAATTATATATCTAATCTAATCTATCCAACCTACTTAAAAAAAATACTTTTCTGGTCGTTGTCACGTGCTTTTGTTCGTCGCCTGTGTCTGCCCGCTTAGTCTTTGTCTGTAATGCACGCATAGAGAAACCGGTATCGTGTTTCTCTCTCTGGTTCGATCACTTGACCACCATAGCGCAGTTGTTGATGTGGCTAACCAAGATGTGCATGCACTCTAACAAATCTTGTACATCCTCTCTTTCTAATAAAATGGAATCCCCATATTTGAAAACACGTGATGCTCTCTTATTTTATCTGTTTATCCACCAAAGTCATGACTTCCACGCCAAACATTAACGCTATTTCTATTCTTAAGTTCTCTCTATATAAGTCATATTTTGCATTGGAAATTTGGTAAATTATAGATGCATCCACTGTAAAATCAAAGTGTGTTTGATTCTTCATTTGATGATGAACAATTGGTTGCTGTGGTTATTGGTTTGTGTGTATTGATTTTTGGAGATTATAGACAATTTGGTTTTGGAGATAGTTGAATTTTTGGACAATGAACAGTGTTCACTATCCCACACAAATTGTCCGATCGGGCTTTGTACTACCTGGCCCGACCGGGAGGTGTTTGGGCGGCCGACTGTGCAAGCTGTTGCACAGCCGACTCTGGCCGAGCCATCCGACCGGTTGCCGATTTTGATTCGGTTTCGATTTTGGCTTGTTTTCTTCTTTTTATATGGGAGTTTCGTGTTTCTATGCACGTGTCTGGTTGTTTATGCTAACAATGAGTCAAGTTGTTGATAGCTTGTGCTCGGATATGGTATTCTTTGTTTAACTGTGTGCAGGTACTCTTTACGCCTTGAGAAAGTGTCGTCGGTGATCGAGATGAAGTCAACTTGGAGATAAGGTGACGTTCAAGATGGAGATCATGCGGGATGCTGAAGGGTAGAGATTAGTGCACATAATTTGTGAAGTTTCCATATGACATACAATGGAGATATTTTTGCGTATGGAAAGCAAAATTTTGGTTTTGGAAAGACCGAGATTGCTACGGTTGTTTTATGTAAAGTTCGTTTCTTGTACGGGAAGGTTTCCTAGTGGATTAGGACTTCTTGTATGAGTAGGATTCGTGGCTTTTGGCTGCGGGTTTTGTGTATAAATAGTGAGGGGAGGTGTGGCCTCTCAGTATCGCTTTGAGTTCAAGTTTTAGAGTTTTTCAAGTTAAGGGTTTCAAGTTTAGCTTGAGATTTTGTGAGGAGTGCTTTGTTTGCACTTTGTAAACACAGAGAGATTCAATAAAGATCGATCTTCTTGAGAATTCTTTGTGTCTTCTTCTTCCTCGGTGCGGCGACATAATTGTTGGTTAAACCGGATCTACACGTCGGTCATACCGCAAACTCTACTGCGATTAGACCGTGGCGGCTACCCGGTCAGACCGCAAGCACACAGGCGGTCAGACCGGCTGGCATCGAACTTCATCGGCATCGGCTACATCGAGCAATCGGCTGAGGCGATTGGCTACTGCAGTCAGACCAGAGTTCACTAGGCGGTAGGACCGGTCTTACTGAGCGGTCAGACCCGCGAGACATCTTCGGTCAGACCGGCATCAGAACAGAGGGTAACTTTTATTTTCGCTAAAAGTTTTGTTTTTGGGGTACTCAACCATTCACCCCTCTCTGGTTGGCTTTTCATTGGGCATTCGATCCTACAAATGGTATCAGAGCCATTTTTTTCTGCTTTGGATTTTTATCGATCTAAAGTTTTTCGTCATGTCAGATAAATTTTCAACTAAGCCACATGTTTTTTATGGAACCGACATCGCTTATTGGTGTAGTAAGATGCAATCTTACATCATGGCTCAAGACTATGATGTGTGGCAAAAGGTTGCTCTTCCCTACACTATTCCCGAAGCAATTAATTCTGATGCTTTGAAAACTGAATTTAATAATAATTATAAAGCTCAAAATATTTTGTTGAATGGAATTTCGTGTTCTCATTTTGACCTTGTTTCACATCTTCAAACTGCAAACGAGATTTGGAACGCTTTGAAAAATTTCATCAAGGAACAACAAATATAAAAGAACTTTGTCAAGACCTTTTAAAAAGGAATATATAAAATTTAAGATGAAACTCGCCAAAGCTTTGGATGATTATGTTGGTAGGTTTAATAAAATTTTGAGCAATCTTAGATCTGTTGATGCTTCTTATGACACTAATTATCCAGTCTGAGATTTCTCGCCACTTTTTAAATGGTCTTGACATGTCTGTTTGGGAGATTGTTAACACCGAAATTTGGCAGTTGAATCCCTAAGTCTTTGCAAAGATGAAGCAGAATCGGATCGGCTGGTTTGGCGGAGAAACAGAGGCCGCGTCGGCTGAGAAGCGATTGGCTGTGAGGCCAATCGGCTAAGGATGGATCGGACAAGGGCGACCGATAGCCAATTCTACGGTCGGAGAAGATAAAGTCATTTCTGGTACAGCAGTTTGAAGATAAATAGAAGATTCGGTTATTAGATTGCACGTTAAATGATATTGCTATCTATGGATAGAGTCCTGTAACGGCAATTGTATCTGTAATTTAGGAGTTTGTTTAAATTGTTCATTGTAATGCGGCGTGGGTCCTTTCCGGGATAACGTTGCGTTTTAAATAATAGTTCAGATAGAGTCCAGGGTTTGTGCAGATAATGTATCTTGGGTATAAATAGGACCCGAGACTCCCTGTAAATGATATTCAATACAATCACAATCAATCAAACCTTCTTTTCAGACGAGCAATTTGTTTGGCTACGGGCTACATCGTTTCGATCCCCAAATCCAGGTAAATGCTTGTCATTAGTGGCATGATCTGCTGTTTCTAATGTTTCCATCATAATGACACATTAGATTCAGGAGTTTATACCGTGCTATTTATCATGTAGCGCATGTAAATTAGATCAATGTTGAGATCTATCCTGCTATTGGCCAGTTCTGTGAAGAACCTGCAGCCAATAGGGCTAGATCTAAGGGTTGGCTGATTTATATGCGGTATCCACCGTCTCGAGAGATATAAATCGGCTACAACAGATCAGGTTGTTCTTTATATACTTAATGTTGCATCAGGTTTGAACTATTAAGTCGTTTTTAGAATTGCTAATGATCTGTTCGGCTAGATTTATATTGTTTAGAGACAGTGCCAGGGTTTCAGCTGGCCTTATCTGCCTTAATATATTTCTTTTAATATATTTATTAAAATTATGTTAGGACCGCCTCTTATATTGAGATCCCATTCTTGTTGGACGTTATTAGCCAAGATCGGCCTGCCATCAACAGCCAACAGCCGATCTCCTAGGCTACGCGCACCTAGCTCAAGAATGATGTCTTTTCATAAGATTCGTCGGAGTACTAGCCGATTCATTGTTAGATTTTCAGTATCGGCTAGGTTATCGATTCATATATTTATTATCCTTTACTGTATTTGGGTTACATGGCTGATGCTGTCTCGGCGTAGCCGATCCATTCCGGTCGCTTGGCTTAAATATATTTTAGGATAGCATATATATGCTCGTAGATTCCCTCAGCCGGTCCAATGGGGATCTAACCTAACACTTAACGCATATTTTCTTGTTTTTCTTGTTGGTTAACAAATCAAACCGACTGGCACGCCCTGCACAGCACAGGCAGCCGAGAAGGACCTGCACTGGAGTTAAGCAGATCTCCCAGGTCAGCACGTGAGAGTAATTTCTTTTCAACACGCTTCTTGGCACGCCTAGTGGGACTTTCTCTGTCGGCTCGACTCGGACGCATAGACTCAGCCGGCAAGATGGTCGACTCGAAGAGCCCCAACGTTTCCCAGGACAACATCGTGCCTGTGAAGATGGAGCAGTTATCGGCTGAGCAACAAGCTGATTACAAGAGGATGGTGGAAGAGCTCCAGGCTAACTACTTGCAATCTTTCACCCAAACAAGATCCGGGGCCATACATCAGAAGTATAAATTCAGCGTGAACAATCTCAAAGCATTCTCCTCTGGTGAGACAAAGGGCAAACAGAAGGTGAAGGAGCCAATCCAGGAACAGGACGATTCAGCTCTATATTCCCTAAAAGACCGGATCGACTCGGCCGTCCATCACGCGCTAGTCAACCAAAGTAGCATCCTGGTCAACACTCTCAATAACATGATCGCTACCGTGGTCGACGTCAAGATAGCCGACCAGCTGCAACGGGCGCCGACGTACTTCACAGACGACCAATTTCCTGGTTACAGGATGTTGGTCACGCAGAATCGGCCGATCCCACCACTAGCGCAACCAGGGCCGCCAGGAGGGATCCTTAGTCGGCCAAACCCAACTGAGTCGGCTACAAAGCCAATGATTATCATGCTGAACCGACAGCAACCGGTGCCCGAGAATCAGATTGCTAACATGTTCAACGACAATCGGCAGTCAGAGCTGATTCCCCAGATTGACCCGGACAGACGGTACAACGTCGGTGGCCGACAGCTGTTCCCAGGACCACCAACGCCACCACCGGAGCATCGGCCACCTCCCGCTGATCATCACTACCAGTACCAAGGGGGCCGTCAAGATCATCACTACAGGCCTCAGACGCCACCACCGCTGTATCGGCAAGCACCCGCACCGTACAAACCATACGAGCCAATACAGCAGGACAACCGGACCTGGGCCGATCTGATCGCAGATGTCATGCGCGATAAATTCGGCCTCAAGCCGAAAGACTCAGGAAACATGTATCGGTATCCCTATCCAGAACACTTCGAGCGAATTTCGTTGCCCAACCGATACAAGATCCCAGATTTTTTGAAGTTCTCAGGGCAAGAAAACGTTTCAACTTACGAGCATGTTAGCCGATTCTTGGCACAGTGCGACGAAGCATCGGCTACAGACGCCTTGAGAGTCCGATTGTTCCCTCTTTCTCTTTCAGGATCGGCTTTTACTTGGTTTTCCTCATTGCCCTACAACTCAATTCAGAGCTGGGCCAATCTTGAAAAACAATTCCACAACTACTTTTACTCCGGCAACCATGAGATGAAGTTGTCGGACCTCACCAACATCAGGCAAAAACACAACGAATCGGTTCAGGAATACATCCAACGCTTTAGGGAGATGAGGAATCGATGTTACAGCCTGGTGCTATCGGACGCCCAACTGGTCGATTTGGCCTTTCATGGTCTGATCGCGCCGATCCGAGAGCGATTCTCTGCGCAGGACTTCGACAGCCTAGCCTACTTGGCACAGAAGGTAACGGCCCATGAGCAGCGATTCCAAGACACCAGGAAGGCCATCAAAAACATAACGCAGTCATCATCGAATCGGACGTGAGTCCAGCGACGATGACGCGAAGTGGCGCAGAACCGAATGGGTCAAGAACAAAAAGGCCATCGTCGCCAATGGCTGCCAAGACGACCAAAGAAGAACGATACGACTTCTACATCACCAAGGCCGACAGGATTTTCGACTTGCTGCTCAAGGAGAAGCAGATTCAGCTGCCTGAAAATCATGTGATCCCGTCGACCGAGGAATTAAAGAAGAAGAAATATTACAAGTGGCACAACTCCACATCCCACGCCACCAACAACTGCAAAGTCTTCATGCAGCAAATCCAGTCGGCAATTGAGGCCGGGAAGCTGAAGTTCGCCGATTCAAATCGGCCGATGAAGGTAGACGACAACCCTTTCCCAGTCAACACAATCCAAGCCGGCCCCAGGCAAGCTGATCGACAGAACAGAATGGCGCACGGCTCAATCAATGCATCGATCGGGGCCAAGGCAGAGGACGAGCCGATTGGATATCACGCCATGCCAATTAATATGGTGCGCCCAGTTATCAGATCGACTGATCGACGGCCGATCTATGAAGATAGCCGACACCGTCCTCGGCATCGGTCTCGGCAGGGAGAAGCTTACAACGAAGCACCTCGTCGGCGCAAGCCGGAGATCCAAAGCCACCAATACGAGGTAAACTGCAACAGTGCCGATCCGCATTGGCATTGTGATTTTTTTAGGTACTGCTGGGAATCCGGCATGAGACTGCCAACACTGGACGATTGTCCAGCATGTAACGATCGTCGCGACGACAAGCACAGAAGCTCATCGGCTGCTAGCCCAGCATGGTTCGTCCCTAGAGCCGTTCAGCTGAACCAAAGGCGGCGGTTCGTCCATGATCGGCTCGGCCCGATCCACCAAGACTTCTTCATCGACGAAGACCGCAATGACAACAACCGCGACGATGAAGAGGCCGACGACGAGGAATCGGCCAATCCCCAATGGTGCCCGTCCGATCTCTTCACGAAGATGCAGAAAAGAATTCAACGACTTAAGCGTGAAGAGAGAGAAGACGAAGTTCGGCAAATGATCCATGAACAGCGCCGTCGGCTGGGTAAAATCAAAAGGCGATGGGTTCCCAAAGAAAAAACTACTATAGCTGACGAAGAGCAAGCCGAGGAGAGCCCAGCCGATCAAGCCAGGAGGGCAGCCAAAGGGAAAGGTAAAATTTCTGCATCAGTTAACATGGTGTTCGTACTACCAGCCGAGTTCAGTGCTCCTGAGACCGATGCAGACACCATCGTGGATGACCTAGTGAAGCTAGCAATCTCACCGGACCAGGCTATCTGTGACAAACCCGAGGGGACCGAAAATCGGCACTTAAAGTCGTTGTACGTCAAAGGATTCGTCAATGGCAAGCCGATTTCCAAGATGCTGGTTGATGGGGTAGCTGCAGTCAACCTCATGCCTTACGCAACATTCAGAAAACTAGGCAAGGGGGTCGAAGACCTAATAAAGACCAATATGGTGCTCAAAGACTTCGGCGGCAACCCATCAGAAACCAAGGGTGTCCTCAATGTTGAACCGACCATCAGCAATAAGACCGTGCCCACAACATTCTTTGTCATCGACGAGAAGAGGTCTTACAGCCTGCTGTTCGGAAGGGACTGGATACACGCTAACTGTTGCATTCCTTCTACGATGCATCAGAGCCTGATCCAATGGGACGGCGACAAGATTGAGATCGTGCCAGCCGACAGGTCAGTTGGTGTCGTCAGTGCCGATTTGCCGCTTTGGGAAATCGAAGGCATCGATTGTTTTTCTGGGAAAATCTGGCAAGCCGATTTTCTAAATGTGTCCAATTCCACAATACAACCGATTGGAGACGACGAGCCGCAGCTGCTGCTTTGAACAAGACATGGTGGAGGGCTCTAGTGACAAGCCGAGGCCGACGTACATTAGCAAAAATTTGTCTCCTCATTGTAGATCCAAACTTATTGATTTGTTAAAAGAATATAAAGATTATTTCGCTTAGGAGTACTTTGAGATGCCGGCCTCAGCCGATCAATAGTGGTTCATCAACTGCCGATTAAGGCAGGCTATCAGCCGTTCAAACAACCTCCCAGGAGGTTTGAGGCCGATATATACAATGCAGTTAAAGCCAAAATCACTCGGCTATATGATGCAGGATTCATTCGGCCTTGCCGATACGCCGAGTGGGTCTCAAATATTGTCTCTGTGTTAAAGAAAAAGGTAAACTTAGAGTGTGCATCGACTTCAGAGATCTAAACAAGGCAACCCCTAAGGACGAATACCCAACGCCGATAGCTGATTTGCTTGTTGATGCTGCTTCGGGCCACAAAATTATCAGTTTCATGGACGGCAATGCAAGGTATAATCAAATATTTATGGCCGACGTAGACATCCACAAGACCGCTTTCCGGTGTCCCGACGCAATCGGCTTGTATGAATGGGTAGTAATGACATTCGGCTTGAAGAATGGTGGGGCAACATATCAACGGGCCATGAACTACATTTTTTACGATATGATCGGCTCATTAGTAGAGATATACATTGACGTCGTAGTTGTCAAGTCCAGGGAGATAGAGGGCCACATAGCCGATCTGAGATAAGTGTTAGAGCGGACGAGCAAGTATGGCCTGAAGATGAATCCGCTTAAGTGCGCGTTCAGCGTATCGGCTGGGCAGTTCTTGGGATTTCTTGTTCATGAAAGAGGAATTGAGGTTACACCAAGAAGCATAAATGCTATCAAGACAATACAGCCTCCGAAGGACAAGAAGCAACTCCAGTCATTGATCGGCAAGACAAATTTCATCAGACGGTTCATAGCCGATCTCTCAGAAAAGATGGAGCCGTTCACACCACTGCTTCGGCTGAGAGCCGATCAAGCATTCACATGGGGGGCAGAGCAGCAAAAGGCTTTAGACAACATAAAAGATTATCTGAGTTCCCCTCCAGTTTTAATGCCTCCACAAAAAGGAGTACTGTTTAAGTTATACCTATCAGCCGATGACAAGTCAATCGGCTCCGTTTTAATCCAAGAGGTTGAGGGCAAAGAAAAAGTCATCTTCTATCTCAGTCGACGGTTGCTAGACGTGGAAACAAGGTATTCACCTGTGGAGAAGCTATGCCTATGCCTCTATTTTTCATGTACGAAGTTAAGGCATTATCTGCTATCCAACGAGTGCACCATAATCTACAAAGCCGATGTAGTTAAGTACATGCTATCGGCTCCAGTGCTGAAAGGAAGAATTGGGAAGTGGATTTTTGCGCTAACAGAATTCGATCTGAGGTATCATGCACCAAGGGCAGTCAAGGGACAAGCCATAGCCGATTTCATTGTGGAGCACAGAAATGACTCAATCGGCTCAATGGAGATTATGCCTTGGACTTTGACGTTTGACGGCTTGGTTTGCACCAACAGCTGCGGCATCGGCTTGGTAATTATTTCACCCATGGGGGCAATCTTCGAGTTTGCTTTTGCTATCAACCCCCACGCTACAAACAACCAAGCCGAATACGAAGTTGTACTTAAAGGATTACATCTACTCAAGGAAGTTGAAGCCGACGCCATCGAAATAATGGGAGATTCATTGTTGGTCGTCAGCCAATTATCAGGAGAATATGAATGCAAAAATGATGCGTTGATGGTCTATTATCAGCAATGCCGGGAATTAATGGACGGATTTCGGCTAGTTACTTTAAAACACATCCCTAGAGAGCAGAACACAGAAGCTAACGATTTAGCTCAAGGGGCATCGGGCTATCGGCCGATGTTGAAAGAGATTGACATAGAGGTTGCCGCCATTACAGCCGATGATTGGAGGTTTGAAGTTTACAGCTACCTCAAAAATCCCTCTCAATCAGCTACAAGGAAATTATGATACAGAGCATTAAGACATGTGTTGCTCGATGAAGATCTGTACTATCGGACGATTGATGGTGTGCTACTCAGGTGTTTGGAAGCCGATCAGGCCAAAGTGGCCGTCGGAGAAGTCCATGAGGGAATCTGTGGCACGCATCAATCGGCCCACAAAATGAAGTGGCGCCTTCGCGAGCAGGTATTTCCTGCCGACTATGCTTTGGAGGATTGTTTCAAGTATTATAAAAAACAAGGGCTGCCGGGATTGTCGGAAGTTTGGCACCATACAACGAGCACCAGCATTGGCTATGAACCCAATCATTAAGCCTTGGCCGTTCAGAGGATGGGGCATTGACATGATCGGCCAGATCAATCCACCCTCGAGCAAAGGGCATAAAATTATTCTGGTGGCGACGGATTACTTCACAAAGTGGGTGGAGGCGATTCTCCTGAGGAAAGTGGATCCTAAGGACGCAATCGAGTTTGTCAAAGAACATATTATCTACCGATTTGGCATTCCACAAACGATAACAACAGACCAGGGATCTATCTTTGTATCGGACGAGTTTGTTCAGTTTGCCGACGACATGGGGATCAAACTGCTTAATTTTGCGCCGTACTACGCACAGGCCAACGGACAAGCCGAGGCCTCAAATAAAAGTTTGATTAAGTTGATTAAAAGAAAGATCTCTGAGTACCCTATACAGTGGCACAGCCGATTAGCCGAATCACTATGGGCGTATCGGATGGCATGCCACGGGTCAATTCAAGTCCCTCCGTACAAGCTGGTCTACGGACATGAGGCAGTACTACCATGGGAGAGCGTCGTCAGCTCAAGGCGCATTCAGCTACAGGATTAACTTACAGCCGACGACTATTATCACCTGATGGTGGACGAATCAGAAGACGTAGTTTTATCTAGGATGAGGGCCTTGGAAAAAGTTACGAAGGATAAAGAACGAGTAGCCGGACATTATAATAAAAAGTGGTGCCTAAATCTTTCGAAGAAGGCGAACTCATTTGGAAATTGATACTGCCGATTGGATCCAGAGATAACAAATTCGGCAAGTGGTCACCAAATTGGGAAGGGCCTTTCAAGATCCACAAATGCATCTCTAAAGGAGCTTACATGCTAGAAGGGCTGGATGGAGAAGTATTTGGAAGGGCTCTTAATGGAAAATACCTGAAGAAATACTACCCAAGTGTATGGATCAACTCGTGATTCGGCTCTGCTTGCTTAGCCGATTTACGACAGCCGATGTCTTGCTTCAATAAGGCATTGCCTTCAGGAATTTTTAATGCAACATTTTTTCTCCAAGTTTTCCACGATCGGCTAATGATTGGCCGATAGCGACGGTAATGATGCGCGAATGGCTTGAATTCACAATTTTGTTGACGCCGAAGCTATCAACAAAATTTGGGGGCATATACATATAGGAGCCGATTGCAAAATTGGGCGTCAAATTGCAAAATTGGGCGTCAGGAATTTTTAGACTTTTTCAAGCTTCGTAATCGGCAGTCCAAATAGAAGTGTTGGAAGTGATTTGGATCAACGGCCGTGATTCAAGTGTTAACATCGACGATTGTGGTGTGGTCTCGGAATCGGCGAATGTGACACGATACGGATGGCTAGAGCCGATTTCAGCATGAGCAGTTCAAGATACTACGTGCGGCCAAAGCCGATCTCATCCACGAGCACAGCTGCACAAGATTGATAGACTATACTACACAAAAGTTAAAGCCGATTACAAAGTTTGAGCAAGTTGATTAAAGTTCAAGACCATTACAAAAGTTTGACAAATATATTACAGGAGGCAGTGGCCGATTTTAGAAGGTTAAAATGTTACAAGCTCAATGTTTCAAGAAATCGGCTATAGCCAACAACGCCATTTGCCTGATCTGGTCTATTTCCTCAATGGCCCTGACGTTGTCGGCCTCAGACCCCGCCACCGGCCAGATGCCCTTCACCAGGTCCCATAGATGTGCCACAGCTGCCTTGATACTTTGGCGTTGAGCTTCGATTTCGGTTGGCAGGCTGGCCATGTACTCCTTATGGACATCGATCTCGTTCGTGACTTGAACGAGATCGGCCATCAGCTGATCTTGGCGTGCGAGGAGTTGCTCAAGCTTGGCCGTCGGCTCAGTCTTTAGGCGGTCGAAGGCGGCTTTCCAGCTCTCAATGGCATCCTTGGTCGACTGGAGGGTGGCCGACCGCGCCTGGTTCTCGCGGCGATTGGCTATCCGCTGCCGTGCCCGTTCATACTTGAGTTGGTGGGCTTCCATGAAGGTGGCCGGCACAATGGCGTCAGCTAGAGCTTCCGGCAGCTGACATTGGATTTCCTTGAAGCGCGCGCGTATTGAACCGCTGTCGACCACCAATGCATCCAGTGAGGCCTCCAGCCGGTTGCCGATGTCGGCTAGGGTGGCCCTCAGGTCATCGGCCGGCGTCACCAACGCCTCCTCGCCAATTTCATCGGACTCCCCAAACTCCGACAAGTCAAAGTTGAGGAGGTCGGCTATGTTCTGCAAAGAGGAAGATGATCAGAGGATATTGAGCTGACAGAGCCGATCATCAGATTCAGTCGGCTTACCGTGGGCACCGGGGTCAGAACGGTCGGCTCGGTTGGTTCGCCGCCTGCAGCCGTCAGGGCCTCTTCGTCGGCGTCGTTGCCGCCGCCCGCGGCAGTCACAACGTACCTGCTGGACACCTGGGCGGTAACCGACGGAGATCGTGGGGGCTGTAAAAGAAGAGTTAGTGGTCGAGTCGGCTAATCTCTACAAATCAAGGTGCGAGAGACGATTACCGATGGCACGTGACGTGGAGTGCGGCCGGCCAATTTCTTGACCTGAAAAGAATTGATCGGTCAGATACAAGTGATGTCATTGTAAAGCCGAATTTGGTGAAGTGAGGGCTTACCGGCCGATTTTTTGTGGGGACTTGGGACCGGGGGACGTCGGCTGGAGCGTTGACGGACTCATGGCTTGAGCTCCGGGTTCGGCCGCTGCTCCAACAGGCCACCGGCATTTCCTCGCGCGACGGCGTCATGGAACTGCGACGGCCGGGTCCAGGGGAAGGCTATCGGCGCGCGCTGGGTTCCTTCTCTTTAGCTTCTTGGGGCGGGCGCGGCCGGCGGCTGTATGAGTGGTGCAGCCCTTTTCTTCTGGGCAATCGGCTCGTGCACTTGCCCTCGCAGCAACGACGCCAGCTTCAGCGCTCCCCAGCCGATGGCCGACGGAGCGAGGCCACCCCAGTCCAGAACACCTAGACGGTATTCGATGGGGCGCCTGGAGTCGCTCACCGTCGGCCGCTCCGTCTCCGTCTCCTATGAACCAGAGGGCGAATGTTAATCGGCTATATCAGCCGATGATAAGAAGAGGAAAATCATTCGGAATTTGAAGCTTACCGAAGGGATTTTTTCAGGCAGGAGCATATCGACGTAATGAGATGACCTCTGGTGAAAGATGTGTCGTTTGGTTTTGGCCCACCATTGGTCGTAGGCCGTACTTTTCCTGAGCACCAGGGTCATCACGCCGATGTCGCCGAGGGAAGGACCGGCTATATTCAGCAGCCGATGCATTATCAAATCTTGGCTCACCACTCCCCTCGTTTCAATCTTATTGGCATAATAAAAGCCGATGGGCAATTGCCCAAGACTAAACTGTCTCGCCGCCGACACCGAGTAATAGAAATCGTAGCTCTTGGCCACTGATCGGCCCTGGTGATCACGATCGGCAAGGTGCAGGGGGACAGAGCAGCGATGAACAGCTCCCTGCACCTTGGGTTGTCGGCTGAATTAATGTCCTCCCAATTGAAATCGACCAGCAACTCGAACAGTCCCCGGTCCCGGTAAAAGTACCAGGCGCGGTTATCGGGAGACAGCCCGTCGTAGAGGGCAATGAACCATTTGGCCAGCAGATCGGCCGATTGCCTTGAGCCCGCATGAGCGGCTGCTACTTCTCCGTAGCTCATGCACCTGGTGGTGGTGATCTGGTTGCCGTCCTCGTCTTCGATCGGCTCCAGCCTTGGGAAGACGGCCTCGGTCAGGGGCAGCCGACCGGCTATTTTCTGCGTCACCGGCACCGGCCAGGACACTGTAAAAACCACCGAGGCCGCCGGTGTTGATTGGGGCGTTGGCGGCTATCTTTGCGGCGGCGTGATGCAGCATTTGATACAAGTAGCCGAGGAGGTACTTTCCCAGCGCGAGCTTGCCCCCATCGGCCAGGATTTTGGCTATGACCTGCCAGTTGGCGGTCGGCCCGCAGCTCGATCCACAGAACAAAAATTTTTCAAGCCACATCATCAAAAATGCGGCGTGCTCCCTGTGGCCGACGGGTCCATCTTTCATGTTTTGGGCGATGAAGCCGCTCCACCCGTCGATGGCCTTGGTTTTGAACTGATGCTACCCCTTTTGGCTCAGGTTGCTGGGGTTAGCCGACGACTCGATGTCCAGCCCGGTCGTCATGTATACGTCGGCCAGTGTGACTGTCATCGACCCTTGCCGGAAGATAAAGGCATTGAAGCTGTCATTCCAGAAATATGTCGCAGCCGATACAAGTGGCTCGTCCTTTTCCATGCTGGCAACGGACAAAGCCAGGCATTGGGCGATCCCAGTTTCCTCCTAATGAGTGTACTTGGTCGACCGCATCCTCTTGTACCATTCGACGCAGGCGGCGTCGGTAGTCGGCCATGATTTGAAGGTCCCGTTCCAGTGAGTGAGGGATGGCTTGTTGGTATTGAAGGGAATCCTGTTGGTCTCGGCCATGATAACATCGGTTGGATCGGTGTTGCCGATGGGGCCGAGAAAGTACCTCTGTGCTTGGGTCAGATTGGGGATGATTACTTGATGTGACAGGTGCTACAGTGTGAGAGAAAGAAATTTTAATCAGGAATGGCTAAACGCTACAGTTTGAAAGGGGAAAAGTGTTAATCAAAAATGGTTGAACGCAAGATGGATGCAACACGGCTGGAGAAGTAAATCCGAGTGAAAAAGAGTTCTGGATCAACGGGTGCACCTCAGGGAACTCGACGATGGCGGTGGCCGGAGCGGCAGCGATGGTTGGTGCGGCGGCTACAGCTGGTACGGCGACGGTGGCCGGCACGATGGAGGAGCTTGACGCGGCGGTGGTGGAGGCCATCGGAGTTGTTGGGGTGAATATGAAGTCTGATTCACGAAGGGCGCTGAGATTTGACGGACGCTGGTGAACCGCCGGAGAGGAGAGAGAAAGCAGAAGCTTGTGTGCGAAGGGTTTTGAGTGCACTTTGAGGGCGTAGTTGTTTCGGCCGAGGTAAGTGGCTATTTAAAGGGCACTTGAGGGGAGCTGAAGCGGTTTAGGTCAAGAAAAGAGCGGGAATTTGAATAGGTTGCAAATCCGTAACACTTTGTATCACGGACTTGGGAGGCATGTGTTAACACCGAAATTTGGCAGTTGAATCCCTAAGTCTTTGCAAAGATGAAGCAGAATCGAATCGGCTGGTTTGGCGGAGAAACAGAGGCCGCGTCGGCTGAGAAGCGATCGGCTGTGAGGCCAATCAAGGTTGGATCGGACAAGGGCGGCCGATAGCCGATTCTACGGTCGGAGAAGATAAAGCCGTTTATGGTACAGCAGTTTGAAGATAAATAGAAGATTCGGCTATTAGATTGCGCGTTAAATCATATTGCCATCTATGGATAGAGTCCTGTAACTGCAATTGTATCTGTAATTTAGGAGTTTGTTTAAATTGTTCATTGTAATGCGGCGTGGGTCCTTCCCGGGATAACGTTGCGTTTTAAATAATAGTTTAGATAGAGTCCAGGGTTTGTACAGGTAATGTATCTTGGGTATAAATAGGACCCGAGACTCCCTGTAAATGATATTCAATATAATCACAATCAATCAAACCTTCGGCGTATCGCCAACCTTTTTCTTCACACGAGCAATTTGTTTGGCTACGGGCTGCATCGTTTCGATCCCCAAATGCAGGTAAATGCTTGTCATTAGTGGCATGATCTGCTGTTTCTAATGCTTCCATCGTAATGACACATTAGATTCAGGAGTTTATACCGCGCTATTTATCATATAGCGCATGTAAATTAGATCAATGTTTAGATCTATCCTGCTATTGGCCAATTCTATGAAGAACCTGCAGCCAATAGGGCTAGATCTAAGGGTTGGCTGATTTATATGCGGTATCCACCGTCTCGAGAGATATAAATCGGCTACAACAGATCAGGTTGTTCTTTTTATACTTAATGTTGCATTAGGTTTGAACTATTAAGTCATTTTTAGAATTGCTAATAATCTGTTCGGCTAGATTTATATTGTTTAGAGACAGTGCCGGGGTTTCAGCCGGACTTATCTGCCTTATTATATTTCTTTTAATATATTTATTAGAATTATGTTAGGACCGCCTCTTATATTAAGATCACATTCTTGTTGGACGTTATTAGCCGAGATCGGCCTGCCATCAATAGCCGACGGCCGATCTCCTAGGCTACGTGCACCTAGCTCAAGAATGATGTCTTTTCATAAGATTCGTCGGAGTACTAGCCGATTCATTGTTAGATTTCCAGTATCGGCTAGGTTATCGATTCATATATTTATTATCCTTTACTGTATTTGGGTTACATGGCTGATGCTGTCTCGGCGTAGCCGATCCATTCCGGTCGCTTGGCTTAAATATATTTTAGGATAGCATATATATGCTCGTGGATTCCCTCAGCCGATCCAGTGGGAATCTAACCTAACACTTAACACATATTTTCTTGTTTTTCTTGTTGGTTAACAGATAAAACCGACTGGCACACCCTGCACAGCACAGGCAGCCGAGAAGGACCTGCATTGGAGTTAAGCAGATCTCCGAGGACAGCGCGTGAGAGAAATTTATCGTCAACAGAGATGAAAGTAACTTCTATTCAAGAATCTGTTAACATGGCAAATTTGACTTTGGATTCACTTTATACAAAACTCAAAACTCATGAGATGAATATTCTTTCTCGAAAAACGGATTCTAAGTCAAATGCTTGGATTTCTCCTTCGACTTCTTCAGATGTTGCTTCTTCATCATCTCCAAATGCTCTTGCTTTAATTAACGTCATGTCCAATGAACAACTCGAGCAATTCGAGGAGGAGGATTTCGCTCTTGCTACTAACAAACTTTCCAGAGCTATGAACAGAGTTAGGTTCAGGAAGAAAGGAGGACCAACGTGTTGCTTTGAGTGCGGCGCCTTGGATCACATCCACTCCAACTGCCCCAAGCTCGGGAGGAGCAAGAAGGATGACAAAAGCGCCGAAAAGTTAAAAGATGACAAGCCCAAGGGTAGGCGCTCCAAGGAGATGATCAAGAAAGTGCTGAGTCAAGTCTATGCTGCTTCTGAGCCACTCAGCGACATAGATTCTGACAGTGAGGAGAAGAAGGGCAAGAACATCTCCGGCGTTTGTCTCATGACGCGTGGAGATGAAGATTCTTCAGAAGAAGAAAATGAGGTAAGCTCGCTTGAGGACGCAATTCTTGTTTTAAGTGCTAAGAATAAAAAATATGAGAAAATGTTTAAAAAACAAGATTTGTGATTGAATCTTTAAATGCTGAAATTGCTAGATTGAAATCTCTTATTCCCAATGATGATAATTGCAAAAATTGTGAGCTTTTAATGCTAGAAATTTCAAAGATTAGAGATGTCAATAATTCTCAAGTTTTGGCTGCTAAATCTTGTTTAACTTGTGATGCTAATGAATTGAAATTAAAAGATGCTCTAGCTCGTGTTAAGCATATGGAAGAACTAGTTAAACAAGATGAGGTAGCTTCTTGCTCTAGATGTCGCAAAGGTAAAAATGTGATGATTGGTTGTGAAAATTGTGTTAATCTTGAAAAAGAAGTTTCTTACTTGAAAAGTTCTTTGCAAAAATTAAGAAACAACTTAACATGATTTTGGACAAATCTAAAGTGTGTAGTGACAATAAAGGAATAGGTTTTGATGCTCATGACTATTTCACAAAAAATCCTCGAAATGTTTTAGGAATGACTGAAAATGGTGAAATCTTGACAAAACCTAATACCATGAAAACAGTTTTTAAATCTACTGGAAATTTGCCATCCCTTTCTGTTTATCTAAAAGAAACTAAACCTAATTTTTCAAAACCATCTCCCACTAAAGAAAAGTTTTCTTGCTCTTTTTTGGTAAAGATGGTCACCTTGTTGGTTTTTGTTTCAGATTAGCACGAAAACAGAAAAAGGAAAGAGAGAATAATTTTGTAAAATCAAAGTGGCAAAAATCTGGTTTTCCCTCGGGAAGGCCGGTCGCGCCGTTGGTCCGTCGGTCGGACCGCGCGTTGGTCCACCGGTCGGACCGGCCGTGGCACCCGGTCGACCGTTGGCATTACCTCGGTCGGACCGGCGATGGCGCCCGGTCAGACCGGTCCCGAAGGAATTTTTCTGAAAATTCCAAAACTATTTTCTCTCGTGGTTTTGTGCCTATTGGATCTACTGGTCGTGTGTCTCAGTACTGGATTCCTAAATTTCTTTTAACTAACCCCAGTACTGAGGCCTCGACATCTCTTGTTTTGTAGGCATTTGTGGCGAGGAAGGAGAACATGTGGATTATGGACTCTCGGTTGTTCGCGACACATGACCGAGGATAAAAATTGGTTCTCCTCCTCAAGATTGCATCCAAGACGGAATCGATAATCTTTGGGGATGCTTCAACAAGTTCCGTTCTTGCTACCGGATCCGTCAAGGTAAGTAACAAATTTGAATTAAAAGAGGTAGCTTTGGTCAAGGATCTAAAATACAATTTACTTTCAGTTTCACAAATTGTTGATGAAAACTTTGAAGTTCATTTCAAGAAAACTGGTAGTAAAATATTTGATTCTTGTGGTGATTCTGTTTTGAACATTTCTCGTTATGGGAGAGTTTTTAAAGCTGATTTTGAAAACCCTGTTTCTCCTGTTGTAACATGCTTAGTTGTGAAATTCAACAAAGATTTGATGTTTTGGCATCGCAGACTTGGGATGTTGGTTTTGAACATTTAACTCGTTTAAGTGGTTTGGATCTTGTTCGTGGTTTGCCTAAACTCAAAAAGGATTGTGATTTGGTTTGTGCACCATGTTGTCATGGTAAAATGGTTGCTTCTTCACACACACCAATTCTTTCTGTGATAACGGATGCACCAGGACAACTTTTATACATGGACACTGTTGGTTCAGCTAGAGTGCAATCTGTTGGAGGAAAATGGTATGTGTCGGTTATTGTTGATGACTTTTCTCGATACTCTTGGGTTTTCTTCATGGCAACTAAGGACGAGGCCTTTGGACACTTTCGAAGTCTTTTTCTTCACTTAAATTGTGAAATTCCCAGTTCTTTGAAAACTATTAGAAGTGATAATGGTGGTGAATTTAAAAATGTTTCTTTTGAACACTTTTGTGTTGAAAAAGGAATTGAACATCAATTTTCTTCTCTTCGTGTTCCTCAACAAAATGGTGTTGTCAAAAGAAAAAATCGTTCTTTGGTTGAAATGGCTACGACAATGCTAGATGAATATCACACACCTAGAAAATTTTGGGCCGAAGCTATTAACACTGCTTGCTATGTTTCTAATCGCATTTTCTTGCGTTCTAAACTTGGCAAAACTCCTTATGAGCTTCGTTTTGGTCGTCAGCCCAAAGTTTCACATTTGCGTGTTTTTGGTTGCAAGTGCTTTGTGTTAAAATTTGGAATTTTCGACAAGTTTGAATCACATTCAACTGATGGTTTATTTCTTGGTTACCCTGCACACACTCGTGGCTATCGTGTACTTGTTTTAGAGACTAACAAAATTGTCGAGACTTGCGAAGTCACTTTTGATGAGGCTAGTCCCGGTACTAGACCAGATCTTTCAGGTACACCACCACAGGCTCAGGGGGAGTATGGTCGAATCTTTGAAGACGAAAGCGATGACGACGACGATGAGGTCGACCTGCCCGGTCAGACCGGCCAGGTACCATCGGTCAGACCACTTCGGACTCCGTCGATTCCAATCACGAGGATTCATCGAGGACCACAACTAGTGCTGAACCAGAACGTGAATCAACTTCTGAGATCACTGTACCTTTGCACATTCAGCGACGACATCCACTGGTACAAATAATAGGTAACTTACATGAGCGGACGACGAGATCTAAGGTAACTGCGCATGATTTTGCGAATTCTGCTTTTGTTGCTTCTTTTGAACCCAAAGATGTTACTCATGCATTAACTGACGAATCGTGAATTAACACTATGCATGAAGAACTTGAAAATTTTGAAAAAAACAAAGTTTGGTCTTTAGTTGAACCTCCTTTTGGACATAATATTATTGGAACCAAGTGGGTTTTCAAAAATAAACAAAATGAGGATGGTTTGATTGTTCGAAATAAGGCTAGGCTTGTTGCTCAGGGTTTTACTCAGGTGGAGGGTTTGGATTTTGATGAAACTTTTGCTCCTGTTGCTAGGATTAAAGCAATTAGACTTTTGCTACCTTTGCTGCTTCCAAAGGTTTTAAATTGTATCAAATGTATGTTAAAAGTGCTTTTCTTAATGGTTTTATACAGGAGGAAGTTTATGTTAAACAACCACCGGGTTTTGAAAATCCTGATTTTCCCAACCATGTTTTTAAATTGTCAAAAGCTTTGTATGGTTTGACAAGCACCTAGAGCATGGTATGATAGAATTAAAAACTTTTTGCTTGAAAAAGGTTTTCAAATGGGAAAAATCGACAAAACGCTTTTTGTTCTTAAGCATGGTAAAAATCAACTTTTCGTTCAGATTTATGTTGATGATATCATCTTTGGTTGTTCAACTCACTCCTTGGTTGTAGAATTTGCCGAGACTATGTGCAGGGAATTTGAAATGAGCATGATGGGTGAATTGTCATACCTTTTGGGATTGCAAATTAAGCAAACACCTCAAGGTACGTTTGTCCATCAAACAAAGTACACCAAAGATCTTTTGCGCAGGTTTAAGATGGAGAGCTGCAAGCCAATCTCTACACCCATTGGATCTAGTGCTGTTCTTGATCCCGATGAAGATGGTGAAGCTGTGGATCAAAAGGAGTATAGAAGCATGATTGGATCTTTGTTGTATCTAACTGCTTCTAGACCAGACATACAATTTGCTATGTGTTTGTGTGCATGCTTTCAAGCTTCTCCTCGTGCTTCACATCGTCAAGCAGTCAAGCGCATCATGAGGTATTTGAGTCATACACTTGAGTTTGGCATTTGGTATTCTACTTCATCTTCTATTTGCTTAAGTTGTTATTCATATGCTGATTTTGCGGGTTGTAGAATTGATAGAAAAAGTACTAGTGGAACATGTCATTTTCTTGGAACTTCATTGATTGCATGGTCTTCTAGGAAATAGTCTAGTGTAGCTCAATCCACTGCTGAATCTGAATATGTTGCTGTTGCAAGTTGTTGTTCACAGATTCTTTGGCTGATTTCTACTTTGAAAGATTATGGACTTGTTTTTGAAAATGTGCCTCATTATTGTGATAATATAAGTGTCATTAACATTGCTAAGAATCCTGTTCAACATTCACGCACCAAACACATTGATATTCGCTTTCATTTCTTGCGAGACCATGTTTAGAAGAAAGATGTTGAATTAAAATTTTTGGACACAAAATTGCAACTTGCTGATATTTTTACAAAACCATTGGATTCTTCTCGCTTTGCGTTTCTTCGAGGGGAATTGGGAATCATTCATTCTTTTGGCATGTTTTGAGGGGGTGTTTTTGTGCTCTTTGTTTTATCAAGCTACATGATTAACATAAACTGAAAAAAGGAGCTTTATCCATACATATTGTTGTTCATGTGCATGCTAGCAATATTGTGAAGGTTTATTTGTTACTAGCATAGCTTGTATGTATTCTAGTATCTTTATGTGATGTAGATTTTATATTTAAGTGAGATAATACATGACACTTTAAAATCATACTTGAATTAAAGAAATATGCAATGTTGATACTAGTGCTTGTGTTGGATTATAAATGCTTATATATATATTATGTTGAATTATTATTATTCTTCAAATTACTTTAAAATTGCTCATTGTGTAAAGAGAATAAAATGTTCTATGAGAGAAAAAAATGAATACCGAATTCTTGGAAACAGTCTTGACGACAAGGACGTATTCGAAGTGAGCAAAAATAATGGGTAACGAATCCTTGGAAACAGTCTTGATGACAATGACGTACCCGGAATAATTGAGAGAAAAAAATATGACCAACAAATATGGCTCTAATCAATATGAAAATTTTTCTCTTAAATTATATGTGCAAAAAGGTAAATTTGAGAAAGAATAAAAATTGCCATAGGTATATATATTTGGGTTTTTTTAACCTATGTGCTTGTAAAAAGATGTTGCATTATAAATCATTTGAATTCATGAATTTTTATTGTGTTACTGATCTTACTTATAAAATATATTATTCATGATCATATTCTAGTACATATTTGCTATATAATTGATAAGTTCATCTTCTTATTATTGCAACACATGACATGACTTGTTTTATGTATGGTGCTAAGCTCTTGAATATTCATAACCCTAATTTTTATGCTTGATGCAAACATTATCAAAAGGGGAGAACTCATGTTGTTTTTTGATTCAATCTAACATGGGGGAGAACAGGAGGCAAGATTTCCAAGACAAAGTGCAAGTTTTTTGGGTCAAGTGATTTTCTTTCTTTTCAAAAGAGAGAGAAATTTTCTTTGATTTTTGAGCACTCAAATGCTTTTTACCAGTTTTTTTTAATTTTCCAAACACCAAAACAACACTTTTTATTTGTTTGCCAATGTGTTCATCAAGGGGAAGACTGTAAAATCAAAGTGTGTTTGATTCTTCATTTGATGATGAACAGTTGGTTGCTGTGGTTATTGGTTTGTGTGTTTTGATATTTGGAGATTATAGACAATTTGGTTTTGGAGATAGTTGAATTTTCGGACAATGAACGGTGTTCAGTCGGCTTCCACAGCCGGTCTGACCGGGCTTGTACTACCGGTCTAACCAGAGGTGTTTGGGCGGTCAGACCGGGCAGTTGCCTGCGGTCAGACCGGTCGAGCCAGTTCGACTGGTTGCCGATTTTGATTTGGTTTCAGTTTCGGTTTGTTTCCTTGTTTTCATATGGGAGTTTCTTGTTTCTATGCACGTGTCTGGTTGTTTATGCTACAAATGAGTCAAGTTGGTGATAGCTTGTGCTCGGATATGGTATTCTTCGTTTAATTGTGTGGAGGTACTCTTTACGCCTCGGGAAAGTGTCGCCGATGATCGAGATGGAGTCAACTTGGAGATAAGGTGACATCCAAGATGGAGATCATGCGGGATGCTGAAGGGTAGAGATTAGTGCACATAATTGGTGAACTTTCCATATGGCATACAATGAAGATATTGTTCCGTATGGAAAGCAGAATTTCGGTTTTGGGAAGACCGAGATTGCTACGGTTGTTTTATGTAAAGTTCGTTTCTTGTACAGGAAGGTTTTCTAGTGGATTAGGACTTCTTGTATGAGTAGGATTCGTGGCTTTTGGCTGCGGGTTTTGTGTATAAATAGTGAGGGGAGGCGTGACCTCTCAGTATCGCTTTGAGTTCAAGTTTTAGAGTTTTTCAAGTTAGGGTTTTAAGTTTAGCTTGAGATTTTGTGAGGAGTGCTTTGTTTGCACTTTGTAAACACAGAGAGATTCAATAAAGATCGATCTTCTTGAGAATTCTTTGTGTCTTCTTCTTCCTCGATGCGGCGGCATAATTGTTGGTTAAACCGGATCTACACGCCGGTTAGACTGCAAACTCTACTGCGGTTAGACCGCGGCGTCTACCCGGTCAGACCGCAAGCACACAGGCGGTCAGACCGGCTGACATCAAACTTCATCGGCATCGGCTACATCGAGCAATCGGCTGAGGCGATCGGCTGCAATCGACCGGAGTTCATCGGGCGGTCGACCGGTCTTACTGAGCGGCCGACCGACGAGACATCTTCGGTCGACGGCATCAAAACAGAGGGTAACTTTTATTTCCGCTAAAAGTTTTGTTTTTGGGTACTCAACCATTCACCCTCCTCTGGTTGGCTTTTCATTGGGCATTCGATCCTACATCCACAACTTATGTCTCAACATTCTTTTTTTACTTCTTTTCCACTGTATACATAGGTTGAAAGCACATCAAAATTTTAAAGCTCAAGCAAACAACCATGAAAAAATTTCAAAATATTTTTGAACTTTGGCAATGGTGCCATCTATGGCTCAAACAAATTTCAGCTTAAAATGCAATTTGTATAAAGAGTAACAAAAAAAAGAGAAACATTATTAATAGTAAAGTGAACCATTTTTCTATAACTATCTATAAAGCAAGTAGTGTTTCCACCCAAAATTTTGTTCTGCCTGGCTATTTTGTAGAAAACCCCTTGAGTTTTTCCAAAATTAACCCGTAGTTAGGGGTGGATACTGAGACGGCTCGGCTCGGCTCGGTAGAGAGCCGAGCGAGGAGGCCGGCTCGGCTCGGTTCATGAGTCGGCTTGAGCCAGCTCGTTTAGCTTGCGAGCCACTTTAATACAGTGCAATTTATGTACAAATTACATTCCATTTTGCTGAGTCTATTAAACATGCAAATATACAATTGAAAAAAGTAAAAAGTGATATATTAAGTCCATAATTAACGTAATAACACTTGTCCATCGACAATTATCCATGCAAATGTAATGATGCAACTAGATTAGATATTATTACTATTATAATCTAAAGCATTAGATCCATATTGACCATCATAAAATCCTAAAAATTATTGATTTATTGCCACATCAACAACAAAACAAGCAAAAGAATAGCAAAACAAGCAAAACATTAGGCCCTCCTTTGTACATTGCATCTGACTCGTTGAGCTCACGAGTAGCTCGCGAGCTGACTCGTTATAGCTAATGAGCTAAACCCTTGACGCAGCTCGTTAGCATTTCCCAACGAGCCGAGCCGAGCCGAGCCAACCACGAGCCGAACGAGCTAGCGAGCCATGAGTATTTCGTCCAGCCCTACCCGCAGTCTCAATGCTGAAAAGAAAGGGAGGGCTTGGATGAAAAAAAGACCTCCTTCGCCCCTCCCTCCCATCCCCATCTATACCGCGTCCCGCATCGAGCCTGTGCTCCTCCCTCCCATTGCTGCTCGGAGCTCCCGCGCCCCTCCGTGCCATCCCCATCCGCGTCGCACCTCGACTTCACTCGTTGTAATGCACGGGCACAATTGCTAGTAATAGTTAAAATGAGCCAAGAAATAGTTCAAGCGGTTAAGTGATCCATTGAATTAGGGAGTAAAATAGACTTTTTTTCTAACTTTTAATATTTAATAATAAATTTTCAATTCTCATAGTAAAAATAGCAACAACCATTAGAAAAAAGAGAGACACGGAAGAGTCTCTTTTTTACCAAAATTAAAGTTTATGATTATCATAAACTAATTACGGAGAGCTACCACTAATTACACTATTCTATTCAGATTTCAGTCAATGAGGTCCTGACAAGCGGCACTTGCACACGTGTGCCATGCTGATCTCAGCAACACGTGCGACTTTGTTAAGTCGCACGTCTACGCCTATTAGCAAAACCTAAGGAACTTTCGAAGGAAGGCGATGACACTGTTGCTCGTGGGATAATGAGTGGGCTTATAGAAAATGCAAGGAAGTAGCCTGGTGGGCAAACGAGAGAGACGTGTTGGCAGACCCAACTTACCTTTGGGCTTGATGGGCAAGGTGGAAATGAGACAGACTATGCCCTTGGGGACGAGGGCGTTGTTGGAATTGGCTATCCTCACTCTCTGAATTTTGTGTACCCCAATTGTTTTCAGACGGCTACAGTGTTCGTTCGAAAATGAAAACAGAGGAGTGATGAACTAAAGAGAACAGAGGAATGGTGATGTGAAAAACCTTGCAGCTTTTCTCGGTTCCAATCTGTTATTTATACTCCGAATTCCAGGAGTTTGTTACAAAACGGAAATTTCCCTTAATTTCGCACCAATCCGACTTGACCGTGCCATCCCATGATCGATCTGCGCTACTCAAGGAACTACGGAATAAAATTTAGAGTCTAACTGAAGTAACAAACTAAGAGAAAAGAACTAGCCACCCGCCGTGAACGCAACATGACTCAGATGGATTATTTGCACTCAAATACTTGTGATTCTTCTGGCAACGAAGATTATTTCCATCAAACACACCCTAATCTTGGTTGCCTGATTTCTGCCATCCCAATTCTTCCCCGAAGATCCTGAAACCTGACTCGGCCCAGCTATTTCGTCAGTATATCAGCGATTTCGTCAGTATATCAGCGATTTGGTCTTCGGTCTTGACATACTCAATATCAATCTCATCCTTCTCCACACATTCCCGAATGAAATAGTACCAAGTGTCAATATGTTTGCTTCTATCATGCAGCACTGGATTTTTCGACAGGGCAATTGCTGATTTGTTGTCCACACACAGCACTGCACGTTTCTTCTCTTCTCCAGTGATTTCAGAGATCAACCGAGCCAACAAAATGCCTTGACAAGCAGTTGTGGTTGCGCAATGTACTCGGCTTCACATGATGAAAGTGCCATGATCTTTTGCTTTTGTGACTAAGCGATCATGTTTTCTCCCAATTTGAAGAACACACCCGAAGTGTTTTTCCTATCATCTATATCTCCAGCCATATCACTGTCACAATAACCCATCAGGCAGAAATTTTCTTCTTTGTTCCTACCAAACCTGCAACCCCAATTTAAAGTCCCAGTCACATATCTCAACACCCTCTTGACTGTAGCTAGGTGCTCTGTAGGTGGTTTCTCCATAAATCTACTCAAATACCCAACCGAGTATGCAATGTTAGGCCGAGTATTCACTAAATATCTCAGACTCCTGATTATGCTCCTGTAATAAGTTGCATCGACTGGAGGGTTTGAACTGAACTTACTCAGTCTTAATCGGTTTTCCATAGGGACTTGGCATGGGTTACAGCTATCCATACCACTCTTCTTCAGTATATTTGCAGCATAGCTAGTTTGACACAAGGTGATTCCCTCTTTAGTCTGTTGCACTTCCATCCCCATATAAAAACTCAACAAACCCAAATCAGTCATCTTGAATTCTTCTTGCATTTCAAGCTTGAACTTTTCTATCTCCTTCACACTTGACCCTGTGATTATTAGGTCATCAACATACACTCCAATAACCAGAATTGAACCCCTCGCTATCCTCCTATACACAGCATGCTCTGAGGGACTTCTATCAAAACCCATCTTAACAAGTGTGGCATCCAGCTTTGAGTTCCATGCCCTAGGTGCCTGTCGAAGCCCATGCAATGCTTTACGCAGCCTCAGCACCTTACTTTCTTCCCCGTCAACCTCGAAACCTTGCGGCTGGCACACATAGACTTCCTCCTCCAAGTCTCCATTCATAAAGGCCAACTTCACGTCCATATGATGTACCTCCCAGCCATCATGAGCCGCAAGGGCCAAGAGTAACCTCACAGTTTCAATTCGAGCCACAGGGGCAAAAACTTCTTCAAAATCGACTCCTTGTTGCTGGACATAGCCCTTTGCCACCAATCAGGCCTTGTACTTGACAATCTTGCCAGCGGGATCCTTTTTCGTCTTGAAAACCCACTTCAAGCCAATTGCTCGATGTCTCGGCGACAAATCAGTGAGCTCCCAAGTCTTGTTCTCCTCAATTGACTTCACTTCATCAATCATTGCCAGTTGCCAATGCTTCTCCTTCTCTACTTCAGAGAAACACATTGGCTCTTCTGCAGCCAACAGGCACAATTCAGAGTACTGGAAGTTTCTCATCGGGCTTGTGGCGTCATTGAGGCTGGTGAGTGTGTGATATCGGCGCGGCGCTTCATCCGATGGTTGAGATGCATCGGACGATGGTGTGGCGAAATCCACATGGGGTGGCGAAGGTGCTGGTGCTAAGATTGGTGTTGCCGGGGCTGCGTCGTCAGCTATCAATAGGGAGCTCCAATTTTCTGGGTCTAGTCTTGCACGCGCTATCATGCGCGCCGGACCACTGTTCACCGTCCAGCATAGGGTGAAGTGAATAAGAGACAACAAAGTCCTCAGCAGCGCTTCCTGTATCTCCACTTGCTTCCCAGTTCCAGCCCTTCTTTTCGTCGAACACGACGTCCCGTGTGACATGAACACGATTTGCCAGTGGGTCGAACACCATGTATGCTTTGCTCCTTTCTTCATACCCTAGGAACACCATTGGCTTGCTTCTATCCTCCAGTTTGGATAGATGAGGTTTTGTGTTCTTCACATATGCGACGCAACCAAACATGCAAAAGTAATGCACATTCAGTTGTTTTCCATACCAAGCTTCATGCAGCGTCATTCCCTCGAGAGCTCTGGTCGGTACTATGTTCAGGATGTGGACCGCGGCGACCATAACTTCACCCCAAAATCTTGCCGGCACACCCTTTGACTTCAACAAGCTTCTGGCCATTGCCACAATTTTCTGGTTGCGCCGTTCAACAACATTGTTTTGTTGTGGCGAATAGGGCGCGGTAAGATGGCGTTGCAGCCCGTGCCCTGCACAATATTTGCCGAACTCCGCTGAGGAGAACTCACCTCCCCGGTCCGTGTGAAGAACCCACATCTTGTGCCCGCATTCAAGCTCAATTCGAGCCTGTAACTTCTTGACCACCTCCGGAGCTTGATCTTTAGTGGCAAGCAATACAATCCACATGTATCGAGATTTATCATCGACCAATAGCAGGAAATGTCTTTTACCTCTGGGTGTCGCTGGGCTAATCGGTCCACAGAGATCTCCATGGACAAGCTCAAGCGGCTTGGTTGCTCGAAACTTTGCCTTCAATGGAAACGGCGCACGACGTTGCTTTGCTATTTGGCAACAATCGCATATGCGATCCACCTGGTCGATGTCGGGCAGGCTACGCATCATCGCACCCAGTGCCAGTCAACGCAGCGAGCCGAAGTTGAGATGCATGTAGCGTGCGTGCAGAAGCCACGGCACCTCATCGCCATGAGCTGCCAAGCACACAGATTCCGCCATCTTGAGGTCAAGCATATATGATCGCCCTTCTGTCCTCATCACCTTGGCCACCAGAGCCCATCCTCTGTCCCGTATCGTCATCACCCCATCTTCTATGTGTATGACACAGCCGTTCTCGTCCAGCTGCCCGAGGCTAATAAGGTTGCTCTTCAATTTTGGGATGTAATAGACACCTGACATAATTCGGTGAGCCCCATTGTAGCATTCTAGGGTCACGTCACCGAATCCACAAATGTTGATCACCGATCCGTTGCCAAATCGAACCACTCCGCGCACATTCTCATCTAGCTTGGTGAAGAACTCCTTCCTGCCAGACATGATGTTGCTTGCCCCCGTGTCCAGGTACCATCGATTTGGTAGCAACTCCTCCTAACGCCCCACATGGAGCTGGGCGTGAGGTTCATTAAGGACTATACTCCCTGGTATCGCCGCAGCGCTCACGGTGACCATGGCGGTCGCTGTCGCCAGCAGCAGCACTGGTTCTTCTTGGGCCTTTGCGACATGAGCTTGTTGGCGGCGTTCTCGTCGTGGCTTATGACACTCCTTGGCGAAATGGCCAAAGTTGTCATAGTTGTAGCAGCGTATCGTCAACTTGTCACATGGCACCGCCGGCATGCCACCGTCCTTGCTTGAGCCGCCCTCATCGGAGCGCCCCTGCCCGCCGCACTTGTCGCACCATGGTTTCTTCCGGCTGGACAACGAGTCAGTGTGCTTCGCACCAGGGGAAGTGTCATGTTGCTCCTTCTTCTTCTTGAGCCGAGTGGCCCACTCTTCATCGGTGAGCAACACCAGACCGCCTTGTGCCTCAGCAGCCACGTCAGCGGGGTTGTAGGAGTCGATCGCCGATAGCCGCCCAACTAGATCCTCCAGGGGCATTGTCTTGAAGTCAAGCAGCTGCTCAATTGACATGGCCAGCTGACGATAGTGCAATGGCACCACTCGTAGCAGCTTCTTCAACATGTGTTCGTCCGGTGAGGGTACCCCCCATGTCACGGATGTCGATGACGAGCGCCTGCAGCTGGATGCGGTGAGGGTACCCCCCATGTCACGGATGTCGATGACGAGCGCCTACAGCTGGATGCGAACTCCTCAATTGTCTCGTCGTCTTTGAACTGGATTGCTTCATACTGAGAGCGCAGTGCCTGCTCTCGTGCCTCCCGAACATGTTTCACCCTGACGTGCATCGTCTTGATTGAGACCCAGACTTCTTTGGCCGTATCCTTCTTGGACAGAGGGCGCAGCATCTCCTTCGGGACTGCCTGAAGAAGGGCTGCCATCGCTTCCTGGTCCTCCCTGAACTCGGCATAGCCAGGATCTATGGCCGCCCACAGGCATTGAGCCTGTAGGTTCACACACATCAGCAATGCCCAGTCGGCATAGTTGGTCCTCATCAGAACGGGGTAGCGCAGTGGCACGCCTATCTCCCTCGGTGCCTACTGCACTATTTGCCCTTCATTTCCGCCGCCTGATCCAACGCTTCCGTCACCGCTTGATCGCCGCGGTGGCGGGGTGTACCGCTTGTTCCCATCTTCACTCGACATTGCCTCAGAATCGGCAGTGAACCACTCTGATACCAATTGTTGGAATTGGCTATCCTATCGCTCTCTGAATTCTATGTGCCCAATTGTTTTTAGACGACTACAGTGTTCGTCCGAAAATGAAAACAGAGGAGTGACGAACTGAAAAGAACAGAGGAATGGCGCTGCGAACAACCTTGCAGCTTTTCTCGGTTCCAATCTATTATTTATACTCCGAACTCCAGGAGTTTGTAACAAAACGGAAATTTCCCCTAATTTCGCACCGATCCGACTTGACCGCGCCATCCCACGATCGATCTGCGCTACTCAAGGAGCTACGGAATAAAATTCAGAGTCTAACTAAGAACTAGCCACCCGCCGTGAATGTTGCACGACTCAGATGGATTATTTGCACTCAAATACTTGTGATTCTTCCGGCAACGAAGATTATTTCCATGGCTAGGCTTAAGGGAGGACATGGGTTGGATTGAAACATACACATTAAAATTTATACACTAAAGGATCCTTTATGCAACGCATAGGCATAATTGCTATATATATATGACTCAGATGGATTATTTGCACTCAAATACTTGTGATTCTTCCGGCAACGAAGATTATTTCCATCAAGGGTCGACTAGGCTTAAGAGAGGACATGGGTTGATTGAAACATACACATTAAAATTTATACACTAAATGATTTTATGCAACACACGGGCATAATTGATATATATATATATGAGAAAATAACTATAAGAGATCTTTGTATTAATAAAAATTTAATTATAATAAATATAATGTATGACCAGATTATAAAACGTAAGCAATTTAGAAGTAATAATCATTTAAAGTTTGTTTAAAAAGTGATTACATACACACATGAACGGAATACCGAGGGAGAAGAGAGAAAGCGCTTTGGAAATATATAGAATAGTGCATATAGTACATGCAGAGAGGCAGCCATGGAATAACTGATGGCATTGGATGGATCAGGCGACCGATTACGAGCGATCTCCAAAACTACTCCTAACCAGCTTTTCACTACTCTGCAGTGGCCACAAACCACATCCAATCCAATGAACCAAAAGCATCTTCAGGGATACAAAACTAACAGCCAGCCTAATAGCAGAGGCAAGAAACAATCATAGAGCATCAGGCAGGATGTCGACTGGTCTCGAACTCCTCGGTCGTTCTAGAACCCTTTTGCTCCATGTATCCAGGCAGGTTCGCTAGCTTTTCCTCTCATCAGCAATTTGCTCCATCGATCTCTGCAGCAAAGAAACCTTATTGGTGCTATTATTTGGTACCACTTAAATTTTGGTGGTAGGAATGTAGTTTTCTGACAAAGTCAATTACTGAATAGAAAATTTATCTACACAGCTCTGCGTTAACAGTTGTCCAAAGGATGGCTCAAAGATCTGTGCAGATTATCAGTCGTCAGGCGGAAGAAGAACATCATGGTGTCCTAGGTCAGCTTCTTGCACTGGGCCATGAATCCTGTGGGTTGCTAGTCTCTTTTATTAAGATGCGTAGGTCTTTTGCATATCTATTATATACTAAAATCCATTAATTTTTTAAAAACATTCTAAAAATGTCATATGGTGCTCTAAAAACATTCTCAAGCTGAGATGTGACGTTTTAGTAAATAAATTAAAAAAATCTTAAAAATTCTGAGAAAAAACATCAAACCCTCGATTTTCATTTAGATTTTCTTTAAATCGATGAATCCATTATTTTAGATCATTTAGATTATTAGATTAGATCTATGAATCCCTTCCTCCTAATATCCTGCACACTTACGATAGAAAATATACTTTTCGCTGGAAAAAGCCAAAAAAATATATGCGGTACATATGAACGATCGGGAAAAGGAACCGAAAAAACGTACTACATACGTACATCTACATAGAATGATCAGGAAAAACATATGTACACCTACATAGGACGATCAAGAAAAAAACAAACGGTCTTCAAACATTCTGTGATATAAATATTTCAATCCACAAAACATACACATCTAACATAGATCAATAATATAAATAAGAAATCAACGTGCTTAAACTTAATCTTTTAAATTATCCAATTGATGATCCTAATATATTGCTTTGATTAAATGAACTATTAATTACTTATAATGATTATATATTGTAGTGCTAAACGTATCACAACACATCGCGCCAACACACATAATAGTCGATGTCATAATAACTTTACAAATAATTTCACAACATATTTTATATATCACCTGACAAATATATAACACTAATTTAAATCTACATATGTAAAAATAAAAAAATATTTTTAAAATGTGTTTCTAAAGTATATCTTATTTAATTTTAATTTGTGTGGGATTAAGATTTCAAAATTTTACATCTATTAAATGGTGCTCAGCTTTCGAAACAATAATGATGATAATTGACAATGGGCGAATTAACGGATAACCGGGACAAAGTGTTTTTCTTTTGGAATTTGGGATAGATTCTTCCCATTTTGCAAATCAAAGTCTACGGTTTATTTCTCAGCATAAATGTCTCTTCATTTTTTATTATAAGTCATTACAATCATATGGCTTCTTCTGTAAGCATTGTTTTGATGAACGGTAAATATAGCACTCTAAATCTCCGTCAGATATTCACTGGACTATTTCTTTGATGGAGGTGACAACTTCTTTATTTGATTCGAAGACATATTCGACCTATACTAGCTTGATGCCCTCGATGTCTTACTTTTAGCTACACAGGTTCTGTAAGTATCGTTCTGTTATTTCGTTTCTTACCTCCTTGTATTTAGCTGACTAAAACTTTTTTTAACCATTGTAGAATGGCGATCCAATATTGCAACAAGCACGACTGTACTAAACATGGATTCATGGATCCACGAAAAATCAATTGCATATTGGTTGATCAATTTCCTGATCCAACAGTGTATAACATATACAATGCACTGGTGCAGCACCACTTCAGGTCGTTTATCCTTCTGCCCTACAACACTGCGTAATTTTTTTCTTTCTTCTGTACCAATTTTCAATCCCGTACTGTAGAGATTATGGCAATCGGGTATCTACATGACAAGCTTATCCGACTGGAGATAGGGATAGGTTGTGCCTACCAAATATGTAAACCAACTACGACTTGGGTATTACGTTGCCGATTAGATAAGGCAACGGCTCATAGTCATAGTTTGGTAAGATTGAGGAAACCGACTTAGAGTAGGATAGGGTTTCCGATTTGTAAGCCCACCTCCCAAGACTATATAAGGGGGGTAAGGGGCGTCCCTTGAGGGATATCGGCTTTAGATCATATGCTTCATGAGAAGTTAGATGAGCTTTCAACTTTAGATACACAAGATCATGAGATCAATAAAGACACTCGGCGGATCGAATCCCGAAACAGAGTAGGGTATTACCTCACGAGAGGGCCGAACTGTCTAAATCTTCTTTTCTTCTAACCCATTGTGCTTGGCGATCTCGACTGCGACCCCAGAAAATATATTGCCGAAACCAAGTTTCGACGCTTGGCGCGCCGTAGGGGACCGCGCGTCGAGACTTCTTCAACAATCTCGCCGACAAGCGTGATGGGATCTCCTTCAGATTCGGCGACTTCGCCGCCAACTCCTTCGACGACTCCTCCTTCGACTCGGATTCAAACCAGTCGGAGGGAAAGACCCACTCGGCGCCGTTCGGGCTCCCCAATAGCGCCGGATCTTCGAGGACATCTTCAAGATCAAGATGCGATCGCTCGCTCCAACGAAAGACTTCACTCGGCACCGTTCGGATTAACGAACACCGCCGAAATCTGCGCCAATCTTCTCGCATCCCCGACGGAAGCGATCTACTCAAATGAAGATCTCTTAGTGCCGTTTGGGTTACTAAACGCCGCCGAGGTTTTCAGCAAACTTCTCTCTCCCGAGTCGGCGGCGACCCACTCGGAGGAGCCCACACCCCCAAGCTCGACTCGGACGGAACGATCCAGATCCGGGTTACCCAGATCAAGGGAGGTCGCCGTCATCCTCCCGTCATTCGGCTCTTGCTCATCTTCGGAGCTCAACGGATACCTCAGCTCCGCCGGCTTCGACAACCTCTACGGCATCCCTTCTGACGAAGCCAACAACTCTGACTGCCGCATGGACTACGAGCCGAAGTGCTTGACGTCCTCATGGCCGAGCCGGACGAGTCCGACTCAGCCATGGCCGAAGGCTTGCGAAGAAGAGCGAGCCGTGGTGGAGCTCGAGCGCAAGACAGCCGAAGAGGAGAAACAACGCAAGGACGAGGCTGACAAGAGGAAGCAGGATCTACGTGCAGCCGGACGATCTGCCCAGGAGGCCATACTCCAAACACGGGTTCGCAACACCAATATCTTCCAGACACCACAGCAGAACGCTGTCGCCGCACTCACGCTCTTGGACACCGTCATAGAGACGGCTCCGGCCAACGTGACTCCAATACTCGACAAGATCAAGACCATCGTCGCTGCCACGGCGAACGGCCATCTCACCACTTCGGCACGAAGACCGACTGAATCTGTGGCCGAAACGCCAGACAAGAGCCGGCTTCCACCTCTGAAGTCAGGAGACTATAGGAGGCCCGAGCCGGCTCGGTCGACGACCAGGCCAAGAGGCCCACCTCGCGAGTCCACGCTGAAGTACCAGGAGCAGACGGCCGACTCCCGCGACAAACGACACGGACGTCCACCCGTCCACCACCGAGCCCGTCGCAACAGTTCCAGCTATCCAACCAGCCAACCGAAGACCCCGCCGAGTGATCTGCGGGAAGTCCTCGATCGCCGCTACCAGGAGCGCGACCGACGCACTCGGGAAGATCGGAGGGGATCACCCGATAGCGGCGACGACGGAGTACCAGCCTTCACTCGGGAACTTCGCCGAGTGCACTGGCCGAGGGGCTTCAAGCCTACGGGGATTGAAAGGTACGACGGTAAGACCGACCGAATCTTGGCTAACGCATACACCCTCGCCATCCGCGCCGCAGTGGCGACAACAAGGCTATGGCCATGCACACTGTGTGCCCTCGCAAACTCAGCCGAATTGGCTCACGAGCTGCCAAGAGGCTCAATCGGCTCGTGGAGCGAGCTGAGGGACCACTTCATCGCCAACTTCCAAGGAACCTTCGAGAGGCCCGGCACACACTTTGACCTTTACAACGTCATCCAGAAGCCGGACGAGCCCCTGAAGGATTATATTCGTCGTTTCTCCGAGAAGCGCAACAAGATCCCGAACATCACCGATGACATCATCATCGCCGCCTTCCGAAGGGAGGAGTCCGTGATGAGCCGCTCATCGGGAAGTTCGGCGCAAACCACCGAAGACGGTGAAGCAAATGTTCGAGACGGCAAACTCCTACGCCAAGTCCAACGATGCAATCAAGGCGGCACGCCAAGACCGGCCCGACAAAAGGGATGACAAGCACTCGGAAGGAAGCCGGCATCCGAGGAAGGATAACGACAGCAGCAATCGGGCTCGAAAGATCGCAAGCGCCGGCACGAAGACCTGGTTGCCACAACATCGATTCTCAACACCGTCACCGAGTTGCGGCTTACGACACGATCATGAACGATCGTGAACGCTCGTGCACGCATCATCTACAAGCAATTCACGAGCAATATGCGGCACGGTTAAACAAGAAGCCGACTAATGAAACCGGTCCATCGGGAACCAAGAAGAACAACCCGATCGGAAATTCGGAGCCTTTTCAAGGCCACGTGGGCGAGCTGAATCACATATTCGGGGCCGCGGGCTTATGAGTCCAAGAGGAAGCAAAAGCCGATGGACCGCGAGGTCAACGCAGCAGACAACCCGAAGTCCCACAACATCTACGATGGTCGGAGGTGGCCATCACGTTTAATCGCTCGGATCATCCCGACCGAGTGGTTCACCCAGGCGTATCCCTTGGTACTTGACCGGTGGTTCGAACATCAAGCGAAGTGTGTCCTCATCGATGGTGGCAGCGTCCTCAATCTACTGTTCGCCAAGACCCGGATGGGATACAAATCCCGAGAACCGAGTTGAAGGCAAGCTCACCCCTTCCACGGAGTGATCCCGGCTGTCGCCCACACCACTCGGGCACATCGCCTTTCCAGTCACCTCCGGAGTTCGCGAGAATTTCCGAACGGAGAATACCACCTTCGGGGTGGTCGACTTCAAAGACGGCCTACCACGCGATCATCGGAAGGCCTGCACTCGCCAAATTCATGGCGATACCACACTACACTTACCTCCGCATGAAGACGCTGGGCCTAACGGCGTCATCACCCTCGCGCAGCGACATCAAACAAGCCTTCACTGCGACGAAGAAAGCTGTGATATGGCCCAATCTTGTGAGAGATCACGTGGCCAGGAAGAAATCTGACTGGCTACATCAACATCTGAAGAGGGTGAAATTTCTACAAAGAGGATAGCCAAGTCGGGACATGGCGACGCCAAAACGAAGAAGATCTTCCTTGATCCAGTCGGCAAGATATCTCCAAGGACTTAGAAGATACTATAGTCGCAATGTTCGGGCACGAGCTTTCATTGTCGATGATTTGGTTCTACGCAAGATCCAGACCACCAAGGACCATCATAAATTATCTCCACTATGGGAAGGACCATACATAATTGCTGAGGTGACTCGGCCAGGAGCATTTCGACTAAAGCGCGAAGATGGATCTATGGTGGAGAACTTCGGAATATTGAACATCTTCGACGATACTATGCTTAAATTGTCGTAAGTTTTATGTTGTTCTTGATGTCAACCTCAAGCAAGATGACTTCTTGAGTTGACATGGGGCTATATACGTGTCAATAAAGCATGGTTTTCTTTGATAACTTGTTTATATTTAGTTTATCATTGTTTATTGTTTTGATTCGAGTTCAATAGATAAGAACGAGAATTTTTGATGATCTAATCAAGTTTTAGGCTTGGTGACAATCGGACGAAAATTACTTAAGAAATTTTCTATGAAGACTCGGTCAAGGCATTAACATAAATAAGCTAGATGAAGTGGCGGGACGACCTCGAAGCTTCGTAAAAGACTTGAGGGTTTTTGCTAAGTCGTCTCGTGATTGGGCCGAGCCCATGAGAGACTTGCGACCCGGCTAAGGTGTGGCTTGACACGTGTCCTTAGGGACTTAAGTGGATGGACTTAAGCAGATTTGCCTTGGCAATATGCACGTGTCACATAGCCCAATACCTTTAAAATCCTTTCATACCGCGGTTTGCATAACTTCATGAGAAGTTGGCACGATGCAATTTGAAAGGTGACAAACGCTTAAGCTTTTCATGGTGTCCCGATGACAGGACTGTTTGGTTTCTAAGCATTTGATTAAATGATTATATCAATGCTATTTTTCCACCTTGGTGAAGATCTTTTTAGATTAAGACCAATATTATGGCAGGAGCTATTTAATATTTTGGTCGTATTTTTCGATGACTGAAAATTTGTTTACCCATGAGGGTTGACTAAATTATTTGTCCCGAGATGACTCGGACAAGTTAACTCGGACGAGCATGAGCTTGCCGAGTGTTTTTACCCATGAGGGTTGATTAAATTATTTGTCCCGAGATGACTCGGACAAGTTAACTCGGATGAGCATGAGCTTGCCGAGTGTTTTTTACCCATGAGGGTTGATTAAATTATTTGTCCCGAGATGACTCGGACAAGTTAATTCGGATGAGCATGAGCTTGCCGAGTGTTTTTTACCCATGAGGGTTGATTAAATTATTTGTCCCGAGATGACTCGGACAAGTTAACTCGGACGAGCATGAGCTTGCCGAGTGTTTTTTACCCATGAGGGTTGATTAAATTATTTGTCCCGAGATGACTCGGACAAGTTAACTCGGATGAGCATGAGCTTGCCGAGTGTTTTTTACCCATGAGGGTTGATTAAATTATTTGTCCCGAGATGACTCGGACAAGTTAACTCGGACGAGCATGAGCTTGCCGAGTGTTTTTTACCCACGAGGGTTGATTAAATTATTTGTCCTGAGATGACTCGGACAAGTTAACTCGGACGAGCATGAGCTTGCCGAGTGTTTTTTACCCACGAGGGTTGATTAAATTTTTGTCCCGAGATGACTCGGGAAAATCAACTCTGATAAGTATGAGTTTGCCGAGTGAATTAATTTCTTACCTATAAGGGTTAATTAAATTGTTTGTTCTGAGACGACTCGGGCGAACTACTCGGATAAGCATGAGCTTGCCAAGTGATGTGATTTTCTATGATTGCTTTAGCTTGAGCTAAGCATTTATATGAGAATTATTTGTTCCGAGATGACTCGGGCAAATTTTCGGGATGACTCGAGAAGATCAGCTCGGATAAGCATGAGCTTACCGAGCGAATTGATTTCTTACCCATGAGGGATGATTGAAATATTTGTTCCGAGATGACTCGGGAAGATCCACTCGGATAGACGTGAGCCTACCGAGTGCTTTCCACCCACTAGGGTTAATTGAGTTATTTGCTCTGGGATGATTCGGGCAAATTCACTCGGACGAGCACGAGCTTGACGAGTGATGAGGTTGTTTCAGCTTGAGCTAAGCAATGATTTTTTATAGTCCTTGACTATATGTTTAGTCTATTTTTGACTAACCACATAGTCGGGGCTACACTTAATTTGGTGCATCAGAGATGCACCTAGATATTTATTTTTGAGAATTTTTGAGATATTTTCCAGCCCTTCACAGTCTTTGGAGCCACTGAAGATTCAGCAGAGATGATGGAATCACTCGGCGCCAGGAGCACTCGGCCAAAGAGGTTTTTGGCTGCGTACTATTTTGGTTTGAAGTTGAGTTGTCTCGTCGACGAAAAGGACTCTGGGGCTACTGTGGAGATTATGGCAATCGGGTATTTACATGGCAAGCTTATCCGACTGGAGATAGGGATAGGTTGTGCCTACCAAATATGTAAACCAACTACGACTTGGGTATTACGTTGCCGATTAGATAAGGCAACGGCTCATAGTCATAGTTTGGTAAGATTGAGGAAACCGACTTAGAGTAGGATAGGGTTTCCGATTTGTAAGCCCACCTCCCAAGACTATATAAGGGGGGTAAGGGGCGTCCCTTGAGGGATATCGGCTTTAGATCATATGCTTCATGAGAAGTTAGATGAGCTTTCAACTTTAGATACACAAGATCATGAGATCAATAAAGACACTCGGCGGATCGAATCCCCGAAACAGGAGTAGGGTATTACCTCACGAGAGGGCCTGAACCTGTCTAAATCTTCTTTTTCTTCTAACCCATTGTGCTTGGCGATCTCGACTGCGACCCCAGAAAATATATTGCCGAAACCAAGTTTCGACACGTACATACCTAAAGTTTTATATGTGTCATCTAAACCAATTTGCAAATTCCAGTGGGTTATGTTAGTAATTGACATGGATCACTCGCGGATCCATTTCTTTGAATCAAAGGATAAACCAGAGTCCACGTACTCAAAGATATTTGAACTGTTTAACAGGTAATGCCACCTTACTTGCTATACATATATGCGGTTCTCGGATAATTACTAGCTAACTTTCAACTGCACGTAGGGCATAGGAACGGCTTCGGGTGAATGTTCGCGGAAATTGGAAAGATAAGCTCTCTGTGAAGATAAACTTTCCAGTGAGTAACATGCATGCTCTAAAGTTGTATTGAATTATTACTTTGTTGTAAAAATATGAAATGTATATTAAATCTGTCGTCGTTTCTCCTTTAGTGTGCAAAACAGGCATAGGGCAACAACTTATGCGGATACTACGTCTGCGACTACATTCATCGCTCTGTTACTGAAGTCAATAGTCTTGACGATATAGATGTACGTATAACAGCTATTCATACATTATGTCTCGATTTCTTATTCATTTCATATATTTATTTCTCGTTTATTCAAATTAATGACAGCTTATGCAAGTAAGAGACAACCTCTCCCACGAGACTTTTATACAATCTGCTCAGAAAGAATTGATGGGATTTATAAACGAGCAGATCATTGATCCCGCGGGAGAGTTCTACTTTAGTTTGAGTAACTTTACCATTGGATCCACAAAGTAGATTAGAGATAATTTTTTGTAAGCTACGAAATATATATGGATATTGTATGTGTGTAAATATTTTGGTAATATATATATTTTTATTTCTTAAGTTTATTTATATGTGTGTAAATTATATATTTATACATATATATATATGCATGCTGCATGTATATGTATAAATATATGTGTGTAAAATATGTATGCACAATATATATATGTGTGTAATATATAGGCAGCAAGCTAGCAGCTATAGTAGGAGCAAACTAAAAAATAAAAAAACTTTAGTCCTGGTTGGTAACATCAACCGGGACTAAAGATGGTGAAGGAAGCCACGTGGCACCGTCATCTTTAGTCCCAGTTATTTCACCTGGGACTAAAGATAGTTATCTTTAGTCCCGGATTCGTAGTCCTGATTCGAGAACCAGGACTAAAGAGAGTTACGAACCGGGACAATAGTGGGTTTCTCTAGCAGTCTGCCATAAAACTGCCATAAGATACTCCTTCAAATGCTCTTATGCCACTACATGGCACTCTCATAAATTAGTAAAATCCCACAAATTTTGAGGAAAATAACATTTTATAGCTTCCTCCTACAATATCTATTTAAGCCTGAGACAAATTAAGAAAAAAATATATTATCCCCCAAAGGAAAAACATTCAACATTTAATTCTTCATTAGTTTGATGGACCCATTACTCACCTGCTGACCCCTCACTTAAGCTCAAATGAGTTCTTAGCTGTGGACGTCGCATTTAAGCTTTCTGCTACCTATACGTGATGTGACATAAAGACACTTCTTTTGTTTACTTTGTAGTTGAATACTCAATTCAAATTTGTCACGTGAAATAAATCTAAGTATTTATATTGTGTAAATGAAACAATGTCCTTAAATATTATATTATTTACCTTATTAGTGTATGTATTAAACCTTTTCTTTCATCACCATAGCGGCATGTATTGTTGGTTAAACTAACGAAACTGGATTTTCTTTAGACTCTACACAGTAAGCATCTTTCTCGCACATGTATTTTTAGATATTTTAGATCTAATTTAGCTTTACATGTATGATGATATAATATATGTTTGCAATTTTTTACAATATGTTATAGCTATTTAGATACTATGCAAAATGAGTACAAATAATTGGGTATTATGACATTGAATTATTGATTTAGTTCTAAATAAAACAATGGTTCATGCAACTAATTAAAATTTGGTGAATATCTAATGATTTAGTTTTTATCATAAATTGTTTCGTTGGAAATAAAAAGAAAGGAGAGATGAGGAGTTGGCATAGGGGAGGTAGGTGGGGGTGTTGTGCGTACGAGGAGAGGGGAGAGAGGATCTGATTAGGGGGCTCATCAATTTAAGTGATAATCAAGGTGTGTTTTGCTCTTTTTTTTGAATTTCTAGAATTTTCTTTAATTTACTAGAGTGGCACATGATGATCAATTACAAGAAGGGCCAGCTTGATGGTAGACAAAAAAAACATCACTACTACAAAAAGGCTCATTGATGTCGCCCCAAAAGGTGTCGATCAAACCAAATCCGGCACCTATAATGTATATAGGTGGCGGCAAAAAAATAGGTGACGGTTCGTGTTAAGAACCGCCACCTATAGTCTTAAATAGGTGCCGGGTGAACAGTAAAACCGCCACCTAACTATAGGTGGCGGTTTACTGTTCACCCGCACCTATTTAAGACTATAGGTGGCGGTTTTACTGTTCACCCGACACCTATTCTTCGCGAATAGGTGGCGATTCTTATTACGAACCGCCACCTATAGTATAGGTGGCGGTTTTACTGTTCACCCGGCACCTATTCTCAGAAAAACACTATTCCCTCGATTAGTACCATACCGCTCGCCGAACCAGAGCAACACCAGCTTAAATAGGTTCGTGCCTCGCTCGCTCGTCGTGTAGAACCGCTCGCCGAACCACTCGCTCGTGCCTGTAGCTCTATCTCGCGGGCCCGCGCCCGCTTGAAAAAATATGGTGGGTCCGGTAAATATGGTGGGTCCGGCTAAAGGAGTGGGCCCATAAGAAAAGATTGGGAGCACCTCATTGAATGGTGTTTGGTCCGATGTTTGGTCCGTACAGGTGTCGGATAAATAGGTGTCGGTTTTACACGAACCGGCACTTATTCGCCCGAATAGGTGCCGGTCGAAGAACCGACACCAATGACCAAAGTCATTGGTGTTGACCAATAGGTGCCGTTGAAAAACGCACCTGAAGGTTTCCCAATCGACACCTATAAAACATTCTGTTCCAGTGTATATTTGTTAGCAATAACAGTTGTTTTTTCTTTTATAATTTGGTAGGAAAAGAAACACACAAACACCTTACTTTTTTAAAAAAAACACAATTTACACTTAGTTAGACATGTTTACCAAATAAATTAGGTATATTTTTTTAATGAAGAATATAATAGTTAAATGTTTACCAAATAAATTAGGTATATTTTTTTAATGAAGAAGATAATAGTTAATTGTTTATAGAGATGAATTAAATATTATATAGTTGCTAACAAATAGCGTAAAAATGTCCGCCAACGAAGAAGATATGTGGAGAATTAAAACTTTTGTAGTGCGGCAGGTGTCTTCTAATTAATATTTTATCCTTTTAAATTTCTAACGATATATACTCGTGTGAATGCGTGGGAGGTAGTTAAAAAAATCATGTGAACAGTAGTGGAGGTGACATTGAACCAAACAGTAACAGATATTTATGCATGTGTATATATAGCTATATAGACAAAATTGGTGCTGATTATAGACCCAAAACAAGAGAAATATAATACAGACCACACCACCAAACTAAGAATCGATCAAATAGACAAGGCTTGCCTCCAAATTGTCTTATACTAATTCTGTAGGTTCAGCCGTTCAGGAGTCGGATCAGCCTCTGCCGGCTTTTTCAGTTTTTTTTTGACCGAAGGAAATTGGGGGAGATCCCTACACTACCGAGAAGAAGAAGTTTAGAGATACAACCTGTTATACTTAGAGCATCTCAAGAGAAGCTCTATAATGTTTCCTAAACCTGTTTTTTGAGATTTTATTAGAAAAATTTGTTCCAACAGAGTCTTTATATAGATCTCCATAAAAAGAGGTTCTCAAAAATTGCTTTTTCATTCTCAAAACTGAGAAGAGTTGATCCATTCTCAAAAATCGTTTTTTCGTTTTCATGCGCGTGCAAATTCACTCTAAAATTTCAGTTGTGTCTTGTTGTTCTATCAAAATATAGCAATTCGTATTTTTATTTCTACAAGACAATTTGTATTCTTTTCGGTGGTTCATTAGCTCTGCACTAGCATGAAAAAATGAAAATGGAATAGTCTCAATAGCTTATGTGCTTGAGAAATTTTCACATTTCGCACAATCGGGTGTCACTTAACATGCTAAAATTTCATCCGAAAATTTTCAATCTGTTTGTGTGACCCAGTTAGTTAGCAAATAGGGAAGCTCCTGAGAATCTGGTGCAATTTTGATTTTATGCTCTAAATATTTAGAGGATTTCCTATATACTCTTTTTTGGGAACCATATTACGAGATCCTGTTGGAGATGCTCTTACAGACTCACAGGAGAATAAAGTAAAATGAAAAACCGAAAACCTTGACTTGTTCAAGGAAAAATAAAAGTTGCTAAAGGAATCGCATAAACAAAGTTTTAAGCTCTTCCTTGAAGCGGATCGCCTGAAGATAGCACTGGTTTTTAAAATTAGTCTTCCACATCACATGAGTTGAGGTTTTGCAATGAAAAACTTTGTCATTTCTTAATTTTTACATCTCTCAAGTTGCTATCAAGATTATCTCTGCGGAGAAAGATAACGGGTTTGTGAAAATTGTCTTTATGATTTTATGTTGCTATCCCACTAGAGTCCACGAGTTTATGCCGGCCTTTTCTTTGCAGGCTGACACACATAGCCATATACCATAGAGCTGGTCCATGACATTCCGAGAGAGAAAGTGTTGACCTGTAGCTGATATAACAAGGTTGATGATACATATATATATATATATATATATATATATATATATATATATATATATATATATATATATAATATCATTAAACATGAAATCATCTAAGGATGACCCATAACTATCACTATAGTACTGCGTCTAGTAAAAGAAATTGTAATGACTCTATTTCGAGCACTACCACAGAACGCATGGAATGTGACGCCCTATCTGTTCACTAAAGTGTCTCTTCCCACGCGCTCTCCACCCGTACGCTTAAGAACAAGAACAAATGAGCAACATTAGTGTCGGTTTGGCTAAAACCAGCACCGATGGACATGACTATATATGTCAATGCTGCTTTCAGACATGAACCAGCACGTATACGAGGCTCTCTTATTAATACCTGCTCATCGCTAGAAGAATTTTCAACTGTAAAATTTTCAAATTTAAGCGCAAGAGTTATCCGTGCTGGTTCATAACTTAAATGACTCCAATCATATTAGTGTCAGTTTTATATCATAATATTTTCATACGAAATCAGATCAAGATAAATTTTATATAAAAATTATTGTTGTAGATGAATCTACAACTTTATAGTTTACAACCTTTTTATTTCAAGTCATTTAAATGCCCAAATAGGTGTTTCAAATCTCGGATAGAAAGGTTCAAAAGTAAAAAGGTTCATATCATAACAAAATTGATGCATGTGTAAGTGAGTTGAAAAAGGTAAATGCGTGTGAGAGATCTCTAGAGGTCGTGGATCGAATTCTCGTCTAATAATGTATGTATTTCACTCATAAACATAGGTAGCAGCAGTTGGGGCTGTATATATATACCGGTAAGGATAGGATAGTAGCAGTACAAAAAAATTTTGTTTTCAGATTTTTCTGAGCCCAAATTTTAAATTTGGATCCCTTATCAGTGATGATAGTTTACTTCTATCAACTAATATTAATGAGTGTTGAAGGTAGTGGAGGTGCAACTTTACTTTTATTATGGGAACAAGTTTACAAACTTTAATAAAATTAAGCACACTCCATCCTAATGTTTTCAAGCTGAGTACTGTAAAATTCATGGATAAACCAGCTTCTAAATGTTTAACCAGGAAAAAGTCGAACGACAAATTAATATTTTTAAGTGGTGGGGAGTATTTTTTTTAAAAAGAGAATATATTAATATTCCAGCCGCTGCATCAATGAATGCATAAGTTATTCATTATTACAACTTGAAACAAAACAAATCAATGAATCTCAAAGACTAAGTTTTGATCCATAACACAATAAAGAAATGAGCAACTCTCCTTATTACATACCAATTCTATTAATAAAACGTCATCCATATCTGGCAAACACCTCCATAGCAACTCCCTCAATAGAAACACATCCCGTCTTCATCAAATGATGAGCTTTCTTCTTCTATAGAGCTGACCAATATTTGGTCCAGTAAGTCCCCTTAAACAGAATCTGTAAATAAGATGGTATTGATGCTCTATTAAACACAACGTCATTTTTGGATAACCAAATTGTCCAACAAATTATACTCGCTCCCACAAGAATGTAATATTTCAGCTTATTACTAATCCCTGTTAGCCAGTTCGTAAAAAAATCATGCACACTAGAAGGGGGTCTATATTAAAAGATACATGGATAATCTGTCATAAAAAACTAGCAACATGACAGTCAAAGAGTAAATATTAAATTGTTTCATTCTCAGAACAGAAACAATATTTTCTATCTCCTTGCCAATATCCTTTTGCTAAGTTATCCTTCGTTAATATGACTCCCTTGTACAAGTACGACAAAAAGATTTTTATCTTAAGAGGTAGTTTAAGTCTCCATATCATTAAATTGTAAGGTAAAGATTATGTCGATACTATTCTCTTGTACATAGATTAGATTTTGTTAAGAATAGTCCATTTTGATGTAACCCCTATCTAAAATGATCCCTTTGGTCTGATAGATAGCTACTACCTTTAGCCATGCTTGCAGATTATCCCCCACCAAAGATCTTCTAAAAGCTACATTTAACGAAACTATAGACAAAATCGTACTCACTAAAGCACTTTCTTCCTTACAATACTATACAAAGCTAGAAAATAGTTTTTAGAGGACGCGCCGCAATCCACGTATACTCCCAAAAACAAACTTGAGACCCATCATTTATGTCAAACTTGTCCATAGATAAAAACTCATCCTTAAACTTCATGAGGCCAACCCAGAAATGAGAGTCCCCAAGCATACATATATATATATACATATATATATATATATAACCTGACAACAGGGAGTATTAATTAAGGAGTGACAACTCAACTTTCAATATCGTACTAAACTGTGGGATTATTTTTCTAAAACTTTATACCCTGCCAATTCACATGTTGTAAATCCTTTTTTTAATGAATTGACACAGGGTATAAAAATTGAATATAGCAGAAAAGAATATGTTGTACATGTTTAAAAAAAGCAAACTGTACATCAATAAAAAAGTTAGGCTATAAGAGTGCTTATGTTTTGAATCTCGAAATCACGTACTATCGAGGGAGGGCACACCATCAATTTTCAGCCTGAAGAACTGTTAAGCAACGACCTCGATGACCAGTCTACTACTCTCCACATACTAGCTGCATTATTGATCACAAAAGAAAACAAAAAAAATCAGTAGCGAGTGTGCAGAGAGAGACAAAGCTGATTCGCCGTCGATATCTCCCCATCCTCACCCGCGCTGCCCATCACTCGCCGCCGCATACTCCATCATGTGGAGAGGAAGACGAGGACCACTGCCAGCCCCGGTCGAGATGCCACCACGGCCACAACCCACACACAGCGGGCGCGCCACCACCGCGCGCGAGCCAGCCACAAACGCTCGCGGATAGGCGCGCGCACGCCGGCCAATCCTACCACATCCCCGGCCTCCGAGGCTCGCGAGCGCCGCTGCTGCCACTGCCATCCGATAGCTAGGGAGGTGACCGCGGGTTTTGGCTATTTATACGTACCACGAGAGCCTGTGTGCAGAGCAGTGCATCAAGAACCCGAGCAAGAAGAAGGAGGAGGAGAGCTTGGTGAGCTGCAGAGATGGCCCCCTCCGTGATGGCGTCGTCGGCCACCACCGTCGCTCCCTTCCAGGGGCTCAAGTCCACCGCCGGCATGCCCATCGCCCGCCGCTCCGGCAACTCCAGCTTCGGCAACGTCAGCAATGGCGGCAGGATCAGGTGCATGCAGGTAATAACCAACTGATCCAACACACATTCTACTTCCTGTTTCTTCTTCTTCTTCGGACGATCGTATTCAACATTAACCAACAATTCGATCATCGTTCATTCAGGTGTGGCCGATTGAGGGCATCAAGAAGTTCGAGACCCTCTCCTACCTGCCGCCGCTCACCGTGGAGGACCTCCTGAAGCAGATCGAGTACCTGCTCCGGTCCAAGTGGGTGCCCTGCCTCGAGTTCAGCAAGGTCGGATTCGTCTACCGTGAGAACCACAGGTCCCCTGGGTACTATGACGGCAGGTACTGGACTATGTGGAAGCTGCCCATGTTCGGATGCAGCGATGCCACCCAGGTGCTCAAGGAGCTCGAGGAGGCCAAGAAGGCGTACCCTGATGCATTCGTCCGTATCATCGGCTTTGACAACGTCAGGCAGGTGCAGTGCATCAGCTTCATCGCCTACAAGCCTCCGGGTTGCGAGGAGTCTGGCGGCAACTAAGCCTTCGTCGTCATAGTGGCCTTTGTTTAATTGTTCATCTCCTCCTTGTTTCGTGCATTCCTCGTATGTTCATCGTCTTTGATTTTATCGGCCATGCTGTACTTTTGTTTTGTTTCACTTGATCTCTCTCTGACTTGATGTAAGAGTGCTATCTGCTACGACTATATGTTGTTGGGTGAGACAAATGTGAATGAAATCTATGGAAGCTCCGGCTATATATTTATGTAAAGGCTATGACCGTTTGAGATTGATGTCAATCTTAGAGCATGTCCAACAATCAATTCGTCAACAATTACAATTTGATCGTGGAATTAAATTCAGTGATTTTGTTTTGTTGTTCATCAGAAATTCCTTTCTGTGATTAGTGGATTTCGAAACTTGAAGTCAAACATATATAATTATTGTGTTCTTCAATCTACTTCTTTTGATCAAATAAGAGCATAGTTTGACTTATGAAAAAATCAGAAATATACTTCTTTAGGGACAGAGGTAGTACATTTTTTTCAAGATTGTCACATGTAAATAGTCAATACTAAACTCTTTTTATAACGCGTATAGATGTTTATTTTCCCTGTTTTTTGTGCTACATATTAGAGACCAGAATAGAGTATCGAGAAAAAAATTTGTATGACCTGATGGTTAAGTGGTGCAATTGTGTATTTGTCCAACAGGAGGGTTGGCACAAAACAGACCAAATGGTGTTGCGCTTTATTTTTTATCTATAGTTTCTATTTTTTAAAAAAAAAGAAGACCAAAGCGGTTGGTTAATAAAAAACGATTGAATGAAGCGCTTTAATCGATCCCAGAGGTTCGCAAATAGTTAAATTTCCCATGTGGAAAATAGTTAAATCAGAGCGAGGTTCGGAGGGTCGAAGGTGATTTGGAAGCTCGGAAATTCGAAGCCTATAAATGGGCTCGGAAAGTCGGAGCTTGGAGGCGGGCTCGGAAGCTCAGGGCATTGCTCCCATACAGAGTCCGGAAAGACCAAAGACAAGTTCAAGGATCGACCTCATGTGCCAATGAGGGCCGCGGTGCTCAACGGAGGTTTCGCCATCCGAAGTCCGCGGGAGCAAGGGTCATCCATGTCAGCTATGAAGACAGCGCTCAATGGTGGGATTGCCATCGAGAGCCTGCGCAGGGCAGAGTCGAGGCCATGAATCGACCCAACCTTTGACGATGAAGACCGTGGTGCTTAGCGAAGGCCTCGACATCTGGAGCCCACAGGGTTAAGGGTTGTTTATATTGGCTGATGAAGATCACAATGCCTCCAAGAGCCCGTGAGCCCCCTTTGCAAGGGAAGGCCATGGTGCTCAACGGAAGCATCGTCATCTGGAGTCGAGGCTACGAATCAACCACTACCTCATCTTTGGTGGTGATGGCAGCGGTGCTGCTTGGTTTCCTGGAGTTCTGGTACTTATGGCAGCGCCAGATGGGCAAGCTCGCCGGCCTGGAATTATGCGCCTCGCACCCAAGTCCCAACCTCCATGGCTATTGGCTACGATGACTCACGCTGTCCACGCGCCACGGAAGCACCTAGGCCCGTTATTAATTTTGGTAATTAATGATAAACGTTAATCATAAATTAACTATTATTTATTTAAGTGATATATATTACTTGAGAAATGATTTTTCTAAACGAGGCCCCCAATAAGTTTTAGACGGGCCATAAGTGGTCGCGCCTGGAAAAACCAATCCCGAGGGGGTTGGCTATTGGACCGCATAGGATAATGCATTATCCCATGGAGTCCACTTAAGCGACCACACGGGCTATTATCCCATGCGGTCGCTTAAGTGGCCCGTACAGGATAATGCGATTATCCTGTGCGGCCCACATAACAGCCCGCACGGGATAATGGTGCATTATCTCGTGCGGTCCACCTAAGGACCCGCACGAGATAATACATTTTCCCGTACGGGCCATTAAGTGGACCGCATGCGATGATGCACCAACAAGCCTTGTGACCTCATGGCAAGGGTATGACATCGGCGGATACTCTTTTTACACCAACAACAAAGACATCGGAGCATAACAGTGGGGTTCGTGTTGAAGCGTTGGACGCAATAGGGCAGAAGAAATCATACTACGGAATCATACAAGAAATATGGGAACTTGACTACGGTTTAAATATTCAGATCCCTGTTCTCAGATGTCAATGGGTAAAAGACAACATAGTAGATAAATTTGGATTTACGTGTGCTAAACGGAGTAAAATTGGACACAAGGATGATCCATAGGTCCTTGCCGAGCGTGTTGCACAAGTTTTTTATGTGAAGGATCATTCCGATGAAAAGATGGACATTATTGTATCGGGCAAGCAACACATCATTGGTATTGACAACATTGAAGACGCGTTCGATTATAATCAATACGACGTCATTTCGTTATTCACAGATCTTTGAGAGTGTCCTCGACGAATCAAAGTTTGCATCCGTGCGAAAGGATGTTAATCCAAAAATTGTAAAACACTACTTTGTTTTTTTGCGTATAGTATGTTTGTGCGAGCGAATGTATCAAACTTATGGTGTTACAAGCGAATGTGTGGTTCTATGTGATGAATTGATATTTCTATGTGATAAATTGATATTTCTATATGTGATGAATTAATATTTTATGAATTTACATTACAATATGCGATGAATTTACATTGATTAATTTAAATATAATATATTATTTTTTAACAATATTTGATGAATTTACATTATAATATGTGCATTTAAATAAAATATGTAAAATCATCGCGTGCGGTCGGCTTAAGGGCGTGATTATCGTGTGTGGTTGGCTTAAGGGCCCTCGCACTCGGCAAAATTTTGAAAAAAATTTCTCCTCCACCCTCCAAACTTTCTCTACTATGTAAATACAACATGTAACTCCTAATTATAAAATTTGATAATTTTTTGATTGATTTTGCTATATTTCTTTGATTTATTTTATTTTCATGAATTTTTTGCCAAGTCTTCCAATTGAACTGCAAGTGATTAAAAATATGGAATAAAATTAGTGAAAAAATTATATTCATGTTATTTAGACCCGCTTGAGTCATTATCCTGTAAATGAGAATAAATTTTGAAATTTTCTTCATGAAACATGATTAGGAACTTATTGACCGAATGATTTTAAAATTGTAAAAATAGCAAACGAAGCCGAAAAATCATGAAAATTGTCTAGATGTCATGATATTATACGTCGAGGCTGTGGTAAAAAGTTGAGAAGGTTTTGAATATTTTATCAGATACGACGCTCACAAAACCGAAGATTCTCCGAAGAAGATTATAAGTGTTGAGAAGGATTGGTTAGATTTGGAGAGAAAGTGACGGCCGAATTATCGTTTGATTTCAAAAGTTTTTACATAGGCAATAATTAGCATAGATTGATTTATGGAAAAATTTGGTAATTTTTCGAATCAGTTTGATAATTTTTTCATTAATATCCAATTTGTTATAAATTATTGAGGGGGGCGATTATCGCGTGCGGGTGGCTTAACGGCCCGCACGGAAAAATATCTTCCCGTGCGGGCCGCATAAACCGCTCGCACGGGAAAAACATTTTCCCATGCAGGCCGTTAAGTCGCCCGCACGCGATAATTGGCCCCCTATATATACCCGCGCGCGGCCTCCTGAAAATTTCTAAGTCCAGGCGAACGTTCGAACACCAGAGCACCGTCAGGCTGCCAAAATTTTCGCCGCCGATAACCGCCGCCCAGATCTCCCGCCCTCACCACGCTCCTCTTTCTCTCTCTCTCTCTCGCCCTCCGTCCTCACCCCGCCGCCGCCACCGCCAAACCGTCGATGCCCTCCATGCCAGATCTAACACCGCCACCCTCAACAACGCCGTCGCGCCAACCGACGCCCTCACCAGTGTCGACGTGCCTCACCGCCCCGCGCCGCCGTCCTCAACGTCGCCCGACGCCTCAACGCCGGTGCCGACGCCCTCATCGCGCCGCCCGTGCGACGCCCTCATCGCGCCAAGGCCGACGCTCCGCCCGCCGTGCCGACGCCGCCTCAACAGCCCGGCCGTCGCCGCCCTCAACGCCGCCCGACGCCGACGCCCTCAACCGCTCCACCGCCGCCCTCAACGCCACTCGGTGCCGGCCCCTTCACCACGCAGGTACCACATGCTCTTGCCATGCCTAAATTTGTGAATGAATGGATGAAATTTGTGGTTTTTGTGAATGAATGGATGCCCGGCCCTAATTGATTTTTGTGAATATTTTGCTCGATGAATGAATGGATGGATGGTTGAATTGATGAATGAATGAATGGCTATATTGTTTGGTGAATTATTTGTTGGATGGCAAATTTAGGAGTGAATGTTTGGTTGCATGCCAAGTGTTCGATGAAATGCCCACAAGGGCTGCAGCATAGTAATAGTAGTAGTTTTATTTTAGAAAATATGGATTGTAAAATGTCTATGGAATGTAAATATATATATATATACATGCATCTTATCAATCGACCGATAATATTACCGAGAGAGAGATAGAGAGAAGAGAGAGAGAGAGAGAGAGAGAGAGAGAGAGGAGAGGAGAGAGGACAGAGAGGAGAGGAGAGAGAGAGAGGACAAAGAGGACAATATATATATAGCTACAGATCTATACATAAAATAATGGACACATGGGAGACCATCTTCCCGTGAGGTCAACTTAACGGACCGTACAGGAAGATAGATTATCTCGTGCGGTCTGGTAAAGTGGGCCGCACGGGACAATCGATCTTCCCGTGCGGGCTCTTAAGCCGACGGCACGGGATAATCGATCTTCCTGTGCGGTTGGGCCACCCGCACGCGAAAATGGTCTTTTCCCAGACCTTTTCACGCATGCGGGCAGGCCTTTCGCACGGGAAGATGCCTTTCGGCCCGCATGGAAAAATCTTTTCTCCAGTAGTGATAATTGAGTCACGACCAGATGATGTGCATGCCAAGGATGATTACCACATATTATAACTGATGACGTAAAGCAATGAGGTGAAGGTGATTAATCTAGCTTTTCATTTTCATCGATCGAGGCATTGGGCGATCAAATTTTTGCTAGGTTTATTTCTAGCTTTGTCATACTATCAAGAGGGATAATAACTTTGGTAAAGATATGATCAAATTGCCACATTAGGACATATGCATGAGGGTTCTTGGTTCGACTTAATTTCTTCAATCTTTTTTGTGCTTGGACGATCTAACCATGGGCTCCAGGCCAGTCTAACTGGCATGTCATGGTTAGTCTAACAAGGCCAGGCTTGGTCTGACGGGGCAGCTGGTGAGCCGGTTAGGTGGTCGTGGCTTGGCGATCCAAAGCCGATGGCTGTTTGACCAAACTGGGGATGGTCTAACTGGAGTCGCCGACGGTCTAACTGGCAGGCCTTTCACCATGCATTAAATGCACGACAATGGCTAGTTTTCTAGTCGTTGCGTTAGAGGCCGGTCTGACCGACCACCCCTTGGCGGTCTGACCAATAGGCATCTGAGAGTTAGGGTTTTGGCCCCAACGGCTAGTTTTAGTGGTTGGTGGTTCAAATACTCCCCCACCAGTAGTAAGGGGTTTCTCTTGGCACTTTATTCCTTTGCACACACTCCTTGCATCTACTCCCACACCTTGTTGACGGGATGGTCGGCAGTCCTCCAAGGGGGTTACCCAAGGAGGTAAAAGAGAGTGGTCGGGGCGTCTCACCGATGGATCCGATGGTCGACTCGGGTATCAAACGAGCCAAGAGACAAGAGGGTTTATACTAGTTCAGCCCTTCCGGAGGATAATAGGCCTACGTCCAGTGATCTTTGTTGGGGTGATGTATGAACAATGATTACAATGGAGAGAGTTCTTCGATGTTTTAGTGATTGAATCTAGCTCCCAAAGACTAGGGTTTAGAGAAGAGTTCTCCCCCGGCGTCCCCCATCGCCTATTCATCCTGCCCTCCCTTTTATAGATCAAGGGGGCAGTTATAAGAAGGCTTGGGGGCAAGAAAGCTAAGACTAAAGACTAAAAAGCAAACACAAATAAAATCTGAAAAGTACATAGAGATCCCTTCAGGTTCTGCGCGCCGTTGGCATCTTGTGCCTTATCCTGCCTTGGGATCCGTCCTTCGCAAGTACTATCTGTGCAGCCTTGTCGGGTGACATCATCTTCTGTCGGGTTGTCCCCTCCTTGCCTCCTCTGCGAGCCTTGCAAGGCAAGCCTTTCTTTTCGAGGAGATCTGAGGTCGGGCCGATGAGTTGAAGTCAAGAAGGAACACCAAAGTCGGACCTAGGGAAAGGTCGGGGTGGCCGACCCCAAGAGGAGGTCGGGCTGTCGACCCCATCCCGAGGACCCCGAGTTCGACTTCAGCTGACCTTGACTCTGCTCTGTGAGCTACCCAGGGGTAGCACCCCCCCACACCTCTTGAGCATTTGTTCATTCATTGTTGGTGTTGAAAGGTGTATTGCATCATTAATTGAGCTAGTGTGGCACTTGATCATCTCTGAGCCAAGTTGCTACTTGTTACTCTTGGAGGTTGTCGCCTCCTAGACGACTTGGAGGAGTTGCCCGGTGATCTCTCCAAGAAGGTTGTGGAGGAGGTCCGGTGTTGGTTGTGATTGGTTTGAAGTTCAACATCTTCGAAGCGAAGGAAGAACTACCCTAGTGATCAAGGCTTGGATAGTCCACTTCAAGGCCAGCTCCCACCTTGCCCACCCCTTGACGAAGGGATTCGATGGCTTCGTAGTTTGAGTGGTGAAGTTGGACTCACCTCAATGGGGATTAGAAAATCAGCGAGTTTCTGAACCTCAAGTGAAAAAATACTTGTCTCTTGTCTCATTTAATTATTATATTTACTTTTGTGCAATTTACTTTCATAGAGACAGTTTGAGCCCTTATCACCCTAGGATTGTAAAACTAAATCTAGTTGCTTAGTTAATTTTATACATCACCAAGCCTAGCAACATAGGTTAGTTTTGATTAGGTGTCATTTATTTTTAATATTATCTATTCAACCCCTCTAGTCAAGATCTCGATCCTACAGCCACCGTGTGATGCTATGAATAGACACGGCCCACACAGACGGATTGACAACGCAACTTCATATGGACAGGGTGGAATGGTATGCAACCATTCACATTCTTGGTGGCAAATTCTAAAAATATTATGAATTGAACGGCAAATTGAAAGTGTCGTAAACCGAGTGGCATATACTAAAATTTTGAGTGGCATATACTGAAATTTCACCAAGCCTAGAACTTTAGGTTAGTTTTGATTAGGTGCCATTTATTTTTAATAGTCTATTCAACCTCTCTAGTCAACATCTTGATTTTACAGCCACCACGTGATGCTATGAATAGACAGGGCCGACACAGACGGACTGACGACGCGGCTTCATACGACAGAGTGGCACGGTATGCAACCATTCACATTCTTGGTGGCAAATTCTAAAAATATTATGAATTGAATGGCAAATTCTGAAAGTGCTATAAATTGAGTGGTATATACTAAAATTTCGAGTGGCATATACTAAAATTTCACCCTGGCCGCCAACACCTTGTCTTCCAGTTAGATGTGTGGTGGACGATGTTTATTTAAACTGAGAGATGTAGGAGTATTTCATCATATTATCGTATAGGTGGCAGAAGCGGGATATTTACTCCTATAGGCCTTATTTGGCAGACCGGGAATACTTGGGTATTGAGGCCCATTTCCCGGCCCAGAAAGCAAAATGGAATAAGTTCACTTGTGGTACTTCGGTTCGTCGTCAAGTCTAAAATTCGTCTTTGAACCACACAATATCAAATATGACGCATCCCTCAACTTCTCAAACCAATACAAATAAAGTCCCAAGACGGTTTGGATGGTTGTTTCGGCTGACGTGGCACTTACGTGGCTGGTTTGACATGGTACCTGTCCAACATGGCGTTGACGTGGCACCAAAAGCTAAATTAACAAATTCAGAAATATATGAGGTCCATACATATGGCAAAAAAAGATAACAAAATAGTAGGACCCACATCTCAGTGGGATCCACTCCTTTACTTTACTACGTCTACCCTCTCTGCTCCTATCTCTTTTGGCTCTCCTCCAGCCAGTGTGCCTCCCTTCCTCTTCTTCTCTCTCCCTGACATGTGGTTGGCGAGAGAGTAGTTGTGCGATGGCTGGTCACCGACGAGAGATGATCTGGGCAGCGATGGCAGTAGTGGCGGCATCATGAGCTTGAGCGGTGACCTTGCCACATGATGCCATGACGTCGTGCGGTGACTAGTCCTAGGCTAGGTCATCCATCTCGGCGAAGAAGGCAGATAGCAGTGGGAGGGTGCCAACGATGCCGACGAAGGGGTGGAGGAGGGACGTTGTGGCGACGTCTTGGTGGAGGTCGAGGAGGGCATGAATGCCCTGGTGGGCATCAACGAGGAGGAGAAAGGCGTCGAGGATGTGGCTAGTGGAGAGCATGTCCCGTGGGTCGGGGAGGAGGAGCAGGTCGGCAAGGGTAGCATGGATGTGGGCAAGGCCGACGGGAACGGAGAAGGCGTCCTGGATGAGCCAGGAGGCCCAGGAGCTGACGACAACGATGTGGTTCAGGAGGTGGGAGAGGAGCGGGTGGGAGCGACATGGAAGGTTGATGGAGCACAAGTAACACATCGCCGCCGCTCAAGGCTTGAACGACCTTGCTGAGCTGAGGGGGAAGGAATTGGAACGGCCAAAGTTAGGGAAAGTCCTCCTTCCTGTACCATGCATCCGACCTCGTCTTCGTCGATGATGACAATGGCTACCTCCCCAACCTCCATGAGCTCCGCTCGTCCCTCCCCTCCATCAGAGGCAGTGTCTTTGCCGTCTTCCTCCCCAGCTACCACTGTCTGACCAGAGAGGAGAAAGACTTTTCACATATCTGGCGACCCCGCGGCGGGATCCATGCAGCGGTGGGCGGAGGAGGAGATGGAGAGATTGGAGAGGAGAGGGGTCCTGCCCGCCCGCACTCCTCAGTAGACAATGATGGCAAAGGGTGATGATGGCAGCGCCTGCAAGTACGAGGAGGAATAGTAGAGAGAGGAGGAAGGGAGAGAAGAGGGGTGATGACATGGGTCTCACTGCAATTTTTTATTTTTAATGGCCAATCACTAACATGTGAGTTCTATGGTTTTTCTGACTTAAATTGTCACGTCAATGCCACGTCGTTAACAACACCATCCAAATTGCCTTGAAACTTTATTTGCACTGGTTTTGAGAGTTGAGGGGCATGCCATATCTGGTATTGGGGTTAAGGGACGAATATCGGACTCGGTGACAATTGAGGGACGTATAGTGAACCTATTTCAAGGAAAATCTACCATGAGGGTAAGAGAACCCTGGTTCGCCCAACAAGCCTGTTTGGCTGGGCGGGGAAAGGTAATTTTTCGGCCCAATACATGTCGACATGTGGGTCGGCAGTCCTCCAAGGGGGCTATCTGAGGAGGTAAAAGAGTGGTCGAGGCATCTCACCAACGGGTCTAATGGTCGACTCAAGAACAATGCGAGCCAAGATTTTTAGATAGGTTTGGCCCTCCCGGAGGATAATAAGCCTATGTCTTGTGTTTTTTGTTGGGGCGGTGTATGAACAGAGTTTGAGTACAATGGACAATGCCCATGAGAGAGGGAGTCTAGGGTTTTTTGGAGAGAGTCCCCCCTTGCACGCACCCATACCCTCCCTTTTATAGTCTAAGAGGGGCAGTTACAATGGATTTGGCACGCAAAAAAGCTCGGTCCTAAAGTAAAAAAGCAAGTATAGGCTAAAGCTGAAAAAGTACACACAGATCCTTTGGACACTAATCATCATGGGTATCTTGTGTGCAATCTTGCCTCGGGATCCGTCCTTCGTAGGTACCGTATGTGCAGTCTTGTCGGATGATGTCATCTTTGGTCGAGTTGTCCCCCCTTGTCCCCTCAGCGAACCTTGATAAGTATGCCTCCTTCCCGATGAGAAAAGCTTGTCCTTTCCAGGTCGGAGCCATTCTCAGAGGTCGGGTTAAGGGACTGAGGTCAGTCTAGGGGGCAGGGGTTAGGATGCCCGACCCCAAATGAGGTCAGGACTCCGACCCCAGCCGCAGAGGTCGAGTTAAGGGGCTATGATCGGACTAGGGGACGGAGGTCGGGACAGCCGACCCCAAACGAGGTCGGGCCACCGACCCCAACCCGAGGCCCCTTAGTCTGACCCAACTGGACTTCTTTCTCTTGTGTGGGCTACCCGGGGTGATACCCCCCACAGTAGCTCCCGAGCCTAGGGGCAAATGGTACATTCCTCATAAAGGGTCTAAATTCTTTCAAGTAGTGGTTCCTAGTCGGGCCTTGAAGCTTCTTGAGTATGCTTTAGCAGGTGCACCGCCCAGGTGCACCTGCCAGGTGTTGCCCCCGAGCCTAGGGTTGGATGGTATATCTAGGCCTAGGGTCAAGCCTGATGTATCAACCTTCGACCATCTTTAGATTTCTTTGGCCATCATAGAGTCAATTGAATAGACGGGAACAAACACAGCCTAGAGGCCGGCCAAAATCGGCAAAGGTCGGCAAATTCATGGCCCGGAGATTGGTATTGACGGAGTCGGAGTAGCCATTGCCCGAGGAAAGATGGCAGTCAATGAGGTCGAAAAGGCCATAGCCCAGAAGCTGATAGCGGTCGGCGAGAGGCCACAGCCCAGAGGCTGGTGGTGGTTGGCCATAGCCCGGAGGCCGATGGCGGTCAACGAGAGGCCACAACCCGGAGGCTGGTGGTAGTCGGCCATAGCCCGGAGGCGAATGGTGGTCAGCGAGAGGCTGCAGCCCAAAGGCTGGTGGCGATCGGCCATAGCCCGAAGGTCGATGGCAGTCAGCGAGAGGCCACAGGCCGGAGGCTGGTAGCGGCAGGCCATAGCCCGGAGGCTGATGGTGGTAGGCTATAGCCCAGAGGCTGATGCTGATGTCGATGGCATCTACGCCGAGGTCGAGCCAGTGGCGGAGAAGATCATTGTTGGGATGTCCTTATAAATAGGTTGACTTGTTGTAGTCCCTAGAACAAATAGATTGAATTAATTAGATGTAATGAAGCTCGAACTTTTGCTACGATTTGGAGAATACTTTTATGTTTTGTAATGACATGTTTATCAATTTCATGCCTCCTATTCGCTGTGTGTTTGACCGAGCTCGAGCGGGTCTGGTCCTCGACAGCGCATGGCCGGAGGCTTCAAGTCATGCTCGAGTCATTTAGTCATGTACGTAGCGAATGGGTGCACAGAGAAGTTTAAGATAGAGACGGCCGAGCCCCCCAGCACCTTCGCTAGTATTCACTGTCACGCCCAGAAATTCAAGCCAGAATTTTCGTAGCTAATTTGTGCATTCTTTCCTCGTCTAGGCATCAGTTGAGGTACACAAATCGACAATTATTGATATTTATAGAATCCATGTCTTAGAAACAGTATAAAAGATTACATAAATGCAGCAAAAAATAAAAGACTAACTAAACTGGAACTCGAACTCTTGCGACGGAACTCCAACACACCATAGGCAACCTTGACGTCGGATGCAAGCCTAATCCTCGATGAAACTTTCTTCTTCTGCAACCTCTAGCCCTGGTGGGGAAAATTAAGCAAGACTGAGTACTTCCACCGTACTCAACAAGTCATACCGGAAGACAAGGTATGATGCAGGATAATTCACAAAGAATGGATATGGTCTTATTGCATAAACAACAGTTCAGAAATAATAATAGTTGAAAATGGTAAAACAGTAATAATAATTAAGCAATATTAAATAAACATTGTCCAACATTAAACCCACGTTGCAACAGGCCCAACCATCCATCTACGCTAGTTAAGTTCCATTGGTCAAATCATTACTTAAATGAGACTAATCATAGTAAATCTAGTTGATCGCCCATAACCGTGGGCACGGCTATTCCAAATAGTTTTACTCTGATCAGAGGTGTACAACTATACCCACAAGACATAGTCCCATGACACGTTACCGCGTGCCGGTGTACCACCATGATACCTCGGAAAGGAACTGTGACAGCACCCTTCACATAACCCCCTCTAACAAATCATACCACACCAAGGTTTTGCCCCTACTTTCATCAGTGTAATGGGCAGTCTCCTCTCGTGTCGAGGTGAATCTGAAAGCCGATTAACCCTTAAAACCGGGCCGACCCAACTCCATCATAGCCACCCTCACTAGGGTACGTCAACTAGAGACAGCTACACTACAGATCCAACCATTACCCATGCTGGCTTGTGGTATGCACGGTAATTCTTCTAGGGTTTCCTGAGAATCGGTCCTTAATTGTCATGAGCACCCTAACAATATCATCCAACCATGTGCTCACAACCCACCATCATTATATTTTAAAATTATTAGAACAGTATCACATACTTGACATCATCTGAGTATTAGTCTCCACTGAAATATTTGATTAGTGTGATTCTCTTATGTGAGCTAATTGATCTAAGCAGGGCTAAGCATGTTCTAAACCAATATCTAGTCATATTGAACCCGAGTTATCAATGGTAGGAGGTAAACAATTCCTGTGGCTGAGTACAATGGCTATAATAGTCTCATGAAATGTCATTCTAAAACATATGCAGTATTTGAGAGAAAAGAGATATTTAAATAAAATAGGTACAATATGATCAATGTAAAGTATGACTTGCCTTGCTCTGAAGATTGGGGAACCTCGGCAACTACTTCGAAGTAAACGGGATCGCTGGAATTATCGGAATCTACATGACAAACAAAATACTCAACAAAACATGCTAAAATTCTAATGAAATAGCACAAGAAACTACTTTAATGGATTATTGACATTTTTATGGATTTAATAAAATTTGAACGGACTAAAATGGAGCTTGGATTAAAAAGATATGAATTTTAGAAGTTTAATTATGATTTTTAAACTAAATAGAAAAGCCTAAATAATTTATTGCACAATTAAGTCCCTTGCTGACGCAAGCACACGCGCAGGGTCGGGTAGGGCTGACGTTAGCATGACGTCATGCTGACGCAAGCGGACAGAGCCGAGGGCTGTTGTCAGCATCTAGGGTTGACGTCAGCATTGTTGACGCAAGCGACGTCGGCTCAGTTTACCGTGGACCGGGTCCACGGACACGGGCGGCGATGAGACATGTGGCGCAATCCGAGTGGCCATGGGTGGTGAGATCGGACGGCCGGTGCAGGTTAGGGTTAAGGCTTGCGGGCGGCGGCGGTGACGACATGTGGCGACCATACGCGGCACGACGGCGGCGATCGGACGGCGGGCCGCGCGCGCGGGATCGAGCGGTCCCGATCTACCCGCGCGGTAGATCGGACGACTGGCGGCAACACGTGGCGACCATCCGTGGCATGGCAGCGGCGATCGGACGACGGGGCGTGCGAGTCGAATCGAGCGCCCGATCTACCCGCGCGGTAGATTAGACATCTAGTGGCAATGCTAGGGCTAGGGTTTTGCGGCGGCGGCCGAGCATGGAGCGGCCGGCCATGGCAGCGCGACGACCGGCCCGGCTCGCCGGCCGCGAGCAGGTGCGGCGGGCGGCGCGCAAGCGGCGCGGGCATGGGAGCGGCTCGCGGCGACGACGCGCGGGCGACGGCGGGCACGGGACGGCTGAGCAACGACGATGCGTGCGGCGGCGGGCACGGGTTGGCTCGGGTTTGCGCGGGAGGGAAGTGAGAGAGAGGGATTCTCACCGGAGATGGAGGGGACGACGGCGGCCGACGGTGATGAGCAGCGGCGCTAGGCGATTTAGGGCTAAAAGAGACCAGCGACAAAGGGGAAACACGCGCAGGGGTTAATGTGGGTTTTATTGGGGTGATTGGAGACCGGATCGGGCACGAAACGGCCGTGAAAACCTCTCTGGTGCAACCAAATCAGAGAGAGAGAAAGATTCGGTGTCGGTTTGGATACAGGTTCGGCCGGCGCGTGGCGCGAAAGTGGCGGCGCGCGATGCGGGGGAGGACGCTTGATCCCGGCGCGGGCCAGGTGCGGCATGGGGCAAAGTGGTGCGGCTCGAGTGTGGCCGGCGTGCATGGCGCGGTGGTGGCGGCTGGGTCGGACGGGGGAAGACGGCCCCGATAGGTGGGCCCCACCTGTCGATGGCCCAAGGGGCGCGGGGAGGCCTCGCGGACTTGTGTGCGGCGCGGCCAGCTTGTGGGCCTCGGCCCATGGTCGAAGGGGAGGGCGCGCGCGGCGGCAGCTGGGCCAAAAGGAAACGGGTCGGCGGCGGGCGGGAAACCGTACGGCCCTGGAGGGAAAAAGGAAAATACTTTAGGGACTTTATTTAATTGCGAATTATTCAATTAATTGGTTAAAAAAATTTCTAGTGCTCTGAAAATTCAACTAGAAATCCAGTTAATATATTTTGACATGTAGAATTTAAGAAAAATCCTACCATGTCATTTCCACTTATTAATTACATTTTAAAATTAATTGTTGGCTCCAGATTAATTCCAGAAAATCCAATTGTTTTAGGGTGAAGTATTTAAATGATTTAAAGGGCAAAACTCGGGGTGTGACATTCACCTAAGTTGCGTTAGATCCCAACCCTAGCCGGCTTTGGTAGGGAGCATGTCCTGTCTTAATCCGAAGGACGTTAGGCCGAGCAATTGCACTTAGCCGGATAGGTTACGGATAGGTGCTCGGGAAGGTTGCCGAGCCCCCGAGTAGCTCAAGTGTACTCAATAGGCTTCTTTCTAGGGAACCCCGTGCACCGTTGGTCGGGGCCGCGTAGCTTAGGGCAGACCGTAAGTGTAGCGAAGAAGTTATTGAGCCTACACAGGCTACTCGAGCGTCAAGAGGAGAACGAATTAGAGAAAAACAATAGCCGGAGAGAAACTATGGAGAAGCAAAAGTTGAGTACAAGGTACTTAGCTGCTTAAGCGTTGAATCGGCGCAAGTGCTCGATATTCCACGAGTAGCCTCTTGGCTAGCGTCACGAGACGAGGAGGAGCGCGTCGGGCGGGCTTCTCGGGGCTCGCCGGCCCGGAGAGTATGGAGACGCGCCCAGCGACAAACGAAGTAGGTAAAGACGCCTTCCGCAACGAGGGAGTTGGGCGGGCAGCGCGACGGCCCTCGGCGGGCTCGATCCGCATCCATGTGGAGTCTGCCCTCAAGACCGCTGTGCGGGCAGTCGGGGGCTTGGGCCGCTTGACCTTCATGGTCGGGCGAACCATGGGTGTCGAGGCCGCAAGACGCGACGTCGCGCACCTCGCTATCGCCGTCGCATGCTGGTGTGCGGCAGCACACTCTAGCGCGCCAGAGACCTCCCAGGAAAGGGTGAGGCGGCTGAAATCATCGGTGCGAAAGAGCAAGCTCCCGAAGACTAACGTCGTCCCCGCGGACGCCGTGAAGTCGGTGGGGAAGAAGACAGCCATCAAACCGCTTGGATCGCGAAGATGCACCCCTACCTGGCGCCAACTGTCGACATGTGGGTCGGCAGTCCTCCAGGGGGTACCCGAGGAGGTGAAAGAGTGGTCGGGGCGTCTCACCAACGGGTCTGATGGTTGACTCAAGAACAATGCAAGCCAAGATTTTTAGACAGGGTCGGCCCTCCCGGAGGATAATAAGCCTACATCCTTTGTTCTTTGTTGGGACGTTGTATGAACAAAGTTTGAGTACAATTGACAATGCCCGTGAGAGAGGGAGTCTAGGGTTTTTTTGGAGAGAGTCCCCCTTGCACGCACCCATACCCTCCCTTTTATAGTCTAAGGGGGCAGTTACAATGAACTTGGCGCGCAAGAAAGCTCGGTCCTAAAGTAAAAAGCAAGTAGCTAAAAAGTACACACAAATCATTTGGACTCTAATCATTATGGGTATCTTGTGTGCAGTCTTGCCTCGGGATCCGTCCTCTGTAGGTACCTTATGTGCAGTCTTGTCGGATGATGTCATCTTCGGTCGAGCTGTTCCCCCTTGTCCCCTCAGTGAACCTTGCTAAGTACGCCTCCTTCCCGATGAGAAAAGCTTGTCCTTTCCAGGTTGTAGCCATTCGCAGAGGTCGGGTTAAGGGACTGAGGTCGGTCTAGGGGGCAGGGGTCGAGATGCCCGAGTCCAAATGAGGTCGGTACTCCGACCCTAGCCGCAGAGGTTGAGTTAAGGGGCTAAGGTCGGACTAGGGGACGAAGTTCAGGACAGCCGACCCCGAATAAGGTCGGGCCACCGACTCTAGCCCGAGACCCTTTAGTCCGACCCAGCTGGTCTTCTTTCCCTTGCGTGAGCTACCCCGAGATGATACCCTCCACAATACCCCCAACACGCCACGCGCGCATATAGCTGGTCAGATGGGCCAGGGGGAATGAGGTCAGCCAACCGGCGCCGTCAACGGCTAGTGCATGAACCAATCACAGGCCGCCACGTGGCGCTTTAACGGCTAGTTTTTGAAATTAGCCGTTGTAGCTCAAAAAAATTCAAAAAAATCTAAAAAAATTCCAAAAAATGTGAAATTTCATCTATAAATAGGGCACTCACCCCCAGCATTCATTCTCACCCCAAACATCTCATCTTGTCCTCTCTTTATCTGTCAAGTGCTCTCTTGTGCTCTCTAATAGCTCGATTTTTTGATTTAGACAAATTTAAGCAAATTTTGTCTAAAATCAAAAATAGTTACTGAGTTGAAAATAGTGCAAAGCAGAGGTATAAAGACAAGGTGGTAAGAAAGTTTATACATGATATATTCATATGTATGTATTATTTGTATTTTTATGTTACATGAATAAATAATCTGACATTTGTTTATCTTGTTTCAAAATTTCAGAGTGGATCCGAACTATCCGTCGTTCACGTTGGGTGATTTCGACCCTAATTACCTATCGGGGTCATTCCCAACGGGTGATTACAATGCCACCGGATTGACTCCAACACCACCAGTTATGGAACCGGTACTGGTACCGGTTCAGGCATCAGCGGGTTCACAAGGATCTGACACTATGAGCGGGAGTGTGTCGACCAACACCAGCTCAAAGAGATCAAGAACTTCCGGTGTTTGGCAACATTTTGATGAGGTGGTCGTGATAGGCCTTGACGGAAGGCATGTAACAGTAGCATGAATCATCAGACTTCAACATTCTCGCGTGGTGGAATAATCACAAGATGTCATATCCCGTGCTTTCAAAACTAGCACAGGATGTGTTGACGGTGCCCGTATCTACGATGTCCTCCAAATCGGCCTTCAGTCTATGCGGAAGAATCATCGAAGATATGAGAACAATCTGAGCAACGACCACGTAAAAATGCTATTAAGCGTTAAAGACTAGGAGCTAGCTGCAGAACATGCCCAATACACTGCTGACAACCAAGAATTGATCGCCCAATTCTCGAGACCAAACCGAATAGCTTCAATCTATTTTGTAAGTAGTAGTGACCTGTAGGTTGTACTCTTTTCTTTGTCATGGTTTTTTCAAATTCAGATATGAGTTTTTACATGACAAAGTTTTTAACGAGGCAACATGTATCATATAAACATCAATAAAGGTCATTACTATTTTTCCCATATTTTTTAAATATTTTACTAAGTCTGGTTGTTTTATTTTTTATTCGGACAATTCATATTTTTCGGATAAGGAATAGTTCATTTTTTGAATTTTCGGATGATGAATAGTTTTTTTTGAATTTTCGGATGGGGATTAGTTTTTTTTGAATTTTCGGATGAGAAATAGTTTTTTTAGTTTTCGGATAGAGAATTGTGACAGCCAGGCCGAAATTGGCCAGTGGGCCGAACTGGCATGTGGGCCATAGCTAGGCTCGTGTCGCACGACACTGCACGACCACCCCGTGGGCCATGTTTGGGCCGGAGAGGGCGGCACGTGGGTTGGCACGGCGTGTCTAATGGGCCGTGTCATAGCGAGCCGTGCCGTGGGCGTACCCTGGTGTAGGATCGAGATGTCGACTAGAGGGAGGGTGAATAGACGATTTAAAACTAAGTGACACTAAGTCAAAACTAAACTAAGTTGCTAGGCTTCGTGAGAGACAAGTCTAACTAAGCAACTAAGTTAGGTTTTGCAATCTTAGGGTGATAGTGGCTCAAGTATGTCTCTACAAATGTAAATTACACAAAAGTAAATAAAAAAAGTAAATGAGACAAGAGACAAAGGATTTTTTCACCAAGGTTCGAAAACTTGTCGGTTTCCTAGTCTCGTTGAGGCGAGCCCAACTCCACCGCTCAACCATGAAGCCACCACACGCCCCCTTCGTCAAGGAGTGGGCAAGGTGGGAGCTGGCCCATGGAGAGGACTACCCAAGCCTCGATCACTAGGGATAGTTCTTCCTTTGCTTCGAAGGCGGTGAACTCTAAACCACTCACAAAACGACGCCGGGCCTCCTCCATAATCTTCTCGGAGAGGTCATCGGGCAACTCCTTCACAAGCCGTCTAGGAGGCGGCAATCTCCAAGAGTAACAAGTAATACCGTCGTTCGGAGATGATCAAGTGCCACACTAGCTCTACAATGAAGCAATGCACTTGGCTCTTGGCTAATTCAACTCTCAAACACACTAAGTGGATGAACACAAAGCTCAATTGAGTGTGAGAGAGGTGCAAGGGTGTATGCAATTGAAGAGAGTGCCAAGAAGGAGTCTCTTGCTGCCAAAAGGCGTTATTTATACCCCACACCAACTAAACTAGCTATTGGGGACGAAATCCACCAACTCTGCTGCCTGTCGGTCAGACCGGCGAAGGGTGGCCGGTCATACCGGCCTTAAGTTGTAACGGTTAGTTTACTAGCCGTTACAGTGCAATCATTGCTCCGACAACACGGTGGCCGGTCAGACCGTCCTCGGCTTGGTCAGACCGTCATCGGCTCGGTCTGACTAACTGCGGCTCTCGCGGCTCTAGATCGCCAGGCCGGAGGGAATCAAGGAGGCCGATCAGACTGAAGGTGTATGGTCGATCGATCGCCACAAAGGTCCTGGGCACCGCGAAAGACTGCGGTCGAGCCGCCCAGGACCTGGCCGACCGGATACACATCCACGGCCGACCGGCCTTGGACGAAAGTGACAAGAATGAAAGACAAATGACCTAATGTGACATTTTGATCATCTCTTTACTTAGGTCATTACCCCTCTTGATAGTACGCCAAAGCTATAAATAGAATGTATAAAATTTGATCGCCCAAACTCCTCGATCAATAAAAGTAAACCGTTAGTTTTACCGTCTTCAATCCTTTTGCTTTGTATCATCGGAAATAATCCTCGGTGATCATCCATGCTATCTTATTGTGTGAACCTAAATCAAATATATGAACTTAAGTTGTGTTTGTTTGAGCTTCTACTTTCTAGCTTTTCGAAAAGCTAACTTTCGAAAAGCTAGCTTACGCTTGATAATATTTTACTATTAGCTTTTGTAATAAATTTTTATCTTTTCGCACACCAAAAGCCACCAAAAGCTCATTTCAAATGAAATTTCCATTCATTTCGTAAACTAACACTTTCCAGTTTTTCCAAAAGCCAAAAAGCTGTCAATGCTTTGTTTTAGTTTTTCAACTTCTGAAAAGCAAAAGCTGAAAAGAAAAAGTTAAACAAATAAGACCTTATAAATATCATTAGTTCATCATTAACGTTCGTCATTAATTACCAAAACAAACAACGAGGCTACATGCTTTCACCGGGCCGGGCCGTGCCGGTTGGCCCGTTTGGCCACGTATACGCGCACGTGCCGCGAGCGCCGCCGCCTCCTTCCCCTCTCTCGAAGCTCGTCGCTTTCCTCTCTTCCCTCCAAGCGCCGCCGCCCGCCGTTGGGACCCCGCCGAGCCGCATCTGCTGCTACCGAACCTTGGCCTCGACGAAGAGCGGCTCGACCGGCGGAGGGCAGGAGCAGCACGGGACGGGAGGAGGAGGATAAGAGGGTTAGGAGCAACGAGAGCAGCACAGACACATGCAGCATCGAATCCAGATCTGATCCCCCGGCAACTTGGCAGCTCTCTACCCGATCTGCAGTGCCGAGAATGCGGCGGTTAGGCGTGAACGGACCTGCTCCCGCTGCGGGGAGACAGAGAGCGGCTGCTGAGAGCAAAGGGAGGTCAGGTACTCAGGTGTCAGGTGTGGAGGCGGCGGTGATGGAGGAGCGAGCTCGAAGCCGAGATGGCGCCGCCGGTGAGCCAAGTCGGTGATAGCAGCTCCAGGCTCGTCCACGGCCAACGTCAACCAGCCTCGTGCCACCCAAGGTCCGTTTTTTTGTTTCGCAAGCTGTGAATAACTGACGAAAATGTGATCATATGGGAATCTGTTTATTTTAAATCAGAAAAATTAGTTGAATTTGATTCGAAGAACTTGTTAGTATCTGTCTCTATGAATTTGTATGAGTTGAATTTGAGAATGTTTATTTCTTTTATCAGCGGGTTAGTATGAAATGATGTGCTGTTTCAGAGGCATGGCTGACAATGCTGAGGCTAGCTAGAAATATATATTAAATGGAAAAAATGCAAATCTCTAATGGTCCATACCAAGTATCAACAAATCGTTAGAGATTTTGATATGAACATTTACTTTTAATTCTGGGGACACTATTTACTACTAGCATTGACCTGTTCGTACTCGCAGCGAAGGAGGATGTGCATCCAGGTGGTTTAATTCTGACAAGAATTGGAGAGGGAACACGGCTACTCCGAATATGTTCAGATGCTCGTTCTTGTTGCGCCGAATGAAGCTCAGAAGGTGAAATTATCTGATAGATTTTACCAAATTACCACTTTTGCTCCAAAAGAAAGTTCTTTTATTGGGTATACGTGTGTTGTTCTTACATTATTACTTGCTGTAACGGGACTATTTTGGAGAACTTAGTTTCTTGTGTGTCCGTACAAATTTTACTCTTAGCAATCAATTTAGCACCTTCACCTAATTAAGTTCATAGTCAATTTCACGCTATTCTTTCCTCAATGGATTTAAATGTGGTCATAACGGAAAAACCGGTGTGGGAGGAATGGAAAACGGAAAAAGGGGAGGGAGAACAGGAGCAAACGGAAAACACGAAAAATGGGTATGTGGAAAGTGCTGTGAGGCGTGCTATTATGTAGCGTGCTGTATAGCGCTAATTTTTATCTACATAAAAGATTTTATTTATGTAATTCCTCCAACCAAGAACATAAGCACATATGAAGTTCAGTAAATGTAGAAGTGATTAGTCATGCCTTACAGACTTCCACCGTTCCTCAAGTAAAATGCAACTCAAGCAAGAGATGCTCATTGAGAAATCAAAAGCTAGAAGGTCATGTGCTTGCCAGTATAAATATACCAGTAATTACACAAGTAGTGATTAAGTTCTGATTAAGTTACCATGCATTAATAGTGATAAATGTGGCTATCAGTTTAGTCTGAGTCTTCAGTCTTCATGAGCACACACACACACAATATATATATATATATATATATATATATATATATATATATATATAGAGAGAGAGAGAGAGAGAGAGAGATGGGCCTGTGGGCGCCGCGCCAATCCGTGTGGCGTGGCCGAATCTCTAATTTGAAAACTCAAATTGAAAATCCGAACCGTTCAAATTCTTCTACATATTAATATCGCCTTGTATATCAAATTTTATATTTTTTTGAATTTTTTTACTATTTTATCAGATAGGTCAAAAATGCAATAATCCAACGATTCCTGGAGTATCTATTTTATTGCATTTTTGATCTATCTGATAAAATAGTAAAAAAATTCAAAAAAATATAAAATTTGGTATACAAGGCCATATTAATATGTAGAAGAATTTGAACGGTTCAGATTTTCAATTTGAGTTTTCAAATTAGAGATTCGACCACGCCACACGGATGGGGCGTGCGGCGCGCCACACAGAGCCCATCTCTCTCTCTCTCTCTATATATATATATATATATATATATATATATATATATATATATATTTCAGTATCTCCTCCTTGTCGACCTTCGTTCTACCATGCAATGCTTCCCAAAGTCTATTCATTTCTAGTGTGGGACATCCTGGGTGTGCGCTGGCTGCATTCCTGACAGAAGCTTCCGCAGCCTCCACCCGGCTCCTGGTGGCGTCTTTGCAAACGATTGCGACTCTGAGGTGTTCCAGGCTTGCAAGGGGCTCGAATCTGAACTCAAAACCCATCCTGCAGTCTGTTTCTTGGGCTCTGAACAGAAGAGAACCATCAGAGCTCAGGCATTGCTTCCTCCAAAAACAACATCTTCAGCCCACCTCCATGAGTAAGATTTTCTAACCTGAACTCCCTGAGGCGTTGGAATTGATGGCTGCTGATGGTGAGCCTTTCATCAGGTCCATGTTGTACGAATTACCTGACGAAAAGCAAAGTCGGTATGATTCCAAGTACGCCGAGATCTTCCTGCTTGATGCTTCTAACCCCTATTTCAAGATGGGTGAGGTTAACAAGCAACACCATCTTCTTTGAGAGCCGACTGATTGTTTGACTGTTTATGGCAAGCTTTTGGAGGCATGGTGAGTAGTATAATAAATCCATGAGGTTTTCTCTGATCAGATCACAACCGTAGAATATTTGCAATGATTGAAGCCCTTGTTCACCCATTGCAACAAAAGATGACTTCAAAGCTTCCAGATACCTTGTCATATCGTTATCACCAAGTTGTTCGCTTCCATGCAGTTCTATGTCAATCGCCCTTAGGTTTGCCAACCGCTTCAGCTGTTCCACAAATACTATGGAGTTATAGTTACCAGCATATGATAGCTGCTGCAAGGCTTGTAAATCTCCAATCTTATTGGGCAATTCCACATCAGGAATTACAAGTAGACACACCAGATTTTTCAAACAACCTATGGTTGATGGCAACTTTTTAACTATGCTGCCACGTATGTCCAGTGTCACTAAATTGATTTGCTCTGGAAGCTCAGTAAGAGAATGAGAAGAGATCCTCAAATATGACAGCTGGAAAAACCTTCCAAGATATTTAATGTCTTTGTAACCAAGATGGTGGCAATTTTGAAAAGCTAGCACTCTCAAAGAATTAAGAGTTGGCAGAAGAGTAGGCTCCTGATCTTGCAATCCATAGAAGCTGATCGAACGAACTTGCGAGCAATTCCTCATAATCTCCTGCATTACTTCATCTTCAACACATTTGGAATGTATTGAGAGCCTGCGAATCTTGTTAAAAGAACATTTATACTGTTGCCCTTCCACAATGGTGATGAAATTCTCCTGTGTTGACAGGGAAACTATAAGCTCTGCCATCAACCTGCGTCATGCAGTTGACAACCACGCGCTTTGCCATCATACTTGATGTTAATTGGTTGGGTCATGCCTCTGTTTACAAGTTCATTGAAGTAATTCTCGGCAACTTGGTACAGTGTTTGACCCTTCACTTCATTGATGAATCCTTCAGCTATCCATCTCCATATTAGCTCTTCTTTCTCAATCTTGTGATCCTCTGGAAATACACCAAGATACAAGCACGTTTTTAGATGGATCGGAAGATCATAGTAGCTAAGCAGCAGTATATCTCTAATTCCTTTTTGACTAAATGCGAAACCGATAGAATTGTACACTAGTTCCCATTGCTCCTTCAGATATGATTTTCCAGCTAATAGGCTAGCTATACTGATAATAGCTAATGGCAATCCATGGCACTTACTAATTATTCCATGAGAGACTTATTCAAGGTAAGGAAGGCATGCTGACATGTTCCCAAAAACCCTCATAAAAAAATAGCTTCTGAGAATCCTGCTCATTTAAGTGCTGAATGCTGTGGATATATCCTGCTAAACTCCCTACTGGAGAAAGGACTTTTTCGTGCTAAACTCCCTACTGGAGAAACGACTTTTTCGTGCGGGTCGAAAGGCATCTTCCCGTGCGGAAGGTCGGCCCGCACGCACGAGAAGGTCTGGGAAAATCAAATTTTCGCGTGCAGGTGGCCCAACCGCACAGGAAGATCTATTATCCCGTACGGGCAGCTTAAGAGGTCCGCACAGGAAGATCTATTATCCTGTGCGGGCCATTTAAGCCGCCTGCACGAGATAATAGATCTTCCCGTGCGGACGTATTAAGTAGCCTGCACGGGAAGATAGATCCGTCCTATATGAATTAATGAATTATTTAATGATTTAATGATATTAAATCGACAAGTAATATCATATCATAAATAACACAAAATTAATTTCACATCATCACAATTTCACATATATACTTTTCAACTAATTTTTTTGTACAATTAAATTTACAAATAATTTCACATATATAATTAAATTGACAACTAAATTCACATCATAAATTACAAAAAAATAATAATTTCACGACCGACGCCAGGGCGATTGTGGCGTCGTCGTCGTCGTCGATGGCGGCGGTGGAGCGGCGCGGTGGAGGTGGAGGCGATGTTAGTGATATGCCCTAGAGGCAACATGGATATGTTGGATATAATGGTCAATGTTTATGTATTTATGAATAAAGTGTTATTTTCAGTTTTATGAAATAGACATCTTGTATTGATCAATAAGTATGTGACTTATTTATGAGATTCTTTATATATGATCAATAAATATGATTTTAAGACCAACATGTTTATTGATTGATGGTATGGAGATACCAAATTAATATACATGGACATGTGTTAGAGAACACATTATTGGATAGACCCACCCTGAGACACTACAGGAATTAATGTGCCATTAGTTGGTCTCAAGTAGTGTTGGTGCAAAGTCCTTAGACCTGAGATCATCATGGATTTCAACATGTGTAGTGGTCTATTTTGGGACTACCAAACGATATTCCGTAACTGGGTAGTTATAAAAGTAGTCTTCGGGTTTGCTATGAAACATAGAGTGGGATTTGAGTGATCAAGATGGAATTTGCCCTTTCTTTGGGAGAGATATCTCTGGGCCCTCGAGGTAATGGATTTATGAAAGTACATGGTCATGCCGAGTTGATTGAGGACTCAATCAACAGACATATAATCCAATACAGTTCGAGTAAGCTATTGAAGGGATGACACATATCTTGTCTATAGCTTAATTGGTATCGTGAGGCAAAGGAATTTGTGTACGCATTACAGGTTCAGAGCCGATATTATATTCATGTATACTATGGTGTCAATATGTGCTGCTAGGCCTCGCTGTTGACAGATCGGCTGAGTTAGACTCAAGCCAAAGTCGACTATACCTGAACCTACAGGGTCATACGCTTAAGGGGATAAGAATAGACATTGAGTTGGACTCGGATACGGCTCGATCGAATAGGGATCCGATCGAATAGAGTCCTATGGGCTTATAAAGTATGCGCGGCCAACTCTATGAGAGTCGGATTGGATCCGATTCAAAATAGAGTCCCGATCGGCCACTAGACCCAGTCGACCAACTCTATATAAAGGGGCGAGGGGTGGAGAGTTAGAGCATTGCATTAAACCGAATCAATCTGATTTGGCGCAACAGAAGTCGGCGAGATCAATCTCCACGGAAACCTCCCCACCTCCGAGCCAAAACCCTAGCCTTGCATCTTGTGCTAGCACACGGGTGTTAGGCGTTGTTTCCCCGGACGTGTGAATACCTGTAGAGGCACTGCTACGTTGTGGTGCTGTTCGTCGGCTACGAATCGGCTGCGATCGGACAATTTGGCTGCGGCTCATCGGAGCGAAGCGGCTGCGGCGGATCGGTAGCGCGAGCACGGTACGACGAATCGGCGAGTCGGCTGAGGTTAGATCGGCTCCGGCATCGGGAATCGGCTACGTCGGATCGGCCGTCGCCGAATCGGCGTGATCGGGCGGCACGGTTCCGGATCGGATAGCTCCGATTGGCTATTTTCGCATACTCCAATCGGTAACGATCTATCGACCCTTACTTGCAAGTGTTCCTGGTTTGCACGGTAGAAATTTTTGTTATTAACTATCGTAGCTTCCGCGTAACCCTTCAGGCGGCGGCGGTGGAGGCGACCGTCGATGAAGGCGGCGATGCGCCGGCACACCCGAGAAGCCTCCGCAGTCGTTGTCATGGGCGGCGGCGGCGGTGGAGGCGGCGGTAGAGGCCGGATACGGAGGAGGACGGCGGCGGAGGCGGCGGTGAAGGCCGGAGGCGAAGGAAGCCGGCGGCGGGGAGGCGGCGGTGGAGGCCAGAGGTGGGGAGGCGGAGGAGGAGGCGTAGGCCGTCGGCGGAGGAGAGAGCCCTTGACGGTGGAGGCGGGATCTGGATTTCATCGGGTGTTAGAAAATTTCAGAGCCCGCGCGCACCTATATAGGTGGTGGTGATCATCCCGTGCGGACGACTTAAGCGGCCGCACGGGAAAATGGATTATCCCGTGCGGTCGCTTAAGTGGGCCGCACGGGATACTGCGGTATTATCCCGTGCGGCCTACTTAACTGACCGCACAGGATAATCTATTTTCCCGTGTGGTCGCTTAAGTGGACCTTATGGGATAATGCATCTTTAATTTTTTTAGGCACGGTCCACGGTCACTTATGACCCGTCTGGAACCTATTGGAGGCCTCGTTTAGGAAAACCATTTCTGTCGTTGAAATTATTCTACTGCATAAACTGTTCTCTGGGAGAGCACACTTGACAATTTCCCAAGCTTCTGTGCTCCAAATATCATCAAGTACCTGATTAGCATTAAAATAAGATAACCTGGTTAATAAATGGTAGTATGGTACATGGATTAAAATAAACAAGCCATTGCACAGTCATATCCGGCAAATGCCAGTATGCCACATGGCCCTGCTCAAAAAACCATCAACCACATTTGCCAAATAGATTTGAAAAGTTTGAAACATCGGATATATACCATCCCCTACTTTCTCCTCTACTCCGTTTTCAGCCAAGATATTTAGTCATTTAGTGTGAGGAGGCCAACAATTAATTAATATAGAGTTTGACACGATGTAGCTTGCCGCAGCTGCATCATGTATTCCCTCCCTGCAAGGTCACACACATACTCAACGCTTTAGATTAATCATGTGGTTGGGCAAGCCAAATCACTTCTTAGTGATAGAGCTTTAGGCTGTGTTCTTTAAGTCAATGTTTCCAACTTCACCTTCCTTATTTTTTCACACATATTTTTCAAATTGCTAAACATTGCGGTTTCTAAAATTTTCTGTACGAAAATCGCTTAAAAAATCATATTAATTTATTTTTAAGGTTTTTTCTAATACTTAATTAATCGTACGTTAATGTGTGATTCGTTTTACGTGCAGGAGAGGAGGGTTTCTAACCCCTCCTCCCGAACACATCCTTATGCTATGTCCTTATAAACGCTTCTTTTGCAGTCTTTAATTAATTCTTAAAAAATCAATCAGGGAAAAGCTTATGGCACCCCTCCAAAAAAAAAATCAATAAGTAGAGCTATCTGGTGCAGCTTCGTTTTCTAGCCCACAAAGCCCCATGCCATCCGCTCCATGTGCTGATTCAGAGTTGAGGGGCTGATTCGGAGTTGATTGGTCCTCTTTTTGTGTGCATTCCCGACCGCAGTGCACATCACGTTCGTAATGCCAATGATTGGAATGTAAAAGCAAAGAAGGTTCAGCTAGCTAGGGAACATAATCCAAAGAATAGCGGTGCTCAGCTATCGACACAAGGTTTTGGCCTCTCTTCTAGCAAGATTTCTATGAGACGGTGATAATGAAAAGGGCAAAGAAGACTCTACACATGCAGTGGATTGATTGGGATGCAGCCGTGAATTGCAATGATCCTATGATGAATGAAGTTATTGCACCATGTGAGGCTATGGGGATCAAGAACATCATGAACTTGAGGTATGACTGGTGTGAGGAGATCATCTGTCAATTGTACGCTCCAGTTTGGTTCCAAAAGAATAGCTCAAGACAATGCACTGGATGACTCAAGAAGAATGGTACTCAATCAATTACAAAGACTTTACAACCATCTTGGGTTTTGACACAGATGATGAGGAAAAGGATTGGCAGCATATTCTACGCTCCCGTTTGGTTCCAAAAGAATAGGCTCAAGACAATGCACTGGATGACTCAAGGAGAGTGGTACTCAATCAATTACAAAGAGTTTCAGTCATCTTGGGTTTTGACACAGATGATGAGGAAAAGGATTGGCAGCATAATGACAAGTCTTTGGAGGCTCATAAGATTGACTTCCTGCATGAACATAATGTGGACTATGACCCTGGGACCATCAAGGGTATGCTTCCTTATTTTATTATTTCAACCGAATTGATGAGGACATCACTCCTTTGGTACGCATGAGGCTAGGAGATGGAGACCTAATTCATATCAAGTTCGAGTCCACCTCGTCATCCAAGAGCAAGCCGCACTAAACTCGCCGCCCAGACCTCATTCGGACTCCGTTTTTGACGTTCTACATATATATGGAAAGCTAACGATACCACATTTCCAATGGGACTGGTTTCACATTAAAACTCTTTCCAAGTCACTGGAAATCGTTGAAACAAGAGTGTCCAGAATCTGTCCGGGTGTTGCGTCACTGTCTGTGGAACCCAACTTGTGAGCTTCATCGTATATTCGCAATATATTTAGATTGCATCTTATACTCTCTTGCTTGTGTTCTCGATTCACTTGCAGGAGATAGCCTCCAAAGATGTTTGATGTGTTCGAGTTTATTAGGGAGTTGTTGACAAGAAATTCGTCGATCCACACGAAGGCCTGGGTGCTTAGCTCCTAGGCAGGTCCTATCAACCAGGTTCAGGATGTGTCAGTTAGTTTGATCCTGCAACTAACAAGATAAAAATAGATCGATGATCAAGGAACAGATCGGTTAATAAGCCGATGTAATGTAGCGAGGTCAGCCGATGTCGAAGGATTTTGATCAATCGTCTATTGATCCAATGTAGATTCAAGTGGTGAGATAAACAATGAGATTCATGCTATCATCGGTTGGGACCGAAATATATATATAATAATTAATAAATTATTATTTATCAAAGACAATCTTCATAGATCAGACTGAACCGAAATAGTATAATGTTGAAGTTGATAAAGAGAGTTTTAACTAGTGAGTATACGAGTTTGAGCATAAGCTGATACAACACTTAGAAATAGTAAAGATAACTCATGGTATAGCATTCCAATAAAACATTGTATAAAAACCTATCGGTCTAGTCGAAATAAACTTATTAATAGCAATCTGATAGATCGGACCTAAGCGAGACAGTATAAGATTTGAAGATAATAAGAATAACCTATTTAGCCGATAGATCTATACAAATGTGATGAATATATCGATCTATCTAAGACAATAGTACGATTAGAGAAATACCAACTTAGTCAGAATATCAGACCTAACCAAAAAAGTAATAACTAAGCCGATACGACCCTAAATGGTAATGCAGTTAAAAATAGAACCAGTATATTAGATAGGCAATGTTGCATTAACCTAAATAGAATATCGGACTTAACCGAGAAAGTTCTAGCTACATCGATACAAGAGAAGTTAACGGAACTTACTTTCTCGCTGGAAATCAAACTTAACCGATACAACCCTGCTCAAAACTAAGAACTCGTAGAGAGTAAAAGGCGATGATGCACCGAAAAGTAATTGTATTGATATGTGAAGATAGTTACAAAGACCTCGGGCGTATACATTTATACTCTTGGGTTGATACAAGTCCTGATCAGACACGACACAGGTTTTTTAAAGATAAAAGGAAAATACAAGTCCTGATCGGACACTAAATAAACTCCCTAAGGATAAAAGAAAAGTTAATAAATATAGTTTAATTATAATAGATAGAATTAAAGTGCCATATCATGATCTTCACGATTCCTCTTTGAATTCAGCTTGATCCGGATTAACTTCCATCTACCGATTGGCTCTTTTCTTAACCAAATCCACTAGAGAATCGTACAAAATTTTGGTGATAACAGGAGGAGATCCGCCTCACCTCTTTCAGTCCTAAGAGGTGTTTCGCTATGCTTCAATGATAATAAAGATTATCAAGGAGGTGACTAATCTTTCGTTCTACAAGGAAGTGCGCCACATCGACCTTAAGGTGCGACTTGACAAGCTGTGGCAGCACCTAGGGAACCAAGGCCCACCACCGAAGCTCCACGTGCTCAAGCTACTTCTACTGTTTCTCGATCCTCCTCTCTAACTTGCAAGTTTCCAAAGTCCATCTTCAATGTATGCAAGTCCACTGCTATCAAGGTCAACAAAGAACATGAGGAAGGAGGAAGACCACCTGTCGTCTCAAGGCCATTCAATGTCAACACAACCTTCATTGTTCCCCTGACGGTTGTGAAGTCCATGCTAGTGATAAGTGTTTGAGTATCCTTTTGCTGATGAGGGCACTAGTGGTGGTGTCGTGCATGGTGATGGTAGTGGTGTGGCGCATGTTGAGTGACTCCACTGAATTCTAGGCTTTCCTCCTTCCTTTTTCTCTTTTTGGTGCCTTGATGCCAAAGGGGGAGAGTCATGGACCTTTTTCAAAACTCTATCTATTATCATCGTTGGTCGGACAACTTGGCATGCATGTATGAGACTATGTGATGTAATGTCAATTTGTGATTTCTAGCTTATTATGTGTGGATGTTGCTATTTCATATGCAATTTACTTCAAGCGAGCTTATATGTGATTGAATTGTGGGTGCAAAGTTTAAGGGGGGGGCTCTCCACATGCCTCTCATGCACACTTCTAGGGAGAACTAATTCTCTAATATTTGGACCCCAAAACTTTTTCTTCAATATCTCTTTATTGCGTTCTAACCGAATTATCATCAATCACCAAAAGAGGGAGATTAAAAGTGTTTTTAGGACCCTAATTATTTTTGTGGTTAATGACAATTGATTAGGAAGGACTCACAATGTTTGTTGAGATTGTGTATAGTGTTTTAGTCCTTCAAATTGCACAAAAATAACAGTTTTGGCAATTCAAATGGAAACCTAGGATTGAAATTTTGGTGCTAAGATCTATTTCAAAGTGTTTCTTTGAGAAAACTTTCAAGTTGCTAGAATTTTCAACCGATCGGAATTTCTGATTTGGCCTAAAACGGTTCTGTATGGGTCAATATCAGAATTTTCAATGTGCCATCGGAATTTATTATTTGAACCAAAACGTTTTGTATGGGTCAATAATGGAATTTTTGTTGTGCCTTTGATATTTCTGATTTGGCGCAAAAACACTTCTGTATGGAAACATATTGCAAATTCGGATGTGCATATCGGAATGTCCATTGTGTTGGATTTTGGCTGAGTTGGGGTACGAAGTTTGAACTGGTCGAAAATTCTGATGAACTTATCAAAATGTCCGATATGAGGAATCTTTACCTCCAACGGTCAGATTTTGGAGTGGGCTATAAATACCCGCTCCCTACCCCCATGTCAAGGTTGCTGGTTACTTTGCATATGTCGAGCCCTTGGTTTTGAGCTTCTGAAGATTCACTTTGAGCCTTGCTTTCTAAACCTTCTTCTCTCTCGACCTAGTTTTGTGTGAGTGAGCTGGTTTTGGAAGATCTTGTGCTTGGTACGTTCTTGACTTTATCTTTTGAGCACTAGTTTTTTAGCCCTAAGGAGTTCTTGTTGCATCTATTATTCTTAGAGGTTGAAGACTCTTAGACGACTAGGTGTTATCCTCAAGCCGTCAATCCGAGTGTGGTTAGCTGAGAAAAGTTTATGAAGGTCGGATCTTACCCCTGCAAGGAAAGATAGTGGAAACAGAAGTGCATTTATATAACCTCAAGAGAAAAGGGTTAGCTAAGATCCGGCTCTTTATGAGCTCCACAGCACGAGATTAGAATCCCCTTAAGAATTCAATCTTCGGGATATATCGTCTTCTAAACCTTTGGATAATTCTCTAACTTGTGCATTTCCTCTTAGCTTTGCTTAAAGCCGTGAGTAATTAGTTGATGTATGCGCTTGTATATCTTGTGGTAGTTCTAGATCTATCTTGCTTGCTTAGGATTGCTGTTTGTCTCTATGCATATCAGTGTTTCTGATCGGAAAGTCCGATTGGATTGGAGTATCCTTTCTTTCTTGCTTTTAGCTTCTGTTATTCACCCCCTCCCTCCGTCCCCGGTGTTTCCTCTAGCTGTAAAATGGACCTTTTAATTTATCTATAACTATCTCGTAAAGTTCTGCCTGAATATTTACGAAAACCCCTTGAGTTTTTCCAAAATTAACCCGTAGTCCCAATGCTGAAAAGAAAAGGATGGCTTGGATAAGAAAAAAATCTTCTGCGCCCCTTCCTCCCGTCCCCATCCACACCGCACCCCGCGCCGCGCCTACGCCCCTCACTCCCGTCCCCATCCGCGCTGCGCCTCGACTTCTTTCATTGCAAAGCACGGGCACAATTGCTAGTATAATATAAAATAATTAACTCGTATTGGTTTTTTAAGTCAACTACAACTGCGTGTAGTTACTAAATTCACTGCTTCCAATTGTTCTTGGCTTCACTGCAACAAGACTTGCTTCAAGAATGAAAAATGCTGCAAATATGTCCCACCTAATAACTAGTTTAAAATGTCATTGTTGTTTCTTTTTCAGAAAATGTACGACTGTTTATTTTCTCAGTTGTTGCCTTTCCAGCTGAGATTCTTGATTGAACTTATATAATGGGTGATCAAGGACAAATTATATAGTGTTCACAAATGAAGTGACACAAGTTCTATTCAATTACTTCTTTAATATATATTTGGCGTCCATGTAAATACATGACTTTAAGTTACTTCAGTGTCATATTATGTGTTCCAGAATTACGTTGCTTACATAGCTAATCCAGCCACTGTAACCTGACGAGAAAAAAGTATATTCAAACTATGGATGGTTTATTTTTCTGATCTCCGAAGAAGCCACAGTATCACTATTTTTTAGCCTTTAAATTTCTAGTTTTTCGGTGCAGATTGCACCTTTCACTTTACATTTTGTCATGCAAATGTTAGCATGAACCAATTTGCAGAGTGTCCATCAAGTTCTTTTTCTTTTTTGTAAAGATCTAGCAATCTAACATAAATCATGGATCAGACTCTAGAAGAGCTTTTCCCTGCTAGCTATTTTAACATAGGAAATATATACGAACAGGGTCAAAATATATGGAAAAGACAACACTTCATTTTTTTTACATACCTCTTGTGTTCTAGGAATGTTCTAAGCTTGGATATGAGCTGCCGCTGATCAACTGATGTATCAACTTTACTTCCTAATTCTTTGAGCATATCAGCTAGTATCTTCGTTATATATATTTTTTGAAGGGAAAAACAACACGATCGTGCCTTTTTTATTGAATAGAGAGGAATAAAATACACCCTGAGGAGGAAGACAAAAATAAAAATGGCCTACGGCCTTAAACAAAGCCCCTTATGCTAGAAACCAGCTAACTCTCTAAGATGCCTGGCACCAGCCATACCCCAAAGCCTAGCCTCTTCCTTAATGTTTTCTGCCAGGGGATTCGGGGGGACCTCCTTGTGGTCGAAAATCCTTCGGTTCCTTTCCTTCCATATTTTCCAGACAACTAGTAGGATCAGGGATCGTACTCCTTTTTTTGGGACTCCTGGAATGGTCGCAAGGGTTTCCCACCATTGATGCACTGACTGAGTTTCTACCCATTCGGAGGGATGCAGCTGTTGGTAACCTACCCAAATTGCCATTAGGGCCCAAATCCTCTTAGAGAAACGACAGGTGGCCATTAAGTGGAAAACAGTTTCAGCCGTGGAATGGCAAAGGGGGCATTGGTCGTTGTTTCTCCAACCCCTTCATGCTAACTGGTCTGAAGTCCACACCCTGTTTTGGATTATAAGCCATGCATGAAACTTGCACTTTGGTGGCACCCAGACTTTCCAGATTAAAAGATTGTAGTTCGTGGATGGAGAACCATAGCATTGCACCCGGTAAGCTGATGAGGCAGTGTATTGACCATGAGCAGTGAACTTCCAGGTGACTTGGTCTGAAAGAGCTTCGTCCAGCTGTATCCCCTGCACTCGCCCCCATAAATTGACTAACTGGCTTACTAAGTCCTCCGACCAATGCTGAACTTCCTGCAAGTTCAAATCTCTCAGCCAGCTATCATCCTGCTTGCTTTGGCGTAAGGATCTTCCTTTGTTTCTTGAAATGTTGAAAACCAGTGGCATAAGGTCCTTCGGCCTTTGACCTTGCAGCCATGGGGAGTCCCAAAAACTTATTGTGCTGCCATCACCCATTGTTACTCTTATTGATGCCACGAAAAGCGTCTTGTCTACTTCATCACATGGGATTTCTAGTCCTGCCCAAAGTTTGGTCGGGTCTTTCCATTCGTGCCAAAGCCAGCGCAATCTTAGGGCTCTTGTGAACCTTTCAAGTTGTAGGATTCCCAAACCTCCATGCTTATCTCCCCTGTTCCCGCCCACAGGAAGCGTCGACGTTGTTTGTCCAGTTGTTCCAAGGCTCCTTTTGTGGTCCTAAGGGCAGTTAGAAAGTAAATTGGTTGGGCCGTGATTACTGATTTTACTAGGGTCGCCCATCCTGCCAGGCCCACGTTTTCCCCTCCAACCCACCATTTTTCCAGTGATCTTGTCGAAAACTAGTTGAAGGTCTCTTGTGTGCATTTTCCCTACGATTAGGGGAAGGCCTAGGTATTTCAAGGGAAACTATGCCCTTATAGCGGGAACCCCACGCAACACCTCGTCGAGGTTGATGCTATCACATCTGATGGCTGCCACTTGCGATTTCTGGAAGTTTGTGACTAGACCGGATGCCCTACCGAAACGGTTAAGGATATCCGTGAAGGATTTGACATCCCTATGCTTGGGGTTAACGAAAACAATAGCGTCGTCGGCGTACATTGAAATTCATAGGCCGGTTGTCCTACCCCTCAACCTGGAAAGGGCTCCCATCTCTGTTGCTTTTGAGAGCAAGCATTGAAGCGGATCGATCGCAAGGATAAAAAAGGAGGGGGGAGAGGGGGTCCCCTTGTCGCAAGCCTCGTCCGTGGAAGATTCGCTCCCCTGGGCATCCGTTAAGGAGGACCTGTGAGCTCGAGGAGGAAAAGATCATGCTCAACCAGTCAATCCATCTCATTGGGAAACCCCTTCGTTGCAGCAGGTTTAATAAATAATCCCAGCATACGAAATCGAAAGCTTTGGTAATGTCTAGCTTAAAAAGCAACATTGCTCGCCACAAGTGGTGATATCTTCTTGCCATGTTTCTGACAAAAAGGAAATTGTCATGTATGCTCCTTCCTTTTATGAACACACTCTGATTTGGGGAGATTAAGGACGACATTAGCGGCCTGAGCCTGAGTGCCAGAACTTTCGTGAAGATTTTAGCCACACTGTGGATTAGGCTGATAGGTCTGAAATCTGAAACACATTCTGCCCCGTCTTTCTTTGGCAAGAGTACCACGTTGGCTGTATTGAGCAAATCAAGGTGAGCACCTCGGCCCCTGTGAATAGCATCAAAGACTAGCAGCACATCTGCTTTGATGATATCCCAACACTCCTTAAAGAAGATTCAGGTGAAACCATCCGGGCCTGGGGCTTTGTCAATAGGCATTGCCTTAATCGCCCTCCAGATTTCCTGCTCGGTGAAGGGTTCTTGCAAGTGTGTTAGATTTGACGGTTGTATATCAAGGGCCTCCCAGTTTAGGTCACATGACCTTTCTTTCGGCCTCCCCATGATTGCGGCGAAATGGTTGTAGATTGTTTGCTCCTTCTCTTCGTGTGATACGGCCCAACCATTGTCCTTACGAAGGCGTTGGATGGTGTTCTTTCTTTTGCGGGCATTTATTTTTAGGTGGAAAAATTTGGTGTTCGCATCTCCCGCTCTGATGTAAGAGATCCTAGAGGCTTGTTTTTTCCTTGTCCTTTCCAGGGAGGCCAGTGCTGTAACTTTCCTCTTAAGGCCCGTCCTTAGGCTGACCTCCTGGGGCGAGAGAACTCTTTGCTCCTGCGCTATCTCAAGTCTCTAGATCACATCAAGCGCCATGTGGAACTGGAGTTTTGCCTCCGAAATGGAGCCCTTCGCCCAATTTTTTAGGCTTAAAGCTGTTCTCTGGAGTTTATGATTTAGCCGATGCATCGGTTCTGTGTGATGAGAGGGTTTGCTCCAGCTTTCCTTGATGCGGTCTTTAAAACCCGGGAGTTTTACCCAGAAGTTTTCAAACCGGAAAACCCAACCTGAAGGTAGGGCGTGCAAGACATGGTCTGGGAAGTCTAGGTCCCAAAACTCGTTGCAGAAAAAGCGGTATAGTTTGACCATGGTTGCCAGACGTCGCTCATTACTCCATGTGAATCTCTTGTTTAAAAGGGGGATTTCCTTTAGGCCGGCATTGTCAATTGTTGCGCGAAACCGCCTCATCCTTGATAAGTTAATATTGCTATTGCTCTTATCACTTGCCCTATAGATCATGTTAAAATCGCCTAGGATTAGCCAGCTCATGCCTTCGCAAGGTCGCACTCTTCTGATGTGCCTAAGGAAGGCCTCCTTGAGATGATGCCTCGTTGGACCGTAAACTCCAGTTAGTTGGAAAGTGGTTGCGGACATGAGGACCGTTACGTCAGCCGAGATTGAAAAGCGGCCAACATTTAAGTTGTCAAGCAGGAGTGTGGAGCTATTCTGCAGTAGCAGGATTCCCCCTTTCGTTCCCCTTGCGGGTTTGAAGGCGAATTTATCTAGCTTAAAGCCTCCTAAGAACCTTGCTAGGCTCTCGTCGATGTTCTGGAGTTTGGTTTCTTGAAAACAAGAAAGGTTTCACCTCGTGTCCAACATGAATTCATGCAAGGTGTTACAACGCGCAGGCGAATTCAGACCTCTCACGTTCCATGAAATCATGTCAAGGCTATTTATCATGTGGAGTGAGTGGTCTCTTTGTTACCCTGCGTGCGTAGCCACCACGTGGGGTACATGGTTTGCAGGTAGTGTTTTTGTGAGAGGGGAGACAGAGGATCTCCATGATTTAGCAATTCCCAGGCCCATCTGGCAAGGGCACCTCGAACCCAGCCTTGAACTAACCGGGAACTCGAAGGGGCTTTGAAAACAGATATGGGCCACACAGCAAAAGGCCAGAGAACCCCACGAGATCGGCTTCTGCTGGGCCTTTGTAATTGTGCTTTGCCCAGCCCAAGAACAACATGAGGCAACACCGCCCACGATGCTTGAGCTGTTGAAAACAGCCCTTGCCGCAACCAGGCCGAAGGAAGGCAAACTGTAGCTCCCTCGCCCAGGTGTTCGACCACCCCTTTCACTTTAGGCATGGGCATAACTCAACCCAGCCCTGGCCCTGTCCCGGCGATGAACAACACCAGCAAAGGTACACAAGCAGACAACTCCAGGATAAGGCATCACTAGCCAAAGTTCATTAGATAGCCGGTGGCCCGTCAACCAATCAGCAGGCTGCCTGTCGATGTCCCAGGCAAAGGGGAAAAAGAGTCCGGACGGCGACCCATCGACGAAACAAACCAGGTGAGGGGTGCGATGATTATCGTCGCAAATACAAGGGATGCAGTTGCGATACAGGTTGCAATACATATGATAGAAGGCGCACATAGGCCGGGCACTGGAAGACTTATTAAACATTGACATCGACGAGTTCCTCTGCTTCGGCGGCCGCATCTGCACGCCTTCTCCGACCGCCTCTAGCAAAGCCTCGTGCATCGCCTCCTATTCTTCATCCTCAATGCCGAAGATTGAAGTTAGGGCGGCTACCTTCAAACATCGACACATACTGCCCAATCGCTTGATCAGTCGACGCCTCCTTGTCGTCAGCGAGGATGCCTAGCCTCCTGCAGAGAACGCGATGGCATTTCTCCATTGTCGAGCGTGCAGGCTGCGTTGCAATTCTCGCGCTGCGGCGAGTTGGTTGAGCAGGGTGGCGGTTCTTGACGCGAGTCGACGGAGCTCGACCACCTGTCGGATTCGGCAGTGGGAGCAGCGAGCCTAGGATCCCCCGTTCCGGCTGGACGAACAGAGTATCCACAATGGAAGAGGCGGCCCTCCGCGGCGATTGTATTGCTGCCGGCGCCGATTCCCCCTCCGCTGCGCCTGCGGCGTCAGTCGCGACCGTCACAGCCATGGCATCCACCGGCCCCACGGTGAAGCCACCGGGCCCATTCGCCTGCAACCTGGCGGCGGCAGTTTCCGCGGCCAAAATTTCATCGACGTTGGCAGCCTTATCGGCTTGGTCTCCAGCGACTGCCATCTCAAGGGCGGTCGGCGAGAGTTGGGTCCTCAGCTGCTCGTGCCGCAGGGTGGGCGAGAGCACGAGCTGCTCGATCCCACATCGAGCGAACTCGACCACTTCATGGCCCGCTTTTGCTGATGACTGAAGCGCCGTCTTGAGGCGGTGGAAGACCCGCGAGACTGGGACTAGGTCACGTGCCACTTCCTCGGCCCAGGCCACATTCCCGCACAACGCTTTGTCGCTGGCGGGTGTGCTCGGCAACACATTGTCTGCGATCGTCGCAAGGCGGAGAAGTTGATGTTCAACCGGCGGCACCTGCAAACCAATCGTAGAATTTTGTGCGGCATGAAGCGAATTGAATTGACATACCTCGGCGTGTCTTGCAATGTCCCCTATAAGCGAGAGGGGAGGGGATTTATGGATCTCCGCCGCCAGGCTTGCCTGACGCTGCTTGTCCCCTCCCCGGCTGCGGCTCGAACCCCCTCTGTCGCGGCGGTGCGGCGACCGTGTGCGGTCGCGACGATAGCTGCTGCCGTCTTTCGTGAAACTGGCACAAAACAAAAATGATCAAATTGATCTTTGATTTTGTGATAAAATTGGTTTGCAAGAGTTGTCTTTCCAATACCTCCAAATCCCACAATGGATACTATTGAGCTGTTGAGAGTCGTCTTTTTCCAGCCACTTGATGATTTTCTACCTAGGACCATCAATCCCAACGAGCTAGCTTCTCTGTTTCCACATAGAGTGCTGGCAGTCCAGGATCAATTTGAACATGGCCAAATTTATCAGCAACTTCTTCAATATGATACCTCAAGCGGCGATCACTTTCTTCCATACCACGAACTTTAAGTTCTTCAATTAGGTTCATGATTTTGTGGTGCGACCATAACTTCCTAATTTTAGCCGCTGTCTTTCGAACAAAGCTGGCTTTCGCATTATGGCTGCTGAGCTTGTGTATGAAAAGGTCGATAGTCTTCAATATCATAGCTCAGTTCACGCGCCTTATTCCTCCAATCCTTCACCTGGTCGTCCAACTTCTCCTCGTTGTTTGCCAGCTTCACCAGCAGGGTATGCATGCTGCTGAGCTCATCCTTCAGAAAGGAGATCCCATCCTTCACACCTTTGAGAAGCTTGTACTCCCCATGGATCAACATAGAGAACTTGGGAAGCAGGGTGCTCCTCAGCCATTTTGTCTTAACTATAATCGAGGTGTAGTTCAATTGTATGAGGGGGGAGGAAATGAAATGATGCAGTGGCTGTGGATGAAAGAATGGGTGTTCTGATCCCTTAAGATGGATCTTGCACAAGAGTCCAACAACCCCCTTCCCCCCAACAGTTAGTAACAGCCCTCAATTGACTATTTGCCTCAAGGTACACACCTGACATATTATACTAGTAGGTTGACCACATGCATCACACCATAGCTTTGTTTAAACATGGCATCTTGTCAGAATATGCTATCTTTCAACACTGTAACATGGCTATCTCTGCTTCAAATGTGCATACTTCACTTCTGCCAAAGAAGATCACAAGGATACATGTGAATATTTTATCTACATTAGATAGTACTATTAAGCTATATATTGGTTTTATTCCCATGATGTTGTGAACAGCTGACGATTAGAAATGGTGTTGGTATTCAACACATTCTTAAATAATTAATTAATGATTTTCAATTGAAAAATGGTTATCAGCACTTCCAGTAGGTGTGTGTTTGTTCGTGTCCCCAAATCGTATTGTTTTGCAACTCCCCAAAAGATATTGGAAGAGAAAAAAGAGACAATCTCCAATAGTTTCCTAAAAATAGTTTCCTAAAAATCAAATTTATGCCCATAGCTGTTTTTTCTGTTTTTATTTGGGCCCACAGTTGTTTTTCTGTTGATATATTGGAGGTTTTGTGCGCAGAATAGGAGATCGGGATTTTTCCTCATTGTTTTTTTCCCGTGCGCCGATTCCTGTCGCCGACGTTCGCTGTTTTTTCCCGTGCGCCGATTCCTGTCACCGACGTGGGTACTGTTCAGGCGCCGCCGCTCTGCTCCAACGGCACCGCACTGTTCCGGTGCCAAAAATTGAGTCTTGCGGCGTCAAAAATTGATCCAGTGCTAAACAATTTTCCTATGCCACATCGAACCTAGCACGTTCGCCGCCGCCGCTGCTTGGGATCTCACCGCCACTTCTTCCAAAACACTCCCAGAAAGCCCTCCACGCTAGACGCCATGAGTGGTTCCAAATCATTTGTGCGAGAGGGAGTTGGATGACTCATCATCGATGACGATGATATTTTTGTCTTCTCACGCTGCAATTGTCGAGACATATTCAAACCAAAAAGGAAGACATGGTGGTTCCGTCCCAGGGCACAAAGTTATTTATCGTGATCGACAAGGCGGGCACGAAAGGATGTTTCAAGATTACTTGGCTGAAGAGCTGACATACGGCCCAAATTTATTTCGCCGGCGGTTCGTGTACATTAATTTGTGATATATACCTAGTATTGTTGGTACATGTTGCATGATTTTTTTTCAGGTACAGGATGAATAGAGACCTTTTCTTATGCATAATGAATGCCGTTGAAGCACATGATGATTACTTTGTGTAAAAAAGGAATGCAGCAAATGTACTTGGATTAAGTTGCTACCAGAAAGTCACCGCAGCATTTCGTATGCTAACATATGGAGTTCCGGCTGATGCAATGGATGAGTATGATCGCATTGACGAAAGTACCGCAATTGAGAGCCTACGTAGGTTCGTTGCTGCGGTTGTTGATATATTTGAAGATGAATAACTACAATATCCTAACGAGTCTGACACAACACGCTTACTGGCACTAGGTAAGAAAAGAGGTTTTCCTGGTATGTTAGGATCCATTGATTGTATGCATTGGGCGTGGAAGAATTGTCCTGTAGAATTGCAGGGTCAGTACAAGGGGCATGTGGAGAAGCCCACTATAATTTTAGAGGATGTTGCTTCTATGATCTTTGGATATGGCATGTCTTTTTTAGAATGACAGGGTCTTATAATGATATCAATGTGCTTCATCGGTCTCCATTATTTGCAAACCTAACAGAGAGGAAAGCTCCTGAGGTGAAGTGCACCATTAATGGTCATGATTATACGATGGGTTATTATCTAGCAGATGGTATATACCCATCATGGGCTACTTTAGTGAAGTCCATCTCTCAACCTATGGGGAACAAGAACAAATATTTTGCAAAAGCACAGGAAGCAGCGAGGAAGGATGTCGAAAGAGCTTTTGGGGTTCTGCAATCTAGATTCGTCATTGTTCGAGGAGTAGCTCATATGTGGGACACAGAGACACTTGAAGACATCATGAAAGCTTGTGTTATCATGCAATATGATTGTTGAGGATGAAGGAGTTGTTGACCCTAATGAGCAGTTCGATTATGGTGGCCAAAACATGGAACCTTCGCATGATAATAATCGAACGCTTGATGAATTTATTGAAGCACACAAAAGGATTAGAGACAAGAAAACACATGTCCAAAGAAGACCTAATCGAGTACTTATGGAATCATCATCCTGATTTATATTAGCAACATAGACATGATCATTTAACTTTGTTTTTAAGTTTTTTTCTTTATGGCAAAATAGACAAATCATTTGTACTCTTAAATTTCAATAGTAGTTTTTCTATATATATTGCAAATTGATTGACCATGGTTTAATGTGATACACCGCAAACAAGAGTAATCGCTAAATGTTGCAACATGAGCACTAAAAGGACATCACCTAACATTGTAGGATGAGCTCGAGCTGTTTAAGTAGGCATAAATGTTTCCAAAAGTTTCAGTGAATCAGAACTTGTCTCTGTACGTTGTTGGCTGGAATATGTTACTAGATGATGAGCATGGCAGGGGCTTGGAAATTAGGAGGAAGTGATGCCACCTTTCACCCAATCCATCTTTTTCCATGCCAAGGAAAACACAAGGGCTCAAACTCAATTATGCAGGTTTGCAAGCAACAATGAGCTTTTTTTTTGGTGCACACAGAATCTGAAAGCATGTAAAGCATGACATGAACACAGAGTGCTTTATTTAGGGTCTCTACTGGAATCTCTGAATGATAGCAGCCAAACTGTTTATATTGCTCTATTATCTGTAATGTATGTGCAATTATGGAAAAAATGATCACCATTGTAAGAATTGCCAGCCTTATGACATGGAAAGAGCATATAATGTACTGGTTCAGAATCAGATGCATTATGGAAGTAGTCCTCTTCAGTTGAACTGGTTGTGAGATCCTGTAAGCAACAGCATAGCAGTAGCAATCCTCTCAATTCATTTCTACGTACACTGCATCTATACACAGTAAACAGTTCCAGAATTGGCATAGTAAGGTTCATGGTAAACAGATAATGCTCATGTAGTCAGTTTTGCCAGCATACAGTATATAGATCCATGACGACCAGGATGCAGTAAGGAATATTCAACATTAAAGTTAAGAAGTTATACATAGACACATAATACATGTACTTCTGTTGCTGATTTTCTAATATTTCCACCATGCTACTTGAATAGATAATAATTTATACAATCCTAAAAGACAAGAAAGAAACCAATGGAACTAAAAGAGAGCAGCAACATCAACTGCCTTTATTAATCAAAGCACTGTAATATTGTCCTGTAAAACTATTTAATACAATAAAGTGCGCATAGTAAATTCAAATGTCCTAAATTAAAGTCCTACAGTTGCTAGAAATGTAATGACATAAACTAAGTCTAATTCTCCATACAACGAGCAACAATCTTGTGACGCATCATAGTGTAATATTGCTGTTGCAACGGATCGAGGTTGGTAATGTCGATTGACATTATTTTCCCTTCCTTTTCGAGAAGGTCTGATTCTACCTCCTTCTCCACCTCGAAAACCTCCTTTCTAGCCCACATCTTGTCCAAAGCCTCCATACAAGCTTCATCACCTCCTCGCCTTAGAGCTTCCTTAGCCTTCTTCAAACCCATTGGACGCTTACGTGCTTCGGATTCTGGTGGTAGAATCTCAGCAACTTCTTCAGTGCTAATAACAAATTGGACATTCGCAGGCGTGGAATCCGCATTAATCTTCTGTTTCTTCTTAATCTTACTAGCTTGTTGTTCCGACATTCTCTTCCTCTCCGCCTTCCACTTGTCTTCATCCTTCAACTTGTTCCAACAGTGCATTAGAGTGAACGTCTTGTTCTCCTTGTCTAATTCCTTGAACATCTCGACCGCGTCATAAACCTTAAAATATTATTAATTAACTCATCAAGGTTTATATATTCCCAGATAAATCAAATTGGAAAAAACAAAAGAAATAAATAAGAAAATAAACCTTGTCTTGAATAGTTGCACCACTTTGATGCCTACGCTCAATCGCTTCGTAGCATCCACAAAACTTGTTCACTTGGTCCAAAATAGTCATCCATCTATGCATAATTGAACTCTCTGTTCTGGAAGCTTCGGTTGTTTTGTGTTTCTCGTAGAAAGCATGAATTCTACTCCAGAATGAGCCACGAGGTTGATTAGCCCCCCGCACAAGATCTTTGCTCGTGTTCAACCAAGCTGCAACAACAACTACATCCTCCTTCGGAACAAAGTTTTTTATCCACTTCGAATTAGGCCTGGAACATCGAGGCGTGGAGCACCTCCACTTGCCTGCATTGTCACATCAATTGCTTTGACTTCATTATTCATCTCTTCAATGTTCTAGATGTCCTGTGTCATGGTATAATTGTAATCATCGAAACCAGGGATAGCATCCTCTCCTGTGACCATGTTTGTCCAAAATTGTTCCTTCAACATATCCATCCTACAATTAAACAGAGGGATCAATAGAGTTCATAGTCAATACAAAAGGATCTAAATTCAGAGAACCATTTCGGATAAAAAAAGAGCATATCCTTGTCTTGCATCATTCTGCATAATGTTGTACATCAACAAAAGATGCACAAAAACAGCACAATTGCTACAAATTTCATTTAGAACAGAAGTTCTGATTCCCCATGAATAAATCCCAGATTTTAAAATACTATAAAAGGTCATAAAACTTTCATTACTTATCAGGAGGAAGTGGTAAGTATGCCAACCATATGACTGTATATGTATGCCAAATTACACTGTAAGAGTTCATTTTCACTGTATATGTATGCCATATGACTGAAAACCTTCATTTCCTTGTAAGAGTTCTTTTTCCAGGAAAAATAAAAACAGAACAGCGTAGGTCTAACTAGTAGAGACTATAGTAAATCAATTATGTGATTGCAAAGTACAATCCATCCCGTGATTAAAAAGTTCCTGTTCTCAATAAATTATGTGATTAAAACTATAAATTACAAACCATCCCGTGATTAAAAATAAGAAAACTATTTAGAGCATGAAGAATTCCTCATCTACACAAAAATAAGAAAACTATTTAGAGCATGAAGAATCCCGTGATCAAGAATTGTTTGGCATCAAAAACAGAGATATTTGGACCAACTTTCAGATTGAAACAATTCCTCATCTACACAATCAACTTTCACAATTCCTCATCTACACATGTTTCACTTCAGGAAAAAGAACTATGAGATAGAAGAAGAGATCGACCAGGAGAGGTGCTGACCTGTCGCGTGGAGCTGAGATGGGGAATTCCAGCGGGCGCGGCGAGGCGGCGCCGTGGGAGGTGGGTGGTGGGAGGTACGAGAGGAGGGCGAGGCGACGGAGGCGGGCGTCGATTCGGTCGGCGGCGGAGACGCAGGGTCGAGGCAGTGACGACGGCGGCTCCACTCTTGAGCGCTTTCGAGGCGAGGCAGGGCGGCGGTGGCTCCACTCGAGCGTCCTTTCAAGGCGAGGCAGGGGCGGCGGCGGATTTGTTGGCGCGGGTAATTTTGGCGCCGTGGGAAGGAACAAATCCGGCGCGAAAAGCCTCTGCGCGTGCACGGAGAGAGGATGCGAACTCTTTTACACGAAATATCTAGCGCGTATTTTTACGCGTGGATCTTCCGAATTTGCGAAGTGCAGTAAAATTGGGATTGTATATGCGGTATTGTTGGAGAATGATTTTTTTTCCTAAAATCAAAGGATGGGAACAATGTATGGGGTACTCTTGGAGAGATGCTCTTAGAGCATGGCCAAGAGTCATCCTACACCCTTCCCAATATCAAAATTGAGAAGTTTTGGTAGAAAAAACGGGTCCAACAGTACACCTAAATTGCTCACAAAATATTTTCCTTCCTAAATCCGTATATGTCGCTCTCCACTTGTGAAAGAGAATACTGGTTCCCAATCCTTCGATCGTTCCGGCTTAACGCACGTTATTAGACAGTCATGGTTGGACAAGTATCATGGTTGGATAGGTGGCCCACTTTTCTTAATTATAGGGAGTCAAATTTACGCCATCTATTAGAAATAAGTATACATTTAATCCTTAAATCTTAATTATAGAATAAAAAGAGATTTAGGGGAGAGATTTTTAGGCATTTCTTGAGCATGTTGTTGTGTTACCTCTCTTCCGTTCGACTTCCGATGGGTCTCTCTACCTCCTCCCCCAGTAAAACTCTCTTCTGATGGCTTTAAATTAATAAAAACAGGGTATATTATAGGGTAGTTGGCAGCTCTGATAATGATGTACAATATAACTTTCAACATACTCCAGCTGTACTAAGATGTCAGAAATAATAAATCCATGATCTCACATAACTACGGATAGCTACAGCTGTAGTTTCTTTTTAACGTCTAAGAGTACGAATAAAGTTTCTACAAGTGCTATAAATGATTGCTAGTTGTTCATCAACCATGACTCGCCTTTCTCCATATTCAGACACTGCATGTTGTACTCAACATCGAGTATGGCACGTTGTATATGTGATGTGTCATTATTGGAAAGATGATCTTTGGTTCACTTGCTAAAATGTTTCGATTGTAAAACTATTACTAAAAAATATTTTTAGTCCCGGCTACAAAAGACAATGGCTCTCACCGGGACTAAAGATGGATCTTTAGTCGTGTTAGATTCCTGTCAAAGGCTGTCAAGGCGCCGAGGATCTCTAGTCCCGATTGGTAACATCAATCGAGACTAAAGATCCTACCAAGATCCTACCTTTTGTCCCGTTGGTGTCACCAACCGGAACTAAAGATCATTTTGATCTTTAGTGCTGGCTAATAACACCAATCGGGACTAAAGATGGAGTTGCTTTTTATAATTATGTTTCCTCCTCCAACCCGAGCCAGCTGCAGGGTCTTCAAAGTTTTGCTCTAGCTAGAGGGAAGTGCTGTCAAATTTTTTTTGTGAATTTCTTTTGTGATAATACACAAACCTTTGCTATCTACAAGGTTAGCAATTTTATTCTCTTATTTTGCTTTTTACAGTTGATTTCTATACATTTTTATCTCTAGATTGGTTATGAAAAATGAAGGGAGAGAAAAAAAATTTTGGAAAAATTATTTTACTAAGCACATTACATTTTGTTGAGAAATTTTTTTGGAAAATGAATAGGAAGAAAAGTATGCTTAGCACAGTACATTTGTAGGTATATTTTACTTATAATTTTATCTCAAAAATATTTGTGGAAAATGATGAGAGAGAAACATTTGGAAAAAAATGTTATAGAAAATTTGATAGTAGATTAAAAAAATAAGGTAATTTAAAGATCACTAAAATAGTTAGAAATATGTACCATACATATGTTGAATTATTATATAATTATTGTCGATTACATATATATATATATATATAATTATAATAATAATATTTAAATGGTTTAAATTTCGTGGAATTTTCTTACCATTTTTGTGCATTCCATGTAGATGGATCGACAATGGATGTACAACGCGGATCGACGGTTGAGAGAGTTTATTCAATGCGTGCATTATTTTTTGAGTGTGACCGATGCCAACAAACATAAGGGATTTATACGTTGTCCATGCAAAAAGTGTAAAAACGAGAAAGAGTATTCTACATCAAGAATTATTCATGCCCACTTGTTTCAGTCGGAATTCATGCCTCACTACAATTGCTGGACATCGCACGGAGAGGTGGGAGTTACAATGGAAGAAGATGAAGAAGACGATGACAACATTCCAGACTGTGGTCAATACGGTGGGTTTGAAGAGAATACAACAGGCGAGGAGGGCGGGGATGCTGAACAAAACGACGGTGCCGATGACCTTGGTCAGATGTTGCGCGACGTACGCGGGGACTGCGAAGGCGTAAAGGAGGTCTAGAAATTGGAGTGTATGTTGGCGGACCACAAAAGGTCCTTGTACCCAGGCTATGAATAGGCACACAAAAAGTTGGGTACCACGCTGGAATTCTTGCAATGGAAGGCCAAAAATGGTGTCAGTGACAAGGCATTTGGCGAGTTACTAAAACTCATGAAGCACATTCTTCCAGAGGGAAACAAATTGCCGAAATCAAACGTACGAGGCTAAGAAGTTAGTCTGCCCTCTAGGACTGGAGGTACAGAAGATACACACATGTCCTAACGACTGTATCCTCTACCGCGGTGAGAAGTATGAGAACCTAGAAGCATATCCGGTTTATAAAGCACTTCGATACAAGATCAGACGAGCTGATCCAGGCAAAGTTGATGGACGGCCTTCAAAGAAAAGGGTTCCTGCTAAGGTGATGTGGTATTTTCCTATAATACCATGACTGAAACGTCTATTCAGGAACAAAGAGCATGCAAGAATGATGCGTTGGCACGCGGAAGAACACCAACAAGACGGCATGCTGAGACATCCCACCGATGAATCACAGTGGCGAAACATCGACAGAACATTTAAAGACTTCGGTGAGGATGCAAGAAACATAAGGTTCGGCTTAAGTACGGACGGCATTAATCCTTTTGGAGAGATGAGCAGCAGGCACAAAACTTGGCCTATAACAATGTGTATGTACAACCTCCCGCCTTGGCTATGCATGAAGCGGAAGTACATTCAGATGCCGGTTATTATTCAAGGCCCAAAGCAACCTGATAACAACATTGATGTGTACCTGAGATCGCTGATCGAAGATCTAAAACTGCTGCGAAAGAAAGAAGGTGTCCCCATGTGGGATGAGGATAAACAGGAGCAGTTTAACCTACGAGCGTTGTTGTTCGTTATCATCAATGATTGGCATGCACTTGGTAACCTATCCGGACAGTCAAACAAGGGGTACAACGCTTGCACCCACTGTATGGATTAGACCGAATGTACATACCTGAAACACTCTAAGAAGGTAGTGTACATGGGCCATCGTTGCTTTCTTGTTGCAAGCCAACCTATCCGGAGAAGAGGCAAATATTTTGATCAAAAGGCAGACCATCGTACTAAGCCAAAGCATCACAACGGAAAGATTATATTTGCCATGGTGAAAGACCTTAAAGTAGTATTTGGAAAGGGACCTGGCAGCCAACCTATAGCAAGTGAAGGTGGTCACGCGGCGATGTGGAAGAAGAATTCCATTTTTTGGGAGTTACCCTACTGGGAAGTCTTGGACGTCCGCCACGCAATCGACGTGATGCACCTCACTAAGAACCTTTAGGTAAACCTGCTGGGCTTTCTAGGTGTATATGAAAAATCAAAAGATACAATTGAGGCATGTAATGATATGAAGCATATGGCACAACGCGACGACCTTCACCCGCAACCAAAGGAGTAAGGAGCCCACTACTTAAGTCCAGCCAGCTACACTCTGAGCAAGGAAGAGAAGAAAATCATGTTTGAATGCCTGGAGAGCACAACTCCTAAACGGCCGTCTCCCACTCCCCAGCCTTCTCCGCCTCCTGAAATCGCTCTGGAGACCAAGGCCTTCTTTAAGAAGACGTACTATACGCCACAGCCTAAACCATAACCGCAACCGTAGTCCGACTACAACAGGACGATCAGGAAGGCTGTTAGGAAGGCGCTAGCAAAGGACAAAGATGTACCGCAACTCGGAATGCAGCCTCAGAAACCCCTTGAGCTCAGCACAGCACCAAATGTTCGAGCCGACTTAAGAAAATTTATGGAATCTGTGGGAATATCGATGGACCAAGTATCCGGACACGCACATATCGCAAAGGCTAAGCTGAAGGACAAGTTCAAACTTGGGAAACCTCTTGTAAAGCCCGATCAGGTTAAAACTTTACCTACACAGATGTACTGCTTCCATAAGTGGTACATGCAAGAATCAAGCAAAGGTATAGAGATGGTCATGGGAAGATACTCAATAGACTATTTTTTCGATGGAGGTGACCACTTCTTTATCTGCTTTGAGGACATATTTGACCTATACCAGCTGGATGCCCTCGACGTCTTTCTTATAGCCACACGGGTTTTGTAAGTATCGTTCAGTTATATTTATTTCGTTCCTTAGCTCCTTGTATTTAGCTGACTAAAATTCTTTTAACCATTGTAGAATGGCTATCCAATATTGCAACAAGCAAGAATGTAATAAATATGGATTCATGGACCGTCGGAAAATTAACACCACGATGGTAGACCAATATCCGTCGCAAATAGAGGAGAACATCTACAATATGCTGGTGCAGTAGCATTACAAGACATTTATACTTCTCCCATACAACACAACGTGAGTTTGTAATACCTTTCATACTAATTTCAATCCCGTGCATACATAAGTTTCATATATGTTATCTCACGCAATTTGCAGATTCCACTGGGCTCTTTTTGTAATTGACGTTGAGAGCTCGTGGATCCATGTCTTTGACTCAATGGATAAACCAGAGTCTACGTACACAAAGATTTTTGAAATGTTAAACATGTAATGCCATCTTACTTGCTATTACATATATGTGGTTCTCGGATAATTACTCGCTAGCTTTCAACTACATGTAGGGCATGGACACGGCTCCATGAGACGGTTCGCGGGAATTGGAAAGAAAAGCTTTCTGTGAGGATGAATTTTATAGTGAGTAACATGCTCCAAAGTTATATTGAAATACATATTAAAATAGAATTGTATATTAAATTTGTTGTCGTTTCTACTTTAGTGTGCGAAACAGGCGAAGGGGACAAACTTGTATGGCTACTATGTCTGTGACTACATTCGCCGCCTAGTTACCCAAGTCACAGGTCCCCAGGATCTAGATGCACATATAACAATCATTCATATATTACTCTTGATTTCTTATCGATTTCATATATTTATTTCTCGTTTATTCGAATGACAGCTTATGCAAGTAAGGGACAAACTCCCCTAGCAAGTTTCATACAGGCTGCTCAAGAAGAACTGATAGGATTTATCAACGAACAGGTTATTGATCTCGCGGGAGAGTTCTACTTTAGTTTGAGCAACATAGACCCTGGATCTACAACGTAGAAATTTTTTTGTAACATATGATATAGAACCAGTAAAAGAATGTAATATATGTGTGTACATATTTTGGTAATATATGTATATATTTCCTTAATTAAGTGCTTTTATATGTGTGTAAAATATATATTTATACATATATATATGCATGTTGCATATATATATGTATAAATATATATATGTGTGTAAAATATGTATGAAATGTGTAATATATATATATATATATAACAAGCAGCAAGGAGCAAAATTTAAAAAGGGAAAAAACCTTTAGTCCCGGTTATTTCAACCGGGACTAAAGATGTCGATCTTTAGTCTCGCTTCGTTGTCCCGGTTTTATACCCGAGACAAAGGGGTTACAAACCGAGACAAATATGGGTTTCCCCAAGGTGTGTGCTACGCCTAGGGGTGGACAGAAGCTCGTGGCTCGTTAGCTCGCTCGGCTCGTGATAGGCTCGGCTCGGCTCGTTTCAATTTCCTAACAAGCCGAGCTGGCTTTAAAGCTCGTTAGAGATAATGAGCTGGCTCAAGCTAGCTCGCGAGCCGCTCGTGAGCCTAAACGAGCCAGAGCACGTGGGCTGAGCCGAGCCGAACCTATCACGAGCCAAGTCGAGCCTATCATAAGCTGAGCGAGCTAACGAGCCACGAGCTTATGTTATGGTGTATGGTGTATGGTGAGCCGTTAACCTAGTAATTGATGGCTTAGCTGACTTAGCAAATGCATGCAATCCGAGCCGACTTAGCAAACTTGCAGTGAAGCAGTGAAATCATATAGTCACGAGCCGACTCACGAGCCTAACGAGTCGGCTGGAGCTTTCAAACGAGCCGAGTCAAGCTGGGTTTCTAGCTCGTTAGGATAACGAGCTGAGCCGAGCCAGCTCGTTATCCTAACGAGCTAAGCTGAGCCGAGCCGAGCCGGCTCGGTATCCACCCCTAGGTACAACTGCAACTGACATGTGGAGGTTCGATGGTCAAAAGGCCCACACAACAGGCATTCATCGCGTAGTGTGTGGCCTTTGGTTTTCTCCGTTCAATACGCTGCGCCTAGATGTACACTTGATTTATTTTTAGGTTGTACTCCTGTCTCCTCTCTTTCATTCGGCGATACAAATCCTCCTCCTATCCTTTCCTCCATGTCCGGTGGCGGCGACAAAGATGGAGAGGAGGCGAGATGACCACACCGACGGAGGCGGAGGCATCAGTCTGGCGATATTTATGAACCACGTGCGACCACCGCCTCGTCCCCAGCCTCGTCGGCTTACCCCAATAAGAGTTATCCACAAGGACTACAGATAAGAACATGGCCAAGAAGTTATTCGTCCACCAGCCAAGGTCATCGACAAGGCTCTCCTGCTGCTGTGGCTGCACCATCAACAGGAATCAAGCCTTTTCTGGCCAGTTTTTTTTAATTCTTTAAACCTTTTTAATTTTTAATTTTTAAAATAATTTTTCACGACTTATTTTTAGATCTAAACCATTTGACCACGTCGTGGACCGACGTGATAAAACCATACTGTCACGTTGATCTGACTGGTATGATAGCATTATTTAGTCACGCATGACAAAATTGTCATGATAAGCCTTGAACTTCACTCGATACGCTCACAGTTCTCCTGATCTTTCGGTGAGTTGATGATAACTACAACTTGGGAGAGAAGTTGTCGACTCGACTACAACTGTACGAGACGTTACGATCGATACACATCTCCATGGGTTGTTGATATTGTCGATGTAGATTAATCTTGTTTATGCAAGCAAATCGAAGAAACAAGAAAGAACAAGAATTGGATTCCAACACTTAGACAGCTTAATCTTTATGTCTTCCAGTTAATCTATGATATGAGCAATGATTGTATCAATAGTAGAGATGATCACACTATCCTCCTTTTCTTCATGGAAAACCGTCCTTAGTTTTTTTATATGGTGCTCTTCACGTAGTGCATGATCTTGTACATAGAAATGTCTATGAGAAACAGACTTTTGTCATGTAATATCATCAACTTTTTAGCAAATAATATTAATCTCCTATGAAACGAAATGTACGTGGTAATGGGAGATGCACAAGTGCATAGAAACTACATCGAAAATGATTCTTTTACATCTCATCTCACTCCCCTTCTTCAGAAGCAAAGTAATCACATGATACGTTTTTAATGACGTACGGTAGCAACATTGAGTGATCTTTGCTTTCCTTCTTCAAAACCAATCTGTTTCTTTAAATCAAAGAAGACAATGTCGATATAACATGATTAGACATTACAATAATCTTTAGGTTGTTATTTCCTTGCATAAATATAGGAGGTTCAAAATCTGAATATATATATAAGCTCTATGGACAAAATATATTCCTCTATCATTATACTCATCCAAGATATGAAAAATAACATTAATTGGACATGACAAATCAGACTTAGCAAATAATTTCTCCTTCAAATTATGGAGCTCACAAAAGTCATCAAACAGAATATAGCCCAAAGTATTTAAAAAAAGATAGCCCTTTACATTTTTCAACTTCTTTAGCAATATAAACAACATGCTTAAAATCAGCACATAAAGAAACACTAGAAATAACATGTTAGTTGTGGCATGGATATAAGTGAAGCATTATGACATAACTTTTCTTTATCACAAGAAACAACAAATAAATCAACTTATGATAAAGAAATCTCAGCAATTGGTTCTACTAATGTTTGCTCTACTATAACATGAAAAGTGAACATGTGTAGCTCAGCTTGAGAATATTTACCTTCATTTATTTTAGCACCATTTAATTTACCTTTCATGTTCTCTTTAAATGATGGAGGTGTAACGGACTTCAGCTCAAGCGATGAAACATGCTGCTCCATCATGTTTCTCTCCTCCTTTTGGCAGTTGTTTGCATCTTAAATTATTAGTAATAAGAGGCACATGTACAACTTGTTGCTATTTGTCTTTCTGCATTGCAAGCAAGTTGTAGAAAATGAGCAAAAGAGCTATAATTTTGACAATCAAGCATGTCCCGAATTTCTTTGTTAAGCCCACGTAAAACCTCAATTATGTAGCTTCTTCATATTCATTTAAATCACAACGTAATAAACAAACATGCATATCATGATAGATGAAATAATAGTTCCGGTATTTTGTTTTAAACATTGCAGTTTGTTAAGCATAATATCATAATATATAATACATGGGAACACAAACATGTCTCAAATATCATTTCATGTCTTTTCAAGATTGAGGTATTTTGCTATGCCTATAAAGATGTTTCCAATCATAAGAAGTATTTTTAATTAGAACACTAAAGGCACACATAACCATATGTTTCTCAGACAAACTATGCTTTTTAAATTCTCTATCAACCTCTAGCTCTCATTTAATATAAGTATGAGGATCATAATTTCCTTCAAAATTAGATACTGCAGATATGATCTTAGCTAGAACAACATCACTTACCTCATGGGTATCATGTTGATCACTCCTAAAGTCTCGACGAAGATGTCGATATTGATCATAATCGTCTCGTATTCCCTTGCTTAATCCTGTCATAGTTAGTAGAAAACAAGAAACACGCACAAGAATATGCACGTTCCTATCAACTACTACATAGTGAAAGCTCAAATATCACATGCACTCAAGCTTTTAACAAAACTCTAACAAGTTCTTACAACGAAAGCGAAATAGTCACCACACCGACACAACCTAGACCCAATGAAGGTTGAATGTATCAATGTCCTGGCAAATACCTGTTGTACAGCTGCACTCAAATCTGTGGAGTTATGGGTAGGCTTGAATATGTAGCAAAGGAATAGCAAGTGCTCAGATCAAAGAATGCAAAATTGAATAATCGTTCAAGGTCAAGTACCATGTTGGTCTAGTCCTAGGCTAGAATGTATTAGAGACACGAGCATAGACACAAATGGTAACACAAAATAACACTAGAAACAACTCAAGCACCACTCTGATATATGAAAGCAAACTCAAAGATAACAACAGATTTTCTCTTTTCTTTCTTTCTATTCTTTCTTTTCTTTTTCTTTTTTGTGACTTTTTTCTTCTTTTTGGCATATTTATGCCTTTTTATTTTTTTGATTTTTTCAACAAAAACCAACTTTAAGGACCTGAATGTAAAATCATAGGGACTCAAATATAAATAATAAAATTATAGGGACTCAAAAGTAAAAGTGCAAACACTAAAATTAGAACTATAAAAAATGGAAAGTTGAAGTTATGCTGGCTCCATATTTGAAAACTGATCCTGAATCTGACATCAAAAATTTTTTCATCAAGATGTATAGCAACTCACGGTATGGTAGAGGAGGAAACAATCGTACAGTGTGGAGGTGGAGTGGAAGGATACGGCTAGGACCCATGAGTCCGGATTTAGTGCGCGAGATAAAAGAGAAACTGATTTTCAACAAATCCAATCTACTAAACTCTCGTCCCTTTCATCCTTTCTCACGTGCAAAACAAAAGCGCACAAGCACAGAGCAAAGGCCTAGGCAAACCCTAGATACAAATCAACAACTAAAAAACAATTGACAAAAACTTCTGAAAACTACAAAAATAGAACCCTCGCAGCGAGTTGATTCTGTTTTTTAGGTCCCAGCGACAACAAAGACACGACGGTGACGAAGACAGTGGTACTAAACATCACCAAAACTCGAAACTCTAAATAGACTAACGCTAAGACCAACAACACGATTCGAAGATTCAATGCAAAACTCAACAAAGCAAAAAACTAAAAAGAGCAATGCATCGGCATAGAGATGGCTAGGTAATGGATGTAACCTTTTTTGTATGACTATTTTTTGGTTATAGGTAGATAAAAACTCACCGAGCAACGTAAGCTCTTATATCACTTGATAAGCTTTGAGCTTCACTCGATATGCTCACGGCTCTAGTTGGCCCAATCGTTCGGTGAGTTGATGATAACTGCAATTTGGAAGAGAAGTTGTCGACCCGACTATAAACGTATAAGACGTTGTGTTGTGCCTTAGTGATCGTTACACCTCTTCATGGGTTATTGATGTTGCTAGTGCAGATCAACCTTATTTCTGGAAACAAATCGAAGAAACAAGTAATAACAAGATAGAAACAATATAAATTACAAATAGGAATTAAAGCTCACGATAAGGTTGGGGTTCCGAAGACGAATAATTAAACTGTTTAGCCGAGACACGTAAGTACAAGGTAAAATAACAATAGCTAAACTTTAATCGAGAGTTTTTCATCAAGTATTCATGAACCAAAAATGAAACTTGTATGTATATTTGACAGCCATTTGAAGTCAGTCAGTAATAGATGACCGAATATCTTGAATTCTTTTAGTAGACCCATAATATGATGAACCGTTGTATTAATAGTAGCTATGATAATATCATGACACGCCCGCTACAACGGATGGCGTGTCACATCGGATGGCGTGTCAGTAATATTTGGTCATGTTAGGCCCAAAAGATTAAGATTCTTTAAAAGTATTTTTATTAAAATTTAAAAATTAAAAAGTTCAAAAAATAAAAAAAGAGAGGTAAAAAATATTCATGGGTTCTTCTCCCTCCTCTTGCATCGGCATCGTCCTACGGGTGCTACAGTTGCGGCTGCTTCATCTGGCTACCTCTCAACTCTCATTACCATTTTCTTTCCTTGCCAATTTAAAAGAGAAAATATGTAGTATAAATTATATATATGTAGTTAAAACCTGGAATTCAAAAGTAGATTCCTCAGATTTGTTAATGTTACCAAATGTAAAAATTTTACTCATGATTAAATTTGAAAGTAAAATTTTTTACTTTGGTAACATGGACAAATCTATTTTATCCAACGGTAATTTTTATATTTTTACTAGATATATGAATTGCCCTACATAGTTTTCGAATTTAAAACGCCAAATGGCATACTGGTGTGGTGTTTCTGTTCAACCAGACAGATGTTAGAGATTGATTTAGCCGAGTTACCTGCATATTTTCTTATTTTGAAAATCTAAGTAAGAGCCAATAATCGGAGAAGATTAGCACTGGGCTTCACCATCGTTCCTGCTGGACGCAACAATGGGCCTAGGCCTGCGGAGCTGGGCTCACTTTGGGCCGCAAGAGACATGCTCGTCTTCCACCTCAATTCAAGATTCCACTAAGCCTAGAAGAATACGGAAAAAGGCCATCGCCACCAGTCTTCTTCCTTCCCGGTTTCTCTGAATCACCTCCTCTCGCCATACGTAAGGCACGTACCTGCTGTGACCAACCAGATTAGCCTTCTTTTGCCGTGGCCGCCGCCGCACATTCTTTCTACTTCCTCCCGCCGGCCAGGCAGGACAGGACGTCCACACCGGCAAAGGTGTTCGACGCTAATGATACCACTAGGTATGCTCCAGTGCTCCACAGACTAACAAGTTGATGGAACGGACAAGGCTTGAGAAGTCGGTGTACGATCGGCTCTCGAGTCACGATCGAATGCTTCATCACCGTGACGAAAGAACCGATTGTATCTGTGACCACATTTCTTCAAGAGATCGAGGCGCCGTCCGACATCGGCCAGCATCTGGGGAAGCTGTTGGAAGGGAACGAGGGAACCGATGTCACTTTCTGTGTTGTGGGAGAGAGTTTCAAGGCACACAAGATCGTGCTTGCGGCGCGGTCACCGGTCCTCAAGGCGGAGCTCTACGGGCCGATGAAGGAGGTGAGGATGCCATGTGTGACCATCCCCAAGAGATGCAACCGGCCGTTTTCAGGGCCCTGTTGAATTTCATCTATACTGATTCATTGCCTAACATGGATGATCTTGAGGAAGACGACGTTGCTGAAATGATCAGGCATTTTCTTGTGGCTGCAGATAGATATGCAGTCCACAGGGGTGAAGTCGATTTGTCAGAGCATCCTCTGCAAGAATCTGAATTCGCTGACCGAGCATCCTCTGAAAGAATCTGAATTCGCAGACCGTGATGACTACCTTGGCTCTGGCTGATCAATACCACTGTGATGAGTTAAGGACTATTGCGTCAGGTTTCTCATATCCACTTCAAATACCGGGCATAACGATTGTTTAATAGACGTATTGTGGAAAAGGATTACGAGGCTTTTTTAAGCTTAAGATGAGAGTAGTTAGCTCTGTGAGATGAATATAGTAGTCTTGTATGTCTAGCTCTTGATTTAGCAGAAAGATTTAAGAGACAAACGATCTTTTCATGGTGTTGAAGGGACAAACAGAAACAGTGACTATTCAGGAATCGATCAAAACAGCATTACACATTGGAATCAAAGAAGCTTCACCTTGCATACTAATCAGGTAATCATCACCAAAGAAACTTGTATTTTTTAGTAATTATATAAGCAATCGACTCCAGTCCCAAAGATACTTGTATTCTTTATTCGTCGCTAGATAGCCTTCGAGGTCGAAGAACAACACATCTTTTTAGACACTCACGGCAGATGAAGTAGCAGAGGACCAGTTGTATGTTTTTAATATCTTTATCGTTAAAGTTAGTTTGATGTTTAATTCTAGACAACAACAGCATGAGAATAGAGCAACATCAATTACATTTACGTTTGATTATTGAAATTATATTTTGAGTCTAACATTTGAAATAGCAAAAAAGACTTGAGAGACTTATATCCTTCGGGTTGGTCCTGTACCTCCCATTAACCCTGATGAACTCACAAACGTGATCCACAAAAGACACTACTCCACACTTCATTATTACATACACATAAAAAATTAGTTATACGTGCACAGTATTACATTAACTGATTAACATGTTAGTTATACACGGGACTACTGACAACACAAATCACAATATTACATTAACTGATTAACATGTCTATTGTCCAAAAAAGCACTTAATCCACACAAGACATCACACATCATAATATCACATTATACACAACACTATTACATTATACATAACACTATTACTATTACAGGTCTATAAATAATGGCCATTGTTCATACAGATATATAGTACAAGTAGTCAAGTATTGGTAAGTTACGATGAGCTAGATGATGTTAAATGGGGCCAATAGAGTGGTTGCATGGCCAACAAAAATCGGATTATCCACAAAACAGTCTATCGGATGATCCACATTTGTCGGATATTACGAATACCATATTCGGCTCCACGTCCATATGCTACTTTGAAATATAAACAAACCTTTACTATATCCTTACTTCGGACTGATTCAAAACGGACTGGATGGGATATTATCTAATCTGTTTTTACTCCTAATCAAAAGATAAGAAACATGGAGGGTAATCAAGGCACGTGAAATCGCAATTCGATCTCGTCAAAGTAGAGCGGGTGAGCGACGTCGATGGATTGACATGAGTGCCCCAGGGCTGGCTCTACATTTTCGAGGACACTAGCTAGACATATATCTTTAAATTACTTATAATATATATCGTCTAAAGCGACACCAAATAAACGTTACTAATATTATATACATCTAAAATTGCAAAGTAAATTAAAAAAAACAAAACAAAATCCTATCTTAATTTTCAGACTAAATAGATACAGATAAAAAGATCATAAAGGCTCATCCTAAACGCTAAACCACGATGAGATAAGATGTGACCACATGAGAGTCGAACGTGAGGACAGACGACGGCGTCCTGCTTACTGGATTAGTTGGTGATGGCCCCCTACTTGTCTGGGCCTTAGGCGGTGGCACACCGGTCCTGAGTGCCCTTGATCACTGGCGCCTGCGAGATGCGTCGCGTACATTCAACCAAGAAGAAAAGCAGTGCCCCCGGAGCTGGCACTGGATTTCTCTCGGCCGATCCATGCAATGCGCGGGGTCGATTAGCTCAGCTCCGACCTGCATCAGCATCACCGTTGAGGATTGAGGCTGTGACAGGACTTTGTATAACAAACTGTCTGGAGTACTTTCGAGTACTCTTTAAGAAACCCACATTTGTCCCGGTTTATAACATTTTTTTGTCTCGGGGATTGAAATCTTTAATCCTGATTAAAATAATTGAGACTAAAGATGTATTTTTAGTCCCAGGACTAAAGATGATGATGCCACGTGGCTGGCTCCATCATCTTTAGTCTCCGTTGGTGTTACGAACTGGGACTAAAGTTTTTTTTAATTTTGCTCATGTTACTAGCTTGTTGCTTGTTTACACACATATATATATTTATATTTATATATATGCATATTGCATATATATATACATAACACACAACATCAAAATTATTTTTTTCAACGCCACATATCGAATAAAAAAATGCAACAATAAAATTGTCCACAAATTCACAAAAAAATCTAAAAATAATACAACAAAATCATTCACAAAGCCGATTCTACTACGTCCTTCGCCGAATTCCTCCTCGCGCACCACCGGCTCCGCCCATCGCTCCCGCTCTGCTCGCCGTTGGCTCCCACTTGCCGCTGCTGGTGAGAAGATGGCGCCCCGCCGCCGCCGTCTCATCCCCCTGCCATCGCGAGAGCTAAGGGGAGAGGGAGAGGGGAGGAAGAGGAGAGGGAGAGGGAGATAGAGCTGAGGGGAGAGGGAGAGAGATCTGTAAAAATAGCTAAGTATTGGATCGGTGGAGAAGACGATGCGCTCCAGGGATATATAACCTCTGGATCTTTAGTCCCGATTGGTGGCACCAACCGGTCTAAAAGATGTATTAGTCCCAGTTGGTGGCACCAACCAGGACTAAAGATCAATATTTAGTCCCGGTTGGTAGCAACAACCGGACTAAAGATAATTTTCCGTTATTTTTTAATTCATGTTTAGTCTCGGTTGGTGGCACCAACCGGACTAAAAATAATTTTTCGCTATTTTTAATTCATCTTTAGTCCCGGTTATAGCCACCAACCGAGACTAAATATAATTTTCCGCAATTTCCAAATTTTTTTGTCCCGACTAGGGTTAACAACCAAAAATTAAATAATTCATTAAATAAATATAGGTTTAAAACAATAATAAGTAATGCATCAAAATTTAATCAAATAGAGGTAATCTTAGACAATGCACCTTCTATGTGCTCCTCTAAATATTGTTCCTCTTTTGTCGCTCTTTATTTTTCTTTTTCATCTCCTGTTGACCAAGATAGAAAAAATTTGACTTTTTATTTTTATTTTTTAATATTTTTTCTTGACTGAGGAGCACACGAGAGGTAACCATAGAAAATTTGAGCCTAAACAAGTGAAAGACGTGGCCGGTGGAAAATCCAGAAGATGCGCTCAGAATCGAAAAAAGCTTTCAGGATCGAAAAGGCAATCTTCTGAGCCATTTTCGGGGAAGATAAAATCGACAAACGCGGTAAAGCTATGGACGAACGCATCCGAAAGATCATTTAGATTTTTAGTCCCGGTTTGTAACACCAACCGAAACAAAAGATATGATCTTTAGTCCCGGTTGGTGTTATAAACCGGGATTAAAGATGACCGTCGGCCTGACAGATTCTGACAAGAATCTAACCGGGACTAAAGATGATGTTTAGTCTGGTTGGTAACACCAACCGGGACTAAAGGTCCTAGAGAATCATTGTCTTTTTTAACCGGGACAAAAATGTTTTCTAGTCTCGGTTACTATTAAAATCGGGACTATTATGGATTTTGGCCCGAGAACCAAAGATCATCTCTCCAAGAGGGAGCTCGCCGGCAAGACCTGTGGAGCCGGCGTTGCTCACCATCCTCGGGAAGGCATAGTTAGGGGTCGGGGAATGGTTGCCGAATTTTTTTACTTTTTGCCCTTTTTAGAATGTTTTTCACAAATAGGTCTCTGACAGTTCCTGTCGGTGATATGGGCCCGGGGGTATGTCGTGGGCGTGGCATTTAATAAAAAAGAAGGCACCCCTGCCCATCAAGGAGTGCCAAAGTCATGCCCTGAAAGGCTAGGCAAGTCTCGTCCACGGGCGGCCACGAGGCCGCCCCGCGGCGGCGCCCGGAGGCTGCCCTGAGGCCATCATACTTCCAAACGGCGGGTCCGGATCTCCCGACCCCCGGTCGAGGTGTCCGGGATCGCCCGGACCCTCATCCTCCATCCCGCACCTCTCAGAGAGAGGGGTGAACCCAACTGCCAACCAACTCATTTAATGCTCAAATAGGGGAAAGCTGAGCGCCTGCCCCGCCGCATTCAATGCGATGTGAGGCACGGCTGTCAGTTGCTCCCATCATCACCCCTTTTTGCCTATTACGAGGCAAAAGGGGGCTAAAAGTTCTCGACTAAGACCGTGATATGGCCGCGCACCCACTCCGCGCACGCCCCCCTCACGCCTCGTCCAGTCGCATTTAATGCACTGGGCGGCCGCGTGGGAGAGAGAGTGCGAGCGCAGGAAGCACGATGCCCATACCTCTCTATGGAATGGGCCGCCGACCGGTGGGACCCATCGGAGGGGGTAGGCAAACCATCATCACGTCAGCGGCATGGCCATCACGATGACCACACTTTTTCCACCTTCTATGACGCGGCAAACAGGGAGGAGTAGGAATGGAATGGCTTCTCCGACAAGACAAAGCAAAAACCACTCTCTCACGAGGAGTGAGGTAGAGAAAGGGTAGGACTGCTGTGGTGTTCCCTTGTTCTATAAAAGGAGACCCAAGTCCTTCATAAAAGAGGTTCAGCTCCTTCATATAGATAGAGGGTTCCGTTCTAGTTCAAGAAGGGGAGTACATGTTCTGAGAAATAGGTTAAGCCTCTCCAACTAGCCTGCAGAAATCTCCCATCCACCACAAGGTCTAAGGGAGAGGAACACTCTCATTGTTCTTGGCTACCTCCCCCATATATTACATACACACAGGAGTAGGGTGTTACACCGCGCTGGTGGCCTGAACCTGTATAAATTCCCGCCTCATCTGCATTATTTCATCTTTTATACGAGTTTGAGCCAGGATACATCGCTCCCCGTGCAGAACCAAAAAGGGGGTCCCCAGGATCCCTGCGTGTCGACCTACGACATCGACAGCTGGCGCGCCAGGTAGGGGGAGCGCGCTGTGTTTTGATTTAAACTCCTGTATTCCTCCCATTTTCTGGCGGGAATCCTCTCTCCCCGTCTCAGCCATGGTCCACGGCCACGCCCTACGCTCCGCGTCAGGCTCGCTCGCCACGCGCGAGCATGGCCTGGCCAACGAGGCGGCAGAAGAAGTCGATGCGGGCAGGCACAGCCCCAACTTCCACCACCTCCGCTCGAGGGGGGAGGGACCTTTGTCTCCCTCACCACCGTTGGTGCCGACAGTGGCAGTTGTGCCCGCGCCATCCCCTCTGCCCCCTGCTGAAGCAGCGGTTGGAGGCGGAGGGGCCCGTGCGTCCTACAGGGCCGACAACGCTCCTGTGGGACACAGACCACGCCTTAGCGGGCGTACCGGCGAGCCCCGCCGAGGCGACGTCCATCGCCGCCTAGAGTTTGGCACTCCTGAGGGTGCCCTGCAAGCGGCAGAAGCCCTTTTGCGCCATCCTCCAGCCACCCCAGGCGAGGGGTCCAACGCCAAAAGGTGGCTCGACGATGTGGCGAAGCTCGTAGGCACGGCCCAGCGCCAGTTGGCTGCTCACCTCGCTTCCTCCAGCCGCCAACCGCGTGGTTCGCACGTCGCGGTAAGCTCTTCCTCTCAACGACGGGCCCGAAGGGCGGCAGCAGCCGCGAGGGTGGAGGAGAACCTCTCGGCGGCGGCCCAGCCTGAGCCGCCCCGAGATCTGATGTACGCAGGGCGCGACGCCCTCCTCCGCATCGAGCAGCGCCGAGACGAGCGCCGCTTAGGGCGGGTGCCGGACTGCGCCTCCTCGTCGGGAGGCGCCACATCACGGCGAGCGGCCACAGCGGCCCGCCGCAGATGGAGCCCCACGGCGGACGGCGAGCGGCCGTGATGGCCCAGCCACAAGCGGGAGCTCCGCGATGCCCAACGAGGCCCCGCAGCCCACTGTCGCCCCCGGCCGGCAATGGCTGCCGTGCCTTTGTTGCCGACCTCCGTAACGTGCGCCGGCCTAACAAGTTTAGGCCGGCCCTTACGGAGAAGTACGATGGCTCGGTTAGCCCCACCGAGTTCCTCCAAATCTACACCACGGCCATTGAGGCCGCCGGAGGAGACGAGCGCGCCATGGCCAACTTCTTCCCCATGGCGCTCAAGGGCCAGGCCCGTTCCTGGCTGATGAACTTGCCGGCCCGGTCAGTCACCTCTTGGGACGACCTGTGCCGCCAGTTCACCTCCAACTTCCAAGACACATACCCGCGCCCAGGGGTGGAGGCGGACCTCCACATGGTCCAACGAGGGGAGGATGAGTCCCTGCGCAAATACATTTAGCGTTTTTGCCAGGTACGCAACACCATACCTTCCATCGCCAACCATGCAGTGATCTTCGCCTTCCGGAGTGGCGTCTGCCACGACGTCATGTTGGAGAAGATCGAATCCAAGGCTCCCCGGACCACCACAGAGCTCTTCGAGCTCGCGGACCGGGTGGCCCGCAAGGAGGAGGCCCAGGTTGGGAATCCTAGGAATCCTACCCCGGCCCCCACCGGCGCTGCCCCCTCCGCGTCCCGTGAAGAGCGGCGCTAGCGGCGACGGAAGCGCCGGCCGTCACGTGGCGACGAGGAGGGCCACGTCCTCGCCGCCGACGGAGCCGAGAAGCCCTCGCGGAAGGGCAAGCCCACGGGTAACCGCAGGCGGTCCCCGGACCCTCGCCCCTAGGGCCGGGCCGGAGACAAATGGTGCATGGTGCACCAAACCTCCCACCACGACCTCTCTGAGTGCCGTTCGGTCAAAAATCTGGCCGAGCGAGTGCAGAAGTATGAGCAGGAGTGGAGGGAGAACGAGAAGGAGATCCGCCGCAAGGGCAAGGCACCGGCGGAGCGCCCAAACAACCGGCGAGAGGAGGCCAAGGATATGGCCCCTGCCGGGAACGACGACGACGACCTGGGCTACCAAGATCCCCAGCACGTCGTCGCCACCATCGACGGCGGCGCCGGCACCCAAATGTCCCGCCGGAGCTTCAAGTCCATGAGACGTGAGCTGCTCGCAGCCGTGCCGTCTCATGAGGCAGCCCGGAGGTCGCGCTGGGCGGAGGTGCCCATCACCTTCGATAAGACCGACCACCCGGGAAGTGTCGCACGTAGCGGCCATTTGGCCCTCGTGACCTCCCCCACCATCTGCAACGTCAAGGTCGCCCGAGTCTTAATTGATGGAGGTGCGGCCCTCAACGTGCTATCCCCAAAGGCCTTTGAGGCAATCAAGGCCCCGGGAATGGGTCTCGGGCCTTCTCACCCCATCATTGGGGTGACGCCCGGAAAGGTGTGGCCCCTCGAGCAGATCGCCCTGCCAGTCACCTTCGAGGCCCCCACTAATTTCCGCACCGAGCAGATCGACTTCGATATGGCGGATCTTAATCTGCCCTACAACGCTGTGCTTGGGAGACCGGCGTTGGTGAAGTTCATGGCGGCTACGCATTACGCCTACCGCCAGCTCAAGATGCTGGGCCCCGGAGGCCCCATCACCGTCCACGCTGACGTCAAAACCGCGCTAGACTGCGCGGAGGCGCACGTGTATGACATTGCGGCGGCCGACCGCGCCGAACCCGAGGACCCTCAAGGGGAGTCGTCGGGCTCCCGGGCCCCAAAGCAGCGCATCACCTCTGCCGATGAGGTGGTGATTAAGTCTATCCGTTTGGGCGACGACCCGTCCAAGACCGCCAACATTGGTGGCGGCTTGGACCCCAAATAGGAAGATGCGCTCGTCTCCTTCCTGCGGGCGAATACCGACGTGTTTGCTTGGAAGTCGTCGGATATGCCCGGGGTCCCCAGGGAGGTGATCGAGGACCGACTCGCAGTACGGCCGGACGCACACCCGGTCCGGCAAAAGGTGAGGCGATAGGCCCCGGAGCGGCAGGCGTTCATCCGTGAAGAGGTGGCACGGCTCCAGGAGGCCGGCTTCATCCGGGAGGTGCTGCACCCGGAGTGGTTGGCGAATCCGGTGGTCGTCCCGAAGGCCAACCACAAGCTGCGCATGTGCATCGACTACACCGACCTCAACAAGGCATGTCCCAAAGACCCCTATCCTCTACCCCGAATAGACCAGATAGTCGACTCCACTGCGGGGTGCAACCTTTTATGCTTCCTAGATGCATACTCTGGCTATCATCAATTTCGCATGGCTATAGAGGATGAGGAGAAAACTTCATTTATCACTCCTGCGGGTACTTTTTGCTACATGTCTATGCCCTTTGGTTTAAAAAATGCCATGTCCACCTTTCAACGTGGTATCCGCATCACGTTAAAGGACCAAATAGGGCGCAATGTTGAGGCATATGTCGATGATCTCGTAGTCAAATCTCGGGACCAAGGAACTTTGCTTCCGGATTTGGCCGAGACATTTGATAACCTCCGGTCCTCCCGCATGAAATTGAACCCAGAAAAATGCGTGTTTGGGGTACCGACAGGCAAGCTATTAGGGTTCTTGGTCTCTGCCCGAGGCATCGAGGCCAACCCCACTAAAATTAAGGCAATAGAGGAGATGCGCCCCCCTAGGAAACTCAAGGACGTGCAGAGGCTCACGGGTTGTGTAGCTGCCCTGAGTCACTTCATATCCAGGTTAGGAGAGCGGGCGCTTCCCTTATTTAAATTGCTAAAACGAGCTGGCCCCTTCACTTGGACGGACGAGGCGGAGAAAGCCTTGGGCGACCTCAAGCGCTACCTCTCCTCGCCGCTTGTACTGGTGGCTCCTCGGGAAGGGGAGCCCCTCCTTTTATATTTGGCGGCGACCCCCCAAGTGATTAGTGCGGCCTTGGTTGTGGAGCACGACGACGAGCTAGTCTCTCGCCGCCCTGCACTGTCAAAACCGGAGGCGGAGACCTCGGAATGGAGCCGGCCGAGGAAGCGCCGAACCCGGAGGTGGCCCTTGGCCCCCGAGCCTCGGGAGCCGCCCACCCCTAGTCCGGAGCACCCAAGCCCTCCACCTGCAGTGGCCTTGACGGCCCCGGTGGTGGCGATGGCTCAGAGACCCGGACACCGAGATGACCCGCCCGAAGCACTGTGGGCAGAAGCCCCGAACGGAGTTGGCCGAGGAAGCGCCCGAACCCGGAGGTGGCCCTTGGCCCCCCGAGCCCCAGGGAGCCGCCCGGCCCCCTAGTCCGGGAGCACCCAAAGCCCCCTCCACCAAGAGCGGCCTTGGGGGCCCCGGAGGAGGCGATGGCTCGGAGGCGCCGGACACCGAGGTAACCCGCCCAGGTGTACCCGAACCAGCCGCCCCTAGCAAGGTAGCCAAGGCCCGCACCAAGGTGCAGCGGCCGGTCTTTGTCAGCAAGGCGCTACGGGACGCGAAGACACGTTACCCGCAGGCCCAGAAAATGCTATACGCTCTACTTATAGCCTCCAGAAAGTTGCGTCATTATTTTCAGGTGCACCAGGTAACGGTGGTCACGTCCTACCCTCTCGGACAAATCCTGCATAACCGATAGGGCACGGGACGGGTAGTCAAATGGGCCATTGAGTTGTTGGAATTCGACCTACACTTCGAAGCCCGGCACACAATCAAGAGCCAAGCTTTGGCTGATTTCGTGGCGGAATGGACACCAACAGCCGGAAGCGATCCACCCCCGGGGTAACCCGAGAGCGCGGAGGATCACGACCAAGGAACCGCGCACTGGGTGATGAACTTTGACGGTTCACTCACCTTGCACGGAGCCAGAGCAGGCGTGGTGCTAACCTCCCCAACGGGCGACATGCTTTGGTACATCGTCCGGATCGATTTTCGAGCAACCAACAACATGGCCGAGTATGAGGGGCTCCTGGCGGGGTTACGGGCAGTAGCAGGCGTGGGCATCCGCCGTCTGCTGGTCCTTGGGGATTCCTAACTGGTGGTAAACCAGGTCTCCAAGGAATACCAATGCACCGACCCCCAAATGGAGGCCTATGTCAAGGAAGTACGGCGTATGAAGTGCCATTTCGATGGCCTCGAGCTACGCCACATTCCCAGAAGAGACAACTCCCTGGCGGACGAGCTATCAAGGATCGCGTCCGCGCGAGCCCCAGCCCCGCCGGTGCCTTTGAGGAAAGTCTCACGAGCCGTCGTCGCGCCCGAACCGCCCGGAGGCGGAATCGGCCGGTCCCGACGCCGGACTCGGCGGGCCAGCCGCAGCCTGGTCCCGCTGAGACCGACATCACACGCCAGGTGGCTTGGATTTCGAAAATCCAGGCGTACCTAGAAGACGCGTCATTGCCCGAGCAACGTGAGGAAGGCGAACGCATCGCCCGGGCCTCCAAGAGGTACGCGTTGGTAGATGGGACACTCTATCGACGCGGTGCCAACGGAGTGCTCATGAAATGCATTGCTCGGGAACAGGGTCTCGAGCTCCTTGCCGAGATCCATGAAGGTGAATGCGGCACACATTCAGCCTCCCAAACCTTGGTGGGAAAAGCATTCCGCCTGGGATTCTATTGGCCCACCGCGCCGGAGGATGCAACGACCTCGTGCGGCGGTGCCGAGCATGTCAATTCCACGCCAGCGGACACACCTGCCGGCCGGGCTCTTCAAACCATCCCGCTCTCATGGCCATTTGCGGTCCGGGGGCTGGACATCCTGGGCCCGTTCAAGCAGGCGCGGGGCGGGTGCAAGTTCCTTTATGTCGCCATCGACAAGTTCACCAAGTGGCCAGAGGCCTATCCAGTCAGCGTCATCGACAAACATTCGGCTGTGCGGTTCATGAGAGGCATCACGACAAGGTTCGGGGTCCCCAACAGGCTCATCACTGATAACGGCACCCAGTTCACGAGTGAGCTGTTTGGCGAGTATTGCGACGACATGGGCATCAAGCTCTATTTCGCCTCGCCCGCCCACCCCCAGAGCAACGGTCAGGCCGAGCATGCAAACGCAGAAATACTAAAGGGCCTCAAGACCAAGACATACAATGTGCTCAAAAAACATGGGGACTTGTGGATTGACGAGCTGCCCGCGGTCCTTTGGGCCAATTGGACAACCCCGAGCCGCGCCACCGGGGAAACACCTTTCTTCTTGGTGTATGGAGCCGAGGCGGTCTTGCCCTCCGAGCTCACCCTGGGATCGCCCCGAGCCACATTATACACCGAAGCAGATCAAGAGCAGAGACGTCGAGACGACCTGGATTACCTGGAGGAGAGGCGGCACCGGGCAGCGCTTCGCGCGGCCCGCTACCAACAGAGCCTCCGCCGCTACCATCAAAGCAAAGTCAGCCCCCGAGCGCTGCAAGTCAATGACCTGGTCCTGCGCCGTGTCCAAACACGCGCAGGCCTAAGCAAGCTGTCCCCGATGTGGGAGGGGCCATACAAAGTTATCGGCACCCCGCGTCCGGGGGTAGTTCGCCTAGCCACGGAGGACGGCACTCCATTGCTGAACCCGTGGAATATTTCCCACCTACGCAGGTTCTACCCATAAGCCGCACGGTGTGCGGAGACATGCATAGAAGTTCATCCACTGCCCCCGGTGGCATGAGCAATGCGTTTGTTATTGTATTTCATATGTTTCCCTTGCAAATACCTGTTACAGTGTGTTTTCCCCCATGTGCTCGAGCATGTGCTGTGGATGCGGCTTTCCAATAAGTTCCTCGGCCTTGCCCGCCTTAGCCTGAGAGCCCTAAGGGTGTCGAGGGTACGGCGATGCTGTATACTACCACGCCTGGGGGTTTGGGTGCGAATGACACACGCCCGTCCCGCCCCGTTGCCGCTGCCCGCTGGCCTTTTTATGCCTTCGCTCCTACACGGAACCCGACAAAGGCACCAGCCAACGGCCAGTGCATGATGCCCGAACCCGGAACAGCCCCCCAGCGGCATGGGACAAATCACGGGGGAGAACAACACTATCACATTATCGCAGTGACTAAGTCTTAAGCTACCAATTGTAGGGAAGCTAACATACAGGGGCTCGGGCCAACCAACCGCCACTGCGTGCGCGCTAAGTTGGCCGAGGGCTCCCAACATACACATACATGAAACAACAAAAGCAACCACGATGAGCTGTTGCAGCACAAGTAAAGGCAAGTTCAATAACTTTATAAACAATGCATAAATATCTTTTTTACAGATACAAGCCGAGGCAAGAGGGCCCTAAGTGGCCGATGGGTCGCTGGGAGCTTCCACCGGGGAGTCTGCGTCCGGCGAGTCCTCGCGGAGGACGAGCTGGAAGGCCACCGGGGTGGCGTCGAAGCCTATCATGATGGAGTCGACGGCGTCTTGGACACGACGGCGGGCGGCCTCCTCGGTTCCTTCGGGGAAGTCCTCGGTGGGGAAGGAGGGGTCAAAGTTGGGGTCGCGGGCTTGGTAGCTCGCCAGGATAAGGGAAGCTACCTTGCGGGATTAGTCATACGATGACTCCTTCGCTACATCGTCGACCTCCTCCGGCACCCTCTGTATCCCCGTGGCCAGATCGTCGATGTATGTGGCCAATCTCGCCAAGGTAGGGATGCTGGGGGGGGATACGGTTCACCCCCACCCCGCGGGCCGTCTCCCGAAGGCGCCCGACGGACGAGGCCAGGCCCTGGATTCCTAGGCGCAGGATGCGCTCCAGATCCGCGACCCGGCGGCGTGCCTCCTCCGTTCCGGCCCCCGGCCGCCAGTTGCGCTGCGCGTCCATGACCACTGCTCCCAGGTGGCGGCTCTGCTCCCGGCGCTCCGGCTCGTCTGCCCGGCGGCCCAGGGGCGGCGGCGAGCTGCTCGTGGTCTCATATGCCCTTCAGGCATCGGGAGGCCTCCTCCTGGGCTTCCACCACCGCCGCCTCTCGACCCCCCACGGCGACCTCGCGCTCGGCGACGGCCTTCTCCTGCACTAGCACGTTGGCCTCCCGCGCGGCGGAGTCTTCTTCGGCCTTGGCGACGGCGGCCTCCCGGCTCTCAACCGCCCGCCACGCCGCCTCAAGGGCCCTCTCCCGCTCCACCAGGCCGGCCTTGCAGGCCTGGAGGTCAGCGTCGGCGCCGGCAGCGACGGCCTCAGCGTCGCACAAGGTGCGCTCACGCTCGTCGAGGCCCCGGGTGCGCTCCCTGAGGTCGCGGAGGAACTGCCCGGTGGTGGTGCGCACCCTCTCCTCGGCGGCGGCGGCAACCTGCTCGCGGAGGTCGGCGGCGTGCCGTTCAGTAACGGTGTGTTCAAACACCTGACTGAGCTCCTCCTGGCGCCGCTCGATCTCCGCCAGCTCCCGCCTGCGGATGAGGCCCTCCGCCCTCGCCGTCGCCGCCAGCTCCTGACGGCCCTCCTCGACCTCGGCCGCCCGCCGCGCCACCTCGACCTCCCTAACGGCCAAGAACTGTACTTCGGCCCGAAGCCCCTCCAGGGAGATGGCGTTGGCCGCCTCCAGTGCCCTGGCGACGACCTCCCTCGCCGCTCCTGCGACCGGACGAGGAGCTCCGTATCCAAAGCGGTCGCGAACCCGGACCGGGCGCCCCCAGACTCAGAGTCGGAGCCCGGCCCGGGATCGGCCGCCTGCGCCGGCCGAGCCACCGGAGATCCCCCGCGGCCGGCTGTGCCCGCTTCTTGCCTTGGGGGCTCGCAGCCGGCCTGTGCCGGCAGGATTAATGGCAGTCGGCGGGGAGATGGCGCCGCCGAGTGTGGCACGGGCGAGGGCTGCTGTGGCGGCGACGATGGTTGCCATGGACGGGACCCCTGAGGTTGCTCTCCGCCGCCCTCCGCTGCCCCCTCTGCGCCAGCGCCGCCCACGGCCTACCCTTCATGGGCGGCCGGCGCTCCAGCCGCTGGGTGGGCCCCTTCCAAGGATCTCGCCGGATCCGGGACCAAGCCCGAAGGGGGCGACCCGGACCTTGGGGGCTCGGGCGCCCCGGACCTCTCCTGTGCGCCCTCCCCCGAGCCCGAGGCAGAACCGTCCTTGGGGACAACCCTTGGGCGAAAATGCCTGTGCTCGCGGCTGAAAACAAAACCAAATCACAACAGGAAATCAAAAAACAGAGACAAAAGTGCAAGACCCTGATAGGCATTCACACATCAGCGAGGCGGGCGGAGTTGAACTCCCAGGAGATCCCTGAGATAGCCCGCTTCTTCTTCGCGGGGCGGCCCGGAGGACTTGTCGGACTCTCGCCCGCTGCGTCCCCTGACGCAGGAGTCCCGCGGACAGACCCCGCCGCCGGTGTGCTCGCCGGGGATGCGCCCTGGGCCTCCGCCGCTGCCGGCGCACTCACTGGGGACGCACCCCGGGCCTCCCCCGCCGTCGTTGTCGCCGCCGTTGCGGCCGGCCTAGCCCTCGGCGTAGTGACCCCCGGGGATGGGCCCGCCGCCCGCGAGCCCCCCGGCTCGCGGGGGGCGCATCGCGCCCGCTCCGCCGCCGTGGTGGAGAAGGGGGAGGAGAGGGGTCCTCCTCGGCCTCTTTCCTCTTCCCTTTGGGATCCGGGGCCCCCGGATCGCCTCGGCCCGGACCCCGGCGGCTCAGCCGCCCAATCAGGATGTGGTCGTTAGGGTCGTCGTCGTCGCCTCCGCCTCCAGCCCTCGGAGCAGCCCCGGCGCAGCCTCCAGCGTGGCCGACGATGAGCCCACGCCGTCACCCACCACCTGCAGCAGGTGCAGGATCTCCGGGCGCGCGGAGTCCTAACACGCGGCACCAACCCGGCGGGAGCCGCGCCAAGTCCATCTCCGTGATGCCGAGGCAGCGGACTGTGGTCCGGAGGTCCTCTCGTCCCGGCCGAAGACGGCGCCCACGAAGGTCCGCATGTCGTCGTTGGGACCCGCGTACATATAGGCGGGGTGTGGCCTCTCCTGCAACGGCACTATGCGCCTCATCAGGGAGTCGCGGAAGACCGCGTGGCTGGACAGGCCCCCCCGTCGGAGGTAGCAGATCCAGTCCAGCACCCCGTCCAGCTCCCTCCTGGCTCGTGGGCGCGCCCCCCAGTTCCTCTGGTTCACTGGGATCCCCGTCGGCAGGGAGAGGCGGGGGTGGTCGCCCAAGCTGGTGTAGAACCAGAACGCCCTCCAGTTCTCCCACCTGGAGCGAGGGTGGATGTCGATGAAGGGAGTTCCGACCGCCCGGTCGTTCCGCGGCTGGATCGCCACGTACCCCACCGCGCCGGGGGAGCCAGCCCGGCATACCCGGAAGAACTGCTGGAAGAGGTGGAGAGAAGGCCTCACCCCCACGAACATCTCGCAGGTGTGGGCGAACACGGCGAGGTAGAAGACGGCGTTGGGGGTGAGGTGGTGCAGCCGGAGGTCGTAGAACTCCAGGACGTCGAGGAAGAAGCGGGAGAAGGGCGGCACCAGCCCGACCATGGCGAAGGAGGCGAAGAACACTATCCCGTGGGAGGCCGCTCCTCCGGGATGTCGCGCATGCGCGTGCCGTTCGGCAAGAATTTGTTGAAGAGGCTGCGAGCCTCCGCAGTGCGCACCAAGGACTTGGGGAGCACACTCCCCGGCACCAGAGGTGAATCGTGGCCCATTACGGGAGTGGAAGGAAGGCAACGGAAGGAGCAGGAGGTGCTGGGTAGACGAAGGGCAAATGGCAATGAGATGAGATGGCAGTGAAAAGCGTAGAAACCGATCCCCTTCTATGCGGATCTGGTTTTATAAGCTGCCACCGCCCCCTCGGATTCTACGGCATTAAATTCGCCCCACTACCACACGAAGCGCCCCCTCGTCTCCGCGCCCTTTCGATTTTCGCATCCCCTTGGATTCCCGCGCCATTCGGATTTCGTGCCGCTCGGGGTTCCGCGCGCCGCGGCGCACTACGCGGACGGAGAGTGCTAGGCGCTTTTGAAATGGCCCCCATGCGCGTGGCCCAAACAAACTCGCCCCCCGTCCTAAGTAAAGGCTTGGCCAGGTGCGACATCAGTCGTCGCGTATCGGCCACCTACCATAGCAAAAACACCCAAATACCCGGGCCCACACACTCAAGGAAATGGCGTCAACCGCGCCCGGGCCCGACTCGGCCCCGGTCAACGCCGGGGGCTACTGTCGGTGATATGGGCCCGGGGGTATGTCGTGGGCGTGGCATTTAAGAAAAAAGAAGGCACCCCTGCCCATCAAGGAGCGCCAAAGTCATGCCCTGAAAGGCTAGGCAAGTCTCGGCCACGGCGGCCACGAGGCCGTCCCCGGGCTGGGCCGCCCGAGGCTGCCCGGAGGCCATCATACTTCCAAACGGCGGGTCCGGATCTCCGGACCCAGTCGGAGGGAACCGGATCGCCCGGACCCTCATCCTCCATCCCGCACCTCTCAGAGAGAGGGGCGAACCCAACTGCCATCCAACTCATTTAATGCTCAAATAGGGGAAAGCTGAGCGCCTGCCCTGCCGCATTCAATGCGATGTGAGACGCGGCGCGGTTGCTCCCATCATCACCCCTTTTTGCCTATTACGAGGCAAAAAGGGGCTAAAAGTTCTCGACTAAGACCGTGATATGGCCGCGCACCACTCCGCGCACGCCTCTCACGCCCCGTCCGGTCGCATTTAATGCACCGGGCGGCCGCGTGGGAGAGAGAGGCGAGCGCGCAGAAGCACGGTGCCCATACCTCTCTATGGAATGGGCCGCCGACCGGTGGGACCCATCGGAGGGGGTAGGCAAACCATCATCACGTCAGCGGCATGGCCATCACGATGACCACACTTTTTCCACCTTCTATGATGCGGCAAACAGGGAGGAGTAGGAATGGAATGGCTTCTCCGACAAGACAAAGCAAAAACCACTCTCTCACGAGGAGTGAGGTAGAGAAAGGGTAGGACTGCTGTGGTGTTTCCTTGTTCTATAAAAGGAGACCCAAGTCCTTCATAAAAGAGGTTCAGCTCCTTCATATAGACAGAGGGTTCCGTTCCAGTTCAAGAAGGGGAGTACACGTTCTGAGAAATAGGTTAAGCCTCTCCAACTAGCCTGCAGAAATCTCCCATCCACCACAAGGTCTAAGGGAGAGGAACACTCTCATTGTTCTTGGCTACCTCCCCCATATATTACATACACACAGGAGTAGGGTGTTACACCGCGCTGGTGGCCCGAACCTGTATAAATTCCCGTCTCATCTGCATTATCTCATCTTTTATACGAGTTTGAGCCAGGATACATCGCTCCCCGTGCCGAACCAAAAAGGGGGTCCCTAGGATCCCTGCGTGTCGACCTACGACATCGATAGTTCCAATTCGGAAAATGGACCCCAAGCTCGATGTCGTCGCTATTGGCACCAAGCTTACATATCCTGACGCCACCACAATTGGCGTCGAGCTGTCTGCGCCATGTCGACACCGAGGCTGTCGTGGCGCTGACGTGGCCAGCTCGACGCCCTGAATCTTGGTGCCGAGCTTGGCGCCATGGATCTTAGCGCCGAGCTGCTCCACCCTGTTCACTACTCATGTATTTCTATAAGTAGTTTGACATAGTTTTCAATCGGCCTATTAGCTTAGTTGATTACCATGTCACGCTAGTAAACCGGAGGTCGTGGGTTTGAGCCTTGATTCTAGCAATTTTTTACTAGACACCTACCTCTAGCGAATAAGAAAACTTAATGTAATTTTTTTTTGCAAAACCTACCACTTGCAGAATTTGGTGACCTTTAGGTCATTAGGCCGATGCTATAACCAATCGAGCTGATAGGCAACTACGTTCAAAATATATATAGAGAAATACATGAATATGAATACTCAACCAGTTCAGGTGTGGCGCCGACCTCGACGCCAAGATCAACAGCGCCGAGATGACCATGTCAGTGTCACGACAGCCTCGGTGCCGACGTGGTGCAAAGAGCTCGACGCCAATTATGGTGACACTGGGATGTGTAAGCTCACTGCCAATAACGACGGCGCCAAGCTTGGGATCCATTTTTCGAATTGAAGCTGTCAGGAGCCTATTTGTGATAATCTTTGAAAAAGGACAAAAGTAAAAAAGTTGTGGAACGTCGTGGAGGAAATACCCAATCGACTAATGCTCGTTTGAACGATGGTCTGTCGATTAAAAATGGTAATCGATAAAAATAAAAATGATTAAAATATATCAAAATGAAAAAAATGATTTTAGTATTGTACATACCATTCCTTCTTTTTTTCCATATTTTCACAGAAATTACTTTTTTACTACATTTTAATTACTGCATTTCTAAATCCATGTTAGGACATAGCTTAAGGTGAGACATTTTGTAATTTTGTTAGCTTGAATATATTTTGTTATTTTATATAGTAATATCTTTACTACTTTAGAAGTGTTGTCTCACGTGTTCACTTGTACACAATCACCACACTTTTATTCTTAGTTCACTCACTCACCTAGTCAATCCTCAACCATATGTAGGCCTGGTCCATTGAAAAGCACATCCACCTAACCAATTTTTAATCATATATATAGGCATGACCCGTTGCATTTACTAGTTAAATTAAAAGGACATATGTGATTTTATACTCACATATATATTACTGGTCTCCTGTCTATGGTAGCAAGTATTCTGTTTTTGATTTTTTCTATTTTTTTGGTACTGTTTTCATTTCTGTCTTTATTTTTTTTATTCTATTTCTATGAAAAAATAATTAATTACGAAAATGGCTGAGACAATTTTCTGACTATTTCGTCCCTACTTAGGTGGATCCTCGAACGATTTGCTCTAGGTTAGTCATTCACATTCGCATATGATCGTGAGCGGTAATTTCTCTACTTGCATTGCATATATAAACTGCATGTTGCACCTTGCTTCTCCTCCGCTTAGTCGACCATGGATGCATTTATTCCTCCAGAAAGTAAATTCATTGCGTGCCTCTGAGTTTTCTTAGTCCATTATGTGTACTTAATATTTGCCTCATCCTCTGCATGCCCTCTCCCCTTGGTTTTTTATGTTGAACCCTCATATGCCTATACCTTTGAGAGTTGATTGTTGGATTGGTCTAAGATGACTATATTAACCCTCTCATATTGGTGTGCTACCTATATAAAAACAGAAATCTCAATGTTTAAAAAATAGTTTATAATAAAATCAAATGGGACGTATTTGATGCCAAATTTGAAAAACAAAATTTACATTTTCAAACAAATTTTTCAAAAAAAATGATGAAATCCATACAAGAGTTTCACCAAGAAAATGAAAAAAAGTACTTTTTATTTGGGTTCAAATTTTGGTGAAATTGTTATGCGAATTTTATGAAATTTGATTTGAAATTTATTTAAGAATTTTAGTTTTAAATTTTTTTGGTAAAATAATTCAATTCCTTCGTTTTTTTACAAATGAATCTTTTTTACATATTGAGAATTATGTTTTTCTCAAAAAGCTTAACACATATAAGTATTGTAAGTATAAGTAATATAGTCATTTTAAAAAACAACGATGAACCAACAGAATATGAAGAAGATCAAAATAGAAATTAAGGGCATATAAGAGATAGGGCAAAATTCACGAGCACGTAAGGATTGAGAAAAACTCAAGATATACATAGAAAATATTTGCATATTGTTTAAATGTTATGGAATGGGGAGCAACGAAATTATTTTGATAAAACTTGCCAGGAAATGGGGAGCATTGTGTAAAAACATTTGCAGTAAAAATTTTAAAAAAACAAATAAAAATTGTAAGGAACTTGGGGAACAAGGTAAAAAAAAATTAAAGATTGGAATTGTAAAGAACTTATTTGTATATTCTTTAAATGTTATGGAACGGGGAGCAACGGAATTGTTTGGATAAAATTTGCAAGGAACTGAGGAGCATTGTGGAAAAAAATGTTTGCAGTAAAAATTTTTTAAAATGGAATAAAAGTTGTAAGGAACTTGGGGAACAATGTAAAAAATTGGTCCCGGCGGGGCTCGAACCCGCGACCTTCGGCTCATAAGACCAACGCTCTAACCAACTGAGCTACGGGACCAGTCTTTGAGCAGCGTGACACAACATTCTTCATAAACAGAACCTCTATGTCGATCGTAACGCTTTTTTCGGCTGAAGCACCCGAGTTCATTTACTTTAACCTCCACCAGTCACCGGCCCAGCTAGACAACACAGTCTGCTTGCCTTTTCCCGTGATCAACCGTAAATTTCACGAGCCGGCATGCATCCACGACGGATTGATCATCTTCCAACCTACCCTACCTCTGTATATATACACTCCACCATCGATAAAGACCGATATTCCATCGACGCCGACCGAGCACCCACAATGCACATGAAAGCTAGATCACCTCTAGCACTCCTGCTTCTCGTCGTCACCATGGTGGCGTCGCCGGCGTTGGTGGCGGCGGCGGCGGCGCAGGAGCAGCTGGTACCGTGCATGTACATCTTCGGCGACTCGCTGGTGGACAACGGCAACAACAACAACATCCTCAGCCTTGCCCGCGCCAACTACCGCCCTTACGGGATCGACTTCTCCGGCGCGCCGCCGGGGCGCTTCACCAACGGCCTCACCGTCGTCGACATGCTCGCCGACATGCTCGGTTTCCGCCCGCCGCTCATCCCGGCGTACGCCATGGCGCAACCCAGCGACTTCGCCCGCGGGCTCAACTTCGCCTCCGGGGCCGCCGGGATCAGGCCGGAGACCGGCAACAACCTGGTAAGTACGGACGTGTCAACACTTATTCAGATATATTGATCGTGTAGCTAATAATGACCACGGTTCAATAATATTACACGGAAACCACCAATATCTTGAGTAATACAATCGATTTTGGAAATGTTGGAAATTTTCGTACAAAATTTGAAATTTCAGCAAAATTTGTCTGAATTTAATTAAACTAATTTTGCTAAATCCAAACTTTTCAACCGCAAGAGAATATCCTCTCGGTGTACCGATAGACCCGACATTCAGTCTGAATTTTGGCAAAAATTTAAATTTTGGATGAATTTGGACTATATTTTTTTACAAAAAAAATGAATTTTGAGCGAATTTAGGCAGAATTCGAAAAAATTGACTTGTTTTAGAAAAAAAGAAAAATGGCCGAATTTGAACAAACTCGACTAGTTTTAGGGGAAAAAAAAGGATATTTTGGCAGAAAAAATCCTACTATGGGACGAGCTGATAGAGCCAAAATTTGTTTAAATTCAGTGAAAACTTACTCATTTTCATTTTTCTAGAAATTTCAGTTCTATGTGTCGCTAAAATGTTTATGATTTCCACAACATTAAATCCTCTTCATCAAAGTATATATATACGTGCACACACGCATGCATGCAGGGGCGGCACTACCCATTTTCGGAGCAGGTGGAGCACTTCCGGGCGGCGGTGCGGCAGATGGGTGCGAACGCCAGGTCGCCGGAGCGGCTCGGCCGGTGCATCTTCTACATCGGGATGGGCAGCAACGACTACCTCAACAACTACTTCATGCCCAACTACTACACCACCGCGCAGTCCTACGACCCGGCCGCTTACGCCGCCGACCTACTCCAGGAGTACTCCCGCCAGCTCGCCGCCCTCTACGCCCTCGGCGCCCGCAAGTTCGTCCTCGCCGGCGTCGGCGACATCGGCTGCATCCCCTACGAGCTCGCCCGGATCAACAACCAGCAAAACGATGATGACGCTGCTCCTACTAACAGCGATTCCGGCACCGGCATTAGCATTTCTCTCGGCGGCGTCGGTCTGACGGTCGGCGGCGGCGACGGGACACGAGCGGCAAACGCGAGCAGGAGCGTCGGCACCGGCGGCGCGTGCAACGACGAGATCAACAGCGCGATCGCCATCTACAACAGGGGGTTGCTGTCGATGGTGAAGCGGTTCAACCGCGGCGGGGGGAGGATGGCGGGGGCGACGGTGGTGTTCCTGGACACGGTGAGGACGGGGAGGGCGCTGGCAGCGAGCGCGGCGGCGCACGGGTTCGAGGTGCTGGACCGCGGGTGCTGCGGGGTGGGGCGGAACAACGGGCAGATCACGTGCCTGCCGATGCAGCAACCGTGCGACGACCGGAGCAAGTACGTGTTCTGGGACGCGTTCCACCCGACGGAGGCGGCCAACCGGATCTACGCCGCCAGGGCCTTCAACTCCACCTCCGCCGCCGGCGACGCATACCCCATCAACATCAGCCAACTCGCCGCCATATGAATCGAATAATTTCACTATCTGATCGATCATTGATCATTACTTACGGCAAGAGCAGAGAGCAGCATCTCGGTTGGAAATAATAATCTTGTAATGTAGTATATATATACTTATTATTGTTACCAGTATGTATTATTGTTACCAGTATGTATGGATTTACTAAGTGTTTGGACGAGAGTAATCGTTGAAAAATTTTCAGTCAGTGAAGGGTTTTTGAGCGTGACAGCGTAATGAACTAAATACACAAAAGAAAATAAATGTAGAAAAATGCACTCTATTAATGACTTCTTGTCCCGGTTTACATGGAACATGTACCAACACCACACTCACAAGACACTAAAAGGCACAAAGAATACACACTATAGATGCGGAACAGCTAAAACTAATATTTATAATGTTTTTCCCGTCCACACGCATGCCCGAGGAGACGCCAACGGCAAAAACCAACACCTTTATGTGCAAATAGATATCGGTTCTTAATAAAACCTATAGGTTGTCAAGTTATAAATGTTGTTTTTTATGGTTTTCATAAAAAAGTGACACTTATAATAAATTTATAGGTGTCGTTTTGTTAAAAAAACAACACTATTTGAACCGACCAAGCCAGCCAAGCCGAGCCACTCATCCGGCCCATCCTTATTTTCTCCTCCCCCACTCTCTTGAGACCTCTCTCTCGATTCTCTCACACACACACTCTCTCTCTCTCTCCACTATCTCTTTTGCCCTCTCTCGTTCGTCAGCCACCACCGTCGGACCACCTCGACGGAGTGCGGCAGGCCCCAAGCGCTCGATCCTGCTCCACCGCTCCAGGGCCCAAGCGCTGCCACAAGCTCGACCTCGACCTGAACACCACGAGGAACTCACCTCAGCGCAGCCGCGGCCTCCACCCGGCCAACACCTCGGCGGAGCGCGATGGGCCCCAAGCACTTGACCCCGACACGGACGTGCTCTTTCCCTCGTGTGGATCTGGTGTCGCTCGCCCCTCGACAGAGCACAGAGGAGGCTCACGCTCGCGCGGATCCGACAACGCAACGACGGAGGATGCGGTGACGATCACCGGCATGGAGGTGGGGCCGCCAGATCCATGCGAGTGTGAGCTAGAGGTGCGACGGCATCAGCAGTTAACGGATCCGCTTCTTTCCCTTCCTCTTGTGATTATTGTGATTGTTGATGTTTATTTTTTGTCTCGATTTTGATCTTGAGGATCTAGATGTGTTGTTTTTCTTGGGATTATTGATTGTAATTCATGTGTTCATGGATTTGGGGCATCAATTTGGTTTGGGGCATCATTTGGGATCTATCAAAGATACACAGAGCTAATTTTTTTGGCTGATGTGCGCCTCAAAGGTACCTGTTGTGGAACAACACCAATGACGTGGGGTCATCAGCGCCGCCTCCGTGGTGCTGATTGAGAAATATGGCACCTTTGGGGGTTTCCTCACAAGCACCGATGGCGTTTTCTATAGTAGTGAAAACGTCTCCGAGACACATGGTTAATGAAGCAAAGGTCAGCAGTGATTCATTGACCTCACTGATAGTACTACATAAATGATTTTCACGGACGAGCCCTCAGCTAACTTACAGGCGGCCGGTAACATCGTTCGCCTGGAATTTTTGGCATTTATAATTTTAATTTTTAAAGATTTACAAAAATAATTTCCGAATTTGAAAATTTACAAAACTAGTCTCTTCCCGCCCTCCGGGAGGCGTGATTGATAAAACGCCCTCCCGAGAGGGCATTTTATCGACGTGGCGACGGCCGCTTCGGTGCCGTCGCCGCGCGGCGAATTTTGCTGGCGGCCCTCTTCCCGCCTTGGTAAGGGTGGTTTTTCACCGTGCGGGCGCCGCAAAAGGGTGGCCGCCCGGCATTTTTGCGGCGGCCCCCTTCCCGCCCTTACCAAGGGCGCTTTTTCCCTGTTTTGCAGGCGGCCCCCTTCCCGCCCTTCCAGAGGGCATTTTTTGCCTTTCCCGCCCTCTGGAAGGGCGTTTTTATCCTAAACCCTAATCGGCCAAAACCCTAATTGACCGACCCTCTCTCGTATTGTTTGGAATGTAAAATGTTATCGTTGTATTTTTCGCAAATGTAACCGATCCATTTGATTTGTTGTATTGTTGCAAATGTAACCGATCCATTTGATTTGTCGTATTGTTTGAAATGTAAATGTTATCGTCGTATTGTTGCAAATGTAAATATGTTGTGTAATGAACATTTGTTTTATCGTCGTATTGTTGCAAATGTAAATATTGTTGCAAGTGTAAATATTCGAGGTATCGTAGATATGTTGTTTGCATTACCTGTGATCATAACATATTGTTTTAACCAAGTTAACTTAGTAGCAATGGTTAAGCAGTTGTTTGTCACACTATTACATACCCTTAGGTATGGATGATACAATACATGGCAAATGTCTTATTCATACATGATACAACTAACTCATCCCCGACAAGTCAAGGCTCGGCTACCTACGGAACCGTTTCAAGGGCAATAAGCTTGTCATCAATTTTCTCATTCCTTCTCGATGTTGTACTCCTTTTGAGTTTCACATTCAGTTACTTTTAGGCCGTTATATTGGGGAATGACATTGTCGATCCACCTAGTGAATCCACACCTCCTTTGAATGCCCTGGTAAAGAAACACATGTAATCAGTTAGAGAGCCAGTAGAGCGAAGACGTTTGCAGAATTGATAAAATGAAAGACGTACAATGAAGTCGTTGTCTAAGTTGGGGCAAATGAAATATCTCCGACCATATGTTCGTGGTTCAAAGGAGGTAGCCATCTTGCAACGATCCCTACAACCGCACATGGGACGCTCCGACCATTTAGGAAAACCCAGTGGGTTGTTCCTCCAAGCTAAGCTTGCGATTTCGACGCGACGTTCATACTCCATCCAAGCCCGAATGAATTGTTCAGTCGACTCAGGTTGTGTTACCGTCTGATCGATCGAAGCAGGTTTAACCGTATCGATCCACTCTTCATATGGACACTGACGTACATCCTCCTGGTTGCACATTTTTGATGTTCGGGGTTAGAAAATGGAACAAGCGAATAGGTTAAAGAAAGAAAAATTATACTCATGACAAAATCATCATCCGCAATCTCGGGACACACGAAGCATCTTTGTCCTCTAGTTGCTTGTCTTATGGATCTTACCACCTGGCAACGGAGACCACAGTGGCATTCTGGACGTTCCCGCCATGTGGGTAGTGCCAGCTAATCCATAGGCCAGTCCAAAGCTTTAGCACGAACTCGACGTTGGTACTCAGCCTTCCGTCGAAGGTAGTCTGACCTTGTTTCGCTAAGTGGGTAGTAACGTGTTCCGTCGGTTCGTGGGTTCTCCGTATCTATCCACTCAACGAAGTTGCACACCCGACGATATGCCTGCATGAGGTGTTAACACGATGTACAATCAAGTTAGCGTTTTTTGCGTGAAGATTTTGTAGATGAAAGCATTGCAGTTAAGCCATACCTGATCAGTGTTGGCGCATTGGAAAAATCATCTCCCCCTGGTTTCAGTGAGGAGGGACGACATAAGTATGCAGCCATCTCCACAATGGCATAACGGACAGTCACACCATGGTGGAATAAAACCGCTCAAAGGATGGAGTCGCCAGTGGAGACGCTCAAGGAATGGATGATATGAAGATCTCATTGCACGAGTAAATGTAGAAAAGAGAATGCAGATTGAAGAGCTCGTATTCGGATCTAAGCAATATATAGTGCGGGGAGGTGAAGGTTCACATCGATGTATCGTTTATGTCTGTCACAGGGCAACAGCTGAACGAGACGTATCGTGTAGGATTGTCACGGGCAAAAGTTGATGGCGACGTATCGTGCGGGACTATCACGGGCAAAAGCGATAGTGACGTCTCGTGCGGGTCCGACACCGCCGAAAGTTTTTGTCGTTAGTAAGAGTATCATGCAGCGAACGATACGGAAGGATCTCGTGACATGTGAGTGCGACGAATAGACAGAGATATATACAAACATCAAATACAAAATAAATAATTACAATTTGTACAAACTGTTGCACACAGAAACTACTGCCGAGGCCTCTTACCCCTATCCCTCCTAGCTTGTGCTCTGACGTGCCCCTGAGAGTACGTCAGCCTGTCTGGGGGCACGACACGACTAGCACGGACATCCGGCGCGGGCGTCTCCTGTGGCGGGTCCTGGCTCTGTGGTAGAGGTGCTCCACCAAGCTGAGAGGCGGCGAGAACGTCTCGATCTGGGTCCTCCAGGTCGTCGAAGTCGTCGCCCGTACCTGACCCCCCCTCGTTGCGCGCCCCGGACCAGCCCTCCTGCGACGATGAAGCCCCCGAGCGGAAAATCCCCGCCGAGTAGAATCCTCCTGTATATAAGCAATGTGAAGCATCAGTGACTTAAACTAATAAGTGTTAACTACTCGTTGGACGACGCTTGCTCACCTCCCGGCTGAGTGAGGGGACGAGGAACGGAGGATCCACTCGCTCCAGCAAAGCTCGCAGTGCTGGGCCGAGTCGCGAAAGGCCGAGGGATCGACGATCCACTCGCGCTTACCGTATCCCCTCTCGGTAGCGTCGGACCTACGCGACATTCGGTTTGTTAGATCACGTTGTAGGGTTGCCACAATGAAAATGAGTGGAACTAACCTATGGAAGCACCAGCGCCTTGTGGTGACCATCCTGGTACCAGACCGCGTGGACGTGGACCTGCAGCACCCTGCGGAGGAACCGCGTCGACGGCTGAACGACAAGAGAAGATCCGCAAGATCGAACGTGCCGTCGTCTGCATCCGCTGAAACGTCATCCTCTGTTCCACGTTGTTCAGGTGAATGCCTGCGTCCAGCCTCAGCATCACCGAGTCGATTTCAGCATTCAATGCCCGTGCGGCTTCGGCCTACAAAAATCGAAACAAATTAGGTTCTTCGCTCAAATAAAAAAGAATCATGATGTACAAAGGCTTTAAGGCCGAGAAATCATGACGTACCCCAACGAAGTAGTCCTGGTCTCGGTGCCTGGGGTAGGTGTCCGTGACAGCTGCCTGGTGCTGCTGCTGCGCGGCCGGTGTGAAGGTCACACGCGGACGCGTCCGCGGTAGGTACCACCGAAGGTAGGCGGTGTAGTTCTCCTCGGAGTGGCCGTAGATCTCGCCGATCACCTCCGCGGTGGCTATCAGCCAGTCCGCCACGTATTGCTGCATACGTGGTTCCCAGAGGGAGCCTCCCTGCTGTCCCCGTCGAGTCAATCTGCATACACAGTAAAGGTCGACTCTAGTTCCATTTCATTCGACACAATAGTACTAAAGTTGAAATAGAAATACTCACTGGTGGTCCTGGTGGGGAACGGCAAACGCTACATCTATCGGGAATCCCTGCCGCAGTCCGAACTGCCTCATCACTCCGCCTGGGCAGTGAGGCTCGACACAAATGTCATACACCACCGGGATCAGCGTCATCCAGTAAGCCGAGTCACGCGTGCACAACGTCGAGAGGCCTAGAGGCGCTCGAGCTGCGACCACCTGCTGCGTGTACGGCTCCCAGACAATGTCTTAAGGCTGGAGACGGTCCAACTCGAACACGTAGTCCAACAACATAAATACAAATATCGGATCACCACTAGATTGAAAGGAGCAAACAAAATAATCAAGCCATTGCATCGCCAGCGGACGACGTAGTCGCCGCACGAGCACGTCTAGGACGTGGTCGCCTCGTTGTTGTTCCTTCTCCCGATGGACGGCTGCCATCGGAGGGCTGTCCGGAAAGCCCTGCACCTGCGACGGTTGAAGTTTCTGAATTCTTTGGACATTTTTTGTATGTATGTCCGTGCTCATCGCATTTGCTGCAACGTAGGGTCCTTCCCCCGGCCTCCGACTCGTCCATGTCGTTTCTGATGCGTCTCGACTGACGACGTCCCTTTTTCATCCTTAACTTCGATGGATCTGGAATGTAGAACACTTGTGGCCGCAGTGTTGTGTACGATCCAGATATCCCAAAACCATATATCTCCTCCTTCCACGTATGAAAAATTGATTCTTTCCTGTAGTACGGTGACACATAGATATCTGGAACTATGCCGCAGTCCCCAGCTGCGGCAAAGACGTGTGAGCAAGGCGGATGTCTAAGCTTTGGCTTCATACCGCAACTACAACCACCATCCGCATGAAGCACACATTCTGCACGCTTGAACACGGTTCTTGTCGCGCCTTCTCTGTCAACACACATGATCTCGTACCTATGAACTTGGGTTCCTTGGGGGATTACTCGTGCTTCATAGCCTTTAGAATTTTGTCTTGCATATATTTCGTCACCACGTTGCCAAATACAATGTTGTTATCGACCATCAAAGGGGATATTTTCTTAAATCTATCCCTAAAGTATGCCTGAGTGCCATGAATGATAAATTCCACAATACCCACCAATGGAAGCCCCCTAACTCCTCGCATCACCCAGTTGTACACCTCGGCCAGGTTCGTTGTCATTATACCATATCAAGCTCCGTCAGTGTCATACAACAGAGACCACTTTTCTTTCGGTTCATTTTCTATCCAGTGGGAGAAATTACGTATTGATGGTGCAGACCTCCTTCTCATTGTTGGTGGGTCATTATGCAATGGACCAAGAGGTACTGCAGGCTCGTCAACCTGTGGCAAATGAGATTGCTCGTCGGTTTGCTTCGTTGTCAGCTCATCCAACCTTCTCCACAACTCATTGAATTTTTTCTCTTGATTTTGACCACATAGCCTCTTGAATAGATCCATCAGGTGCTTGTTCTTAAATTGTTTGTAGAAATTGGCTCCCATATGCCGCATGCACCATCTACTCCGAACATCATGCCACCTAGCTGGAAGTCCCCTCTCCGGCCAACCATTCTGAAGATAGTCGATTACCCTCAGCATGCCGGCATGACAATCATGTATGAGACAAACATTGGGCCTCATACGAACGACTTGGCATCGAACTCTCTCCAAAAACCAATACCAGCTTTCGGTGTTCTCACTCTCGACAAATGCAAACGCCATAGGTAACACCTGGTTGTTCCCATTTGCTCCAATCGCCGTCAGTATCTGACCTCTGTATTTGTCTGTCAGAAAGGTTCCATCTATGCACAGCACAGGGCGACAATGCACAAATGCGTTGATGCAAGCACCAATCGCGAAAAAGGCTCTTTGCAGCACGCTCTTGCTCGAATCGGCAGATGATGGAAAGGTCTGAATGTCGTAGTAGGTATTGGGGTTTCTCTGAGCAATGGTGGCTAATAGACGAGGTAAATTGTCATACGATGCTTCAAATGTGCCATACCTCATCTCCAATATCTTTTGTTTCGCCCTCCAAGCCTTCGCATAGCTAATAGTATACTTGAATTCGTTCTCAATGTGCTTAATAATGGAGCCAGGTTTAAAATCCGTGTTTTTAACAACATGGCTGTACATCTCACCGGCAACAAACGCCGAGGTGATGTTGCGGTGGTACTTATCTACCCCCAGCAACAGACATGTGTGCTCACCAACAATGCTCACTTTCCAATAGTCACTCCATTTCCCCTTGTATGCATGAACGCCCCACGAGACTTCACCACCCTAAACTCTCTATGCAAAGAGACCGCCCAATGCTTCTCTGCCTCTTTCATGTCTTCCTTATGAGAATACCTAGCACCCTGGATGACCTCGTTATCCTTGTATTCAAATGAAACATGCTGCCCTTCCGAGATAACAAGCTGAGAGAAATCAGCTTTTTCTCAATCGACGGGCATGACATCTTCTTCCTCGTCCGATGATTCATCGCCCTCCGCCCGCTCATTTTCAGAATCCTCCCTCTCCATTTCTTCAACAATTGCTTCGATTCTCTCCCCCTCGTCCGCCACGCCAATCGCCTCCTCCAAGCTTGCTTCATTGCTCGGACCTTCACCATACTTTGTTTGCATTGTATTACTGCTATCGATTTCGTGCAGTGCCACAAAAATAACAAGGGGCCAGGACCTTTCAAGTGCCATGTCCACATAACATCTCCACAACTCAGTCTTATCTATAGGCATAAGTTCCCAATAATATCCTTCATTTGCATGACTTACTACAACGGATAAAGACATTGTGTTCACTCTTGTATCCACTTTAAATCCACGTAGCAACCAACTATACACGACTCTGTTTCTCACCGGCCTATCGATGCCCTTTGATTTCATCCTAAATTCGAGGATCTACACCTTCGGACCGTATCTAACGTTGCCTTCACCGTGAACTATCTGAAATATGATCTTACTTGCCATAGTGTCTGACAAACAAATTGAAACTGAGTTTATTCCATACTACGAATATGTTGCCTAGATGACTCTGTGCCTAAGTTAATTTCTTTAACAATATGTTCTCTGGTGTACATCTTAAAATATCCCGAATCGATTTGTTCGTTTCATCTACCGCCAATCGTACCTCGTTCATTTCAATTTGCCAAATTTTGTAAACTAAATTAAATTAAATCATACTTTATATCTACACATATTTTGATTATCAACGAAATTATACGTACGATTATCTATAGTGCTTACCATCTACTCACATAATTTACACTTAGATCCAAACATATTCTACCTAAGTTGATCTATCTATTCTACCTATGTTAATGTCCATTAAATTATCCTTGTTGATCTATCTATTCTACCTATGTTACTCGTCGATTAATTTATCTAAGTTGATCTAAATTAAATCATCTGTTTTACAAATCTATAACAAAATATTCAATAACTATTCAAATATTAAAAAATTATATTTTTCCTAATATTGCATTTACATACTAACTAACAAAAAAATAACGACGGGATATTGCATTTACATCGGATGAAGTACGCAATCCAAGAGGGCTTCGCCACGCTCCTTCCTCTTCCTCACCTCTCTCTGTTCTTTTTCTGGATTTGGGAAGGTGTAAATGAGGACAAAACCTTTGACTCTCGGCTTTGAAGGGTTGCGCGGAGGCTACGCTAGCTGAAAACAAAAAAATTTAACCGCGCAAACCAGGAACACTTGCAAGTAAGGGCCGATAGATCGTTACCGATTGGAGTAGAGTGCAGCGGAATAGCCAATCGGGGCAATCCGATCCGAACAAGTGTAGCCGATTCCGGAGACACCGATTCGCCAATCAGCCGATTCGAGTCGTCCGGCCACGTTCTCACGCCTCGCTCCGATGCGCCCGACCGTAGCCGATTCCACCACAGCCGATCGCTCCGATTGCAGCCGATCCGAAGCCGATCAACAGCGCGCAACGTAGCAGCGCCTCTACCGGTATCCACACGTCCGGGGACAGAACGCCGTACACCTGTGTGCTAGCACGTGATGCAAGGCTAGGGTTTGGCTCGAAAGTGGGGAGGGTTTCCGTGGAGATTGATCTCGATGACTTCTGTTGCACGCGATGCAATTGATATGTGGCAGCTCTCCACCCCTCCCTCCTTTATATAGAGTTGGCCGACTGGGACTAGTGGCCGATTTGGACTCTATTTTGAATCGGATCTCATCCGTATCTCATAGAGTTGGCCGCCCATACGTCGTAAGCCCATAGGACTCTATCCGATCGATCCCTATCCGATCGAGCCGTATCCGAGTCCAACTCGAATGCCCGTTCTTATCCCCTTAAGCGTGCGACCACGTAGGTTCGGTATACTCGGTTTCGGCTATAGTCTAACTTAGCCGATCGTCGGCTCGAGTCCAACTCAGCCGACCCGTCAACAGCGGCACCTAGCAGCACATATTGACACCATAGTATACAAGAATAATATCGGCTCGAACCTGTAATGTGTACACAAATCCCTTTGCCTCACGATACCGTTAAGCTATAGGCAAGATGTGTGCCATCCCTTCAATAGCTTAACCATTCACTCGAACCGTATTGGATTATCCGTGTGTTGATTGACTCCTCAATCAACTTAGCATGGCCATGCATTTCCATAATCCATTACCTCGAGGGCCCAGAGATATCTCTCCAAAGGAGGGGCAAATTCCATCTTGATCACTCACATCCCACTCCATGTTTCATAGCAAACCCGAAAACTACCTTTATAACTACCCAATTACGGAATAGCGTTTGGTAGTCCCAAAGTAGGCTACTACACATGTTGGAATCCATGGTGATCTCGGTCTAAGGACTTTGTACCAACACTACCGAGACCAACTAATGGCACATTAATTCTGTAGTGTCTCATGGTGGGTCTATCCAACAATGTGTTCTCCAACACATATGTCCATGTTTATTGATTTGGTATCTTCATACCCATGATCTATGAGACATGATCATCAATCAATAAACATGCCGATCTTAGAATCATATTTGTTCCAACAATATGACATATGATCGGGATCATTTAGAAATAGATTCATATATAAAGAGTCTCATAAATAAGTCACGTACTTATTGATCAATACAAGATGTCTATTTCATGGAACCGAATAACATTTTATTCATAAATACATAAACATTGACGTGATATCCAACATCTCCATGTTGCCTCTAGGGCATATCACTAACAATCTCCCACTTGCACTAGAGTCAATCATGTAAGTATCTAATACCCATTGCTCTTGTGTGCGCCTCATGCTTCGGTGAGGGAGAGGTTTTGTCGGCGGATCGGCTATGTTGAGATCCATGTGCACTTTGCATATCTTGACATCACCTCTGTCCACTATCTCACGAGATGAGATGATATCGCCGAAGTATGTGTTTGGACTTCGATGTGACCTCGGCTCCTTGGCTTGCGCAATGGCTCCACTATTATCACAATAGAGAGACATTGGACCAGTCGTACTAGTCATCACACCAAGCTCGAAACGAATTTCTTGATCCAAACAGCCTCTCTTTGCACTTCCGAAGCAGCAATGTACTCGGCCTCCATTGTAGAATCAGCAACGGTATCCGCTTGGAACTCTTCCAGTGATCGCGCTCCGTTCGGCGAACACAAACCCGATTGCGATCTATAATCATCCTTGTCCGTTTGGAAGCTAGCATCGGTGTAACCACTTACAACGAGCTCTTCTTCACCTCCATAGACTAGGAACATATCCTTAGTTCTTCTCAAGTACTTAAGGATATTCTTTACGGCGATCCGGGACCTTCACTGGATCGACGGTATCTGCTCGTAGCACTCAAAGCGTACGAGACATCCGGGCGTGTACAAAGCATGGCATACATGATGGATCCAATTGCCGAAGCATATGGAACCATACCCATCTTATTCCGCTCATCATGTGTCCGAGGACACCGATTCTTGCTAAGATTAATGCCATGTGACATGGGCAAGAAACCTTTCTTGGAATCATGCATGTTGAACCTTTTCAACACCTTGTCAATGTATGTACTTTGGCTTAATCCAATTAGCCTCTTGGATCTATCTCTATAGATCCGAATGCCAATATGTATGCTGCCTCCCTAAGTCTTTCATGGAAAAACTATTTTTCAATGACGACTTGACGGATTCTAGCATAGGGATATCATTTCCAATCAATAATATGTCATCCACATATAAGATTAGAAATACAATTGTACTCCCACCGACCTTTTTGTAAACACAGGCCTCTTCTTCGTTTTTGATGAAACCAAATCCTTTGATTACTTCATCAAAACGAATATTCCAACTCCGAGATGCTTGCTTCAATCCATAAATGGATTTCGTAGCTTGCATATCTTTCCAGACGATTCTGGATTGACAAAACCCGAGGTTGTATCATGTATACATCCTCGCTTAGGTTTCCATTCAGGAAAGCCGTTTTGACATCCATATGCCATATCTCATAATCGAAATATGCAGCAATCGCTAGGATAATCCGAATAGATTTAAGCATTGCGACGGGCGAGAAGGTTTCATCATAATCAACTCCTTGAATCTGTTTAAAACCTTTCGCCACCAATCGCGCCTTATAGATGTGAACATTTCCATCCATCTCAGCCTTTTCTTAAAAACCCATTTACACTCAATGGTTTTGACACCATCAGTGGATCAACCAAGTTCCAAATTTGATTGTCGTACATGGATTCTATTTCGGATTTCATGGCTCCAAGCCACTTGTCGGAATCGGGTCCCACCATCGCTTCCTCATAGGTCTTAGGCTCATCGTTGTCTAACAACAATATATCACGTTGTTCCGCACTGTGTATCTATCGGGCGCACGACGTGATCTTTCGACCTCCGTGGGCGCGTGTATCTACAACCGGTGGCGCAACTCTTTTCTCCTCTGTTGTGGTTCGTGGTCGCTGAAACATTTTTCCGGTGTTTCTTAAACTTCTTCAAGATGCACCCTGCTCCCACTAACCCTTCTTGAAAGAAACTCTTTCTCCAAGAAGACACCGTGTCGGGCGACAAACACTTTGCCTTGTTCCCGATTATAAAAGTAATATCCCTTAGTTTCCTTAGGATATCCCACAAAGAAGCACTTGTCGATTTGGGTGTGAGCTTGTCGATTGTAAATGTTTTACATAAGCCTCACATCCCCAAATTTTGAGAAAAGACAAACTAGGGGTTGCCCGTCCATATCTCATATGGTGTCTTTTCAACCGACTTAGATGGAACTCTATTTAGTGTGAGCGCATGTTTCAAGAGCATATCCCCGAAGGATAACGAAAGATCACTTTGGCTCATCATCGACCGCACCATGTCCAACAAGGTGCGATTTCTCCGTTCGGACACCCCATTCCATTGTGGAGTTCTGACGGAGTCAACGTGGAACAATTCCACAATTTTTCGATGATTACCAAACTCTTGGCTCAAGTATTCCCTCCACGATCTGATCGTAGAAACTTGATTGTTTTCCCTAAATGATTCTGTACTTCATTCTGGAATTCTTTGAACTTTTCAAAGGATTCGGACTTATGCCTCATTAAGTAGATATAACCATATCTACTAAAGTCATCGTAAAGGTAATGAAGTACGATAACCACCTCTAGCCGTTGAGCTCATTGGTCCACATACATCGGTATGTACGAGTGCCAATAAGTCACTTGCTCTCTCACTATGTCCCGTGAAAGGTGCCTTTGTCATCTTACCAAGTAAACAAGACTCACATGTCTCAAATAATTCCAAATCAAAGGAGTGAAGCGGTCCATCCTTATGAAGCTTCTCCATGCGTTTCTTATTTATATGGCCTAAGCGACAATGCCGATAAACGTGGGGTTTATATCATTAGAGAGTTGCCTTTCGTATTAATGTTATAGATGGGAGACGCTTCAAGATTCAAAACGTACAATCCATTCACCAATGGAGCATGAAAATAGAACATATCTCGAGATATATTGAACAACCATTGTTCATTGATCTAAAATCATATCCTTCCGCTTGCAAACATGAAGCGAAAATAACGTTTTGACATAGTGTTGGAACACTTTAATTCCAAAACTAATCCCGAAGGTAGATGAAGTGGTCTTGTGCCGACAAGAACGTAGCAACGCTTGCTCCATTGCCGACGCGCAGTTTCACCTCGCCCCTTCTCAATCCTCTACTTCTTCTCATTCCCCGCAACGATTTGCAAATATGAGCTACGATCCGGTATCAAATACCCAAGAGTCGTAGGTGAAGTAGCAAGATTAATGTCTATAACATTAATACCTGAGCGAAGTCGTACTTGGCTTCTTTTTGAGATCTTCCATGTACTTCTTGCAGTTCCTCTTCCAGTGGCTGTCTCCTTGCAATAGAAGCAAACGACATCCGATGCCGCCGACCCCTTCTTGCCCTTCTTTGCATTGGAGGCACTCGCGATCTCATCGGGAGTTAACTTCCTCTTGGTGCAAAGCTTCTTGACGAGGTGGTTTGCGCTTAGCCTTCTGCATCATCATCACATGATGACCGTTTTCTGGATACTCTCCTCACTGTCTTTAGCATCCCACGCAATTCAGCCAAGGTCCTATCCATATTGTTCATGTGATAATTCAATATGAATGGCTCGAAGCTCGAAGGGAGCGACCGGAGAATCACGTCGTAGCCAACTCTTGGCTAAGGGGAAAACCTAGTTTTTCCGGACTCTCAATGTAGCCAATCATTTTTATCACATGCGGATGACGGGATTCCCTCAACAAGCTCGCACGCAAACAAGGACTTTGAGGTGTTGAACCTCTCGGCCCGAGCTTGGTTCTCAAACATGCCACGCAGTCCCGAATAATAGTGTGAGCATCGCTGCTCTCATATTGCTTCGAAGCTCGGGGACATTGTAGCTAGCATGAGACAGCTTATATCTAGGGCATCATTAGTGTGCTTCTCGTAAGCCCTCCGTGCGGTTGCGGTGGCGTTATTAGGCAAATCCTCGGGATAGGGTACTTCAAGAACGTACTCCTTACGCTCTTGCTTGAGAACAATTCTCAAGTTGCGATACCAATCCATAAAGTTTGTTCCATTTAATTTTTCCTTTTCGAGAATAGATCGCAAGTTAAAGGTACTGGGTGTAGTATTAGCCGCCATTTATTCTACAACGAAAAAGCAAAGTTTAGCACAATGTTTATGCTATGTCTTTTGTTAAACAATTTAACATAAGACTCCCATTACGTATTTTCCACCTTTCCTCTAGGTTACGTATTGGGTCAAGATCCACATGTTAATTAATTTTCTAGTGAGCTTTGGCATCACCGCTAGAAAATTAGTAACATCGGTAAGCAACACCTTGCTAATCACATCTCTATGTGACTCTTGTTGTTGGTGTGGCATCTCCATGCCCGGCTCCAACCTATGCCCCAAGGCCCAAAACTGTTTTGATAGCCTTGTTAAGTAAACCAAATGCTCCTGCATGTATATGTCGACATATACCCCCTCGTGTTATGATAGATAGAATGGCACTCGCTTTGGCGGACCCACCATTGACGAGCATAACGGTGACGGGTGCAACATTTGGAAGGGCATCATTACTACTTAATTTTGCGAGGATGCTATCCTATCAAACAAACATATCACATATGAAAGCAAGAAGAATAGCATATAGTGAAATAGTATGGCCCCCTTCACATGGTGATCTCCATCTCCATGCCGGTGTACAGGATCTCCATCTTCATCACCGTTCTTTCGAGTGCCGAATGCTTGATTTCTTCAAACTAAGCTACTACTATAGAAGCTCTAATTGAAGATTACATCGACTCACAGTCGTGAAAGAATATTACAAGCATTGCACGTATGAAAGAATATTACAGGATTGCACATATGAAAGAATATTACATGCATCACATGCATCTCATACATCTCATACATACAATAGGGCCATACCATCTCAAAGCATTCTCTGCAAAAACAAGTTAGGCGTAGAAACGTTTTCTACTTATCGCAGAGCTACGGCATCGAGACGACCTATAAGGGGGTACGCACACGGCGGTCCCGCTATGAATTTGCTTACGAAAACCATGTCGGCATAATCATATTATGCCGTCCCGATACACTATCAAGGGAGATGGTTTGCGTAGGCGCGAGGCAGCTAACAAGATCGGACTACGAGATAGCTTCGGCATAATCACATTATACCGTTCCGATACACTATCAAGGAACGCTATCTCGAACCCAACTCAAACCGAGTTATATGGAAATTGCTTCGACGTAATCACATTACGCCGTTCCGATACACTATCAAGGAACGCAATTACCATTAACTCTCCTCAACAGATCCCGTAAAACCGATTGATCTAATCAACCCGTGCGCAAAACTTGTTCCAGATCCAATCTAAAACCCGAACTAAGCAAGATTAGCTCTGATACCACTGAAGGGTTACGCGGAGGCTACGCTAGCCGAAAACAAAAATTTTAACCGCGCAAACCAGGAACACTTGCAAGTAAGGGCCGATAGATCGTTACCGATTGGAGTAGAGTGCAGCGGAATAGCCAATCAGGGCAATCCGATCCGGAACAGTGTAGCCGATTCCCGGAGACAGCCGATTCGCCAATCAGCCGATTCGAGTCGTCCGGCCGCGTTCTCACGCCTCGCTCCGATGCGCCCGACCGCAGCCGATTCCACCACAGCCGATCGCTCCGATTGCAGCCGATCCAAAGCCGATCAACAGCGCGCAACGTAGCAGCGCCTCTACCGGTATCCACACGTCCGGGGACAGAACGCCGTACACCCGTGTGCTAGCACGCGATGCAAGGCTAGGGTTTGGCTCGAAAGTGGGGAGGGTTTCCGTGGAGATTGATCTCGGCGACTTCTGTTGCACGCGATGCAATTGACATGTGGCAGCTCTCCACCCCTCCCTCCTTTATATAGAGTTGGCCGACTGGGACTAGTGGCCGATTAGGACTCTATTTTGAATCGGATCTCATCCGTATCTCATAGAGTTGGCCGCCCATACGTCGTAAGCCCATAGGACTCTATCCGATCGGATCCCTATCCGATCGAGCCGTATCCGAGTCCAACTCGAATGCCTGTTCTTATCCCCTTAAGCGTGCGACCACAGTAGGTTCAGGTATACTCGGTTTCGGCTATAGTCTAACTTAGCCGATCGTCGGCTCGAGTCCAACTCAGCCGACCCGTCAACAGCGGCGCCTAGCAGCACATATTGACACCATAGTATACAAGAATAATATCGGCTCGAACCTGTAATGTGTACACAAATCCCTTTGCCTCACGATACCGCTTAAGCTATAGGCAAGATGTGTGCCATCCCTTCAATAGCTTAACCATTCACTCGAACCGTATTGGATTATCGTGTGTTGATTGACTCCTCAATCAACTTGGCATGGCCATGCATTTCCATAATCCATTACCTCGAGGGGCCCGAGATATCTCTCCAAAGGAGGGGCAAATTCCATCTTGATCACTCACATCCCACTCCATGTTTCATAGCAAACCCGAAAACTACCTTTATAACTACCCAATTACGGAATAGCGTTTGGTAGTCCCAAAGTAGGCTACTACACATGTTGGAATCCATGGTGATCTCGGTCTAAGGACTTTGTACCAACACTACCGAGACCAACTAATGGCACATTAATTCCCGTAGTGTCTCATGGTGGGTCTATCCAACAATGTGTTCTCCAACACATATGTCCATGTTTATTGATTTGGTATCTTCATACCCATGATCTATGAGACATGATCATCAATCAATAAACATGCCGATCTTAGAATCATATTTGTTCCAACAATATGACATATGATCGAGGATCGTTTAGAAATAGATTCATACATAAAGAGTCTCATAAATAAGTGACGTACTTATTGATCAATACAAGATGTCTATTTCATGGAACCGAATAACACTTTATTCATAAATACATAAACATTGACGTGATATCCAACATCTCCATGTTGCCTCTAGGGCATATCACTAACAGGCTTATATACGCCCAAGGCAAAACAACGCCCTTCCAGGAGGGCGGGAAGGGGGCCGCCGCAAAAGCCGGGCGGCCGCCCTTTTTGCGGCGGCCCCCGTATGAACAGGGAAAAACGCCCTTGGTAAGGGCGGGAAGGGGGCCGCCTGCAAAAATGCCGGGCGGCCGCCCTTTTGCAGCGGCCCCCGTGCACAGTGAAAAACCGCCCTTACCAAGGGCGGGAAGGGGGCCGCCTGCAAAATTTCGCCGCGCGCGAGACGACACCCAACGGCCGTCCACGTCGGATAAAACGCCCTCCGGGAGGGCGTTTTATCCAATCACGCCTCCCGCAGGGCGGGAAGAGACTAGTTTTGTAAATTTTCAAATTCGGAAATTATTTTTGTAAATCTTTAAAAAATTAAAATTATAAATGCCAAAAATTCTCCTCGGTAATGTTGGCCCGGAGGACGACAAGGCCCGTATACAAATATCAGTTTTACACGCAAGCCCCTATGGAAATAGATTTATTTTCACAAGCAGACCTGTTAAGAGGCCCGCCTGGCACCCGGCCGGCTGCTCTCTCCCTTCCCTCTCTTTTATTCTCTCCTTTCTTAAAAATATATTTCCTGCCTCCACTCTCTTCTCTTCTCCTCTTCTCTCCTCACCCCACTATTGGAGAAAGCCACACTAGTCCCGGTTCGTAACCCTCAGTAGTCCCGGTTGTCAAATCGGGACTACGAATTCGGGACTAGAGATGCGCGACCTCTAGTCCCGGTTAAACCGAGACTAGAGATGCATCTTTAGTCCCGGTTAAAGCCACCAACCGGGACTAAAGATTTTTTTAAAATTTTTTTTAATTTGTCCTTTCTCCAGTAGTACTGCTATATATATATATATTACACACATATATTATATTACACATAAATATATAATTTACACACATTTAAACGAACTTAAGAAAGGAAATATACATATATTACCAAAATATGTACAATATTCATACATGTTTCCTAGCTAGCTTATAAAAAATTGTCTCTAATCTACTTTGCTGTGGATGGAGTGGTTTAGCTACTAAAACTAATGAAGAACTCCCCCGCGGGATCAACGACCTGCTCGTTAATAAATCCCATCAAATCTTCCTGAGCGGCTTGTATGAAAGTCTCGTGGGGGAGGTCGTCTCTTAGTCGCATAAGCTGTCATTAATTAGAATAAACGAGAAATAAATATATGAAGTGAATAAGAAATCGAGACGTAATGTATGAATTGGTGTTATACGTACATCTAGATCATTGACAGTTTTGACTTCGGTCACAAAGCGGTGAATGTAGTCGCAGACGTAATATCCTCATAGGTTGGTGCCCTGCGACTGTTTTGCACACTAAAGGAGAAACGACGAAAGATTTGATATGTATTTCATATTTTAGAACATAATAATGATTCAACTCAAATTAGGAGCAGGCATGTTACTCACTGGAAACTTCATCCGCACAGAGAGCTTATCTTTCCAATTTCCGCGAACATTGATCCAAAATCATTCCCATGCCCTACGTGCAGTTGAAAGTTAGCACGTAATTATTCGAGAACCGCATATATGCAATAGAAAGTAATAAGGCATTACCTGTTAAACAGTTCAAATATGTCAGAGTACGTGGACTCTAGTTTATCCATTGAGTCAAAGACATGGATCTTCGACTCACCCATGTCAAGTACTAACAGAATCCAGTGGAATCTGCAAATTGGTTTAGATGACACATATGAAACTTTATGTATGCACGGGATTGAAATTGGTTCGGAAAGAAAGAAAAAACTTACGCAGTATTGTAGGGCAGAAGGATGAAGGACCGAAAGGGTTGCTTCACAAGCGTGTTGTATATGTTGTCCACGGTGTCATTAGGAAACTAATCAACCAATGGGCCGTTGATTTATGTGGATCCATGAATCCATGCTTGATGCATTCGTGCTTGTTGCAGTATTGGATCACCATTCTACAACGGTTAAAAAGAATTTTAGTCAGCTAAATTAATGGAGGTAAGAAACAAAATAACAGGGCGATACTTACAAAACCCACGTGGTTAGAAGTGAGACGTCGAGGGCATCAAGTTGGTACAAGTCGAATATATCTTTGAATCGGAGATAGAGGTAGTCATCTCCATCGAAGAAGTAGTCAATTGAATATTTGCATGTTATCATGTCTTCACCCTTCCTGGATCATTGCATGTACCACTGATGGAAGCGATACATCTGAGTTGGAAGCCTTTTCACGAGATTCGGCTTGACGAGAGGCTTTCCAAGGTTGAATTTGTATTTAAGCGGAGCCTTCGCCAGGGGTGCACGATCATGTAATTGATCCATATTAATTCCAGCTTCTTGCATGAACTGTCTTAAATCAAGTCTAATATTTGGAATCGTGCTGAACTCCGAGGCTTCGTGGCTGCATGCCAAGCGGGTACATCTTTGCCCGCTTTCTTCGCACACCGGCCAGACCGCTTTGGTGCGGACGGCGGCGTCTTCTCAATTCTCGAGTCTTTCCCGGACGACCACTTGATATTGACGCGCGCTCTTGGACGATGACCATTTAGGAGTCGGTGCTCGTTGTGGCGACGGAGGAGGGTTGGAAGGCGGTGGAGTTGGAGACGGCCGTTTAGGAGTCGGTGCTCGTGGAGGCGACGCAGGAGGCAAAGGAGGCGAAGGCGGCGAAGGAGGCGGAGGAGACGGCCCACGTGGAGGCGAGGGCGGTGGAACGATAGGAGACGCTGTTCGTCCGGGGAATTTTATGAAGATCTTCCTCCAGAGAAATATTCCATGAGCCGTTTCTCCTAGCGTCGGCTCCCCGTCTCCTCCGGGGATATCCAGCTCCAGATCTTCATAGCCGCGTTCCACCTGTTCAATTTCAACCTTTGAGTACGAAGGTGGAACGGGCCAGAAGTGGTAGGTGCCGTCTCGGGCTACTAGAATAGCCATGCCCGACGCGACCTGTTCGAGAAGATTGCTTATTAGTTAATAATGAACGTTGATTGACAAGTTATTCAAGAAAATATACGTATAACATAAAAGTACGAACATACCTTTATTGTTATGTTTTTCAGCGGGATGTGCAGCTCACACGGGGTCCGCTGTGTGATGTCATCCACGGGGCATGGCAGACCCGATAGAGCTTGTGTGGCCAGCTCGTCTTCATTTCCGAGACGCGCACCGCGCTGTTGGAGTTGTGCGGTTGTTGCTGGATCCGGCTGTTGGCTAACCCACTGGCTCCGCTCCTCAGCCAACCTTAGGGCCACCCTTTCATCGACAATCTGATCGATCTGCGAGAGCTTCATTTCCATCTTAGCGAATCTAGCATCACTCTCTCTCTTTGACCTCATTCGGCTCCTGTATGTGTCGACGTCAGCTTGGAACCCGTATTTCCAGGGGACGACGCATTTTCCTAGCGTACGCCCCGGGTGCTCTGGGTTTTGGAGGACGAGCGTTAGCTCGTCCTTCTCTCTATCGGGCCTGAACGCGCCCGAGGAACTGGCCTGCACCGCCTCCTCTAACCTCTGTCCGGCTTCTTGAATTTCATCACCAAAGATCATTGTGCCATCGACGGGATTAAGTGAGCCGCCGTGAGCATAGAACCAGTTCTTTGATCGTTCCGGCTAGTTTGCTGTGCCTGGAACGATATCCCGTCCTTCTAGGTCAGCTTCCATTTTTTCCCATTTCTCCATTGTTTTTTTATAGCCGCCTGACCCAAGCCTGTGATGGTATTTCTTTTTGGCTGCGTTGGCCTTGTTCTTTTCTATGATAGATTGCGCTTCTTCACTGGTCTTGTGCTCAACAAAAGCATCCCAATGATCTCTGAGCTTTGGGAACTTGTCAAAGTTTGGTGTCTGGCCCTTCAGGATATATTTCTTGTGTAACTATTTCTTGTAGTTCCTGAAGAGCTCTGTCATTTTCTTCAACGTCCATTCCTTGACCCTTGCCTGATCTGAGTCTGGGATGGTGAACGTTTGCAGCATTGTCGTCCAAAGCATCTCTTTCTCTGAGTCTGGGAGATAGCTCTGCTCCTTTTCTCCTTTGGTAGACCGCCTCCAGTTGGCAACACTTACGGGCACGTGATCCCTCACCACCCATCCGTTGTGCGCCACAAACTTCCTTGCGACGTCCTCTGGGGCAATTGGTCGACCGTCAGGTGCCACCTCCGTTATGACATGTCGACCCTCTATTTTCTTGCTGAGGCCGCGTGGCCTCTTCTGTCCAGCGGAGGCGGAGCCCTCATTCCCCTCCTCGTTCCTCTGCTCGTCTCCCCCCTCGTTCCCCTCCTCGTTGAGGTACTGATCTGGATCTTCGTGTCCCTCCTCGTTGTAAAACTCTATTCCTCGTGCGATCTCATCAAGGAGAAACTGTTCCTCGTCACGATCTGCCATTTGATTGGTTAGGGTTGAGGACTTAATCAAAGAATTCTGAAAAAAATTTATTCGGTTAATACATGTATCAATTATTCAGGAATATCATGTATGTCTACGTAAAAAAATATAGACAGAAAAGAAGAAGATGGAAAAAAAGATGAAATCCGACAGACACTAGATCCAATTGTGCACATCCACAATGGTGATATTTTTCAGAAGTCACTTCCTGGATTACATCCACACCGAACGACCGAACGACCAAACGAACGACCGACCATTCGTTCAATCTATCGTTCACGTCTCCGTTTGGTCGTTCGTTCGTTCACCCTAAACCCTAAACCCTAAACCCTAAACTCAACCCTAACCCTAACCTATCGTTCGTTCATGTCCGTTCGTTCGGACCCTTAACCCTAACCCAAACCCAAATCCTAAACTATTGTCCGTTCGTTGTAACGTTCGTTGACGTCCGTGAGTACGATCATTTGGAGGAGAGGAGAGAAAGAGAGGAGAATGACGTGAGGGAGATAAGGTGGAGAGGAGAGGAAGTGGAGAGGAGAGGAGAGAGAGAGGACATTGCATGCCTATGTACGTTGTAACGACCGAACGAACGACCGACCGAACGAACGAACAAACGACCAAACGAACGACCGAACGACCAACCGACCGACCGAACGAACGAACGAACGAGTGTTCGTTCGTCCGTCCGTCCGTTCATCCACGTCCGTCCGTCCACGTCCGTCCTTTCATGCATGCAAGGAGGATATCCTAAATTATTTGCATGCATGAAAGCGGTCATCCATAAACCTTGAACATATGTAGGGAGCTATGAAGAAGGTAGGAAGAAAACGTCGGGGCCTCTCCACCGATCATCAGGAGCAGCTGGATGCGGATACGGACGAGACGACTAAGATAAGCTATTTCATTGATCCCGACTCATTGGAGAGAGAGATTTGCTTCATGTCTCTCGAAAGAATGGCGCCCAGCCAAACACATAGGTAAATGCAATTTTGTCTTGCATCATGCATATGGTTAACCATGCTCATCGCTGAGAAAATTTTATAGCAGTAGCTTCTTTTTGCTGCAAGACTGTCTTTGTTTATCTGTTTATCTGTTATTTGTCTAACCTTTTTTCATGAACTAGCTGGTGGCCTTATTGCACTAGCCTTTGGCCTAATAGTTACTTGCTTGAGGAGGAAGCTCTCTTCTCCAGTATCTCCTTCCCGAGCTTCCATCCCCAGCCATTCTGCTCTACTGTCATACAAAGCAACGTTTTACAAGGTATGATTCTTTTCTTTCTACTCGGATCAATGCATGAATGATGCTCTCTTTTTTCTAATAAAAAAGGAATGGCGTTTTCTGGATTTGTGTTGCTTAGAAACTTGTTTCTTGCCATGCAGACGAGCTTGGTGTCATCTTTGAAGATGATGTGCTGAAGTATTGGGATGAAATGGAGCAATCGGAGAACAAGGTAGAACAAAGTGAGAAGGGATTGCCACTGCTCTATTACAGTGATGAGAACGGAGCAGCCTCCAAAAGCATGAGAGACGATGTTAGATCAGAGGAGAAGGCATTGATGTTCCAGCTCGTGTCGCAGTCTTTCTACATGCCAATCATGCAGGCCGCACGAGGGTTTAGGGTTTAGGGTTTAAAATAGGGTTTAGGGTTTAGGTTAAGGGTTAATGGTAAAAGGGTTTAGGTTTAAGGTTTAGGTTTTAGGGTTTATGGTTTATGGTTTAAAATAGTTTTAAATACGACAAATGTTAATTATATCTTTTATTTTAATTTATTTTTTTCAAATAGGCCATATGTTAAATATATATTATTATTTAAATTTTAAATAGTTTGGAATATGACAAATGTTAATTATATGTTATTATTTTAATTTATAATATTTTATGTTAATTATATGACCATATGTTAATTATATATGAATATATGAACATATGTTAATTATAATTATATATGAATATAACACAAATATAACTGGGCACGATAATAATTAGTCCCGGTTTTTGAAACCACCCGGGACTAGAGGTGAATTTCAGCGGGCGGGAAAATATCTTCTCATGTTTGCAAACAAATCTAGAGATGAAAATGTATATAAAATAATCGCAAAATACGAAGTGCTAAGATTATAGATAGCACATGACATGTAGATAGCAAAATGTATAAAAAACAACCACAAATAAGAGTAAGAAGTTGCTAACCTTATAGAGCAAATATTTGTGTATTATCACCAAAGAAGGTGCTAACCTCGGCAGCACCGGACCTCTAGCGGAGAAAAATTTTGAAGATGTACAAGTGTGGCTGGCTCGGGATGGAGGAGGAAGGAGTATATAAAGAAAATCTCTAGTCCCGGTTGGTAACACCAACCGGGACTAGAGATGCCATCTCTAGTCCCGAGGCAACGGTATAAAAAATTTCAACGGCTCTCTAGGACCTTTAGTTCCGGTTCGTTTCAAGAACCAGGACTAGAGATGACGGTTCAAATGTTGTCAGCGCGTGTCAGAGCGCTGGGGACCTTTATGGTTGGTGACACGAACCGGGACTAGAGGTAGCATATCTAGTCCCGGTTGGTGTTACCAACCGGGACTAAAGGTCCCCAGCGCTCTGACACGCGCTGACAACATTTGAACCGGGACTAGAGGTGATCTTTAGTCCCGGTTCGTGACACGAACCGGGACTAATTTTCCTAGAGGGCCGTTAAATTTTTAAACCGGGACTAGAGATCACCTCTAGTCCCAGGTGCAACTCAAACCGGGACTACTGTGCTTTTTGCCACTTCAACCAATGATGGTTTCTCCAGTAGTGAGATATCGGAAATGCTTAGTCATGGATGTCTGGGTGACTCAAAATATCAGACACACTTGTCCTTATCCAAAACACTTAGCTACCTCCACAACACGTTCCCATCACTCTTCCTCTATCTCTCCTCAAAGACATTTCTCTCGGTGGCCATATGGTGGCGGAGGAGACACTGGGGCCTCGCCGGCGGCAAGCACATGACGATGGAGCACAGCGATGTGGGATAGGGAGTAGGCGTTGGACCTCACCAACGCCACACGACAGCAGCAAAGGCGACGTGGCAGGGGGCGTAGGGTGATGCATGATAGGGTGGAGGCATTGGACCTCGCCGCCGAGGTGGTGGTTGGGCACGACAATGCGAGATGGGGAGGAGGTGTTGGATCTGGCTGCTAACATGGTTGGTCCTGGCCTTGGCCGGAGGCCGCCCACCTTGTGTCGCATCTTTGCTGTGCTGTCACCGTCCTTTGTCGTATCGGTAGTTGTGGTGGCCGAAGTAGAAGAAGAAGACGGAGGTGGGTTCATTTTGTCAAAGTTTTTAGCGATGTTGCACCCTATTGTGTTTCCTGTTGCATTTTATTGCATCAAGGTGTTTCATTCTATTTTGATTCGATGTTGCATATGTTGATTCATTACGTTGCAATTGGTATGTTTCGAATGTTGTATCTGGTTGAAGCATTCAAAAGATGAAATATTTTTTTCGGCTAATAAAACATCTGAAACATTTTCGTTGAAATATTTTTTGTGTACTGTAACATGTGAAACATTTTATAATAATATATTATAATATCGTCCGATGTGTTGTAAAATATTGAACGTCCGATTTGCAGCGCTTCCATAAAGATGTATATAGTCATCACGACTTAACCATTGTACCATCTGTGGCTCCCCACTTTAATTTATTAATGACTTATGATCTATGCTTTCCCACTTTAATTTATTAATGACTTATTCTAATATTCGGTATCTATTCTCTCTACCATACGTGCATTTTTTTTATTTTTTAAATCTATGTGCATATTTACATGCATGTAGTATATGCATCATAGAAAAAATATCCTACCTGGATAATTCTTTAGGACATACTCCATCTTTTTTCTTATTCGACATTTCAGAATGCATGAAATTACCTTATTGCCCTTCGTTCTTTCTACCCTTGTCCCACTGTTGCGTTTTCTTCCATGCTGCTCATCGGTGGTGGACCAGCGCTCCACCACTATGGGAAACCACGGTTTTGCCGAGTGCCCCAGGCACTCGGCAAAGGTCCAAATGCACTTGGCAAAAGGTTTGCCGAGTGTAACACTCGGCAAAGAGGACACGACAAATTTTTTATCGGCAAAGGTGACTTTGCCGAGTGTTTTTCGTCGGACACTCTGCAAAGTTTATAATCCAATTTTTTTAAAGAATAAAGCCAAAAAAAATTGGATGCAATACAAGCAAGCCTAGGCCCAATTCAACCGCACAAAAATTTATCCGAAAAATTGCCCTTCATGGGAGTCGAACTCGCAACCCCTCATGTGTGCACCCCTCCACCTCACTTTCCTAGCCAATCCGCCCAACATGTTCTTGTGAAAGAGAAGGGTTGTATCTCTACTCATATGCTGGCAGATCCACCCTTTGCTGAGTGTCAGATCTAGGGCACACGACAAAGTATTTTTTTATTTTTCAGTTTTGCCGTTAAGAAATTTTAAAATGTAGCTCTGTAAATTTTGCCGAGTGTAAAAAACACTCGGCAAATTGGGTTGTTTGCCGAGTGCCTATGTAGGCACTCGACAAACAACCCAATTTGCCGAGTGTTTTTTGCCGAGTGTAAGCACTCGGCAAACATGATATCTTACCAAGTGTTTTTTTGCCGGGTGCCCACTCGGCAAAAAGGTTTGCCGAGTGCCCGATGAAATACACTTGGCAAACACTCGGGCACTCGACAAAATTGCTCTTTCCCATAGTGCACCCTTCACCAAGGTTTACACTTTTGGTAAGCACATTTCTATCGGAGGTAGCAAAATTTTTGGATTTCAAAATTTCAGAAATTTTTTGGATATTTTGAGCAAAAGTTTTCAAATTCAAATTTGAAACTTTTCCGATTTATGAAGTAAAATAGTTTCAGCACACGATCAGACAATTTCATCGTTCAAATAGCATAATATGCGTGTAATTCTCATATAAAAATCAAAATCATGTCAAAAAAGTTGTTTTAATACAAAATTTCCAAACTTTTTGCACCGAAATATTTAGCTGGTACCGCCATTGCTACCGGACCTCACCGGCTGATCCGAAATTCCCGAAATTGGAAACCCTGCCCTCCACTAGCTAGCTGTGGCGTTTCTTGCATGCCGCGCCAGCGCCAAACCAGTGCTCCACCCTGTCATTCCATGAGTCTGTCCGCATCCCGACGACTACGCATCTAACCGATGATGGCAGTGGGTCAGCCATAGAAGAGACGGAGCCGATGGACGTGGAGGGCAGGGGCGGCGGTTGTGAAAGGTCATCGGAGCCTGCAGTGCTGTCCCCCCGCGGCCTCAGCAGGGCGGTGAATCAATATTGTGATGGTGATTTTTCTGAGAATAATCAGGGAATCAGTACCGTGATTCTTGGTTTGTGAATCTTGGTCAGGCTGAATCTTGGTGTGTGAATATTTATTGAGTAATCAGTGAATAATCAGTTAATCTTGCTCGGTGTTCACTATTCAGCATTTAGCATGCAGCAGCGACGGTGACAGCGACGACGGCGCGCTCCCACCACGACGCTGCTGCTGCACACGAGCTTGCCGCCATGGAGATGCAGACGCGGGGAGGTAGGAACGACGACGGCACACGGGACATGGGGATGGCAGCGGTATGCGGAACAGGAGGCGAGGATGACGCAAGGTACCGGAGGTGGGGGTGGCGGAGGAGGACGCAGGGGCACGCGGGAGGAGATCGTCGGTGCCGGCGTGAGATGTTGAATGGGGGAGACGGGGACGGCGGCCGGTGCGCAGGAAGATGAGACGGCTGCGTCTTTTGGAGGGCAAAGATGAAATCGTTTTTTCCCACTGAACTGGGGCGTCAAACATTAAAACCTTTTCAAATGAACTACAGCGTCATTTAAAAAAAACGGAGAGAGTATATAGGTACGACGCATATCACACCATTGGAAACTAAGAAGAAAAAAAATACTCCTACTACTACTAGTCCTATTCGGAAACTGGTAATATGGGCATAAATAGAGAGAGGCACCCCTCCATGGTACGCAGGAACGAACCAGAGCAGATCGCAGAGCGGCATACGTTTGCTCCTTCGTAATGCGGCGTCCTCGCGCGGCCAACGGATCGCTCGATCCCTTCCCCTACCAAATTCATCTCCCCGGCCGACAGCGCCGCTCCGCACTTATCCACCTCCTCCGCCGGCCAGTCGACCGACCAGTCGAGTCGGAGGCGGAGTGCATCGATCGATCGGTTTCCATCGAAATAACCGAAGAAGGTTTCGTTTCCTTCCCTCCGATTAACCCGCATCGATCGAGAGCAGCGAGGAGCGTGCGTTGGGTACGTCAGGCCGGAGAGGAATAAGACGCCGCCGCCGCTTTCGCCGGAGATGATCCCCGGGCAGCGCACGGTGGAGATAAGGAGGAGCATATACCTGACGATCATGTCGAGCGTCGACTTCGAAGAAGCTGCCCACAAGCTCCTGGAAATCAAGCTCGAGCCTGGCCAAGAGGTAACAACTACACAACTGTTTCACTCGTTTAATTTCTTTTTTAATTATAGTTAGCATATTGCTCGTAAGTTACAATAGAATTTTAATTAATAAAAATGATGCTATCACTACTGGAGAAAGCCACACTAGTCCCGGTTCGTAACCTTCAGTAGTCCCGGTCGTCAAACCGGGACTACGAATCCGGGACTAGAGATGAAGAATTTTAATTAATAAAAATGATGCTATCACTACTGGAGAAAGCCACACTAGTCCCGGTTCGTAACCTTCGAGTCCCGGTCGTCAAACCGGGACTACGAATTCGGGACTAGAGGTGGCTATCTCTAGTCCCGTTAAATAACCGGGACTAGAGATGCATCTTTAGTCCCGCTTTAAGCCACGAACCGGAACTAAAGGTGGCGGAGCCACGCGGCCGGCTCCGCAATCTTTAGTCCCGGTTGGTAGCTTAAACCGGAACTAAAGATTAATTTTTTTAATTTGCCATTTCTACAGCAGTACTGCTATATATATATATTACACATATATTATAATACACATAAATATATAATTTACACACATTTTAACGAACTTAAGAAAGAAAATATACATATATTACCAAAATATGTACAATATTCATACATGTTTCCTAGCTAGCTTATTAAAAAATTGTCTCTAATCTACTTTGCTATGGTTTAGCTACTAAAACTAATGAAGAACTCCCCCGCGGGATCAACGACCTGCTCGTTAATAAATCCCATCAAATCTTCCTGAGCGGCTTGTATGAAAGTCTCGTGGGGGAGGTCGTCTCTTACTCGCATAAGCTGTCATTAATTACAATAAATGAGAAATAAATATATGAAGTGAATAAGAAATCGAGACGTAATGTATGAATTGGTGTTATACGTACATCTAGATCATCGACAGTTTTAACTTCGGTCACAAAGCGGTGAATGTAGTCGCAGACGTAATATCCACATAGGTTGGTGCCCTGCGACTGTTTTGCACACTAAAAGAGAAACGACGACATATTTAATATGCATATCATATTTTCGAACATAATAATGATTCAACTCAAATTAGGAGGAGGCATGTTACTCACTGGAAACTTCATCCGCACAGAGAGCTTATCTTTCCAATTTCCACGAACATTACCCCGGAATCGTTCCCATGCCCTACGTGCAGTTGAAAGTTAGCACGTAATTATCCGAGAACCGCATATATGCAATAGAAAGTAAGATGGCATTACCTGTTAAACAGTTCAAATATATGGGAGTACGTGGACTCTGGTTTATCCATTGAGTCAAAGACATGGATCTTTGACTGACCCATGTCAAGTACTAATAGAATCCAGTGGAATCTGTAAATTGGTTCGGAAAGAAAGAAAAAACTTATGCAGTATTATAGGGCAGAAGGATGAAGGACCAGAAGGGTTGCTTCACAAGCGTGTTGTATATGTTGTCCACTATGTCATTAGGAAACTGATCAACCAATGGGCCGTTGATTTATGTGGATCCATGAATCCATGCTTGGTGCATTCGTGCTTGTTGCAGTATTGGATCGCCATTCTACAACGGTTAAAAAGAATTTTAGTCAGCTAAATTTAAGGAGGTAAGAAACGAAATAACCGGGCGATACTTACAAAACCCGCGCGGTTAGAAGTGAGACGTCAAGGGCATCACGTTGGTACAGGTCGAATATATCTTCGAATCGGATATAAAGGTAGTCATCTCCATCGAAGAAATAGTGAGTTGAATATTTGCATGTTATCATGTCTTCACCCTTGCTGGATTGTTGCATGTACCACTGATGGAAGCGGTACATCTGAGATGGAAGCCTTTTCACGAGATCCGGCTTGACGAGAGGCTTTCCAAGGTTGAACTTGTATTTAAGCGGAGCCTTCGCCGGGTGCACGCCGTGTAATTGATCCATATTAATTCCAGCTTCTTGAATGAATTGTCTTAAATCAGTCTAATATTTGGGATCGTGCTTGAACTCCATAGGCTTCGTGGCTGCATGCCAAGCGGGGTACATCTTTGCCCGCTTTCTTCCCCCTGCTTGAGGCCGACCGCTTTGGTGCGGGTGGCGGCCTCTTCTCAATTCTCTGAGTCTTTCTTGGACGACCGCTTGATATTGACGGCGCGCTCTTGGATGATGACCGTTTAGGAGTCGGTGCTCGTTGTGGCGACGGAGGAGGGTTGGAAGGCGGTAGAGTTGGAGACGGCCGTTTAGGAGTCGGTGCTCGTGGAGGCGACGCAGGAGGCGGAGGAGGCGGAGGCGGCGAAGGAGGCGGAGGAGACGGCCCACGTGGAGGCGAGGGCGGTGGAACGATAGGAGACGCTGTTCGTCCGGGGAATTTTATGTAGATCTTCCTCCAGAGAAATATTCCATGAGCCGTTTCTCCTAGTGTCGTCTCTCCGTCTCCTCCGGGGATATCCAACTCCAGATCTTCATAGCCGCGTTCCACCTGTTCAATTTCAACCTTCGAGTACGAAGGTGGAACGGGTCGGGAGTGGTAGGTGCCATCTCGGCTCTGGAATAGCCTTGCCCGACGCGACCTGTTGAGAAGATTGCTTATTAGTTAATAATGAACGTTGATTGACAAGTTATTCAAGAAAATATACGTACAACATAAAAGTACGAACATACCTTTATTGTTATGTTTTTCAGCGGGATGTGTAGATCACACGGGGTCCGCTGTGTGATGTCATCCACGGGGCATGGCGGACCCGGTTGAGCTTGTGGGGCCAGTTCACCTTCATTTCCAGTAGACGCGCAGCTGCTATGCTGTTCTTGGAGTTGTGCGGTTGTTGCTTGGATCCGCCGTTGGCTAACCCACGGCTCTGCTCCTCGCCCAACCTTACGGCCACCCTTTCGTCGACAATCGGTCGATCTGCGAGAGCCTCATTTCCATCTCTGCGAATCTAGCATCATTCTCTCGATTTGACCTCATTCGGCTCCGTATGTGGCGATGTCAGCTTGGAACCCGTATTTCCAGGGGACGACGCATTTTCCTCGCGTATGCCCCAGGTGCTCTGGGTTTTGGAGGCCGAGCATTAGCTCGTCCTTCTCTCTATCGGGCCTGAAGGAGCCCGAGTTACTGGCCTGCACCGCCTCCTCTAACCTCCGTCCGGCTTCTAGAATTTCATCACCAAAGATCATTGTGCCATCGACGGGATTTTGTGAGCCGCTGTGAGCATAGAACCAGTTCTTTGATCGTTCCGGCCAGTTTGCTGTCCCTGGAACGATATCCCGTGCTTCTAGGTCAGCTTCCATTTTTTCCCATTTCTCCATTGCTTTTTTATAGCCGCCTGACCCAAGCCTGTGATGGTATTTCTTTTTTGCTGCGTTGGCCTTGTTCTTTTCTATGATTGATTGCGCTTCTTCACTGGTCTTGTGCTCAACAAAAGCATCCCAATGATCTCTGAGCTTTGGGAACTTGTCGAAGTCTGGTGTCTGGCCCTTCAGGATATATTTCTTGTGTAACTGTTTATTGTAGTTCCTCAAGAGCTCTGCCATTTTCTTTAGCGTCCATTCCTTGACCCTTGCTTGATCTGAGTCTGGGATGGTGAACGTCTGCAGCATTGTCGTCCACAGCATCTCTTTCTCTGAGTCTGGGAGATAGCTCTGCTCCTCTCCTCCTTTGGTAGAACGCCTCCAGTTGGCAACGCTTATGGGCACGTCATCCCTCACCACCCATCCGCTGTGTGCCACAAACTTCCTTGCGGCGTTCTCTGGGGCAATTGGTCGACCGTCAGGTGCCACCTCCGTTATGACATGTCGACCCTCTATTTTCTTGCTCAGGCCACGTGGCATGTTATGTCCAGCGGAGGCGGAGGCGGGGCCCTTATTCCTCTCCTCGCTCCGCTCGTCTCTGCCCTCGCCTCCTCCTCGTTCGGTACGATCCGGATCTTCGTGTCCCTCCTCGTTGTAAAACTCGTTCCTCGTGCGATCTCATCAAGGAGAAACTGTTCCTCGTCACGATCCGCCATTTGATTGATGTGGGTTAAGGACTTAATCAAAGAATTCTGAAAAAAATTATTGTCGGTTAATATATGTACCAATTATTTACGAATATCATGTATGTCTACGTAAAAAAACATAGTCAGAAAAGAAGAAGATGGAAAAAATAGATGAAATCCGATAGACTCCAGATCCAATTGTGCACATCCACAATGGTGATATTTTTTTAGAAGTCACTTCCTGGATTACATCTACACCGAACGACCGAACGAACGACCGAACGACCAAACGACCGACCGAACCCTAACCTATCGTTCGTTCACGTCCATTCGTTCACGTCTGTGAGTACGATCATCTGGAGGAGAGGAGAGAAAGAGATGATCATGTATGTGAGGGAGATAAGGTCGAGAGGAGAGGAAGTGGAGAGGAGAGGACAGAGAGGACGTTGCATGCATATGTACGTTGTAACGACCGACCGACCGACCGAACGAACGAACGACCGAACGAACGACCGACCGACCGACTGACCGACCGACCGAATGAACGCACGACCAACCGACCGACCGAACGAGTGTTCATTCATGCGTCCATCCGTTCATCCACGTCCGTACGGCTGTCTGTCCGTTCGTCCGTCCACATCCGTTTGTTGATTTTATCGTTCTCGTTCGTTAAAAAATACAAACTTCACAAGTCACATACACATTCAAATTTAAATCTATTCATGCATTTAAATTGAAATACACATTCAAAATTCTAAATTCACAATATTCATGCATTAAAAATTAAATAAACAGTCCATTTACATATAAAGTCCATACAAATTTACACATACACATGCATCGAAATCAGATTCACAAATTTACACATACACATCGAAATCATATTCAAAACCTCCTCATTCATTCACATTCACAAAATTCAGAAAATTCACAAAATTCACTCACATTCATATTCATTAAACATATAGCACGGCAGCAGCGGCGGCGGCGGCAACGGCGGAGACGACAATGGTGGCGATGGCGATGGCATCGACGGCGGCGGCTAACCCTAGCGCGCATCACGGAGAAAAAAGGGGGCGGCGAAGGCTACAACCTCCGGCAGCGGCGGCGACGGCAACAAAGACCTTGGCGTGGCGGTCCTCGACGACGACGACGGCGACGAAGACGGCGGAGACGGCGTGCTCGGCGGCGTCCTTGTGCTCGGCGACGGCGAAGAAGATGATGGAGTTGTGCGAATACGGCTAAGTGTTTGGATCCCAGTGAAGCCCTTGCTATATATAGGTACTCTATTGTCCGGTTGAAGCCACCAACCGGGACTAGAGATGATATAGTCCGGTTGGTGGCTTCAACCGGGACAATAGAGTATACCTTTTGTCCCGTTGAAGCCACGGACCGGACTAGAGATGGCGGGCAGCCACGTGTCCTGTAGGTGGGCATCTCTAGTCCCGGTTTAAGCCACCAACGGACTAGAGATGTTTTCCTGCGAAATTCACCTCTAGTCCGGGTGGTTTCAAAACCAGGACTAATCATTACCGTGCCAATTATATTGTGTTATATTCATATATAATTATAATTAACATATGTTCATATATTCATATATAATTAACATATGTTCATATAATTAACATAAAATATTATAAATTAAAATAATAACATATAATTAACATATGTCATATTCCAAACTATTTAAAATTTAAATAATAATATATATTTAACATATGGCCTATTTGAAAAAATTAAATTAAAATAAAACATATAATTAACATTTGTTTTAAATACGACAAATGTTAATTATATGTTTTATTTTAATTTAATTTTTTTCAAATAGGCCATATGTTAAATATATATTATTATTTAAATTTTAAATAGTTTGGAATATGACATATGTTAATTATATGTTATTATTTTAATTTATAATATTTTATGTTTATTATATGAACATATGTTAATTATATATGAATATATGAACATATGTTAATTATAATTATATATGAATATAACACAATATAGTTGGGCACGGTAATGATTAGTCCGGTTTTGAAACCACCGAGACTAGAGGTGAATTTCAAAGGAAAACATCTTCTCATGTTTGCAAACAAATCTAGAGATGAAAATGTATATAAAATAACCGCAAAATACGAAGTGCTAAGATTATAGATAGCACATAACATGTAGATAGAAAAATGTATAAAAACAACCCGCAAATAAGAGTAAGAAGTTGCTAACCTTATAGAGCAAATATTTGTGTATTATCACCAAAGAAGGTGCTAACCTCGGCAGCACCGGACCTCTAGCGGAGAAAAAATTTGAAGATGTACAAGTGTGGCTGGCTCGGGATGGAGGAGGAAGGAGTATATAAAGAAAATCTCTAGTCCCGTTGGTAACACCAACCGGGACTAGAGATGCCATCTCTAGTCCCGAGGCAACGGTATAAAAAATTTCAACGGCTCTCTAGGACCTTTAGTTCCGGTCCGTTTCAAGAACCGGGACTAGAGATGACGGTTCAAATGTTGTCGGCGCGTGTCAGAGCGTCGGGGACCTTTAGTCCTGGTTGGTAACACGAACCGGGACTAGAGGTAGCATATCTAGTCCCGATTGGTGTTACCAACCGGGACTAAAGGTTCCCAGCGCTCTTACACGCGTTGATAACATTTGAACCGGGAATAGAGGTGATCTTTAGTCCCGGTTCGTGATACGAACCGGGACTAATGTTCCTAGAGGACCGTTGAATTTTTAACCGGGACTAGAGACCTCTCTAGTCCCGGTACAACTCAAACCGGGACTACCGTGCTTTTGCCACTTCAACCAATGATGATTTCTCCTGTAGTGTATTATCATTATTGCTGTATATATTATCTTTTAAATTCTATACATCATCTTTTAAATTTTATATATTTTTTAACTAGCATACAAGTGTGGTATGACCTCATAATATCAATTTGTTTAGTCACCAAAATAAGATGGTAGTGGAGTGGTTGATACGTAGGCACTTTAGTCCCACATATCTTTTTTAATTTCTTTTCATTCCAAAAGAATAAAGAGTTCTTAAAGATGATGACAGATTTACCACTTACTACCATCACTATTTGATTTTTTTAAAGAAGTATATATTGTTTTTTCAGTTCTGAAGGTAACTATGTAATTTTCTTATTAATATACTACTAGAGCCTCACAGTGTTTCTCGTAATTGGCATTTCAATTCGTGCATACATATTAGAACAATTTTGTTGTGATAATAATGCATGATTTTACGAGCCATTTGGGTAGCCAGCTCGTGAACCCTGATGACAAATTCGTCAATGGAGAAAATAGTGAACCAAGTTGTTAGCAATATTTGCTAAGGAACATAATGTAGCGATGTACATAGAAACATACATATACTATTACTTTCTTTCTCTCAAAATAAATTTATTTTTCATTTATTCCAAACATATCAATACAAAACCCAAAAACCTATAATATCCTAACTTTATCGTATCTCAATACAATTATTCATCTATTTATTTATTTTTAATATATTTATACTGTATTTTTATGAACTTCTATGTAATGGTTGTCAAAAATAAATTTATTTTAGGACAGATAAGAGAGGCTAAAAATGAGTTTATTATGGGATAGAGGAAGTAACTGGTAACTAGGTGGGCATCAGGATTTCAGGTTCAATTGGCGTTAAATTATCAGCTAGCTGATTGATTTCTTTGGTCCTTCAGTGCTGAAATTTGCATGATATGGTTTTTTTCCCTATTGCGTACATTCTTTTGGGTACATTTTGGGTATAGAGGCCGAGTTTTAATCTATTTTCTAGAAAGATGCTAACTATTCCATGTTTCATTTATCAGATGGAATTATGCATCATGCTCCTCGAGTGGTGCTCCCAGGAGAGGACATACCTTCCATATTTCGGATTACTAGCACAAAGATTGTGTATGATCAACAAAGTTTACCGAAAGAACTTCGACAAATGTTTTGCGCAACAATATTCGATGATCCATCGTCTCGACACAAATAATGTTGCCAAGTTTTTCGCGCATTTGTTGGCCACCGACGCGCTCCAACGGTACGTTTTAACCTACATCCGTTTGACAGAGGAGGACACCACGTCGTCTTCAAGAATTTTTCATAAAAGTACTGTTCTAGGAGTTATCAGAGCACCTTGGAATTCGCCAACTCAATGGGAAACTGAGCGATCCTAAAATGCAAGATTATTTTGGTTCAATCTTTCCGAGGGATCCACTACAACGGTCATCCTTATTTTCACCGAACGGTAACCCTCATCTGTATCGGGTGTGGCCTCCATCACGGAGCAAAGGTTATTAATATGAGTAGTCATCTCTATCGGACAAATGCTCATCACCGATGTGTGTCATATTTGTCGGACCTAAAAAACAGCCCGTCACCGATATGTTTGACCCATAAGACCATTCAAACAAGGGCCCAATACCGATGATATAATCTCAAACGGGCTCTAGTTAGTGCCCGTTACGGATGACTAACATCTCAATCGAACTTTAACATAAGCCCGTCACGGATGACTAATATCTCCATCGGGCTTAAGTTAAAGCCCGTCACCGATCAGTCTTTCCCCAAAAAAATTACTCTGTTTTTTGTTAGCCTCAGGCCTTTGCTAGCCATGCCCGTTGCAAAAATGATAGAAACAGAGGTATTTCACATACATTCACATACATCTGACACTCCCATAAATCTATTCACATCCATTATTCACACATATTTCACATTGCATGTATAAAACACATATAACAAAATTATAATTTAATAATATCAGAATTGATTACATACTTATATGTATTTGTCAAATTACAAAATGTATTTGTCCGCTATCTCATTTCTTTGACTTTAACCCGGTATTCTTAAGAACACATTCCATTGGAATTTAATATATTATGGACTATAAAGTCCGCTATCTCTTCTCTAATCCCGTCAAAGCTAGTAGGCGTAGACTTGGATATATTTTTCTACATGTACATTCGAAAATTAGTCGATCGATATATATATAATTCAAAGTAGTTAGTACATATCATAATTGAGATCACAAACCTCAAATTTGGTCATAATCTTGAACTTGTTATTGTACAGAAAATCGCATGTTGTGGCACACATGGAATCCGCACTAGTCACCTACTTGTTGTTTGACGGGGATGTCCTTTTTGTAGATGAGGGTTTGTTGATAATTGCTATGCCGTCTTTCTTTCTTCACATATGTTCCCCACGCTTCGTCGATTGCTTGTTGGACCGGGGTCCAGTCATACGTCTTACTAATTTTGAAATTTATGTAGTGACATGTGCTCCACTTTAGCGTAATGACCAGAAGGATCCAATGGGCACTGCATCATTAATATAGTAAAAGTTAAATTCTAAAACACTATTTGTCATGCAATTGCATATACTTAGGGTACACACTTACTATTGATTATAGACGCAGAGAAAGTAGTCCTTTTCTTGTTGGGCCAACAAGGTCTCACAAATACAGTTCACCATGGACTTTATGTCATGATCTAGAGTGGCGACCGAGACAATTTGTGGATCCAGGAAGGCCACTTCCGGTGCATTTCTCTAGCACCACTTCCAACTAAGCCTACACATAAGACAAACGCTCTTATAAGCGTGTTATAAGGATTGTTTTTTTACCAAAATTGAGGAACACAAGAATACTTACAAGGAGTAGCACTTAAGTAGACTTGTGTCCACCGCTCGTAGTTTGTAGAGGTCGAACAAGTCCTTGAAGTCTATGACGAGGTAGGTATCAGGCCCAAAAAATGGTTCTTTGCCGTAATAGCCTACGATGTCAGTGTCCTTGTTCATCCTCTTGGCGCTTGTCCTCTCCATGTAGTAGTGGTGGAGAACCCTGCATGCGGTGCCCATCGTTCGTAGGGCGTCGTCTCCAACCAAAGGCATGACATTGGTGAACTCCGTTGATATGTTCTTGCCCATTTCTAGCTTCGTTGATTTTAGAATCGAGGGCTTGGCCTTGCCTTGGGGTCTTCCTCTCCCCCTTGTCACAGGTTTGTCATTAATTATTTGCGGAGGAGAGGAACGCGCCTTCCTTGATTTCTTGAGTGGTGGGGGATTAATTTCTTTTGTCGTGTTGTCGGCCTCCATTTCAACGGCTGGAGCAGCGGGAGCTGGATGGGCTGGAGGAGCTGAAGGAGTAGGTGTCGGTCAGGGGCCGCGGCTGAACGCTTGGTGGAGTGGCTGACTTCGCAGTCAACTTGATATCAATAAGCTCCTTGGGCCATTGGATAAAACTTCCACGTGCAGCTTCTAGAGTAAGGATCTCGTCGTTTAGTGGGTACTGCAGTGGCAAATGAGCCCATTCGTTCTTGACCGCGTCAACTTGCACTTTTGTCATGCTGGCTATCAGTTGTGCCCCATGCACTCTTGTATCTGGGGTCGACTTAAATGCAAGTCCCTCGGCCATCGCAACAGTGAAGGACGACATCACCTTAATCAATAGTGTGCAATGTGTCGGTTCCTGCGATAGATTCATCCATATTTTTAGAATACTTATTAGAAGGATTTTTAAGACTGTTACGTCTTGTGGCCGAGAGTTTTACCGTTATTTGATCGACGGCGGTTGTGAAATGATTGTTGAGGTTCTGCCACCTCAGTTGATGCGCAACTTCTCTGCCTTTGTGTCAGACTATCTCGGTGCAGAACAATGGCACGCTCGGCGTTCTGCTGTGCCTGCTCTTGTCGTATCTCTTCCCTTATCTTTACAGCCATGTCATCGAGCTGTGCCTTTACTTCAACGCTTATCTCGGCTTTGACCTATTCTCGGATCTTCTCGACCAGCCGGGCATCTTTTTCGGCCTTTGATAGGGCCCGCTTCTTGTATTGTCCCGCGTATTCTGGAAATCTATATTTCCAAGGGACCAAAGCGCCAACTGCCTGTGTACGTCCATGGTATTCGATGTTGCCCAACGCTTGAGTGAGGATGTCATCCTCGCGTCTAGAAGAGCAGTCCTCCTCTTTGGAGGTCTGTCTCACGGCAACCAACTCTTTCTACAATACAAGTGAGTTTAGTATAAATTGATAGTACGATTTGTGTAAAGAAACATATTAAGGTGAGACACTTATGATATTTTCATATACTTTTTGGTCTTGGGCATTTGACCATGTGGTTGTTCCATCGCTATTCTTCACAGCCCTTGCCATTGCCTAGCTCCTTGCTCTTGCGTGCGGGATATCGACAAAAGGAGCCAGCGTGTTGGATGCCTCTGCCGCATCATCCTGTTTCTGCCATATCTCCATCTTCCTGGCATATCCCCCGATGCCAAGCTGGTGCGGGTGCACGTTCTGAGCCTGGAGTGCCCTAAAAGCCTCGGCTTTCGCTCGGGCTTCCTCACTATTTTTCTTCTCGACGAATTGCTCACACACCTCTTGCGTGATGAAGGGACATTCCCCGAAAGGCTCCTCGGCGCTGGGGTTGTTGATATACTCGTTCACTAGCCTGGACTTGAAGTTCTTCCAAGCAAGCCCCATCGACCTGAAGGCCATAGTATTTATCCTTTCCTCGTCGGCTGCGGGATAGTCGAAGTTCTCCTTGAACTTCAGCCATGCAGATTCCTTCTCCACTTCCGGCACGTCCTTCACGTTATCGGCCAAGATCGTGAAGCTCTGCCTCCCTATAATCCCGCAAATTGAGCTAAATATTTTGCACACGTGCTTTGATGCGATCGGCTTTCCTAGGAGGTCCACCTCTATTATGGTATACCTCTTCCTTGGGATTCTATTGCCACTCCTAGGGATCCGTGACCTTGTGGACCCACTAGTTGTCGCCGACGGTGTTCCATCGTTCAGCGATATTCTCTAAATAGCTTGCAATATCATAAAATGAAAAAATTAATTTAATCAAGAAGAAGAGGGATTGGAAATAAAGAAAGAAGAAGAGGAGACGAGGAAATTCAATAATTTGTCATATGTCAAAATTCTCAAACTTTTTGAAAGTATTTTTGAAAGGGATGAGAAAGGAAGGATTATAAATCTTTGAAAGTATTTTTGAAACTAATGAGAAAGGGAGGAAAATAAATCATTGAATTTATTTACAAATCTATAAAATTACTTTTAAAGCTTTTCCAAACTAAATATATTAATTTGCTTGGTTAATCATGCATTTATAAACCTATTATAAATCATGTCCAAACATAGTTTTTCGCGCAATAGCTTTTCATAAATTCTATCCAAACATAGCTTTGCAACATTCACTGTCCAAACATAGCTTAATAGTCCCATTATAACAGTCTCATTATACAACATTCGCTTAATAATACATAGATTTCACAATGTACATATACAAGATCACAACATGCATTTTCAAACATCACGGCATATTGCATTTTCAAACATCACTTCATATCTCACATATACACACTTCATATCTCACTTCACAGCAACTAACATCAGGGCATCAAACATCAAATATACACACATGCCAAACACACATATCTCACATATACACAGGGCATCAAACATCAGGGCCATACACACATGCCAAACAACATATCTCACATATACACAGGGCAAATGAGGGCAACATATCTCACACATACCCTCAGACAACATCAGGGCAAATGAGGGGGATGGAGACTAACCTGGAGCTCAGTGGTGACGAGGGAAGAAGATGGCCGGCGACGCTTGGTGGCTCCTAGGGGTCGAAAGGCGGCCAGTGACGAGGGAAGAAGATGGCTAGTCTATGGAGACTGGCTCAGGGACAACAAAGACGACGAGCAACGCCAGATATACACACATGCATGGCACATCAAGAAGGCCTAGGGTTATATGCATGGAAACTAACCGACGTGCTTCGGGATGATGTGTGGTGCTCGATGTCAGCGAGGAAAAGGGACGATGCGCGGTGCTCGGGGACGTCGACGGCGGGCTCGGGGATGACGGCGACGTGCTCGGGGACGACGGTGCTAGGCTCGAGAAGGCGCGAGGGACGACGACGATGTGCTCTGCAGAAGGCACAAGGGTTCTAAGTGAGAGTGAGGGACTTAGAAAATTTTCGCGCTAATGTATAGATCTGACCAGATTTGGAATCGGTGACGGGCTTTACATTAAGCCTAATTCAGATGAATCATCTCAATCGGGCTTAATATAAAACCCGTTATGGATGATGAAGGATTTGACACCCTAACGACCGACGGAAAAATATTATCGCTAACGGTCCTGGTATAAGGCCCGTCACGGATGACCCATTGGTGACGAGCCTTAACTTGAAGCCCGATTAGTAAATTAACCATCTCTGTCGGTATGAAATTAAGGCACGTCACCGATGATTCATCGGTGACGATCGTTAAGTTAAAACACGATAAGTGAGTTAATCATCTCTGTCGGGCTTAAAGCTTAAGCCCATTTGCTCTAGACATATTCCCTATCGGTCTATTATATAAAGCCCGTCACCGATAAAATTTTTTCACTTGTATTTATTTATTTCACTGAATAATTCATTACATAATTCAATAATATAATAAATCACTAAATAATTCAAGAAAGTTCACTAAAGTACTATTATCATATAATTCACTAAATTACTATTTTCATATAATTCAATAAATAATTTAGTACAGTTCAATAATTTATTTAAGTCACTAAATAAATATCCAAATTAACTAAATTCACTATATTAATTACTATTTTCATAGTATTCACTAGATAATTCAGTAAAGTTCAATAATTTATTTTACATAAAAGTCTTGTTCATACAAAATACTTCATTCATTACACAAATTGCAAAACAAATAAGTACAAAGTCATCAGTCACAAGGTTATGCCTTTCGTATGATCTGACCGAGCGTATGCCACATCCTCTTGGGGATCATCGTCAAGGTCGATTTGAGGTCTGACATGAAGATTCTGATTGTATTCTTCTTCGTCTATGACATTGTCAACCCCGACAATTCGGCGCTTGCCATCCCTAACGATGTGCATCTTCTTGTTTGCAGGGTCTTTTATGTAGAATATATGCTCGACCTGTTTCGCAAGCACGAATGGTTCATCGGTGTATCCAACCTTCGATAGATCTATTAAAGTGAAACCTTCCTTGTCGAATTTGACACTGGTGTGTATATTCATCCAACGGCATCGAAAACAGAGGGACTTTGAATCTCACGTAGTTTAGCTCCTAGATCTATTCAATGCCGCCGTAGTATGTATTGGACCAAACTTGATCCTGCTGGAATGTATCTATATGGACTCCACTGTTTTGCACTGTGATTTTGTCATCTTGTTGTACGGTGTAAAACGTGTAACCATTGATATCGTATCCTTGCCATGTGTCTATCTCCCAACACGGTCCCATCGCCAACAACTGTACTGCCTCAGTTGAATCATCCGTCGACGTTGTAATACACTTCTTGAACCATTCGTTGAACCTGGAGTTATGTTCTCTGTTAATCCACATGTCTGATCGCCTCAAGTTCTCCTGTCGGATTTCCGCTAAATGCTCCTGACAGTATGGGGCAACTTCTGCCATATATTGGAGCACAAAATGAGCTGCGAATAGGAGGCTCGATCGGGCACAACTCTTTTCCCGCCTATTGTGCCAGCACGACAACCACTTCAACGCTCGCTTGGGGTATTTATAGAGCGCAATAAATATCTGTAACAGCTAACGAACCAGCAACTGTGATGGGTGTTACAGTTATCTTTGTCAGACCTAACTTCAAACTCGTAACCAAAGGCAATCATTGGTGACGAATCTAATTATTATCTCAATCGGGCTATAAGCTAGAGCCCGTCACCGATGACAAATATCGGTGACGAGATTATATTGGTGCCTGACAAAGATTGTTATCTTTGTCGGTCCGTTAGTTTGGCCCGTCACGGATGTTTGTCATCCGTGACGGGCTCTAGAATAATGCACATATGACATGTCTGTGTGACTATATCTTTGTTGGTCTCTTCTTAGACCCGTTTGAGATGAATTAGTTGTGACGGCCCGTAAAACTCAAACATGTTATGGGCCGTCACATATAAAAGGATTTGTAGGATCATCCAAAGAACACATGGTTCTCAATCAATTTCTTCACCTCCATCGGTCTTGGTGGTATCACTGAGACGCTGAGAGAGTATGTAAAGACCGTGCCTAGCTTTGCAATGCAACAACCGAAGCTTGCCTCTTCTGAGTCAGAATCAAATTCTGATGAGAGTAACAGAAAGCCAAGTAAGCGAAGGAAGATGTAAAGAAACGGATGGAAGAAGAGCTCCATGAAAACTCAATTGTGCTTATGGGGGATGCAACTGTTGTCACAATCGGCGTCGTCAGATTTGTTCAGTGTAACTGTTCTGTTGGATCGATAGTCCTGTATCTGTATCCATGTGTAATATCAGATGTAATTGTTTGTTGCTTTTTGAATTCAGGAAACCAGCCATAGCAGATGTTTTCTGCAGTGCATGATTTGTGCCTTGATAAATGATTTTCTTATGGTTTGTCACAGCAGTGATGAAATACTTTTTAGGATAGAATGCGGGTTACAGGCAGCAGCTAAGCAGGATTAAAAAATTATATACCTTTTTTATGTGAAGTATGATTTACCGTTTTGTAGATGAAATATTATGATATACATTGGAAACACACGTAAGTTTCACTTAAGGTACAAACTTTTGCACCCTCTTGTTATTTTTCTCGTCTACACAGGGAAGTAGTGGGAACAAAAAGGAAATTTTCAGCAGGACAATAACATCAAACGTGTGTACAATTCCCAAAATGACAGACGAGATTTCGCAGAATTTAAATTTGGTTGATCTAGAATCACTTTCAGGCCACTCAGTTGCGGCTCCCTGTCATGGTGAAAGTGTGGCAACCCATCTGCAGCCGTTGTGCTTGGCATCTGACCAGAACAGACACAGAAATATGTCCCAAATGCAAGCACAAAATCACAAATCACAGCGTGTTCAGTAGGGCAGGCTTTCAATGCAAGCTCTTGATGACTTTCACACTGAAAATGAGCAGCAGATCACCACATCTGGGTTCTGACCATGCCACGCGTTAGCTCGAAATGCAAGCATAAACTTGTTGCTTTTGTTGCCTAGTCAGATATCATTGCCGTATGACCCGGTGCAGGGGTATTCCATGACGACGACGCAAATATCACATTCAAATCAACTGGACCAGACATTTCATCATGACTCGAATGACAGAGATAACATAATATTACTACTACAAAAAAAAAAGGATCAGTGTTTTCTTCTAACAGTAGTCGCTATATAACATATGATCCAAAGTGTCATTCTTGAGCAAATATATACTTTTGCATATTACATTTGCATCCATTCATTCACACAGAAAAAAAGAAAAGAAACAACAGATTGGCTGAGCCCAGGTTTCCACCTCCTGAAACTCTGAAGATAGCATTGCTGTGCATTCTCCTCTCCTTATTCTCATCAGCCACAGCATCCATCCCTTCTGCTGCATCGACATCGTCGGACCGAAGCTGCATCGCCGATGAGAGGGCTGCGCTTCTAGCCATAAAGGCAACCTTCTTGGACCCGAACAGCCGCCTCGCGTCATGGAAGGAAGAAGACTGCTGCAGCTGGTGGGGTGTCAGGTGCAGCAACAAAACCGGCCATGTCACCAAGCTGAGACTCCGTGGGAGCAGAGACGACTGTCTCAGCTTCTATGGAGACAAACTCGGAGGTAAGATGAGCTACTCTTTGGTCAGTTTGCAGAAACCGAGTTATCTCGACTTGAGTTGCAACAACTTCAATCAGTCACACATACATACCGGTGTTTCTTGGTTCCCTTCCAAGCCTTAGATATCTCAACCTTTCATATGGTTTCTTCTAGATGTACCCCCACAGCTTGGCAACCTCTCCAAACTTGCCTACCTCGATCTGACCTCTTACTATCCATACAACCAGCTATACTCGGTTGGCGTTTCATGGCTGTCACACCTATCCTCACTGAAGCATCTGATCATGAACCATGTGAACCTTACCACTGCAGTGGATTGGGTTGATGAAATCAACATGCTTCCTGCTCTGAAAGTACTCTACCTGCAACAGTGTGGGCTGAGGAAAACAGTTCCTTTCCTTCGTCGGTCCCATCTTACGGGGCTCGAAGTGCTCGACATCTCGGGAAATGGATTTTACACCACAATTGCTCCCAACTGGTTTTGGAATATAACTAGTCTCACTGTTCTTGTGGTTTCTATGGCTCGATTCTTTAAGAAATATGTTTCAGATGGAACAATCTCACATCAACCATGATACCCTCAAGTTTCAAAAATCTATGCAACCTGAAGGTACTAGATCTACGAAATACCAATACTGCAGGGGATATCAGAGAATTAATAGAAAGGTTGCCAAACTATCCTTGGTACAAGCTGCGACTGTTGGGTTTATCTTATAATAATATTGGTGGAACCCTGCCAAATTGGTCAGAACCTCTGGCCAACTTAATCTTCATGCTTCTCTCCAATAATAATTTCACAGGAGCTATACCATCATCGATATGGGCTCTCACAAAACTTAATTTTTTAGATCTTTGTTCCAATAAGCTCAATGGCACAGTCAAGGAAGATCAATTAGGAAACCTTACAAATCTAGTGTTCTTAGGGTTGGGCAATACACATCTACAAATTAAGGCCAGCTCAAATTGGATACCACCATTCAAACTGCAGGCAGTTCTCTTATATTCTTTTCAGCTAGGACCAGAAGTCCCACCATGGCTTGGATCCCAAACAAGCATTCAACACCTTCAAATTGCAAACACAAGCATTACTACAGTCCCAGATTGGTTTTGGATTGTGTTTTCAAGAGCAGATTATTTGGATTTGGCATATAATCAGATATCAGGAACACTACCAGCAACTTTGGAGTTTATGGCAGCAAAAACCATGGATCTGTCCAACAACAGATTTACTGGTATAGTTCCAAAATTTCCAATAAATGTAACATACATGTACTTGCAGGTTGCAGCGAAACTCCTTATCAGGACCACTGCAATCAGATTTCGGGGCCCCATTGTTAGAGTCACTTACTCTCTCTGGCAATTTAATAGCAGGCACCATTCCATCTTCACTGTTCTCACTGGAAATATTAGATCTATCTGGAAATATACTTAGCGGGGAAGTTCCGACTTGTTAAGAAGATTCAAATCCACGCACACGACAACTCGTTGTCGTAAATTTAAATAGTAACCACCTCCGGAGAATTCCCATTGATTTTCAGAAGTTGCCCGCGCCTAGTTTTTCCTAATCTATCCTATAATCAGTTCTCTGGAAATTTACCATTATGGATGGGAGAGAAGTTTTTGTAAGATCGAACCAACCAGAGGGGGTGAATGATTGGTATCCTCAAAAAACCAAACCTTCAACATAAATAAAAGTTACCCTCGAAATTCCATGTAGAACAGTCTGACCGAAGTTATCGCACTGGTCTGACCTCCTGAATACCTCCGGTCTGACCGGTGGTGTAAATTCGGTCTGACCGCCAGATGCCGCTGAAGTCGCCTTCTACCGTGTGCCAGTCTGACCGTAGTACTCCAACCGGTCTGACCGGTGAGAAGCCGCCGGTCTAACCGCCGATGTTCCTCCGGTTGGACCGCCGCACCCGAGAAAACACAGAACTCTCAAAGTAGATTAAAAATATATTACTTCTCTCTGTGTTTACAAAGTGCAACAACAACACTCCTCACAAAATTTTGACAAAAACTCGAACCCTAACTTTCTCGCAACTCAACTCTCTCTAAAACTTATACAGGGAAGCCACACCTGCCCTCTTTATTTATAGAGTGTGCACTAGCGGTCCCTAAAGTTGCGTCGCTGTGTCATCCCGATCCCTAAAGTTGTAAAACGATCATTTGGGTGCCTAATCTTGCGTCGCTGTGTCATCCTGGTCCCTAAAATTGTAAAATGATCATTTGGGTGCCTAATCTTACGTCGTTGTGTCATCCCGGTCCCTAAAATTGTAAAACGATCATTTGGATGGTTAATCTTTGCTATTGTGTCACTTTGGTCCAATCGGAAGCCGCCTTCCTCTGTAATCTTGCAAAAAAAACCCTCCTAATAGCGAAGGGCGATTAGAAGGCCACTCCGTTCCGCTTGGATGAAGCTCTCCCCAATCTTCTAATTGCCCTTCGCTGTTAGGAGAGGTTTTTTTGCAAGATTACAAAGGAAGGCGGCTCCCGATTGGACCAAAGTGACAAAATAGCAAAGATTAGACACCCAAATGACCGTTTTACAACTTTAAGGACCGAGATGACACAGCGACGCAAGATTAGGCACCCAAATGATCGTTTTACAACTTTAGAGACCGGGATAACACATCGACGCAAGATTAGGCACCCAAATGATCGTTTTACAACTTTAGGGACCGGGATGACACAGCGACGCAACTTTAGGGACCGCTAGTGCACTTTACTCTTATTTATACATGAAGTAGGCAGCCTAAAGCCACGAATCCAACTCATACAAGAAGTCCTAATCCACTAGGAAACCTTCCCGTACAAGAAACGAACTTTACAAACTCCAATTGTAATAAAATTAGACTCTATCCAAAATATAACTCTGCATCCCATACGCACACAATATCTCCATCGTATGCCATATGGAAACTTCACCAACCACGTGCATTAATCTTTATCCTAAGTTTCCCATGTGATCTCTTGCCATCCGGACGTCACCTTATCTCCAAGTTGACTCCAAATCCATCACCGGCAATACTCTCTCGAGACGTAAAGATTATCTACACATTAATTAAACAAAGAAACTATATCCGAGAACAAGCTATCTCCAACTTGACTCATTGTTAGCACACAACAATATTCATACGCATAGAAACACGAAATAATCATAGATATCCAAAGAAACTACCCGAAACTGAAACCTACAAGAAGTTGATTTGGAATCAGACTGAGTCAGCTGGTCTGACCGGCAGCACAAGCCCGGTCCGACCGCACAAAGACCTCCGGTCTAACCGGCAGCACATGCCCAGTCTGACCAGAACACGGAACAACAAACCACTGTTCACCGTCTGAAAATCCAATCATCTCCAAAATCACTTCGCCAATAACCTCCAAATATCAGAACCAATAATCACAGATGCCAATTGTTCATCACCATAGAAGAATCAAACATTCGTTGATTTTACAATCTCCTCCTTATTAAACACATTGACAAACCAATTAAAATATTTTGTTTTGGTGTTTGGAAAATAAAAAAATATTAAAAAGCATCGGAGTGCTAAAAAATTCAAAGAAAATTTCTCCCCCTTGTAAAAAGAAAGAAAATCCCTTGACCCTGAAAAACTTGCATTTTAACTTTGTTCTCCCCCTTTTGACAATGATTTCATCAAACATAAGAATTATGTACATTAATATTAAGAGCTTAGCATCATACATAGAGCAAGTCATGTCATGTGTTGCAATAATAAGAAGATAAACCCATCAATTATATAGCAAATATGCATTAGAGTATAATCATGAATCAAAGATTGTACAAGTAAGATTAATAATGCAATCAAAATTCATGGATTCAAACGATTTATAATGCAACATTTTCACTAGCACATAGGTTGAAAAATAAACCCAATCATATATATCTATTGCAACCATTACTCTTACTCAAATTAACTTTTTGTACAAAACAATCAAGAGAATGTTTTCTCATGTTTATTTGAACCAAGTTTTGCTCATACTTTTCTCTCAATTATTCCGGGTACGTCCTTGTCATCAATATTGTTTCCAAGGATTTGACACCCATTATTTTTGCTCACATCGAATACGTCCTTATCGTCAAGACTGTTTCCAAGGATTCAGTATTCTTTATTCTCTCATAGATAATTTTTATTCTCTTGCACAATGAGAAATTTTAAAGCAATTTAAGGAATAACAATTCAACACAACATATATAAAAGCATTTTCAATCCAAACTATGCACTAGTATCAACATTGCATATTTCATTAATTCAAGTAGAAAATTAAAGTGTCATGCATCATATCACTTAAAAGTAAAATCTAGGCCTCATAAAAGACTAAAATACATACAAGCTATGCTAGTGACAAATAAACCTTCATAATATTGCTAGCATGCACATGAAAATACTATATATATCAACAAAGCTCTCTTTCTTAATTTACTTCATTCAAAAATTGCTTGATAAAACCAAGAGCAACAAACTCCCCATCAAATCATGCCAAAAGGATGAATAATTCCCAACTCTCCACGAAGAAAAGTAAAGCGAGATGAATCCAATGGTTTAGTGAAAATATCCGCAAGTCGCAACTTAGTATCCAAAAATTTCATATTCATCATCTCCCTTCTCAACATGATCCCTCAAAAAGTGAAAGTGAATATCAATGTGCTTTGTGCGTGAGTGTTGTACAGGATTCTTAGCAATGTTTATAGCACTTGTATTGTCATAATAAAGAGGAACCTTCTCAAAAGTAAGTCCATAATCTTTCAAAGTTTAAATAAGCCAAAGAATCTGAGAACAACAACTAGCAGCAGCAACATATTCTGATTCAGCAGTTGATTGAGCTACACTAGATTGTTTCCTAGAAGACTATGCAATCAATGATGTACCAAGAAAATGACATGTTCCACTAGTACTTTTCCTATAAAATCTACAACCCACAAAATCAGCATCGGAATAACCACTTAAGCATATAGACGATGAAGTAGAATACCAAATTCCAAACTCAAGTGTATGATTCAAATACCTCATTATTCGCTTGACCGCTTGACGATGTGAAGCACGAGGAGAAGCTTGAAAGCGTGCATACAAATACACAACAAATTGTATGTCTGGCCTAGAAGCAGTTAGATACAACAAAGATCTAATCATACTTCTATACTCTTTTTGATCCACAACTTCACCATTTTCATCAGGATCCAACACATTAGTAGAACCAATTGGCGTAGAAATTGACTTGGAATTCTCCATCTTGAAACGTCTCAAAAGATCCTTGGTATACTTTGTTTGATGCACAAATGTACCTTGAGGTGTTTGCTTAATTTGCAATCCCAAAAAGTACGACAACTCACCCATCATGCTCATCTCAAATGCCCTGCGCATAGTCTCAGCAAACTCTACAATCAAAGCATGAGTTGAACAACCAAAGATGATATCATCCACATAAATCTGAACAAAATTTGATTTTCATCATGCTTAAGAACAAAAAGTGTTTTATCAATCTTTCCCATTTGAAAACCTTTTGCAAACAAAAAGTTCTTAAGCCTATCATACCATGCTCTAGGTGCTTGTTTCAAACCATACAAAGCTTTAGACAATTTAAAAACATGGTTAGGAAAATAAAGATTTTCAAATCCTGGTGGTTGTTTAACATAAACTTCCGCCTGTATATAGCCAGTTAGAAAAGCAATTTTAACATCTATTTGATACAATTTAAAATTTTTTGAAGCAGCAAAAGCTAACAAAAGTCTAATTGCCTCAATCCTAGCAACAGGAGCAAAAGTTTCATCAAAATCCAAACCCTCCACCTGAGTAAAAACTTGAGCAACAGGTCTAGCTTTATTCCTAATAATTAGACCATCTTCATTTTGTTTTTTTTGAAAACCCACTTGGTTCCAATAATGTTATGTCCTGAAGGTGGTTCAACAAAAGTCCAAACTATATTTCTATCAAAATTTCAAGTTCTTTATGCATGGCGTTAATCCACGATTCATCAGTTAGTGCATGAGTAATATCTTTGGGTTCAAAAGAAGCAACAAATGCAGAATTTGCGCAAACATCATGAGAAGTTACCTTTGACCTTGTAGTCCACTCACCTATATTACCGATTATTTGTTCTGGTCGATGTCGTCATTGAATGTGCAAAGGAGCAGCAACTTTTGAGGTTGATTCATGTTCTGTACCTTCACTGGTTGTAGCTTCTGAAGAGCCACCTTGATCAGCATCGACAGAACCCGAAGTGGACGTCCCCTGTCGGTCTGACCGTGCCTCTTGCTTAGGTCGACTTTACCTCTGCTCCGCTCGGCCGATGGCACTCGGGCGGTCGGCCGGCAGTCGACCTCGTCATCGTCGTATCGCTCTCGTCTTCAAAAATACGACCATCCTTCCCCTGAGCCTATGACAATGTACCTGCAAGTTCTGGTCTAGTACCTGGACTAGCCTCATCAAAAGAGACTTCACAAGTCTCGACAATTTTGTTAGTTTCAAAAACAAGTACACGATAGCCACGAGAATATGCGGGTGTCACGCCCAGAAATATAGCAAAATTTCATGACTATTTTATGTATTAAATCCCTGTCCAGGAATCAACCAGGGTACACAAAGCGACAAATTAATACACAGATCCAAACGTAAAAACAAAACGTAAAATAAAAATACTTACCAAAGAGGCTCTTAGTCCTCATACCCAAAAATTGCGGTGGAAAAGAAAAATGACACTACCGGGGCTTCAGCTCCACTCCACAGGCAAACTCAACTGGGGTTTGAGCCTTGATCTTCTAACACCATCTTCAACTCAGAAGCACTACACTTCTGAAAGGGAAAACAATCGCAAGACTGAGTACAACCACCGTACTCAACAAGCTACACCGAGAAATGCATACGTGCAAAGGGAGACAAGAGTGGCCTGGGCTATTTTGCATAAATGCAGTTTACAAACATTTAATTGTTTAAAAACAGTAAAATGGTTGAGTAATTAAGGCAATTTTAATCTTCCACTGAACAACGTTATCCCCACATTGAACAGGCCCAACCATTCCACCTGAACTAAATCAGTTCCATTAAATCAAATTATTCAGTAGTGGGACTAATCATAGTGAATCTGGTCGATCGCCCATAACCGTGGGCACGGCTATTCGAATAGTTTTACTCTGATCAGAGGTGCGCAACTTTACCCACAAGACACGATTCCACAATTGTTACCATGCCCCGAAGTATCACCATGATACTGCAAAGGGGGAAATCGTGACAAGACCTTTCGCATAACTCCTCTAACCAAGTGGTACCACACCAAGGTTTCACCCCCACTCCCCTAAGGGTAATGGGTAGCGCCCCGCGTGCCATGGTGAATCCAGAAGTCGATCAACCCGAAAAATCGGGGCCGACCCAACTCCATCACGCCCACCCTCACTAGGGTACGTTGGCCAGAAGAAAGCTATACTATGAGTCAAGCAGTTGCCCATTCTTTCTTGTGGGAAGCGCAATAATTCTTCCAGGGTTTTCCATGAACGTAATTTCCATGGGTGCGACAATCAAAAACCATGCACCCACAGCCCACCATTATGTCACATTTTAGTTGAGATAATTATGACCATTGAGACATGGCCAGGTGTTTCGAGCTTGCAGCTCATTAGAGACTAGAATAAATAGTGTAATTATCCCAGTCAGTGAGCTAGTGGTAATTAAGCATGGCTAAGCATATAATTCTAGCTAAAACAAACATCAGTGACTAAAGCTAGTCAAATTTACACCCAAGGTTAACAAAGAACGGATAACAAGTAGATAAGACACAAATAAACAGATAGGTATTCTATCATTTCATGTAATTAGCAGAACAATGCAGTTTTATTTGCAAACATAAAAACATTTATGAAAATAGGCTCAATATGCTTCAAGGGAAGTGTGACTTTCCTTGCGTCTTCAAACAGACTTCTGGACTCCTTTCCTCGTGAGCACGAACTCCGGAAACAACGAAATCTACACGCTAGCACGCAAAATAAGGAAAAACCCTAATAAAAACTAAATAACAGTACATGAAAAGTAAACAAACATGTAGAGCTCAATTTTAGATGAATTTTGCAATTTGAATGACCCAATTTGGAGTTCGTATGAATTAGATATGGATTTTAGAAGTTTTGGACCATTTCAATGAATTCTAGAAATTAAAATGATTTATTGCGTAATATTTAATTATTTTTACAAAGGAAAAGGCTCGGTATGACGTCAGAAAAACAAGGGCTGACGTCAGTGGCACGGCGAGGGATGACGTCAGCAAGCTAAATGCTGACGCAAGCGAGGGCTGACGTCAGCGGCTCAAGGGCTGACCTCAGCAGCCGAGCACTGACGTTAGTCGCGGGGGCGGCATCGCACGGGGTTCACGGTGGACCTGGTCCATGGGGACCGATCCACGGGTCTACCATGTGGACGGTCTGGATCGCCTCGAAGGGGATCAGACGGCCACGGGGACTGACAGCCGTGATCAACCTCTTGGTAGATCAGACGGCTGGGATGGCCTGCGGGCGATGGCGACCGGCGGCCGGCCGGCCGGGCAACGCGGCGATGGCGCGCGTGCCCCGATGGTCGCTGACAGCAGCCATCGGTGCGACGGTGAGCGGTGGAGGAGCGGAAAAGAGAGGGGAAGGCTTACCGAGTGCCCGATGGCGAGACAACGACGTAGACGAACGGCGGCCGGAGGTGAGGATGGACGGTGTCGGCTCGGGATAGCGGCGGCAAGGGTGATCCGGCGACGGCCCAGGGACGGGAAGTGGCGGTCGGGGGTCTAAGAGAGGCGGCGCACGCGGTGGTGGCGGTGGATTGGAGCGACGAGTGACGGATGACGCGAATTGGGCGGCTGGAGGATGGCGGCGTGCGGCAAGATTCAGGATGCACGGCGGTGGGGTGTTTCGGCGATGGCCCGAGGATGGGAGGTGGCGGCCGGGGTGCGGAACGGTGTGGTGAAGGCGGTGATGGGCTCGAGATACGTCAGGGAAGCTTGGAGCGGCCGTGGCGCACGGCCGGAGCTTGGCGGCGAGCGATGGAGCGAGGAGGAGCATGGAGGGGGCGCTAGGATTCACGTGAAGCTTGAGAAAACCGGGGAAACGGAGGGGAGGAGCACGGGGTGGGTTTATGTAGTCTCGGGGGCGTGGGAGGCGGTCAGGATGTGGCGGAGAAAGCGACGAAGGTGGTTTGGCCGGCGGTGGGAAAACCGTGCGACGGGGTTTGCGAGCTTGGCCGTAGCGTGGGCGCGGTGTGAGCGGGGAAAATGGCGGCGATGGTTGCAGAGATGCGGCGCGGGCGAGAGGCGCAGGCTCGGCCGGGATGTGGCGGCGCAGGCGCGAGATCTGCGGCGGCAATGGCGCGGCGGGAGGTTGGACACGGCCCCGACAGGTGGGGCCCACCTGTCTGCGGCTCGTGAGGGAGGAGGAGGCCGACAAGCGGGGCCCAGTCGCGGCTCGGGGAAGCGGGGAGGCAAAGCGGACTTTGACGTGCGTGCGGAAGAGAGACGAACCACGAGCCGGGCCGGCCGAGAGAGAGAGCGCGCGGCGTCGGCGGGGGGCCGGCAAGGGGCAAGGCGGACTTTTTGGGCTGTTTTCGGCCCGGATCGAAAGGAGGATTTTAATTTGGTTTTCTAATTAAATTAATCCATAAATGATCTTTGATTTTCTATAAATACTTCCAGGAAAATTCCTAAAAATAGATGAACACCCAAAGTATTTAATAAAAATATCTCCAGCTCATTTAAATTAATTAATTTAAATAATTATTAAAGTTTTCTTTGTATTATCAAAATTATTTCTAGAGCTCCAAAATTTCATGAAAAATTTCGAGAGTACTTTAGGGCATGGAGAATATTTCAAAAATATTTCCAGCCATGATTTTTAAAGAAAAATTTAAATTCCTTAATAGTTTCACTTGATTTACTTTGCTGCTCATTTTATTTAATTTCTAGGAGATTATTTATTAAATGATTTTTAATCCCGAACGAGAATCGGGCTTTGACAACGAGGTAACCAAGAAACAATCCATCAGTAGAACGTGCCTCAAATTTATCCAAATTTCTAGATTTCAAGACAAAGCACTTGCAACCAAAAATACGCAAATGTGAAACTTTGGGTTGATGTCCAAATCGAAGTTCATAAGGCGTTTTTCCAAGTTTTGATCTCAAGAAAACACGATTGGAAACATAACATGCAATGTTAATAGCTTCGGTCCAAAATTTCCTAGGAGTGTGATACTCATCAAGCATTGTTCTAGCCATTTCAACTAAGTAACGATTTTTCCTTTCAACAACACCGTTTTGTTGTGGAACATGAGGAGAAGAAAATTGATGTCCAAGACCTTTTCGTTGCAAAATTGTTCAAAAGAAGCATTCTTAAATTCACCTCCATTATCACTTCTAATCCTCTTCAAAGAACCAGGAATTTCACAATTCAATCTAAGATACAAACTCTGAAAGTGTCCAAAAGCCTCATCCTTGGTTGCCATGAAGAAAACCCAAGAATATCGAGAAAAATCATCAACAACAACCAACACATACCACTTTCCTCCAACGGATTGCACTCTAGCTGGACCAACAGTGTCCATATGTAAGAGTTGTCCCGGTGCATCCGTCATCACAGAAATAATTGGAGTATGTGAAGAAGCAACCATTTTACCATGACGACATGGTGTACAAACCAAATCAAGATCTTTCTTAAGTTTAGGCAAACCACGAACAAGATCCAAACCACTAAGCCTAGTGAGATGATCAAAACCAACATGTCCAAGTCTGTGATGCCAAAACATCAAATCTTTGTTGGGTTTCCAAAATCAGCTTTAAACACTCTTCCATAGCGAGAAATATTCAACACAGAATCACCACAAGAATCAAATATTTTACTTCCAGTTTTCTTAAAGTGAACCTCAAAATTTTCATCAACAATTTGTGAAACTAAAAGCAAATTATACTTTAAATCCTCAACCAAAGCTACTTCTTTCAATTCAAACTTGTCACTTACCTCGACAGATCCTGTAGCAAGAACGACACTTGTAGAAATATCACCAAAGATAATAGATTCATTCTTGGATGCCATCTTGAGGGAGGAGAATCAATTTTTATCACTGGTCATGTGCCGCGAACAACCGGAATCCACAATCCACATGTTCTCCTTCCTTGCCACCAAAGCCTACACACAAGAGGATGTCGAAGCCTCAGTACTAGGGTTAGATAAAAGAAATTTAGGAATCCAGTACTGAGACATACAGCCAGTAGATCCAATAGGCATATATCCATGTGCAAAAACAATTTTAGAATTTTGAAAAATTCCTCCAAGACCGTCGACCGATCTTGTCTTGTCGGTCTAACCAGCATGTCTGATCGGTCTAACCGCGGGCAGTCGGCTAGCTGCTTTCTTGCTGAGTCGGCCGAGTGCCGGCACCGGTCGAAGAAACCCACTGCGGTCTGACCGGTCTTCCCGAGGGAAAACTAGATTTTTGCCACTTTGATTTTACAAAAATAATTTCTCTTTCTTTTTTCTGCCTACGTGCTAATCTGAAACAAAAACCAATAAAATGACCATCTTTACCACAAAAGAAACAAGTATACTTCTCCCTAGTAGTTGATGATTTTGAAATATTAGTTTTAGTTTCTTTTAATGTAGCAGAAAGAGAGGGCATAATTCCAGCAGATTTAAAAATTGTTTTCACATCATTAGATTTTGTCAAAATTTCACCATGTTCAGTCATATTCAAAACATTGGGTGGATTTTTGGTGAAATAATCATGAGCATCAAAACCTATACCCCTATTGTAGGTAGTCACTTTAGATTGATCCAAAATCATGTTAAGTTGTTTCTTATCATCAGAAAATCTTTGTAAAGAACTTTTCAAATAAGAAACCTCTTTTTCCAAATTTGCACAATTTTCACAATCTACCATGACACCTTTTTTTTATGACATTTGGATCAAGAAGATACTTCATCTTGTTTAACAATTTCCTCCATATGCTCAACACGAGCCAAAGCATCCTTTAGTTTCATCTCATTAGCATCACATATTAAACAAGGTTTGGTATCCAAATCATGTGAACCATTGAATATCTCTAATTTTTGAAATTTCAAGCATTAAAACATCACAATTTTTGCACTCATCATCATTAGAGATAAGAGATTTTAACCTAGCAATGTCAGCATTTAGAGAATCAAGCCCTAGGCGCACGTGAGATGGAGCAGCAGCCGGCGCTGAAACGCTATCCTGGGAGCCATCGTCTTCGCCGTGCATGATGCAGCAGCAGCCGCCGCCAAAACTAACTGTGAGTATTCGTGTTTGGCGCGCGTGAATCTGATCAGCAGCCGGCTAGGAACCTTTGTCTTGTGAGCCATCGTATTCTCCTGTGATTGGCAGACGTCGGTGACGCTCTGTTTTACCAACTGTCGCAGCCCTACCCCGTTCAGCTTGCGTACGTGTTTCATTGGAGAGAACAAACTCAATGCCATCACGTCGGGCTTCATCGGGATTGATCAGCAGGTGTGATTCTCCACTGCAAATTGTGGCAAATAGGTGTCCCTGTCCCAGTCTTTGTTATAATCAATGTCAATTCTGTGTGCAGTGGATAGTCGGTTCATCATGAATCGATCTATTCTTCAATTAATATCGAATCCGTCATCGTTGTCAGATGATGACGATGATGAATTTATATTTGATGCCATACATGCGATCTACGATGAACCTTCGCATCGTGGATCCGTCAAAGGACATCGCGTTCTTAATCGAGACATACTGAAGATTATTTTGCAGAAGAATCTATGTATGGCCCATTTTATTTTAGACGTAGGTTCGTTATTTTTTACCACCAAGTGGTTTTATTTGTTATGTTTAAATGTGTGTGTGATTAGTCAATTTTTCTAACAGGTTTCGAATGCGGCGTTCATTGTATTTACATATACTGAATGCAGTAGAAGGGTTCGATGAGTATTTTGTGCAAAAAAGAGATGCAGCTGGTGTCCTTGGACTATCTTCTTTGCAAAAGGTTACCATGGCTTTCCGGATATTAGCTTATGGAGTACCTGCTGATTCTACTGATGAATACGTCCGTATTGGAGCAAGTACTGCAACGAAAAGTTTGAGAAAATTTGTAAAAGCTGTTGTGCAGATATTTGGGGAAGAGTATTTGCGGACATCTAATGAAGAGGACACGACAATATTGCTTGCAATCGGTGTGTCACATACTCAAATCCTAGGGTAAAGTAAAATCCTGTCAAGACAAACCTAGGTGTAAAGATTTCTAATTTCCTGACCCAAAAAATTATCATTTCCAACTTAGGTGAAGTATTCTAAACCTAATGCATGATTAAAATTTTAGAATAAAACAAAACCTTTCAAACTTAAACCTGGGTCCATTTATTCAGGTGAGCATGCATATACGTAAAACATCTTTTGATAAGTGAGTCCTTTTGTACATTTGGATTCTTGAACCCTCATCTCATTATAGTTGCATCTCCTCCGCTTAAGAAAAATTTGTTGAGAAACCTATAGCCAAATTAGACACATGAACATAGAGGGAATGCCTAAACCAAAGAAAGGTTACCTCAAATTTTCTAACCTAATCCATTATAGATAAAATCATGGGAAAAATTATAAAGGTGCCAAATATTATATTAAACTCAGTATAATTTCTGTACAAATTAATAATTAAGATTTAGGCCCTAAATAAATTGGAAAAACAGTTAAATAATGGGGATCAATATTATTCATATTGGTTAAAAATGCCATATTGCCTAAAAGGCCATTTAAATGCACCTAAGAGTATATAGGAAATAATTTATTCAAATACTAGAATAAATACCATATTTAAATATAATTTTTCTAGAATTTTTTTGATTGTTCGAACCCTCTAAAAATTCAAACAAGGCTTAAAATACCCAAACTTTATTGAATTTCTGAGAGCAAACCATAAGTGATCTTTGAGTGAAACCAAAGAAAATGGGTTCTACGTCTACTTACCTAACTGTAGAAAAATGTTCATTAATTTACCCAAACCACACATTAAACTATAGAGCTGCAAAGTTAAGGGTGAAAAATAAATCGAAATCACCTTCAAAATTCAAGTGCACACAGTTAACTACCCTTCCTCCACTTCCCTGCCTAGCTTACCATGGAGTTGGACCCACTGTCAGCGCCTGCAGCTAGCTTCCACATGGTGCCTTTCCTCTCCACCGCCGAAGAACACAACGCCCGAGCCAACCGCGTGCAGAACGTCGACGCCGCATGGCCTTGAGGTGTCGACGCCGCGCGAACTCCCTTTTGCCCCGCAAAACCTTCCCGCCTCGATCACCCAGCCTCACTCTCTACCCCAGAACCAAGCAAACCGAGAGAGGAGCCATAGTTTCACCATTTTCCCCTCTCCTTCATCGCCGGCCACGGAGAAGACGGACACTGTCGTCGCCAAGGAGCTCCGGTTATCTCCCTCTCTTTAGTGTTCTGTTCTCGCCCCATAATGCCGAACACTTCTCTATTTGACCTCACCGCATTGGTACACCGCAGCCACGGGAACGCCGTTGCGTCCCATCGGAGTCTGGAGCACACAACGGGCACCGCCGCCTTGACCGTGCCATCACCACAGCCGATTCCGACCACCCCGAGGCAAGTCGTCACGCCATCGTCATCACCTCGTCCGCCCCTTCAATTCCCCTCAAGAATCCCGAATCATGGTGCATTGACAAGGGAGATCGCCGTCGCCGTCTCAAAGTCCCGACCGCCGTCACCATAGCCAACCCCTTCGCATTCGGTGAACCATATTCCAATTAATTGTGTCGAGAGCATCACTAGGAGATACTCGAGCTATTGTGTGCCTCACTCCTGCCTCTCATGTTCCAGAACGGGCTAGCATCATCGCTCCACCATTTCCGTCGCGGCCGCAATTCGGACTTCAGGTCGCCAGGACCACCCAAGCTTCGACAAGCCTTCTGCACTTTCGGGTAAGTACCCATGAACCTTGTAGATGCTCACACATGCATTGTCTCGGAACAATTTGGTCCCTAGTTTAGTTGGACACAACACCCGAACCCGCACTTCTGCCCGTGCTCGCCGCTGACTCTACTCCGATCACCATAGTACCTGAGACCACTACCGATAGATTCGCCATGAGACACTCCACGTTTTCCCTTTTAATCACTTCCCCTGAATTGCCGCCGTTCGCCGCCGGTGTAGCGGCGAACCTCGCCGTCGCCGCAGCTCTACCTCCTGCCCTCTTTCTGTCTCGCTAACAGCCGGACCCCACAGAAACAGTTGCCAAAGCCCTCCTCAAATAGCCAACCACTGACCCGTGGGCCCCACATGCAGGACAAAGGAAAAATGGCAGTAGTTGGTAATTTTTCCCAAAGAACCGAACAACAATTATAAAATCTATATAAAATTCATTTGAACACATTTTAGAGTGGGACAAATTTCTGTAGATTCCCTAAGTGAACTCTAATATAGAACCATAAAACATGGACCTCACTGCACAAGTTTTGTCCCAAAATTTCAAATAGGGCAGGCCATACCTACACCATGTGAAAATTTGTAAAATCCCTAGAAAATTCAATTAGCTTCAATTTAAGCAAAACCCAAATCGTATAGGTTCCTCATCTCACCCTCTCTGACCTAGGTAAATGAAAATGTATACATTCCTTAGGTCAAATGCATGTAAAACTAGTTTTGGGAAAATGATGAACTTTAGGTGAAACAATCTTTAGGGAATTATTTAAAATTCATTTTATCTCCTTTTTGAATGAACTTAAATTATGTAGAATCACCTAAATATATACTTTCCTAATATAAAATAAAATTATATGCTTTCTGTATAGTAGAGCCCCTTAGATATTTAAATAAGGAATAAGTCACCTAGTGCACACCCCCAACTTGTAAAATCGGTAGAAAATTCATTTAAATTCATTTTTGAGTAAACCAAGCCCCTATAAACCCAGCAACTAATGCACTTCCATTAGGTGAAATAATATGGACACTCATATACCAAATAATGACAGTAAACCCCACAAAGAAAACAAATGAGCTGGTAGTAGTAGCTAAAGTACTATCTATATATATAGGTATATATATAATTGCACATTAGCTCCAAATAAATCAAAATAAAACTTGTCGGACCAGGGAAACCCTAAGAACCATCCCTAATTACCAAAACTAGGCACACTTAGCTCATATAACAATATCTAGGTTGATATGTTGAAACTATACCATGGAACACCACTAATCGCAAACTATAGGGTAAAAAGGGAAAAGATCTAAACTTGTGAAATTAAAATGGAAAAGAGTAGCAAAAATAATTAGTTTACTCAACTAAATCAAGAAGTAACAAGTTATGGACCCAAAACCCCTAGGGCCACATCTATAGTATACTATAGGCCAAAAACACGTTATAGGTTGTAAGATACCTAATAAATGTATTGTAGCTCTAAAAATTGTGAAACAAATTGCATTAGTCCTAGGAAACATTTTCCTTCACCTCTTGAAGTTCAAGGTCAATACAAATCAATTGGTAAAAACATTTTAGACCAATACCTAATTAAATCCTACCCTACACCGAGCAAGCTTCAAAAATTAATAACTCTCAAAAATAATGAGATAAGATAGAATTCCTTCACCATAAATCATATCCACACAGCCCCTAACCACACTAGAGAACTCATGCATTTTAGATCAATTTAAACTTTTACATGTTTTAATATTTATTCGTTACCGATATTTTTCTCTTAGTGAATGATTTCGCAACGGTGAGGAGACTTGCATTCAAACTCATCCCAGGGAAATCCTATAACAACCAAGGCAAGTTCTTCCCCTCCTTTCCTTTGAAAACATTGAGTCCCATGTTTTGAGGGATGAAATTATTTGCTTGCAAAATTGCATGAGAACTTAGACCATTTCGGTATTTAAAACTTGGGTATGGTAGATATGACCTACTTACTACATTTCCTACCTTGATAATTGAAATTCTTGTTGTTTGTATCCCTAGAAATGGTTAGAGTACTTTCCTTGTGCTCAAACGGACTTAGATATGTGATTTGCAACTGCTTGCTTAGCCTTGCTCAGAATTTTGCAAATACTTGTTCCATCCGTATATATATAATATGTAAATTTTGTTGGAATGGGTTGAATTTGATGATTATTTGCGAACTAAAGTGTGTGAAAATGTAGTTTTGACTTGGATGGAAAGTGGCATGCAATTGATATATTTGCATTGCCAATAGGGGGAGTGTTTGCCCGAGTCCGTAAGGACCGAACTTGTGTCACCAGCTTAAAGTTAATCGTATAACCACATGTGCTAGTATGGGATAGTCTTAGCTGAATAATCTAGTTAGCACCTACCTAGCCTTGCATTATGGTAGACGCGGTGAGTATGGGTTCTGATAATCCAGAGGAACTTTCTATTTACCACCGATGTGATAGTTTAGGTGACTAAGTCTGTCCAATACAACGATATCGTGCCACGTGGGTGGGTTCCTATCGCATCCGCCACCACGGCGTTAAGTTAAGGTGTGGGCTCACCACTTAATGGTTCTAGATCATATTCCAGTATGCCTAGGATGAAGAATATACGTTTTGTGCTGGTGCAAGGCTAGGGGCTGAGTAGTGTAAAGGCTTCATGGTGTCCTATAGACTGTACTCGATGTGTAGAGTATGGTGGTACCGACGGATACCGGATAAACTAGAGCGATTCACTTCATGTGGGTAAAGCTGTACAAACTCTGCAGAGTAAATAAAACTAATCGATTAGCCGTGCTCACGGTCAAGAGCGCTTTGGTGAAGTTTCATGAGCATAGACTCGATTGTTTAAAAATGTGTTCATGTGTTTTCAACAAAATGTGTTGAGTTGTGTAAGAGTGATGATGTATGTATATATATATTGTGACGTTGTCATGGAGGATGACAAGGTAATGTTATGATGGAACCACACTTAAATTAATGATGAAACCTAAAACTTGTCTTTGTTAATTGAAGCATAAACTCTTTTGTAAAAGAATTATGAAACAAAACTTGCTTTATGCTGAAAATAAACTACACAAATAGCCTTCCTTTGTGATATAACCTTCATGTATGTAGGGTTGATTGTGCGCTTGCCAGTACATTAACCCATTTAATGTACCGACTCTTGCCACTGGAATATCCATTTTGCTTGCAGGTAGACTTAGTCTTTTGAGTGATGTGGGTAATCAACTGCTTCTTTTAGGATTGAACTTAACGGGGTAAACCCCTAGTCGGTGTGCTTGTGGGTGGGTAAATCAAGCCTCCATTGTTCTCTGATTTGTTTATATTTATGTGGTCAGTCGGCCTATGTTTATCTAAGTGTTGTAATCCTTTAAATTCCTTTCATCTTATATGTATTCGCTATGTATATCCATGCTTGAGATGAAAGTGTGAATCTAGTGCACATCATGGAAACTAGATTCACATGAGTAAAAGTTAAGGTTATTTGAGATGTTGTAGATCTTTAGCCCTTTTGTCAAGTCTCCTGAATATGTAACACATCTGGTCGTCGTCTTCGAGTGGTTTGACGGGCACATCTCAGGCTAAAGTTGACTGACAGGCTAAAGGCCCAGCAATGTCTCATTTATCCCTCTCGGGACGTCGGACATTTTGTTATGTTTGTCGGATGTTTTGAGTTGATTCACTTCATCTTATGAACATAACGAGAGGTCCGGACAGTCTCCGACACGGTGAGAGTAATGGTTTTCGTGGTATGCTTGGTTCAATTGATTGCATGCACTGGACATGAAAAAATTGTCCAACAAAATTGCATGGTATGTACCGTGGCCATACTAGCATGCTACAATAATTCTAGAGTCTGTTGCTTCTAAAGATTTATGGATTTGGCATGCATTTTTTGGGATGCATGGCTCACATAACGATATAAACGTCCTTCAAAGCTCCCCTATGTTTGCAAGGCTAGCTGAAGGTGATGCACCAAAGGTAAATTATAGTATCAATGGTCATAACTACACTATTGGCTATTATCTTGCAGATAAGATCTATCCTTCATGCGTGACATTTGTTAAGACCATCTCACAACCACAAGGTAATAAGAAGAGATATTTTGCTAAGGCGCAAGAAGCTTGCAAGAAAGATGTTGAACGAGCTTTTGGGGTTCTACAAGCTCGTTTTGCTATTGTTCGTGGACCGGCTCGATTTTGGGACGAAAAAACTATAGGAAATATCGTGAATGCTTGTGTTATTCTGCACAATATGATAGCAGAGGATAAACGTGCCGATGAAGAAGATTATAATTATGATGATGTGGCAGATCAAGTGACACGTTCTGAGCCTGCCCCTACGTTTGATGAGTTCATTAACAATTATTTAAGTATTAAAGACCAGGAAACTCATTATCAGCTTCAAGCTGATCTTACGGAGCACCTATGGCAGTTTCACGGAGATCAGTACATCTGAAATAATATTATACGGACATCTCTTTTTATTTGTTAAAAAAATAAGAAAGATGCAATTTTCGTGATGTACTCAATAAGTGAGGTCTGGGTGTCATTATCAATAAAGCTAAAGTTATGTGAACTGCACTCTGCATAGTCTAGTTCTGTTGATCAGTTGCTAAAGCCAGGATGCAAGGAATCATGTTTGGTCAATAAAGTTGCTGATCCATGTTATAAAGCTGCACACTCCAATTCTAATAAAAGCTGCTGATCCATGTTTTGTCAGTTCAACAGCGCATGCAACGAACCACTGATTCACAATATAAAATTAACAGTTAAGAATTGGATGTACAGTGAGCTTGCAAGTATGTAGCACAGTTCAGAAAAAACAGTGAGCTTAAGGAAAGACAAAACAGGTTGGTCCTGATTCATAATATAAAATTAACTCATGTAGTTCATAAACAAATTAACGGGACACATGTTCAGTTCATAAACATCCTAATATAAAATAAAATACAAGAAAACAATCACATATTTTTAGAGAGAATCCTTTGCTTGAGTTTGTTCTAGAATTTCTGTGGTTGACTAGACATCCCTGAAATATCAAGATTGATAATTCGCTCCTCCTCTAGCATCTTTGGTAACTCGAATTTTTCTTTATCAAGAGCAAGCCTATCATCTTCTTGCTTATTTGCTACCTCAAATTTCTCCTTCTCTAAAGCAATTCTGTCATCTTCTTATTTCTTTGTTATCTCAAACTTGTCTTTCTCAAATGCCATTCTTTCTTCTTCTAATTTTACTGCCTTATTGGTCCTCTCTCCCTCTTCTGTGCCTGCTTCATTGCTTCTATTTTAGCATCAGCTGCTTTCTTATTTTCTCATGCATGATCTAGTGCTGCAAGTCTAACATTTTGTCGAAGTTTGTCTTTCTCCTTTTTTCTCCCTGTTGGCCTTTCCTGTGTAGGTGTACCATCGTCACTGTCATCAATATTAATAGGGGACTCACTAAGCACATGGGAAGTGGAGACAGATGTCTTTTGTTTTTTTCGAAGGTTGATGTCCTGCTAATTGTCTGTGTCTTTCAATCCACTTTGGCTCATGCTTCAAAATCTCATAGCAGTGCAAGTACGGAAATGATCAATGATCTTTATCTTCAGCCTTGAACAAATGTAATGCCTGTATTTGCTGGTTAACAAACATTTACAATCAATAATTGATGGACAGGGGTTGATATAATATTTACAAGAAAAATAATAATTGAGCTATCTTGTCTTGGATGGTCTGGCCACTCTGATTTCTGTCATCAATTCGAGATACACATCCTGCAAACATGTTAACATCTAATTGAATACCATACCACCGATTGGAAAGAGATCCTTGAGTTTGATTTGACTCGAATGTCTTATTTGCATGAAAAAACGATTATTCTACCCCAATATGTACTCTTTGATTGGTTTGCACCATTAACTGCATCCAGGCTCACATTTAGCCAAGCCAAAACAAGAAGGATGTCTTCTTCCTTGCTGAAATTCTTGGACCTTTTCTAGGATGGCTTAGCTTGGAAAGCATTTATCTCTGTTGATGAAACATGTTGATCTTCAGGTTGGCTACTTAAAACGTTAGGACGAATCATATCACTACCATTAAACATTAGGCTAGTGTATGAACCCCCTCCGTTCATTGTTCCTGTGTCACAAAAAATCATTATCAAACATTAATCTGGCATCAAAAACAATATAAATGTTTAGATCCATTAAACATATTCCTGTTGGTTGAATATGTGAATAACTTGCAATTTATGAGATATATACAAACTGCATGCTTGAATCATTCCATGGTGAAAACAAGCTGTTTGTCAGGGGATTACATAAGTGACTACTGCACACAAGGAGAATGGCTATCATCTTCGCAGGGGTTCATCACTTGAAAATTCAGGATTATATACAGTTCTTTACTTTACTGATAATTAGTCCTTAAAAGTGGGGCCATACAACCTGATCGAAATGATCACCCAACTACTGTAAGCTAGGCAACTAAATAAACAAGATCAGCATTAACAGATTCACATGTGAATTAAGCATCTGTGAACAACAAGAAAAGCTACTGGCTAGTTTAGTTATGGCAAATAAAGAAGTGAAACCACCTTGAACCATGGCATTGCTAAGTTGTCATCAAAGGCTAGTATAATGGCATCCAAAAAAACTGTCCAGAACCTAGCATTGCTAGGCAGTCATGCAGTGGAAAATGCCATTTCTCCAGAAATGCAGACCTGGTTATATTCAGGTTCATGTGCCCTTTACACTTATTAAGACCTGGTCATATTCAGTACATATCTTATATTTTTCTTGGCTTTTATCAATCAAACAATCTAGGAACAAAATGGTATAAAGTGTAGGCTCAACCTCACAGCTTCAATTCAGCATCAATCAAAGTTCTGAAATATAATTGTTACCTTCATGCTGTTCACCATCCGACAGTACACAGATCATGTGAAGCAATTTTAGTACACGTGCTGTTCACCATCATATTTGCTCCTACTTCATGCTGTACCCCATCAGACAATACACAGATTGAAAAATTCGTAGCAAATTCATATCAAAAAAAATTCATAACAACTCCTTTGTTCTGTAACTGTTGACTGCAAATCATAGGCTTGCAGTGCATATCCTATCGGCAAACCATCCCATGTTTGTGCAATATTATTGCTAATAATCAAGATCCTATTAATGAAAACAACAAATTGGGCCACAATTCACAGCAATCTAGCAAAATTCATCAAGCACCATCACTAAAACTTCAAAGCATTTCAGTCATCAATGTAAACAACCAAAGTGATGGGGCTGCAACACACCACATATGTGAGGGAATGAATACCCGTTCTGGGAGAAGGCTTCCAGGCCATCATCGCTGGCGCTGTCTGCGGAGGCACGCGTCCGGTTGCCGAGAGCACCTTCAGCGGAAATCTCGACGCCGCCACTTCCATCCCCTTCTGAAGTTGGCCAGCCGTTGCCCGCCGCCGTGTGCATCCCCGAATCCACCCCCTCTCGCTGAGTTTCGCTGTTGGAAGAAGCCACCCACGGGTGGCCACGCCGAAAACAGATCTGGCCAAGGGGAGGCGCCATTGCGATGCCCATTCCGGCAGCCTTGCGTGCCCCCGTAGGCCGATGTGTGGCCGTCGTCTTCGCGGGAGGCGCCATTGGGGCTAGCCGCCAGAGGAGGAGGCGCCAGTGGATGCCGCGCCAAAGGTTTCCGCGTCAGGCAAAGCCGCGCCAGAGGAATCTGCCGAGGTCGATTTCGCGCGCATGCAATCGATTTTGTGGCCCCGGGATTGATTTGGTGAACGGGGAAGGATCTCCAGCAATAGCGCCTGATAAATCCGGGATGAAGGACTGGCTTTTTTGGCGATAGGGATAGAACTACCGTTGGAGGTTTGTTTCGGCGCTTGATTCATCTAATCTGGAGAATAATTTGTTTTACCGGCTCCCTTGGGGACGCTCTTACGTCTACGGTCAAATAAGTTTTCTGGACACATTCCCACATAACTTACAAAGATTGATCAACTAAAGTTCTTAGACCTCGCTGAGAACTATTAGTACGAAAGATTCACAATGGAGACACAAATTTTACGTGAAAAACCCTTACGAAAAAGAACCACGGACACCGATTGGCAGTGATCACTAATGAGGAGTTGATTACAAACATAGAGAAATAACAATGTCAATGTTACCCCTTTCCATATGGCTTACAATAATTTATATAGGAGATAAAAGTTAAAGACACCTAATGGGAAAAGACATGGCGTTCTACGAGAAAACTAATCTGAATATATTATAGGCCTAAAATTCGGACCACATATTTAACAACCTTCACCTTAAGACAAATTTCCTCTTATAATATAAAAATCATCAATCACCAAAAAATACCTCATGTAGCTAAAATCACCGCGTACCAAATAGTCTTTAGGACAATACTGTAATACCAACCAAGCTTGAGCAAAATTTAAACTTAGTGGTAGGAACTGACTTTCTCATCATATCAACTGCATTATCATAAGTATTTATCTTGCATACCTTGATATCATTTTTGGCAATCACACCGCGAATAAAGTGGTATCTCACATCATGTGTTTTGTTCTCTTATAGAACATCTGATCCTTTGTAAGGCATATTACATTTTGACTATCACAAAATATATCAATGCAAGACGTAACTCCACAAGCTTAGTATACAAACTTCTAAGCCAAATTGTTTCTTTACAAGCTTTAGAAATAGTCATATACTCTGCTTTAGTAGTAGATAAGACAATGGTTGCTTGCCAACTTGCCTTCCAACTAACAGCACAACCTCCAATAGTGAAAATATATCCTGTGAGCGATCTTCACCTATCAAAATCTCCAACAAAATCTGAATCCACATAACCAACTAGTCCATCTCTAGATCTCCCAAACTGTAAAAAAACATTAGAAGTACCACGTAGATATATTAAAATCCACTGAACTGCTTTTCAATGCTTTTTGTCAATATTAATGATGTATCTACTGACAACATTCAATGCATATGATAAGTCAGGACAAGAACATACCATAACATACATAAGTGAACCAACTGCACTTGAATATGAAACTTTAGACATGTAACATCATAATCTGATTGTGAATATAAATATGAAGATAATCTAAAATGTGCAGCTAAAAGAGTACTCACTGGTTTTCCATCATACATATTGAAACGATGAAGGACCTTTTCAATATAACCTTTCTAACTAAGATATAACTTGCCAGATTATGTTTCTATAGGAATTTTCATATCAAGAAGTTTCTTCGCTGCATCCAAATTCTTCATCTCAATCTCACTACTCAATTGTGCCTTCATCTTTACTATCTCTGATTTATCTTTTGCAACAATCAACATATCATCAACATAAAGAAATAAATATATAGCTGAACCATCAACAACTTTAAGATAAACAAGGCTATCAAAATTGGATCTTCTAAACTTCTGAGAAAACATGAAAGAGTCAAATCGCTTATACCACTATCTAGACGACTCTTTCAACCCATAAAGAGATTTCTTCAACTTACGGACTAGGTTCTCTTTTTGAGTAACAACAAAACCTTCAGGTTGCTCTATGTAAATGTCCTCTTCTAACTCCTCATGTAAGAATGCAGTTTTAACATACATTTGCTCTAGTTCATAATCATGCATTGCAACAATACCGAGTAAAGTACGAATTGAACTATACTTCACAACAGGGAAGAAACATCATAGAAATCAATACCTGGAATCTGGCTATAACCTTTAGCAACTAACCTTGCTTTGTATCTTGTCTCATCACTTGAAGATATACCTTCCTTTCTTTTGAAGATCCACTTGCAACAGATAGGTTTCTTCTTCTTTGACAATTTCACCAATTTCCAAGTATGATTCTTTTATAGCAACTTCATCTCATCATGCATAGCATTTAGCCATCTATTGCAATCATCAGAAACAACAACCTCAGAATACGAACACTACTGGAGAGATGATCTTTGGTCCACTTGCCGAAATACACAATAGTTTCGGTTGCAATAGGAACCAAGACTAGAAAATATTTTTAGTCCCAGTTAAAAAAGGCAACGGCTCTCTAGGATCTTTAGTCCCGATTCCTGTCAGAACCTGTGAGGGCGCCAAGGATCTTTAGTCCTGGTTGGTGGCTTCAACCGGGACTAAAGATCCTATCTTTTGTTCCGGTTGGTGTTACCAACCGGGACTAAAGATAATTTTGATCTTTAGTGTCGGTTGGTAACACCAACCGAGACTAAAGATGGAGTTGCTTTTTATAATTCTTCTTCTTCCTCTAGCCCGAGCCAGTTGCAGTGTCTTCAAACTTTTGCTATAGCTAGAGGAGAGTGCTCAAATTTTTTGAATTTGTTTTGTGATAATACACAAATCTTTGCTATCTACAAGGTTAGCAACTTCATCCTCTTATGATCTATGCTTAGCATGATGCTTTTTACGGTTGATTTCTATTCATTTTTATCTCTTGATAGGTTATGGAAAAATGAAGAGAGAGAAAATTTGTTTGGGAAAATTATTTTACTAAGCACATTACATTTTGTTGAGAAATTGTTTTGTGAAAATGAAGAGGGAGAATAGTATGCTTAGCACATTATGTTTTTAGGTATATTTTACTTACAATTTTATCTCAAAAATGTTTATGAAAAATGATGAGAGAGAAACTTTTCGACAAAAATGTTATAAAATAGATGACAAAAGAAAAATATAGAAAATTTGATAGTAGATTAGAAAAATAATGTAATTTAAAGATCGCTAAAATAGTTAGAAATATCTACACTATCTATGTTGGATTATTATATAATTATTGTCTAATTATATATATTTAATTATTGTAATATTATTTAAATAGTTTGACTTTCGTTGATTTTTTTATGATTTTTGTGAATTTCATGTAGATGGATCGGCAATGGATGTATACCGCGGACCGACAATCGACAGAGTTTATTCAAGGCGTACATTATTTTTTGAGTATGGCGATGCCAATAAGCATAAGGGATTTATACGTTGTCCAATGCAAAAAGTGCAAAAACGAGAAGGAGTATTCTACATCAAAAATTATTCATGCTCACTTGTTTCAGTCGGGAATCATGCCTCACTACAATTTTAGACATCGCACGGAGAGGTGCGGGTTGCAATGAAAGAAGATAAAGAAGACGACAACAACATTCCGGACTGTGGTCAATACGATGGGTTTGAAGAGAATACAACAGGCGAGGCGGTCAGGTATGCTGAAGAAAACGATGGTGTCGATGATCTTGGTTAGATGTTGCGTGACGTACACGAGGACTACGAAGGTGAAAAGGAGGGGTAGAAATTGGAGCGTATGTTAACGGACCACAAAATGTTCTTGTACCTAGGTTGTGAGCATGGGCACAAAAAGATGGGTACCACGCTAGAATTCTTGCAATGGAAGGGCAAAAATGGTGTGAGTGACAAGGCATTTGGCGAGTTACTAAAACTCGTGAAGAACATTCTTTCAGAGGAAAATGAATTGCTGAAATAAACGTACGAGGCTAAGAAGTTAGTATGCCCTCTAGGACTGGAGGTACAGAATATACACGCATGTCCTAACGACTGTATCCTCTATCCTGGTGAGGAGTATGAGAACCTAGAAGCATGTCCGGTTTGTAAAGCACCTCGATACAAGATCAGACAAGATGATCCAGATGAAGTTGATGGACGACCTTTGAAGAAAAGAGTTCCTGATAAGGTGATGTGGTATTTTCTAATAATACCACGACTGAAACATTTGTTCAGGAACCAAGAGCATGCAAGGATGATGCGCTGGCACGCGAAAGAACGCCAACAAGACTGCATGCTGAGACATTCCACCGATGGATCACAGTGGCGAAACATCGATAGAACATTTAAAGACTTCGGCGAGGATGCAAGAAACATAAAGTTCAGCTTAAGTACGAAAGACTTGAATCCTTTTGAAGAGATGAGCAGCGGGCACAACACTTGGCTTGTAACGATGTGTATGTACAACCTCCTGTCTTGGCTATGCATGAAGCGGAAGTACATTCAGATGTCGGTTATTATTCAAAGCCCAAAGCAACCTGGTAACGACATCGATGTGTACCTGAGACCGCTGATCGAAGATCTAAAACTGCTGTGTAAGAAAGAAGGTGTCCCCGTATAGGATGAGGATAAACAGGAGCAGTTTAACCTACGAGCATTGCTGTTCGTTACCATCAACGATTGGCCTACACTTGGCAACCTATCCGGATAGTCAAACAAGGGGTACAACACTTGCACCCACTGTATGGATGAGACCGAATGTACGTACCTGAAACATTGTAAGAAGGTAGTGTACATGGGCCATCGTTGCTTTCTTGTTACAAGCCACCCTGTCCGGAGAAGAGGCAAACATTTTGATCAAAAGGCAGACCATCATACTAAGCCAAAGCATCACAATGGAAAGGCCGGATTTGCCATGGTGAAAGACCTTACAGTAGTATTTGGAAAGGGACCTGGCAGCCAACCTATAGCAAGTGAAGGTGGTCACGCGGCGATGTGGAAGAAGAAGTCCATTTTTTGGGAGTTACCCTATTGGAAAGTCTTGGATGTCCGCCACGCAATCGATGTGATGCACCTCACTAAGAACCTTTGTGTAAACCTACTGGGCTTTCTAGGTGTATATGAAAATCAAAAGATAAACTTGAGGCACGTAATGATATGAAGCATATGGCATAACGCGACAACCTTCACCCGCAACCAAAGGAGAAAGGAGCCCACTACTTAAGTCCAGCCAACTACATTCTAAGCAAGGCAGAGAAGGAAATCATGTTTGAATGCTTGGAGAGTATCAAGGTACCGTCTGGATACTCCTTGAATATAAAGAGAATAATAAGCACGAAGGATAAGAAGTTCACAAACCTAAAGTCCCATGACTGCCACGTGCTAATGACACAGCTGCTTCCCATTATAATTCGGGGTATCCTTTCCGATAATGTTCGGGCAACAATAACAAAGCTACGTGCTTTCCTAAATGCAATTTCACAGAAGATCATCGATCTAGACATACTAGAAGACTTTCAAATTGATGTGGTCCAATGTCTTGTCAGCTTTGAGATGATCTTTCCGCCTTCCTTCTTCAATATCATGACGCATCCCCTATGCCACCTTATCAAAGAGATCTGTATCCTCGGTCCAGTATTCCTATACAACATGTTCCCTTTTGAGAGGTATATGGGTGTTCTAAAGAAGTACGTCTATAACCGTTCTAAAGAAGCATCGCCAAGGGATATGAAACAGAGGAGGTCATTGAGTTCAGCGTCGACTTTATTGAAGACCTTCGTCCCATCGGGGTGTCCGAATCAAGCCATGAAGGGAGACTACAGGGGAAGGGAACTGTTGGAAGGAAGACAATAATGACAGTAGACAATGAATTGTTCAGGAAAGCACATTGGACTATTTTGCAACAATCTTCCTTGGTGGCTCCTTACATCGAGGAGCACTTGGCGATTGTTCGCTCGGAAAACATCGGTAAGACGGATGCCTGGATTACACACCATCACATTGATGCTTTCCCTGCTTGGTTGCGACGACATCTCATGGGCAACGGGAACATTGATCAGCAACTAGCCTTCTTGGCGAGGGGACCATCTTGCACGATCACCATAGTCCAGGCATATGAAATCAATGGGTACACATTTTACACACGTGCCCAAGACTTAGAGAGCATGAATCAGAATAGCGATGTCTGTATCGATGCCGTGGGATACGATGATACGACTAACACATATTACGATAGCATTGAGGACATATGGAAACTTGACTATGGACCTCTGAAGGTCTCTCTGTTTCGGTGCCAGTTGGTTAGGCTGAGTGGTGGAGGCATAACCATTGATGCAAGTGGGATGACAACGATCGACCTTAGCAAGGTTGGATACTCAGACGAACCCTTTGTCCTTGCCAATGATGTACGACAAGTTTTCTATTTGAAAGACATGGCTAGCAAAGCAAAGAACGAGAAAAGGTCCGACGAGCCAAGGCGCCACGTGGTTCTCCCGGGCAAAAGGAAAATCGTGGGAGTCGAGGATAGGACTGACGAAGATTACGATCAGTTTGATGGGAAACCTCCGTTCGTGGTGGCGGTTGACCCGAGCATCCTCCTATCAAATGAGAACACACCTTACTCACGCAACGATCATACTGAAGGAACAATAGTCCAAAGAAAGTACGTGAGGACAACCATCACTTAGCTAAATTTTTGTGTGGACGATGTAAATTAGATTGAATTTACTATATTTATTATAAATTATTGAATTTATTGAATTTATTGTAAATTATTGAATTTATTGTAATTTAAATGTGGGTCTCGTACGTGTTTCGGCCGACCGAGGCGCTCGTCCCGTGAAAACGGGTCTTGTACGTGTTTCGACCGACCGACCACCCGTCCCTGTTAAAACATGCGGCTCGTGCGTGTTTCGGCCGACCGATCGCCCGTCCCGTGAAAACGTGGGGCTCGTGCGTGTCTCGTCCGACCGACCGACCGTCCCGTGAAAACGTGGGTCTCGTGCATGTTTCACCGACCGACCGCCCGTCCCGTGAAAACAAGGGGTTCGTGCGTGTTTCGGCCAATCGACCGCCCGTCCCTTGAAACGTGGGTCTCGTGCGTGTTTCGGCCGACCGATCGCCCGTCCCGTGAAAATGTGGGGCTCGTGCGTGTTTCGTCCCGACCGACCGCCCGTCCCGTGAAAACGAGGGTCTCGTGCGTGTTTCACCGACCGACCGCCCATCCCGTGAAAAGGTGGGTCTTGTGCGTGTTTCGTCGACCGATCGTCCGTCCCGTGAAAATGAGGGGCCGTGCGTGTTCCGGCCGACCGACCGCCCGTCCCATGAAAACGTGGGTCTCGTGCGTGTTTCGCCGACCGACCGTCGCCCGTGAAAATGAGGGGCTCTGCGTGTTGCGCCGACCGACCGCCCGTCCCGTGGAAACGTGGGGCTCGTGCGTGTTTCAGCCGACCGACCGCCCGTCCCGTGAAAACGTGGGGCTCATGCGTGTTTCGGCCGACCGACCGCCCGTCTTGTGAAAACATGGGCTTGCAACTACTAGAGGATTATATATTATTATTAAAATTTAAAATATTTTTCAAATAAGCCATATGTTAATTATATATTATTGTTAAAATTTAAAATACTTTTGAATAGGGCATATATTAATTCTATATGATTAATAGAATTTAAAATACTTTTGAATAGTGCAAATGGTAATTATATATGATTATTGGAATTTAAAATATTTTTCAACAAGGCATATGTTAATTATATATGAATTTAAAATACTTTTGAATAGGGCATATGTTAATTATATATTATTATTATAATTTTGAAGTACTTTTCAATAGGGCCCTGTTTAAATATTTTATCTTGGTTTTTGACATCAAGTGGGACAAAAGACATTTGGAAATAGTGGGAAAACATCTTTAGTCTTGGTTGGTGGTTCCAACCGGGACTAAAGATTCTCACCTACCAAGGGTACGTGCAACTTTAGTCCCGGTTTAAGCCACCAACCGAGACTAAAGATAGTATCTTTTGTCCCAATTGAAGCCACCAACGAGGACGAGGATATCTTTGGTCCCGGTTAGTGGCTTAAACCGGGACTAAAGATATCTCTAGTTCCGGTTGTTGGCTCCAACCGGGACCAAAGATCCCGATATCTATATATAGCAGAGCGCACAGTGGATCCAAACACTTAGCCGTTTTTCGATCGTCTCTTTGTCTTCGTCGCCGAGAACCCCAAGCGCCGCCGCCGTCGTCTTCCCGCGCCGCCACCGGAAGTCTCGCGCCGCCGCCGTCGTCCCCCGCCATCGAGCCGCCATCGTCGATCGTTGTCGTCGCCGCATTCCCAGGTTAGCTCGCTGGTGCCGATTCTTTTCCTCTGTGATGCTATCGAGAAACCATAACCTCCCGCGCCATTGCCATCATCATCACCGTTGCCGTCGCCGCCGTCGCCGTCGCCGCCCTCTTGCCGTCCTCTTGCCGCCGCATGCCCTCTAGCCGTCGCTGCCTCTTGCCGCCGCATGCCCTCTTGCCGTCGCCGCCTCTTGCTGTCGCCACCCTCTTGCCGCCGCAGGCCGCCCGCCGCCGGTTAATTTAATTAGGGTTTATATATGTGAATGGATTTTGAATGGAATGAATGGATTTTGAATTAATGCGGTGATAGATTTTGCACGCAATTTTGTATGTGATTTTGAATGTATATGGACATCATGTATATGGACTTTATATTTTGATTGTGATGGACTACATCTTTAATTTTGAATGTGATGAATGGACTTTACATTTAATTTTGAATGTGAATGGAGATAATTTTGAATTATGTATATGGACTTTATATTTTAAAATGTGAATGCACTTTAGATTTAATTATCGTCCCGTGAAAACGTGGGTCTCGTGCGTGTTTCGGCCGACCGGCCGCCCGTCTCGTGAAAACGAGACCCTCGTGCGTGTTTCGGCTGACGGACCGCCCGTCGCGTGAAAACGAGACCCTCATGAGTGTTTCGGCCAACGGACCGCCCGTCCCATGAAAACGAGAACCTCGTGCGTGTTTTGGCCGACGGACCGCCCATCCCGTGAAAACGAGACCCTCATGCCTGTTTCGGCCGACCGACCGTCCATCCCGTGAAAACGAGACCCTCGTGCGTGTTTCAGCCAACCAACCGCCCATCCCGTGAAAACGAGACCCTCGTGTGTGTTTCGGCCGATCGACCGCCCCTCCCATGAAACCGTTGTAGTTTATAGTTTGTACGGAAAAAAAGAAAATCAACCTCTCCATCCTCCTCACTTTCTCTCATCTCCTTTCCACTTCCTCTCTTCTCGACCTTATCTCCCTTCTCTTTCTCTTCTCTCCTCTCCACCTTATCTTCCTCACATACGTCATCCTTTCCTATCCACCTTATTTTCCTCACGTCATCATTGTAACATAGAGTACTATTTTCAAGTGCATTCTGCCGTGGTCGGAAATAGACGAGGGATTTACGTCAAGTCGACAAGAACTGTCCCAATGGAACTGTCAGAATGATTCGACAAACAAAAATATGCCATCGAAACTCGTTCTTTTTCTTATAAATACAAGTTACAGTTAAAATAACAGAATGCGATACACATCTATAATTTGATTATATATAGTACAATGACATTAAACTGTTTTAACGAGTAGCTCGACAATATTTCATCTATATTTTTCTCAGTTATATATTTAGTTTTAACTCGATCTACATCTATGCATTAGGAATCATACATGTATTAACTGGATAATTTTTCCTTCTCAGAATTCCTTGATCAAGTCCTCGAACTCACAACAATCAAATGGCTGATCGTGAGGATGAACGGTTTCTCCTTGATGAGATCGCACAGGGTAGCAACCAATATTTCATTGAGGAGGGAACGACGATCCTATTCACTACCTCAACGAGGAGGGTAATGAGGAGGATAATGAGGCCATTCCAGCCGTTGGAGAGAAGAGGGCACGCGGGCAACGCAGTGTCAGTAAGCGAATTGAGGGTCGCTATGTCATAACTAAAAGTGGCACCAGACGGTCGGCCAACTGCCCCAGCCGATGCCGCAAGGAAGTTTGTTGCACACAGCGGATGGGTGGTGAGGGATCACGTGCCCATCAGCGTTGTGAACTAGAGGCGATCAAGGACAGGAGGAAATGAGCAGAGCTATCTCTCGAACACAGAGAAAGAGATGATGTGGACAACAATGCTGCAGACGTTCACCATCCCAGAGTCAGAACAGGCAAGGGTCAAGGATTGGACATTAAAGAAGATGGTTGAGCTCTTCAGGAACTATAAGAAGGAGTTACACAAGAAATACATCTTGAAGGGCCAGAACCCAGACTTTGACAAGTTCCCAAAGCTCAGAGATCACTAGGAGGCCTTTGTGCAATACAAGACAGGGGAGCAAGCGCAAGCCCTCATTGAGAAGAACAAGGCCAACGCAGCCAAGAAGCAATACCATCACAAGCTAGGGTCGGGTGGCTATCAAAAGGCAGTGCAAAAATGGGAGCAGATGGAAGTCGACCTGGAAGCGTGAGATATCGTTCCGGGCACAGCCAACTGGTCGGAACGATCAAAACACTGGTTCTATGCGCACGGCGGATCACTGAATCCTACCGATGGATCAGTAATATTCGGCGCTGAAATCAAAGAAGTGGCCAAGAGATTGAAAGACACACTGGAGGCCTCTACCTCGGGCTCGTTCAAGCCTGACAGAGAGAAGGATGAGCTCACGCTCACACTTCAAAACCCCAAGCATCCAGGACGAACACGAGGAAAAGGCGTCGTTCCATGAAAATACGGGTTTCAAGAGGACGTGAACACCTACAGGAGCCGCATGAGAAAGAAGCAAGACACAGATGCAAAGCTCACAGACATGGAGATCCGTCTCTCGCAGATCGATAAGATAGTGGAGCAAAAGGTGGCTAAAAAGTTGGCCTAGGAGCGGAGCCACTTTGTTAGCCAACAACCAAATCCAACAACAACAGCGCAACTACAGCAGCAGCATAGCAGCTGCGCTTCAACGGGAAATGAAGCTGAACTAGCCCCACAAGCTCCAGACTCTCCGCCAGTCCCTGTTGACGAGATCACGCAGCAGACACCGTGCAAGCTGCATATTTCACCGAAGAACCTGTCAATCAAGGTATGCTCGTAGTTTTATGTTATATATTCCCTTTAAGAACTTGAAAATAAAGATTGATTACTAATCAATAAGCTATCTTATCGAACAGGTGGCGTCGGGCATGGCGATACTAGTAGATCAATCCGAGACCTACCACTGCAAGCCCGTTCCACCTGGGTACTCAAAAGTCAAAATTGAACAGGTGGAACACGGCTATGAAGATCTCGAGCTAGATAATTCTATGGAGCAAGCCCTTCATCATATTTCCGCTGCGAGAAGCGACGCCTTTCGTTCCTCCGCCGCTGCCATGTGGACCGTCTCCTCCGCCTCCTCCGCCTCCTGCATCACCTCCACAAGCACCGACTCCTAAACGACCGTCTCCCACTCCCTAGCCTTCTCCGCCTCCTTCGTCACCACAACAAGCACTAACTCCTAAACGGAGTGCCTCTCAGCCTCCTCTGCCTCCTCCGTCGTCTCCTAAGCACAGAGCTCGAGCCACACGGTCAATGTCAATCAGTGGACCTAGAAGAAAGATGCCTAAACTTGACCCACTCCCACCAGCCCCAAAGAAAACGTCCTACGACATGACTCCTGAGAAGTTGCACGAGGCCGTCCAAGCTAAGGTGAGGACATATTTCAAGAAGAAGTTTCCTGAGAAGCCTCCTGAAATCGCCCCGGAGACCAAGGCCTTCTTTAAGAAGATGTACTGTACACCACAACCTAAACCACAACCGCAACCGCAGTCCGACTACGACAGGACAATCAGGAAGGCTGCTAGGAAGGCGCCAGCAAAGGGCAAAGATGTACCGCAGCTCGGGATGCAACCTCAGAAACCCCTTGAGTTCAGCACAGCACCAAATGTTCGAGCTGACTTAAGAAAATTTATGGAATCTGTGGGAATATCGATGGACCAAGTATCCAAACGCGCACCTATCACGAAGCCTGAGCTGAAGTACAAGTTCAAACTCAGGAAACCTCTTGTAAAGCCCGATCAGGTTAAAACTTTACCTACACAGATGTATTGCTTCCATAAGTGGTACATGCAAGAATCAAGCAAAGATACAGAGATGGTCATGGGAAGATACTTAATGGACTATTTCTTCGATGGAGGTGACCACTTCTTTATCCGCTTCGAGGACATATTCGACCTATACCAGTTGGATGCCCTCAACGTCTCTCTTATAGCCACGTGAGGTTTGTAAGTATCATTCAGTTATATTTATTTTGTTCCTTAGCTCCTCGTATTTAGCTGACTAAAATTCTTTTAACCGTTATAGAATGGCTATCCAATATTGCAACTAGCAAGAATGTAACAGATATGGATTCATGGATCCCCGAAAAATTAACACCGCGATGGTATACCAATATCCGGCACAAACAGAGGAGAACATCTACAATATGCTGATGCAGCAGCATTACAAGACATTTATACTTCTGCCATACAACACATCGTGAGTTTATACTACCTTTCGTACCAATTTCAATCCCGTGCATAGATACAGTTTTAAATATGTCATCTCACACAATTTGTAGATTCCACTAGGCTCTTTTTGTAGTTGACGTTGAGAGCTCGTGGATCCATGTCTTGGACTCAATGGATAAACCAGAGTCTACGTACGCAATGATTTTTGAAATGTTAAACAGGTAATGCCATCTTACTTGCTATTGCATATATGCGATTCTCAGATAATTACTCGCTAGCTTTCAACTGCACGTAGGGCATGGGCACGGCTCCGTGAGACGTTTCGTGAGAATTGGAAAGAAAGCTTTCTTTGAGGATAAATTTTTCAGTGAGTAACATGCTCCAAAGTTATATTGAAATGTATATTAAAATAGAAATGTATATTAAATTTGTCGCTGTTTCTCCTTTAGTGTGCAAAACAGGTGAAGGGGACAAACTTGTGCGGCTACTACATCTGTGACTACATTCACCGCCTAGTACCCAAGTCACAGGTCCCTAGGATCTAGATGTACGTATAATAACCATTCATACATTACGTCTCGATTTTTTATTGATTTCATATATTTATTTCTCGTTTATTCCAATGACAGCTTATGCAAGTAAGGGACAAACTCCCCCACGCGAGTTTCATACAGGCTGCTCAAGAACAACTGATGAGTTTTATCAACGAATAGGTTATTGATCCCTCGGGAGAGTTCTACTCTAGTTTGAGCTACATAGACCCTAGATCCACAACGTAGAAAATTTTTTGTAACATACGATATAGAATAGTAAAAGAATATAATATATGTGTGTATATATGTGTGTATATATTTTGGTAATATATGTATATAATTCCTTAATTAAGTGCATTTATGTGTGTAAAATATGTATGCATATATATATATATATAATTAACAAGCAGCAAGGAGAAAAATTTAGAAAAAAGAAAAAACCTTTAGTCCAACCGGGACTAAAGATGGCGGGGCCATACACGTGGGGCCGCCATCTTTAGTCACGCTTTGGTTGTCCTGGTTTTATACCCGAGACAAAAGGGGTTACAAACCGAGACAAATGTAGGTTTCCCCAGTAGTGGAAGAAGGTTCTGCATTACCTATAATTTCTTCTGCCATGCTAAAAGCATAAGCAACTATGTTCGCTTCTTCAATATATCTTTGAGGTCGTTTAGTATACCTTTTGGGCTTATCTTTTGCAATAGAATATTTTGACGGCTACTCATCTGTAAAAGAATATGAATCTTCACTAACATGTGCATCTTGGTGTTAACACTAAAATTTGGTAATCGAATCCCCAAGTCTGCAAAGGTGAAGTAGAATCGGATCGGCTGGAGACAGGGGTCGCATCGGCTGAGGAGTGATCGGCTACGAGGCATATCGGCTAAGGTTGGATCGGACAGGGACAGCCGATAGCCGATTTTAGGTCCGGAAGAGATGAAACCATTTCTGATGTAGCAGTTTAAAGATAAATAGAAGATTCGGTTGTTAATTGCACGTTAAACGATATTGCCACTTATGGATAGAGTCCTGTAACGGCAATTGTATCTATAATTTAGGGGTTTGTTTAAACTATTGGTTGTAACACGGCGTAGGTCCCGCTCGGGATAATGTTGTCTTTTAAATAGTAGTTTAGATAGAGTCTAGAGTTCGTACAGATAATTGTATCTTGGGTATAAATTGGACCCGAGACCCCCTGTAACAAAAATAATACAATCACAATCAATCAAACCTTCGGCGCATCGCCAACCCTTTTTCTTCAGACGAGCACTTTGTTTGGCTATGGGCTGCATCGTTTTGATCCCCAGATCTAGGTAAATGCTTGTCATTAGTGGTATAATCTGTTGTTTCTAGTGCTTCCATCGTAATGACACATTAGAATCAAGAGTTTATACTGCGCTATTTATCATATAGAGCATATAAATTAGATCAATGTTTAGATCTCTCCTGCCATTGGCTAGTTCTATCAAGAGCTTGCAGCCGATGGGGCTAGACCTAAAGGTTGGCTGGTTTATATGCGGTATCCACCGTCTCGAGAGATATAAATCGACTACAACAGATCAGGTTTTTCTTTTTGTACTTAATGCTGCATCGGGTTCGAACTATTAAGTCATTTTTAGAACTATCAATGATCTGTTCAGCTAAGATTTATATTATTTAGAGACAGCGCCGGGGTTTCAGCCGGCCTTATCTGCCCTGATATATTTATTTTAATATATTTATTATTAGATTTATATTAGGACTGCCTCTTATGTTAAGATCGCATTCTTGTCGGACGTCGCCAGCCAAAATCGGCCTACCATCGACAGCCGATGGTCGATTTCCAGGCTATGCATCTGTTTCAAGAATGATATCTTTCTATAAAATTCATCGGAGTACTAGCCGATTCATTGTTATCTTTCGAGTATCGGCTAGGTTATCAATTCATATATTTATTATTCTTTACTGTATTTGAGTTAGGCGGCTGATGCTGTCTCGGTATAGCCGATCCATTTCAGTCACTTCGCTTAAATATAGTTTAGAATAGCATATATGTGTTTATGGATTCCCTTAGCCAATTCCGTGAGGATCTAACCTAACACTTAACGCATATTCTCTTATTTTTCTTGTTGATTAACATATCAAATCAACTGGCACGCCCTGGACAGCACAGGCAGCCGAGAAGGACCTACATTGGAGTTAAGCAGATCTCCCAGGCCAGCGTATGAGAGAAATTTCTCATCAACACTTGGTTAATAGCAACATCTTCTTTTTCTGAGACATGCCCTGAATTGATCAAGTGATTCACCTGCACACTTGCTTTCTGCTGACTCTCAACAGTAACATTAGTAGTAGGTTTCTCATGTAACATAACTAATTCATGAAAGATAACGTTTCTACTAATTATATAACTAATTCATGAAAGATAACGTTTCTACTAATTATAACCTTTCTAGTTTCAGGACACCATAACTTACAGCATTTCACACTAGACGGGTAACTAAGAAAAATGTACTCAATAGCTCTAGGCTCCAATTTACCATTATCAACATGAGCATAAGCAGTACAACCAAGTACTCTTAGGCTTGAATAATTTGCTGGGGAACCAGACCATACCTCAATTGGTGTATTCTTGTCAATGGCATAACTGAGTGACCAATTAATAAGATAACAAGATGTGGAAGCAACTTTCGCCCAAAACTGTTTAGACAAATATGCATTTGACAACATACAACTGCCTTTGATATAATTGTCCTGTTCATATGCTCAGCTATGTTGTTTTGTTGAGGTGTATCAGGAACGATATAGTGATGCACAATGCCTTCAAACTTGCAATATGATTTAAATAACTTAGAATAGAACTCCATCCCATTGTCAGTACAAAGTATTTTCACCTTCCATTCAGTTTATCTTTCAACCATGGTCTTCCACTCTTTAAACACATCAAAAGCTTGATAATTTTGCTTCAAGAAATAAGGCCAAACTTTTTATGAATAATCATCAATGGTAGTTATTATATAACAAGCACCTCCAAAAGATGCTTACGAGCAGAGCCCCATAAATCAGAATGCACATAATCAAGAATACCATATATAGTATGTGTAGACGTGACTTCACCCTCTTATGAGACGTGACTTCACCCTCTTATGCTTGCCAGAGATGCAATGCTCACAAAATTTTAGCTTCTCGATGCCTTGTCCGTCTAGCAATCCTTGATTGCTCAATTCTGTCAAACCAATTTCACTCATATGTCCATGACGCATATGCCAAAGATTAATAGTATCGAAATTAGATAATGAATTCAAAACTACAATAACATTATATAATATAGTTGTACCTCACAGATCGTACAGGTTGACAGTTTTAATATTAGCTTTCATCACAACAAGAGAGTCTTTGGTTACCTTCAAATTTCGTCTCCACTGGAATATTTGTACCCTTTGTGATCAAGAGTATATAAAGAGATGAGGTTTCTCTTCAAATTCGAAATATGTCACACATCTGACAATGTTTTGACACAACCCTCAAACATCTTGATCTGAATTGTTCTAATACTTGCAACCTTGCATGGCGTATTATCACCCATCAAAATAGTACCACCTTGCACAACTTCATAGGTGGCAAATCAATCCCTATTTGGGCACATATGATAGGTCCATGCAGCATCAAGAATCCACTGCTCACTGGTTTGTGCACAACCAACATAAGCAACAAGCAATTCTGCACCAGACTCGTCAGTAGCAACCGCGGCTTTATCTTCCTCTTCTTTATTACCTTTCAGTCTATAATTTATGGTTCTCTTATCTTTGTTATGTAGCTTTCAACACTCAGAGATATCATGTTCATCTCTCTTGCAGTATTTGCATGACTTATATCTACCTTTGGATTTTGATCTTCCATACTAGTTACTTGAACTTCTATATCTTGATTGGTTCTTTATGTTCTTCTCTTGTTGCCTGCCTCGAACAGTCAAGCAACTTTTAGAGGGTATCATCTTCTTCATCTTTTGTTTGGCATGCAAAGCATCATAAACTTCTTTCAAAGTTAAGAGTATCACGATTACAAAGAAGCGTATCTTTGAAATTTGCATATGAGCTAGACAACGAACACAATACAATAAGGCCTAAATCTTCTTCACCGTACTTTGCCTCCATAGACTCAAGGTGAGTAACAATTTCCTTGAAAGTGAAGAGATGATCAATCACAGATTCATCGTCTTGCAACTTATGCAAAAAATAACTTTTACTACAGGTGCATCTTACTAGTCAAATCTTTTGTCATGCATATTTATTCCAGCTTCAACCACAGCTCTGCGGCTGTCTTCTACTTCAGCACCTCCTGTAAAATATTATTAGATAGATAAAGATGAATATATGCCATAGCCTTATGATCTCTTCTCTTTTCTTGGTCAGACCAATCCTTAATGCTCTTGTCAAATTCTGATAGTGTTCTTGTTGTGCAAGAACGGTTCGCATCTTTACTTCTCATAGTGAGAATCTTGTGTCTCAGTCCAGGAGTGGTAGATCATACTTCAAACAAGTTTGCCATAGGAAATAATCCTAAATCTGCTGGTAAGAGATTGGTGTAAACTTAGTAGAAACATGAACATGTGGTACACTTCTCGTGTGCACGTAGCGAAGTATGTAGATCTCCTAGTACACAAGCTTGGGTGCGCTTAACAATTTCTACTGGAAAATCAACAAGGCTTGATAGACCAGGATCTTTGGGAGATTCTTTTCTCTCCTCAGGACGCGTGCGCAGCATATGGCTTTGCTGCTTTGTCTTCTTGTGCAGCCAGATCGATGGGAGGCCTGCTGTTGCCTCTGCTTTTTCTCCCAGAACGACAGGGCAATGCGACTCCGCTTCGGATTGTGGCCGGCAACTGCAAAATCGATCTCGCTGAAAATGTGGAAAGGCGAGCAAATGTCGATGGTCAGAAAACAGTAGATCAACCTCCAATGCTCTCATACCATTTATTATGAAAATAGATGTAAAATAAAGATATAAATTTTACGATAAAAAATCCTTACGGAAATAATCACGAACACCGATTGTGAATGATTACTATTGATGAGCTGATTATAAACATAGGCAAATAACAATGTGAACGTTTTTTGTCTTGTATGGCTTACAAGATTATATATAACAGATAAAAGGTAAGATGCCTAATAGAAAAAGACGTGAAGTCTTAGTAGGAAACTAATTTTAATATATTGTAGGTCTAAAATTTAGATCACATATGTAGCAATTACTTCTCTGGAAGCACACCTGACTCTTTGGTTAACTTGAGTGCAATGGCTCGCACCTCTGCATATAGTGTTCTTCAAAATGAAATCGTCTTAACTGGTCAAGGTGTGATGTATCACTACTAGAGAAGTGGTCTTTGATCTATGTTTCAAAATCCACAATAGTCTCGGTTTCAATAGGAACTGAGACTAAAAAAATTTTAGTCTCGGTTAAAAAGTGCAACGCCTCTTTATGATCTTTAATCTCGGTTGGTGTTTTAGTCCTAATTTATTTCTGATAGAGAATATGTCAGGCCGTCGGGGATCTGTAGTCCCGGTTGGTATTACTAACAGGGACTTTAGTCCCTGTTGGTAACACCAACCAGGACTAAAGTGAAGGTCATTTTTATACTTCTTCCTCCTCCAGCCCGAGCCGTTGTTATAAGGTTTGGAGGAGGAAGGGAGGTGCTGTCAAATTTTTTTTGAATAATTATTGGTGATAATCTACAAACCGGAGGAATCTAAAAGGTTAGCAACTCCATCCTCTAATGATGTATGCGTAGCATATTACATTTGTAGGTATATTTCTATACATTTTTATATCTAAAAAGGTTTATGAAAAATGATGAGAGAGAAAATTTGTTTAAGAAAAAAATATGTTTCTTTTTAAAACTATAAGCTTGTGGATAAAAATGTTATAAAAGAAAACAACATATTGCATCCAACATAGCGATCACAAGATAATTAGAACCACATACACAACAATGTCAAGCGGTATGCAGGATATGCAAGCACAAACCTTTCCTACATATGTGTGTGTCAAATTAATTCTTACTTTACCTACGATCTGAAGCCATGCTCTGGTACCAAATGTAACATCCCAGATTTATTCCAAACCTAGAGGCTATCCAAAAACAAATAAACAAAACACAAGTCTAGAGTTCACTCCAAATTTTGGCAGAGTCTCCCCTAAAAAGGGAGCATTTTGGATAAACAGAAACATATAGAATTCATAAATATACCGCATCAACAAAAAAAAGATCACAGCCCATAATAGAAGCCCAGAAGAATATCCCAACCATCGACAACGCCATCTCAACCACAATTAAACAATAACAATCTTTATGAATTAATGTTCGCTACTAGATGTGAAATATATATGTGATTTGAAAATAACTATGTCCATCCCCATGCATGCCTTGTTCATCGGGTACCTAAAAACCAAAGAAACACAAGGGTGAGTATAAAATACTCAGCAAGCACAATCAGAATTGGGAAGACGTACAAAACCAGGAATCATGAACAATGAATTGTGATCACTTCCAAAACAGTAGTTTTCGTCTGAAACGGACATAACCTGAAACATCCTTAACATTTACCGGTGAAGCCGAGCAAGTGGGGCCAGCACTTACTCAGAGGAACATGAATATAAGAACAGAATTGCACATCCGGATCCACCGTAACATGAACTGAATTTAAACAGATATAATGAAACTTGAATGAACATGAATTACAAAGACACTGGATCAAAGAGCAATCACTGAGAAAATAGTCATTAAGTCAATCATAAGTTCATCACGCACTTGCCTTAACCTTGACACAATGTTGGCGTCATGGCCTCGGCACCGGAACTTCCCAAAGTTGTAGAATAAAACTAAACTTAGGTGCTAATTCAGACTGAGAGCAATTCTATCCTATGGTAACGAATTTAGCACATGATTTTTTATATCTTTTAAAATACAAAGGCTACGACAACAAATAAGTACATTCTCAGAATCTAAAGAGAAAGATCCATAACTTTTGTGTTGAAGCCATAATTTAATTCTATCATTAAGGTATTCTAATTCGCACTTCAAAACAGCCTTCTGCATCTGCCCAGAAATTTGAACAGTGATACGGCGATATATGGAGTTCTAGCTATCCAAAAATTATAAAATTTTACCAGCTGATAGGTAACAAAGATATCTATAACTTTATAATTAGTTACTTTTACAGAAAATATCATTTTGGTCATCTAAACGTCGAAATACGGAAGCTCTAAAAATCTGCCTTCACCCTGCGCGACCAATCTAAAAACCTATGCCCAAAACCCTCTCTAATCCCTATTAACCATGACTTAGGGCATAAAAAAACCCCTAATCACATGCTAAACAGGGGATCAAGCCTTACCTAGGTTTTCCCTGGAGAATGCCGCAAGAAAAAATGATGGGAAGACACCAATTCAGCACACCTTTCTGCTCCTCTCCTCCTTCTCAATCCGTTTTTTCTAGTTTTTCCCTTGATCCAAGATGTCGTGGTGAAGATCTACAGAGAGCAAGGTTTGATGGAAAGGAGAGGGAGACAAAAGTGCATACAGGTGATGAGGGGACGGGAGAGGACGCCGTGGGAGGAGAGGGAGGGGCAGTCCCTCCTCCTCGAGGGTTTTGGATGGGCGGTGGAGGAAGTGGGTTGCATTTCTTGGGTCTTGGCCCAAGTTGCCTTGGCCCACTTTCAAAGATAATATTATTAAATTAAATGCTGCTATTTTATTATAATTCCTAAGACCAAAACTAAAATAATAATTTTCAGGGTATTACACAAACATACTTCTTCATTGCAGTTTTTTTTAGAAAAATATATGAATTTACCAATGTATAGGTTGGAGTGTTGAAATTTGAGTATTGTATGACCACTAGTGGAGAAACGATTTTCCTGAACGAGGCGCCCAATAGGTTCAAGGCGGGTCATAAGAGGCCACGCCTGGAAAAACCGGTCCCGGGGGCCGGCTATTGGACCGCATGGGATAATGCATTATCCCGTGCGGTCCACTAAAGCGACCGCACGGGCTATTATCCCATGCGGTCACTTAAGGGGACCACACGGGATAATGCGATTATCTCGTGCGGTCCATATAACCGTCCGCACGGGATAATGGTGCATTATCCCGTGCGGCCCACTTAAGTACCCGCACGGGATAATGCATTTTCCCGTGCAGGTCATTAAGTGGACCGCATGCGATGATGCCGCCATAAATTTCTCACTCAACCCGACAGTTGTGCATTATACCATGGTGTTTCTCTCTCCAAAAAAAGGGCAATTATAGGGGGGAAGGTTTTCAACTTGAATTTTTTAATTGGAATCAATACAAAAGGTACCATACTTGATCTCCTCTTCCATTTGCTTCTATTTTTAAAAATTTTTATTGGTTAAATGCGAAGATATTTAAACTTTTTTTAACTCGGTTTCTCTCTTTAATAATAGACATTTTATTTTTGTGGGAGGCTTTAGACTTTAAATCTTCAATTGAAATAAATATAAAAGGTAACGTGCTTGATCATCTCCTTCATTTGCTTCCATTTTTGTAAAATTTCATCGGTTGAATGTAAAGGTATCATGCGATGTCTACCTTTTTTGACAAAACTGTCGAGGAAGGTACTGCCCCCGAAGCAAAGGATGGTTCCACGGTGTTCAAGCTGACAAAGAACATAAAGGTCGTGTTCGGCAAGGGAAAGAGAGCTTCAGGCAAGAGGAAGAAAGAAGTGGTAGAAAACACACTGCCCTTCAAGAAACATTCAATCTTTTTCAAGTACATGACGTACTGGAAAGACCTGGAGATTCTTTAGGCCATCGATGTCATGCACCTCGAGAAAAACATGTTCGACAAGCACCATCGGGACTTTACTTGACATCCCTAGTAAAACAAAGGATGGGTTGAAGTCACGTAACGACTGGTCAATTTGGGCATAAGGAAATATCTCCACCCGATAGAACTAATGAATGGTAAGATTGAGATTCCACCGACTTGCTACTCAATGACACTAGAAGAGAAAAAAGCTTTCTGTAAATGTCTTCGTGGATTGAAAGTGCCGACTGGATTCTCATCGAATATCCGGAAACTAGTATCAATGAAAGATTTGTCAATTTTTGGATACAACGCTCACGACTGTCCTAAGATGCTTACGGTATTTCTCCCTATCGCTATAAGGGCGGTGAAACCAGTGCACACCAAGGTAGTGATAACAAAGCTGTGCTATTTTTAATCGAGTATCACAGAAAGTTTTTGATCCGAAGAATTAGGACCCCTTCGTAAATTGCACGAGACAATTTTGCCGCCTAGAGATGTTTTTCCTCCATCGTACTTCGACACGATGGAACATCTCATTGTTCACATTGTCCCTCAATATTGAACTTGGTCCTCTATACCTACATCAAATGTGGGCGTACGAGCGATACATGGCTATTCTGAAAGGGTATGTCCGTAATCGTGTTCATCCGGAGGGCTCGATGATAGAGGGTTACACAACTGAGGAGGTTGTCAAGTGTTTCCTAGATTATATGAAAGATACCAACCCCATTGGGATACCGATGCCTCGACATGATGGAAGATTATCTGGGAAGGGTACTGTGGGAAGAAAATGCTTCTACGACAACGATTACAAAGCGGTATCAGATGCACACAGCAGTGTTGTTCAACAACTAGCCATCGTTGCGCCATTAAGCAACACACTTCTGAGATCAGAGCATGCAATCCTGGGCGATCCGATGATTGGGTTCCGAAAAAACATAAACACACTTTCCCCCAATGGCTTAAGGATCAAAATCTACCGTCTGGTGAATCACTCGAGGAAAAAACGATAGAAAGACTTGCAGCTGGCCCAACAAGCCTTGTGACCTCATGGCAAGGGTATGACATCGGCGGATACTCTTTTTACACCAACAACAAAGACAAGAAAAGCTCAGTGCAGAACAGTGGGGTTCGTGTCGAAGCGTTGGACGCAACAGGGCAGAAGAAATCATACTACGGGATCATACAAGAAATATGGGAACTTGACTATGGTTTAAACATTCAGATTCCTGTTCTCAGATGCCAATGCGTGAAAGACAGCATGGTAGATAAATTTGGATTTACGTGTGCTGAACGGAGTAAAATTGGACACAAGGATGATCCATGGGTCCTTGCCGAGCGTGTTGCATAAGTTTTCTATGTGAAGGATCCTTCCGATGAAAAGATGGACATTATTGTATTGGGCAAGCAACACATCATTGGTATTGACAACATTGATGAATTGATATTTCTATGTGATGAATTGATATTTCTATATGTGATGAATTGATATTTGAAGAATTTACAGATACGTTTTGGCCCAGGCACTCGGCAAAATTTTGAAAAATTTCTCAGATGTAACTCCTAATTATAAATTTTGGTATTTTTTTGATTGGTTTTGCTATATTTCTTTGATTTATTTTATTTTCATGAATTTTTTTCTAAGTCTCACATTTAACTGCAAGTGATTAAAAAATGAAATAAAATTAGTGGAAAAATTATATTCATGTTATTTAGACCCGCTTGAGTCATTATCCTGTAAATGAGAATAAATTTTGAAATTTTCTTCATGAAACATGATTAGGAACCTATTGACCGAATGATTTTAAAATTGTATAAATAGCAAACAAAGTTGGAAAATCATGAAAATTGTCTGGATGTCATGATATTATACATAGAGGCTGTGGTAAAAAATTGAGAAGGTTTCGAATATTTTATCAGATATGACGCTCACAAAACCGAAGATTCTTCAGAGAAGATTAGAAGTGTTGAGAAGGATTGGTTAGATTTGGAGATAAAGTGACGGCCGAATTGTTGTTTGAATTCAAAAATTGTTCCATAGGCAATAATTATCATAGATTGATTTATGGAAAAATTTGGTACTTTTTTGAATTAGTTTGATAATTATTTCATTAATATCCAATTTGATACAAATTATTGAAGGGGGGTCGATTATCGCGTGCGGGCGGCTTAACTGCCGCACGGGAAAATATCTTCTCGTGCGGGCCGCTTAAACGGCCCGCACGGAAAAACATTTTCCCGTGTGGACGGTTTAAGCGGCCCGCAAGGGATGATGATTTCCCCGTGCGGGCGGTTTAAGCGGCCCGCACGGGATGATGATTTTCCCGTGCGGGCCGTTAAGCCACCCACACGGAAGGATGGTGGCCTATATATACTCGCGCGCGGGCTCCCAAATTTTTCTAAGTCCCCAGGCGAAATCCAAACAACCACCACGCCGTCAGGCTGCCAAAATCTAGCGCCGCCGTCGGATCCCCGCCCTGTTCGCCGTCCTGCGCCGCCAGATCCAGCGCCACCGCCACCGCTCAAACCTAACCCTCGCCGCCGTCGCCGCTCAACCCTAACCCTCGCCTCACCGCCCCATCCTATATATCTCTCTCTCTCGTCGTTGTCGACCTCAAGACTGCCGCGCCGCCATCCGTGCCCCTTCACCGACCTCACCAACCGTCGTCTGCCCCTTCACCGTCCCTCCTCTCTCTCCATCGCCGTCGTCGGCCTCAAGACCGTCGGCCCCACCACTGCGGCCCGACCGCACGGCCACCTTCACCGAGACCGCCACCCCTCCACCACTCCACCGCCTCCTGCCTGCCCCACCGCCGGCCGACACCTCCACGCCGGCCGCCACCGCCACCCGACGCCTCCACGCTGGCCTCACCGACGCCTCACGCCGAACCGCACCGGCCGGTAAGAATGGATGATGAATGGATGTTAGATGAATGGAATGAATGGATGGATTTTTTAAGAGGTTAAAGTTCATGTTAGAATTCCTCTAAAATTCTCATGTTTTGAGGCAATAATCCAGATGTTTTTATTTGGCATGTAGCATGCGCAAGTATCCATTGGCAATTGTCAGTTAAAATGTGAACAATGCCGATTGTCAGTTGTTTAAAAAACAGATGGAATAATTGTATAGAGTAATTTTTGAATTTTGTCTTGAATAGAAAATATTTTGGATGATGTAAATATGGACTGTTTATTTTAGGATTTTAAATATTATTATTGTAAATGGATTGTAAAATGGAGCGATCACTACATACTATTTCTGGTATATCTGCGGGACCACGTGGCCGTAGTGCTTGATCCGACACACTACAGCCAGGAAACATTCAAAGAGTTCCTCGTCATTTTAAATTTGTAAGTACTATCATGCACCATTTAATACGTTTTGTCTGTTTTACTATCGAATAAACAATTGATCATTGAAATATGCAATTATTTTGTCTATAGAGCACACCATCATTATGTAAGAAACGGTGGACCGATGAATGATCCACAAAAGAAGAAGCTTCTTGTGAGGACAAATTTTCTGGTAATTATATACTCGCTATATGCCGACATTTTATATTATGTTTAATTTCAAATTACTGACACACATAATAAATTTTATTCAACACGGTGTTATAAGCAACCACCAGGCACTAACCTTTGCGGCTACTACGTGTGCGAGATGCTCAGAATCTACAGAAGATACTCTACTAAGTTAGAACAAGTAAGTTCAGAGAAAATATATTTTCTACATGTTATTGATCTTATATAATTTTCCTAATCGTATGTATGTGTACTATTCTTCCTTAAACAGATCACGGAAGTTCCAGTTGTAGCGAACCGGTTCGACAATCGAACCATGCTTAACTTGGTTGCAGATCTTTGCCGCTTCATCCGTCGCGATGTCTGCAACCATTTGGGCGATTTCTATGATCCGGAGAGCGAGCTAGCGACGGACGATAAATTCAAACGACCTAGGGAATGGGAAAAAGAGCACCGCCATTAATGAATGATTTGTAAATTGTTGCTAGACTTCTGTAATTTGCACGAGACAAACTTGATATGTATATAAACATGCATGCATGATATGTATATGTACATTTATATCTTTTATGAGGAAATAATATAATTAAATGTCTTTTTTTCTCGTGCGAAAATATATATATATACATGCATCTTATCGATCAACCCATGCATTTAATATTACGGAGAGAGAGGAGAGGAGAGAGAGAGGACATAGAGGAGAGGAGAGGATCAGATAGAGAGAGGAGAGGAGAGGAGGGAGAGAGACCATCTTCCCGTGCGGTCAACTTAACGGACCGCACGGGAAGATCCGTTATCTCGTGCGGTCATGTAAAGTGGCCCGCACAGGATAATCGATCTTCCCATGCGGGCCGCTTAAGCCGACCGCACGGGATAATAGATCTTCCCGTGCGGTTGTGCCGCCCGCACGCGAAAATGGTCTTTTCCCAGACCTTTTCGCGCATGCGGGCAGACCTTCCGCACGGGAAGATGCCTTTCGGCCCGCATGAAAAAATAGTTTCTCCAGTAGTGGACTCTAGTTTCCCTAAGATGAAGAATGTGAAGGAGCTTATTTACAAGATCAATTGTATAGATGAGAGCAATTTAAAGGAGATCTTCAAAGTGACGAAGCAGAACAAAACATATGAATCAGCTACATGTAATCTTCTCGTCTTAGCTGGTGATGGTGCGTGTTGTAGGCCCATGTATGTAATTTGTTGGGCTTTTTTAAGTGACAAAACAGAACAAAACTAGCTTTTGTAAGTCCAGATACGAGTGAACCACTATTGGAGAAACCATTTTCGGTTGAAGTGCCAAAATTCACAATAGTCCCGGTTTGAATAGTACCCGAGACTAAAAAATATTTCTAGTCCCGGTTTAAAAAGTACAGATTTCTAGGAACATTAGTCCCGGTTCATCATCTTTAGTCCCGATTCAAATATTGTCAGAGGTTGTCAGAGCGCTGGGCATCTTTAGTCCCGGTTGGTAACACCAACCTGGACTAAAGATGTTATTTTTTGTCCCGGTTGGTGTTACCAACCGGGACTAAAGATGCCCGACGCTCTGACAGGTTCTGACAGCCTCTGACACCATCTTTAGTCCCGGTTGGAAACACCAACCGGGACTAAAGATGCTATTTTTTGCCCCGGTTGGAGTTACCAATCGGCACTAAAGATAATTTTGATCTTTAGTGCCGGTTGGTAACACCAACCGGGACTAAAGATGGCTTGCTTTTTATACTCCTTCCTTCTCCAGCCCGAGCCAGCTACACTTGTCTTCAAAATTTTTCTCTACCTAGAGGGGAGGTGCTGCCAAAATTTTTTGTGATTTTGTTTTGGTGATAATACACAAATCTTTGCTATCTACAAGGTTAGCAACTTCTTCCTCTTATGATCTATGCTTAGCACTTCGCATTTTACGGTTGTTTTCTATACATTTTCATCTCTAGATTTTTTTCTAAACATGAGGAGAGAGAAAATTTGTTTGAACTAATTATTTTGCTAACCACATTACATTGTGTTGAGAAAAAAGTTAGGGAAAATAAAGAGTAAGAAAAGTATGCTTAGCACGTTACATTTGTAGGAATTTAGTTCGTACAATTTTATCTCAAAAATGTTTATGAAAAATGATGAGAGAGAATCTTTTGGACAAAAAAGTTATAAAATAGATGACAAAGGACCTTTTAAAATAGATGCAAAATAATTAATTAATTTTATGTTTACCACTTTAAAAGACCTTTTAAAAATAAATTCTAATATTTTTAGAACAACACATTACGTATGTTGGATTAGTATATAATTATTGTCTCGAATACATATATATTATTTAAATGGTTTGAATTTCATGGAATTTTCTTACGATTTTTGTGCATTCCATGTAGATGGATCGGCAATGGATGTACAACGCGGATCGATGGTCGAGAGAGTTTATTCAAGGCGTGCATTATTTTTTGAGTGTGGCCGATGCCATCAAGCAGAAGGGTTTCATACGTTGTCCATGCAAAAAGTGCAAAAACGAGAAGGAGTATTCTACATCAAGAATTATTCATGCCCACTTGTTTCAATCGGGATTCATGCCTCACTACAATTGCTGGACATTGCACGGAGAGGTGCGGGTTGCAACGGAAGAAGATGAAGAAGACGACGAAACCATTCCGGACTGTGCTTAATACGGTGGGTTTGAAGAGTATACAGCAGGCGAGGCGGGCGGGGATGCTGAAGAAAACGACGGTGCCGATGACCTTGATCAGATGTTGCGCGACGTACATGGGGACTGCGAAGGAGTAAAGGAGGTATAGAAATTGGAGCGTATGTTGGCGGACCACAAAAGGTCCTTGTACCCAGGCTGTGAACAGGGGCATAAAAAGTTGGGTACCACGCTGGAATTCTTGCAATGGAAGGCCAAAAATGGTGTCAGTGACAAGGCATTTGGCGAGTTACTAAAACTCGTGAAAAACGGCGTACGACATGACTCCAGAGGAGGTGCACGAGGCCGTCCAAGCTGAAGTCAAGGACCACTTCAGAAAGAAGTCTCCTGAGAAGCCTCCTGAAATCCCCCAGGAGACCAAGGACTTCTTCAAAAAGACGTACCTAATCCCACAGCCTGAACTGCAACCTCAACCGCAGTCCGACTACGACAGGACTATTCGGAAGGCTGCTGGCAAGGTGAAGAGAACGGGCAAAGATGTACCCCAGCTCGGCATGCAGCCTCAGAAACCTTTGGAGTTTAGCACTGTTCCAAATGTTAGATTAGAGTTAAGACAATTTATGAAATCTGCTGGAATTTCAATGGATCAATTACACGGTTGTGCTCCCCTGACGAAGGCTCCGCTGAAATACAAGTTCAAACTTGGAAAGCCTCTTGTAAAGCCGGATGAAGTGAAAAAGCTACCTACACAGATGTACCGCTTCCACAAGTGGTACATACAAGAATCTAGCAAGGGTGAAGAGATGGTAATGGGCAGATATTCACTGCACTATTTCTTCGATGGAGGTGATAACTTCTATATCCGATTCGAAGACATATTTGACATGTACCAGCTTGGTGCCCTCAACGTCTCACTTCTAGTCACGCGGGTTCTGTAAGTATTATTCTGTTATTTCGTTTCATACCTCTTTTTATTTAGCTGACTAAAATTCTTTTTAACCGTTGTAGAATAACGATCTAATACTGCAATAAGCACAACTGTACAAAACATGGATTCATGGATCCACGCAAAATCAACAGCGTATTGGTTGATCAATTTCCTGATCCAACAGTGGGCAACATATACAATGCGCTGGTGCAGAACCACTTCTGGTCATTTATCCTTCTACCCTGCAACACTTCATAAGTTTTTTCTTCCTTCCGTACCGATTTCAATCCCGTGCATACATAAATTTTCATATGTGTCATCTAAACCAATTTGTAGATTCCACTGGGTTCTGTTAGTAATTGACATGGATCACTCGTGGATCCATGTCTTTGACTCAATGGATAAACCAGAGTCCACGTACTCAAAGATATTTGAACTGTTTAACAGGTAATGCCATATATCTTACTTGATATTGCATATAATAATTACTAGCTAACTTTCAACTGCACGTAGGCATGGGAACGGCTTCGGGCAAATGTTCGCGGAAATTGGAAACATAAGCTCTCAGTGAGTATGAACTTTTCAGTGAGTAACATGCTCCAAAGTTGTTTTGAATCATTACTTTGTTCTAAAATATGAAATGTATATTAAATCTATCATCGTTTCTCCTTTAGTGTGCAAAACAGTCACAGGGCAACAACTTATACGGATACTACATCTGCGACTATATTCACCGCTTTGTGACCGATGTCACAACTATCGACGATATAGATGTACGTATAACAGTCATTCATACATTACGTCTCGATTTCTTATTCACTTCATTTATTTATTTCTTGTTTATTCGAATTAATGACATCTTATGCGAGTTTCATACAACCTCCCCCACGAGACTTTCATACAAGCTGCTCAGGAAGAATTGATGGGATTTATAAACGAGACGGCTGTTTACACCCAAAATTGGCACTTAGGAATCAAAATAGGAAAGATTGCCAATATTTGGAAATTTGCCGGTTTCTTTGGGGAGGCCGGTCTGACCGCCGTGTATAGGCCGGTCAGACCGGGCAGTGAGGCCGGTCAGACCGAAGGCATATGGCCGGTCTGACCGGCAGAGTCCGAAACCTAGACGACTTCGTCAGTCTTCGGGTTTCCTTTCTTCATACGGTTGTATCTCAGGTTCCCAAATATGTTTATCCTGAATAGGACATGGAGAAGGGCCTGTAGAGGGCAAGACCAACCCCTATATAAGGGTCAAGGCCGGTTCAATTGTAAAGAACAACCAACACACAACATACAATACAATCTAGAATCGTTTTTTCAATATTCTTTACTTTTCAGCCATATTTTTCTACTTTGCCCTAGTTTAGTCCATCTATGTCGATTTGCGCCGTAAATCGTCCGTCGCCGCTGTGAGAGTGCGACGATTCTTTGTAAGTTTGTCTTGAAAACTTTCCGTTTGCTCACGAGACGAGTACTTATCAATCTATCCATCTAAATCGGTTCCGCTAGCCGATTTGATCTACAAAACCCACTTTGTTCTAGTTCTTGCTAGATTGAAGTGGTTGGCGACTCTGTACCAAGAACCACCGCAAGGCTTTAGGTGATTCGATCGTGTTCGTGCCTTTTGCCAAAAAAAGGTGCCAACACGATTTTTGGCGACTCCGCTGGGGACGACACAACGCCAACTCGGATTCGACGCCGCCATGTCTAAGCAAGCGGCACAAGACATGGAGCCATCCAACGTTGTCCACATCTCGTTGGACGACCTGGATGGGGAAGCCCGCCAAATAATGGAGGAGCGCATACGAGCGATCACGCAGGAGGTGTTAGATCAATCTTGCACCAAAACGCGACAGGGAGTCATCATCAAGCCCGGGAGCCCGATCAAGGTAACTCGCGGCGAGGTAAGCGCTGATCACATCTCTATGCCTATTCAAAAACTTGTTGCTAGTACGGTGGATGAGTCCGTTACCGCCGCCGTGAACAATAAGGTTGAATCCGCTATGGAGGCTTGTTTTAATAGGTTGTTTAAAGCGCACATGAGTGGTAAATCCGGTCTTCCCACGACCGATTTGCCACCTACCTCGGTTTCAGGAGGGAACCAAACCCCTGTGAACCACATATTTAGTAAAACCGACGGGGCGATTGCCCAAGGCCCCGGCGAGAGTAGTTCGCGCCTCTGCCGGGTCGGCCGGCCCTACGGCCGGTCCGACCGGCTCGCTACGTCGGTCCGACCGGCCGTCATATCTCGGTCCGACGGCCCCACGACAGTCCGGCTGGAACACGCACCGCGGTCTCACTGCCCGACAGGCCTGGTCGATCGAACACGTATGGCGGTATCACCGGCCCTATGGCCGGTCTGATCGGGGCGCCTTACGTCGGTTTGACTGGTTCACCCTACATCGGTCGGACCGCCGTCGGCCGGCCCGCACCCATACTACACCGGTCCGGCCGGCGGCTATCTAGCCGGTCGACCGCGCCTTACTCGGCCGGTCGACGGGCCCATGGCCGGCCGGGACCGGCGCTCGGGGTGCCGCACAGGAGATAGATCCTATCACGGGCAACTCGGTTCTATACCATGTTCCCGCACACGACTCCCCTGTGGCTACTGTCCATGCACCAATTCCCCCGCATGTCCCCAATCAATACAATGATCCTAATAGAGGATATCTGCGCGACACGAGAGATGGCCAATATGACAATATTGCGCCGCAACAGCCACCTTTTAGGCCGCCGGTCGTAGCCGACCTGCCTAGGCCTGAAAATATGGAAGAACAAATTAGAAACATCATTAGAGAGTCATTCGAAATTGAGCCCAGGAATCGTGCTAAGGTTTACCAAAAGCCGTATCCTGACTATTTCGATAACATCCCATATCCTCGTGGTTATAGAGTCCCTGAATTCACCAAATTCAGTGGAGATGACAATAGGACCACATGGGAACATATCGACCAATTCTTAGCACAATGCGGGGAGGCTAGCACTTCAGATGCTTTTAAATTGTGCTTATTTTCGTTATCTTTATCCGGTACTGCTTTTACTTGGTTTACATCTTTACCGGCTAACTCTATTCATACTTGGGCCTAGTTAGAATAGAAATTTCATGATTACTTTTATACTGGTGAAACTGAGCTTAGACTTTGTGACTTGACATCGGTAAGGCAAAAACATAATGAATCTGTTACAGATTACATTAAGAGGTTTAGAGATGCTAGAAACCGGTGTTTTAGCTTGAGTATAACCGAGAGAGACTTGGCCGACCTCGCTTTCAGTGGGTTGCTCACTCCCATTAAAGAAAGGTTAGATGGCCAACAATTTCTCGATGTTAGTCAGGTAATGTAGAAGGCTCTGGCTCAGGAAAGCCGGGTCAGGGATGCTAAAAAGTTTGTTAGGCCCAGTGATAAGAAACCTCATGTTAGCATGGTCGACTGTCCTACTAGTGATTCTGAGTCTGATGAAGGTGATCATGATATGTATGTCGCTGAGTGGTCTTGGACAAACAAAAACAAACCCTTTGTTTGTTCTAGTTTGACGCCGACTCCTCGCAAGGATCGGCAAAGCGAGGTCAAATACAGCTTTGATGTGGCCAAATGTGATAGGATTTTTGACTATCTTTTGCAGGAGAAACAAATCAAATTACCTAAAGGCCATATCATACCCTCGTTAGAAGAATTAAAGCGCCGTTCTTATTGTAAATGGCATGATTCTTATTCACATTCTACTAATGAGTGTAATGTTTTTCGTCGACAGGTTCAATCGGCCATAGATGAAGGACGATTGAAATTCACCGAGGGCCCGAAGATGAAGCTTGACAGCGATCCTTTCCCGGTAAATACCGTCGATCTTGATGGCAAGAAGGTGTTGATTCGGCCGGAGCAAGCCGAATCAGCTAAGGGGAAGGAAGTTGTCATCGGGGAGCCTAGGCCCAAGATGCTTGTGCCAAAAGGCCCAGAGAGGTTGGGACGTGGAAAGAGAACAAGGCCAAGACATCTACGTCAAGGAAGCCCCACAAGCCCAAGGTGACTTTCGACATGCTCCTTGACAAGTACAAAAGAAGAGTGCCGAGAAGGAGCGCGCCAAAGGAAAGAGACCAAGATCGCCCCCTAAGGAGCGATTTGGTCCTTCGTCAAAGGTTTTGGACCTGCCGTTTCCCCATCTCCCTCAGGTTATGCCATGGGGACCATGCCCGATGCCGCCTCCAGGTTATCCGTTCCCTTACTTCATGCCTTGGGGGGCACCCCCGCCTATGTACAACATGCCTTCAATGCAGGATCACCAAGGATGGAGAGGGGAGAGAAGATTGCCGTGAAGGCAGGCATCTACTTCTAGTGGAAGCCAGTTCCCCACAAATGACCGGTTTGACGGTGAGAAAAGAGCACACAAGCATGCCAAGCCTGAGGAGAGGGCTTCGGAGGCGATAACGATCAAGATAGGATCGCATGATGTGCCAGTGCCATCTGGCAAGGAGGCTAAGTTGATATTTGGCCTCCAAACCAAAGTCGCAAAGGATGCCGCGCAGAAGACGGTCGGCCGGACATCCCGGCCGGTCGACCGTAGTTCAATAGCCGGCCGACCGAGCCTTCTGCGCCCTAACAATGCGTCTCTAGCCGGTCAGACCATGCCATCTGGCCGGTCTGATGTTCGCTCCGGTCCGACCGGGCTTGGTCGTCGGTCTGACCGTAGGCACAATACCGGTCTGACCGACCACCAGGGCCGGTCTGACCGACGTTCGTAAGAAGGATACTAGAGTAACTCCCTCTTCGGGTAAAGGCAACGGGGGACATTATTTGCCTCTGGAACAGCCAAATCCTAGGTGGATGCCTGAGAATTTGACGGCTACCCAGAAGAGAAGGCTGCAGCGTCTTCGCGCTTCTGAGTTAAGGGAGAAGGAAGCCGAAGAGAGGAGAGACAGGGAGTTTGATGAGTTGCGACCACCGCCCGCGAGGAGTGGAAACGTAAGTCATTTATTGCCGAGAAGCCGGTAGTTGTTCAAAAGGGTGAACAACCTCGTGGAGGCATCGTCCAGCGAGAACATGGAGATCAACATGGTTTGCATTTTGCCCATGGAGTTTTGCGCCATGGACGAGGCCGAAGTCGCTCAAATGTCACTAGGTCCAAAGGATGCGGTCTTCGAGAAGCCCGACGAGTCTAACCGTCACATGAAGCCTCTTTATCTGAAGGGCCACATTGATGGGAAGCCGGTCTCGAGGATGCTAGTGGACGGAGGCGCAGCGGTGAACCTGATGCCTTACTCTCTCTTCAAAAAGTTGGGCAGCGAAGAGGCGGAGTTGAAGAAGACCAACATGCTTCTCAACGGCTTCAATGGTGAGTCAACAGAGGCGAAGGGGATCTTGTCCGTGGAGCTTACGGTGGGGAACAAGACGTTGCCTACCGCCTTCTTCATCGTCGATGTACAAGGTAACTATAGTGTCATCTTGGGGCGGTGTTGGATCCATGCCAACTGCTGCGTCCCATCTACTTTACATCAGTGCCTAGTACAATGGGATGGTGATGAGGTTGAGGTAATTCAGGCGGATACATCGGCTGAGGTTGCCATGGCCGATGTTTCTGTGGGATGGAAACATGGAGACATGCAGTGCTTGTCAGGGCTAGATCTTTCTAGTTTTGATTTTATTAGTGTTTCCAAAGAAGGCTTTATACCCATTTCTGTAAAGCCGGCTAGTTTAGCACGGCTTGGTGACATTACTTTGTATGATAAATAAAGCAACCAATTTGGAATGGTTACAAAAGAGGGTTCAAGAATATCGTTCAACAAAGAACGATGTTGGGGAAACTATAGAGGATTTTGACGAGGTAGAGAAGCTCGGTCAATGGGTTCACGTCAGCCGACCCATTAGAAGAAATAGATATAGGAGATGGGAGCATACCAAGACCGACCTTCATAAATAAAAACATGAGAGCCGATCATAGGGTTAAGATGATCGAATTGCTTAGAGAATATAATGACTGCTTTGCATGGGAGTACCATGAAATGCCCGGACTTAGCCGTGATCTTGTTGAGCATCGGCTTCCGATAAAGTCAGGGTTTAGGCCTTATAAACAACCTCCTCGTCGGTTTAACCCACTTATATATGATCGTGTCAAAGAAGAGATAGACCGATTATTGAAAGCGGGGTTTATTAGGCCATGCCGGTATGCAGAGTGGGTGTCCAATATAGTACCGGTAGAAAAGAAGGGAAGCGGCAAAATTAGGGTTTGCATAGATTTTAGAGATTAAATAAAGCCACTCCTAAAGATGAGTATCCTATGCCTATTGCCGACATGCTAATAAATGATGCCTCGGGTCATCGAGTGATTAGCTTTTTAGATGGCAATGCCGGCTACAACCAAATCTTCATGGCAGAGGAGGATATGTATAAGACAGCCTTTAGATGTCCAGGATTTGTCGGGTTGTTTGAGTGGGTAGTTATGACATTCGGGTTAAAGAATGCCGGCGCGACGTATCAAAGGGCGATGAACCTAATTTTCCATGATTTGTTAGGTTTTATCCTAGAAATCTACATTGATGATATTGTAGTCAAATCGGATGATATGGATGGACATATGGCCGATTTGAGGTTAGCTTTTGAGAGAATGCGTCGGTATGGATTGAAGATGAATCCACTCAAGTGTGCCTTCGGTGTGTCGGCGGGAAAATTCTTAGGATTCATGGTGCATGAGAGAGGGATTGAGATTGACCCTAAGAAAGTTGAAAAGATTCAAGATTTCAAAGCGCCGGCATGCAAGAGGGAAGTTCAGAGGTTGTTAGGTAAAGTGAACTATTTGAGAAGATTCATATCTAACCTAGCAGGTAAAATCGATGCTTTTGTGCCTATTCTACGTTTGAAGAGAGAAGCCGATTTTACTTGGGGGGCAGCACAACAGGAGGCGTTTGAAGGTTTGAAAAAATATTTATCTACTCCACCCGTGGTGCGAGCTCCTAAAGCCGGAATTCCGTTTCGGCTGTATATTGCTGCTGAAGACAAAGTTATTGGAGCCGTTTTGACACAAGAGGAAGACGGCAAGGAGTACATAATTACATATTTAAGTCGCCGTCTTCTAGATGCCGAAATGAGGTATGTATTTGTAGAGAGGCTTTGTCTTTGCTTATACTTTACTTGTTATCTAGTACATGCATAGTTGCTTGTCAGACCGATGTCATTAATCACATGTTGCAAAGGCCAATTCTAAGTGGTAGGATTGGCAAATGGGCGTATACATTGATTGAATATGATTTGGCCTATGAATCATTGAAATCTATGAAGGGCCAGATTGTGGCGGACTTTATAGTAGATCATCATGTAGACGTTCATTGTGGAGATGGAGTCCATGTAGTTAGTGTTACACCTTGGAAAGTTTATTTTGATGGCTCTTCGTGTAAGGAGGGTCAAGGCATAGGTGTAATTTTAATTTCGCCCAATGGTCAATGCTTTGAAGCATCGGTTCGTTTAGAATATTATTGTACAAATAATCAAGCCGAATACAATGCTTTGTTATTCGGTTTACAAGTGATGGAGATCGTTGGAGCTACACATGTAGAAGCGTTCGGTGATTCGATTGGTGGTGCAACAAGTTGCGGGGTCTACAAATGCTTTGACGTATCATTGAACGTATTTAGATCAATGCCTAGATATTATTGCCAGTTTCGATGAATTTACTATTAAGCATATTGCTAGGAATGAAAATTCTAGAGCAAATGACTTAGCTCAACAAGCATCTAGTTATAGCATCAAAAGAGGTTTATTTTTCATATTAGACCAACCAGTGCTTGATTATAATTTTTTGAGCGAAATTGGCAAAGAGGCAGGTTATAGGCGGTCTGACCGGCGCACTATCGCCGGTCTGACCGTGGATGGCATTCGGTTTGACCAGCGTTCTGTGGCCGGTCTGACCGTGGGTGGTTGCCGGTCTGACCGGAGTTGCTTGGCCGGTCAGACCGACTTCACAGAAGGTGCTGGAGGGCACAATCTTCTCAATACAGGGGCCGAATTAAGTGGTAATTCAGACATGTGTGCCCTGGGAATAGTAAATGATTGGCGAATTCCTTTGGTTAGCTATTTGAAGGATCCTAGCTTTAGAGTTGATCGGAAAATTCGGCGGCAAGCATATAAGTATACTTTGCTTGATGAAAAGTTATATCGCCGAAATATAGATGATGTACTATTAAAATGTTTAGATGCCGATCAATCTAAGGTTGCTATGGGTGAAGTTCACGAGGGAATTTGCGGGACTCATCAATCGGCCCATAAGATGAATTGGCTGCTCAGAAGAGCGGGGTTCTATTGGCCGGGAATGATTGATGATTGCTTCAGGTACTATAAGGGATGTGAAGCCTGTCAACGGTTCGGCAATGTTCAATTAGCACCGGCTTCGGTGTTGAATCCTATAATTAAGCCATGGCCGTTCCGGGGGTGGGCTTTAGATTTTGTTGGTCAAATTTATCCTCCGTCTTCAAAGGGGCATCGGTTCGTGCTAGTTGCGACAGATTACTTCACTAAGTGGGCCGAAGCCGTGCCGCTCAAGAATATGACGCATAAGGAGGTAATTGATTTTATTCTGAAGCATATTATTCATAGATTCGGCATTCCTCAAACATTAACTACAGATCAAGGAGCTTCTTTTATGTCTAAAGAAGTGAGAAATGTTGCCGAGTCTTATGGAATTAAGCTATTGAGTTCGTCTCCTTATTACGCTCGGGCTAATGGACAAGCCGAGTCTAGTAGTAAGACGTTGTTGAAGCTAATCAAGAAGAAGGTCGAGGAACATCCGAGAAGGTGGCATGAAGTGCTTTCTGAAGCTTTATGGGCGCATAGAATATCCAAGCATGGTGCTACCAAGGTGACCCCTTTTGAGCTTGTTTATGGACAAGAAGCCGTTTTACCGGTTGAGGTAAATCTTGGTTCTCTTCGATATATAAAGCAAGACGATTTGTCAGCCGAAGACTACAAGTCCTTGATGAGTGATAATCTTGATGAAGTGGTCGACAAACGTTTGAAAGCTTTGGAAGAAATAGAGAAAGAAAAGAAGAGAGTGGCCAAAGCATACAACAAAAGGGTGAAGGCAAAGACGTTCCAAGTGGGAGATCTAGTGTGGAAGACTATTTTGCCTTTGGGTTCCCGATCTAAAGAATTCGGTAAGTGGTCGCCAAGTTGGGAGGGACCTTATCAGGTATGCGGAATCGTTCGAGGCAATGCATATTTCTTGGAGACACTTCAAGGAGAATGGTTTCAGCGGGCTATCAACGGTAAATATCTAAAGAAATACTTCCCGAGTATTTGGCAAGATGCTTAGGGAGTTGTGTGGCCGATAAATGAGTTATCGTCCCAAGTTAAAACATGTCTTATGCTTTTAGATTCATGATGTTCGTCATAAAAGGTAGGGGGCATGTGTTTACACCCAAAATTGGCACTTAGAAATCAAAATAGGAAAGATTGCCAATATTTGGAAATTTGCCGGTTTCTTCGGGGAGGCCGGTCTGACCGCCGTGTATAGGCCGGTCAGACCGGGCAGTGGGGCCGGTCAGACCGAAGGCATATGGCCGGTCTGACCGGCAGAGTCCGAAACCTAGACGACTTCGTCAGTCTTTGGGTTTCCTTTCTTCATACGGTTGTATCTCGGGTTTCCAAATATGTTTATCCCGAATAGGACATGGAGAAGGGCCTGTAGAGGGAAAGACCAACCCCTATATAAGGGTCAAGGCCGGTTCAATTGTAAAGAACAACCAACACACAACATACAATACAATCTAGAATCGTTTTTTCAATATTCTTTACTTTTCAGCCATATTTTTCTACTTTGCCCTAGTTTAGTCCATCTTTGTCGATTTGCGCCGTAAATCGTCCGCCGCCGCTGCGAGAGTGCGACGATTCTTTATAAGTTTGTCTTGAAAACTTTCCATTTGCTCACGAGACGAGTAGTTATCAATCTATCCATCTAAATCGGTTCCGCTAGCCGATTTGATCTACAAAACCTACTTTGTTCTAGTTCTTGCTAGATTGAAGTGGTTGACGACTCTGTACCAAGAACCACCGCAAGGCTTTAGGTGATTCTATCGTGTTTTGCCTTTTGCCAAAAAAGGTGCCAACACCGGCCACGTGGCTCCGCCATCTTTAGTCCCGGTTGGTGGCTCCAACCGGGACTAAAGATGCATCTCTAGTCCCGGTTATTTCAACCGGGACTAAAGATGGCGATCTCTAGTCCCGGATTCGTAGTCCCGATTTGACAACCGAGACTACTGGGGGTTACCAACCGGGACAATTGATCCTTTCTCCAGCAGTGAACGATCTACAGGAGGCAACACATTAAATGAGGACGTGTAATTCATCGTATGGTCAACAATTCGGCTGATACCTATAAAATTTTCAAGCAGTAGTTATATAGGCGGTCCAAAACAAGCAACCACCCAAAAATCATTATTTTCACGTGAAAATCAGCCAGAAAAACCCTTTAGTTCAATCTAGTTGAAAAAAAGAATTGTTTACTCCATTGAAAATAATTCCACGTGAATTTTATTTTGACCCATTTTCACTGATGTTTCGTTTAATTTGAATCATCATTTAACCAATATTTTTATTTTTGACCAGATAACTTATCTTTATCTTTGTTGTACTTTAGATCATCACAACTCTCTTCTCAAGCATACGAACGATCTTGAGTACGCCGGCTTCTACTCATGAATAAACTCTCACACAACCAAGTGTAGCTAGACCATTTCTTTGATATTTATTTGATATATAATAAGTTGAATGTAGATGGGTAATAGTCGAGGATGGTCCAAGATCATCTAGTGCAAAATAAAACATTGGTTAAAAATGATCCAAAACAAAACATCGACAATAAAAGATGATATAAAATAATTTTTATAGGTTTATTACAACTTATGTCTTAATATTTTTTAAAAAAATCATTGTTTACGTAGTAAGAAGCACCTAAAATTGGCATCGAGATTCTAAAGTTAAGCAAACAGTGTTCCTACTCGACACAAATTAAAAACCATCCACCAGAACGTTGTTTTCTTCTTTAGGGATCGCCAATGTAACTTTACCGTCAACTTGGACTAATTTCCATTGAAATTGTCAATAAAGAACATCGGTCCTCTCTTTGTTTGCCATTAGTTATCAAAACAACAGTAGCGGTCGACAAAAGAAGCATGAAAGACACAAAATAGTCATACACTGATACACAATTCAAGCAGAGATTTTCCCCAGTGGTGTCCATTTAGGATGACACTGGCACAATATATATCTATTATCGTTCGAAATTTGAAACCTATATTCAAACTCAGATTGAGGAAACAGAAGGAGAGAAATTCAAACTGCGAAAGGTACTTGCAGTGCTCATCAAAATATTTCTTTCCTAATTTAGGCCAAGTATAGATTTGAAATTTTGAGGAGTGTTAGATATCTATATGCACTATATTCCATTTTTTAAAAAAAATCGTGACCATTTGTATTGCATTTAAAGAGTGAAGACATAAAGGGAGACACCTTCTCGATCGAGGGGTAAAAATGCACTTCCCCTTACCAACTGATCAGACTTGCTCAGGTGCGTTGAAAGCGATCAATGCTCCACCAGCTCCTCACATTGTGTTTCTAGTTTTTTATACATTTTTTCAACAAATAACAAATTTGATCCTTTAATCCTTATTGTAATCTGATGTAGTTTATCTGGATTTGACAACGTCGACGTTTGTTTGTCATTTTCTTTGTTGAAGGTGTCATCTCGATCGGGCTTCGAATGAAAATCTAGTCTTATTTATTATGACAGTGACGAACAAATATCAGGTACTTTTTGAAGGCGTTGTTTTGCAGTAGATGCCTAAAACTTTATCATCTTGTCTAGCTTGATTGTATTTGAGAGTTGTTGTAAGACAACATGGTATGTTCATGTTTGTCTTTGGGTTTTTATTTTCTTTTCTAGACTATGTGCATCCGGCCCCAACGACGTAGAAATTGGGTATAATTTTATTTCTTATTAAATTCTTCTCATTATCTAAAAAATCGTTATTGTAACAGACAAGACTTGTGCCAGTGCCAAAGTGTTTATGGGCGGTGTTAATCACCCTAGAAGCAATGCAAGACCCTATTGTTTACAACCAAAATTGGCAGCTAAAGATCGAAATAAGGAAGATTGCCAATTTTTGGAAACCTGCCGGTTTCCTTCGGAGAGGCCGGTCTGACCACCGTGTGTAGGCCGGTCAGACCGGGCCATGAGGCCGGTCAGACCGGAGGTATGTGGCCGGTCTGACCGGCAGAGTCTGAAACCTAGCCGAATTCGTCGGTACTCGGGTTTCCTTCCTCCATACGGTATGTTTTGGGTTTTCAAATGTGTCTACCCCGATTTGGACTTGGAGAAGGGCCTGTGGAGGACAAGACCAACCCCTATTTAAGGGCTAAGACCGGTTCAATTGGCACAATAACAACAACAACCAACACAAACAAATCCAATCTAGTTCTAGTTTTTAGCCAATTGAATCGTTCTTTTACTTTTTCTACACTAGTTTAGTCCATCTTTGTCGATTTGCGCCGTAAATCGTCCGCTGCCGCTGCGAGAGTGTGACACTTCTTTGTAAGTTTGTCTTGAAAACTTTCCGTTCGCCCACGAGACAGGTGTTTATCAATCTTTTGATCTAAATTGGCTTTGTTAGCCGGTTTGATCTACAAAACCCATTTTGTTCTAGTTTTTTTGCTAGATTGAAGTGGTTGGTGACTCCATACCAAGAACCACCGCAAATCTTTAGGTGAATCGATCGTGCTCATGCCTTTTGCCAAAAAAGGTGCCAACACCTATACCTCTAATAAAACATTCAACTTAAAATTAATTCCCAATCTTTAATTCCATATCCAATATATTCACTACCGGACTTAGGATGTTTGCAAAATGTTCAGGACACTCGGCGAAGCCCACAAAACGCTCGGCAAAGGATTTGCCGAGAGTAGCACTCGACAAACCTCTCTCGGCAAACAAGGAGTCGGAAAAAGCCTATTTGCCGAGTGCAAGGAATCGAGCACTCGGCAAAGAGCCGAGTGCATGCACTAGGCAAAGTCCAGAGACTTTGCCGAGAGCTTTCTCGGCAAAAAATGGCAGCACTCGGCAAACAATGGTTAGGAATTGGTCTGGAAAGCCTCTTTGCCAAGTGCTGCATTAGGCAAACCCCTCTTTGTCGAGTGCTACACTAGGCAAACATGCATCCTGATCCCCTAATGTATTTAATACTTTCCGTAACTCATCACAAATACATAATCATAACAGGCAATGCACATCATCATCACAAGCATTCCACAATCATCATCACAGGCATTCCACAATCGTCATCACAGGCATTCCACAATCATCATCACAGGCATCGCAAGAAGCATCAAGGATAAAATCACGAGGACCATCATAGGCAAATATATCACGGACATCCACTCACAGTCATCCATCCTCTAACAAATCAGCGAATAATATAAGAATTGTTTGAATCTACCGAGTGCCTATACTCTCTAATAGGTGAGGATAGGTCCTAATTCCACCGAGGATGTGTAGACGGTGTCGTTTTCAAGCCCTACTTTGGTCCGAGACAGAATTTCGGCAGCACCTCCCTGCTGTTCTCCAAATACACGTCCCGTCAGGGAGATTGTGTATCCAGAGAACAACAGGAAGGTGCTGTCGAAACCCTATCTCGGACTGGAGTAAGGCATGAAAACTAAACCGCTCTACACATCCTCGGGCTGTCTAAAAAACAGGGACAATTCGAAACAGATACGGTTTCAGATATGCAAAGATCTGCATATCTACTTCAATTGTATCTCTTTTGAACGGGAGATGACTAACTAGATTACGTGATACACCTACATTATATCTAATTAATGTAACTGTGCAAGAGAAGCCCGGGGTCTCTCACCTAGTGCCTCTCGGGCTAGACGGACGACGGCGTCGGTGAAGGCAATGAGGAAGCCGTACGTAGAAGGAGGCGACGACGACTCACAAGACACCCCCGGTATCGGAAGCGATCATAGCTACACAAGCCGATGTAGGTGCAAAGGTCTCAGATCAAGAAAAATAGTCATGTCAATTGAAAATTTCAGCAGCACCTCCCCCGCACGGGGAGGTTTCCAAAACCTGCAACAAACGAGACGACACGATGTCCGACAACCACATACACATATACATATATGCACCACATATACAAATTAGCTATAAACAATAAACCCTAAAATAACCACATATGCACTACATCAACTTCCTATATTTTTTTGTCGAATATCACACTACTTAGTCTCGTACTATATAGTTACTCTATACTAAAATCTACTTTTGTTCCATTAAACACATACATTAAACCCCGGTGGTGGGTCGGGGGAGATCGGTCGGTGGAGAGACTCTACGCGTGGAGGACGGTGGCGACGGCCGGGAAGGGTGGCCGGGCGGTCGTGGGGCGGTGGGCGCGGCTGGGGCCGGGGTGGCGGGCGCGGCCGGGGACACCGGGGCGGAGGACGGCGCGGCGGGGACGCCGGGGGCGGCGGCGGCGCGGCCAAGGACGGCGGGCCGAAGGGGCAGCGAGCGGTCGGCAAAGAGCCGTTGTGAGTTGTGTGTTGTGTGTGTTGTGTGCGGCCGGCCAAAATTACTAAGTGTTGGATGAGTTTTCCGAGTGCCCTAGATCCGGCCCTCGGCACGGCTTTGAGCGAGTGCCGGGGCACTCGGAAAGTTAATGAATTTTTGTAAGTTTCCGAGTGCCCCGGTAAGATGTACTCGGCAAAGGCTTTGCCGAGTGCTTCGCGGAGGAGCACTCGGCAAACCTAAATAATTTTTAGGTTTGCCGAGTGCTTTATTTTGGGGCGCTCGGCAAACATTTTTTCCCCCTGTAGGCCTGGGTAGAGACCACGTGTCTGTCTTTGCCGAGTGCCCCCTAGGGTTGCACTCGGCAAAGACTTTGCCGAGTGCTTTTCTGTGGTGCACTCGGCAAATTAATTACCTATTGTTAGTGATATGCACTAGAGGCAACATGGAGATGTTGGATATCACGTCAATGTTTATGTATAAATGAATAAAGTGTTATTCGGTTCCATGAAATAGACATCTTGTATTGATCAATAAGTACGTGACTTATTTATGAGACTCGATATGTATGAATCTATTTCTAAACGATCCCGATCATATGTCATATTGTTGGAACAAATATGATTCTAAGATCGGCATGTTTATTGATTGATGATCATGTCTCGTAGATCATGGGTATGGAGATACCAAATCAATAAACATGGACATATGTGTTAGAGAACACATTGTTGGATAGACCCACCATGAGACACTACAGAATTAATGTGCCATTAGTTGGTCTCGGGTAGTGTTGGTACAAAGTCCTTAGACCCGAGATCACCATGGATTCCAACATGTGTAGTAGCCTACTTTGGGACTACCAAACGCTATTCCGTAATGGATAGTTATAAAGGTAGTTTTCGGGTTTGCTATGAAACATGGAGTGGGATGTGAGTGATCAAGATGGAATTTGCCCCTCCTTTGGAGAGATATCTCTGGGCCCCTCGAGGTAATGGATTATGGAAATGCATGGCCATGCTAAGTTGATTGAGGAGTCAATCAACGGACGGATAATCCAATACGGTTCGAGTGAATGGTTAAGCTATTGAAGGGATGGCACACATCTTGCCTATAGCTTAACCGGTATCGTGAGGCAAAGGGATTTGTGTACACATTACAGGTTCAGAGCCGATATTATATTCTTGTATACTATGGTGTCAATATGTGCTGCTAGGCGCCGCATTTGACAGTCGGCTGAGTTGGACTCGAGCCGACGATCGGCTAAGTTAGACTATAGCCGAAACCGAGTATACCTGAACCTACGTGGTCGCACGCTTAAGGGGATAGAATAGATATTCGAGTTGGACTCGGATACGGCTCGATCGGATAGGGATCCGATCGGATAGAGTCCTATGGGCTTACGACGTGTGGGGCGGCCAACTCTATGAGATACGGATGAGATCCGATTCAAAATAGAGTCCTAATTGGCCACTAGTCCCAGTCGGCCAACTCTATATAAAGGAGGGAGGGGTGGAGAGCTGTGAGACGTCAATTGCATCGCGTGCAACAGAAGTCGCCGAGATCAATCTCCACGGAAACCCTCCCCACTTTCGAGCCAAACCCTAGCCTTGCATCGCGTGCTAGCACACGGGTGTACGGCGTTCGTCCCCGGACGTGTGGATACCGGTAGAGGCGCTGCTACGTTGCGCGCTGTTGATCGGCTGCGGTCGGGCGCATCGGAGCGAGGCGTGAGAACGCGGCCGGACGACTCGAATCGGCTGATTGGCGAATCGGCTGTCTCCGGGAATCGGCTACACTGTTCCGGATCGGATTGCCCTGATTGGCTATTCCGCTGCACTCTACTCCAATCGGTAACGATCTATCGGCCCTTACTTGCAAGTGTTCCTGGTTTGCGCGGTAGAAATTTTTGTTTTCGGCTAGCGTAGCTTCCGCGTAACCCTTCAGTGGTATCAGAGCTAATCTTGCTTAGTTCGGGTTTTAGATTGGATCTGGAACAAGTTTTGCGCACGGGTTGATTAGATCAATCGGTTTTACGGGATCTGTTGAGGAGAGTTAATGGTAATTGCGTTCCTTGATAGTGTATCGGAACGGTGTAATGTGATTACGTCGAAGCAATTTCCAAATAACTCGGTTTGAGTTGGGTTCGAGATAGCGTTCCTTGATAGTGTATCGGAACGGTATAATGTGATTATACCGAAGCTATCTCGTAGTCCGACTTTGTTGCTGCCTCGCGCCTACGCAAACCATCTCCCTTGATAGTGTATCGGGACGGCATAATATGATTATGCCGATATGGTTTCCATAAGCGATTTCATAGATTGGATCTATGAATTTCGTGTGGTGTTCCGGGCGCTGCCGTGTGCGTACCCCCTTATAGGTCGTCTCGATGCCGTAGCTCTGCGATAGGTAGAAAACGTTTCTACGCCTAACTTGTTTTTGCGAGAATGCTTTGAGATGGTATGGCCCTATTGTATGTATGAGATGTATGAGATGCATGTGATGCATGTAATATTCTTTCATATGTGCAATCCCCTGTAATATTCTTTCATACGTGCAATGCTTGTAATATTCTTTCACGACTGCGAGTCGATGTAATCTTCAATTAGAGCTTCTACGGTAGTAGCTTAGTTTGAAGATATCAAGCATTCGACACTTGGAATATGGTGCCGAATATGGAGATCCTCGGCGCGACATGGAGATGGAGATCACCATGTGAAGGGGGCCACACTATTTCATTATATGCTATTCTTCTTGATTTCATATGTGATATGTTTGTTTGATAGGATAGCATCCCTCTCAAAATTAAGTAGTAATGATGCCCTTCCAAATGTTGCACCCGTCATCGTTATGCTCGTCAATGGTGGGTCCACAAAGCGAGTGTCATTCTCTATCATAACACGAGGGGGTATATGTCGGACATATACATGCAGGAGCATTTGGTTTACTTAACAAGGCTATCAAAACAGCTTTGGGCCTTGGGGCATAGGTTGGCGCCGGGGCATGGAGATGCCACACCAACAACAAGAGTCACATAGAGATGTGATTAGCAAGGTGTTGCTTACCGATGTTACTAATTTTCTAGCGGTGATGCCAAAGCTCACTAGAAAATTAATTAACATGTGGATCTTGACCCAATACGTAACCTAGAGGGAAGGTGGAAAATACGTAATGGGAGTCTAATGTTAAATTGTTTAACAATAGACATAGCATAAACATTGTGCTAAACTTTGCTTTTTCATTGTAGAATAAATGGCGGCTAATACTACACCCAAGTACCTTTAATTTGCGATCTATTCTCGAAAAGGAAAAATTAAATGGAACAAACTTTATGGATTGGTATCGCAACTTGAGAATTGTTCTCAAGCAAGAGCGTAAGGAGTACGTTCTTGAAGTACCCTATCCCGAGGATTTGCCAACTAATGCCACTGCAAGCGCACGGAGGGCTTATGAGAAGCACACTAATGATGCCCTAGATATAAGCTGTCTCATGCTTGCTACAATGTCCCCGAGCTTCGAAGCAATATGAGAGCAGCGATGCTCACACTATTATTCGGGGACTGCGTGGCATGTTTGAGAACCAAGCTCGGGCCGAGAGGTTCAACACCTCAAAGTCCTTGTTTGCGTGCGAGCTTGTTGAGGGGAATCCCGTCGATCCGCATGTGATAAAGATGATTGGCTACATTGAGAGTCCGGAAAACGGGTTTTCCCCTTAGCCAAGAGTTGGCTACGATGTGATTCTCCGGTCGCTCCCTCCGAGCTTCGAGCCATTCATATTAAATTATCACATGAACAATATGGATAGGACCTTGGCTGAATTGCATGGGATGCTAAAGACAGTGAGGAGAGTATCCAGAAAACGGTCATCATGTGATGATGATGCGAAGGCTAAGCGCAAACCACTGTCAAGAAACTTTGCACCAAGAGAAAGTTAACTCCCGATGAGATCGCGAGTGCCTCTAATGCAAAGAAGGGCAAGAAGGGGTCGGCGGCATCGAGATGCCGTTTGCTTCTACTGCAAGGAGACAGCCACGGAAAAGGAACTGCAAGAAGTACATGGAGGATCTCAAGAAGAAGCAAAGTACGACTTACCGTGTATTAATGTTATCGACATTAATCTTGCTACTTCACCTACGACTCTTGGGTATTTGATACCGGATCGTAGCTCATATTTGCAAATCGTTGCGGGAATGAGAAGAAGTAGAGGATTGAGAAGGGGCGAGGTGAACTGCGCGTCGGCAATGGAGCAAGCGTTGCTACGATTCTTGTCGGCCGACGACCACTTCATCTACCTTCGGGATTAGTTTTGGAATTGAATAATTGTTATTGTGTTCCAACACTATGTCAAAACGTTATTTCCGCTTCATGTTTGCAAGCGGAAGGATATGATTTTAGATCAATGAACAATGGTTGTTCAATATATCTCGAGAGATATGTTCTATTTTCATGCTCCATTGGTGAATGGATTATACGTTTTGAATCTTGAAGCGTCTCCCATCTATAACATTAATACGAAAGACAACTCTCTAATGATATAAACCCCACGTTTATCGGCATTGTCGCTTAGGCCATATAAATAAGAAACGCATGGAGAAGCTCCATAAGGATGGATTGCTTCACTCTTTTGATTTTGAATCATTTGAGACATGTGAGTCTTGTTTACTTGGTAAGATGACAAAGGCACCTTTCACGGGACACGGTGAAAGAGCAAGTGACTTGTTGGCACTCGTACATACGATGTATGTGGACCAATGAGCTCGACGGCGGAGGTGGTTATCGTACTTCATTACCTTTACCGATGACTTTAGTAGATATGGTTATATCTACTTGATGAGGCATAAGTCCGAATCCTTTGAAAAGTTCAAAGAATTCCGAATGAAGTACGAATCGTTTAGGAAAACAATCAAGTTTCTACGATCGGATCGTGGAGGGAATACTTGAGCCAAGAGTTTGGTAATCATCGAAAGATTGTGGAATTGTTCCACGTTAACTCCGCCGGGAACTCCACAATGGAACGGAGTGTCCGAACGGAGAAATCGCACCTTGTTGGACATGGTGCGGTCGATGATGAGCCAAAGTGATCTTCCGTTATCTTTCGGGGATATGCTCTTGAAACATTTGCGCTCACACTAAATAGAGTTCCATCTAAGTCGGTTGAAAAGACACCATATGAGATATGGACAGGGCAACCCCTAGTTTGTCTTTTCTCAAAATATGGGGATGCGAAGCTTATGTAAAACGTTTCGATCGACAAGCTCACACCCAAATCGACAAGTGCTTCTTTGTGGGATATCCTAAGGAAACTAAGGGATATTACTTTTATAATCGGGAACAAGGCAAAGTGTTTGTCGCCCGACACGGTGTCTTCTTAGAGAAAGAGTTTCTTTCAAGAAGGGTTAGTGGGAGCAGGGTGCATCTTGAAGAAGTTCAAGAAACACCGAAAATGTTTCGGCGACCACGAACCACAACGAAGGTGCAAAGTGTTGCGCCACCGGTTGTAGATACACCAGCCCCACGGAGTCGAAAGATCACGTCGTGCACCGACAGTACACAGTGCGGAACAACGTGATATATTGTTGTTGGACAACAATGAACCTAAGACCTATGAGGAAGCGATGGTGGGACCCGATTCCAACAAGTGGCTTGGAGCCATGAAATCCGAAATAGAATCCATGTACGACAATCAAGTTTGGAACTTGGTTGATCCACGATGGTGTCAAAACCATTGAGTGTAAATGGGTTTTTAAGAAAAGGCCGATATGGATGGAAATGTTCACATCTATAAGGCGCGATTGGTGGCGAAAGGTTTTAAACGAGATTCAAGGAGTTGATTATGATGAAACCTTCTCGCCCGTCGCAATGCTTAAATCTATTCGGATTATGCTAGCGATTGCTGCATATTTCGATTATGAGATATGGCGAGATGGATGTCAAAACGGCTTTCCGAATGGAAACCTAAGCGAGGATGTATACATGATACAACCTCGGGGTTTTGTCGATCCGAATCGCTGGAAAGATATGCAAGCTACAAAATCCATTTATGGATTGAAGCAAGCATCTCGGAGTTGGAATATTCGTTTTGATGAAGTAATCAAAGGGTTTGGTTTCATCAAAAATGAAGAAGAGGCCTGTGTTTACAAAAAGGTCGTGGGAGCGCAATTGTATTTCTAATCTTATATGTGGATGACATATTACTGATTGGAAATGATATCCCTATGCTTGAATCCGTCAAGTCTTCATTGAAAAATAGTTTTTCCATGAAAGACTTAGGGAGGCAGCATATATATTGGGCATTCGGATCTATAGAGATAGATCCAAGAGGCTAATTGGATTAAGCCAAAGTACATACATTGACAAGGTGTTGAAAAGGTTCAACATGCATGATTCCAAGAAAGGTTTCTTGCCTATGTCACATGGCATCAATCTTAGCAAGAATCGGTGTCCTCGGACACATGATGAGCGGAATAAGATGGGTATGGTTCCATATGCTTCGGCAATTGGATCCATCATGTATGCCATGCTTTGTACACGCCCGAGATGTCTCGTACGCTTTGAGTGCTACGAGCGAGATACTCGAGATCCAGTGAAGGTCACTGGATGCGTAAAGAATATCCTTAAGTACTTGAGAAGAACTAAGGATATGTTCCTAGTCTATGGAGATGAAGAAGAGCTCGTTGTAAGTGGTTACACCGATGCTAGCTTCCAAACGGACAAGGATGATTATAGATCGCAATGCAGGTTCGTGTTCGCACTGAACGGAGGCGCGATCACTGGAAGAGTTCCAAGCGGGATACTGTTGCGATTCTACAACGGAGGCCGAGTACATTGCTTTGCCGGAAGCCGCAAAGGAGGCTGTTTGGATCAAGAAATTCGTTTCGAGCTTGGTGTGATGACTAGTACGAGTGGTCCAATGTCTCTCTATTGTGACAATAGTGGAGCCATTGCGCAAGCCAAGGAGCCGAGGTCACATCGAAGTCCAAACACATACTTCGGCGATATCATCTCATCCGCGAGATTGTGGACAAAGGTGATGTCAAGATATGCAAAGTGCACACGGATCTCAACATAGCCGATCCGCCGACAAAACCTCTCCCTCGGCGAAGCATGAGGCGCACACAAGAGCAATGGGTATTAGATACTTACATGATTGACTCTAGTGCAAGTGGGAGATTGTTAGTGATATGCACTAGAGGCAACATGGAGATGTTGGATATCACGTCAATGTTTATGTATAAATGAATAAAGTGTTATTCGGTTCCATGAAATAGACATCTTGTATTGATCAATAAGTACGTGACTTATTTATGAGACTCGATATGTATGAATCTATTTCTAAACGATCCCGATCATATGTCATATTGTTGGAACAAATATGATTCTAAGATCGGCATGTTTATTGATTGATGATCATGTCTCGTAGATCATGGGTATGGAGATACCAAATCAATAAACATGGACATATGTGTTAGAGAACACATTGTTGGATAGACCCACCATGAGACACTACAGGAATTAATGTGCCATTAGTTGGTCTCGGGTAGTGTTGGTACAAAGTCCTTAGACCCGAGATCACCATGGATTCCAACATGTGTAGTAGCCTACTTTGGGACTACCAAACGCTATTCGTAATGCTTGGATAGTTATAAAGGTAGTTTTCGGGTTTGCTATGAAACATGGAGTGGGATGTGAGTGATCAAGATGGAATTTGCCCCTCCTTTGGAGAGATATCTCTGGGCCCTCGAGGTAATGGATTATGGAAATGCATGGCCATGCTAAGTTGATTGAGGAGTCAATCAACGGACGGATAATCCAATACGGTTCGAGTGAATGGTTAAGCTATTGAAGGGATGGCACACATCTTGCCTATAGCTTAACGGTATCGTGAGGCAAAGGGATTTGTGTACACATTACAGGTTCGAGCCGATATTATATTCTTGTATACTATGGTGTCAATATGTCTTGCTAGGCGCCGCTATTGAGTCGGCTGAGTTGGACTCGAGCCGACGATCGGCTAAGTTAGACTATAGCCGAAACCGAGTATACCTGAACCTACGGGTCGCACGCTTAAGGGGATAGAATAGATATTCGAGTTGGACTCGGATACGGCTCGATCGGATAGGGATCCGATCGGATAGAGTCCTATGGGCTTACGACGTGTGGGGCGGCCAACTCTATGAGATACGGATGAGATCCGATTCAAAATAGAGTCCTAATCGGCCACTAGTCCCGGTCGGCCAACTCTATATAAAGGAGGGAGGGGTGGAGAGCTGTGAGACGTAAATTGCATCGCGTGCAACGAAGTCGCCGAGATCAATCTCCACGGAAACCCTCCCCACTTTCGAGCCAAACCCTAGCCTTGCATCGCGTGCTAGCACACGGGTGTACGGCGTTCGTCCCCGGACGTGTGGATACCGGTAGAGGCGCTGCTACGTTGCGCGCTGTTGATCGGCTGCGGTCGGGCGCATCGGAGCGAGGCGTGAGAACGCGGCCGGACGACTCGAATCGGCTGATTGGCGAATCGGCTGTCTCCGGGAATAGGCTACACTGTTCCGGATCGGATTGCCCTGATTGGCTATTCCGCTGCACTCTACTCTAATCGGTAACGATCTATCGGCCCTTACTTGCAAGTGTTCCTGGTTTGCGCGGTAGAAATTTTTGTTTTCGGCTAGCGTAGCTTCCGCGTGACCTTTCACCTATTACATCGAAAAAATAATTTAGAAATTTTAAATTGCTTGAAAAAGTCCCATAACTTGGCGCGGTGCCTTGTATGTTATATATTACGTGCACAAAAAGTTTTGTCGCTAATTTATAAATTTGATCATCATTATGACTCTAATTTTGTGAGATTTGTATAAACTCTAATATTCTTATTCGGAGATGTTTCGGTTTATAAGCCGTCGTACATGATAAAATGTACGAAACCTTTTTAAATTTTTACCACAGCCTCAATGTCCGATTTCATGATACTCTGACAAATCTCGTGATTTTTGGACTTTAATTGTTTTTCTAATAATCTAAAAACCGAGCGGACTTTATTTGACTCACGGTCTTCCTGAATAAGATCTTTGTAATTACTTTCTATTTTCTAGATATGGCCTCAAAATGGAATCAACAACATGAATATCATTTTTTAACACATTTTATTCCATTATTCGAATCACTTGTAGTTCAAATGTGACACTATTAAAGAAATTCCTATATATACAAAAAATTATTTAAATATAGCAAATAATTAGAAAAATATCTCAAATTTTAATATATGTAGTAATTCATGTTCTATATGGGGGCGTGAAAAAGTTTGGAGGGTATTATACAACAAAATCTTAAAATTTTGCCGAGTGCATAAGCTAAGCACTCGGCAAAGATTATTGTTTGCCGAGTGCGTTTGGTAGACACTCAACAAATTTTTCTTTTTGCCGAGTGCCTCTCGGCGCCACTCGGCAAAAGTAAAGTTTTGCCGAGGGCCTTGGTGGGACACTCGGCAAAGGTTAAGTTTTGCCGAGTGCCCCTGTTTGCTGAGAGCTACACTCGGCAAACAGGGATGTTTGCCGAGTGTTCGGCTTTGCCGAGTGCTCGAGATTATGCACTCGGCAGACCTTTGGGCACTCGGCAAACGTCGGGATTTCGGTAATGATTTACATACAATCTTGTAACTGAACAAACCCACATTGGAACATAAATTATACGACTATATATATGGCTGTGTAATTGTTGCAAATACAGAATATCAGAATCCTTGCTACTACTCAGTAGGGTAGGAAGGCTGCATGGCAAGGCCACACATACCCCTCTTGTCATCAATGTCCTTCTCCATCATCACGTACCCGGCATCACCCCACGTCGTGCCCCACGAGTTCTTTACCAGCCAATACTTGGTGCCATCGCTCGCCGTGCCATACCCGATCACGGTGACCCCGTGGTCTAGGCTGGTGCCACATTCACCGGTCATCACGCCGCCGCCGTAGAACTGAAACTTCGATGCATCCACGGCCACCGACACCGGCTGGCCGGCGACGGCCTTCATGAGCGCGGGCTCGTCGTTGGCCGGCACGTCCTCGTAGCCCTTGATGGACGCGGCGACGTTCGCCGCCGCTGTGGCCTTGCACTGGCCGTCCTCCGCCGTGTACGGGTAGTTTGCCTCGGTTGTGAGACCGCCGTTGTTGAGAATGAACTGGAAGGCGCCGTCCATCTCGCCGCCCTCGCAGCCATGGTCATTGCCATCGACGTCGCAGTCGACCAGCTCCTGCTCCGACAACGAGATGAGCTTGCCGGTGCTCAGCTTGACGATGCCCTCCATTGCTGCCACGGCCGAGAACGCCCAGCAACAACCTGCAGATTGTGATTATGGTAGATGCCATCACCATTTTTTAATAGCGGAAGTTCGCAACTTCCGGTGTCTGCATCAATTAAGGATAAAAGGAGAACAATATGTAGCTCGGCTGGTAGAGTGCTATCAGAAGTATTCTGTTAGCCTAGGTTCAATTCTTATCGAATGCAGGTTTTCTCATATTTTTTCTTCTCTATCAATAATCGGTACTAAGCTCCTCTTTAGTATCCAACAAAAATTGCCATCGCTATTGTCCACAAAGATGGATTATTTTCTCATACATTGGCCTTGGTTATTTGTGTACTTACCACATTGGCCTTGGTCCTTGATGGGAGTGACTGCACCTTTGGTCCTCCAGTCCACGGACGCAGGCAAAGCATCAGCACTAACATTCTCATACTTGAATCCAGTTGATACCCTAACACCATTAGAGCTGAACCCCTTGTTGTTGGTCATGGTTTCCTTGAACTCCTCGCTGGTGAGATCGGCGAACTGGTTGACGCCGAGCCAGTACTTCTGAGTCCCGGCGGCGTTGAAAGACTCGATGAGCGCGACATTGGCCTTGAACACCTCGAACCGCCGCGCCTTCTCCGCGCCGTCTTTGTATACACGGCCGTACTGTGCCATCCACCTCTCGTGCCTCGCTGCCATGGCTGCGTCGCCGAGCTCACGCGCCGCGACAATGGCGCCGGTGTAGAAGCAGATGCAGCAGAGGATTGCAAGGAACAAAGGCTTGGAGATGGCCATGGTGAGATCAACCAGGTCAGGCTTTGTGAGTTGCTTGGTGCTTAATTACAGCTACTACTGTGTGTTTTGCACTGTGTTTGGTTTGCCCCAATGGATTGGGTGGTATGTGGTTTATATAGCGCTGCTCCTGCAGGTGTTGATAAGGACACTCCAGCGTAGCCGTGAAGCTAATTGATTACAGGATTAGTAATTAAAAACCAGCAATTAGATGCAATTAGAACGTACGCTAGCTTCACCTGTGACTTATGAATTAAATAAGAGGTTAAAAGAAACCGGCAAAAGAAAAAGGAATTAACAATGATCAGCCGGGCGGACAGGGCAGGTAGGCTGCTGGATGAGGAATTAAAAAACAAGACAGAGAACCATTGGATGTTCTGGAGGGCGACTACTAGCGCGGCAGCAGCAGCATGATTGTGCTAACCAGCTACCTCAAGTGTTTTCCAAAAAAGGAATTCCACATCCTTTCCAAAAAACACACCGCATGCCAATCCCACATAATCTTTCTGAGAAGGCAAACACGCAACGTGCGCTCGAGATTTCCCTGCATGGGTCGATCGGCAGCGCACCACAACTTACCTTCCTCGAGAACCAGCGCCATGATATTTAGCGATAAAAAAACACAAAAGCACATGACACGTGTGTTGAGATATTAAACAATCGTTTAAATAAATTTTAAATTAAATAGATCAAAACTCTATAGATCTAACATATTAATAGGCATAAGATTCACAATCATGATCACAACAATTTGACAGGATGCGTACCGAGCATTTTGCAGGCGTAGGAGTCATGACTCTAATAGATATGACGCGGTTGACGACAGGAACACGTCGTGGACGTAGTCGACGAAGATGTTCGCGTTGAGCCGATGAAGTAGGAAGACGTGCCAGGTTAAGCAGTCGCGCAGAGCGCTTCCCAAAAACTTTATTCGTCCTCTCCCGGTGCAGGATCGCAAGAACGACGGCTTTGGAGACCTGCCCTCCTCGTTGCCAGTGCATGCCGGCGGCAGGATAGGACAGACAACGGCGGCGGCACAGCAGAGAGAGAATGTGGCAAAACCCTAGATTGGAACTATTCCCAGACGACTGCGCGCAGGCGAATATATGGAGACTCCGTCCCGGATGACTTGCACGAAGGCAGCGCCCGCAGCGGATTCTGTTAGGATTCTGCCGCGTATCCGGTTAGGACTCTTCACAAAAAATTCGCTTGTGAACAATTTTCAATTTGTCCAAAAAATTGAACAATTGTCAATTTTTTCCAAAAATTTAAGGCACGCGAATCGCGGCCACGGCCTGGCCCGGCGAGGCGAGGCAAGGCGAGCACGTGGTGTTCCACTTCCTCTCCCCTCCTCCATAGCTTTGGGAGCAAGAGAGAAACCCCACTATTTAAGTTGGGCAACCTCCCTCTCCACTAGCAATGTGAGACTAAAGTTTTCCACATGTCATGTCATATATGAGCCTACATGGGCTTTTGAGATTTTCCAAGAAATCAGCTGAAAATAATTTGGGCTTAGCACATTAATTCCAACAATCCCACATCAAATTTCAAATGATCATTTAAAGATTTGTCTGTTTCTCACTACTGTTTGATATACTAGTGTTTCAGTAAGGACTATTAAGTTGAACTCTTGCCTAGAGCTCCAAGCTACACTCATCCACAACTTGAACAATGGACTAAGCCTTGAATTGCAAGTTTTGTGCGAACAAGCTTTACTTGAAGTCATAACCAGTACTAGACCCCCAGTAGTCTACCCCGCGGGTGGAGCATGTACGTCGTACTCCTTGGTCTCTTCATTAGTTTATAGAGAATACCCACCTCTCATAGACTGTGATGTTAAACAGTCGGACTCATATAGGTGTGTTCTTTCAAGAATGTTTTGTACAACAACATTTTTGCTTTTCCAAGCCAATAGAACACATTAAGGCATGTTGCCAACCTGCCTTATAGTCCTTCAAGAGCTTTACATCATAAAGAGGGTTAGGAAACATAGATCTCCTCAGTTAACCAATAGTTTGTTCTTTCCAGGTCCTAATTCATGGGATCTCCGATCACATAAGTTGGGTTACCACTATGTCAACTTATGTGGGTCTCAATCCCATCTTCCTCGATGCACTATCACATTCCGTGATAACCCTTTGGTGAAGGGATCTGTTAGGTTTTTGTCTATTTAAAAATAAGTCACACTTATCACTACGGAGTTTCTCAACTTTCTGACAGACTTCAAACATCTCTTAACGTGTCTTGATGACTTTATATTATCCTTAGCACTATTCACCTTGACTATCACAGTTTGATATTCACAGTTCATTAGGATAGCCGACACTTGTTTTTCAACCACATGCAAGTCCATCAAGAGCTCACGTAGCCATTTAGTCTCAACTATAGTTGTGTCTAAAGCAGTCAGTTCTGCTTCCATGGTTGGCCTCGTTAGTATAGTCTGTTTGTAAGACCTCCATGATATTGTACCACCTCCAAGAGTAAATACATACCCACTCGTGGCATAAAGCTCATCAACATCTGATATCCAGTTTGAATCACAATATCCCTCAAGCACAGCAGGGTGCCCAGAATAGTGAATTCCATAACTCAGTGCCTTCAAGTAGCGCAACACCCTCTCAAGAGCATGCTAGTGATCACTACCCGGGTTGGACATAAACCTACTCAATTTGCTCACAGCAAAAGAGATGCCGGGTCTTGTTGCACTAGCTAGGTACATGAATGAACCAATAATCTGTTAATATCTTAGTTGATCTTTAGAAATTTTCTTGTTCTTTCAAAGCATCACACTGGGATTATAAGGAGTTGGAGAAGATTTGTTGTCCATATAGCCAAAATGGCTCAAGACCTTCTCCACATAATGAGATTGTGAAAGAGTAATCCCATTCTCATCCTTAATCAATTTGATGTTCAAAATCACATCGGCTTCTCCCAGATCCTTCATATCAAAACTCTTTTATAAGAAGGACTTGACATCATTGATCACATCAAAGTTTGTGCCAAAGATAAGAATATCATCCACATACAGGCACAATATAACTCATTTCACCCCCCACCATAGTGATAGTACACACATCTATCGGCCTCATTAATGACAAATTTGGCAGAAGTTAAAGTTCTGTCGAACTTCTCATGCCATTGCTTAGGTGCTTTGATATGCACTAGGGTGTCCCGATCTTTCAGTGGAGACGATAACTTCCGTTTAATGGAGCGACGTTCACTGCTTGACTACAATAATCCACGGAGTAATTACGCCTTAGCGACCGATACACCAAACCTCACTGGTTGACGTGATCTTGAGGAGCACGATCAACCAAACCACTAGGGTCATTTCTGCAAGCAACCGAAGGACTCGAAAGAACAAGATGAACATCAACTCAATTGCAAATATTAGTTTTAGATCTGATGCACATGAAAAAGGTGGGGGTTCCGAATTGAATAGAACAGATGGTCCAGCCGACACACATGTCTATAAGAAAGTAGCAAGAGCTAAACTTACATAAACAAAACCCAAGTTGTTCTATGGTGGCTAATATATATATATATATATATATATATATATGTGCGAAGACGAGTTGGGGTCGTCCTCCAATCCTAGGGTGTGTCCCTAATGGACTCCACTTGATACAAGACCCATCGGGTCCAATTTCGGTGGTGTAGCACCTTGGGTGGAACAAGGTTTATTTACTAAATTGATGATTGCGGTCGGCTTGTATAGATATGGAAGTGATGCCAGATCCGTTGGAAAGTATACTTAATAAGCTTTCCATGAAGTACTTGAACACAAAAATCAGAGTCCGTATGAAACTGTGGCAACCGTCACAATTCAGCATTGTCGTGTACTCTGATTCCAGCCCCAAAACGTGTTGAATTAGATCTATTTCTTTCCTTGGTGACCTGGTGAAGAACGTTGGGAATACTTGGATTTGGCCCCAAACAACTTCCTTTGTCCTCCATGCCTTCCATGTGTGTTTAACGCTCTTTTTGATTCACATATGTATTTCTAAAAATGTAAATGAACACACATCATGGTGCAACAACAATTTATGAAAAGCATCAAATACAATCCTGATATAGAATTCGTTCACCTTTAAATCAAAAGTTCTCAATGTGGTTGTATCCGAGTAGGTGATGTCCTCATCGTTCTCCCATTCTTGGCTGCAAGTCATCCCCGACTTGCTCCAATGGCATTCAAAGGTGAATTGTTTGATGTTGGAACACAGAGCGACGGCTATGTGCACGGCCAAAACTAACAATGCTCTCCTTCTTTGGGCTTACCCTGTTGCATAGGGAAAAACTAGGAAAACTTTGCATGACATTGTTAGTGTTAGTGCAACCCCCTATTTGATCATAGTATTGTTGCCCCAAAGGATATTTTAGAATATAACAAATATAAACTTTATGCACCAAACATATTCCTCTATCACTATATTCGTCGAAGATATGGAAAATAACATTAGTTGGATATGACAAATCAGCTTTAGCAAATAATGTCTTCTTCAAATTATCGAGCTCAGAAAAATTATCAAACTGAACATAGCCCAAACAATATAAAGAAGATAGCAATTCACGCTCTTCAACTTCATTACAAACATGAACAACATGTTTAAAATCAATGTCTAAAGAATTAACAATAGGTACATAATGTTTATTTACTAGTTGTGGTATGGATATAAGTGAAGCATCATCACAACAACTCTTTTTTATCACAAGGAACATTAAACAAATCAACTTGTGACAAATACAATTGAGATATAGGTTCTACTAATTGTTGCTCTATGTTAGCATGAAATGTGAACATATGTAGCTCAACTTGTGAATACTCACCTTGACTCATGTCAGTACCATTACCTTGCAAACTCTCTTTAGATATTTTAGGTGCTTCATGCTTCTCACCTTTCTTCTCAAGAACATTGTTCTCCTACTCTTGGTGAATATTTTGAACTTTCTGCAAACCGTTAGTAACAGGAGACACAAAAGATTGCTCCTCACAAGTTTGCATGTCATCATTACATGGGAAAATAAGAGGTACAAGCACTACTTGTTGCTTCTTCATGTCCTCTATTTTACATTCAGCATTGCAAGCAAGTTCTAATAAATGAGAAAAAGATCTATAACTTTGACAAGCAAATATGTCCTGAATTTCTTTGTTAAGCCCACGTAAAAACCTCAATTGTGTAGCTTCTACGCATTCATCTAAACCACAACGTAATAGACAATCATGCATATCATGAAAGTACAAAGTAACAGTTCTGGTATCTTGATATAAACATTGTAGTTCACTAAGCAGAATATCAGCATAATACACAGGAACATAACATTGTCTCAAATATCGTTTCAAGTCTTTCCATGATTGAGGTATTTTGTGTTAGTGATATGCCCTAGAGGCAACATGGAGATGTTGGATATCATTGTCAATGTTTATGTATAAATGAATAAAGTGTTATTCAGTTTCATGAAATAGACATCTTGTATTGATCAATAAGTACGTGACTTATTTATGAGACTCTTTATGCATGAATCTATTTCTAAATGATCTCTGATCACATGTCATATTATTGGAACAAATATAACTCTAAGATCGGCATGTTTATTGATTGATGATCATGTCTCATAGATCATGGGTATGGAGATACCAAATCAATAAACATGGACACATGTGTTAGAGAACACATTGTTGGATAGACCCACCATGAGACACTACAGGAATTAATGTGCCATTAGTTGGTTCAGGTAATGTTGGTACAAAGTCCTTAGACCTGAGATCATCATAGATTCCAACATATGTAGTAGCCTACTTTGGGACTACCAAACGCTATTCTGTAACTGAAAAGTAGTCTTCGGGTTTGCTATGAAACATAGAGTGGGATGTGAGTGATCAAGATGGAATTTGCCCCTCCTTTGGAGAGATATCTCTGGGCCCCTCGAGGTAATGGATTATGGAAATGCATGGCCATGCTAAGTTGATTGAGAAGTCAATCAACAGACAGATAATCCAATACGGTTCGAGTGATGGGTTAAGCTATTGAATGGATGGCACACATCTTGCCTATAGCTTAATTGGTATCGTGAGGCAAATGGATTTGTGTACATATTACAGGTTCAGAACTGATATTATATTCTTGTACACTATGGTGTCAATATGTGCTGCTAGGCGTCGTGTTGACAAATCAGCTGAGTTGGACTCGAGCCGACGGTCGGCTAAGTTAGACTATAGCCGAAACCAAGTATACCTGAACCTACAGGGTCGCACGCTTAAGGGGATAAAAACAGGCATTCGAGTTGGACTCGGCTACGGCTCGATCGGATAGGGATCCGATCGGATAGAGTCCTATAGGCTTACGAAGTCCTGCCGGCCAACTCTATGAGATTCGGATAGGATCCGATTCAAAATAGAGTCCCGATGGGCCTCTAGGCCCAACCGGCAACTCTATATAAAGGGGCGAGGGGTGGAGAGTTGATGGAATCGAATTGAACCGAATCAATCTGATTTGGCGCAACAGAAGTCGGCGAGATCAATCTCCACGGAAACCCTTCCCACTTTCGAGCCAAACCCTAGCCTTGCATCGCGTGCTAGCACACGGGTGTTCGGCATTCTGTTCCCGGACGTGTGGATACCGGTAGAGGCGCTGCTACGTTGCGGCGCTGTTGATCGGCTATGAATCGGCGGCTATCGGAGCGAGGCGACTGCGGCAGATCGGCGATGAGAACGCGGTCGGACGATTCGGATCGGCTGCGACATCGGCGAATCGACTGATTGGTGAATCGGCTGTCAGCTTGTGGGAATCGGCTGTCATCGGCCAGCACAGTTCCAGATCGGATAGTCCTGATTGGCTATTTCCATTGCATACTCCAATCAGTAATGATCTATCGACCCTTACTTGCAAGTGTTCCTGGTTTGCGCGGTAGAAAAGTTTTTGTTTTCGGCTAGCGTAGCCTCCGTGTAACCCTTCATTTTGTTATGCCTACATAGATGTTTCTAATCATAAAAGGCATTTTAATTTAAAACACTAGAGACACATATAACCATATGTTTCTCAAACAACTCATGCTTTTTAAATTCTCTGTCAACCGCTAGCTCCCATTTAATATAAGCATGAGGATCATAATTTCCTTCAAAATAAGGTAGTGCAGATTTGATCTTAGAAAGAACAACGTCACTTACCTCATATGCATCATGTTGATCACTCCTCATGTCTCGACGAAGATGTCGATGTTGAGCATGACCGTCTCGTATCCCCTTGCATAATCCTGCCATGGTTAGTAGCAAACAAATAAAGGGACAAATCCCTACGCTATTAGGGTGTAGCTACTGAAAGGCACTCACTCACAACCTGCTCACACAAGCTCTTACCAGTTCTTACCTTGCCTGACAGGAGGTGACGGCAACCAGCAAGTCGACAACCTTGAGAGAGGTGTATCGGTGTAGCAGCAACAAAAACAACCTATGAAGTTGTAGCTGGGAAGGTGGAGCTATAGGTGGGCTGCTAGTGTTCAAAGGAAAAACTAGAAACCACGTTAGTCAAAAACAAGTTAAAACAAGTTGAATAATCGTTCAATAACGGTATTGTGCTGGTCCTAGCCTAGACCGTGCTAGAGATGCGAGCCTACACACAAAGGAAGTCACAACACATACCACCAAAAACAAAAACAAAGAACAACAATCAGCCCATTTTCCTCTTCTGTTTTTCTTTTTTTTCACTTTTTTCAAAGGATCCTAAAAAACTGAATATATGAACCGAAGATTACAAATGAGCAATTTTCCATACACACTTTTCTTGGATGAGCAATTTTCCACACACACTCTCTCTGTCTGAAGTAAGGCCGAATCTCCAATGTGTATAATACAATGGTGAAATCAATCTTGGATTCTAAAACTGACTCCAACTCCAATTCTGAAACTGATTCCAACGCCAATTCTGAAACCGATTTCAACTCTAATACTAAAAACCAATTTCAACTCCAATTCGCCCAACAGAGACCAAGTCGGATTAGAACTTCAACTACACTTCAAATTCGGCCAACATATAGATGAAAAGTAGTGCATGGCTGCGAGAAAATGTGATAAGAACTTGAAACTCTAAAGGACTAAAACTAAGACCAACAACTTAACACAACCGAAGTAACAAAAAACTCAACAAGCTATGACCAACTAGTAACTAGTAAAAAGGCTTAAGGGTTTATGGGATCACGAAAAAAATCTAATCTATTTTTTTGCTTCTTCTGGACGATAGGAATATAACAGATGCAAAAGTAAAATCTCTCACCGATCAGCTTGGCGCTCTGATACCATGATATACACTACGGTGTCCCGATCTTTCGATGGAGATGATAACTTCGATTTAATGGAGCGACGTTCACGGCCCAACTACAATACTCCATGGAGTAATTGCGCCTTAGAGACCGATACACCAAACCCCACTGGTTGACGCGATCTTGCAGAGCACGATCAACCAAACCACTAGGGTTGACACGATCCTGTAAGCAACCAAAGAACTCGCAAGAACAAGATGAACAACAACTTAATTGCAAATATTAGTTTCAGATCTAATGCACATCAACAAGGTGAGGTTCCAAATCAAATAAAACGGATGGTCTAGCCGACACACGCGTCTATAAGAAAGTAGCAAGAGCTAAACTTACATAAACAAAACCCAAGTTGTTCTATGGTGGCTAGGAGATATATATAGGTAGGAAGACGAGTTGGGGTCGTCCTCCAACCCTAGGGCGTGTCCCTAATGGACTCCACTTGATACAAGGCCCATCGAGTCCAATTTCGGTGGCGTAGCACCTCGGGTGGAACAAGGTTTATTTACTAAATTGATGATTATGGTCAGCTCGTAATAGATATGGAAGTAAGGACAGATCCGTTGAAAAGTATAATTCATAAGCTTTCTATGAAGTACTTGAACACCAAAATCGGAGTCCGTATAAAACTGTGGCAACCATCACAATTTAGCACTGTCGTGTAGTCCGATTCCAGCCCAAAATGTATTGGATTAGATCTTTTTCTTTCCTTGGGCTAAAAGTGACGTGGTGACCTGGTGGAGGACGTTTGGAATACTTGAATTTGGCCCCAAATCAACTTCCTTTGTCCTCCATGCCTTTCATGTGTGTTTAACTCTCTTTTGATCCGCGTATGTATTTCTGAAAATGTAAATGAACACACATCATGGTGCAACAACAATTCATCAAAAGCATCAAATACAATCTTGATAAAGAATTTGTTCACCTTTAAATCAAAAGTTCCCAATGTAGTTTTATCTGAGTATGTGATGTCCTCATCATTCTTGTTTCTGGCCATAGAGGGATTTTTACAATTTGCACACCTTGCTCTCTTGACCCTTCACTACGAACCATCAAGCTGATCCATATAGATCTCCTCATCCAACTCTCTGTTAAGGAAAGTTGTCTTTACGTCCATCTGATGGACGATCAGACCATATGAGGCTAACAAGGAAAGCAATGTTCGAATCGTGGTCATTCTAGCGACAGGCGAGTAAGTATCAAAGAAGTATTCTCTTTCCTTTTGATTATACCCTTTAGCCACAAGCCGATGGTCACCGTGTTGACATTCTTTGACCCTCTATCAACTCTCTTCCTTTTGCGGTCTGCACGGTTTGGGCAATCCTTAGAGAAGTGCCCCGGCTCTCCGCATCTCTAGCAGGTCAACTCATATTTATTTTTCTTCTTCTTGAAGGCAGTGTTCTTCACACCCTTGTGAATTTTCTAATTCTTCCCTTTGTTCTTGCCCTGTGGGAGCTTCTGGACCATATTGGCATTGGACTGGCCCTCGCCTCCTTTCTAAGATATATCCTTAGTCTGAGCCTTGTTTTCCACATCTAGAGATGCTATTAGCTTCTCAACTGATATCTCATGTCTCTTGTGTTTCAGAGTAGTGGCGAAACCTCTCTAAGACGGAGGGAGCTTTGCAATTATGCAACCAGCCACAAACTTGTTCGGCAGGGGACATTTTAGGAGTTCGAGTTCCTAGACAATGCACTATACCTCATGTGCCTATTCTACCATAGATCGATTGTTCACCATCTTCTAGTCATGGAAACTCTCCATGGTGTACAGTTCACTGTCTATATCTGATGCATCATACTTAGCAATCAGTGCATCCCACAGCTATTTGGCATCTATCATGTGGATGTAAACATCGCACCGACGATCAGTGAGCACGCCAAGAATGCATCTCATAAAGAGTTTATTGGCATCCAAGAATTTCTTCTGATCATCAGCAGAAAGATCTCCTTTAGATTTGCTAAGTCTCACTTCCCACACATTCATACCAATAAGCCAAAGATGGACTTTTGCTTGCCATCTCTTAAAGTGCACACCAGAGAAATTTTCTAGCCTCAATGCATCAGCAAAACCAGCCATAGATAATTGAACAGATTGCCTATAATAAGGTTTTTGGATTATTGAGACATTAGACAATCGTTTAAATAAATTCCAAATTAAATAGATCAAAACAACTACAAGAACTAGCATGTACAGATTTAACATACTAGTAGACACAAGATTCACAGCCATGATCACAGCAATCTGACAGGATGCGTATCGAGCGTTTGCAGGCGTAGGAGTCACGACTGGAAGAGATGCGACGCGGTTGATGACAGGAACTCGCCGCGGACGTAGTGGATGAAGATGTTCACGTCGAGCCGATGAAGCAGGAAGATATGCTAGGATGAGCAGTCGCGTAGAGCACTTCCCAAAAATCATATTCGTCCTCTCCCAGTGCAGGATCGCAAGAACGACGGCTTTGGAGACCTGCTCTCCCGGTCGTCGGTGCATGCCGGTGGCGGGATAGGGCAGACGATAGCGGCGATGCAACAGAGAGAGAACGTGGCAAAACTCTAGATTGGAATGATTCCGAGACAACGCGTGCAGGCAAATATATAGAGACTCCACCCCGGATGACTTGCGCGTGAAGGCAGCGCCCGCAGTGGATTCGGTTAGGATTCTGTCTTGTATCCGGTTATGACTCTCCACAAAAAAATTGCCTGTGAACAACTATCAAATTGTCCAATAATTTAAGGCACGCGAATCGTGGCCACGGCCCGACGAGGCGAGCGTGCACACACATGTGGTGTTTCACTTCCTTTCATCTCATCCATAGTTTTGAGAGCAAGAGAGAAACCCCACTATTGAAGTTGGACAACCTCCGTCTCCACTAGCAATGTGAGACTAAAGTTTTTCACCATGCCATGCCATACATGAGCCTACATGGGCTTTTGAGATTTTCCTAGGAATTAGCTGAAAATAATTTGGGCTTAGCCCATTAATTCCAAGAACCTAGTCACCCACCCACCTTCGACTCTCTTTTAAACTAGTGCTGTTATTGTATGGAGAAAAGAACATGAACCTATAAGAAAAAAGAAAATCAAATGAAGAAAAGGTGATCTTGAAAAAATCGATGTAATTTATATCCACACATTTAACAGATCTAGGTTAGGTTCACCTAAAATTGAGTTCAATCTTCATGTATTTTTCTACAACAAGCTGCATGTAAAAAGGTGACAATGTAAAAAAAGATGATAGGAAAAAATAAATTAGTACTTAAAATAATTATACAGAAAGTTACTTTTGAAATATATCAATATATCAAAGTTACTTCCAAGTAACACATAAGTTACATTTAATTTTAGTGAACTTATGCTCATTTAGAGTCTCTTACATGATTACGTGTTTGTACTAGCAAACATACATCAGAAGAAGGTATAATAACGTGAAGAAATGTAAGGTTCTATACCCTAGTCTTTTCAGTTCAAAAGTTTTATACAATCCATCATAAAGCTTAGTACTTCAAATAGTTACACAGAAAGTTACTTTTGAAATTACTTCCTAGTAAAATGACTTACATTTAATTATAGTGAACCTACTCTCATTAATGTTCTATATATACATAAATCCTTTTAGTTCAAATGTTATGTACAATCCATCACAAAATCTTAGTACTTGAAATAGTTATACAAAAAGTTACATTTGAAACATATAAAAGTTACTTCTTAGTAACATGTAAGTTACTATTAAAATACGTTACTTACTCTCATTTTGCATCTCTTACATGATTACTTATATATACTAGCAAACACATATATAAAGCATGTATAGGAGAACTTAATGTTCTATACCCAAGTCCTTGCAATTCAAAAGTTTTGTACAATCCATCACAAAATGTTAGTACTTGAAATAGTTATTATAGAAAGTTACATTTGAAACATATAAAAGTTACCTTATTAACATGTAAGTTACTTTTAAAATATGTTGAACTTACGGTCATTTTGCATCTCTTATATGATTACTTGTATATACGAGCAAACACGAATATAAAGCATGTGTAATTGTTGACGTGAAAAACATACACTGGCCTGAGAGATCCGCTTAACTCTAGTGCAGGTCCGTAATCTTGCTTTTGGGGTTCAAGGGCGTGCCACTTGGTTTGATCCTGTAACCAACAAGAATCTTAAGAAAAAACAGAGTTAAATCCTAAGACGATAGCTGATGCGATATGCACAAGATCGACAAAGGGAAAATTAGATCTCAAAATACGTTTAAACCAAGTGACTGGGATAGATTGGCAGTGTGCCGAGACAGTATAAATCACTTATGTCAAAAAGTACTTTCGGACAGAGATTATACATATTTATAGCATAGCCGATGTAATAAATCTAACACATATCGGCTGGTACTCCGATTCCACTTTATACTAAGATATCAATATAGATTAAATAAATTAAACAAGAATCAATCAAGTGTTAAGATAACCTAACAGATCGATAACGAGCTTAATATATTTTTACCACAGTGAGATCTTAATATAAAAGGCAGATTTAGCATATCAAATAAACATATAGGAAACAAGATAGCTAAACCAGGTAAGATCAACTGAAACTCCGATGCTATCTCTAAAAGCAATAATAAGACAAGATAGACATTATGATTCTAGATAATACTTAGTAGGTCAGACTCAACCGATGCAGCACTAAGCATAAAAAGAAGCATAAGATCTAAACAAGTCGATGAAAGCCTTTCAAGATGGTGAATACACTATATAATCTAGGTCAACGTTGATATCTAACCCTATCGGCTGTTGTCTAGTAACAGATGCTAGCCGATTAGGGTTAGACAGCAATATTGATCTAGATTATATAACATATATGATAACTCGATGATTTACGTAAACAAGATTAGAGTGTCATAAAAATATAATCACTAATCCCGAGAGCGCAAGCCACCATAACAAGCTTTACCTCTCGTTGGAGATCGAACCCAATGCAGCCCAACTCGAAAGCAAGAACTCGTCGAAACAAAAAAAAAGTAAAAAGGTGGCGATGCGCCAAAGGTGTGATTGAACTGAATGTTGTTGATTACATGGTCTTGGGCTATATTTATACCCAAATACAAAATATGTCCTTGTCGGACACGACTCTTATCTCTATTACAACTCAAAATACGGATAAGTCCCTTAGGTGGACTCTTACGGGCACAATCTATAAGGAAAATACTTAAAATAACCTAATTATAGATACAATTGCTTTTTTGGACTCTATCCACATATGGAAACCCTCATGAAGCGCTTCAACCTGAATCATCAATGAGTCCAATGTCCTCTTACTGGAATCAGCTACACCGGCTTACCTTGTCCGATTCGGTATCAGCCGATTGAACACCTTAGTCGATTCGGTATCAGCCGATGAACTCCTTAGTCGATTCAGCTTGCGACTGGTGCATACTCTGTTTCCGAAGATCACGGTCTCCTCCAAACCTGCCTCGGCCTTGATTCCAAATCCGATTCATAACTTGCCAAATTTGGTCGTTAACAGTAATAACATGGAGAACTTAGTGTTCCATATCCAAGTCCTTTCAATTCAAAGTTATGTATAATCCACCATGAAAGCTTAGTACTTGAAACAATTATACACAAAGTTACTATTAAAACATATAAAAGCTACTTTCACATAAGTTACTTTTGAAACATATAAAAGTTACTTCCTAGTTCAGAAATATAGTAAACTGGATAAAACAAACTCACAAATCGGTAGAATGTAAAACATTTGTACTAGAGATGTATTTTTAAAACAAAACAATTGCTTGTCCCATGAATGATCCTTTTTTAAAAAAACATCTATGTACTTGAGCAAATTAATGTTGAAGATTGTCATGAAAGTTGAAAAAAAAGGCATCAATGCACATGGGTGGACAAATGGAAAAATATACTCAATCAACATGAAAAAAATAATTTTATCTTAGGTACATATATATGATCAAACACATACAAAATGTAAGTTAGGTGGACCCGAAGTAATTCACTGAAGTGGAGAAGTAACTTACACATCAGCAAAATGTATAAAATATATACCAGAGATGTAATTTAAATAAAAATTGTCCCCCGTGAAAAAGGGAGAAAATGTTCTCCTTGTTTTTAAGTAGTAATATATTTTCTCTTTTATGAAATGTGAAAGTTGTTTAAAGTAGGCCTTATAAGCCGACAGAATGTCATAAACATCTTCTTTTCTCTCCTTCTTAATATAAGAACATGCAATTCTTTCCAAAAAAGAGAGAAAATATCAAGTGAAATCTTCTATACATTTGAGTTGCTCCTCGCTATCCCCTTTACTCATCCAAGGATGCACCGTTAGCACCGAGTATGATGTACAATCCAAAAATAACCACATTAGTGAAGCTAATGCCTTTTCCAACAATAGTTTCAAAAATTGCCACCCATTTAAGAGAAACATTGCCCTATAGATAATCTGCAGACCCACCCCAAAACAAGTTACATGATTCCAGATATTCACTACAACGGGAACCTTCATCTGTGTCGGGCAGCAACCCTCATCTGTGTCGGGTACAGCGCCCGTCACGGTGCAAAGGTTAGTGATGTGAGAAGTCATCTATATCGGACACAAGCCCTTCACCAATACACTTATCTTTGTCGGGCCTAAACTTAAGCCCATTACAGATGACACTCATCAGTGACAGGCCTAAACTTAAGCCGCGCTCAGAATTGGAAAAAAGCTTCCGGGCTCGAAAAGACAATCGTCTAACCAATTTTTGAGGAAAATAAAATCACCAAACCCGACAAAGTGGGGACGAACGCATCCGAATCTTTTTTCTGATCGATTTTCATATATGGAACATCTCAATCGGAGTCCGTATGCGAAAGTTATGGTCGTTTTAAAAACCGACTTAGAATTAGAGGACAAAACGGGAACAATGCGCAAAAACTTGTTACACGCGCATAAACTAGACACGACGACTAGGGTTTGATGGAAATACATGGCATGACATTCATCTCAGATTCAATACATAGCATGGCATTCATCTCGGATTTACTTGGAGCACGGTGGCGCTCGGTGGCCGGGCTCAGGGACGGCGACGCTCGGGCTCGAGGACGGCGGCGCACGGTGGTGGTGAGGGAGAACGACGGCGCCGGGCTCGGGAGGGCCGGAAAGGAAAGGAGTGGGGTGTATGCTTTATGGATCGAAATTGGTTTAGATGGTCCAATAAACGAGAATTTCTCGCGGGAATTTTCGCAGATAAATACGGGATCAACGAATACGGTTGCGAAAACATCCCAACCATTCCCATTTTCTGTTTCCTGTATTTGTTTCCGTTGTCGTTTTTCTCGTAGATACGGTATTCGGTCAGAATTTTTGGTATTCGGTGTCAGTCAGTACGAGATTTTCCCGTACCCGCTTTCATCCCTAGGTCGCCGCTTTCACCAGATTTGGGGGAGACTGCTTACTCCTCTCCCTCGTGCTTTCTCTCGCATCTTTCTCGAACAGCGACCACCGCTTCACGTCTGACAACCGCCCCTAGCCGATCGGACGGTGGCGTGTCGCGCGATAGGACGACACCAAGAGCACTCTCGATTTGGATTTTCTGAATGTTCTAGGTTCTGAATATTACAAATTTAGAAAATGAAGATACCTACATGTTTACAATCCCCAAAAAGGGGTAGTTTGAACATGTACTTGTACTATTGAGATAAAAAAATCACTGCTCAACAACACCTCTGCTTTATTTTCCAAGCTAGAAAATGATAGTCCCAATTACAATCAGCAAGCCTAACTCGAGAATTAGATGGATAGAGAATGGCATCCTCTAATACAGATTGGAAGGGCAAATATAACTAACAACATTAATACAGATTGGAAGTACTACAACGGCAACACAGCGCAAGAAGACAAGAATCGAACGAATAAGCTATTATTTACTAGAAGCCTAAATCACCGGAGAAAAATAAAAGAGATCTTCTAACCCAGCCTTCTGAGTGGAAAGCAACATATTTGTTTGTCTTTGGATGCTTCTCTGCTTGTTGGGTGTGCATGACTGTTGTTGCCATCTTGTGCACTCTGCATTTAAATTTTTGTTGTCATAAGTTGAGATCTCAAAACTTTGACACAAATGTATACAGCCAATTGCAAATGGAGAAAATGTTTATACAGATTGGTGTTTTCCTTTTTACATCTGATTTTTACAGACAATTCATAAATACACAAAATAAAACATCAAATATAATGTTTACAAGAATGGGGAACTCCAAAACAGATAAGTTTTCTTTGTTATTTATCATCCATTTGCATTACAATATAGACCAAATGCTGTTACAATGTAAATATGAGCTCTAATTCCTTCTTAGCGTAAATGCAGAAAGACTAAATATAATTGAATTTCAAGATCAGTAATTCCACATCCAAAGGTATAGGTTAAACATGAAGTTAAAAATCAGTTATAAGAATGGGTAATTTCTATTTACATCCTCTATTTCTGCTGCTTAGTTTGCTCATTTTGAATAATATGCTCATATTATTGTTTTTTGAATAGTTGTGATTTACAATGACATATGAGTCGTCAGAAAGGTCTCTTTGCTCAATGATGCAAAGTTCTAAACTTCTTCCCTATGAACTCCACCAACTGTTGTGTAAAAGGAACATATGAAATTGACACACTTTTGTGCTGTTCTCTCGTGGATGGATCAAATTGATCTTGACATCTCCAAAATGTTCATCAAATGTGTGATGCAGGAACACCCAGGACGAAATGTGCAGCGTGGGACCGTGCGTATACCATAATCTCCAGTAACCGCTACCATCATTATGAAGGCAGAACGATGATTATCTATAGACTAATGTTGGTCTATCTTTGGTTCTTTCTATGTTAGGGACAGTAGAGGTGCCCTTTACCTATCACATACAAATTAATTTACACATCATTTAGATGAATGTCAAACTAATGTGAATTTATGTTCTAAAAAAACTTACATTACAAAGAGGAGGAAGAATCACATGATTAATGAACATAAGAGTAACTATGATATGTGAAGTAAACCACTACTTACTTGCCAGATGCACATATTTGACATTGGAAAATTTTAACTTAAGAATGTTTGTACTTATCATTATGCATTGTTCCTCAGAAATGTTCACACCCAAGCCTCCATATTTCTTAAAGAACAGTAGCATATCAGTTCATTTGGATGTATGTTCATTCAGTTAGTATAACATGATTTGATGCCACCATTCTCAATTAAAATACATTATTGGAATAGATTTGTACCTGGTGACTTGAATCCTTTGCTTGCTTATTTTTACGATAAAAATTTGGCATTGGCCGAGCCTTGAAGCTTTCATTGTGGGTTTTTCCCTGCATAAGAGTAGCATGTAAGGTTATACCTGATCTATAATATATTTTCAATCATTATTCGTCATCTTGGGAGTGATTTTACAGTCTTCGAGAAGGTATCACAATTTCTACATTAATTTATGGCATCTCACCATTAGGGTGGTATGCAAAGTACCACAAATTAACATTGTCAAGTGTCGTACCTCTTCAAAGATCATAAAAAATCTCGCCTTGAAAACATGTAGTACACAAAACTATTACTGACTACTCGCTCCGTCTCATAATAAGTTGAGTAATCATTACATCAAAATTTATAAAAGTAAAAAATAATTGCATTGAGAGTAGATAAACTAAGAATAATTGCATTGAAAGTAGATAAAGTAGGAGCATTATAGCCTTTTTTGTTTTGTATTGTTATGTGTGGAATAGATAAAAATAAACTTATTTTGGGATGGAGGGAGTAGACAACAATGGAATTTCTATTTGGTATGTCCTTGATATTATTTTGATGTTATTAGCTGTATTTTAGTAATTGGCAATTCCTACCAAAATATTAACAGCATGGAACTTCATAGAATATATCAAAACAGCAGTGCGGCTATTTTCTCATATTGCATTCACTCAGTCAGGTACTTTAGTACTAACCTTCTCTTTACGTGGTGTATTGGCTTTCTGATGCGCCGATTGCGAGGTAAAACCAAATAACTTTTCTTTCACCCTCGTTACATGTGAGGCCCTGACGATGATATAAAAGAAATCAAGTCATTCAGGGAAACAAAAAACTCCACTGTCAATTTCAAGTTAAAAGAAAAGGTACATTCTGATGTCAAAAATGTTCATTTTATATCACACAACCACGGAATTATTTCAGTATAAAAGTCTAATGTTCAGATCAATCCCTACACGACTTTTGGTATATTCGGGCTTTCAGATCTCTTCTGTCAAACGTACCTTTGTTCATCCAGTTGGGATGTTCTCGAGGCAATTTCTGGCACATCTTTGGAAAACGCCTGAAATATCATCAAACCAACTTATTGCAACGACAATAATTAATTGAAAAAAGTTATGTTCACTCCATGAATTTGGTAGCTTCAAACCTCTCTTGGTGGTTTGACTTGGCTCAGCGCAGAATCAGTGTGTTTCACAGGCCCGGTTGCAGATTCCAGCTGACTAATCCTTGCGGCAATTGTGGAGCCAAGATTTTTAGAGCTCGAGGCAGCATTGCCCGTTTCGCATCTAACAAAGTTATTTGATTTCTGAAACGCTTCCAGTATCGACCGATTTTGAGGGACTGAACTTGTTGCCTGCTGGTTGCATTCGTTATTAGGAGGTGAGCTGTTCTCCTTTGCTGAATGCTGGCGTGACCGTCTTTTCGCCGATGAGGCAGGCCCTTTGCTACCAGAGGAAGGAGAGCTGAATTTGGCAGGTTTCTGAAGCAACGACGGGAGCCGCCGTCTCTTTACAGATTCGGCGCTGCCCTGATTAACAATGGAACTCTCCTGAAAAGAAAAGAACAGTACAGAGTGGTATGTAAATGCCCAAGCATTTGATTCCGCTGCAGATTGTGAACAAAATTCTCACAGAATTTGATGAACATAAGTGTCACCTTCAATGGTTGCTTGTCATCTGCTTCAGCAGGCATGGAATTGTCAGCACAAGGATCCTGACTAGCAGCCTCCTGCTTCTCCAGCGCTTGCAACACATCTCTCGATTCACCAACATGGAAGCTATCCTGCTTGTGATGCGCTTCATCCACATCCACTCTGCAAGAGGAACCAACCCAATCGGTGATGACGTCGAGCTTCTCCAGCGATTCCACCGGCCCAGCAGCGACAACTCCTGAACCGACGAGGCAGCTCGTCGTCTCCTCTGCGGCGGGCTCGTCCGTCATACACGAAGAGGAGGAGCGCGCCGACGAGATAGCAGCAGCAGCAGCAGCAGCAACCTCGTCAGGGTCGACGTCACCGCAGGCCTCGGCGTCGGCGGCGTCGTCGTCGGTCTTGCGCTTCCGGGCGTAGTGCGCCTCGAAGAAGGCCTTCTTCTGGGCGACGGAGCCCGGGCGCGAGTGGTGCGCCGCCTCCTCGAGGTAGCGGTTGTGGGCGAACGCCGACCACTTCCCCCACTCGAGCGGCTCGGCGAGGAACCGCCCGAACGACACTGACTCCCCAGCGCCGACATCATCTCCGCCTTCCAGCTCTAACCCACCATTCAAAACCCAATTTCACCAAATCGATCTCTCCGACAATGTGACGACGAAGAGGAAGAAGGCGAGGCCGCTCACCTGGTGGTCGGGGGCGAGGATCTCCGGCTCCGGCGACCGCGCGGGCTCCGGTGGCGAGAAGTCCAAGTCGGCTCCCATGGCGGCGAGATTGGATTGGATCGGATCTGGGGTGGTGAAAAGCTTCGCTGGATTGGGGGTGGGTGGGGATCGGATTGGGCGTCGTCGCCTTTTCGAAATCTGGAAGGAGGAGGAGGAGGAGGGGAGTATGATTGCTTTGCTGCTGCTGCTGCTGCTTGGGGGAATGGGGTTGGTGGTGGTCACACGCAGAGCGTGGTGGTGGTGGGTTTGGGATTTGAATTCGGGGGAGGAGGAGAGGTCAGGTGTACGTTGGGAGGAGCTGGACTGGGGCACGAGGGTCGGGGCCTACGGGTGACCGTTACACAGTGTTTGACCTGAGTCACACTGCGCAAGGTCAGACGGAGAAATGTTTGTAGCGGCTATGGTAGATTTACCTTTTTTTTCCGCAGATAGGACGAAGTTAATAAGCAAGATGAATAAACAAGATGAACAGTTCATCTATTCTCACCTCCACTCTTCAAATACTCCTTTCCAAATAAAAGTATCGGCATTTTGACTGGATGTCTTATTACTACCAATATGAAGATACTACAATACACTTCTGCTGGCCAATTGCAGCTAGCACACTTCTCGAACGGCTAAATATGTTTCTGTAAAAATTGTGTATATAAAAGTTTCTTAAAAAATTAAATAAATCTATTTATAAGTTAGTAATTATTAAAGGCTTTCGTCACCTCACATGTCATCAAAATTCTCAACTTATCAAACAAAACGAACAAATGTTTGGTTGACATAGTCACTTTGTCTAAGTTAGCCATTGTTTTCTAGGCCTGGTTCTCTTCAGTCTATTGGTACATTGATTAGGTTGTTGTTTTTTAAGCTGCTAAACATTTTTTTTGAAAAAACTAGTTTTTAAAGAAATCAAATGGATTTTTTTAATTTTATGATAGTTAATATGAATTAATCATGTGTTAATTGAGTTTCTTATCTTTTAAGCCAACTGGTTGATCGCCCCAAACTAACTTCCAAATAAGGCCTTTGCTAATTTGTTAAAAGTTTAGCTAGCAAATTTAGAGCCACATTTTAGCTATGAGCAAACTTCTCATACATCGTAAAAGAGGAAGGGATCTTCTCACAAGGGTGGAACTAACCGAATATATATCTAATTTGGTTAAACTTGTCTAACTTCAAATATGGCAAGCTTAAGGAACCTATGGCATTTACCAAATGACCTATAAATCATATTGTACCAATCCTACCTATGCTAAAGGCATCAGAATTATATTGATATATAAAAAAACTCCTAATAAGGGTAATAAGGGGAGCTTTGATTCTCGGGCCATGCTTACAATGTTCAAGGCCTCTCGATCCCATCAAATCATTGTCTCTCATATGGTTCCAATAGAAAATTTCAGAACTACTCTCTCTGTCCAAATTAAATACTACCTCCATTTCAAAATACAAAATACAAGAACTTATAAAAGAACTTTTATCGAGAACTGCGATATAAAAAAACTCTTAATAAAGGAGAGCTTGATTCTCATGCTATGCTTACAATGTTAAGGCCTCTCGTGTGGGTCCCATAGAATCATGGCCTTTCATGTGGGTCCCATAGAAAAGTTTAAAACTATTATCTATCTCCAAATTAAATACTCCATTCTAAAATACAAGAACCTATAGATTTGAACCTTATTTCAAAATATATAAATCAAATATAAAGATTTAGAGTAATATTTTTAGTACTACTTGCCACACCAATCATCTCACATTTAAATTTTTTTCTCATCTTAACCCCACCTACCTTCTACCTCCACTTATCCCTTTTATTTATTGAAAGGCATTAAAGTTTTTTCTTCTGAACCCTAGTCTCTAGAAATCATTATACTCCAGAGACAACTTTAAAGTATTTTGTAATGAGGTAGTAAAAACTACCCTCACATCCAGAGACAACTTTAATAGGGAGAAAAGTTAACTTAGGTGCCCCTCATTATAGAAAAGTAGTATGGGTTGTAAGTAAGGGTATTGAAAGGATAAGGCTTATTGATTTACGGATAACTTATTTTCAAATTTGAACTATAGGAATCAACTTATTTTGAGATGAGGAGAGTAGCTTCTTAAGTTTGTTAATGCTTTAATGTCCAAACCTTGGATATACTCTCTCTGTTTCAAAATATATGTTTGAAAACATAAGATGCTCTTGCTTTCCACAAATCAACACTTAAAAAACTTGTCTAATAATTAAACTAAAAACATAATTCTTAGTGCCTTGCGTAAGTAGTATAACTAGATTCGTATTTACTAGTACTTTTATATAATATTAATTTTGTAGTTCAACTTAATGGTGACCGTATAAAACCCTAATATTGCCTATATTTTCAAGCTGAGGAGTTGCTAGTACTTAGGAAAAAATTAAAAATACTGAAGTCCATGCCTTTCAATGGTTATAGCCGATCCTAAATAGCAAAAGGTGATATACAGTTCTCTCCGTTGCACATGGTATGAGGAATACCACATTAAACATGTGCTAAATATATTTTATATAACTCTAGTCACAGGCAAGTGTTGTTTCAGTCTTCTCAAAGCCAACAACTTTCATATAGGGCTAGGTCAACTTATGAGTGATGTGTGTGTTAGTGATATACTCTAGAGTCAACATGGAGATGTTGGATATCATAGTTAATGTTTATGTAAGTTCTATGAAATAGACAACTTATATTGATCAATAAGTATATGACTTATTTATAAGAATCTCTATGTATGAATATATTTCTAAATGATCCCTGATCATATATCATATCTATGAAATAAATATGATTCTAAGATCAGCATATTTATTGATTGATGATCGTGTCTCATAGATCATGGTATGAAGATACCAAATCAATAAACATGAACATGTGTTAGAGAACACATTATTGGATAGACTCACTCTGAGGCATTACAAGAAATTAATGTGTCATTAGTTGGTCTTAAGTAGTGTTGGAGCAAAGTCCTTAGACCTGATATCATCATGCATTCCAACATGTGTAGTAGCTTACTTAGAGACTACCAAACGTTATTCCGTAACTGGGTAGTCATAAAAGTAGTCTTCGGGTTTGATATGAAATATGTAGTGGAATGTGAATGATCAAGATGAAATTTGCCCCTCCTATGGGTGAGATATCTCTGGGCCCCTCGATGTAATGGATTATGGAAGTGCATGGCCATGCCGAGTTGATTGAGGAGTCAATCAACAGATAAATAATACAATACGAGATCGAGTGAATGATTAAGCTATTGATAGGATGACACGAGTCTTGCCTATAGCTTAATTGATATCGTGAGGTAAAGGGATTTGTGCACACATTACAGGTTCAACCAATATGATCTTCTTGTATACTTTGGTGTCAATACGTTCTGCTAGGGCCCGTTGTTGATCGATCGGCCGAGTTGTACTCGGGTCAGAACCAAGTATATCTGAACTTATAGGGTCGCACACTTAACGGGATGAAACGTGTATTTGAGTTGGACTTGGATACGGCTCAGTTCGAATAGAGATCCGATTGAGTATAGAGTCCGGATGGGCCACAAGGCCCAGTCGGCCAACTCTATATAAAGAGGCGCTTGGGGTGGAGACAAAGACAGACAAGTGAGAACACCAACGCAATTACAAGTTGTCGGGTTCAGTTCTTCCACGGAACCCAGTTCTGAGCGAAACCCTAGCCGTGCGCTGAGTGCTAGCACACAAGGTGTTCGGCGATTCCATCCCTGGATGTGTGGATACCGATAGAGACATCGCTACGTTGCGGTGTTATTCGGCGGCATTGAATCTCATCGAGATCCAACTAGCCGAATCCAATTCGACGGTTGGGTCGGGCGATCGGGAGGTCGGAAGGCCAGGCGAACTGGCACGACGTCGTCGGCATCGGCAACCAGGCACAAACTCATCGGCATCGGTGAATCCTAACGCCACCAGGCGGTTGGGCGAGACGAACCGAAAGCGCCGTCGGGGTCGGGCGAGACGAACCGAGGTTGACGGGGTCAGGCGTTTCAGACCCGGGGTTGGCGAGGTCGGCTGAAATGATCTGAGGTCAGCAAAGGCAATTCCGAGGTCGGCTGAGGTCAGCAAGGCTTGTCCGAGGTCGGCCAACAACTTATTGACTATTTCCGCTGTATTGCACGTCAATTGGTAACGATCTATGGACCCTTACTCGCATGCTTTCCTGGATTACGCGGTAGAAAATTTTGTTTTATGCTATCGTAGCCTCTGTGTTATTCTTCAGTGTGAACTTATAAAATACCGATCTAGGTCTCTAAATTTGTTAAAGTATGTCATTTATATTCAAAACTGCCACATTACCTTTTGTTGTTGATGTGGCACATTATAGATGTAACATGGAATACAAATAAAAAAGAACATAAATAGTGAATTTTTCCTTCTCTATTGCTCTCTCAAAATCTCTAATTCGAATCCTATGAGCTTGATTGGGATATTATGATGCACAGGAGCAGTGGTGGATCCATAAAAAAATAAAGAGAGATCTGACCAAACTAGAGAAATCTATAGTCCTATGGGTCCCATATATGTAACTAAAAAAATTTAGTGGGGCTCAGTGAGGGCTCCCATGGTCCTAGGGCCTATCGTCAAAATTTTACACCCTGTCACATCGAAAGTTTGGACACATAAATGAAGTATTTAATATGAACTTAAAAAATAACTAATTGCACAGTTTGCATGTAATTTACGAGACGAATCTTTTAAGCCTAATTAGACTATGATTTGATAATAAAGTACTACAGTAAACTTGTGCTAATGACGGATTAATTAGACTCTGTAATTTATTTTTTATTAGTCTATGTTTAATACTTCAAATGTGTGACCAAAGTATTGATGTGATATTTTGTCAAAATAATTTCCTAGATCTAAACACACCCTTAGCGTCAGTAGTAGAGGCTCAAGCCCCTGCTGCCCCTATGGTAGATCTGCCCCTATACCCGGAGGAAAGAAAAGAGGGAGAGAGGTGTCAGATGTCAGCCACATCAATGCCATGTAGTCTCCTGGAGGGACACATGATTTGAATCTACATGACATACTTTTACCTAAGTTTGGGATCTAGATCTACATTTTGCAAGTTATATTATATAAATGATACATGTTTACATGTTCAAATGATCTCTACTGTATTTTACTCTTTATATATTTGTATAACTCTTGTAGTAGCTTTTCTTAATGCTGCACAAGTTAATTTCGAATGTCTGCATTTGTTGGATTTGGCATGAACAGTTTCTTTAACAAATACTTCTGGGTTTGCATTTATAGTGTCTGGTTTATTCTACAAGAGTGCACTGACATGGTGCACTGTTATATTTCTCAATATTATTGTGTCCCCAACACAACCTATTATTTTTTTCCAGATTTGTTGCATTTCTTTTCTTTTTTTTCATGTTTGTCTTTGATCATTGCGTCTCAATTTGCAAAATGTTGTCGCAGTCCTAAGTTGCTCATTGTTATTTTAAGGATTAAATTTTAGAAAGAGTAAATTACATTAGTGTTACACGAACTTGTTAGGTGAGTGTAATATAGTGTGTGAACTTGTTTTTGTGCATACGAACTAAGGCCAAAATCGCACGGCAGGGTTGATCTTGATTTTGTTGTTGATTTGGATGCTATGTAAACATGTATCTCAGAAGAATATCACGTAGTGTTGACGGCAAAATTTAACAATTTTTGTTAATCAAGGCCGAGTCAAGGACGGGGTTCACGCCATGATTTTAGTAGATTCAGTTTGCAAGATTATTCGGGAGAAAGGAAAGTAAATTTTAATTATTGTATTGTTATTAGAGTTTTAGTCTGTCAGAGTCATTTTTAGTCAGAGTTGTAATAGAAGTTTCTTTGTATAGAGAAAGAGTCTTGTATTAATTCGATCGTAATAGAGTCAGACTTAGTTTAGCCTATGGGTATAAATATATACACCCAAGGTCTTTGTAAACAACAACAGTTCAATAAACAACTTTCGATGCATCGTTACCCAAGTTTTCTATGTTTTCAACGAGTTCTTGTTTTTGAGTTTGGGTTGCATCGGTTTTGATCTTCTATGAGAAAGTAAGTTTTGTCAAACTTCGCTTGTATCGGCCAAGTTAGTTCTTGGTTCAATTCGATATACTGGTTGATTGGGTTTTACTCATGTCTGATATATCGGCTCTTGTATAGATTACTTTTTCTATGTTTGTCTTGTTATATCGATCGTCTTATATAAATATATCAAACCCTTAAATCTACCAAGCTTGTTATTATTCTTGCACTGCCTCGATTAGGTCCGATATGTTAAGAAACGTAGCTTGTTTAATGGATTTAATCTCATATGATATTTTTATACAAGGTTGTATAAAGTGTTAGCCGATACGTTATCTGTTCATTACCGACAAAATAATTACATCGGATATTAACCTAGTTTATATAATCTCAAACTTATTTGATATTTGTTATTAGTAGTTAAATACTATCTCGATTGGGTCCGATCTATCATAGTTTGATAATAATAAAGAAATAAGATAAGTCTTTGATTGCATAATACCTGATCCTAAGCTGATAGTAATAGTTGTCGGATTTATTCATGTGTTCAGTGTAATTTCATGCATCGACTAAGTGTTTAGACTATATATCTATTCAGTAATCATCTTTATTTGGTATTAATCTAATACTGTTTCAATTCGGTTCGATCTATTGAAGAATAGTAAATATAACTTGTTGATAGCTATATTAAGCCATGTTGATGTATAATTTTAATTGCATATCTTGAGTTATTTTTTTGACCATGATCGATTCCTGTCAGCATCGGCTGGACAACACGATACCTTATCAGCCCATCGATCGATTGGCCATCGTAATCTAACGTTTTATTGTCTATCTTATTAATGGCAGAGTCAAACTAACTGGCACGACCTTGAACCCAAATTAATAGGACATGTACTGAAGTTAAGCAAATTTTCCATGTGAAGACGCAGATAAAGATATGTTTAGAAAAGCATACAATAAATGCATAATAATTGCATAAAGAATGACATAACAAACTAAATAATAATGTAAGGGGTAGAAACAAAGAAATATAAAGGAGAAACTAATTGTACAAATATAGCCTTTCTACTTTTCTACTGTATGTATGTGCACGCACATGATAGTACTAATTTCAACTTAAAAAATTAGCCTTGTCGTGCCATTTTGGCCTTAGTTTGTATGTACGACAAGTTCATACATACAAGTTCTTGCATCCAACTTGTACAGCTGATGCAATTTACTCTTTCAGAAAACTACAACTATTTTGACAAAACTGTTAGTTTGCCGCAAGTTTAGCAAGAACTACAACAAAAGTGTATGATATTAGCAGAACAAGAGACCAAATTTTTTGCTTTTTGCCTAATTGTGCAAAGATTCTCATAAATAGGCCCTTGACATTTTTTTATTTCAAGAATGGACCCCTAGCTTGGCGTCAATAGTGATGGCGCCAAGCTTACACAGCTCGGCGCCAATACGTTTGGTGCCGAGATCTTTGCGCCACGTCGGCGCCGAGGCCGACGTGGCAACCTCGCCGCCGTGGATCTTGGAGCCGAGCTCGCGCCAACGTCCTCGGTATTGAGCCCAGCTTTCAGTGGACCCGTCTTCTTCCTCTCGTTTTTGCACGAGCCGCTTGCCAACTCCGCGTCGCCCTCGTCCCCGCTGCATTCGCCGCGCGCCGCCCCCCGTTGCCCCGCCGCCGCCGCGACCCGACCCCTTCGGCCGGCGCGCCCTCCCGGCCGTCGCGTGCCGCCCGCCCGCCCCGCGCCACCCTCCCCGCGCCGGCGCACCCCGCCCGACCGGCGCGCCCGGCCCGTCCCGCCACCGTCCTCGTCCCCTACGCCGACGGTCGGCGCGCCCTCCCCTCCCCGGCGAGCTCGGCGCCATAGACATTGGTGCCAATATGGGCGCCATACTTGCTAGCGCCGAGCTTGGCGCCAAGGTCCACGACGCCGAGCTCGGCGCCAATGTCTACGGCATCGAGATTAGCGCCACGTCAGCCTCGGCGCCGACGTAGCGCATAGATCTTGGCGCCAAACGTATTGGTGCTGAGCTGTGTAAGCTCGGCGCCATCACTATTGGCGCCGAGCTAGGGGTCCATTCCTGAAATAAAAACTGTTAGGAGCCTATTTGTGAAAATCTTTGCAAAATTGGGCGAAAAGCAAAAAATTCGAAACAAGCGACAACTTTGGTTATCTTATAAAATTGGACCCAACTGTCACATACATTTGCGACACTCACATTGTTTTAAGTTAGGCCCACGTGTTAAACACACATAGAGGATAAAGTTACAATTTTACGATAAAATCGTTTGCTATAGTTATAGTTTGATGAAATACAAAGCTAAAGTTATAGCAAAGTGTTTTGTTTAAATAATTACAGTTTTGTGAAATTTACTTATTTTTAAAACTAAATAGACTCATATTTTGATGGTATTTTTAAACCCTAACCTTTATAACTATAAATTCTACAACAGTACTGAAGTTTAGTGCAGATTTTTAACTTAGTATCGCATTTTTTTCCACTCCTGAGGCTAGATTACCGTTAAAATAGACCTTTTCAAAATTTAACAATACCAAAAATTTAACAAATTGATAATATTGTTAAGTTAATATGATATTGTCAAAATTTTATAGACATTATCAATATTTGATAGCGACCTATAAAAAAACTATGTCATTATTAAGTTTATCAAACAATGGTAATATAAACATATCTCCAATCACGCATTGGAAACGACATCTTCGCTCTATAGTAGTTTATAAAAATAATGGTAATCTAAGGGCCTGTTTAGTTTTAAAATTTGGGTGAAGACTTTTAACTCAAAAAGTTTTGAATAAAAACTTTTCACAAGAGAATGTGTTTAGTTGCATGTAAAAAATTTTTGGGCTTTTGTAATTAAGACAAATTTGTCCCTAATAAATGCATGATTTGGTTCATTTATTATGTTGCATGTAAATGTATGTACAAGCGCAGACTTTTGTTGTGTATAAACTTTTGTTATGTACATATTTTTGCTGAAATGTAAAGATTATATTCTCAGCCACTGAAATATATAGCATCAAAGCTAATGTTACACTAGTCACCCATCATCATCTCAAAGAATAAGCATGTACACAGATTTGCCCCTAATAAACCATCCGGTGATCTAGCTAAGAAGCATATCATTAACCCATCCGCACCGATTGATGAAAATGCAATTATAGAAAATGACCGGAATGTTACATCACAACAAGCATGGTGGAAGGCAGTAAAGACGCCACCTAACAATTTTCAACGACTAGACAGAACTGCATCACCAATCACCAACATTTCCTAGCAATTTCAAGGAGTAGAAGAAACAGATCATAGAGACATACACCAAATCTGCGCTGAATCTTCCGACAGGTCTACAGCCGCACAGAAAAGTGAACAATCAGAAGAGATCAGAGCCATAGGGATTCGGTCGGCCAAACCTCGAGCGCGTGCTTGTATCGGCCTGCACGGCTGAGGTCGCGAACGATGGCACGGAGCTCCGCCCCCGGCGCGGCGCGGCCCTCCCCGGACCACCTCTCGAGCGTTGGTCGCGCTCCGCTTCGCCAGGCGCAGCCAGAAGACACGGCTCCTCAGGTCGTCCTCGTCCCCTCCCACGTCCGCGGCCGCCGCGCCTCCCTTGTTGCCATCGCCAGACGCGGCGGCGCTGGGCGCAGTGTCGGGGACGGGCCCCGCGGTCGTAGGGAAGGCGGCGTAGGAGGAAGCGAATGAGAAGGAGAGGGGGCCCGGGCTCGCGAGAATGGCGCGGACGAGCACGGACGACCTCTTCGCACGAGCCACGGCACGGATCTGGGGAATGCGGCGTGATCGAAAGAGGGTTGCTAGCGTGGAATTTTTGGCATTTTTAATTTTATTTTTTAAAAGAATTACAAAACTAATTTTCGAATTTAAAAATTTATAGATCTAGTCTCCTCCCGTTCTCTAGCAGGGCATGATTGGATAAAACGCCCTCCCAAAGGACATATTATCCGACGTGGCAGACGGTCGTTGGGTGCCGTCTGCCGCGCGGACGGAATTTTATAGGTGGCCCCTTCCCGCCCTTGGTAAGGACGATTTTTCACTGTGCACGGGGGGGCCGCCTGCAAAAAGGGCGGTCGCCCTGGCATTTTTGGAGGCGGCCCCCTTCCCGCCCTTACCAAGGGTGTTTTTCACTGTGCATACAGGGGGCCGCCTGCAAAAAAGGGCGGCCGCCCTGGCAATTTTGCAGGCGGCCCCCTTCCCGCCCTCTGGAAGGGCCTTTTTTTGTCCTGCGCAGTATATAAGCCGACAGTCAAAGATTTTATCCTCATTTACACCTTCCCAAATCCAAAAAAGAACAGAGAGAGGTGAGGAAGAGGAAGGAGCGCGGCGAAGCCCTGCTGGATTGTGTACTTCATCCGAGGTAAATGCAATATCCTATCGTTATTTTGTTTGTTAGTTAGTATGTAAATGCAATATTAGAAAAAATATAAATTTGTAATATTTGAATAGGTATTGAATATTTTGTTATAGATTTATAAAACAGATGATTTAATTTAGATCAATTTAGATAATTTAATCGACAGTAACATAGGTAGAATAGATAGATCAACAAGGATAATTTAATAAACATTAACATAGGTAGAATAGATAGATCAACTTAGGTAGAATGTGTTTTGATCTAAGTGTAAATTATGTGAGTAGATGGTAAGCACTATAGATAATCGTACGTATAATTTCGTTGATAATCAAAATATGTGTACGTTGATAATTAAATTAAATAAGTACGATTTAATTTAATTTAGTTTATAAAATTTGGCAAATTGAAATGAACGAGGTACAATTGGCGGTAGATGAAACGAACAAATCGATTCGGGATATTTTAAGATGTAGACCAGAGAACATATTGTTAAAGAAATTAATAGGCACAGACTCATCTAGGCAACATATTCGTAGTATGAAATAAACTCAGTTTCAATTTGTTTGTCAGGCACTATGACAAGTAAGATCATATTTCAGATAGTTTACGGTGCAGGCAATGTTAGATACGGTCCAGAAGGTGTAGATCTGTCAGAATTTAGGATGAAATCAAAGGGCATCGATAGGCCAGCCGAGAAAACATTTGAGTCAGTGTATAGTTGGTTGCTACGTGGATTTAAAGTGGATACAAGAGTGAACACAATGTCTCTATCCGTTGTAGTAAGTCGTGCAACAGAAGGATATTATTGGGAACTTATGCCTATAGATAACACTCGAGTCGTGGAGACGTTATGTGGACATGGCACTTGAAAGGTCCTGGCCCCTTGTTATTTTTGTGGCACTGCACGAAATCGATAGCGTAATACAATGCAAACGAGTATGGCGAAGGTCCGAGCAATGAAGCAAGCTTGGAGGAGGCGATTGGCGTGGCGGACGAGGGGAGAGAATCGAAGCAATTGTTGACGAAATGGAGAGGGAGGATTCTGAAAATGAGCAGGCAGAGGGTGATGAATCATCGGATGAGGAAGAAGATGTCATGGCTGTCGATTGGGAAAAAGTTGATTTCTCTCAGCTTGTTATCTCGGAAGGGCAACATGTTTCATTTGAATACAAGGATAAAGAGGTCATCCAGGGTGCTAGGTATGCTCATAAGGAAGATATGAAAGAGGCAGTGAAGCATTGGACGGTGTCTTTGCATAGAGAGTTTAGGGTGGTGAAGTCTACGAACTATGTGTATGATGTGAAGTGTATGAAGGATGATTGTCCGTGGCGCGTTCATGCATACAAGGGGAAATGAAGTGACTATTGGAAAGTGAGCATTGTTGGTGAGCACACATGTATGTTGCCGGGGGTAGATAAGTACCACCGCAACATCACCTCGGCGTTTGTTGCCGATGAGATGTACAACCATGTTGTTAAAAACACAGATTTTGAACCTGGCTCCATTATTAGACACATTGAGAACAAATTCAAGTATACTATTAGCTATGCGAAGGCTTGGAGGGCGAAACAAAAGATATTGGAGATGAGGTATGGCACATTTGAAGCATCGTATGACAATTTACCTCGTCTATTAGCCACCATTGCTCAGAGAAACCCCAATACCTACTACGACATTCAGACATTTCCATCATCTACTGATTTGAGCAAGAGCGTGCTGCAAAGAGCTTTTTTCTCGATTGGTGCTTGCATCAACGCATTTGTGCACTGTCGCCCTGTGCTGTGCATAGATGGAACCTTTCTGACAGGCAAATACAGAAGTCAGATACTGACGGCGATTGGAGCAGATGGCAACAACTAGGTGTTACCTATGGCGTTTGCATTTGTCGAGAGTGAGAACACCGAAAGCTGGTATTGGTTCTTGGAGAGAGTTCGATGCCAAGTCGTTCGTATGAGGCCCAATGTTTGTCTCATACATGATCGTCATGCCGGCATGCTGAGGGCAATCGACTATCTTCAGAATGGTTGGCCGGAGAAGGGACTTCCAGCTAGGTGGCATGATGTTCGGAGTCGGTGGTGCATGCGGCATATGGGAGCCAATTTCTACAAACAATTCAAGAACAAGCACCGATGGATCTATTCAAGAGGCTATGTGGTCAAAATCAAGAGAAAAATTCAATGAGATGTGGAGAAAGTTGGATGAGCCGACAACGAAGCAAACCGACGAGCAATCTCGTTTGCCACAGGTTGACGAGCCTGCAGTACCTCTTGGTCCATTGCATAATGACCCGCCAACAATGAGAAGGAGGTCTGCACCATCAATACGTAATTTCTCCCACTGGATAGAGAATGAACCGAAAGAAAAGTGGTCTCTGTTGTATGACACTGACGGAGCTCGATATGGTATAATGACAACGAACCTGGCCGAGGTGTACAACTGGGTGATGCGAGGAGTTAGGGGGCTTCCATTGGTGGGTATTGTGGAATTTATCCTTCATGGCACTCAGGCATATTTTAGGGATAGATTTAAGAAAATATCTCCTTTAATGGTCGATAACAACATTGTATTTGGCAACGTGGTGACAAATATATGCAAGACAAAATTTAAAGGCTATGAAGCACAGAGTAATCCCCTAAGGAACCCAAGTTCTTCGGTACGAGATCATGTGTGTCGACAGGAGAAGGCGCGGCATCAACTGTGTTCAAGCTGTGCAGGAATGTGTTCTTCATGCGGATGGTGGTTGTAGCTGCAGCTATATGAAGCCGAAGCTTAGACATCTGCCTTGCTCACACGTCCTTGCCGCAGCTGGGGACTGCGGCATAGTTCCAGATATTGATGTGTCACCGTACTACAGGAAAGAATCAATTTTTCATACGTGGAAGGAGGAGATATATGGTTTTGGGATATCTGGATCGTACACAACACTGCGGCCACAAGTGTTCTACATTCCAGATCCGTCGAAGTTAAGGATGAAAAAGGGACGTCGTCAGTCGAGACGCATCAGACGTTGTGCACGCGCGACTCGGCCTACGCATCAGACGCATCCCAATGGTGTACGACATCACCGTCGAGCCTCACTGCCCAGGCTGAGTGATGAGGTAGTTCGGACTGCGGCAGGGATTCCCGGTAGACGTACCGGTTGCCGTTCCCCACCAGGACCACCAGTGAGTATTTCTATTTGAACTTTACTACTATTGTGTCGAATGAAATGAAACTATAGTCGACCTTTGCTGTGTACGCAGGTTGTCTCGACGGGGACAGCAGGGAGGCTCCCTCTGGGAACCACGTATGCAGCAATACGTGGCGGACTGGCTGATAGCCACCGAGGAGGTGATCGGCGAGATCTACGGCCACTCCGATGAGAACTACACCGCCTACATTCGGTGGTACCTACCGCGGACGCGTCCGCGAGTGACCTTCACACCGGCCGCGCAGCAGCAACACCAGGCAGCGGTCATGGACACCTACCCAGGCACCGGGATCAGGACTACTTCATTGGGGTACGTCATGATTTCTCGGCATTAAAGCCTTTGTATGTCATGATGCTTTTTTATTTGAGCGAAGAACCTAACTTGTTTCGATTTGTGTAGGCCGACGCCGCACGGGCATTGAATGCCGAAATCGACTCGGTGATGCTGAGGCTGGACGCAGGCATTCACCTGAATGACGTGGAACAGAGGATGACCTTCCAGCGGATGCAGACGACGGCACGTTCGATCTTGTGGATCTTCACTTGTCGTTCAGCCGTCGACGTGGTTCCTCCGCAGGGTGCTACAGGTCCACATCCACGCGGTCCGGTACCAGGATCACCACACGGCGCTGGTGCTTCCACAGGTTAGTTCCACTCATTTTCATTGTGTCAACCCTACAACATGATCTAACAAACCGAATGTCGCGTAGGTCCGACGCTACCGAGAGGGGATACGGCGGCGCGAGTGGATCGTCGACCTCTCGGCCTTTCGCTACTCGGCCCAAGATCGCAAGCTTTGCCGGAGCGAGTGGATTCTCCGTCTCGTCCCCTCACTCACCCGGGAGGTGAGCAAGCGTCGTCCGACGATTAGTTCACACTTATTAGTTTAAGTCACTGATGCTTCACATTGCTTACATACAGGAGGATTTTACTCGGCGGGGATTTTCCGCTCGGGGGCTTCTTCGTCGCAGGCGGGCGGGTCCGGGGGAGGCGACGAGGGGGGTCGTACGGGCGACGACTTCGACGACTGGAGGACCCGGATCGGGACGTTCTCGCCGCCTCTCGGCTTGGTGGAGCACCTCTACCACGAGCCGGACCCGCCACAGGAGACGCCCGTGCCGGATGTCCGTGCTAGTCGTGCCGTGCCCCCGACAGCCGACGTACTCAGGGCACGTCGAGCACGTGCTAGGAGGGATAGGGGTAAGAGGCCTCGCCGGTAGCTTGTGTGTGCAACAGTTTGTACAAATTGTAATTATTTATTTTGTGTTTGATGTTTGTATATATCTATGTCTGTTCGTCGTACTCACATGTCACGAGATCGTTCCGTATCGTTCCCTGCATGATACTCTTACTAACAACAAAAAAACATTCGGCGGTGTTAGACCTGCACGAGATGTCGCTATCAGCTTTTGCCCGTGATAGTCCTGCACGATACGTCGCTATCAACTTTTGCCCCGTGACAATCCTACACGATACGTCTCGTTCAGCTGTTGCCCCATGACAGACATAAACGATACAAAGATGTGAACCTTCACCTCCCTGCACTATATATTGCCTACATCCGAATACGAGCTCTTCAAATCTGCATTCTCTTTTCTACTTGTGCAATGAGATCTTCATATCATCCATTCCTTGAGTGTCTCTACTGGCGACTCCATCCTTTGAGCGGTTTTATTCCACCATGGTGTGACCGTCCGTTATGCCATTGTGGAGATGGCTGCATACTTACGTCATCCCTCCTCACTAAAACCAGGGGGAGACGATTTTTCCAATGCGCCAACATTGATCAGGTATGGCTTAACTGCAATGCTTTCATCTACAAAATCTTCACGCAGAAAACGCTAACTTGATTGTACATCGTGTTAACACCTCATGCATTCATATCGTCGGGTGTGCAACTTCGTTGAGTGGATAGATGCGGAGAACCCACGAACCGACGGAACACGTTACTACCCACTTAGCGAAACAAGGTCAGACTACCTTCGACGGAAGGCTGAGTACCAACGTTGAGTTCGTGCTGAAGCTTTGGACTGACCTATGGATTAGCTGGCACTATCCACATGGCGGGAACGTCTAGAATGCCACTGTGGTCTACGTTGCCAGGTGGTAAGATCCATAAGACAAGCAACTAGAGGACAAAAATGCTTCGTGTGTCCCAAGATTGCAGATGATGATTTTATCGTGAGTATAATTTTTCTTTCTTTAACCTATTCGCTTGTTCCATTTTCTAACCCCGAACATCATAAATGTGCAACCAGGAGGATGTACGTCAGTGTCCATACGAAGAGTGGATCGATACGGTTAAACCTGCTTCGATCGGTCAGACGGTAACACAACCTGAGTCGATTGAACAATTCATTCGGGCTTGGATGGAGTATGAACGTCGCGTCGAAATTGCAAGCTTAGCTTGGAGGAATAACCCACTGGGTTTCCCTAAATGGTCGGAGCGTCCCATGTGCGGTTGTAGAGATCGTTGCAAGATGGCTACCTCCTTTGAACCACGAACATATGGTCGGAGATATTTCATTTGCTCCAATTTAGACAACGACTTCGTTGTACGTCTTTCATTTTATCAATTCTGCAAACGTCTTCGCTCTAGTGGCTCTCTAACTGATTACATGTGTTTCTTTACCAGGGCATTCAAAGGAGGTGTGGATTCACTAGGTGGATCGAAAATGTCATTCCCCAATATAACGACCTAAAAGTAACTGAATGTGAAACTCAAAAGGAGTACAACGCCGAGAAGGAAAGAGAAAATTGATGACAAGCTTATCGCCCTTGAACGGTTCCGTAGGTAGCCGAGCCTTGACTCGTCGGGGATGAGTTAGTTGTATTGTATCATCCGTACCTAATGGGTTATGTAACAATGTGACAAACAACTGCTTAACCATTGCTACTAAGTTAACTTGGTTAAAACAATATGTTCACAGGTAATGCAAACAACATATGTATGATACCTCGAACATTTACACTTGCAACAATATTTACATTTGCAACAATACGACGATAAAACAAATGTTCATTACACAACATATTTACATTTGCAACAATACGACGATAACATTTACATTTCAAACAATACGACAAATCAAATGGACGGTTACATTTGCAACAATACGACAAATCAAATGGATCGGTTACATTTACAAAAAATACAACGATAACATTTTACATTTCAAACAATACGAGAGAGGGTCGGTCGATGTCGATTAGGGTTGCCGATTAGGGTTTAGGATAAAAACGCCCTTCCAGAGGGCGGGAATGGCAAAAAACGCCCTCTGGAAGGACGGGAAGGGGGCCGCCTGCAAAACATGGGAAAAAACGCCCTTGGTAAGGGTGGGAAGGGGGCCGCCCGCAAAATGCCGGGCGACCGCCCTTTTGCGAGCGGCCCCGTGCACGTGAAAAACCGCCCTTACCAAGGGTGGGAAGGCCGCCTGCAAAATTCACCCACGTGACGAGACGGCACCCAACGGCCGTCGCCACGTCGGATAATACGCCCTCCGGGAGGACGTTTTATCCAATCACGCCCTCCCGAGGCGGCGGGAGGAGACTAGATCTATAAATTTTTAAATTCGAAAATTAGTTTTGTAAATTTTTAAAAAATTAAAATTAAAAATGCCAAAAATTCTGTTAGCGTGAACGACGGACGAGGGCAAAATGAGCCGAGGCACGCGCGGCCCGCGGGTCGGTGGCATCCAACACATCTCCCAACAAAAAAATTCACTTTTTACCCAAAACATTTTCAAATCTAAAATTTTTACATGCTTATTTTACATCCTCTTTAGTTTCAAAATCTCAAAAAATATCCAAAATTCAATTTTTTTTAGTTTTTAGGTGCAACTAAACAGCGCCTAAATATATCTCCAATCACGCATTGGAAATGACACCTTTCTCTAGTCTCTTAGGAAAAAAATTATGTGCATTCGGGTTGTAAACCCCATCCAATACAACCCCTTCCCTTTGGGCGCCACGTGGTTCGGCGAGGAAATCGAACGGTAGCACCGCGTGTGGCTCCTATCACTCGTGCGACGGCTCCGTCTCTCTCGGCTTGGCTCAGATGCGAGGTTTTTCCCCGTCGCGGCCTCCTCTGCCCCCGCCGCCGCCGACACCTCGCCCCCTCCGCCCTCCCCGCCACCACCTTGGCCCTCTCCATCCTCCCCACCGCCGGCGCTGCCGCATCCTCTCCTGGGCGCGACATCCTCGTTTGGACGCGGCACCCATCTGCCACCTTGCCCCTCCGCCGCTGCGTCCTCCTCCGGTCGCCATCGCCAAGGCCTTCGAGCTGCAGGCGCTCCACGCCACGCTCAGGCGCTAGCGCCACCGCCACCGCGCTCTATCGTCATCGATGTATGCGGCCCAGAAGTGAGCAACGGTGCGTTCGAAGGGGTCGGAGGGGAGGAGGGAGGTGCCAGCGCTGGGGAACGCCTCGTCGATGTACTGCACGATGATCTACGACTCGTAGACGGGCTTGCCGCTGTGGATGAACACGGGCACATTCTTGTGGACGGGATTGGAGATGACGAGGAGCTCGCTCTTGTCCCTGTTGTCCTGCTCGACGTACTCGTAGCTGAGGCCCTTGAGGCCGAGCGCGAGCCTCACCCTGATGACGAACGGGCTCATCCATGTGCCTAGCAGCTTGAGCCCGTGGTTCTCACTCGCTGCCATTTTGCTCCTACAACTACAAGGAGGTGATGCGTGGCCACAGACCGTATAAATGCAAGTTTTCCATAGAATAATGACAGAGTTTTGTGTCGTTTAAACAAAAGGCACGGCGATGGTTACTATGTTCCTGTAAACTGGCAGAAGGTTTGCTGCCCATTCGTCCCAATGAAATATGTAGTTCCATTTCATACATATCAGTCTATATATACGTCCTGTACATTTCTTCTCGGAACGAAATTGGTGAAATTCTGGTTCCCGTGTTGATGTTCTTTTCTTTTAATAACAGAATTAGCAAATATATTTAATTTTAACAAAACTTTGTTCAAATATTAACTTTTTTGGCATGTGTTATTTTACAAGATGTATAAAACCCCCCTAGAAAGTCTATGCGTCTTTTTAATAAAAGAATAGAAATATATTTATTGGTCATAAACAAACACGACATGACATGAAAAAGTTGCGCAACGTAGGCATAGCAACAATTAAGCAGTTAACACTTGACACAAACAGAACACGAATTATTAACTCGCTTCCCCAAATCGACACTTGCAGGGGCGAGTCTGCTCATCGCAGTTGGTTGGTGATAATCAGTTGGTTGCTGCGTTCGCGGCGTCAGACTCGACCTACCTCATCTTGGCATACTCGACTAGCCTGCCGAACTCCGGCATGGACACCTTCACTGTGTCCAGCAAGGAGAAGCGCTCCGCCAGGCTTGCAGGAGCGGCGTCTTGGCGGGGTCGAAGAGCTTGATGCCGGACAGCGGTTGGGTCGTGTGCACCCATCCGAGCTGGCTGCCGAGCGCGATGTCCACGATCCCGACGTTGTCGCCGTCGAAGAATGACTTCCCCTTGGAGCATTCCTTAAATGCCTCCTCCAGCACCATCACCGCCACGAAGATCATCTTCAGCCCCTCCGCCTTCTCCTCCGTCGTCTTGCTCCTGAACACCTGGAACCACAGCGTCACTCTAGATCAGGCAATAGAGCGCGGCGGCGGTGGCGCTGGCGCCCCCGGCGCCACGATGCAGCAGCACGGTGTGGAGCGCCTACAGCTCGATGGCCTTGGCGATGCCGACTAGAGGAGGATGCGACAGCGGAGGGGGGCGAGGTGGCAGATGGTGCCGCGGCCAGACGAGGATGCCGCGCCGGAGAGGATGTGGCGGCGTCGACGGCGGGAGGGTGGAGAGGGCCAAGGTGGTGGCGGGGAGGGCGGAGGGGGTGAGGTGGCGGCGGTTGGGGGGCAGAGGAGGCCGTGACGGGAAAACCCTCGCATCCGAGCCAAGCCGAGAAATACGGAGCCGTCGCACGAGTGATAGGAGCCACGGGCGTCCGCCGTCCGATTTCCTCGCCGAACCACGTGGCACCCAAAGGAAAGGGTTGTATTGGATGAGGTTTACAACCCGAATGCACATAATTTTTTTCCGTCTCTTACGATCTCTGCTAACACATTTAACTACCTATCACTTTTAAATTTTGTTTAATTATTTTGTCACAATGTTCTTGCAGTAGTTAAATATCTCGGTATCCGCTCCCCCTTCTCCCTTCCATCCGCCCATCCGCGAGAGAGGACCCCATCCACACCAAACGGGCCTACGACCAGGGAGCTCATCTCCAGTGGACTTGAATGCACTGCTTCTCTTCATTTCTTCCCCCATCTCCGGCGGGCCGTACTGGTCCAACTCCGGCGGCCAACGACCCCTCAACTACCAGCTGCCCCAAAACTGGATCCGCCCCTGCCGACGTTACCAAGGTACATCTTCCGCTCGTTCACATCGGCGGCTGGCGAGGGTGAGAAACTGAATCTGTCACCCTGTTCTTGGGCAGCGGCAGCCGGTGAAGAGAAGGCGCAGATGGACGGAGCAGCAGTGAGCGTTGCCACTGGGGTGATGGGCTCCCTCCTTGCCAAGCTCTCTGCATTTCTGGGAGAAGAACACAGGCTTCTGAAAGGTGTCAAGGGTGACATCAAGTTCTTGAGAGATGAGCTGAGCACCATGAACATCTTTCTGATGAAGATGGTCAGTGTGGAGGATATCCTGGATGTGCAGGCGAAGGACTGGAGGAACAAGGTCCGGGAATTGAGCTATGATATCGAGGATTGCATCGATTTCTTCATGCACAAATTGAATCGCGGGGATGAGGATGCCAGCATTTTCCGTAAGACGGCGAAAATGATTAGGTTGTTATGATTGCGCCATCAGATTGCCAGCCAGATTGCCAGCCAGATCCAAGAACTTAAGGCTCGTGTCAAGGAAGAGAGTGATCGCCGTTTGAGGTACTACTTCAGCGAGTACAATGCACATGTCCACAGGACTAAAATTGATCCCCGGCTACCCGCGCTTTATGTTGAAGCAGACAAGCTTGTTGGTATCCATGGCCCTGTGGAGGAGATAATTGAGTTGTTGATGAAAGAGGACGGTTTGGGGCAAAGACTCAAAATGGTACCCATTGCGGGTTTTGGCGGACTTGGCAAGACTACTCTGGCTAACCAAGTATGCAACAAAGTCAAGGATCGATTCGATTGCTCAGCTTTTATGTCTGTTTCGCAGAGTCCTAACATGAAGAAAATTTTATTTGATATGCTTAAAGATGTGACGAGCCAATACAACTTTGATGATGATAAGCAACTTAAAAATGTTGGGATCAATGGAGATAAATATGGTGACGAGAGGCAACTCATCGATAAGCTCAGAGCATTCCTTGAGAATAAGAGGTACAAACAATGCATATCAATCTTTTGATCCTAGAGGTTAGTGTGACCTTTTCATTCGGTAATATAGCTCTTTTTTCTATGGCATAATTTCATACATGCTAATTCAAGACCTTGCTAATTTGCAATTATAACCGTTAGCTGAATTCCCTGTGCAGCAGCAGATTTATATATACTATTTTACATATGTTTATTGTAAATAGAGGGTATTTTGTTATATAAATGCAATAACTGTTTAGCGTGATTCTGCTGCAGTATGTACGAGGAAAAATTTAACATACGACTATAACAGATTAAGCATATATCTTCTTCATTTGCAGTGTTTATAAGTTGGAGCCAACTTAATGCATCTCTCTTTTTTTCCCCTCCAATTACTAAGGGAGCCAATATATATTAGCATGATTTTATATTAAAATTGATCTAGATGTCCAGAATTAATTTATAGAATGCCCGTAAGAATGTGGGAGTCAGTTCTAGATTAGAAGTGCTATGGTCGTGCAGCTTGAATAGGTGTCATGGCTTGGTGTTAGAGCATCCTCTGCTATTGGTTCTGATTAACTTCATCGAAAATAAAGCATGCCTTTTTGATGAGCATATGTGCTTCATCTGGTTCGAGAATGTAGATGACCTTTTGTTCTGATCTGACTAGCAGAAAGGAAAGAAAGAAATAGTAGGGTATGGTCCAGAATGTTATTTCACAACTTTTTTTATTCTAAATGGAATTCTCTTGACTGTACTGTTTTAAGTGGCATATACCACAATGACCTCGTGCATGAGTATGACTATGAACACAACAGAGAGTGCTATACTGTTAAAGCACTCTGACTGAGACCTGAGGGAGAGGCTCCTCAAGACACATGACAGATAGTGATATAATTGCTTGGCAAGCCACCTTGCTTTTTCCTTGCTTTGTAATTGAGTCTAGCTGCTGGCTGCTGTAACATTTCTTGAAACCTTGGGAGATACTACATATTTTGTAATTTTAACAGCCCCAACAGCAGTGTACATCATTTTTAATACCAAGAATGCCAGTTTTATTCAGACAATTTACAAAGAAAAACAGAGTTCCGTTCATAAAATCCAAAAAACTGTGATAGCATCTGCAGTTCGGTATGACAGTGGCATACATTACAATTGAATCTAACGAAAAAGGAAAATACATGAAACAATGAAAATGTTTGCTGGCAGAGAAATCCAAGTGTAGTGCACTAGTGTTTCATGAGGGTGAGAGGCACCAAGTGTTAGAGATAGATGGCTGGAATTAGCAAGAGTGAGAGGTACCAAGAAGTAACTGTATGGATTGATGGGCATGACTGGGGCAGGCTGGTGATATATTATATTTTGTTTTTAAAGTTCGAGGTGAACAATACTTGATTAAAATTGAGCGATAAAATGTGGTAATATTGTATTTAAAACACTATATATGTGTATTAAATTTGTGTTCCATAAGCATGCCGGACAATTTAAAGTGGCATAATATCTAATATATACTTTTAGAGTGGCATAATATCTTCTACAATAGTTCTCATGAGACGTATACTGCACTTTTAAGTTAAGGCAGACTAATAATCTCCTACATGTACATAGGTACTTCATCATTGTTGATGATATCTGGAGTGCATCTACATGGGAACACTTGAGGTAGAATAATTACAACCACACGGAATGTCAATGTGGCAAAATCAAGCTGCTCTGGTTTTCAAGGTTCTGTTTACAACATTCAACCTCTAAACGAGCAAGACTCTAAGAGGCTATTTCTCAAAAGGCTTTTCTGCTCAGACTCCAATTTCCCTACTCACTTGGAAGAAGTTTCACTTGCAATCATAATAAAGTGCCATGGTTTTCCATTAGCTATTATCTGTTTAGCTAATCTGCTAGCTAGTAAATCTGATACAAAAGACCAATGGGCGCAAGTGCACAATTCTATCAGTTCTGCATTTAGTACACAAGGGGTGAGGGATATACTGCTGCTTAGCTATTATGATCTACCATATCATCTGAAGACTTGCTTGTGTTAGACTCTAGGGCTCCAAGCTAGGCACGGATCTAGTAGGTAGGAGCGGGACTCACCGTCGGGCTTCATGGACGAGCTCGCCATGAGGTCGGCGGTGATGTCGTCGGCGTTTGCGAAGGGGTTTTTGGTGGACTTCCCGCCGCTCACAGCGCCCCCTTGATCGGTCTAGGGTTTAGGGTTTGTTAGGAGCGAAATCGTGCGCGAACTTTTCTCGACGTCCGTGCCCCGGCTTCCTCCTTCCTCTTTATATGGCGCTGCGCGACGGGGGCCCACCAACCATGAGTTGGTTGTGCGCCCCCGATCAGGGCGCGGATCAAGCGTGTCAACGGTCGTTGGACCGTTGCACGGGAGATCAATCCTAACATTCTCCCCCTTAATCTCACCTTAGCTGAACTTACTATACTTAACTTGATACCCATTTCATCATAGATCGGTATATAGAGTATGTATCATCACAATAGTCGATTACGTACTATTGGATTCAACAACTACGATACACTTTTTCACTTTGAAATGGATTCTTTGTCTCGCTTTGGGCCCCTCTCTATCCAGAATCATAAGCTTTCCCGTAATCCCATGCCGGCTAAGTGTTCTCTGAACACATTGGGCGGTAAGCCTTTCGTAAGCGGATCCGCAAGCATTTTCTTTGTACTTATATGCTCAAGACTAATAGTGTGATCCTGGATATTTTCTTTCACAACATAATACTTGATGTCAATGTGTTTGGCAGCACCACTTGACTTGTTGTTGTGAGCATAAAACACCGCGGCTCATTGTCGCAAGTACAATCTAAGTGGTTTTTCAATGCGTCTACCACTCTCAAACCGGGTACAAATTTCTTTAACCATTTCGCCTGTCCCATGGCCTCATAGCATGCTACGAACTCAGCGAACATCGTAGATGACGCTGTAACAACTTGCTTGGAGCTTTTCCACGATATAGCCCCACTGCGAGAGTGAACACATAACCCGACGTGGATTTTCTATCATCTAAGTCTCCCGCAAAATCAATCGAGTACCCTTCTATTTCAAGGGATTCGGTTCTTCTATACGTTAGCATAAGGCCTTTTGTGCCTTGCATGTAACGCAGAGCTTTCTTAACCATTCTCCAGTGATCTATGCCTGGATTACTTTGATATCTGCCAAGTATCCCGGTTACATAGGCTAAGTCAGGGCGTGTACATACTTGAGCATATATTAAGTTTCCGACAGCTGAAGCATATGGAACCACTCTCATCTGATCGATCTCATACTGGTTCCTGAGACACAAAAAATTCCCAAATCTATCGCCCTTGACTATGGGAGCAGGCGTAGGTTTGCTCGCATGCATACTATATTTCTTCAAAATCTTTTCTAAGTATGTCTTTTGCGATAAGCCTGATACCCCTTTTCTTCTATCTCGCTGAATCTCAATTCCCAAAACGTATGATGCTTCACCAAGATCTTTCATCTCAAAGTTTGAGGACAGAAACTTCTTAGTCTCCAATAGCAGACTGACATCACTACTTGCCAGTAAGATGTCATCCATATAAAGGATGAGGAAGATGAATCTCCCATTCTTGAACTTTGCATAAACACAATTGTCCTCCTTGTTCTCATCAAACCCGAACTTCCTTATTGTCTCATCAAACTTTAAATACCACTGTCTAGAGGCTTGCTTTAATCCATAAATAGATTTCTTAAGGTGGCATCCCATACTTTCTTTTCCTTTTATGACAAAACCTTTCGGTTGTGCCATGTAGACATCCTCATGGAGATCTCCGTTGAGAAATGCCGTCTTTACATCCATTTGATGCAATTCTAAATCATAGTGCGCCACTAAAGACATTATTATCCTAAAAGAATCTTTGCATGAGACTGGAGAAAATGTCTCATTATAATCTATTCTTTCTCTTTGCGTGAAGCCTTTTGCCACAAGTCGCGCCTTATATTTTTCGACATTTCCTTTGGAATCACACTTAGCTATGTAGACCCATTTGCAGCCTACTGTCTTGGCTCCTTTGGGAATTTCTTCTAAATCCCAGACTTTGTTGCAACTCATAGATTTCATTTCGTCTTCCATGGCTTCTTGCCATTTGGACGAATGAGCGCTTCTCATGGCTTCTTCAAATGAGGTGGGATCTCCCTCCATTTGAATTTCTTCACTTACATATACTTGATACTCATTTGGGATAGCCGATTTTCTAACTCTTTGAGACCTCCTGGGGGCCTCAACATCTAGCGCACTCTCTGAGTTGGGCTGTTGTGGCTCTTCCTCATGTGTGACAACAGGTTCTGTCGGATCCTGAAGGACAGGTTCCTCACTTTCACTTGTTGCCACGGGAGAACTAACAACAGGTGTCGTCACCACAGTGTCATGCACCGTCGGTGCAACAACAAGTATTGAGAAAAAAGGTTCTTGAATCATCGGAGTAGGTACAAATACCCGCTTCTCTTCAAGGCTAATCTCTTGAGCTACCATGCTCCCCCTCATCATCTCATCCTCCAGAAAAACAGCGTGTCTCGTTTCCACAAACTTGGTATGTCTGTCAGAATAGTAGAAACGAAACCCCTTAGATTTCTCTGGATAGCCAATAAAATGGCAACTGACTGTCTTGGGATCTAATTTCCCAATATTCGGGTTAAACACCTTTGCCTCAGCTGGACAACCCCACACACGCATGTAGTTTAATGTGGGTTTTCTCCCTGTCTATAACTCATATGGAGTTTTAGACACAGACTTACTAGGAACCCGATTAAGTATGTGAATGGCGGTTTTTAACGCCTCCATCCACAAGTTAATCGGTAGAGTAGAGTAACTTATCATACTTCTCACCATATCCATCGGTACGGATGCGTCTTTCGGTTACTCCATTCTCGCCGAGGCTCTCCTGTAGAGTATTGGGCAACTATACCATTTTCCTGTAAAAACCTTGCAAAAGGTCCAGGAACTTGGAAATACGGGGTATGCCGACCGTAGTACTCCCCCCACGGTCGGATCTTACTATCTTGATCTTAAAATCGTGCTGATTTTCAACTTCAGCCTTGAATATTTTGAACTCATCTAATGCTTCTGATCGTTCTTTAATTGGATAAATGTAGCCATAACGAGAATGGTCATCTGTGAATGTTATAAAAGAATCATAACCATCCACAGATGTCACAGGAAACGGACCACAAATGTCGGTGTGTATTATTTCTAGAATTCCTGTGCTTCGTTTGGCGTCTTTCTTTATTTTCTTGACGTACTTTCTTTTAATACAATCTATGCATTGATCTGAATCTGAAAATTCTAAGGGCGGAAGAATTGATTCTCTCATCAACCATTCAATCCTCCCCCTCGAAATATGGCCTAAACGGCAGTGCCATAATTTTGAAGACACATCATCAATTCTTTTCCTTTTATTGTTCACATTCATAGACGATGAGGGATTCTCATTACTCAAAACATTCACGGTATCACTGAGTGATAACAAATAAAGCTCATCTTGTTTAAAAGCTATGCCTAAACACTTATTATTCAACTGAATCTTACATTGTCCATCTCCAAAAACACATTTGAAATCCATCACGATCTAATCGTGGGACACTAATCAAATTTCTTCGCAAAGAGGGTACATAGAGGACATCGTGTAAATGAAGTACAAAACCATCTCTTAATACTAGCGGGAGTTCTCCAATCGCTTTGGCTTCTACACGACGCCGTTTGCAACTTTAATTATTCTTTCTTTTCTTAGCGACATCCTCATCGTCTTGAATCCCTGTGGAGAATTAGCAACATGGACGGTTGCACCCGAGTCAATCCACCATGTAGATTTTTCATAACTTACATACAGGGGACTCATCTACAAATGTGATAATATCCTCACCTCTCTTGCATAAGTGCTTCAGGAAATCCACACAGTCTTTCTTATAGTGCCCCTTCTTTTTGCACCATAAGCACTGGTCCCTTTCTAGCTGAATGGATTGAGGTCTTTGATGGTAATCAGGCTCAGATCTTTGATTGTATTCAAGCATTGGTGCTTTTCCATGTGGCCTAGAGGAGGAGGCATTGTTCCACTGAGGTTTCCCTTGTGGCTTAGATGGGGAAGAATTATTATAATTCTTCGGAGAATTATAATAATTCTTCCTCTTGTGGTTCACATAGTTAATGGAATCACCACGTGAACCCTTGATCCTTTCCTCCTCTTGAACACACATGGCAATTAACTTTTCAATCCCCCAATTTTCGGCCGTGAGTTGTAGTTAACAACAAAAGCCTCAAATTCCTTCGGCAGGGAGGCAAAAATCAGATGTACTAAAAATGCATCACTTAGCCCCATTTCCATGGGTTTTAACTTGGATGCCATGTTGCTCATTCTCAGGATGTGCTCCCTGACACCACCACCAGTGTACCTCTCTGTTACAAGCCTCTTTATTAGAGTGCTTGCATATGCTTTTGAGGAGCCAGTAAACTGACTCTCCACTCGTTTTAGGTACTCTGTTGCAGTCACACACTCCGGGATTGCACCCCTTATAGCCTCAATAATGGAGCTCTTGATCACCATCAAACACTTGCGATTTGACTGGTCCCACTTGGCTCGATCAACATCATGTTTCATCCTTTGTGGTGCATGATCACGCACTCGCTTGTCAAAATCAGCTTGGCTTTCCTCTTCACCTCTTATGGGATCAGCAGGAGATATGGGACACTCAGCCGTCAATGCTAGATCAATATCGGATAGAGCAAGCGCTATCTCAATCTTTTCTCGCCATGAGTTATAATTTCCTCCGTTAAGAGGCTCAATGGATGATATGTAACTCAGCGGATTACCTGAAACAAAAATCCATAAACAAGATTTGAATTAATTCGACGTTGGTCAAATTAAAACGAATTGTTCGTCACATTTAATTCTATATCACCGTTGGGCAGAAATAGAATCAATCATTCACATGTCAACAAACTCATTAGCATAATAATTTTATCAACAACTTTGGTCAGTAGACAAAATCATCATAGTACATGAAAGGATTCACATTTTCTAATTAAAATGTCCCGTTGGTTCTAAATTAATTAGAAAAAGTAAAAACTAAACTTAACGTAGCGGAAACTATACTTAGCCTTGAAACGTAATGCAGCGGAAACTATACTTAGCCTTGAAACTTAATTTAGGAACATTAACTCATAAGGTAATGAAGGAAATAATAATAATAAAAGATAATAAATACACTGTGCTGGAAGAAAAGAAAAAAAAAATACTGTGCGCAGCACTGTTCATGCGGCCCAGCCCTTTACTGTTCAGTCGGCACTGCGCGAGTCGCAACCTGGGCCTGGGCCGTAAAAGTTGAATCCCACCTGGGCTCAATCTGGTCCGGTCGATCTTGACTGTTGGATCAAGATCGACGGCGCTGCGCCGTTTGCGGGTGGGACAAAACCGCGCGGCGGAAACCCTAGGGTTTCCGCCGCACTCCGGGTGTCTCCCCCTCCCCCGCGCCAATCTGATCTTTGCGGCCGCCGCCCTACTCCCTCCACTTCGGCGCCGTCTCCTCTCTCCCTCTCTCTCTTCTCCCCCTCTCCCGCAGGCCTCCTCGCCGGCGTCGCGTTCACCCGAGGGTGAGCGCGGCGCCGTCGAGTGGATCTACGGGTGGGGATTTCTGCTTGGCCGCGCGCACGCGTGTGTACAGAGGAAAAAAACGATGGAGGGCGGCGAGGTCGGCGAGCCGGCGGCGTGGATCCGAGGATCATCAAGTAAGTTCCTTTTTCCGGATCCTTTCCTTTGTGTTCTTGGCCCCTTGCGGTTTGAATCTTGCTTGTTTTTCTTGCCCCTTTCGGGTTCGATCTCGAATAAGTTCTAACCCTAGCTAGAACCGACGCCTAGAAGCTCTGATACCATTGTTAGACTCTAGGGCTCCAAGCTAGGCACGGATCTAGTAGGTAGGAGCGGGACTCACCGTCGGGCTTCATGGACGAGCTCGCCATGGGGTCGGCGGTGATGTCGTCGGCGTTTGCGAAGGGGTTTTTGGTGGACTTCCCGCCGCTCACAGCGCCCCCTTGATCGGTCTAGGGTTTAGGGTTTGTTAGGAGCGAAATCGTGCGCGAACTTTTCTCGACGTCCGTGCCCCGGCTTCCTCCTTCCTCTTTATATGGCGCTGCGCGACGGGGGCCCACCAACCATGAGTTGGTTGTGCGCCCCCGATCAGGGCGCGGAATCAAGCGTGTCAACGGTCGTTGGACCGTTGCACGGGAGATCAATCCTAACAGCTTGTTGTATCTTAGTGTATTTCCAGAGGATTATAGGATTGATAGAGATGAACTGATATGGAGATGGATAGCTGAAGGTTTCATCACTGAAGTGAAGCGTCAAACATTGGACCAAGTTGGAGGGAGTTACTTTAATGAGCTTATCAACAGAAACATGATCCAACCAGTTGACATCAAATATGATGGTACCGCAAATGCTTGTCGAGTACATGATATGGTGCTTAACCTTATCATATCCGTATCAGCTGAGGAAAATTTTCTCACCGTAGTTGACGGGCAAGGGTATAAATATTCGGGTAATAAGATTCGATGGCTCTCATTCCAGTTCAACTCTGTTGAGAATGACGTGAATGTAGTTCAAAAGATCATGGACAACTTGTCACAGGTTCGTTCACTAAGCTTCTTTGAGGTACCAGAGAAAATACCTCCTTTCTTAAAATTCCATTCATTGAGTGTATTGGTTTTAGTGGATTATGATTTTTGTCTTGGTAATGGACACATTAAATATCTTGGAAGTTTTTCCCAATTGAAGTATTTGAGAGTCACTTCTTATGGCATTACCCAGCTCCCAAATCAAGTCGGGAACCTCCATTATTTACAAACTCTGGATATACGTGGCAGTGGAATCGAAAAGTTTCCGCCTACCATGGTCTGTTTGCATAACATGGCTCGTCTACTTGTCGGCAATAATGTGCAATTGCCTGATGGTATTGGAGATCTGCAATCCTTACAGGTGCTGTCTTCTGCTCGGTTGTATAAACCCCTAAAACTTGTGGAAGATCTCAGGAGATTGACCAAACTAAGGACGCTTGAGATAGTTCTTCATGGCAGTGATACACTTGGTGCTCATGAGATGGGAAGGTACGAGGAAGCTTTGGAGTCTTCTCTTACTGTGTTGGGCAAACACAAAATTCAGTCACTCGAAATTTCATGTAGTGATTACTTGACAAATAAATTATTGGATTTGTTGTGCTGCACTGTTCCAAACATTCAGAAGCTTGTAATATCCGGCAATTGCATAAGCAGGCCTTCTCAGCAGATGCTGTCTCTTGTTAATCTCGCTCACCTAGACATCTATTTCTAAAGGATTAAGCAGGAAGATCTCAGTGTCCTTGGAAGCATGTCTACTCTGCTCTACCTCCGGTTGAAACTGCATTTGGTGCCTGATGAAAGGCTCTGTATCAGCAGCCAACAATTCCAGAGCCTGATGGAGTTCAGATTCATATATTATGAGGGGGGTGGCTTGAAGATGTTATTTCAACAGGAAGCAATGCCAAAACTTCGACGGTTACAGATTCGGTTTAGAACAGAGGAAATGGAGTCTAATGCAGGTTTCGAGTTCAGGTTCCAGCACCTCTCAAGCCTGGAGGACCTTCATGCCACGATTAGTTGTAATAGAGACACGCGAAGTAATGTGGAGGCTGCAGAAGCTGCCATCAGGAACGCAGCTAGTATCCATCCTGGACATCCAAAAATTTCAATCATAAGTGAGTGGGAAAGCCGCATGGTGGGGCTCAGAGAGAGATGAGTCTGACTCTAGAAATGATTTAAGGAGGATGTTCTGCAAGAGGACCAATGGCAGTTTCTTTCTTCAGATTTTAGAAGTCCTTTCAGGTCCGTATTATCCGCCAGAACTAAAAGTACGTTGTTTGTAGGCCTATTTTATTTTGATTTTGATCCACCCTAAGATCTTTTTGGGAGATCATATATGCCGCTAAAGTTCCACAAATGATAGATCTGTGCTGACATCTTTTTCTGTATGGAATTAACTTCCATTAAACTGCAGGACCGGCACAGTGGCCAACCATGTAATCTGATATATAGAGGATTAGAATCAGAGATCCATATCAGTTTCTGTCACAAGAATTCAGGAAGTTCTGCAAGGTATTGTTTTCTCTCTATAGAGAGGAATGCAATTCTTTTTAATGAATGAGTAGAGTCAAGGCGTGTGTGACTTGCTAGTTCCATTGATTGAACTGATTGCTACCTGGCTATTTGTATCTCCCTAAATATTTTTCCTCAATATTACTTTTGGCACTCAATAAGGTGGAAAGCATTTGTTACTTTCTCAGTCCCAGGCTATCTCCAGATTCTGGTAACTGTTTTTCTTTTATTGAGTGAAATGGCGGGAAGGTCCCTGCTGGAAGCTTTTATTAAGAATATTATATACAAACATAATTCCATATGCTGGCAGTTGTTCCAATGAACTGCATTTATTTATATATCAGATGCCTTCCTCTTCTTGTGATTAATTGCACTAGTACATAAATAGAACTCGAGATGTAGTTCATTTATATCACAACCATGGTTAATAGCCTACTCGCGCGCTCCGTACTTCTTTTATCGATCTTACATGTCACAGCCCAAAAAGTCTTTAACTCAGGTAGACATGCATCATTTATGCATTCGCCTTTTTTTGAATCATTTGTTGCATAAGTATGAAACTAGCTAGCCTAATTTAAAACCATACTATTCTTAATTGTGCACAATATGAGAGTCTGCAACAAATGCAAACAATGGATTATAGGAATTATTTTCAAGTTATTAGATTGTCTATGATTACTTAATATGATTCTTTTATGAAATTTTTTTCATCTACAACCTGTAAAAGTCCCAAAAAGCTGAAATTAACAATGGTTTACTGTTCTCAAACAAAAAGCGATGAATATGCGAAACCTTAAAAATGGAATCTGGACTCAAAAGTGTTCACGCATAAAATATTTTTAAATTTCAGAAATATAAGCTATCCCAATTAAGCTGGTCATACTTGAGTCCACTTAAAAACATCAAATTTTGAAGCATGGGAAGCAGAACCTGTCCTGCTCCATTCTTCACCCTATTTTCTTTTCTCTGGAGCCCATCCACCGCTGGATCCTACCTTAGTGCCAAATCCCTGCTTTGCCCACCTGTTCCCTGGCCACCCCAGCCCAGCCAGCCACATACCACAGCACCACACTCTGTGATATGGTCCAGAATGTAATTCACAGCAAAAGTGTTATATATGACAAATATGCAGCGCCTGAGGTGAATATGTGTGCGCATGATGTCGTGCATAAGTTGGTATAGACTGATTTATAAAACCGTCTCTGATAAACATGTCATAGAAGGAACCGTCTCTACTGAGGTTTGTCAACAAAATCATCTGCGATTGTCTACTTTTACATATACTCCATCTATCCTGCATATATTAATCTTGCACCAGTCTACTGATGGTGGCTTTCACTTCTCAACCACCTTCTTTCATAGTTTTAATCCTGGGTGTCTTAAAAGTTTGTAGCAACTTGATACTTGGATGGGGAACAAGAAAAATCTTGGTGAATACCCATTATGTTGTTGTTTTAAGCATTCTATATGGATAATAGTCTTTTCTTACTGACTATGCATAACTGTCTAGACTCTAGAGTATTTCATGACTGATGGAATTGACAGACTGACTCCTAAAAGGTAAGAATTGCAAAAACTGTTAGTCTACTGAAACTGAGTGTTGATCTGGCATGACTTACAACAAAATGGAAAAAGAAATTCCCTGCCTGATGGAACAAAAATAATCTGTGTTTAAAAACTAAAGAAAAATCAAGTAAACCCCTTCTAGAAAGGAGTTAATGACATGTATAATGTTTATTCTTGGAAAAATATTGTTTTTCTTCTGAGATTGGAGCTTTAATAGTGGTGAAACTGCTGACTGTAGTTAAGTGGGATCATGTATTCTTGGCACCTAAGTACAGCTGGAGTATGTTGAAATTATATTATATATCATGATCAAGGATACAGACTACCCTGTAGTTTGTTTAGCAAGGATATACCCTGCTTTTATTAATTGAAATCCATAATAAGAGAGTTTTACTTGGGGGAGAAGGTAGGGAGACCCAACTATACATCAGAGTTTGAACAGAGACGAGGTAACAGAACACATACAGGCATGAATCATTAGAAGCACAGAGCTACTACAGGAAGAGATTTGTGAATAACCATTTACCGATTGAAAATCATTAATTAATTATTTAAGAACACCATGAACACCAGCACCATGATTCTAATCCCAGTTCACAGCTTGTAACTTGAAGATAATGGAAGTAAAACCAATATATAGTTTAATATATACCATGCAATGTAGATAACATATCACATGTATCCTTGTGACTTCTTTTTTGGCAGAAGTGAACTGTGCACATTTCAAAGCAGAGACAACCCATTTTACAGTTATTTAAGGACAGTATATTCTAACAAGATGGCATGTTTAAATAAAGCTACGGTGTGATGCATGCGGTCAACCTACTACTATTATATGTCAGGTGTGTACTTTGAGGCAAATAGTCAATTGTGGGCTGTTAACTTACTGTCGAGAGGAAGGGGTTGTGCAAGATCCATCTTATGGGAGATCAACACCGTTCTATCATCCACAGCTACTGCATCATTTCATTTCTGCCCTCCTCATCTACTGTTGAGCCACACCTCAATTAGTTTTAGTCAGAGAGGGCAACATGGCTGGAGCTATAGTGAGTGTTTCAACTGGTGCCCTGAGCACCCTGCTTCCGAAGCTCTCAGTGTTGATCCAAGGGGAGTACAAGCTTCTCAAAGGTGTGAAGGATGGGATCTCCTTCCTGAAGGATGAGCTGAGCAGCATGCATACCCTGCTGGTGAAGCTGGCGAACAACAAGGAGAAGTTGGACGACCAGGTGAAGGATTGGAGGAATAAGGTGCGTGAGCTGAGCTATGATATTGAAGACTGTATCGACCTTTTCATACACAAGCTCAGCAGCCATAATGCGTAAGCCAGCCTTGTCCAAAAGACGGCAGCTAAAATAGGAAGTCATGGCCGCGCCGCAAAATCGTGAACCTAATTGAAGAACTTAAGGTTCGTGTTATGGAAGAAAGTAATCGCCGCTTGAGGTATCATATTGAAGAAGTTGCTGATAAATTTGGCCATGTTCAAATTGATCCTCGACTGCCAGTGATAGAACTGAAGCCAACAGGCTTAGAATACTTGATTGTAGATTACAGAGGGTTTACACATATATATAGGGGTACAGAGAGAGCCCAAAGGGCCAGCCAGCCTGGAGGTGGCGCATAAGTCTAGGAGACAGTCAAAGAAGGTAATTAATTCTAACACCCCCCCGCAGTCGAAGCGTCGGTGGAACGGACGTTCAGACTGGAGCGAAATTCGGTGAAGACGGAGGAAGGGAGCCCTTTGGTGAAGACATCAGCGTATTGCGACGTGGTTGGAACATGGAGAACACGAACAGCTCCAATGGCGACCCGTTCACGAACGAAGTGGAGATCGATTTCCACATGCTTGGTGCGCTGATGTTGGACAGGGTTGGTGGAGAGGTAGACGGCGCTCACGTTGTCGCAGTACACGAGGGACGCGGTCTTTAGAGGGTGATGGAGTTCCTGTAGGAGTTGATGCAGCCAGGAAGCTTCAGCGACGCCGTTGGCAACCGCACGGTATTCGGCTTCGGCACTGGACCGAGAGACCGTGGGTTGCCGTTTGGATGACCATGAGATGAGACTGCCGCCGAGGAATACCGCATAGCCAGAGGTGGAACGCCGAGTATCAGGGCATCCAGCCCAATCGGCATCAGTGTAGATGACAAGCTGGGACGGAGCCGACCGAGGGATCACCAAGCCGAAACTGAGAGTGCCCTGAAGGTAGCGAAGAATCCTCTTGGCAGCAGTGAGGTGAGCTTCTCGGGGGTTATGCATATGAAGGCAAATCTGCTGGACAGCGTAGGCGATGTCGGGGCGCGTGAAGGTCAAGTATTGAAGGGCGCCCGCGAGGCTCCGGTAGGCTGTGGGATCGGCCACAGGAGGGCCGGCATCCGCAGAAACCTTGGCACAGGTGTCCACGGGAGTAGAGCAGGGATTACAGCCGCTCATGCCATGCCGATTAAGGATTTCCAGGGTGTATTGCCGCTGTGAGAGGGTAAGGGTGCCACTGTGTCGCTGAACTGCTATTCCGAGGAAGTGATGCAGCGGGCCAAGGTCTTTCATGGCAAATTCCCGTTTCAGAGCAGCAATTACACGATGGAGAAGTTGCTGTGAAGAAGCAGTGAGGACAATGTCATCCACGTAAAGGAGGAGGTAGACAGTGTCGGAGCCATGTCGGTATATGAAGAGGGATGTGTCGACTTGGCTTCGCGGAATCCCAAGGTGAGCAAGTAGGCAGCAAACCGACCGTACCGGCGCGAGGTGCTTGCTTCAGCCCGTAAAGTGACTTGTTGAGCTTGCAAACATAGTCCGGATGACTGGATCAAGAAACCCGGTGGGTTGAGAGCAAGAACGGTTTCGATAATGTCCCATGGAGGAACGCGTTCTTCACGTCAAGGCGATGGATCGGCCAATCCCAAGTGTGAGCCAAGGTGAGAACGGTTCTGACGGTGGCAGGTTTGACGACGGGGCTGAATGTTTCGTCGTAATCGACGCCGGGGCGTTGGGTGAAACCACGTAGAACCCAACGGGCCTTGTACCGTTCGAGCGATCCGTCAGCATGAAGCTTATGTTTGAAGATCCATTTGCCGGTGACCACATTTGCCTTGGCCGGACGGGGAACAAGGTCCCAGGTATGATTGTCCAGGAGGGCAGCGTGTTCCTCTTCCATAGCCCGGCGCCAGTGAGGGTTGGTGAGGGCGTCGCGGCAGGAACGCGGAACAGGTGACAGAGCCTCTGTGTGGAGAGCGAGACGAGGCTGTCGAAATCCCAACTTCCCACGGGTCGCCATGCCATGGGAGTTGACAACCGGTGGAATAGGGACTCGCTGGGAACAGGGGGTCGTGCTTCACGAACCGCGGCGGAGAAAGCACGATCTTTGGAGCGTCGAGGGAGCCCGCGACGGGCTCGTGGAAGAGCCGGTGGTGGGAGGGCGCCGGACGTAGACGTGGACGATGGGCGGCTTGTTGAAGGAGGGAGCCGCGGGTACCGGGGGCGCGGGGGGCGCCGGGACCGAGGGCGCGGGTGCAGGCGACGCCGCGGGTGCAGGGGGCACTGCGGAGGACGCCGCGGGCGCCGAGGGTGCCGAGGGCGCTGCAGGCGCCGTGGGCGTCGGGGACGCCGCGGGTGCTGCGGACGTCGAGCAGGGAGTTGTGGGTGCCGGGCCAGGCACCAGGACTGACCGCGGCGGGAGTGCAGGAAAGCCTGGTGGTGGCGAACGGGGCACCGGAGGACCTGCAGGGAGAGGCAGAACTGGAAGGGGGTCATCGTTAGTTAGAAAATCGAGCTCCCGGGAAGGAGGGGAGGGACGACGAAGGGAGAAGGGGAAGGTGGACTCGTCGAAGATGACGTGACGAGAGATGATGACCCGATTGGTGGCGAGGTCGAGGCACCGATACCCCTTGTGGTCGGGCGAGTAGCCGATGAACACGCAGAGTGTGGAACGCGGAGCGAGTTTGTGAGCTGTAGTGGCGGTAAGGTTAGGATAGCAAGCACACCCGAACGCACGTAGGTCATGATAGGAGGGAAGGGTGCCATGGAGGGCAAAGTAGGGGGTGCTCATGTGGAGGGTTTTAGTGGGGAGCCGGTTAAGGAGGAGAGTGGCAGTGGCAAGTGCGTCGGCCCAGTAGGCGGGAGGCATGGAAGCCTGGAAGAGGAGAGTGCGAATGACATTGTTCGTGGTGCGAAGCATGCGTTCGGCTTTCCCGTTTTGCTGTGAGGTGTAAGGGCATGACATGCGGAGATTAACACCTTTGGCGAGGAAAAAGGCACGAGACGCAGCGTTGTCAAACTCACGACCATTGTCGCACTGAACGGCTTTGATAGTGCAGCCGAACTGGGTGTACACATGAGAAAAGAAGTTGGAAATTGTGGAAAACGCGTCGGACTTGAGGCGGAGAGGAAAGGTCCAGAGGAAATGAGAGCAATCATCAAGAATGACTAGGTAATATTTGAGTCCGGATACACTGGTGACAGGTGATGTCCACAAATCACAATGCACTAAATCAAAATTTTTGGCAGCTCTAGACAGGGAACTAGAAAATGGAAGGCGAACATGGCGCCCAAGTTGGCACGCATGGCAAAGGGAGTCATCATCAGGGGTGCTGTAGACGATCGAAGAGGATTGAGTAAGGCTCTGAAGAGCAGCCTTGCCGGGGTGTCCGAGGCGACGATGCCAGGTGGTCAGTGAAGGAGTAGCCACAAGAACGCAGGGGCTGCAGGACGATGATGGCAGCTGCAGGGTGTAGAGGGGCCCGGAGCTGTTACATCGAAGGAGGATGCTCTTGGAATGAAGATCCTTCACAGAAACACCAAAAGGGTCAAATTCAACTGAGACAGAGTTGTCAGTAGTGAACTTGCGGACAGAGAGAAGGTTTCTAATAATGTCAGGAGCAATGAGGACGTTGTTGAGTTGAAAGGGGCCGGGAAGGGTGGAGAAACCAGTGCCGACCACCGGGAGTGTGGCACCATTGCCGACCACAATGGAGGAGGGAAATGAGGAGGATGGTGAGACGGTGACCATACCGGGGTTTGAGGCAATGTGAGACGACGCACCGGAGTCGATGACCCACTCGGAGGAGCTTGCAGGCGGGGTCAGAGCGACGGTGCTGAAGGCGTTGGCGAGGGACTCGGAGGTCCATGCTGAGGGCGACCAGGAGGGGGAGGACGCCGGCTGAGGTGCCTGGTGGAGGTGTCCCGGGGCCGGGAAGTAGCCTGGTGGCGCGCCGGCCATCAGGGCCTGCTGTGGTGCCGGGGGGGTGGCGACGCGGGGCGGTGGACCACGCTGTCCTCCAGGAGCAGGCCCGGGCCACATGTGGATTGACCCGGTCCACGGGTTGAAGATGGACGGCCACTGCTGGCCGGAGGAGTGCTGGCCACCGGAGTTGCTCGAGGGACCACCGTGACCACGGCCGCTGCGGCGACGGCGGTTGCGGCCGTTACCGTTGCCCCCCGACTGCCCGCCATTGGGTTGCTGAGGCCGCAGGGGAGGAGGGGCAGACGGAGCAGGAGAGGAAGGCGGCCTGCTGGCCGTCGAGGCGACGAGGGCCGCAGGAGGCGACGGAGGTGGCGCCATGTTGAGCTCGGCCAGGCGCAGATCAGCGCGGACGTCGTTGAAGGAGGGGAAGGGCCGCTGCCTGGTGATGAGCTGGGCCATGAACTGAAATCGTTCATTGAGACCACGCAGAACGTTGAGCACCAGAGAGCGATCCTGGACGGGCTCGCCAAGATCAGCTAGGCAGTCGGCCATGTTCTTCATTTTCCGGCAGTAGTCGTCGACGGAGAGAGTGCCCTGGCAGAGTTGGCGGAATTCAGCGTCAAGGAGCATGGCGCGGGATTCGCGGTTGTTGAAGAACTGCTGCTCCAGGCCAAGCCACGCAGCACGAGCGGTGACGCCGTCGCGTTCATTGATGACGTCGTGGAGATCGGGGGAGATGGTGTTGAAGATCCACGAGACGACGACATAATCCAAACGAGCCCAGGCGGCATCGTGGAGGCGAGCGTCGTCGGTGAGAACATGGTAGCAGAGAAGCTAGCTTGTTGGGATTGATGGTCCTAGAGAGAAGATTATCAAGTGGCTGGAAAAGGATGAATCTCAGAAACTCAAAGTAGTATGCATTGTGGGCTTTGAAGGTCTTGGAAAGACAACTCTTGCAAACCAAGTCTATCACAAAATCAAAGGCCAATTTGATTGTTCTTTTGTGCCAGTTTCACGGAATCCTAATATAACAAAGATACTAGCTGATATGCTCAAAGAATTCGGAAGTAATGTTGATGCATCAGACGATGAGCGGCAACTCATATCCAAGCTCAGAACATTCCTAGAACATAAGAGGTATGTAAAAACATGAAAGTGTTTCCTTTTCCATATATTTTGACCCCATTCGTTTATATTTCCTATGTTAAAATAGCTAGTAGTGTAAAGCTCTTCTAGAGTCTGATCCTCAATTTATGCTAGATTACAAAGATCTTTTAAAGAAACTTGATTGATATTCTGCAACTTGGTGCACACTTAACATTTGCTTGACGAAATGTAAATTGAAAGGTGCAATCAGCACAAACTAGAATGTAGTGACATTGTGGCTTCTTCAATTCAGAGATCAGAAAAATAAACCATCCATAGTTATAGTCAATATATTAGGGATTAGCTATATAACAATCGGGAATAAATAACATGGCAGTGAAGTAACATAAGGTTATGTATTTACATGATTGCCAAATATTACAAAAAGTAAAGCAAACGCAATGTTTTACAACCTTATGATAACATAAGGTTTTGCCCAATTGATATTTTTGACGAATCAATGAAAGAATGTAAAGCAGCCAATTAAACTAACTCATTGGGCTTATGTGAGAAGTGATTTGGCTTGGCCCACATGATTCATATAAAGTGAGAATATGACATAGTACAAAGTCGTATCGCCGAGAAGTGATTGTGATTTGGCTTGGCAACATGATTCATATAAAATGTCAAGTACATGGCTGTGTGACCGTGTCAGGCAGGGAAATACATGATGTAGCTGCAGCAGTCTACATCATGACCACTCCACCTTAAATTAAATGTTGGTCTCATCAAACCTAAATGACCAGTATGTTTTTCTTTCTGAGCAAGGGGTGGCCCTGGTCTTTCGAGCAGGGCAGCGTGGCATTTACCAAATATGACCGCAGAATATATAGTTTGCTCATTTTAACCTCTACGATTTATGAACCTGTTTATGATTTTCAATGCTAACCAGGTACTTGGTCATTGTTGATGATATTTGGAGCAGACAAGCATGGGTACAGGTCAAGTGTGCTCTCCTGAGAACAATTTATGCAGTAGAATAATTTCAACGACAAGAAATGCAGATGTTGCAACATCATGCTGCTCCAGTTAGCAGGATATATCCATAACATTCAGCCCTTAAATGAGCAGGACTCTCAGAAACTATTTTTAAGAGGATTTTTGGGGACAAGTCAGCATGCCCTTCTTACCTTGAACAAGTTTTTCATGGAATCATTAGCAAGTGCCATGGATTACCATTAGCTATTATCAGTACAGCTAGCCTACTTGCTGGAAAATCACATCTAAAGGAGCAATGGGAGCAAATATACAATTCTATTGGTTTTGCGTTTAGTCAACAAGGAATTAGAGATATACTGCTGCTTAGCTACTATGATCTTCCGATTCATCTGAAAACTTGCTTGTTATATCTTGGTGTGTTTCGAGAGGATCACAAGATTGATAGAGAAGAGCTAATATGGAGATGGATCGCTGAAGGGTTCATCAGTGAAGTGAAGGGTCAAACACTGGATCAAGTTGCTGAGAATTACTTCAATGATCTTGTAAACAGAAGCATGATCCAACCAGTTGACATCAACTACGATGGCAGGGCAGATGCTTGTACACTGCATGATATGGTGCTCGACCTTATTATTTCCCCTGTCAACACAGGAAAATTTCACCACCATAGTGGAAGGGCAATAGTATAAATGTTCTCCTAATAAGATTTGTAGGATCTCAATACATTCAAAATGTCTGGAAGAAGTAACGCAGAAGATTACGACGAATTGCTTTCAAGTTCGTTCCATCAGCTTCTACGGACTGCAAGATCAGGAAATTAGTCTTCTCTCAACTCTTAATTCTTTGAGAGTGCTAGCTTTTGAAATTTTCTGTCATCATGGTAACAAAAACATTAAATATCTTGTAAGGTTTTTCCAGCTGACATATTTGAGGATCAAATCTCGTGGTATCACTGAACTTCCATAGCAAATCGGAGTCCTGCGAAATCTACTGACACTAGACGTACGTCGTAGTAGAGTTAAAAAATCGCCATCAACAATAGGTTGTTTGAAAAATCTGGTGTGTCTACTTGTAAATACTGCTGTGGAATTGTCCAATGATATTGGATATTTACACTATAATATTTGTGGGACAACTGAAACGGTTGGCAAACCTAAGGGTGATTGACATAAAACTGCATGGAAGCAAACGACTTGGTGATCATGATATGGCAAGGTATGTGGAAGCTTTGAAGTCATCTCTTGCTGTGATGGGCAAACAAGGGCTTCAATCATTGCAAATATTCTACGGTAATGATATGGTGATAGGAGAAAAACTCATGGATTTATTATACTACTCACCATGCGTCCGAAAGCTTGTCATAGATGGTTGCAGAATCAGTCGGCTATCAAAGCAGATGGCGTTGCTTGTTAACCTCAGGCATCTTGACATAGGGGTTAGCAGCATTAAGCAGGATGATCTCTGCGTTCTTGGAAGCATACCCACTCTGCTCTTCGTCTGGTTATATGTAAAAAAATGGACCTGATGAAAGGCTTGCAATCAGAAGCCATCAATTCTGATGCCTCAAGCAGTTCATCTTCGTAAGTCTCGGAGGTGGGCTGGAGATGTTGATTTTGGAAGAAGCAATGCCTGAGCTCCGATTGTTGTGTCCTCGATTCAGAGCACAAGAAACAGACTCCAAAGATGGATTTCGAGTTCAGCTTCAAGCACCTTGCAAGCCTTGAGCACCAATTGGACAAGCCTTGAGCACCTCAAAGTCACAATCCACCAGGAGTCGGGTGGAGGCTGCAGAAGCTTCGGCCAGGAATGCAGCCAGTGCCCACCTTAGGTGTCCCACAGCAGAAATCAACAGACTTTGGGAAAGCTACATGGTAGATGATGAGGTCGACAGAGATACTGAAGGATAATAGATTGGTCAGCAAGTGGTTTTGCGTGAGATATGAATAACTGAACTGCAGTTTGCAATAACACCCTATATGAGATTCTACTTCTACTGCTGCTTATTATTGCCTGAGACTGAGGTTAAAATGCTAGCCACATGATCGCTTTTGATGCATGTAACTATGTAATCAGAGCTTCCAAATTCAGAACCTTCATCGTCTGGTTTGTCTAATTATGGTGTGTCAATACTGGCATGTACATGACCTTCTAGCTTCTGATTTTGCAAACACACTGAGCTTCAAGATTTCAAAATGCGGGCAGTCGGACTGTCAATGAGCAGCTCTTGTTTCAGTTGCATTTTACTCGATGTACGCCGAAAGTCTGCAAGCTTTGAGTAATCTCTTCTAAAATTACTTCTCCAAAAGGACCAAGATAAAGCAAATATGTGTGATTTATTGCTGCAGCAATGATAGCTGCAAAAGAAAAGGATATCTTAGAGCTTGCTATGGAACTCTGGAGCAGTTGGTGACATTGCCTTCTGATACTGTAGATTATCAAGATAGAATGAAGATATAGCCTGCAAATCATCCCTTAAGATTTTTAAGATCTTTTCAAATGATCATCATCTAATCATCTAACAAAGTTTGTCTTTGGTTTAATTGTGTAAAAAGTAAATGTACATCATTGAATGTATTGCATGTAACCAACAAAAATTATGTAGGATCGAACTCTCAAACTAAGCCAACCAGAGGGAGGTAAATGGTTGGTACACCCAAAAGCCAAATTTTAGCGGAAATAAACTCTGATTTCAATGTTGCGCGGTCTGACCGAGAGTATTGCGTCGAACTGACCGCCTGATCACCTCCGGTCTGACCGCCCGTGCAGCTCCGGTCGGACCGCCCGTGTAACCGACTCGCCTGGACTTAGCCGATTCGCCTGATGTCACCGATGCGCCGAGCGTAGCCGATGAACACCGGTCTGACCACAATGATCCACGCGGTCTGACCGGTTGTAGGCCGCCGGTTGAAGATGATGTGTTGAAGTATTGGGATGAGATGAAGCAATCGGAGAACAAGGTAGAACAAAGTGAGAAGAGATTGCCACTGCTCTATTACAGTGATGAGAACGGAGCAGCCTCCAAGAGCATGAGAGACGATGTTAGATCAGAGGAGAAGGCATTGACGTTCCAGCTCGTGTCGCAGTCCTTCTACATGCCAATCACGCAGGCCGCACGAGGGTTTAGGGTTTAGGGTTTAGGGTTTAAAATAGGGTTTAGGGTTTAGGTTGAGGGTTAATGGTAAAAGGGTTTAGGTTTAAGGTTTAGGGTTTAGGGTTTAGGGTTTATGGTTTAAAATAGTTTTAAATACGACAAATGTTAATTATATGTTTTATTTTAATTAAATTTTTTTTCAAATAGGCCATATGTTAAATATATATATTATTTAAATTTTAAATAGTTTGGAATATGACATATGTTAATTATATGTTATTATTTTAATTTATAATATTTTATGTTAATTATATGAACATATCTTAATTATATATAAATATATGAACATATGTTAATTATAATTATGTATGAATATAACACAATATAATTGGGCACGGTAATAATTAGTCTCGGTTATACAAGTAGATAGCAAAATGTATAAAAAACATCCGCAAATAAGAGTAAGAAGTTGCTAACCTTATAGAGCAAATATATTATCACCAAAGAAGGTGCTAACCTCGCAAGACCGGATCTCTAGCTAAGAAAAATTTTAAAGATGTACAAGTGTGACTGCTCGGGATGGAGGAGGAAGGAGTATATAAAGAAAATCTCTAGTCCCGGTTGGTAACACCAACCGGGACTAGAGATGCCATCTCTAGTCCCGAGGCAACGGTATAAAAATTTCAACGGCTCTCTAGGACCTTTAGTTCCGGTTCATTTCAAGAACCAGGACTAGAGATGACGGTTCAAATGTTGTCGGCGCGTGTCAGAGCGCCGGGGACCTTTAGTCCCGATTGGTAACACGAACTGGGACTAGAGGTAGCATATCTAGTCCCGGTTGGTGTTACCAATTGGGACTAAAGGTCCCCAGCGCTCTTACACGCGCTGACAACATTTGAACCGGGACTAGAGGTGATCTTTAGTCCCGGTTTATGACACGAACCGGGACTACTGTTCCTAAAGGGCCGTTGAATTTTTTAACTGGGACTAATCTCTAGTCCCGGGTGCAACTCAAACCGGGACTACTGTGCTTTTTGCCACTTCAACCAATGATGGTTTCTCCAGTAGTGGTTTTTTATTATTCTAGCACACAGAATTCCTTTGGTCTAATTTAGGACGTTTAAATCGATTTTATCTTAGATAACTATAACTATGCCAAGAAGATAATAACAAAATGAAACAACACTTTTCTTTTTTTCTGACTTTCATGTACGGTTTTGGAATAGCAGAGGGAAAATACATGCCTTTAAGCGTGTGATAAATAATAAATTGTTCTCTTGGAAAAAAAGGACAAAACTGAGGTTCTGCTCTCTTGGGCCTCAACTTGGGCAGCACCCCTTATCATCCCTCTCCGGCCCACACAGCCGCCAGCATGGGTAACACGATCTTTTTTATTTTTATTTTTGGGGCTCTTGCATATTTGCTCTTATTTTATATTAAAATTATGTTTTTCTCTTATTTTTTGACTTTGTGAATTTGTCTTTGTGTTTTCAAAATAAAGCAGCACATTGTCCCTATTCCGTTAGTCTGTTGTAATGGTGTTAATTTTTTAAAAAAGACCAAAATACCCATGTAATTATACCCTTTGGAATTAGATATATGTGAAATCACAACAAAATAAAGTTGGCCCCTTGACATAGTTGCCGAAGTTGCCATGCAGGAGGTCGTCGATGTTGACATAGTTGCCGAAGTTACCCTGATATGCCTACACCGACCACTCCGACCAGCATGCCGACCACTCAAACCTTTGATAAGCCTACACCGACCACTCTGCCGACCACTCACGTCTTTGACGGACCAATTACTCGTAGTCGAGCTAAGAAGCTACAACAAGAGGTGCACGCGCTACTTTGTGAAATTAATTTTAATATTAATGAGAATTATATACTACCTAAGTCGTATATGTTGCTAATGCTTAGGTTCACCAAAGATGATGCCAAGGATGCACCAAGGATGGACTACGAGAGAAGAACCGAGCTCGAGCCAATCCAAGCAGACGGAACCATCGAAAAGAAACTGCCATAACTTTTGATCCACAAAAGCTATGAAGGTCCATGAGGACTTTTGGAAATCTTATTGAGTCTAGTTTCCAATGCTTCAAGTGCCAACCAGTTTGGATGCATCGTTTTCCTGCCGACCAGTTTTAGTGCAGACTGGTCGAGAGTTAGCAGTCAGCTTGATGGTCAACTTCGTATAATAAACTGTACCAATCTACAATATGTTGTGGTACATGCTGCACATGGTGTGATAGCTTAGCAAGTTAACTTTCTAACGCAACAAACCACATGTCATTTGGAGATTCCAAGATGGAGTTATTACCAAAACATTGAGGACTGCGCAGAAGTCAAACAGCCACGCGGAAACTCTCCGGAAGGCATCTCGAGGAGGCCCGTTCACATAGTGTGTGTTATTTTGTTTAATTCGTATTTCCACCTATCTAGCAGGGCTGTTGCTAGTATAAATATCCCCTAAACTCATTGTAATCACAGACGATTGATAATTGAAATACGAACCCCTTTTGTTCAGTGTGTGCTAACAAACCCTAGAGAGTGATCTCTACCCCTTTGCTCTTGTGATTTCCTTCGCGGAATTTAGCGGCGGCTTCATCCGCTCCCAATTGGTGCTCCTACTCCCTTCGAGGTTTCCTCGATTGATTGTAGGCTGTGTTGGTTGGTTCCTTGAGAGTGTGGTTGGGCGAATCCTCGATTCAGGTTGCCGGTTAAAGATGGTGGTTGGCTTCGAGTTTTATTCGTCAGGTTGCACTAGTTATCGCTGCTTGCAGCAAAGTTATCCGAGTTTGATCCTACATCGTGAAGATCGGGACATCATATCGTATCATCTGGTATCGAGCTTCGTTGCCACGGTAGGATTCTTTACCCTTAGCTACATATATATTCTTGTTCGTCCTATCCACTGAAAAAGCCATAAAAATATTTGCCATAACCCTTTTGTTCAATCTGTAATTCTTGTGAGTTCGGTTAGGTCTCAGTCCATTAGAGTCTTTGTTTTAGTTGCTGATCATATCTCCTTTGTGTGTCCTTTGAGCCTCTTTATATATCTGAAAATTGCTAAAAAAAAATCTATAGCCATTATCGTCCTTCGCGTTACCTTTGATCCTATCAAGTTATTGCTCTTGGTTGTGCTTTGTTTATATCATAAGTGTGCAAGTGTTATAGCTGATCCCTGTGTTTAGTTCTATATAAAAAAAGTGTGTCAAAAAAAAGGAGAAGAAAGAAAAGTTTAAAAAAAGTTGAGAAAGTTATTGAAAGATCAGTTTGTTTATATGCACGTGCTGAAAGTTTATCACAACCGGTTGTGCAACCCATCTCGCTATCCGTGTTTGGTGCAAAACTTTGGTTGGGTTTGATCACAACACTTGCATCCCAATCATATTCCTTGTTTGCATCAACTCTGAAATTTCTTTGCGCGTGTGTTTGATCGATTGACATCATTCCATATCCTTTGGTCAGCACTAGGCGGGGAACTTCTAGTTTGGATTGTTACTTAACTTTACAACGGCAAGGATCGGATTGCATTCCTTGTTTAATTAATCCCCACCAAGCTCCACATACAAGCCATCGTAATCGGTATCTCTGGTCTTGTATTCGCTTAACCACCACTCTTGTTACCACCACACATTTGTTTCTCTGTAACCGCAGGAATTCATAAGAGCTTTGGTCGGTAAGAGCAGTGAGGTCGTGAGATTCCACATATATTTCTACTCCATATATATTTGTTGCTTTGTTCTCACTAATTTGACAGAAGATGGATTCCAATGGTGAGATCGATGAATGTGTCACTATGGCACAATTTAATGAACTTCGGCAAAGCATGGAAGAAAAGCAAGATCAATTGACACAAGCTTTCCGGGCCTTATGAATGAGATCGAGGACGTCGTCCTCCTCAAGAAGGAGCCAGCAACCATGGTGGAGATGATGAAGGTAGTGATGGAAGGAGAAGGGGTCGGGGAACGAAGAGCTGCACATAGCGAGGAAGTGGACGAGGTCGACCGAATGATAATGAAGAATCGAAGATGAGGATGATGATAATCATTCTCGCGCAGTTTTGGTCGCCGACGTCATAGGAGAGGCAACCTGAGGAGAGGTTTGGTAAACTAAAATTTACCATGCCAAAATTTGATGGAGGGTCTGATCCTGAAGACTATTTCACATGGGAGTTGAAGGTGGAAAAGATCTTTCGCATGCATAATTATTCGGAGCGAAGAAGTTGGCAATGGCATCTCTAGAATTTGATGGATATGCTCTTATTTGGTGGGAGCAACTGCTCCAAGATCGAGAAGAAGAAGGGGAACGTCTTGCAAGTTGGCAAGAAGTGAAGAGAGAAATGAGACTTCGATTTGTGCCCAAGCACTATCGACGTGATGTCTTTGATAAGCCGAGAATGCGAGACAAGGAAATTTCTCTGTTGAAGAATATTATAAAGAGATGGAGAAGGCTATGATTCGAGCTAATGTGCATGAAGATGAGGAGCAAACCATTGCACGTTTCATGGCTGGTCTGCATCGCAACATTCAGCGTATTGTTTCGTTTCAGCCGTACCGACATTTAATTGATTTGGTACATCAAGCAACCAAAGCTAAACGTCAACTTCAGCAAGATGCTAAGAGCAGCAAATCCCTATCATTTGGCACGAGGAATTATTCTAGAGGAAGCAAATCAATCTCCAAGTTTGCTGCTGCACCTCGTCAGCAAAAAGTTCAAGCGGAGGTTTGCGTTCCAATATTCAAAATGCTGTTAGTGGGAAGAACACTGCTGGCCCAAGCATGAGTGCTAAACCAGCGGCATCCACCTCCACTTCAGTGGGTTCTACACAAGAGTACTTGGTATCCAATGTTTCAAGTGTGGAGGCCGTGGGCATGTAATTAGAGAGTGCCCAAACAATCGGGTGATTCTTGTGAATGTCAATGGAGAATTTGATTCAGCTAGTGAAGAAGAAGTTGAGGAAGAGAATGTTGAGGAAGCCCAGGAGGATGAGGAACATACTAGGTGTGATTTTGAGCAAGGTGCTGCTCTTGTGGTGACTCAAGTTTTGAGTGTCCAAGTGAAAGAAGCTGAAAATGGACAACGACATAATCTTTTTCAGACCAGAGCAAAAGTGCAAGATAAGGTAGTAAAGGTGATCATTGATGGCGGAAGCTGCCATAATCTTGCTAGTCGTGAGATGGTTGACAAACTTGGTCTGAAGTTGCAGCGACATCCTCATCCCTATCATGTCCAATGGTTGAATGATTCGGGAGATATTAAGATTGGTTATAGAGTAAAAGTACCATTCAAAATTGGCGAATATGTTGACATCGTTGAGTGCGACGTGGCCCCCATGTCTGTGTGCCACTTGCTACTTGGTAGGCCTTGGCAATATGATCGCTATACTCAGCACTGTGGGAGGACAAATCAATACACCCTCGAGCTAAAAGGGAGGAAGTTTGTTCTCAAACCTATGACACCACAACAAATCATGGGCGAGCACTTACAAAAGAAATCTGAAGTTGTACCCGTGAGTAGAGAAGATGGAGAGCAAAATAAATTGAGTGACATCCACAAATCGGTGAGTGAGTGCCACAAGCCAAATTTGAGAGACAAAAAGAAAGGAGAGGGAGAGCGCTTAGTTATGCTAGCCACAAAATCTGAGATGAGAGAAGTGAGGAACAACCCGATCAAGTGCACTTTGTACTTGTGTACAAAGACATTTTAATTTCACCTAATGACATCACCTCTCTTCCTAGTGTTGTGTCTCATCTTTTGCAGGGACTATGAAGATGTTTTTCCAAAGGAGACACCAGCTGGACTACCTCCAATTCGTGGGATTGAGCATCAAATTGATCTCATTCCAGGGCTGCACTCTGAACCGACCACCATACCGAAGCAATCCCAAGAAACAAAGGAGATACAAAGGCAAGTGCAAGAACTTCTTGATAAAGGTTTTGTTCGAGAAAGTTTAAGTCCTTGTGCTGTTCCTGTGATCTTAGTACCTAAGAAAGATGGATCGTGGAGAATGTGTGTTGATTGTAGAGCTATAAATAACATCACTGTTCGCTATCGTCATCCTATTCCACGCTTAGATGACATGCTTGATGAATTGAGTGGCTCCACAATATTCACTAAAATTGATTTGAGAAGTGGTTACCATCAAATAAGAATGAAAACGGAGATGAATGGAAAACTGCGTTTAAAACAAAATTTGGGCTGTATGAATGGTTAGTTATGCCTTTTGGATTGACTAATGCTCCTAGCACTTTTATGAGATTAATGAACCATGTCCTTAGAGCTTTCATTGGAAAATTTGTAGTTGTTTACTTTGATGACATCTTGATTTACAGCAAGTCGTTTGAAGAGCATATGAATCACATTCGTCAAGTTTTGGATGAGCTCCGAAAGGAGAAATTATTTGCTAATCTTGACAAGTGCAGTTTTTGCATAGACCATGTGGTGTTCCTTGGCTTTATTGTTTCAAGAAAAGGGATAACGGTGGATGAGACCAAGGTAAAAGCTATCAAGGATTGGCCAACTCCTACAAATGTAAGTCAGGTAAGGAGTTTTCATGGCCTTGCTGGTTTCTATAGGAAATTTGTTAGAGATTTTAGTACCATTGCTGCTCCATTAAATGAATTGACAAAGAAAGGGATTGAATTTAAATGGGGAAACTCACAGGAAAATGCTTTTCAAGAATTAAAGAAACGATTGACTGAAGCACCATTACTTGTTCTACCCGATTTCACTAAAACTTTTGAAGTTGAATGTGATGCTAGTGGGATTGGAATAGAAGGAGTTTTAATGCAAGCAAGGAAAACCTGTAGCATATTTTAGTAAGAAACTGGGAGGTGCTCAACTAAATTATTCTCGTGTATGATAAAGAATTGTATGCTTTGGTGCGTGTACTTGAGACTTGGCAGCATTACTTATGGCCGAAAGAATTTATTATCCATTCCGACCATGAAGCTCTGAAGTACTTGAAAGGACAATCAAAACTGAACCGTCGCCATGCCAAATGGGTTGAGTTCATTGAAACGTTTCCATACATTGTGAAATATAAGAAAGGTAAGGACAATGTGGTTGCTGATGCATTGTCTCGAAAGAATGTGTTGCTGAATCAACTCGAGGTAAAAGTTTTGGGACTTGAAAGTTTGAAAGGTATGTATGACAATGATCCTGAATTTTCAGAACCATACAAAAATTGTAACGATGGAAAAGGTTGGGAAAAATATCACATACATGATGGGTTTTTGTTTCGAGCTAACAAGCTTTGTGTTCCAAATTCCTCTGTTAGACTGCTTTTGTTACAGGAATCACATGGAGGAGGATTGACTGGCCATTTTGGACAAAAGAAAACTTACGAACTGCTCGGTGATCATTTCTATTGGCCCAAGATGAGGAGAGACGTCATCAGATTTGTGGAGCGATGCATCATCTGTCACAAAGTTAAGTCAAAACTGAACCCTCATGGTTTATACACTCCCCTACCTGCTCCTAATATTCCTTGGGAAGACATAAGCATGGATTTTGTTTTAGGACTGCCTAGAACTCAAAGGGGAAAAGATTCTATTTTTGTTGTGGTCGATAGATTTTCAAAGATGGCTCATTTCATCCCTTGCAACAAGACCGACGATGCTTCACATGTTGCTAACTTGTTTTTCAGAGAAGTTGTGCGGCTGCATGGAATGCCCAGGACCATTGTGTCTGATCGTGACGTCAAGTTTGTGAGCTATTTTTGAAAACATTATGGGCAAAACTTGGGACCAAGCTTTTGTTCTCAACCACTTGTCACCCTCAAACCGATGGGCAAACTGAAGTGGTGAATCGTACATTATCAATGCTGCTACGGACAATGGTGAAAAAGAACTTGAAGGATTGGGAGGATATCTTGCCTCATGTGGAGTTTGCTTATAATAGGGCTATACACTCCACCACTAATTTGTGTCCTTTTGAAATTGTTTATGGGTTCAAACCAATTGCTCCAATAGATTTGTCGCCTTTGACGATGCAGAAAGAACAAACATGGAAGCCTCTAAGCGTGCTGCATATGTAAAGAAGATACACGAGAAGACCAAGGAAGCAATTGAACTCAAGGCAACACGCAAGGCTGCAAGTGTGAACCAACATCGAAAGAAAGTGTTATTTGAACCAGGGGACTTGGTGTGGATTCACTTGCACAAGGATCGCTTTCCTGATAAGCGCAAATCCAAGTTGATGCCACGAGGAGATGGTCCATTTCGTGTTCTTGCAAAGATCAATGACAATGCATACAAGATAGATCTTCCAGCAAGTTATGGTGGCAGCACCACTTTCAATGTTGCTGATCTCTCACCATTCACAAGTCAAGATATCTCGAGTCAAGGACGACTCCTTTTCAAGAGGGGGAGGATGATATGCCTACACCGACCACTCCGACCAGCATGCCGACCACTCAAACCTTTGATAAGCCTACACCGACCACTCTGCGACCACTCACGTCTTTGACGGACCAATTACTCGTAGTCGAGCTAAGAAGCTACAACAAGAGGTGCACGCGCTACTTTGTGAAGTTCATTTTAATATTAATGAGAATTATATACTAACTAAGTTGTATATGTTGCTAATGCTTAGGTTCACCAAAGATGATGCCAAGGATGCACCAAGGATGGACTACGAGAAGAACCGAGCTCGAGCCAATCCAGCAGGACAGAACCGTCGAAAAGAAACTGCCATAACGTTTGATCCACAAAAGCTATGAAGGTCCATGAGGACTTGTTGGAAAGCTTATTGAGTCTAGTTTCTAATGCTTCAAGTGCCGACCAGTTTGGATGCATCGTTTTTCCTGCCGACCAGTTTTAGTGCAGACTGGTCAGAGAGTCAGCAGTCAGCCTGATGGTCAACTTCATATAATAAACTGTACCAATCTACAATATGTTGTGGTACATGCTGCACATGGTGTGAAATCTTAGCAAGTTAACTTTCTAACGCAACAAACCGCATGTCATTTGGAGATTCCAAGATGGAGTTATTGCCAAAATATTGAGGACTGCGCAGAAGTCAAACAGCCACGCGGAAACTCTCCAGGAAGGCATCTCGAGGAGGCCCGTTCACATAGTGCGTGTTATTTTGTTTAATTCCTGTTTCCACCTATCTAGCAGGGCTGTTGATAGTATAAATATCCCCTAAACTCATTGTAATCACAGACGATTGATAATTGAAATACAGAACCCCTTTTGTTCAGCTGTGTGCTAACAAACCCTAGAGAGTGATCTCTACCCCTTTGCTCTTGTGATTTCATTCGCGGGATTTACAGAAGCGGCGGCTTCATCCGCTCCCAATTGGTGCTCCTACTCCCTTCGAGGTTTCCTCGATTGATTGTAGGCTGTGTTGGTTGGTTCCTTGAGAGTGTGGTTGGGCGAATCCTCGATTCAGGTTGCCGGTTAAAGATGGTGGTTGGCTTCGAGTTTTATTTGTCAGGTTGCACTAGTTATCGCTGCTTGCAGCAAAGTTATCCAGAGTTTGATCCTACGTCGTGAAGATCGGGACATCATATCATATCATACCCTTTTTTTAATTCGTTTATTTATTACCATCTACCAGCCATCCAAACTAAGGGCAAATGGCAGCTTCATTTCAAATTCGCGAGGACAAAATCACAAAGTTGAAAAACACAAGGGCAAAATCACAATTAGACCGGTGAATAGGGGCAAAATCACGTTATCCCTTTATTTTTTATTAAAATATTTATACAAATATTTTTTATTTTGAAAATTTGTAGATCTAGGCACCTCGGATCTTGACCTACAAATTTTTAAAATTAAAACATATTTTAAATATTTTAATAAAGAAATTAAAAACAAAAAATTATGGCAAGCACTCGATCCCATAGCGGCGATCACCGCGCCGACACACTCCATCGTGGGACGGATCTGGGATGGGGCGCCTGGGCTAAGCTGCTCATTCAAACCCAAAATAGTTTCTTACTTTCTGGACCTCCTTTTCTCTAATATAGATCATAGTTTTTAAACTAAACACCACATAGATTAAAGGAGCTACATGGGCTTGCCCTGGGCTACAGCCCGGATAGCCCGGGCCTTAGATCCGCCCCTGCGCTCCACACTTGGCTGGAACCCGCCGTCCATTACATTCCTCCGCACCGGCATGGCGGCGCTCCAGCTCTGCTTTGTCTTGCCATGACCCTATCTACATCGGACCGGCTACCTTTCCCATTAGATGCCCCGTACTCAGGCTTCAAACCTCCATGGCCCAAGGAGGCAAGGAACAACTCGGGTGATGTACACTAGGGTGTCTCAATCTTTCGGTAGAGATGATAACTTTGATTTAACGGAACGACGTTCACGACCCAAATATGATACTCCACGAAGTAATTGCGTCTTAGCGATCGATACATCAACTTCACCGGTTGACACGATCTTGTGGAGCTCGATCACCAAACCACTAGGGTTATTCCTGCAAGTAACCAAAGAACTAGCAAAAACAAGATGAACAGCAACTCAAATTACAAATATTGATTTCACGTCTGAATACACATGAAAAGGTGGTGTTCCGAATAAAATAGAACGGATGGTCTAGCCGACACATGTATCTATCAGGAAGTAGCGATAGCTAAACTTACATAATCAAAACCCCAAATTATTTTAGACGGCTATGGGAGTATTTATACAGGTGGAAGGACAAGTTGGGGTCGTTCTCCAACCCTAGGACGCGTCTGTAATGGACTCAACTTGATACAAGACCCATCGGCTCAATTTTGGCGGCGCAGCATCTCAGGCAGAACAAGGTATCTGTACTAAATTGATGATTACGGCCGACTCGTAATAGATATGGAAGTGAGGCCAGATACGTTGGAAAGTATACTTCATAATATTTTCGTGAAGTACTAAAACATCCAAATCAAAGTTCGTATGAAGCCATGGCAACTGTCGGTGATATGGGCCCGGGGGTATGTCGAGGATGCGATATCTCGAAGAAGGAAGGCGCCTTCGCTCACCACGGCGCGCCAAAAATATGTCCGGATGGCTCAAGCGGGTCGGGCCACGGGTGGCCACGTGGCCACCCCAAGAGGGGCTTAGCTCGGGGGCTGCCCGGAGGCCGCCGCTCTCCCACACGGCAGGGTCCGGGGTCACCCGGACCCCCTGTCCTTCACCCCGCACCTCTCCGAGAGAGGGACGAGTTCAACCGCCAACTACCAACCACCACATTTAATGCCTAAGGGAGAGGCTAGACACCTGCCCCGTCGCATTTATTGCTATGTGAGGCGCGTCCGTCAGCCGCTCTCATCATCACCCCTTTTGCCCGTCTCGAGAGATATGGGGTATAAAGTCTTTGACGGCGACCGTGGTATGACTGCGCGGTCACTCCACGCACGCCTCCCTCTATGCCTCGTCCAGTCGCATTAAACGCGTTGGGCGGCCGCGTGGGAGAGAGAATATGTGCGCTGGGGGCGTCGCGTCGATGCCTCTCCAGGTGAAGGGCCACTGACCAAAAGGCCCCACTGGAGTAGGTAGGCTGGCCATCCTCATGTCAGCAGCATGGCGGCCACGACGCTCGCTTTTCTCCATCAACTCCTATGACGCGGCAACAGGAACAAAGATAGGGGTAGCTTCTCCAACAAGACAAGGCAAGAACCACCCCATCACGTGGAGCGGAGCAGAGAAAACCAGGACTGCTGTGGTATCCCCTTGCACTGTAAAAGGAGGCCCAAGTCCATCATGAAAGAGGTTCCGAAGAACTGTTCCGGCAATAGAGCTCTGAGATCCTGCCAGTTTGGGGTCTCCATCCTTGGGCTCCAAGCACCCCACCTTAGTAATCAGCTCCAGCTTCCTCAGGGAAGAACAGCCAATCCTTGCAGTTCATCTACCACATAACACAAAACAGGAGTAGGGTATTACGTCTCCTGGCGGCCCGAACCTGTATAAATTGCTCTGTGTCTCTTGAGATTGCGACTTTCTTCCATCTCCCTGCCTTCACTCTGCCTCATCGCGAGTTTGAACCCTGATTCACCACTCCCCTGTGCCGAACCAAAAAGGGGGTCCATCGGATTCCCGCGTGTCGATCACCGACATCGACAGCTGACACGCCAGGTAGGGGGAGCGCACTACATTTGGGTTTAAACTCCTATATTTCTTCCATCTCCCACCGAAACCCCCTCTCCCCGTCCTCGCCATGGTCCACGGCTACGTCCTATGGTCCACAGCAGGCTCACTCACTACCCGCGAGTGTGACTTGACCAACAAGGCGGCCGAGGAGGTTGACACGGGCGGGCATAGCCCTGACATTCGACACCTCCGCCTCGGAAGAGGAAGGCCTTGTCCCCCTCACCCCTCTCGACGGTAGCGGCGGTGGCCGGGTCGCGTCACCTCTTCTCGCCCGCCGAGACGGGCTGGGCGAGGAGGAGGCCAAGCATCCCGCAGGATCGCAAACGCACCTGCAGGATCCGGGCTACGCCCGAGCGGGCGCACCGGCGAACCGCGCCGGGGCGACGTCCATCATCGCCTAGAGTTTGGCATGCCTGAGGGCGCCCTTCAGGCGGCGGAGGCGCTCTTGCGCCACCCCCGATCACACCAGGTGAGGGATCCCACGCCAAGCGTTGGTTTGACGACGTGGCGAAGCTGGTCAGCATGGCCCAGCGCTAGTTGGCCGCTGACCTCGCTTCCTCTAGTCACCAACCGCATGGTTCACACACTGCGGTTAGCTCGTCCTCTCGACGACGAGCCCGAAGGGCAGCAGCTGCCGCGAGGGATCTGCTATACACAGAACGGGACGCCCGACTCCGCATCGAGCAACTCCTTGACGAGCGTCGCATGGGGCGAGCTCAGGACTGCGCTTCCTCGTCAGGAGGCGCAAGCGCCCGGCGAACAGCCGCAGCGGCCCTGCCACGGGGAGAGCCCCTCGAGGGACGGCGAGCAGCTATGGTGGCCCAGCCGCGAGCAGGTATTCCGCAACACCCAAGGGGGCCTCCCAGCCCTCGACGCCCCCTCCAGCCGACAATGGCTGTCAGGCCTTCATCTCCAGCCTCCGCAATGTGCGCTGGCCTAACAAGTTTAGGCCGGCCCTCACGGAGAAGTATGACGGATCGGTAAATCCCACCGAGTTTCTCCAGATTTACACCACGGCCATCAGGGCCGCTGGGGGTGACGAGCTCGTCATGGCCAACTTCTTCCCCATGGTGCTCAAGGGCCAGGCCCGTTCCTGGCTAATGAACCTGCCGGCCCAGTCGGTCACCTCGTGGGATGACTTGTGCCGGCAGTTCACCTCTAACTTGCAGGGCACGTACCCGCGCCCGGGAGTAGAGGCTGACCTCCACATGGTCCAGCGAGGAGAGGATGAGTCCCTGCGCAAATACATCCAGCATTTTTGCCAGGTACGCAACTCTATACCGTCCATCGCTGACCATGCAGTGATCTTCGCCTTCTGGAGTGGCGTGTGCCACGACGTTATGTTGGAGAAGATCGAGTCCAAGGACCCCCGGACCACCACCGAGCTCTTCGAGCTTGCTGACCGGGTGGCCCGCAAGGAAGAGGCTCGGGTTTGGAATCCTAGGAATCCCGCGCCTCCCACCTGCCCCCTCCGCGCCCCGGAGGAACGGCGCGAGCGGCGCGGAGCGCAAACCGTCGCTCGGTGGCGAGGAAGGCCACGTCCTCACCGCTGACGGTGCCGAGAAGCCCTCGCGGAAGGGCAAGCCCGCGGGCAACCGCAGGCGATCCTCGAACCCTCGCTCCCAGGGCCAGGACGGGGACAGGTGGTGCATGGTGCACCAAACCTCCCACCACGACCTCTTCGAGTGCTGCTCGGTCAAGAACTTGGCCGAGTGGGTACAAAGGTATGAGCAAGAGAGGAGGGAGAAGGAGAAGGAAGCCCGTCGTAAGGGTAAGGCCCCGGCAGAACGCTCGGATAACCGACGAGAGGAGGCCAAGAGTGCGGCCCCCGTCGGGGACGAGGATGATGATCTGGGCTACCAGGACCCCAAGCACGTCATTGCCACTATCGACGGAGGGGCAGGCGCCCAGGTGTCCCGTCGGAGCCTCAAGACCATGAGGCATGAGCTCCTCGCGGCTATGCCGTCCCATGAGGCGGCCCGAAAGTCACGCTGGACGGAGGTGCCAATCACCTTCGACCAGACAGATCACCCTGGGAGCATTGCACGTAGTGGCCACATGGCCCTCGTGACCTCCCCCACCGTTTGCAACGTCAAGGTCGCCCGAGTCTTGATTGACGGGGGTGCGGCCCTCAACATACTATCCCCGAAGGCCTTTGATGCGATCAAAGACCCAGGGATGGTGCTCGGGCCATCCTACCCCATCAACGGGGTGACGCCTGGGAAGGTGTGGCCCATCGGGCAGATCACGCTGCCGGTCACGTTTGGGAGTCCCGCCAATTTCCGTACTGAGCGGATTGACTTCGATGTGGCGGAACTCAATATGCCCTACAACGCCATGCTCGGGAGGCCGGCGTGAAGGGTTACGCGGAGGCTACGCTAGCCAAAAACAAAAACTTTTAACCGCGCAAACCAGGAACACTTGCAAGTAAGGGCCGATAGATCGTTACCGATTGGAGTAGAGTGCAGCGGAATAGCCAATCAGGGCAATCTGATCCGGAACAGTGTAGCTGATTCCCAGAGACAGCCGATTCGCCAATCAGCCGATTCGAGTCATCCGTCCGCGTTCTCACGCCTCGCTCCGATGCGCCCGACCGCAGCCGATCGCTCCGATTGCAGCCGATCCGAAGCCGATCAACAGCATGCAATGTAGCAGCGCCTCTACCGGTATCCACACGTCCGGGGACAAAACGCCGTACACCCGTGTGCTAGCACGCGATGCAAGGCTAGGGTTTGGCTCGAAAGTGGGGAGGGTTTCCGTGGAGATTGATCTCGGCGACTTCTGTTGCACGCGATGCAATTGACATGTAGCAGCTCTCCACCCCTCCCTCCTTTATATAGAGTTGGCCGACTGGGACTAGTGGCCGATTAGGACTATATTTTGAATCGGATCTCATCCGTATCTCATAGAGTTGGCCGCCCATACGTCGTAAGCCCATAGGACTCTATCCGATCGGATCCCTATCCGATCGAGCCGTATCCGAGTCCAACTCGAATATCTATTCTATCCCCTTAAGCGTGCGACCCTGTAGGTTCAGGTATACTCGGTTTCGGCTATAGTCTAACTTGGCCGATCGTCGGCTCGAGTCCAACTCAGCCGACCCATCAACAGCGGCGCCTAGCAGCACATATTGACACCATAGTATACAAGAATATAATATCGGCTCTGAACCTGTAATGTGTACACAAATCCCTTTGCCTCACGATACCAATTAAGCTATAGGCAAGATGTGTGCCATCCCTTCAATAGCTTAACCATTCACTCGAACCGTATTGGATTATCCGTCCGTTGATTGACTCCTCAATCAACTTAGCATGGCCATGCATTTCCATAATCCATTACCTCGAGGGCCCAGAGATATCTCTCCAAAGGAGGGGCAAATTCCATCTTGATCACTCACATCCCACTCCATGTTTCATAGCAAACCCGAAAACTACCTTTATAACTACCCGCACGGAATAGCGTTTGGTAGTCCCAAAGTAGGCTACTACACATGTTGGAATCCATGGTGATCTCAGTGTCTAAGGACTTTGTACCAACACTACCCGAGACCAACTAATGGCACATTAATTCCCGTAGTGTCTCATGGTGGGTCTATCCAACAATGTGTTCTCTAACACATATGTCCATGTTTATTGATTTGGTATCTCCATACCCATGATCTATGAGACATGATCATCAATCAATAAAGATGTCGATCTTAGAATCATATTTGTTCCGACAATATGACATATGATCAGGGATCATTTAGAAATAGATTCATACATAAAGAGTCTCATAAATAAGTCACGTACTTATTGATCAATACAAGATGTCTATTTCATGGAACTGAATAACACTTTATTCATAAATACATAAACATTGACGTGATATCCAACATCTCCATGTTGCCTCTAGGGCATATCACTAACACGGCGTTGGTGAAGTTCATGGCGGCCACCCATTATGCCTACTGCGAGCTCAAGATGTCGGGCCCCGGAGGCCCCATCACCATCCATGCCGACGTTAAGACCGCGCTAGATTGCGCGGAGGCGCGCGTGGATGATATTGCAGCGGCCGACCGTGTTGAACCCGAAGGCCCTCAAGGGGAGGCCTCGGGTTCCCGGGCCCCCAAACAGCATATGACCTCGGCCGATGAGGTGATAATCAAGTCCATCCAGTTGGGCGACGACCCGTCCAAGACCACCAGGATTGGCGGCAACTTGGACCCCAAATAGGAAGACGCGCTCGTCTCCTTCCTGCGGGCAAACACCGACGTGTTTACTTGGAAGCCGTCGGATATGCCCGGAGTCCCCAGGGAGGTGATCGAGCACCGACTTGCAGTGCGGTCGAATGCACGACCGGTCCAATAGAAGGTGAGGCGACAGGCCCCGGAGCGGCAGGCGTTCATCCGCGAAGAGGTGGAACGGCTCCAGGAGGCCGGCTTCATCCGGGAGGTGCTGCATCCGGAGTGGTTGGCCAACCCGGTGGTTGTCCCGAAGGCCAACCACAAGCTGTGCATGTGCATCGACTACACCAACCTCAACAAGGCATGTCTTAAAGACCCTTATCCTCTGCCCCGAATAGACCAGATAGTCAACTCCACTGTGGGGTGTGACCTTTTATGTTTCCTAGATGCATACTCTGGTTATCATCAGTTTCGTATGGCTATAGAGGATGAGGAGAAAACTGCATTCATTATCCCTGTGGGTACCTTTTGCTACATATCTATGCCTTTCGGTTTAAAGAATGCCATGTCTACTTTCTAACGTGGTGTCCGCATCACGCTGAAAGACCAAATAGGGCGTAATGTTGAGGCTTATGTCGATGATCTCGTGGTCAAGTCCCGGGATCAAAAGACTTTGCTCCCAGATCTGGCCGAGACATTTGATAACCTCCGGTCCTCCCGCATGAAGTTGAACCCAGAGAAATACGTGTTTGGGGTACCGGCAGGCAAACTTTTGGGGTTTTTGGTCTCTGCCCGAGGCATCGAGGCCAACCCTGCAAAAATAAAGGCGATAGAGGAGATGCGCCCCCCTAGGAAGCTCAGGGATGTACAGAAAATTACTGGTTGTGTAGCTGCCCTGAGTCGTTTTATATCAAGGCTTGGAGAGCGGGCGCTCCCTCTATTTAAGCTGCTAAAGCGAACCAGCCCCTTCACCTGGACGGACGAAGTAGAGAAAGCCTTGAGCGAGCTCAAGCGTTATCTCTCCTCGCCGCCCATATTTGTGGCACCGCAAGAAGGACAACCCCTCTTTTTATATTTGGCGGCAACTCCCCAAGTGATCAGTGCAGCGTTGGTTGTGGAGCGCGATGATGAGCCAGTCTCTCAGACACCACCAGCCCCATCACACCCGGAGGCAGGAGACCTTGGATCGGTGTTGGCTGAGGAAGCACCCGAAGCCAGAGGCGGCCCTTGGTCCCCCGAGCTTCAGGGAGCCACCCACCCTTCCATCCAGAGCAGCCCTGAGGGCCCCGGGGAAGGCGATGGCCCGGCAGCCCCAGACACTAAGGTAACTCGCCCCGGTGCACCCAAACCTGTCGCCCCTAGTAAAGTAGCTAAGGCCCGCAACAAGGTGCAGCGGCCGGTCTACTTTATCAACGAGGCGCTACGGGACGCAAAGACACGTTACCCGCAGGCCCAAAAAATGCTATACGCAGTGCTCGCGGCTTCTCGGAAGCTGCGCCACTACTTCCAAGCGCATCGGGTAACGGTAGTCACGTCCTACCCTCTCGGGCAGATCTTGCATAACCGAGAGAGCACGGGACGGGTAGTCAAGTGGGCTATCGAATTGTTAGAGTTTGACCTGCATTTCGAAGCCCGTCACGCAATCAAGAGCCAGGCCTTGGCCGATTTCATGGCAGAATGGACGCCAGTGGCCGATAACGATTAGCCCCTAGGTGAACCCGAGAGTGCGAAGGATCGCGGCCAACGGACCATGCATTGGGTGATGAACTTTGATGGTTCACTCACCTTACAGGAGGCCGGGCGGTGCATTGCGTTAACCTCCCGATGGGCGACGTACTCCGTACATCGTTCGGCTTGACTTCCGGCAACCAACAACATGGCCGAGTACGAAGGACTTCTAGCGGGGTTGCGAGCGGCGGCAAGCATGGGCATCCGCCGTCTGCTAGTCTTCGGGGACTCCCAACTGGTCGTGAACCAAGTTTCTAAGGAGTACCAGTGCACTGATCCCCAGATGGAAGCATATGTCAAGGAAGTACGGCGTATGGAGCGCCATTTCGATGGCCTCGAGCTATGCCATATTCCTAGAAGAGACAATACCCTGGCGGACGAGCTATATAGGATTGCGTCCGCGCGAGCCCCAGCCCTGCCAGGCGCATTCGAAGAAAGACTCTCAGAGCCGTCGGCGTGCCTCGAACAGTCCCAAGGGCAGGAATCGGCCGGTCCCGATGCCCCGGACCTGCAGCCTGGTCCTGCCAGGACCGACATCACGCGCCAGGTGGCTTGGATTTTGAAAATCCAGGCGTATCTGCAAGACGCGTCATTGTCCGAGCAACGCGAGAAAAGCGAGCGCATTGCCCGCACCTCCAAAAGGTACGTGTTGGTGAAAGGGACACTCTATCGACGCGGTGCCAATGGAGTGCTCATGAAATGCGTCGCTCGGGAACAGGGTCTCGAGCTCTTAGCCAAGATCCACGAGGGAGAATGTGGAGCGCACTCAGCCTCCTAAACCTTGGTGGGAAAAGCATTCTGCCAGGGGTTTTACTGGCCCACCGCATTGGAGGATGCAACAGATCTCGTGCGGCGGTGCCGGGCATGCCAATTCCACGCCAAGCAGACGCACCTGCCAGCTCAGGCCCTTCAGACCATCCCGCTCTCGTGGCCGTTCGCGGTCTGGGGGCTGGACATCCTGGGCCCGTTCAAGCAGGCACGGGGCGGCCACAAATTTCTATATGTCGCCATCGACAAATTCACCAAGTGGCCCGAGGCCTATCCAGTCAGCGTCATCGACAAGCATTCGGCTGTGCGGTTCATGAGAGGCATCACGGCAAGGTTCGGAGTCCCCAACAGGCTCATCACCGACAACGGCACCCAGTTCACGAGTGAGCTATTTGGCGAGTATTGCAATGATATGGGCATCAAGCTATGCTTCGCCTCACCCGCCCACCCCCAAAGCAACGGTCAGGCCGAGCGTGCAAACGCGGAAATATTGAAAGGCCTCAAGACGAAGACCTATAATATCCTCAAGAAGCATGGGGACTCGTGAACTGACGAGCTGCCTGCGGTTCTTTGGGCCAACCGGACAACACCGAGCTGTTCCACCGAGGAAACACCTTTCTTCTTGGTGTATGGAGCTGAGGCAGTCTTGCCCTCCGAGCTCACCCTGGGATCACCCCGAGCCACATTATACGCCGAGGCAAATCAAGAACGGCTATGTCGCGATGACCTGGACTACCTGGAAGAAAGACGGTGCCGTGCAGCACTTCGCATGGCCCGTTATCAACAGAGCCTTCGCCGCTACCATCAACACAAAGTCAGCCCCCGAGCACTGCAAATCGATGATCTTGTTCTGCGGCGCGTGCAAACGCGTGCGGGGCTGAGTAAGTTATCCCCGATGTGGGAGGGGCCATACAAAGTTATCGGCACCCCGCATCCGGGAGCAGTTCGCCTAGCCACAGAGGACGACACTCCGCTGCCAAACCCGTGGAACATTTCCCACCTGCGCAATTTCTACCCATAAGCCGCATGGTGTGCTAAAACATATATGAAAGTTCATTCACTGCCTCCAGTGGCATGAACAATGAGTTCGCCGTTCACACTCTTTATGATTTTTCCCTACAAAATTTCTGCTTGTAGTATGTTTTCCCCCATGTGCCGGAACATGTACTGCGGATGCTGGTTCCCGGTGGTCTTCTGGCCTTGCCCGCCTTAGCCTGAGAGCCCTAAGGGCATCGAGGGTGGAGAGATGCTGCATACTATCACACCTGGGGGTAGTCAACGCGTGGGGGCTCGGGTGCGTATCGTCACGCCTGTCCCAAACCCCCCGTTGCTGCTACCCTCGCTGGCCTTTTTATGCCCTCGCTTCTACCCTAAACCCCGACGAAGGCACCAGCCGCCGGCCGATGCACGCTGCCTACGCCCGGATCAGCTTCCAATTACATGGGATGAATTATGACAGGAAACCATACTGCCCATATTCCCACAACGACTAAGATAACTAAAGGTTGAACTACCATTGCAGGGGAGCAAACAGGCAGGGGCTTGGGCCAACTAACCGCCACTGTGTGTGCGCTAAGTTGGCCGGGGGCTCCCAATATACATACATATATATATATATATATATATATATATATATATATGAATCATTGTGAATAATCGTTGCAGATACGACTGCGACGGATCGCTACAATACGAGTCCAATATGATAAAGGCAAGTGCACTGATATTATAAACAATATTACAATGTTTTTTAATAATACAGATAAAGGCAAAAAGGCGGGGGAGTCCTAGGCGGTCGGCGGGTCGCTGGGGGCGTTCTCCGGGCTATCTTCGTCCGGCGGGTCTTCGCGGAAGGCGAGCTGGAATGCCACCGGAGTGCCGTCAAAGCCGACCATAATGGAATCGACGACATCCTTGACGCGGCGCCGAGCGGCCTCCTCGGTGCCCTCGAGGAAGTCCTCGGTGGTGATATAGGGGTTGAAGCCGGGGTCGCAGGCTTGGTAGCTCGCCAGGATGAGCGTCACGACCTGGTGGGACAAGTCGTATGACGACTCCTTCGCCACCTCGTCGACCTCCTCCGGCACCCTCTTGATCCCCTCGGCCAGCTCGTCTATGTGCCAATCCCCCAAGGTAGGAATGGCGGCACAGGGGCGAATAACCCCCGCCTCACGAGCCGCCTCCCGAAGGTGATCGACGGACGAGGCCACGGTCCGGAACCCTAAGCCCAGGGCGTGCTCCAGCTCCGTGATCCGGCGGCGCGCCTCCTCCAACTCTGGCGCCGCGTCACTGGAGCGAGGGGCCGGCTGGGGCTTCCACACCTACGCCTCCACGTCGCCAACCGCCTGCTCCTGGGAGGCCAAGTCCCGCTCCCACCGCTCCAGTTCATCTTGCCGGCAGCACGAGGCGGCCGCGAGCTGCTGCTCACGCTCCCAGACAGCCTTCAGGCACCGGGAGACCTCCTCCTGGGCCTCTAGCACCGCCGCCTCGCGCCCCTCCACGGCGGCCTCACGCTCGGCGATGGCCTTTTCCTGGGCCGCCACGTTCGCCTCCCGCGCTGCGGAGTCCTCCTCGGCCCTGGCCACAGCGACCTCCCGGTCCTCGACCGCCCACCGCGCCACCTCCAGAGCCTTTTCATGCTCTACTAGGCCATCGTCACGGGCCTGGAGCTCGACGTCGGTGCTGACGGCGGCGGCTTCAGCATCGCGCTAGGCGCGCTCACGCCGGTCGAGCTCCTGGGCACGTCGTTCAGGTCGCGTATTAACCCCCCGACGGTGATGCGGACCCTCTCCTTTGCGGCGGCGGTGACCTGCTCACGGAAGTCAGTGGCGTGCCGCTCAACGACGGTGTCCTCGAACACCTAGTTGAGTTCCCCCCGGCGCCGCTCGATGTCTGCCAGCTCCCGCTTCCAGACGAGGCCCTCCACCCTCGCCGTGGCCACCAGCTCCTGGCAGCCTTCGTCGACATCGACCTCCCGACGCGCCACCACGACCTCCCTGGCAGCCAAGGCCTGGACCTGGGCCCGAAGCCCCTCCAGGGAGACCGTGTTGGCCTCCTCCAATGCCCTGGACACGATCATCCTCGCCCGCTCCTGCGATCAGACGAGGGGCTCGATGTCCAAGGCGACCACGAACCCGGACCAAGCGCCCTCGGATTCGGAGTCGGAGCTTGAGCCGAGGTCGACTGCCTGCATGGGGCGGGAAGCCGAAGGCGCCTCCCGGCCGGAGCCGCCCGCCATTGCTTCGCCTGCCGACACTGCCCCGCCCTCCGGTGAGGCTGCTTGCAGCGTCGGAGGATCGCGTGGCCGGCGCCCAGCAGACTGTTGGCGGCGGCCGCGGCGCGCGGGCGTGGCGCGGGTGACGGCTGCCGTGGGGGGGCGATGGTTGCCGCGATGGAGACCCCTAGGGCTGCTCTCCGCTGCCCGCCGCCGCCTCCTCCACGTCGGGGCCAGCTCGCCTCGAATCCGTCGCCGGCGGGGGGCCCTCAGCCTATTCCTCGCGGGCGATCGGCATCTCGGCATCTAGGTGGGCCCCCTCCTTAGGCCGCACCAGACCCGAACCCGAACCCGTAGGGGGTGACCTGGACCCGGAGGGCTCCACCACCCCGGGCCTCTCCTGCGCCTCCCTTGCCGAGCTAGAAGCAGAACCACCCTTGGGTATAACCCTGGGGCGAAAATGCTGGTGCTCGCGGCTGGGAGCAGAAATAAACATAGCAAGGATCAAAACACAAGCAGCCCGAAGCGAAAACACAAGGCCCACAAGATATGTATGCATCTGCAAGGCGTTACCTGTGGGCGGCGTTGAAGCTTCAGGAAACCCGGGAGATGGCCCGCTTCTTCTTCGCGGGGCCGCCTGGGGGGCTCGTTGGGCTGTCGCCCGCGACCTCCGTCGCCGCTGGAGCGCCACGGCCGGCCCCCGCCGCTGACACGCCCGCCGTGGGTGCGCTCCCGGCCTCTGCCGTCGCCATCGTCGTCGTCGCCGTCGCTGTGGCCATTCTGGCCCTCGACGGAGCGGCCCCGGGGGCTGGGCCCGCCGCCTGCGGCCCTCCAGACCTGCGGGGAGGAGCGGTGTGCTCCTCGCCGCCGCCGTGTGGCGGTGATGGGGGAGGTGCGGGGTCGTCCTCCGGCCTCTTCCTCTTCCCCTTCGGGTTTGGGGCCCCCGATTAGCTCCTGCCCGGACCCCAGCGGCCCAGCCGCCCAATACGCACCTGGTCGTTGGCGTCATCGTAGTCGTCGTCCCCTTACCCCCAGGGCAATGCTCGCGCTGCCGACGATGAGCCCACGCCGTCGCCCACCACCTGCAGCGCATGCAGGATCTCCGGGCGCGCCGAATCCTGGCACAGCGGCACCAACCCGGGCGGGAGCTGCGTCAGGTCCATCGCCGTGACGCCTAGGGTATGGCGGACCAGGATTGCGAGGTCGTTCTCGTCCCAGTTGAAGGTAGCGCCCACATGGGTCCGCATGTCGTCGTTGAAGCCCGTGTACATGTGGGCGGGATGCGGCCTCTCCTGTAGCGGCGCGATGTGCCTCATCTGAAAATCCCGGAAGACAGCATGGCTGGACAGGCCCCCCCTCCAGAGGTAGCTGATCCACTCCAGCGCTCCGTCTAGCTCCCTCCCGGCTCGCGGCCGCGCCCCCCAGTTCCTTTGGTTCACTAGGATCCCCGTCGGAAGGGAAAGGCGGGGGTGGTCGCCCAAGCTGGTGTAGAACCAGAAGGCCCTCCAGTTCTCCCACCGGGAGCAGGGGTGGATGTCGATGAAGGGGATGCCGAAGGTCCTGTTGTTGCGCGGCTGGATCGCGACATATCCAACTGCACCAGGAGAGCCCTCCCGGCACACACGGAAGAATTGCTGGAAAAGATGCAGTGAGGGCATCACCCCCACGAACATCTCGCAGGTGTAGGCAAAGATGGCGAGGTAGAAGACGGTGTTGGGGGTGAGGTGGTGCAGCCGGAGGTCGTAGAACTCCAGCACGTCGAGGAAAAAGCGGGAGAAGGGTGGCACCAGCCCGACCATGGCGAAAGAGGCGAAGAACACCATCTTCGTGGGGGGCCGCTCCTCCGGAATGTCGCCACCGATGCGTGTGCCGCGCGGCAAGTACTTGTTGAAGAGGCTTCGGGCCTCCGCAGTGCGAACCAGAGACTTTGGGAGCACGCTCCTCGGCTCCAAAGGCGAGTCACGAGCCATGCTCAAGGCAGGCGCTGGAGTGCGAAAAAGGAAGCCGGTGGTGGAGAGAAAGGGGGCAAAGGGGCAAGAGCGCTGGAGGATGAGAGGCGATGGCCGTGAGAAGCGATGGCTGTGGGAAGCGTAGAAATTGATCCCCCTCTCGCGGATCCGTTTTTATAAGCTACTACGGCCCCCTCGAGTTCTACGGCATTAATTTCGCCCCACTACCGCGCAATGCGCCTCCTCGGCTCCACGCCCTTTCGTTTTTTGCGTCCCTTTAGTTTCTGCGCCACTGGGGGTTTCGCGTCGCCTGGGGCTTTGTGTCTGCTAGGCGCACTACACGGACGGAGAGAGCTAGGCGGTTTAATGGGCCCCCGCGTGCACGGCCCAAATAACGCGCCCCCCCCGTCTGGAGAAGGCTTAACCAAGCGCGGCGTCAGTTGCCGCGCGCCGGCCTCCTACTGCGGCGAGGCACATCCAGTACCCAGGCCCACACACTCAAGAATATGGTGCTAACTGCGCCCGAACCCGACTTCGGTCCCGGTCAACACCGAGGGCTACTGTCGATGATATGGGCCCGGGGGTATGTCGAGGATGCGATATCTGAAGAAGGAAGGCGCCTTCGCTCACCAGGGCGTGCCAAAAATATGTCTTGGATGGCTCAAGCGGGTCCGGGCCACGAGCGGCCACGTGGCCACCCCAAGAAGGGCTTAGCTCGGGGGCTGCCCAGAGGTCGCAGCTCTCCCACACGGCAGGGTCCGGGGTCACCCGGACCCCCCGTCCTTCACCCCGCACCTCTCCGAGAGAGGGGCGAGTTCAACCGCCAACTCCCAACCACCACATTTAATGCCTAAGAGAGAGGCTAGACGCCTGTCCCGTCGCATTTATTGCGATGTGAGGCGCGTCCGTCAACCGCTCTCATCATCACCCTTTTTGCCCGTCTCGAGAGATATGGGGTATAAAGTCTTTGACGGCGACAGCGGTATGACTGCACGGTCACTCCACGCATGCCTCCCTCTACGCCCCGTCCAGTCGCATTAAACGTGTTGGGCGGCCGCGTGGGAGAGAGAATATGTGTGTTGGGGGCGTCGCGTCGATGCCTCTCCATGTGAAGGGCCACTGACCGAAAGGCCCCACTGGAGTAGGTAGGCTGGCCATCCTCACGTCAGCAACATGGCGGCCACGATGCTTGCTTTTCTCCATCAACTCCTGTGACGCGGCAACAGGAACAAAGATAGGGGTAGCTTCTCCAACAAGACAAGGCAAGAACCGCCCCACACGTGGAGCGGAGCAGAGAAAACCAGGACTACTGTGGTGTCCCCTTGCACTATAAAAGGAGACCCAAGTCCATCATGAAAGAGGTTCCGAAGAACTGTTTCGGCAATAGAGCTCTGAGATCCTGCCTGTTTGGGGTCTCCATCCTTGGGCTCCAAGCACCCCACCTCAGTAATCAGCTCCAGCTTCCTCAGGGAAGAACAACCAATCCTTGTAGTTCATCTACCACATAACACAAAAACAGGAGTAGGGTATTACGTCTCCGACGGCCCGAACTCCGTATAAATTGCTCCGTGTCTCTTGAGATTGCGACTTTCCTCCATCTCCCCGCCTTCACTCTGCCTCATCGTGAGTTTGAACCCCGATTCACCGCTCCCCGTGCCGAACCAAAAAGAGGGTCCATCGGATTTCCGTGTGTCGATCACCGACATCGACAAAGAACCGTCATAATTTGGTGTTATCCTCAGCCTGAATTTAGCCCCAAATAGTATTGGTTAGATCTCTTTCTTTACTTGGGAAAAAGTGACGTGGTGACCTGGTGGAGCACTTTGGGAATACTTGGATTTGGAGGGTTGGGTGCTTCCCACTTGGACCCCACTTGGGTCGGCGTTCCAGATAAAGTTGCAAGCCCATAGACCCATTATAGGTAATGTAACACCTTGTTTATGTATTTGTGGCTGATTGGGATGAAATTTGGAGATGAGATTGGATCCGTTGGAAAGAGGACTCGAGAGCTTTCCATCAAGTACTCATGGATCCAAATCGAAGCACATATGCATATTTGACACCGTTTGAATTCATCGCTATTAGAGTTGGACGAATGGATTCTAGAATTTTTAAGCTTTCGAAGCTTGAACTTGATTATATCCATAGTAACTATAATCACATCATCGAAACCCGATGCTATACAGCTCTTGCCTCGCGTGCTGTCGCCGTCGTCACGCTCCAAGGCAGCCAGCCGATGCCAAAGGACAACAACGGCAGCTCACCGTGACTTGGACGGCATCAGCCTGGCCACGTTCCCTATCAAAAGTTCCACAACCCGAGCTCCCTGATTGACTCCATCCTCTCGGTGGCAGGGGTTTTCCAAGTATCAAATATTTTAGAGGAAAGTGGCGCCTGATTGTTTTAAAAATAATTGAATAGTCAAATATATCGGTAAAATATTAAATTGTACATGGTGAAAAAAATCAGCCACTGAAACATTTAAAAATTTTATAAAACACAATAAAGACACATACGTTAAAACATGTCACTATCACATATAAAACATTAAGTGTTAACGGATTGAAACATATAATTTATTTCATTAGAATATAATTATGTGATATGTTGTTATAAAGTTTTGATTATAATAAATACAACAGTGTAATTGGATTATAAATCGGATAAGTAATTTAGGATAAAAATTATTTTGAGGATTACTAAATGCATGCATGCCTGCATTGGAGTGGAGAGAAGAGACAGAGTATGGACAGATAGTTACATGAATTTTGTAAAACATGGTGAAACACATATTGAAATATATCACTATCGTATATAAAACATCATAGTGTTAACGGATTGAAACATATTTTTTTATTAAAAATATAATCATATGATATCTTATTATCAAGATTTAATTACAATGAATATAATGGTATAATTGAATTAAGAATAGGATTAGTAATTTAGAACAAAACTAATTTAGATATTTGACCCCTCATTTCTGATCTTCCTCCCTGGTCTCCTCTTTCATATACTCTCTCCCCTCTTTTTATTTTTGTGTTTTGCAAGTTTGCTCTTCTCGGAGGGAGATTCACATTCACATGCAGTAGTGGGATGCATGCGCAACGCTTAGGCAGGCGGGACCGGGGGTGGGAACCGGCAGCCTGATATTTTTTCTCCCGCCAAGCGACCGACAGGGAGTATTCTCCAAATATTTTCCCTGTTTCTCACGGAATAAGATACTATGCGCTAGTTGATGCGAAGTAGGGACCAACATGTTCAGACATTGGAGTGCAAACTAACACTGAAATATGTTAGCTTGATCGATAATTCCGAGATGCTAAGGGCATATTTGGTTTAGTTATTAAAAACATTAGTCTCTATTTTAGTCCCTTTTACTTATAAACTTCCAAACAAAATAGATTAAAAGAGGCTAAAATATCATTAGTCCATTAATCTCTAATGAAGTTGCTAATTGGGACTAAAAGAGTTATTTTCCACTCGATGTCCTCCCGAACACGCCTGCGCCCATCTTCTATCTCCCGAACAAGCAAAGGCTGTCCATCCCCATCTGCGCCCGTGTCGCCTCAGCCCCACGCCGCCGCCGGTGGGTCGCCCGTGCCTCCTCAGCCCGCTCCACCGCGCTCGTCGCCCGTCGCTGCTCCCTGCGCGCCGCCGCGGATGCTCGCCCGCGCCGCCGCGCCGCCTTATCGCCAAAGACGCTCTCGCAACGCTCCTCGATCCAGAAAATCCCCATTGTACGCACCCTGCGTCGCCGTCGTTTGTTCGTCCTGCTCCACTGGCGGCCGCTCGCCCTGCGCCGCCGCCTTTTGTTTGGCCCGCGCCACCGCGTCAAAGCCACATGTTTCTTCCAGCAAGTCTGGTGGTGGGGAGACCACCTCTCCTGCTCACTAAGTAATGGATAGTTAAATAAAGCATGAGCTACGTTTGAAAAAAAGGAGAGAAATGTGTGGTGAATGTGTGATGCTTGATTACTTCCTTTTGCTTGACACCAGATTACCAAAAAGGTACCACTTTTACCCTCGATCATGGTTTACTCTGGGTTCAGTTAGATTATGTTAAAAAGTAAGCAAATTGGACACCATTGTAGCTCCTAGTAGTGGTTAAAGCCTGCAATTCTATGCTAATCATTCACACCAACTGTAGAGTCAAACACTGAGTAGCAAAGAGAACACTTCTTTTGTCGTATCATATGCCAACCTCATCAAATGTGATATATAGTTGAGAGAGTGACTCCTAAAGTAATGAGTATAAGTGCTATTTATTTGCATACACTTTTTTGGAAGCAAGGACATATATAGATTCCATGGGTTAGTTATTCCTTTATGAAATGATGCCTTTTTTGTCTATTTACTACTGGAGAAAACATCTTTAGTTGAAGTGCAAAAATCCATAATAGTCCCGGTTTGAGTTGTACCTAGGACTAAAAATATCTTTAGTCCCGCTTTAAAAAGACAACAAATCTCTAGGATCTTTAGTCCCGGTTAGAACACGAATCGGGACTAAAGATCATCTTTAATCCCGATTCAAATATTGTCGAGGTTGTCGAGCGCTGTGGATCTCGTAGTCCCGGTTGGTAACACCAATCGAGACTAAAGATGCTATTTTTATGTCGGTTGGTAATACCAACCGGACTAAAGATGATATTTATCCCGGTTTTTATATCAACCAGACTAAAAACACTCGGCCTTATCCCATCGTCATGCGCGCGGCTTCTCCCAAAAAAAGTCATGCGCGCGGTTCTCTCCAAAAATATTTGCGCTCTCCCTCGATATAACGCTATCTCCTCGATCCATCTCCGCATCTCACATCCTCTCCATCTCCCTCTCCCTCTCCCACTCCGCATCTCACTCACCGGCGCCGACGAGGGATGGTGGAGCACGAGGAGCGGCGGCGGAGGCCGCGGGCCGCCAGCCGGCGGCCGACGTGGCGGCGGCGGCCGCCGCGAGCCGCGGAGGTGGCGGACGTGCGGTGACGGTCGTGGGCTTACGACGGAGGCCGCGGCCTGACGGCGGCATGCATGTGGCGGCGCTGGCGGGTGTGTGCGGCGGCGGCCGTGGGGCGGCAGGCGCGGCGCATGCGGCGGCCGTGGGGGCGGCGGCGGAGGCGACGGGCGTGCGACGGAGGCTGCGGGCTAACGGCGGCCGCGGCATGCGACAGCGCAGCAGTGCATGCGGAGACCGCGGCCGACGGCGGCACGGCGTGCGGCGAGGCCGCGGTGTGCGTTGGCGGTCGCGAATGTGTATGGTTCGTGTGAATGTGGGAATGATTTGTGTATGATTTTTGTGAATGTTTCGTGTATGAATTTGTGAATGAATTTGTTGAAGATTTTTAGATGTTTTTTTAATCTGTGGATGATTTGGTTGTTGCATTGTTAGAAAAAACCGATATGCAAGCAGAAAAAACAAATAAAAAAAGGAAAAAAGGATGGCAGTCACGTGGCGCATCCATATTTAGTCCCGGTTGGTGTTACCAACCGGGACTAAAAATAAATCTTTTGTCTCGATTATTTCAACCGAGACTAAAAACAAACTTTTTTGTCCCGCTCATAGTTTCGGTTTGTAACCCGAGATTAAAAAGGGTTACAAACCGGGACTATAGTGCACTTCTCCAAGCAAGTGATTTGATCATACATATGTAATTCATAATATATGCATGCAATTTTGTAGTTTCAACACATCATTCATCACAATAGATTGCTTCAGATACATTGTTCTACATCATTTTAGCATTTATAGTTTCTATTTTTAGCTTGCATGAGTGATTAGGGGTAATATGGTCTTTGTACATTGTAATTAATGAGATTTAGTCCATTTTAGTCCCTATAACCAAGCAATATGAGACTAAAATTTTTAGTCCAAAGACTAATCTTTAGTCTCATGACTAAAGCTTCAAACAACACCTACTAAATGTTTGATTTTTCATTTAATCAGGGTTTATATTAACATTCCTTGATATTGCTTACCTAATTGTTATGTCCTTATTACCTTATTGTTGTTGAGTAGTAGCACATGGGGAGCTCGGAAATCAGGGATCCCTAGAGCCTAGGATTACCACGTGAATGCTATTAATGTGCGTTTGAAATAATCATAACGTCAAAAGTTTACGCTAATCTAGAGGTGCACAGTTTTAATTTCAGTCGAGCCTGGGCATGTCAACAAGTGATACTATTTTTTTAAGCAACAAGTAGTATTAGGACCTGGTTCTTTTGTTTTTGGCTGTTTAGCCTGAGAAGCGTAAGCTAAACCAAACAATTAACTTTTCAATTTGACTTTTGAAAAGCCAAAAGTCATAATTAAACTAGAAAACTCGAAATGCAAGTTCACTTTAAACATTTTTCCGGCTTCTAAGAGAAAAGTTGAAACTAATTACTCGCTTACCATCCTAAAAAACGCTTTAGTTCTTTTTTTCTGTCCCGAGGCCAGAGCGTGCACGGCTCCTAGGGTTTCCGACGCCGGCGTGTTGATGAGAAATTTCTCTCATGCGCTGGCCTGAGAGATCTGCTTAACTCCAGTGCAGGTCCTTCTCGGCTACCTATGTTGTACAAGGCGTGCCGCTTGGTTTGATCTCGTTAACTAACAAGAAAACAGAGATATATGCGTTAAGTGTTAAGTTAGATCCCACTGGATCGGCCGCAGAGTCAATTTACATATACATGATATCCCGAAATGTATTTAAACCAAGTGACTAGAATAGATCGGCGCGCCAAGACAAAGATTAGCCACTTAATCCAAATATACAATGGGATAATAAATATATGCTTTAACAATCTAGCCGATGTCGTAAGTCCAACCGTGAATCGGCTAATACTCCGATTTATCTTATGAAAAGATATTGATCTGAACTAAATGCGCTAAACCTAGATCAGTCGACTGTCGGCTGTAGCTGACAAACTGATTCTGGCTTAGGGCATTTAACTAGAGCAAGATCTCAATATAAGAGGCGGTTTTAATGGATCTGATAACAAAATATACCAAAAGAATATTAAAACATATAAGGCCGGATGAAACCCCGGCACTGTCTCTAAACATATACATCTAGCCGAACAGATCATAAAAGCTCTAAAAACGACTTAATAGATCAATGTTGATGCAGCATTAAGTATAAAAAGAACAATCTGATCTACTGTAGCTGATGTAAATACCTCGAGACGGTGAATATCGCATATAATTTAGGCCAACCCTTAGATCTATCTCTATCAGCGGCTGGTTCTTGATAGAAACGAGCCGATGTCGAGATAGATCTAAACATTGTTCTAGATTATATGCGATATATGATAATTAGCGCAGCATAAATCATCGAATTTAGAGTGTCATAATGATGGAAGCACTAAATTCGACAAGATACATCACTAATAACAAACATTTACCTTAACTTGGGGATCGAAACGATGCAGCCCGAAGCCGGATCAGTTGTTCATCTGAAGAAAAAGGAGGCGATGCGCCGAAGGTTGTATTGATTGTGAGAATGTTTAATTACAAGGATCTCGGGTCATATTTATACCCAAGAATAGCATTATCCAGTACACACCCGGACTCGTCTAAACTACTATTTAAAATACAATAATATCCTGGGAGGACCCATGCCGCATTACATAAAACAATCTAACAAACTCCTAATTTACGTATAGAGTTGCCGTTACATGTGACAATATCCATAGATGGCAACATCTTTTAACGCGTAAACCGAGAACCGAATCTTCTATTTATCGTCAAGCACTTTCATCGAAAACGGTTTTATCTTCTCCTCGACTCAAGATCGGCCATCGGCCATCCTTGTCCGATCCAACCTCGCCCGATTGACCTCGCAGCCGATCGTTACTCAGCCGATTTGAGCATAGCCGAAGCAGCCTCTGCTTCTACGCAGATTATTCCACCAATCCAATTTCGCTTCAAATTCGACCTTGAACTTAGGGATTTGGTTACCAAATTTGGTCGTTAACACGGTGCCGCCACCTCCGCCTCGGCGTGGCGCCGCCACCCCGTCGCCGTCGCACCGCCACCCCCACGGGCACCACCCCCATCACCACCCCGTCGCCGCCACCCACGCGGGCGCCACCCCATCGCCGTCGCCCCATCGCACCGCCACCCCGTCGCCCTGGGGATGGCGACATGAATGCATTTCGTGATAGCATTACTAGCACTTTGATGATGATGAGAGATTAATATACAAGATTAAAAGATAAATGTTACATGATGCTGCTACTGTATAGTATTATTACTAATAGAAACAAATATTTGTTATTTTAAAAATAGCTAGGAGCGTTATGTGTATTTTACATCGCATTCAGTTAAATAAGTCAACTTAAAAGCTAGCTCCAAAATAGCCTTCACCTTTTGGCTTCTGTTTCTGGTGTTTCAACTTTTCAAAAGCTAAAAAGCCAAAACCAGCTTCTAGCTTTTGAAAATCTGAACGGTAAATAGAGTCATAAGTGAGAGCCAAAGCTAACGTTGCTTGTGGATATTTTTAGACATATACTTGTTTGTGAACCTAGCTAGAAGACATATAAGCAATGATACGCCAGACCAAGTAGTGGCTAAGCAGCTACTTTACCAAGCTCTCTGCCTTGCTTTCAGCAGAATACAAGCTTCTCCAATGTATCAATGGTGATATTGCCTTCTTGAGTGACGAGTTGAGCAGCATGGACGCTCTTCTTGTGAAATTAGCGAGCATGGAGGACAAATTAGATCTGCAAGTGAAGGCATGGAGGAATCAGGTACGTGAGCTGAGCTATGATATTGAGGACAACATTGACCTCTTTATGCACAAGCTATGTCGCGCTGATGCTAAGGCTAGTTTTGTTCAGAAGACGACATGTAAAATTAGAAATTTAATGATGCGCCGCCAGATCATCAAGAAGATTCATCAACTCAAGGCCCGTGTCAAGGAGGAGAGTGATCGTCGCTTGAGGTATAACTTTGATCAATACGATGCACATGTGGGCATAATTGAAATTGATCTCCGGTTACCAGTGCTCTATGTGGAAGCAACCAGACTTGTTGGCATAGATGGCCCTATGGAGACTGTGATCGATTTGTTGATGAAAGAGAACAGTTCAGCACAACAACTGAATGTGGTATCCATTGTGGGCTTTGGAGGCCTTGGCAAGACTACTCTAGCAAATCAAGTGTATCACAAATTGACAGGTCAATTCGATTGCACTGCATTTGTACCTGTGTCACGTAATCCTAATACAAAGAAAATCTTATTGGACATTCTGAAAGAAATAGGAATCAGAGCAATACCAGATAATGAGAGGCAAATCATCAATATTCTCCGAGAATATTTACAAAACTGGAGGTATGCATGTAAAATATCTGTAAATCATCAATATTCTCTTTTCATCTATACTGCAAAATGTCTTAATTCTGAATCGATATGAATATCTACATAACTCTAGATGGCAAGGCACTTCCATTTGTTAGTAGCTCTTTAATATTTGTAGCATATCATAGTGTATCTGGTAACTCATATAAATCAGATACATAACCAAAAGGGATTTAAGGCGACATGTTCTAAAGTTTTGCTTGTCTGTTCTAAACTTTCAACTATTTTAGCACAATGATGCCTAGTTTCGTTCGAAAATTTGCACAATAAAGCATGTCCAATGCTGTCTCTAAACGAATCTCTAATTTTGCTTTAGAGAATTTTCTTTGAAAAACTGGCTCCAACAGACTCTATATAGATCTCTAAAATTAGAGGTTATCTAAAATCAGGATCTTGTGCTCAAAACTGAGAATAGAGTCCTGGTTCTCTAAAATAGCTCCCGCCACCACGAGGATTATTTAACCGTGGGGCGCACGCGAAAAAAACATATTTGCCGCTTCTCGCTTTAACCACGGCTGCTTCTCGTTTTGCCGCTTGCTGCTCAACATAAGTCGTTGCCCTATCACGAAATCAATCAGCTTGCTACTTGCCGCCCGGCGTGTTTGCGAGTTTAGCGTGACGGATAATTCCGGAGATGCTTCGCTGCGCCGTCTGTACCAGCCCACGCATTTGTTGTCGTGTCCCGGAAAAGATTGATACCCTAGCGATTGATGGTTTCCGGTTAATTAATAAATAGAGAATCAATTTTGAGAATCTGCCGTATCAAGTTTTGATGTCATTCTCTAAACTTTTTAGGAATTCTCTAAATGAGTTATTTTGAGAATGAATTTTTGAGAATCTATTGGGCATGCTCTAAAAAGATCAAAGAGATCAAATTACTAAATATTTTCATTGCATTGTTGGAGGGGAAAAACCATACGGAAAATGAACATGTACAATATAATGTTCACATGTTATTAGTTTCACATTAAGCACTCCCTCCGTCCCGAGATATAGCTACCTTTCTAGATTAAATTTCTACTATAAAGATAGCTATATTTGGATACAGGGGGTAGCACTTAAAATTCCCTATCATGGTAGCAGGGGTTAACTAATGCACTACTGCATCTACAAATTAAGGTACTTTGTCGTTGTTGATGACATCTGGAGCACTGCTGCATGGGAACAACTGAAATCTTCGTTGCCTGAGAATAGTTTATGTAGCAAAATACTTACAACTACACGGAACAGTGATGTAGCCAGATCATGTTGCTTTGGTTTTCCAAGAAACATTACGAGATTCAACCTCTAAATGAGCAAGACTCCAAGACGCTATTTTTTAAGAGGCTTTTTCACTCTAAGATTTATTGTCCTCCTCACCTTGAACAAGTCTCTCAAGCAATTATAGAAAGATGCTGTGGTTTGCCATTAGCTATAATTAGCATAGCAAGTCTGCTGGCTAGCAAATCCAATGCAAAAGAACAGTGGGATCAAGTGTACAACTCTATTGGCTATGCATTCAGTTCACAAGGAATGATGGATATATTGTTGCTTAGCTATTATGATCTTCCTTATCATCTGAAGACTTGCTTGCTGTATCTTAGTATATATCCAGAAGATTCCAAGATCAAAAGAGAAGAACTAATACAGAGATGGATTGCAGAAGGATTCATTACTCAGGTGAGGGGCAAAAGTTGGAGCAAATTGGGGATAATTACTTTAATGAGCTTATCAACAGAAGCATGATACAACCAATTAATATCAAATATGATTAGGGCAGAGGCTTGTAGAGTCCATGACATGATGCTTGATCTTATCATATCCCTATCAATTGAGGAGAATTTTGTTACCATAATAGATGGAGCTCGGTGTAATTACTATAATAGTAAGATTCATCGGCTTTCTCTCCAATATAACAAGGTGGAAAATGAAGTCGCACAAAATATTATTGATAACCAATTACAGGTTCGTTCATTGAATTTCTTTGGGCCAGCCAAGCAAATACCTTATCTATCAAAGTTCTATTCCTTACGGGTATTGATTATAGAACTGTATATGTGTGGATAACCAACACATTAAAAATTTAGGAAAATTCTTTCAGTTAAAGTATTTAAGAATAGGATGCACAAGTATAACCAAGCTTCCAGAAGATATGTCAGATCTACAGTATTTGCAAACATTATATATATGTCGTAGTAAAATCGAAAGATTACCATCATCAATTGGTCGATTGCAAAGATTGATCTGTCTGCTTGTTGGCAGCCTTGTAGAATTGCCTGATGAGATTGAGACCTGAAAGCTCTGCAAGTGTTGTCACATGCAAACTACTATAATTCCACAAAATTTGTGGGAGGGCTTAAGAGGTTGACCAATCTGAAGTCGCTTACGATAGATTTGCATGATTCTGATATGCTTGGTAATCATGGCATGGGGAAGTACCACAAGGCTTTGGAGCTATCTCTCATTGAGTTGGGTAAACGCGGCCTTGAATCACTGAAGATTGGGCGTTTTGTTTACTTTGGAGATAAACTGATGGATTTGCTATGCTGCACAGTTCCTTATCTCCAAAAGCTTATAATTGACGGAGACGGCATTACTAGACTTTCGCGGTGGTTGTCCTCCTTTGTAAACCTCACACACCTTGACATCTGTATTCTTAGCATCTGTAAGGAGGATCTTGGATTACTTGGAAGCATTCCTGTTCTGCTCTACCTCAATATGGAAGTAATACAAGCCCCTAATGACAAACTTGCTATCAGCAGCCCAGGATTCAAATGCCTGAGGGAGTTTGAATTCGCGTATCGTTGGGGAGGGGGTTGGGGTTAGTATGTGAACCAGGATCTATGCCAATACTCCTTAGGTTGCAATTTGAACTTGGTGCAGAGGAAACAGTGTCTAAGATGGGTTTTGATTTTGAGTTCAGCTTCAAGAATCTCTCAAGCCTGGAGCACCTTACTGCCAGGATTAGCTGTCTTGGTGCCACAAGAAGGAGGGTGGAGGCTGCCGAAGCTGCCATCAGAAGTGCGATTGCCGATCACTCTAGCCGTCCCACACTCGAAATTCAGAGGAAGTTTGAACACAGCATGGAAATGGACACAAGAGTGTCAGAAGGCACTTCAGTGGAAGATCTCCAACCACAACCAGACCTTTCATAGTACAGAAGAACTAACATATGTGAGGTATTTGAGGTGTGTTCATCATAAATATACAGAACATATTTTGTTTATTTATGTTCTTTTTCTTGGTGAGTTTTTAGCTGAGCTTCCAGCATGTAATTTCAGGAAAACGCAACCCCGACCATCAACATGCGATGACCAAAGGCAGGAATGGTAACAGACCTGGCATAGTTTGCATGATCATTAATAAACTGAGAAATATGTACCAGTTTCTAATTTTTAGCTCACGATTTACAAATTATTCCATCACCTAAGCAGATCAAACTAAATTAGTACTGGTGCCTGTTTCTAAAACAAAATAGTACTGGTGGTGCCTGGGTACTTATGTCATATTCGCTTACACAATAATTATATTCATGTCATGTTCATCTTAAACAATAATTATATTTATGGTTAGTTATCTAGTTCTATGTTTCCAGGACTATGGAGGTATTGTCTTCGTGGTCCGGCCTACCACCGTAGGCGATTTCTTATTGTCCGCCCTACGTCATACCCGAACATGGAGGATTACACAGACGGACAGGGTTGTCACCACCGCTGCTCATCTCTACGACCCATGAGATATGACCATAACCAATGTTTATGAAACAATCTAACCACCGCGCTTATATTGCCACGTATACCTTTGCCTCCCAGACGTTAATAACTAAGGCAAGGGCACACCTATATCCTAAATACACATTGGACCGTGACCATGGCAATAGAGTTACTCATCTAACCATGTTATAAATATTATATAAACTATAGATGGGCATATATCTAAGCAAGTAGAATATGAACTATACTCAAATATACGAGAAGATAAATATATTATATTTATCAAAGTCGTACAAACAAATAAAGATAGAAGAGACATACCCGACTTTCTCAAGACCACTCGAACCGAGAAGAAGCTCTAAACTAAACTTCTAACTTCACTAGCCCAAAGACTAAGTATGAAATGTAGAAACTACTTCTTGTGGTGTGTGTTTAGATGTGAAGTGAAGCTTCCTTTTATAACATCCATATGATGGTTCTTAAGTCGGTTTATAACCACCAAATGCTCACAACCGTCATTATGGATGGTTGAGGCGTTGCCACGTGGAAGGAGGAGGTTGGAGCCGCCATGGCTGGTTCAGTTGAACCCTGGTTCGGCCGAACCAGAGCCACCACCTCTGTCCACCGACTTTGGCCGTAGGATGGCAGGTGGGTCCCTTGGTCGGTTTCCGTGTTTGGCCCTACTTTAAGTCGGTTTCACCCGACTTGTGAGCCCTCCAATCCATGAGGTGCTGACGTGGTGATTATCGATTGGTTGGAATTGTGTTTCTTCACCACGCGAGCATGCTTTCACTTTATTTATTCATATATGTTCCTGCATTCATATAATCTCCAAGGACATGTAAAACTGTATTAATTCTAAACCTATATACAGTAAAAGATGTTAATCCCTTTTATTCCCAATGTCCGTGACGGTCAAAATTGGTACTTAACGACTATCAACACACCCTATAAATTATATTGCCGATCCGAGAATTGACACAAACATCAACTCGTTTTGATCGCGGCAGGACCGCCACCTCCGCATGTTCTCCCACTGCATGACAAGGTTGCCGAGAACGTTGGCACCACCAATGGCCCTCAAAAGGATGAACCTCACATTCCCGACAATGCATCGCCACAATGGCGAGCCCGACAAGCGCCTCCTCGACAAGACAAGCCGCGATCTCCGCAACCACCTAAATGGCCGAAGGCGAGAATGGCAAGATCAACACGATGATGGACGCGACAACCCCATGATCATCAACATAGGGGAAGCCGTCGGGATAATAATCATAATCAAGACAACAAATCGCGATCGCGACCAAGGTCGTGATCGCTAGGACAACCTAGTACATCGAGGTGACAATGAGCAAGCTTCACGACACCACCGTGATGACCAAGATGTAACACCCTAAAAAAATCGAAGGAATTTAAAATCGAAAATTAAAAATCGAAACTTTGTTGCCTTTTTGCTCGTGTTTGTTGCTTCTTATTTCCCAGCTCAGTTGCATGAATTTAGTTGTGAACAATTCCTCTCGATGTTTGTGAAAACCAAATGATTTAGATTTTCGTCTGAGGGAAAAGTCTCGAGGTCTAAGGTCAAGAAGGTAGAATAAAATCTAATGAGATGCAGATGCATTAAGATAGGTATTTGAAAAATAAAACATTAATTGGTGATTATAAATTATTAAGTTAGGAAATAAAATAGACAATAAAATTTTTTAGGGATTTATATAAAAGTCGGAAAATTATTTGAAAGCAAAAATGGTGTTTTATGAATTTAGAAAAAGGGATTTAATTAAATATGGAAATATATATTTGAAAATGAATAATGGTGGTGAAAAGTTTGAAAATATATTTTTAACCAATTTTGAGAATACTATATGTTTATTTGGAATTTTTAGAGTGAAGAAAAATTAGAAATTGAAAATGGAGTGGAAAATTGGAAAAATCTAAAATAAACTATTCATTGGTCATCACTTGTTCGACGCCGCATCGGCCCCGCCGCGCGCCCACCGCGCGTCGCCCGACCTACCGCGCCCACGCCCGCGCGCCACGCCTCGCGCGCACGCGCCCGCGCTCGCCCACGCCGCCCCGGCCGCCGCACGTGCGCCGCGCGCGCCTGCGCCCGCCAGCGCGCGCCAGCCCCGCCTGCGCCATGCGCCATCGCGCCACGCGCTAGCCGCCGCACATGCCCCGCGCACGCGCCACGCGCCCACGCCGCGCACCGCCTCGGCCGCCCACGCACCCCGCGCCTCGGCTCGCGCTGCGCCGCTGCCGCACGCCGCGCGCGAACCCCGCCGCGCCACGCCACGTGCCGCCGCCCCAAGCTCCGCCCGTGCGCGCCCGCTCTCCGCGCGCCCGCCTCGCCACCAAGCGCCGCGTGTGCGATGCCGCACCGCCGCCACGCCGGCCCCCTTTTCTTCCCTCGCCCTCGCTCGCCGCGCCTATAAATAAGGGGCAAAATCCCCCATCTTCCCCACCTCGACGCCTCTAGCCTCCCCTCTCTCGCCGGCTTCCCTTCCCTCTCCCGAGCGCCGCCATCGCCGCAACCCTAGCCGCCGTGCGCCGAGCCCCATCGCACTCCCGAGCTTCGCCATCCCCTAAGCCGAGCCGCCACCCTCTCCCCTTCGTTTGCACCGCCGCCACGGCCGCAATGCAGAGAAGAGAGGAAGCGAGGATCTCGGTCGAACACCTAGTGTAGCAATGAATAGTAAACAGAGAGAAAAAAAGAAAAGAAAAAGAAAATGGAAAAGAAAAATAGATAAAATAGGAAAAATTTTTAGAAAATTAGGAAAATGTTTTGAAAGGATTTGAGTGAATTTTTTGGCAAAATAAATTATTTTCTTGTATATTTTTCTCGAATAATTTTGGAAAATCGAAATCGACTTCTCCAAATTTCGTTTCGCGCGTTTTTAAATCCGGATTTCGTTTAATTCTTTCTCGCCATCTAAATATGTTTTTCTTTTGTGCTCGAACCTTCAAAACCTCGAGTACAAAACCCTCCCTCCGTTGATATTTCTAAATCTATTTTCTCAAATAAATACGATCGTCGTTTTGCGAAAACCCTAGGGCATCGACTCGAGTTCAAACTCGGATTTTTCCCTAGCGCTCCCCGCCCGAACTCAAGTAGAATTCTAGGCTAAACATTTGGAGTCGTTTTTGTGATTTTTATGGTTCTTTTCGATCTCTCGTATTTTATTGAATTCTAATTGAATTCAATTGATCTTTCCCACGTACGGATAGCACCTGAAGAAGCAGTGCACCGACTCCATTGAAGACCCCGCCAACAAGCGTGCGAGCAAGGCAAGTCATTACACTCTTTGAACATATTGATCCCAATTGCGAAATGATGTTGTTTTAAACTTTAAACATGCATGCTATACACAAAGAATTACCTACACTTGTTATGCCATGCCTTGTTATTGATTACCTTTAGAATTATTCCTTGTAACCCTCGATGTGATACATACAACCTGAGAATATCTTCGGTAAAATGCTTAGCCATGCTATTTTTAGATTCATGCATACTCATGATTTTATAAAGAGTTTTATGTTTGGGCAACTACCTTAGGGAAGGTAGTTGAGATACGGCATATGGAGACATGAGCGCCACATTGCCATGAGAATGATAAAATGAGTTTTTGATAAAAACTCAAAATACCAAACAAATGTTTTAGACTCGGGTGGCTGGATGATTTGGGTGGATTCCTGGAAAAGGCAAGTGCCGACCCCGGTCAATTAAGGACCGAGCCATGAGATAGCCGAAACGAGCCAAGCATAACCGCATTTCCGAATGGGTATAGACCTAGCGGAGTAGATAGCCGAGCGGAGGCGATACCCTGCGTAGTGGTTCTTATGTATGAGATGAGATTGAGAAAGGATGACTGAAAATTGGAAATTAATGTAACTTGATGAATGAAGTCTTCCCTTATCCCGGTGCGCTGTAACTCCTCTTACTGCTAGAAAATGAAGGCCGGAGTGCATGAGGGCTTAAGTTCATGGAGCGGGTACTACCAAAGTGAGGTTATCGAAAGGCTTTGCCGTGACCGCCTCATGTGTTGGGACGTAGGCTCATTTGTTGGGCAATGTGGAGTACGGTAAAGTGTACATCCACCGCAAAGGTGAATGAATCAATCTATTCGAATAGCCGTGCTCGCGGATATTGAGCATCGTGTCAAGACTTTCGCTTGGCTAGACTTTAAACTTTAAAATGATGGGATGGGTTTGCATGATGATTCTTATTCATTATGGATCAACTTCTCGAGATGCGAGAAGGGGTGGACTCCCTAGAAAACCATGACGAACCGAAAGCGGAAGCCATCCTTGGAATCACGATGGATGGTAGAGCAACCGTCGCCGACTTAATGAACTCGTGGAACTAAAACTTGACTCGGCTAGCTGTTAGGCTTGTGAAAAGAGTTGTGAAAATTGGCTTTATGCAAAGAACCCCACCATTCTTTGAATGACCCTATCATGTGCATCACTTCGTGCCGGCTTGTTGAGTACGGTTGGTACTCACCCTTGCTATACGCACAAACCTTCGATGGTGGAAATGAAGACTTGGAGGATCCATATGCCTACTACCAGAGGGCGAAGAAGCCGATGGCGCCGCTAGGTCTTAGTCTCCTGGCGCTGCCTCGTTGCAATTGACAAGCCGCCGCCTTCATTCCGCCGCCTTACCTAATTTCTACTTTTGGTTGTATCTCTGACCATGAGGTCCTATATGTTGGATATTGCCTTCGGGCCTATTATTGTAATAATTTCGATGTAAGACTATTCGTGCATGTGCACCTCATTATTCAAGATCGTATTTCGTGGGTACCAAACTACTCGATCCAGGGGAAATGATACTATGAACACGAAAGATTACCCTTCCAAAATGGGGGTCCACAGTAGCTGGTATCGAGCAATGCGACCGTAGGATAAGACCAACCGTGCCCTACCCCGACTAGCCGGCTAAAGGGAAATATCCCTACGTAGGATCATTTCGTAAACTATTATTTTCGAAAGACAAACATACTTTTTCCTATACCTTTATCCCCATTTCTTTTACTCAAATTGTTTTGATATTATCTCTCTCTCTCTCGACCCTAAGTTGCTTTCAAAAGCATATGTCTGACCATATCGGAGTTTGGGAGTGAAGGGTTACGCTGAAGCTCCGCTAGCCGAAAACAAAAATTTTCTACCGTGCAAACCAGAACACTTGCAAGTAAGGGCCGATAGATCGTTACCGATTGAGTAGAGTGCGCGAATAGCCAATCGTGGCAATCCGATCCGGAACAGCCAGCCGATGACAGCTTTTGATTCCCGGGGATGGGCCCGATTCACCAATCACCCGATTCGCAAGATGCCGTGGAGCCGATCCGAGTCGTCCGATCGTGTTCTCGCGCCGCTCCGATGCGCCGACCGCACCCGATTCACCCACACCCGATGAACAGCGTGCAACGTAGCAACGCCTCTACCGGTATCCACACGTCCGGGGAAAGAACGCCGAACACCCGTGTGCTAGCACGCGATGCAAGGCTAGGGTTTGGCTCGAAAGTGGGGAGGGTTTCCGTGGAGATTGATCTCGGTGACTTCGTTGCACGCGATGCAATTGACGTGCCGCAGCTCTCCACCCCTCCCTCCTTTATATAGAGTTGGCCGACTGGGACTAGTGGCCGATCAGACTCTATTTTGAATCGGATCCTATCCGAATCTCACGCAGTTGGCCGCCCATACGTCGTAAGCCCATAGGACTCTATCCGATCGGATCCCTATCCGATCGAGCCGTATCCGAGTCCAACTCGAATGCCCGTTCTTATCTCCTTAAGCGTGCGACCCCGTAGGTTCAGGTATACCGGTTTCGCTATAGTCTAACTTAGCCGACCGTCGGCTCGAGTCCAACTCAACCGACTGTCAACAGCGGCGCCTAGCAAAGACATATTGACACCATAGTATACAAGAATATAATATCGGCTCAACCCGTAATGTGTACACAAATCCCTTTGCCTCACGATACCGCTTAAGCTATAGACAAGATGTGTGCCATCCCTTCAATAGCTTAACCATTCACTCGAACCGTATCGGATTATCCGTCCGTTGATTGACTCCTCAATCAACTTAGCATGGCCATGCATTTCCATAATCCATTACCTCGAGAGGCCCAGAGATATCTCTCCAAAGGAGGGGCAAATTCCATCTTGATCACTCACATCCCACTCCATGTTTCATAGCAAACCCGAAAACTACCTTTATAACTACCCGCCATTTAATAGCGTTTGGTAGTCCCAAAGTAGGCTACTACACATGTTGGAATCCATGGTGATCTCTGTGTCTAAGGACTTTGTACCAACACTACCCGAGACCAACTAATGGCACATTAATTCCCGTAGTGTCTCATGGTGGGTCTATCCAACAAAGCGTGTTCTCCAACACATATGTCCATGTTTATTGATTTGGTATCTCCATACCCATGATCTATGAGACATGATCATCAATCAAGAACATGCCAATCTTAGAATCATATTTGTTCCAACAATATGACATATGATCGTGGATCGTTTAGAAATAGATTCATACATAAAGAGTCTCATAAATAAGTCACGTACTTATTGATCAATACAAGACGTCTATTTCATGGAACCGAATAACACTTTATTCATAAATACATAAACATTGACGTGATATCCAACATCTCCATGTTGCCTCTAGGGCATATCACTACAGTGGAGGTCACTGCCCACGGGATGAAGGATTCGTGGCGCAACTCCAGCTTATTGTTATGGTGCCTAAGGTATCCAGAGGCACCCACCTACCTGGATTAGGAGGCATGGCACCGAAGGATACACGGTATGGGAAGCAAGCAGCCAGCTGAAGCTCGCATGGGGAGCGAGACACCCTATTGCTTCCACACTCGTTACCACCGAGATCCGGTTGAAGCCGCTCTTCGTGACACATCCCGTGAAGCATTTCTCCGCCTCAACGCTATTCACCGTGGTGAACTCACCATGACTGAGTTTGTGCACCACCCTACCGTGAGGAGGGCAACCTGGCCTCGCACCGTGGAGGCCACCCCGCCGCTATAATCCTATGGTCACCCGTCCTGTCCCACCGGGGCGTAAACAATGATGATCGCTATGAAGAGGCTTTGCTTGAAATCGATGACCAGCAGCCGACGCCTCAATGATCTCGGTCGAGGAACACTAAAACCAAGGGGATCGATCAACTTGCTGCAGCACTAACTTACAAAGCAACGGTGCTCGCATTTAGCAGCTCCGACCATTACATGGCCCGTGGAGAAGCCTTGGTGGAGCCGGGAGGAACACAGAAGAGCAAACAACGGGTCAACCAAATGGAAGAGCAACTTCGCTCCCACCCCGTCCCTACCGCAGTACTTCCACCGGTTGCACCAACACCCACCGCCCCGTGCCCGACCACTACTACCTCATGACTCCAGATGCCCGAACACTTTTCAAGCCATGATGGAGCATGCCTTTTGTTGAGCACAGAGTCGGCACCATACCCGATAGACCCCACCGCCACTACCTCAATGGAACCTACCTCGAACTCCATGGCTGTACCATCTCGAGCCTGGTTCGGGAGAGGAGAACCCCATCCAGACGCACCGACTCCGAGTCCGAGACAGAGCCTATGGAGATCAAGTGGGAGTCCAAGGATACCGATCCAGCAGGAGACTCACACCGAGGTCCCCTCACCCTCAAGACTCGCCCTAAGAGTACCCGACCACCAAGCAGTGAAGATCAAACATGACTCCGAGGCCACTACCTCCGAGCCATGGGAACTTTGATTTGCTTCGCCTAAGGACCACCCCTTCCGCACCGGTTCCCGCGGTTGGTTGGATGACTAGACGAGAGGTCCACACCGGCTTTGACCTCGCTTTGGATGGTTCTTTTGCAAGCAAGGATCACACCCCTAGTAGCCAACGCAGAGTGCGATGTTAGCTTTTGCATTGTGTTATGTGGACTGCGTATGTGCAATCCATTGTATCCCCATTAATGTAATCGCTATGGACCTATGTAATGTTTTATGGTATGTTATTAATGAGTTTATTCCACCATGCTTGCCCTGTTCAAAGATCACTTAAAAACAACTTGAAGAGAAATCACTTAGAGACCATGACCTTAGTGGTCCAATCTCTTAACTCATCTACCTCCTTCAGATGGCGCATCGTCGCAGAGCTTCAATATCCAACGAGAACCCACCAGAGCCTAATCCCTCCACCCTAGCAGAGGTCATGGCTTTGCAAACCCAGTTGCTCCAAGCTATCGCCAACAACCAAGGAAATCGCGGAGGATCAAGCTTGGGAGAATTTATGCAAGCTAAGCCGCCTACATTTTCCACGGCCGACAAACCAATGGATGCCGAAGACTGATTAAGAGTTATAGAGAAGAAGTTGACCCTCGTCAGGGTATGAGAAGTCGACAGAAAGTCATTTTTGCCACCAATCAATTGGAAGGCCCCGCAAGTGATTGGTGGGACACCTACAAAGAGACATGGGCGTAAGACGCCGTAGAACCAACTCGGGAGGAGTTCACGCCGCTTTCATGAAAATTTCGTATCCGCTCATGAGAATGAAGAAGAACGACTTCGAAGGTTGCGCCAAGGCAACACCACAAGGCGCAGAATACCGAACAAGTTCACGCAACTCGCCGATATGCCACCGATGACCTGGAAAACGAAGAGGAGAAAATCGATAAATTAGTCAAAGGATTGAACAATGAGCCGAGAGGGCCAATGATCGGTCAAGACCACGCGCCTTCCAAAGCCTTATCAACAAGGTTGTACGATTGGAGCATGACCGTAAGATGGTGGAAAACAACCGCAAGAGGAGGCTTGCTATGGCCCGCCCACTTCAAGGAGTGTCTCAGGCCCCAAGGGAGCCACCCCGTCCGGATGGAAGCCAACCGCCGTGGCAACCGCCGCCCCCCGCACCCGACCACGCGCAGCCGACCGCACCCGCCCGTACCCGACACCGACTCTAGCCGCTCCGGAAGAAGAAATGTGAATTACTTCAACTGTGGAGAGTTTGGGCACTACTCCAACAAACCGCCCCAAGCCACGCAACACTCCCATGCGTACGCCGCCAATACAACGGCCGTACGAGGAACTATCGCTTCCTACCGCCGGGCGCGGTCCGCTTAAGACGCCGCAACCCAATGAGATCGCACGGATTCCGGCGCAGTATAAGTGAATCATGTGTGTGCCGAAGAAGCGCAGAGGATCGTAACGTGTTGATGGGTATGTTCTCTATCAACTCTACCCCAATTAAAGTCTTATTTGATTTCGAGCATCGCATTCATTCATATCATCACAAGTAAGCAAACAACACCACCTACACTAGGTAGAACTTAAGAGACCCATGTTGATACACTCGCCTGGGGGAAACATAACCATACCCCATGCTTGCATCAATGTGCCCATACGGATTAGAGACGTGGTATTCCTTTCAAACCTTATGGTACTACCACCACAAACTCTTGATACCATACTTGGAATGGATTGGTTGACTAAGAACAATGGAGTCATAGATCGTGGGCCGGCGAAGTCACGATCCACCCCATGGGGATCACCAATGAACATAACCATGGACCAAAACCCGATGCTATGTGAGCAAGCCGTGGGAGTATTTACCATGCTACCTTTGAGCGGGATGCCGTGAGTGCAAGATTACCCGGACGTATTCCCCGAGGAATTGCCCGAAATGCCCCCGATCGTGACATAGAATTTATCATCGACCTAATGCCCGGTACGCCCCCATATCCAAGAGACCCTACCGAATGCCGGCTAACGAACTAGAAGAACTCAAGAAGCAAATCGAGAACTACAGAAAAGGATTTGTACGCCCTAGTTCTTCTCCCTCGGGAGCCCCAAGGTTTTCGTCAAAAAGAAGGATGGAAGTATGAGGATGTGTGTAGATTACCGATCATTGAATGAAGTGACCATCAAAAACAAGTACCCACTACCTCTAATTGATGACTTATTTGATCAACTCAAGGGTGCACAAGTGTTCTCGAAGATTGATCTTCTGGTCGATACCATCGCCTAAAAATTAGAGCCGAGATATTCCCAAAACAGATTCTCTACGCGTTATGGCTTGTATGAGCTCACCGTAATGTCTTTTGGGTTGACCAATGCCCCGGCGTATTTCATGAATCTGATGAACAAGGTATTCATGGAGTATCTGGATAAATTCGTGGTGGTGTTCATCGACGGTATTCTTATCTACTCCAAAGACGATGAGGAACATGCAGAACACCTAAGACTGATATTGGAGAAGCTATGAGAGCACCAGTTCTATGCGAAATTTAGTAAATGAGAGTTCGGCTTAAGGAAGTCGCTTTTCTTGGCCATGTAGTCTCACTCAAGGAGTAGCGGTGGACCCCGCCAAGGTCAAAGTCATTACAAAATGGAAGGCACCCAAGTCAAGAATGAGAGGTTCGAGTTTCTTGGGGTTGGCCTGATACTACCTGAGGTTCATCGAAGGGTTTTCCACGATAGCCCGACCCATGACTCAACTTCCGAAGAAGGAGAAGAAATTCGTATGGAACGAGAAGTGTCAGGAGGGCTTTGACCAACTAAAAGAAAAGTTAACCACCGCCCCAATCTTAACCCTACCTGACAACCGTAAGGATTTCGTGATATACCGTGATGCATCTTGACAAGGACTGGGAGGTGTATTGATGCAGATGGAAAGGTCGTAGCATATGCCTCGAGACAGCTACGACCCCACGAGGAAAACTACCCCACACATGACTTGGAATTAGCAAGCTAGCTTGTCCATGCATTAAAACTGAGGCACTATCCGATCGGGAATCACCGTGATGTATACACCGATCACAAGAGCCCGAAATACTTCTTACCCACCCGATCTCAATCTACGCGAGACGGTGGTTGGAATTGATCAAGGACTATGATCTAGGAATCCATTACCACCCCGGCAAGACGAATGTAGTGGCCGATGCGTTAAGCCGCAAAGCCCAATGCAACCATATGAGGCTGGAAGGCAAGGCCAGTGAGCTCCAAGAAGAGATGGCTCGACTTAACTTACACTTGATTCCTCACGGAGAAGTGGACTCACTAGAAATCCAACCTCTTCTGAGGACTCAAATAGAAGAAGCTCAAAAGGGTAATGAAGAAAAACAAGCGATCAAAGAGCGCATGGCCACTGGGCACGCGAAGGAATTCTCGATAGATGACAAGGGAACCCTGTGGTATAAGAAAAGAATCTATGTGCCTGAACAAGGTGGTTTGAGAGGATTGATCCTAAAAGAAACACACGAATCAGCCTATTCGTTACATCCGGGAAGCACAAAGATGTACCAGGATTTGAAGGAAGAATACTGGTGGCCCAATATGAAGAGGGACATAGCCGAATACGTGGCCGTATGCGATGTATGCCAAAGGGTAAAAGCCGAACATCAGCGACCGGCAGGGTTGCTGCAGCCACTCAAGATTCCCGAGTGGAAATGGGATGAGGTAGGCATGGATTTCATCGTTGGACTACCCAAAACTGCAATGGGATATGATTCCATTTGGGTAATAGTAGATCGGCTCACCAAGACCGCCGATTCATTCCCGTAAAGACTAACTACAATAGTGCCAAGCGCAGTAGCTATACATGAGTAGGATTGTGTGTCTTCACGGTGTACCAAAAAGAATTATATCGGATCGTGGTACTCAATTCACTTCCCATTTCTGGAGCAAAGTTTATGAGGCACTCGGAAGTCACCTTGCCTTCAGTACCGCTTACCATCCACAGACCGATGGGCGTACCAAAAGGACAAATCAAGTTCTTGAGGATATGTTGAGAGCTCCGTGCGTTGGATTTTACCAAGGATTGGGAAAATGCTTACCGTACGCCGAATTCTCCTACAACAACAAACCTACCAAGCAAGTCTCAAGATGTCGTCAAATGAAGCCTTATTTGGTCGACGATGCCGAACCCCATTGATGTGGTCAGAAACCGGTGAACGAGCCGTGTTTGGGCCAGACATAATCAAAGAGGTCGAGGAAAAGGTCCGCCTGATCCGGACCGATTAAAAGCGGCCCAATCTCGACGTAAGAGCTATGCGGATACTCGTCGAAGGGACTTAGAGTTCAATATAGGCGACTATGCGTACCTAAAGGTCCCACCACTACGAGGGACTCAAAGGTTCAAGGTCAAAGGGAAACTTGTGCCAAGATACGTGGGCCCATTCCCGATAAGCGCTAGAAGAGGTGAAGTAGCACTACCTAGAGTTACCCGAGAACATCTCCAATGTCCACCCAAATGCTCCATTTGTCACAGCTGAAGAAGTGCTCATGAGTGCCGAAGAGCAAGCTCCTTTGGAAACCATCCATATCAACAAGTGATCTCACATATCTCGGAACATCCAATAAAGATACTAGACGAGGCGTAAAAGGACACGAACCAAGTCATGGCGCATGTACAAAGTGCAATGGAGCAATCACATCAAGAAGAGGCCACCCGGGAAAGCGAGGATTTCCTAAAGATCGAATACCCATACCTACTCAACAACCGGTAAGAAATCTCGAGGACGAGATTTATTGTTAGGGGGTAGGTTTGTAACACCCCGAAAAATCGAACGAATTTAAAATCGGAAATTAAAAATCTAACTTGCAAAAACTTTTGCTTGTTGCCTTTTTTGCTCGTGTTTGTTGCTTCTTATTTGCCACCTCGCTGCATGAATTTAGTTGTGAACAATTCCTCCTGTTTGTGAAAACCAAATGATTTGGATTTTCGTCTGAGGAAAAGTCTCAAGTCTAAGGTCAAGAAGGTAGAATAAAATCTAATGAGATGTGGATGCATTAAGATAGGTATTTGAAAAATAAAACATTAATTGGTGAATATAAATTATTAAGTTAGGAAATAAAATAGACAATAAAATTTTTTAGGGATTTATATAAAAGCTGGAAAATTACTTGAAAGCAAAATGGTGTTTTATGAATTTAGAAAAGGGATTTAATTAAATATGGAAATATATATTTGAAAATGAATAATGGTGGTGAAAAGTTTGAAAATATATTTTTAACTAATTTTGAGAATACTATATGTTTATTTGGAATTTTAGAGTGAAGAAAAATTAGAAATTGAAAATGGAGTGGAAAATCGAAAAATCGAAAATACACTATTCATTGGTCATCACCGTTTGACGCCGTACGCCCTAGCCGCGCGCGCGCCGCGCCGCCCAACCATACTGCGATCGCGCCGCGCGCGCCACGTGCCGAGCGCATGCGCGCGCCCGCACTGCCCCGCCGCCCGCACGCGCGCCGCGGCCGCGCCAGCCCGCCGCGCTATGCGCGCGCCGCGCCACGCGCTAGCCGCCGGCCATGCCCGCGCGCGCCACGCGCTCGCGCTCGCGCTCGCGCGCGCACCGGCCCCGGCTTCGCCACACCCGCGCCGCCCCGCTGCGCGCGCCGTGCGTCGCCCACTTGCGCTGGACCCCGCCGTGCTCACGCCACGTGCCGCCGCCCCAAGCCCGGCCCCGTGCGCGCCCGCTCTCCGCGCGTCCGGCCCTCGCCACCCGCGCGCAAGGCGTGTGCGATGCCGCACCACCGCCGCGCCGCCCCCTTTTCTTCCCTCGTTGCCCTCGCTCGGCCGCGCCTATAAATAAGGGGCAAAATCCCCCATCTTCCCCACCTCGTCGCCTCAAGCCTCCCCCTCTCTCGCAGTTTCCTTCCCTCTCCCGAGCGCCGCCATCGCCGCAACCCTAGCCGCCGTGCGCCGAGCCCCATCGCACTCCCGAGCTTCGCCATCCCCTGTAAGCCGAGCCGCCACCCTCTCCCCTTCGCTTGCGCCGACCGCCGCCGCAACAGAGAAGAGAGGAAGCGAGATTCGGCCGAACACCTAGTGTAGCAATGAATAGTAAACAGAGAGAAAAAAAGAAAAAAAAAGAAAAGAAAAAGAAAAGGGAAAAGAAAAATAGAAAAATAGGGAAAAAGTTTAGAAAATTAGGGAAAATGTTTTGAAAGGATTTGAGTGAATTTTTGGGCAAAAATAAATTATTTTCTTGTATATTTTTCTCGAACAATTTCGAAAATCGAAATCGGACTTTTCTAAATTTCGTTTCGCGTCGTTTTTAAATCCGGGATTTCGTTTAATTCTTTCTCGCCATCTAAATATGTTTTTCTTTTGTGCTCGAACCTTCAAAACCTCGAGTACAAAACCCTCCCCTCCATTGATATTTCTAAATCTATTTTGTCAAATAAATACGATCGTCGTTTTGCGAAAACCCTAGGGCATCGACTCGAGTTCAAACTCGGATTTTTCCCTAGCAATCCTCGCCCGAACTCAAGTAGAATTCTAGGCTAAACATTTGGAGTCGTTTTTGTGATTTTTATGGTTCTTTTCGATCTCTCGGTATTTTATTGAATTCTAATTGAATTCAATTGATCTTTCGCACGTACGGATAGCACCTGAAGAAGCAGGCACCAACTCCATTGAAGACCCCGCTCAACAAGCGTGCGAGCAAGGCAAGTCATCACACTCTTTGAACATATTGATCCCAATTGCGAAATGATGTTGTTTTAAACTTTAAACATGCATGCTATACACAAAGAATTACCTACACTTGTTATGCCATGCCTTGTTATTGATTACCTTTAGAATTATTCCTTGTGACCCTTGATGTGATATATACAACCGGAGAATATCTTCGGTAAAATGCTTAGCCATGCTATTTTCAGATTCATGCATACTCATGATTTTATAAAGAGCTTTATGTTTGGGCAACTACCTTAGGGAAGGTAGTTGAGATACTGGCATGTGGAGACATGAGCGCCACATTGCCATGAGAATGATAAAATGAGTTTTTGATGAAAACTAAAAATACCAAACAAATGTTTTAGACTCGGCGGCTGGATGATTTGGGTGGATTCTAGAAAAGGCAAGTGCCGACCCTTGTCAATTAAGGACCGAGCCATGAGATAGCCGGAAACGAGCCAAGCACAACCGCATTTCGAATGGGTATAGACCTAGCGGAGTAGATAGCCGAGCTGGAGGCGGACCCTTGCGTAGTGGTTCTTATGTATGAGATGAGATTGAGAAAGGATGATTGAAAATTGGAAATTAATATAACTTGATGAATGAAGTCTTCCCTTATCCCGGGTGCGCTTAACTCCTCTCACCGCTAGAAAATGACGGCTAGAGTGTATGAGGGCTTAAGTTCATGGAGCTGCACGCCAAAGTGAGGTTATCGAAAGGCTTTGCCGTGACTGCCTCATGTGTTGGCACGTAGGCTCATTTGTTGGACAACGCGAGTACGGTAAAGTGTACATCCACCGCAAAGCAGAATGAATCAATCTATTCGAATAGCCGTGCTTGCGGATATTGAGCATCGTGACAAGACTTTCGCTTGGCTAGACTTTAAACTTTAAAATGATGGGATGGGTTTGCATGATGATTCTTATTCACTGGTGGATCAACTTCTCGAGATGCGAGAAGGGGTGGACTCCCGTAAAACCATGACGAACCTGGAGGCGGAAGCCATCCTTGGAATCACGATGGATGGTAGACAGTAACCGTCGCCGACTTAATGAACTCGTGGAACTAAAACTTGACTTGGCTAGTGTTAGGCTTGTGAAAAGAGTTGTGAAAATTGGCTTTATGCAAAAGAACCCCACCATTCTTTGAATGACCCTATCATGTGCATCACTTCCGTGCCGGCTTGCCGAGTACGGTTGGTACTCACCCTTGCTATACGCACAAACCTTCGATGGTGGAAATGAAGACTTGAGGATTCATATGCCTACTACCAGAGGGCGAAGAAGCCGATGGCGCCCGCTAGGTCTTAGTCTCCTGGTCGCTGCTCGTGGCAATTGACAAGCCACCGCCTTCATTCCGCCGCCTTACCTAATTTCTACTTTTGGTTATATCTGACCATGAGGTCCTATATGTTGGATATTGCCTTCGGGCCTATTATTGTAATAATTTCGATGTAAGACTATTCATGCATGTGCACCGATTATTCAAGATCAGATTTCGTGGGTACCAAACTAATTGATCCAGAGAAATGGTACTATGAACATGAAAGATTCCCGTTCCAAAACGGGGTCCACACAAGAGGACTCCCGATCCCGCCCCCAAGATGTGGCCAAAGTCGCGATCGCTGACCTCGTGACCAAACCCCGACTACGGTGATCCCTCTTCATCCTCTTTGTCATCATCTATGGGCGGTTCGCATGGCCTCCATGGTCGCCAACCACCATTCCTAACTAGTAGATTAATTTACAAATTATTTCAAACCCTAACTAGTAGCCCTTCTTGATGATTGCTCCGTTAATACAATGCTTCTTCATCTTCTTCATCTCTTTCCTCGTTTTCCAATTAAACATCACCGTAGGTGACGATTGCTCGTCCGGGTTGATCGTACTCATCTTCGTTGATGATATTCTCCATTCCAACAATACTTCGCTTTTCTTCGAAAACAACATGACATGGATTGGTGGATTTTGCGAATGATGAGTCTTTGACATAGAATACTTGTTTAATGGATTTCGCAAGCACGAATGGATCATCTTTGTAGCCAACATCCTTGAGGTCAATGATGATCGTCCCGTACTTGTCAACCTTCAACACTCTTGGAATTCTTACGCACTTGCATTGGAATAGAGGGACTTTGAGGGATCCTTAATCTAGCTCCCGCATTGAGTGTATGAAACCGTAATAAGTATGTTTGTTGCCTCCATCATCGTAGTCGTCTATATGTATGTCACTATTTTGAGTTGTACTTTTCTTGTCTTGGTCTTTGGCGTAAAAAGTATAATCATTTATGTCACAACTTTGGTACATGGGGATTGTGTTGATGCCCCCAAGATAAAGAAAACAGCTTGGTCACTATCGATGTCCGTAGTTGTCAAGTAATCCATCAACCAATTCCCGAATGAAAGTTTATGCTTCTTCATGAGCCATGCCTTCGATTTCCTATGATTGTCATTGTGGATTTTATCCAAGTGCATGTCCACGTAAGGAGCCACCAAACCCGATTGCCATAATACTGCAAAAATATGCTTGTCTTATGGTTTACATACAAAGTCAATTACTGTAATCTTAATACTTCAATTCAAAATTAGCATGTGATCATCCAAGAATGATCTACTTAAATGAACACAAACAATATACAAAAATTTACCCCTAGAAAACAAATACAAATAATTATTTTGGTCACGCACTTTCTATGTATATGTAGCAAACGGTTCAATTCAATAAGAAAGAGTGAAATGGAGTGAGAAATAATGAATACTAACCTTGTAGCAATCAATGTCCAACAACACCCAAAAATTTAGAGCAGAACCTTCCCCCTCTAGTCGGTCAAGCAAGAACGAGAGGTGCCGCTCCTGTTCTTTGCTCGATCAGCTTGAGAGGAAAGGGACAAGCTACATATATGCTGAGCTTATAGGTGCTAATTTTAAATAGAACTGTCACATATCTCCGACAGCTATATATGTGCTGGTTTTTTAAGTGGGCCTTCTAACGGGTAGTAGACAAGTGAAAGTCTCATAGGTGCTTCGGTTATTTAGTTAAGAACCGGCATCTATCTCTCGATAGTATAAAATGTGTCGATTCTATTATGGGTCTCACGACCAACTATTTTGATGGGACATATATATGAAAGGTATCGGATTTTAGTTTGAAACCAGAAGAAAAATATGCGATATTATTTAAAAACCGAATCTATTGAAAAGAAAGGTGACGGTTTTTGGTGCTTGCTTCCTCATGAGTAAAAAACAAGTCATACTATTTTCGACATCTACAGTACCGATATCTTTTGATGTTCTCTACCAGTGAAAGCGTTTTTTTAATATAAATGTAGAAAAAGACGGCCAAACCGACCAACTATACGGAGTGGGGAACAAAACCCGACTATACGAAGTCGGTAACAAAACCGACATGCAAGGTCGGAACGGTTTTCTGTTTCACGACCACAAAAACGTCAGATTAGTATGATAAATTAGTTGATTAGTAATTAATCTCCTGATTAAGCTGTTTAATTGGCCGAGCCCAGATATATGCTCGCAGACCAAAGAAACTAGAAGCTTAGATAAGCTAGCAGGCGTATATATGCTGAGCTTCGAACTTCACATTATACCACTATCTTTTACATTAATATTGAATTTATTCTTTTATAAATGTAATTGGTTGAGTACTAACAATAAAATATATGTTTAAATATCAACAAAACTGTGGAGATTGTGGCATCGGGTATTTACATGACAAGCTTATCCGACTGGAGGTAGGGATAGATTGCGCCTGCCATATCCGTAAACCAAACATGACTTGGGTATTACGATTGCCAATAGAGATAAGGCAATCGGCCTATAGTCACAATTTGATAAGATTAAGGAAACCAACTTAGAATAAGATAGGGTTTCCGAGTTGTAAGCCCTCCTCCCAAGACTATATAAGGGGGTAAGGGCGTCCCTTGAGGGATACGATTCTAGATCGCTTAGCTTTCGCCTTAGATCACGAGATCAATAAAGACACTCGGCGGATCGAATCCACCGAAACAGAGTAGGGTATTACCTCACGAGAGGGCCCGAACTCGTCTAAATCTCCTTTTCCTTCTAACCCATCGTGTTTGGCGATCTCGATCACGACCCTAGAAATTGTATTGCCAAAACTAAGTTTCGACAGCTGGCGCGCCAGTGGGACCGCGCCGAGACTTCTTCAACAATCTCGCCGATAAGCGTGATGGGATCTCCTTCAAGATTCGGCGACTTCGCCGCCAACTTCCTCAACAACTCCTCTTTGACTCCTGACTCAAACCGCCTGGAAGAAAACACCCACTCGACGCCGTTCGGCTCCCCAATAGCGCCGAGACCTACAACAAAGCCTTTGACGGCCAAGATGCAATCTACTTTCTCCGACGACGGACTTCACTCGCACCATTCAGATTATCGAATACCGCCGAGGTCCGTGCCAATCTTTTCGCCTCCCGACAAAGACCTCTGCCGTTTGGATTACCAAATGCCGCCGAGATCTACAAAGAAACTTCTCTCCCGAGTCGGCGGCGATCCACTCTGAGGAGCCTACTCCCCAAGCTCGACTCTGGACCGGAACGATCCAGATCCGGTTACCTGTGATTAAGGGAGGCCGCCGTCATCCTCCCATCATTCGGCTCCCGCTCATCTTCGTAGCTCAATGGATACCTCAGCCTCCGCCGGCTTCGACAACCTCTACGGCATCCTTCGACGAAGCCGACAACTCCGACCGCCGCATGGATCGTGAGCCGAAGTGCTGACGTCCTCATGGCCGAGCGATGAGTCCGACTCAGCCATGGCCGAAGGCTTGCCAAGAAGAGCGAGCCGTGTGGAGCTGGAGCGCAAGATGCCGAGGAGGAGAAACAACGCAAGAACGAGGCCGACAAAAGAAAGCAGATCTACGTGCAAATGACGATCCGCCTGTGAGGCCATACGCCAAACACGGGTCCGCAACACCAATATCTTCCGTACGCCACAGCTGTAACGCCGTCGCCGCACTCACGCTCTTGGACACCGTCATGGAGACGGCTCCGCCAACGTGACTCCTATACTTGACAAGATCAAGACCATCGCCGCTGCCACGGCTAACGGCCATCCCACCACTTCTGCACGAAGGCCGACCGAATCGGTGGCCGAAACGCGCACAAGAGCCGGCTTCCACCTCTAAAGTCGGGAGACTATAGGAGGCCCGAGCCGCCTTGCCGACAACTGTGCCAAGAGGCCCACCTCGCGAGTCCACGCTGAAGTACCAAGAGCAGACGGCCGACTCCCGCGACAAACAACACGGACGTCCACCCGTCCACCACCGAGTCCGCCGCAACAGCCTGGCTACCCAACCACCTAACCCAAGACCCCGCCGAGTGATTCGCGGGAAGTCCTCGATTGCCGCACACAGAGCGCGACCGACGCACTCGGAAGATTGAGGGGATCACCCGACGCCGGCGACGACGGTGTACCGGCCTTCACTGGGAGCTCCGCCGAGTGCACCGGCCGAGTGGCTTTAAGCCAACAGGATCGAAAGGTATGATGGCAAGACCGACCCCGAATCTTGGCTAACCGTATATACCTTGCCATCCGAGCCGCAGTGGCGACAATAAAGCCATGGCCAATTACTCGCCCGTGGCCCTCGCAAACTCAGCCAGAAATTGGCTCACGAGTCTGCCAAGAGGCTCAATCGGCTCGTGGAGCGAGCTGAGGGACCACTTCATCGCCAACTTTCAAGGTACCTTCGAGAGGCCCGGCACACACTTCGACCTTTACAATGTCATCCAGAAGCCGGACGAGCCCCTGAAGGATTATATTCGTCGTTTCTCCGAGAAGTGCAACAAGATCCCGAACATCACCGATGACATCATCATCGCCGCCTTCCGTAAGGGAGTCCGTGACGAGCCGCTTATCTAAGTTCGGCGCAAACCACCGAAGACGGTGAAGCAAATGTTCGAGACGGCGAACTCATACGCCAAATCCAATGACGCCATTAAGGCCGCCCGTCAAGACCGGCCCGACGTAAGGGAGGACAAGCAGGAGGAGGCCGAAATCCTAAGAAGGATGGCAGCAACAACGGCAACCAAGGCCAGAAAGATCGCAAGCGCCGATCTGAAGACCTAGTGGTTGCAACCTCCAACACTCAACGCCGTCCCCGAGTCGCCGCATACGACGCCATCATGAACGCCAGCTGCACCCACCATCCGAATCATAAGCACGCGCGAAGGACTTTTATCTACAAGAAGTTCGCCGAACAAGACGCGGCAGCCTAACAAGAAGCCCATCGACGAGGCTGGCCCATCGGCGCCAAAAAGAACAACGCGGTTAAAAATTCCGAACCTTTCCAAGACCCAAGTGGGGAGCTCAACCATATCTTCTGAGGGCCACTAGCCTATGAGTCCAAGAGGAAATGTAAGCTAACCGACGGAGGTCAATGCGGCTCAACCCGAAGTCCTCGCATCTCGCGATGGTCTAAGTGGCCATCACCTTGACCGCTCGGATCATCCCCGACCGAGTGGTCCACCCAGGCGCTATCCACTCGCCCCGGACCCCGTGGTCCGCAACATCGCTTAAGCGCGTCCTCATCGATGGGGCAGCGCCCTAAACATCCTATTTGCCAAGACCATGGATGAGATGCAGATCCCGAGGGCCGAACCGAAAGCAAGCTCAGCCCCTTTCACGGAGTTATCCTGTGGCTATCTTCAACACCACTCGGCATATCTCCTCCTGCCACTTTCTGAGCCCGAGAGAACTTCCGAACGGAGAACGTCACCTTCGAGGTAGCCGACTCAAACAAAGATATCACGCCATCATCGAAGACCTGCGCCGCCAAGTTCATGGCGATCCTCACTACACCTACCTTTGCATGAAGATGCCGGGCCCAACGGCGTCATCACTCTTCGCAGCGACGTGAAGCAAGCCTTCACCGCGCGATAAGGAGAGCCGCGACATGGCCCAATCTCGCGAGAGATCACGCGCCAACAAGAAGTCCGATTGGCTACATCGACTTCTGGCAGAGGGCGAAGTCCCCGCCAAGAAGATAGCCAAATCAGATCCGGCGATGCCAAGACCAAGAAGATCTCCCTTGATCCGTCCGATCCTCGAAACCGCCGTAATCGGCGCCGACCTAGATCCCAAATAGGAAAGCACGCCGTCACCTTCCTTCAAAATAATAAAGATGTTTTTGCTTGGAAACCATCCGATATGCCCGGAATTCCTAGGGAGGTGATCGAGCATTCTTTGAATGTCAAAGATGACGCCAAACCGATAAAGCAACGATTACGCAGATTCGCACAGATCGAAAAGACGCGATCAAAGAAGAACTTGCAAAGCTCTTGGCCGCCGCTTCATCAAAGAAGTCCTTCATCCCGACCGGTTAGCCAACCCACCCCGGTCCGCAAGAAGACGGGCAATGGCGCATGTGCGTCGACTACACCGACCTCAACAAAGCTCGCCCCAAAGATCCATTCGGGCAACCTCGCATCGACTAGGTCGCCGACTCAACACCTGGCCGCTAACTCCCGAGTTTCTTAGATCAAGTTACCTGGCTACCACCGTATCGCCCTAAAAGAATCCGACCGCCTCGAAGACATCGCTCATCACGCCGCTCGGGCCTATCACATCACCATGCCTTTCGGCCCGAAGAACGCCTGAGCCACATACCAACGCATGATCCAAAGATGTTTCCGACGCAGACGGCAAGAACGTTGAAGCTACGTCGACGATGTTGTCATCAAAACCAAGCAGAAAAGAAGACCTCGATCGCCGACTTAGAAGAAACCTTTGCAAACATCCGGCCTTCGAATGAAGTTAAACCCTGAGAAGTGCACTTTCTGGTGTTCCATCAGTGCAACCGCTTGGCTTCATGGTGTCACATCGCGGCATTGAAGCAAATCCAGAGAAGATCAACGTCATCTTAAACATGAAACCCCGAGTAACCGTAAAGACATCCGTAAGCTCATTGGCTGCATGGCGGCGCTAAGCCGTTTCATATCCCGACTTCGGCGAACGAGGCATGCCTTTCTTCGATCGCTAAAGAAGACAGACTTCAAAGGACCATAGAAGCCAACAAGGCCTTTGAAGATTTCAAAGAATTCCTTACCACGCCGCCCGTCCCCGGCCTCGCCTCACCCCCAGAACCCCGCGCCAGACGTTTCAGCCACTCACCAAGTGGTTAGTACGGTCCTTGTGGTCGAACGCGAAGAAGAAGGACGGGCCCGTAAGATTCAAAGGCCGATCTACTTTGTTAGCGAAGTATTGGCAGAGCCAAAATTCGCTACCCTCGTGTACAAAAATTGCTCTATGGTGTTCTAATAACCGCGAGGAAATTGGCACACTATTTCCGTGGTCACTGGCCACCGTCGCCACCTCTTTCCCACTCGGCGACGCCATCCACAACCGCGAGGCAACCGGCGCACGCCAAGTGGGCCCTAGAACCGATGCGCTGGACTTGACTTTTAAGGCGAGGACGTCCATTAAGTCACAAGCCTTAGCGGACTTCCCGGCCGAATGGACCAATGAAAGAAGAGAACGTGCTCGGAAGACCTCCAAAGATCGACCATGCACTTCGACGGATCCAAGAGGATCACCGGCTTGGGAGCAGGAGTCGTGGCCGATATCCCCGACCGGGGAAAGGCTAAGATATGTCCTTCACCTCCACTTCTCCGCCTCACACAACGTTGCCGAGTACGAAGCTCTTCTACATGGACTACGCCTCACGCCCTCACTCGGGATACGTCGGCTTATTGTGAAAGGCGACTCCCACCGGTCGTCAACCAAGTGATGAAAGACCGGTCCCGCTTAAACGACACAATGGAGGCCTACCTCAAGAGGTCCGCAAGCTTGAAGGCAAGTTTGACGGGCTCGAACTCTCACATGTCCCGAGACATAACAATGAAGCCACCGATGAGCCGGCACGCTCGGATCTAAGCGAGAAGTTGCCCCAACAGTACGTCTTTGTCGAACATCTCTACGAACCAACCATCACAAGAAAGACAACTCCCAACGAGCAAACCACGAACGAAGTCGCCATGATCGACACCGACCGGAGGACGCCGCTCATCAAATTCTTAACCTCAAGAAGAGCCGCCGATGACCGGACGGCGTACGCTCCGGCGTGCTGCCAAGCGTACGTCATGGTTGACTCCGATCTAAACAAGAGAAGCCCTTCGAATTCTAATGAGGTGCATCACACCCGAAGAAGGGAAAAATTTACTCCAAGACATCCACTCGGCATATGCGGAGCCACGCGGCAAAGATGCACTCTAGTCGGCAAAGCTTACAGCAAGGTTTCTTCGCTTACCGCGGTCTCCGACGCGGACAAAGTCGCATTTAACCTCGCAAAGGCCGCGCTCGCCCGACAAAGCCATGTCCCGCCAGAGCTTCAAACAATCCCACTTTCCCCGGCCGTTCGCGTATGGGGCTAGACATGGTTGGCCCTTCAAAAAGGCCCCGTGGAGGATTCACACACCTCTTCGTCGCAATCGACAAGTTCTCCAAGTGGATCAAGCCAAGCTTCGGCCGCCACAATTATCGCACATGTGGCACGAGACTTTTTCCTCAACATCGTGCACCGCTCGGCGTCCCAAACAGTAATCATAACCGACAATGGGACTCAATTCACGGAGGCATCTTCAAAGAATTCCCGCGAAGACTTCGAATCAAGATCTCGCTACGCATCGGTAGCCCACCCCAAAAGCAACTGACAAGTCGAGCGAGCCAACGCATGGTCCTCCAAGGCATCAAGGCCCGCGTTTCGATCGTCTAAACCCATACGCTGGCAAGTGGGTCCAAGAACTTTCCTCGGTTTTATGGTCACCGCGAACCACACCCAGGCCGCTACCGGCCAAACTCCTTTCTTTTTGGTCTATGGCGCAGTGCCATGCCGCCAAACGAGATGGAGTATGAGTCCCCTCCGGGTCCGCAGCCTTCAACGATGAACGCTACGACCCCGACCGAGTGGATGACCTCACCCGATTGGAAGAGGCCCGTGAGGCGCCCTTATCCAATCGGCCAAATATCTTCAAGGGCTTAGAAGATACCACAGCCGCAACGTGCGAGCACGAGCTTTCATTGTTGGCGACCTGGTCCTACGCAAGATCCAAACCACCAAAGATCGACACAAGTTATCTCCCCTTATGGGAAGGACCATACATAACCGCCGAAGTGACTCGCCCTTGGCAGCATATCGGCTAAAGCGCGAAGACGGGTCTATGGTGGAGAACTCCCGAACATCGAGCATCTTCGACGATTTTATGCCTAATTTGGCTAAGGCCTCATGTTTTCCTTTTGGATCGCCAACCTCAAGCAAGATGACTTCTTGAGCTAGCAATGGGGTCGTACACATGTCAATAAAGCTCAAGTTTTCTCATCAACTTTTGTGCATGATTTGGTTTATAATTGACTAATGTCCTTCGACTCGAGCTCGGGCCTAAGGACCGAGAGTTTTCCGATGACCCAATCGAGTCTAGGCTTGATGACAAATGCACGAAAACTACTTAAGAAATTTCACGCAAAAGCTCAAATCAAGGCATTAACATAAATAAACTAAATATATCACAAGTCCTACATCGAATGTTACGTATATGCGACATTTACAAGACAAAGTCGAAAGACAAATCAAATCTTGAAATTGTTCACTACGTCGAGAGATATTTTCTTCGCCGCCTCCCGGGCCTCACTTAGCATGTCCAAGGCCTCGCTCATCCGTCGCCCGTCGCAAAGCCTTCCCCGACCGAATGGACATCCACTGGGTATAGGGACTTGGTCTCGAGCTAGAGCCGCACTCCTCCCATGCGGCGCTTCGGTGATGTTGGCCAGGTATCGGTCAGGAGCCAGCCGCAGCTTGTCGAATATCTCGATCGGCTCCAGCGAGCTGGTACCAACTCCTTGATCGAACAAGGATAGCAAGATCGGCATGGCGGCGTTGGCAACCTCTTCCCGCATCTCGCCGTCGGATTTGATCCGCCCAAGCAAGACGTCGTATTGGGCTCCTGGGTCTTTATCTTGTAAGCCGCCAAAAGGCCCGTCTTGATCATTCAAAGTACTCAAATAAAGCAAAGACAGAAATTCGACTTCAAAGAAGATTACCTTCAAACTCCCGGCCTCCATCTCGGCCTTATCAAGGCTGACCGCTTCTAGCTGGACTTGAAGCGAGTGGACCTCCGAAGAATTTTCTACAATGAAAGAAGATCGTCAACGGCCAAGATCAGCATGAGAATCATGATGAAGCTGGAGAGGCGGGCTTACTCCCAATTGATCCGCGGAGGTCGAGGTTCGCTCTCGAAGCTCCGCAATCTCCTTCCTTAAAGCCGCCTCCTTGACGCGGCCTCCCCCGAGTGGCTTCACTGCCGCCGAACGTCCTCCAAGGAGTTTGCTGGGGACCAAATTCTCCAAAGACTTCGCATTTTGCCATTGAGCGGCAATACTCCTTCTGCGCGCGAAAGCAAAAGAGTGATTGATTGAAAGACAACGACGACATGATTAAAGAGAAAGACGAAGGCTTACGTTGAGCAGCCGGGTCACCTCGTTCAGGCTCTCGACGAGGGCATCCCTTTCATCTTTTCGGCTTGCCGGCCTAGGATGATGCCCCGCTCTCGCCTTCCGAGTCCCGCCACTCGATCCGAATGGGGAACCTGTGCTTTCGAGGACTCAGAATCTGGGATCTCTTCCACTCGCGGTGGGCAAGCAAGAAGGACAGAGATAAAGACATGAAAGATTCAAATCGAAAGAGTAAAAGAGTACTTCAAACAAATCTCACCTGCTTCGGCGGCCGCTTGCTTAGGTGGGGCGGCCCGGCTGGCCTCTTTCTCCTGGCTCCGCGCCGAGTGGCCCCCAGTCGGAGGCACTTGAGCCGCGGCCTTAGGTTTCCTGCCGCTGAATGGTTTCCACGGATGTTCCGACTCGGCGGCGGGGCTCTTCCTGGGCATCCTTCTTCTGAGGAGAAGGTTGTTTCCCGAGCTTCGCGCTTGGTTGTGGGCTCCGGGCTTTGGCTCTACCGGCCTTGGCACCCGTGGGAGCAGCACTGGAGTCGGCCCATCACCCCTCCGCAGATCTATGTCCCGGCCTCCCGGAAAGTGAATACAAAGCAAGGGTAAAGATAAAGAGAAGTTTTTTAGCAAAAGAGTTCAAGACTTCGGTTTCAGAGCATACCTGGATGACCGGCGGATCTTCGGTGCCGTCCGCGGCGATCGCCTTAGAGGCGGGGTCTCGATGGGAGGAGCCGGGACGTCATCATCCGAGTCCTCGATAATCAGCCTCTCCTGCTCGCGCGCTTGTTCGAGTCTTCACTGCGCGCCGCTTCCCGACCGGGTCGCTTGGATCTTGATCCCGCCACTCGGCTTATGGACGACGCGCGCGTCATCATGGGACACCTTGTATGGTTTGGAGGTGATAGAGGCATTTTCCCGCATAAGAAAGAAAGTACAATGTTAAGAGACAAGATGTCAAGATTGAAAGATACTATGAAGCAACCAGTCGGCTTACCGGAGGAGGAGGTCGGTGGATGCTGAAGGGAAGGACTGGCAGAATGAGGGCCCGCTCGACTGCAATCCCAGACGAGAAGAGTTTGTACATCCGGATCTTCGGGATCTCGCATTGAGTGGATCTCGGGATCTTCCCGATTGGGTCCGTCCCGCCTCGTATTCAAGGCCGCCGACCGCTTCCTTGATCGGCGCCGCCGGCACTGATGAAGTGTCGAGTGATCCGTTCCCCGAAGACCTCTCTTTTCATCGCCAGGATCTTCGTGAGCAGATCGTTGGCTTCGGCCCCACCTTGGGCTACGGACGATGCTCCAAGATGGCCCGGGACAGGGGGAAGACCGACGATGGCGGCAGGCCGGGTTCGAGATTGCTAATGTAGAACCAGCCCGCATGCCATCCCTTGTTGGAAGACTTCAAAGGGAGAGAAAAGTAATCTTTGCGGAGAGATCCGCGGCCGAAACCCGCCCCGCCAACGACGCAAGGGTGGTCCTTGTTCGGATGCGGCTTGAGGTAGAACATGCGCTCTAAGAGATGGAAGTGAGGTAGAATGCCAAGGAAGGCTTCACATACATGAATGAAGAGAGCTATGTGAAGCATTGAGTTGGGGTTCAGATGGTAGAGATGAAGCCCATAATAATCCAGAAGCCCCCGGAAGAACTCGGAGGTGGGAAGGCTGAACCCGCAATAGAAAAAGGAAGTAAAGACGACGAGCTCACCAGTTGTTTGGGGTCGGGAAGTCCTCCCCGCCGCCGGCGCCATCCCACAAGTTCTTTGGCGGAAGCACGCCGTGCTTCACCATCTCCTTGAGGGTGGATTCCCTCACATCCGAAGCGGCCCATTGGTCGAACGGAATCCTCTTTTCCTCCGCCATGAGAGTGGGGATGATGGGAAGTAGATCTGGCTGGAAAAGATCGGGTTTTTGGCAAAGGAACGTGGGAGATTGGGCTGCGGAAGCTGGTTGTCGCAGAAAGCGAACTCCTTGATGAATGGATTTGGGAGCGCGCAAGTCTAGGGTTCTCCGCAATAAACCGGTAAACAAGTAAGCAAAAGGGGAATTTTTGGAAGACGAAGAGGCGGGGACGACTCGCATCTTTATAGAAAGATTTGAGGGTTGCGTTAGGTTTTTCGGCACCGGGCCGAGCCCATAAGAAAATCTACGCCCACCTAAGGTGTGGTCCGATGCGTGTCCTTAGGGACTTAAGCGATGAGCTTAAGCAGATTTGCCCCGGCAATATGCGCGTGTCCGAGTGCCCTATACCTTTGAAAATCCTTCCATACCGCGGTTTGCTTGACTTCATGAGAAGCCGGCACGATGCAACTTGGAAGGTGACCGATGCGCCTAAGTTTTTATGGCTGCCTTGATGACAAGGGTCGTTTGGTTTTTTGGCATTTGGTTAGGTAACCTTACCAATGCCGTTTATTTTTCCACCTTGGTGAAGATCTTTATAGATTGAGACCAATATTATGGCGTAAGCTATTTAATAATTTGGTCATATTTTTCATATGATTGAAAAACTTGTTTTCCCATGAGGGATGATTGAAATATTTGTTCCGGATTGTTTCTAAGGCATCCACTCTGATAAACATGAGCTTACCGAGTGCTTCTCACCCCGAGGGTTGATTGGGTTATTTGCTTTGAGATGACTTAGGCAAATTTACTCGAATAAGTATGAACTTGCCGAGTAATAAGAATTCTATGATTCCTTTAGCATGAGCTAGGCATTTACATGAAAATGATTTTTATAGTTCTTGACTATATGCTTAGTCTGCTTTTTGACTAACCACATAGCTCGGGGTTACATTTAATTAGGTGCATCAGAGATGCACCTAGATATTTATTTTTGAGAAATTTTTATATATTTTTCCAGCCCTTCACATTTTGGAGCCATTCGAAGATTCGTGCAGTAGGTGATGGAATCACTGGCACCAAAAGCACTCTTGGCCAAAGAGGTTTTTGGCCGAGTGCTTTTTTGTCCGAAGGTGAGTTGTCTCCGTCCGACTCAAAAGGACTCTGGCTACTGTGGAGATTGTGGCACCGGGTATCTACATGACAAGTTTATCCGACCGGAGGTGAGGGATAGATTGCGCCTCAAGTATATCCGTAAACCAAACATGACTTGGGTATTACGATTGCCAATAGAGATAAGGCAATCGGCCTATAATCACAGCTTTAGAAGATTAAGGAAACCAACTTAGAATAAGATAGGTTTGAGTTGTAAGCCTTCCTCTCAAGACTATATAAGGGGGTAAGGGCGTCCCTTGAGGGATATCATATTCTAGATCAGTTTTTAGCTTTTAGCTTTAGATCACGAGATCAATAAAGACACTCGGGCGGATCGAATCCACCGAAACAGAGTAGGGTATTACCTCACGAGAGGCTCTGAACTCGTCTAAATCTCCTTTTCCTTCTAACCCATCGTGTTTGCGATCTCGACTGCGACCCTGCAAATTGTATTGCCGAAACCAAGTTTCCAAAAACTGAACGTAAGCAAATGTTATATTTATTTCGTGGACGATAAATTTCCGTACAATTTCGACTAATCATTCATATTCTGATTAATCACTTAGCGGTATTCTGTACGTTCGAGACCCGTTTTGTGTCTTTTACAATGCTCTGCAATGGTTTAGAAAAAAAAGAGGGCCGGTGAAGAGGAGAGAAGCTTGGATGAGCAATATACACCTTGTTATCCTTGGGATTACAAACTTTAGGTATTGAGCAGGTAAAACGAGACATACGCTATAGAGTCCCTGATCATCATGTCATGATATAATTTTCTTGTTGACCTTGCTGTCATTGTCCTTCAAGCACTCTGCTATCTCTGTTCTAAGATGATGACATGCAATAAATGTACAGTAACAAATCATGTTGCCTTGCCTGTATGGCCACATCTTCTTTTCTAGTAGTATAAGGAATCTATGCACGGTGCCAAAGTAGCTCATAAACCGTGTCAAGATGTGCGCAGTATATAAAGCTTATTGTAATGTTGATTGTTAATTAATTATAAGTATTTTTCCCCAGCCAAGATTCCTCATCCCCTTAACCATCTAGTAGTAACTTTGCATGAAAAAAATAAAAGAAACTTACTAGAATATTGTGTTAATGCAACTAGTGACCCATGCCTGGTCACAGCCCCATAAATCACGCAATTTGTGGGATTGATTTGAGAGGGTGGAAAGCACACACCATTCTTTCTCCCATATGCACTGCTGTTTTTCCCCGCATATTCTGGTTACCCAGAGAACACGCAGAGAGGGAAAGAGGGAGGAGAGGGTGCAATATGGTTGGAGCCATAGTGAGTGTTTCAATGGGTGCCATGAGTTCCCTGCTTCCAAAGCTCTCTGCGTTGATCCTAGGGGAGAGCAAGCTTCTCAAAGGTGTGAAGGATGGGATCAACTTTCTCAAGGATGAGCTGAGCAGCATGAATACTCCTTCTAGTTGCTGGCGAACAACGAAGAGAAGTTAGATGAGCAAGTGAAGGATTGGAGAAACATGGTTCGTGAGCTAACTCATGATGTTGAAGATTGCATCGACCTCTTTATGCACAAGTTGGAAAGTGACAACAAGGCCGACCTTTGTGAAGAAGATAAGAAGTAAGATTAAAAATTATGGTCACGCCACAAATTGGCAACTTAATCAACAAACTCAAAGCTCATGTGCGGGAAGCATTGGTGGACCTATTTTATGCTTGGTGGCCGAGGACGGACGATGATGAGGTGAGGATGAGCGGAGGTGGTTCGAGTCGAAAAATTAACATGCCACACAATAATGACCAATATATGTATAAAATTTACTAAAAGACACCAACATGAAAAAGTATTTAAAACTAAATTTGATAAAAAATAAATTTGATACAAAGAAACTAAATTTGAAACAGTTTCTCAGTGCATGTGTGTTGTGTTTTGGTTGGTAGGGAGGCCGACCTAATCCTGCATGACCACGTGGCCCAAGATGTTGGATGGCACGGTTTGGCAAGCTGACGATGGCCCAAGACAAGACGATAGCCCATGGCAATGGCGCCATGCGTGGGCGAGCGCCGGAGAGCGTGCGAGCAGGGAGTACGAAGGCGGCCCACCTAGCTTTATCGTGCCTAGAGTATTATCACCTCTTTTGGGTGGGCTGTGGCCCACCCGTATCACCTCATAGGTCCGCCCATGGCAAGAAGAAAGCGATCGCTGATAGAGATACAAGTTTGATGAAACCACTGTTAATTTTGGCAAGGTTCAAAAGCAGAGCGACTTGTTGGGATTGATGGTCCAACGGAGAAGATCGTCGAATGGTTGAAGACAGATGATTCTGAACCACAAGTCAAAGTAGTATCCATTGTGGGCTTTGGAGGTCTTGGCAAGACAACTCTCACAAACCAAGTTCACAACACAATCAAAGGCCAATTTGATTGCTCATCTTTTGTGCCAGTTTCACGGAATCCTAACAAAGCCAAGATACTAAGTGATATGCTCAAAGAGTTAGGGAGCAGTGTGGATACATCAGATGATGAGCGGCAACTCATGTACAAGCTCAGAGCATTCCTACAAGATAAGAGGTATGTAAGCAAAATAACTAGTCTTTTCTACATCCTTTGCCCCTATTATATTTCCTTTTGTGTTAGAAGAATCATTATGTATGTGATAAAGTTCTAGCAGTCGAAGGTTATATATAGTAGAATACAGTATATTTAGCAAAAATACCATGAAATATATAATCATTACTATAGGAGAACGCCCTCACATATATATATATATACATACATATATATTGTGTGTGTGTTGGTTCATCTAAAATCGGTACATATAAGACTTTTCCTATCCTTCAACTACTCATAAAGATCTACAATTCAAAACACTACCTATAAACCATCACAAGTGCTGTTTTTTTAAAAAAAAAGAAAGACACCAATTATTTTTATACTGGTTTTTTTAAAAAACCGACATAAATATCTACCTGTTTTTTAAAAAAAATTGGCAATTGATGGAGCCGAGCTGAGCCGACGGGCGTGGAGCACGAGAAGAGAAAAAGAATCTCGCTTATCCTCTCGAAGCTCTCACTGTCCTTATCCTCTAGTGCACCTCTCTCATTCTCGTCCCTCCTTTTCCTCTCTCCAGCCCCTCCACCCGAACCCTCGCACCTATCCCGTCTCATCGCCACCCCTCCCTCTTCACTGCAAGGCAGTCCAGCATCTCTCCCTCTCATCTGCGCAGCGACCGTGGCTCTTCCTCTCCCTTGGCCACTAGATCCAATTGACACGGCATGGTGACAAGGAGGTAACTGCAACCTCTTCCCTCTCCTCTCCTCTCACGCCGATGACAAGGAGGTCCGTGACAAGGAGATCCTACTGGGCGGGAGCACGACCTAGCTCTCCTATTCGTCCTTCCCTCTCCTCTCATCTCCTCTCCAGTGAGGTGGAGGAGGAGGCACGAGGCGCAGGGATTCATCGGTGACAATGCCAATGCCACATTTTTGAGTTTTTGCATCGGGTTTTCTTGATTTTTGGGGAAAGGGAACCATATAGACTTCGTGTTCTAGGACATATGGGTTTGTGTTGGATCCAAACATGAAATATTGTGTGCAATCTGATGAATGTTCTTGACTTGTTTTTGAGTAAAATGTAATGGATGTTCTTGATTTTTTTTCCGTGTCTTTTTGATCTATGGCCCCGCTCGTAAGTGTGTAGCTGGATTCGGAAGATGGGCCGCCGTGGTTTGCGAGCGAGGGATCCCTGTATGCCTCCGAATGAGCACCGATCGTCACCGCTGGTTTGGTAATGGTGTCAAGGTCCGTTGGTGTGAATCGAAGTAATGGCGTGTACGCTGGACGAACGGCCACCTACCACCTTCGTCTTCCTCATGAGTGTGCAAGGCAAGAGGGAGATTCGTGGCGTGCCGTGCCGAGAACCTCACTTTAGCCCGCCGCCGCTGCGCCACATCGCCTAACGGCCAAAGTTGCTGCCACATCAATCCGTCGCCAGCCGCTACCTTCTTTACCCGGCGGGCAGAGGCGTCACCGGCGGATTCAACCCACAAAAGCCGTTAGGTGGATTGCGAGCCGTGCGATGGTTCACTGTTAGCCGCAGATTCCAAAGATTCAGCGGTGGCTGATGGTGCGATGGATCATTGAGCTTGTGGCGCACGAGAAGGCGCGTTGAGGCGTAGCCGCAGACGGGGCAAGGGAGCCATGCGCATCCCCATTGATCTCGCAGCCGGTCATGCATGGGGATGGAGCAGCGGCGTGAGGTTTGCGAATCGCGTGCAAAAAACAGTAAGCATTCAAGCTTCCATTTCTAGCCCCCACCCGCGGCTATTTGAAGCTCTCCTCGCAATATGGCTCCACAAGGATGCAAGCGCAAGTTCACAAGCACTAATCCTATTCCCCATTCATTCCCTACCGATACGCCCCCACACCGAAGAGCGGAAATTTCTCTTACTGGGGGCATCGACGTCCACTCCGGCGCCGCATCGTCCGATTCATTGGGTGACGGACGGTGCATCCGGTTACACCGACATCGACGACGCCGAGGCCGTTGCCAACGTGATCCGAGCGTGCGCCATCAAATCTCCCGAGGCAAGAGCTCTGGCTGTGCGAAGGCTCACCCCTCACTGTTGCAAGATCACTCGATTGGGACCTTCTCCACTGTGACCAACCATCAAGGTAGCTTACTCTCACTTCGCATTTTATCATGTGTGAAACGGATTCTTCTTGATTTGTGCGATTAGATGGTCAAAAATCATGGGCATTGACTATACATATTCTACCTTTCGATATCTATAGGTGTTAGTTCGAACCTGTATATGTTAATCACTTTTTCATATGTACAATACATGTTCATGTCGATTCCATCCGTATCCACATGCAAGTACATATGGTTGTGCTGAACAAATGAGCCAGCAATCCATTTCTTGGGTAGGCTTAATACATATGCCATATGTTGATTTCACACATACATACCAGCTTATAACTGCACGTAAAGCATAATAACCAAAGGAAACAAAATATATAGTTAAGCAAATCCATGTTTGTTTACTAACATGTTTGCTTTTCGTGTGGAATAAGGTCACACATTGTTTGCGACCCGTTGTTCATCCAAAGAATATGTATAGTCGCATGCTCTGCAATGCCTTTCTTTTCATGCGTATGAGGAGAGGTGCTAAGGTGTTCGTGATAACCTTACTACAACCGCATAAGAGAACATCATGCAGTGTTTCGTGGTCGCCAGTTGTAGGCAATCACGTCCCAGCAGTGGTGAGCTAAAGCATCTAACGAGGTTGTTAATTTGCAGGCTTTGCCACTTGACATAGACGATTTGGTGGACGACCCCGACATGCCTCCTGTCACACCGGAGGGATCGAACCGCCGGCAAACGAAAGGAAAAATGTTTCCACCGCACGCAAAATCTAGTGGTTCAAAGCGCTCCGTGGGTGATTCGCATCTGAAGCTCTCAATAGACTTGCCTGACCCGAGGTCAAATCTCGGAGAGCAAAGCTCAACGCGTGCGTGAAAGAGAAACTCCTGGAGTGGAGGTGCATGCCCGAAAATGCTTAAGGCCGATGGCCACTCTTTTGATTCGGAGGTTTTTCACATGGGGGTCATTCTGTTTAGCGACCCTTACTACTGCCACATTTTCATAGATAATGCATGCACACCGTCTCGTCGTGAGTTTTTGTTCGCACCCACTATGCTCTCAAGATGGCGTGATTCGCACCTCCACCCCTCATGTCTCCGGTGGTCCATCAGTGGTTTGGTGCTTGGTCTCGGTCCAAAGAGGTGGTGTGGTGGATTTGGTGGAGGGTACGGTCCAGTGGGTGGAGATTTGGTGGAGGTTTTGGTCTTGGCGGTTGCTTTGGTCCTCGCAGGTCTTCGGTGCGGATGGCACTCCATTATGCTAAACGTGGCCGATAGAGTTGACATCTCCAGCCTTTGTTCGAGATTTCATTATGTTCGAACTCGTGTCGGCTTGTTTAATTAACGTTGAGTGTTAAGTGTTAACGTTGTTCTTAACATTATTCTCTCATATCTCAGATTTCCGCAATGCATTATGTTTGGTTCCAATCATTTGTGATTTGAATTGCCACAGAATATGCAAGAAGTTTTTTCGGCAGGTTTTTTAAAACCTAACAATGCCATGCAGATTATCTGAACTTTTTATTCTAATTTAATTTCATATGTTTTGCCCTAGTTGATTGATAATTATCTTCACTTAACTGTGTGTTTATGCATTGATCCTTAGAAAATGAGCAGCTTCAACCCTATGGCAAAATACGGCTCGATGATGACTACACAACAGAAGAGGATGACATTATATTGCAGCTTGCGGCAAGTTTGGAGAAAAACGTCAACATACGTGCCCCTAGACGATCATCCCAGCAATCTGGATTGGCATGGATGATAGAGACCATGGAAATGACTCACAAGCCGAATATGTTTCGTATGAGGGCTTCCCAAATTCACTCTCTTCACTGGGCTTTTGACTACAAGATACGGGTTAGTGGGTAAAGTGGAGATATGTACCATGAAGGCAATTGGGATTTTTCTTTTTACAATGGCCGGGGGTAATGGTCACCGTGCAACAAACAACAGAATGGTTCGTTCTGGTAGTACTGTCAGTATTTACTTCCACAGGGTTCTTGATGCTATGGCTAGACTAGCGTGCGATATCTTAAAGCTTCTATTGATCCCAATAACTTCCCACAAGACTATCGCGTGCTACAAGATGAATCCTTCCTTCCATTTCCCGCATGTCATGGTGCGGTAGATGGTACACACATTCCAGCTTATTGTGCCACGAAGAATGGCTATTGAGCACCGCAACCGGCACAATGAGACCTCCCGCAATGTTCTTGTGGTTATTTCTTGGGACGATTGGATCATTTTGCCGATGCGGGATGGCCGGGCTCGGTGCATGATCAAAGGGTTTTTCTAACGCAGCTTAGAAGTTATCCATGGATTTTTCCAAGGTTGTCATGAGGTGAGTTACCTTATCATGTTAATTTGTTTGATTTTGTTTTGGTATTTGATCACTCGAATGTAGATTGCTTGTGAAATACCTCACCGTATAAACACTTGTGTTTACACAGGAAATACCTTTCGGTCGATTCAGTTATCCTTGCGGTGCACGGCTTTATGCCTCCGTACTCCTACACCGTGAGTACCACATGGATGATTTTGTTGGAGCCTACGCAGATCCTCCTTTGGAAGAGAAGAAAAATCAACTACATGCATTCCGCATTGCAACACAGCTTGAAAGGAATTTTGGGATCATTAAAAATCAACGGCATTCTAAGACAAATCCCATCGTATCCCGACCTGGGCTTGCCCAAACAAAGATTATACAAGCAAGACTCGTAAGCTTCACAACTTCCGTATCGACAAGGCTGCCGATGTTCATTTTGTCACGCAGAACCCGTTGTACAACGGGTTCCCGATAGTAGCGTTGGCTCCTCCACTTTGTGGTTGGTACGACGCACCCAACATTGAGGCCACAATGTCCGCGTACCATGAGACCGTGGCTGATGAGGTTCATATGGGCTAGACATGAATTAGTTCAAATGGTCGTTGATTATTTACTTAAGTTGTCCCCCTCTAGCTTCAATTGTATGGCTGAAAACCTCCTTGCAGTTTATTTGCTGTTGAATATTATCTCGATGATAATTAGAATTATTTTCGTGCTCACCGTTATAATTTCGTAATTACATATTATGATATCCCGACGCACAAAAGGTGGACGCTACTGCAACCGAAAGCAACGGAGAGACAGCGTGTGCACGCATCATTTTTCCCCTAGACATGACATGTACCTCTGCACATTCGTCACATACGCAAGCATCAAACAGTGGCTGCACAGTCCATTTCCCCTAGACATTGCGGTCCTCAGTCGCGTCTCGACGAAGCGGGCGTAGATGTCGCGATTTCACGTCCGTCTTCGCAGCTGATCTGCGCCGTGATGCACCGACGCTGTGCCGCATCTGCAACAAGGCTACTTCCACAAGTGAGTTCGCACTAGCATTCATTACTGTAAATAGTGAACGCTGCATTCGCACTCGTTGGATTTCCTCAGCTACTCATTTATTGCAAAATATGCACTAACGAACGCGGCCTATGTCTTTGATATGGATCTCTGAAGATGTTGGGCTCGAAGCATCTTCATATGTGTCGGTTCCTAGATCGACACCAAAAGCATGGCTCTGCAGTGCCGCTTACGAGGTGTCGGTTGCAGAAAATGACACCTATTTGAACTTACAAATCGGCACCTTTTCTGTATTTTCTATAGTAGTGAATAGCTATATGTTAAAAAAAGTAACTGCCATGAACATATAGCAATCACTATTATATTACAACTATCCTATTTATATATTTGGCCTTTTTGAACAGAATATACTGGAGCTAAATTAGCTAACACCCCAGGATTACAATTAATCATGCATAATCGACTCCAAAAAGTCCAGAAACCAATGATAACAATGATTCACTACTACACAAAAAGCACTTTGATGCTAGTTGGAAACCCTCAAAAGGTGTCGCGTTTCTTAACCGGCACCTCAGATGGCACCGATGAACCCGGGGTCAGGGGTGCTAGCTTGTAATCGGCACCTTTGAGGTGCATGCGAGAAAAAAATCGGTTCGATGCATCAGCTTAGATCAAGCCGATACTTCGAACTAAGAACTGAATCCCAAATAATCACAAATCTAAAAATAAATCCCAATTCAATCGGAATCATCAAAAATAATCACATGAAGAGGAGAGGGAGGGACGAGCAAGAGGCTGCCACTGCTCCTCACTGGACCTCCTCCTCGCCGCCATGGAGGTGTCAAGCTCTTGGGCCGGATCAGGCCCTCACGCCTCCTTGTCCACCTCAAGAGACAGAACATGAGAGGAGAGGAGATGGAGGGGCTAGCGGGATAGAGGAGGAAGACATGGATGCCTCTGCCGTCGTGCCAAGGAGATGTGCCCCCCCATTGCGATTGGGAGGGGAGGGGTCGTCGGATCCGCTCTTCACATCAACGCCGCCTCCGAATTCACCCATGTGAGGGGCAGAGAAGTGGTAGGATCCGCGCGGGATGGGAGGGGCCACCGGATCCACGCGTGTGGGGCGCGGAGAGGCGGCGGGATCCGCGTGGCCCAAGGTCACCGCTGCTCTCGTCGACGTCACCCGAGCATCCGCTGCTTGCCGTCGCTGGGAGGGAGAGAGAGAGGCCGGATGGGAGTGGGAGGGAAAGAGAGAGGGGGAGAAGTGGGAGAGAGAGTGTGGAGAAAAATGAGTGGAAAGAGAGAGAAGGCGGAGGAAAAAATGAGTATGGAGAGAGATGGGTATTTTTGTGGGATGCACTTCTGTGGGAGAGAGAAACCCTGATTACGAAAACTTATTTTCGCAAGTAGGCCTTGACCCATCCTTGGGAACTGATTATTTGCATGCGGATGTCACAGACGTCATTATGGATTACGTGGAGCTTCTAGGGTCTTGTCCGTAAAAATCAATTCTGTAATAGTGCATGGCTATATTTTGAGACAGGAGAGTAGTATCACTCGAGATCTTTGCACCAGAAAAATGCTACTGAGCAAATGAGCAAAATGTTTGAGGTTGAGAACTTGCATGCAGTGGTGGACCCAGAAAAATTCATGATGGGTGTGCCCGTGCAGATTGAGGCACATTGTACCAGCTTTCATATACATAATTACACACAAGGTTTAAAATTTACAAGAATATGTGATAGGGTTTGGTGGGCTGGGCCGAGGGCCTGTGCCAACAAGAAATAATTTTATTTTGTCTCCTCATCTTTTGTCCTTGGTCTAATCGTATCCCCAAACACAAAATCAAGTATAACATCTTCTCTAATTTAAAAAAACAGTGTAAATTGACTTCTCGGGTGGTGGAGTCATATCCCAAAGTAGATGGCGTGTCTTGTTAATCTCACTCATCTTTCGGTATGGGTTTGTAGCATTAAATAGGAGGAACTCTTGATCCTTGGGGCATACTCTCTCTACTTCGGTCCTGCTTGTTTCACTTCAGGTAGCTTTTCAAAATTGAAAAGCCGAAGTCGAAACAAAAAACAGCCTATTTGGATTGTGAAAAAGTCAAAAGCCGATTTGTATTAGAAAAGCCCAAGCTTAGAAGCTCATATCTTGGGTAGCTTTTCCGGCTTCTAGGAAAAGCTAAAACAAATTATCCGTCCGCCATAAAAACGATTCATCTTCAGAGAACATCATCACACTTTATACCGTAAGCAAATAGGTACAAATTGTCGTGGATAATGCTCCGAGAAAATAGTTGAGTTGAATAGTTGAGTTGAATTTTGAGTTGAATAGATGAGTTGAATTTTGAGGTGAACAGCATCATGACATAATCCGAGTAGTATATATAAAACAACTAATTTGGAGCTCATTTCTTTCTATGAATGATTTGGAGCTCCTGGGTTATGTGAATAGTTTCTTTCTGAAATTTTCTAAAATTTAATTGCTTGCTAATTATTTTAGTACCTCAATCCATCATTTGTATGGTTATGAAAATAAGTTTTTAGGCAAATACTATCTTGTTGACTGGTGACGGCCACCCTAATCGGAAGGATTTCTTATCTCCATATAAAGGAGAGATGTACCATTTACTGAGTTTCGACAAGGTCATGGCCCAAATAGCTCAAAAAAGTTTTCAATTTCTTTCATTCATCGCTTCGCAACGTGATTGAGAGATCATTTGGTGTTTTGAAGATGAAGCTGGAGGATATTGTTAAAGGTCCCTAGTTATCCAATGCCAAAACAATCACAAATTATTATTGCTTGCATGGCAATTCATAATTTTATTCCTGAAAGTTCTTTGGCGGATGACCTATTTGATAAGTGTGACTAAGATGAAGATTTTAACTCAAGTGATCAAGAAGAATCCACACCTCAACCAATTGATAAAGAAGGCGATAGCGGACATGAAATATATTTTCATGATAGCATTGCTAGCGCCATTTATTTACGATAAGGATTAATGATAAAATTAAAATCTATTTTGTTATTACAAATGTTACATGATGTTATTTTATAGTATTATTACGATTAGAAACAAATAGCTAGAGATGTTATAGGTATTTTACATTTCATTTAACCAAATAAGCCACCTAAAATCTAGCTCCCAAACAGCTCTCATCTTCCCGCTTCCCGGCTCGTAAAATTTTAGTTTTTTAAAAATCAAAAGTCAAAAGTCAGCTTTTGACTTTTGAAAAGCTCAAATAAACAGGGCCTTCGTCAAGTTGAATTTACAGCATATGCCCCTAAGGAAAGGCTTATCATCACCAGTCAACAATTCCGGTGCCTGACGGAGTTCGAATTTGGAAACTATTATCACGGTGGGCGGGCTGGAGACGCTGTGCCTACAGGGAGCAATGCCGGATCTCCGACGTTTGCGTTTTTACATTAGGGAGCAGAGGAAACAGAGTCCAAGATTGGTTTGAGTTCAGATTCGAGCACCTCGCAAACCTCCAGCAACTTAGTGTCACCTTTGATTGCCGAGGCGTCACGAGAGGGTGGAAGCTGTGGAAGCTGCTATGAGGAATGCAGCCAGCATTCACTCCTGGACGTCCTGCTCTTGAGATCAGCAGGAAGTGGGAACGCAACATGATAAAGGATAAGGATGATCATGAGGAAATTGTTCAAGTGGAATGATAACGCTGCAGAGGTTCACTTCTCCAGAATCCGGAAGAGCTGAAAAGGTATTGATTTTTTTGTCATTTTTGAACAGCTGCAGTTGCAATTCTCAGTATCATTCTATCAGGAAAACTACTGACAAAATTTTAGTGTGAATCTAAGCTGATTATTGACTGAAACTGAAATGCTGGCCGCAATCGCTTGTTATTGAACTGTAGCATACCGTCTGAAATTTCAATTCGGAACCTTAATCATTTAACTTTTGTACTTACTGGCCGTGATGCATAACAGAAAACGTGGGCAGATAGAATAATTTAAGCTGCTGATTTATTAAAAGCAATGGGCTTTAAGGTATCAGATGTGGACAGCCTGTAAGCCTGTAAGCCTGGCAGAACCTCTCCAGTTGCACTTTTTTACTTGAAAGTGATAAAACCATGATTAATCTCTTCTACAATTATTTAGCTTCTCATCCGAGAGAAGGAAATGTTGTTCCATCGATACATCGACTATAATTGACAAAAATAACAAAACAAAGATTGCATAGCAGTTGCTGGCATTGCAACACCGGTGAATGAAGAGGAGTGTACGAAGAACAAACATGAGAATTGAGCCTCACAGCCTTGTCCAAAACAGAATATAGTCAGCGGTGCTAATACATTTTACGGTTGCAATAATGTTTGTTGCTCACTATTTTTAGCTTTTTCTGTGTCGACACATGGGATTCAACAAGAACCTGATTTCACTGCTTCTTTTATTCTTTGCATTTTCACCTGCTCTAGTCAAGCTATAAGGACAATAATGAAGAATGAGTAAATTTCAGTACATCCTTTTTCTAAGTCACATGAAAACTGTTATAAAGAGCAAAAATACCTGGAATTTGGCTGTAATCTTTAGCAACTAATCTTGCCTTATATCTTGCTGGTTCATTGGGGCTAATGGCTTCTTTTCTTTTGAAAATCCATTTACAATGGACAGTCTTTTTCTTTAGGCAATTTTACTAAATCCCAAGTACCATTCCTTTTAAGTGACTCCATCTCATCTTGCATCGCACTCATCCAATTCTTATGATCGGCAGAAATAATAGCCTCGTAATAGTTGGAAGGTTCTCAGATTACCTTCAATTTCTTCGCAACATTCAAGGCATAAGAAACAACATCACATTCTTCAATGAATCTTTTAGGTGGATTAATAGTTCTTCGAGGTCTCACAATGGCAATAGATTGCTGTGGTGGCCGAACAACAAGAAGAATCATCCACAATTGGTGCATCTTGTCGGTAAGATCCTTTGACATGCGATCGATTCCGCTTTAACCATAAGGCAACATGATGCTTTTCTCCCGCAACACCTCTTGCAAAATATTATTTGATAAATGAAGATGAATTTGAGATAAAGCCTTACGATCTTGTCTCTTTTCTATCAGTCCAAGCATTTTGTTGTTTGTTCCCAAATTTATCAAGTGCATCATCTAAATCACTTTTGTGAAAGTATAGCACGCATCTTTACTTGCCATAGTGAGAATCTCGTATCACGATCAAAGAATGAATATCATATTTCATAGAAGTCATTGTGAAGACAAATAACCAGAAATTTAATATGCAAGAACTAATAGAAATAAAAAACCTCGTAAACTTCTACAAAGATTTATTCCTCCCCGATAATCTTCCGTGTGCACGTAGCAAAACAACCAAAAATTAATTTCTTTCTCACGTCGCCGCTAATCATCCACGCTAATGATCTTGATAATTATCCATACTAATCATCTGCATGCAAGCTTCATCCGCAAAGACGGGAGGACTCCGATCAATCTTCGCCGTCGTTCGGCAAAGGATAGCCTCGGCGACAAATTCTTTTTTCGTGGTATGTGCCTGCACTACTAGAGGAATTTATTTGGTTGCATCCGCTCCCACACGATCAAAGTCACCGAGAATTGATGAGACTAAGGCCGACGGGGAGTCGACTTCACGCATCGAATCCAACACGCCGGCGACGAAAAAATAATCAATCTCGCCGAGGAGACATTTAATCTGAGCGATGCAAGATCCAAGGTGGACGACGACGACGAATTTTTCTCTCGAGAAATGTATCTAATCTAGCTCTCCAAAATGATCTAATCCAGCTCGATACCATTATCAACATGAGCATATGCAAAGGTAACCAAAACTCAATTGCGAATAATCGCAAGGAAACCAATTATACCTCAATTGAGTTTTCTTGTCAATGGCAATAGAGGGAGATCGATTAATAAGATGCAAGCAAAGGAAGCGGCTTCAACCCAAAACGCTTATTCAACTTTGCATGAGACAACATGCAACTAAGCTTTTGAGATGATAGTTCTATTCATACGCCACTACACCATTTGTTTGGGTGTGCCAGAATAGTGTAGTGTCTAATAATGCCTTCAGACTTACAATACTGTTAGTGATATGCCCTAGAGGCAACATGGAGATGTTGGATATCACGTCAATGTTTATGTATAAATGAATAAAGTGTTATTCAGTTCCATGAAATAGACATCTTGTATTGATCAATAAGTACGTGACTTATTTATGAGACTCTATATGTATGAATCTATTTCTAAACGATCCCGATCATATGTCATATTGTTGGAACAAATATGATTCTAAGATCGGCATGTTTATTGATTGATGATCATGTCTCATAGATCATGGGTATGGAGATACCAAATCAATAAACATGGACATATGTGTTGGAGAACACATTGTTGGATAGACCCACCATGAGACACTACAGAATTAATGTGCCATTAGTTGGTCTCGTGTAGTGTTGGTACAAAGTCCTTAGACCCGAGATCACCATGGATTCCAACATGTGTAGTAGCCTACTTTGGGACTACCAAACGCTATTCCGTAATCGGGTAGTTATAAAGGTAGTTTTCGGGTTTGCTATGAAACATGGAGTGGGATGTGAGTGATCAAGATGGAATTTGCCCTCCTTTGGAGAGATATCTCCGCCCTCGAGGTAATGGATTATGGAAATGCATGGCCATGCTAAGTTGATTGAGGAGTCAATCAACGTATAGATAATCCAATACGGCTCGAGTGAATGGTTAAGCTATTGAAGGGATGGCACACATCTTGCCTATAGCTTAACCGGTATCGTGAGGCAAAGGGATTTGTGTACACATTACAAAGTTCGAGCCGATATTATTCTTGTATACTATGGTGTCAATATGTGCCGCTAGGCGCCGCGTTGACGTGTCGGCCGAGTTGGACTCGAGCCGACGATCGGCTGTTAGACTATAGCCGAAACCGAGTATACCTGAACCTGCTGTGGTCGCACGCTTAAGGGGATAAGAATAGCATTCGAGTTGGACTCGATACGGCTCGATCGGATAGGATCCGATCGGATAGAGTCCTATGGGCTTACGACGTGTGGGCGGCCAACTCTATGAGATACGGATGAGATCCGATTCAAAATAGAGTCCTAATCGGCCACTAGTCCCACGGCCAACTCTATATAAAGGAGGGAGGGGTGGAGAGCGCGACATGTCAATTGCATCGCGTGCAAATGTAAGTCGCCGAGATCAATCTCCACGGAAACCCTCCCCACTTTCGAGCCAAACCCTAGCCTTGCATCGCGTGCTAGCACACGGGTGCGGCGTTCGTCCCTGGGACGTGTGGATACCGATAGAGGCGCTCGCTACGTTGCGCGCCGTTGATCGGCTTTGGATCGGCCGCACCCGGAGCGATCTACCGTGGTGGAACCCACACGCGGCCGGCGCACGGAGCGAGGCGTGAGAACGCGGCCTGACGACTCGAATCGGCTATTGGGACGAATCGGCCGCTCCAGAATCGGCTACACCGTGCGGATCGGATTGCCCCGATTGGCTATTCCGCCGCACTCTACTCCAATCGGTAACGATCTATCGGCCCTTACTTGCAAGTGTTCCCGGTTTGCGCGGTTAAAAGTTTTTGTTTTCGGCTAGCGTAGCTTCCGCGTAACCCTTCAAAGGTATCAAAGCTAATCTTGCTTAGTTCGGGTTTTAGATTGATCCGAACAAGTTTTGCGCACGGGTTGATTAGATCAATCGGTTTTACGGGATCGTTGAGGAGAGTTAATGGTAATTGCGTGCCTCCTTGATAGTGTATCGGAACGGCGTAATGTGATTACGTCGAAGCAATATCCATATAACTCGGTTTGAGTTGGTTCGAGATAGCGTTCCTTGATAGTGTATCTAACGGTATAATGTGATTATGCCGAAGCTATCTCGTAGTCCGATCTTGTTAGCCGCCCGCGCCTACGCAAACCATCTCCCTTGATAGTGTATCGGACGGCATAATATGATTATGCCGACATGGTTTCCGTAGCAATTTCATAGATTGGATCTATGAATTTCGTGGGACCGCCGTGTGGACTCCCCTTATAGGTCGTCTCGATGCCGTATGCTCTCGCGATAGGTAGAAAACGTTTCTACGCCTAACTTGTTTTTGCAGAGAATGCTTTGAGATGGTATGGCCCTATTGTATGTATGAGATGTATGAGATGCATGTGATGCATGTAATATTCTTTCATATGTGCAATCCTCGTAATATTCTTTTCATACGTGCAATGCTTGTAATATTCTTTCACGACTCGCGAGTCGATGTAATCTTCAATTAGAGCTTCTATAGTAGTAGCTTAGTTTGAAGAAATCAAGCATTCGCACTTGAAAGAACGGTGATGAAGATGGAGATCCTCTACACCGGCATGGAGATGGAGATCACCATGTGAAGGGGGCCATACTATTTCATTATATGCTATTCTACCTGCTTTCATATGTGATATGTTTGTTTGATAGGATAGCATCCTCGCAAAATTAAGTAGTAATGATGCCCTTCCAAATGTTGCACTCCGGCCACCGTTATGCTCGCCAATGGTGGGTCTCGCCAAAGCAGAGTGCCATTCTCTATCATAACACGAGGGGTATATGTCGACATATACATGCAGAGCATTTGGTTTACTTAACAAGGCTATCAAAACAGCTTTTGGGCCTTGGGGCATAGGTTGGCGCCGGGCATGGAGATGCCACACCAACAACAAGAGTCACATAGAGATGTGATTAGCAAGGAGTTGCTTATCGATGTTACTAATTTTCTAGCAAGGATGCCAAAGCTCACTAGAAAATTAATTAACATGTGGATCTTGACCCAATACGTAACCTAGAGGGAAGGTGGAAAATACGTAATGGGAGTCTAATGTTAAATTGTTTAACAATAGACATAGCATAAACATTGTGCTAAACTTTGCTTTTTCTGTTGTAGAATAAATGGCGGCTAATACTACACCCAGTACCTTTAATTTGCGATCTATTCTCGAAAAGGAAAAATTAAAAGGAACAAACTTTATGGATTGGTATCGCAACTTGAGAATTGTTCTCAAGCAAGAGCGTAAGGAGTACGTTCTTGAAGTACCCTATCCCGAGGATTTGCCTAATAATGCCACCGCAATCGCACGGAGGGCTTACGAGAAGCACACTAATGATGCCCTAGATATAAGCTGTCTCATGCTTGCTACAATGTCCCCGAGCTTCGTAAGCAATATGAGAGCAAGATGCTCACACTATTATTCAGGACTGCGTGGCATGTTTGAGAACCAAGCTCGGCCGAGAGGTTCAACACCTCAAAGTCCTTGTTTGCGCAAGTGTGCTTGTTGAGGGGAATCCCGTCGTCCGCATGTGATAAAGATGATTGGCTATATTGAGAGTCCGGAAAACTAGGTTTTCCCCTTAGCCAAGAGTTGGCTACCGATGTGATTCTCCGCCGCTCCCTCCGAGCTTCGAGCCATTCATATTGAATTATCACATGAACAATATGGATAGAACCTTGGCTGAATTGCATGGGATGCTAAAGACAAATGAGGAGAGTATCCAAGAATGGTCATCATGTGATGATGATGCGTAAGGCAAGCGCAAACCACCCGTCAAGAAACTTTGCACCAAGAGGAAGTTAACTCCCGATGAGATCGCGAGTGCCTCCAATGCAAAGAAGGGCAAGAAGGGGTCGGCGGCATCGATGCCGTTTGCTTCTATTGCAAGGAGACAGCCACCGGAAGAGGAACCGCAAGAAGTACATGGAGGATCTCAAAAAGAAGCAAAGTACGACTTCGCTTCAGTGTATTAATGTTATAGACATTAATCTTGCTACTTCACCTACTGACTCTTGGGTATTTGATACCGGATCGCAGCTCATATTTGCAAATCGCGTGTGGAATGAGAAGAAGTAGAGGATTGAGAAGGGGCGAGGTGAACCCGCGCGTCGCAATGGAGCAAGCGTTGCTGCAGCTTGCCGTCGCACAAGCACCACTTCATCTACCTTCAGATTAGTTTTGGAATTAAATAATTGTTATTGTGTTCCAACACTATGTCAAAACGTTATTTCCGCTTCATGTTTGCAAGCGGAAGGATATGATTTTATATCAATGAACAATGGTTGTTCAATATATCTTAGAGATATGTTCTATTTTCATGCTTCATTGGTGAATGGATTATACGTTTTGAATCTTGAAGCGTCTCCCATCTATAACATTAATACGTAAAGGCAACTCTCTAATGATATAAACCCCACGTTTATCCGGCATTGTCGCTAGGCCATATAAATAAGAAACGCATGGAGAAGCTCCATAAGGATGGATTGCATCACTCTTTTGATTTTGAATCATTTGAGACATGTGAGTCTTGTTTACTTGGTAAGATAACAAAGACACCTTTCACGGGACATAGTGAGAGAGCAAGTGACTTATTGGCACTCGTACATACCGATGTATGTGGACCAATGAGCTCAACGGCCGAGGTGGTTATCGCACTTCATTACCTTTACCGATGACTTTAGTAGATATGGTTATATCTACTTAATGAGGCATAAGTCCGAATCCTTTGAAAAGTTCAAAGAATTCCTAATGAAGTACGTAATCATTTAGGGAAAACAATCAAGTTTCTACGATCGATCGTGGAGGAGAATACTTGAGCCAAGAGTTTGGTAATCATCCAAAGATTGTGGAATTGTTCCACAGCTGACTCCGCCAGAACTCCACAATGGAATGGGTGTCCGAACGGAGAAATCGCACCTTGTTGGACATGGTGCGGTCGATGATGAGCCAAAGTGATCTTCCGTTATCCTTCTCGGGATATGCTCTTGAAACAATGCGCCACACTAAATAGAGTTCCATCTAAGTCGCTTGAAAAGACACCATATGAGATATGGACAGGGGCAACCCCTAGTTTGTCTTTTCTCAAAATTTGGGGATGCGGCTTATGTAAAACGCTTACACCGACAAGCTCACACCCAAATCCGACAAGTGCTTCTTTGTGGGATATCCTAAGGAAACTAAGGATATTACTTTTATAATCGGGAACAAGGCAAAGTGTTTGTCGCCCGACACGGTGTCTTCTTGAGAAAGAGTTTCTTTCAAGAAGGGTTAGTGGGAGCAGGGTGCATCTTGAAGAAGTTCAAGAAACACCGTAAAACGTTTCAATACCACGTAACCACAACAGAGGAGGCAAAGTGTTGCGCCACCGCTGTAGATACACCAGCCCCACCTGAGGTCCGAAAGATCACGTCGTGCACCCGACAGTGTACACAAAGTGAACAACGTGATATATTGTTGTTGGACAACGATGAACCTAAGACCTATGAGGAAGCGATGGTGGGACCCGATTCCAACAAGTGGCTTGGAGCCATGAAATCCGAAATAGAATCCATGTACGACAATCAAGTTTGGAACTTGGTTGATCCACCCGATGGTGTCAAAACCATTGAGTGTAAATGGGTTTTTAAGAAAAGGCCGATATGGATGGAAATGTTCACATCTATAAGGCGCGATTGGTGGCGAAAGGTTTTAAACAGATTCAAGGAGTTGATTATGATGAAACCTTCTAGCCCGTCGTAATGCTTAAATCTATTCGGATTATCCTAGCGATTGCTGCATATTTCGATTATGAGATATGGCGATGGATGTCAAAACGGCTTTCCTAAATGGAAACCTAAGCGAGGATGTATACATGATACAACCTCGTGGTTTTGTCGATCCGTAATCGCTCGAAAGATATGCAAGCTACGTAATCCATTTATGGATTGAAGCAAGCATCTCGGAGTTGGAATATTCGCTTTGATGAAGTAATCAAAGGGTTTGGTTTCATCAAAAACGAAGAAGAGGCCTCGTGTTTACAAAAAGGTCGTTGGGAGCGCAATTGTATTTCTAATCTTATATGTGGATGACATATTATTGATTGGAAATGATATCCCTATGCTAGAATCCGCAAGTCTTCATTGAAAATAGTTTTTCCATGAAAGACTTAGGGAGGCAGATACATATTAGTATTCTGGATCTATAGAGATAGATCCAAGAGGCTAATTGGATTAAGCCAAAGTACATACATTGACAAGGTGTTGAAAAGGTTCAACATGCATGATTCCAAGAAAGGTTTCTTGCCCATGTCACATGGCATTAATCTTAGCAAGAATCGCTGTCCTCGACACATGATGAGCGGAATAAGATGGGTATGGTTCCATATGCTTCGGCAATTGATCCATCATGTATGCCATGCTTTGTACACGCCCGCATGTCTCGTACGCTTTGAGTGCTACGAGCAGATACTCGCCGATCCAGTGAAGGTCACCGGATCGCCAGAAAGAATATCCTTAAGTACTTGAGAAGAACTAAGGATATGTTCCTAGTCTATGGAGGTGAAGAAGAGCTCGTTGTAAGTGGTTACACCGATGCTAGCTTCCAAACGTACAAGGATGATTATAGATCGCAACTGGTTCGTGTTCTCGCCCGAACGGAGGCGCAGCCACCGGAAGAGTTCCAAGCAGTGATACCGTTGCCGATTCTACAACGGAGGCCGAGTACATTGCCGTCTCGTAAGCCGCAAAGGAGGCCGTTTGGATCAAGAAATTCGTTTCGAGCTTGGTGTGATGACTAGTACGACTGTCCAATGTCTCTCTATTGTGATAATAGTGGAGCCATTGCGCAAGCCAAGGAGCCGAGGTCACA